>CAJSYZ010000002.1:149670-4949670 GCA_910574455.1 Trichaptum fuscoviolaceum | reverse complement strand
CTGATACCTGCATGTATGCTCTGGTTTGTCATAAGCTTTTCCTCTGCTGCTAAGAAGAAGAACGTCCCGTGAGTGACCCGGGATTGTTCGGTCATCTGGCCGGGATATGCGGCCCATGTATCGAGGTGAGCGTCGAAATGGATAACGGATATTGGACCGTAAACCTCATGAAGCGCCCGAAGAATAGGAAGGACAATCGTATGATCTCCACCAAGGCTGACCGAAAACGAGATCAGTACGTAGCTTAAAAGGTTACAAGCTGGAATAAACCATACGATATAATACGCGGGTGCTCCTTACCATCCAGAGCGAAGGACTTCAAACCGACGTTTGTGGGTGCCGAGTCGTTTGCTACAGGACGCGACAACAGTGTTTGGTATGCTACCTGCATTTGATCCACCGCTAGAGCATTGTCGAACGGAGAGACCGGTACCTGTGTAAAACGCAATATAGTAAACGGCATGGCCTTGCATTCGCTCTCGAATCAACAAGGTTTACATCTCCGCAATCAACTACTTTCACCCCTTGAGCAAAAGGATCCATTCCCCAAGGAAGTGTGTAGCCACGTAGCTCTCTCTGCCTACGAGATCCCGATCGGATGGCAAAAGGGCCAAACCTCGCTCCAGGTCTGTAGGTGACTGCAGTATCAAAAGGCATGCCTAGAATTGCAATATCAAAGGGTGTCGCCCTATCCTCGAGGCAGCGGGCGTAGGTCAGGTGGGAGAACGACAGTGGGCCCGAGAATGTCTGGTCGAACTGTTTGCCATATTTCTTTGCCCATCTCTCTGAAGTGACTTGCTCGAGCTCGTGAAGAGGTTCGAAGTAGTGGACTTGTTGAGCCGCAGATAGCTGCAGTACTGCAAGAGTGATCAGAGTCGGGTAAAGCATGGGGAGATAAGAGCGTGCGTACGTTCTAGGTTTGCAATCAGTTATTATAGTCGGTTGTTGGGAAAGTAGTGGATGATTGCATGCAGCTGGAAGTTCAAGCCTGAGGGCACGAGGCGGGTGAAGCCGACCTCAGTCTTCCCGCCTGCCCTGAAGCGATCTGATAAGTGAAGGCGCGCCAACAGACAGGAAAACTTTTGATACTCCCCTCCATCTCTGAGTCTTGTCGGCCTCGCCTTTGGCACGACTTTGATTCTCCCTCAATCTCCAAAGTTACTAACTGCGCACTCGACGTTCGAGGACGCAGCATAGACCCGCACTTTTTGGTTTTTGTTGTAAGAAAGGCTAGACATCATGGTGTAAGTTACATCCGACGTCGTTCGAACTCAACAATCGCTGACTGATCCGCTACAATATCGCCGATGTCGACAGTAACTTCACCGTAGACCAGATCCGTGAGCTCATGGACAAGCCCACCAACATCCGTAACATGAGTGTTATCGCTCATGGTGAGTAGCTCGCATACACCGAGCTCCTTATATGCAATTACCCTAACCCTGTGTCTATGCGCTTAGTCGACCACGGAAAGTCCACTCTCACGGACTCGTTGGTGTCCAAGGCCGGTATCATTGCTGCTAAGAACGCCGGAGACATGCGATTTACGGACACAAGAGAGGACGAAAAAGAACGAGGCATTACCATTAAATCCACTGCCATCTCAATGTACTTTGAGGTGGACAAGGAAGACCTTCCCTTAATTAAGGAAAAGGCCGATGGTGAGAAATAGAATTCTTACTTACTAGACTAAGCCTATATTGAATATCACATCACAAAGGCAATGAGTTTCTGATCAACCTGATCGACTCTCCCGGACACGTCGATTTCTCCTCGGAAGTTACAGCCGCTCTCCGTGTCACTGACGGCGCCCTTGTCGTTGTCGACTGTATCGAAGGTGTCTGCGTACAGACAGAGACTGTTCTACGCCAGGCTCTGACTGAACGTATCAAGCCGGTCGTCATCATCAACAAGGTCGACCGCGCGCTTCTTGAGCTTCAGGTCACCAAAGAAGATCTCTACCAATCTTTCTCTCGCACAATTGAATCCGTGAACGTCATCATCTCCACCTACAACGATGAAGCACTTGGCGATGTCCAAGTGTACCCCGAAAAGGGCACTGTTGCCTTCGGTTCCGGTCTGCATGGATGGGGTTTCACGCTTCGCCAGTTTGCAAACCGTTATGCAAAAAAGTTCGGTGTCGACAAGGAGAAGATGATGGACAAGCTGTGGGGTGACAATTTCTTCAATCCCAAGACAAAGAAGTGGTCGACGAAAGCCGCTGACACTGATGGCAAACAACTTGAACGTGCGTTCAACATGTTTGTCCTCGATCCTATTTTCAAGATCTTCGACGCTACAATGAACTTCAAGAAGGACGCTCTTCTCAACATGATTGAGAAGCTTGATGTCAAGCTCCTCCAGGAGGAGAAGGATTTGGAGGGCAAGGCTCTTTTGAAGGTTGTTATGCGCAAGTTTTTGCCAGCTGGTGATTCTCTCTTGGAGATGATAGTCATCAACCTTCCTTCACCAAAAACGGCCCAACGCTATCGTGTCGAGACCCTTTATGAGGGACCTATGGACGATGAGTCTGCCATTGGTATCCGTGATTGCGACCCTAAAGCCCCTCTTGTCCTCTACGTCTCGAAGATGGTTCCCACATCTGATAAGGGACGATTCTACGCGTTCGGTCGTGTGTTCTCTGGAACCGTCCGTTCTGGTCCGAAGTACCGTATTCAGGGTCCAAACTACCTTCCGGGCAAGAAGGAGGATCTCTTCGTCAAGTCCGTACAGCGTACTGTGTTAATGATGGGTCGTTACATCGAACCCATTGAGGATTGTCCTGCGGGTAATATTGTCGGTCTCGTCGGCGTTGATCAATTCTTGTTGAAGAGCGGCACAATCACACAAAGTGAAACTGCGCACAACATGAAGGTCATGAAGTTCTCTGTCTCTCCTGTCGTGCAGGTCGCAGTTGAAGTCAAGAATGCAGCGGATTTGCCCAAGCTTGTGGAGGGACTTAAGCGCCTTTCCAAGTCTGACCCCTGCGTGCAAGCTTGGATTAACGAGTCCGGAGAGCATATCGTCGCTGGAGCTGGGGAGCTTCATCTTGAGATTTGTTTGAAGGATCTTGAGGAGGATCACGCTGGTGTTCCTCTGAAGAAGTCGGAACCCGTCGTTGGCTACCGTGAGACTGTCAAAGCTGAGTCTTCGATGACCGCGCTTTCCAAATCTCAAAACAAGCATAACCGTCTATATGTTAAGGCGGAGCCGATCGATGAAGAACTATCGCTTGCGATCGAGGCAGGCAAGGTCAACCCTCGTGATGATTTCAAAGCGCGCGCGCGTATCCTTGCGGATGAGTACGGATGGGATGTTACCGACGCTCGTAAGATTTGGTGTTTCGGTCCTGAGACGACTGGTCCCAATTTGCTCGTCGATGTCACGAAGGGTGTACAATATCTCAACGAAATTAAGGATTCTTGCGTCGCTGGTTTCCAGTGGGCCACTAAAGAGGGAGTATGTGCTGAAGAGAACATGCGAGGTGTCCGCTTCAACATTCTTGACGTGACGGTGAGTTTTCTCGCGGGACGTGCGACAATTCATCTAGTTACTCTGCGTTCTCTAGCTCCATGCCGATGCTATCCATCGCGGCGGTGGACAGATCATCCCAACAACTCGTCGTGTTTGTTATGCTGCCTGCTTGCTCGCGACGCCAGGTTTACAGGAACCGGTTTACCTTGGTTAGTTCTATAACAACGTTTTCACGAGACTGGATGATAATTGACTTCTTTTGAAGTTGAAATCCAGGTCCCTGAGGTTGCGATCGGCGGCATCTTCTCCACGCTCAACCAGCGTCGTGGGGTTGTGTTCTCTCAAGAACAGCGTATTGGAACTCCAATGTTCACCGTGAAAGCGCACTTGCCCGTCGTAGAATCATTCGGTTTCAACGCCAGCTTGCGTGCAGCTACAGGTGGTCAAGCCTTCCCTCAATTAGTATTCGACCACTGGGAAGTCATGGCTGGATGTATGTTTTTCTGCCTTCAATTGTCGTCAGCTTTTGTCGCTTATTCTTGTGTTTCTTTACAGCTCCTATTGAGAAGGGCAGCAAGCTCGAAGAATTAGTTAGGGGCGTCCGAACACGCAAGGGTCTCAAGGTTCGTTAATATGCTTCCAACGGAATACGTACTCTAATTTTCAATTAATAGCCCGATATTCCTTCTCTTGACACCTACTACGACAAGCTCTAAAATACAGAGCTTACTACTATCACGACGACACACGATTCCGGCGAGAGTTGGGAAGAGCGTTAGTATTCATCGTAACTGCCACAGCCAGGTCAAATTTCTCTTCCATTAATGCTGTCCATACGCAAGTAAAAGACTGTAGTTTTGCGCCTGTACGATCTGGCAGTCTCAAATACATACGACAATGTTGTACTTTTTAAAACTTAAAACTTAGTTCACAGCTGGAGGTCCAACTATTTTGTGCTTGCCAGTCCGAGAGGGAATTCGTACACTATTCTGGATTTCCGTGGTCAATCGCATTCATTTCGTCTTAAGGCGTTGACGAGGACCAAATCATTAAGGTGATAGCGTGAAATTCCGCTTTCTCCCGTCTCAGAGCGTGAAAACAGTCATCGTAGTCGTTTTACGAATGACACTCAACACAAAAATCATGAGAGCAGAGATGCAACTAAATGCTTGTTGAATGGGCTTGACAGTCAAAGGACGTCATTGAGCTTTCGCTCCAGGGGGTGGGAGGGAGTACTGCACACATATGAGAGATGAGCAATAAATCATTAGATTGAAATTCCGGGCTAACTTATTTACTAAGATTCAGAATAAGCATCCGGACTATTATGGAAATGAGTGAAATTGATCACACCTTCATATATATCCCTTACACACACCGAGAATAAGAAGAGCTTGAGGTACCTCACTGCCTGGCATAAAGCGCTCTTGACCTTCGAATGGGAAGGACCTCCCATTTTCGCCTGAGCTTTGCAGCTTCCGTTAAGGTTCTATTCTCTCCTTCAGTAACACCTACAACGCGCACTCTGCGAATGTTCTCAGGTGAATCATCCACCTCCTCCCCTTCAGTTCTATCTTCTTCAAGGACCTCATCTTCACGAAGGTCAATGTCACCCCTGTAGACATCCTCAGCGGTAGCACTCGCAGCTGGTACCTTGCCAAACAGGGTAGCAAATGGTGTAAGTGGAGCGGCGAAGACATTAGACACAGCTTCTGTCATGTCCTCCATTAGAGTGCGAGGTTTCCGAAGAGGGACACTGGAGAGAAAGTAGGATTTCTGACGCCAGGCGAGGGAAGGAGGACCATGCGGATTCGGTGGAGGATAGGACGGATCGCATTCAAACTCAACAAGGATCTGCTTTGTTATTGAAGAGTAATAGAACCGCGGTAGAGGGTGGGAGTACGCGTTTGGGTAGGGATATGATTTCGGGCGTCTGTGCCGTAAGACAAGACGACCATCTTCAAGTTTTCAACAAGAATATCATCATTGATGTAGCTGATACATACCTTCAATATCAATAGCATGCCCAGATTGCCTTGAACAGAGTGCTCCAGTCGTATCGATGAAAAAGACCTACACAATCAATGCCATCATAACAATGCATTACGTCCGCGCCATTATACCTACCTGATTGTCAGCCTCAGGTTTTCGAAAACCTAGAGGTTCGTTGTTTATAAGTCGGCACATACTAGGTCTCTGCCACCCACCTTCCACTAATGAACTCTCCTTCTCCGGCCAAAGGATCACTTCCGCCCCGTCATTCACATCGTCTAGTTCAATATCAAAAAGTCTTCCAACGGAAAGAGATCTGATGACGAAATAGCCCGACGGGAATCCGTAGTTGCTTTCCGCAGAGAGTGCCATGTTAGCGGAGTATGGAGGAGGGTCTATCTGAGGAGATGCTGACAGGGAAGAAGTTTCGCTTGACCGCAGTTCATGATCTTGAGTCTGATCAATGCCAGCGGCGGATGAGGAAGTGCCAGTGCTCATGTCAAATAAATTGGCTGTAACAGTGGCTCAGACCGAGTTGACTTCAAAGATGCTGCAGAATGATGAGGACAATGAGGAAGGACTCAGGTACATGCAAGTTCGGTCTACTAAACTGAAGACTTGTTTGAAGCTAATCATTCCGAGGAATGCAATTTCACGGCGGAGTCCCACGGCATCATAGATCAATATTTTAATTACGTTCTATCTCTAACGCATAAACTTGAAGTAAAAGGTGATGATAGTCTGAGCAATAGATGTCTGTAGTCCTTTAGCAGGATCTATTATTTTAGCTGCCAGTCTCTGAAATACATATGGTGCCTGCCGGCTTCAGTTCGTCGGTTTAATGCGTTGATGTCCTTAAAGTCAACCTTTAGTTAGAGAAAGGAAAGAAAAATTATCATTCGCCCGATATGTGGAAGGGAGTCTAAGCCTCCATGAAACGTTGAACTGCGAGCATGAAGTATATTAGAAGATAGCCGGCATTCTTTCATTAATAGTATCGTTCTGAGTGGAGTGTTTGTTACATAGTGTAAGAATAAGGACTAACTCAGGCCTTGGGAGATCCTTGTGAGGCCAACTGCTCATCTAAAGCTAGAACTGAGAGTTAGAATGGAGCAATACGAACAGAGGTACGAGCGACGTACAAGATACTACCGAAGCCCCGGCCGAAGACACGTCCTGACCAACAGACCACTTCACAAACTCGCTTACGGCTAATCCATGGAAGTCTGAATCCCCTGGATTTGCGACGAGGCCCTTCTGCTCTGCCCATGCTCGTAGTACAGATTTTACCGGCTGCCCGGAGAGTTCACCAGCGAGCAGGACGAACGGCTGCTCGTAAAGTGCAGTCTCGTTGTTTGCTCCAGTCTGCCGTATTGTTTCAGTTTCGAAACCAACTATTTGCCGCGCAATAGCACGTTCCATTTTCTCAACATCAGAAAGGAAGGCTTCTGATCCGAAAAGTCCAGAGAGCTTTGGCGATTTCATGTAAAGCAAGGCTAATGTCCCCATGCGGCCCACCGATGGGTCTATTGTGGATCCATGCACATAGGATGCAACGCGAATACCAGCGTTGAATTCTTCGGGAGCGTTAGGCATAACGACACTGATTGCTCGGCGCAGCGTGATGTTCTCGCCAATTTTCGCTATTGTATCTCGAATAGCTGACCCAACGGAGGTAGACGACGAAGCTATAGTCTGGGATGGATCCTTCGATAAGTAAGGAGCGTCCATGAGAGCCTCAACCTCAAAGGCTCGAAGAAGTTTCGGATTTTCTTGGAAATCGGTAGATGCTTCGGAGTAGAATGCAGTCGAATGGGCTATGTCTTGTACGAGCTTCCCGAACAATTCGTTTCTGCCTACGAAGTCTGTCTCGCAGTTTAGCTCGACCATGGCTGCCCGAACCCCGGATGTCCCTTGCCCATAACCTGGCGAAAGAACCGAGATACCTATTAGTCCCTCCTTTGTCTCCCTCCCACCAACCTTTGCCGCTTTCCTTGCTCCAGATATCGCAAGGTCTTTTTGCACCCACTCAACCGCAGCGTCCAGGTCATTATTGGAAGCAATGAGAGCCTCCTTCGCTTTCGACAAAGGAACCTCTGTGAGCTTCCTCAGCTCTGCCACGAGTTTTATGGAAGCTTTTGGAGACTGTACGGTAGAGTATAATCGTGAAGAACCGCAGCTGACTTGGTTCGCAACTGAACGAGAGACGCGTCGCAACATTTTGGGAGGAGGAAGGAAAGTACAGTTCGGCCAATGCCGTAATAAACTTGAAGCAAAATTTCAAGCTGTAACTTTTCGCTGTTTGTTTTCTGACACTCTTCGCAGAGTAGAAAGGCAAAGATTCGACAAAACACTGGCACTTTCTGAAATGTTCAAGGTCCCCACCAATGTTCCTCAGGATCTATTGCTTATCCAGGAATTTGTTCAACCTGTGAAACGTCCACAAGACCAACGGATAAGGGCTTCCTCCATAGATTCTAGTGCTGCTTCCACAGCTGATACTACTGACAGCGAAGAGGAAGAGGCAGTCGAGTCTCTTCTCGAAAAAGACAGCGATGTAGTGAAGGTTGCGTGAGTTTATGCCATGATTTGACTCTATGCACTAATTCTGATTGGAATAGCCCTGCTTCACCCCCGTCCGAACATAATTCAGATGATTCTTCAAGTACAGACACAGATTCAGAATCGGAGTCTGATGACGGCGAAATCGTCTTAGATCGCACGCAGTCCTTGCTTGATGACGTTGACGATGAAGAGGACGATGGCGGTAATAAACAGGCCGCTGGTGCTAGTCTTCGAACCAAGAATGAAATTCCAGAGCCGGCCGTTGTCGTGCCTGACTTCTCAGAGGTCGACGCAAACGAGCCCTTGGAAAGAGTGGGAGAAATCATGAGTATAATCGAAAACGTTGTCATCGTCAAAGGAACACCTTCTCCAATCGAGAACAAGGCTGCGGAGCGGGCACTCGATTCCGACAGTCTCCTTGTTTTTGAGGATAGGAAAGTACTTGGTTATGTGAGGTCGTCATATACTTTGAGTCTGCGAGTTGCTTATGCTGCACTAGGTCCACGAAACATTCGGACCTACTCAATTACCTCTATACCAAGTCAAATTTCCCAGCTCAACCTCGATTGACAAGACTGTCATTCACATTGCTCGTGCTGTGTATCACGTACCCAATCGGAGTAAATTTATCTTTCCGAATCAACTCGCAAGGTTCAAGGGAAGTGACGCAAGCAATGTACATGATGAAGAGATTGGAGAAGACGAAGTAGAGTTTTCGGATGATGAAGCGGAGGCCGCTTACAAGAGGCAACGTGCTAGAGAGTGAGTGAATGAGTGAAATATCCCTTTTGCCGCATATCCCAAGTTCATCTCTTATATTTTCTATAGCCGTGAATCTCGACGCTCTTCTTCTGTCGCTTCTTCACGACATTCTACTCCAATTCCCTCCCAACTGCGCGATCAGGAGCTCATGAGTGAGACATTCTACGGGGCATCACCGTATGATGAATACACGCCATACGATATGGATCACATGGCAGGACCATCTCGCCCAACACCTTTGCCCTACGATGACCCTTACGCAGAAGGGCCGACTGCTTCACAAGACACTACTTCAGTAGTTACTGATGACAATGCCCCCAGCCTTGCTGATGTCAGACGCGGGCGTGCCACCAGTCGAGCCGGAGGAAGGCATAATCGCGGACGTGGTCGAGGGCGTGATGATCGCCATGCTGGCAGGCCTTCGTATGGAACTGGCAATGATCAAAAGGGTGGCAATAGAGGACGCGGAGGAGGTAGGAGAGGAGGACCTCGGCGGGAAAGCTTCAGTCATAATTATACTGATTATCAGGAAGCGAGCGTAAATCAACCGCGGCCATTGTCCCCTACCTCCCTTGCAATAGCTCGTGCCACAGGTCAGCTGCAGCCCACATCACTGGGTGCTGTTCAGTCCATGCAAAACTCATATGGTATTCCCAATCAAATGGCCCATCAGCAAAATTGGCAGTATTCAGCCTACGGGGCAGAGCCTTTGAACTACCCTGTTCATTCACCGCAAGATCATCACACACAGCCTTATGTGCAGCCTCATATCAATCCTCGGTTTGCCTCACAATTTGCCATTAACATGAACTTCCTTCAGCCTCAACAGCCTACTGGCGGATACGCGTACGGGGGAGGTAATTGGAGCCAAGCTTGGCCACAAAGTATGGATACAGCTATGTTAGGAAGTCAATCGGGCGGAATGGCGAATGGAGGAGGACCGCCGCCTGATGCGCGAGCTCCTGACAGTGACCAACGCCGCAACTGAGTATTTCCCTTAGCATGAATTAGCTACTACACGTACGTAGTAAACTTCATAGTCAATGTAAATAGCTTTATTTTGAGCAAGAGAGCTATAATGTGTTATCACGATGTTAATTCGAAGTAAGGCGCCCGGGTTGTTGGTGTCACGGCCTGTGGGCACTGGCACGCGTCGGGACGCGCCTGAAGCGCCCGCGTTGACTTCTGTTCCACCGACTTGAAGCACAGGCCTTCTGTATTCAAAACGTCCCCACAAAAGATTCCCTCAACTCGCTCTTATCGGGGCAAGCTTGAGAGGGTTGTAACGGTTTATGCACTCGAAAGAGTAGTCGCACACCAGCAGTAACATCGTAGTGAGTCTTGACCAGCGTGTTCAGGTAAAATGGGCAGCTGTTAATTTCGCAAAACCTCTCATAATTGGGAAGAATTACGACTCGAGCTACGGGTATAGCTCAGCAGGCAAGCACCTAACACAAGGCTCGATTTCTGCCCCTGACGATTTGGCTCCAACTGCGGGCTGGGATAAGCGACGTTCAAGAAAAGAAGATGGTCTACCAGTCTGCCCCCTCATCCAAGGCACTTGGTAAACGACCTGTAAGGAATGGCACCTCAATCAGCAGAAATGGCAGAAACTCCCATTTGACTCCCCCTTTGACCCCGAATGGCGAATCTGTCAGTACAACCGATGCACCATCCGTCATACCAAATGGCGAGACACGACAGAAACGTACCCTACCCGTAAGAACGCGTCGAGGGGGACCGGGTGTAGGGAGCTGTGATATTGATATGAATATCTTAGACACGCTGAAGCGTACAGGTACGTATAAGGAGGATTTGAATCTTTATTTAACTGACATTTGAACCTCTGAAGGCGAGAGCGACCCAGTTATTCCGCCAACTTCAGTGTTCATCTTAACAACCGACGTGAATCTTGTCCCTGCTGCTTCATCGAGCGATTTGGGGTTTGATAACTATGCGAATGAGCGGTATTTCGAAAGGCCAGATGTCATCAAGTCCTATAAGGAACAGGAGGAGATTCAGACACCTGAATATACACAATTGCAGGATGAAGAATTGGTTGGAGGAAGGCTAAGGGCTAGGGGTGAAGTCGTACGTCCTCTTCAACGTAAATAAACTTGATTTTATCTAACCAGTTTTCTTAAAGGACACTACGGAGCTGTCGGATGCAGCTTATGAAAAGAGACACCGCAAATATGAAGCATTCGAGAGGCGTCAGCGGCTGCGAGAGAAGGAGAAGCTTCAGTATGAGCACTATAAGCTGAAGGAAAGGATTGAACAGCTGCGTAGTTTGGATTACACTGCATTTCTCGCACTTCCGGAAGACACTTTTGGTGAGGCTCCAGAAGCAATCCACCTTTCAGAAGTAGATGGAGATGAGCAATCACCTATGCGAGAAGGCGAACGGCGTCGGAACCTGATGCTGGATGTCGCTTTGTCCTTGGAAGAGCGATACCGAACTTTGCTACCTTCCGATCGCAAGGGAGCAGACAAGAAGGGCGAAAGGGCAAGCCTTAGCATTTCGGTCGAGCCCAGAACCCGCGAACAATCTGTGAATGATATGAACGCAATCTGGAAGGAGCCAGAGTACGAAAGAGTTCCAGTGCGAGCACTCGAACCGGTGTCGAGTGCGAGGCTTGAACCCGTAGTGTCACCAATTCTACTCCCCAATCCACCAACACCACCGGCACCGGTGCCAACACCGACGCCATCGCCACCACCAATACGTCTCGCAACGCCGGCACCCGCCTCACCTATGCCTATACCCATTTCTACCCCCGTACAGGCGCCTGTGCAGGCTTTGCCTCCAGTCGAGCCTATACCTATACCCACCCCTAATCCCGTGAAGGCGCCTGAAAAGACTTTGCGTCCAGTCGAGCCTTCGACAGTCGAAGTTCCTATTCTCCCAGAGAGTATCTCAACTGCGAGGGAAAAGGGCCTGAAGCTAAGAATTACCCTTCGTCCGCCGAAGACCCCTTCATTCAACAAAGAGCCATCGCCTCAGCCAAAACATAGCATGAGGAAGCGCAGTACTTCCAAAGCTCCTGCGCTGGATATCGAGAAGCAGTCAAACTTACCGACTCCGGAATGCGGGCCTTCCTCGACATCACAAGACACTACGGTTCATAGATCAAGTGAACCAGACATTGATGTGACGTCGGTATCTCTACCATCGCAACGTCCTCCATCCTTCGTCGGCTCTCTTGACTCTGCCTCCCCAAACCATCATTACCAGGTCCTTCATTTCGGATCTATATCTGCTGAAGGCTCTAACCTATCTGCACCGACAAGGAAGCGGCCCAGAATAAAGAAGCACCAAGACATGACCGAGCCCCCAAAAATGTCCTTCACAGTTGAACATGGCCATGCGACGGACCGAGAGAATTCTGAACAGGTCGAGCATGCTCCCCTTCAAATAACTTTACCGGATTCTCCGCGAAGGTCCACCTCACCTATATCTTCTCGGCAGGAGAATATATCCGTCTTAACCGGAAAAAGACAGCATATGCCTGTCATTTTGGTCGCGGCATCTCATAACGAAGGTCGTGATTCTAGGAAAACCTCACGAACTGTTTTGGCGTTCGGCGTGAAAGTGCCTCAATTTGCACATGCCGAGTTCGAATTACCGAAATGGCTACATGATGCGGACGAAGCGAGTGCCAATGACGAGACATCCGATCTTGAACAGCAAGCATCAATCTCGCTCATGATGTTGCACAACGGGAATCAGATCGTACAGTCTACTGATCGCAACCTCACTCATCGAGGACCGCCCGAGGGCGAATAATGTGCTGTGAAGTTGTCCCTTATGCTTAGCGTGCATCTCCTCTCAATTGCATGTATTCTAACTTTTCCTTTGTACTTGTTTTGTACGCGATGCCTACGACTTCCTCTTTAAATCACCAAACAATGCCGTTTTTATTATTACATACTTTATTTGTTAAATGCGATATGTACCAAGCATGGAGCCATTGCATGTAACTGCTATTGCAGAGGCTACTGGATTATTCCTGACCTAGAGATTATTTGTGCCGTGTCCCAGTGATTGCGAGTCTCACATATGTAGGATACGTAGCCTCGTGACCAGGCCAGGCGACTTTCTTTATATGTCTGCTGTGGCAGACTCGGCGTGTCTGCCTCGCAGACATACTCAGTATAAAGTAGCCCGGTCTGGTTACGAGACTATAGGATACGCACTACTAGTACGGGCCGCCGACCTTTAACCCAATCAGTAACTTGAACTTCTGCGTCAAGTTGTCTCACGGCGACTCCGAGTCATGCCAGTGGCATCTGTGGACTTGTTTATGCTGAACCTTTGGCTTTTTTCAGTCCAGATTCCATGACACCGCCCTGTACTACACGAACCACTGCGTGCCATTCAAGGGTCGCTTCTGTTGAAGAAGAAATGTATAAAAATCAGCTGAAAGACTAGTAGATTTGGGGAAATTTTCCATCCACGTATCTAGTACCAGACTCTGCAGTGAGTACTACTCTCCTAAAGTTAGATTCAAATAGAAACACTGAGGTTGCTAATTCACTCATCATATCCCAGCAGGTCGATAGTCACGCCGATCTAAACCGAACCACACCGACCGACAAAGCGAGCGATTGGGCTGGTGTAGGTGCAGGGAGACTTCGAGGCTCCGTGGCAACCCACTTTATTTTGACATGATGCGGGATGATTATCGAGATGAACTCAGGCTTATGAGCAAGGTTGAAAAGTGTCTGCATGGCGCGGCACCCATTATAGCAGATTACTCTGTGCAAATCAACACTTTAGGTGAAGCTAACTCAATTTGTGTGGGAGGAACTAATACATAATAGACGACATCTAAGACATACCTTATTCCGTTTCCATCCCGTGCTGATCTGCGGATCCTCCACGGAGTATCGCTTCGGAAAGACTAGAGGAAGTACACTCAGCACGTTCATTACGCTGGATCCGGACCCGAAGGAGGAGAAAATGTCCTTTGAGTACCACAATACAGATTTACATGAATACCTCACTACTTCATCAATCACCCTAGCTCGGCGTACTTGTTCGGACCCATGAAATCTATACACCTTCCCCCGCCTCGGACATGGCATGGAGACTATGTAACCCTTTGGAGGTTGTCCAATTAAAACTCGGCTTGAGATCTGTATATCAACATTCTCCCAGGGACGAAAGGACGAAGGGGCCACATTTGCAGGACCATAAGCCCTGCTTCGACGAGCCTTGGCCGCCTCTTATAGCCACAGTCCGGGATGTAGATGAGACTCGCAGATTATTACGCCACGAGGATTGGATCACAAGCTTGGCTGACCATCGTAAGCCCCATGCATCTTGTCGGGCAGCACACGGGGGTCTTGAGTTCTAGGATCTGGATCCTCCGAGGTATGCTCATTCAGGGCAATGTCCTTGGTGGGTTCTACGCCAATCCTTGTGCAATATCACCGCTTTCTCGGATATGTCAAAGTGCAGCTCGACTCTGGACGGAGACATCGAGACCTTAGTATGTCTAAATTGAGGGCACGTAAATCAGCCAGTGCCAAGCAAATAAAACTAACTCAAATACATCTTTCAGTAATGCCGTCCAACGGATGCTGTGCCAATCGAGGTATTTGTGCATATCTGTGAATCTCTGAACGATTGATCCCCTTCGCGAATGTCCGCTCCTTACCTCACCGGGATCGTTCGGCCTGAGCGGGAAGTATCAGTTCAGCTATGACAACATCAACGCATATGCTATGCAGAGATGGCATTAGGGGTTAAATATGAGCACGGAAATCGGGCTCGAAATATCTTGTGTAAGAGGTCTACTTTAGCCAGACTTACAAAGAAAGGAAACTGCTATCTGTTAGCTTGAAGCGTTGATGCAAGACTGGACCTGATAATGATAACCAATGCAGTAGTCCTTCCATGTGAGCATTAGATCTATAAAGCTTGGTTTTGGTATGGAGCAATTTCTATCGAACTTTTAAGTTGCAATATGCGAAAAATATGGTGCGGTGTTATGTATAGTAATACGCAAGGAGAAGTGCTGTGGGCCGAATTGAGTTCACACACTCTTTTCATCAACAGCAGGCTTGGCCGTACTAGCTAGCCTGGAAACGATATCCAATGCTTCTCGCCGGTGTGGAACGTCGAGGTCACGGACATGGCTCAGTGCCAGTTGTGCGTTATCCACAACCCCAAGAACCTTTAAGCCTGCGACTCCCGGGGCGCCGTGGTGTAGATACGACTTTATTTGCAGCGTCTTTTGCGCGACTGGTGTCGTTGAAGTCGGGAAGTCTCCAAAAATTGAATCCAGAGGCGGCATTTCCGGAACCTCTAGTACAGGAACCACATCGCTTTCCTTCAGCTTCAGTACACCGCTCTTGTCGAAATTACGACCACCTCCTATATACTCTTCGTTGACAGGACCACGGTACGCAGAACCAGCTTGGTCACGATCCCTAGGCTTCCGCTGTGTTTTCGCCTTCCGTTTTTTCTGTGCTGCGGCATCATCGCCAGATCGTCCTTGTCCTCTCATTTGTCCCTGTGTACGAGCACCTTGAGCACCTGCACTCGAGGATCTTGGTCCCGAAGCTCTCGCGTCATTCCCAGGTCCATTGGCTTGCGTAGTGGAAGCCACTCGCTGGTTAACAGGTCGCGATGAAGCCTGCGTTCCGTCTCGAGGCGTACGAGCTGATGCCGTGTTCTGTGGTCGGTCTTGACGTGGTGCATTTCTTTCAGGCGACTGAGTGGCTCTTCGTTGTACACCCTTGGTGACAGTCGATGCATCCGCATGTGAAGCTCCTCTTAGCCTTGCAGTAAGCCGATTACCAAGGGACGGTCGTGGTTGTACCGTCGGCCTAGCTATTGAGGTTCACTTCATCAGCTGACAGACGCCTTATATCAGAAGGTCTGTACATACCCCTTTGCTTGATATTAATCCCATCAAGGTCATAAGCAAGAGGAACACCTCTTGGGGCAGGTTTATCTGCTCCTGCGCTCGCAACTGAGTCAGAAAAGGATCGACAAAAAGTCTTCGCAAGTACGCATCGCCTAACACAGCCGACTGGACGTATCACTGCCAGTCGCATACTCTGAAGCTACTCTGGGGAGATGGGCGGCACGGCACGTAATGTAAGTCTTCTGAGCTTGTAAGGTAAGAGTCAACTTTCATTAGAATGACCACTGGGCACTGGCATGCATAAGTTACTTGGATTACTAATCGTGGGAAACGTTTCCGAGTGTACCTCAGGTTCCACTGGCATTATGTAGGATTCATGCTTCAAGTTTGCTTTGCAAGTTGTTCTTCTACGAAGTACAATTGTAAATAATAGATACAACAGAGGTGAAGCCAGCTCTCTTTGGGAGAGTATTATGGACTGTTCAGGCCGCCTTCAATTTCTCAACCCTCCGTACATATGGAATACATCCGAGGTCGTACCCCAAAGTATATTTCCTCGGATCATCCTTCGTACTCAGTGTTCTAAAGAGATAGCAGTTGTCAGATTTCGAATAGAATGAAGCACTGAAAACCAAGTACAGATCTATGGGAAGAATTTGGGTTAATCCATTGAGAACAAGCAAGTACACAAATCATATTGCTTACATATGGTGCCCATCCACATGAGATACGACCCAGTCCCCTATGCATACGAGAAGGTCATCAATAATAATCTCGCTGATTTGGTAGTCGGAACTAACCGTAAGGATATGCCACCACGAATGGCCTATGCAAGCGGTAGTTAGAGACCGTTTAATTGCGCCATAAGAAGAACGGACACACCTTCCAACAAGAATGCCGCTGGCCAGTTGACAAGCAACTTCCAATTAGTCAGAGTCTCACAGAATATGTTATCGAGATTCCAAATGGCAAATCCGAGGGCAAATGAACCAGAACCGGAGAGGTACAGGTTACCGATGTCGGATTTAGTATTCGCATCGATATTCCTAGCCTTTTCTGACCAGTGCAGCAACCAAACCCCGCGAACAGATATAGCAATCATCAAAGCTGCGAAAACCACCTGATGATAGACCGGATTGCGGTACAACCAGCTGCGTGACCAAGAGACGCGGATGAGTAAAACAGTTTGACAGAAATGATTACTGTGAGTGTGAACGCTTACTAAGAGATCGAAAACAGCACGTTGAAGGCAATCATAGTGCTCAACAAGGCTCTGCTTTCTCGGATATTAAAGCTGGGGCTTGTATCAAACAGGACAAAGAAGCTGCAAGACGCTGTGACAATCATAGGAAGTTCATCCGCGAGTTGTGCACTGAACAGAAGTGTTGCATGGAAGGCAAAACTACCTATTCCTACGAGGGCAAACGCCTAAGAGAGATAAGATTTAGCGCACGCTGGGAGAAATTCGGTAAGATATGTAAGACTAAACCAGAAATCCGGCAAGAAACCTGCTGGGTAATTCCTGCGAGCGAACGACCTTAATTCCATGTAAAGCGAGGCCAACTGTGATGATGTTGGATAAGGTGTTGGCCAACTCCGCAATATAATGTGTAAACTGGTAATTCGCCTGAAAGAATGCCACAATTAGCGACAACTAGTGAAGAGCTATTAAGACGCTTGCATCATACCTCGCACCAATCCAAAGTTGCTGTAACTGGTCCCCAATATCCCACATAATCGGGCGAAACTACTCGGCTAGAAAGATTCATTACGGCAGATGGCCTTCTTATGAGCTCGTCCGGAAACCTAGGTTCGTCCTTTTGTTGACTGTAGTGGCAATATCTAGATGACGTTTGAAAAGTCTGAACGAGAATGACCGAGAAATAAAGTAGCCTCTATGATTGCAGTAGAGAAGAGAAAAGCATAGGGGTTCCGAAGGACGATAGGAGTCGAAGGTAAAGAGAGTGAGGCCAACGTTCAAAGTTGAGCCGTTGTGCTCAGCTTTCTTCCGGTCAGCGCAAATCCGGCCCCGATGCCGATCGTAAACGGAGAACATGCGCTAAAAATAGACATAGTGAATACATTATATTAGCAATTTACGCGTGGTAAGCAAAGAGATTTGACCACTGGGCTGAGTATTCGCGGGGCGTGGTTTCTGAGTTAAGAGTGTGATATTGGACCATGACATAGGAAGACAAACTAGTTGCGAATGCTAAATGATAACGTGCTGAATATTAAACTCAAATAATAAAAGGAAATACAACCATCGATCGCTTTCATGCACCACCGACACCGTACTTCCTCATTACTCCCCGCCAATCGCCTACGTCTTCCTTACCCATGGCGACGACTGTAGCAGGCTTAGCACCGTCCACGCCAAATACGCGGTGAGCAACCCGGCGAATGTCCTCCGGAGTTATCTCGTCTATGCGCTCACACATTTCAGAAACAGGCACTTTGCGGTTGTGAACGAGGATCTAGTTAGCACGATGAGTGTGAGAAAACAAGGAAAGAAAAGCTGTCAATTTCCGAAGTGTACGGAGAATACTGATAAACGACATTACCTGACGCCCAAGGTCTTCAACTAAGACGGCATTGCTCTCTAAAGCCATGACCAAACTGCTCTTTAGTTGATTCTTGGCTTTGTTAAGTTCGCCTTCTCCCACAGGGACATGGAGTAATAGACTGATCTGATGCACTAAATGTGGCATGATTTGTGCAGGAGAGTTTCCTTGCCGTGGAGAGGAGACAGGAATGAAGCTTGCAAAAAGCCCTATGAGTGATGTGTCCGTGTAGATATGGTGGTACGCTTCGCAATGGTCGATCTGGGGATGATGGTTCAGGATATGTGTATACAAACGCGAGTACATCCCTTTTCCAGGGCCACCGGCGGAGAAAGAGCCACCTCCTCCAAGGATCATCTGCATAGTCGCTAAAGCATAAATATCGGGAGAGTGTATCCCTGGACCTTCCCAAGCCAGGTAAATGTGGTTGAACTCCGTATCGGGCTTTTGGATGAAATAGTGTCCGCCTGTGTACGTTGATGTGGGAGGAGGCGGGGCATGTTCAAGGGGCGCCGTTGAAGAAGATTGAGGGTATAGATACGAAGCAGCCCGTGTCAACGACTTGTACAGAGAAGGAGAAGGGGGATTTTGAAGAAGATGCGAAGGTACAGTGTTCTGGCGGGAACTTGCGTGCGGCTGGGCTACTTGTGAGTGTGTAACAGGAATAGATTCGCCTTTCAGCGAAGAGAAGTAACGATCCGTGAGCTCCACCAATTCTTCATGCGGCATGCCTGCACCGGCGATGACTATCCGCTCGGGTCTATACCAATCCTTCATGAATCCCCTTAACGTGTCCGCATCGATAAGGTCTATACGGTCCTCCGGGCATAGAAGGGGGTTTCCCAGACCTACACCACCGTATGCAACTTGATGAAGGATCTCCGGTAAGATGATTTCCGGCTTTGCAGTGATTTCCCGTATTTCATACTGTGTTGCATCGCGCTGCGCTTCAATTTCTTCAGGAAGGAAAGCCGGATTTGAGACAGTATCAGCTATTATGGAAAGAGCAAGAGGTGTAGCATTTTGAAAGTGCGAGGATTGGTACATTATGGCCTCTCTTGACGAGGAGCATTGGATTTGGCCGCCAAGCTTATGGATAGCAGCGGACATTTCGAGGTCAGACCGCGAAAGTGTGCTCTATCAACGGCGGTCAGCGATTGAATACATCCTGATTGACGCACGTACCTTGAACGCCATCCTGTCTAGAAAATGGCTTACGCCCGAGTTGCTCGGCGTCTCATAACGAGAGCCCGCGTCAACATAGAGACCCACTCCAGCAAAATGGCCAGGGACAGCTTCTGTTGCGACACGGATGCGGTTTGGCAAGGTCGTTATCTTCACAGGCGAAGCATCTTCCGTCTGCTGGATATGCAGTCTGCGAGCTTGGGCAGCACGACGGGCAGCGGCGGAGGCGACTCTCTTCATGGTGAGCGTCAAGCGTCAACGACGAACGCGATCGCGTACGCAGAACTTCGCTGAGAAAGCGGCTCGCGTGGCGCACGAGCACTGGCACGTGTGTTTTACGCATAAAAGGCAATAGTTTATTCTGGTTTTTGAACTTAGTTCAACTTGCTTCCCTTGATTAGCACAGAACTTGACCTGGTTCCCCCTTCCGTGAATGAGCCAGATTACCCGCAGGAAACAGAAAAAAAACAGTCTCTAGATGTATAACTCGACATCGCTTCACTACCTTATTTCTCGTCTGGCTCTTGGGCTTGTTCAGATACCCGGCAGCTCCAGTGTAGGGCAGTCACGGTCTCTCAGGACTCCAACAGATCTTCCCGGACGCGACCCTTTGGTCCAGGACTGCTGTGCCCGCCTACCTTGACCTCATCATGCTCGCCCAATTCAGATGCCCGGTGATAGACGGGGTACAATACTACCGCAGGTTCTTTAATCTGGCATCCATGGCTTGTGTCACCTCTTAGATCTCTCTCACTGCCTATTTTCGGCTTCGTCCCAGAGTTTTCTTGATATTTTCAGGCTTCCTGCGACAAGACATAAACAAGCGTGCTGCCCTTACCCAGATACGGTAGCAAATTTATCTATTCCAATTTCGAACGGTATGTAAAAAGGGTCTTGTACTCTCTCAGATTGGATGTGACGACCACCGTGATGAAAAGGCACAGCGTGCTCGAAACCGATTGGATCCCCGACACCTCTGTTGACGAACAGTATCTTCCCGTGTTTGGTCCTCCGTATACCTCTCTCGGGGTTATGACGGGTCGCACTAACCGACGATGCTGGTCAATTTCTCCTTACAAAACGCGTACAAAGTTGCGATTTTGAAGAAATAACAGCAGAGATTCCATTCTCTTTCGCAACATTTAGCCTTCACTCTCCGCTCCTTCTTCGCGGTCCCATCTTCGGAACTATGGTGACTCCATCTGGTGAAGGACAAGATCCAGTTGGCTTTAATGTCGAGAATCGGGAGCCTTCAAACGCTTTCAAGTGCTCTCGATGTGGTCAGAACATCTCCTTCGTTTCGGCACAAGGGATTGAACGTGTCACCCAAATCATTCAAAATCATCTAGAACAGTGCTTGCGATCGAGAAGGTCTGTGGTGCTAGTGCTCCCTTCGCCTCTTATATTAAATATCTTATCGCCTCTCTTCTTGTACCTTTCTTCCACCGACATTTTAGCATACAGAGCTTTTTTAACTCATCGTTGGCGAGGAACAACATTGACCCTCTAGATCTACTCATGCCTTTGCAACCAAGGCGTACTTGGTCTGCAGAAGACGACCGACGTCGGCGGCTCGAAGCAGACCCAGACGCGTACGATGTTGGTCCACATACTGTAACATGCCGGGGATGTCATCGACCCATTCGTCTAAATGCAACTGGTCGCTACTACGCCGCGAACTGGAACAAACACAAGATGGGCTGCAAGATTGCCAACAGCCAGGATGGGGGAGGATCAGCGTCTCTGGTGCGAGCTTTTCTCTCTCCTCCTCGCTGTTGACCCCGTACTGAATTTCGCATAGGAATCCAAATTCACTGGACGCGTCGCGGCATTCCGGGTTTCAAACCCCACGGGAGAGGGGTCGGATACTTCTCTTCACTCGCCGACTTCTATACCCGCAACAAGTTCCGATTCTTCCAGCCCTCGCAGTCCCATGCGTAATCCACGACAGCCAGTACAGGAATCTGAAGAAAGGAATCCAAGGTCTGTAATGTGAAACACCTTTGTCAAATCTTCAGCTAACATGATTATTTTCAATAAGCCCTTGGTCGAGTCAATCATTAGAGGACTCACGATCTTCCACAGGAAACAGTCCTTTCCAGCCAAGAGCAATTCACAGAAACGTGGATTTACGCTCTAGTCCCGCTGGCTCCTTTGCACAGACCCAAACATCCCAGTTCAGAAGCCTGGCAATTTCATCTCACGATCTATCTCAAGCACCGCACCCGCTCGGAAGCGTACCACGACAGTCAGCCTTGAATTCTTCTGTCAGTACATCTTTCTCATCCGGCGAACATGAGGGCAGAACATATAGGGCTTCGATTGGTCCATTCAATTCACAACAACATATGCACTCCTCTAGCGGCGTCCCGCGGATTGAGGATCTTTCTCTGACTTCCGGTCCTGATACCCGCGGCAGCATTAGGAGAAAGCAGTGGGGTTCAGGCCTTACAAATCAACTGACGGGGGCTGGTTCACGACCAACGCGTGACGGTTCGAGTAGAGTGGGCTTGTCGTTATCACGCGCACCACAGCTAAGTGGGGGAATGGCTGCAACTTCACAGGCATCACAACTACAGACATCGATCACTGGCAGGGGCGGCTCAACCGGCGCGAGCAGTTTCCGCAGCTCAGATCCTACAATCACCGACAGCAATTCTTCCTCTGCATCATCCTCGCCTGTTCCTGCAGCCACTACTCTGGATATGAGTAGACGACGACTCTCCTCGTCCGGAAACTTCACCCATCATTCTGCGGTGAGTATGCCCATTTACCAGGTTGGAAACCGATTGCAAACTTCGGGCGGATTGGAGAATCGACTTGATTTAGGTTCGCCACATTACTCTTCTTCTTCTGCGCATATCCCTACTCGCTTCGCTTCAAATGAACCTCCGTATCCCGATAACAAAAGTGCCTCCAGCTCATTATTGCCAGGCACATCGATACCCAGTTCAAGCGCCTCGATTTCTCGCGGAGGCAACGACTCTGGCCAGATATTGCCCTCCTTGAGTCATATAACCCGCGATTTACCTCACCCCGGACGTTTACTTGATGCAGTGGGTATGAGAGGTCCTTCCCGATCAACAAACTCTGGATCACAAGACCGTTTCAGATCCTCACCTGCAATAAGCAGGTCACCGATGAGCAGTTCGCTTATATTACCTCCACTCCGCATGCCGCCTGGTTCATCCTCATACAATAAGCGGCAATTCGAGAACGAAACAGGTATGGATGGAGACCCGCCCTCTCCAAAAAAGTCGTCCATTCCTCTCGGAGACAGATACAGGGGTACCCATCCCGGACAATCCTCGAGGGCTTCGCCAGCCCCCCTTCAACGAGGTCAATCTGTTTCATCGCCTCCTAATCCTGGTTTTGTGAGGTCGGAAAGAGGCAGTATCCGGGATACATTAATGCCACCGGCCCCGCCAGCGTACACATCACGTTCGTTCGTTTTTCTTTCGAACTAAATTCAGTACGGCTGATGTCTTGTCATTAAGAAGCTCCCAACCCTATGGAAGACAATAGGGAACAGCTTGCTGCTCGATTACACCCAGTCTGGAAGTGGGAGAAGGGAAAGGCTGTTGCTCTTGATCTAGAGCCGCGCTCCCGAAATCAAGGAGATCCAGATAGCGATAATGAGATGGACACTTGATGATCGTTGTTTCGGTTTCAGCCAGGTCTTGGCCGGAACTATTTCGTTTGTTTGAAAATCAGGCGCTACAACTATCATATAGCCCACTTCATCACAGTACTCTTGTATTCCATACTTATCTTTTGCTCACTATCAGTGATTAATCATTCCAATCACACCGTTCTTGTTTATATTTGAGTGAGAGTTATAATATTTATGGTTTAACTTATAATATTTCCTCCGATATATAACAATAGATGAAAGGATTTAGATAAAGGAGCTAAAACCGCAAACAGAGAGCTGATACCTACATAACAGAGTCACTATGTCTGTAGTGAGATCCGTAAAACGAAATTTCGACACGGAAGGACATTGGCTTGAGTGTACTATTGAACCTTGCTCATTTTGGTACTACATACTAGTGTACTACATCAGTTTAAACTCCGATGATAACCTGACAACACTGAGTTGGCCTTTATCCACCGTCCAACTCGTCACCCACCACTTCAGATCTTCTTACCAGGCTTCTGCATGACTTCACATCAACACTATCCGTGGCTCCCTATTGAGGTATACATAAAGATCCTGCAGCAGCTACCGTTGACCGAACAAGGGATCCTTACCGTTTGTCGATGTGCTTTAGCAAGCAAATCGCTTTACGAGGCGTCCCGTGTTCCCAGTTTATGGAAGCTTCACTATGACATCCGCTACAGCATCTTTGATGAGGAGCATGAGAAGTCTCGCCGATCTCAATTCGGGGACGATTGGCGGGCTCTTTACCTAATACGTCGTGGCATAGAACAGAAAGCACACAACATCTTGAAGTACATCATTCGCACTATAGACTACCATGGTCGAAATCAAGCTGCCCGAAAGATAGTGGTGGATCATGGGCTGGATATATGGGATGACTTCAAGCTGATGCTGTCGTTTCCACACCCTGTCTTGCTTCAGGATGAAGCAGATGTCGATAAAGTCAAAACTGGCTCACCAATTCTTGACTTGAGCGGCCGGTTCTGGATATCCGAGATTCTAGGGGTTATCGCGAGGCGTCGCACTATGGACCTATGGGGATATCTGACGAATACCAATTTCAGGAAGATGGTTGAGTTTGAACTTGACGCACCCTTGGAAGACGCATTCCTTGGGTTAGCTTCTTTTTGGGATACTCATCCCTCTGTGGTAAGCCTGTTTTTTTACCAGGGCACATGGTTTCGATGAGGATACATAGATTCGGCCAAAACTGGACGCTTTAGCTATCGACTGCAAACATTACTTGCAGGAAGAACAGATATCATACGATCCCATGGACCCCAGTTTCAATACTGCGAAGCTGTGTATAGCCGTTAGCAAATTCATGCGAATAGAAGGTTATGATGCAGTCGAAGGTAAACCAGTGTGCTTCTTGCATCAACTTTTGAGACTAATCGTAATTCCAGAGGGACAATTCTACCACTTCTTCAATAGCTTTCCCAACTTTTACCTGTTCTCCAGGAAAAGGTCTCTTCCTATCTCTCTGGCGTTCACTTTCGTCTCGATAGTCAGACGATTAGGCTTGCCTGCCATCCTCATCAATTCTCGCTCCAGGGTCATAGCGCGTGTCCGAGAGGCCTTTGTGGATGTATTCGGTCCTCCTGAACTCGCTATCGTTAACGCAAATGACGGCTATCCAGAAAGCACGTACAGTCAAGAAAGCCAACGTGTTACAGCCAGAGAAATGCTTGCTCGCACTGCGCGGAATATCTGGACTGCTATCGATGTCACAGAATCTGGGCATGACCACTTGTGCATAACTGCGAGTCAGAGACATCGAGCTAACTATGCCTTGCAATACATCCGGACGGTGATAGGACCCAGTCCCGTCGCTGCCATTGATCAAGAATTCCTATCTCAAGCAGTTCACCACCCATTAGACTTATCTTTAGTGTTGCGGGATAAGCTTGACATTAAATTGGCCTCAGATGGTGTGGGTGGATATGAGAACGGCGACACCGTGGCCAGCTGCCTCGAAATCATGGATCGCTGGGAGAACCAATACACTAAAGAACTATTGAAAGGACAGGACAGAGATGAAGGCCAGGTTGTTTCCTTCTTCGTAGGCCAAATAGTCCGTGATGCGCAGGGCTCAGTCGGTTGCATTGTTGGTTGGACTGTAAGAATCTTATACGCGACATAATTAGCTTAAGGCTCATTCATTATTCATTTACTTATTGAATCAGTCAAGTGAAGACGCAGCGAAGCGGACATTATTGGATCATTTCTCATATCAGAGAGATGGAATGATAATTGAAGGCCAAACAACGTACAAGATATTATTCATCGAAAGACAATATAGTTTGTATGGTAAGTGGTTTAAATAGAATTTGGACTACCATTATTTACTACCAGCTAATTATCCATCAGAGGACGTGTCTGAAGGTCATGTTGTGCCCATCGAAGGACGCGAGCCCATAGATTTTCGCTCTTTCCTTGCATATGATATGCTCGGGTTTTACTTCAAAGACGTCGAATGTTATGAGATACTGGAATCTGGGCTTGTGAGGTCCCGTTTCATCATGAGCGCCGCAATGATGCAAGTCTTCCCTGACGATGATGAATACGGTTCCCGATGGATGCGTTCTAATAATTGAAACGAAAGGATAACATGAGTGGGACCACAAGGTGGACGGCTTTCTAGTATTAACGGAGCGAATGTGGTTCACGTGCACGGATTGACCTTAGAGAAACGGTGCTTGTACTTGACCATTCAATAAGGTAGATAACAATAATAGCATAAATTAGGCTAATTGATAATATCGAAAAGTTTGACAATCATAGGTACATTTCACGAATCGAGGAACCTCAGATTGTTCCAGAAATTCCGGAATCAACCATTTCATTTATCCATGACATTAGCGTATCATCTCGCATATTGATGCTTTCCATAAGATGGCGGACACCAACGAAAGCACGGCGACCCCGGCGTTCCCCCTCTTGTTCACACTCGGGGGGCTCGGCATCCAGACGTTCTTGGTCCTCCAACTCCTCCACGATGCCCGGGAACCCGAAGTGATCTGCATCTATTCGAGGGGCTGCATCCGAAGAAGCGAAGGACGCACGGAAAAGAGTACGGATAACAAGGAGTGATGTGAGTGAACAAGATGGCGGGTCACGCGCAGGAGCGGGATATGTGATCGTTGTACTTGGTGGCGGCGGCGGAGGGCGTTGTGTAGGATCTGCTGTGCGATGCTGTTCGGTCGCAGACGCAAATGTGACCATGGGCACCACCGAAGAACTGTCAGCAGATGTTGTTTTAAGGGACATATGAGTCCAAACATGAGGCCTGAGCAACGAAAGGGAGGATGCAGACGCCTGGCATGTTGACCAAGCGCATGAGAATTCACCCTTTTCGTCCGTCAAAGACTTCAAGTGTGCTTCTACGTGAGTATTCAAGGCTTCTGGAGAAGTGAAAGGTGCCTCGGGGCACTGACTTCGGTCCCATTGACAGATGTAGGGATCCGCCACTATCTCCTTCTTTCTCCTACTAATACCGTGAATGACAAAACGCTGTGGGGGGCCAGGAAGTACCATTGCTTGAGCCTGGGGAAAGATGGAGCTAACATTCTTTATCACATCAGAGGCCACTAGCAGCGGTGATCGATCTTGAAAGGGGGTGAAGAGCTCCTTATACCCAGTCCAGAACTCAACTTGCGTAAGCTCGCCCTGTGGGTCTGAAACAAACATGGTCTTCATCCTAGATGGTTATTGTTAAGCTAGACTGAAACTCATATGAAAATCGAACGTACCACTCGAAGCACCTCTCAGTCTCGGATAAACTACCAATTCTTTCGAGATCTGCCCCAACAAGTTCGAATGGGATGGACTTTACTTTCACAACCGGTGCCATGTGTTTGGGAGCAGATATGTCTTTAACAGCCTTCTCCTCCACCTGCTGTGAGATTATTAGCCCTACGAGTAATTTCAAAGTGGCCGGCATATCAGGATGCATCAAGAAGGCTTTTGTCATAGGCGGGTAGGCAAGGTGTGAATAGAGAAAGTTGATGCAAGCATCAACGAGAGGAACGTCCTGTAGCAGTGGCAGATAACGAATAGACGCGCTTAACGCTCCTGATGATGCGTTGGTATGGGCTGCGTTCTGTGGGTTGTTGAATAATGAAGTGAGAGCAGTCAAAGACGCTATAATGACTGATCTGTTTTTGGATTCGCCGGCAAGCCTTTCCAGAGCGGGCACTAGCTTCGCTAAGTCACTGTTGTTTCTGGCGACCTTTAATGACGGAAGCACAATACTACCCGCAATGCTCTGGAGAATATCTATCACGCTTAACAGGAATTCCGTCGTCGCGTCCGAGTTCGTGTCGAGTTCTGTTAATGCTCGTACAATGAGCTTGCGCGTCTTCAGATGAGCGGCAAGCTGAACTGCATTAGTCTCTGTCAGAGCAGCAGTGCGCATAATAAGTAACGACTCGAGGGCATGCCGGCAGCGTCTCTCTGTGGACTTCGACAAGCGGAATAGGTCGGCATCTGTGCGTACATCCCCACCCGTTCGGATAGACAAGACGTCCTCTGATTGTGACAAATCGAAACCGTATTCGTCTATGAACCACTCAGGCCATTCGAAAAGTGCGTCCAGAAGTCCTGGTATGCCGGCTAGCGTAAATAACTCATTGACGCAGAGCCGACAAAGACGATCGAGGGCCCATGCCACTTCAGAGTCAATGCCAGACCTAAGGGCAAGAAGCATGCGATTATTCGGTAGATTCTCCGTGTACCAGCCTTTGACAGAGCATAGAATATTAGTATGCCTACATACGAAGAAATCAACACGAAAACTCACGCTCATAATCATCATTAACCGTAGATGGTGTCCGCTGAGCACCCTGGGCGTAATTTGCGTAACCCCCACCATAACCAGACGTTGCAGCGTATCCCCCCGCATACTGTCCACCATAAGATTGGTACTGTATAGCTTCATATCCCGTATTCGATGTTGAAGCATAACTGGTGCTGCCGTTGGTGTAGGTCGCGTTTGTGTTTGTTGTGTTTTGTGCAGCTGGACGTGCGTTCGGAAGTACAGTCGGCGCAGCACGAAAGCCTGCTATTTGAACACCACCCCTTGTATAGCCACTCATGATGTTTCTTGAAGACCGAAGCTAATCGGGTTGTCTGAATTGATGAGATACGTTTACGGTGAGGTGAGAGCAACGACGCGAACTTCCCTTCAAGGACGCGTTCAAGTTCAAGTTAAAGAAGTTGCTTAGTCATTACTTACATAGTACTCCTCGCAGTCGAAAGACACGAAAAGCACCGTGACAGTTGTGGTACGCATCCATATCAATTGGACGGCATACAATGTATACGTAGTTGAAAGCAGATTACTCAGATGCCATATGAAGTTCTTAGGAATCGGTCTAGTTTCAAGTTATGGAATGAAGTTGGTTTTATTTCTATAATCTATATGCATGCAGTAGAAGATGCAAGTACAATATGTCCGATAGCAGGCTATGGCTAAAAGTTATACATCTACAGTAGGGTTCCTAAGGTCGATCATGATAGAACTGAAGTAAAGACTCTAACTAATGTACATATGTCTTGGGTCTTGGGGTATCAAACAAAGGAAATAGTAATTAGAAGCTCCGCAGGGTTGCATTAAGTTCGAGAGTCGGGCTCCGCACAGCTATCGCGCTTGAACTCGGCCGTCATCCCATCTCACATATCGTACAGGGCCACCATTCCAATCGACGACACGCCGTCCAGCCATCAAAGACATTGTACTGGTTTCAGTACCAACAAATCCAGCGCCAAGGGATTGTGCTACGGCGTCGATAAATACGGGATACCTGCAAATAAAAGGAAATGTCACAAAACGTCCACAACGGGTGAGACAAAGACGATATACCAGTCTCCGAACAATTCCGCGGTCTTCAGTGCCTCATGGTCTATCCATGTCCACCCAAGCGCTCGCACTTCATTCCACCAATCTTGCCTTTCTTCATCGCTGGTAAGCAAGACTCGGTCGGCAACGATGCCTTTCGCTCTCAGCTCTGAATTAATTTCATTCACGACAGAAGCAAAAGTGCTTAAAGGCGCATAGCATCCGTCGAATGGATCAGTAGCATTCGGGCATAGTCGACCAAAGTCACCATGTCGGATATGTAAAGAAATGAAGGGGGGGATTTCAGATTCTTCATTCACATCGAAGGTTTGGGCAAGAACTCTGCGTGTTACGGAAAGGATGTGGGGTGTCCAATGTGCATGTGTCCCGACCAGGTTCCAAGCAGGTGCAAAATCATGTTCATATTCGAATGGCTAGGAAGCGGTGCGCATCAGTAATTCGGCAGGCACATGCGCAGAGAGAAAAAGACTCACTTCAGCAGCACCTGCGTAGTACAAAAAGTCAAAGCATGCCATGTGAGTGTCTGGTAATAGCCTGTGGCCAAGATAGCTCGGGAATTGGGCTGCTTTGGGTAAGCCTGCATGAATGCGACCATCTGTGAACGTCAGCGCTGCAAGGGGAGCGAACCGTACATGGGGGTCATGTACATGGTTCTCGAGTAGCTTGACACTCTTTGGAACAGAGGTGTAACTGACATCGAGACGCAGAAAGCCTGGAAGGAACCCGTGTCGTGGCTTTGGCTCGGTTGGCACAATGTCAGCCCAAGCGGACCAGCACCCTAGTCTATCCTGATGCGACGATGTTTTTGACTTGAGGTCAGACCACTCGATAATCGGCAATCGGATTGCAGATGAAAGGCGGGGCAAATCTATGACGTCCGAAAAATAAGGGAAGCCTGCTTCCCAGGGAACGTGGATAGGAACTGAAGGGGGCAGGACGGCGGTCCGATTGGCGAGGAGTGCGACGTACAGTAGATTCATTATGGTCATGAAATTATTTGCTATATAGAGCCGCCAATAAGCTTGGTAGAAAAAGTGAAGGTGTGATCACTTACTCCATCCAGCATCCACCCATCCGGTGATGTACAGGGTATCATTGCGAAGATTGTCTACGGACAGAATAGTGGGATGAGTACATTTCAGGGGAAAATGTGCGAAACTCACCCCAGAAGCTCGTCGTAGGAGGTCCTAAGACTTCCGCGGGATAAAGGGGAGTGGTAGGTTGCGCCAATTCCATAACTTTTTCTTCGACGCTCTCCACTTCCTCGCGCTCACTTGTGCCCCGAGCTTCGCGCAAAGGCAGACCTTGAAAGGATCTATACGTTCCTAAGCACCCAAGAAGTAGTACAACTCCCAGGATTGCCCAGCGCCGTCCAACACGTCTTCGGAATGTCCGCCGCCCAGTTCCTCTCTTCTCCTCGTACCCTGCTCTTCTTGGACTCTCCCCCACTTCGTAATCATCGCTGTCGCGGTACCGATCGTGCCTTTGCGAGTCATTCGCATCCCCATGATATACAGAGGAGGAATGTGAATGCACCATCTTCGGTTGCCCAAATACGATGATGTCGAGGCGAAGAAAGTCAAAGAGCTGAGCGACGATGAGAGGGGGAAGAGTCGGATCAGAAAAACGGTGCTACTAGTAATGTGCCTTGCGGGTTGAACAAGGCACAAATCCGGCCGACCGAGACCACGACTAACCTCACTCGATTTACCACTAACATCCAGACCTACCGAATTTATCAAATCATGGACCATATATTATCGAACCAGTTGTATAGGATGGATGGGAGAGACGTGTTGGAGCCCAAAATCGACGCTCAATAGTGGACTGTATATATTCCCTCCGAGACCCTGCATAATTCACTTCAGTGCCTGGAGCCTCAGTAGGAGAGAGACGACAGTGGAGGAGGCAAGCATGATGGATTTCACTTTTTGTAAGTAGTAAACCGGTATGAAGCATCTGCACGATGTTCAAGAAGAAGCCTGGTTGATGGAAGGCGGCAGCAGAGAGCTTCTGCCAGTGGCTGCCGAATGATTAGCGTTTGATTGCCAGTGACTCGGACGTTCCCCGAATGACGGAGCTGCCATCTCAATGTTGGACCCTTACCGTAACCTCAATCTCATGAAGTCTGGCATGAAGCTGAACGACTTCAAGCTGAATGTACCGAGCGGTTCGAACACATTTCTGTTGGCGGGATAGAAAGAGTACATCATGATGAAGTACTTCCAAGCGTAAATAATGGAATCATTCATGAGCCAGTAAAATCCAGTAGAATATTATATCAAAAGAGTGATCGTAAGCTTCAAAGAACAATGCCATGGTTTACTATACGTTTCGGTTGTGGTTCAAGTCCAATTGCCAGAGCCGATGAACACAATGATCGAGTTTACAAGTTCGATATGTAATGGTTTAAACAAGTCGTGAAAATGAAGGCATAAGTAACCAATGACTCAGAAGTTTGTACACATTATCAAAGGACAGATGCTGTAGTGATGATAGTGATGTGAAGAAAGGCTATTGCGATAGTATCCTTGTCGTTGTTTTATCCCTTCACTGTACAGTCTGCAACTTTAAAGGCTCTCCGATGCTCTCCTTCGATAAGGACTCGTCTTCCTCGTTCATCAGATCTTCCTCTTCCGAGTCTGAGAGGATTTCTATTCCACGGGCTTCCAAATAACTCCCGAACTCGAGTGGTAGTCCGACGACTGGATCAAAGTAAAGCCACGGCTCCTTTGTCATTCGGAACCGTGATCGACAAACAGCATACCGAGTTCACAAATATAATGTATAAATGACACATAATTTTGAATTTCACCTTGTAGGACAATGAACTTTAAGGCGTATATATACAAAAAGATCAAAGCACAAATGCTATAGTGCAAAATATTGAGAAGTGGAGATGTAGCGCAACTTGAAGTTCAACTTCCGAATATCCTTCGAATCGGCGTTCATTCTAATCGTCCGCCAAACTTTGACATAGTTCGTCCTGGGTGATTCTTCCCTCGCTTACGGCGTCAAGAAGCTCCTGGCAGAAGTTCTGGAGGGACTGGGATGACTACCTTTCCCTCGAAGTATCCCGGTGGCAAGATTCTCTCGCAGGGCATATCTTCGTCGTCACTGGAGTCATCCGGTCTACGTCTGTACGATTTGGCGGGAAACCAGCGTGGCTCGTGTTCTCTACCGTATAAAAGTTTCCCCAAGGCCTTTATCCTCGCCATGATATGCGGCTTAATACGCGAGATATCTTCACGGACGGCGCTCTCGCGAACACACATGATAACATCTCTGGAAGTGGAGAGAAATTGGACGTTGACTTTCGCTTGACTCCAGATATAATTCTGTACTTTGTTACTTGTGGCGAGAGGATTTTCGTCAAGGAGGCCTTGCTCCTCTGCAATTCTCCGGACGTACTTCCATTTGAACCTATATCCAAGATACCAGGCCATTGGCGTCTACACTCCTAGATGAGTAGTGTAAGGGAAGAGAGGAAGGAATGTGAAGAAGCGAACGTGGTTCTACTTGAAGAGTTCAAGTTGCGGCTGCGACCCTGACCCGGGCCGCTGTCAGCACGCCAATAAGCGAGATCCATGCCAATCCTGTAAGTAGCAAAGGATAGGATACTACGTAGATGGGCGGTTTGGACGTGCAGGCAGATGGTAATCGTTATTTCAATTGCATATCATTCATTATCAAACGATATAATCGAAACAAAGACTACTGGGAATGAGACTTTCAATGAAATGCTATGGATGAAAATATGCTCTAATTAATGTGTCCGCGTTCAAGATACAGAAAATGTCATCGAAAAGAATGATAGAAAAGACTTCATGCTCAATCAAACTATCTTATATCGCGAACTCCATCGGCAGTTCGTATTCAGACCGTTTCGCATGCGGTCTGTGGCTTTCCCAATTGACGTCACGAGAAAATCCCCCATTCCAATCGACGACGCGGCGAGCAGCCATGAGCGACATCGTACTCCTGTATGTGCCTACAAAGCCCGAACCTAGAGACTGAGCTGCAGCATCGAGGAAGACAGGATACCTAATCATGTCATCGGTTCTGTGGATAAATTGCTCATTTGATGCAAACGTAGCATACCATTTGCCCAGCTTTTCAGCCGTCTGATACTCTTTGTGGTCGACCCAGGTCCAACCCAATGACCGCACCTCTGTCCACCAATCCGCATTCTTCTCATCACTTGTCACAAGAACACGCTCGACCTCAATCCCCCGTTTCTCGCGAAGCTCCGCCTTGACTTCCTCAACCTGCTCGCTGTATACACTCAGTGGAGCGAAACAGTCCTGGAGTGGATCTGTGTTGTTCGCGTCAGCACCGTGCTGGCAGGCAAGGGCGAAGTCGCCATGTCGGATGTGCACAGAAATGAACAGTGGAATGGGCGAGCCTTGAGGGACGTCAAATGCCGCAGCGAGAAGGGGCTCGGTAAGTTCAAGAATGCGAGGATTCCAGTGGGCGTGAGTGCCGACGAAAGACCATGCAGGTGAGAAATCATGGAACATTTCATAACCCTAAGGATAGCTCAGATTAGCATGTATACTAGAAGGAGGCACAGCTAGATACGTACATAGACGCTAACACCATAGTACAAAAAGTCAAAGCAGGCCATATGTTCATCTGGAAGTTTCTTGTGGCCGCCTGCGCTGGGGTAAGGCGCCTCCGCCGGTAAGCGAGCATCTTTTCGTCCCTCAGGATACGTCAAAGATGCTAGTACATCAAACCTTACATGAAGTTCCTGCGGCTGAGACTCAACTAGCTTCGCATGCTTTGGAACAGGGGTATAGCTCGCATCAACGCGGATGTGAGGAGGAATAGGGCCATCTCGAGGCCCAAAGTCTGGACGCGGTGTTGCCCAGGCGCTCCAGCAACCGAGCTCGTCGACATGGGTCGAATTACGACTTTTGAGATCGTACCACTCAACTAACGGAAGACGAATGAGAGAGGAGAGCCGCGGCAGGTCGAAAACTTCTGAGAAAGGTGGTAAACCAGCGTCTTTACCGACATGCGATGGTTCAAAAGGAGGAACAACGCCTGTTCGGTTGGTCAGCAATGCAACATAGAGCATGTTTATGACCGTCATGAAGTCATTCGCTAAACAATAACATTCAGCAAGGGAACATGAGAAGGGGTAATCGGACACTTACTCCAACCAGCATTAACCCAGCCAGTCAGATATAATGTATCATTTCTCAGATTATCTTTGACAAGCGTTATTTACTGTCCGATTAGTTAGCTTGGAAGATAACTTACCCCAGAAGCTTTCAGCCGGAGGCCCCAGTAGCTGCGGCGAATGCATGGGCACTTGTGGTTTCACACCTGCTTCTACCTCTGGCTTGAGTTTCTCCTCTGGCACGATTTCAGCCTTAGTTTCGTTCGAGCTTGAAACGTGGACGACGGAAAACATAGCAAATGCAACCAAGAAAACGAGAATAAGCGCAATGGCAGCATAGCGCCTCCTGTTGCCGCTGCTCATCCCATTCCTTCCCCTACGCGCCTCGCGCCCATGTTGAGCAAGCTTTTCGCTGTAAGGTAACGGAGAAGCCGATTGTGGGGGATAAATAGCATTATCCGCATCTTCGAGGGATTCTAGAGAGGCCTCCACGTCAAGATTTTGCATGTCAATATCGTGATATCGTTCATGGTCTTGAGCGGCAGTCGCGCTGAGAAGAGGTTGCGAGAAATTAGCCATATCCGCGACTTGAGTGTCCGCAGTATAAGGCCGAGACGAAAATCACGAGTCGAGGGATATGAGCTCAAGGAAGGCGTGTGTTCGGGCACAAGTCACCGACGTGGACAGACATGGTGTAGGAAAGCCAGGATGGAAGAAGACGATCAAGATCAGAAGATAACCGCCAGAACATGTAAGCAAGCAAGATTCGGAAGAGATTGCATTGTATGTGCTAGTAGTGGTGTTCGGCGCGAAAGAAATGAGGGCATCACACCAGTATGATGACGCCGGCCTATGCCCTCGTGTCGAGCTATTCCCCAACTTGAACGGTCTTCCGAACAGGAGATCGCATCAGCACTTGTTTGAGTATCCGAGAAGTGTATCTAAATGCGGAATTCGATGTTAGTTGCTCGTCGCTGTTCGCGATGCAGTCGACGCCGTCGCTTTGACGGCGAGAAGAGGTGGAAGAACTGGGCGGAGGCAAGACGGCCTGAGCGAGCCTTGAATGATTCCGAGGTGTCGCGATGAGCCGAAGCGACCCGAGCAATCAGGGTCCTTCCACTTCTGACGTATCCCATTTTGGTAAATTGCACGAGAGTCGGAGTCTGAAGTTGCGGCAAGGCACGCCGAGCCGAGTTCTTGGACAGTTGACGGTTATTCCCAGATACGGTGACACAGACCATGAGCATGAGATGGCCTGGATGCCAGATCTTGTACTTGAACCCAGACAGCCAACTCCCGACATGAGGTCCGCATCCCCATTTGCAACTCACTTTTATCCTACTTGTCCTCCTCCCTCCTCTCCGCGACGCTCCCTACGACTTAGACGACACCTACACCGACCCCGACGGTGCACACGAGCTCACCATGCCTAGCCCGAACCAGCAGGCGACGACCATGCAGGTCGCTGGCGTTGTGTCTTTCTACATGTCTGCGGCATTGATTGTGCGTCCACGTTGTTTACATGCAAACGCTAATCGCCGTCCTGATTAACATTGTACTCTTAGATGGTCTTTGTGTAAGATGCCAAGTATACTTGGCTCACCACTGGATTGCTGAACTGGCCGTATCACAGAAACAAGGCCGTGCTCAACTCTTCACCAGATCTGCCTTTGCTTTTCCTGTTTATTCAGATGACCATAGCCGTGCTATTGCTCCACATAGCAGCTTACTTCACACCCAAGGTCGAGATCCCTCGGCTGGAGGCAAGCACGGCCAAGAAGCTCACACCCGTGGTGCTGGTGAACATCATTGGACTTGTGTTCAACACACTTTGTTTGCGTGATGTTGAAGCAAGCTTCTTCCAGGTGCGCATCGTTCATTTCGATTGTCGGATGTACAGGAACGCTTACCTTCGTACAGATTGCACGTGGTATGGTGCTGCCACTCACGATCATTGTCTCGTCATTCAACACCAAATCATGGCCGACCATACAAGTGATTGGTGCGGCTTCGTTAGTCACTGTGGGCTTCCTGGTTGGCGTAGCCCCTCCATCTCTGTCTTCGCTCTCTTTCACTATCTCACCGTCTTCCTCGGGTCACACCGCGCCATCGCTACTTTCGCTCTTCTATGGGCTTCTTTCGTCGCTGTTCATCGCGTTCCACTCTGTGCTCATCAAGTCGTCCCTCCCGCATTGTAGCGGCAGCACAATTCAACTCGCGTATTGGACCAACCTGGGATCCGCCCTTTTCCTGATCCCGTTCGTCTTGTTCAATGGCGAACTCGGGACAGTTATGAGGCTTGCCACAGATGAAGCGAGCCATTGGCAGGGATCGGTGTTTGTCTGGGGAAGCGCTGTTACCGGCGTGTTCGGCTTCCTGCTTTGCGTTGCAGGCTTGCTGAGCATTAAGGTTACGAGCCCGATTACGCATATGTTCTCTAGTGTGAGTGATTATGTTCTTCTGAGCTTTCCTAGGCAGATCTCTTTGGTGCCTTTTGCCTGGATACCCATTTCTGTTTCCTTCTGGGAACCCATAGGCTGAAACTTTCCCTTTTGTGCTGAAATGACGATCACCCCCTTCGCTCTCCTTTTACTATTTCGCTTTCGAATATTGGGGTCATTCTGCTATCTTCCAGAGCTGTACGTCCGTAGGTATGCTGGCACTGACGCCATCGGTCGAACCTGGCCGTGCACGAGGTGATGGATAAGTCCATTGACCATCCACGAGGAGTTTAGCGCGCTTCCTATCTTCGCTATATTCACCCTCATCATTCAAATTCTTACCTATCTTTCCGTCTATCCCGACTATTCATTGAATACCTCCGCTTTCAATGCGAAGATCGCTGACTTAACGTTCTGCTACAGGCTGCGCGCTCCGTCATTCAGACCCTGTTTGGTGTGTGGCTCTTCGGTGATCTCCTTACAGTGTACGTCCTATCTCTCTTCGGTTCCTTGCTTCGATTCTTCTCCATCCTTGCTTCTGTTCATTCGAACTGTCCTTTTGGATGTTTCCAACATGTCTGCATCCATAACAGTGCAGATCCCTTTCCCGAATACCCTTTTGTCACTTTGTGACTGTGAGGGGGTATTCGGCTTTCGTCATCTCATTACTGTACCCCTTTCCTCGTCCCCGCGTTCTCCGCACTTGGTCGCTCTCCTATGACAGATTGTGCTATTTACGATCCGCAACCACGAGCGCTCTGCGGCGCAGACCCATTGCCAGTGTAACGAACGCAGCTTCACGTTGGAGTTTACGTGCTGGGATTTAGCACTTTGCTTTTGCCTTTTCGGGACTCGTGCCCGCCGAGAAGTATCTGCTTCTATTTTTGCACCGGCCACACTTTCCTTGTCTTCCGCATGATTTTTCTACAGTTTCATTTCGTGATTGTTGTACAACGCACACACTTTTTTGTTCTTACCTTTCTTCTGATTCTGATACCGATACCGATCCTGATTGCTATTTGAATTTACCTTTGGTTACAGTAACCGCGCCGTTTCCATCGCGGTGATCCTGCTTGGAACAATGTTCTACACATGGGTGAAACACATGGAAGGCCAGCGCCAGCAACAGCAGCGTGGGCTCACTCCACCACCGGCTTATGCGAGCCGGAGCAACTCGGAAGAAGACATGTCGCTGGAGGATGTCAAGGTCCACCCGCGGGATCATGAGGCGCGCCGTCCGTTGATGACGGTGCGTGAAGACGAGGAGGTCATCTTTGATGCGAGCAGGGAAAAGGGCCGAGATTGAGGTAGCTGTGACTACTGAGAGGTTTGACTGAGCGGGTGGAAGGCGGTGATAAGGACCTAGTCTGTTCAGCCTTGCAACGAACAGCACAATTTTTGGGGCTGTTCGAGCCCTGGTTTGAGCGACTCGTCCAAGGACAAGGACAGAAAAGACCGATCACATACATTAGGTTACTCTTCCTGCGCGACTCGGATATCTACCAACCATCTCACTTGCCTCTGCTGTCTCTGGCGCATCATGATCCTGTCTTTCTGTCACTTATCTGCCACTATACTCTAACCCCGTGTAGACTCCGTGTATCGCAACTCGACTCCCTTTATTTCAATCACGCCACTGTACCTATCCACTGACGCCCCATACGAACCTTCCTGTTCCTCTCTTCACGGACACACGGACTCTTTGAAATATTAATCACATACTCCTGAACTTTACTCTCTTATCCTGTTTTCGTTGCATGGCTTGTTGTTTGTGGACTGACTTTGCATATATATACAAATACGACGATAAGTAGTTGTGGCCACTGACATAGTAACCTTCATGTGCCAGTGGCTTGGTATCACTCAAATATATCTAGATTGAATGACGCATGTCATTCATTGACTGCTATCGTTGGGCATGATTGAGCTTGAGCTTGTTATTTCTGTTCTCATTCATATGGATTGACATGATGTACCTATGATCATGGTGTACACTCGTACGTGAGCTAGTGCTAAATGGGTATAGTAAGGATCTACGCATTGTCTTATCTCTCCAAGTCCATATAACATATACAGTACAATGCCGAAGACATATGGAGCGTTGTTGAGTCGGTCGATCACGACATATATGGATGGCTTCGAGGATGATCGAGGGTGGATACGGTTCATGATGCAGATGTTATCTTATTCCATTAAGTTGAATTATAAGTTGAGTTCGCCGTGTACCGGAGAATACTGCGCTTCGTCGCTACGAGAACTTAAAACGCAGATACCGTCGCAGCCAACGGCTCATAGCGCAATTAGCGCACCGAGTGCGGCCGGAGCGGAGACGGTTCATGTTGAACGAGAGGGTTTGCTTTGTACCGGGGGAAACATGGGTATGCGTATCATGCATGAATCGGTGGATGGAAGCCAGTATGAGTCCATATGGGGGGCGGATAAAGAGCTGAAGGAAGGCTTCAGAAGTCGGTTCCAGGGCTTACAGGTTCGGCATCGTAGACGGATGGTCAATCTCTGTCGATACGCGGGGGATCTACGACGATTTGCAAGAGGTCAACTATGACTATGAGGCTGTAGCATCTGGGCTCTCACCGAGACTTTGTAACACGAAGCCTGGACCTCTGATGAGAGATATCATTTTCTTTCACGCTTTGACCAGGGCTGGACGAGAATACACCAAGCAAGCTTCATTGGTTCGTGCAGAAGAGTATACGAAAATACTCACCAGTAGAGTGGCTCTGGCTGGCACCGCGGCCATGGGTTCTGCTGCCTGCACAAAGGAATAGCAGATAAGTATCAGTAGGCGAGACCACGGTGCCTGAGCGGGAGAAGCAGATATAGAGGTGGGGATTAGGTGGCCAGAAGCCTGAGCTCGCCGTGCGTGAGCGTGAGTGTCCCTGGGCTATACATACGCAGGCTGTTGAACCATCTAATTTTAGACAATTTGTCATCCTGCTCGAGCGTTGCGAGCATTCTTTGTTCAAGAAAGTAGCCTGGTTTTTCTAAAACCTTCTGAGTCCTCCCAAAGAAGTTCGATGTCGAGAGTTGCAATGAGCATTAGCAAGAGCCTTTTTTCCCCTCGGTATCGCTCGATCCGTGTCGAGCGGGAGAACACAGGCTTGCCTGATCCGTTATTAGCCAGGTGTAAAATTTGTATCCAATTTTACTCACAGAAGCCTGCGAACCACATGAAGCGTCGGTCGAAGCACGAATGGAAGAGACGTTGGCTGGGTCAACGTGCGGCAGGACCTGGTGTGACATGGGAACAAGTTGGCAGAAGGCAGGGCCCAGAGCGGCTTGCGTGAGCACAGCATTGGTGCCGAAGGATTGATTGAGGTTTGCGAAGTCGAAGGACGGAATGCATGGACCAGTGTGTACCCACCGGTGCCTTGGCGCGGGAGGGGATTGGGTGGACATGCAGCCACGACTGAGTTGCTATTGCTGTATGATAGATTCGCAATTAGTGGTCAACGTTCAACGAAGCAGTATTGTAGCTCTGATACCCAGTTGATGGTGTGGAATCCCGAGAAAAGACTTCAATGACCCCATGGGGAAACATACCACGAGCGCGATCATGACATCTGGAATGTTGCGCCGCGTATCACCGGGCGGAAGCAGATTTCGAAAGGAGGTATACTCAGCGAACAGCAGTTCTTGATAGTTGTGTGTCTAGTCAAATAAATTGCGACTGTCGAATAAGAGCAAGGCCTGGATCTTTTTATTCACGGACCGATGTTTACTGGTTCCCATGTGTGATCGCCTCGCGGGTGCATGTAAATCTCCATACGTGTTAGCCGCCCGAGGTTCTGATCAAACCTTAGTGAATGTAGTTCAGTTGAGTCAACTGGTACACACTCTGAGCGTGTTGGCACTGGCTCTAGGCCCCGGTAACGGCGACGGGTCCGATGATGAGAAGACGAGGAAACGGATTAATTAAGGAATGTCGAGATGCGACTGGCGTTAAAGCTGGATCCCTCGGAAAAGCTGCATAAAGTGTATATACCGCGACGGTGTCCGGTGCCTCGGCTGTCGTCCCTGTGTTATTGTGTAAAAGAGGAGAATGCACGGCCGACTGAAAAATGAAGAGATACAGATAATAGGAAAACGGATTGAGTGCTTTGGAGAATAGAGTTGGACGCAAATCCGGCATGTACCTGAGATCTAATCGGACAAACAAAGGCATACAATCACTACGGATCGGGATATGTCGTGACGCGTATGTCGATGACGATGGGGGTAGAGCAACGCGTGGAGTCCCCCAGCGCTAGCACATGCGATGGAAAGCCTTTCGGACACCCAGGCGGCTGCGTCGTCCCGAATGCTCCATCGAGCATGATGAGCACCCAGCGCAGGCGCAGAGTCATCTCCATTTATCCAAGTCCTTTCGCTCCCCGGGCGGAGATGCGGCGGGCACTGGCCTTCTTACTGCACTAGACGCACTTTATTCTGAGCGCGCACTGATATCGGGCGAGATACACCGCAGAGGGGGAGCAGAGGGCATCGTAATCCCCAAGCTCGACGGCGTTGCTCGCGCCTCATTGCGAACTAGGTGACTGTCAGTTGTAGACAAGTGTCAGATCGTCCCTACGACGAGACAAATTCCCTTTGCAATCCGAAATTGAAGTCGACTAAGGCCCAGGACCGAACGAGTTGAAAAGTAAAAGAGCAGAGTCTGGATCAAGCGCCTATTGTCCGCGTTTGGACGCCTCGGCACAGGTTCAGACTCCGCTCTTGTCTGTTTATAGTAGTACAGGCAGGGTCCTTGTGCTGTCAGATCGTTGGATGGACGCAGCGAAACCCGAACACACTTGCGCTGCTGTACCCTCTCTAAAAGCACAAGGAGCCATGATTTTGTTATTATTATACTCTGCGCTGGTGCTCTGTCCCTCAATCCCGCCCGCCTATCCTATCTCCTCCCCCCTGTGCTCCCCGAACTCCTCGACGGCGACCAGCACGCTCTCCAGCCCGGACAGAACATTCGAAAACACTTAGTGCATATCCTCATCACCTGCACTTCAGACAATGACAACCGTGGCGACGCCTGCAGTGTTCGCAGCTCCGACGGTCTTCGACCCAAAGATGAAGGGTGGGGCACCTTTCCAAGCGCCTCCGACCCCGCCTTTGTCGGACGATGAACGGGAAGTGGCAAAGCTGAGCTCGGTGACTGAGCCCATCGTCGTGGAGGACGCGCTTCACGATGCCGCAGGCCCAACCTTCGAGCGCAGGATGGGCGACACCGAGCTGTCGTACTACCTCCCATCGCGCGCGGACGGCGTCAATGACATGTACGTTCACAACAAAAAGCTTCCGCCGCCTTAGCTGACACCCGCTGCGTTCGCAGGTACCTCCATCTCGGCTTCCGTGCCCCGCTGCGCCTCTTCACCCCCGAGCGCGTCCGCGCAGCCTGGGCGCTATTCCGCCTGCAGCATCCCCCGCTCGCGGCGCGCGTAGTGTTTCGCGAGTGGGAGTACACCGACGTGCGGTTCGCATACACCGCGCCGAGCAGCGTGGAGGAGGCGCTCGTCCAGGCGGGAGCCACGCTCGAGCTTAGGGAAGACGAGGGCAAGGATATGCTGCTTGAGAGGTACCTGAACGGGCCTCGGACGCTCAGTAACGACAAGCTAGCATACCTCGTCCTCTCCACCCATTCCTCGTCGAAGAGCGCTCCCCCACCGACGCCTATGGCAACCCCAAATCCCGCTGATGGCGTTGCAGCCTTCGCTGACGAGCTCTCTGTCTCCGAGCCCGAAGACACGCGCGAATTCGACCTCCTCATCTGCGCGGCGCACTTCCTCGGCGACGGCATGGCCCTCCACCGCTTCGCCAACGAGTTCTTCACGCTTCTTGCCAGCACCGACGAAGCGACCGGCTCCGAGCGCACAACCGACGCGATCGTGGATCTTGTGCGCCAGGAATGGGAGGCGCGTTGGAACGCCGGTGCGGTTCCGAGGAAGAACGTGCTCCCCCCTCCCGTGGAAGAAGGCCTCCCGGTGGCGACGAGCCGCTTTCAGCAGGCAGCGGGGAAGGTCGACTTCGAACTCGACCAGACGAGGCAGATCGTAAGTCTCCCTCAGTGATACGTCGGACGCATTTTGACGATCGAGATGAACTCAAACGCTATCTGAATAGGGCGGGCATGCGTTCCCGAAGCGGAAGAGCCCAACACGCCATACTGTGGTGCCGACAGTCCCCTTTGATACGAAGAAGACGAAGGCGATCTTGAAGAAGTGCAAGGAGAACGGCGTCTCGATTGCCAATGCGCTCTTCGCGCTGAGTGACTTCGCGTGGATACGCGTCAAGGAGCAAGAAGAGCTGGAGAAACGCGGAAGGGAACATCCGCTGTAAGTATAGCACAGGGAAACTCAGACTAAACCTAAACTAACGCTGTTTTTGCCGTTTGATAGGATGATGTATTCCGCACTGAACCTCCGGCCGTACCTGCTCCCCGCGGCGAATGCGCCAGACAACTCCTACTGGTTCGTCGCCGTCGGCTACTTCAACGTCGTGCTCCCCGCTTTCCTGCCCTCTGCGAACGAAGCGGAGGAGCCCAAGTCTTCTTCGTCGCAGTCGATCGTGCACAAAACGTTCTGGCACCGCGCACGCGTCGCGAAGAAGCAGAGCACGCTCGCGGGGAAACATCCTCTGCTCGTGTCGCGCACGCGCGAGATGGCGCTGCTGCGCGGGAGGCGCGCGCGGACGTGGGGGCGGGAGGACGACGAAAAGGCGGCGGGCGTCTGGGTGCCCCCTGCGCCTGCGCCGAAATCGACAGCGCTCCCGACGCCGCCGCCGTCAGCTTCGTCCCTCCCCGGAACTGCAGACGAAGACACTGCAGACGCCCCGTGGAAGCTGCCGCCGGCGCCGTCCGCGGCGCTCGTCGGCCTCTCGCTCCTGGGCAACCTCGACGGGATGTACAAGCACGCGCACTACCCCGCCATGAGCCTGCACACGCTCACGACGGGCTCGCGCCAGCGGGCGGGCGCGATGCTCGTGTTCGGATACACCTTCGCTGGCCGGCTGTGGCTTAGCTTGGGGTACGACGAGAACGGGTTCGCGGACGGCGTCGTTGAGCGCTGGTGGGCCGAGTTCTTGAAAGGCGTCGATGAGTTCTTGGTTGATTGAGGAACCTCTGAGGCTTGCTCGTCTGCTATTCTTGATATTCTATGACATACACATTTATGAAGGACTCCCCATCCCCTTTATGCTTTCGACGCTAAAAGACATTCTAATCTTGAACATTTGCTGTGGACTACATATATTGTAAAAACTCGTTCCCCGTCATTGTTAGTGATAGCTTTCTCCCTTTCGATTCTGTAGATTCTGTAGTATTTTGCGCACGAAGTTGTTTCTCTCTTCACATACATAGCGATAGTAATATGCAGATAAGTTTTCGGCAGCATTCGGCAAGAGCAGCGGAGATTGAACCTCAGTTACAAAGCCGAACTCAATTTACAGGCACCTTCACACGTCGTTTGACTTTTCTCGAGCGTTGACGGACGACGGTCGTGTGTTCCCGCTCCTCCCACAGCTTTCATATCTATTGCCCAGACTCGAAGAACGCCTTGATGTCCATACGACCGCTGCAAAGCTTTTCGTCGAAGCAACCTGCATCAAGCAAACTTGAAGGCTGGTCGGGTCTGCTCCGGACCCGGGTCAGTCGGGGATAACCAATACCAATACTACCAATACTACCGCACGATGATCTGCCTATTGGGCTTTTGGCAGGACGAATTTGACGTCCCGTCGCTACCGACGCGACAGACACCCATCTGGTGCGTGCGCCGAGCCGTATGACGATGGAGCGCGTATTCCCAACTGAGATTGTTCCCGCCTGGACGTCGAGGACGATCTCCAAGGGGCACGCTCGCTACGTACTTGGCCAGCCTTAGCCTTGACGCTCTGACGCGAAGAGAGGTGCGATGGATCCTCAGCACTGTTGCTTATCTGTGGATGGTATCCGATCTAATGAGTGATCTATTATGGAATGGACTGGTGGGAGAGGAGACAAGAGCAAGAATAGGAACGGATAGGCGACGCCAGGTTGGCAGACTGCTGATCATCCCCCTGATGCCGCCATTCGAATATACTCTGCCGCTATTTCCGGACTGACCTGGATCTGGCATGCTTCTCCGCCTCGCTGCTGGTGCTGTGTACAATTGCATTGCACCTCTCTTCCGGATAGTTTGAAGTCCTTACATATTCCTTTCCCTCTTCTGGGCCTGGCGTCAATCTGCTGATCCGATCCACTGTGCTCAACTATAACCTTCGCCTGCATTTCCGCCTTCATTGATTATACGGACCGTTCTGCCTACAGGCCCTAACTTGCTGGTCTTTCTCGTTGGTCTATTCCTATCCTTTCTTGTACGATCATTTCCCTGCCCTTCTCGTCTCACTTTGACCAGGTCTCTCTTCATCTCTTGACGAGCATATAAGCTATGTCCGGCTCAAGCTCGACTACTCTATTCAAGGAGCTCCAGAAGGACAGTGACCGCCACCACCAGTACCGCGACACCCTTGGTGACGACCTCGAAGCCTCCCTAGACTCTCTTGAAGAGACTGAGTGTGGTCTTCTGCGCGATGACGACTCAAATGACTTCCCCCAGTACAACGAGAAAGCCGGTCTCCCCGCAGAGACACGGCGCAAAAGCAACAGTCGATGCTACGCTGTCATTGCAGCCGTTCTACTCTTAATAGTTGCACTCGGTTTCTTCGCGACGATGCAGCTTCTGCCTCCTGGAGGCGCGTCAACTGTGGTGATTTCCGGAGAGGGTGTCGAGGACTCTGAGGCAGTGGCGAAGGAAGAGCAACCACTGGCGTTCTCTTCCCAGGTCCTGGGACCGCCCACAGACAGTTTCTGGGGTAAGCTGACCAGATGACCTTAGCGTCTATCACCTCGTAGGGTACTCATCATACTGAATACAGATAACTTACGGAACGACACGCAGTACATGACTGGATGGTTCAGCGCTGGCTGGAGTAAGTACCCTCCCATTTGTCGGAGCCGGAGGTGAACTATCAGCTGACGGTGTTCGTCGTTCAGCAAACGACTTTATGACCATTGTCAATATGCTGTATGTCGCGTACCTATCAAACCGTACCGGCGTCATCCCCCCTTTCGCGCCCTCCCATGTCTCTTGGACCGGCGGCTTCCCGCCCTTCTCCGAGGTGTTCGACCTCCCTCGCATGGCGGCGGAGATCGAGAGACCGCTCATCGAGTGGCAGGACATCAAGAAACCAGATTCGCCTCCAGATGAGCTCGGGTGCTGGAGTGTGTGGGCAACGACGAAGCCGGAGGACGACAGTCCCCGCACGGGTCCCATACCGGGCTACCTTAACCTCGATGTCAGCTATACGCCCGTGCCGCGCCACGCGGTCCCCCAAGACCAGCACGTACGCTTTGCGCCGCTCGCAGCTATCACGTTCCCGGACGGCCGGAAGCACGCAAACCTACCACACGAAGCGCCGTACCCGTCGGCCGGTGGGCATAGGCAGCTCCCGAGCGAGCAAATGGCTTGCTTCGACTTCCTGTATTACGCCAGCGCAGTCTATGTACGTCGTTCGCTTCTTTCGTCCCCCTTTCTGTATCTAAGCAACTCTTATTCTGCTGCTTCGCGATTGGTGTGCTTCCCTTCCCCAGCCGTTCGAATACAACTACGACTTCTCTCCTGCCTGGCGCTTTATCGGCACACACGCACATTGGACTTCGCGAATTCGCTCACTCACCGAAGACGCGCTCGCGAGCGCCTTTTCTTTACCAGCCGGCTCTGCGATTCCGCCGTACATCTCTGTGCATATTCGGCACGGCGACTTCGCTGGACGCTGTCCGTCTCGCGGGGACGCAAACGGCACAGACTCGCACCTCGTTTGCTTCGCGAAGCTCGAGAAGTACGCGGATATGGTGGAGGAGGTCAAGGCGGAGTTGAGGGAGAAGAAGGGCATCGAGGTGGACTATGTTTTGGTGACCAGTGATGAGAAGAGCGTGGCGTGGTGGGGTCAGGTGCGGGACCTCGGCTGGACGTGGATCGATCACAAATCACTCAATACGGAGGAAAAGTACGGACAATGGTGTGTGAAGCATTTCTTTTCGTTAGGACAATCGTTTTGTTGCTGACTTTCGCTATGTAGGTACCCCGTTTTCCTTGACGCCGCGGCACAATCACTGGGCGCAGGCTTTGTTGGAACGCGCGGGAGCACGATGTCGTTGATGGCCGCACGTCGCGTCGTGGACTGGAGCGGCGGAGCGACACGCGACGTCAATGGGGCACCCGACGCAACAGACAGACGACGCTCATTGCGACCAGAAAGCGACAGCGATGACGACGACCTTGAGGTCAACGGTGGACCCTTCACAGTTGGAAAGTATGAGTTCATCGTCTGAACGCTTTCTCTCTCTCTTAGCAGTTGGGTGAACCAGTGATGTGTAAGATTACATGTGCACCTATTTATTGATCTCCTCTCATCAGACCTTCGTAACAGACTTAAACGGACTCAAGCTTTATTATGACTTATTCGGACGATGGACCACTTACTTTAGCATCCCCAACATATACCTTACATTCTTGTTACCTGATGTCTCGCCTTCCACGCCGATTCACTTGCTGAATATATAAGTTTGTTGTCACGATCAGCAATGTGGAGAGCTAGGACTCGGTGAGTGAAGCATACTACATACGCCGGGCGCTTATTGGTGCAATCTACTGCAGTATATAAGTTCAAGACTCAAGTTGCTCACGCTCAACCCAGACGGGCTTCCTTCTTACTTCTGGAATATCGTTAACGGTTTGTGTCACAGGTTGAGGGTGCAAGTGAGTTATTATAATCAAACATGCGCACTGATGGGAAAGTGAGCAGTGTATTATGTCCTCTCTCAGGTTGTATATAAATCACAACCTTGAAGCGACAGCTCGCCAGTGCGTGATGCCACTGTCAGTGAAGAACTACTATCACTTCCACGGTTCACTCATCTTCAGTTTCGTTCACTGCAGACTCTTTTCTCGTACAGCACTTGTAACTCACCACCGTAACTCACCACTGTCCTACTAGAAGCGGAATGGCTTATTATTTTGGATACAAGGTCAGGTGGAAGTATGCCCGGAGTATTGCAGAGGAGCAAGGGCTCCATGACAAACCTCTCGGCACATGCTGCAATGTAGAGCGCTATCCCGAGTAATCGCGGAAATGGCTAATTCCTCGCAACCTCTTCTCAATGCGACTGCGGCTCATGACCATGAACGATATCACGATATTGACACGCAAGATCTTGACGTTGAGGCATCCTTAGAGTCCCTCGAAGATGCGGATAATGCTATTTATCCCTCGCAATCGGTCTCCCCGTTACCTTACAGCGAGAAGCGTGCTCAACATGGGCGCGAGGTGCGTAGGGGAAAGAATGGGATGAGTAAAGGCAATAGGAAACGCTATGCTGCCATTGCGCTTATTCTACTTTTCCTGGTTGCATTTGCTATGTTTTCCATCGTTCACGTCTCAAGCTCGAACGAAACTAAGGCTGAAGAGGTAGAAGAGGATGTGCAACCACAAGTGCCCATGCAATCGCCGCAGCTCCTGGGGCCTCCAGCTGAAAGTTTCTGGGGTGAGTTATCGTGCAGCTTACGAATCGGCCAGTAACTAATCTGTCGAAGATAATCTAAGAAACGATACACTTTATCTGACTGGCTGGGTCAACGCCGGTTGGAGTAAGTGTCTGAGTACACCCTTTCGTGTTTCCTTACTGAAAGTTATCATTTAGCGAATGACTTCATGACGATCACTAACATGCTATATGTTGCTTTGCTGACGAACCGGACAGGCATTATCCCGCCTTTCGAGCCATCGCATGTCGGTAAAGATGCTGGTTTACCTCCTTTCTCAGAAGTTTTCGACCTGCCACGACTCTCCTCTCTCATTCGACTTCCGCTGGTCGAGTGGTACGATCTCAAGAGTCGCAATTCGACCCATGTCGATGAACTCGGTTGCTGGAGCGCCTGGGCAACGCCGCGTCCTGACTTCGGGCCTCGAGATGGCCCCATTCCCCCTCACATCCACGTTGATACGAGCTATACCCCTGTTCCTATGCATGCGAAGCTTATTGAGTCCCAGCCTCAGGAACTTCATGTAAGGTTTGATGTACTGGCATCTTTGACGTATCCTGAGGGACGAAGAGATGCTCGCTTACCGGCGGAGGCGCCTTACCCCAGCGCAGGCGGTCACAAGAAACTTCCAGATGAGCATATGGCCTGCTTTGACTTCCTGTACTACGGCGTTAGCGTCTATGTACGCATCTATCTGTTCCTACTTCTAGCATACATGCTAATCTGAGCTATCCTTAGGGTTATGAAATGTTCCATGATTTCTCACCTGCATGGTCTTTCGTTGGCACTCACGCCCACTGGAATCCTCGCATTCTCGAGCTCACCGAGCCCCTGCTCGCTGCAGCATTTGACGTCCCTCAAGGCTCGCCCATTCCACTGTTCATCTCTGTGCACATCCGACATGGCGACTTCGCCCTTGCCTGCCAGCACGGTGCTGAAGCGAACAACACAGATCCACTTAAGGACTGCTTCGCTCCGTTGAGCGTATACAGCGAGCAGATTGAGGAGGTCAAGGCGGAGCTTCGCGAGAAACGGGGTATTGAGGTCGATCGTGTTCTAGTAACAAGTGATGAGAAGAATGCGGATTGGTGGTCGGAGGTGCGGTCATTGGGCTGGACCTGGCTCGATCACAAAGAGTACCAGACCACTGAAAAACTGGGCAAATGGTATGCTTCGTTCTCAACAAAGACCGATACATCATTCTAACCGAGGACATTTATTAGGTACCCTGTCTTCCTCGATGCTGCGGCTCAGTCTCTAGGTTCGGGCTTTGTAGGCACGTACAGGAGTACGATGTCGCTCATGGCTGCACGCCGCGTCGTCGATTGGAATGGGGGATTTTCTCGTGACGTCAATTGGGAAAGCCACAGACCGCATGCAAAACGGACTGAATACGAACTGCCGATGGAGTTCGCGATATAAGATATTCTGATTGAGCATGACTTTTGGATCGGGGTCTTTTCTATCATTCTTCTCGATGACAGTTTCTGTATCTTGGACGCGGACACATCCATTTTCATCCATAACATTTTATTGACAGTCTCATTCCTAGTAGTCTTTGTTTCGATTATATCGTTTGATAATGAATGATATGCAATTGAAATAACGATTACCATCTGCCTGCACGTCCAAACCGCCCATCTACGTAGTATCCTATCCTTTGCTACTTACAGGATTGGCATGGATCTCGCTTATTGGCGTGCTGACAGCGGCCCGGGTCAGGGTCGCAGCCGCAACTTGAACTCTTCAAGTTGAACCACGTTCGCTTCTTCACATTCCTTCTTCTCTTCCCTTACACTACTCATCTAGGAGTGTAGACGCCAATGGCCTGGTATCTTGGATATAGGTTTAAATGGAAGTACGTCCGGAGAATTGCTGAGGAGCAAGGTCTCCTTGACGAAAACCCTCTCGTCACAAGTAACAGAGTCAAAACCTATATCTGGAGTCAATCAAAAGTCAACGTCCAATTTCTCTCCACTTCCAGAGATGTTATCATGTGTGTACGCAAGAGCGCTGTCCGTGAAGATATCTCGCGTATTAAGCCGCATATCATGGCGAGGATAAAGGCCTTGGGGAAACTTTTATACGGTAGAGAACACGAGCCACGCTGGTTTCCCGCCAAATCGTACAGACGTAGACCGGATGACTCCAGTGACGACGAACAGATGCCCTGCGAGAGAATCTTGCCGCCGGGATACTTCGAGGGAAAGGTAGTCATCCCAATCCCTCCAGGACTTGAGGAACTCCTTGACGCCTTGAGCGAGGGAAAAATCACCCAGGACGAATTTTGTCAAAGTCTGGCAGACGATTAGCATGGACGCCGAAACGAAGGGTATTCGGAAGTTGAACTTGCGCTACATCTCCACTTCTCAATATTTTGTACTATAGCATTTGTGCTGATTCTTTTGTATACGTATATACGCCTTAAAGTTCATTGTTCTGCAAGATGAAATTCAAAATTCTGTCTCATTTATACATTATATTTGTGAACTCGGTATGCTGTTTGTCGATCACGATGACAAGGGAGCCGTGGCTTGAAGTTCCACAACCGCAACCTCGAAGAGTATAACGGCAGTGCTCACTTCCCGGAGTGAAGGCACGACTGCTCCTCTTCCTCGAAGTCAGTTGTACGTAGACACATTTGACTTTAGCCTATCGTCATCTAACAAACAGATTTCTAAAATAACAATGCCCTGGTACTTTGGATATATGTAGATTCAAACAGAAGCACGTTCGAAGACTTGCAGGGAGCAAGGGTTTCTCGACGAGAGACTCGCATCTCGTTTGCTTCGCGAAGCTCAAGAAGTACGCAGATATGGTGGAGGAGGTCAAGACGGAGTTGAGGGAGAAGAAGGGCATCGAGGTGGAGCATGTTCTGGTGACCAGTGGTGAGAAGAGGAGAATCAATCGAAAGTCTGTGTCCGATTTCGCCGCTTCCAACATTATTATCATGTGCTTTTGCAAGAGCGCAGTCTGTGACGATATTTCGTGTATCAAGCCAGCTGCTATAGAGAAGATGAGGACCATTGGAAAGATATTGTATGGTGGAGAACTCGAGCCATGCTGGTTTCTCGCCAATTATGACCCGGACAGAGAGCCTGAGCATGACTCGAGCGGGGACGAGAAGATGTCCCCCGACCCTTCCGCCAAGCCTAAGCCCCTAAACTAATTGTCTCGTTTTCACCAAATCGTGTGGCCTCTATGAAGCCTTTAGCGATGGAAGGATTACCCTGGACGAATTTCGTAGATTTCTGGCCGACGAGGACTACTAGTATAGACCCCAAATCGAAAGACAGCCTGTCGCTTGCTAAGCCATGGACTTGACGACATACAGTGCTGAGGCTGGGCACACAATACATCCACAGATGAAACCCAGATGACACTATGCACACACTGGAAGAGAGAGTACAGAAAGTTGGCCACAAGTCCAAGCGAACTTGAAATCACCCTCGATAGTCCGAGTCAGCAACTGGTAATGGCGAGTAGTAAACTTACACGGTAGAGCAATAAATGTGATCACAATACACACCGATGTTGTAGTCGCTTCGCAATTTGGTATTAGATAGAAATATAGTATAAGAGAGAGCACGAAGAGGCGTTCGAAGGTTCAAGTTCGTCACCCAGTGGCAGTTTCTCACAGCCTGAGTCTGAACGAACTGGCATACATTTCTTCACACGCGAGTCGATACCTTTCTCTCTTCCCCTACACCTACTCATCAATAAGTGTAGAACTCAATGGTCTGGTATCTCGGATATAGGTTCAAATGGAAGTACGTCCGGAGAATTGCAGAGGAGCAAGGCCTCCTTGACGAAAATCCTCTCGCCACAAGTAACAAAGTACAGAATTATATCTGGAGTCAAGCGAAAGTCAACGTCCAATTTCTCTCCACTTCCAAAGATGTTATCATGTGTGTTCGCAAGAGCGCCGTCCGGGAAGATATTTCGCGTATCAAGCCGCATATCATGGCGAGGATAAAGGCCTTGGGGAAACTACTATACGGAAGAGAACACGAGCCACGCTGGTTTCCCGCCAAATCGTACAGACGTAGACCGGATGACTCCAGTGACGACGAACAGATGCCCTGCGAGAGAATCTTGCCGCCGGGATATTTCGAGGGAAAGGTAGTCATCCCAATCCCTCCAGGACTTGAGGAACTCCTTGACGCCTTGAGCGAGGGAAAAATCACCCAGGACGAATTTTGTCAAAGTCTGGCGGACGATTAGCATGAACCCCGGGAAAGCCTGTCGCTCCAGTCTGACGAGTAATGGAGCAGGAGTTTTACCGCTACAACCTCACTCTCCTCAATACCTAGTATTATAGCATCTGTGCTTTGATTATTTTGTACATATATACCTAAAAGCTCGCCATTCCCTTGAAATTAATCATCCTATGTAATTTGAATATTGTACCTTGAGCTCGTCATTCTGTTCGTCGATCACGGTTCGGAATGTCAAAGGGACCGCGACTTTAAACCACAGCCACAACCTTGAGCTGCATACTGTCACGGTGGTGCTCACTGATTACACGCCTGCGCCTCTTTCTCGAAGACATTTGAACGCAGGTTTCATTTACTCTCAGCACATCGTCATCCAGCAAACAGAACTCTAGAATAACGATGGCGTGGCCTATTCTGGGGATTAGTTCAATCAGAAATACATTCGAAGACTTGCGGAGGAGCAAGGACTCCTTGACGAGAAAAACGCGTTCGTTGCCGACGACAGAGTTATTCAACTTCGGCCCTATCTTTATCGTCATTGGAAAGTCGATATCTGTTTTGTAACCGGCTATAAGGATATCATCGTCTGTTTCCACCAGAGCGCTGTCCGTGGCGATCTTTCACCCTTCATGGTAAGCACTCCGGGGAAGATAGGAGCTGTTGAAAAGTTGTTCTGCGGCAAGGATCGTGAACCACGCTGGTATCCGTCCCACTTTAACATGGGCGGAGAGCAAAACTCGAGCGATGATGAGGAAATGCCTCAGGTCATGCCACCGAGATACTTCGACCAAGTCCCCTCAGACCTTGTGGATCTCCTCGATGCCTTACAGAATGGAAGAATTACAGAGGACGGGCTTTGTGAGCTGACGGATGAGGAGGTTGAACGCCGAACCAAAAGGTTTCCTGACGCTCAAATTGCTGGTCGTTCGACGAAAAGTCGACAGAAAATTTGCCGCGATGTTTGTGGCTCTTCTCCCCTACGCCTTATATTATTGTATACATATGTACATACTTCATTTGTGAAAATACACCCCCTACTTCACTTATCATGAATTCCATTCCTCTTCGTCAGGAATTTTTGAATTTGTTCTTGTCGTCCTTCGACTTGAATGACAGCACTGGCAAACGCTAAGTTAAAGTTCTCAATTGTTCAAAATCCGAAACTTTACGTCATTAGGTGGTATGAAATTTGCCTTCTTTCCACAACCACAACCACAACTTGAACTTCGTAATTGTCATGGCGGTGCTCTGTGAAGCCACTCCTACACCTTAAGTTCTCCCTCGTATAAAGCCAATTGTGCGCGGGCTCCTTTCGCTTCCAATCTACGGCTAACTAACATCCAGATTTCTAGAATTACGAATGACCTGGTACTTTGGATACAGGTTCAAATGGAAGCACGTTCGAAGACTTGCAAGGGAGCAAGGGCTTCTTGTCGAGGAGAAGGTCTTTGGCACAGAGTTTAGAGTTCGGAACTTTCTTTACAGCCAATCGAAAGTCAAAATCCGATTCGTGGCCGATTACAAGGACTACATCATTTGCTTCCACAAGAGCGCTGTCCGGGGCGATCTTTCGGGCCTCAAAGCAGATATGGCGCAGATAATGGACGTAGGGAGGATATTCTACGGCAAAGATCATGAACCGCGCTGGTTCGCGTCTTCGCAGAAGCATGGGAGCTGAAGAAGATTCGAGCGAGGACGAAGAGCTGCCCCCGCAAGCGCCACCGGGATACTTTGATCCTCCAGACGGACTACCACTCGAAGTAGCGCAATATTTTGAAGCCAAAGGGGAAGTAATTATCCTAGAGGACGAAGATCTTGTGGACGAGGAAAACTAGTCCTTATCGAAGGAGAGCATCGGAGAGCCTCCAAAGTTGCAACCTGTCTAGTGATAGGATGAAGGATGGCAAGAGCACTGTTGCAAGCTATAGCATTTACACATGCCTTGACCCTCCTTTAGTCCTAATACATTCAAATAACCGTGCTCTTACTTTCGTTCGGCGCCAATGGCCATAGTAAACACACACACTTTTCATTATTCTGGTAACTCGCTTATTCCTAGAAACTCAGTGCGGCATATCCTCCACGAACTACCAATATCACTTGCTTGGTGCAAATCATGGCAAGCACATCTCATTTTCTTGCCAGTATTCATCGGTATACGTATCTTACCGTCATCATACGCACAGTTCTACGCAGATTGTTACGACCGAACTCGCACACTGGCTTAAGCGGAAGCACATGCGCATACTTATACCAATAAGCATGGTTTCTTTGATGACTATAGCTCCCGCTATCTATCGCGACTGAATGCGAGGACAGCGAACGTCAATATCCTTCATATGGACGACTTATCGATTGCATGTTTTCTCTATGTTCACGAGCGCCACATAGCACGATGGTGAGCTTGCACTACAAGACTCCGTGGCTGTTTCGCTGAGCATCTGAAACATCCGTGGCCGCTGCCACTTGGGGTTCAATTGAACAACTAAACGATCTTTGTTCGGGTCCAGCGAGAATATATGCACCTATAACCAACTCTAGTAGCTTTACTGCGTCTCGTGGATAATCGAGCCGCAAACTCACTCTTTGATACGTAAGAACGCGTGGCGTCCTCAAGGCTGCTCTCGTGTATTGGAATGTCTTTGAAATACTAGCAGTACAGCAAAGGGCTCTTTCCGAGGTCGGAAGCCAGAAACCGCTGCCTTGCTTGCAATGTTGATGTACGGGGGAAAACCCTACGCTCCATTTTATCAGGCGGGGCAAACAATCACCGGTGGGGGTAATTGGTCTTTCTGCATAACCAGTGTAGCGGGACTGTCAACTCCTCCTCCGCTCCTTCGCCTCTCAGCTCAATCGATCTGGTTACTTCTCTACTTAAGCCTCGATCTCTGCGCTATTCCTCTCAGCACTGTAACAATCCTCCCCGTTGCTTCTAATCGTGCAAACTCTCGAGTGAAAGGCTGAAAGTTCCGTTTGACATCCAGTTCGTACCGGAATCCCTTGTTTCAACGCACAGCAACGAACTAGCATCAGGTAATACGATATCTTGGTGCTCGTCCTCATGCTGCTAACCTCGCTCTACTCTTTCTCAGGATCACCACAATGACAGTGTACATCGTACAAGTCGTGAACAACACGAGCCGCACGGTCCATTATCGCAACCTCGAGACCGGCCACAAGGTTGATATCGAACCAAAGACGGATCAGTATGAAAACAATGATTGGATTCCGAGCTCCAACTACCACGACGACGCAGTCCCTTACTGGAAGTCCAGTCATATTGAAGTCAAGCTGGATGATGGACCCGTTGTAGACCTCTCAGACAACAACGGGAAGTTTCATATGGTTGGCCCTGTCGAAGGTACAAGCGAGAGGGCAGCTTCCGAATATGGTTCACTATCGCGCAGTGGCCAGTATATCTTAAAGCTGGACGAAGTGCATGACGGGCCGGTAAAAAGCTGTGGATTCACATTCCTGGAATACGAGGACAAATTCAAGGTTACCGCCGGTCATGTTGCATCCCAGTTGATACAGCAAGCAGCTCCAGTCATTGCCATGGTCTTGATGGCTATATTCCTCTGAGCCGTCACCCATCGGGGATATACTAGTATCGTTTGCTGGACTTGCTTTAAAGGTCTGTTTGAAATATTCTGTTGTCATTACCACCGATGTAACAAGCCTACCCAAGACCTTTCAGACTCATTCTTTAACCCATCGTTGCTTATTGAGTCCTTGCTCCTTCTGTATCGATCTGCTGTATTAGCATGTACTAATCCCGCATCGATGATTATATCATGATTATGTGCCAGTTGCCGTGTCCAATAAATCCGGGTTCAAAGTATCACTGCTGTTTTCATATCCCTTACTCCCACTGGGAGTAAAGGGCACTGTATCCCCTAAATTGCCGTGGGATACCTGCCACTGTCCTTCGTGGGAATATTAGTCAGCAACAAATACTACGTTGTGCCTTCACCTCATCCAATCCTTACCAGCAGTAGGCGCTCTCTTGCTTGGGCTGTAAGGGCCTGCTCGGATCCGGCGGTAGCGGGAGCTGGCAGGAGGGATCAAGGTATTTTTCAATTAGTAGACCGGTCTTGGCCTTGACTACGGCCCGCCAATCTCCTTAAAAGGCTATCTGTCGCCGCACTATCGCTGGGTCCGAGCAGGCCCTAAAACACCTTTCACTACTCTTAAGCTTGTTTCAATTTTTATCAATTCTCTTTCTTTCACACTTTCTCATCATGGTGGAGTAAGGGATCTGCCGGCGAAGCTCGGCCCGTTATCTAGTTTATACGGACTCGGAATCGCAATGATTACGCGTCGAGGCTCCGGGTGACAGCATCATGATGAGGACTAATGCCGATGTTCGGCACAGGGAAGTCCTAGTACTGTCTAAAGCCAACTCTATTCTCACGAGCACAAAATGTTCGGATTCATAAAACACTTATTTTTTCGATTCCGAGAGGCACCCTTCTGGTGAAATAAGTCATTCTGAGCACTGCTGTGTTTTTTTTGCGCCTGAATTTGTCCAATATGAATTTCTGTTGCATTTCTTTCATTAACTGAAATTGCTAATCTTTCCTATTAGGCGGGCGCTTGCTCTCGGATCTAGTCTAGCGCCGTCACAGTTAGTGTTACCCTCACTGGTAGCGAAGAAGTGTGATTGCGTATAAATATGAAAACAGCAGTAACTTGATTCAAGTTAAAGCCGGACTCAAAGGCCTATCCGAGTCGAGCCGGATGGAACCGGGATTCCAGATCCCGGATGCCATCCGGAATGGCCAAACCTTCCGAACACGGCCCGGGGCCGGAGACCTGATTCAAGTTTGCATCCTTCTCTTAGCCGAAGACGCGCTACGCACTCAAGCTGTCATACGATTTATTGGCATACATCTGTGTACCTACTCAGCATGGCTACTTCGCCGGGTATTGTTCTCAACGAGGTCGCACGAACAGCACAGTCTCATTGTGCCTCACAAGCTCAAGAGTATTAAATGAAGTCAAGGCCTGGATTGGAAGTGGAAAGGTGAATTGAGGTGTATCGTAGTACGCCAGTGATGGTGACCAGCGAAGAGCAGCGCTTCGCGGCGTGATGGTACCCAGTGGGAGGCTCTATTTGGATGTGGATCAATTGAAACACTCAGCACAGAGGAAGATTACGGGCGACGGTCACTGTGCGTATCATAGCATTCGCCTTTGTCATGATAGAGTGAACTCAGTTTATTGACTTTGGACTGCAGCCATGTTCTATTTTCCTTGGAGGCATTCCTCACGATCAGAATGTGACAGCAGCCCTGATGACAACAGCGAGTTCATAATTGGCGATATGAAGTGATCTCTATGCACTAAGCAACTACTCACTTTAAGATCGCCAGCCAGCATCTCAGCATTTACTATGCTGTTTCTCCGTCATTCATGCTGCTCTACTAATTGACGAAATCAACTAACGCATCGATCACAGGCATGAACAAATTTGGCTACCAGTTTCCGTGAAAGTGGTCGTGAGTGAATCATCTAGGTGCTGACTTCTTTTGGTCCATGTACTGTAAGGAACTATCTCGCTGGCTGTTATTACTTCTGCGATCATTTCCTAACTCGAAGAGCAACACAGGACTCCTCAAGTCTGGCACCATACGTTATCTTTGCTTGTCCGCGTTGTATGGATTACCATGATGATGAACTAAAATCTATAGTCTTGGCTGTTTGAATACTCATACAGCAACATCCCAGGCAGTCAGCTGTATGTCATATACAAAATCTTATACAAGGCCTTTCCTGCATCTTCACCCTGTCTAGGTGCGGGTCCCGGACACATCGATGGTTGTGGTTTTGCACTAGATCAAAGATCGATTAAGGCTAGTCTTCGCGTTGCGATGAATAATGTGCATAGCTGAGTCCACGTACTGTCCCGACTCATAAGTCTAACATTGATCCTTTCACGCATTCCGACACACTGTGACGTTCCTCAATCCTTGTCAAGATGTACATTGCACTGTGTATGACGGTGAGCATGTGTAGTTCATTCGGACCGTCTGTCATTGATAGTATTCGTATATAATGGACTAGATTTGGAGACTTACGGAGTCTGTACTTCAGTTCTGATGGAAATGCGGGACAAAAGTAAAGCTCATTAATGTCCTTGCCCGGCATTAAATAATGCCCGTCAAACATGCTCCCCGCCAGCTTAAGTTACAGCACCCGAGGAAGCTTCTTTTACTAGCATCAGAAGCCTGAGAACCTACATCCTTCTTATCGATGCTCCATTGTGTAATGGTGGGTTAATACCCACAACATCGCATGACTATATCGCTGATTATCAGTGTATCGGAGAGATAATAACACCGTACTGTGTAGGACTTGAATGAAAATCGAGCAATAGTTCGAACTTCTCGCGGCGGTCAGTTAGAATATAGAACCCCCAGCTTCTCGGCGTACGACACTGTATATATCCGAGCCCAATGCACCATGTGATATACGAACCTGGCGTTTTCAAGGCCCGTACTCGCTCTGTGAAGTGACACTGCAATATGGCAAGCTACCGTCAGAGAATTACCTGTCTTGATTCTCAGCCCAGAAAATGCTGTCTGTCATACGATGTACAAGAATCCTGCATTTTGCCTCATGTCGAAGGTGTAATCATTGACGAGGATGATTGGTACGCCTGTATAAACTGAGGATTGAGTGTAATAGGAATCAATCAAGTCCTACCTCCAATCGCCTCCCAACTTTTCTCACTAATCCAATCTTCTTCAACGCCTTTCATCTTGCGCAAGTTCCTGCGCGAAGGACTGATAGGTCATCTAGCCATCTAATTCCACCTTGACACTTTTTCTAACCTTCGTTGTGGTCCGTAGCCATCCAGGAGGAGCTCTTCATTGATTCACAAATAATCCCTCAACGGGTTCTACCATGACATCAGGTAGTGCAATTATTTTTTGTTCCTCATCTTCTACTGAGCTCGGTCTATGCCTTTCAGAATTTCCATTATGCCCATTCGCATCATTCAAGTGACAAACATTACAAACCATACGCTCCATTGTCACAATATCGAGACCGGCCACAACATCTTGATCGTACCAAAGACGGAGGATGGTACGATACCAACGTCCGATTACCATGATGACACAATCCCTCTTTCGGACAAGAATCATATCATAGTCAAGTTAGACGATAGACTGGTAGTGGAAATTACAGATCACAACGGGGAGCTCCATGTGGTTGGTCCTATCAATGGTACAGGCGAGAGGGCAGACGCAAAATTTGATACATTGAAGGATGGTGTTCAATCCGTCTTGAGGGAGGACGAAGACGGGAGGAAAAGACGTGCCATTTCTCGTTATTGGAATACGGTGATGAAGACGAGTACACCGCTGGTTTTACGGGCTCCGCGATGGGTCGTCACTCGGGCAAGTTGCCCTACGAATGGCTTCAAAAGTGAGTTTAAAGTGATACGGTGCTTCAAGACAAATTTGCCGTATGCAGTTCTGTACGTTGATGTACTGAATGGCTTGTAAGTCCGCATTGGGCCGGCTGAGTTGATACCCGTTCAAACCTTGAAAGAAAGGGCATGAATGTTGACTTGAGCGGCCTTCAAACTGGTTGTATCAGAGAGTGTGAACCGATTTTTTCGGTGGCTTGGTTATGTTCCGACACAAGTTGAGCGGCGATGATAGGGGCATCGGCTTTATGCGCATCGAACAGTGACCTGACCACCCGGCAAACCACGGAAAACAAACTGTGGAGATGATACAGCTATAACATCTTCGCCGACCAGAGATTAGCAGAGCGTCCTGAAACCAGACAGGACGCAGAGAGAATCACAGACAAGGAGTATTCCCGCGCAGGAGAGCTATTCCATGACGGCACGAAGCTAATAAGTGTCGTTTGCTCAAGCTGGGGGACCAGGCCATGCCGTATGTTCAGGGGGAGCGGCGCTTGTTGGAAATTAATCGACGCCAATGGACAGGGCGGTGATGAGCATTTTTTTCTCGTTCTGATTTCATTTACTGTAAAACTCGAGTGACATCCGAAAACTCCAGGCTAATTTCTGCGTGAGGGGGAAGGGGGAGATCATCTATGGCCTGTTTTCTTTGATTGGCAGAAGTAGCGGCCTGGATATCTTCTCGATCTAAGCGTTTGAGAAGGTAGCAGCACATTCTGTGGCGTTATGACGAGACAGAACTAGATGGCCAGGCTCAGTGCATGATGATGGGCTACTGGCTTGAGAGGGAATATCAGATGTGGAAAAACTTGAAGAGGGTGTCTCGGCGTTGCGGTGAAACTTCAACGCATTGATGACTATGTACGAGTCGGCTAAATCTACCGCCACGCTAGAGCTTTCGGTTTTGACAAGTTCGGAGGTAGCGTCGTTGTATCTTGGGGAGATGAGCCCGTTCAGCTAGATCTTGCGAGAAGTGTTACTGGCAGCAAGTTGTATGTAAAGTAAAAGAGAGAGATTTGTCTCCTTATCCGGTATCTTCGTGCCAACCTCAGTGGCCCTGACGATCTACACTAATTCCCACGACTGCTTAATCGGATACCAGTAGTGGCCTGGCTAGTATGGCATGGAGACCAGTTGGCTCTCTACACCCAGGACGTGAGAGAAAAAGAGACCTCTGTCATCTTTTACTATCAACTCGTGGTGAAACATGGCTCCTCAAGGGAATTACTGCCCCCTCACATGGTTCGCCTTTCCTGAATCCAATTCTCCGACCTCACGGGGAACCCGATAAATATGGGAAGGCACGTTTCGCCATCAATACACTCACAGGATTCAATACAGGCGAGATGTTCGAAATGAAGCGGAGAACTCGGTTGGCCGGTCTCATGCTCCGTGTATTTTAGTTCCCGTCTCTTGCCAGCTCGACACTTGATTCCCCCCATCAGACGCTGTCAACTTGGTCGTCGAGAGGGCGCTTAATACTCTGTGCCAGTGCAAAAAGATGCTGTCATCAACATTTCTCCTCCTCGACTTCCTGGTTCTCTCGCTTCTCTATGCGATCTACAGGGCTGTGCGACCGCAAGAATCTTCAGTTCCCCTCCCCCCGGGTCCGAAAACAAGCTGGCTGGGGAGCCTCAGCCTCCCTACTGCGACAGAGTATCCTTGGAGAGTATATAGCAAATGGAGAGAATTATACGGTATGCCCTGCATCTTTATGCTTATACCTTCATCTAATGTCCTGCAGGCGATGTCATCTACATCCATGTCTTCGGAAATCCTCTGGTCATTCTCAACACGCGTAAAGCCGCGAGGGATCTCTTCGAGAATCAGAGCTCAATCTATTCATCACGTCCTAGCAGGACAATGGTCAATGAATTGTGAGTTAGTTGTGTCGAATGTGAGGATGAGCCTGAGTATGTTCTTTCCTTCAAGAATGGGCTGGGACTGGATCTTTTCCTCGATGCCTTACGGCGATACCTGGAGGAAACACAGGCGATTGTTCCACAACCATTTCAATCCTGCCGCGTCATTGACATACCTGGATGTCCAAACAAAGGAGGCGCATTCTCTTCTGCAAAGCCTTGCTGAGAATCCCGCGGACTTTGTACGCCATATTCGAAGGTGAGCCACATATCCGAGGAGATCGAAAACAAGCGTCATACTCTTTTCCGATAGAGAGTCCGCAGCGATAGTCATGAACATTTCGTACGGATATCAGATTTCGCCTGAAGACGACTATTATGTATCGCTCGCCGACAAAGCTCTTGCAACTCTGGGGCACGCCGGTCTCATTGGCACCTATCTCGTTGACTACATCCCTGCTCGTAAGTCACCTCTGGTCTTTCAAGTAATGCGAAATCTCATGGCTCTTTAGTAAAACATTTGCCCTCCTGGTTACCTGGCGCCCAGTTCAAGAAGAAAGCTTTTGAGTGGTCCAAGCTCTCTCGAGCTATGATCGATGAACCCTTCCGGTTGACCCAACGACTTATGGTTCGTAATTCGCCTGTCATTGATATTGATATTGTGTTGACTTGTTTCGCTCAGTCCGATGGCAAAGCCCGACCCTCGCTTGCAACGACAGAGCTAGAGGTACTTGCGGACGGCAAGGATACATATTTCGACGAGACCATAGTTAAGAACGTTTCTGCGATTAGCTATGCCGGTGAGTAGCATTTTTTTCAGCCAATTTTAGTCATTTCATTGAGAAATCTCCTTTTGAATCCCGAACTGTGTTTCCTAGCTGGGGCTGAGACTGTAGGCTTGCTTCTTATGCTTTAGAGTGCAGTCATTCATGTTTGCGTTTCAGACCGTTTCCGTCATTCTGTCTTTCTTTCTGGCAATGACACTTTACCCCGATATACAACGACGGGCACAGGAGGAAGTCGACAACGTAACAGGAGGAACGAGGCTTCCGACATACGAGGACCGCGATAAGATGCCCTACGTGAACGGACTCGTGTACGAGTGTCTTCGGTGGAATCCTGTAGTCCCTCTTGGACTTGCTCACACATCGACGAAGGAAGATATCTACAATGGTATGAGGATACCGAAAGGCACGACCCTTTTTGCCAATGTATGGTAAGCGTTAAGACATTTCCGTTCACAGCTCGATCTGCTTCCTAAACACGTTTGGCTTTGATAGGGGAATTCTTCATGACGAGGCGCTCTACCCAGATCCCATGACTTTCAAACCGGAACGGTACCTCGAGAAGTCCGAACCAGGAACTAATGAGTACCCTGGTGAAGCCTTTGGCTTTGGAAGAAGGTGCGTTTGATCATCCGGATATATTCGGTGATGGGGTGTCGTTGTAAGCTCTGAGTCTTTCAGGATATGTCCCGGACGATATTTAGCGGAGGCAACTGTGTTGATCACGATCGCAACTGTCCTCTCAACATTCAACATTTCTAAGGCCGTCGACGAGAACGGGCAAGTGATCGAGCCCAGTGCAGAGTTCATCTCCGGCCATCTGAGGTCCGTACATTCATGCACAGAAATAACTCTCGTCATACTTATGATATAAACAAACACCCCATGGTCTTCATTTGAGTAGCCGCCCTAAGCCATTCAAATGCAACATACAGCCCCGCTCTGAAGCCGCTTTGAAGCTAATCAGGGATTCAAATCCTTAGAGAATGGACATCTCCGCCGGGCTTTCGTTTATCTGTTTGACTGATTGATCCTATGGATCTACACAATGGTGAGCACGCTGGCCTCCTGATTTTCCAGCAAAGGTGTTGATCTGTTGATTCCAACGGCCCAATTCAGGAATGGGTGAGCCTCAGACTTAATGTGTCCGAACAAGCAAATTTCATGATATATCGACGACGCAACTGAACATCACATGCTTTGCCTGGAGCCCTCTTTAGTTTGTCGTATTCTTGTTTAGTTCCATATCTTTCCCTGTATAATTAGACCAAATAAGTCGGGAGTTTCCACTGGAATCGCGGTGATTAGACGTCCACTTTCTCTTCATGCAATTTAAAATGAATAAATGCATGGCAGGTTGCTAGACCCCTTACTTTATGCCGGTGATTGTAAGGGAGATAAACAGCTCCGTCCGAACGCAACGAGGTTGTACAACTTTTGTATTGCGCGGTCTCCTTTATCCCTTATCCCGTCTGCGGTCAGCTGGCTCGTAGAGTCGTGTTCTGTTCAGGCTACATTGAGTGTACCGCAGAGTCCCAGTCCATTGTACGGCTCCGTCAAGCATCGGCGCTAGTTGTCTTTATAATTGTAGATTTGTAATGCCTCTGACGAGGTTTCGAACGCAGTGACCTCTCACGTCGGTCTAGTCGGGAAAGACCATGCTTATGGAATGCCTCAACCACGGAGATCACAGACGGTATCACAACGATGAGCGGGAATATCTAGAGACAGAGGATTTGAGATGATGCTTTCCACAGCCACTGTATTACGAATTACTTACCTGACCGAAGCCCCAAACTTCATTGCCTGAGTCAGTCGGATTTCGAAGTATGTATAATTCATTCACGGAAATGAAGTATGCAAAGACAATCGTCTGGAAGACGATCGTCCCAATCAGTGTTCCATCTAAAGCATGGACCCATTGACGCCGGCCACTTGCATCCCTTGAGAGGTGCGAAGATAAGGTTGTCGAGCGTACGGTGTAAGAAACAGAAGGCCGGGGACGCGTTGAACCAACTCCAAGCTGAGGATTGTAGATATGGCCTTCTGTGTCACGTTCTCCCGCTTGCATTCTTGCTCCGTAAGTCACAGGTTCCTCTGTGATGGGAGACGAAGCAAAAGTAGGAGACAGCACAATCTGCTCAGTCTGTTGCTTTCCAGGGTCCGTATGAGCCACATTATCAGATGCATCAGATCCTTTTAACCTTTTGCAGATGACTGATACCAGGGAACACGGGATATCATTCACAGATTTCTGCCATCTAGTGAATAGAACGATTTCGCGGCAAGTGGTATATACGTAGAATAACGTGATGATCGACGTACAGCATAAGCTGACGATCCGCCCAGATGTAGTTGCATCCACATTTACTGCGAAGAGGAAAACGAACTTCAGATTACTGTTGCACTCAGGTAGGATCCCAAACGCTGGGGCCTTGATCCACATAACCATTGTGAGAACCATGGAAAAGAACGCCTGCAAAACTGCGCCTAGTTTTACTACCGTGTCGCGCTGAGGACGGTGCGCATCATTTCCTCTTTGGTTCCCGTAGCGTTTTTGACGAGAATACGACGCTAGGGAGAGGAATGTACCGAAGTTTGCGAGCCTATTGAATTCAAAATGAGATCAATGAATGCACCGTCATAATCTACTCACCATACTAGATTAGAGACCTGTATAGCCTCATACAATGAGAGTCCTGGAGTCGCTCCTGTTCTTGCCTGTGCAAGTGCAGATATCGTCAACCCTAAATTGGTTGCAATGAACGTCCACAGGGCCGAAGGCGCATCCTCCCAAGATCTGTTTACCAGCAAGACTATGGACAACCATGCATTTAGTACTAACATCATATGTGATTAAGAATGACATACCCAGAAGGAAGTTTTGTAGATAAAAACTAGCTCGGATACCGATTCCACTGATATCAGGGTTTGCCTGTTGCGTCAGACACGCCTGCGCCTCGCTCGCGGAGTTCATACAGGCTTTGGTCTGAGAGATGCAGGAGGTTGCTGTCGCATTGAAGATACTTCCTTCATCATGATAGATATATCAATCGCATCAGCACTGCATCTCCATCTCAGGCCCTCGGAAGGATGGCAAGCGCTACTTATAACATTGACCGGACTACTTGTCGTGAATTCCTTGTGCTATGCGTAGACTCACGTCCTTCCGGAACGTGGTCTGTGTGTATTCACACTGCGGGCTGCGCACACCATAGGAAATAAAACAGATTGGATTGCAGCGTGCAGAATGGACGAGTGAAAGCCAAGCTTGGGTGCCCGGTGGAGGATGCAGTGAAAGGGGCAGTGTCCGCAGGCTGCCTAATAAGGACCTCATATGTATAGCACAGCAGAGCGCTCCTCACTGTCTAACCGACATCTTCTCGTCGTCCACGACGACGCATCTCCTCTTTTCTTTCTTCAGCCATGATCTTTCGCCCAGCTACCCCGGGCTTCCTCGTCACTCTCACAGCGACAGTTCTGCTGGCAGTTGTCTCATTTAATGTGCCATTACTCAAATCTGTATTCTTCCTCAAAGCATCCCTAACTGTCGAAAACATAACTGGCAACATTACCTTGGGTACGTTGGGATATTGTATCGAGCTGAGCAATGGGACGACATGCACATCTCCGAGTGTAGGTTATGAATTCGGTACGCACATCTCCATCTTTCTCAAGAAGCTTGTGGCATAGCTCATCTCCATTCATAGATCCCAACAAACTTCTAGGAGATAGCATATCGTTCGCCCAGATACCCCAAGTTGTTGTGAAATGGATAACCTACGCCCTATTCCTGCATGTGATCGCACTGTGTGCGGCAGGTCTCTCGGCACTCTTCGGTTTGCTTGCCCATGTCCGCGAGATGTCCATGACTTGCTTCTCCTCTTGCATATCTGGCTTCGCAGCTGTGATCACGCTCGTGGCTTTCATTTTCGACATTGTTCTTTTCTTCCTGGCCAAATCGCGCATCAATGCGGTGAAGGGAGGGAGTGCGTCGATCGGGAATGCCATCTGGCTGACGCTTGCTGCTTGGTTACTCCTCTTCTTCAGCGGATGCTTCTACGCGTGCGGGCGGTGTTGTGTTAGCCGCCGTCCGCGTGGCTCGAATGAAGACCCGCGCCTTGATAATTCATGGATGGGTAGATTTGGCGGCGGTAATCGCAACAATAATGACTTTGCAGAACAGATGCGCCTTGAGGCAGTCAAGGCAGAAGCGGATCGTAAGGCGCGCCAGCACGAAATCGGCCTTCCAGCCTTCCCGGAACGTGATGTCACGAAACCATTGAACAACAAGCCGCAGTACCTCGAGGAAGAGAGTGATGAAGAAACAACACCCTACCGCGATGATGGAGTTGGAGCAGCGATGCCGGGTGGTTACAACAGTAGACAAGGCACCGGACAAAATTTCCGAGGTGGTTATGCGCAAGCGGCCCCTGGAACGAGAGCTGTAGATGAATACTATTCGCCGACTAGGACAGAGGCCAACTCCCGCTACCCTCCAAACAGACAAGCGTCAAGCACGGGTTCTCCTCCGCCATCAAATTATACGCGTTCCAACTACGCTTCATCGACGTACAGCGCAGTTCCTAATGCACAAGTCACTTCGCCTCCCCCTCAGAATCAGTTCTTAGCTGTCGGAGGCCAGGCAGGTCATGCTCAGTACCCTAGTGGGCGGGACTACGGACACGGAAATAGTGGCACAACGTGTAAGGATATTTATAGGCTCCTTATGCTAGTTTCTGACTCTGTATGATTTTACAGACCATACCGCTGCTTCATCTCAGCATCAACAATACCCATCAGGGTACTCGCAGTTTAACGATCCTTTCTCAGCCCAACCGCAATCCACCTTTAATTCCGACACATACAACAACACCGGCGTTCTTGCCGGTGGGATGCCTAGTGCTAGCCATACCATCTCTCCCCCGCCTCGACAGCCGAGTGTACCGATTCCCCAACGTCAGACATACGCTGCTCCTCCTGGCGCACCACCTGCTCAAAGCTACGACTACTACAGCGCCAATTCGGGTTATGGTGGCAATGTCCTGCCTGAGCCTGGATCAACCGCCGCCGCCGCCCATCAGCCTGAACGGAGCTACACGCTCGGCGGTGGTGGTTATGGGGGGAACGTCGTCCCAGATACGACGTTTTTAGACTCCAGACGGGCCTACACGTCCAGTCCCCCGGCTGCATTGCAGCCAGCTGTGAACACAAACTACGCTGCTCCATCGGGTCCGACTTCTCCTATGGGCCCGCGATCACAGGGCCAAAGTCATGCGTACGGTGGCATGCCGTCGCATCAGACACAGGAATACGAGGACAGCCCGCCCGACTACGAAGTAGGCACATCACAAGCCCCACCAACCGGTGGCTGGGACTCCAAGCAGCCTAGATAGTACCTCACGGGAGGATTTCGAAGTTTTTTCTTTCTTTCTTTCACGAGGTACACCCCGAACTTTGATGACATTCATGACTGCTATCCGGAGCAAACAGTAATCATGTTACACACTGCTCTATTAGTTTATGATCTATCCTGTTTATACCAGAGTTTTCTCCTCTCGATCCCGAGTGTGTAATAACTCTGTGACCGACCGGAAGTTCGTTCGTCCTGCCTTTTGTATAATTTATTTATGATGATGGACTATTATTTACACGCACACTCTCCGGATACCTTACATTCTGTCCATGTTCCTATCGCATCTTGTGTATGTAGTATGTATGAGCAGAGTTGAAGGAAAGTTCAAAGCTCGTATGAATAGATGCACATCAGACACAGCTCGCAAATCGCTATAGCCAAAAACAGGTATTATATGCACTTCATATGGATACAGTATGTACATTGCAAGGATTGTTAAAGCTTCGATAAGAGCTGTAAGATTGGTTCTCCGAATAAATGAGAGCGAGAGCATCTAGATAATATATACAAAAGGGCCCACATGAGGCTGAGATGGCACTTCCAAGAAAAATACACTGGGACACGTTCTACTACCTAGGTCCTGTATTGTTCTGCGCCCAATCGATCGCTCAATTTCAAGTTGTCCGAAAACTCAGATTCGCGGTTCAGGAAACCTTCCACATGAGATTGCTCGAGACGTTCTGGAGCGCCGAGATCAACCTGCACGAGATCAAGGTCGCGCAGTTCAGGTACGTCACTCTCATCTGAACCGGAGCTATTTTGCCTCTTCTTCTCCGGTGGCATCTCATGCACCACGGGAGGAATGGACCTCGAAAGCAAAGCTGTCTTCACGGACGGGGGTCCGTATCCGAGGCGCATGCCATCCCCGCCCGGCGTCGCAGGCGAGGAAGTGAAGTCCGAGCTCGAGGATTGCATCTGCGAGCGCGCCGAGAGCGAGGCAAGGTTGAGCGTACCAGGCGGGAAGGAGATCTTCGACTCAGAGGCCTGGCCGTGGGACGGCATGCTGTCGAACATCGTGCTGCGCGAGCCGTCAACGATGTGCAGAGGCAGCGAGCGGTGCATGCCCTGCTGCTCCATCGTCGCCGTCGTCGGCTGCGAGATCTCGAACCCACGTTGCCGTAAGTCGAGGATGAGCCGGCATGCGAGGATGTCGGGGAACATTACGCTCAGCGGAATCAGAATCGCAGACATAACCGCCTTCGGTCTGTTGATATTGTGAGTTACAAGAGTTTGAATTAGGATTGATAATGAAGAATGCGAAAAAAAAAGGGGAAAGTCTGTTTGACACGCACTGAAGGTAGAATATCCCGTTTGCCTACGAAGAATCAAATTCACAAAGAGCTCCTGAGTCAACGGATGTTTGATCTGGACTTACCAGATTTGCGATAGAAATTAAAACGAAATAGAATGCACCTGGATGACATAAAGTTTGAGCTATCAATTTGATGACATGAAGCTTCTATGGCCGCACCTTCACGCAGGAATGTCTGGATAAGGGGATTGGATGTCGCCCCGCACTCTCGACGTATCCTGAAGGCCTTGTAAAGCGTCATGGACGTGACTACAGCGTCGAAGGCCAGGGATGCCATCTTCATAACGCAGGTTCCTTAGAACCCATGCACGTTGTCCAAGAAGCTATGCTAGACTCACGAAGAAGCCTAGATTGAGTCAGTTAGAGTTTGATCTTCAGAACAAGATGCATACGGACGAACCTAGGATGTGTGCTGAATGGGGCTTTGACCTAGGGAAACAAGGCCCTTTGTCCTATAGTACATTAGCATTCGACTGGGATTCTTGAAATCTGGGTCTCACGAAAGGCGGCGTAACAAAGGGGAGGACTGTAAATTTGTTAATACTCATGTTTTTCTGTCACAGAGAAATGGAATGCTTACGGATCATTTCGTTGACAGTGACAAAGAGTTGATACACGATTACGACCGCGAGGCCCGAGCATAAGCCAAAGAACAGATAGCGGTTTCGGTTGTAAAACGCGTAGGTGCGAATAAGCAAGACAACTTAGTAGAACAAGAGGTCAAAGTAAGTAAGGCGAAGCCTAAATCGCCGAACAGCTATCTCTCACCTTCCGCTCCTGCTTGGTTCCATAAAGCCAGAGCAACAGGAGCCTATCATTCTTTGTAAGAATATAGTTGGTGTACTTGGTACTTACACTCACCCTGAAGAGCTTCTGACACGTTTCGACCGAGTAATTCCTCAGGAAGACGTTCAACACGAACGGCATCACGAGAATGACCCAGTATCTTTCATCGAAGGTCAATTACCAATATATGAATGCTTAGCAAGTCAATTAGCTCACCTGCAGAACAGATATGAAGCTTTCGCGATACTCCAATTGCTCTGAACGAAACCGGATGAGAGTGAATACCGGGAGCGCAAGGTGATCCTTATATACCTTCCAGATCTTTCTTGGAAGTCAGAAGGAACAATTTCATGGCAAAATTATTCCTTGAAACTTACAAATCGATACTCTCGTGGTAGACTGACAATCCAATCCCAAAGAACTACACCATCTGTATCCAGGTCGTGGGCGCGTCAGACACCTTCAGCGTCTTCCATGGCTCCATTGTGATGGTATACGTACACATGCCTATAAAGTTTTGTTAGTCAATCTTGAAGGTATCTTCATCTCTGACATTGTGAATAACTTACAGCAGAAAAACACTTGGGTTCTGCATGCGAACCGGTTGTAAGCCAAAGTACAGGCGGAAACAAGTTCGGCTTACACAAAAATGTAATACTGTGCTTCCTCAAGCGTGTGCTCCAGGGCCGGAGTGTCTGCCATGGTCGTGAACTGAACTCTTCGGTATTCGGAGGAAAAATGAGAGCGAGCGAGCGTGAAGTTGAGTAAAGAACGAGGGGGAGGGAAAGAGGAACAAGACGCAGTGAGGAGCGAAGTGCACTTTAAGAGGGGAGTTAAAGCTTCTACACCCTCGGAGAAGATTTCCAATGTCAGGAAATCTAGTTTCCGTCTATGTTGTGACTGGGCGCTACTAGTTAGTAAACAGGCCAATGTGCGGCCGCCGATGCAGAGCCGCCTGCAGGTCAGCGAGAGCAAGAAGCAACATTGACGCAGAGATGACGGGATGGCATTCTGACACCAGACTGACACGCATACACTCACCTCTGTCCGTTAGCATGCATATACCTTGCAATTGCCTTTGCAGGGCAGATCGTGCTGCGAAGGGTCCACCAATATGTAGCTCGGGGTTGTGTTTCCAACAGAAAACAACAGCACATGAAGATATCACATAGAGCGCCGACGGTTGCTTTTCAGCCGTGCTGCATGCCTTTCGATGTGCCTCTGTAGCCGAGGAAGAGAGCACGCAAAGGATAGGCACTTGCTGTATACCGTGTCCATCACGGGGGCCATTTGCTTAAGCCGACCAGGAGAACATCAACCACCAGAACGCCACGACGGTGGCATGTCTTCCGGAATGAGGTTGATCCACCGCTTCAATAAAGAGAATCAGTATTGCCGATTGCTTGAAGAATGCGCGCAAGCATGCCGCGGCCGTGATATAAATCATTGTCCATTTGCAATCTATTACATACTACGATTGAACAGAAAGTACAAATCAGCAGTACACCTTCAACATAGCAGGAGTGCTCTTACCAGTACTACAAGGAGTTGTCGGATTAGATACAATTTATATGCTTTATTTCCCGAGACTCTCAAAGAACCGAACATTCTTCGCGATGCTAGGGCAAATCGCCAGCCTAAGGCGCTCGTTCTCCTTCCAAAGACCACGCCCTTTCCCTTCCAGCCAGAGCAGCAAGGCACCCGCAGGCCCCCTCACCTCGTCGCCTTCTCGCGCCCGGACCATCCGCGCAAGCGTGTCGCGCTGGAAGGACCACTTGAGCTTGCGCATGATAGGCAGCAGGCTGCGCGCGACGCTGAGCGACTTGCCTTCCTCGTCCGGCAACACACGTGCGGAGTGCAACGACTGCAGTGCCGCGGCACGCGAGGGGAACGCGGCGCGTGTGTGCTGGAGGTGTGTCGAGAGAAGGTGTTGAACGCGGGTTCGCTGCAAGCGCTGCGAGGTCTCAAACTGCTTTACGGACTGCCAGTGCATCCCGGCGTGTGCGGACGCGATTAAGGGAGGACAGAAAGTTAAACATTGCAGATACACCTCCTTTGATGTTGGAACAGGAGAGCATACCTGGGGTGAGTGTAAATACAGACCCGTCCGCCACCGTCTTTCCAGACCAAGACCTCGCATGACGTTCCAATGCACCAGGTCCGACACGGATGGGCGGAGCGTGCCGCCCAGAGCGAACAATGCATGCTGGACGCGTGACGGCGCGATGACGAAGAGCCGGATGTGGTGCAACACCGGGTCCTGCGCCAGGACTGCTAACGTGGGCGAGACGCGAGCCAGCGCGTCGAGCTCGGGCAAGTCGAGGTAAGACACTTCACAATGCATGCAACCAATCAGTGCTTTCCTGCCGTGGTGGACATGGTTCTGACGTACAAATGTGAAGGATGACCTCGGGTGGGAGTGCATCCAGCGTACTCATTGCTTCTGTCAGTCTTCGGAGCTCGTAGGTCGTGCAAGACAAGGTCGGCACTGCCGGTGACGCCAAAGGACGACAAAGTAGATAGATAAGAGGGGCCGGACGACGGTGGCGAGAGCCGCCACTGTCCCAGGAGGAGACAGTCAACCGCAGCTGGGCGAGGCTTCCGCGAATGGTCGCAGCCGGAAGTAGCATTTAGCTCCCATCTCACTTGCTTTGCTTCCAACACCGGCCTTGTTGCGCTCGTCTCTGTTCCTCCGTTGGCTCACCCTTGTTCGACCACACTAGCTCCTCATGGACAGCTTGGAGGGATCTAGCGCACCGACAAATGAAGCCAAATCTGAATCACAATCTGCAACGCAGCATGTCCCTATCATCATCGAAGTCTGTGTTGACTCTGTCGAGTCTGCCCTCGCGTTAGTCTTACACTCAGCCTTCGGTTTGCCTTGACCTTTAGACTGAACTTGTTCTGTGCCTATGCGATCTCTCTTACGTGTCAATACCACTTTCATTCGGTCTCGCTGAATGCTTTATACAGAGCTGTGCGAGGTGGTGCAGACCGACTCGAAATATGCGGTAACCTTGGTCTCGGCGGAGGCACGACACCTTCCACTGGGCTTGTTCGAATGATCAAGAAAAGCTGCCCAGGACATGTGCCTCTAATGGTATCTCGTTCAATACATCATATACGATATTTGTCCAACCACACCTCCAAAATGAAAAGACTATGGTCCGTCCAAGAACCGGCGACTTCGTGTACTCAGAACCTGAGTTATCAGTCATGCTCGAAGACATCGCAACTTTCGCCCGGATTGGAGTCGATGGCGTTGTGCTCGGCGTATTGACTCCCGACGCCTCTATCGACGTGGCTAGTACCACTCTGCTCGCTCAGGCTGCTAGCGAAGCTGGATTAAAAGGTTTGAACAGTTGCTACATTCTGCCCTTCTCCGAACACTGTAGTGACGTATGTGGGTTGCCTTTCTGAAGTCTGCTTTCATCGCGCCTTCGACATGGTGCAATACCAAGAAGAGGGTCAGTGAGCAGCCTCTAGATTCTCGCTGGACGTGGACTGAACTATCGTTAAGCTCTGCACGCAGTCCGTGACATACCAGGTATCACCCGACTTCTTACAAGGTTTGCCTTTCCTCGCCCTACCTCGGACGCCTTCCGTCACGGCCTGATGCATTGTACCCCAAAGTGGTGGCGGTCCAACCGCACCAGCATACCTAGGGTCTGTAGCCCGTCTCGCCGAGGTCCTCTACTTCTACCCTGGGCGCTCCGTGTCCCTGATGCCCGGCTCCGGCATAAACGCGCAGAATGTCCAAGAAGTGCTCCGTGCGCTCCTCCCCTTCGGCGTGCGCGAGGTACACCTAAGCGGTGGTGGCTGGGTCGATAATAGGGTGCATTACCGGCGCCTGGGTATGGGCATGGGCGTTGGCGAGCACGGGGAGTGGGGCGTATGGAGGACGAGCGAGAAAGTCGTGCGGGAAGTGAGGAGGCTCGTTGATGAAGAATGGGCAAGAAGCGGGTTGGAAGCATAAGTATAGTGTATGAATGGTAAGGCATAGATATGATATTTAATCGAGCCTAGCGAGCTGATAAAAGTCATCGTTATTTTAGCTTATTTCGGCGTACATCACTTCTAAACATGGGGCAAATCGTAATTTGCAGCAACTTGTCCAACAACATACTAGCTTATGAGGACGGGGAGAGAAGTGGGTAGTGTCTTTCAAAGTGGAATAAGGTCGTAATTCTATAACATCGTTGCAAGATATTGGCATGAGCATATCGTGTACTAGTATACGATCTTTCGATCTCTAGCTTCTAACAAACATCTAGTCTTTAAGAATACTCATTTCTATGCATTGTATGAAAGCTTTAGTCGTGTTTCTCGTGTTCTATTTTTGCGATCCGCAGCTGGCTGAGTCTCCTTCGAGCCGCCCGAGAATGTTTATTCATTCCTCCGTGGAAGGCCCAACTCGCATCTTCCGATCTTCGGGAACCGATTTCGACTCCGGGCCCCTGACGATCATCACTGCGTATGGAAAACTGGCGTAATAGAAGAGCGCCACCAGGCTAGAGTATCGTCATGAAGTCGTTATTGATTTGTAGGGGAAAAGAATAAAGAACTTACATGTTCTCCGAGGTAATTCGTAACGTCGATGGCATATCCGTCAATCAGGACAAGACATCGGCTCTTTTTATCTGCGACATATTTGCGGAGGTGATCAACATCCCATACCTCCCCAGCCCACACTTCCTCGTCATCCTCCGAGGATGATGGAGAGATGGAAGAGTGTTCGCTGCCGCTGTCGTGTTCACTATGCAGTTTGTGCTCCATCCAAGACCGAGCGCTAGTTATATCTTCCTCGCGAGCACGCCTGAGCCCCGACACTAGTCCCAGTCGATGCAAGCCGATGATAATCCATTTCGACGGATCCCAATCGAGCGACGAAGGACCCGACCGAAAGTCTTGTGGGAACGCGTGCTAAATGGTATTCATACATTACTACTATACGTATAATGCGACATTGAGAATGAAGACACGTACGTGCTGTTGGGGGCGATAGATCGTATCTCAGTGTTGGCGATGGCGACTTCATAGAAAGTAAATCCGATACTCACGAAATTGTGGTTACCTTCTCCACACGTAAGTAGCGCCATTAGCTATTGAATGTTCCATGTGGTGGAGAGGATGAGAGAATGTCCATCCATCAGAAGCCCATTTGACGTACGACATTTCCTCTTGAAGTGTTCTCATCCGAGTATGGTTGGAGGCCGTCCCAGTGTGCGAGCCTGTAAGGACATGAGGGCGGCGAACTCTGTTAAATGGAGAAATCCTACGAGTTGACAAGGAAAGTACAGTGCCAAACTTTTTGAGAGTTTCAGCAGACGATGCAGTCCGTGATCGTAGGTACTCACTGGCCAGACGAGAGACAAGACCACCCCAGACAAAGGCAGCAATAGGCTCGTTCCAAATACAACCTAAGATAGTTGGTAGAACGAACCCCAACGACAGGGCCAGAGGCACTAGTCAAGCGCGCTCCATCAGCGACTGTTCAAGTTACGTAGAATAGCTGATTGATTTACCATAATATGTATGTTGTAACCTGACGACTAGTAAATAGCAGGTCGATTCGGTGATTTCTTTCGGGCAACAAATTTGATAGAAAAACCTGCCTTGATCATTGTCGAGATCATCTCGGTTTATCTGCTCCAGCTTCTTGTACTTTGGCTTGTAGAATATCCAGCCTACATGGGAAAACAAAAGCCCACGAGTAGCGCAATACCTAATCACCGATCAGTGCGCGCAGTAGTTGGAATGGAGTATGATGCTCATACGGATCATGTTCTGCGTCATCAGTAAACCTCTTGAGCGAGTATCAGTATCAGATTGAGTCTGGCTTGGGGTCGGATTGCTTACATGGTGCAAGCGATGTCTCAGACACCTATTAATGACCACATTATTTCAGACCGATTATTTCGTAATTAGACACTTACCACCACTGTATGATACTTTATCAGATAATAAAGTTAGAGGACGCTAAAGAAGCAGGTACCTTGATCGAGCCTTGAAATGCCATGGAGCCTAATGCAGCAAGAACAAGTCTAACTGCGAAAGCTGCCCGAAAAGCCCGGTGAGAATATAAACGATGATAACCAATTGTAATTCTAGAAAGGAGTCGGTCGATGCAAAGACTGAAGGCATAACTGGTACACTCACCCAAAGCAGGCACACTGCCACATCCCAATGGCAAGAAGGAGAGTAGACTTCGATTGTGCCATTAGGGGATAGAAGTACATGCCAAGGAATGCCGCTAAATGAACAGAGATAAAGAAAACAGCATTAGACCACCAAATTGTAGGTTGCGCCGGTGAGGAGGGGGTTGAGCTCATTGAGCTTCAGTTTGCGGTGTGAGGAGTTCCAGGAACCGTAGAGAGTAGAGGAGAGATGGTGTAGGAAGGAGAGGTTTTAAATGATTTAATACTACTCGATCACACACGCGTATATGGTGATGGCCGTGTCTTGATCGGGCAGTACTGCGATCCACGCTTCCCTGGTGACGCAACGGCTGTCTGGCAACAAGTCCTAATCGACGACCGGATATGGGCTCTGGTAGCAGCAGTATCCCCTAGCATGCATTGCAGCCTTTTGTACCAGACCTTGGATTCGGTTACGTTACCCCTAGCTCCCGTAGCAAAACAACCTAGAAGATTGTTGCTTGCTCAGCCCAAGCGAAAGCCAGTGTCAAGCCCAGGCTCCCACACAGAAAGAATAGAAACCGACGATCAACATATGTTCACGTCAAATGCGCCGAAACTAAGTCTGATCGAGCTAATAGAATGTTCAAAAGTTTTCTAGAGTGCGCGCCATCAGCCCACACGCAACGAATTTTCAAAGAGCAAGATAAATTGAGAAAAGCAAGCGCTGATCTCAACGAGGAGACCGCTGGAAACAAGCTTTAGTGGGTGATAGACTTCTTCGGAACTTTGGAATAGAAGATGCGTAGGTAAAGAAGACGGACTCGCCTCCAAAGGCGCCCAAGGACTTGGCGTGTTGTGCTCCGATGTAAAATTATGAAGGTCATTTTGAGTCCTACTTGGCAGAAAGAAGCTGCTGTTCGACAGAGGAGCACATTGGTGAGATGTAAAGGGTTAAACGAGTGCAAAAAGACTCAACGCTAGGAATGAGTGCTGTCACAGAACCTTGCTTTATCACCGATCTTGCCAATGTCATGAAAACTATCAGATGAGCTTGGGATGGTGTGCACCATGGTAGACTTGGCAGGTGCAGCGGAGTAACGCAAGCTTATTTGTTAACTGGCGAGGGTTCTGATATGAGAGTCGATGGGAGAAGAACACGTCAACAACAGTACACAAATGCAGCACGACGCGGTATTCGCCACGCATCAATCACGTGATATGGTAGTACGCTTCGGAACGTCAGCAACGCCCGCTGTCGGGGAACATCAAGCTCCCGTCGATAGCATACGCTTATTCGAAAGCATCTCTTCAAGCAAATCTCTATTCCATACAAGGAGAGCATAATGGTCAAGCGCGAGGTGGAGGCAAATATGGATGTTGACGCTCCGCGACCGAAGCGTCGTAAGGATGCCGACTCGAACGAGCCATCAACAGAGGATGTTGAAATGGGCGAGGCAGATGCAAGCAGCGAGCGCGACGAGAAGGAGCAAGATGAGGGGCCAACAATGAGTCCAGAGGAAGTAACAGAGGAAGGACTAAAGGTGTGGCACACAGTGAAGGACGCGGTGGACAAGGAGTAAGTGACTGCCGCATATGAAACACATTGCAAGCGCGAATGCTCATTGCTCACCCTTTATCTTACAAATAATTTGCTGTCCGACCTATGCTTGATACACCTACCACCATGGATATAGAGGGCGGCCCATTGCTCCCCTGTTCATGCGACTGCCCTCGAAAAGACAGTATCCCGACTACTACGAGATAATCAAGAATCCAATAGCACTCGACGATGTCAAGATCAAGCTGGACGAGAATGCCTACTCAAGCCTTGAAGAACTTCGGCAGGACCTCGAGATGTGCTTCAAGAATGCGAAGAAATATAATCAAAGAGAGAGCGTGATATGGAAAGATGCAAAGACATTACAGGTGAGTTTGCCCAGCTGGCTTTGCCACGATCACTCTCCAAGAACGCATTCTCATTAAAGCACTCGTTGCATTATTTTCATCAAGAAACTCGCGAACAAGGAAATCGACAAGATTGTTCGACGCGATGACGACGATGTCGATGTTGAGGGGGAGGGTGATGAAGAGGGCAAGAAGAAAGAGAAGGGCACAAATATCCATCGCCTCATGAAGAATCGTCTTCAGAAGCTTACTGCAAAGACAGACCAAGAGTATGGCTGATCTATTCTGAACCAAAACCATTGTTCTAACTATCCTCATAGGGGCCGTCGGGTTTGCGCTGCGTTTATGGATCTCCCTTCAAGAAAGAAATGGCCAATATACTACAAGCTGATAAAGCGACCTATCTGTATTGAAGATATCTTCGTATGTGTAATCTTCTTTCGTCTTGCTTGCAAAGATGTGACCGTGCCTCGTAGAAAAAGATCAAACGAAAAGAATATACGGCCGTCAAGGACTTCATGGATGATGTTGAACTCGTGTTCGCGAATGCTATGGAGTTTAACGAAGATCAATCCGAAATTTGGCAAGATGCAATCACAATGAAGGTGAGCCAGCATCTCTGAAGTCACTTCAATTCCATGGGCTCAGATTCTTTTATTCTTTAGGACTACTTCCACCAGATAATGAACCATTTGCCTGCTAAATATGGCCTGAACAATGCCAGCGATCTCGACCCGACTTCACCACAGGATGTTGTCGCACCGAAGAAGATTATGCTTAAACTACCTATGGCCGGGGGTAGTAAGGACACCAAAAGCTCAGCAACAGCTCCGCTGCAAACCACTGATACAAATACATCCTCTGCAGTTTACGCTAGCCAACAGCTCCCAGGTCTTGGTAGTTCCGCAGATATAACTGTCCCTAAACAAGCGAACGGAGTGAATGCCACTCACCCAGCCAAGAAACAGAAAGTCAAATCGCCACCAACAGCTCCCGCGAACGTATCAATCCCTACCTCTACCCCTACCGCCTCTTCTTCTACACCAACGTCGGCTAAACCGCAGGCTACAGCCCAAGCCAAGCCAGTGTACAAAGCGCAACAATCGACTTTCACAGCCACTCCTACCGCACAGACTTCGTATAGCTATACAGCAAGTCATTACACACCGCAACCTCATGTACCGCAAACAGCCAAGCCCGCTGTGGCGCCAGCACCTTCCTCCGTACCTACACCTGCACCAGCACCTGCTCGAAATTCGGCTACACCTGCACCGGCGACTGCTGCGAGCATACTGCAAATGTCCAAACCTGCGGCATCAATACACCCAAGCGCTGCTGGAATCCGTCACGTCCGTCTGGTGACGCAACCGCTGGGCAGGAAGCTGGACTTGAGCAGCGAAGATGGCGTGAAGTCGTGGGCAATGCGACTGGCAGGTCTTGAAACCAGTCTTGTTATTCGAAACATACACTTTGCGATGGAAGAGGAGGAAGAAGAAGCTGAAGAGGACGAAAATGATCAAGGGGACGAGGACAAGACTGATCATGCTTCAGAATCGCCGAAGAAGAAACGCGGCCGAGGTCGGCCTCGAAAGATAGCCCATGTCCGCAAGACTGCAGCTTCAGGAAAAGAGGAGTCAGTTGGCACGAAAGCAGTCTCATCGTCTACAAGTCCGAAGCACAAACGTACATCCTCGAGTACACCATCTCTAGATGATGTGGTTGTGAAACTAGATGGTATGCAAGTACAACCGAAGTCGAAAGAAGTCACGGAGGCGATAAGTTTAGGTGGAGAATGGGACGTCGAAGTCAATACCGGCAGTCATATTCTTGAGATCGGCAAGAAGGGCAATAACGTTATGTGGAAGGTTTTCGTTGAACGGAGAAGTGCTTAATCTCAATCACTGATCACGGATTGTTGTGGTGATATTTATCGGGATTGTTGATATTGATTCAATTATTAGCTTTGTGTAGTATCTGTAAAACCAATGTCTCTCTATTTTCTCTTCATAAAGTGTGTGTAGTACGAATTAATGTCCTGTGGGTATCTCATTATAATATACGTCATCTTCTTTAATGCATGGTCCATAAGTAAAAAAAAAATCAAGCTTCGGCCCCCAAAGGTAAGTCATCAGCTTCCAACTCTTCACTAAGTTTGTCGTCTTCCTCGCTAGATGTCTCCGGGGCGTATCGACGATAATGCCCGACCTCCTCCCCACGACTTAGAATGTATCTTCTCAATATCTCCTCTCTATCAACTTGCTTCACCTCGTACCCTTCCGATCCCTCGCGAACCACACTGCCTGAATATCGGAGGTGATCGCTGTCTCTCGACGAGGAAGAGTCATCATCATATGAGGGAGATTGATGGTGCGATGTTGCCGAAGGTTCGACGTAGTCTGGATGATAAGGAGGAACATTGGAGACGAATTTGTCGTTCGTCTTCTTCTTCGACGCCCGCCGGTAAGCACTTGAAGGCTGAAGGTTTGGATTGACAGATCCATTTTCGTATGTCCAGGGTGACTTAGGAAGGACAAGCTGGTGATCATCGTCATCTACAGAAGCGTAGTCTGGATGGACTCTGAATCTACTCGGATCCTCCGGTGGCCAGGGTTGAGCATCCACACCTGGAAAATATTCATTTTGTGAGCGACGATATATAGATAATCGAGAAAACCAATAAATATAGAAGACAAGAGGTCGAGTAAAGATGGTTGAAAGCTAATTGAAGGTATGATCAAACGTGAGTGCTCACAATCAAGGTGAAGAGAGGACACGGCTCTCACAAAATATTTCCCGCTAGGCTTCATGGCCTACATCCTCGTCGTCCTCTTCTCGTCGTCTATAATTAAGCTCGATCCACCTACCATCTGTTTCCACGACCTGGTACTTCAGACCATCACCTTGTGGGACAGATGGGCAACACCACAAGAGAGGATTTTGGCCCAGTATGGTTTCTATATTTTTCCGCATACCGATATTCTTTCCGAAGTTTAGTATTCTTCAAAGTTAGGCGAGGTATTAAAGAGGCCTACGTAAGGGAATTTCACCTTAATATAAACGTCGTCAGTTTTCTCTCGCAAAATGAAAGAGGGAGAGGGGCCGTACTTCGTGTATTTTACCCCTCTTAACCATCATCGCAACTTTGTCCTTCTCCCAGCCTTCAATAGTCGTGGTATTCACTGATAAGCAATAAAAGTGGTAAATGCTATTTCTACGTAAGTAATAAACCGGACCGCTGATAGAAAGGGACTCACCTAAAGCCACCGACGCATAGCAGTACTGGGACGCAAGTTACATAGTTTAAAATCAAGAAGATAAACTCCGTAGCATCCGGTCCATCCTGAAAGGCCAATAGTGAATTAATAGCATATAATTTAGCAGAGACTAGACATACCCATACGTAGCCATTAACAGCATCCAACGCTCTCTTGGTGACCATCAACAAGTGGTACGAGCACGCAACATCGACGAAAAATAGAAAACGGACGAAGTGACCATAATTGTAGTACCCGACACAGTTGTTCACCCATGGGCAGTGGTGATCTACCTGAAGTTACGGGTACGGCTGATTACGAGTGTTGGCAGCAATGCTTACCCATACGCAATACACACCTAGAGAATTTGCATAAGGGATATGCGGAGGTCTGTGAGGATGAAATGCGCACCTTCGACACTGACGGCAGTGATGAGCTCTGGGAGGTTTGTATTCATTGCACATTCTGCAATACCGCGGTGTACCCGTCAGTCGCTTTACTTCATAGCCTTCTCCTGATTGTGTATTTGGTTCCTGCAGGAAACTGTGAGACAAATAGTGACAACAGCTAGCAGACAGACATACCCATGACTTCGGCACCCTTCCAGGATCAGTGATGACTGTCAAGTAGTAATTCCAGTACAGCAGGCCTACAAGGACGCTGACGACCTGAACTCAGGCATAATTCCTTTCTTGAGAAGATGTGACACTCACTTGAATGGTAGAAGGAGTTTTATTAGCTCGACGGAAACGACACGGCCGTACCATGGCCAGATTATGAATATTTGAGATGAGTATGCAATGAAGGCAATGAGGCACGTCGTAAACCCGACCCAGATGCGGCCCAAGAGACGACCCATTAAACTACCTTGAGAGTATTCACTGAGAGCGGCGCTGATGTGGACGCATGAAATTCATAAGAATGGCTGCCTTCAGGCTGGAGTTGTGCCGGTGAAGGTAAGAGGTACGTCGACCGTGCCGTCCACTGGGTCAACCTGAAGGTGACGTAACTTCAAGAACCCCGGGTTGACGTCTTGCTCGACACCTTTAACTTCAACGTGCATCACCGTACGATTACTGTAAAGCTGAACTATCTGATCAAGAGTGGTATTCGACCTCAACTCTACGAGCTTTTACTGTTGATATTCGAACGACACGGTCTCTGGATGTGCTCAAGCTGCAAGTGCAATGCGGGTTTCGGACCAAACACGCTGGCGGCTGGCTGACTTCTGAGCTCGACCGGAAGGTTGTGATCTGTCGAAGACTTATGTCGCCATCACTGATTCATTCCAAGTCAACCCTTCTTGGCACCAAAAACATATTGCTCCAATTACTCCTGTGTTTTTCCTTGACTTCAAGCGTTTGTTGCCGTCCAACACGGTCTTATGTCGGCACTCGTTGCTTCCCTCACATTTCTACTCGGTGTAGTTCTTGGAATAACATACTATTTCATCAATATTAGGCGATATCCAATGCAACTTTCGACAACTATTTTTCCATAGTATTGCTACTTCGGCCTTACTATACTAAAAATACTCAGCATTGAATTAGCCCGTTTTTTTCTGGATCCGAGCCACCACTTTGCCTCAACAAGCACTGCCTAACATAGGTATGGGGAGCAACTTATGCATGCTATCCAACCCGGTAATTAGCATGTCAGCTCTTCTCACATCAGGTCAGTTCCTTTGGTTGATGATTGAAGACATCTCTGACAGGGTATTTGTTTAGGACCAGAATGTTACACTTTGTGGCCACATCTGTATAAGAAGGGCTCTATACTCACTGACAGGTGTAAAGACGTCGTACGCGTTGAAGGATCTCGGAACTTGACTGGGAATACCGCCCCACTCATGATAGTTTCCCGCGCTCAGAACATATGACCCTGGCGAAGTCTGCCATATTGCCGGGAGGTGGTCCCCCTTTTGCATCCGGCCTATGATCTTTAGTTTCGTGAATTGAATGGTCAGCAGCTCATCCTTCGCAGTCGACATTTCATCCTATGAGCTGTCGCTTAAAATCATCAGCTGCATCTTGCCAGAATCCGATGTTGCCCCTGTGCTCGGTAGAAGTACCGCAAGGTAAATTTCTGTGGCCTATAAAATGACGGACAACAAAAACCTGTCTCTTCACGATCCAGCTCAAGTATCGTGTACGGTCTCCTGCTAACAAAATGAAGTTCTCTGCCCTCGCTGCTCTTATCGCCTGTGTACCTGCCTTTGTCCAATCTGCGGGCACTGGTAACCCATGGGACGGTGCAACAACGTTCTTAATCCCCAGCTACGTTGCTGAAGTCCAGGCTGCTGTTGGAAAGTACGTTGTTCTTGATGAACCGACTAAATGCATATACTGAACTATAGAGCAAGCATCACCGACGCGACATTGGCTTCCCAGGCCGCTCTCGTGGAACAAGTACCCGTCTTCTTCTGGATGGATGTTGCTGCTAAGGTACCCACCCTCGGAGAGTACCTCGCTGCCGCAGACGCCGCGGGAGGCACTCAGGTCGTGCAGGCCGTAATTTACGACTTGCCCGACCGTGATTGCGCAGCAGAGTCATCTGCTGGCGAGTACAGCATCGCTGACGGCGGTGCTGAACTATACCAGGAGTACATTGACGCCATCGCAGCGCAGGTCGAACGTGTGTGTTCTACTAAAATTTGCAGTGCAATATTAACTTGGATTCCAGAATACCCGAATGTTCGTGTTGTCTTCGTCGTTGAACCAGATGGTCTCGCCAACCTCGTGACGAACCTGAGTGTCGCAAAGTGCGCCAATGCGGAGAGCACCTACATTGTGAGACAGCATGAGAAGTTCGCAACTATTGATAGATCTCATAAGTCTCACCGTCTTTAGGAGCTCGTATCCTACGCAATCAGCAAGCTCCAGCAAGACAACGTCTGGCTCTATCTTGACGCCGGACATTCCGGATGGCTTGGCTGGCCCGCCAACATCACGCCTGCTGCTCAACTCTTCGCACAAGTCCTACAGGGTGCTGGATCGGGCGCAACTGTCCGCGGTCTTGCAACTGACGTTTCTAACTACAACCTGCTCCGTGGAGCGGAAGATCCGGCACAGTCTCCCAACCCGAATTACGACGAGGAGTTATACATCAACGCGCTTGCCCCTCTGCTCACACAGAACAACTTCCCGGCGCAATTTATCGTTGACCAGAGTCGTTCTGGCGTGTCTGGCATCCGCACTGCGGAAGGTGACTGGTGCAACGTCTTGGGTATGCATTCATAGGCAGAATATGGTCAATGCCTGGACGTGCGCAACTGATATTCCTCCGTTTGCTAGGTGCTGGCCTTGGACCTCGTCCTTCTACGGACACTGGCAATGACCTCATTGATTCCATTGTTTGGGTAAAGCCACCGGGTGAATCAGACGGAACGTCCGATACCAGCTCAACACGTTACGACTCACGTGAGTAGCTTCATCGTTAAATACGAGTGTATTGTGGCTGATAGAATGATTTCAGATTGTGGTCAATCTGACGCTGCTCAGCCCGCACCCGAAGCCGGCACCTGGTTCCAGTCGTACTTCGAGACTCTGGTCCAGAATGCCAACCCTCCGCTTTCGGCGTAAAGAGTCACCTTTTGCTCTGCCTTATTTATGTATTCTTTTATCTAGGCAACCCATGCGAATGGGGTTTGTAAACAGCTTCGGAATCCGCATAAATTTTATTTTTCGTTATGATGAAAGAATGTACGGCGAAGTATGCCGAAGCGAAGGCTCCTGCTGCTATGCGTCAAGAAAAGAACGATACTGTTGCTAGTCGAGCGAAGGAAGGGTGTGATGAGCATCTACGTTCGATGGATGAAGAAAGAGCTCGTGGTCGAGAAGAGCTCGCACGTGTCCTGGAGGACCTCAACCAAAGCCCGCGAGGAGCTCGCACTCGGAAAAGTACAGCGTGTAACGAGCTGCTCAAACGGATGGAAAGGGAAAGAACAGATGCACTTGAACGCGAAGAAGTCGTACGCGGACAGTTGAATGGCATCACGACCCTGATTCATCAACAACGAGAGGAAATGGCCCAAAGACACAAGCTTATGGAAGAGCGGTGGAATGAGAAACAAGGCCATCGAGAAGAAAAGGAAGCAAGGCAAGACGAATTCATTCAACTCGCCCGAGGAATCCTGCATGATAGGGAGCAAGAGAGAGCGGAACGTGAGGCAGAACGTGAAGCGAATGCTGGTCAACCCAGTAAGTCGAGCTCGCTGCTATCGGATTCTCATTTACTAATGACTATTTTCAGCTATTGAACAGGTTCTAGAGTTGTTGAGTGAGCAAGGCGAACGTATGCAAACATCTACTGACAGTCTAGCAGAAGGTAGATTGCTTTTCCATCCAAATTTCTCAAACACAAACTCATATTAACCTTTAGCCTGGAGAGCGGATAGCGTAAGACAGCATCAGGAGACGATAGAGGCAGTCCGAGCTACCGCCACACAGATGGTGCGTCTGGATTTACTGTGACAGTTAAAATAAATCCAGTCTTCAGAATGTTGTAAACACCACTTTCTCTATTCACCGAAGGGCTGCAAAGTATCAGAACATCTGGGTAAGGACCTGTAAGGCTTTCCAGATTTACACCAGCCAGAATCCTTGAGTTATTCGATGCCCTTGCTCTGAGCTGACTGCAATAGTTAACTTCAGATATCAATGAAGTCCATCTATACAGGAATACGAAGTATCGACTCTTCGAGGGAAAGACAACTCCAACATGGTGAACTTGTTAAGAAACGAATAATATATGAATGACATACGAACAATGACAAATCCAATCCACCGAAGACAAAGCTAAGGAAAACAAGAGCGTAACTATACTTCAGAAATCACCCCAGTTGCGACGGAATTTATACTACATGTACAGGGTAGCGGTGTAAGTAAACTTGAATCCAGACAGAGGCCAGAAACTCACTTTGTATGGCACGTTCTTCCTGTTGAAATTTATCAGTTAGAAAAGAGCTGGGAAAGAATGATGGGATTTTGTACAAACCTCATGCGTTCACTGGGGGTCTTGGGGACTTTGTACCCGCCTGCACCTGAACCCCACTCTCCGTATCGTTCACCATCCTGACGCGCGTTCTGGTACCTGACCGCAGGATCGATTTCTTCAGGTGGCGGCTGACGCTGGATCTTCGGTGGAGTAGAGACCCGCTCCGGTTCTTGACTTTGTTGGTCGTCATGGGGGTGCGGTGGGGGTTCGAATTCGGCGACTGGCTCTCCGGCCACCGGCTCCTGGTGCTCCTGGCGTTCCTGCTCTGCTGCTAGCTGTTCTGCTCGTTCATGCTCTGCCAAAGCTTCTTCCACAGAGATGCCTTGAAACTTGGCCTCCTTAACGACCTCTTGACGTTCGATGTCCTCGTGCTGCGCAAAGTGCTCGATATCCTCTGGATGCACGTATGATTCATCAGTTTGTGTCTCCGGAGTCGAGTGGAATTGCTCTATTAGTACAGTTAGCTTCTGGCAGGCGTTTGTATGAGACTGCATAACAAACCCTCGTGATGGAGGAAGAACTCTGCGCGAACCATCAGTTTCCACATAATAGAATGATGCATGTATTACTCACCGCTTTCTACATCGTAGTGGTGTCCTTCAGCACCTAGACCTTCAAAGCTTGGAAGAGCACTGATTCCAGATGCCTCGAATTCTTCCAGAGTGATTTTCCCATCCTTATTCTTATCCATGATATTGAGTACAACATTGACAATATGATCCGCCTTTTCCTGGTGTGCTTTCTCATCGGGGGACTGTTTTTGCGAGTAAGGGTGGTGAACACCATAAACAGCTTGGATTTCTTCCTTGTCTAGAACTCCATCGCTGAGATACGTAGCAAGCAGTGAGCTCCAGTTCGTGGATGTTAAAGAAGGGTGTTACCTGTTCAGGTCGTGTATGAGGAAGAAGCTCTTCGGGTCGAAAGAGTCACTAGCCCAGAGGTAGCATTAAGTGCTTTCCATGAAGATTACTATGAGAAGTATCAAGCCTACATGTGGTGTTCAGTGGCCATCTACTCGTAGAGTTAGTGATCAATAATTCAAGTACTGTATGCTGTCCGCGTACGTGTCTCTGCGCGTATTGCCAACTCGCGCTGCCGTGTTCTTCATGGTGGTCGCCATGAGCAAGGACAAGACTTGTAGAGAAGAGAAGCTGCAAAAGTGCAAGTGTCCTGCTCAACATCTTGCTGATATGGATATTGAGGTGCAGGTGCAGGAAGAACACGAACAACTGTGACAAAAAGCTCACTCGCGTGGGCACTCGGCTAATCTACACCATACCAATATAGACGGATTTACAGCCTGAGTGCTATGAATCATACAAGTATGAACATCACTTTCCATCTTGTGGTATGCCAAGCCGCAGAAAGCAAGTAAGTAATCTCTTCTACCGCGTTTTTCCTATTAAAATGGTCGGTATGCGAAAGCATGATAACGAAAGAAGATCATATGCATATTGCTACAGTTGAACGTTGATTTCAATGAATCCTAATAATACAGATTATGTTTAGTTGACTCCCGTAGGACTCAGCTCTGAGGCGCATTCTGAAACTACATAATTTTGCCATTAGCCTTGCTCATAATAATAGGAGAACAACATACAATGTCGCGTAACCTGGCTTGCGCCTCCAAGAACTGCTTTTCAAGATATTTTGCCTGAAGCGTGGGTCAGAACGAACAACAGGTGCTACATGGATAGTTAGGCAGACCTTCTTATTCAAGTTGGTGATATCATCTGAGAGATCCTTCTCTTGTTTCTTCAGCTCCTTCTCCATGGCGGGACGAGGTGTTAGCAGGAACCTATAATAAATCAGAACATCAGCTACATGGTTTGAAGATCAGCTCACATCTTTCCAACGCCCTTGTACAAATTGACATCCTTATCCATTCCGTTTAGTTCATCGATCGTGAGCTGCAAGATCCTCCGTTCTCTCTCCTTCGCGGCTGCTGTCTGTTTCGTAACCGATAGCGCTCGTTGCGACTCGACGGCAGTCTGTTGTATCTGCACCAAGATCTACACAAGTAGATTCCCGTTAGTTCGACTTGCATATGAAACAAAGACCTCATTACCCTCCGTAATGTGTCGTCGGAAAGCGTAGCCATCTGTAGATTATAGCTGTAGTAGGATGATTCTATGTTGTGTAGATCTATGGACACGGAAAAGGAAACTCAAGGAGTTACTACGCGTTGTTTGACCCGAGCGGGGTATGCAAACACGAAATTTCGCGTCTCCGTCATGGACCACGGTTCATTGCGCTCTCCATAGTCAGCAGTTCAGCAGAGTAGATCTGCATAGCACAGCGCTCGCCTTCTGGTATCTTCTTGAAGGTATCCCGAAGTAAACAAATTATATCACTGCTAGACTCCTCAACCTCTTTATTGCTGCTCCTTCAGGTTTACTTCCCTGCATAATGGCTTCTCTCGAGGACTACGATGAGTTCGGAAATTATATTGGAGCAGACCTTGACTCGGATGATGAAGATGAAGTACAGCAAAATGCTTTTGCTCCCCCTCAACAGGAGCGCCAACAGTCGCATGCGCCGCTGGAAGGATTTGACGAAGACGAGCAACCCTCAGGCGCAGACAGTATGGCTTTAATGGAAATAGATGGTAAGTCATTGTAGTTGTCCTCCTTTCAAGTCTAACGCGTCTCTTACACAGAGCCTGTACATAATGCTGTCATTTTGCACGAGGACAAGCAATACTATCCATCTGCGCAAGATGTATACGGGGAGGATGTCGAGACTCTAGTCCAAGAGGAGGACGCACAGCCGTTAACAGAACCAATTATTGCTCCTGTGAAAGTGCGGAGATGGGTGATAGAGGAAAAGGATATGCCAGAGACAAGATTTGACAAGGGGTGAGCTCGTACTTGACATGTGGGGTCTGCAACTAATTCATGTCATTGAAGCTTTCTATTAAATATGATGTCTTTTCCTGAAATGATCCGGAATGTTGCAGTGGTGGGACATTTACACCACGGAAAAACTGCCCTTATGGATATGCTTGTCTTTGAAACACACAAGCTAGTTTGGGATGCAGATACACCCGTTAGTGCAATCGTATCCGAAGCTGCCAACCCCCTACTGAATTACATCTCAGACCCGCTACACTGACACACATTCTCTCTCGCGAGAACGGGAAATATCCATCAAGTCTTCTCCTATGTCACTTGTTCTTCGCTCAACTGGTGGAAAGTCGCATCTAGTCCACTTCATTGATACTCCAGGACACGTGAACTTTGTCGACGAGATTGCTTCTGCTATCAGGCTCGTTGACGGAATTGTGCTGGTTGTGGATGTAGTCGAAGGCGTAAGCTACCTCACGAAATATGAAAAATATCTGCTGATGAATTTGCAGGTTATGTGTAATACTGAAGCTATCATCAAGCATGCGATCCAGGAGAACATTAAGATAACTCTCGTCGTGAACAAGATTGATAGACTTACACTCGAACTAAGGCTAAAACCTGCGGATGCCTTCTATAAAATAAAGACTACGATCGAGGAGGTTAATAACGCTATTAGGTACATGCCACTCTCCTGCCTAGTCTACCCCTTGTTAACTTCAGGAAACCTCTAGTGCTATAAACCCCGACCCCGAATTGCGTGTCAGCCCGGAAAAGGGTAATGTTGCATTTGCAAGTTCCGACATGGGCTGGTGCTTTACTTTGCGTTCGTTTGCACAAATGTATGCAGACACTTATGGTAAGCTGCAGGAAATAAACAAACTAGACGCGAAATTCACTTGTTTCCAGGGTCGTTTGATGTGACTGGGTTCGCCGATCGTTTGTGGGGCAACATCTACTTCGATTCCGAGAATCGCAAGTTCACACGAAAACAGGCTGACCCGGAGCAGAACCGTACATTTGTTCATTTTATTCTAGAGCCGCTATACAAATTGTACAGCCAAGTTCTCAGCGAAGAGACCGATCAACTTCGGGAGACGCTCGACATGCTCGGTATCAAACTCAAGCCCATTATGTTTAAGATGGATGTACGACCGCTGTTAAAGGCAGTTTTGGATCAGTTTTTTGGTCCCTCAACTGGTTTGGTCGACATGATTGTCGAAAACATCCCAAACCCAGTGGAAGCTGCCAAGATAAAGGTTGAAAGCACGTACAGTGGTCCTCAGACTTCCGAAATTGCTCAAGCTATGTCAAGGTGTGATTCATCGGCACCAACGATGATCCATATCACAAAGCTCTACCATACTACCGATGCACAGAGCTTCAGGGCATTTGGTCGGGTAATGAGTGGAGTAGTGAAGAAGGGGATGGAAGTGAAGGTTCTCGGTGAGGGATACTCGCCCGAGGACGAAGAAGATATGTTGAAAGCTGTTGTTGATGACATCTGGATTTCCGAGGCACGGTAAGCACCGTTTTATTCGTATATTTTCTTCTAAAACTGACCCGGTTGATCTTAGGTACTTCATTCCCGCCGAGGAAGTTCCTGCAGGTAACCTTGTGCTCCTTGGCGGTGTGGACGCGTCAATCACAAAGTCGGCGACAATTGCCGCACTCAATATTGACGAAGACTTGCATATCTTCAGACCTATAAAACACATGACACAATCAGTACTCAAAATTGCTGTTGAGCCCATTCAACCCTCCGAACTGCCAAAAATGCTATCAGGATTGCGGAGTGTCAATAAAAGCTATCCACTCGTCGCAACAAAAGTCGAGGAGAGTGGAGAACATGTTATTATCGGTACTGGCGAATTATATCTTGACTGCGTAATGCACGATTTACGGAGATTGTTCTCGGAGATCGAGATCAAGGTCTCCGATCCTGTAACGAGGTTTTGTGAAACTGTTTTGGAGACAAGTGCCTTGAAATGTTACGCAGACACCCCAAACAAAAAGTAGGCCTTTGTGTATCTTCTCTTTCATTGAATTGCTAATTACTTGACTATAATAGGAACAAGATCACAATGATCGCTGAGCCTTTAGAGAGGGGTATTGCCGAAGATATTGAGACAGGAAGAGTGACAATTCGTATGACTCCGAAAGAACGAGGCACCTTTTTCCAGGAGAAATACCAGTGGGATCTTCTTGCGTCAAGGTCAATATGGGCGTTCGGACCGGACGAAAACGGGCCAAACATTTTGTTGGATGACACGTTACCATCTCAGGTCTGTTCTGCCAGTGGTATTTGCTCGGCGTTCACACTTACTCTACTATAGATCGACAAAAAATTGCTTGGGACAGTGAAAGAGCATATCAAGCAAGGCTTCCAATGGGGAGCACGTGAGGGGCCTCTATGTGATGAACGTAAGTTTGGGCAGACTATTTTGCCATCCGTCATCTTACGATTGTCAATCAGCTATGCGAGGTGTCAAATTTAGGATTTTAGACGCAAGTTTGGCCCAGGAGCCAATATTTAGGGGCGGAGGTCAGATTGTACCTACCGCACGGCGTGTATGCTATTCGTCATTCCTAATGGCGAGTTTTTTTGCATCTATTAATGTCGCTTTCAAAACTGATTGCAATACACTTCAGGCAACTCCGCGCTTGATGGAGCCAGTTTATTATGTCGAGGTTCAAACTCCTGCAGATTGTGTAGCGACCGTTTATACTGTGCTAGGGCGTCGCCGCGGGCACGTCACGAAAGACTTGCCAAAAGATGGTTCACCATTGTACACCGTGAAGGCATTGATTCCGGTCATTGATGCGAATGGGTTTGAGACGGACTTACGGACTGCCACCCAAGGTCAAGCCTTCTGTCTGCAGGTCTTCGACCATTGGTCAATTGTTCCCGGTATGTGTACTGGACATATGTCAATCGTTGACAGTTTGTGTTAATAACGTTACATTTAGGCGACCCGACGGACACGAGCATAAAACTTCGTCCTCTTGAGCCCGCTTCCGGTCAGGCTCTCGCGCGTGACCTTGTTCTCAAGACTCGCAGACGGAAAGGCCTCGGCGACCAAATCTCGGTATCAAAATATCTCGACGACGAGTTCGTTGTAAGTAGACGGATTTTCCGTCTCCGATATGGATTAATACTAATGTTTTCTCCTCCAAGCTCGCGCTTTCGGCGTCAGGTCATGCTGATCTATTAGGATAGACTCCTGTAATTTCATATTTCTTGTATGCGTAGTGTAGCTGAATTATATAGTGCTTTGAAGTCCCGTTCCCAGCGGTGAAGATTCCATAGTTTTCTTCGAAGCGAGTGAGCCGGGGTCCCACGGCACGTGTGACCAATAGACTGAAGACACTGTGTCACTGACGTGGCGACGTGGCACTCAGTCGTGGCCTTATATTCCTCTACCTGAGATTTGCAGCTCACCAGCACTTCTTCACTCTCTCTTCCTATCTTCCCTTTGGTTTTTTACTCGTCTTGGTCTCCGCGCACCACAATGCGAAGAGTCGCGCTATCAGCTTTCTTTGCGCTCGCCGCCACCAGCGTCTACGCTGCGGAGGAGGCAGCGACAGAGCAGCCAAAGCCTGAGTTCACTGTATGTTATAGCTCAAGTACATATAATATAGCACATGAGCGCTCATTTCATTCATCCTCTAGCCCACGAACATCAAGGCTCCATTCCTTGAACAGTTCACCGATGACTGGACTGAACGTTGGACTGTGTCCGAAGCGACAAAGAAGACCGCTGTCGGAACGGAGACGTTCAGTTACGTCGGAAAGTGGGAGGTCGAAGAGCCCTTGAAGCCTGTTCTGAATGGCGACAAGGGACTGGTTGCGAAGACCAAGGCTGCTCACCATGGTATCTCCGCACCATTCAAAGCCCCCATCGACTTCACGGACAAGCCCCTTGTCGTGCAGTATGAGGTCAAGTACCAAGAAGGGGGTAACTGCGGCGGAGGCTACATCAAATTGCTTGAAGATGGCTTCCAGACCAGTGGAAAGGAGTTTGATGATAAGACTCCTTGGACAATCATGTTCGGGCCTGACTTGACGTGCCCTGGAACTAAGGTATGGCTTTTTGTAGCCCAGTTCTGAAGGCTGTACTTAATTTCTTCCTCAGATCCACTTCATTTTCCGCCACAAGAACCCAATCACTGGCGAGTTCGAAGAGAAACATCTTAAACAGCCACCGGCACCCTCTATTCAGAAGAACACCAACCTTTACACGCTCCTTCTTTTGTGAGCCTGGTTGTTACTTACTTGTTTACATCCCATCTCACTGACAATCTTTAGCCCCAACAACACTTACGATGTCCTCTTTAATGGTGAATCACAGAACCGCGGGAACCTTCTTGAGGACTTCAAGCCGCCTGTCAACCCTGATAAGGAGATTGACGACGCGGAAGACAAGAAGCCTGAAGATTGGGTCGACGAGAAGAAGATCGCAGATCCGGACGCCAAGAAGCCCGACGACTGGGATGAGGACGCACCGTACGAAATTGAGGACGAGGAAGCCGAGAAACCTGAGGGATGGCTCGACGATGAGCCTGAAACTATCCCTGATCCTGGTGCGTTGTATACCTATTTAACGACCTTGATGGTCGCTGAGTTGTATCTTAGACGCCGAGAAACCGGAGGAGTGGGACGACGACGAAGATGGAGAGTGGATCGCCCCGACCATTCGCAACCCGAAGTGTGACGAAGCTCCTGGCTGCGGTGTCTGGAAACGGTATGCTGTCATTTAGTTAAACTTTATTCTTGGATCATCCATTGACCGGTGTTCATAGCCCATACAAGGCAAACCCTGCCTACAAGGGCAAGTGGTATGCGCCCCTGATCGACAACCCCGCATACAAGGGAGAGTGGGCTCCTCGTAAGATCCCTAACCCTGCCTACTTCGAGGATTTGAACCCCGTGAAGTCTCTCATCAACATTGGTGGTATTGGAATCGAGCTATGGACCATGACCCCGAGCATTCTCTTCGACAACATCTATGTTGGTCACTCAGAGGAAGAAGCCAAGGCCCTTGCTGCAGAAACCTTCGATGTCAAGAAGCCTCTCGAGGAGGCCCTTGATAAGGTGGCTGGAAAGGTCGACGAGGAAGAGGAAGAAGAACAATTGACCTTCAAGGAAGATCCGATGTCGTTCATCCGCCAGAAGATCTTCTCCTTCGTTGAGGTCGCCAAGGTCGACCCGGTCCTTGCGTTCAAGACTCAGCCTGAGACTGGCAGCGCCCTTCTTGTCTCCGTCTTCACTCTTGCCGGCATGCTCCTCTCTGTCGTTGGTATCATTGGTGGCCAACAAAAGCCCGTGTCTAAGGTATGTTCATTTTACTTCCTCTCTCAAAGCAAATGCCGACTGAATACCTTTATAGCCTACTAAGAAGGTCGATAGCTCTTCTGAAAAGAAAGCCGATGCACCAACTGCTCCAGCAGGTGGCAAGAAGGAAGAGGACTCGTCATTGAAGAAGCGGGCAAAGTAAATTATTACTTGTGAAGGATGACAGCGTCTCCATGATAGCTGTGGTCTGGTTCTTCGACCTTGCTGACCGAAACCAAAAAGCTTAGCATTGTTTTACTTATTATCCATGTTTTTCAGTTTGTATTTGCAGTCTGAGCAATCCATATCTTCTAAACTGAAACGCCTACTAAGCAGAGTCGTCTGCACAGATGAGTGAGATTATTAATGTGTACTGTTCTACACAACAAGTACTGTGTGGTTTCTGCTTTTGTTTACGATATGATACAGTCTTGAAATTTAGAATGTCGCGTATGAGGTGCTGCGAAAGGAGGAAAATCGAAGGAAGCCCAAACGTGCCACACACCCGTATGCTTTCCTGTGCCCCCCACCCACGCATGCCACGGATACTCAATCCTAACCTCTTCATCAGACTCGTCTACCCGGCTCCTCCAAAGTGGGCCCTCCTCATGAAGTATAGGCAAAATTGTCTTCTTCGCCCTGGATAACTGGTAGTTCGAAGGAGGGGTTACTCCCCAGTCAAGGAGGTCATCGCAATATTCCAATCCACCACTTCCTCCAGGATTCGCCAGGCAAGCTCGAATAGAGCAAATACCACCGTCAATTGAGCCACTCCCCTTCCAAGGTGTATAGACTTGGTTAGTGAAGCCGGTCGCTGCGCCTCTTTCACAAGCCCAAAAATGGACGTATGCGAAGTCAGTAGACTCTCCCTCGAACTGAATACGGAAGCCCTCTAAGTGGTGAACTAGAGGAGGATGAGATATTGGGAATCAGCAACGAGTTAGTCCAGGAGCAACGACGTACTGCTATTTCTTTCGCCCGCAGCTCTTACTAGCCGCGACGCCCATGGTTTCTTGTGAAGGGGTTCCCAGACGAAATCAAATTCGCAAACACTGCATGGAAAATATGATGGGAGAGTATTCAGTCCTTCTAAAGACGAATTATCGGTCGCCGTCGAGGGCCTCAATCGAATGAACACGGCCCCATCGTTCCCGCTGCGCACAGTTCCCTCGTGGGACTCCACGAGCATAGAAGTTGTGCAGCTAGGTTTTCCTGAGGCGCGTGTCCTTTCGACGAGTCGGTCGTGGCCATCGATCCAGCCCACTGAACCGTGGAGAACCTTGACGGCATCAGTGCCATCTGAGGAAACATGAAACGTGGCGTCTGGGGGAAGCAAGACCAGAGATAGGACGTAGCCGGAGACATCAATGATATCGGCCTCGCAAACAAAAGATGACACACGAGGAACAGAGAAAACAAGATCATAATCTTCAACGAACGGTCTAATTTGTGAGGGAGTGAAATGATTGTAGTGAACGGCAATCTCTCGCGGAATGGATAAAGACAAAGTTGCAAGATCCTTGGATAGAGAGTATGCTCGTCAGAATGTCTTCTCGGCTGAATTATTACTTACTGGTCTACTTCTCTTGTCAAATCGGCCGCTGGCAATTTGTAGTGCTGGTTGAGGAGAAATCTTGTATCGTACGAAGTGATCATCTTCCCTGTCAAAGTAGTAGATGCCGTGCTTGCTACCTAAAGAATTTATCAGAAGTACTTATTTAACCAGATAACAATACTGCTTGCCTTGAGAGTTGACAGACACGAGAATCTCATCTGTACCATCACCGTCAACATCTACGCAAGTCAAGTCCACAACTTCAGCGATCAGTCCCTCCTCAAGGAAATCCATCAAGACACTTCGAGACCAAACGATATCAAGAAATGCAGCAGTCGTTTTTTCAGCTTTTGAGTACAAGGACAGGACCCCGCTGTTGACCTAAAAAGTCTGACTAAGTACGATATATTACAACAAGATAGAGAACTCACTTCAGTAGTGACGATATATGCGACAGGATCCTGTTTATCGCGCAGTGCACGAACAAGCCCAGGATTTACTGCCTCAGCCAAAGGTAGACAAGGCAGAGGACGAGACTGCCAGGAGCGTCCGGCATACCAAGTGACAATCAGTCCTTCTTGACAAGAGACTAAGATGTAGTCAAGGTTGCTAATCGGGTTGTTGACAATAAGAACGTCTCGTATGGCAGAGAATTCCGGCTCGAGCACAATATTGACATGCCATTGTTGAGGCTTATAAACGTCGTCGGGTTTGGTGAACACGACTAAAGGGGCATGAATGTCCGCATTTGACGACCTTACCACAGCGAGGATCTGCAGTGAATATGTGGTGGTATAATGGCCAACTGTCAATTTACAGCCCAGCATTTGGTTATTATCCCTTCTCTTTATACTGAGAGATAGTTAATCACCTTTTACCATATCGACGCCGGGAAAGCGACCGATGTTATGGAATGCCCAGTCGTCTTCGTCGGTACCATAATTTTCAAGCCAGCATACACGGCCTCCAAAAACGTTGGGAGACGTCATGGAGTCGCCATAGTCGAATGTCACGATCACTGGATAATTGTCGTGAACAAATAGCAGGTCATCAGTGATAGATCCTTACGATCATGGAATCCATTCCCTGAGACGTCCGCATGACAGCAATAAGTCGGCGATTTGAGTGCATGTACTACTAGAGTACGCCATTTTTCTGCATCTATTTCTTCGATCCTAATCGAGGTATCATTATAGTGATCGGAAGGTAAGTAAAGTGATTAGAAGGTAAGAAACAGATGAGTGGCGTACCCATCATCTGAATCACGATTTACGGGATGTTCGTAGTAGACGATGTTACTAGGGACATCAGCTTGACCGAATCCTAGTACAGCCATATCATCTTTCCGCTTGCTCTTTGTACGAAATGGAAAGGCAAGAATACAGTGAGGGGCAGTGACCGAGTACACGTCGATAACATCTTTGCGAAAGCTAGGGTATAATCTAACATTCGGACCCAAGGACTTCGCCATTATCCACAAGATTCAGAGAGATGAATTGATAGAAAGAGTACTAGTTAGACATTATACGAGTACAAATGTGAGCTGACGGAGAGTACTAGTAGTCAAGTCTTAAGGGACCTCGACAATGCGGCCATGTTGAGGGTAGGAAACGAAGAAGGCTCACGGCCAATCCCGACCATACAGATCGACTCCTTTTCTGGGACATTTACCTTCCTTTGTTTGTCCTTTATAACGATCTTCACCATTAGTTCAGTTTCAGTGCCAGATAGCGAATATGTAATGTGGATACTCTTTGCTATGTTCTCTTCATCTACCAAACTGCTCATGCCTTTTCATTGAGGATGCTCGGAACATTCATTGATCAGTACTCGGATATCTGGGTGTTCTACAAATCCCTTCTCGGCGTAGTCTGGTAGAACATCAATTAGCGTCATTTGTTCTTGCGATATAGCGATACCTCGGATTTACTCATCCGACAAGTTTGTTTCTTACCGTCGAGCACAGATACCTTGGAATTCGCTTCCCCAGATTTACCCGGTGTCCCGGATTACTAGCAGGAAGAGTATAGCTCCCTTTGACGCAGGTCTGGCCATACTGAACGCGCCCGGAAATCAAATCCATGTATGCAGTTTCACGTGTTGGAATTCGGAAGGTTTCGAGTACTTTCATTGACAATTGACGGCTATTCAAAATATGTGAAATGTTCCATTCTTATCTTAGATTAAATGAAACGAGGCAAATTTCCCCACTGGTGAACTCGGCATGCAGCCGACTCTGAGTTGATGTGCTTTCCCCGTCACGCTTTGTCTATAGGTGATTGTAGATCAGAGGCATGATGAATCAGAGGCTGCATGAATATGGGACCAGTTACTGCGAGTGGTTCCAAGGCCGTTGACGACGGATGCAAATAGAAAGTAGCTGGAGGATTTAGGGATTAGAATCCGTGGGAAGATTGTTTGGATGATGGGACCGGTTGATGGCTGTCACAGCTCGGATACGTGATCAGTTTGCACACCGTCAAGGCATATCACTCCTACCTCCTACCACCACCCTTGTCGCTCTCACAACTTCTTGCGCACTGTGCCATTACTGCCTACATACCCTCTGTATTTTACTCAATTTCTCGGCTCTTTTCTCTAAGGTACGAGCCAGTCTACCTTGACCGCGATAGGGGTATATTCCTCATTCATATCCCTATCGAGCTATTTGCACCGTGTTCTCCTCATGGCTCTCGTCAGCTACTGATTCCGGAAGTTCTCTCCTCCCAGGTTCGCGTCAAGCTATAATCGAAGCGACTCGTACTCGGTCGCAACCAGCTTTTCTTCCTTGTTGACGTGAACGGCGACATTATGCAGGCTATCAAATGTGCGTCCCTAGTGATCAGATCGTGTCGTTTGGTCGACTTTTTGACCTTTCATGACGCGCATAGGTGTCGTTGTTGGTGATGGTGCTGTCGGAAAGGTAGGCGTTGCTATCTAGTCCCGGTTATGCGTTAGTTGCTTACTTCGGTGGATGAATTGAATAGACATGCTTGTTGATCTCCTACACTACCAATGCTTTCCCGGTCAGTCACTTCAACTTTTCTTATGTACAGGCATTCTCAACCTTTTCCTATAGGGAGAATACATCCCAACCGGTGAGGCCGTGATGTCCTGGAATCTGTTTGATCTCGTGTTCTGAATGTTCGACAGTGTTTGACAACTATTCGGCAAGCGTCATGATCGATGGCAAGACAATCTCCCTTGGACTTTGGGATACTGCGGGACAAGAGGATTATGATCGTCTTCGACCCTTGTCTTACCCGCAAACCGATGTTTTCCTGGTCTGCTTTTCGCTTGTCAGTCCCCCGAGCTACGAGAACGTCAGGACAAAGGTGTGGTCGTCAAAAATACTTCTAAATTTTCGTATACCAACTCAATTCATGTCCACAAATTCAGTGGTATCCCGAAATATCGCATCATGCCCCTTCAACAGCCATGCTACTTGTAGGAACCAAGCTGGACTTGCGTGACGATCCCAATACGATTGAGAAACTTCGCGAGCGGTGAGTGCAATCACCTGTGTAGCAACTAGCCCAGCCTAATCTTCTGGAACGTGAAGACGTATGTCTCCGATTACATACCAACAGGGTTTACAGATGCAACGGGACATTAGGGCTGTCAAATACCTTGAATGCTCGGCTCTGACCCAGAAAAACTTGAAGACAGTATTTGATGAAGCTATTCGCGCAGTTCGTAAGTAATTCGGATAATCTCGGACATTGTGTACTTTTCGCTCACGTCATTGTATTAGTCTACCCCCCTGCGAAAGACAAGAGGCCGAGCAAGAAGTCGAACTGCATCATTGCATGAGATGTGGACCGAGCTAGATCTTTGTTTCTGATGTACGTTTGAGGAAGTCCTCTGGATTCACACACGAATAATCTTTTTACTACGCTTCTTTTCTTCCTCATGCCTTAACATGACGTCTCTCTTATGACAAAACGGTTTCTCTTCCTGACTCAAGTGCCTTTCCATTGACTGAGACATTGTCTCATGAGACGCTTTATATCCTTATGATTAAATCACTGAATCTGGTGCATTTCGCCTTCTTCAACGAGCTTGGAAATAGGATCCGAAAGGTTGCTTTTAGCGGCCGCCGGAGAAGCATTGAATTTCGTCCCCAAGTCGGCTAAAGGTGCTTTAATCGTGGCCAGATCATTCCCATTTCGACTCGCCATTGTTGGCAAGCCCTTGCGTATTTCCCCTTGTAATATTTCCCTCATGAACATTTTGGATTTTTTACTCTAATATTTCCAGCACGTGCAAAGGCTTGCGAACGGACAATCAGTCAAAGGGACAGTCAGTTTCAGTGTCCGGGACTTCATCCGCGTGTCAGCCACCCGAGAATCTGACTTCGTTCGTCTATTACGAAGTTGGTCATCTTGACGGCTGGGCTATATAGAGGTTTGCCAGCCTCCTCGTGTGCCAGGATGCGAGTGTACAAAAGGGTCCCGATTGCCCTTTTTGCCTGTCAACTGCAGCTTGAGTAGTCATGCGCTCAAGAGCATCTGAGTCTACCGATTCAGTTTTGCAAAGTTTTTTTTCGAACCGACCCTCGACTACCCCAAGACATCTTCGACGCTCCAGCTCGTTGCTTGCTCTTGAAACTCTCATAGCACCCTCTCCAACACTGACCACCAGTGATACACTATGCTCTGTCAGGTCTGGTGAAATTCCGATAATCCTGAGCTTCTTGACAACGAATTCTGCGGACTCTGTGAAACTTGAAGATGATTCAGCTGGGTCCCAGCTGCCGTCGGACTCGTGTCTTAAACCGGGTGTTCGAGAGCTTGCGAGGTTCTCTCCGATGGCGGCTTTCTTTCCTATGAGCGCTAGGTCTGCCTCTATTGGCACTGCTGCATTCGGCTCGCGAAGCAGTGAGGGGGGAGACGCTAGTTTTAACGCCGACTCTAATCCTTGCGTCTCCGTCGTACTTGAAGTAAGTCCTAGCTGCACCCTTTCCCCACCTTACTACGACAACATGCAAGGCGAGGAGTCCAAGTTTACAATTTCTGCGTACCTTACTTCACGGTCTGAGTACGGTGACTTGTCTGAGGGCCTAGTCTCATCAAAATCAGAACAGGTCCTGACTAAATCGTCTCAGGAGATGCGGAAAGGTGAAGCACCAGGAGGTAACGGCGTGATAGGAACTTCTATCAGCTTTACGATTACGGAACCTCTGGAGGACATGGCCAACAAGTCACCCTATCTGACGGCAAGCCGTTCTTTGTCGACGATACAGTTCTCTACTATATCACCCCGTGCATCAACTGCCTTCAGTCCCAGTCCTTCTACGCCTTCGTTCACACCGCCATTAACGCCATTGTCCGCTGAAAGGACTCCGACTCAAGCAACGTTCTTGCAACGCTCTGTAGCATTGCGGGTTAAAGCTTCCGCTACACCCTGTGCATCTCCATCGGCAGCTGTGGACATGTCTTTAGTACCTTCAGGCTCCGGGTCGTCACACAGCCTCAACCTTGAAGAACAAGAAAATCAGATAGCTGAAATTGATGAAGTCATCAAGCCGAAGAAGCTCGTGGACATTAATAACACTGCAACTAGCCCCTTCAATTCCTTACCGACACCTTGTCTGAAACACGCTCAATGGCTTAAGGACTGCGTTGTCGAGCTCTGGATCGACCAGGAGGGCTTCAGAGCTATCCGTCCAAAGTTTTACCTTGCCTCGGTAAGCAATGGACTTCCCTTCAACCAAGAGCGACGAAGCAGCCTGCGGAATGAGGATCCCCTCTTCTCTACCGTTGCGGAATTCCTTCCAGTCTCACGAGAGGAGCACTTATTCCACCACGCGGCTCTAGATCGTCCCCCAGCTCTTCACCGGATAACTGTCAATGGGGGCGAGGAGCGTGACTTCATTACCCGCCAAGCTAGTCTTGGGCTGAAAGAAAATGGCGTCTTCTATGTGCAAGGGACAGAAGACTACAAGATGAATGCACCGCCGGGCTCAGGCGCAAGTCGCATCGTCCGACTTACGTGGCGGTTCGAATACTTCGTGAGCAGCCGCACACACGGTCCAAAGGGAAAGAAGGTTCCTCAAGGGGAGAAGATCTTCAAGCCGTTGTCTTTCAGTTGCACGCCAGCGCTTCTTTCTCCCAAACGAGCGATAAAGGTGAATGTCCTCCATGTAATGAAGAAGACACTTCTGCCGAACTTGATCGCGCTGAAGCTTGATCCTCCGGATTTGCCAGTTCCACCGGGATCCATAGCAACAACTCCCTCGAGCGGTTCGTTAGTATCGGTTGCCGTCAGCGAACCGCAATCGCCTTTCTCAGAGTCAAGCCCTTTGACGGCCACTCCCGCGCGGATTCGCGCAGCTAGAGAGAGGAGGAAGGTAGCAGATTTAAACTTCTCAGCTGCCGCACCGATTATAGGACCGCCTCCTCGGAAGTCGTCTCTTCGGAAGAATAGAAACGTAGAAAGTCAAAGCGAAGTAAACCTGGCGATCGTACAAGAGCAGGGGCCTACTCCGTACAAGCGCCCCAGGACGCAATCTGTTTCTGAACAACGTACAAGTGCTGAACTTTCCACTATCAAGTTCAATTCGCAAGCTAGAGCTGCCAATTTAGCGAGACCCATCATTTCACGAGACGAGCTCTGGGACATATATGCTCAAAGGGATATTCGTGGCCGTCATTCTATTTCAATGGACATCGTCGATAATGTCCAGATCACAGTATTGCCGCCTGCGCCCCGGCCAAAGCCAAGTGGATTCTAACAAACAACACAGTCATTATATTTCTTTTAAAATACCAAATAACATATCAATTGTATACAGGGATCCAGACCTGAGGTGGCATTCAGAATATACCCTTCTTTTTGAGGAGGCAGAAATCGCCATAAGAGTTAAGTGTTTGCCACCATTTTCCAGGCAGCCATAATGCTCGAGTTAGCAAAGGCGAAAGCGCTGTGTCCAAGAAGGGCAGACAGTGCATACGTTCCCAGTGCTCGTCATCTACAGTGTAGCGCGGCTCGTTGGGGCTTGATACGGGATGTTGCGGGAAGTCAAGGTCAATCAAATAGTGACAAGCACTGGTATCGACCTAGGAAGTTTTGAAATTAACACGCGACGAGAACGGAATAGACCCATATCGAAGCTGAACTCACATAGTGCCTAATGTCTTCCTTGTTCAGATCATTCAAATCCTCAGGAACATACTGGGTGCCATCCCTTTTCCACCAACGACTGGCACCTGTGCTCTTAACGAAATGCCGGGGGAGCATCCCGTCAAAATCACTCTTAATAAACTCCACGTGGATGCCATCTGGTACGAGCCATGAGCTCGTGAAGCGATGCCATTCCTTTCCATAGCAAAGTGTGATATTTAGTTCCTTCACTGGTGTTAGATCAATTGGAGGCTTTGTATCCTTATACGCAAATTCTGGTAGCGGCTCAGGAGGGGGGAGCAACCCCGTCGCATTCAGAGCTCGAGGGAGTTCGAGCATTTGGAACTTGAACGCAGCTTCGAGTGGAGCGTGGTAATAGTAGTTGAGTGCAAGGATGCGAGACACTGAGATGAAGGTGAAGAAAGTCATGACAGCTAACGTGACAAGACGGAAGAGGTTTGACCGAGAAGCCTGATATGGAGATTTCGTCATTTTGATGTAGGTTGTTTCGACCCATCCTCTAACGAGGAAGAGAGTGACTGCAGCGTTGAACGCAAGTAACGTGTACGCTGGGAACATGAACCGCTCTTCCTTGTGGGCCTGGCTGTTCAAAATGGCGAACCACAAGTAGAACGGCGCGAGCCTCAACGCCAACAAAGTGAACGGAGAACTCCTTGCGCCCAGTTCTTTGTCCTTTTCCTTCTCTGCAGATGATGTCGTTTTAGTGGGGCCCCCAAGACGCTTGTAGTCAACGACGTATGTCAATGCTAGTGCGGGTAGCGAAAGCAGCGCGAGTGGCGTAAGGATGTTGAAGTTAAGGAGTAAATTCGCAAGATAGTATGTAGGAGGTTCTGTTCCATAAAGATCCGGACCACGAGCTGCACCGCCGAAGATGTTGTACTTCACGATATTCCAAGGGACGATGGTAAGACGACCGTATGCTAACGAGTCAACGGCTATGACAGGAACCTGGTTTCTGTCTTAGTCAACAGAAACAAGTCTTTGATAGGCTTTCACGTACGAAAACTAAAGCCGCGCAGCAAGCTGCGGTGAAAAGGCGCACGAAGCGTGCAATAAACCAAGTGGCGGTTTTATCAGGTGTTACTCGGTCTGCACCTCGAATGAACAACTCTTCAAAGACGAACGGGATTGCGACCGCTAGGGTGAATGGCCATCCAACAATCGCTCCAGTCGCGAAGAGCACTATTGCAATAAGTGTTCGTCTTGAGTTCTGTGCAGACGGAGGAGCGAGGGTGTATGCAAATGCCAATGTATTGGTGTACATCGCAAACGAGGACGGAAGAAAGGCTAGACAGAAGTTTATTCACACATCAGAGCTTTTGTAGTGACATACGTACCAGTTGACGCGTTCCACATCCCGGCACTAAAGAGAACCATGAATAGGAAATATCGGCCTACTCGGAAGTTGACCCTTTCCATGATTTCGCGATACAACTTGGCTTCGCAAAGTGTCGACACAGCGGCGAAGCACACACGAAGTGTGAAGAAGGAAGCTCTCTTCGTATATTCATAAGCATAGTCGACAGACACCTAGTCCGTAAATAAGACGGTACACACCTTGTCGAGACCCAGTAACCACCCGAGTGCAGTAGCTGGATAGTGATGCAAAGCAATGTATGCCCAACTTCGTATCGCATACTGTGGGGAGACCTCCCAGGTCTGGAACCCGTACCCTCTGTCGAGGTAATGTAGTGGCTCCCAGAAATTGTACACTGTCAATGATCGTCAACTGCCAAGGCCAAGGCCGAGGACGAAACGAAGCTTCATACCTTCATCACAATCCGATATATTTGCGTACATCGCCCCGCTCACTCGGATTAGCAAAAGTATTCGAACCGCAAGCGAGAAGCTTGGACACCAAGGAGGCCTTTGCGACCTGTGAACGACAACACGCCCGCAACGTCAGATGCGGACATAACCTCTTAGCTGAGCTTCTTGCCTACGAATCAGGTCTTGTAGGTAACCTTCATGTCGAGGAGTCGGTCTAGGAAGCTCTTTGGGTTTGCCTTGGTTCGTTGGCCGTTGAAAGCGAATCGTCTGAGTACCTGGCATACTCATTTTTCGAATGGTCAGGAAGGAAAAGGACGATGACCAAAACGCAGGCAAACGTCAGTGATCGACTCTGACACTAAACCCGGCTATTGCCGATTCCTGACAACGACCGTCGGGGTCGGACTAAGTCAAATGTTCATACTCAAACTTGCCAACTTGAAGAAAATATGTACTACACGATGATATCCACTACTGTACAATGTCCACAAAGCCCAATCAGTTACGAGCACACGCCAGCGTTTCTGTGCTCAGACACCGGTCATGCCCTTCCCAGTGGCACTACTGTAGCACTCGAGAGCTAGAAGGTGGTAATAGGAATTATAAATGCACTGCCAGTCGTCAAGTCGGCATGAATTAATGGAGTCCTCTCTGTTAGAATTGGTCAGTCATTGAATAAGTGAAGCCCAAGATGTAGACTGACTCGGAATAGCTCTCCGAATGTTCGAGGCAATGATGAACGTAACTTGAAGAATGGACCTCTTCAGCTCGTGGACCTCAACGAAACAAAAAAAGCTCACCAACTATTAGATCCAAGATATCTCGGTAATCTTCAATGAGCTCAATAAACGCTACATCATCTAGATCGATGTCTGTCTGCTTTTCGTGATATGATGCGACGAGTTTTCCGTCCCTTCCGTCATCGTGAAGTAACTAAGAAGAGATATTAGTTCAGTTGGTTAAAAGCACTTAGAGATACGCATGCCTCCCAAGACGAAAGAATCCACCGGTAACGGTTGCCGTTATTAGCGGTAAACGAACTTTGATGAAGTCAAAAAATTAAACTCATCAAGATAATATTAAATGCTCACAGAGACATATTCGCTGAGGACAGCTTCGGAAAGATGGATTTCAGAGGCTTATATTCTTGTCCTGTCAGCTCTAGAATTTTGGCCTTGTTTGACTTCAAAGTGTTCTTCTCCAACTCCGCGATAGGTATCTTCCGGTTGGTTTGAGACCCGGCCCCTTTCGATATTGAAGTTCGAGTCTTTCTATTGAAGAAACACTTCTTCTGCTTCGTAGTGCTGGTCTGATAGTAGAATCGCAAGGCTTCACAGTCGAATGAAGCATCATTTACGCTATCGCCGTGCTGTAGAATGCATACGCTCCGGACTGGATCGATTAGAGTCCTGGAGCTCGAGCGCAAGCGCAAGAATGACCTTGAGCTTTGGACTGTAAGGGGCATTGTGTAGAGAATGTGAACGACTGTCGTGCCGGGGAAGAGGAGAGGGTGAGAGGCTTTGTTGGACCTAGGTGCTAGGAATATTCCAGAGGGAGTGTAGCATTTCTGATCATGCTGAGGTCGCCAGTAAAGCGGAGCTGCGAAACATATAGTTATATGGGGAGCATGAATCCCACATATACGAGTTATAGTAGCTTTCTATATAGCTATGACGCTTAACCGTGATGAACGGACCTTGCGAAAGCGGGGCGAAGTAAGCTTAGCTTGCATCAATATCCTAAAGACGACGCCGGATCGTAACATGGGACCTCGTAAGCAACTGTTAAAGTCTACTTGTCCCCACTAGCGCCTACTAGAAGCACTCCAAAATAACAGAATGATCTTCCCACCACGGTTTCAAGTAGTACCGGTGGGCACTTCAAGTTGCCAGTGTATGCACATATGGTGGCCAACTTTGCGAGATGCAGTGCACTGTCAACTTGAATCAACTTGCAGCTTGTCCACATAGTGAAGACAGAAATTTTGCCTTAGTCCGCGCTCCACTCACATTCACTCATAGCAGAGTCATCACACAGAGATGACGGGCTGATACTCTAAATAAGAATGTCCCTTCACATAATCAAGTCAAAGGAACATCCGTGGCGCAAGCCGTGTACACTGAGCACTTGTGATCTTGCCATCCATTGTCAGTTCGCTAACAATCTTCGCAGTTCCTGGCGCATTGCATATGCCCTAGACAGTGTCAGTCACTGATTAACTTTAGAGAGTTAGCATACACATACCCAGCAAGTATGCCCGGCAGCTATGATTAGACCCTTCGTGTCTTCCATCTCACCTATAATCGGACAGCCTTGTGGACCAGAGTAGACGTTAGGGAGATAGCACGCCTGTTTGACGGTCACTTGACCTCCTCGCAACTCTTCGCTTATAGCGGAGACCTGTTCGAAGAGAGCATCGCAAACTTTCTCGTCGACTTCCACGTCTTTAGTTGAGTCCGGAAGAGGTTTCCCGTCACCCGGGGAGCACGCATACACCTCGTTGTTCGGACGTGCGTATATTTCGGGGGACGCTTGTGAAGCTCGTCGCAGACCAGAGCGGGGCATTGAGATGGAGGTAAACAACGCATATGCGGAGACTGGTCGGGTAGGACGGATTGTTATTGAATGAGCACGAGTTCCAGATATTGGTACGTTAGGCAAAAGGGTGGATGTCCAAGGTCCTGCGGAGACGATGATAGTGTCCGCCGGGATGCTCTTTTCCTCGCCTGAAGATGCATCGACGTAGGCGACGGCAGAGACAACTCTCTTGTACTTGCTAGCGCCCTTCTTTACATTTGCGTAATCGATCCTGGTAGCCTTCCCAATAACTAATTTCGCTCCCTTTTCTTGAGCTAGTTCAATCATGCTTGTGGTAAATTGGTATGGGTGTACTTGGGCTGTCTCCCCCTGACCAGCCATAGGTTCATATGCGTCCGTTAGTTCTTCTTTCACCCAGTCCAAATCCTCCGGGATGCCCCTCTCAGTCCTTTTCTTGGTATTCGTAATATCCCCATGTAAACCATCTTTCTTCTGAAGAGAGACATCTGAAGTCATCTCGCTGGCACGGCTGAATTCCTCTCCACGACCAGACCATTCACCGACGTTCGTGTATCTCCAACCCCACCGCTCCCCACCGTTGTGCTCCTTCGCCAGCCTCTCATGCTCGGAGAAGGTGATAGTGACTAGCTCCTTCGGATATGCCCATTTGGCGACGAGGCCTCCTGCTTTACCTGATGCACCGCCTGCAACGGTGGATGCTTCAAGTACTGTCACCGAGGTATTTTCATGCGAATATAAGGTGTGATGAGTAATGTAGTACGCAGATGTACATCCTATAATTCCTCCTCCTATGATGACGATATGTCGAATTTCTGGAGACGAGTCAGACATGGTACGAGGCTATAGTAATGTTTCGCAGAGGGAAAGAAAGATGTAACTTTTACTTAAAGAAGGCGCAAGTTGTGACGGGAACGCGGGCCGGGAATCAAGTTGGTTCCACCAATCAGAGTTCGGATGTACTCCATCAAGAACGCAATAGAATTGTTGATTCTAACCTGATACCTTCAAAACCTGCTGGTAGACGACGGAAAGTCTGGTATCCCGATGTAAATCTATCCATGACGATGCTACTACTAATTGAATGTTTACTTCTTACGCTACGCTACTAATATTCGTACACTAAATCCCTATCTACCCAACCTTACCTCCCTCTCCTCCCTGCCCTCTTCTGTCCTGGACCTGACCTAAATCCAGGAGAAGGAGTGGGCATCTGCTCCTCGTCCATGAATCCTGCAGCACTAATCTCATCAAATTGTTCTGCTTCCTCCACCGCATGTACCTCGTCCGGCCCCCAGCCATCATCCTCAGAACCGCTTTCTGCTAACGGAGCGTTGTTATTCGTCGACGGTGTTGAAATCGAGCGTGAGTCGCGAGTGCCACCAGAGTTAGACGCCATGTCTGCTTCATTAGTGCTGTCATTATCGTTCTCATGCTCATGCTCAGCAGAATGTCCAGGTTCGCGAGAAAATTCGTCTTGAGTCACCAATGCTTCGTCTTCCTCATCAAATTCCAAAGGTACTATACCAGGGGTGCTCTCTCCTGATAGTGGACGGAGCTTTGGCGAACGGACTTTCTTGATGCCACGACCCAACCGACCCAAGCTGCCAGTAACGCCTTCAGTAATTCCTGCTGCGACACTCCTGATCGGAATTGTTGCCTTGAAAGAGCCTGAGCGTGCACCATTAGGGAGCATCGGGATCACAGGAGGCGTTACGCCCGAGTAATTCAAGCCCGAGTGGATAGCAGTGGCGAGAGGCTCATCGAGTGTCGAGCGTGCAAGACGAACATCCTGAGGACTTGTTCCTGCGCTAACGAACAATTCACCTTGCCCCGCAGTGTAGGCACTTGCCTCAACTTCCCTGCGTACCTCAATCTTAATTGCCGGTATGTCAAAATGCCATCGGCGAAGCAACGCGTGGTAGTCTTCACCGAGGGCGAAGAAAGAGAACTGATGTGAAAGGAAGATAGAACTCGGAAGGATATGTGGCGAGCGAGAGCAAGTAGACAGTTCTGCCTGTGCAAGCCATCTAAGAAAGAGAACGTGAGCATTTTGTTCAGTCTGTAGATCATATTTATTACTTACTCAGACTTCGCCATTGCTTTCCGTTGCCTACTGCGATCCATTATCAATGGCACTTTCACATCATTCCACTTCGCGTCCCTTGAAAGGTTCCATGTTGCGACGGTCGAGTCTTTCGCAACCAACTCCATTGGCAGTTGTTCGCTTGACGCCTGCGGTGTAGGTATTGATACACCAGGCTTTGGTGGGGATGGACTTGCACGACCGATGAAGCCCATTCCAGGAAGCGAAATACTAGTTGCAGCAGGGATGGGTAAAGATGAAAAAATAGATGATGACGAATCTCCAGCACGAGAAGAAATTGATATACGTCGAAGAGACAATGATCCGTCGATTGGATCAAATAACAAAATGTCCTGATGATTAGTGGGCGTGGGGATGCGGGGTGAGACAGATTGCTGACGACGCTTAGGTGGTGACGATGAAGGAAGGAATATTGGTACAGAAGGGGGTGATAATGTGGTATGTGAGGGTAAAAATTTGGCAGGTAGCATTGCAGAAGAAGGAAGGAAAGTGAAAGCCAGAGGTACATCAATTTGCTCTGTAGTGACCGGATTCACGCGTAAGCGAACGATAGGCCGCAGTTCAGTCGACAACGGCTGCTGCTAGAGGCATTGGTTCATCAATGACAAAAGAGATGAAGGCAATATAACTCACTAATTCGTTGACGTTTCTTACTCTTCCCTCTACATGACTAGCCTCATCAGACTTTCCCCCGTAAGGATTAGTTGCGAATATGTGCACTGTACGCTTTCGAGTACAAACGCCAGTCCAACGACCGTCCCCCGAATAGTTGACAGTCTCGATAACACCACTAGTTCGTCCACGCCGTAGGTCATACACGTGCCAAGGTACGTTAGCTTCGTCCACATCGGTTGTCAGGCTAGAAATGCTATCCACAGTACTTCTAGAGCCTTGGCGGATAGGGCCAGAGCTTTGTCGATCGTGCGATCTGTGACCAACGTTGCTTTGAGCACTGCGCCTCAAAGCGCGGGCCTGAGGTTTGATCTGATACCAACGGACTACACCACCGTCGCTTGGAACGACTGCAACACTTGTTCCATCCTCAGAGAATTTCAAGCCAGCTACAACTTGACCGATAGGTAGAGTGAAATCGGTTAGTCGCTCAGGCCTGCCGACTTCTCTATCGTCCAGTAATGGTTGAAGATCTAGAATAGTGACGTGGGCAGTATCCGAAGGCGGCGGGGAGCTAGGCTCAGAGACGAATCTACCGGACGACCCTCCTTCAGGTTGTTCGCTTTGACTAAAGACCGAGGTTGTCGATGGTCTGCGCTCATGACGAGGGGAAGATGTCGCTGCTGGAGCGCTTCGAGAAAAGAACTTGCGGAATCCACCTCCTACATCGCCAGAAGCAGTGCTCATACTCTCACCGCGAGCAGCTGCAACGGCCATACCACCAAGAGCTTTCATTCCACTCAACAAACCACCACCTACTTTCATCGCTGCATTGCCAATATCAGCTTGAGACACATTTAAGGGTCCAAGTTGGATAGAGGGTGATTGTGGTACAGCCATCCGTGGGTAAATGTGTTTAAGGGAAGATGCGTCTGATGACGGAGGTGCCGACGCAAATGCGATGAGCCGGGAGGAAAGATGGAAGACTGCGTGTGGTCGGTCCTGTCGAGTCGAGTAAAGGATTTCCATGTGGCCGTCAGGTGCCTGATAAGAGACTGGTCGTGAAAATGTAGCTAATTGGCGAGACTGTATGGTGTGTAAAATGTTGAGAGACCGAGAGCAAAGTATATGCAATGACGTAGGTGAAGTTGTGCTCTATTTTTCGGGTTAATCAATGACAATCAACGAGAAATGAATGAACGTACAACGACAATGAAAGAACTGCTTGCTTGAAATGATGATACAATGGCGCCCGAGAAGTCAAGTTTCTTGATAACTTCGTGCGTAGCCAGGGAATAAACTAATAGATAACTCGCTTCATGCTCCTCAACGCTAAAGCGAAGCAATCTTTGTGAAGTTTGTGATTAACAAAGATTGGAACATTGACTTACACAATTCCGATCAACGGCCTTCGATCGACATAAGCATCCACGACCGACCCACTTCCAAGCCTAGGAGGTGGCGATGGTAGGACATCACACCCCACTACAGCACCGGATAGACGGCGATTAAGCACCTCCTGAACCTCCCCGAGGTGTGTGGTGTCCCAGATCTGTAATCCATTCTCATAACCAACGAACAAGAGACGCCGCGGTGGCGACGTTGTAGAAAGAGAGACGAAGGCGAATGAGGCAAACACGACTTTATCGCTTCCTCTGGATGTAGAGGGATATCGAGTACGCTTCATTGCTGTAGTTGGTGGTATAATATCTTCGTCCGAGTCATCAGGCCTAGGCGCCTGAGGAGTCATCTTCGGCCGTGTGCGATTCCTATCTCTATCTCGTTCTCCGAAGTTCCCTGTACTCCTTCGTCTTGCTTCCTTAGCGCTCACGAAGGGATCTGATGTTGGATGTGCAGATGGGCGATTGAAGCTCGACCCGCTGACAGTAACATTCGAGATTCTCGGAGCCGCAAAATTAGATAGAGGGTTTGAGAACCCTAACGATGACAATTGTGGCGAAGATGGAAGGTATTGCTGCACGCTCTGCAATTGACGCGAAAGGGTTGAAGGGGATGAAGGAGTGCTATTAGAAGGGAACTAGTTAGCCAAAGATTGGAAAGATACGACAGCGGACAGTCCCCACCGAGGTACGAGAATAGGAGCGCGGGTACGCGCAGTCTCTCGCTGCTGTGGAGGAGGGCTCGGCATAGTCTCTGCACCCGTGACCTCGACCGCTCCTTCACGAGCACCTTCCGCCTCGTCTACCTCCTGAGCGCGTTCAACTATGTCGGATAATGCGCCAAACGAAGGTTCCGGACGCTCCACGGGCATCTCGTACGCGTCTGCGAAGTCGACAGCGGCAGGCTCGCTAGATGGCGGCGGGGGAACGTAGTCGTCTTGAAGCTCGAATATCGAGTTGTCGCCTATATCATGTACGGGCGCGTCATCGATACCTACAAAGGGGTCGAACGCAACATGCACCTGCTCCCCCCGCGGATCGCTCAAAGGTGGCAGAACACTAAGTTCACCGCCTTCATCCACATCCGTCGCGAGCGCCTGCTGTCCAAACAGGCTCTCCTCGTCTTCAAGCCTCATCTCCTGCACTTTAGGCGACCAGGGATCAAACCCGAGCTTGGGCTCTTCAACCGTCGCTTCCGCTGGTGCATCCATGATAGCGGTAGTCGTGTCGGGCGTGCTTGGTTTCGCTGGTGAGTATTTGTTCTGTCTATTGTTGTGTTGTGATTTCCTGGAAGACCCATGCTTTGATGTGCGTGACGAGGGCGTGTTGTACATTAAATACTAGATGGTAGATGGTGCTTCGATCGCAGCTCTACAGGCCTTCCAGATCCCGATGCCGAAAGGAAAGAGCTAGTAACGTGAAAGAAGAAAGATAACGACAAAGACAAAGACAAGAGAAACCGGGTTGTCCTTATAAGTTAATGCAAGACGTGAAGGGGGCGTAGACGTTGGTATATCGGTGCTGGGAGGGGAGGCGGATGTGGTTACTGATAGGTCGCCTACCGAGTCAATCGCGGGCGTTGACGCGCTGACATGCCCACTGGCCGCCCCCCTGCGTGACCTCACTAGGTCCAATATGGAAGCTCTGAGGAAAGTCTCATCGAACTCCCACCTCAGCAACGGCCCACCAGATTCGTGCCAGTCCCGCAAAGAGCGGCAAGCTCAAACAATCGCCTTCGTCAAAGCATATAATATTATCATGGGACTCTACAAGTGGTTGTAAGTAAATCAAATCAAATCATACATTTACTGCACAACAATCAAGTCCCCTATTTCGGGCGAAAGACATAATTAGATACAGTAGAATGTAGATGCTGTAGATCAAACTTCGACACGGAACAGGTATGTATGCAGATTCGGGGTTTGTATGTGACTCGAGGAACGTGGGGGGATGATGGGCGAGTGAAGACATGATAAAAGCGCCTGACGCCCATGAAGAGGGGTCCGCGCATGTTGCAGTGTCGGTCCCAGTTATCACGCAGAACTAACTTCCCCAACAGAAACACGCGTTGGTGGCTCGTCTGCTTCCACCCGCAACTTATCAAAACCAGGAACAACATCGTCAGCATTCAGCGTTGTCTCTGACAACTCAGAGGGACTGCTTCACAAATGTTCTTTAGCTGCTGCAAATGACGCATCATTTAATGGGTACGCACGAAGGGACTTCATTTACAACCTCTGATTCTTCCTTTGATGGCGAGACAGAAGATGTGCTTGAGGGTGTTGTGATGCGCGTGCCGTCCGGCGCTATGCCACAATGTCTTCAAGATAAATAGTATAAGCATTCATCCAAGAGACTAGTTAAACTTACTTACTCAACAACCTGTTTCCAATAGCTTACAGGCTCAAATTCATATTCGAATTTCCCACCGAAGTCTGCATCAAGCTGCTCCTCAGGAATAAGTTCCAACAGGTCTGGATTGAAGCGTATCTGAGCCGGATATCAATCAGCGAAGTCCGTGCGACACTTCTCCGGGAAACCATCAATCACCTTATCCCTCGTCACCGGGTCCATAAATGGTGCGATGCCATTGTAGAAAAAGGCCAGGATCCTAGGCAGGTTCACGACAAGACCACGCCCGAGTGTTTCAGGATAATGTGCTTGAAGAATATGTAGGACTTTCCGAGCCACACTGATCGAGGGGTTTGTTCGCAGAGTAGTCGACTTGTAGTCAACGACGATTGACACGGATTCGACACCTGGTGGTTGGAAATCCTTAGCCCGCTCTCTGTAAAAGTATTGTCACTATTTGCTTCAGAAAAACCCGAGAGGATGAGGACATACAGGCACCATACAAGGTGGCGTAATTGGCGTGGAGATTGCTGTGTGTTCTCCCGACCTGGACGCATATAGATTATGGGCCGGCCGTCTTTGTCGAATCCGTTCAGTATTCTACGCTCAATAGGTTCAAAATACCGATCGAGTGATCGACTGAGAACAAGACTCACATCTTTCCCGTCTCACTCTCAATCCGAACCTACACGATAACAGGACATTAGCTCATTCCGCAACGGATATGTTCGAATAATCGTACTTCTTCAGGAGGAATTAAGTCGGGCTTATAATCTCTTCTCCAATCGACAGTTGCTTTTAACCTTTTCTTCGCATCATCCAGCTTCCACTTCGCAGCACGCATATAGCGTGGAATCGTGTCCGGCTTGTTCAACCACCTCTGTTCCCAAACATAATAATCATCACTCTGTGGCAATGAGATTTCATCTGCATACTACAATAGAACACACGGATAAGTATTAACGGACAAAAGTCAGCCGATACCGAGATTCCTACGCACCTCCCGTAACAGCTTGATTTGTTCTTTCTGCTCATCGGTATATGTCCATGGTTTGATGACTGTTTCTGCCGCTGGTGCTGTGTGAACATGGTGTGTCTTTGGCATGGTGGATGAAAATGGAGAAAATTGAAGGACGGCAGCAACAGGGCCCACTGGCAGGTTTAATATCGAGCATCGTGGCCAATGACCAAGCGTGAACTAGCAGACCCTTCTTGTCTCGTTTTCCGAGTCGCACTCGCCGGCAATCAAGGATCGTCGGCATACGTCACTCTCGCAGACAAATCCCGCTTACTCATAAGAGACAACACCATGCCATCCGAAACGCTTGGCAATTTGAAGTTGTCGAATACGGACGATTAGAACATATCTTTAATTTGTTTGAGCTACAGGTGCGGCAAACCACATTTAGACAATACAATGTAGATAGCCGTGTATGTTTTTGTGAGCAGGATTTCACGGATACTGCTGGTAACGTGTAGTAAAAATAAGAAAATGCTAATGCTATGAAAACATACGACTAAACGAGTGTGGGGTTGAACATCGAAGGTAGAAGACGTTACCAAACAGAGGTCATAGGAGAATCTACGAGGAATATCAGCTGAAGTAAGAGGATAAATTGGGAGTACTTCAAGATAGTGAAAGAAACAGAAAAAACAATGAGGTTGTAAGGAGTTACATGCATGTCGGGCACAGATGATTGTGACGTCGATTGAAAGAGGAGGGGGAAAGAAGAGAGAGAAAAGGGGCTATAAATGCTATGCAAATTATAAATAATTAGTTGGTGAAGCGGACCAGGAAAGAATGACCGTCCACGCTCAGGATACCATGCATTCATAGCTTGAAACCAAGATAGTAGATGTACGATGTGAATATAGTAGCGTTCATTGCGGGTCTGTTGAGACAATATTACGAAACCTTCCAACTGGATGGAGGCATAGGAGGTGCTCTATTTGTGTGTTGAGAGCGTTGATCGGGTAGTCGTCCGTTCGACGGAGCGGTTCTCGTCCGCTGACGCGGAGCGTTTCGAGCAGGCGGAGCTGTAGCAGCCCCATGAAGATTCCCAGATGATTCAGAGCGTTGGAATGTACTTGGGAATGCGACGCCGTTCAAGTCCCCAGCAGTTGACTTACGAAGGCCAGTATTTGCTTGTGATCGACGGGTAGTAGAGGTTAATGATGGTCCAAAGTTTTCACCGTATACACTTGCTGATCCCCAGCCAACCTCACTGGGTGCACCGATATTGCTACCACCGTACGTTGATTGAGGTCCTTGTGGAAACATAGATCGGCCGCCACCCCACATACCGGCCATCGCAGGGTTGAGACCATTCATCATGCCTCCCATACCGTTCATACCAGGCCCTACACCAAAGTTCATACCGCCAATTCCAGCGGACTGTGTGAAGCCACTAACACTAGAGCCTCGCTCCCACTCGTCCGCTGCGGCTGCCATCGCTTGCTGTGCAACGGCATATTGGTATGCTTGCTTTGCGATCAGCAGCGCTTGTCTGTGAGCCGCGAGGTACGCTTGATCAGCGTTAGGTGGTATGGGTGGGATCATAAACTGCTGTGGGCTAATGCCCATGTTGCCCATGCCTAATGGCGGGGTCATTCCTGGCTGTTGCCAATTCATGGGCATGTTGAAGTTCATTCCTCCCGCCATTCCATTTTGGTACTGCATCGGGTTCATCATACTCATGCGTGGTCCCATATTCGCTCCGATAGCTTCGTCGTCGTCGTCGACATCTTCATCATCCTCATCATCGTCGAGAGGCATTTTGCCGTTGAAGACATTACCAAGCTAAGACCAAAGGCAATTAGATATAAGCTTACATTATAGTCAACGATGACTTACTTCAATAGCGGCCTTTGCCTCACTGCGCCTTCGCTCTCGCCTTCTACTCTCCTGATCCCTCACGGAAACATTGTCTTCCCTAACCGTAGCACCGCTCTGAGATCTTCCCCTTTCTTTATCCTCCTTCCTAATCTCAGCAACGTCTTGGAAACTAACAGCACTGATGCGCTTTGCATTTCGGGGCCTGCCACCTTTCATTGCACTGGGTACTCCGGTAGAGCTTCCACTGGGACTGTCCCCATTCGCACGTAAATCCGGAGTGAAATAGTCACTCCCGTCATTAGGCGTAAGGGGGGCCTTCCCATTAGATGATCCGCCAGTAGAGCTCGCCGGGCTTTCCTGTCTCCGGCCGCCCATGAATGGACGCTGAGGTGCCGCTTGGGACGGCTGGGAATGCGGTGATACCAACGGACCCGAATTCCTGATTTTGGCATTGTCCTGTGGCGCAATAAGAGGATTGGTATCCAATGAGGAAAGGGTACTCTGTGGACGAGAAACAACAGTGAAGGAGGTTGAGTGCGGCCGATGATACCGGACTGGCAAGGGCGCCTCGCTTTCCCTCGTAGGCATTGTATCGATGAAGCTTATTGGTGACAAGGGACTGGCAGTGATCGCAGATGATGACAGCTTTCTCGGTCTCGACACGACTTTGAAGCCAACATCATCCTGGGGTTTACCCTGGACTGGAATAGGTGGTAGTACGTCGGTTTCGATCCTACTAGGAGAAACAGCAGGAGATGCGGAATTGGAGCGGACATGAGTACTGGCACTCAGTGGCGGAGTCGTTTGGGATCTGAGCCGCGGTGGTGGAGAGACGGTAGAACTGGAAACAGGAGAATCTGGTACCTCTTGCTTCTCCAGGCGTAGCTCGCGCCAGTTTAAACTCGACTTCCTCGATGGTAGTGTCAGATTATCCTCGCTCTTCGCAGCACTTAGATCACGGTGCTTAGCATTCAAACCGGCGGAAGCTGTGACTTTAGCCAGTCTTTCGGAGATGTTCGTCGGGCTCACGATGGGCGTAGCGCGCGGTTTATCCTCCTCGGATCGATGCACGCCACTCGCAGGCTTGCCAGTAATTGGGTTGAACTTTAGGCTCAGATCGATCAACGGCTTAGACCGTGTTACCGGAGAAGCGCCCGGACTGCTATGAGACGCAGTACTACCAGGTCTTTTGGGCGGCACTAACGACGCCAAAGGTGCATCCTCATCTGACGACCCGTTGCCGGAATCTGAATCCGAGGTATCGCTGCCCACGTTCCTCGACTTTCGCATTGCTTCCTTCGGATCTGCAGAACAGCGCAGCGTAGACACTCATTAACTTGAGATACGTGAGAATTTTTAAAAAAGAGACACACCCCGGTCGTTAGCTGCAACCACTACGCTCGCACGTTTGGCCGCCGCGTTCGGGGTAAGCTCGCTTGTTGAATAGCTAGCGCGTTGACGCCTATAAAGACTGAACGAACGGGTTCCCACGGATGCGTTCGAAGACTTCTGGAAGGAAGAAGGTGGTGGACCGCGAGTGGGGGATGCATGCGCTGTCCGCGATGTCGAACCATGTCCTAATTCTGAGCGAGTGGAAGTTGTTTGTTGGTGATGTGAAGAAGTCGTACGGCTCGAGCTGCCGTGACCCAGATCGGTGGAGGCCCGGTAGCTCCGTTTCGTGATAGTCCGCTGGCGACCAAGTCGCGAACGAGATCGTGAAGGTGAATGTTCTTCAGAGTCCGACTCTTCCGCCGAAGAAGACTCTGAAGTTGATGAGTCGTTTGTGGAAAAGGATGAAGTATTTGAGTCGCGGGATGGGCCAGCAGGCGGTCGAGCGGCGCGTGGCGGCCTTGGGGGAGGTGTATCCGAATTTACCGAGTTCGACATAGATATGGGTCGTGGCAGTGGCTGTGGACTCGGAGATCCTCGAGCAAGATTAGTTGAGCTTCGACGCGCCTGTGCTTCTCGAAATGCTGCCACCGAAATGCGTTGCGAGGAATCTGTAGATGCCACGCTGTCTCCTCGCGGTCGCGATGCCTGCAAGACGTACGGTGCGGTGGGGGATTCGAGACTTTCACGCTTGTTTGGTACAGTGGGAGAAGATGCTTGTATATGTCTGAAGGACATGAGATGAAATGATTCTGCTGGGGGCGGAGGCGGCGTATCTAGGTCTGGTTTTGTTGCTTTCGATTTCTTCCGTTCGCGGTTTTTCCAGCCAAATAGACCTCCGCCTGATCTTCCTTTCAAAGTTGGATCGTCGTCGACGCCCTGCAAGGGTGATGGTTGCGGTCTTTGGTGATGTGCTTCAACCGGTAACGACCGTGTGGATGATGGTGGATTGTCATCTAGACTGTGGAAAGATGGAAAGACCGGAGGGCGCGTCGGATAAACACTCATTGACGACTCGCTGGTGCGCATAGACTTGACCGTCGATGGGTCATGCGTAGTCGAGGTCGAGATGGAATAAGTCGAAGCTGATAGTGGACTATTGAGCACTGGCGGACGTCGCCGCATGAACGGAACCTTGAGCTTGTTTGGAGAGCCAGTTGAGGTCAGACTCGTGTTCGACGAGCTGGCGTTGAAGCTTCCGTTTGTCGAGCTAGGTAGCGAGGCGGACGGCGGGGAGAGGACGAAGCCACCGTCGGTGGCCTCGATGTCATCATCTCGAGAGATGGTACTAACACTGGACCCAGACGCGGACGCTTTTGACCTGCCCTTCCTGGAGAATATACCAAGGAGAGTCATGGGTCAGCGCTGCCTATGAGCTGTCCGCGCTGTCGACGGTGGCGACGGCGGCGGGGATGTTGCTGAGGACGACGGCGGCGGGGGCTGTCGTAGAGCTGGAAAGATGAGCAGCGGTGGGGAAATTGAGCGATGTCGAGAAGTTGTAAAAGAAAGGCGCGCACCGGCCGTGTTTGGTGCTGCTTGGCACGAGCGTGGCGTCAACGGATGGGCAGATGCCGTCCTGCTCACTGCTTCACTGCTTCAAATTGTCACCATCGGTCAGGCCTTCAAATGCACTTATCGGGAGCTGCCCTTCCCGGCCGTCTCGTTCATTCCGACTGTCAATTGCTTGGGCCGGACACGCTTGACTTGCTCGTTCATTGAAAGATGTTCTTCTCGCCCGAAACGGGGCTGCCCGGCGAATGTGCGGCACCCCTTCCCGTTTCTTGGGCCATCTGCACTGTCAGTTACGAAACGTGCGCAACACGAGGCCTGGTGGAATTCATTACAGCGCTTCCTCGAACTCAAGCTTGTGCGAACAAAATGACAGAAACATATGTGTGGTCTAAAATATCAAGTGGTTTCCCTTATGACGTCGACACTATCTCATTTGCATCTGAAAGTCCCGTCTGAATTCTCCGAACTTTAACTTGAAGTCTATTTGATGTCCGAGGGCCTTCAAAGTCACCACAGCTCGATGGAAAATGGTGCCTGGGTTGCTCGTCATCTCGATACTGCCAGTGCATGTATCCGACTACTGTTGCCCAAACGCTCAGGCCTATTGTGCAGCTGTCATCGTGAATCGCTTCATATTGACACATCATAAGGCAGAAAATAAAAGGGGGGGCAGGTGAACAAGTGGCACTTGGGGCCTCAATTATCCTCCTCGTGTTCTTTCGGAATGCAATATTAGCGGGAGCGGTTCACTACGGTCAACTCCTCATTGCCCCCGGTTCTTGACGTTGGCAAGTCTAAGTCTCCTATGATAGAGCTATGATGTATTCGGCGTGTCATCAACATTTGGAGAATATAGTTTGTGATCGAGAACCTTACTCGTAAGTATGTCAGAGGCGCTCATAGACGCCCACAAGTTCCAATCTAGTCCGATGAGGTCACTCTGATTAAGCAAGTCAACAATGCAAGATCAAGACAATGTATATAATCCACTAAGCTACGACAAACGACAGAAATGCACTAAAAACACAAGCGATAGTGATGATGGTGATGATGTTGTTACAGGTTTGCTTCCAGGCGACATGAGTGTCCATATGCATCTCGTACACCCTTCGTTTACCCCCTGGGTTCGTCCTCTCCCTCCTCAAAACGACTTGTACCAAGAATCAAGTAAACGGAAAGTGGAATAGGTATAATGATGGTTTTGTTGGGTTATTTAAAAAATGCGATGAAATCTGAAGAGATCTCCTATTCGAAGGTCGAAGATACGCTTAAGCGTACCTCTTGACATCCTCCTCAGTCGGTCCAGTCGGGTCATCAGACGCAGCGAGGTTGCACTGATGGAACGCACGAACTTGCTCCTTGGTGAATGCACCAACGACAGTATGCAGAACTCCACGATTGTGGAAGAGAACGAGATCCTTAGGGTGCCTGATACATATAAACATCAGCATTTATACCCAAGCCAGCCAAGCGATAGACGTACCAGTCATGCGGATAAATCAAGCTCGGCGCAATTGCTGGCCGCTGCATCTTGTACACAAGTTCACGGACTTCTTTGAGATCCTTGATATGTGCGCCGTCCGGAAACAAAGCCCCCTCACGGCTCGCACCTTCAGGCAGAGGCGCAATGATCAACTCTGAGATAGCACACGGATGCACCTGATAATGCAGATTTCCGGTGACTGGGTTCTTCCAGACCTGAGCACGCAAGAAGGTATGAGTATATGCAGATATATATCGAGAAGTGTAGCAAGCTTGTCTCACCATGGGCAGGATCTTAATCTTACTCTCCTCCCACGCCGGAAGCTCATCGTATGGAAGCTCGTGACCCTCGTTCTCGATGCCCAGGCCGGTTGGCAGAGCACGGGCGGGCGCCATCCAGACATACGGATGAGGTGCATACTTGACCTTCGTGCGGACGGCAACCGACTTGAGCTCCTTGGGGAGGATATCGAACATTGTCCTCCCACTCACGAAGGCCGTTGTGCCGAGGGGTACAGGGAGCTCGTCACCGGTGCCATCATCGTATCGAACGACCTGCGGCTTGCCCGACGGGACCTCAATCCCATACAACGTCGTGACCTTGGGTGGCGAGAGGTCGTACAGCGCTGCATCGATATGCCAGCGGTAGAATCGCGTGTATCCCTTCGCCTCGTCCTCCTCCGACACGCGTGTCTTATGGAAGGTCGTATGCGACGGGTGCTTGAGCATTGCCTCCGCGAGGCCCTCGTGGTTGTAGACCGTGCCGTTGCCTATCAATTGGACCTGCGGCACACGCGGGATCGTCTTGAGATCCGGGTGGAGCACGGACTTCTTCTCGGAGCCCGTCTTGTTGTTCCCGTGCCCGTAGCTCTCGCTGGCGGGATCGAAGGCCTGTACACCGTGCAGGTGTGAGGAACGCGAACGCGCTAGAATGTAAGCATCGCTACTGCACACCTTGGTCAGCGCATACTGCTGCTCGGGGGTCAGGTCGACGTTGCGGAAGAGGAGTGCGTCGTGCTGTTAATGCATTAGTATCCACCTAGCCCACTGAATCGAGTCAAGTAAAGACATTGACCTTGTACAGCAACTCAGCGATCTCCTTAAACTGATCGTCTGTGAGCGAGCCAGGGTTTACGCCCTTGACTTCCCGGCCAAAGTTGGCGAACTTGGATGCGTCGGCAGAGGGTGGAAGAGGGAGAGGGGTAACTTCGATGGCCATGGTATTAGTAGAGTGTGCGGTGATGGTAGTGGGAGAAGAGAGGGGTGCAACGGAGGAGAGATAACGTCGATAGGGCAAGTCGAGCTGCAGATGGCTAAGTCGGAGCACCTGCCGGCCAGCCTGATTTATACCGGATCGCTGGCCAGCGCAGGCCGAGTCTCCGAAAGGCTGGGCTTTGCGAGTCCTCCGAAGCCCAGTATTCTCGACCGCTGTGCACACAAGCGCTGGCCGTCGTATCAGCCGCGTAGCCATGCGTGTCGTCTCTTAGCTTTCTCGTCGCTGTGTGTCCCATATGTTCGTATTTTATCAGCTTCGGCCGTTCATCTTGACGTCGAAAACTTCGTCAATGGTGGACTCGGAGTCGATAAGCGCGCAAGTCTCATATCATAATTATGCTCCCGGTCACCCTGTGGTAGCTCAGCTCATGAATTCTGACCACTGAAAATCCAGCGAGTCCGTAAAAGGTGAGGTTGCATTGCTCGTATGTAGAGGATGAAAAACAAAGTGTTTTAACACGAGTCTACATAACCCACCAAAAAAAGAGCCCGTAAAGCTCGGGATAATAGCGGCGCCTATGATTCAGCAATGTCCGGGGTCTCCGGGCGGCGCTGCTGGCACCCGTGCGTCAATACAAGTCGTCCTCGTCACTGCTGTTAACTTCAACAACTCTTTCATGGCCAACATCAGAGAAAGACGGCGAAACAAAACAAATGGTCGTATTTCTGTAGATCTAGAAGACGTATGTGCCTAGCTTTCCTCATTCTGCGTCCTCCAATAACATCGTGGCATTTGCATCCAGAACAGCGCGTCTCGAGGACGCGCGGGTAGCAAGTCTAGACTTCTCTACTTGGCCGTCGGAGTGCTCTCAGCGGCGTGCATCTACTTCGTACGTCCTCAAACGTCCGACGAGAACCCGAAGACTGATAACGCTCAATTGATTCCCATGCTGTGAAACAAATACACTATAGTTTTCGGAATACTTTAAGGCGCTGCTTGAGCCATGGCTTGGGATCGGCGAGCCGAGGCTACATGGAATCGATCCAGATGCTGTAGCGAACATAACTCTAGATGCAGAGAAGCGTAACGCTGTCGTTGCGGCGTTCAAGGTGTGATTTGGACCATAACTCGGATTGCTTACATGGATTGATATAACTTGTTTTTACAGCATGCTTGGCATGCTTATGGTGCGTACAACCGAACGTTTCAATCTCTAGATGATATTGACTACTTGCGCACCTTAGAGCGCGATGCTATGGGTGACGATGAATATCACCCTATCAGCAAAACTGGCACGAACCTAAGCAGCGCGGGCGGGATTGGATATACTGTAACAGATGCCCTGGATACTATGATGATCATGGGCTTAGACGAGGAAGTTGCCCGCTCCCGCGAATGGGTCCAAACGAAGTTGACCTTCGATCGGCCAGGAGAGTTCAATACATTTGAGGTACGGCCTATAGATTTACTTATAAGTGTAGAGTGAACTAACTGAAATCGTATAGACAACAATTCGAGTACTCGGCGGTTTGCTTGCGGCATACCACCTATCAGGAAACGATGCGATTTATCTCGAAAAGGCCGTAGACTTGGCAGAACGTATGTTCCCCGCGTTCAACACCACATCAGGTCTTCCTCTTTCAAGCGTGAATTTGGCGGAGCGCAAGGGTGTCCCGGACAGGAACAGTAATGGCTGGGTCAGCACTGCTGAGGTCGCAACTCTCCAACTTGAATGGCGCTACCTCAGTGAATTGACGGAAGACGAAAAATACTGGCGAGCGGTAGAGAAAGTGAGCATATAATAAATAAACCTAAGCTTGAACTCAAAGTTTTATTCGTAGGTAATGAGTGAGATCAATGGCAACAATGTAACACCACGTTTGGTGACTATCTACATGGAGTGGGCAACTTTCCCGTCATCTTCATCATGAGTCTTACACGTGTTGGTAGTCCAGAGACTGGCCGCTTTATCCCTTCGGATATTCGCTTAGGCTCTAGGGGAGACTCCTTCTATGAATACCTTCTGTAAGCTATTTGTTAGCCTACGTTTTCTAGCTTGACATTTACTATTATCGTTTACTTATTAGAAAACAGTACCTACAAACAGTATGGCTACTTTCTCATAATATCCGGTATTGCTTTAATTATTCACTAATATGTAGTCGCGATCGGAAGATATCTACAAAGTGGTATGTGTATTTTCACGTCTATATTTGGACCGGGAAAGCACTGATGTCTATGCATCAGATGTACGAGGAAACCATGGATGCAGTTAACAAACATCTAGTGCAGAAGAGCACGACCTCAAACCTCATTTATACTGCCGAGCTTATCCCCGAGCGACATCCCGGAGGAGAGGTGTAAGCCGTTTTCCTTAGCCGTTTTTTGACATCACGCACCCATTCATCTCGGACCTCTGCTGAATGTAGCTCGTGGCGTCTGGTTCCAAAGCAAGACCATCTAGTTTGCTTCCTTGGCGGGTCTCTCATGCTCGGTGCGACGACTGCTGGAGCTCTTGTGGCGGACGTGTCAATCCCTCCGCGTGCAGAACAGCTCACGCCCGAAGCGAGGAGGGACTGGCGCGTTGGTGTAGAACTTATCCGGACATGTATGGAAACGCACAAGACATCGACGTGAGCCCATTTCAGTTGATTCTGGTATTTACGGCTAATACTAGCGGGACAGTGGACTATCACCCGAGATTGCGCACTTCAGGACTCCGAATGACGGCATGGACGCCTATGCAGTAGGGTCTTTACCCCAGGATTGGTATATCAAAGGAGCGAAGTATGTGGTCTGATTATTCGTTTGGGTGATGTAATTGAGAGGGTCTGACTGTTGATCACTATAGGCCAGGACAGCCTTATGCTCCTCTCGATGCCCGATACATCTTACGGTGAGCCGGCATACCTGTGCATGTAAGCCCTGTAATCGCTCAACTCGCGCTTCAAGCCCGGAAACTGTCGAGTCACTCTTTCTTGCGTACCGCCTCACAGGAGACAACAAGTACCGCCAATGGGGTTGGCAGATCTTCCAATCCATCGAAAAGCATTGCAAGATCGAGTCAGGCGGGTACGCGTCTGTGCTCAATGTCGATGAAGTGCCGGTCAGACATGAAGACAAAATGGAAACATTCATGCTGGTAAGCACCCCCAACGCGTGATGCATGGCGATTGACGGACTGATTGGCGATATTGCATACAGAGTGAAACGCTAAAATACTTGTACCTCCTATTCTCGGACGCGGAAACGATACCCCTATCAAGTACGTAACCAGTTTCTACCTGCTACTTTTTCCTGAGTTCTATCAACCAGAATATGTCTTCAATACGGAGGCGCACCCACTGCCCATCTTCAAGCCATCTTTTAGAACAGGCTTCCCGTGATCTTGATTAACCACAGCACATTGCCGCATCAATCTAACCATCAGCTATCTGTGTCCATTTGTATATTTATTGTTTTCCTAACCCATGCGTGTGCGTGGTGAGGCCGTAGCTGTGGTGGGCTGAGATAACCGGTATGAGAATGGCACCGTCAACGGAAGAGGCAAATCTCCTGCAAATGCACAATAAGTAAAGTTTGAATTAGACTGCCTCGAGCCTACTTTCACATCAAATGTGTTGAGCGGACTGAAGCTATGAAAAATGAAATACACGACGTTGAGTACGGTCTAAAGATGGAGCTAGGCGCTTGCCTGTGCCAATTGGAATTAGGAATCAATTAATCATAGCTCTATATAGCAGGTCTATTGATAGTAGTATAGGCGCCGCGGTGTGTATACCTGTCGATGGTGCCTCAACAACAGCCTGTAATAATGTATAACAACGTGCCAACACCATCTTCTCTTCGTCGGCGACGCCATCGACAGCGCACTCACGCTGCTCCCCCAAGACCATCTGTCGCAAGGAAGTTACGCAGAATTGGCGGCTCAAGACTTCGCTTAGAGGGCATACAATAATTTCATTCCCATCGTTATCTTTTCTCGTTACCTGCAACGACGATGCCCAGGGAGAACAGTTTCAGCGACTCCGATGGCCGTTCGCTCACGCCCGACCTTGACGAGGAGAACGACTTCGACATGGGGCCCGGAGCATTGACGGGCTCACCAGTCGCAGACAACACGCTAGGCGCGTTCAACTATCCACCTAACGACGCAGAATCGACTGCCAACAACACCGCGCCTCCCACCGTGTCCTTCCGCGAGCCGCAGCAGCAGCCGCCTCCGCTCACAGATGTATATTCATCGACCCCAGCGCGTAAAGCAACCGGGGCGACCGTGCGCACGTCGAATGGCACTCCTGTGCGCCCGAACCTGCCCCTCGAACGCTTCCGTGCGTCAGTGCGCAAGGTCATCCACATGAAGCGTGGCTCCAGCGCTATGACATTGGGAGGCGCAGGCGCCGAACCAGGTATTGACCCGCGTCGCTCAAGTGCATACCTTAACTATGGACATATACGTGCGAAATGCTCTATCGATATAGTCGACTACAGCACTATGCGCTCTTCATTCGGACGCATGCAGAACAAGGGATTCGTAGAGTTCATGGAAGACCCGAAAGCTTTTGTTCGAGAGCCATGGGTGAGGGTGCGGTGGATAAATATTGGAGGGATAAGCTGGGACGTCATTAGTTCCTTGGCCATTGCATTAAGTACGTCGATCATCTTGGCATCTTGCATTGCTTGATTAACTCTTGGCGAAAGACTTGCATCCCCTCGCACTGGAGGATGTGCTACACAATCGCGCACAGGCACGCTCCAAAGCAGATTATTATATGCAGCATCTCTTCATTCGCGTTTTACGACACACACTCGCGCCTGAAGATGAAGAGATCCTGGATGATCCTGGATCTATTACTCAGCTTCCACGATCTTCTTCTCCAGACAGTATGCTCGATGACATAGACGATGAGGAAGAGGAGAACGAGAAGAAACGAGGGTCGAGTGAGGGCGACGAGGAAGATAAAACACTCGCTGGCTCCCGGTTCTCAAGGAAGAAAGTTGGCACATTCCGCAAGGCTTCTGCAGCACGGGACGTAGAGATGGGCCAGACAACTGAGCGGGGAAGACCGTTGACTACTGCTTCTCTTATGGTGCGTACCAGTAATACTCGTTGACGTCAAGCTCGGTAACCACGCGAGTTCTCCCAGAGACGCAGTAGGAACGCAAATGTCCGAACCATCAATCGACTACGACGTGGCGAACGTGTCAACGTGAAAGTCCAGCCATTATGCATCTTTCTTCTTCGTGATGGTACACATTTAGCTTTTTTATATTCAAAGGCTCTCTATTCATGCCCAATCTTTTTAGGGACCGTGATCTCGATCAATCGGGATACCAATCTCGACTTCACTGCGCCGATCCTTTCTCGTTTACGGCAGAGAGACACTGTTTTGCGTACATCTGCAGATGCGTCACTTTTGGTCCAGAGTCTACTGGACGTGGGTGAGCCTTGTCCATAAAATCATCGGGCGTTCTACTTACTTTTATGGCTCAGTGGTTGATCAAGCTATGGAAGTGGTTGAAGAGTATCAACACAAGATTCTCAAGTTAGAACATGATGTCCTTATCAAACCGAGCATGAAGTCCGTCCGATATCGTATGTCCCGGCTGGTATGTGATTGAACTGTACACTTACTTACTGTTATCCAAGTGCATATGATATCTGGCGACCTCACTCTTCACAAACGTACACTTGAGCCAATCAAGACACTTGTATACGGCCTTCGTCGATATGACGTCGACCGTTGTGCAGCTCTTATCAGCTCCCAAGGAGTGAATGTAGTGTCCATGCCGAAGGTGGATGGCTTTATGTCCCACAAAGCTAAAATATATTTGGCCGATGTCTATGATCATATGGACTACATCATTGGCAGCTTTGATATGTTCTCAAATGTTGCAGAGAATCTAATCAATTTTACTTTCAATGTAAGGAGCCTCGTCCTGAAAAATTACTGTGCACAACTAACAAATAATCCTTTAGATGGCATCTTACGAGATGAACAACGTAATGTTAGTATCTTCTGTGATTATATAGCTATGCTTGTACTTACTGCGATCTTGCATTGCACAGGCGCCGGTTGACGTTAGCGACAATCATCTTCCTCCCCTTGACATTGTTGACCGGATACTTTGTGAGAACAGTAGTATATTCTATCATCAAATACTGATATTACTCTTAGGGAATGAACTTCGAAGCCATGTGGTCAGTGCAGCAAAACTCAGACGTTTTGTAAGTAGCTCTGGGTTCCCTTTGAGTCGCTCTAACTTATGCTTTCAATTTAGATTCTGGGAGATTGCTATTCCCGTCATGGTCATTGTTGTACCGATCTTCATGTGGAATGATATCCTGCAAGGAGCTCACTACATGAAGAAGAAGTGGGTAGACCGCAAGATACGCAAGGTAAGCATCTCAGCGAAACGTAGTCGCCTTTATTGACATGTTCGCCATATAGAGTTTTGGGAAGGACCTTCGGAAGAAAAACCAGTAAACTCACGAGTGCTGGCCCTCGCCAATCGATAAACACATACCCGTTTGCAACGACTTTCATGACACTTCTCTGACGTTATTCTTTCTTACTCTCCTTCACTCTACCGCGGCCTGGTACACTCGTTATCTTTCTCGTATATTCTACTGACCTACATCTATCTGTCCGCACCGTACTTGCATACTCTATATTATCACCGTGCATTTAGTCATCGATTCTTACCGGGACCTAGGACTGAACCGGCCGACTCATCCTCGCTTAAGTAACATGCCCCAATTTGGAAACCTCATGACATCATCTTATGACGAATCGCATCCCGACCACCGGCATACGGAAGTATAAAGACCTTCGAACGTCCATCCTGACTGAACCAACATACAGCTCAAATACCGTGCACTACCTTGACATCTCTCTATTTCATTTTCTGCTTCTGTCTCTATGTCCAGCACTGACGGAAATTTACCTGCGCTCGAAGACCTTATAGCAAAGTACGGCGACTCATCCAACACAACCTGGGTGGAGGATAAGTTCAAGGTCTGGCGCCACGAACCTACGGGAGCTGCTGTAGGATACGCTCCTTCCGTCCACAGCTATTGTATCATCTGGGGCAATCCACTATGTGAGCACTCGCAGTATCCGGAAGTTGTCGACGCATTTCTCCAATGGGCCGAGGAGCAGCAGTATAAGCCAATTTGGGCATGCGTAAACCAGGAGGTCGAGAAGATTCTGGCGAAGACCAAGGGCTGGCGTGCGGTCATGTGTGTGCAGGAGGACATCCTTGATCCGACGAAGGTCAACCCTGAGGAGAACAAAGAGGTTCGCAAGCATATACGCGCTGCTCAGAAGAAAGGGTGTAAGATCATCGAAGAAGAGGGAGAACCGTCCGATGAGATAAAGAAGGAGATCGACGTGGTGATCAAGGAGTGGAAGGCACATCGGAGAGGTACGCAGGTGCATGCTACGAATATCGAGCCATGGCGCGACATTCAACACCGTCGTTACTTCTACGCCCGGGACGCAGAAGGAAAGGTTTGTATAATATGGCGTGGTGAGCTTCATTCGTTGCGCTTAACTCTAGATTTTACGCACAGGTTGTCGGTTTCCTCTTCCTGGCGAGAGTGAGTGAGGGCTGGGCCATTAAAGACAGCATTCAAATGCCCAATGCGCCCAAAAATCTCACCGAATGGCTTATCACGTCCGCAATCCACTCGCTGGCAAGTAAGGATGAGCACCACCTTACTTTCGGCCCAACACCTGCACCTTCACTTGAGGTCGCTGACAATATATCTGGTTCCGCAATCAAATTTTTGAGCAAGACGTACGGTGGAATATACAAAACCATGCTGGGAAACAAGCGCGAATTTCGAGCGAAGTTTCAGGTCGAGGGCGAGCCCATCTTCGTGTGTTATCCGCCTCATGGACTTGGTAGACATGGCGTTAGTGCGCTAATGAAGGTGCTGACGGATTAGAATCGCTAAGTGTATGATCTCTGTAATTTGGATTGCTTGTATTTCTATGCGATTGTCAACTGTAATAACATAGTGTAGTGTGGTTCGGGTTGAATTCGAGTTATTGTATCATCCAATAGTCTTTTCGGGGTCCATTCCAATTAAGTCTCAAGGTAGCATCAGTTATTACTACGGTTCAGATAACGCGCATTTAAATTACCTTCAAGTTGTAGAACAGATTGTTCAGTGAAAGGAAGAGAACATTGTGGGTGAGGGCGGCTAGGGGGAGAACATTATAATATGTATGCTGACTAAGCTTCAAGTTGATGAGCCAAAAGTTTATACCTTGAACGGGCCAAACAGCTTTTTTCTGCTTCACAACACCATCGCCAAAATGCATCTCATGTACACCCTGGATGAGAATGGCAACAGAGTGTATACTCTGAAGGTACGTCGTCTTTAATATCTTATCTGTAGAGTGAAAATTGACTTTCCATGCAGAAAATTACAGACGAAGGCAAGGTCACCAAGTCTGCGCACCCAGGTTTGTCCACCACAAAATGCGCATTCATTCGCAAAGGCCCCTTTTCTGATACACGCTTGCTTAGCACGCTTCTCGCCTGATGACAAGTTCTCGCGACATCGTGTAACAATCAAAAAGCGCTATGGAGTTTTACCGACTCAACTCCCTAGCAAGCCTCTATGAAAAAATACTGTTCGTAGGATGCAGGAGGATTCTGGCTAACGCTCGAGGACATAGCTATGGGTCTCCGAGACTGGGCTGGTTGGAGCGAGGATCTTATGGACGATAAAGTGGCGCCGCCGGGGAGGAATGACTATTTCATACGAAAAGGCTGTTGGCAAGGTTGTATCACTGCACCTTGCCAGGCTTGGATGAAATTGTATCGGAAGGCATGCCTCACATTGTTTTGTTACTACATTTTGCCATTGGAATGTTGATTTACCAGATCTATCAGACAATGAACCACCGATAATTACTTTGAAACTCTTGCTTGTTGGAATTTACAGGCGGCAACATCATTGCACAACAATTTGATCTACAACAAGCTTCATACAAGATACTACTACATTGATGCCACCACAAAAGAACGAAGCTACGGAGCTGCGAAGATAAATACAAGTTCAATTTATGCGATAAATGATGTTTATGGGTTTAATGCAAAGTATGAAGTGAGTTGTCCCCTAATCCTCCTCAGAATGAATTATTAATAAAGGAATAAGTACTAGGAAGACTCCTTGAATATGAAAGTTGCGACAAGAGCAATAAGCCTCCACGAACGCTTCGTGAAATAAGTATTGCGGGGTATATCAGTTGTTCGTTGACACGACTTGCGCGTATGAGGGCGGCTTGCTGACGGTATTGACCTCTTCATCGCTTGATGTGGAACTGGAGTAAATGTGCTCCCAGGTTTCGTCGAGTTCGAATATGTCGTTGCTCTCGAAATCATCTAGGACAAGAACTGGGCGCATCTTGGGGATCAGTTCGAAGTCACCAGCTACAATGGATGTCAGCGAAATTTCGGCAACATGACTGGCTATTGGATGCTGACCTTTATCCCTGTGTACCTTCGCAGTTTGGATAAGGTCTTCCAGTAAAACTTCTTGGTTTCTAGTGCGACTAGCCTTCCTGACGAATGGCTTCTCACGTAAGATGTCCTCGTCATCAGACTCGTCCACAATCACTACGTTCCCGAGTCTCTCCCTGAGTGCAACCATAGCTGGCCGCGCGACAGGGCGCGGATGGCAGTTCGAGCACGAATGTCCTGTGCTCTGCGTGCGCGCCTTGCGGCGGTCTGCTGGCTTTTTCCTCCGTTGCCGAGCAACTTCATATGCTCGTCGGTCCTTCGCGTCAAGGAGACCCGAGGCCGCAAGCTGAGACAGGCTTGGGGTCGTAGGCATTGAGGGGACGTCGTCTGCCTCAGGATAAATGGAGGCCACGTCGCCCTCTTGTACTGTCTCCGTCACAGCCTCTGACTCAGTCTTCGGTTCCAGAATGCTCTTGTCATTCTGGTCGTGAACAGCGGGCTGCTCGGTGTGGCGGGTGAAGACAGTAAAGATGGCCATTGCAGTTGGAGAGGAAGGGGGGCAAGACGGGGCAGTTGATGAGGTGCAGGCTATATGCAGTGTGAGAGGGGTTATGCTATGCTGGCTCAAGTACGATAGGAGGGAGGGCCGCGTTTCCCGCTGCAGATATACCGGTACGAGTCAGCCCTGGTACTGAGCAGCGGCGCAATTGGGGAAGGTCTAATGATTAGATAACGTCATCATTAACGTCTACTAGTAGATAAGACTGTTGACGCGTTGTTTGGCTGCGGTGGCGTGTCATGGTGGCGCGTCGTGCCCCTTCCGCCTTCGTCATCAGGCTCGTCGTCACAAACGTTCATGACCGCACAGGTCCCTGCCAGTGGCGCCGTTCACCCCTGTCAGTGTCAGCATCTCGAACATGTCGCATCAGTTATGGAGTCTAAGAACGTGTCATTTTGTTCCTGTATTTTGTACAGCATAGGAAAACATTTTCTACAACAGCATTAGATCGAAGAAATACACGAAATTTGGCCTTTCATTAGGTTTACTTCTTGAGAAGCGCAGGTGGTGTAAGGCCAGCAGACAAGCCCTTGTCGCCCGCAAACGTCGCGTTACTGCCGACTTCCTCCCTACAGAACGAATTAACATCGATGACTAGGATGACACTAAGATGGTACTCACTCAATGCGCAGAAGTGCGTTGTATTTGGCCAGACGCTCGGAGCGAGCCGGGGCGCCAGTCTTGATCTGGCCGACACCGAGCGCAACTGCAACATCAGCGATGACGGTATTCTCCGTCTCTCCGCTCCGGTGAGAAATCATGACACCCCAGCCATCAGACTGTGCAAGTTGCGCACTGAACAGAAGCAAGAGGAAGGGCGATTAATATTCATGTGATTGATAAGGAAATCACGGATGCTTACGCCTGGATCGACTCCGAGATAGTACCGATTTGGTTGACCTGTGGACGAGTGATGAGTGTATGCGGTAATGAAGGATCGAATGACTACCCGTACCTTAAGGAGAAGACCATTGCAAGCCTTCTTCTCGATGGCCGTCTTGATACGAAGCGGGTTTGTCACGGTCAAGTCGTCTCCGACGATCTGGATCTTCGCATTCGCAGTGAAATGCGACCAAGCCTCCCAGTCATCCTGGTCAAATGGATCCTCGATGGATACGATCGGGTATTTCTCGACCAGCTGAAGGTAAACGTCTGCGAGCTCCTTTCCGGTGATCCACTTTGTTGGGTCGGAGTTCGGGTTCTTGAAGTCCAGGTCATACTTGCCATCCTTGTAAAATTCGGACGACGCGACATCGAGAGCGATCTTGATCTTGCCCTCGTAGCCAGCCTTCTTGATTGCCTCCACGAGCAACTCAAGGGATTCCTCAGCACCGCCCACGTTCGGCGCAAATCCACCCTCGTCGCCCACGTTCGTCGCTGTCAGAGGTTGAAAGAAAACATATGCGTAAGTAATTCCGGGTCTCCTCTTCATGTTGACCGTGAGCGAAATCGCCCGAACATCCGCATGGACGTCCGGAAGAAATACACAAAAACTCACCATCAATACCATACTTGGCACTAATGACCTTCTTGAGAGTGTGATAGGTCTCCGTGCCGATCTTCATTGCCTCCGTGAATGAGCTTGCGCCTGTCGGGAGGAGCATGAATTCCTGGAACGCGAGCTTGTTGCCTGCGTGCGATCCGCCGTTGATGACGTTGAAGGCAGGGCAAGGAAGGACATACGGAGGCTTGACGCCCGCGAGCTCAGCAAGATGCGCATACAGAGGAACTCCCTTTTCCGCCGCACCAGCATCTGCCACAGCGATAGACACACCCAAGATCGCATTTGCGCCGAGCTTGCCTTTGTTGGGCGTACCGTCGAGCTTGATGAGGAAGTCATCAATCTCCTTCTGTTGCGTGACCGTAAGTCCGGACTTGATGAGAGCGGGTGCAATCACGTCGTTGACATTGGCAACTGCCTTTGAGACACCTGAGAGGAGAATTGGTTGAGAAAGGGGCTTCTTTGAACAATTACTGCGCATAGAGCCTACCTTTGCCGACGTAGTTGGCTTTGTCGCCATCACGAAGTTCGACAGCTTCATGGATACCAGTGGAGGCGCCAGATGGGACAGCAGCGCGGAAACGACCTAAATACCACCTTTTAACACATTTCAAGCTTTCACAGAGAAGCATTTGTACGGACCCTTCTCGGTGTAGAGGTCGACCTCGACGGTGGGGTTACCGCGCGAGTCGAAGATCTAACCACAAAACGTTAATATATGCGCCCCGAAACCCTCTCTTTCTTGACCAAACTAACCTGGCGGGCGTGAACTTTGGTGATGGACATATTTTGTTAGTCTACGAGATGTCGATGGAGGTTAGACGGAGGATGTTGGGGATGGAAGACAGGTTCGGCCGCGTTCCTCAGAAATCTATCTTTATACTACTGTGCAGTTTTTCCCACGCCGATTATCTCCATTTATTGCGACAGTGCCAGGCGGTGAGTGGTGAGGGTTAGGGTGCTCGACCTGCCTCCGCTCAACTGCCGTCTCTCGGACAAAGGTCCTACGGATGCCGCTGTGCTTCGGACGAAGGGACAGTACAACAGTGCGAGCCTTTCGAGGCCGAGACTAATGTACGCATCTCAGGAACTTAAACCGAAATGAATAGTACATCTGACCGTACGATGATGCGCATTGCGGGCTATCGATCCGACTTTCTATTTGCGAGCAATTATGTGGATAATAGTATCGTTGCAATCTGTGTAGTCTCGACAGGTCTCGATTCGATTTAAAAGAAATTACACTTTCAATGAATTCGGTCCTCGGAGATTGGTTCATGAGCCTGAATGTCATCAAGGTAATTGCGAGTATAATTGAGTCATTCAAAGATCGACGTTGCCAAATCAATTCGAATTAAACGTGCAGGTGCGGCAAATCAGGAACACAAGAGTATACCATGTTTCCGACTCATTACGGAGGCAAAGATGAGTGACAGTACTGATAATAGTAGACAGTGTCGACTGTCTCAGATCAAAGACATGCAAATTTAGAGAACAACAGGAACATAAGCACATGCAGTCTATTAAACAATGCTTATAAATACGAAGTGGAAAGACGAAAAGCGCGATTAAGGAAGGTGACTACAGGTAGGTGTTAAATAGACTGTAACTTAATGAAGGAGAAGTTTATGATCGTGTAGGTCGTGATTTGTATGGGGGGTATAAGGGTATAACGAATGCCACGTCAGGATATATCATCAGTTGCAGACATTGGGGAATTGCCTCTGGGTAGGATTCTGGGGAATCCATCCATTCTGGAGACCGGCTTGGTATGACCATTCGTCCGCAGTGCCAGCCTCTGCCTTCCAAAGCCACTGGATCCATCCTTGGCCAGTCTCATAAGAAGATGTCTGCCGATTGATACCAATGTCAGCTTGAAGAAGACCAATGCATCCTTATATCATACCTGGGCTTCCCAGAATTGCCTGAGGAAAGTCTTGTAGCTTGCGCTGAAGGAGCTGGCGGGACCAGTGAGGCCGGTGCAGCTGCCAACCCTCGAGCTTCCTGGGAACGAGCCATCGTACCTAGCCCCGACGCCACGTCCATTCAAGTTCTTCGCGCAGTCAGTGATGGCAGGAGACCACTCGCCAACAATGAGCCAGAGGTCGAAGCCTGATAGGCTGCTACGCGTGGCACACGCCGTCTGAATATGCTGCTGCTGGCTCATCTCCACAAGTTGCTGTGAGAAGACTTGGTAAATATGCGTGTCCATCGCCACCCCTTGGTGGTCTGGTGCAGTCATAAACCCCTGCCAAAAAGAGAGTGGTTGAAACGCGTCGTGAATGAGCACAACTGTGTTTGATTGCTGTGAGGAGCCGAAGGGGAAGCGAATGTTTCCGTACGAATCGAGCCAATACTGTTTGACGACGGAAAGCACATCCGAGCCGTCAAAGCCAGCGGGCCTGAAGAGACATTGTGAGTCACCTGTAGGACACTGCCATACAAAAAGAACCTAAACTAATTTACTCACTCATTTAACGGAGCAATGATTGGCACCACATTTGTGTTCGTGGCAAACAAGCTGGCAATTTGCTTGATGACATTGTCTGTGCGTTGAACATTGGTTGCATTAGAGTGCCAGTGTGGGAAGCTCATCCGTTGTCCTGAGTTATCAAAGCTGCTGAAAGTCAGAGAATGAAATATCAGAGGTAAAGGAGGTTCATGCTTACCCATTCTGGCTCCCTGGGGCGCCGTGCAGATCCACAATGACTTTCAGGCCGTGATTACCCGCCCAAGTAATGGCCTTCTGCAGGAAAGGAAGCTGGCCTTGGATGAACGGCTCTCCGGGCCCAACCTGAAACGCCCAGTAGCCAATTGGTATACGGACATGATTCAAGCTTTGGAGCAATTTGATTAAATGATGTGGAAATAGCTTGACGTAAATGAGGTGTAACATACCCTGCTGCAGCTATGGCGGCAAAGTCAGCCTCCGAATAGAATGAGTTCCAGTGGGATTGCAACGCGGATTGCGCAGCCGAACGGGATTGTAACTGGCAGAATGTCCATTCGTCGACGATGGCATCGTTGCCCGTAGCATCGAACATGCTTGGAGTAATCCATGGCTCGAGCACGAGCCAGCCACCGATGTTGACGCCGCGTACCTTCTGTGATCCATACGGAAAGCCAGGACTGACCGGATTGTCAGCACGCACCGGGGATAGGTGCAGTAAGAGAGTGGACGCGAGTGCTAAAGCCGTGAGGTATGAAGAGCAAAACATGATTGTTGAAGGAGTGTCGGTGGATAGAGTACCAGGGTGTGCAAGAAATCAATGCACGAAAGGCGTGTCCGCCACTGCGTTTTATAACGAGCTGAGTGAAGTCGGAGATGGAGGCTGGAACAAGCTGAAGGACCGAGGCTAGGTGGAGTGGCGGGTTGGTGGCGGTCTGCTCGGACAGCTTCATTGCTTTTCGGTTTTTATACGCGAGCAAGCAAACGAGCAGGTAGTTTTGAAATGCGGGGGTAGCGTATATTTGACATTCTTCTAGTTTGGTTCCACCTCGCGCTACTGGCATTGCTCGGAAGCTGTATTGAAATTTCCTAAAAGTAGATGCTATGAGACAAGCGAGATGAGGGCGGCAGGCCGGCTCTAGCAGCTGACCATGGCGTTGAGTAAAACACATCTCCTGTACGTCGCCGTCGCCGTCGGTTGGACTCCTGGAGTATTTCGAGGTCAAGGTATAATCACAAGAAGAGCTTTACCATCCAATCGTCATCACATGTTTCTACCTCTTTGGGCGATCTGGGCGCCCGCCGTCGGCTTCTTCATTTCGATCCAATTCCCTTGCCCCTCAACATACTGCTTCTATTGAAACCTCTGGGAGAGTAGGCTCTCATACGGAGGAAAACGTTGCATTCTGGTATCTTTCTATCCCCGCATGGAGACAGTCAGGATGGAGACCTTCATAGAAAAGTTCGAGCATGCGGGCAGCTGTATCTTTAGAATCTTTCGGGCCTTCCATTGCATTTGTTCGGTACCTCTGGCCATTCCGCCTTTCGTTCTCGCATGCCAGAGTACCTGCAAAAGAGATCTCAAGCCGTGCGGCGGAGTGTCTAAAGATGCGAACTTACATGTAAGAACTTAAAAAATAGATGTTACATCAGTCTCGTGACCGCGACGCGTCGCGGTGTCAAATCTGAAATCATCCCCGCCACTCGTTCCTCATCCTATACTCCGTCCCTTTCGCACTCCTATTCATACTTGAACCCACTTTTTATCGCATACGCATCGTGCTGGCACACATATACAGCTTTTACTATTATTGCCTTCTCTAGCTTCCATCATTCATGGCGAAAGCACTACATCGTCCGAATATCTTGGCCTTGCTCCTCCTGCTTGCAGAGCTCACATTTGCTAGTCCGACCGCTATATCCAGCCTTTCATCCCAAAGTATCGGATCAAGCGGTTCTCCGCTTCTGCTTCAGAAGGATGATCCAACAATGAGAGTCTTGACTCCTGTGTCCTCACCACGAGACTACAGTATGCCACACCACACTCATTCAGCAGATGTATATGCATTGGATCCATTTGGATTCCTAGGAGGTAACCAGCCAGAAGAGTCTCGATCAAGAGAAAATTCCCCATCAACCTCTTCGTATGTGTCTTCCAAAGCTGAGACCAGCACGGACCAGCATGCATCGATATCCAGCTCAACAGTTAGCTCCAATACGGCCACGATAACATCCAACAGCATTTCTGGTCCTGTCGAGGAAGAGACTGTCCTTCCTAGCTTGACTTCAGCGACTTCTGCTGAGGCTCCTACCGACAGTGCGACATCGACAGACAAGCTAACACCGAAGCAGACGGCAAGCAATGCATCGCAAGCGAGCTCAGGAATGAACTCTTGGAAGATCATCGGTATCGGCATTGTTACTTTCGTAGGCGTCTTGACTTTGATAATCGGGTTTACGTTCCACGATTCCTGGTGGAATAATCTATTGAGACCAATGATCCTCGGCAGACGAAACAAAAACGATGGCATAGGCGAGGAGTTCATCCCGGATTGGAGACGACGCAGCTGGGGCTTTGGCATTGATGAGAAAGAGGGAGCTGAGGGATATCTAGGTACCTCGGACGTGCTGAAGGTGAATATCAGTCAAGGTCTTCATTCAAGCAATACGCTTGTCAATGGCAACGATTTGGACGAGAAACCACGAGAGGCTTCTGGTAATCTCGCATTCCCACTGCCACCAGTCTCCCCGTTTCCTCTGAGACGTACTCCAAGCACGAAATCAAATTCTGAATCCAAGGCAATGATTGACTCTGGCGGCCAAGAACTGCAACATAATATTGTCTCGATTTTGCCTTCGCCACCACCCGTGCATGCTCCGAACCGCAATAGTCTCAATGCCATCGGTCTCCCATCGGTTTACCAATACAACCATAATCACAACCAAGCCACCCTCACGAACGAAAGTGATTCGCCGATACCAAGAGCCAATCGGAGGTCCCGAGCATCGTTGAGGGCTTCGAAGTCGGATTTCGGGCGTACGAACTCTGTTTATGGAGGGATTGCGTAGCCCAGACCAAGACTGGTTGAGGACAGCCAAAGGTCACAACAGTATGCAGTGCTTCCATTTGTATAACATATGCTACCACCCTGTCCTTCAAGTCTGTATTTCTAACTTTTCTCAGATCCCTCGGAAACAACAGCTCTTTTGGAGATCACGCACCAAAATCAAGACATGTGTGGACATATCTATATTTTAGCCGCGGTAGTCGGTAGTTCATTTTGTGCCTTTTGCTCTGGCGCAGCAGGCAGCTTCTCTTCAAGCTTGTCAGATACCCATAGTCCCGCGAGTGCCGTACCAAAGAGGGTGAATGAAAGGAAGAGGCGTGTTCGACGAGGGATTGCTTTCAAGATAGATTCCATAAAGTAAAATTGAAGAACATGCGTTTTCGAAAAGGAAGAATGGCACAAGTACAAGACGTTCGAGTTCAGCATATACAAAAATTTGCAGAGGAATGAACAAGACATACCAAGCCATGATTGGCCCATCGTTCGTTGACTAGGAGCATTGGGCAAATCTCGTCTGGGCTTGATTTCGGGAGAGAGATTCTTTTTCATATCTGCCTTTACTTTTTCAAGAGGATCGGTGCTCATGATAGTTGGGTCTTGAGTCAGTGAGTGCAGGACGCCGGAGACTCCGAGTCGAAGCGCACCGCGTTCAAGTTGAACACGTCGGTGACGCGTGTATCACGTGCCACTCAACTTGAGGTGCATCAGCCTCTCAGGCCAATACGTGGACTGGACTTGACTTCTCGGCTCGGCTTGAAGCTTGAGGTTCTGCCTTGTCTTCTCGTTGTTTATGTCAACCCCCTGCTCATAATCTACCCAACAATTCCTGCTTGATGGCATTTTCAAGCAAAGGCGGAGAGACTGGGTTGAGTGGTGGGACAGGAGGCAAGGCACCTCTTTCGGTTGCTGCGAAACTGCGCGAGCAAGGTGGGTATTCCTAATTCATGTTCCCATAAATGAAGCACCGACCGGAAGAGCTTGTATGTTGCAGTTGCGCTAGATACCATAACACAGAACGATCCCAAATTCAAGAAGTATGCGCAGCAAGTTGAGAAATGCCTGACTTCTTTCGAAAGCATGCATGAATGGCCGGACTTCATCGCGTTTCTGAAGCAATTGCTGAAGGTACGGTGACAATGCCTGATTCCTAGATCTCCGAACTGACTCTTTTGAATAGACTGTCCAATCGTATCCTCAGTTCAAAGAGATTCCTCGAAAGCTGATCGTATCGAAACGACTTGCACAATGCTTAATTCCTGCGCTGCCTTCTGGTGTTCACCAGAGAGCGCTTGACGTATACTCAGAAATTCTAACGGTGCTCGGAGTACGTGGCACATTAATTCCTCTTATAAGTCTCATAATAATGGTGTTTTCTAGCCTGAAGGACTAAAGCGAGACTTGCCGCTCTGGTCATCTGGTTTATTTCCGTTCTTCGAGTATGCGTCGACGTCAGTCAAGCCAACTGTGCTCGGTATATTCGAAAGGTTCTATCTTCCGTTACAAGGAAGCCTGAGGCCAGTTATGCGAGCATTCATTCTTGCCCTACTCCCAGGGTTGGAGGAAGAGACTGGCGAGCATTTTGAGCGAGTGAGTTGAACAAACGTTACTAGAGATTCTAAGCCTCTGCTGACTTTTTTTTTCTAGGTAATGAGTTTGCTAGACAAGCTGTCCGGAACGGTTTCACCATCATTCTTTCTACAAAATATCTGGCTGGTCATGCTCACGACTCAGGTCTCTCGAGCTTACTGTTTAAACTATCTTTCTCGACGGCTTCCTCGTCTGGACTCGACTGAAGGTTTGTTTCGCTTCTCGCCCTTCTGTGACTTTAACTAAGAATAGGCATAGATATAACACCAATTGTGGGACGAGATGTCGGACTCATGATTCGTGCTTTCTCGGCAGCTTTAGCAGATGACAATCTCCTCGTTCAACGTGGTGCACTTGATCTCCTGCTTCAATCACTACGCGTCGAGAGCAATGCTGTCAAACAAGCCCCCGCAGCAGACCGTACCATATTAATGCGAGCTGCAACGGGCGTTGTTTTACGGCGCGATCTTTCTCTCAATCGTCGGCTCTTCTCATGGCTACTGGGACCTAACGAACATAGCGAAAAACAAGTGGAGTACATCAAAACGAATGCACTTGAACTCCTAACATCCACATTACGGGTGAGTTAAGCTCTTCGTGTGAAATTCCCTAAAGCTTAACAGATACAAGGACGAGATGTATAAGCCCTCGTCAGAGTATTCTCTAGCTCGCCCCTTTCGAATCTACATATCTCTTCTAGACAAATGGGAGATTGGAACACCTCTGACAGAAGTGCTTATATACGATGCTCTGAGGTCGGTCAAGAAAATTGTCGGAGAAAACGTCGATAGTGGCGAAGACGTGAGCCAATTCTAGTATGCCATACATATATGCCACTTAACCCTTTTGTTCGTTTCAGCTACTGGTGACTGCGGGCTCTATGTTTGAAGCGGTAGAGCCTCGAGCAGCATGGAAACAATTATACAGAGCTGTCAGAAAGGAAGTCGTAACTTGTGAGGAGGATCGTGAGGTATGACCATTGCTCACTTCTTTTGTGTTATAAACTTATATTTGCGTTACTTCAGGGCATCGATATCTTCGCATTCGTACTGGCTACCTTTCGAGTCGATGACGAGGAGGTTCAAAATATTCATCTCCCGCTGATTTTCTGCGCCCTCGTAGAGAAGCTGGAGGTACATGTCGTCGTTTGAATTGTAAAGCGTTGGTTTGGGGCTAAGCTTTTATGTAGGAAATTGCCCGCGATCGACCCCGAAGAATAACCACACCCACGTTTCGCGCTGCAATGGCTCTTCTTGACCAAATTGCATCGTGTATCCCTATTTCATCTATGACTTATCCGTTGCAACTTGCAGACATTGCTTTCGGCGGAAGCTTTGACGAAGCTGCCTGTGCTTTCTATAAGATGACCATAGACTACGAGTCGATGACGGCAGACTCTCCACAAATATCGAAACATCGACGCTGGTCTCCTGCGGTCCCCTTTATTGCATCTTTCGAGCGCCTCGTGGACCTGACCTCCCTATGCGTTGAGTCGAGCGTCGGAGATGCGGTACCAGCCGATGAATTCGGGTGTATAACTGCCTTCACTGAAGGAATTTCGCTTGTATTGAAGCTGGTCATCGCGTTAAGCGGAGCGACCTCATCTCCTGGACCTCTCACCGTTGCATGGGATGCTGAATCTTGGTTAGATAACACACTAAGACCACTCGGTTCCAGGGTAGAGTTTATGATGTATAAACATACAACTCTGCTGACTTACAAATTGTAGCGGTGCTCCTTCTTGGCTGTCGACACTGTGATTACCCTCGCTATTCGTTTGCATTCTACTTCGGCTATAGAACCAACGCCGTCCCTAAATCACCGACATAGGCTACAACCAATGATGGCAGCTGTGTGTATATGATTCCCTTTTTGCTGGTCTCTTGGATTAATGCTAATAGAAGTATCCTCCTGCTCTAGTTACTGGCCTACCTTATGCCAGATCAGACACCATATCACGTACGTGCAGTGAAGCTGATTTGGGGGCTGGCCCATGCGACTTCGCATCGGCATATCGAGTCTATACTGTCTCATATTTTAGTCTCGAGAGCTGCGAATGGTTCATTTGAGAGCTATGATGCTTTTGGGGTGTTTTGGCGTCTGTCAGGTACGTTATTTAACATGGGTTTATTATCCATTACATGAATGTGGTCTGATCTCCTTTCTAAACAGATGATTCTCAGCAGCCTGGAATGCACTTTAGAGTACCAATATTAACTATACTTGATGCTTTGAAAAGCGATGATCCAGTTCTCCGCCGAGTAGGCGAGACATGGATGCGTTGCAACCTAAGATCATATCCTCGGTTCGTCGAGATCTTTTGCTATAGTTAAAGCTCGTTCTAATATCATGGGTGTAGGGTGCTCGATTTCTTATTGCTGGAACTACTGGACCCAATTATCCTGCGTCGACCTGTGGTTAGGTCTATGATGGGACATGAAATCAACGTCTTGGAGTATGAGAGGCCCTTTGATCAACATAGAGTCATATATCTCCTCGAAGTGTTGCTAAATGTGGTTCATTTCGGTGGCCATAATTTCAGTAGGGTCATAGCCACTACACAGGTCGCTCACTCGTATAGCCCGCAATTTATCGAGAACATGAATAAAGGTAAGGACTGAGAAAGCTACGATTCGTGGCCATCATTGACTTTGGAACTCTCAGGCGGCTTCTTAGAGGCTGAAGCAACGTACTTGGCGGTGATAATCGAAACCTTGCTGCGGTAGGTCTTCGCACGGTTCAAATCTTATTTATGTCTTATACGGGCGTCAGGTATTTGCATAGCGAACCGAGGCTACGGTTGAATGCATCAATGCAGAAACAGAACCTGAAAACACATTCTTTAGTCATCGAACTTCTTCAGGCCATCGTCTCGTGTGGAGAGTTGGACCAGGCGACAGTCGAGTCCATCGAAGAAGCAATAATTGCCAAGCTTTTTTTGCTCGTTCATTCCGAGAAGCTTGAACTTCAGAACAAACTTCTCCACCTCCTTCATTCTGTCGTCTCTTCCTCTGCTTCATTAGCGACTCGGCAGGCTACGAGCGATATAATGACATCTCAGAATGCAACAGAGTTGCCTGTCGCAATAGATGGTGGGGCCGTACATCCAGAGCATCCATCGACGCCTGTAACGAGTTCCCTATTCATCCAATTGCTTGTGGATGGAATCGCCGTTCCCTCAAATAGACCACTGCTTCATCACTGGCTGGACTTCGTTTTGATGACCGTGCCCCAATTTCCCCACATATTGACTTACACAATATCGCCTCTTAATGTTTGCGTCTGTCGGGAACTACGAAGTAGCTTGAATGATATCTCAGCCGTTAGTTTGGGGAAAGGGAGGATGAACCCGGGTTTAAGATCACATGTAGATGACGCGGAGCTCTCCATGTTACTCAATGCCCTCGAACGTTTGATTCTCATAGCGCTGGACGAAGCAGACTCCGGCTCTCAGGAAGAGATCAGCCCAACGGACAGGTCTACTTCAGATGGGACTGGCCTTCTCAGCATGGTCTCAAACGTTTTTCTGACAGAGTCTCAGAGTCAGTCGAATGAAACGCTTATGACTGTAAGTCATTACATCCATTAACATCTTGACTTCCTTAACGCGAAACGCAATCAGCCTCGATCCCCGGCTTACAATTCTCTGCACGAAGGCATTGGCGTTTTATATTCGACTTGGACTGTTGTAACAAACACTCTCGAAAAGTCACACCCTGCATTGGAATCTCTATCCTTGATCTTCGACAGGACACTCGCTCGTTGTCGCAAAACTTTGGAGAAGCTTTTCCGTGTCCGTGCCTTCGAGGTAATTGAGTCAGTGATAGAGTATTGGAATATTGAGAAGGTCGGTGTTCTCCAGCCTACTCCTTTACACTGGTTGCTAACAATTGGTCGCACAGATCGCCTCAAACTCTGGACAAGTTGCCTTTGATATTATTGATTTTTTGACTGCCAGTGCCCAGAATGTTGTGCATATTGTTTGCGAAAGTATCTCGTGGCGTATCAACCCGTCCGGAGAAAGGAATCGAAAGCAGATCCTGAATCCTGAGCTGTATGCCCCTTCTCTGCCATGATGTACCACACGCTCACACTTGGTCGTAGATCTGATGCCATACTTTTCATGTTCCTTGAGGAGTACCTTCTCAAGTTAGAGAACCCTCTTGCAGTTCAAGTCTGGACCCGATTTCTATCTCTGGCGAAGGACATCGCAACGAATGCCAAGGAGTTCCGTTCTCAATCTTTCCCTGTTCTACGGTATGCGGATTTTATCATGATTATCTACTCGCGGACTAAACCAACCGAAGCTGCACTACGGTCCTTGTGCTAAAGCTGACCCAGACTACTGCTATTGAAGATCGTCGAGTGCGAAAAGATGTTCAGGTATGTCTTATTGCGAAATGTAAGATGACACTGAGAAATAATTGGAGTCCAGGATACGTATGGTAAACTGCTTGATGCTTGCGTCATGATATCCGGTCGAGCACTTGACCAAGGGTTGTGGCCGAGGCGTAATTTGAATGTTAACGGAAGAGATTCACCGCTTCCTAGAGGTGAATAACGTTCAATAAATCTCTGATATAGGCTAAATGCGCCTGGTAGTTCGATCAGAAACCAACCTCAATGAGAAACCGATTGGAAGTGCACCAGCTTCCGCTGACCGAATACAAAGGCTTGCAAATGACAACTTGACGGACAATGTATTGAGTCCCTCATGATTCGTGCCGGACGTTATTTCTCACTCCTGTGCCAGATCAATACTTACCTCGTCGAGCATGTCTTACCGAATCTTCGTCGGTTCCTTATTGATAACGACAAGGTCCTTTCGGCGTGCAACAATATCGTCTACTATGTAGTGGGGCCTGCGCTAAAGGCTAATGTAAGGTGAATACTTTCTCATTTTCGGCTCAAAGATGTTAGTATGAATGATTTTGTACAGCCGGATCTCGGAAATTGATGATATATTTATCAAGATCCTGGAACATATGTCGAAGATTCCGGCTGCGTTCAAGTCATGGAGAAGTCCAGCCAATGAAGTCTTTGCTGATGCTAAGTTCTTTTCCACGACTCCGGGACCAGGTCTCAGATGGCGAGCGATTGTCAAGGCATTGATAGATATTGACAAGACTGCGTTTGGGGAAGTTCTGGGTAAGCCTTGCATCGAACCCATTATCTATTTTATAGCTGATACTTTATCCCAGGGCGAATAACATCTGTGCCTTCCGCGAATATATTCACAAATCGCGAATATGAGATGCAGACTCGAGCTCAAAATCTTCGCAGACTCTCGTTTGTCATATATTCTTCAGAGAAAAACCACTTCTTAACGCAGCTACCTGCTGTGCAAGAGAAGTTAGTTGACATCCTACGCAATGGAAGTGCACCAATAGTTGAATGCGAAGTCTTCCTTTGCGTTCGTGTTTTGCTTTGTCGCCTTTCACCACATAACTTGTCGAGCTTTTGGCCGGTCCTACTTGCTGAGCTTGTACGTGGCTCACCGTTCTGTTCTGGCACCTGTTAGCTGATTATTTCGCTGATATACAGATACGTATCTTTGAGCAAGTCATGGCTGAACCGCCTTCGGACGGATCCGAAAACTTGCAGGCGATTCTGTCGGCGTGCAAGCTTGTTGACTTACTCCTTGTACTGCAGACGGAAGAGTTCCAAATGTAAGCTCGGATCGTTTGTCGGATTTCTTTTCGCCTTCTCACTTCCTGAATACCAAAGCCATCAATGGATCTTTATCACGGATACTGTAGATGCCATATATCGGCCGGATGATTGGTTCCCTGAAGCACTTGTGGATCAACTCTCGGAGACTGTGGGTGACCTTCCTCCAACCGAATCAAGGGCAAGTGTTTTCTTAACAAGAATAAGTAATTCAAACTAAGCCTTTAACAGCGACAAGTCTTGTCCTTGCCCGATGCAACCTCACCCCGCGGCACACGCCAACCGCTATTGCGGTCTGTCAAGCAAATTGACAGCATACATGACCTAGAACCCTTCTTTTCTCACCTCAGTATCATGTCTTATGAAGGTGTGTATGCCAGTGGAGGTTTAGTAGATTGGGATGTTGTAGAACAGAGTTTGATGGAAGATATGTTTGACGGACGTTAAGTAAGCTATTTCCGAACTCTCATCGTTGGCATGATACCCTCGTAGACTGTACCTAGCACATATCTCATGTTTGTAATGACAGCGCATCCCGTAACGTTTGCAAGTAGAAATCAACTCAGGGTAGGGCGCGGGAAACCTGAGGAAGGATGGGATACGAGGACATTGAGATTATGATTATCTAAGCCATTTTTCTTTCAATGCTTCGACCACCTCGAATACCGAGTTGCATAGCGGGACCGTCGTCCTCATCGACAACGACAGTATTCACGCGTTCATACGCAGTCTCGGTGCAACCACCACGAATATGGCCCGGTAAAGATGAACAGCGCGTCTTTGACGAGCGAAAAACCTACCTTTACAACCAATTTACGAACCTACTCTCGCGCAGTACATCCCAGCCTCTTATCTTCCTTCAGCATAAGAACTTTCGTGCCCAGGGTATGGTGAAGCTGAGGCGCGAAGTTACTGTGTCAGTTCTCCCAAAAAACACTGCGCTTTCTGCTCTGAGCAACCCACCGCCTCCGGAAACGTTACCACAGCTGAACGTTATACGAACAAGCATCTTCGGTGTCGCGCTACGCGAACATGCTCCACTAGACCGCCCAACCATAGAATCTATTGCCCGAACGGCGGGTAGTGGAGGTCTTGCGATGCTCAGCTTGCCGAGCCTAGACCCACCTCAACTGTCTGCCGTGCTGAAGGCGCTTGAGCGTGCGGTACCGAGGCCAAAAAAGAGCGATTCAGACGAGGGGAAAGGCAAGGGAAAATCTGCAGGTGATGATGACGGGCATACTCCGGGAAGGAAGGTCAAGCGACAACGCCCACAACTCACTCCGGAGCTCGTGTTACTGGGTGCGTTGATTGAAGGTCGGGTGTTTGGTGTGGAAGGGGTGAGGGATGTCGCTAAACTTCCGACACTGGAGACTCTGCATGCGCAAATTGTGGGTCTGCTATCCAGCCCGGCTGCTCAGCTAGCAATGGTTTTAGGTGAAGCAAGTGGAGGCCGGTTGGCGAGGACTTTGGAAGGGTTGAAGAAGGGATTAGAGGAGGGACAGACAGATAAAACTGAGCAGGCGAGCACTTCATAGAGTTGTTTGCAATTATTCATTTGCATTTGTGCAGTTCCAGTAATCCATAATCATCTTTCTTTGACTTCAGCGTGATTCTTCGGTTTGTGGGAAACGTCGACGCTACATAGTTCAATCTCCAAGGACACTCTAATTACGCCGCATGGCCACTTACCACTCCTTGGTCCCCAGTAACTATCGGAACCATGACTTCTGATAATCATCAACTTTTCGAATTGAAGGGCAGCTGCTTTTGCGGTGCAGTGACATATTCAGTCAAGGGCGAACCTTTGGTTAGAGCTTACTGCCACTGTTCAATTTGCCAACGTTTGACTGGTCCGTATCACATGCACGCATCATGATCACATTGATCTTATGTTGTACCGAGCTTACTCTCAACAATGGAATTCATAGGCTGCCCTTTCATACACACAATTCATTTTTCCGAGTCTTCCTTCACCTGGACGCACACCTCCACAAATACGACCTCAACCGTGGAAGTACCCGGGATAGTACCTTATACTATACCGCAGAAGCCACACAAAACTCGACTGCGCTGCGCCCAGTGTGGTGTATACGTTGCAAGCCATAATGCGACTGCGCAGAAGTGGAGTGTTTGGGGAGCACATTTGCAGCGTGGTGAGGATGGAAGAATAATCGAGGACGTATGGAAGAGGGTCAAGCCAACAGGTCATATATTCTATGGAACCCGGATGGTGGACATACGGGATGGGCTAGGGAAATGGGAAGGCTATGAGGGGCAGTCGCAGAAGATTGACGAAAACTGATTGATCGTGGTATCATGCATGAACGCATTCCAGAAGATAATGATGTATGTACACCAGAAGAAATACTAAAGAATGAAAGCATGGTGCAAATGCGTAAGCGTCGAATAAGTTAGGAAAATCTGATAAGTTGTGAACGACATCATGAGGGAGACTCTTCCTTTTCTACTGCTTCCTTCTTAGGAGCATCTCTCATGCAGCCTCCCGGTAAAAGATACCTGAAATTAGCAGCATTCTCTATAATCCACCTCGGAACTCCAACAGCAGACTTCGCCCTGCATAACATGTTCCCGCGTTGTTAATATATACAAGAACAACTTGTAAAGTATCACGTACGGTTCTGGGCTCAACAACTGGATCATATCTTTATACGTGTACGCTTCTGGGATAACATTGAAGAGGTCTTTGCCCTCGCAGACGGCCTTTTGGATGCGTTCCAGAGAAAGAGACGCTGCATCTTCTCCGAACTCATCTAAAACACTCTTCAGTAAACTGGTATGCGCAAATCAGACCTTTCTCACCTTCCAACTTTGCGCTCAAATCCTCCAAATTCCGGTAGCAGTAGCTACAATGCCACCCAGCGTCTGCGAGGACGATGTCGCTGACCATATCGCGCGAGTACTCTGTCTTCACCTTCCTCGCCTCACCGATTTCCACCGCCTTCTTCTGCATGTCACCTGCCTTCTCCCCGTTATTCTCCTCGCCTTTCTTCCGAGTAGCGATGATCTCGTTCTTTTCTTCCAGAGGTGGCGCTGTGGCCTCGTCCCACACGTGCACCTGTGTTCTCCAACTGCCCATTCCCACAGGCCATTCATACGAATACATGAACCTCCGCATCTGCAAGTGCATTGGGCTCGGCCAGGTGCAGTCTCTTAGCAAACGAAGCGTGTGGCCTGCGGGAACTTCGTCCACAGCAGAGAACATGACTATGGGGCTCTTCACTGTGTTGGATGAGCGTGTGCGGATCAGCTGATTGAGCTCGCGCCTCATTCGCGCTTCCCAGACTTCGGGTTCGGGCGAGCGTAGGCTGTCAATAGGAGGAGCTGGGACGGCCTTGTAGACGAACTTATGCTGTGATTGCCAGAATCTTTCGTCGAAGCGCTTTTCGCCGAAGTAGAAGGGCTTGGGTGTACCATTGATTGTTCCTAATGACGTGTTAACAGACACTAAAGGACAAGCATTTTCGAGCTTACGATTGGACTCAACGATGAATACCCGATCGACAACCTCATATAGTTCATGCAGCCGGATTTCCAATAAATCAAGCTCTGCATTCGTCGGGTTGTCTAAAATGAAGGCATCCCACATCTCTCGTTCGATGATCTCGACCACGGGCCGAGGTTTGAAGCCATGAAGCAGGCATCTATCATCGGTTGCCCAGAGTCCATTGGAGTGGTAGTGAGCGAGAACTTGGCGTGGACCTGTTGGCGATCCCCAGAGAGGTCGAGACGCAGAGGTGAGCGTGTTCTGGATCTCGTATCTACTCAATCCAATCAGAGAGGGGCAAAGCAAGTGGGATGCAGGGACTACGCACCGGTAAGTGATCGTAGGGTAAAAGAGAGCAACGAAGAAAAGTATAGGAAGGATGAACCTTCGTCGACCTGCGAGCAGCGCCATGCCCCTTATGCTATATCAGGGACACCGAGAAGATAAACTAGAAGTCCAGAAATGTGCGCAGTCTTTTGCATCAAGCAGGAAGAAGAGGCAGCGAATGGGTGTCAGTCTAGTAACTCTACAGTGCGCTCAGTGTCGACGCCGGCGACTGACGACACATGGAAAAGATTGGCAGGATCTCCAGGCGATATTTGATACTGATGTTGTTGACTTTAGAGCAACTGGACACGAGAGGGCAAACACGAAGATTGCGCAGTAGGTCGATGGGAACGGACACATGATAGCACCGCATAAGTTTTTATAATACATGAAGAGCCAGTAATGTGAGTGTGACCTATGATATCGTAACAAGAACATGAGAAGCGTTGACACGTCGACAGAAATACTCCACTCCTTATAATAGTTGATTTATATATGGCGAGTTTCATGTCGTTCGGCAGGGTCGTTGGGACGGAAGAAGTTGAGGAGATGTGAGTATCCCGGGAGCCGCCTTCCCAGGTCCGTTGACCAATCGAAAGTAAAGCATATCTATCCTACCACAACTGTCGAGAGGAAGCAGAACACATACTTTACATACATACAGACTGATAGACATACGCAACAAATAAGTAAAAGGAAAGGATAAGAGGTTTCAATCAAAAAAGTAGGCTGGGTTCAAGCAGGTGTAGCGTCTACGTCGATTACTTCGTCGTCGCCATCCAAGTCCAAGTCCGGATCTTCTGCTGACAATATATGTCGCATCTTCGAAGGTAAGCGTGTTGCAGCGCTTCCACTTTCTGCACCTGCAGGGGGCGCGTCCGTGGAAGTCGATCGAGAGGACACATTCGTCGATGTACCAAGTCCAGGAGCAGGAGCAATATCACCTTGTAGACGAGGGCCGCTCAACCGTGATTTAAGGACGGGTGCACTTATGCTTCCTGCTTGTTGAGGTCGGCTCGCTATCTGGATGGGCACACCTGACATAGGAGGCAACTTCGGGAGAGACATAGCAGGGGAATTCGCAGTACTCAAACCCGCGCTGCCTCTACCTCGCCCGATGCCACCCCCAACACTCACACTCCCATTCAATGATCCTCCGGTACCGTTCGCAGTCGGCCCATCGTTGTCATTCACTGCCCTCCCAGTCGCCGTGGCCCAGTCGCTGTCCTTGTCGCCTACCCACGCCGGAACGACCCATTGGCCTCCAGCGATACCTCTGACGGCCCGCATCGCGCGGCGCCACTTGCGCACAGGCTGGCGAGTGCGGTCGAGAGGAATGGTGGGAGCGAAGCCCGCGCCGATCTTCGGGAGCGGCTGCACGAGAAACGGTTTGCTAGGGAGGCGGTATATGGGGATAGGAATAGATGGGTCGAGATGCAGTTCGGGAATTTCGCCTGGAGGAGGACGAGCGAGAGAGGAGTTAATGTTTGCAAGTGCAAGAGGGGCATGGATCGCGTTCTGATCGAAGGGAATAGGGTCGAAGTCGGGTGTGTCGACTGCTCGAAGTACTGGAGACGAGGCAGCCGTACCCGCGAATGCTGTAGAGTGAACCAAGTGTTAGTTGTCAATTGACAAACGAATAGCGTGAATAATAGCACTGACATTCACTGACAACACTCGCCGCATCGTCTTGCAGTTGTGCAAGCTTTGCCGCTCTACAACATCTCAGTACCATTTATACAACATAAGTCAACTAAACACATACTTTGATTTCCTCCTAGTCTTCGCCGGCGGTTTTTCTGCCTTCTCGCCTTTCTTCGCTCTTTTTCTCTTTTGAGGTACTGGCGTACCAGCGCCAGCGCTACCTGTTTCATTTGCGAAACCAGGTGTACCCCTCCCACTCTGAGTAACCTCGAACAAAAGCTGTGGCGGTTCTGTCGCACTCATTTGTGGAACACCCCGCCCCCGACCACGTCCTCTGCCGCGACCTCGACCTGCCCCTCGACCTCGAGTTGAAGCCGCGGAGATGGACTGAGTTGCGGATGGCCCATGATTGCGTGAGGGTGTACCTACGATAGAAGGTGCGATAGAAGAAGAGGGCACATCATCATCGTCTGCGAGCTGATCTTCCTGGTCGTCGTCGTCATCATCATCGTCCTCGTCGTCTTCGTCATTATCGTTATTGTCACTATTCGCGACTCGCGACTGCGTCTTGAGCGGCGACGAGTTGCCCAAGGAAGATGAGGCAGCTGCAGCTCCCTGACCTTGACTTGAAGTAGATCGTGATGAGGAGAGTGCGGGTGCGGGTGTGGTGTTTTGCTTCGAGGGGTCGGTGACTTTGAGCTTGACTCTGAATTTGGAGACGCGGGCCTGAGACGTAGGCGCGGCTCGCGCACTGGGGGTTGCGGAGGGCGGGGGACTCGTATCTTCCCGCAGCGTTGATATTTGCGGAGCGTCCATGTCAATATCTTCGTCCATGGTCGTAGGTGTTGTGTCCAGCGGACGAGATGCACGCCTTGGAATTTGATGCCGATGATGCGAGGTCGAAGAGGGTCTATTCGCCGACGGTGAGCTCGCTGTTGCGTTTGGTGTGGACGGTGGAGATGTTGATTGAGAGTTTGTGGTTGCGGTGCCGGTGGTCGTGTCGGGGACGGGGTCGTAGTTTATCCAAGCGGACGCACGAAACATTGATTTCGAACAATATCGAATCCGGATTTGCGCGACACGAGTACTACGACGATCTACGTGCGCCGCCGCTTGAGGGCTTCTCAGCTGCTGCCCTCAAGCACAAGCCCACTTCGTCGTTGTTGCTCGGTCGATGTGTCAGACACTACACTGCCTGCTGGGGCCGGCGCGCAGCACGAACACTGCCCGGGCGGGTTGAGGAGGCCTTGTTGGCGGTTTGCGTTTGAGGGGACCTTTTCCGTAGTAATGAGCGTGCGTGTCGCTGAATTCTCTTGGACAGGCTAACTCTGTTCTGTGTTCAAGAAAAGGCACTCTGACGTCGAGTCTTATTTACTGCCAACGCCTCTCGTCGTCGTTGCCGACAACGCACTCGACATCGTGCTCGATGTTGGATGCTGCATGCGTGCCAACGTGCGCTTACAGGGTTCTGGGCCCTTGAGGATCAGGGATCGGGGTGAAACGTCCCAAAAAGGAAAGGTACGGAGCCAACTGGGGTCAATGACAGGCTGTATGCGCGTGCTATGACATCTGTGCAAATTCTAGTCAAACCTGGGGCGCCACTATAAAAACCCCCCATTTTCTCCTGCATCACTCAGGAAGCTCTTTGTCCCCATCTTCCATCTTCACAGACTTTTTTCACGTCCAAACTCTCCAGTCATGTTCATGAACAAGTCTTTCCTCGCTGTTGCTGCTCTCCTTGTCGCCGTTCGCGCACAGGACTCGACCACCTCTGCCGCCTCATCTGACCCCACTGCAGGCTTGAACGCCTGCATTGTCAGCTGTCTGACAAGCGCTGCGTCAAGTGCTGGGTGCAATGGCGTGTAAGCATTCACGTTTCTTCTGACTTATTCTCTACGTATTAAATCCTCGTTCTTCAGAACGGATCTTACGTGCCTCTGCTCGTCAACTTCGTTTACGACGGCTGCTGCAACTTGTCTCCAGTCTAACTGCACTGCGGCTGACATTCAGACTGCCCTTACTCTCCAGCAGCAAGAATGTGCAAGTGGTAAGCTATATTTTCCACGCAGATTTTTGTTCAGCAATTCATCATTCTTGTTCTGTAGTCTCAGCTTCCTCCGGCGCATCGTCGACCACCGAGTCTGAGTCCTCCACCTCTGGCGTTTCGGAGTCCGTTACCGTATCCACTTCCACCACGGTCACTTCGTCTCCTTCTGCGACATCGACGCACTCGTCCACTTCGGTTACGGTGAAGACCTCCACCTCCACCACACCCGCAAATACTTCGTCTGGTTCAGGTTCTGCGACCAGCTCATCAGCAGCTGCTGGCAAGGCTTCCTTCTCATTCTCTAGCCTCCCTGGCATTGCAGCTGCGGCTATTGGTGTCGTCGCTGGAGCGTTCATCATCGCCTAAAATTGGTGATACCTATGACGCGTCTGGTGAAAAATTGTCCTGAGCGCGTGGAGAGGGGGAAAGAACATTCGACGCCGCCGGTGTTCGGTACCTCTCATTCTATTCGCGTTCTACTCGGGCATCATCTGGCTTATGAATTTGGTTTCATGTATCTCGTGCCTGTATGCAGCCGCATGCAGTAATGTGTTTGCTCCGACTGTTTTAGGACTGTTTGGAACTTTTTGCTACGAATCACAAGACGCTTTCTTCCTTTCAGTATAATATAATACATACTGCTCTGCCATGAACAACTAGTATTATTATCCCCCAAACGTTTGAATTTCTGACAGCTCCTGAAAAAATGAAAGCGAATATTGACTCTGCTTGAACGTGGCGGAGTGCTTTGCCCCATGTTTTAGCTTCTGGCTGGTAACATCTCTCATGCGTCACCGGTGGGCTTTTGTTCGCCGTTCCGACAGACATTCATGTGCATCCCGGAGGCCAGGTGTACACCGTGTATTCGCATGACCAAGTTTGGATAACGTAATTATATTCGGATTCCGGTGTATTGAGGTACAACGAGGGGCAGCGATATGTTAAGCGATCGTTTGATGAGCAGCGAGCGAGGCGCGTAGCATGGGCGCATCAAGAAGCAATCTCAGCTTAATTTCAATAGTCGAGCCCGCTCTGACGCCTACTACTAGTAGAACGAAGTCGATTACCTACATAGATAAACATCATGCGAGTAATCATTACAATGGGGTCCATGTCAATTTTATTGAAAAAGTGACTACCACATAGTAGTATCTATTACTATAAGTTGTTCCTTGTATCTATGATATTTGTGGCTTGCGATCGAGAGACACAACATCGAATAAACAAGACACCATAACCATCCATTGCGTCACCTTTAGGGGCGATGTCACCATTCGCGACCATAAATAAGTTCCGTAAAAATGAAGAGGAAAATAAAGGTTATGTAAAACATAATCCGACACCATGAACAAGTATGTACGTGTTCCAACTATGTTGGAACTCCTATTTACGAGCTGGTAGGTGGGCATTAACATAGTCAATCAGAAGATTAATACGAGGAAAACGATAGTACGCTCGAAACCAAACCAGGCTGTTTTCTCGAGAGCAAACAGCCTGGTCCGGTTTGCGATATTGGGGAAGGGATGGACGGACAGTTTTGTATGGCAAAAGACAATCATTAGTACAGAAGGGATCGCAGGAAAACATCACAGATAATCATAAGAGTTAGCATGAGTTTTGGTGTTCAACGTCTAATAAATATACGACCGCCATGGACACGGAGGTTCATCAAAACTGGCGCATATCGTTCTTTCATTATTTCCCGGCCTGCACTTGAGCCTGCTGCTGCTGTTGCTATAAAATAAAGACATCAATATATATTACCCTTGCAATCAACGGAAGGAGCTCACCAGATAAGCCATGAGCGTCGCGTAATCCTGAGGCGCAGTGCCGGGAGGAATACTGGAACCAGCCGCTCCATTAGGCGGAGGCGGCATCCCATACTGAGGATACCCAGGTGCCTGAGGCGCTGCAGCACCGGCAGGTACCATGTTCTGCGCTTGCTGGAGCATTGCAAGGATGTTGGGTGGAATACCCGCTGCAGCTAGCGACGCAGCTGAAGGCGGAGGAGGGGCCATGCCAGGCTGGGGAGTTGCATTCGGCGGAACTCCTGACGGATAGACACTGGCCGGCGGAGGCGCACCGTATGTAGTCATATTGGGTGGAGGCACCCCTGGATACGGGGGTTGCATCCCTGGTGGTGGTGGGTAGTAAGTTGGTGCCCCTTGCGGCATCTGCGAAGGGGGCTGGGGCGGGGGAGGACCTCCAGAAGGAGGTGCTCCTGGTGCCGGTGCGACTCCAGACGCGCCACCTTGGGGTTGTTTGAGTGCAGCAAGAAGTTGCTGTACCTTTCGCGCTTGTTCTAGACGCTCATCCACCGGCTGCAAGAAGAATGACATAGTAGTGAGTCCCTATGTCTGCGATATATGAACAAAGAAAGCAGCTGGCAGCACTCACGGGAGCACCAGGGGATGGCATAGGCGGGCCGCCATTTGGTTGTCCGTAGTTTTGAGGTGGCCTTCCCGGAGGTCCAGGCGGACCGGACGGCGGAGGAGGTCCATAATTTGCATGCGGCGTAACTTGCGGTGGCGGACCACCATAACCATTTTGTCGTTGATCAAATCGATCACCGCCGTACCCCGCGCCCCCGCGCCCACGGCCCCGCCCCCTTCCTCCTCTTCCGCCTCCGTCAGCGCCTCCGTTGTAATCGTTGTTATACCTCCGATCTCTACCGTCGCGGTCCCGTTCCCATTCACTGGTGTCTCCTCGCCTATTGTCCCAATCATCTCTTGGTGGACCGCCTCGACCGCCTCCCCGTCCTCCGCCTCTTCCTTGACCACGCCCACCGCGATAGCCGTCATTAAAGTCGTTCTGGCCGCGCTGTTGACGATCGTCCTGACGTCTATGACAATTTCAGTTATAGACGCTTAGAAAACATTATAAATAACAAGTACTTCTGAGGCGGTGGAGCTGAGGTATGAGCATCCGGGAACTCTGAAGAGAATATAATCTCCATTAATCCGTCTTGCAATGGCTCCCGCCTCAATCGTTCGAACGCATCTTCGCACGCCTAGAAAACGCATCTTTCAGGCATTAATGTTGGAAAGGATAGATCCATAACTCACCCTAGTGTCATAATACTCCACACAACGTTGACTAGGCATACAAAGTTTAGAAGAAGAGAAATCACTTTGTAACACAGCACTTACTCATGGGGATTGTCTCCCGGTTTGATGTTCTTTATGTCACCAAACCTGGCGAATAATCGATGGACTTCTGTGTCGTCAATGGGCTGACCAGACGGCGAATTTCGCAAGGTGACAATCAGGGTTCCCTGTTCGATAGCCGGTCGACCATGAGGGGCGCTCTGCCAAGCAGTGCCATTCTTGTTACGAACCTGGTTGTGGTCTTTGGGATCGCCCTTCGCCTGATCGTCGGGGCGTGGCAAGGAGTAATGGACATCGATCTTGACGAAAATGGTTAGGACAATGTTTATACGCAATTGATACCAATCCCGCTTACCGGCCTGCCACCGATTTCAGTATCTTGAAGACGTTCACGGGCGCGTTCCGCGGCTCGAAGGTCAAACTTTCAATAATGGATTCAATATCGCTAACCCGACTTCCGATCAACTGCTTTCTGACTCACGTAGGTAACGAAGACCATCCCGCGAGTCGAAATTAAGTCAAAAAACGTCTTAATTTCTCCGTGTTCTTCGAATATATGTCGAACATCATCGCTATTCGTTTCATACTGGAAGAGAGCTTGCATCAGACCGTCTTTCATGTGGAAGAGACATCAGAGCGTCAACCAAAACTCAACTACCTTTATATTTCGGATGAACAGTGTTCTGCACGGACGTTCTCTATTGATCCGTTCTTCGATAATTGATTCATCTCTTTCTCTTCGAGGAGGTCCTCCGCGCTTGCCTCCGCGGCCTCCTCGACCAGAATGCGGCGTATCTACATAAAAGTTGACATTTACGTGAGTAATCGCAAATTCACGAATAAAGACAAGAGCAATGTGGATGATTCCAAAGCGCAACTATGAAGATCAAATGTGAAAATGATTGCGTTGTTGAAGTTGGATCCAATGTGGTAATCGAGTTTACTTCGCGTGGCCAAGCGCTGAAGGCAAAACAGGGCGTTCAAGCGCTGGTGATATTCTCAGCAGGCCATTGCGAAGTCTTCCCTTCCTTGCGTTCCTCAAGGCCCTTAGATCTCAAGCTCCCGCACACATTTTCAGGATGGACATTCTTGGGATACTAAGATCCTTAGACAGTACGAATCGCCTGACGTCATGCATGAGCGGCGAGAGCCACGCTAAATGGACGGAATCCGGAAAACACTCCTCAAAGACGCGAACGTGGAATCGCGCAGAGCTACTTGATGTCTCAAAATAAATTAATAGTCGCTTTCGCACCTTCATAACTTCCATAGCTCTGATCATAAACGCTAGGCGCATCATTGTACGGATATGTTCCATTGGAGGTTCCGTACGGGTCAGGTTGACTGTAATTTGAGTAATTGTCTTGAGGGCTGCTCCATTGGCCATAGGAATCGGGTGTAGAAGACTCATAACTTGCTGGGCCTTGATCTTGGCCATAACCACCGCCGTAGTATCCTCCACCGCCGCCACCGCCAGAATTATGGCCACCACCACCTCCCCGACCACGGCCTCTTCCACGATGACCGCCTCGATCATGAGAACCTCTGTGTGAACGATCTGGGCCTGTAGCGCCTGGTGATGCACCTCTGCGTCCACCCTCATAGAAACCACCGCCGTAAGGGTGATGGCGGTTCATTCTGACTCGACTACTCTCAATGGATTGTGCTCAGGATGTGTCTGACTGCTGTGACGTGTCCGGTTCAAGATCAAAGAGAAATCGCGATCAAGGCCTCCGACGAATACCGTTGACCGACGGTACGATTTATTGGTTGTTGGCAGGATAGGCAACGCTGAACTTAAGTATGGCAGGCGACTTAAGTGAAGATATGGGAGCAAGACCCAGTTGATAGACACAAGTAGAAGTGGGAGACAAGTTGCAACAACAGGACAGAAGACAGGAGTCAAAAACTGACACCGGTGGTACTGCCCGTCTGTCTCACGGTCACATGCGCAGGGTCTAATTAGGGCATGGTGTATTACGTCTACTGCGGGCGTCACCTCACCCGCTCCTGTCTCCTCCCAACTCCTCCGCACCATGTCGAAACAATATCAGTTCAAGCTTGTCCTGCTAGGTAACAGTAATGATCATTATGTTAGAATTTTGCTAATAAAACCTGTGATACAGGCGAATCTGCAGTGGGGAAATCAAGGTGTGTTATCGTTGCTTGATATGGCCGGGCCTGTGTTAACGACACTCATCTACAACAGCTTGGTCCTCCGCTTCGTGAAAGACCAATTCGATGACTACCGGGAAAGCACAATTGGAGGTACATATCGTGTATAACTCAAGCGGAGAATTGCTCATATAAAGTGTCTAGCTGCATTTCTGACCCAAACTGTAACTCTTGAGGATGGCTCTACTGTTAAATTCGAAATCTGGTATATCAAACAGTGATTATTCCTACATGTTCTACAGTCCTCTAATCACTCTTTTCTCTTAGGGATACCGCAGGGCAAGAGAGGTATAAGGTGAGCACATTTACTCGTCGGATGTTTACTGCACCATATTAACATAATCAATAGTCTTTGGTACGATAACACATTGGTCTCACGACTTTCAATTCTCATCAATAATCATTACTGATCTAGGCCCCAATGTACTACCGCAACGCGAACTGTGCAGTTGTCGTCTATGACATCACACAACCTGCTTCGCTTGAGAAGGCACGCACGTGGATTCGTGAACTGCAACGCCAGGCAGACCCTTCTATCGTGATCGCACTCTGCGGCAACAAACTTGATCTGGCTGCACGTCGGCAAGTAACGCAGGAGGAGGCGCAGAAGTACGCGGAAGAGGAAGGCCTAATGTGGGGTGAAACTTCTGCGAAGTCTGGGGAGGGCGTATCGGACATTTTTACAGCACTGGGTACTGTCATCTTCATTCCGTACTTCATGGATTGATGGTACTGATGATTGTTCCCGTTACAGCGAAGAAACTTCCTCAGACAGCACCACCACCTCAGTCGCGTGGGGCTGCAAGAAGTGCACCAGGCGCTGGATCCAGATCGGGAGTTGACTTGAATAAGGCAGCAGGGGCAAACGGTGGTCAGGACGCTTGCAATTGCTGAACGCTCTATTATCAATGTCAAGTTTGATATCCTGCGATGATTGGCAGCTCATTCTCACCTTGTCGCAGAGGAATATCTAGATTCCCCATGTTTTTTTCGCTTTCGTTTCATATGGCATATTATCTTTCTACCTTCGGCAATTGTATCATATACCATCGGACGCTTGAGGGTACTCCACGTCGTCGTAATAATTCGATAGAAATGGACTTCCTTCCATGAAAACAATTCAGAAAATTATAAACAACAGTCATTCATGAAGCAGATATAAACTAGGTGACTTCCATAACTCATTGTGGTATCAAAAAAGTACAAATGTGTAGGAGTCGATAATGCATAACTTCTGCAAGATAATGTACGCAATTAACCGTTGAAATATGATCGGGGTTCCATGTAAATTGTACGCGAGAAGACTGGTACTTCGAGTCTATTTTCTGAGAATTCAAATCGATGTCGTAACGGTTATTAAAAACCTGCAGCCTCCAGACCTCGGCGAATATCAGCATGTGCAACTTCGGCCTTCTGTAGTTCTGCACTACGCGCCCAAAACCAGCTTTCCTCCTTTGACGAAGCGAGGGAGAGCTGCTCCTTGATAAAAGTCATCATGCCTGGGCTCTCCACGAATTGGTATGGCTTGCTCTGGTGCTTGATAATCCCGTTAACTGCATCATACCACTTCTGCCGCTTCACGAAGTTAATAAGAAGCGGTCCAAAGGCAGGCTGTGACAAGGTTGCTGAAGAAGAGGTCAATGCACCTGAGTCGTCAGGTGTAGAAGCGGAAGGGCGGTGCGAAGAGGATGAACTACTAGATGAGGCGGAAGCTAATGATTGAGGGGGGATTGGGAAGGATACCCGGTCCTTCAATTGATCTTGGATATGAACGATGTCCGTAAGGAAGATGCCAACGAAGGGAATACAAGGACCTTCGACGACCGCATATGCAGCACGGTAAGTGGCGAAGTTGCTCCTTGGTTCGTTAAGATTGATTAAAGGTTCGAGATGATTGCCCCGATTAACATGGGCCCAAGTCAACTGCAAGCGGCCAATCACTGAACTAGATAGACCAGCGACAATAGCGCTCGTTGAAGAGAAATTGTTAAGCGCTCGGCATTTCTACTCATTCAGTATCGAATGAGATTCTGATAGCATCAAGGGACGAAGTTACCTACCTCCGCGACTCTGATCCAAAGGTCGACCGTATCGGCTCTCTTTCCCAATCCTTCATGGAGCAAGACACTCATTTTCACCCATGCGGCAATTTTATCATGGATGGCGCAAAACGTAGACAGATTGGCAACAAGATCACCCGTTTGCGACTTTGTCCATCGCAAGCATTCCCGCGGCCCGATCTTCACATAAAATCTGTGCTCCATTAACGTCAGTTGTTGGGCTACATCTGTCGGGTCTTGTCGGAGAAGATCGTTCTTTTGATTTCGGGAAGGTTTCCGGCGCTTGACTGGTGTCGACACCGCAGCCGAAGCTGGAGTTGATGGCCTGGGATTTATCTACCAAGGACAACAGACTTATAATTCTCTATGCAGGGAGAAGACGTTTGAGACGACGCACCATCTTATCTATTACTTGCAACATTTGCTTCGCAGTAAGCGCAAGAGACGGAGGTGAATTAATCAACGACAAGAAATCGCGAAGCCGGGGAACGATCTGTGGGTCATCTTGCAGCATAGCGTGTTCTTCCAGCCATAAGTTGAAGACAGCAAGGACTCTAATTTGTCTTAATCAACATCGTTTCTTAAACTCAGGAAGACGATGAAGGACTCACCGCTTCTGCACGGGACGGTGCTTTTTCTCTCGCCATTCATCAAATTCTTCTGCGGTAAGTCCTTCCGGGTGGTTCATCTCGTAACGTTCAACCAAGAGGTCGAAGATTTCACTAGCACTTGCAAAGGTATGGAATGTTGTCAAGAACGCATGTCGGTATTGGGTCTCTTGCGAGAGTTCTTTGTTATAGAGAATATGCAAAATTATAGCATAAATTATCAGAACGGTTGTTTTTAATTTAGGTCCAAAGTTAAATAAAAGAAGAAAGGAAGAGACCAGCCCGCTAACTGTTCAATAGCACAACGTGCTGATTGGCGACGAGCAACAGCTCGACGGAGAAAAGGCTTTTGTGGAGGTCGACTTACTCAGTGGATCGACTGTCAGCCTCTCAACCAGGGCTGCGAGAGTACCCGCACGCACGCTCCCGTCGTACTCAAGCTTGATCTCATCTGCAGAATAGCTTGGCTGTAGATACCAAGGTAGTCGCGCCTGCGCTGACTTTGCATTATGAAACGCCTGTGCATCGTCGTCCCCCGTCAACTGACGCACTTTGTCAGCGCGCCGACTGGTCGGTGACCGCTTCGATCCTCCTGGGGATAGGTCACCAGAGTACCCGCTCTCATATAACCAAGCGTCGTCGTCGTCAACGAGGTCGAGGTCGAGTTCACCCATGCGCCTTTCTACCGAAGACGATTGAAGTGGCGGTGTAGGCATGTCGGAAGCTGAAGCATCATTTCGTGAAGGTGAGTATAGGACAGACAGTCTCGAGAGTGAAGAATAGTCGTTAAGCATAAGTGGCCGCCGTCGGGACGCACGCGTCGTTGAGGTTGAGGAGGGAGCGGAGTCGGAACGGGAGCGGTTGAGAGTTGGACGGTATTGGAAAGGTAACATAGAAGTTGATGCTGATTGTGATGGGGAAGGAAATGTGGAGGCGGAATTGGATGCTGACGCAGAAACACTAGAGTCAGGCGGGTTGGAGGACGGATAGGAGCTGGATGCCGGCGCGAGTGCTGCGGGCACAGAAGGATCAAATGAGACACTGGGCGTGGGCGTGGGCGGCGTGGGCTTGTCGCGATTTGGAGGAAGTGGTGTCGTCGTCGTCGCTGTCGCTGTGTTGACTGTCCGAGCAGGGGGCGTGGGTACCGGCATAGGCGTTGCAGGCGATGGTGGATACTGCAGTGGTGTCTCAGGCGGCTGCTGCTGGGAAGACAGAGACCGCGCTGGTGTCGCACTCTCATTCGGATAATTATTCTGGCCCGCACTTCCCGTCCATCTGTCTTCTACTTCCCGACCTTCCTCTGTGTGCTCTTCCCAACCTTCTACGGCCGCAGGTACATGATCGCGTCTATGATCTTGCTGATGTTGTTGTGGCGTTGACTCATACCTATAATCGGATTCTGTCGTCCATGCCGCTCGTGCATATGGGTGCGTGTGCGGATGAGAGTATGGCAGACCGTGTGCTTGCGAAATGTCAGATTCTGAGCCCGGATGCAAGGTCGGTAGGGAATAAGACCGCGGCGGCGGTGCGATACCTTGGCCCTTATAGGAGGGTGGCATTGGAAATGAAGCAACGTCATCAGGAAAGTCTCGGTCAAGACTTCGGTCATCACCATCGACTAGTCCTGAGGGCGAGAGAAGTTGTACGAACGGAGGAGCCTGATGTATAACGGAATCAGTATTCGCAATATATTGTTGTGACTGCTGTAGCTACAACTACCGTCATTGAATAGATATTTATGACACTCACCCTCTCTTTGTCATTTTCTAAGCTTTCTAGTAAGCTGCCATCTGAAACCGACGATGCTGTAGTTTCTCCCGCTTCGTAAAAGATCGCCGATAGGTTGCCCTCATATTCAAAAACACGCATTTCTTCGCTCACCGAGCGTAAAGTGTCGGCCATTGTAGAGCTGATCTCCACCACGAACGCGCTAGGAACCCAGCCAATACGGGGCGTATCATCATGAGTCCGAAGGGCAGCCCACCATCCGCTCGGTTCCTTCTTTACGACCTCCAACAACTCGTTCTTGCGGAAGGGTAAGTGGTCGGGGTCGCTTGAGTCGAAGTCATACAAACAAAGCACAGTACTTTCGACACCAGCGCTGGGGATGGAAGTTGAGTTTGAACTGGACGGAGTGTGTATGTTGTGGATGGAGGAGCCTGTTGCTGAGCTGGAGTTGGAATGGGCCATGTCAAAGGATGGGGAAAGAGAGAAAGAAGGTGATGCAGAAACCGAAGAGAAAGGCGAATCTGAGCCTGCTGGGCTATCTCTTTCTGTGTCGGAGCTGGAAGCGCCGGCGCAGTTGTACGGTACGCTGATCAATTTGGACCTGGTGAGCGAGCGTGGGGGAGCCTGGTAGTAGGGGTCGATTTGCAGGCGCTGGCGCGGGTGGGTGAGCATATCTCGTCCCAGGCCTCGCATTGAAGAATATACCAAGAGTGTGGCTTGCACAGATACAGAAATAAACGACCAGAGATCAGAAGCAATGTGAATGATATGATGCAGCGAATTGTTCGTCCGACCCGAGCTCAGAAATAATTGGACGTGGATGGGTACGGCGAGCGTAGGATGCGTTGACAGACGGTTGGCAGGCCATCTTGACGGGTGCAGGCGAGCTTAAAAAGCTTTCTCTTGAGCACCGCAATTCAGACAATATAGTAGGAGATTTGGAATTGATGAGGGCCCCAACCTTCAAAATGATATGAACAGGAAGCCGCTTCGTCGTCGGTAGCAACCATCACACGCGTCTACATCACTCCTTTATTGGTCTTCGCCATTCGGCCGCAACTCTCACTCCGACAATCCATATCTTTCTTTCCAATATCTCCGTATGTGTACATTTGTCTCCTTGTCTCCGGAACGCTTTCATTATGGTGATATGGCAAAGTTGACTTCGTGCGCACTACTTTCAAACGCGCGCCTCTCTCAGAACGCTCCCTCAAGCATCACATCGGGTTGTTCAGATGGATCAAAAGATAGATGAATGAGAGCGGCTTTGCTTAACGCACAACTTGTGTAGCGTACACGGTTCTAAATCAATCCTCCCCACCTCGCCGAACGATGCTTCTCGACATCAAACTTTATTGTCGACTTCTTTTATTGAATCCGGAAGGGTCAGCATATCCTGTCATTAGGCAACTTTACTCCTCGAGGAATGCCTGTACACCCTCAGCACTGCACGAGATTAGAAGTCAGTCCTGGATAGCAACTGGAATCGCGAAGCATACAGCACGGACATTCAGTCGGGGAAGAATTACTGACAGGAGATCCTGGGTTAGATCCCCAAGGTACGTTCATCCCATCTACGTTCTGCGATGATCCATCACGAAAGGCGGGTCCGAACAGATATCACGTTCACGCCTCTTTGATTTAGTTCAAGATAGCTAGTTCATTCTATTGTCAGTGTCCAAGTGTCTGGAAAGTTATGCGCTAGCAATGCGCTCAATCATTTTTGACGAAGAGTAACAGTGATAGTGCTCGGCGAAGGCCACCAGTGTTCTCACAAAGCCCAAGATCCATATGATAAACTTGATGCGGATACTCTTCATCAGCGCAAGAACTGCATTGCGCTTGAGAAGACAAGGTCGGCTTTGTTGTGTATATGTGGTTCGGTTACAGCGCCGCTGCGTCCGCAACTGCGTCTTGAGGTCCGAGTCGTCTTGACGATCTTACACGGAGCCATCTCTGCATCACTGCCAGGCGATCGTGAGAAAAACCGCGTTGGAGTCGCGCCGACCCTGACTTGGAGTCACGGAGTAGTAATAGTAAGTCACGTGAAATCAACGTCACTTCCGAAGGCGTTGGACCTTTCGGCCGGGCTTTCCTTCTGTCTCTCTTGCTCAAGCTCAAAGCTAACAACCGTGGGCGTCGACTAGCTCGTGTTCTGAACAACGAGCGCAACACAATTAACCTTCGCCCATGTCAGGCTTCTGCGCGTAGCTAGTTTATCCACTCCAGTGCATAAACTAAGAGCTTTGTTTTGCAAGCTTCAGTCAGCAATCATGCTTGTCCTCTCGGCGCTCCCAAAGCTTCTTGCGCAAGTGCTCTCCGCACCTGCTCTGCACACTGCGGTACTTTGCTCTACTAGCGGCGCTCTCATAGCCTATTCCGCAAAGCCATCGCGACCCAAGGACGACGTACGCGTTTTGATCGGCTTAGCTATTCAGGTCTGGAATGAAACGAAGGATGATGGCGAAGGGATGGCTGACAGTGAAGTACGTTCTTCTTTCTTATCGGATTGTCAGGAAGACTAACTATCTTAAAGCTGGGACGTGTAGTTGTCTTTCCTGTGATTTCTGAGTCCGATGTCGGATCTCCGAACGATCCAGTCCTGCTTGTTGTCCTAAACTCGACAGACATTGTGGAGTGGGGCGAACTTCAACTCAAGGTAGGTTTCTGGACTTCCATGAAAATTTAATGTGTCCTCTGATATCATTCATTGGCTAGGCCCGTAGTCTCGCTACACATCTTTCCAAGCCCCTCTCTGGCGTCCGAGGAAAACTTACTTCCCCCATATTAGCAGCTTCGAAAGTAGCTCGTCGATAAACCTGGGGTGCCTGTAAGTTTCCAAGCACTAGTCATTTTGCTTCATTGGTCATACTATCAGAAGCTTCTACGGCCAGCGTCCAAATGTGCCTCCTGAAGCCGTCCAGCTACTCCATTTCATGCACGCATATTGCTCCTCTATCCTTCTATGGTATTTTGTCATATCCCATCTTTGCATTTTACATCTCTTCACTCTTATTATTCTGTTTTGAACGATTACGCACCCGTAGTAGAGCTCCCTATCGATATCTCATCTATATTTTAATCTATATATGCTTGTATTAAGTCACCGTATATCCTTTACTCGGAGATTCGCATCTAGTCGGTGACAAAGAATCTATCGTTCTGCAATAAAGTGGAGAGTCTGATCGGTTCGTGTGTAAAGCAATAAATGACATGTATGAGTCTGTCTAGCAGTGCCAATGAAGAAAACGTTCAGAAACAAATAATTCAAACAATTAGCCAACTGGTAGGTCGCATTGAGTTCGCAGGATTAATAGTCCAAAGGGTGTCAAAATGTCGATTACCACGTCCGCTTGACAACCCGCTCAGTTAGCAACTCCAATGCGGCGCGAGCGTCGCTTTCCGGGAGGAGGCGCACTAACTCTCGCGCCTTTTCGGCGTGGGCCCGGGCAAGGTCCCGTGTTCGCTCAACACCAGCAGAACGACGAACAAAATCTCGGGCCTGATGAGATAGAATTTACTCGGATATTCGTGTAGCTAGGGAAGCGGAATAACTTACCAATTCAACGTCCCCTTCCTGTTCGAACTTGCGTTCGATGAGCGGGCCCATCGCGGAGTGTTCTTCCCAAGCAAATAGTGCAGGTCCTGTAGCAAGGCCGAGGCGTAGGTCTGCTCCACCTGGTTTCCCGAGAGTGCTTTCGCCCGCTTCATAGTCAAGAATATCATCTACAAGCTGATCACAACGAAATATGCTTCAATATGCTATCAAACTCATGTAAGGGAAATAACGTACTTGGAACGCGATTCCGAGGTTTCGACCGTACGCATAGGCGACCTCCTTCCAGATCTCGCCTTCGCGAGAACCACCGAGTACCACAGCTGCCCGGGCACCCTTCGCCATCAAGCTCGCTGTCTTCAGGTAGGTCTTCTTCAGATATACGTTCCACATCTCCTTGCTAACCCGTCCTTCTTTACCCTTTCCGCCTGCGGCACCGACAATATCATCTTTGCCAATCACACCCTCCTCGATGGCGAAGCTGACTCCAATTCCGAGTTCCCCTTGGCCGACCTGCTGAGCCCGAACTTGCTGCATTTGCAGAATCTCGCCCTCGACGAGATTCGCGATGACGCTAGCAATGAGCTCCGTTACTTCAGAGCTACCAAGTCGGCTTAGTGCAGCACTGGCACGACCCAAAAGGAAATCACCAGCTAGCACGGATAATTTATTACCGAATGCCGCAGGTGCAGACGCAACACCACGACGAAGGGGCGATGCGTCAATGACATCGTCATGTAGCAAAGATGCGACATGAATCATCTCTACAATCTGCGCGAGACGCTTTTGTGATGGGAGAATGAAGGATGGTGAAACCAGAGTTGGGTCGAAGAGACTGGAAGAAGGGGATGGCGTGTATACTGGCGGAGATGTAGGTTGCCGTGGTGGTGGTAGGTCGAATACGTTCTCAAAGCTACGTGTGCTGTCCGGCATGTTAGGGTTCCAGTCGTTCAAGACTTCAGGTCTCGAGAGTGGGCTGTCCAACTCCTCTGTGCGTCCTCGTGCACCTTCCTGCTCTGCCGCCCACCTTTTCTCGCCCCAGTCTCCTCCCAATCCATTCGTTGCATTTGCAAATAACAGCACAAGCAATGGTCGAAGTTGTTTTGAAGGATGTAAGAAGTAGTATTGAGCAATAGTCGTCAGAGAAGGATGCGAGGAGCCCAGCAGGTGCAGAAGAGTGTTCCGCAATGATTCAAGTTCGGGTGCAAGGATTTTGTATGGATCTATCCGTGTTTCGGAGCTCTGTCCCTTGCTTGACGTCGAGCTGGTCGAAGACGAAGCAAATTTTGGCGCGGCACTCGCAGCAGGAGAGGAAGCATCCGATAACAGGGAAGCAGGCGTTGCTTTGTGGTGTTTTGTAGTTGATTCTGCTGGCACCTGGGCCGAAGCAGCAGTTGAGTGCCGTCGCGTGACGGTGCGTGCACGCTCAATCAGGCTCTTATAGTTAGAACAGCTTGCACGACGCAAAAAGGGTGCTGTCCATTGTCGCATCCTCTACCGACAGTGACCGGCGACTGTCAGAGAACTTTTGTGCGTGGCTTGAACGACGAGCAGAAGATGCTGGAGGTTTTGGACGACGTTCGGTAGTCGAGCGTGAGGTCGTCCGCACCGCCAGGATAATTTCCTTTTCTTATTGGCCGACCGTCTGTTCCCGCAATAAAGATGACATCGTTCGCCCGGTCCAGCTGCGCAAGCCTCATTTTTTGCCCACACTCATCTGATCCTGGAGCACGCATAAACCATCCAGTTTATGCACCGTACATCAATATTGGGAAAAATACTGATACTGCTCAAAATTTTTAGTTTCGACTTGCTCAGAAAGCTCACGCAGCTAAACGGGGAACGACAAACCGGAGACTTCATGCGAACCCAAGAATAACTGATCTTCTCTACTCGACGCATTCTCATGACGGTGGGGAAAAGGTCTAAATATGAGGACAAGCATAATTACTTTAGCAACGTTTCTTTTATTTCACTTCAGTGCCACTTTTCAGACCATACATGTATAAGTAATATCTCCGAGATAAACGATAAGGATTAGACGAGAGTTCTAAGGCCGTCAACTAACAAAAGGCGTGAATGCTGCATAGAAAACTTGAAGAGAACAAAAGAGGGTTGCAGGCGGAGACTATGAACACAGAGTGCGACGGACGGATTGGCGGAACAATAGATAAAAGAAAATAGCGACGCAGACGGGAGTGCAAACGAGAGTCCATAGTCTCGCAGGCGGGAATCACAGGCAAGGATCGACGGGGGTATGTTTGCAGGCAAAAGAGCGTGAATGATATCAATATGATGCAGTAACAGACAAAAAGCAAATGAATGTGCATATGAATTTCGATAATAATGCTGATAGGGTAAATGGTACAATAGGGGTGGTTAATAAAAAACATTCACAACAATATTGAAGGTCAGGGATGAATAGATGCAAGGACGGACAGACCATAAATCATTGACGAGGAGATTGGAAAATAGAAAATACTTTCTCGGCGTTCTCCTTGTATTTCCTGAGTTTTTTTGATCTGGGTCTCTCCCGTTCATCGATCGTCACCTTCTTAGTCACCTCAGGTGACGATTGCGCACTATGCTGTACTCCGTTTGTTCCAGACAGATCTCCAGACGTACTTGTTAGACGGGTATCACCATTTAAAGACTGATCGTCAGAAGAACCGGGAGAACCCATTGATGTTGTGGATTCCTTCGATTTCAACGAAGGACCTGCGAATGTACTCGGGTTGCCAGATGTTGAGGGTGTAATCAAGCCAGCGCTTGATGTCAATGAAGAAAGGGTATTCGAGTTCGAGTTCGAAGTGAACGATTTACCTCTTCCATTCGTTGATGACGATAGAGTCGAAGGCGGTGAACGAGCCCTCAAGAATTGCTTTGGGTTTCGACGGAAAGTAAGAGCAGGATTACGTCCCCTCTTTTGCTTGACAGACGGACTGGAAGACGGCGATGCTGCTTCAGAAGCAGTGACATCTGACGCAAGCGATATGCCAGAGATGTTTCGCTGAGTGCTGTTCTTACCCGGCGTCGATGCCTTTCTGAACACAGCGAGGCGGTATCGATCGACAACTCCTCGGGCAAATAAGCTAGTTCCTTTCGATCCATTGCGATCCTCGACCCCAGGAGCCTCAACAAAGTCCCAATCGTCGTCCTCATCGCGTTCTGTAGCATCTTCCTCGTCTGCGACATCTGACATGTATTTGTCCAGAGCAGCAATACCCGACTTTTCCCGACGTCCATGAGGTTTCCGGACTGCAGGAACGGGTTTTGGTTCGACGAGTGCGGGGAGTGGTTTTGAGATAGTTTGTGCAGGTGGTAAATGAGGGAGTTCCTTGACAGGTGTGTCTGGCGTCTTCGTATTCTGTGCAACTTCTTCCTCAATTTCTGGAACGACGGCTTCAGGTGCCTTCTCGCGTAAAGGCGAACCCGCTTCTTTAACTGGAGTCACGACCTCAGCTGTTTCCACCGCCGCATCCTCAACCACTGTAGTCGCTGCTCTATGCTGCGCAGCGATCTCCTCCGCTGGAGTAAGCTCTGGTAAGTCAGGCTTCCGAGCTTCCGGTGTCTTCGGTTCAGCGACATCGCCGATAGGGGTAATACGTCCCTCTGCAGATAGATCAATTGGTTCTACTTCTGCATTCACCTCAGCCAATCTCTGAATATCCTCTTCGTCGTCAATTTCTTCCTCTTCCTCCTCATCCTCTGCTTCGTCATCCTCGTCGTCGATGAGTACAGAATGTCTGCCTTTGAACGAATATCCATCGAAAAGATCGGGAGCATCTTCTTGAGGTTGGACCGAAGGACTGCGAGACTGAGCAGGGGTAGATGCTTCTCCATCAGTCTTATCAGTGCCGTCTGTACGTTCGCCCCTATCAGAATCGGTAGGGTCTGGATCGTCCGCGACAACAGGTTCCATATCAAGGAAGGTCTCATCGAAGTTCTGAGTATCCCCAGCGTTCAACGGGTCAATAGGGGGGATGTAAGGAGCTGCAGACGAGTCTACTTAGAACTTAGTGATATGACATGATGACAAGAAACGCACGGATATAACGCTTGTGGTAAACGTGACCCCAGTCACTGCAAAACGACTTAGGTCGGATTTCTAGCAAAGCAGTCGAGTCACTCACATCATTGAAAAATATGGATGCTTTTTAATGCGAGGTTGCTTTATCCGTAAAGCAGGGTTTCGTTGTAAAAGCTACAATACGACTTTTGAGAACGAGAGTTTTTGACATAACAATGATACTGACACCTCGAATGAGACTTTTCGTATCTTGATCAAGTACCCTGTCCTCAGGAAACTTCAGCTCATCCTGAAGTACCCGAACGTACATCTCAGGATGGTTATTCGCCCAGAACGGTGTCTAGAAATTTTGTTCGTTAGTAGAGCCTCAAAACCAGAAGCGACTTGATGCACGCACAATGCCTGTAAGCATCTCGTACAGCATTGTACCAAAACTCCACCAATCCACTTCATAACTGTAAGGCAAGCCTTGAATCACTTCAGGAGCAAGATATTCAGCAGTTCCACAAAACGTCGAAGTCGTATCGTTCTGCCCGACGTGAAAGTTTGCCTGCCCGTCTTCTTTCATCCAGTGAGGTAACGGCTGCTGACCATGAAAGTCGGTGCGCGAGCCATGGGGAGTGGATGGCGCTGTAACAACTGTTGACCGGCGAGGGAACTCCTTCGACAATCCGAAGTCTGTGAGAACGATATGGCCGTCCGCGCCAATAAGGATGTTCTCAGGCTTTAAATCACGGTAAATGACTCCGGCGTGGTGCAAACCATCGACACCCTCCACGATCTCAGCAGCGTAGAACCGGGCACGATCACGACCTAAGCGACCCCACCGAGCGAGCTGTGTTGCAAGATCGCCACCAGGATGAAAGTCCATCACGAGGAAAAGGTTTTCCTTGTCGTGGAACGACCACCAAAGCTTCACGACGAAAGGGTCCTTGCCTTCACGGGCCATACGCTTCAGAACGGCCTGTTCCGTCAATGTGTGCTGCAGCTCTTGATGGGCAAGTACGTGTCTCTTCATAATGGCCTTCAGCGCATACAAACTTTCCGTCTTCTTATGCCGCACAAGCAAGACCTTTCCAGCACAACCCTTTCCAAGCACCCGCATCATCTCAAAGTCATCTATCACTACCTTCTTCGCCGGCTTTGCCTTTTTGTCTTTACGCAGAACTCCCTTCTTCCTGCGCCTGGGTGCTGATGTGGAAACGGACGAAGCATCGTCAGCGGTCGTGCTAACGACCTCCTCCACCTCTGTCTCAACCTGCGCCTCGCTCTCGGACTCCAAAGCGGATTCTTCTCCATCCGTCTTCATGGGAGAAACCTGGAAGATGCGAGACATACGTGTAGCCTTATCAGGGTCTGCCGACTGAGAGCGCGGAATTCGACTTGCAATATGAGCTATAGAATCTATCGGCTTGGACGAGGACGATGAAGAGTCAGTCTTCTTTACAACTGTAGGAACCTCAATAGAGGTACGTGGTACGATATCGCCAGGTCTTGGCGTTCCCGGCGCTTCATTCGATGCGTCACCATTTTCATCCTGATGTGACGGTTCATTCTCCATGTCGGCCTGCACAAACTCCTCTTCGTCTTCCTCCTTGATTTCTCCGATTATACCTGATACCCGCTCTTTCGCCTGGCGCGTGGAAGCATTTCCATTCGCTTCCTCGTTAGTGAGAGATAAAGACTCCGCATCAGTCTCATCGTGAACTTCAGAACGACTAACGTATTCCGCTTTAGACTGCAGTTCGGAAGCGGATTGACGATGACGGATTCCTGATAAGTGCGCGGCCAGATCGCTCCTCACCCTCTTTACAGCTCTCTCAACGCGTTCACTGATCAGATCATCCGTCCTTACCCGAACAAAACGTCTCCATGATTTCGATTGCTTTAGAGCAGGTTCGTTCGCAAGAGTGGTTAAGTATCCTGCGAGGGCCGTGCACGTAGTACTGTTGGAATCTGGTGGCGCAGCCAAAGGAGTTGAAAAAGGATCCCAGTTCTCGAAATCTCTTCCCGTTGAAGATGAAATCGATGTGGGTAATGACGGGGCTGTCATTGGCGAAGGTGCGTTGCTGCTAGCAAGACTATTTCTAGAGCTTGTTGTTGCGCTTGGGACCTTTGTATCTCTGGGCCGCTCTCTTCTGTTTGGGCCTGGGGATGCGAGTCGAGATAGGGTATGTAGAAAGGACGACTTCCGCTTCTTCTCAACAGCCCCATTCTCACTATTTTCATCGTGCGGGTTGAGAGGGATTTCCGGTATGGCCAATTCCGGGTGAGCAGATGTGAGTTTGCGATGCAACTCAAGAATCTCCTGAGCGCTGCGAGTGAGTGTTATATGGTGTGTCGAGGCTGCCATGGCATGAGGAAGTTAGTCACTGTATCAGAAGCCTAATACAAGTCCAGAAAGTCAAACACAGAGGTTATGGGGGACCTCTTGAAGACAGGTAAAATGTTTACGTAAAATGGGGATGAATCACAGGTGGATAGCGGATACCCGTCACCGTCATCATTTGAGGCGAGACAGCCGCGGACCATGGTAAAACTGTACTGCACATAAAATTCTCCACAGTGCAGCCGCAAAATGCAGAAAACGGATATAGCAAATAGGAGATGATCCATTGCTGTGCAGCGTCAGAAAGCTCTGTGCCTTGGAGCACATGATGCACTCAACACCCAAGTAAAGAGGAAGAAGATACGAACGAAAAGATATCATCATTAGATGAGATGGTGAACGCACTTTTGATGTAGATGCTGTAGCTATGCTTGTCGTTTTCCGCAACGCTTACACTCCACGGTCCATCCTGCGCCTCAATGCGTGCCATCTTACGCCTACTGGCACGCTCCTGTGGTACCTCGAGCATCAACGGCATTTTTGGCTCTGGCGAGTTGAGGCTTACAACGGGGACGGAGGGTAAGGGGTTTGGTGAGGTGGGTTGTGTCGGTATGTCTGTAGATATGCGCTCGAAGAACGATATGTTGGTAACGCTCGCGCGTTCCTCTCGGGTCCTCTCTTTCTTCCTCCTGTAACTAAGAGAAACGAAGTATGAACCAGAAGCGGTGCTTGTAACGTCTACGCTGCGGCGTTCTCTAACAGTTCTATTCTTCTCCTTGGGTGTCTGCGCGCTGCGCGAGCGATGGCTGGCGGAATTAGATGTGGAATTAGATGAATAAAAGCCGAGCACGTTCTTGAACCCTCTCTTTGCCCTAGTTGTTTCCTGGAGTTGCGTCTGTAAACCGTTGTACGCGACCGAGGGACTGGACATCAAAAGGAGAAGACGACCAAGTTTTCTCCAAGTATCGAGAGCAGAAGACTGAGTCTACTGCCCCGCGAAACACGTCTAGCGAGAGGGGGAAAAAGTCGGGGTGATATGGTGACGATGTTGGGAAAACGAAGATGGTGAAAGGAACGTAAAAGTAGCCCAACAAGGGATCACAGTTAGGAAAATAGGCGGTGCGTAGTTGGCGTGGCTGCCTCGAGGCCGGCGAGGTGAGCAGGGAGAAAAAGTGACCGTAGTGATTAGATGAAACTAGTTCCGAAGCGACGGGTTGCGAGTCGAATTTCGGTTACCCAGTCGCTCGCTCGCGTTATGGAGGCCTGAGGGGCGCAGCTCGTCGACAATGTCGGCCGCGGTGAGAACGAGAAATGAGAAGATGCTGAAGGCGGTGAGTGGGGAGTTGAAAAGGATAGACGTTATAGGGCGTTCATTTGTTGACGTTGTCCGTCCTGTTTTGGCCGTGGACTTTCAGAGCGTGGCGCCCATTCAATTTCCAACAGTGACACAATTCCAATGAACACAAAGTCTAGGTGCAGTAGACTTATCTGCATGCTTCTCGCTCTTGTTCTGACCTTCTCTAGCTTCATTTTCGTTGCTCTCCCAGCTTATTAGCCGAGCTCTTCGTCAAAGGAAACGAAATCGCAGATCAAGCGTGGGACACGAAAGGCTATCAGGTCTTCCGCGCCGACTAACTACTGTTCGATATCTAAGATGAAATTCTTCTCTGGGATTCCTCTGAGACTGCTGCTGCAAATTCAGGCGACAGGCGTCTATATAACTCACTGATACTCCTGGATCTCCTGAAGATAAGGGCTTGCATGGTGTCCAATTCACCAACCCTAGCTCATGCGAAAGCAGGCTGACCCTAATGGTTTCCCAGTACGGGAAGATCTATTGCAAGACATCATCTGAGAGTCGGGTTCGTTTCCCAGCATCACCAGACCATACAGCTCTCAGTTCGGTCCAAGCTGTTCTCAGCTGTCTTCATCAGACGTCCCTCTCTGGAGAGCTAGGCCCCCAACAAATATCCTAAACCCCCCTCCCGGCCTTCCATCAATTTCAAAGTACTCGCGAAAAAAACAATGGCCGCTCCGTCCACGAAAGCTGTCCCTGACGAGGAGGTCAAAGAGGTCGAGGATGACTACGAGAGTGATGAGTTCGAAGTCGAGGACGACGAAGGAGATGAGTACCAGGATGACGAAGATGGGGAAGAAGAGGACGAAGAGGTACCGCAGGGAAATGGAAAGGTGAGCCTCCTTCCGGTTAACAAGCTCCATGTCCCGGGTGCTCTGGCAGTATTTCTCTCGCTAACCGGGTTTTGTTCGTTTCGTATGATTATCGGCCGATGGACCAGCAGAGTTTGACTGCACTCCTACTCGCCGTGCGTTTTCCTCGCCTTGCATCCTCCCACGTTCCTGCACTCATACGAACTCTCATAGGACAATAACGGTAATGGTGATCTGGACGATGAGGATGATGAGGACGAGGGTTATACACCCGATGGCCAACCTGATCCCGCTGAGCAACCAATTGATGGTAATGCTCGCGAATTGACGCCAGAGGAAAAAAGCCTCGTATCCGAAGAGGCCAAAATTGCTGTACCTTCCGTGGCAGCTCCAGGACTGAAAAGGAAGACTTCAGGCGACGAAGAAGACGACGAGGACGAATCGGAGGAGGAAACTGAGGCAAAGAAGATCAAAACATAGCACCTTAGGCGCTCGCGGACAGAGCTATACTATGAAGTCGCTGGGTCCATCATTAGTTTTCCCGAAGGCAAAAAGGACGATATAACTCGGGAATTATTTACAAGTCGGGACCTGACTGTTTTTCATCCGGACGCTTCGATTCAAATCTTTAAGTAAATCTGCAGAAATGTAACGTTGTCTTTATTCCGTCATATCGTGTTCACTTGCTTCACTGTACTACGTCTCTGTCTAGAATAGCTCTTACTCTCTTCCGAATGTATGAATTATTATGTGCAACATCGTTGTGTTGCAACGAAGTCTTCCGATATTCGTTCAAGCTATGAAATCTATGGAACAACGGCCTTTTCCTCCCAGCTCCCTTCCTTCCTCAAGAAATGCGTACGCCGATTTGGGACCACTCCCAACTCGACATAGTCCACTTCTGCGGGATCAATAACCACCAATGCAAAGTTCTTCAACGCATCCTGCAGCTGCTTTTCCTCCTCCTCGCTACTTGCTTCGCCTAGCTTTGGCAGGGATTCTGGCCATGCCTTCGAAGCGTCGTACCCGCCTTCCAAAGGTGTCCCGGGTATCGGCCGTAGCCAGGAAGCTTTCATGTGCCCACTCATACCGTCGAATAGTTCCACGCGCTTCGCCTCCCAGTCGAATTCAACACCACCGAGCTCAGCCTTCGGAAACGCTTTAGAAAGCACCTGCGCCCTACTCTCAATGCTCATTATTCCAATAGGTCGGTAATCAGTGTTCGTAGCGAAGTCCGATGCGGGTGCAGGCAAGATGTATGCGCGGCCGGCGATTCGGAATTGCTCCTGTGTCGGGGCGATCCACCACGCAATTTCAACAGCGGAGTTGTGTGCTATCTGGCGTCCTTTGGGTGTTCGGATATCGGTGGTGGTAAGCAGAAGCGGGCATGAAGGGGAGAGAGGTGACAAGAAGTCGCGGTGGATGACTGATCGCACCCGTGGCACAACGACGTTCCTCTGAGGGTTAGGACCTGCTGTAGCTAACGGATAGACCACCGTAGAGCATGTAGCTAATTGATAAACTAGACATTGTTTATTAGTAATTTTAGTACTCGATTCTCAAGCTTCAAGAGGAAAATAACGTTCAACTACTAACCATTTGATTTACTATCCTCCTTAAGCGCTTTCTCAATGGCAGTCTGCCACCGAGGACTTTCAGTCATTGAGTAAGACGATAGTTGAGGAATGGTCTGATCTTTTGATGTTCTTGTAATCGTAAGGATATGTGATTTAACTGCCCTAAGACGACGGTGGGCGTTCATGCGAGAGATTGAAGCTTGGGAAGCCGCCCATGTTACTCTCTAATAATGACGTTAGTAGTTTCGCTCATTATCTCAATGCATGACTTCAAAATGATGTTTTCAGTCAAACTGTGTGTTTACTATTCATTCTCACAATATTACAAATGCCCATAACACACTTCGCAATCTGTACATATGATGATACTACAACAGCATTATATTTCTATTTCTTGCTTCAAGCCTTCGCCTCCGCAGGCCTCTGAACGAGGGACTAGAAGGAAAAATTGCAAGTATTAGTTTAGGACCGGAGTCTGTTAATTAGATATACTAGTAGCTAACCTGCAGAGCCGGCGGGTTAGCACCGACGATCTCCTTGACCTTCTCCCCACCTTTAAAGAGAACGAACGTGGGCATCTTCATATAATTTAAATCAGTGGGCGAGTGAGAGTTATACGAAACGAATGAGCTCACAGCACGAATTCCAACCTCTTGCGCGACGTCAGGAACGGCGTCGACATCAACTTTGTAGAAGGTGACATCAGTGGCCGTTTCTGAGAGCTTCTCGAAGATGGGCGAGATCTGTCTGCAAGGACCACACCATGTTGCCCAGAAATCAAAGACAGAATAGGAGTCCTGTTTAATCTGAGGACTGGTCAGGACAGGATCAGCAGGGACTTTAAAATAAGCGAACGCACGATTTCTTGAAATTGCTGGAGGTTCTCAACGACAATGACACCCATTGCTTTGGTTATGGCGGGAAGGCTGTGAGAGAGGTACGTGTAGGTGGATTAAGGGGATAGTTTAAGTTAGTGCTGCTGGCTTTATATATGCGTTTGATAATCCGATGACGAGCGTATGGTCTAACTCAGGCCGGCGGTGCTGATAGCTGATTTCGTCGTTTAAGGCAATCTAAGCGGTGCCTCACGTGCTTTATTTGTCAACATCGGTCTCACAGAGTCAAACTGACTTCGTTCGAGTTGTCAACGAACCTCAGGCTGACGAATTTCTAACAAGGAGTTAGAGATCCAACATTGATCATAGTCTATTATCTGGAAGGTTCCGGAGATAGTGAGGTCCGGCGCTAAATCCTGACACGAACTTGGAGCATAGATTAAACATGAGGACGGGTTGTAATTATCAAGGGCATATCATGAGCTCAATGACTCTCAGTGAATGGGATGAGATATTAGTACACATACCGTAGCGATAGCTAAGTGCGAGTCATGCAGTGCTTGAATTGCAAACTTGAAGTGGAGTCGCTGCCAGTGCCTTTAGGCGCTCGCTGCCATTGGTGGCAGTAGAAATCCAACCTGAAGTTTGAGAATTTGTTTCAACGGACTAAGTAAAGCAAGAAGCTTTACACCCACAAATTATGCAGACCCGGATGTCTCATGTCTAAATGCCAGAAAGTGAAAGTGGAAGGCGGAAGCAGATCAGTGTAGTAATGGTGCCTTTCGTCGGTGAGATCGAAATATTGCCGAGACTTGCGTCCATGTCCTTAAAAAGGCAGCAGTTAATTAGCGCTCCAGGACGTCCAACATACTCACCGCCAACAAACTCACCAACACTCATGGATTCTACGCCCTGAATTATCTCAAGCTCTAAATTTTTTGTTTATCCCACCTTCGTCGTCCTCTCTGCTATCGTTTGCGACAATGGCGCCGAATTTCCTCTCAAAGTTTGTCAAGTCGAATGGCACGCTTGCTCCATTTCCATCAGACGGCTCGTCGACGGATTCACGCTCTCGTACGTCCTCCGACTCGGGCTATCATATACAGCGAGGCCGTACCATATCGGGGGCTATCGACACCAGCTTGACGAGCCCGCCGAATTTCGTGCTCACCAGCGAGAACGACTCTCCTTTGCAACCATCTACGCCGGGCAGTTTGCACCGAAAAGGCTCGCCAGCGTCGTCATCGGGCCAACGTGGCACATCGGTCTCTCCTGCGCGCTCTGACAGATCAAGGCCGACGCCGATTTCTACGCCACGCAAGGCCGCAACAGAGTTGGTTGACATGCCCCATACAACCAGTCCGGAGAGTGACTTACCATCACGCGGGCCAATTCTGGATGCGACCTTTCAGAATCTCAACGCGTCGTCGCTGAACACGATTGTTGGAGGTCACGATAACTCGTTAAAACACAAGACATCCTCGAAATCTTTAAGGTCGCTGAGATCACTCGGAAGCTCAGGCCACGATGAAGTTACACCATCATTACAAGAAGGTAATTATACCGTACGCCGTGGTTCCATTCCGCAGCCCATGCACCCAATAGTCGAGTCGCCGACGTCAGAGACTATGCCAAATGTCGGAGGCTTCTCTTCCCTCAGCAATGATTCCGAGGCGAGCAATAACACCTATTCGGGTTCTACGTCGAATATCACTGTGCTGAGCGCAAGCTCGACGGCCTCTTCATTGCAGCCTCGTCAGCTAGACTCAGACTCTATCTCCGTTGCTTCATCAGGCGGTATATCGACGAATGCAAACAAGGATGGCAAGAAAATGCCATGGAGACGAACCTCTGTGGGATCTGGCAAGAAGCGTAAACCAACCGGACTTGCAAGTGCCATCGCAGCCTCAGGACTTGCCATGGCAAATCCAGGTTTCACCCAACCGCTCGCCGCGTTTGCGCCACCTCCGCCCAACTCGCCACAGAAGAGTCAGAGCCCGCCTAAGCGCTCGTTATCGGGTGGCGCACGCCGGCCGTCGAATGCAGACCGAAGTGTGCGCTCCCGCCAGGCGTCAGTTACTTACATGAATGGCGAGGAAGTGACAATCGAGGGTGACTTCCAGTCAGATTTAGGGTCAGAGTCAGAGGATGAGTTGGACCTAAACGACGAGGATATACCGGTCACTGGATTTGCTGTGGCGAATGTAAAGCGGAATACGGATTTCCATGATATGTTCCCTTCCGTGCCCGAAGGTGACTACCTTATTGAAGGTGAGTGTGGCGCAGCTTCCTCGTACTTTCTTCTTCCTCCATGACATGTCCTTATCACCCTTTAGACTATGGTTGCGCATTGCAGAAGGAAATTCTTATTCAAGGCCGTATGTATATATCGGAAAACCACATATGTTTTCATGCGAATATCTTCGGGTGGATCACGGACGTGAGCAGATACATAGTAATCTAAAACTTCTACTAACAGATTTATAGCTTATAATCCCTGTATATGAAATTATATCCATCGAGAAGAAGATGACCGCTCTTTTTATCCCTAACGCTATACAACTATCAACACGCACAGCAAAGCACACCTTCGCCTCCTTCCTCTCCAGAGACACAACATATGACGTGATCTACAACGTCTGGCGTCTTGCACGGCCTGATGCAGAATCCATAGGCTCTGGACCAGCTAGTACTCGAGTCTCCCTTGACGAAAGGCCAGCGCTTGAGAATGGTGCGGTAGAAACAGCAGCGCCACAAAATCCGGAGAAGGTCATGGTGGTCAAAGCGGAGAAGCAGAAGGTGACCCAATGCAAGTGTGGGAGAGAGAAGACACACTTGGCGGAGACTGCCATGACGGCTGTCTTCCCGGGTACACCGGAGATGATCTACAATCTTATGTTCACAAGCGGTTTCATTAAGGATTTCATGCGCAATGAACAGCAGCTCAGAGGTTAGTCTTTGTCCCGTCTCTCGATGGTGTAGACATTTATGCATAGCAATTGTGGCATAGATATCCAAATTTCAGATTGGTGTCCTGATCCGGAGTCTGGACTTCTCTCGCGAAACTTTTCGTACATAAAGTCTCTGTCGAATAGCATGGGGCCAAAGCAGACGCGTTGTGAGCTGAAAGACGAAACAATTCACAATGACATCAATGACTACATCACCATGTTGACCACAACGCGGACACCGGACGTTCCCAGTGGCGGAGCATTCTCTGTGAAGACCCTAACATGCATAACGTGGGCGAGCTCTGCATCCACGAAAGTCACTGTTACAACACAATTGGACTGGACGGGAAGAAGCTTTATCAAGGGTGAGTTTTCGGAATGATAAGAAATGGTTCAAGGACATGTGCTCATTCTCGTGTAGCTCTCATTAATAGCGGTGCCCTCGACGGCCAGAAAACATACCACGTCGAACTCGAGAAGGCGATGCGTGCGTACATCGCGGAGCATCAGACTGAATTCATTCCGGAGGGCATGGATGCTGCAGTGGTTGAGTTACCACCGGCGGAAGAGCAGGTCAAGCCTGAGCTCGTACGGACGGCGTCTATGCAACCAGCCACAGATGAAGAAGCGAGCAAACGGCGCGAACACGAACGCAATCAACGCGCAACACAATGGGCGTTCGACACGATTATGGGTGCCTGGAAGGTCGCAAGACAGTCAACATCCGGCGCGCTCGAGCTCCTTTCAGATGCATGGGATCAGTCGAGCTCAACGACGATCCTGTGGTTCGTTATCGTCATTCTCATCCTCAGTAACGCGTGGACGCTCAAGCGTTCATTCAAGAGCGAAGAAATTGGCAGGCGAAAGGAGATGCAGAAGATTGAGGACCAACGGAAGACGATCGCTAATGTGGCTGCTGCGTTGTTGGAAGAACAGTTGACCGCTCGAAGCCTGGGCAGGGGGGGTGATCCTCTGTTGCCAGCCATACCGCATGTTCACGAAGATTGGCGGCTCGAGGTTGATTCGTTGAATAAGGCATTGGATATCGTGGAGGAACGGGTACGGCACTTACGGCGTTCACTAGAAGAATTAGATTAAGACCTCTTTTTTTTACCATGGGACTAACTACCATTACTCTCTCGCTTTCATTTTTTTGGGACCAATGTAATCGTCGCACATGACTGATTTGCAGATAACTAATGTATTTGGATTTTACGTTTGCTTTCATTCTCATCAAAAGATGGGCGGGTATCAGCTTGAATTAAAACACAATTCGCGACTCGCAGATGAGAATCAAATCGATTGCTTGCACGTTCGCTACCCATTCATGAGATATATCACTTTCTGAATTCTGCGATCTTTTTTCACTGGCAATGCCATGCAGGAACGAAGAATGGATATGAGTAAAAATGTATTTCCCGTCACTTCGATTTTAACGGTATCAACAAACACATCAGGCTCTAGATCGATCTTGATCGTTAGAGGTAGAAGAGTAAGATCGCATTTTGACACAACCGCGAGATATGCAAATCATTTTAGAGTGGGTATCGGTTTCAAGCAGTACCTTTGGTAGAGGCATAGTCCTTCAAATTGAATATGGTATTGGAGGCAAAATACCCGTGACCTATGGCTCAATAGAAGGTCTTCGGATTCGAGTAAGGAGGGTGATCGCATCTCGGCTTGTTCCAGAGGATTCCGCACTTTGTCTGGTTGCAATTCTTAGCGCACAAGCCGTACTAGCCGAGTACAGCAGCAGAAGTGTTTCGTCTCTCCAAGGTGCATCGACTCAACCGCTTCTTGAGAGACTCAAGTCGTACGTCCCCCTGGGACTGGCCCGGCCGTCGGAGATATAATGTCGGGAAGGGCGGCACTGACCGACTCCAAAATACGCGAGAGTCGCACAGCTAGTAAGATCAGGCATCTCCTGCGAGAAGATACACCAGATCTGTCGACCGACCTCCGCCATCTGGGAGCCATTACGTGGACGTTGTAAGGGTCATGGTCGTGTTTTGTATCCAGACAAGCGGGTGTGGGGGGAGGGGGGGAGGAGTGGGGAGGCCCGTGAGACGCACGCCTGGCTCTTGCGCCCTGATAGGAGGGTTTTCGAAAAGCAGGAAAGCGGCCCAGAGAACTCGAAATCAGGGGCAAGATAGTGGTGAACGTGAAAGATCCAAATTTCAAGGTTTGCGTCGATCATCGCGAAATGGACTCCGCTCTTATGTAATACTAGTATCATGCCTGTGCGCTCTAAGATTGGCGCCCTACCGCCTGTGGCCACTCTTCGCCTCTGTCTCTCTCACTAATCGAACAAATATCAAAGTAATGCCTCCATTCAATGCCTCCAAGACAAAGGTGCGAACATACCAAGCTAAATTACGAAAAAATCGGGCTCTGATGTTGCCGTAGATCCAACTTCGGTATGACGATAGGCGTCATATGGTCCACCATTACCAGCGGAGTTGAATATGTTCTCTCTGCATCAGAATTGCCGTCCAGCGGCTGCGCATGCTGCAGGAGAAGAAGTCTGCGCAAGCTAAGACTGCCCGTAGAGACATCGCGACCCTGCTTGAACAGGGCAAGCTCGAAAAAGCGAAGGTCAAGGTCGAGAACAGTGCGTCTGCGTCTATCTCCGCCCGCGCCTGCTGCGCCTTCTTAAAAACTGTTTTGCGAGCTGATGATCGATTGCAGTTATCAACGAAGATGTGTATGTCGAGCTTCTGGAGCTTCTGGAGCTCTACTGCGAGCTGTTGATCGCACGATTTGGCTTACTCGATCAGAAGTGAGAAGCAGATTCCTCCCAAGAGACCCATCTCAGCCCCCCGATTCCTATCCGATTGGTTGTGACGTACGCGCTGACTCTTCTTGATTTGAAGCACTCGGGAACCTGATCCGGGGGTCAGTGAGGGTGTCTGTGCGATTGTGTATGCCGCGCCTCGGACAGAGTTGAAAGGTATGTGTGTGTAGCGGTCAGGTATACATTCTTGTGGTGGCACGTCCGCCGATCGCTGGCAGGGTACACCTGAGATCTGCTTGGGCCTGAATGGCTATTGCCTTGCGTGCTAACGCTCTTGTTCCACTTCTATAGAACTTCATATCCTGCGTGACATTCTCATGCACAAGTTTGGGCGCGAGTTCGCCGTTGCGGTGATGGAGAACAAGGACAACTGTGTGAGCGAACGGGTAGGTCCGCGAATCTGTTTCTTTTCTATCATTTACGTTTGACCGACGATCACAGGTCACAAAGAAACTTACGTTCCTAACACCTCCCCCGGAGCTCGTTGATGCATACCTGGCAGAAATTGCGAAGGGTTATGGAGTGAATTGGGTGGCTCCTGGCCGCGCCGATAAGGACGACGATAACTCCAGTGACGAAGGCGGGTTGAAAGTAGGCCACTGTCATATATTCATTTTATTTGAGACAAACTAAATCCATTGGGCAGGTTCCTTCACCTGCTTTAGAGCCACCCTTACTTGCTGACGTCAAGGCCACTGCCGCTAATGTACCGGCACTTCCCGAGCTTCCTCCCACCGACGACTCGGATAAGGGCACCGCCAGCCCGGCGCCGTTGCCGCCGCCGCCGAAAGAACCAGAAGACGAGTTTGCAGCGCTTGCGAAACGGTTCGAAGCGCTGAAGAGAAGATAAGGATGGCCAGTTGCTGCTAGTGACAATCACTGGTGTTACTGCCGTGTGTAAATTGTACTTGTATGAACGGGCATGCATCGCCCCTCTGCCCACTGTCTGCTTCTTTCATTCTCTCCCTGCAGGCTGCCCTGCGGGTGTGGAGATATCGCATCGTCGTCTCAGGCACTGGTAGGCTTCAAGAGTGCAGCATCTGTCATTCTCATGGGTGCGTGGTCGTATCGGCCTGCCTAATCGGAAAGCAATGTGCAGTGGGGCACAGGAAGCTTCGATGGATAGCCTCCGGTAGGTGCATGTCTTCTCCCTGGGCTGCGTTCTCGTTGGTGTACGCCGTAGATTCTGCGCACGCCATGGGTAGTGGCCTGTCGCTCATGTGAACCCGTCCTCGGAGCGAGCGCACACGTTGCTTCCGCGTGTGTGGCCTCCCGGAGTCAGCCCGCAGCTCCGAGGTGGATGAGCGCTCACGAGATGTAGAGATCTGCCTCTGAAGCAACTCTCAGCTGCTGCTCGTACTGCAACCGGCTCAAAGCTCAAGCTTCTTTATAATCTCCGAGCGTACCCTCGTCCGCCGTACACCAATCTAGTAAATTATGCACTTGCAGATCTGGATGCGGACGTACGTGCACTCTTCTCACTGGACGTCGTGTTCTCTTCTCCTCAATCTTTCATTTACTCTCCGTGGCTCCCTGTCTCTTCTCGTGGACGCTCTTCGCCCTCGGAGCTTCATGTATCCAGTACGCTCGTCGGAATCTTATCTACAGGAGAAACAAGTCGAGAGAAGCCTCGCAGTCCGCCTGGCCCGGATGCTTATATCATGATGCACTGCCTACCATATCAGAGTCTACCGTCCAGCTTCGCCCTGCGTCTTTTTTCCTGCATTTGCTTCTTAGCGGAGACTGGGACTCTCAAGCTGCGCGTCAATTACCCATCGGTGGCTGTACTTGTGTGTCCGCTTGCCTGTTTTGGGCAGAACACCTTCGTTAAAGTGACGAGATTACGCCGAGTCCAATCATGCTACATATCGAACCTCCGCAATCCTCCACTGTGTGTTGCGCAGCGTGGCTGGTATGCTTCCATGATCCTTTCCCTCCTTCATAAATCTAAATGAACTGATTCTGCCTCCATTCCTTTCATTCGCTCGGGAGCACCGCAGGTCACAGATCTGGGAAAGCATGGCAATTCCTATTTGCTAATTGAAATTTGGTATAGAGCACACACACACACACACTTCCATGTACAGGACAGGAACGGACACCGCCTTCTCGGGTATCCTATCTTCGCACCGGGTGAGGTCGCGCACTTCATATACTGGCACTCGGGACTGGCCTCTAACACCGCGAAGGGGTGAGTCATCGCTGGCGTCACCGGTGGCAACCCAGCGCAGCCTACCAATTAATTCCTGAGTCTGAGCGCAGACGCCTCGAACTCAGGCTGCGCGTTCCCTCCGTCGCTCCTCCGCCGACGGCTCAATACCTCAGCCTGTTGCGGATGCCCTCTGAGGCAGGCGCCCCTCCGCTCCTGGGTGGCCTGGCTGCGCGCAGAACCTTCTTTGTAGGTCATACGCGGGTGCGCATGCGACGCGATTCCATGTCCCTTTGTTAAACACCGCAGGTCCGTTGGGCCTAGACACGCCTGAACTCAAAATGCATTCTTGGAGCCCTACACTTCGTGTTGATCGCCGTGCGGCTGAGCTGACTGGCTAGCCATCGGGTCCTCGGATACCTGCTCTGTTCTGGCCTTCGCCTCTTCTCGCGCAGCTCCCTGTCGGCGGAGAAACGGATCGCAGCATGCAGTGTATGAGCAGGGGCTCATATAGTCTGTTTAGCGACAAGAAATTCAGGCAAGCTGTCCGAGATCGGGGGGCTTCTTTCTTACTTGCCTTCCTGGGTTTTCTACCGTACGCGAGCAAGTATCGCGAGAATATTGCCATTAACCGGCTAAATAAACATGGTCAGTCTGTTGATCAAAAGAAGCTCGAGCTGGCAACGGCTTACCCGCCATGGCTGCCAGCGGCAGATTTCGGGAATCCTTGCTAGTTGCTTCCGTCTAGTGTACCTCATAATTATGAGGCGGAGGACGGAGGAAGGCGGGAAGCGTGGTGGAGGCATGTGCTTTCGTTTATTCGCTGTGAATCGGCCATGCTCTGTGATTGCGCGACTGGGCGTTCTCAAACTCGTGCGCAGAAGACGAGAAAGACGAAGTGAATGAACGGGAGGAGCGCGTGCAGTTACAAGTAGCTGGGCGAATCCCCCCCCCCACGCACTGGGAGCACTTTGCGAACGCTGGGTGTGTCGCTGTGTGTATCTTACAGGACCCGCTCAGGACCCGCTTTTTTTTAAAAAGTCACCGAGTGGCACGCACACATTTTGTATGTATCAATGATGGGATGAGGCTTTGACGATGCATATGTACTATGTGTGTTAGCTATCTGCAACGGTTTACGGTAGTTCGGTAGCTGTCCAGCGTGCGTGGTTTATGGTTTACGGTTCTCACATGCACGTTCGCATCCCGAGAATTGGCGAGCAGTCTGGTTGCCGGGACAGGGATCGGGCTGTACTGTTAAGGTTTGGAAATGGCCTGAGAGGGGCACCTGTTTTTTTATTAACTTTGAGCTATACATGGACAGCTCGCACACCGCTGGACATAAGAGGTGCGCAATGATGGATGAGTATACAGTGACTGATCGTATCTGATAATTCGCAGTGGATTTGATTATCATCATTGGATCTCACTAATAGGGTATATGATTATCGTGATGGCTAGTAGCAACAGTTGGCGTATATATGACAGTGCCGCGTTTATTCCGCCGATGGAATGCAGTGGACTGCGAACTCGAACCGCGGTATAGCCTTGCGGCGCCGGGCCTAACGAGCCTCCACCGGCGCGAACTCGGAAACGCGGATAGTAATGGACTTGCCTAGCTGCACATCAGTGAATGGTGAATGCACAGAGCAGCCGGAAGTCCGAGCGCATACATGTGTGTCACGGACTCACAAGAAGCTTTTGTGTTTGATCTCCGCCGGTGTGGAATGAAGCAAGTGGCCCTGAAGTGTGCGGGTAGTGTCTCGCATGTGTCGGCCGGCGGTTATAGGCAGAGGTATGGGATGCAGGTCCACCAGGCCCAGGGAGATCGACGCGTCGGACATAGCAGCTAGTAGGCATTAGCATACAGACACTGCAGCGCAGGTCCAGATCTGCAGTTTCCCTGATCTGCCTCTGTGCCTAGTTAGCACGCTTACACAAATTCAAGCCAGTGCTCGATGACCGCGGCTGTCCTGGCGTGAGGACGCGCAGCTGCGGGATTCTGAAGCGGATCCGCGCGAAGGTATCTCGATCGCAGAGAGTGAGTGCTCCCGCCGCCGGACGGCAACAGTGCCCGGAAGTCACATACTCTGCCTCCGTGCAATGAAAGCAAGGAAGAAGCGCCAGCGTGAGGGCTCTAGCTTCCGATTTGCGTCCTCGATCGTATGTATGTATATGAAAAAAATGCGGGTGGGGCGGGTAAAGGAGTTGGAGTGCAGCTTGTTTGTTATGATCGCCGCGAAAGAGAGTAGGCGCGTTACCGTGTTTGTTGCTTGTATGCACACGGCCCATCGCGATCTTGTCGATCATATAACGGCAACTCGCTGAATGCATCGTTTTCTCCGTTCGGCCTAGCATACCAGAAGTCCGCGCGTAATGGGCGATACGTTTCAGCTTGTTTCTGTGTCCCTGAGACGAGTAGACTAGTAGACAATTATCAGTTGCTATTCAAGGGAATGTGCCCGTGCTCGCAAGCATCTCGAAAAACAGCTGGCCTATTCACAAGCATAACCAGTGGGATACTAAACACGATTTCGAGGGTAGAGACGCTGTATAGAAGAAGCAGTTGTAGCGTCCGAGTCCTGCGGTTCGCATAAACATGGAAAATATAGCCGTCTTGGATCCCATGCCGTTGGATTTTAAAGAAGCAGAGGCCCCTCCTCGTATCAAGAGACAGATGTGTGACAGAACCCAGTATGGTCGGCAGAAGCGCCAGTGACAAAAGCAGAATGCAGAACGCTGATGACAAGACATTGCGAGAAACATAGCGCATAAGCACGAATTGAAATGACTGCTGCCAGTGGTGTTCCGTGATGCCCTTGATCATCGATGACAGCATTTGCGCAAGCAAGAAGCAAGGATAAACCCGTAACCGGTGCCGAGTGATCAACTTCTCACTGGCAGCCACTGGCACTGCATCGTTGCCGTTTACCGAGACATGAAGTGAAGTCTTGTTTTATAATTGTGTGGAGCAGCGTAGTGTAAGGCTGAAGCGTTGTACGGAATGCCGGGTGAACGCTGTGTGAAAGGACTGGTGTCCGGATGTCCTGATGTATCCTGCAGTCGATCGAAAGAGCTTTGTGAGATCAAAAAGGCAGTTAAAGTGGAAGAGGTGTCAATTGAAAAAGGGTCCGAGCTCCTCTGCGGAAGCAAATTCAGCACGTGAGAAAAGAGAGCATGTAAGCTCGGAGGATGCCTATCACGCTGGGAACATAAGACAGCAACAGCGTGCCTCCAAACTCTGTACGTCGTTCCGAGGACACTGTGCAATTCAAGCGCCGCGATCTCCGGGTGTCCTCTCGGAGGAGATACAGCAGCCAACCCAAAATCTAAAATCGCTCCCAAAATTGCATTGCGTGCCGGCCGATCCATCCGGTTGGCTGGCTCGGAGTGCGGGAAGCGGGAGGTGTGGCACCGGCGGCGGTCGACGGCACTAAAAGCCGAGCGGTGCCACGGGTCGCTGCGCCAGGCTGAGAGGGCCCCCGGAGATCAAAGTGTGTCCGCCGACCCGGGAGCCGAATCGAGAAATGGGAACCTGGTGTTTAGGAAAAGCAGAGAAAGGATGTGTCGGATGAAGATGTCTGGTTCGTGTATAAATCATCTTGCTCTTGACCGCCATGCCCAGCACCTTCTTCTCCCTCCCGTCCCGCTCGCCCTCACGCTCCCGACGCCGCCCCCCGTACGCTCCGTACGCGCCCCACGCCCATCATCCCCCACCAGCGAGTGCCATCACCGACTTCGGCACCATGGCCACCCTCCATCTCAACCTCGCCCACGCCCCGGACAACGACGACCGCGCCGCGCGCAGCAGTGCACACATCGCCAACGGCTTTGCGCGCCTGAACCTGGGCGGAGATGCGCCGTACGAGCCCATGCATGTCGTCGGCGAAGGCGACAGCGAGTTCCTGCGCCGCGTCGCGCGCTTGTCGCTCATGGACCGACACGCCAACGCCTCGCACGATAGCTCCGACAGCAGCTGGAGCACCTCCTCGCCGCCCAGCAGCCCGGGATACGCCAGCTCGGCCACCTCCTTTGACTTTGACCGCAACTCGGACATGGGCTCCATCGACGCCCGAAGCGCCGGGACGCTCTCGCCTGCGCCCTCGTTATACTCACTCACGAGTTCCATGCGCGATGTATCAACGAAGACAGAATACGGTCGTGCGGTAAACACGTACTCGGAAATCTATCGGCTTGCTGCGGATGAGGAAGAAGCTCAGCGCCTTGGTGAGTAGCATGTCTATACCCGAACTAGCACGGTTCTCTCATGGCATTCCCTCTGCGCTAGACACGCAACATCTAATGCTAAAGGAGATTATGGGCGACTATGTCGAGCCTATGTACGAAATACTTTCCAACAACGACGATCCTCTCTTCCCAAAGTCGTGTCTGGACGTCGGGTGTGGCTCAGGAGCATGGTAAGCTGGTCATATGCGCCTTATTTTGAGTTTCGAGTGCTGAGAACTTCGCTCTCTTGTTCTTTTCAGGATACTTGATGTCGCCCGTGACTTCCCACACGTCAACTGTGTTGCCGTCGATCTTGTCCCCATGCCCACAATGTATGTATCTTTTCCATCTTACTTAGATGTATATAGTATCTCAATGGATGGATTGGACTCATTCCCTCCGCTGTCTCCCGACACGTCTCAAAAATAGTGCAGACATGCCTCCGAATTTACGATTCGAGGTCGACGACGTGAACCTCGGTTTGGAACATTTCTCCGGAGAATACGATGTCGTACATGCACGCCTCGTCTCCTCGGGCATTCGAGACTACTACAAACTCGTTCACGATGCCGCACTGGCCCTCCGACCGCGCGGGCTTGCCTTCTTCATTGAGTTCGACTTTCGCGTCTACGACATAAACAAGCAACCACTCGTCCCAACGACGCAGGAAATTTGGGGCGATTTCGAGCCGCCGGAGAACTGGACGGGGACGGGAATGGGCCGCGTAGGAGGTGGATCTGCGCAGTATGGACGGCGAAACGGGTCTGGTCATATGGCGAATGGAAATGGGTCGAGGCCCCCAACGCCTTACTTAGCTCGGTGGTTCACGCTGGCCGGGCAGGCAGCCCGTAAGCGGGGCGCGAACATTGACGCCGCTGCTCTGCTACATCGATGGATATCGGAAGATCGAAACTACGAAGACGTCGTTCTACGCGAGTTTTACCTCGCTACTTCGCCGTGGGCCAAGGAGCCAAACGTCCGCAGATATTCTGAATACAAGAATTTATCGGACGAGGATTTGGAAAAGCATTTACGCTGGGGCGATGTTATGGGTGAAGATCTTGTCGTAAGTTGCACTGACAAACGGCGGGCTTCAGTGACCATTCTAACCGTTATCTAAATCTAGGAATTTCTACGATCTGGCCGACCTTTACTTCTGTCTACAGGTGTCCCTTCGCCTCGTGTTGACGAACTGCAGAATAGGGCGATGCAGGAAGTGCTTGAAGCGCGTATACCAATGTACATGCGCATATACAACGTATATGCTCGCAAGAGGCAGCGTCAGCACAGATATTGAGGTGCTTCTTCCTCCGATCAGTCTATGACATCGTCTCTATCGAGTAAACGTACTGTCACACCCGTACGCCCCCTTTCGTGCCCTCCATCATACACCCTCCTCGCCCTCCCGCGTATCCATCCCGAATTGCGGATCTACACATTTCTCCCCCTTTACCTCCACGAACGTCATTATCAACTCGCTGTCATTTTCTTTGCATTCCAGGCGTCTCCGCTTGGCACTTGCATTTCATCGACCGCAATTTCGCTCTCGCCCTGTACGCATTAACGCATCATCATCGCTATATCGCCATATCATATATCATCAACCTCCTTCCCGCTTTGACCAATTCCTGTCAATCTGCACCCGCTCCATGTTTTCTTGTGTCGCTATTCGTTGCTCCCAGTCATTGTTTTCTTGCATCAGCATAATGTCGTTTACCCATCACACATACTCGTACACATATTCCCATGTCGCATAGCACATTACGTTAGTAGACTCACTCCTAGTTAAATTGTCTGATAGTCAACCTGCAATTGTATCCTGTCGCTGATTTTTGCAAACTATATACTGTTCATCACAATCTTCGTGCCAGTGTGCCTTTACCCTACCCCTCTTCGACGAGAGTAATCTAGGTAATGTATCACTGATTCGTAATTGCGGCTAACGCTTGATGATGCACTGATATCGGCAGATGGAATTTGACGCAATATGGGCATCAATTGGTATACAGCGCTTTAGATTGATGAAATGCATGAACTTTCTTTTAGTCGAAGCTTAACCGTCATTTTCACCCACTTAGAGTTTTTAGGCGAATAGATGCGACTCTTTTCCCAACTTCGTTGTCATGGAGTCGGGAAAGAAATTAGGTGTACGGCAAAGCTCTCGTGTGCCAGTGCATGGCGCTATATGAGTACACGAGTATTTAGCGCTTAACAATTCGAGAGCTTGAGAAGGGAAGGCCCGGGGAGACTTGGCACTACTTTAATTGAATTTCATTCAAAAAACGTCGGATCCGGGCACACACACACAAACAAAGACAAATATGCACACCGAGTCCCTGTGCTTCAGCTTGAGCCAGATTTCAGGACCAGCCTGAGGTACAGCAACAGCAGCCCGAAGCGACTTCGAGTACTCGAAGACAGAAGATCTCAAGTCACCGATCGACGGACAATTTGACGTGCAAGCGAAGCATGCTGAGTTGAAGGCTGGCTGGGTTAGGTTATTGTACAGTAAAGAAGATTCTTTGAAGTACTGTACATTTGTACATTTGCGGACAGATTAATGTATGTACATATATATACACAAAGCAGCTGGACAGAGCACCCGGTAGCACCACAGCGAAGGGGAAATTGGTTTATAAACGGGGAAAGGGAAGAAGTAAAGGGGGAAAAGAGATGTTGAATACAATACACTTTATTGTTTATTCTCCTATATATAAATATATATCCCTGTTCTAAAATGGCGACGGTGCGCGCGAAAGCGAAATAGGCAAAGGAGGGGGGGGGGACGGACGGACTATTGACGCTAGAGGTGCGCGAGGGAAAGGGCCAATGGCGATGACGGCGTTGTGAAGTACCCATGAGGGAATAGAAAATCGGAAACGGGGAAAGCAATTAAGCGTGGCAGGCCACAATTGAGTTAGGCGAGCGTCTGGAAAGCGGGATGTGTACGGAAGTGGTAGGGCATGTAGACGATAAACGCAGAGTTAGAGAATAAGTGAGACGCCAGGAAGGCGATGGTAAGATTTGGGGGGCCCATTGTCATGTTGCATAAACGCATCGAGCGCTGGCAGAGAGTAGCGAACGAGGATGCCACGACACATCGTGGAAATCGCATTGACTGCGATGCAAAAAATTCAATGTCTTGACGGAATGGTAGTTCCGCGAGATAGTTGATGATCGTCGACAGACCCGAGGTGGAAAAAACAGAGTGTGCGTCTTTTCCGATTCATCCCCGTGCACCAGATCCAGAGGCGAGTCTTCCTCTTCCCGCTCCCTCAAACTAGCTTGATCTTCTTTGCCTGCTGACTTGACCCTGCGCTCGAACCAGGGCCCACTGACGTGCCCTTCGTGTCGCCCCCCGCCGCGCGCTTCTTGCCCTGCTGCGCACCCGGAGATTTCAGCTTCGCGGCGTCCTCTCGGATGCGATGCTGCAGACGCGCAGCAATCTGGCCAACCTCGCTCTCGGGTCCGTTAAACGTGATGGCATTGCGAGCCATCAGTTGCATATCTGCTTCCCAAGCGTCGATGGAGTCGTACTTGTCGGTCTCAAGCTTTGACCGGATCGTACGCAGGTCCCGCGCGTCTTTCCTTGGGATTATATCGAAGTAGGTGGGGATGCCGAGCACTACTGGGTCGACAGGTTCGCGGAAGACGAACCATCTACAAAAGTGATTACAGCAGTCAGTGATACAGTTCGCCACAACCAAATACACATGGCACCCACTCGATCTCGTGTGCGAGCTTGTTCATGACCGCCTGTATACTCCGTTTCTCTTGGAATGATAATTTCTTCTCCATAGCCTTTGCCCACTCTTTTCTAAATAGTTTCTCAACTATGTCAGCACATATCGTAGGATCGGTCGTAGGCGGGTTGAACTTTCGACAGTTAGCCAAGACAAGATGAACATCATTGGCAAATTCATCCATGGTTGAGTAAAGTCCTTGGTCGAGTTTTGTTTTCATTGTCCCAAAGTCCATGGGATTCTTAATCTCATCGTAATAACTATGTGTGCCGCAGTTAGAAGTGATATCATTTCGCTGAGAAATCAACTTACGTTGGACAACCATCCAGCACAGGGTCGACAGGTCGAGCAAAGATTATAGCTTGAGGAAGCTTCATGAGATTCTTCAGGACTTCGCGACACTTCCTCTCGCTGATTGGCGTTGTTGAAGCAGGGGTTGAAGACAGTTTCCTTGAGGCGGACACATGCGGGGTTATAGGGCCTGAGCTGCTTTCCTTCTCTTTCTCCTTTCCCTTCGCCTTCGCCGACGGAGAAGGCTGTAACACTTTCTCCACCGGCTTCTTCAGTTTCAAAGGAACCACTGGCTTCACAGGGACTGTTGTGACCTTGGCAACAGTTGCCGGCGGCGGTGTAGGAGGGGGAGGTGACTGTGCCTTTACCTTTGGTGCTTCAACTCGCTTCTCAGGTATGGGTTCAGGTTCAGTGGCTGCAAGGCTCAGTAATTCTTCCTCCGGGTCCAGTTCGACAACCCTGCGCTGCTTGGATGACGAACTCTTCACTGCTGGCTTGTCTCCGCGTCCGAGCTCTTCCATTGCAATGACTTCCTGAAGAAGGTCATGAGACCCGTCGTCTATATAAGGTGGAGGTGGCATATCGATAGCTTTGTGCTTCTTTGGTTTTGTAAGAGGTGCTGGCTTTGCAGCCGGCTTCGAACTCTCCGCTTGAGCTGCAGGTCGAGTAGCATTGCCGAGCTTCAGCTTTAAAACGGTCGACAGCTTCTGCGTAGGAGGCGGCTGTTGAACAGCGGGAATTGGTGGAGGCGCTGGTGCTGGTGCATGCGGTGGTGCTAGTGCTAAAACAGGTGGTTTTACAGCGTCTACCTTTCGACTGGGTGCAGGTGGGGGAGCCTCAGCATGCTCAGGAGCCGCATGCATCTTCTGCGCGTTCTTCTCCACATTATCAAGTGTATTGACAATACGTACCCATTCTGATGATTCATTGATCAACCAATAGACCTTGATAAGATGTAGCGTACTTACGTTTTTCAAAGAAGCTATTCAAAGCCACAGATTCGTTATAAGCGTAGGTTCCGGCTGGGTTGTACTTTTGGCAGTTCTGAATCATGAGTCGGAAATCGGCCTCGAAATCTTTTCGATTCTTATATCGGCCTTCTTCTAGATTGACGGTCATACTACTGAGATCCATAGGATGTTTCACTACGTCAAAGTAGCTAGGTGAAAGAAACATAAGTCAGAAGTCAACGAAAGAGGCTAATGTAACGAACTTCGGAGCTCTATCTCTGACGGGGTCCACGGGTTGTTGGAATAGAGCGGCGTGCTTGTGATTTTTGAGGCGTTTAAGAGCTGTTCTACACGCCTTCAAATCAACTAAGGACATGCCACTCGCTTGTGCCCTTTCCATAGGGCGCTCTTTCTTCTTCGGGGGAGCAGGAGCAAGCTTGAGAACTGGGGGAGGAGGTGGTTTAAATTCAGGTCGCGGCCTTACAGGTGTAGTGTCTGGAGTAATAGACACTGGGGTGGGCGTGGCAGGAACGCCTGGAGGAAGTAGCCTGAGCTTAGTAGATGTTGGCGTAGATACTGCAGATGTCGGAGTCGAAGGGACAATGCTCGGTTTCCTCCCGCCAATCTTGATCTGCGGCTTGGAACCCCTCGGTGCGATTTTAATACTCGGAGTGGGTAGAGGCGGCAAAGGAGGCGCAGATTCCATGACCGGAGTGGGCGGTAAATGTATTGTCACCTTAGGTACAGGCTCTTCTAGACCCCGGACCGCGAGGTCTGCAAGTTTGAGCATGCACCACCGCACCTCATAGTCAGCGTTCGGATCTCTGAATAAAAATTATGAGTCATAGTTGAAGGATTAACGAGTACGAATGGCTCACAATATGATAGGCATCACAAACTCTCGCAAAATTTCACTCTTCCCTATTTCTTTGTCTTTCCGTAAAGCGCGAATTACAAGATCAACATCCGTCTTCTTATTTTCTTTCATTTTTTCCGGTTGCATTGAACCATCCTCCTCAATCAACAGTGCCTCATTGTCTTTCGTTGTGTGCTTGATTTCTCCAATCATAGCAAGTAACGCCAGGCTCTCGCAGACATTTCGACCTACGTGTCTTCGGATGACTCGGGAAGAGTCATTCGCGATGATCGCGAGTATGTATTGCATGATTGGCGGAACATACCACTTCGTCAAGAACAACCCGTCAAACCCTGCCAGGCGTACCTCAGTGGCATTCCCTTCGCGAGTTGAAGTTAAAAAAACTTTAGGATCGCTAGTGACTAGGTTGGCCATCATGAGAACCATTTGAAACTGAACAACTATGAGTACCATCATAAGCATTTGTCATGGCTGTCGTACCTCCAAAGCGGCAACTGTCACGACGTTGTGCACAGACGGTATCAGGCGATCCATGCTCCTGTAACGTTCAACCTCCGAAATTGCCAACTGAAGTAACTGCTTGTCTTCATCGGTCTGGTCGAGTTTCGGCTCCGACCTCGTGAGCTCACCACGTTCTGGAGGCGCAGTAGAAACTGTGGCACATGCGAGAGCCGAAATCAAAGTCGAGATGTAGTAGGCGTCAGAGTACTGCATAATATCAGTAGCAGATTAGCTTTGAAATCACAGAATACTTACAGGGTTGGTCGTGTTGTCATTATAACGTAACTGGTCAACGAAAAACTGTCGAATTAAAGGTGGTGTTTTCCCGTTTTCAAACCGAACTTGCGATATTGCATTAAGCAACGCCTGATAGATGACTATTAATATGAGTCCAAATATAATGAATACGGTGGCTCACCTTTCGAACGAAGTATTCGGCAAAGTCTGAGAAATCGTTCGGCCGAGGAACATACTTATGACTGAAGAGATCCTGATTAGGGTCTTCAGGATCATAACAATATCGTAAGAACAGCTTAAAAAGGTGGAACAGGCCGATAAACTCAAGCCTACGTGTAGCACACTTGTTGAATGGAGGTTAGTTTGTATGGGAAGAAGCGAGGAGGCGAAGCAGTTTACCTTTACAAGTGTTAAGGCTGCCTCACATCGAACTCGGAAGAAGTAATTTGTGACCAGTACGGTTTTCGTTAGACTGCTGGACACGATATGCGTCGGTAGCCTTGATAAGGCATGGACGGCCTTCATTCAAATTAATTGATTGACATCAGTAACGAGTAAAATTGACGCACCTCGACCTGGGCCACAACATCACGATCGCGTTGCAACTGCGATACCCACATGTAATCAGGCTGCTCAAACTGTATTCGAGCTATCCACTCAAAATCGGCGTCCATTCGAATCCACTCGTACGTTGCACCGGCCATAGCCTGTTCTTCCTCTTCTGTCCAGTCTCCGACTTTCCAGCGTTCGCGTTCATCCTCGTTCTCCCACACTTCTAACCCGAAACCCATGTCAATCATGCCAATGGCCTCTGCTGCTTCCGTATCACCCTCGGCCGCAGCCTGAGCAGCAGCTTGACGTGCCAAATAACGTTTAGTGTTTCGTCTGACGCGCTTGTATTTGGTGTTGAATGGAACTTCGAAGCGTTTCGTGGTAGCTAGAATATCAAGAACGTGCTCGTAGGGTGTCCCATCGGCCTCGTGTATTCGGACAGTCATTTGCCCCTTGATAACCATTAGCATGTAGCAGTGAGACATATATGAAATCGCTAACCTCAAAGAAAGGCACTGGCTTGAGCACCGACATTGCAATCGGATTATCCTGATTAATTATGTGGGCCGGGCATTCCTGCCTCATTTGAATCTCCACCGCCATTCGTTTACGATTGAATGTAGCAATGAAGCTGAACTGGGGACACCCACTCCCGTAAATCCATTGATCCACAAAAGAGCGAAGGTCTGCCCCGCTAACTTTTCTGCAAGTCCTCAGGAACGAGTGTGTAGATAAGGAGTTCTGTGGCATTTCACCACTGATTGCGGAAAGGAAGACCTTAGGTAGTACACGGGACAGTCCTAGCGAAGTACCTGATTTTCCAAGCCTTCGATCTAGGATGTGCAATATAAGAGGAGCCTTGAGGTTTATGAACGCTAGTTGCGATGGGTCCGGGGGATCCATATTTCCTGGTTGACATATAGGTGGCATTTGGCCGTTATCGAGTTCAAGGACACGGTCCATGTCCTTTCGTAATCGGAAACGGTATTCGTTATTTCCGAAGAGCTTTCGGAGGCATAAACCAGCGATATACAAGCCGAGTCCGTTAACAAGCCACATATCCGACCAAGCCTTCGGAATGATATTGATACCGGCCCACTGACATGCTAGACTGTGAAGCAAAACCTGTCGAGTTTCGAAAACCTGGTCAATCATATCTTCACCATGCAACAGATCCGTGGAAGTTATCGTCAGCGTTGCGCTGTCAAACCGCTGATTCGACAACTCGTCAACGAAGACAAGCTTGTAAGAACCGAATGGATAAGAGCCAAACTCAGTTGAGTAGAAGTTCATTGCTGATCGCAAGAAAGGGACAGTAGTTGGTAGAAATGTGTCATAGCCAGGGAGACAGAAAGCGTGCATGATTGCCTGAGAGCCTGCCGATTCCTCCGTTAGTCCAGCGACTTCAGTTGGGATTGAATACACAATGAAAGGCCCGGCAGCGAAGGCAATGTGTTGGACCGACGTAAGAATAGGCTGCGAGAATAGGAAGATCACTTTGTTCGGATTGTTTGGATGCGCAATCTAGAAAGGCATGAAATTTTCAGGCCGGTATACATATGAAGACCACTTACCTTCTCCACTAATTCCCCACTGCAAACGACAACTGTGGGCTGATCGTTACCCCCATCATCGCCGTCAATGACCATCGCATCCGAATCATCTTCAAGGCTCTTTGGTACTATGAATTCTAGTTCCCATGTGCACTTCTCCCATAAGTTATCAAGGCACGGTACCCAGCATCTCGCCGCGTCTGGAGATGAGGGAGTCGTGTATACATGGGGGACACGCTATTGAATGAAAATTAGCTCAACGTCGATAAATCGCAATAGCTAACGTACATAAGGGTACGCATCACTCGGCAAGACGAACTGAATTCCCTCAGCAGGATTTCGAACGTGGTATGTAACGCGAACTTGAATAGGCGAAAATTCCGTTGCATGTTGCAGATGCGCGACATGCGGAGTGAATGGCTCCGGGGTCGCAGCTAGAAGACAATGAGCAAGGAACATCGTCTCTATCGGGCATGTAACGTACTTTCGCGTGTAACACCCCCTACATTTGAGCCTGTACTCCGCACGGCAATCTGGCGAGGGAGCGGGATTGCTAATTCTCCTTCATCACACTCTGCATACGACGAATAAAGCTTCCTCTTCAACTCCGGGTGTCGATGACAATCGGTGATCTCAGAGGTCAAGACGTTCGATAGCGGATCAAGATACGCCCAATCTTGAACGTTGTAGCCACCAACTTGGACGGCGGTTACCGCTACAAGAACTTTAGCAAGACGATCAAGCTTATGTGCAAAACACATACTGCATTGTCTCGAATGTAGATAGATGGTTTTCAGTTCTTTGCTCGTAGGAACTATTGTTATTTCGGTATATCCCTATAAATGATAAAGTCTGAGAGTTTGAGGCAGAACTGGTCGTAAGAAACACATACGAAGAGTAATCCGGAGAAGTCAATCTCTAAGACCACCTTTTGGTGACTAGTGGATATCACAGAGCCAGTAAGTCATTCCGCCACACTCTAGTTGATAGAAGAAACTTATATAGTGAAACCCTTGCGAACATGTTCGCGCTGCATAAGACGACGAGAGGTAGAGGTGGATGCGAGGTTTGTAAGGCCGACTTGCTCAATTTCAGTCGCGCGACAAGCTATAGGTCGCTTAGAACGTTATATGGTATGAGGTTTTGTATGTTGCTGTCGTTAACAGTGAATAGGGAGAACACCGCCAACTCCGGGTGTGAAGTACGACTAATGGCTCGCGGTGGAAGGATCACGGCCGCTCACCTTCATGTTTGTTTGGTCGGACCAAATAAGCCTGAGGTATCATCCGGCGATGATGTCACGTGACTCATCGACGCAATTGTTTTTCAAACCTCAAATCGTGTAGAATCATCAGACGTCCGACTCGATTGCTCAAACTTTACATGTCAATGATTGCATTAAGTAGAGTCACGCAGCAAACTACATAGAGGAACATCAGATAATGTATGAGGTCGGTATCATACGGCATATCATTTGATTACCGGCCGGCTTCAGGCTTTCAACGCATGAACCAGCTTCAATTAATAAATACAGAGTAATTCGTTGTTATTTCGGACTGCAGAGAGATATAACCAACATTGGAATCCGCAGCAAGCGTCAGAGTTATGACTTAATTGCATTTGCCAAGAAGATAGATTTACTTGATTTTTTGCGCCGGTTCGTCGGACTCGGAAATCTGACACCGCAGCCCGCGCCAGTGCCTCCAGGGCTCCCATGCATTCGTGTGCTTGTGGTACAACTCGACTGAACAACTTCAAGTTCAAGTTCAGGTGAAAATAGAGAATACAAAGAACAAGCTCTGATACACACGAAGAAGATCTGGTGCGGTGACATGTTCACAGGTTTGGTACGTATCTTCGAAAACTTGAGCAGCGTCGACTGATTCTGTTAGTAGATCGAACACCTAGGCCGAGTCTCGAGTATAAGTAGAGATGAGGGAGGCTGCACACTCACCATTTCAGATTCTGCACCAATTCTTGAAGATTGTCACATAGGAGATTCAATAGCGGTCAACGGTGCTTGCCTTACAGTGACTGCATTTGACTCGTCGCCGGCGAACGAAGGGGGTTGGTTCACGGTGTGGCTGGCAAACGAAACACTATCAAGGACGGATCTCGGTGAGCTATACCGTACGAAATTTGGATTATAATCTCCAACTCTTATTAGGCGATAGAAAGGTTGGCGATCATGTTAACCTCGAGAGGGCGATGGGGGCGCATGTACGGTTTGGAGGGCATTTTGTTCAAGTGAGATCAATCATACCTGCGGAAATAATGCCTGCTGATATCTGATGGCACACCGAAGGCTCATGTCGATACAACAGCAACGATATTATCTCGGTCTCCGGATGGTGATTCGGTGCGCCTCGTCTTCCAGCTCGCTCCGTCGGACCCCCATACTTCCTCTACCATGCGCCATATTATTCCAAAGGGTTATGTTGCAATAGATGGCGCTTCCTTGACTATAACCCAAGTCGACGATGCGTCTCGGACTTTCGGTGTTATGCTCATTCAACATACACAAGAAAAGATAACCCTGGGAAAGAAGCCGGTAGGAAGCAAAGTGAATATCGAGGTTGATATGGTCGGAAAATATGTGGAAAAGAGCGTGGTTGCTGCACTCGGAGGCGAAGAGGGAGGGAATGAAGGTATTCGAGGTTTAGTGAGGAACATCGTGGAGGATGTGCTTAGAGAACGCGGGTCCCATTAGATATTCAGTAAATGTAATGTTCTGCATCAGATAGAGTTAGAACCCAAACCCCGTCTCGTGTAGGGATGTTAAGACTGATTGGAACCTGGAGTACTACGAAAGTTTGGATATTGAAGTTGAGAGCCATATAATCTTAAGGCGCGAATTCAAACTCGAACATGATGAACGCGGCGTTGTCGCGCTTTCAAAGTCCGCTGCGACGCGTCGTCAGACACGCGTTCAGGTTGCAGACTTTCACGACTGAACACACCTCCATACCAATTAGACATCGCAGTTGCTTTCCCTCTGTCCTTCTCGTCGTTCGTCCACGATGTACTCTGCAGCCTCGAAAGTGAAAAGAAGGACACATTCCCGCCCCGAACTCTCCGATGAACAGAAGCAAGAGATCAAGGAAGCTTTCGAACTTTTCGATACCGACAAGGATCGCTGCCTTGATTATCACGAATTGAAGGTCGCGATGAGAGCCTTGGGATTTGACCTGAAGAAAGCAGAAGTGCTCAAAATCTTGCGCGACCATGACAAGACGGGTCATGGACTTATGGAATTCGACGATTTCGCGAAAATCAGTAAGTCGTCCGAGAACTATATATTTGCCATTTTACCTTATAATTGCCCAGTGAGCGAACGGATACTAGCTAGAGATCCTTTGGATGAAATAAAGCGTGCTTTTCAGCTATTTGATGATGATAACACGGGCAAAATCAGTCTTCGAAATCTACGTCGAGTGGCGAGGGATTTAGGTGACAAACTGGACGATGAGGAATTGTACGAGTTTTTTCTATTTCTCCGAGCTGCCTAATCAAATGTTCTTTTCTTATACAGACAAGCGATGATCGATGAATTTGACTTAGATCAAGATGGTGAAATCAATGAACAAGAATTCATCGCAATCATGACAGACGACGCATGACAGCATCCAAACGACTTATTTCCATCGCTTTGTCTGTATTCCAGTGGTACTTTTGCATCTCATTCATTCACTGTCTTTAGTTGTACGCTTATCTTTGTAAGACTAGTCCACAATTCATACCAACCTCGACGTTTCTTTGCAACCGTCTATCTCAGTATTATGGCGAGTGAAGATCGGCATATATCAAATTCACCTACCTCAGAGGTTTCAAGGAACTCTTGAATTCCTGTGACCTTGGCCGTTCTCATCGTTCATCAGGAAGCACGCTCGTGTCAATGTTTATGCAGAGATGCACATCGCAGTCAAACCACTTGTGACGGAAATGTGGAGTTGGCGAGCGCCGTCTCTGGCCACGGCAGTTGTGCAGCGGCTCCTTTACACGGTCCTATGATCATTGTTCGGTCATATGATTCATCATCAAGGCATGCCTAGAACTTCGAAAACCAAGAAAAAGACTCACTAGGTGAGTAGCTAAGCAGGTTAAATTTCTTCCTGTTTGACAGCTATGTGATGCTTCTCATATGATAGCTTGCTGTGGGAAGTCTTTGGACTTACTCAGTGGTTTTAAGCGTGAACTAGGCAGAAGCTCCCTCACGATTCGCTGGATTTAGGCGCAAACCTCCTACTACCCTTCCTTCTCTTTTCGTCTACCGACAATCCACCGAACAAGAGATATTTTTACTTTAGGCGATGTCATGCTCTAGTTTGCCATCCTTCGGATGCAAGGTGGCAAACTCGCCAAGGCGGTCAGCAGTTACAAGAAGAAAGTATGGGAGCTTTTCAGCCATGACTCTTATAATGAGCACCTTGAAGGTTCATGTATAGTTTTATGCGAGGGCGGATTCATATATCATCATGCTCGCTGCTTTCTGGTTTCTCGCGTCCCTACTAGCTGCATTATCGTCAGCTGCTTCGGTGCCCAAAGGTTTTGTGTCGACACATGGTGGCAACTTCGTGCTGGATGGTAAACCTTTCGTGCGTAAATTTCACTATTTTCTTGGGCTTCCAAGGGCTTGTCTTATGTAGAATCATCGGAAGAGCTTTGTAGGAGCAAATTCATACGTCAGTTCATTCGAAAGGAAGTTGACCCAAGGTTAACCATAACACTCTGTAGTGGCTCCCCCTCCTCACAACACCGCATGATGTCGACATAACCTTTCGAGGGATACAAGAGCAGGGGATCAAAGTTGTTCGCACATGGGCTAGTCGTGAAATATCCTTCCGCTCGAGCTCTCCTCTTACAGCGACTACAGGGTTTTAATGCTATAAATGGATCTGAACTCGCCGGCGCTCTTGAGTCCAATCTTACCTACTATCAGGTAAATCCCCCCATCGAACTTCAGAGAGAGAGTGGCAATTCGTTAACTCTTCATTCATTATCGTACAGTTGTGGAATAGCAGCCAATGGATTCTGAATGACGGTCCACAAGGACTTCAAAGATTGGACAATGTTGTGGCTACTGCTGAGAAATATGATATTCGTTTGATTGTTACACTCACGAACAACTGGTATGTACATACATGCATCAGGGTAAAAGGCGGTCTTTCTAACAGCAACTTTACAGGGTCGGTTACGGAGTAAGGATCAAAATGATACATCCTTATCGAATGCCTCTTAAGCTCTTCCATTCCAGGGGTCTGATTTGTACCTCAACTGGATTATTGGCTCTCAGGCCACTCATGATGAATTCTTCACGAACAAGAGAGTCATTGCATCTTACCGTAAGTCTTGTTACATTCTACTTCGACACTGATAAAACTTAACAACGTGTCTAGAATCCTACGCCAAGACCATTGTTGAGAGATATAAGGATTCGCCAGCGATCTTCGCTTGGGAACTCATGAACGAAGCCCGATGCCTAAGCGACACCTTGCCAGCCGGGCCTGACTGTGTTCCGGGCAGTAACACCTTGTTCAACTGGTACAGCGAACAGTCTGACTTTGTCAGGAGTCTGTGAGCCTATGATTAATCCCACTGATCGAGCTTCATACTCAGATTGGTTTAGGGATCCGAACCACTTAATCACTACAGGCGGAGAAGGACACTTCTTCCTGAAGAACCCACCGAGCTTCTGGTTCAACAACACCCTGACTAGCGACTACAATTTCAATGGTCAAGGTGGAGTATACCGTTGCAAGTTTCCCAAATGCTATCGGCTGACAGATTCGTCATAGCTGGAGAAGATTTCGATAAGGATCTTCAGATACCGAACATTGATTTTGCCGTATATGTACACACTCGCTGCTCTGTACGGGTGAAAAGCAACTAACGCTACCCCCCTAGCACATGTATCCGCAAAGCTGGTATCCTCAGCTAGTAAGCTCTGATCAGCAAGTCATTTTGTTAGATTTGTGAATCCGGACGTAATACTTCAGATATTCCCTGGCTCCAATTTTTCGATGGAAGATTGGGGTCTCGGATGGATACAGGACCACGCAAATGGTTGGTATCATCAAACATCACCCGGTTAGAACACATGCTCACTTACATCGTAGCCGCAAGCAGTGCTGGAAAACCCCTTATAATAGAGGAGTTCGGACTAAACGGACTGGGTACGTCGTTTATCTCGAACCTGACGCGCACCTGAGGCTGACTCTCCTGTGTGTCCAGACAATAAGACAGCCATCTATCCTTCCTGGGTGCAACGTGCACTTGACACACAACATGCGTGAGTATCGATTTAATGATGATACTTTGATGACTGCTGATCCGATATGTGACAGCGGGTAGGCACCATAATTATACTTTTTCTTAAGCACCCATTCATTCGTGCTGTGCTTCCATGAAGTATAATGCCCTGGCAATTTGGGCAGCTGGGTCTTACAGAAGATGGTGGCAACCGTTTGATAAAGTATGCTGATGCACTCGTTAACGGTGTAAGTGCGTTTCACATCGTTCAGCTTCAGGCCCTGACATGATTCCGGATAGGCATCTCCAAACGATGGTATCCGCTCAACTTCAGATAACATTAGACTATCTTTGCTAACCCTCATACAGGCCTGGCGATCTATACCAACCAAACACAGCTGGTCGATATCTTTATGTATGTTCATGTCAATCTCTATCACATACAGCTGAACTCATGCAATCAATAGCAATGCCGCGAAAACTATGAGCAAGAAGAGTGGATGAAAAGCGTGTTTGTTCCGGCGTGCCATGGTGACTTGTTAGTCTGGGGTATCCTTGTTTTGGTACATCAAGATGCTCCTTCAATGTGTCGATGGCGAGCGTCTATAAGATCAAGATAGGCCGCCTCCATAAGAATGAAGAATGCCTGTGCTTCTGTGCTGAATACAATGAGTTAGCCTACATATAAAACCAGAATAAGGATGGAGGAAACACGGACGCTGTTCCACTGTGGTCGAAAGTGGGGCTTCCACAGACACTTCGAAGGATCCCAAATTTATCTACTCGTGCATGGACAGCCTTCCTGATATCTTCAGCCCTTTCAACATATTTCTGAGCTACATTATCCATCTGCGCTAAACGGAAGATCGTATATGCCACTTGCTGTGCGACATTAGCGTCTACGAACGTTGATGGGTCGTCCAAGGTATCGTGAAATTAGTGATCATCTCTCTGGTAGGAGAGAATCTTGGCGAGGCAAGCCTTTACCCAGCTCATCAAAAGGAGGGAGTATTGCGCAAGGTCCTCCTCATTCCGTATGATATTCAGGACGCGCACTATTCCTGCGAGAGCCCAACCATTTCCGACCCCCCAGAGTGTCTTCCTCTCCCATTCGTTCGAAGAAGAGTCCCAGATATGACCATATAACTGATGCTCTGGTCGGAGTAAAGTTTTCTGGTACGAGGAGAGCTGCTTCAAGGCTTCGTCAGTAAGCCCCTTGTCTTTCCAATAAACGCCTACAAACGCCAGTGCTGGCGGACCCTGTACAATACCATGTCATAGTGCTTATAAAGCAGCAGGGCAGAACACAGTACCATGTAGATTCCATCGACCCAGAGCTGCACTTTGTCGATCCTATGCGACAATGTTCCATCGGACGTGCGGGGCGTGTCCTCCTTCATAAGATAGTCAATCTGCTTTCGAACCGCTGCCTCAAACTTTGGCTCTGGTATCGCTTTCGCAAGGCTCAGAAGAGGCTCGACAAGAGAAGCTGGATCTTCACAAGACAGTATGTCAACGAGAGATGCAGAGCCGGACAAAATATCTGGTCATCGTTACCTAGCAAGCCCGGATCGCCTTTATTCAACCTGACAGCCAAACGACCATCCGAGTCTTGTCGGACGACTGAGTCATGACACAGCGAGTATAGAGCGATGTCCTCAGATATGTCGATATCGCATGCCCGATCCCACTCCAATAAAGCTTGGGCCTGAATCCGAGTCAAGGGACATGAGCCGCAGTACTCTTGCAAACTATACATGTAGGTAGCCGCTGACCGCCACGCCTTGTTCCCAAGAGGCTCAAGAATGAATCCTAAGTCCAGCGCGCATCCACCGATCAGCATGAGTGCTCACCTCTCTGCATTCCAAGCATAGCCTGCTTGACTGCCTCCACTCGCAGCTTCGTCACTTCCGAAAGTAAATGAGACCTCGACATTTCTGTCAAATGACTTGAGTCTACAACACAGCAAATGCACGTTTGGTGGTCTTCAGAGCAGAAGATAGAGGTGCTCACTGATTCTGAGATCCAGAGTGCCATATATGATGGCTTCGTAAAAGCCAGTCAAATCTAGTGAATCAGACGCCACGCCATAGCGACCAGAATATTATCGGAGAAGAACATAGAATGGCAGTCTGACAAAGCTTGGCGACGGTATCAGATCTTGCAGCAATGAAGATTTAAGAGACAGGCAGAAAAATGAGAATAGTCATTAAATAAGATGCACAATGATGCATTGCAGTAATAATGTCCGACGATTGATAAACGATAGTAAGAGATGCATATACTACAGTAAAGTCTGATCCAAAGCCAAAAACGAAGCGAGTAAAGAGTACTGGGAGTATGCAACATGATGTTCGTCTAGATTGCCGGAATGATGTCCATAATGGTGTGGTGATTAAGTTGGAAATCAATACTCTCGACGGTCGGGTCTTTGCAGTCGCGATGCCTTGCGACCAAACATGCCTTCAGCTGTAGTATAGATAGAGTATGAATTAGTTTGGAAACATACGGGATACTACCACATCGTACACGCCCCCTCCCCCTGCCCGTGCATCCGTAATTAGTTGGACATACCAGGATGAGGTTGGCTTCTGCTAGGAGCCTCGACACCATTTCCATATGCATAATTATTGCTATAGGTTTCGTAACTGTGGGGTGTAGGTTGAGGTTCTTGGGTATACGCCATCGAGGGATGTGAAAGGTATCCGTCACGGTCGTCTACTGATCCCATGCGCGTCTCCCCTCGTGTGCCCCTTCGCTGCGGCGGGTAGCCTGCGGCAGCAGAGCCCGATGGTACTGGCGCAGCATCGGAGTAATCGAACGAGCGAGGTTCTTGTGATTTCTCCCCTAAGATGGTTGACACACTAGCGCTGCTGTCATTTCTTTGATGCGTTGGGACGTAGTTTCCGCGCGGCGAGTCATCGAGGGATGGGCGCGCATCCCATGGGTCGCCACGGTTTGTCGCAAGCGGAATATCAGCAACCGAGTACATGGAGTTATACTTCTCGTGGTCAAGACGCTGGCCGGTACCGTACGACGAGATTACAGTGTAGAGGTAGAACTAGAAGTGAATGAACGTGAGAGATCTGTCTACCAAGCCATTGATGTTCACTAACCTGCATGATAGCAAGAACAACCCAGAGGCCGCCCATCAATCCGACGTCCACCCATGCGAATATGTTGCAAAGTGTGCCTCCTTCATCAAAAGTCGGCACGTCTGTACCATCGGCGGTGGTAGAATTCGTGAAGAAATCAGATTCGCAGTTTGTGACTGCTTTGTTGTGTCGAGTTGCAGAGACTATGATCCAAGTCAAGGCAACTGCGAAAGCAGCAAGCGACAGAAGGATATGAATCGTAGTGTAACGACGGAACATCACTGCCTTTTCCTGAAACAGCAAGCATATTTAAAGTGCGTCTTACTACGCAATAATTGAGTGTAAGAAGACGTACCTTGAAAACCCCCAAAAATCCAAAGAATTGCACTCCAGCAGCTACAAAGCATATAATGGCAAGTAGCCACGATGCAAAGCCAGGGACAGCAGCACCGACGACTACAGATTATAAATTAGCAATGAAGAAGCGCGCCAGAATGGCACGGTGTAAGGCGAGCAAGAGTACATACGTGAAGGGGTAGCCACTGAGAGGATTGCGACCAGTAATGCAAGTAGAAATTGCTCAAAGAGAGCTGCGTAAATACCCGCATTCATCACAGGGATGGCGCAGCAACAATAGTCCCGTGGCTTCATTGCGAAAGGCGAAATAATACAATGTTTGCAAAGTTACTGGATGGCGATGTCGTTGCGGCCCGTTTTCGAGAAGTAAAACCTCTTCCCAGAAGAGTTTAGTGGTCCGAATAGAGGCAAGCAGACAGCTATGGAGAAAGTAGGCTCTGAATGATGGGGGAGGATGTTGATGGTCGAGGGACAAGGAAGCGCAGCTTGCTGCATCACAGCATTTCGCGCCAAAGGCTGTTGGCCCCCGGCGGTGCACTGCCACTGGCAGTGGTACGTGAGGACCCCTGGTATCGCGTCATGCCAGGCTTGACATGCTTTGTTTGGGCAGCTGAACCGAGAGCGGTTGCGTATACACTCCTCTTCTCCTCAATCCACGACCCCTTACTCGACAACGGACGACTCTTGACGACTGCAGCAGCACTATGAAGTTCCTGACGCTACTTGTTGCGACCCTGGCACCTCTGTGTGCCATGGGCTCAGTAGTCTTACAACAGAACGATATGCCAGAAGGCGATTTGCCTGTGAAGACGATGGATGGTTGGGAATGGACAGACTGCGGTATGTTTGTGACTTCAAGCAATACCGAATTATCTCCTAATATAAATATGCCTCCAGGAGATTCTACGGATCCCGTTAAGATTAATTCCATTGAGATCTCTCCTGATCCCCCTAAGGCAGGACAGAATCTGTCAGTGAAGGTCGCCCTCACAGCGAAGGAGAAAATCGAGGTTTGTCCACATTCGAATGCCGGGAACGAGATGCTTATGTACCCCATCAGGAGGGCGCGAAAGTGGATGTACTAGTGAAGCTTGGTCTTGTGAAGCTACTAACAGCGACATTTGACCTGTGCGAGGAAGCGTGAGTTTGATTATACCTCCTATAGAGAACGCGTCGTTAAACTTGCGCAGACGAAATGCGGAAACTGATGTACAGTGTCCGGTCGAGCCTGGTGATTATACAATCGAGCAGGTCGCAGCTTTGCCAAAGGAAATTCCCCCGGGTGAGTGATGTCTTATCGGTCTATGATGAGGAGACTGATTAATGTTATCTCGCAGCCAAAATTAATGTGCAAGTGAATGGGTTTACTAAAGACGAGGACAACCTCGCATGCGTCAAAATCACGGTAGACTTTAGGCCCAAGTTTCCTCGTATATGGTGATCGTTACGACTGATATATTGATTTTGGCTTGCGCTTGAGTCTTGTTTATCTCTACCTCGATCATCGCTCTTGAATCCCTCATACCTACAAGCTTGTACATATACCGGTTGATAATTTTACGTGCTATTCCGTGCGTTTTTTCAATTGTTTGACGAACCTGACTTCATGTTTTGCGAGGCGGTGGATGAATATGCGATCATCTGCGTTATGATACGTATGCCGATTGGGGAAAAACAAGGGTTCCGAACACTATGCATTGCGAGCGGAATCAGAGCCACCCGAGGCTCAGCCAAGGGTTTCTCGACTGCCTTACTCGCTTCTTACGACCGGACATCTTCCATGCAAGTACGCTCTTCGGTTCAATTGGATGGTTCCGCCGACAACGTGAGTTTGGTGGAGCCTGTCGGGCAAGGTAATATCAATGATTCCATACCGCATTCCTCTCCACCCAGAGGCTTCGCGCTGCCTATATTTCTGACAGTGTCTAGTACAAACTTGGCTGCGTGGTCGCTTCTTGTCCGTCCCGATGCAAACCTTCGTTGCTTCCCCGACAGTGCTCCACCTCCCCGACCGATGAAGAACGCGCACATACGTCGTCGACGTCTTTGGCCGTGTAATCACGGTAAAACTGCTAGTCGTCACCTATAAAACCCCGATGTCAAGAACCCCCCCTCACAATTACTTCCCCATTCCCTATTACCAACAATGTCGCAGCCTACTGTTGATACCAGCCATAATGTCAAGTCCCATCCCGGCACTTTCTCTCAAATGCCACAGAAAGAGGGTACTCTGGAGACGAACTACCAGGGACCTGTTATTCCTCCGAGCACAAAAGAACGCAAGAAACAGAGAACACTGTGTAAGCTAGTGGTTGAGATCTTGTTATGTCTATACTGATGACTATACCCCAGGCCTTTTGTTTGATGGAACCGGTAAGCACATACGACGCTGCGCACATCACCTTATAATGACTTTCATCTAGGTGACCAATTTGATGCCGACAACTCCAACGTTGTTCAGCTCGTCTCTCTCCTCAAAAAGGGTGAGAGCAAACAACAATTAGTATATTATCAGGTAATATGCTTTCTTCGTATATGAGTTGACATGTGTTGATCACTTCATTCTTTAGGCCGGGATTGGCACATATACCATCCCGGAGATCGCCACTCCAGGCGTGTCAAAGTTCCGCCAAACCGTTGACATGATGTTGGGCACAAGTTTGAACCATCATGTCATGGGCGGATACGAGTTTCTTATGGAAAACTGTGAACTATTATCACTCCGTTTCTGTTATCGTTGCTCAACGATTCCCCTGTTCCTAGTTCGTGACGGAGATAGGATTTGCATCTTTGGTTTCTCCCGAGGTGCCTATACGGCGCGTGCACTCGCCGGTATGATCGAGAAGGTTGGCCTTTTGCCGTCCGGAAACCACCAACAGGTTCCCTTCGCATACAGGATGTATATGCAAGATGACGAAGAAGGTAAGTATTCTTATCAAAATATGAATGTGTAACTGTCTAATATGTTGTCTTTCAGGTTGGAAACAAAGCTTTTTATTTGTATGAGTTTTTTTTCAATTTCGATTACTAAATCTTATATCGCCTTGCTCCTTATGCATCACAGAAAAAGGTCTTCTCTATGAGCGTCGAAATCGAGTTCCTTGGCGTTTGGTGAGTATCAGATGCAAAGAAAGGGAGAATTTCTGACTAACTCTACACAGGGACACCGTTGATTCCGTCGGCCTTCTTCCTAAGCATGTCCCCTTTACGAAGAAGAACACTTGTGTAAAGACGTTCAGACACGCCATCGCCCTAGACGAACATCGCGTTAAGTTCAAACCAAATCTCTTCGGCGAGAAGGCCATGATGGAGAATAGAGATTTCGATCTGGAATCCGACTTCACGTACACGCCCATTGGCCAACGCCTGACGAATTGGAAAGATACCATCAGCAAGTGGTACTATGGGAAAGGATTCAAAGACATAGACGAGAGGTACAATGAGAGCAGCAGGCTTCAAGACCAATATACGGATCAGACGAAAAGGACGGATGCTCTTGAAGTATGGTTTGCTGGATGTCATACAGGTGATTCCATCATCTCTACAAGTAACCATTTAGATTGCTTAAGATGACTTGTAGATGTCGGCGGAGGCTCCGTATCAAATGACACCAGACACAGCCTAGCGCGCATTCCCTTACGGTGGATGATTCGCCAGATCTTCCTCACGAAATGCGGGATACAATTCGAGGCTGATCGGCTTCGTGAGGTTGGCCTGGATCCGAGCAGCTTATACCCGGAAGTGAAGCCTCGTCCACCAGCGCTGCCGGTCGACTCGGTCACGAAGCCCGAAATCTCGAAGGACCAATTGAAGGACGACTCGGAAGCAATCCAGTGCAAATATTGCACTCCGTCAAGTCCGATGAGCAGCCATAGCGAAGGCACGGTTGTCGAAGACTCTGTAAACGAAGAACACGAGGACCTACATGACGCCCTGTGTCCGATTTACGATCAGCTCGAGCTGAAATGGGGCTGGTGGCTCCTCGAGTACATCCCTCTCGTTCACCTGAGACACAGGAACGGAAGAGCAGAGAAGACAATTTAGTGAGTTCTTGTTTCTTCACCTCATTGTTTTGTACGCTTTCGTCTTTCTCTTGTTTGCCGATAACGTTTTGTTGTATTTACGTTGCTGATGCCGCGCTATCTATGTTTTTAGTATCAACGGTGGCCGCCCTCGTGTTCTTCACGGCCAGAAGAAGAATCGGATGAAGGTGCATAGGTCCGTGAGGGCGCGTATGGATGCTGATTGTCTAGCGAACGGGTATACACCTCATCTTAAGTTTGATTGCGAGCCGGAGTGGGTAGATTGAAAGGTGGATAACGGTTTCATTTTCTCTACTTAAAGTTCAAATGTATAGTACGGTACACATAGTAATGTTCTGACTATGTAGTCCCTTTTCCAATGAAATTAACGAACAAGTTCAATGCAACATTCAACGAAGTTACGAACGCCGGAACTCTGGTGTTCTCGGGTGAAAGAATGTGGGAAATTTGAAAAAGAGTGAGCGTCTAGTCCGCCCTCCAAGATATCTTGTCTTCATCTCGAATCTACCTCCAAATATGTCATGATATTGATCACCTGCAGAAAATCCGTTTGTTCGATCCCATCATGGCCTGATCACGTAGAAACCAACCTTATGCTCACGCTAACTCTGAGGTCGAGTTTTTTGGGCGCCTCGCCACTTAGTACTGCCCGTGCTGTCCACGCCTTATTGTGAATGTTGGAAAATGGCTACGCTTGTATTGTCTGATCGCTCAGCGGGCTCTGGTAATGTCTCATTCTATCACTATAAAGCTTGTCTGGGATGTGATCATCAAGTTCCTTCAACAAGTAGCTTTCCTCGGTTGACAGTGCCCTAGCTTCTGAAAACAGTATCTCCTTGCTGATCAAGTCATACACCATGCTTTCTCTTAACTTCTTGGACGAGCAGTTTGATACTGTATCTAGTTCTAGCCCTCATGACAGCGCTGTCCACGGATGCCCTTCTCCTCTCGACCCTTTTATTGCGCGGCTGAGAGCTCTTCGGAGCAACGCGAGACGTTCTGACTCGAACCACCAGACGAGCCTGGATGTGGACTATACTGGTCCATTTGTACCTCCATCCTCACTGAATCGTCCACGGACGCTCGTGTTGTGTTTTGACGGCACGGACAATGCGTTCGGGGATAATAACTCGAATGTCGTGCAGTTCTTTTCTATGCTCAAGAAAGACGATCCCTCGCAGCAGATGGTTTACTACCAGGTATGAACATCAATATCATTTTCTTTATCCTCTATGAATAGCTAATGTGCACTTTCATTTAGTCTGGGATAGGTACATACACTGTACCACAAGTTATGACACCTATGAAGTCAAAGATTATCAAGGCCGTTGATATGGCTTACGCTTATAGTCTTGATCAGCATATAATGAGCGGCTACGAGTTTCTGATGCAGAACTGTAAGTAACCCCGTTAACGATGCTCTTTACTTCCTCACATAAAACATATAATACAGATAAACAGGGAGATAAGATCTGTATATTTGGCTTCTCTCGAGGAGCCTACACGGCGCGCGCGCTGGCGGGCATGGTTCATAAGGTAGTGAATCTGGTATATCTCAACACGACTTTCGCTCATTCTGCTCGACCTAAGGTTGGGTTACTACCTGCTTTTAACTCTCAACAAGTACCGTTCGCCTATAAAGTCTATAAGAAGGACTCGGCTAAAGGTACGTATCCTCGAACGCAGGCCTGTTCTTTCATTGTCGCTGATATATTGAGTAATGCAGGATGGAGGCAGAGCGTACTATTCGTACGTGACTCAGTCTTTCCCGTTGTGTCTCTAGACTAACTCTCCTTCAGAAGAGAAGTTTTTCCAATAATGTTGAAATCGACTTTGTCGGAGTGTGGTACGTAGAAGTGATATTTGGTCAAAGAAACGCACTCACTTTAAATTTGTAACCTTCAGGGATACAGTAGCGTCCGTTGGATTCCTTAGGCCACGACACCTTCCCTTCACAGCATCAAACTCATCCATAAAGACCTTCCGGCATGCACTATCCTTGGATGAGCGCCGAGTCATGTTTCGACCTCGCCTCTACGAAAAGCTCACTCATACAGAAACGGAGAAAGTGGTTTCCAGCGAGCCTTCGCCATCTCAGCCTCCCCAAAGATCGGTACTACGGAGGAAAGTGGTTTCCAGCGAGCCTTCGCCATCTCAGCCTCCCCAAAGATCGGTATTACGGAGGAAAGCATCAAATACCGAACTTGCAAACGCTACCTCTAGAAAACTTAAGAACCCTCTCGAGGTGATAAAGGAAACGGTAGAAAAACTTGGTCAAGGCTCAGAAGAAGACGCTGAAGAAGAACCAGAAGATGAAAGCCGGAGACAGGAGGTGAAATACACAAATCCCCTTAAACAAACAGATGTCTTGGAAGTTTGGTTTGCGGGATGCCATTCTGGTAAGTCAAGAGCCTTTACGTTTCTAGCCTTCTCTAAATCTCGCCCCCTTCCTAAGATGTTGGCGGAGGCGCGGTATCCAACGAAGCGCGACACAGTCTAGCACGCATCCCTCTCCGATGGATGATTAGACAATGTTTCCTTGCTCGGACTGGTATACAGTTCGAGGTCCAGAAACTGGCAACAATCGGTCTCGATTCTTCTGCACTATACCCCTTAGTCTTGCCTCGGAACACCATAATGAATATGCAACTTAATCGCTCCTCTGCGTTCCTTGTTCGTACTCCGAGCTCAGGAATGAGCATAGAAGTACCAATGGTCTCCTCCGAAGTCCATGGTGCACCTCAACTTGCTTCCGCTGATGAGGACGAGGAGGATATGCACGATGCGACCTGTCCTGCTAACGACCAGCTCAGCCTGAACCCGAGGAAGGTTAAGTCATTCGGTGACCTTCTTCGGAAGATTTTTTGGTGGGACCTGGAGAGCAGCTTTATTGTTACTCAAAAGCACTACAGTGGATATGGGTTTTTGAAGGAAATGACGTGAGTTACCGACCGGACTTCCGTTGGATAGTATTCTTAATTGACATGACTGGTCAGCATGAACTTAGGACGTCCCAGGACGTGTCCAAGTCAAACAACAGAGGGCATCAGAGTTCACCGATCGGTGAAGACAAGAATGGAAAACAAGAAGCTTGGCTATAGACCAAAGCTGAAATTCAAGGTCCATCCCACTTGGGTGGACTGAGTGGCGAAAGACCGGAGGGCTAATAATTTACACTTGTGACGATGGTAATGTATTGTTACGAACATATGGTCGACGATGGATGAGGACTGTACTCACGATTTCGAATGTTAATGTACGCTAGATTGGTTTACATTGTGCATTGTATACGACAGCATATAATTAACGAGATACTCACAAAAGCTCGACTTGGCTACGAAGGGGTGATATGATACCTATCACTTTGCTATCCATATTGAACAAATCACCTCCGTGCGTAACTACGAGGTCATTAAGTAGGGCAGTCTCGGGAGCGATGCCCAGAAGCTTTTCGGTATTGGTCGAGCCGATGGCAAGTGCTTGCGACTTCGAGATTTGCCCTCCTCCTTCGATATATGCCTAACAAGGCGTCAGCTATTGGATTTTTAAGCGTTTCTTGCAATTCCATACCCAAGATACCTCGAACCTAGCATTCCGAGCTGCCCACGTGCTAATTTCAGGCGACAGTCGAATTCCTGTGACTCCAAGCCCGACGGTAACATTGTACTTCAGCAGTTTGTGAATCGCGCTTTCCTCAGACAGTGGTGGGCCCGGGAGACTGCAAGGCAAAGAAGTCAAGGTTGAAATCGCGAGGATGTTAAGGTTACAGTAGCTGACATTCTTCTGTCTTCCCAATTATACGGGAAGGAGCGAACTGGATTGAGGATGACTCCAACTCTGGCATTACTGAGTTCTTTGGCCATTAAGTGTGCTTCGGAGCCGCCGAAGATAGTCAGCTTTATTGAGTGTTCAATTTTTGATTCAACTTCTTGCTTAAGAGATAATAGCGTTGCTATCACATCAGCACTATGGGCGGTGATGACAAGCGGTATTTTGCCCTGTGCCAAAGTAAAGACCCATGCTTGTCAGTCTGAAATTCGATGTGGTACACAAGTATACATTATTACATACGTGGCGGACTTGTTTAATCCAGTGGCCTAGATCACCCTCTTGCTTGTGGAGAAGAATTCTTCGCAGAGCAGCGACCTGAGTGCTAATGCTTGGTTGTCCCACTGCGGAGATTGTGAAGTGCAACGCAGCTACATCTTGTATCACTGCGCCATGGGCAAGCCGGTGAGGTGCACCAGTCGAGAAAAAGACACTGAGGCCCGAAAGGAAATCTCCCCCGCTTGGAGGTGTGATAGCAGATGTAACACCAGCCCTATATGCCAACCTGTATAATGATGTATTAGTGATGGCCGGGTTCAGAGAATGCTGAGGTCACAAACATCGCATCGCGACTTTCAAATTGCAATCCGTCAACGGCTCGAATCACGGAGTTAACGCCCCCTGCAATGCTCGGAATGTTCTTCGAGAACACATCATAAACAACACCGTCCGCTGTGGAAGGTTCCATGGCAATGTGCTGCAGTCCTAAATTCGTCCCGACAGAGACAAGACCGGGACTAATTGAGCCGCCTTGGAGATCTATCACAGTGACATCTTCTTGCGGCGAATGAATGCTGCATAAATAGGAAGCTCCGGAACATATGATTCTACCGTTCCTGACCACGACAATGCCAGTCCCATCGGCGTTCGCGAAACTCAAAGGCTCTATGCCATCGGGAACTCTTGTGTACACATTGCTGACATTCGTGAAGATGATATCTTCCTCGGAAATGATATGTTGAGGCGCAAGAGGGGGAAGACCTTCGTGCTTCAAGGTCTCATTTAATTCACTTTGGAAGTCCGGTGTTTTAGGGATCGACTGCAGTTCGGCCGGCTTCTCGTTCACAAAGGGTGCATCCAGCTGTGCAATCCCGTCGATGTACACCTGAATAGGTGTTGCGCCGAGCTGAAGAGGGTGGCTGTCCCACACCACGACATCTAAGCCGAACCTGAACATTGTTATCTGAGTCTTGGGAAACGGACTAACCAGCATCATAACCTTCTTTAATGTAGCCTATGCGATGGTCATATCCCATAACCTCGGCCGGATTACTGATCACAGAACGAAGAGCGACATTGGAAGGAAGTCCATAATAATGTGCCTGTTGGGCTTCGTGGAGAAGGTATCTCGAGACAATGGCTGAGTCTAAACAATCAAATAAGTCTACTGTTCCAGCTCTCCCAATAAATATGGGACTTACGGTCACTCTAAAACAGAAAGAGCGTCATTTTTGATCTCAATCTCTGCATTGGTTCAGAAAGTAAATCCTACCTTCATTACAACCTTTATGCCAGCATCGTCAAGTATTTTCGGAGCAAACTCCGAGTGCCTGTAGGCCTCGCGCTTGTACCTCGCAAAGGCGGCGAACATAGCAGAAGCCGGCGGAGTATCTGTCCGCATGCTACTTTATGAACGAGTACAAGCGTTGAGCTGAAAGAATCGTACCTCCATATGCCCTTTTCAACACATTTGGTACGAGATAAGTCTCGTGCGCATGATGGAAAGCAGCAATCGGAAATTGGAATTCATTCGACAGCTATCGAATGGCTTGTTACTTATAAGGAGAGACGTGATTGAGAGGTGAAGCTCACTCTGACGAAGTTGTCCAAGTCAACTGCCTCATAACAGTGTGTCTGAACCTAATAAGGAGCCCATCATTGAATGGATTAAGTGAGGTCAAAGAGGGAGAATTCTACCTTCACTTTGCCTCTAAGCACGTCTACGGCAGCTTCCCACTGTAGCTCTTCAGGGAACTTGGATTGTCCGTCCCATTCGCCATTGAGCACTTTCTCGCAAAATGCGTCTTGCTGGCGCTTTATTTCTCGGGCCTTGTCATAGCTAGTGCTCTTGTCAGCATTCTTACATGAAGACGGAAGAGAATAGAGTACGTTTCACGGAAGTTCCAAGCGGTATCCATACGGGTTTGTGCAAAAACTCCAGCTTCAAGTAGAGCACAAATATCAAAATCATTATATGGATCAATCAGACAAATAACTTACACGGGTTCTCTCCTTTAGTCATGCTATTAAAATGAATATCTCGTAGAGAGCGTCTTAATCAACTTACCACAAGCATGTCTACAAGAGTCCCTTGAGTTATAGCCATTCTACGAAATAGTGTTCTCACTCACTTCATATGTCTCCACCGTGGAGGTATCGCGTAATCCACCTGAGAACCATTCAGTCCGTAAGGTGGTTCTAACAACATAGATGTTGGGCTCCTTTCAGCGGTAGGCCGGAGCTTAATTGCGAAGGCTTGGCCGCCTGGGCATTACTCGTGGTTTAATTCATGTAATTATTTTGAATAACAAAAGAATCACCTATGGCGTCGGCGGATCCGGGTAAAATGAGACTTGTGGTGACACCACCAGCGATGGCAAGTCTAAAGCCATCATCATGGGTATTGATCGCGTCTACTGAACGTAGCCAGGGTTGAGCAGGAGTCTTTATAGAGTTGTCGTCTTGAGCACCACGAAGGGCGGGGGCAGATCCGACAGCAAGATGAGAATGCAAATCTACTACGCTGTAAGACAGTAATAAGCCGGAAATCTCTGCACAAAAAGTTAAGAAAGCAAACCCGGGTGTGAGCCATCTTCCCTTTGCGTCCAGAATATCAACATCCAAGCCCTCAAGTTCGACTGCAGAAGTTGAGTCCTGACCTATCCAGCGAATGATTCCGCCGTCAAGCAACACATCTCCTTGGAAGACATCCTTCCCATTGTCCCTACCAGTCCAGATGGTAGCGTTCTTGATGAGGGTCGCTGACGTCCCGGGTGCGAAGCGATCGGACTGCTTTCTCGTATAGAAATCATTTGGCGGTGTAGGTTTAACGTTGAGCGCGCGGCAGTGGTCTATGACTTCTGGTGAGTAGAGATAATGAATCTGCTGCGGAGAACGTCTTTGATGGAGCTGAAGCAACAGATTTGTGCTCAGAAAGTACAAGACGAGTGGTGCTAGAACAAGCAAGAGCCTCCTACGCCGACGAGGTTTCGCTGGGAGCTGTCCGTAGTCACGATGCAGGGCGGCCTGAGACGCGTTCAGCTTGGATGCCTGTTGTCCATCTTTCTCGATGTCGCCACCTCGATTCATGCCTGTAGGTCGGATAAAGGCTCAGCGTATAGTCGTCACACCCACCCAGCTGTCGACGATGTAGGAACAGAATTAAAGTGCTGCGCCGTAGCGAGGAGTGCATGGTCATATATATATACTGATGGACGCGACCGTGTGCTATGAACAACTTGGTTCAAGTCGGCTGATGTTGATGGACTCCGGTCGATCGCGTCATACTGCTACAAAGTTCGCTGAGTACATATACATAGATTCCGCACAAAATATGGATGTAGCAAAGAAACAGATTTGTATAAGTACAAGATGTGGTTTTTAAGTACGTAAAAATTCATTGTTAGATGTGCCAAGGCGAACAATAAGTACTAGCTCATATTCAAGTTACTGGATACGAATCATATTATAAATCTTCCCAGCATTCACTCGGAGTCGTACACTACCCGAAGGCGGCATTCCATCAAGGATAAAGCAATTTTTCTCTCCTCCCATAAAGGCGTCCTGTCTTTCAGAAATCTCTCCCAAGCGTGTCCAGCGCCGGGTACCGTATGAAGTACGCAATCCTTCCCGTCGCCCTGTAACTTTTCTGCTAACTTCATCGAATCTGACAGTAACTTGTCATCTTCGCCAACCTACATAGAATGAAAAACCAGTCAGCAACTAGCCGGGTCCGATAAATGTGGACTCACTATTAGGGTCAAAGGTGGGAAGAGGTTCGAGTCGGCGTACAACGGTGAAACTTTCGGATCCATTCGATCGATGGGTGACGGCAGATAAGAATGCCTGAATGCTCTATGTATTCTGTTCTTGATAGCGGAAGAAATCTGCTCTTCTCCGGCACGGGTCAGGTCGGTGGGAGGATACCAAGCAACGATAGCCTTTATTTGTATAACGTCCTTCGGTACATGCAAAGACGCAAGAATCGCAATGTTCGCTCCAGAGGAGAACCCACCGGCAGTAACTTTAGATACGTCAAAGGTCTTTCGGTGAGACGCGACGTATTGGAAGACATCGAGTGCGTCGTCTATGGGCGTTGGGTGAGGATAGCTCGGACCTTTCCCATAGTCTGCGTCGAGGACGATGCAATGTAGCGTGGACGCCCAGTAAGCGCACAGTTCGGCATCTGATCCGAAGACAGGAAGAACAAATCCGCATCCATGGAAGTTAATATGAACCGGTAATTGGCCTTCGCTTTGGTTATGTGAAGGAGGTTCGAAGACATGAACCTTTATAGACCGAGAAGGGTCCTTGGACGAGCGTACAAGCAACCTTTGCGAAGGTTTGATAGACATAGTTGTCGGGACTAATCCATATCGCAAGCCCAACAAGCTCCCGACACAGAAGAGCACTCTAAAGAGAGCTTGAAAGGCATACGTGATGATCATCGAGAAGAACGACTCCCAGTCAATGGTCATGGTGTCTGAATGTCATCTAAATTCTACGGAGTGAATGTTGCATCTGCCAGTGAACGTAGCTGGTACCAAGAGGAGATATGGATACCAGCCATTGTCGACAAACAGGCTATATAAACGTCGAGAGAGCTCCTACGTTAGTGCCACTGGAGCCGGTCGAGGTGGATACATAGCACTGGTCGGCGTTGATGCGTCCCGAGAGTCGGAGAAAAATATTCTCACGAGTTCAACTGCCACTTCCAAGTCCTTGAATCTTGTTGAACTGCATCTTTCATCGGAAAGACGATTCGGGTTTTGAAATCATTAGATGTGGCAGTAGCCTTTTGCACTTGTAAGGACTCCTCGTCATCCGCTAATTTAAGTGCGCTTACAATAACTCATCTCAGGTTTAATGGTCAAAACGTTTTCATTTCGACCTCTGCGTTTACTTCAAGACCTTCGTATAATCATGTCACGCAAAGCCTCTTCCCCATCGCCCCCAACCTCTCCCAGACCTACAAAAAGGCAGAAGATTGAACATCTGACGTTTGAGAGCTTCAAGAATGGAGTCATGCTGGCGCCGATGGTCCGTTCTGGTTGTCGTGCGTTTGTGGCCCAGCTCATCAATTTTTGTGTCTGATAATGCCATTCTCAAGTACCAACACGTCTATTTTCCTTGAAACATGGTGCGACGTTGGTATGGTCTCCGGAAATCGTTGACAAGGCTATTCTGCATGCGGAGAGGGAGGTTAATCGTGCGTATCGGGCGTGCAAGCTGTCTGTGTCAGAGCTGACTTACATTACAGCAAAGACCGGAGTCATATCATATAACGGAGTCTCGAAAGCCATTTTCACCACACATCCAATTGAGAAGCCCTACCTTATCTATCAAATTGGATCCGCCGACCCCGAACTTGCAGTACAAGCTGCGAAGACCGTCATGCAAGATATCTCGGGCGTCGACCTCAACTGCGGGTGCCCCAAGCCCTTCTCAACGCACTCAGGCATGGGTGCCGCACTATTGTCAAATCCGGACCTCCTGTGTTCCATCCTTACTGCACTGCGCCAAGCAATGCCACCAGAGATCACAGTATCTGCGAAGATCCGCCTGCTACCTACGCAAGAAGAGACATTGAAGCTCGTGGAACGGATCGTGAACACAGGGATAAGCAATTTGACTGTGCATTGCCGAACGCGGAATATGCGTCCACGGGAGAAGGCACTGATTGGGCGGATGCGAGAGATTGTAGAGTTCGTGGAGAACATGGGGAAGGGTGTTTCGGTCATAGAGAATGGGGATTGTTTAAGCCGAGAAGATGCTATCCGAATACGAAATATAACCGGTATGCTTAGGGCTTGCAATCGAAATCATAGTTAACTAATTAATTGTCTATAGGTGCACATTCATGCATGATTGCAACTGCAGCCGAATCAAATCCGACATGTTTCTCTCCGACCCCATTGGCCGATTTAGAGAAGACCTTTATACCATCTTACCTACGTCTAGTAAGTATTGTATACTTTCTTCTTCTTCACTATCCCTAACGTTGCCGACTTCATTTCAGGGAAAATATCTTGATAACCACTTCTCTAGCACTAAGTTTTGTGCAATGTCATTCAAGGGTGCCCACAAAGAGCTCAAGAAGGCGGAGCGTGTTCAGCTCCGGGAGACAATTAATCGGGCGAAAACATACGCGGATTTAGATGACTTTGTGGGCGGGGTGTGGAATGGCGATGAGGAAATGCTAGAAATCATTAAGAGTATCGAGTCACGCGTGAATGGCACGCTTTATCCTCTCGATCCTCCGCCATCCCGAGTAGAACAGATGAGGATGGAAGACAAGCTGGCCGAAGAGAAAGCATACACGGTTCTGGTCGGAGTTTCAGCGGCTGAAGCAGCAACAGATGCGACCCAACCGCTTTCCACACCTCCAGAACTGCGCGAGAATCCTGAACCGGACACGCTTTCGACACCCAGACTGCCACTTAACGAGCGTCTTGCACACCTACCGTCATTAATCTCCGGACAAGACTTCCCGACGCCGACGCCAACACCTGCACCCGGATCTTGCAGAGCTGCATGAACATTTGCCATTTCTTTATTGGGCATGCATCTCTAATGCTCAGTTTACGTTTGTCGCTCCATCGAAGATGTGGGAACACCGGGCATCTTCAGGACTCTATCTCTTCACAGTGGGTGTGGGCGATGGTATTTGAAACTATGATACTATCGTAGTCGCCACCCATGACCAAGCCATATTCGAATATGAAGAATACCGGCGCCGGAGACATCATGAAAGAACCTATGGATGCTGTATAAGATTAAGTATAAGACAATCTTGTAGCTTGATCAAGGGATCAATGGGAAATTGGCATTATGATATAGCAATTGGCGCATGTTGGCGATTGTCGATCATAAAACTTTTGGTGGGTATTCACAAGAAAACATGGTTGTTACTACCTCCAATGACGTCAGCATATACATCACTTGCCGCGATTGTATATTTAGTATTGCATCGATTAAGAACGGCCCTCAAGCTCAGTGGAGTGGAATTTCATTCTTCATGGTCTGGCCCAATTACTCGAGCCGTAGATCGAAGTCGTATTGCTATCTGTATCCGACCTGGGCTATAATAAAGCAGATGCATCCTAATGTAATATATTTAGGGTTCGATTGCAGATGCGCATAGAGTTAGACAAGTGGGGTGGGAGGATAAAAACGTCATCGACTCGAGAACAGTAGCTAGCCCCTCCACGACTACCACTGGCATCGTTTGTAACGCCCACCGTCGCCCGTCCCCTCTTTGCCATACAAACTGATAACGTAGCATCTGCTCATCGTTCCATCCCTTTTCGTCTACGCCGCCACATCCAAGAGTCTTACGAATTGGGGCCAGATCTTTCTCTTCGCCAACCCACCATCTCCCCACAGCTCCTACCATCGGCGCTCCCTTTGCCCTTCACAGACTCCTTTGACGGCCTTTCTTTGGACCCTCTCCAGTCGCCAACTCATTCAAAGTACCTATAATACCCGCTCCGTTGTCTTACTCAATGTCTTTCGTCAAGCTCAGCATTTTCGGCACCTCCTTCGAGGTATGTAGACGACGACTGGATGTCTCGGTTTCAGGGTTTGGGTGTTTGTTAAGAGTGATATCGTGTTCAGGTTACCACTCGCTATGTCGATCTTCAACCGGTTGGAATGGGTGAGCTCGTCGTCTCGTTGTATCCTGTGGCGCTCAGCTGATGGGCCTGGACGATGTATCGTAGGCGCATTTGGGCTTGTTTGGTAAGTCAATATATGCAGAAATTTCTTGTCCAGACGTGTAACATGCACTTTCTTCTAATTAGTTCGGCGAAAGATCAGCTGACAGGTGCAGCGGTGGCCGTGAAGAAAATCATGAAGCCGTTCAGTACTCCTGTTCTAGCAAAGAGGACATATCGAGAATTAAAACTGTTGAAGCACATACAACATGAGAATGTGTGTACATTGCGAAACTTCTGTTGTCTACATGCGAACTGAATTTCTATAGATCATCAGTCTCAGCGATGTTTTTATATCACCTTTAGAGGATATGTGAGTCTCTTTATCTTATCACCACCAGTGTTTACGCTAATTACTTATTCAGCTACTTCGTCACCGAGCTTCTTGGCACTGATCTCCATCGACTTCTCACTTCACGTCCACTTGAAAAGCAATTTATTCAATATTTCCTCTATCAGATATTGGTAAGCTTCGTCAATTTGCGCGCTGACTGCCATGCTGAGCAAGATGCAGCGAGGGCTGAAATATGTTCACTCTGCTGGTGTCGTGCATCGTGATTTAGTGGGTCTAGATTTTACTATACCAGGCCCATCTTCTAAAGATTTCATTCATTTAGAAACCTAGTAATATTCTCGTCAATGAGAATTGTGATCTCAAGGTTAGCCGAATTTTATCCAAGTACTGCACGTCCTAACATATCCTTAGATTTGCGACTTCGGATTGGCACGTATTCAAGATCCACAGATGACCGGATATGTATCAACCCGGTATTATCGCGCCCCAGAAATCATGTTGACTTGGCAGAAATACGATGTTGCAGTCGATATCTGGAGTACGGGATGCATTTTTGCCGAAATGTTAGAAGGGAAGCCCTTGTTCCCGGGAAAAGACCGTCTGAGTACACATTCCCACCTACTATACCTCATTTACTGACAAGCAATTCACGGCTTAGATGTCAACCAGTTTCAGATTATCACTGAACTTCTGGGAACTCCTCCTGACGATGTTATAGCCACCATTGCGAGCGAGAATGTGAGTCGATCTTAAGGACCAAGTGGTTATAATTACTGATTCGCCAATTTCCTTAGACATTGCGTTTTGTTCAAAGTTTACCGAAGCGTGACCGTGTGCCGTTTAGTCAAAAGCTTAGGACAGATGACGAGAGTGGTCAGAAAACTCTACTCAGAGCAATAGAATATTTATTGATTAAGGTTATGTGCAGCGCTAGACCTTTTGGAAAAGATGTTGGTCTTCGATCCGAGGAAACGTATTACTGCGACTGAAGCGCTCGCACACGACTACGTTTCCCCATACCATGATGCTACTGATGAGCCTGAGTCGTCGGAGAAGTTTGACTGGAGCTTCAACGACGCAGATTTACCGGTAGACACATGGAAAGTGATGATGTATAGTGAAATCCTTGGTATGTTTTCTTTCGTTCTATACTATATTCTACTCTCTGATTGTTTGTGGTGTATAGACTTCCACCAAGTAGGAGATTCTACTCTACTCGATAACAATCACATACCGGAGGGTTCCTTAGCGGGCCCAGGAGAAGACGGCGTCATTGTTGGTGCAGGAGGCGGTGTCCAATCTGTCTCGGTTGCTTCGGCTCCCACTCAGGCATAAATTCCAGGCAGGTTTTACGGTAATAAACCTGAAGTACCTCCGGAATTATCAGTTCAGGCTTTGACGGTTAATAAGCACGATCTCCGATGATGATGATGATGTTTGGGTTGAGTGTGCGTCTTATCAACTCCACACTAAGAGTTCAGATGTTCTGCGAATCGAGCCACATCATTATCCTCTGCCTCAATGCTTTGCTCTAAATTTTATACTCTTGTAATACATTTCCTCTCATTCTTTATTGTTTTGCACGACGACCATCCGATCCTAGTCCTCCATCCCCCTTCATATTCTATCTTACTCGGCTTTCCCCGATGCTTGATCGTCTGTTGCGTTCATGGACTCTAGGCTCTGTTCCGTTGTTCTTCGGGCTCTATTTCCGGCTGGTGTTTTGGGTCGCTGATGTTGTGCTATACCCATGGGATACGGATCCTTGTTGGTACTATTTTGGCGGGGTAGAGGGTGAAAGACGAAAGGCACTGACAAAGGAATGATCTGTTTGTATGACATGGTTTCTCATACCTGACGAAAGTTAAACTGTACACGATTGCAATTGTTAGCGTAGAAGACTCAAGAAAATATACGGAATTGAGTCTATGTTGCTAGAGTATAAGAATTTATATCTAATTGAAAAGAGTTGCGGTGGTTCCAGTGCTCCTAAATTTAGATCAGATGTAGCGGTTTCATTTCAAATTTGGACACTTCAAGTCACTGCCAGTGGCACTGGCACGGTTGCCTCATAAATATTTATATTTAGCTTCCGTACCAACAGCTCTCTTTTACTACTTACCTGGTCTGTTATCTATTGTGGAAAGAAGATATAAGTAATCCTGAAGCTGTAAAATAACCGGAAACGAATCGACAACATCTACCAAGCGTAGAGCAGTCACAGCCTGTGCTGGTCTATAGGCATCAACCATGCAATCCCTCAGGACCCGACGCCCGTCGACGGGCCAGAAGCCCTCAAGGCAACCGACCAAGCTAGCGAAAGCGCCCGTCAAGGCTCGGTCGGGGAGTACACGCAAGTCGCGAGTCGATGACAAGATTAAGAAGCGCATGTCGATGCGCTATGCGGACATCTCAGCCCCGACGGACGCGAGCGTGCCTGCGGTACCGAGTCTGCCTATCGGGAGCTTCGGTCTGGGGGCAGGCGGCATGGGCATGGGCGCTGGAAGGGGGATGGATGAGGAGGGTGTTAGAGATGAGAGGGAGGCTAGGGAAGATCCGAGGGAGGGTGATATGAGAGCTCTGGAGAACGAGAAGTTCGATCCTGATGCATGTATGTATTCGAGGCATGTTCTACATTGTGAATTAACTTGACACGTAGCGCAACAGTCCTCAAGGCTAAGATGGCGAACTCGACAGAGGCTGAACTTGTCTCCATGCAATCCACACTACAAACATATAAGCAAGATACAAATACCGAGTTGCAACGAAACGTCTTCAAGAAGTCTCTTTACTCATACGAATTTAAATTTATGCGCTTTCTAATTCTTTGTTATTTTCTCTTTTAGTTATGCAGAATTCATGATGATCTCGAAGGAAATCAGTACTTTAGAGAATGACATGCTGGAGCTGAAAGAAAGCCTATCAGAATGGAAGAGCATGCCTTCCTTATTGCACATTGATGATTCGGCTTCAGCCCTTGGTGAGCACCCCTATGTTAAGATTTGGGATTTTCTAATAATCCCTTTGAAGACCGTAGACGTACACAGCGTTCCTCTGTCGCAGACCTCCGCATGCTCTATGCAAACCAAATGCAAACGCTTCATTCACAAATCGAGGGATCATCTAAATTTGTTCCTGCCACGCCTGGGAGACACATCGTTACGGAAATGGAAGGAATATACAGTTTGAATCCTGCGACGTATAAGGTCGAAAATAGCGTGAAGTTCATACTACTAGACGACTCGGTCCTAGTGGCTAGAAAGCGCGCAAGGAGAACCGCTGATAGGCCTAATATTGTCGCCGATAAATGCTGGCCATTGAATGATATTATGGTCCTTGATACGAAGGATACTGCAAGTGCGTCTTTTGATTAAGCCACTGTGACTGCCAGGACTGATAAGAAATTTAGCCATGACGAACGTGTTCAAGATACGGAAGGACAAAGAACTTCATGTTTACCGTTGTGAACTCAGCTCGGACAAGAAAACTCTCCTAGCACAGTTCCGGCAAGTTGCAGAGGAGCTTGCTGCAAAGCGTCGCAAAGAACGCGAAGGAGAGCACGAACGCCGGAAGACGATGTGGTTGGGTGCTGGTGGAGATGTAGGCTGTTGGCTCATTCAGACGATTGCTTTGGACTGACTTTGTTGGGTAGCGGCGATCTTTCGCTTTTGACCTCGATGCAAGCGCAGCGGAGTGGATGAGCGAGCTGGGCTTAAGGGATGGTATGGGCGGTGCTAAGGAGAAAGCCGACAAGGATGCTTTGTGGATTGGAGAATTGACCGATAGTCTGACCATTGCAATAGCTCTTCGAGAGTGGGATAAAGCAGTTCTTCTAGTGGAAGAAGGCTCGTCAACGCTTAATTTCCATTTGATCGCTCCGCTCATATTTAACCTGCATAGGACAAGCAAAATTATCCATCACGCCGTCTTTAGAGCCCAAATTAAACATGCTGAAGTCCTCCTTGAACACTTCTCTTCTTCAAGCACTCTCTGACCCAAACAATCGTAAATCTACTGTTGTCAGCCTTGCTACCTTACTTTCGCGACTGCATTCCTCTATGGCAGCACGAAATGCATTCCTTCAGAGTCGAGCTGCTCTTACGCGCAAGCGAATTCGAACCATACGCTTTGAAGGGCATATACAGAAATACATATCTGAGCTGGCAATGGTCGTATTCACTGGTATCAAGCATACGGTGGACTGGTATCTTGCGAGCTTCAAGGAGAATGATGCTACATCATGTAGGATGTCATACATTCATCTACCGTAGTCTTTAGCTAACATTAAGCACTAGGGCTAATTGAATGGGCGAAGGAGCAGATCGACGAGTATGCCGACATGTTCAGAAAGCAGGTATTCACCTCTGATGTAGAGGAAGAGACTGTGAAGGAGTGCATATCAATCTCGCAGTCACAAAACAAGAAGGTAATGGTATTTGATCGTTGACTACCACTTTTCACTAACCCTTATTTCATAGCTCCTTCAAGACTTCGGGCTCGACTTCCACTTCTTGTTAGACGGCTTATTGGTCCGTGACCCTTCAGGCGCACCGCTGACCTCAACAGTGAAGCTCAAAGGTGCTTCTCAACTTACCACATCGGACTTTATCCGCCAGCATCCGAAATTGTCTTCTGCACCATCTCCTCGAACCCAGCGCATGCCCCGCAGTCCGGCCTCACCTGCCCCTCCTCCTCGATCTCGAGACCGACCGCCAAGTATGGCGACTGGGACGGGATCCGTCTCTCAGGACAATCGATTTTAACTATCGTCTCTCGCAACATTCCCGCACCTCAGTCTACATTGTACTATAGTTGTTACAATCCAGTGTACACATATCATGAATCACTTTGCAGAAGGTACATGAGTTATTTGAGTATTTTCCGATTCCTATCTCTGCCTCTGCAGTCAATTAATGCATCAATCAATGTCCATTGCATCAGCGTCTGAGTTTCTTGCTGCCTTCCAATCTTTGAATTGAGCTGCAACTAATTCTCTCCCTAGAGCCTCACCAAGAGGCCAAGGTACGGCGTTGCCTATATGTTTGTGCATCTGTAATAAGTATTATATGTCAATTGTTCAACTTGAATCGCTGTGGTTTGCCTCACCGTATTAACGCTTCCGTCAAGAGCTATAAACTGGAACGCATCTGGAAACCCTTGCGACCTGGCTGACTCTCGGACAGAGAAAATTCGCTTACACTGCAGCTTCATTATTTGATACGTTTGAGGCATTAGAAGTTTGCTAATACATACCCAAGGATTGAGCACCCAGCTCTGAACTGCAGTCGGATGCACGTTGGTGACAGTTGTATTGAAGTATCTTTCGGGATCTAACCGACCGTAAAACCCTTGCAAGCCACTGTTTCAGTATACGTCTTGAACCTGGAGTGTATGAAATTAACACACCTCCCCCGTATCCTTTCCTTGCATTAGCCGACCTGGGATCAAAGTTGTAATCCCTCAATTGAATGTGTTTGGCAAGACCTGGAAAAGTATAGTTGAATGGATTGAGGAAAACATCAATATGGCTAAGGACTAACTTCGATAGTCTGCACCGGGATCGAGAGGAATGGCACGAACGCGTCTTATGACGTCGTCCTTTAAGATTGCCGTAATGTGCTGGATATCTTCCGCAGGTACCCTTTTACATTTTGCCGCGAACGACGATCTAGGTGGATGTTCATAACCAACGTCTTTCCCGGCAATTCCGCAAACGGAGTCCTCTTCGTGCATTGTAATTTGTATAATGCCTTGTCTCTCTCGTTCACGTTCTTCTTGCGTATCGTTGCGTTTCCGCTTTCCTCTGGGTTCCGCCCTATATTTGTGTCAGAACTCAAGGATTGTGCGGTATGTAAATCCTCTAATCACCAATCCCATCGTTTAAGATCACTTATAGCATCTCTGATACTAACGAAAGGCAGTGGTGCCCTCCATTTAACAAATGCATGATCGGAAGAATCTCCATTCTGAAAATTTATAGCCAGTTTCCGTGCCTTTGGAAAATAGTGCGTTGGCTGCGGAAACTCAGGTAGAGGCTGTCCAGTTTGCGCCGCCCATAAGAAGAACCGAATTCGCGATTGTGGGGTACCGTAATGAGCAGCTTGCAGTAGACTTAACCGTACTTGATAGCTAACTAACAGCTATCAGTTTACAAATAAGAGGGAGCCACATGTTTACGTACCCTAGTGTAACAAGTGTTCGGACAAGAAGCTTGATGCCCCCTTTCTCTATACCGCCGTGCACAGTATGCTTGTCCTTCTGGGCAGCCTTCAGATTAAAGGACGCGAATCCTTCAACGTTCTCAAACACACAAAACCTCGGGCGAAGAAACTCGACCCAAGAAAGTGTGTTCAAGAACAGCTCGTTTTCAAGGTCACGAACCTTAGGAAACTTATTCAGTTTCGAATGGGGTTGACTGGTGAATAATAAGCTACCATGCCGCTGATGTGTATACACTCTTCTGGCGCTCACCAAGGGAAACCAGAAATAATACAATCAATGTCACCCTTGTTGGGTGGCGGAGGCAGTTCCTCGTCTTCACCTTCTAAGCTATATAAGGTGGATGCAATATCGTAGGCCCTCTTGACAGCATGTTCGAGCACCTTATTCGAGCACTGATTATAAACCACGGTAGAGGGACTGTTATGCCTGTCGAATCTATCAACAACGCACGACATCGGCGTAAGCTTAAGGCTTACTTTAGAGTCAATGCTGCACTAGTATTGATCTCAATTGCGTGCGTCAATTCCAAGCTACCAGACTGCGCCATACCCAATGGGAAAGCACCAACGCCGGCGAAAGGATCAAACACTCTGAGTGGTGTCGTCTTCTCCTTCCAATGGCAAAACGTCGCCGTATCTTGGATCTCCTTGCCCATGCATTGACCACATAATTCGAACGCCGTAGCCTCAAGACGACGGGGCGTTCCGCTGGAATCTATAGTGTGATCCATGACAAAGAAGTGCAGAGGGGAGTATGCCAGCCACGCCCCCAGATTTCCAATAGATTTACCGTGAATCACTGCACACTTGCCCATGAGCCGACTGGACGAGATTCGAGCACTTCCCGCAGTAAGAAATAATTGGCGCTCCTATTCTGTCTGAGTAACATAGTGCGGAGCTAGACAGCTGATGACTTACATCGTTGAGGCCAGAAACAAGACTGGAATTCTTTCGTAGCAAATCGATTTTTCTCTCATAGAGGAGAAGGTGCAATTCGAATTCATTATCATCGCGCGCGTTTAGATTTTCCACGATGTCAATGACTTGGCCAATCCCACTAGGCACATCCTTCGACATGTAGAACACGACTGAATCTGCACGATGAATTTCTTCCCCATGAAAGCTCAGACCGGTAAACAACCTATGGTCTTCCAAAGGACGACATGAAAGCTTGTCCCGGGTTTCTTCCCGGTTTTGGCAAAGTTGACAGAGTGTGCTACCACTAGATTGTGTGTCTGGGAATGTTATATCCCTGAAGAGGGCAGAACTTGGATCATACTCCAACCTGGTTCATAACATAAGCAACCGAGGTAGTTGAATCAAGTATCTATATCTTGGTGACAGTTGACTCACGAATAAAACAAATCTGCATGCTTCAGACTGGACGGTCTTTCCCCAGGCCGAAGTCTACGGCAAGGCCATTTTGCCAGGATGGATATAAGTGGTATATCATCGCATAGAGGTGTTAAGAACAGTTCCTGAGGATGCGCGAGTTCCTGTAGAAATGTCTGACAGCCATGTTGGAACCAGCGAACATGAGCTGTATTATCATCAGAACGCATGGATAGAATCTGGGCAAACCTGAAATTGGACAAGCTATAATATTATGTACGAATAACGAAATGCAATATATACCAGAAGAATTTACCGAGACTTGGGTGAGAACTCGTGCCAATACGCCTAGGAAAGGATGGTGCTGGGTTTGGTCCATTTGATCCAGATGGAATGACAATTATGTCTCCTACCTAATAAATATTAGTGTTGTGGACGGAGACGATGAAGTTTGCACGCAACAGTGAACTCCTCCCCGTTAAGGAATACAGAACCATATGACCGCCACAAGTTCTTCCTGTTTCTCCCCGACTTCAAGCTTTCTTCGTCGAACCTTATTTGAGGTGGTGGGCTATGAAAAGTGTCTAGCAAGTCGTTTAATAAGCCCTTGTAGATACTGTTTCTAACTAGCTCTGTCTCAACCACTCCATCAATTGACCGATCCAACCGTTGACCAACTGTGGTGAGACTAGAAAAGTATGGGCGCGCTAAGCTTTCAATCAAAGGTGTAACACATGTCGGATTCAAATTCTTCTTGTTTTGCGGAACATCGTTGATTTGTAAATTGGGTTCTTCGGCACCTTCAACCTCTGTATCACTGGCACTGGTATCGCCGTCTGGAGTCTGTTCTTCCTTCGGAGGAAAGAACGGTTCTTCTGGCCATAAATCTAAGGCAGTTGTTCGTTTTCTCATAGTTATCGGTAGATAAGACACATAGTAGGATCGCGAGGTGAAGTACGGAAGTGGGGATTTGAACGAAACGAACACTTGAGTCGGTCAACTTTAACTTGAAGTTGAATAAAAATATCTTCAAGTTCAAGTTCAAGTCACTTACGTCATCCTCAACTAGACTCGTAAACCAGTCGTTACTGTTGATAGTTACATAAACTCTACACTAGTAACGACTGGCTTGCGAGTCTAATCCTCAACTTCCGAGTCAACTTTTACATTTTACCAACACCATATAGGCTCACAGCTCGGACATACTTCAGATTACTCTTGACACTCTCATGTTCTCCATTTCGAAATGTCTCGAAGACTTTCTTGCAGCTCTGCCTCCGCACCCCATTCCAGAGGATACACTTAAACGCCTCATAGCCGATGCAATTTATGCCTCAACGCAGCATTCCTCCTCTGAGAACAGGAGAAGCCAGTGGGAACTTTTGCTTAGAAACGAGATCTACAAGGTAGCAGATTTAGAGGGTACATTTGAGGAGGAACCGGACACCAAGTACTACAATGATCTCTGTGACCGGCTCGACATCATTCTTACCTTCACTGAACTCGATGCTTGCGAAGCAACATTTCCTTTTACAATCCTCCAAGACTTACTGGAAACGCAGACAGTCACATCGTGCTCTCACGTATTCTCATGGATTGAACTTCGCGCACAGCGACTCACCGAGGGGATGGTACCGCAGAAGGGCAAGGCTCTAGTCTTGCTCCGAACACTAAATGACTTGCTTCGACGCTTGTCGAAAACAGGGAAAACTACCTCATTCTGCGGGCGGATATTGACATTCCTCAGTGCCGTGTTTCCTTTGGGAGAACGGAGTGGCGTAAACTTACGGGGGGAGTATGGTCCACAATGGGAGGAGGTTTCCTATCGCAAAGGCAACGAAAGGATGGATTTGGATGAATACGCAAACAAGGAGCAAACCGCGCCGATCGAAAGCGCAGAGGACAGTTTAAAGAAGGATGTGGATGTTGTAATGAAGGAAGACAACGAGACAACACCATCGAATACTGTGACCCGTACTGAAAAAACGGAGGATGAAAAGAAAGAAGGTGCGTGCCTCTATTGCTTGCGCGCAAGTTGATATTCATTACATATGTGTAGAATTCTATAACACTTTCTGGTCCTTGCAGCTTCCTTTATCCAGACCAACTCTCTTTGCTAAACATGAAACTCTCGAATCTTTCAAATACGCGGTCAATATAGTCATGCCTGTCATTAAAGAAGCGACCGTAAAGGAGAGAGCAATGATGGGTAGTAAGACGGTAATCGGTACGTTAAAGAGGAAACGTGAAGAATCGCCGACTTCAAATCTTGACGATGGTAATCGAAACTACTTCTTTGCAAAGTTTTTGACAAGCCCTGATCTTCTGGATCTTGAGGTAGACCTTCTTTTCATGCCATAGCCTTCCGTCATGATAAATCTGACAAACGTTAGATCGCGGATACTTCATTCAGGCGACAGTTCCTGTTCCAGTTACTGATACTTCTAAATCATCTGATGTTGTTCACCAAGGCAGAAAAGATGAGCTGGGCAACACCTCGTAATCGATCGTTGCAAATGGATTTTATGTTGCAGCCCGATGATGCCAAATGGGTGCAAGATACAATCGCTAAAGTGTACGAAGAATTGCGCCAAACTGCGCCCAACGGCAGAGCATTCGCTGAAACTGTACAGATTATCTTGGAGAGGGAGAAAAACTGGGTAAGTTGTAATTAAATGTTTGTTTTCTAGACGAAGAAAGACTGAATGGTCTTGCAGGTGAGGTGGAAGAACGAGCTGTGCAGTCCTTTTGACAAGGAACCTCTTGCGGAATCCTTGGAGGAAAGCACAGCGGCAGCACGAGCGAAGTTGCGTGCAGACATGGACGTGTACAAGCATAAGCTTGGGTCGGCGGCTTTGACCGAAATTTGGGCAATGGGCTATCGGGACCTGTACGACCTCCAAAACCCTTTCATGTGAGTGTTCATGACTCTTCTGGAATTGAAGCGAAACACAAACTTATTCTTCTGGTAGATCTGGCGACGTAAAGGACTTTGTAAAGGACATCGAAAAAGAAGATACCCGAATAAAAATGCGGAAACAACAGCTTGAAAAACAACAACAACTAAGAGCACGAGCTGCTGCTGCTAAGCCCTCCCCTGTGCCTCCGGTCGCCCCTGCTGTTAGCAACACAACAGCAGTGACGGCACCAACACCTTTACCTGCCCCAGTTGCACAACGCCCTGTCGCAGTACCCCCACCTGCTGCGAGTCCTCCTCTGCATCCATCCCTACCAGCGAAGCCTGGCACTACTCCAATATCACTTCCGGTTCCTAATCAACCAACCGCGCAAATAACTCCGGTTCAAACGCCAGTGCCTGTGCCTACACAAGTTTCACTAACGCCTGCACTACCGGCCCGTCCTCAAGAACTGTCAGATCCATTGATCAAGTCGGCTGAAGAGGTACGAAGCTGCATTCTCTTTCGAATCTGCTTCACTTATATTCTTCAAAATTTCTTCCTGAACAGAACAAACAGCGATTGTCGTGGTTGGCTCTTAGAACTGCACGTGATAAGTATCTGCATCATTTTGGTAAAATCGGAAATGGTGACGTTCTTTTGCTTGCGCAAGAAATTGAGAAGGAAAAAGAAAGGGCCCAACGGGGGGAGTCACAACCAGCTACAGGGGAGAGTACGACTGACGGAGGTATGACACCATCTGCGACTACGGTGTTGATTGCGGCCGGGCAGCCCGAAAGCTCGTTGCAGAAGGTTTCACTTATCGAGGATAACCCCATTGTGCCTCCAGATGAGTCAAAAGCTGGGCAAGAAACCGAAGTTCCAGATATAGTGATGGACGAGGCCAGAACCCAGGCCCAGCCCGAACAGCCTGAAGTGAAACGCGTCGATACTGCTCCTGCGGCTTCATGATCTCTGTGGTGCACATCGAGATTTTACCTTCATCCGGTTACTTGACCTCCACCAAGGCGGTCTTGGCCAAGCAACTTTCTCACTCCTTCCCTGTTTCTTCACTTCCCCGTCGTCCGCATGGTCGTGTGCAAGCATTTGTATTTTTAGACATCATGCTGCGGACGCGTTAATCATTCCTTCGACGCCTATAGCACTATCCCCACGGACATCCTGATTTCCGTTCCTGAATCTCGACCGCCCACAACTTTAATAAGAAATTGTTCTCACCGCTGCCGGCTTTCTCTCATACGAACAAGTTGGGACGTGCATCTCTCGACCTCTTTGACTTCAAACATTCTTCTGGGCTTTGCTAACGAACCCTCGGAAACCTGGGGGGTTCTGAATGAACCATACCATAACCGCAATCTCTTTAGGTTTCTATTAAGTGCAGTCGCTCAAATTAGACTTCGTGATCGACATTTTCCTCCGTCGAAAACTGACTTAATTGGGCACGCCGTCTTGAACTTCTGTCTCAAACATACACACGTCTCCGGATCACTCGAATCTGAGGCGAGCGATGAACATTTCTTACGAGCTGTGTTTGTGGTCGGTACTCCAATTCATGCGAATTTCTTCCATCTTGGCATCGGTGTCATGTCGTTCGGCTTTAAGAATGTAGATCAACAAAGGATCGATGCAAACATAATGGCTTCACATGTGCAGGCCTAGATCGCGCCATATCTATCGATACTCAGCTTTGATACGCACAAGACAGACACAGTGGACATAGTAGTATGGAGTGGATGGGACCCGAGGCTTGGCTATGCCATGAGACCACAGAGTTCATGTCCGACGTCAATTAAAACATGGCTCCTTCTCCTGACTGTTCTATTGCACCCCCCACCCCCCCAAGGGGTCGCTATCATTAGGCATTAACATGGTGCAGAGCCTGTTCAAATTTAGATGAAAGGCTCTCAAGCCGACCAAATACCGGAAATCCACGGAGTTTCAACTCGAATTAGTTTCATTCATACCTTCATTGTCCAGCCCCCTTGACTATGCGCGGAAATTTGCACAAGAAACAATGATGTGCGCGCTCCCCGACCATGCGCTGCATTTGATATGCAACTAAAGCCTGAAACTACTCGCACGCTGTACTTCCTTGCAGTACGTCCCTCGTCTTGCTCTGTTCTTATGACCGTACGACCGCTGTCCTGTGTCGAACCGTTGTGAAGTCTGCCTCTTTTTGGTCCTTTTGCCCCACATAGAGGATCTCAAGGCTGGTCTTGTTTCAGATCCTTTGCTTGGCTGGCGGTCCATTATTTGCCTAAGCGAGGCCTCGGTGAGAACAAGCTCCCTGATGGGATGCAATATCTATTGGGAAACTTTCTCGGTGAGTGTCGGTGAGGCACGGTCGTATTTGATCATTTCCATGGGTACGCAACTTTGTGGCAAACATGACGATTTGCTGCGCAGATCCTATCTTGTGCAGTGATTGGCTGGCTTACTCTACTTCACAGGTTGCAATTGCACGCTCACATTGATCCACAGTTTCGGTTGACTAGCCAAATGACCTTTCTTTTCCGGAAATGTGGGTTCCAGCTAGCCCTTTAAGCTTTCATTCGAGCTACCACACTCGTGGATAACATCAAGATCTTCATGTATGTGAGCAGCCTCTGTCTGCTTTACGGTTCAACTTGAAAGAATTCAGAGCATAGTACTTTCAGTTTTTGGGGAATTGGACATATTGAACGCTGCTTATTCTTCTCACTCTTTCAACATCGCCAAGCACATTGCTATGCATGCAGCATCCGACAATGGGAATGGCGCTATGTCCGCCAAGTCTCTCGTGCCATCATATTGGAATACTTTTCCCCAGGGACTGTAAGTAAAATAAGTTCCAGTCGTCTAAATTTAGCTCATCTCACAAGCAGGGCGGCATCAGTACGCGTCTTCCCTTTCCTGGTGTACCGACGCTCCCAGTTCATGTCCTGTGCAGCAACTACAACGATGATGCCAAGCTGGCCTTTGCGTGCTTCAGTGCTCAGTAATTGCGCACGATAGTTCCCAAATCTCCACGCCATGAGAGAGGGTTTTATGGGTATTTAAGCAAACGTTTCAATGCCTCATCTTCCTCAGCCAGACCTCGAGTTCTACTCTTCCAGAGCGCATACCGAGCTACATCATAACATTTACTGAACAAAGAGACAACGAACAATGCAGTTCAAGAAGAACTTCGTCCTCTTTGTGATCACCGCGGTCGTTACCGCTGCAGCTGCCAGGCCGGTAAGAAAACAATGCTCCCTATTATCGCTTTCAAATGTAAGCTAACCCTCTTCAGACCCCTGCTAATGCTTTGAGCGGCTTGACGAACGACCTCGTCGCTAGGGATTTCATTCGAGGACGTAGCCCCGTCCGCGTCTTTGCTAGGGATCCCAGGCATGGTGACTCTGGTTCTCGTGGCCGATCCCACACTCGTCGTTCCCCAGAGCCTCGTCACGGTGACTCCGGCTCTCGTGGTCGATCTCACACTCGTCGTTCACCGGAACCTCGCCACGGTGACTCTGGCTCTCGCGGCCGAAGCAATGACCGCTTGACCAAGAGGAGACATGGCGACTCTGGTTCCCGTGGACGTTCACACACCCGCCGCGAACCCGCCCCACTCCCAGCGCCCCGTCATGGTGATTCCGGCTCTCGGGGTGCCAGCCACACGAGACTGGACAAACGCCGCCACGGAGACTCCGGTTCTCGTGGACGCAGCAATGACCGCCTTACGAAGAGGCGTCACGGTGATTCCGGCTCTCGCGGACGCAGCAATGACCGCCTTACGAAGAGGCGTCACGGCGACTCTGGTTCTCGCGGACGCAGCAATGACCGTTTGACCAAGAGACGTCATGGCGATTCCGGCTCCCGTGGACGCAGCAATGACCGCCTTACGAAGAGGAGGCACGGTGACTCTGGCTCTCGTGGACGAAGCAATGACCGTCTGACCAAGAGGCGTCACGGTGATTCAGGTTCTCGCGGACGCTCTCACACTCGTCGCTCTCCCGAGCCTCGTCATGGTTCAGGTTCTCGCGGGCGCTCTCACACTCGTCGTTCTCCCGAGCCTCGTCACGGGTCTGGCTCTCGTGGACGAAGCAACGATCGTTTGACCAAGAGGCGTCACGGTGATTCAGGTTCTCGCGGACGCTCTCACACTCGTCGCTCTCCCGAGCCCCGTCATGGTTCAGGCTCTCGCGGGCGCTCTCACACTCGTCGCTCTCCCGAGCCTCGTCATGGTTCAGGTTCTCGCGGGCGCTCTCACACTCGTCGCTCTCCCGAGCCTCGTCATGGTTCAGGTTCTCGCGGGCGCTCTCACACTCGTCGCTCTCCCGAGCCTCGTCACGGGTCTGGCTCTCGTGGACGAAGCAACGATCGTTTGACCAAGAGGCGTCACGGTGATTCAGGCTCTCGCGGACGCTCTCACACTCGTCGCTCTCCCGAGCCTCGTCATGGTTCTGGCTCTCGTGGACGTAGTCACACTCGCAACTAAGCGTTAATGATAAGGTTAGCTCTTTCTCGACTCAATTGAAGAAATTTGCTTAAAAGACTTCATTTATAGCGTGACGCCAAAGCGAGTTTTTCTTTCAGTACGCGGATCATGTTCCAGTTTTGTACGAATTCTATTTGCGATGGTTAGGCTTAAAATAGATCGACGAAGGAGCGGAGCGGGCTGTTTGTCAAGAAGTTGTGTTTTCTTCGATTAAGGGATTTTGTACAAAAGGAAAGGAACTTGAAAGTTGTCGTAGTAGTTCACAGATGACTGAAAATATGTACGAACTGTTGTCATAGTTTACTTCCGATTGATATCCAAGTTGACCTTGTAGCACATTAGTCGAATGGCCTGCAAGAGTAACAGCGATAATTCTACGATACTTCCTTATGAATCCGTTTCCGACCGAGTCCGCCAACGACCCAGACCTAAGTACGATTTCTCCGTGCCCGTGTCAACTAGTATAGAACCTAAGACGGGAGAATATGTTTATCGATGGGCTTCTTGAACAATTGATGTCGCCTATGAGCTTCCTCATAGCATGTGCTGGTGGAGGTTAGGAGAGGAAATACGGACCGTTGATTCATTTGTTGGCAGAGCAATCCAAAGCCGGTCCGCATGCCAGTGATGAACTGTGTTCTATCGTCACTCGGTTCAAAGCGCGTCATGTCCGAGACGTGTTCGCCCTATAAATTTGACGATCACTCAAGTACATGCCACCCAAATTCACGCTAACACTTACGCTATTCGTACTCAAACAATGACTTCCCCACCAGAGGTATTGAAGGTACATACGCCCTTAACTTAATATTGCTTTGTTAAATAACCTCGAAGAAATAGAGAGTCATCGTCACTGGCGGCGCGGGGTATATTGGTGCGCAGCTTTAGAACTTCACATGCTCAATCGGACGTGTCCTAATTGATCATCGTGATGTCGGTCATTCCTTTCTCATCTCGACAGGCTCGCATGTTGTCTACAAGCTTGTTGAAACCCGCAAATACAAGGTCATATCACTCGACAACTACCACAACTCGTACCCGACATCTCTCAAGCGGGTGTCTCAACTTGCGAAATCAACGCTCCCAGAGGATGCCAACGAGCAGGACCTCGACAGCACAGTCATCGATGTATACTCATGCGAACTGACAAAGCCTGAGGAGATTAGAAGTGTGTTTGAACGATATGGGAAGAATGGGATATGGGGTGTAATCCATGTTGCCGTACGTTAAGATTCTGCGAGTCTTTGCGCTGTCGTGTACTGATCCTCATAATCAAGGCATACAAAGCGGTCGGCGAATCGACACAGATACCTTTGACATATTATGCAAACAATGTAGCTGCTACGATCTCGCTCCTTCAAATAATGGACGAGTTTGAATGTACCAGGATGGTCTATTCCTCCTCTGCTACCGTTTACGGTACACCTCCTGAAATTCCCATACCGGAAACCACTCGGTTGAAGGCAGATAGTCCCTACGGAAAGACGAAGGTGATGTGCGAGACAATTATTGAGGACTTATGCCAAGGTAAGAGGCATTTAAGCTAACCCGTCCCTAATTTATTAAAACGACATCATAGCCGAGTCTCAACGATGGAGTGCGATCTCATTGCGATACTTCAAGTACGTCGCTGATCTGTGCAAATATCAAGTCGACAGATCTCTGATTTTGCTTCAGTCCTGCCGGCGCTCACCCGTCTGGTCTAATTGGCGAAGAGCCGAAGGGCAGGCCAGGCAATCTCCTTCCTTTGCTCGCGCATATGGCTTGTGGGAGAGTCAAAGAAAATACTCTCAAGGTGTTTGGAAATGACTACCCTACCCAGTAGGTCTTTCGTGCATCTCCCCAAATCATATCTAACTAACTATCAAAGCGACGGAACCTGCGTTCGCGATTACTTACATGTCCTAGACCTTGCTTCTGGCCATCTACTAGCCCTCAACGCTCTCGCATCAGACTCTAAAGTCTTCGAACCCAACTCAAATGCCGGACGCTTTAAAGCTTATAACCTCGGAAAGGGCAAGGGTATGAGCGTGATTGACATTCTCGAAGCAATGCGCAAAGCAACTGGCTTCGACTATAAGTATGAGATCATCGGACGAAGGTTTGACTGCACTTTCCTTGACACTTAGGCGTCGATCACTGACGAAAATAACTCTAAACTTTAGAAAAGGTGATGTGCCTTATCTCATCGCAGATCCAGCTCTGGCAGAGAAAGAGTTGGGTTTCAAGGCACCGTCGGATCTGGATACTATGTGCCGTGACCTGTGGAACTGGCAGACGAAGAATCCGGAGGGATACGCGGGGTCATTCCTCGGCGACACGCTCGGTCAAGGGGAACTTGTCAACGGCGTGGCAGCTCTGCAGGTTAATGGCGAAATGAAAGCTGTCGAAGAGACTGTCAATGGTATCGTTGAGACGAAGCCTCTCAACGGCGATGTCTTAGATAAAGGCGTGGAAGTCTTGAAGGTGCAGGAAGAAGTTTAGTAAAGGAGGTTCTGTCTGCCACCCTTGCTTGCACGTGTAAATATACCTCTCCATTTGCTTGGTTTAATCTCCTTCGTCACACTTTTATATTACGATAGCGGAAAGTTCAAATCCATGAATGCATGTAATGGTTGATCATCGAAGCGATTGCCAAAAATAAGTCAGCTATCCTCATGGGGATAACTTGACCTTTAGCCTGAGATGTTAGTGCCAAGACCTTGTGCGGAATTCTGCGCTCTCCGCCGACTTTCAAAGGTACCGACTCAGGTCCCTCTGCGTCTCGGTGTATATTGAAGTCATTCAATCATTCGTCACCTTTGCACGTTCGCGGGAAGCTTTACTCGATTATAAAAAGCACGGAGCGCCGTTTTGAAGGGTGAGACATGATATCCAATTACAACGATACTTTGTCCATGTACGGGAAAATAAAAGAAGAAGAAAATGAAAGCCACAAAGGGACATGCCACTGTGACAGAGGCCAATATAAAAGATACACATTAAAAGGGCACGACAAGGGCGTAACTGGTTGTAACGCTACATAAAACGAATATCCGACAAGAAACCAAGTGGAACTATAGAATACAAATGCTAACATCAGCTTTTAGTAGTAAAATTTTGATAAATCGTGGTGAAAGATCGTATAGGCGTCATTCGTCTTGAAAGTAAAGGCGGAAAATTGTTTTGCGGTGAAAGATCACTCCTTGAATATGTCTGTCTTCATGCCAGAGAGGGCTGAGTGAGCGAGGCGATTTTTCTCGCTGACTGGGAGCGCAGCACGCCATGTGCTGTTAACTAGCATATTGTTGTAAACGGCAAGACGCTGCTCGTAGGCTGCAATCGTAGGGAAGCTGCCTTTGTTCGGTTTGGTGAGGGAGCAGTGGCCGTTCCTGAAGCGCCGTTCGATATGCCTGCGTGCGGCGTCCTGGCGCGAGCAGATAGTACCACATCCAGGCCACACGCTACCGTCTTCGTCTACAAAAGCGACATGGTTAACGACGAAGTCTCGACAATGTGGCAAGGAGACAGACTCACGAATGACTTCATCGCAGATGAAGAAGGCGTTCGCGACGCAACTCTTCCAGTGGCGATGGAGATCTGGTCTACGGCCAAGCAAAGCAGAGCATCTACTGCAGCGCCATTTGATCGAGCGTACACCTTCAACTTGGCACACTGCATAAACAGGTACACCCCACTGGCAACCATCGACAATCTTTCCGTTCTCATGAACCGGAGCTGAGGGGTCCGCGGTCTTGTCCTCTTCCCAGACGACCTTTGCTTCCTTCTGATTCTTCTTCTGCAGTTTCTTCTCAGATTTGCGCTTGCCGTTAAATTTCTGAGGAGTCACGCTCGACCGCGTAGCAGATGGAGCCTTGCGACGCTTGGGCGCTGGTTCGGGCGAAGGTTCGGGCGCTGATTCATATTCGTCTGATTCGTCGTCACTAGCCGCATAGTATACCTTTCGCTTCGCAGCGGCAGCACGAACGGGACGAGTAGCCCTCGCCAGAGGCAAAGACGGCTGCGGGGAAGCGCGCAGTTTCGCGTCCTGAGCGCTGTGACTAGGTAGGGAAGCGAGAACACGCTCGGGAGTAGAGGTGGGTGTCGGGTAGAATTGCTCCGGTTGGCTAGGATTTGCGGTTATCTGTGATCCAAGGTACCTAGCAGGGAAATGGCTAACGGATCCGGGTGTAGGATAGGAAAGAAGGGGTTGGTTAAACTGTGGATTGAAATCGAAGCCCGAAGAAACTCGTTTGCTGCCAGATTCATCGAGATCAGATGGGGTCATAAGAAGATGCAAGGAATTGTCTGCGAGTCCAACAGGAGAGGAGTGGGCCATGAGTGGACGTAGAAGATCCTCATCTAGAACGGACACTCTGAGTTCAGCTAGCTGCTGAGAATGAAAATGGTTCGCGTAGATAACATGTCCTTCAAAGTCGGAGGCGCCTCGTGAAGGGGTGAATTGTTGGAATGCTTCGCAGTCCATCCCATGCAATGAGCCGGGGGAGAGTGTCTCTTGGGAGTATGACGAGGGGGAGGAAGTAAAAGAAGAAAGACTGGCCATTCTGATAGTATATATGCGTCAATAATAAAGGTGGATGAATAACAGCTGGATGACGTACAGTTCCAGATCAGTGTTCATAGTTTCAAAGCTCTGCCCAGAGCTAACGTGCTGGAGCTCAGCTGCCGCCCTGCCTGCCGAGACGGCATTTCCGTATTTTTGCCATCGCTCGTCGAAAGTTACTGGGCAGGCTACCGCCGATAGATCGTAGACAGAATCCAGGGGGTAAGGAGCATCTGAGAGCGCTGAGAATTGGTGAAGGCTGAGTAGATGCCCCAGACTGCCCGAATTTTGCTCGTCTGTCATTACGCTTAGTGAGTTATCCATAGCAAGAGGATTGGTTGAAGTGAGGACAAGAGGAAAGCTCGGTGCGGTAGACAAGGGAAGGGGGAAGAGAAGGGGCGCGTTTGCGTACGGAGCATGGCGCGCACGCCTCGACTTTATATGCGAAAAGAAAGGCCGGATGCATGGGCGGCAGTGTGGACTAGCGCGTCCTTTGTAGCTCTCTTTGAGCGAAGTGCTCACCGTCGAAAGTTCAAAAGGATGAGCTCGGCCAATCCCGTTCGCCAGGGTCCTATAATCTATCCCCAAAACAAGGCAAATCGGCCAAGGCCACGAGGCTCTCAACCTTTATCTCAAAGGACCTCAGGGCCTGGCGTGATCAGCTCCCGTCCCGATACACCGTACAAAGGACTTGCTGTGCATCTTCAGTCTTTCGTCACAAAGGACCTCTGACCAACCATGTTCCCCTGTGATTTCTCGTATGGATACAGATCAATTTAGTTATACAATGCCATAGAATTTTAACAGCTTTGCCGGTTCATGTCCCGAGATTGTTATTCACGATGTTTCCTCGGAGGGTTCGACTTCAACAAGTTCCCGGCCTTCTTCGACCATGTCCCCCTTCTTGCACGCGACTCCCCTTACAATTCCTTTTAAGCTCGCCCGAAGAACCGTTTCGGTCTTCATGCTTTCCAGAACTACAACAGCCTGTCCCACGTCCACGGTATCGCCGGGCTGCACGCGCACATCGACAACGAGACTTGGCATCGGCGCGCGAATTCCTCCCTTTGCATTCGCAGCTTGCAGCACGCCTTCTCCCATAGACTGCAGCCATTTAGGGGCTGGGATGAGCAAGGAGCTTCTCTGGCCACCGTGGAACACGTGCAGGCGTTCGCCTGTTCCATGGGTGGGTAGTGTCGTAGGAGCCGGAGGTTGAGAGACAACCGTTGTACGAAGCTGACGGCCAGACAGAGTAGACAATACCGAAGTGCTGGAGGATAATTGAGCGGTGATTGAATTGAACTCCCTCTTTGACTTAGGCGTATTGATGGTAAGGTCAAACAAGCCCTGACCAATGAATTTGACTTGCACAGACGTCGGTGATTGGTCTCCTGATGCAGGGGCCTCGGCCTGAAACGTTATCAGTCGTTCATAGGCATCACCCCCAAATCGTCTCGGGCCCAGAGACGTCCACGGCGAATGGTTTGATGAGGGCATATCTCTAAGGACGACAAAGAGAGCAGCTTGCGCTAAAGTCTCTGGATCCGGTTCGGCTATCGGCGGGAATAGTTCGTCATGGTGCTTCTGCAAGTGGTGGCCGCAAATCAGTATGGATCGACCTTTGCCCCGAGATGTAACATACCTGGATGAATCCGGTCTCGACCTCTCCGCCAATGAAATGTTCGTTACCCGCTAAAGCCCGTAGGAACTCGATATTGGTCGAGACTCCCACAACATGATACTCTTCCAGAGCCTTCCGTAGTACCCTTAAGGCCTCCGTTCTATCTCTACCGTGGGCAATAAGTTTAGAAATGAGGGGATCATAGTATACTTCTATGTTAGATCCTTGCAAAAAGCCCTCTTCGAGGCGGACGTTTGCTGAAGCTTTTGGGGTTGAAAGATACACCAGTGGACCAACATCAGGAAGAAAATCATTTCGTGGGTTCTCGGCATATATTCGAGCTTCGAACGCGTGCCCGATCCGGGGAATGTCCGCTTGATTGACGGGAAGAGGGTTACCTGCGGCCACCTGTCGATAGCATAAAGACTGTCAATATACCTAAAAGACGATGGAAATGAAAGATGGAATCGAACCTCAAGTTGCCATTCTACGAGATCCTGGGCAGTGATCATTTCTGTCACTGGGTGCTAGAGAGCGCTCAGAATACGATGCACAGTCTGGTCGTATGTACTCACTTCTACTTGCAATCTAGTATTCCTGAAGAAAAAAATATCATCAGAGATGTAGACATGATGTCTGTAAACAACATAACATACATCTCCATGAAGAAGAATGCTTCTGTGTCATTATCAAGAATGAATTCAACCGTCCCAGCTCCGAGATAATTCACAGCTTTAGCAGCAGCAACCGCTTTCTGGCAAAGATCTGAACGGAGTTCTTCTGATATACCTGGTGCAGGAGCCTTTTTACATTTAGTTCCTATGAAGAAAGTGATTTCACTTGAACTACAACGTACTTCTTCAATTATTTTTTGGTGTCTTCGTTGAACCGAGCAATCACGCTCCCACAAACTCACGACATTGCCGAACGAATCACCGAAAACCTGCACTTCAATGTGACGCGGGCGGACGATGTATTTCTCAACTAAAACACGTTCATCTCCGAAGCTTTTCTGTGCTTCCCGACGAGCGGATTCGAGTGCTTGCGGGAATTCTGCCGCAGAGTGAACGATACGCATACCCTTGCCTCCTCCGCCCATAACAGCCTTGATGAGTACAGGGAAGCCAATCTGTTCAGCCTCTAAAGCAAGCTTCTCGGGTGATTGGTCGGAACCATGATATCCTGGAACACAGGGGACACCTGCTGCGGTCATGATTTCCTTCGATTCACTGCATTTATGCGTTATGAAAACTGTTTTGTTAGACATCGGGGGAAGCTTACCTCTTTGACCCCATGCTTAGTATTGAGGAAGGAGATGGACCAATGAAGACCAATCCTTCGTCTGCCAGCTTCTGGGCGAACGAAGCATTTTCACTTAAAAAGCCATAACTGTGGTACTGATCAAAATAGGCTTTCAAAAGTTTAGTTAGAATGCCCACCCAGGATGAATTGCCTGTAACATAGGTAAGCTAGGTTTATAGAGACACGCATTTCATGCATACCTGAGCCCCGCTCTTCTTCGCAACTGCAATAATTTTGTCCATCCGGAGCTTCTCGACACTTCAGCCACCGTCCGATTCACTCTCACGATATGACAGAGACATACATAACTCTCAGACGACGCGGCGGGCCCGATGCAATATGCTTCGTCTGCCTGAATAATTGTTTCTTGTTAGGAGAGAAATGTAGTAAGGGCTGACAATGGAAGGACATACATGTTTGACATGTAATGAGTTGGCGTCAACCTCACTGTACACTGCGACCGTCTTAATACCCAAACGCTTCGCCGTGCGGATCACTCGACAGGCAATCTCTCCTCTATTAAAGTAAGTTTCTGTGAATTAGGCTGAGGAGAGTTACGATTTACCGATTAGCGATGAGAATCTTGTCGAAAAGAGGTTTGCGCTCTATTGACAAGCCTTGCGTTGCGGAGACTAGAAACCGATTATTGTTGACCTAGTTCATGCTTATTCTGTACACCATAGACCGTACCAGTGGCCATATACCTCGCATTCCTCTCCAAACCGAGACTCTGCAAGCTCCGAGTGAGACTCTTCGTACTGGTAACTGCACCCCTTCGCGCAGCTGTAGCCCGTGTGATGGACGCCGAGGCACTCTTCGACACCTTGCTGGTAACCTTGAGCTTGCTCAGAGATACACGAGTGGATGCAGTACGCGAGCTTGAGGTTAGCATATTCGAGAGTAGTATGTAGTCGTGGTGTATATTGAAGAAATAGTATGGGCCAAACGAGTGAACCCGTCAGTGGTCAAGATCCGGACGTCTACTGTATGATGCAAACCGTCGATCTCAGGCTGCCGGTGGCCCTCCGAACAGCCGAGCTTAACTTTGCACTTATCACTGGCACATCACGTGAGTACTACACGGTATTCTTTGATTAATGAAATGCACCCAAAGGGCCTGAATTCGTGGACGATATTAGAATCGTGTGCTATGAATGGCTGGAACAAATAAAATAATACAGAGCATAATGAGAGGTCCGTGAGTGAATATTGCTGGAATGTAAGGTAAGGAATGTGAGAGCCTCGATCGTGTGGTGTTTCTTGTCTCGTCCATGGGACGCAAGAGATCTAAGGTACGTTGCCTAACTGGAAAGTATTATACGCGGAAGAAGCGAATATGTGAAGAAAGGGGTCTCGAAAGGGAGAAGCAAATCAGGCCTCCATGGAGATAGATATGTCATGCAGGTGAGTTCATCAGGATTACATGATGACACAATCCTTGTCCTTGTGGGATTTGTCCGGTGGACTTGAGCCGCCATCCCTGTCCCGTCTAAGAACAGCGCCATGACCCCCTGGTTGAGGAATAGGTCCGTTAAGAGGAGCCTTTAGACGTTGAGACGCTCGTTTATCACCCTGATCTGCTGCCTTCTTGTACCATTGTAGTGCCCTACAGTTTCAACGAACCCGTGTTATAAAACGAGGATCAAATCAGCAAAGAGGATCAAAACTTACTCATTCATGGATGCCGTAGTCCCTATGCCGACCTCAAGGAAGTAACCAACTGCATATTGAGCCTTTGCGAGACCTGCTTCAGCAGCCTTCTTCGCCCAAAGGAATGCTTCTGTATCGGACTGAGGTAAAACACCAGGTGATCCAACGAGATACCAGGCCGTTAAGGCAAAGCAAGCGTCACGGTGACCTTGTTGCGCGGCAATATTCTTCGGGGGATTGATGAACAAGAATCATTTCAGGCAAGGAATGAATAGCTCACGTAGTAGTGAATTGAAAGCGCAGCATCCTGTGGGCAACCCATTTTCCCATATTCATAGCATTCTCCTAGCCGGTAAGCGCTCGGTGCATAGCCAAGTTCCGCAGCCTGCGCTAGCAATTCCGCAGCGTATTCGTAGTCAACGAATACGACATTGTGAATGCCACGTTCATGCAGAAGGGCTAGCTCGTGCAAGGCGTGAGGGAACTCTGCTGTAGCATGTTCTGCGGAACGCTTGAGCCATTTCACGCCCTCCTTTGGACTCTTTGACAGACCGAGCTCGCCGTTGAGTTCTGCGATGCCGAGACGGTACATGGCGCCAGGATGTAATGATGCCGCCGCCTTACGGAAAAATTGAACTGCCTTGGCTGATTCGCGCCTGCAGCCCCAACCATTCTCACAGCAAGTTCCCGCCCGGTAAGAGGCATCGGGGTGTCCATGCTTCGCAGCGAGCACGAATAATGGATATGCACTGTCGAAATCTTGTCGACCCCGTTTCGTCCCGATGCCATTGGCATAGCAGTCTGCGAGGAAATATTGCGATGCTGCATGCCCACGGTCGGCAAGTTTCTTCAATAATGCGATAGCTTCGCGGATGAGGTTGTCGCGCTTCTCGATTGCGCGTTCAACCTCGATGACATTGCCTGGTGTCTCTACCGGAATAGGCATGGACTTGGATGCATCGATCATAAAGACAGCAAACTCAAACTGAACCTCGGGATCTTGGGTTTTCTTGGCATTAGCACGATAGAGCTCTAGAGTTTTTTCATGGCTAAGTAGTGATGCCTGGTTTCCTGGTCGTAAGTGAGAGTGGTCGAGGAGGGGCTGTGGTGGTGGCGAAGGACCGCGTTGTGACTCCCTTCCGAGAGACTGAGCATACGCTGCATCAAAGGGTGCTTGTTGGGTGAAAAAATCATCGTCATCGCCTGGCGGAGAGGGGGAGACATCACGGTCCTCATCGGAGTATGATGGTTGTGTAGGCGGTAATTGTCGTCCACGAGGACCCATAGGTGGCGGCTGAGCCTCGTATCTTGTCTGGCCAAGTTCGTCGGGGTACGCAGTCGGTGGCGTGCCCTGTGCGCCGTTCAAGTTGTTCATGCTCCTCGTCGTGCCACGCGAATTGCGAGAGTCATACTGGGATGAATGTGAACGTGTATCAAAGTTATCCATGGATGGCTGGTGCAGCTGCCTGTTCGAACCAGTCGAGCTGTGCGAGCTGGAAAGGCGTGGATCATCACGAAACTGAGGTCTCGGCGGATGGTAGTCAAAGAGCGGGCCATCGTTGTCGTAGGCATTTGGCCGCAGAGGCTCGCCGCTGTACACCTGGGCGGCGGTCATGGCGGCTTTCGTTGACGGGAAGGGAGTCGGTAGGGAGATGGACGACGGGGTGAAAGTGATAAATTGTAACCGTGCCGTTTGCGGGATGGAAATAGCTAGTCACCCACTCTTTCTCGACGTCACTGCTTTCCACAACGAATAACTATGTCTATTATCCTCAAATATGTCCCGGAGTTCTGTATGACATAGCGGGGCTATATTCTTATTTTTTTTTTTTGGAGTCGACACCTCCTGAGTCCTAACTGAACCAATAAGAGAGACGAGCGGTAAACGTGACACAATATAACGTGACAGGCTTGCTCAACTTCGTGACTATGGGTCACGCTCGCGCTCGTGTCGCTTTCTCGATCGGTTAGATCTGTTCGTGGCTCATCGTTCATATCCTTTAGCATACAATTGGTGAACAAAGCAGATATGGTTCGTCAGATATGATATTTTCCAACTTTACTTTCTGAATTCTGCCTCATACACAGTCATCACCATGGGAGATTCGCCTGTCGAGATCGAGAGGTGCCGTTTACTTCTACAACAACGAGACGCGTCAGTCGGTCTGGGAAGCCCCACCAGACCTTTCGCAAGACGAGATCAAGAGGCTTCCAGGCGCTGAGCTTCTCAACGGTTCAGCGCCTACCGAGGTCCGTGCTAGTCACCTGCTTGTCAAGCACAAGGGCAGTCGACGACCGGCGAGTTGGAAGGAGGTTCGTTGTTGTTCAGTTAGCATTTCGTGTGCCATTGCTCATCTCAACATTGGATGTCATTAGAAAAACATCACGCGATCAAAAGAGGAGGCGATCCAGATTCTGCGAGGCTACCAGGCAGAGATTAATGGCGATCCCCAGAAGTTCGCGGAGCTCGCACAGGAGCACTCTGACTGCTCCTCGCATGCTCAAGGAGGTGACCTTGGTCGATTCACGCGCGACAAAATGCAGAAACCTTTCTCCGATGCTGCATTCGCTCTTCAGGTCGGGGAGATGAGTGACGTCGTGTCTTCAGACAGCGGGGTACATCTGATTCTAAGGACAGAGTAGATGCAGGGCTCACATTGGGCCGATATGGTGCAAAGTCGGGATATGAAAGTTTGCTCGTGGATAAATAAACAAAGAAAAAGATCCTCTCAATGAATGTAATTTTATGGTACTGTATGTTCTCGTTGCTTTCGAAAGTGTGTATTCATCGTGTTGCCTATCTGGCAGTAAAGTGTCTGACATACATATATGACAAACACAGACTGGCGAAACTTTCGTCCAAAACACCATACAGTACCTTCAATGCTTCCTATTCATTCGAGACGGCAAGAACTCAATCGTTAGAATCTTCAACTTGAAGCAAGTTCAACTTGAAGTTCCATCATTGCTTACGTACGCTTTTGTTATTTGTCAGTTACCTATCTTCCGGACTCCGAGTCTCAGGCTTCGGGTTTGAACTCATGATAGCCAATAAAAATAGGCGTTTTGCAAGTTGGCCGATCTTATTCGCCAGGTTTTTAACTCTACGCGGTCTTATCTCCGTCGGATAGAGCTGGATCCTTCCCTGAGCCAAATGATTCATGTTCATAGTCGTTGCTTCAGACGTAAGCCCTCCGGGGCCAGTTCTGAGACATCCGGCGTCAACTCTCTTCATTTCCAGCCTTCGCCATCACCGCTAGTACCACAGAGAACTGGTTTGAAGTCTTCAAAAGCCCTCTGTGGATATGTTGGACTCGAACGCAACAAGGCTGGCTCAGACTTTCTTCGGCGACAAAGCTAATTTTACAGATATCTATTATCCTTTGCTTATCCTCTTGCTATCCTATGGTTTCGTTACTTACTACAATTCAAGACTTAGAGGCACCAATCCTAGAACTACTCCAAAGCCTAATGGTCATTCGATTTATAATGAGGAGGAGGATATCCTATTGAACTGCGACTATTCCAACATTAAAGTCACCAAAATACTGGTGCATCCTATAAAGGTATGTATTATAGAAGCTTAGTGACAAGTATGTGAGCTAATGGTTAATTTCCGGAAAAGAGTTGTCGTGGAACCTCAGTCTCCGAAGCTAATTATACAGTTGAGGGGCTTGAGGTATGTCACCCTTTCTGCTGAACTTGTAAGCATGTCTGATGCTCCGTTAGTATGATAGGTTTTTAGCAATTATTGATAGTGTCACCCACAAAGTCATCACGGCGCGGGATTTGCCAAAGGTCTGACATTCTAGAATTGTTCTCGTCTACATATAGCTGAGTAAACCTTTTCAGATGGTACTAATAAATCCTCAAGTCATTTTGGACCTGTCAGAGCAACACGAAGGCAGGGTTGAGATATCATTTCCGGAGGAGTCTGGCTGCCAAGCCTTTGCTATTCCACTCAAACCTAGTCAAGAAACACTGGAGCGATGGTCAAGGTTTGTTGCCCGTCCATTCAATCGGTCCCTTGTCTAAACTGAGGCCGCACAGGATCCAAGACATAGAGTTGTGGGAGAGAGATGATATCGACGGATACATATGTCAGGCGATTGGTATAGATGAACATGACTATCCCGCTAAAATCTTGAGCCGGTATTTAGGACGAGATGTTTTGCTCGTCATGAAAGGGCCTAAACCCCGGCCTTGTTCGCCAACTTCGGCCTTCCCGGATCTGAAGGCTACATCAATGTATCAAGATGGATACCCTATTCTTCTTGCATCCGAGGAGAGCCTCTTGTCGGTTCAAGAAAAACTCAGAAAGGAAGTCGGAAACCAAGGCGTGGCGGACCGGTGGTCTGAGGATGACCTCGTGATGGAACGGTGAGCGCTGCTTGAGTCTCCTGGCCTGACCTTGTTTCCGTGATCTGATATCCTAATCCGTTCGTAGTTTCAGACCTAACATCGTCATTAAGGGATCAGGTGTTGCCTGGGCCGAGGATTTTTGGGAGACCATTCAGATAGGAAGCAGCGCCGACATCACCATCTCTCTCGTCTCGAAATGCGTTCGGTGCTTGGTCAGTACTTCCACTGCTTCCACATGCTGCCCGGTAGCCTAACTTAAACCATGTTATGAACGATACAGCTTCCGAATGTCGACCCTGAGACAGGTGTTCGCGACAAGGCTGTGCCATACAAAGTTCTCATGAAGTTTCGTACGGGCAAGGATCCGGCGCGATTGAGCAAGCCCTGCTTTGGGTGCAACGGGGTTCCGCTGGGTCCTGGGATCGTTCGAGTAGGAGATGAGGTGAAGGTGCTGAAGCTGGTGGCTTAGAGACAACGACAGGATGATTGAGTCCTCGGACAGACCCACCTGCGCTTATGTACAGTCATGGGAATCAGTTAGCTGTCCTGCTATAATGGCCTTAGACGGTGATTGACCACGTCAGAGGCTGAGACAGACATATACTGCTACTTACGTTCCTGTCTGCATAAGATCTGGATGTTATCGATGCATGCTTGAACGTTGTGCATCTTGCCGGGGGTGCTCGGCCGGACGCAGGAACATAGAGATGATGCAATACTGAGAGGAAAGAATAAGGTTAATGCGTATTGTCTATTCTGTGATCGTCGAGGGCCGAAGCAAGGCACATAAACCCGAGCAGGAAAGGCGCGAGAGCTTTTCGGATAATGAGAGAATATTCCTCACGCGTAATTCTGAAGCCGTTAGTGCCGTGGGGCACCGGCTGAACCGCAACCGGCAATTGTTCCTGGGATGATTAGATAAGATGGGTATATGGTATGCGGTGGATAGCAGCCATGTGGTTCCGCAACCCTGTTCTGTGCATCAGTGTCCCGTTCAGCTCATCTCCCTCTGCACATTTCCAGGGCGCTCATCCTCATCGTGGCTCACATCCAGCACCGCAGGCCCTCCCCGGATTCCCTCCAGTCCCGGCTGTGCCATGTCTCTTGCAAAATGGATGGGATTTGGCTCAGCCCAGAGCGCGAGCAACGGCCACGCTTCGACGCCGAACACGGCGACCGAGAGTGCGAAGACTGGCACGATTAGCAAGGCGGACTACAAGCAGTTTGGCTTGGAGAACGTGAGTGTTATCATGTTTTTTTACATCTGAAGCTGCTGCTCATAATGCTCTCGTCGCATACGCTTTCTTCAGTTCGGCAACACTTGGTACGTGCGCTGGCCAAGACTTTCGAAAATTTATTGTGAAACTCACGTTGCACACGACAGCTATGCCAACTCGGTCTTACAGGCCCTCTATTTCTGCCATCCCTTCCGAGAGCTTGTTCTTCAGGTCGAAGACAAGTCTAATCCTCTCATCCCTGGCTCCTACTCAACCACTCCGCCGCCTCCTCTGTCCACAAATCCGCGTGCGAGGAACGTTAGGAAACCATCGTCACCTGACGTACGAACAGTTGCTGATGGATCGACGACAGCGAGCACATCTTCAATACCTTCCGGTCCTCCTATCCCTACCAGCCCTCCGACACTATTCTCAGCTCTACGCGCTCTCTTCCTCCACATTTCGAGCAATTCGCTTGACAAGGGCGCCATTGCTCCGAAAGCATTTATCGAGAAGCTGAAGAAGGAGAACGAGCTCTTTCGCTCGTCGATGCACCAAGACGCTCATGAGTTCTTGATCTTCTTATTGAATAGGATCTCGGAGGAACTGGAGGAGGAAGCGAGGAATCGTCGGTCGAGAACGTCGTCTGGGGAAGATCGTGAGTTCACATCATGTTTATTGATATGTTTGCCTCATTTAGCTCACTCACTCGAAAGTATCGAATTCAATGACTTCCTCTGCCCATTCAACATTTGGTACAGCCTTTTCAGGCCCTCCTGGACAGACTCTCGTCCAAGCTCTGTTTGAAGGAATTCTGACAAGCGAAACGCGTTGTCTAACTTGCGAAACGGTATTTTCAATACCATCCTATTGTGGCAACATCACTGACAGTTGTCAAGGTCTCCTCACGCGATGAGGCATTCTTGGACTTATCAATTGATATTGAACAGAACTCGAGTGTGACAGCATGCCTCAGGCAGTTCAGTGCAAGTGAAATGCTGTGTCAGAAAAACAAATTCTTTTGTGACTCTTGCTGTGGACTGCAAGAGGCGGAGAAAAGGTCCGCATTTTTCGGACAGTATATGTTATGCATCATTACTAAAGCATATGTTAGGATGAAAATCAAGAAACTTCCGAACGTCCTTGCACTACATCTTAAGCGCTTCAAATATCAAGAGGACGCTCAGAAGTACGTCAAGCTAACGTACCGAATAGCGTTTCCTCTTGAGTTGCGCCTCTTCAACACTGTGGATGATGCGGAGGATCCTGACCGATTATACGAGCTTTTCGCCATTGTCGTGCACATCGGAAAGTGAGTCAGAAATATTGATCATATAATCATCTGTCTGATCACCGGTATAGCGGCCCACATCACGGTCATTACGTGGCTATCGTGAAGTCTAGGGGTTCCTGGGTGATATTTGATGACGATACCGTTGAGTCCGTCAAGGAGTCCGATATCCCAAAGTATTTTGGGGACTCAAACAGTGGTAGCGCATACGTTCTATTCTACCAGGCGGTAGATATTGATCCAGTTGCTCTTGGCTTGAAACGGGCGGAGCAGCCTACGCAGGAGCCCACATCACATGCTCCCCCTGTTGCAACACCTGCATTCCCTCCAGGACTGACTCACGAAGGTGATTCAGACACAAGCGAGATTGTACCGGGGACGCCCTCAAACGCCTTCAGTACACCCAATCCGACGATTATTTCTACTCCTCCCCCTGTCACGATCTCTATTCCACCCCCCGAACCATCTGCACCTATTCCTGTGCCATCCGCTACTCCTACGCCGAGTTCGCCGCAGGTGAAAACCGGCTTCTTTTCTTTGCGTCATAGTCCTTCGAAGCCCAATGTCGGATTCCATAATCGAACTTCCTTATACGCCTCTACTTCGGCGCCACCCGTGCCGCCTTTGCCTCCGATGGCAGCTTCTCCGAAAGTCACCCATGAGCCTAGTGAGGCATCCTCATCAACAGCATCTACTTTACCTGTAGCATCGATCACAAATGGACAGCTAAAATCACCCAAAGAGAAGACAAGCGGCTGGTTTAAGCGCAGGAGCTTGCGACGCACCGATGATAAATCTGCAAAGCGCCATGAGCGACCTGCAACATCATATGAAGTAAGAGAACGACATGACGGTTCGAGTTTAACGTCTTCTTCAACATCTTCTCGCCTCCCCCTTGTGTCCGATAAGGCCGAACCGTCTTCCGTACCACTGACAGAAACCTTGACTGTACACTCCGATACCTCTGTTTCCCCTGACCAACGCATACCCTTTAATACTGCAACAATATCTCGATCACCTATTTTATCTTCCACTCCCACTTCCCCTTCATCCCCAACCTCACATCTCCGCCAAATCTCTGAACATATGCACATCCCTTCTCACAAGAAATCCCAACCGGTGTTGAGCTCAGCTCCGTCGACCACTCGAACTACTTCCCGCCCACCAAAACGACCTTCCACTGCTGGAGCGGCAATTCAATCACCTACCAAACAGACATTCTCTCTCTCAGACACCGCAGCTCCTCTGCCGTCCATACCACGCGACCTTGAATCACCCCGGGAGAGAAAGGACAGTCTCCCAGCCCTACCATCACAAACAGGAAGAAGCGACGCTGTTCGCCAGAGAAACTCGATAATTACATCACCTCCACTCTCACCGCCTGTACAAATCAACACCAAACGAGCGTCCCGAAAGATGAGCTTTACCGGAGGAATGCTCAGCTTCACTAGGAAGGACAAAGATAAACATAAGGAGAAGGATCCTCAGGGCGCTATTTCTCCGCCACCTGCTAATAGCCTTTCGCCTGTACCAACGCAAAGCTTCTCTATGTTTGGACGCATCTGATATTGTTATTATTTGAGAAGCGTCTTTCCTTGGCTTCTATTCATGTTGTAGAACCTACATAGCACATTCTTGCCACCTCTCTGTTTGCTTATCCTTACGACACTTGCTTTCATTTACATATTTACTGATTTGGTAGTGTAGTGCGCCACTTTGACTGGAATCAAAAGTAACGTTTCTCGACTAATGAATCTGAAGCTTACCCATCTATTGTGAACTGTTTGAGTTGATAATGCAGAGACTTGAGACTTGAAGTAAAGAAACCTCCGGCACCGCTGATCTTCCTGTTGAACTCATTCGGGGTCCTACTGAGGTTTTCGATTTTAGGCTCAGCAGCGCAATACAATCTTGTACCCGCACATCGCCTTTTCCCCCTGCGTTTGTGAGCTTTGGGGCTCATTCGCTGGTACTCACTATATCGCGCCCTGCAATGTCTTTCCTCAGAGCAAGCAGCTCTTTCAGTGCGTATTTTACTCGAAAAATATTTCAACCTCGATTTGACACCAATTGCAGGTCACTTAGCTTCAACTTCCGCATCCTCCAGCTCGTCAGTCATCTGCAACACGTCAAGAGCAACAGCAGCCCTCCATACATCTGCGTCACGATGGGCAGAAACTCAAAGACACCGAGCAGCTCGAATAACGCGCAAGGCCAATCTGGAAAAGAAGGCAGAACGCGGGCGCATCCGGGACGAGACAAAACCACACGTTGTACTTGGGACGAGGCCTGGTGATGAGGAGAAATGGCGAAGCTGCGACTTGGCGAAGATTCTAGTCACACCAGAGGAGCTGAATGGCACAGTCTGGACGAAGATGGAGGAGGAGAAAGAAATAAAGCTTCCTATGGTTATGAGCTATGGTCTAGAGGGCACGGATGCTGCGGGCACGAAGGACGAGAAAATCGAATTATTCTTCAAGGACCTACCGCAAGCTTCCGTAAACAATAGCATGCCTACTAAGACTGTCGATCACCATGCGAGGTTCAGTCTTAACGTGGAGAAAAGCGCAGAATTCCAGAACTTGGCCAACATCGAGTACAAGAAGTCAACCAGCTTTGCCCGAGTTCTCGACTTGCGCAATGCCAATGCACGAGGCATTGCTTTTGAAAATCGCAGGCGTATCATCGCAGCCTTCTCCCCCTCAGGCAGCATGTCTGACTCTGGATACCCAGAAGTTCAAGGTGCGAGTCTATTTCTAGCTATCTCTTGTACGGATTCACTCACCTTTCTTTGCGCTTTGCCCGACTTTAGTTGCTTTGTTAACCATGAAGATTAGAAACGTATGGGACCATCTTATGCAGCGGAAGAAGGATATCAGTGGTCGTCGAGACTTACGCATGCTTGTCCACCAACGTGCAAAACTGTTGAAGTATATAAAGCGAGTAGACCGAGATCGGTACGACATCATTCTACAACGCCTCGCTCTTGAGGCAGAAGCGGTTGAAGGGGAACTTGTAGTATAATTTTCACATAGAATTTACAATCACAGTAATGGATAATCAACGCAAACTACAACGAGTGACGAGCTGCTGAGCAGCGTGAATTGGATAAGGAGAGTAGTAGTACTTCGTACAGAGGTGGAAAAAAGGAATGTGTTAAAACAGTGATGCTCATTGAGAGCTAAAAAAAACAATATAAATTCAAACTGAGCAGAGAGGGGGGGAAAGCAGAGATCATATAGGACCCGCTTGATCAAGGATGCTGAGTCGTTCCTTTTCCCCCTCAATGGCCAGATCCATTTCGTGATTCAATATGTCATCCAAATCATCTGAGTTATATATATCAGTGCTGAAAAGTCGTTCATCAAAAGAAAGCACATACCACTGTGTCTTCTATATGCAAAGTCCATGAGGCGCAAATGTCTGTCGAGAGTCGCAATAACAACGCGACCCGTGTACTCATCCCAGCAGATTGCGCTTATTCCCCTTTTGATGGCATTTGCTACTTCTTCCTTCAGGTAGATAGGCTCGAGTTGCTTCCTCTTTCGAATATCCTTTCGAAGGAATGTTAAAGGACCGTTTTCCGCCAACTTATTTTCGGATACCCTTCGCCACTCCCGCTCCGCTTCTATCTCATCAACGTCCATCTCTTGGTTTTCAACAAGTAAATGTTCAACTTCATTCTCGTCTTGCGCAGCGAATCCGCCAATAGCACCTCCATTGAGACCAGGATGTACCAAGCCGAAGCCTGCCAGATCCTGCCAATTCGACTTCATAAACCTCGTATGGTCGTCGCCCTTGTAGATGTAGCTCCACAAACTGCGAACGGGCGGTGTGGTAGAGCGGTATTCCTTTGGCACTTCATACATCAAGGCGTTGTATGCCCCGGGTAAGGTACGAAGACTCTCTTTTACACCGAAAGGCTTTCCACCAGTCTTGAGAATCCAGTGCTCCTGTAGGTCATAGTAGTAGTGAACGAGGGGGCGCTCTCGGTGTCGTGCATCGCCTGAAGACTGCGGTGAGTCTGGTGGGGAAAGAGGAATGTTAACGTGAATCGGCCAGAGGGTATGGTGTTCAACAACATCCGGTGTCCGGAGGTAAAGAGAGATAGGGGGAGGAGGCGCCTTATCCTCAAAGAGGTATGGAGTTAGAGAAGGATCTTCCCCAGCTTGAATGCTGGGTGCTCTTGAAGGAGAAATCTGCACGTTCAGTATCTCCTTGTGTCTAAGGGTGCTGGAGTAGATAGCCGTAGTCGAGAGCTTCTCTTCTGCTTGAGGAATGCGGAACAGATCGAGAAGATAGTAGTTTCCAGTCCAATTCTCGTCCTTTTCAACTGCCCGGAAGGTTAGTATGTGGTTTTGGTCGTTGAGTATGCGGAAATTCCAGATAGAGTGGCGCTATAACCAAATCGGTTTAGAAGACACAGTTGAAAGGAGAGAAGATAACTTACTCGGCCTGGCCAGTTCGTGTGCGGAAGGCAACGTAGGATAGAACGCGATCCATTGTCAAGACACTCAAGCACAATCTGGTCCGGTCTCTTAACCACACACACGTACGGTAGTCCTTGGATATTATCCAAGCTTATGACACCGAGCTGCGTGCCAGTCCTGATACGCGATACAACGCGGATGGAGTTTTGACCATCAGGATCAACGGATGCTTTGCGGCACAGTTTGTTGAACTCCGGTGTCTGAGGGGGCACGCGACGATCCGTAAGTGTTTCAATACAATGTAATGAAATATGAATGGTAGTGCATTCGTATTTCAAAGGCATCCATGGGTCTTCAGGATCCTCTTTCCCTCCCATTTCTGCATTCTCGGGGCTAATGAGGAGGCATACAGTCAGTGAACGGAATATCTTTCAGAGAACGAAATCTTACATGTGCCTAGTGTCATCCCGTTTCTTATGCCTCTTTCGCAGAAAGGATACACTGATGCCCTTCTTCCCCTTCACAGTCATATATTTCGCTTGTAGTGCATAGGCCTTGACTTCAGTTTCCCGGTAAAAGAGGGGTGATGGCGTGCCGGACGCTGGATGTTCAACCACCCAAAACATTATACCACAGCGACCGTCGAGGTACGTCACCGAGGTAATCAAGAAGTGACCTCCGGGAAGGAGAGCCATTTCGGATACCTCTCCGTATCCCAGAAACTCGAATTCGTACCATGGCATAACACTGTTGCTTCGCAAGTTATCATCGAGGGAGACCGCCTTGGTTATGATGTGCTCGACGTCCATGGACGAGATGTTCTTCACGCTGTACTGAGAGGTGGGAGGAAGTGGAGCAAGGGGCTGAGGCAATCTTTTGATAAGAGGCAGGAATCGCTTCCAAACGGCGGGTTTCTTAGTCAAAAGCGCGAATGACTTGCTAACCTGATTTGCCGGGTCAGTATAATCTGCCATGAAATCGGAAGATACTCACTTGTCTAAGTCTCAAGATATCCTTCACATCAAGCAGTCCAATGATACCGTCTACGATAATATCCTCTGGTAATGTCTCCAGAATCTTATTCCGCCCCGGCTTTCTCTTGAAAAATCGATTCCAGACGGTCGCCATAGTCGGTAGTTGGACTCTGAGTGGTAGAGTCTCGGAGATGGTAGATGTACGAGTAGAAGAGTGAGAGTAGGGGCAAGCAAATCGTTGAGTAGTAATTGAACCACAGCTAAGGCCACGAGATATAAGGGAATTTCGACCAATTTCAAGTTAGCGTGGTAAACCTGTCCTGCAGGTGTCGACGAGCTCCTGCAACCTTGTACTTAGGTCACGTTCTAGTTTCTTCGTTGCTAGTGTTGAGTGCGCACGGTGCTATGACCAGATGAAGGACAAGGGCCAGAGGATAAGCGTCGGAGACAACAGCTGCCTGATCGGGTCGCGGTTTTCTTCGTCAATATGACCGATATCCACATAACCACAAAATCTAACCACCATGACCATGGGTGGCCAGAGATGTTACAGTGGCCACGAAGCCACATTATAAGCGGATGTCAAGCATGTAAAACCACACTGCCAGTAGACTATCATCGACATCAATCCCAAGGTACGAAGAAACCCCTCCGGATGAGCAGAGCGTACGATTGAAAAAATGCCCCATAGTCATTGACGCAAGAGAGCCTGAAGAAAGCTGTTATAGAGTCCAAAAGGTGCGCAAATGCCCATGTACAAGCATCAATATATGTGTTTTCAGACAATAGTTGCGATGTCTTGACGAAGTTGGAAGGACAAAAGAAATTGAGTAAACAACACCAAACCAAGTCTGGATCCTGCGAATATCTTTGTCAGCGAAAAGTATAAGGGCGTCAAGGTCGCCCAACGTTTTTTCTTCTTAACTACGAGGGCAATGCCACGCTGCTCGATGTTGATGCTCAACCGTCGAGGCAGTGCCATCGACTCTTCCCGAGTCTTTGAGCTCTCAAGATGAACAATCCAGCCATAGGAAATGTTGCGTTTCAAATCTTACGGCGCCGCATGTCGACAAAACCTGGTACATTCTTACATTGCTTTTTACCTTGTTGGGGTTTGGGAGTGACTTCAAGTTGTCGATTTTATGAGCAGGTGAGTTGCGTATTTTCTTGTATTTTCTTCCGATATCCTTTCTTCCGTTTCCCTTCTCGATGATTCCCAAAAAATTTCTGATTTAAATGAGCCTGATTCTCCTCTAGACAAGGAGAGATGAGGAGTATTTACACTGAGAGATATCTCATACTACTTTTTCCCACTTTCTCAATGCGTCTTGAGCTTTTCTAATATGCTTCCTTTAGAGTACTCGGGTTAAGGAAGGTCGACAGTGTATAGTGGATTCAAACAAGTGCTTTTTTGTTACTTTTGCTTCTACACACAGTAGTTCTGTTCTTCTAACTATTTTATGCTTTCACAAATTGAGGCATGTTATACGTATGATTGAATAAAGATATTTGGTGCAAAATCTGTCTCGCTATTTACGATTTGATTATCTGAGTAGAATGAGAAGATGAAGTGAGTTGATGACTATCTTCGCCGAATCCACTGGTAGCAGTTCCGTCCGATTCCAGAGGATTCAACTCGATCGGAACAGTTGTGAACTGAAGCAGAAGTATCAGTCGATTTTGATATACTCAATTATGTGATTGCCGGGTTACCTTGCTCTCTTTCCCAGATCGCAGAGTATCCTTCATCATATACGAGGTCTTTGTTGTCGCTGGTGCGGCAAAACGGATGCTTGCTAACGGCGCTGAGCCAGAGCCGGATAACACAACCTCTTCCTCATACAGGCCATGTCCATCTACGGATTCTCGGTAGTTCAACCTTTAAGCAAAGCTCATGAGAAGAACACGAGAACGAAAATGGTGCGGAAGGTACGTACATAACAAGGAGTACGTTGACATACACTTTCCCAAGCATGATCGGGAAAGGCAGCCAAATAAGTGCGCCTGGGCCGGAGAGGAAGGCAACGAAGAATGCCAGCTGCATTATCCTATTTGTATAGAATGAGACAAGAATAAAATACCCAAAACTCAGCAAGCGACTTACATCGTAATAGTTCCGCGATTGAGTATGTAGACGATAGCTTTCTCCACGAATGATGTCGGTCTGGAAATAGAAAGATATTAAATGTCTAATTTTAATGAGATGTAGTAGCACGACCAACAATTTCACTGTTTCGTTGCGTGCGGGGTGAATGAAATAAAACAGAGCGCTGGTGATGACGACGTCGCAAAGGAATGCAAGGCCAGAGTTGAGTGCAGTCGATAACTTCGTTATGAGGTTCAGCACATACAGCGGGCGAGATCCATAAGAGGGAGCGACAGACCTTGAGGATACCACTACCGAATGCTTCGACTCTTCTCCTCTGGAAGAGAGTGATTGTTGCAACTAAGTGCCTGGATTAGAGCTAGCTTAAAGCCAATAGACAGAGCGTCCTTACTGATACCAAAGGCTTGAGCGGGGAAAACAGTAGGTCAGTACGCAAGAAGATGCTATAAGAAGTACAGTAGCGCTCACCAAAGGCAGGAATCGCTAGCGCGACCTGCATTTAAAGCACTCAGAACAATATATAATATGTACAATGTAGAAATTTTACAAACCACAGCGCCTGACGCAAGGGTGTTCTTCTTCTTGCTTACTTGATTGTATGAAGAGAATCAGATGCAATCACCAATGAAAACGAGTAGCGGAAACTCACTAGACCATATCCTTGCAGCGTAGAACCTAAAGAAGAGTATGAAATTCCCTGAGTTACTCTAAGCAACTATCTGACGCACAGGTGAACAAGGAATATCGCAACAGCCTTGCAGAAAATAGAGAGGTTAAAAGCGAAGCTGTCATATATCAGGAGGGTACGTACAGCAAGGGCATTCTCGGCCTAATGGAACCATATTACTGATGCTTTAGACACTTGAATGTGAAAAGATGAAATGCGAATGTGGCGTACGCATAATGTGCTATCACAACCTTCAATTCCGCAGAATGAATGAAGGAAATGGGAAGGACCAACCTCGTTACAGACAAGATGTCGAACGGAATTCCAAAATCCGTTATGAGATAAGTATAGACACTGGGTTGCTTCACTGAGCAACTTGAACTGGGGGAAAAATCCTTCAGCAGAACAGACTCACGCATGGGATACTGAAGTTGTATATCAGTTTTTCTCGCTATTCATGAAGGTGCCAGTGGTCTACTCACACAAGCCCGTCGTGGCGGTATCAATGGCCCTACTACCATCAGTATACTCTATTAGCAATGCAGATTTGTGTTGTTCACCATAGTAGTCCAATCTGTATATCATGTTAGGTGTGGCTATATGCAACGTTTGAGAAAGAATCACACCAGAGTTTTAACCCAAAAAGCGTCCTTCGAGTAACGGGAGAAATAGAGGTAAGTTTGGAAGAATGTCAAGCCTGCAAACCGTAAGTCAGATAAATTTGAAAATTCGCATGCCCAACTGACCATAGAGTGTTGTCGATAAGATAAAGCCAACGAAGAGCCCGCCAAAAGTCGCTACACGGTCCCCACCCGTTGCAGATGCAAAACCTTCCTCCACGACCGTGGTCATCATACTCGTTGACAAGCCCCAATAGGTAGCAGAACACAGCTAAATTTCCTTCTCGCACGTCTCCACGCCTGTTGGGAATGTTCTCCCGGTGAACGAAGCAAACTCAATCGCACAGTTGGACTTTATCGCCCAAATTGACTGGGTCCGTGAATACGATTAAGAGGTTCTCGTAAACGTGAGATCGACACTGGCACGTTCTGTACGGGTTCCTGAGCAGCCTCCGATGCGGCGCAGTGCGTGCTACGCGAGGGCTTCTAGCGCACGCCGTATGTGTCTACGTGTCTCTGGTTCACGATACTGTGGAGTCGCTAAGAAAGGGGTTCACAACGAGAGTCGTTTTGTCGTCCGGTCGAAAACAAATGAAGGAAGCTGATCATGATGAGCTCAGGGTCGTCGTGCGGCGAACCTATTTTGGACGTGCACCGACGACTCGGAGTTGTCGAAGGCGGGTTGCACCGTTGCAGGAGGTTTTTGCCTCCGACGCGTCATGTTCTCGCTGTGCTTGACCGCTAGCCTCTGAGACAGCATCTACCTCAATTATGTCGACTCCAAAATGCATCACGAGAATCTGTCGGGTAAGTGCTCAAGAGAGATAGCTTCATATCTCTGACGTGGAACCACGGACTCTTTTGTTTTGTATCATGATACTGCAATCTTCCATGAAGACTTTCTTGGGCAATCGCTGTGGGGCCGGTATGGCTATAAGGCAAGTCTATCAAATACACGGATGCTTTGTTAGCGAAAAAGCATTCTAAATCCGAACTAACTTCGAGTTTATATCCGGATAGCCCAGTCACAAGCGATCTATTATTACAGCCATCGAAACATCACTAGTTAGTAGTGCAACAACTGACACTCCCGATATTCTTTTGTCAAGGAGCGGACCGTTCATCGTCCCCTCATGTTGCCAGCTGTTACGGCGACTGCGGACAGATTTGGCGGAGTGGTGCAAGTATGTCGAGAAGATCGAGGGCGAAGGCACACAAAATAACTCATGCTAACAATATCTCTTCGACTGTTTTTATTGTGCCTTACACCGCCGGTTCCGACATCATCATGATATCGAGGCTCCCGGTGTCCGCAGTGTGTACGAACTAAACAATGTCTCGGGATTCTAGGCGCGTAGGCCGCCGTCAGCACTGCGCAAGGGACCAACAGCCAAAAGTCAGATCTTTGTGTAGGCGAATGATTGCCAGATGGACATCAAGAAAGCTGGATGTATGCACCAAAAGACAGGCAGCGCGCGCTGATACGGGGCATGGGATGGACAGCTCCACAGCGTTGCCATGTCCCTAAAGATCTCACCATCATACGAAGACGACACGCCTCTCAGGGTCCTTCCGCATTGGGGAGGGTATGTCATGGCCCCCGACGAAGAAATTGCAGCTGCGCACCGACTTATCATAATTCTCTATTTCAGGCCGTCATGCTATTCAAGGGTTCTCCCCCACTTCCATCTCTTTCACTCTACCACCACAGGCGTTCCTCTCTTCCCTCCTGCAGCCCTTCGCGCAATGGGCTCGCCCTTTTCTCCTGCCCAGTCTGTTCGTGTTGTCACAAGCCTCAGGTATCTTTTGCCTGTTCTAATACTGCTGGTAAGGCGCATTTAAGTGGCCAATATATCTCATGACCGCCCACTTATTCGCCCATTCGACAGGTCACTCTACACTACATTAGTTCCTTCTCGCAGGCCGGGACCTACTCACGCGTGTCTACACTGTCATCATGGCGTGCGTCCAAGCTCAACCAGCCCCTTCGTGACGCATCGACGAACGACCTCATCGACCTACTATCCGAACGCTTGGGCAAGGAGTCGCTGAACGATGAGGATATGGAGCCCCAGAAAGCGAATGCTGTCATTGTTATGCTGGCTCGGAACAGTGAAGTGAATGGCGCAGCTGAGGCAATCAAGCAGCATGAGGACAGGTTTAATCACAAATATCACTACCCATGGGTATTCCTCAACGACGAACCTTTCTCAGAAGACTTCATCCAGTACGTTGCATGTCGTCGACCTTCAGCATTTTAACTTATGCGCATACAATGTCCCTCAGACGCACCAGCCAGCTGACCTCGGGAAATGCTACCTACGGTGTGGTTCCCCATGACCACTGGAACCAGCCTGACTGGATTGATGAGAATCGTGCTCGAGAGGGGCGCAACCGTCTAATGGCCCAAAACATCATTTACGGAGGTGCGTCTCACTTGTCCTAATTCACTTACAAAGTTTAGATCAATGAGTCCTGACGTTTGATCTGATGCTCTCATAGGCAGTGTATCGTAAGCTTCCGATCGCGGCTCTTTGCAACAAACCACTAAGCTCACATTACTTGACTAATAGATACAGGAATATGTGCAGGTTCAATTCCGGTGTAAGTTCTTTGAAGCTGTTGCGTGAGATCGAATGCTAAAATAATAATCGATTAGTTCTTCTATCGGCATGAGCTATTGCAACAGTATCGTTACTATTGGCGCGTGGAGCCAGGTGTTAAATTCTTCTGCGATATGGAATATGACCCTTTCGCCATGATGCAGGAAGAGAACAAAGTGTATGGTACGTGGCCACCTTTGTGTACTAGAGAAATGAATGGAAGCTAAGGACATGTATTCCAGGATTTACGATTTCACTGTACGAGTGGGAACCGACTATTCCTACCCTATGGGCGACGGTCAAAGAATTCATCAAGGAATATCCTCAGTACCTCGCTGAGAATAATTCGATGGCTTATCTTTCGAATGATGGGGGAAATACATATAATCTATGCCACTGTAAGTGGTTCCCCCTTCCCCTCTCCTTTGAAAACCGACCTCACTGCTCATCAATATAGTTTGGAGTAACTTCGAAATCGCTGACATGGACTTCTGGCGCGGGGAAGCTTACACCGCTTATTTTGACTACTTAGAGAAGAAAGGGGGCTTCTATTATGAACGCTGGGGGGATGCACCCGTCCACAGCATCGCAGCTGCTTTATTCGCGAACAAGGATCAACTACATTTCTTCAACGACGTTGGCTACAGACATGATCCCTTCCAACGGTGTCCCCAGGGCGCACTGCATCAGCAGGGTAAATGCTACTGTGACCCAAGCGACAGCTTCGGTACGCTCATCTGTATCTCATCCATCATCTGACTTTTGGATTGATTCGATCTCACGTTGCAGACTACCGCCCCAACTCATGTATAAAGCGCTGGGAAGATGTTCGCAACGGCCGCATATGAAGCGAACAGCCTCTTCTCCCATTTGATATACCAACATTTAAACTGGATCTAAAAAGAAAAAGGACAACTTCTTGGTTCAACATTGTATCGTCTAACATTAGCTATCTTCCTCACTTTCCCCGCATCATAGCATTATTTCATCGACTTATCAATCTTTGACATATTTATCGTCTTTTATACATACTCATTGCCCAAAAATCGACCTTACCTCGGGCCGCGCCCTGGCCAGCGCTTCGACTTTACACACATCCTCCAGGCGACCAACTTACAATCTGTATAGCTGTTAGGTAGAATACAAAACGAATATACTGCTAGACGTAGGAGACAATAGAAATAATCATGGATTCTCGAACTGGGTTTCGAATGACGCGTTTATAGCGCAAATGGGCCACTGGCAGACTGTTCAAGGTTGTGGAGCACGAAGGCGTAGTATGCACGGACCGTCTAATACCGCTCGTCGCGGCTCGTGTCTCGACGGCGTTAACTGTTGGATGAACGGCGAAGGTTGACCTTCTGCGGGACGACAACATATGGATGTCAATCATCAGATGACCGCGAACTCTCCACTTGCGAGAATGCGTTTCGTGCGCAGCATCCGGGCGCGGAACCGGCCACCGGAGTCTTCTGCATCTTTCCTTCTCGTTCCGCGCGAGACCGTGGCTGCTGCGCAGCTAGACCGGTCGGCCACCTCTTATGATGTCGATGACGAGTGGTCGTTATGCATTAGATCTATTACATAGCTCTAGATTCTTGACTATATGCATCGACTGAGTCCATAGATAATTGAGGCACGAGTATAATTTCAGACATACATATGTATGTATTATAGTAATTACGGACTCACAGCCTATCGGCCGGCGGCGCAGATGTTCGAACCATCTCAACAGTTTCAGATAATCTTAAGAAGGGCTGCGCGGGCGCCATTACTAGTAGCACTGAATAGTGAGTTAAAGGAGAAGTAAGAAGTCGGGAACACTCACATGAGTGATACTGAACCGGCCATAGTACTTGAATAACCGAAGATCGATCCGTGAGTTCCTCCCATCCTTCTAAGCGGGCATCCGGGTTCGGGTTCGCAGGAATATGCTCTGATATGTATAGGAGAGAGTGGATTAAATAGTTCAGGCATTGAGGAGACAAACATCGAGTTCGAGACTTCCAGCGACTGAACCGAACTGCTGACTCCGGTCGGTCTCTACGAGTCCACTGGCACCAGTTGCCGACAGGACACAGGATGAGATTGCCGGTAATCAGAGAGACCTCGCAGACGGCGAAAAGGTGTATTATTCATTTCTCTACTTTGTCAGAGATGAGGGACAGGAAAGAAAGCATCCGAACTAAATCAGTGCAAAGTCGCCACGGCTTCCTTTTTCGTCCAATATCCTACTGGTAGCCTGAGAACTTGGTATTCAAGTTGTGGCAGCGAGCGGCGAGCGCTGACTTGCGCTATTCTGCTTTGCTTTTATCCTCCTACATATGATGTCCTCCGGAAAGCAGTCAGCTACCAACGGACAAGTACCATCAGTCTCGGACCTCAGCGCAATTGCGGCACTTATCGCGAATACTGATGATGAACTCGCCGACGAGAACATAGCTGAGCTCCTGCAGCAAATAGAGCGAGCGGACGACGCGATGTGCGCAGTGGAGGGCCGTCTCGACTCGTTGTTGGAGGAACTCGACAGCCTTGTGCAAGGTTTAGAAGTCGCGCATACCAGTAACGGAGGGCAAGAAAGCAAAAGCACGGCTTCTGCACCTGGTGACTCAGGAGTGAAAGCTCCAGATACGCCACAGCAGCCTGAGCCTGGAGAGCCTGCGAGGACATAGCCTAAATATGTGACACACCGCAAGGGCGTGTAAGCTCCTGCTCGATGAAATTGTAGGCAGTGTTATACGTTGAGACTCTCCTATCTGACCGGCGTCCGATGCTTTCTGTAGACAGTAAAATGCTGTAACCAACCAATTCTGCCACTGGGCACGTACCTTTCCATCCAACTCGAAATATTGGGAGCGATACAGACGCGGTTTGGATTCATTGAGAAACATAACAGCGCATGGTATATTTCACTCTCAGGGTATTATACAGAGAATGGAACATGTCATGGGGGGGGGGGGGGGGTTCCAAAAGGTCGGATTAGAAATACAGCAGATGGTCATGGTCAATATTACTAAATGTGCCGGTCTCCTCATAATATGCTACTGATGTTTAGGTCGTATCAAGATTTAAATGTTATGAACTTGCATTCTGCCTTCCAGAGACAGCGCGATCCTTTCTAGTCGATATAAAGTCCCAAAGTTCACCCAATGAGCATTGGCTCCGATCGACGAACGGTCTCAACGACTTCAGAACCTTTCCGCGCAAATACCAACTGCAACAAAATCATGTCAGGACGTCAGGATAACCCAGATTTTTCCAAAGCCTCTACTTACTAGGTAGGGGTTTGCAGTGCTGCCAGTGGTATCTGCGAGGACCTCCTCTTTGGTTGCCAGTGAGACATCAGAATCATTGTATTTGAACCATTCATCCTTATGGTCTGGCAGCCATCTTTGATAGATGAAGTAGTGTCCGAACGTCGGTGTTGGACCGCGATGGACAAACACGCTCGCCAACTCGTACTCCGCTCGACTTTCATCAGCCCATATTGCTTCTAGCTGAGCCTTCAGCTCCGCAGCGCGCGCTCGACATTCGGCGATCTCGCGAGTGATGTGATCCTTTTCCAAAAGAACCGCAGAGACAAGCGCGTTAGTTGCTCCAGGAAGTTCTACGCAATGTGGATTAGACAAGAAGTCTGCAGCATATTCAAGGTGCTGTTCGAAAGGTGCGAACTATAGTCATTATGTGACGGAGATCAGTAGGCGATTAGGCTATATAGTTCAGTGATGCGAACCTTTTCCTGTGTTAGCTTGTGAATCCGTTCTCGACATCCAGTGAGCTCAGCTTGGATCTCTTTTGATCTGGCTTTCTTTTCCGCCGGCGCATCGTCGAGGAAACGATCCATGCAAATTGTCTCACCAAACTTGACGTATGCATGAGATTTGTATGGCTGTAAGGTGTCTCGATTGAATTGCACTCGCTGCCAACCAATATGAGTTCAACAGTTCGTATATATTCAATACAAAAGTACCCACCTGCAACTGAATCTGCAGTATCGGAGGTAATTCAACTAGACTGACTTCCATCTTTGCCTTTGTACCCTCGAACTCCACGACGTCGTCGAAGTATCCGCTCAGACCATCATACAGGTCAAAACTCTCCTCGGAAACATTGACAGGGAGATGCGAAAAATAATCTTCTCTTTCATGTAATGACGATTTCGAACGGCTCGGAGGTAGAGATAGACGCTGCCTGATCTTGCCATAGAATAGCCTTGACAGTGACATGTATATGAGATCGTGTGACTATTGATTGAAGTGAAACTCACCGTTTCACGATGCTTCGCTTGGACTCATCCGACCCAGCTAGGTCACCAAATCGGAGAAGTGCGGTTTCAATTTGGAACATACAATTATCCATACATTCTGCAACATCATGCTGCCGTCCAAACATCATTTCAGAGGTCGAATATTCCGTTTTCGGTCGAGGAGGTAACGGAGGAGCTTTGACGACCGCTTGCTTCGTAGAGGGGGTAGGATCGGCGGTGATCATCTCCACGTCGTTATCATCATCCTTCGTAGTTGCTGGTGTATCACTGTCTCTCATTGTAGAAGGTGTATGGGACCCCGATGCTATAGGGCCGTCTGTAGAAGAAGACCGTCTTGGAACCAATACGAATTCGTCCTTGTCACTATTAACAGTCTCTACAAGGATCGAGTCATCATGTCCAGAACTTCCCGTTTGTTTACGACCAGGACCCCTTGATCGCTTTCCGAGCACCGAAGAAGCACTAGATGGTGAGGCAGGATTTGAGGAAGATCTGGGCACAGGCTCTGGGCTGTCCCTCAACGAACTGCTCGGAACGGGTTCATCGACGAGCGTAGCGTCAGTGCTATGTGATGAATCTGTTCCTCCACGCTCAGGGTCGTCCTCTTCTTCATCCTTCGAAGTGACAAGAGCGAGCTTTGCTAGCTCAAGAGACGGCGTGACTGACGGTGCTTCACTGTTTTCAAGGTGCCAGAACAGGCTAGACAACTGAGAGACGACTGCCAATAATGATTTTTAAGCAAACAACCTGTAGAGAAAATCGGAAAAAGAACTTACACTTCCGAGACCGGACAACCTCGTGTCGGGAGACCAGGCGACCACCTACACGATGATTTTTCAGATCGTCGTCTTTCAAGCTGTCGTATTCGAAGAATTTATCGTCAAGGGGTGCATACGGGACTATGGCATTCCTCAAGTCCTTGATAGTATAGAAGTACTGTAGTAGAGAGTTGAGATAGCATGTGTTTCCCAATTGATTTAGTCCTCGGGGCCAATCAGGACGAGTAGGTGCAACTACCACGCCAGCTAAAGGAAGAGAGCTTAGCAAACGATGTTTAATCTAAGTAAATGAGCTTACGGTCCATGCCGGTCTCGAGAAACTTCTCCAGCCTCTCACTTCGAGTGAAATCAGCAATGCAGCGCAGAGCATCGCGCATCTTTTCCAGTTGCGAAGGCTGCTCTTCGACCTAAGTATTCGAGTTAAAATCAGACATTTGCATATAAGTGACAGCGAACTTACTCTCATGGTATAGACAGCAATTAGCATTTCCTCGTCGACGCTCAAGGGGACTTCCAATGTGTCGTACGCTTTATCCGGGGTCATTGCATTGGTAACTTCCGTATCCCATGCCTTCATGAGTTCCGTGCTACGTTTCCATTCAGCGACGACGCGAATTGCTTCATTCAAGTCTCTCCGCCGCGAAGATGCATCAGGCTCGTTCCAAGACCTGCGGACAGCATCCTTCCATGCATGACGGAGGAAATTGTCATCGACATCTTCGTCATAGTCAACTTTTAAGCTGTTATCGGACCCAAATCCGAGCACCCAGATTGCTTTCTGGACGTCTTCTTCATTGAATCTACCACGGGATCGTTCAGTGACAATGAGACTTTCTAAGTCTTGTGGGACGATCATGACGCTATTGAGCCATTGTACAATCTTCACAAGAGCACCAAAGTAGCGAGGAGTCTGTGACGGGTCACATCGACACTGAGCGTAATAAGCAAACTGCAGCAACACTGTTATATTTACGTGAGATATGATTATATCAGAATGTATGATAAGAACCCACCACTGTCATATGTAGACTGCGTTAGTCCTAGAACGGTCCAAGGTGAATCATCACTAGGGACCGTGTAAACAGCATCAGAATACTGATAACGTTTGACTAGTACAAGGTTCAGGATGCGCCATAGCCCGAGTGTAAACGGCTAAAGTACTTACTTTGATCCGGATGCGCTCCGATTGCCGTTTGATACATTTCTCGAGCGCTATCGATTTTGACCCAATGCTTCGTTTTGCCACTGGTCTCTGTCGCTTTTGCTAGAGCCCAGTTAATGACTATGGGCAAGCAATGGGATCTTACTCACGAAAGCGGCGCCGGAAATCTGCAAGGTAGGCCCCAATTTCTACCCAAGCTCGTAGCATCCGTTCCCTGTTCATCCTGCTTTCCACACTGTCCAAATCAGTCCTTGGAGGCGAAAGCTTGATTCCTTGTGCTGTCGCCGAGCCATTTTCAGATGATGAAGGGCTTGTTGAACTCGGATAAAGGACAACGAATCCAAGTGATTCAAAAATCTTCTGCCTTTAATGCAATGTGAATCAGAAGTTTTTAAGAAGGGAAGATGAAGGTATATCAACCCACACTGCAACGCTCCATCCTACCTTTGTAGAGAATACTCTGCCATTTACCGCAAGCGCTTTGTCGTTCCCTTTCCAAAGTTTGTTCTCAATGGCCCTGTATTCATTCAAGTCAGTTCAATTACCAATTTGTCATCAATATTGACTTACGTTTGCATCGTCTCCCAAGCATTGTACACGGACTGTTCTCCACTTTGGCCAGGGGGTGGGTTTTCGTATTTTTCTTTATATAATTCGTCGATATACTTGCTTGCAAAAACGCCGGGAATGACATCTGAAACTAGCACATAGAACGAGCATTGGCAACAGACGTAAAGATCCAGAAGATCGCGACTTTCTTCTTCCTCTCGTAAGTCAGTAACCATCTGGGTTTCTTTTTGGCTCTCCAGATCGCCTTCAACTGCATGCGAGACCATGTTTGGGTCCAGTTGATCGGCTCCGATGGTCATCCTTCGCCTTGTCTTCTTCTGTCTTTCGTGTAATTCCCACTGTCTGGGCGAGTAATGCGGCGTCATATGTGCTGCATCCACTGCCTTCTCATACTTGTGGAAATGATGTGTCTTGTTCGGTGCTCGGCCGTAGACAGGTTCCGTTAAGCAGTTCGTCCTCCGGCGTCGTCGGTCCTTGTCAGGAAGAGGGTGATTGTTATTCACAACAAACGAAGATGTAAGGGGCGGGAGAATACTGGAAGATTTCCAAGCAAGAATCACCCAACCATGGTGTCGACGGCAATAGTATGCGTTCGGATGAGGTATGGCTTCAAGACATTCCTGTTGAGTTGGCAATGAAAAAGCAGGACCTGACGATGAAATTGAGGGGTTGGGTGAATGCGAACCTCCCTGAGCAGTCTTTGAAGGGTTTGTTTGTGGACTCGTGCCAGAAGGCGGATTGACCCCAGGAGACGGCGACAGAGGTCGTATATCTGGAGGCGATACGCTAACGCTAAATAGAGAATGCTCGGGGTGATGCAGCTCGTCAGCAAGTAACGGCGGGAGCATGCCAGGTCCCGGTCTTTTGTTGCCAGACGAGTCTGGGTTCCACCATTCTTTCTCCTCTAGCTCATCTCGTCCGTCTATCGGCACATCATCGAACTGCTTAATGTCAGTCGTGTATCCAGTGCCCGAATGCCATGAACTTTGGTCCGTAATAAACCCTGCGGGTTCGTCTGCAGTCCAATCGTAATTTGGATGTACAAGCATTCCTTCCTCTTCAGCTGAAACGAGCTCTGGCTCCCGAAAGACGCTGTAAGATGCTCCTCCCTTCTCTTCAGCCGGCTGAGGAGGATTATATGTCGTATGTGATGATCCAATGTCACTTCGTCTCTTTGGCAGAGAAGGAGGCGCGTAGGAATCGACCTGCGTGTTACTCTTCCGGGATGTAGTGTCTTTTGCAACATAGAAGGATTCAGTAGGTACTGTATCCACTTTGCGGTCTGCTGGTGGAGGCCATACTGATGATGAGGATTCACTCGGCCATTCCTTTGTGTCGTCTTTAGAGTCGTTCTGGTTCTGTACAGTGCCCATCGCGTTGATTTAAGTACTTCTAAGAGCTTGATGTTGCAGTACGGCGCATGGGCGGCAAGGAGGCAGAGAGAAGTGAATACAAAGAAGCTTTTAGGACATTAATTTACCACGTAGTTCATATAACTGACCTTCGCCCGAAGAAGTGGTATAAGAAGCAGGACGCGTATGCACTTGCATAGGACAGTGTACAATGTCAATAGCCACTGCGCGGTCCTTGCCAATGAGGCAGTCCACCGGCGTTTGCCGGCTACCACAGCCTAATATGCTGCATGTATCGGAGATTATGTTGGATCCAGAGTCTACTATGTAGTAGAGAAAATATATGGTTTGAACGAGAATATAACATTTCAGATATGTAAATTATAAACTTCGGAATATGAGTGTAGATATGTCTAGCGCAAAACCATTGGCATCTATGGAGCCTTCCGTCCGGTATCGATGTGTATTGTTACCTAGAAGTCGAAAAGTAGGTTCGTAATGCTCAGAATTTGAATACCTATATGCAGAACTGTGAGCTAGAATGGCCTATACATTATATTTCGTGATTGCGCACTTGGTCTTCACTATAGCCGAGCTCCTTCAAGATTCCACCGAGTTGGCCTTGCTTCATGCCTTCTTTCTTTCCCGCGAGGGAAGCCACCTGTCCCGGGGGACCTGAGGAATGTGAGTATCATATATCGGACATGAGTCAAACGGTTGGTTTACCGCAGATAAATATTTTGAGTTTGTCGCCTGCGTCAGGACCAGTGACGTATTTTTGAATACCCTCTTTGCTAATGTAGCCTGTTTCGCCTGTTTGTCGTTCGAAAAAGGTCAGAATATATGATGCGTAACAGAACAACTCTTCGGACCTTTCCAGTCTTTCTCCCCCTTGTCAACGTAGTAGACCACCTTGAACGTTTCAGGATACTTCTTCGCCCATGCATCTAATTCCTCTCGCAACAGAATATCCTTCTCCGAGATGTTGGAGAAGATTAGAGTAAACTTGGTCTTGTTCGATTTGTCCGAAAGCGCATGATCCAGAACTTGGTAAAGCGGCGCGCTACGATATGAGAGTGTTATGCTGTGCGCTGTAAAGGTCTAAGTTCTGAATGCTTACATCCCGCTTCCTCCACCAATCAATGCAACCTGATCGAATTCATTTACTAAGAGGCATCAGTATTTGCTGTTATAAAAGGGCGAGAACTGCGCTGACCTTTGTATGGGAACTTGGAAATAGGACCCTTGATAGACAAAGTATCGCCAGGCTTCAGGCTGTGAATGTGCACAGATGCTAATCCTTGAGGATATTTCTTGATCAAGAACGTCAGTTCCCCTGGCGCATTGCTTGGAGATATGGGAGTATATGGACGAATGACAGGTTTGCCCTTGTCATTCTTGAGTGCCTCGGGATCCGACGACTTAACCACAACACAAGAAGCGACAGGAAGCAAGGATGCTTGACCCTCAGGCAGTTCGAAAACAAATCTATCAGATAGTTAGCATTTTTGGGTAAGCACAAGGACAGAGACTCGTACTTAGACGTATTGTGGTTATAAGGAATGACCTGTTTCAGTTTGAAGTCCTTGAAGTTCTCAGGGTCCAACGGACTCTTCTCTTGCACAGGCTTACTATCCTTAGCCGCCACCTTCACATCATTGATCTGAAGCCAGGCATAATAGCCCAGCCCAGCCGCGCCAGCGCCAGACAAATACAGTCCCCAGTTTCCTGGCTTCTTAACGGGTTCGGGTGTTGTCGCGTACCTTCGCGCAAATGTCTACGTTGAATTTCATTAGCACATTCTCATATTACACCGTGACTAGGCTATCAAACTGAATACAACTCACCGGTACTCTGCGAATAGCTGTTGTCCGTAATAATGAGAGCGACATTGTTGTGAACGTGGTGGGAGTCAGAGAGCAAAGGGTAACGACTTACGCGACTTCAACACGGCTCGCAAGGCATGGTCTGAATAGCGTCATGAACTCTGAAGATCTAATCTTATCTTGGTATCGAAGTCGAAGGCAGTCCGAGTCCGAAGAGACCCGAAAGAAGCAACCCCATGACTGTGACAGTGCAAATCCGATAGATTCAGCTGACGATGGTGCTCGCAGTTTCTCGTCGTCTTGTTTTCCAAGCTACTTCATCGCTCAGGCACCTGAATCACCCCATTGGCTCACCGACAAAGGCAGTGTTACGAGTGAAACCAGTTACAATAACTAGTTGGCGCAGCATGTCCTTCACTGCCGTGACGACAAAAGGTATCTCCTTCAATATATCCTCGTAGTTGAATTTCATTGACCTCATCATCATCATCTTCATCCAGATGCACCTAGTGCCGTAGGCCCGTACTCTCAGGCCATCAAGGCTGGCAATCTGGTGTTCGTCTCTGGCTGTGTTCCGCTCATTCCGGACACAATGAAAGTGGCTGAAGGAGAGATCGAGGTGCAGGCAAAACAAGCGTTGGCGAACTTGAAAGCTGTGGTGGAGGCTAGCGGAAGTTCTATTGATAAGATCGTAAAAACGACGGTGTGTGAAGAAATATCTCTTCGTCGTCTCATAAAGCTGACGAACTATGGATAGGTCTTCCTTAAGAACATGGACGATTTTCAACGAATGAATGCCGTGTATGCTGAATTCTTCGGATCACACAAACCTGCCAGGTCTGCAGTAGAGGTGGCGAGGTTGCCGCTGAATGTTATCTTCGAGATCGAGTGCATTGCATTGACAGAATAAAGGTGATTGAGGATGTACCAGTATTCAAACATAAGGTTAAGAAATTACTTGACAATGAAGCATTGCAATCCATCACTCATTCAATGTTAGAGCAGACGTTGTAGCCCATCAGGTAAGTAAGGCGGAAAATGAATTAGACAAGTACAACGAATTCTACATCTGCTCGATAACCTCTTGAAGTGCCTTCTCGTCGAGAATCTCAAAGCCCTTTTCTTTCGTTACCTGAGCTACCATCAGTTGTGTTTAATTCTCAGACAGCATGGAAAACGTACCTGAGCGAGTTGAACATTGTGTTGATCAAGTTTTTCCTCCATCACCTGCTTTAATATCCGTAATGTGAGGAGGTGTGCCTCCTGGAGAGTCATTTGCTAAAAGAGATTCAAGGTCAGTAGTGTTCCCAGACCCAAATAAGTCATCGACATACTTTATGCCATTTATCTTGTAATTCGCTCTGTGCAGCTTCCGAGCCGGAACCAATTGCCTTTGCATCATAACGCATGAAGGTTCCAGAGGGGTCTGTATGGAATCTGAAAAGGATTGTGACGATATTCGCATACGTGTTCAGAGAACGGTACGTACAGTTGTGGACCATTCTCGTCAGTGCCAGCAATAAGGAGCGCTACACCGAAAGGTCGACTCTATTGCCCTGTCAATCAACTTCTAAACAGCTTTAATCGAGCTTGCCTACCATCATCGCGTCTTCGTCATGCACACTCTCGCCAAATCGCAGCGCCAGGTCACAAACTGCTTGCGTAACACTTTCCACCTTGATAGGTTCGTCGTAAGTGAAAGCATGGTTTTGTGCGGTTACGCGTGCGTGATCGATCATGGTGCGTGCATCAGCCGTAAGACCAGACATAGCGCAGCCAAGGTGTGTATCGATCTCCATAATCTTCTCGATAGATGATGATTCAAGTAAGGGGGATTGGACTCGCTTCTCTACACCTAGGACAACACCTTCTGGTGTGCGAACTCCGACAGTCGTTGAGCCAAGCTAGGTTGCCGTTAGGTAGGTGCTTAAAGTCAATGAAGCTGGAGGGACTCACTTTGATTGCTTCAATTGCATACTCCACTTGATTATGAGCAGGCTATAAGTATCTTATAGTAGACTTAGAGCAGTAGCTACATACCTTGGAATAAGCGACCCTCCGGCGAGAAAGTATTGACACCTCGGTCTGTGTACAATATTAAAGGTGAAACTAAGATCATAGTACGTCCAACTAACCGTATTCAGAACGCGTCAAAAACATGATTTATTGATGGATTTTATCTGAGAGGCCTTTGTAAGATGTGTTTTTGAAGAGACTAGGAAAAGATGAAATGAGAAAGATGATTGTGAGGTATGTTCTGCCTGGCGTTGAAGCTGAGCTGAACGCGCGTCGCGTTTACGCGTCGTCCAGTACCGTGAGAATGTTCTCATTTAGACAACGAAGAAGACATCTTTGCTTTTCAAGTTTGTCGCTTGCTTTATAGCCACTGACTCGGAGACAGAGATGACCTTCGTAGACTGTATGAGTCTGTAAGCGCATATGAAGAATGTGAGCTATACAAAGTACATGTATGGATTTCAGTACATCTGCCTCCCAAGTTATACGAACGACTCAAATCAATATAGTGTATTGCAGGTAGAACAATGACTGGCACACTCAGGTTGGCAAAGAGAGCTTGGTCTCGCATTTTTCCGTTCCAAATACCTTTTATTAATTGTGAGTTCTTCCCGTATTGAAAAGAATAATACGTGTCTGAAGCTCCAGATTACTCAACAGCCCGTCTGCCGAGCCGATGTTGAACTGTTCAGTTCCGAAGAAATTCCAGATACTAGTAAGGAAGGAATGTCGATCATGAATACCGCACGTGGAAGTGGAACTTGAAGCTAAATATATCAACCCTGCACAGTGCGATGGCCATTCTTATGGATGACACTTGTTAAAGTTTCTCGGAAACAACTTGAAACAATTTAGTTTCGCTCTAAGTGTTTCAGCGCCCTATCTGAGCAGCTTTTGACTTTGTATTCGGCCCTATTTATGCTCTCGTGAATTACCAACAACCGATGGACTTGGAAAGGTGATGGCTATGATGCATTAGCGCACGTGTATGCTCTTTAATCACTGGTGCCTGTCTCTGTTCTCAAGCCCCCTTCTCATCGTACCGGTGGCTGGGAAGGTCGGAGCTCGAGGGGCGCTCTTGTGATCATCATCTGCGACCAACTGGATGCTTTGGGGGGCATAAGTAGATCGATTTATGGGCGACGTATCATCGATGTCAACTTGCTGATAGCATCCAGCGAAGCCGTCACCGTACAGGATGGCCTTGCCAATGCCCCTACCGCCAGCCATACAAGCGTACAACGTAACGACTCTCCCCCCTTCTCTCCCCCCGCCAGAGATGCCTCCTTTCGCAGATGGACTGCTGGAAACGGAACCGCCACCCGCTTATCACATAGATCTCGAAGGGGCATCCCGGCAATGGGGGACAGCCTGCAATGCGGCAAATCAGCTCGAAGACGTCGAACAAGTCCTTAAACGCGAGGAACTCAATCTTGATGCGGCACGACGGGAATTAGAATTGCTGAAGAGAAAGAGGTGAGCAATTGCCATGGTCTGTTATTGACATACCTGAACCACGACCGACTTCTGGCAGCGCCAGATGCTTCTCCGATCTACATTCGAGACCTCGCAAAGGTCGATTGACAAGTGTGATGCACCGTGTGCACCTGAAGACGAAGATGAGCTCGTCAACATCAAGACCTCCTTCGTCTCAGTCCTTACATGCAGGGAGTCTAAGCGCGTCCCCGAGTGAGTCCTCAAGGGTGGCTGAAGGAAGTTGCTTGTACAGTGAAGGGCGAGAGGGGAACGAAGACCGACCCTCTGTTTCTTTGGAAGTCGCGGACCAACGTGAGATCATGGCGATAGAATTCGAGAAATCACATGCGGCAGAAGTGAGGCAGGCTGCGAGAGTCGCTGAGCTAGAAGATCTTGTATCTTCCGCCAGAAGAAAAGTTCGTTTACTCTCGCTCTTGTGCACCCCGTTTCATGGCCTTTGGTCATGGCCGCACCGCAGATCCCTTCCATTTGCTGACAATTTTCCCGTGATAGCGAGATATACTGTTGTCCATAGCGAAGGTGAAAGAAGACGCGTGGGCGGAGTTGCAGCATATCGCAAGTGGGCTTAGTCCCCCTTCACGTGAGTATCCAACTTCGCTTCGCTCGATTGGTGGAGAATGATGAAGGGTTGCAACTGCCTCTTTTGACCATACATATTTACAACGACAACAATATCCGTCATGCCGTTCCGATTCTCGGATGCCTATCTGACCGCAACTCGTCCCCCTTCAACAGATCATTCAACACTTCTGGGTGAGGCTATCGAGGCCTTGAATACGGCCGATTCGGTGCTCGGTCTGGTCGGTCTACTTCCTTCTAAACAACTGGCGGAATCAATTCTAACGTTCGCATTGATATGTCGCTGAATCTGCCCATCGTTCACTGATTGGCCAACATGACTCTGTCTATCCTAATGACTATATTTATCGAAATCCATTCTTCTGCTTGACGCCTGGGCCCTGGCTGATTGACTGATCCAACTATTCGACTTCGTGGGATTGCACAATATTCTAGGCCGCCCGCCTCGCGGAGGATATGCGCCGAGCTCGCCAGACCGTACAACATGCACACCACTATCTTACAAAGGCTCTGACGATTTGTGACAACATTGGCATAGGCAGAAAGCGTAGTGGCGGCTTTAGCGTGTTCGGCGGCTTTGCAGGCATGGGAAGGATCACCGACTACCAAGGTAAGCCATCTACCAGAGGGTCTCGCCGAATAATTCTGGATCTCATCTCATGACACACTGTCCCCTACTATATTGCTCCATTGAACGTTGCTGTTCGGGCCTGATGCGGCTACCACTGGCTAGAGTCGGTTTTCCTTGCATCGCGCGCACAGGTATGCTTAACGGAGTGCTTACGAGTTCTTTCCTCGTACACGGATATGTTTCCCGAGAACGTGCTCGAAGACTACAAGGCGCTCAAGGAATACGGCGTTCTTCAGATGGCAAAGGTCTACAATCTCGTTTTCGGAGGACGGACGATCGACAGTGGAGTTGGAAGTACGTATATCTAATAACGCTTAACTCTTCTTCTTTAATTGTTAATTGAACGGGCAACTTATGCGGTATCGGCTGCCTTTTCTATAGAACAGATCCAGCACATGCTTGATAGGCAGGATAAACTGTTCGCCCACCTGACGCAGCTAGCGGTTTGGGTTCAGAATGAAGTACCTGTTTCCGAAGCTTCACAAAACGTGCGAACGCGGCGAGGGATGCGGCGAGAGCAAGGCTGGCCGCATTGTGGACCGAGGCTGCTGAACAAGGATGAATTCTCCCGCCAGATCCTTGATATGTAATGCCCTGATGTCTCCGTTTTATTTTCCGATGTCTTAGCAGATTTGGGCCGCTACGCACATAAACCTGCATGAGTTTTGGTTGCTGTTTAGCGTCATCGCTGAACTTAATTTATTCTCGCCTTGTCCCTTCATCGCCCCTTGCGATCCGTGGGATTGGATCTGCCCTTCGTCCCTATCCTCCGATAGAGTCACTACTACCTCCCGCTCCTGGGCGCTTCAGTAGGAGGTCGTTCGGCTTTCTCCACTCCAATTTCGGTCAGGCAGTTGCCTGTTCCATTTCATCCTCAGGCTCGTTTTACTTTCTGACATGGAGCTCACTATTTTACGTGTATGTTCCCCCTTCTTTCATATCGTTCGGATTTTTTCTCGCTGCAATTGGTCTGTAATCGACGAAGATACGTGCGCCTCGGATTCACCTTCGCATTGAAGCAGATTTGTTTGGCATATTTCCTTCCCTGTCCGGCTTCGCTCCGCTTTTATGAACACAAACGTAAAGTAGTATCTCGCCTGCGTCATGCAATTTATGAACTGCTGTGCTCCGTATTCAATTTTGTGCGTTACAGACCCTTAAATCGCTGGATGTAAAGTATGTCTTCTGATCCGAGCGCTTGTAGCCTGTTGACTCCCTAAACTTGAAGGTGCACGGTCGGTGACTATGAGTGTTGATTACTTTCTCCGTTACAAGCAGTATTGGCGCGCGGACCTCGCACTAGCAATACGAGGGGGGAGGGGGGACGCGTGTGCGTTGATACTTGCCCTCCTTTTCAGTTTTGGGTACGACTCGGCACTCTTTATTCGGATGGTACTTAGATATTTTCCTCTGCAACGTGTTTCACATTATCCAGTCGAACGAGCCGACCAGATTTGACCGTGAAGTAGAAACACGCCGAAGACCTGACAGAGTCGGAGACAAACACCGAGTATAGAAAGCGTTGAGAGTCAGGTCCACATATATTGGCAATTAAATAAATCAGCAATACATAACTTTCGCGTAGACTGCTGAGCAGGAGAGGCACGCGAGCGCCGTCGGCCCGTGATATTATGATTGGTTGCAAATACAACTCGAAGCTGAAAGCTGACGCAAGTGTTCTATCGGCGTTAGGCATGCAAGTGATGGAACATACTGTGTACCGGCAATTGCCGAAGTGGGTTTCAAAGGCTTTGCTCTCGGAGATATTGCACTTTGCAAGTACTTGAAGCAGGATGAGATACAGCCTGAAGAAGCAACAGAAATCGAGATAAGGGATCGACAACACCTTTGAGGCGTTCGGCAGGATAACTGGGTCCGTGAATGAGAAATCACCTTTATTATACTTGCAATCATCAAGTATTGTCCCTTCAACAAATTGATTGTGACTCACACGATCATTACATCCACTTCACGAATGTTGTAGATACTGGATACTCCACTCGCTTTCAGAGTCACAGTACCGGAAGCGAGCAGCACAAGCTGCGGGAAGCCTCTCCTCGCCTACGTGCGCGCCAGACCCGGAGCCAAAAGAACTGGTGGACTGTTCCATTGCTGGTTGTTAGCGGGAAAAATGCCAGGATGCGCAAAGGTGATGCGCAAGCCAGTCGTTAGTGATCGCACTCCCAACCTCTCGATAAATTTGGCACTGGCTTGCGAGTCTAGTCCAGTCGTGACTCGCATGATAGTACAGGTACAACGGTCGATGAAGGTGTTCCGTGGAAAATCGCAAGCGAGAACATAAGCGTTTGTTGGGTTCAAGTTCTAGCGTGGTTCCGATATGTTGAGAAGTGGAATGTAATATTGGGTTCTGATGGTGAGAAGCTGTTCGAGCGAGGCTGCATCGTCGAGGCAGGGACAAAGCTTTCTTTCGGACAAGTTCAGAGAAGTCTCGAGGCGCTTGAACGGATGCTTCGGGACTCACAGAACGTACCTTTTACGTTACGAAGAGAAGATGATGACCAAAGCAAGCAACGGGGAAGTAGGGGGAAATGAAAGACTGAATTAACCGGCCGAGGACGAGCAAGACCGCCGATCGGGAGTTTACGCAGCACAGTGACAGCGACGGCGAGGTTGCTGGACGCTGCATATTCCTGGCCTGCACGGCGTTCTTACGTCCCGCTTCACACCTACGGAGATAGCGGTCTCCCACCACTGCCAGCCTTACATAAGTATACCAGAACGCCGTCTTTGATTTCGAGAGTAAATTACTACTTGTTCTATTTTCTCCAGAATATCTTACAACACTTATAATAATATATATATATTTCTTCTAACTCTCCCCGCCCCCTTCTCCTCCATCCTCTCAACCCGCCCATGTCCTCCTCGTCGTCGCTCACAACCGTGCCCTACGAAGTCCTAAGCCGCATCGCTCTCGAGACCGCCTGCATAGACGTCCTTGGCCCACCCTCCCACCTACCGGCTCTCCTCCGCACATGCAAGCATGTGTACTTTTCCATCGGTCGCTCTGCTGCTCTCTTCGCGAGCATCTTCAAGGCGAAATTCGACACAACAGCTCCCCGGAGGCGCTTTGGTCCTCTAGCCCTCCTTAGTCAGAACCTCGCCCTTCAGCTCCAGTCGTATTGCAGGGCATTACGCTGGCTCCGCCTGGGCGACATCTACTCCCCGACGCTTGAGAACGACTTGTGGATTGCGTATATAATGATGATGGAGAACGATGGCAAGAACGCCGCCCAGCTCAAGGAGTACGCGCGCCTGCCCGATTTCGTGAACCGGCTCGTGCGCACGCGACTACCTGAAAGTCGCGGTGAGGGGAATTGGCCAGAGGAAAGCGACACTGTAAATCTGAGTCTGTGGCTGATGTGGATGTGCACGGACACTGGTGAGTGATTTGCTTCCGTCGGGGTCTAAAGGCTCAACAACTAATTCGCTTCAGCTACACTGCAGGCCGAGACGCCTGAATCCCGCGAGCAGCTCGTTTCGTTGCTGCTTCCCTATGTCATATGCGCATTTCACGTTCGTTCCAGCCTTTACTTCCTGACTGATCTCATTGCTAACATTTGCACCCCGACATCATGCACCGCTTTATAGTATGCCCCGTTTCATGCCGCGGACTTGCATTATATGCTTCCGCTTGTCCGCGATGAAATTCCGGACTATCCTCAGTCGAGCGTTACTGTCCACGGAGCCTACCCGCAGTATATCCGAGCCTCGAAAGTGCTCAGACTGTACAACCAGCACCTCACTCTCGCACGCCCACCGGCAGTACAGGCTGCCCAGCTTTTGTACTTCTCTCACCGTGAACAGCGCGGGTTGCCCATTCCGGTCGGCATTCCAGCCAACCGCACTGTCGCTCTTACTCAGGGCCTCGAAACGGGGCCAACGGTTGCGGACTATGAAGAATTCAATGCACACCCTTGTGCACGCGTCCTCGCTTCCGGCTCCTGGGATGCCTCTGCTTCGTTGACCCCGGACGAGCGTAAGCAGGAAGAATCCCCCGGCTGGATTCCCTGTGAGCCACCGACAGCGGTCCTCTCCGGACGCTTTGACGCGGACTGGAATCGCCTCGTGTCTTGCGTAGACCCTTGGGGCAGCCCCGAAATCGCCGGTCCCTTTGCGTGCTATGCACGCGGCGCGCTAGTTGGACGTTGGGTGGGGCGTATGCTCCTCCCGGATGAAAATCAATATATGCGCATGATTGGGCAACCGAATCTTTCGCCGTACTTCAGTGAAATGAACCCGTTCACGACCGTGCGGCCGCTCATGATGACTCTCAAAGAGCATCATTGCATATCTCCGGAGGAGCCGATTGAGCCCGTGACGAAGGAGCCCGGTCAAATCGATGATGGTCTAAGAAATGCGTATATGCCTCCTTTGCAGATGTTGGTTGAACGGGTGCGTGTACTTTTAATCGCTATCTTGAAATATCACGCTTAATTCCGCATTGTAGAACGGTGTTACATTTGCGGAGCCAAATAATCTAGCAAAGAAATACCGTTACGAAAGCATAAAACGCGGACGCCCAAGCTCTCATAGTTCCGAGACATGCGATTACTGCCACCTGTTCCGTTATCAGGATGAACAAAGTCGTGCAGCGGCGCGCACTCGTCAGGAGGAAATTGAGGCAGCTTTCGAGGAGGGGGGCCTGGGCCGATCAGCTGATGTAGATATGGAGGACGACGATGATGACGACGATATGAATACTGACTACGAAAATGATGGAGATTACGATGACGAAGACGAAGATGGGGAGAGGGATGCGAGTGATGAATGGGAAATGACGGTCGAGCGCGGAGACTGCCACGGTGTTATTGATGTCGCTTTTACAGGTTTGACTGAGAAGCGACATGGTGATGCTTGGTGTCACTATATGTACTATGGCCGCCTGCGTTTCTGGGACGGGCTGATAGTACTCGTTGGCGTCCCGGTGAGTTGATGTCTCAACAATCACGTTGCCTTTCGAGCTCTTTCTCATCGTCTTTCGCCTCCGTGCATCATGCCTCCCATTACTTGATGGCCAACGCGAAAACTTCTCCCCTTTTTTCCCTTTTAAATTTTCACTCTCACTCTCTTGGTCGCCTTCCCATCAACTCTATTACCTTCTGATACTGACAAAAGCTTTATTTGCCTGAATGGATACGACAGAATGACCTGAATGCACGCCTTTGGGGCCGGTGGATTTTTCGTGGATACCTACACGCGGGCCAAAACTTCACCGGACGTTGGCGGCATTACGCATATGATATAAATCATCCGCCTTACGAGGGCGCGTTCTCGCTTTCAAAGCGCGACGAAGAAGACCAGGATGATTAACTTGCAAAACTGCGCTCCGTCGTCCAGGTGACCCGCTCCCAATGCGCAGTCAATCAACCTTGCTTCTCTTTGGACCCTAATTCAACGATTCCGACGCAGGTCAAATCCCATATCGGTTGTTGGGGTTTGTCCCTCTCGACATGGGTACATTGTACAAAGTTAGAAAGATGGAGTCCCGGGCCACTTGTATAAACCTCTCCGAAAATCTGGCCCCCGTCTCCTCCAAAAAATACCTCCCGGACTCGAATGAACCTTTTCCTCAACTTCTCCAATGCAATCCTTGTATGATTTCTGCTTTGAATCTTCCCAAATTTTCATGTATTATGTTGATTGTTTGTTCCTGTGTCGCGTGTCTTCCCAAGTGCCTCCCAAAATACGCTCCCGATTCACTTGTTCTTTCGATTTACGTTCTCTTGCATACCGCTATCAGTTTCAGTTTCCGCTTCTCTTGATTGCATTTACAGCTCGGATCCTGTTCGTTGGTTTACCGATCGTCGTACCTCTCGAATGATCGCTTCAATGGAGCCGCGAAGGAATAGCTTCATTACTTCTGACATGGATTACGGAGCGCCCATCTCTGGCCTAAATACTCAACGTACACAAGACACAAACCACCGTTCTACTTGATCATTGATGCCGGAACCCGCGCAGATCAACACCTCGAAAACACCAATCCTCGAGCTAGGACGACGCACGGTCGAGAGTCGCTTAGCTCTTTACGTCTTTCCTTCGTGTCCGTTCTTCCGTTCGTAGGACCGCCCTTCGGCACTCGCTGACCTCACCGCAGCCCCCTCCGACCTCAGGCCTTCTTCGACACTTGGCATATAGAAGTACCTTCTCCTGTCCTTTTCGTGCTCCAGACTTTCTTCCTCTCGTCATCTCGCTATTTCGGCCACCCCAGCGTCTCAACACACACGATCATCGCGCGCGTATCTCACGTACTTCTGTGAAGGGTGCCGTTCTCGTCCCGCCGCTCTCATGTAACAGTGGGTTTACATATTTCTCTCCATAATTTGTGGCACCCAATTTGGCATGCCACTACCGGCGCGGTATGAACAACAAGCTCTCTTTGTACATTTGCTTTCGATTCAGGATCCTCTTGCCTTCATCATCATCATTGTCTATTTCGACTTACCTCACATTGTATTTGCATATTTGTAGCGCTAGTCCCTTCCATGGTATTCTGTTCATCGCATACTCCACAACTCATTTGCATCGGACATACTGCATTGACAACTCTTGTGCATGATCTGTTCTTTATCCCCATTTCCGGGTCTCTGTATTTGATGATTGAAATATTTCTACTAGGAGCTAGACTTCCTGACCGATTTGACAATTGGTTTTCTTCGGAAAACGTTCAGGCATAGGAAGTCACAAACGTGTGGCACAAAAGAGGTAACCTCCCTCCCCCCCAACAAATAAGCTTTACTCCGCGTGCAATATTTGGAGAGAGTTCGGGTTCGACGGGCGCGGATGATGGTCAGGAGACGGAGATCTTCCGAGATCATAGACTAGCGTGCCGAAGGCCATCACGATGCCGGACCATTTATTCCCCACACCAACTTGGATTCCTCTCACACGCACACACAATATACGGTGCTCACCGTTCAAGTTGTGCGGTTGCTGTCATGCACTATACTTGCCTCTCGTCTCGATCATCACGTACTGTATCTTGCAACTTTCGCAAACATCTCCAACAACGATATTCACGAATTAGTATTAATCAATTGAAATACTCGATCCTGGGCACCTCGGATTAACGATAAAGATACATATGAATGACGGCAGTCAAGCAAGCGATCTATGAAGCCAACAACACAGAAACTAACACTTCCGTCGAGAGTATGAAGAAGATCAGAATCATTGCGGGAAAGCTATTCGACCCCGAAACCCTCGAATTCTTGGAGAATCAAGTCATCACGGTGTCTGAAGACACTGGTTTGATTCACGATGTACAACGTCTTTCAGAGGTGCTGGACCTTGACTTGACCAGCTCACTGACAATCGATCTCCGTGCGTCGACCGTCCTTCCCGGCTTCGTGGACACCCATGTACACTGTGCGTAAGCTTTCTTGTTCGTATCTCACAAGATTACCCGCTATATCGACCGTTTCAACTTCCAAATCCACAACAGCTATAATTGGCTTCCTTCGCTTCGCTTCGAATCAATGTTTTGTTATCTTTCTGCTATTGAACGAAGCAAAATGACTGCAACAGACCCTTCATGCTTCTGACCTGATATTTGACCTTTGACAGTTTTTCTGCACCCGTACTCGGAGACATCCTGGAACGATCAGTTAACGAAAGAGCCGCTCGCCGAACGTACCGTGCGCGCAACGAATCATGCGAAAGCAACCCTGCTTGCTGGATTTACGACAGTGAGGTTCGTTCCCATGTCACATTCTTTTTTTCTCCTATGCTTGCGTCATGGCGCATACGGCTCGGTGAAAACATCGTTGATATCATCTACCACAACCGATTACGCTCGCAAATAATACTAAATTTAACTTCTCACTGATCGGTGTCTGTCTGTTTGCTGAATTGTAGGGATCTAGGCACGGAAGGGGCCGAAGATGCTGACATCGCGCTGCGAAAATACATCTCTGGAAAAGAAGCCTTGATACCGGGCCCTCGGTATTTCTGTGCCAATAGAGCTATCGTTTCTACGGGAAGCTATGGTGAGATCTATCTACTGTGAAGAAATAAGCTCCTGCTACTTACTGGCACCGATTGTGTTTGCATTCTCTGATTATATGAAATTTGGCTTTCTTGGTACATCTTGGCTTTCAACCTGGGTCTGATCTGCGATCCAAACCAGGTCCGAAAAGCAACATACGCGTCAGCGAGGAGGGGATCGAGGGCATAACCGGTGCGACCGCAGCAGATGGCATAGACGAGTGTAGGAAGGCCGTACGGAAGCAAGTCGGGACCGGCGCCGACTGGATAAAGGTCAGCAAACAAATACATTTCGTTGAACCGCAACTGCAATGACACACACCGTGAATTAACGAAAACCCGGCAACCTCAACATTCTCACCGTATCTTTACGTAGATTTACGCTGGTGAGTTCTATTCTTGTAGTCGAAACTATATGGGCGCGCAAGTCTGAACAGCGACATGAATGCTAGATTATCGTGTACGGTCACGGGTTGCGGATGTCTCCGCCACGGCAAAGGCGTCTATGCGGACCTTTACAGATGAAGAATTAAAGACCCTAATCGACACATCACATTTCTATGGATTAAAGGTAGCGGCGCACTCCTCTGTCCCCGAGGCCATTCTCTCGCTCGTGGACTTGGGGATAGATTCGGTTGAGCACGGCTTTGGAATACTTGACGAGTCCATATTCGAGTCTATGTCCAGAAAGGGCACAATATGGGTGCCTACACTTTCAGCGGTGCACACGATGTACACGAAAGATGAATTCGCGAAGGCAGGGAAATCTTTCGAAATGGCGATGAAGAAGGGAGTACGTATCGCCTGCGGTGGCGACACAGGTGTTTTTCCACACGGGGAGAACGCCCTGGAGATGAAGCTCATGGTCCGACTCGGAGCGCCCCCACGTCGCGTACTTTGCTGGGCAACACTGGGTGGGTGGGAATGCCTTCGCTCTTTGCAATGGGAGAAGACGACAGTGCCCCCGAAGAAGATCGAGGAGATGCAGAACGCTCGAGACTCAGTCGGCGACAACGAGGTGCCTTTTGGGCTTGTGCGTCAGGGCTTCGCGGCAGACTTGATAGCGACGACCGGGAATCTGGATACAGATTTCGAGGGTGCTGTCTCTCCAGATGCGATTTCTTTCGTGATGAAGTTAGGGAAAGTCTACAAAAGAGATGGAGCACCGCTCGTGTATTAACAAGGTAGCACCCTAGAAATTCTGGTGCACACCACTTCAGGATGTCGAGTGAATGTGAATTGTTTCTGAAATAAAAGAAAAGGAAATAAAGCAAATTTATTTGAATCCCGCGGCGCCGGATGATCGACAATTGACGCCGCTCGGCATTCACCGAATTTGTGACAACGGCCTTCAACAAGTTCAACTTGAAGACGTGACGGCGGTCACCACAACTAGAACATGTTCAATTTTCCGTTCCATCCTCTTACCATTCGCAAACATGTCAGACACGACATCGACTGCTTTAGACCTTAGCAACATACTGAAATTCTCTCTCAAGCTCGCCCGTGAGGCTGGGGTTGTCATACTAGAAGGGTCCGACGCCATTTTGCGATCAAAAACCGATGAAATCGAGGAGAAGAAGAATTCAGTAGATCTGGTTACAGAGTATGACAAGGGTGTCGAAGATCTTGTCCGGAAGAGAATTAAGAGCACCTATCCGAACTTCAGTTTGTAGGCGTTTGTCCTTAATCTGATTGACGTATATTAAGAATTGTCGCGGCCTTAGTATAGGCGAAGAGGACACTTCTGCTCATGGTGGCGTTGTGCACTTGACAGGCAGTCCCACTTTCTGTGTAGACCCGATCGGTGCGTCGCCAAAGCAGGCTTGTTTGTTGCTTATGCTCAAACGTTACTTACGAAATAGACGGGACTACAAATTTCATTCATGGGTTTCCATTCGCTTGCATCTCTATCGGTCTGATTTATCAGAAACGACCTGTACTGGGTGTGATCTACAACCCATTTCTCGATTGGATGGTTCGTGATTCATCTGAAACAATCAACATTCATCTGTAACATTTGGCCCGCGCCCGAAGTAGTATTATGGCGTAGAAGGGCAAGGGTCTTACTTGGTGAAATCCGCAGGGCAACCTCTGCGGCTCCCGTTGACTCCTCCAAGGCCGCTATCTTCGCTTTCGCAAGCCCTTATTGCTGTAGAGTGGGGCTCAGATCGTAGTGCTGCTGCAATCAAGGCGCGGGCGGATTCTTTTTCGCGTCTAGCTGGAGATGGAACCCAGGTTCAGCACGGAAAGATGGCGCATTCTCTTCGCTCCATGGGAAGCGCCGCCTTAAACTTCGCCGCTGTGGCGAGTGGCCAGCTGGATATATATTGGTGAGATTCATTTCAAGTATAGTATGGTTTGAGCAGTTGAAATTGACGTTTCGACAGGGAAATCGGCTGTTGGTGCGCATTCCTTTTGATTTCATTAGTTGATTAATCTACATACGTCCTTCCTTGATGTCAGGCCTTGGGACGTCTGCGTACGTGGCATTTTTTTGCGCTTTGCTGAAACATGATTGCGGTGGCTGACTCACAATAGGCTGGCACTGTAATAGCGCAAGAGGCCGGTGGCATAGTTAACACCTCCGATTTATCACTTCAAGGCGGTGAAGTAACTGGAGACTCCTCCGATAAGGTCTTGACTGGTAGAAAGTATGTTGTCATGAGGTCGGTGTTCCGTTTTATTCTTGCACATGTTCCGGCTATGGCTAATATCCTGCACCCTCAGAGCCATTGCAGATTCTCCCGTATGTCTTCGAGTCTCTCCCAAATATCCTGTTACTCAAGGACTCTCTTTACATCTTTGCAGAGCGAGTCTGGTAGGGATATATCAAAACGGCTCATCAAAGAATTCTGCGAAACAGTGGAAGATTTCACTCCGAACTAGTTAACAGATTAGAAGTAAGAAGAGTCAGATGCACTTAGTACTGATGAGATTGTAAGATTGTAATGATATATCATTTGAAGGGGGTTGGGGTAAGAACAAAATGAGACGATTGTTCCAATTTTATGCGCTATACAAACGGTATACAACAATGCCAGTAGCAAGTAGAACCCCAAGCGCGGCTCATCCTCCGAGTCACTACTCAGGTCGCCACATGCCAGTGCTTGCTCTTTTATCCATGGCAACAAATGCAACACGCCTTGCACGTATCTTCACGTCGACTTACGCAGCGAAAGTCAATGCACAGCTAGCATATCCAGCTACATCGGTGATTGTCAAACCAAATGAGCTCGAGTCAGCACTTGCAAGGCCTCTTCATACCTCATATTATGAGCCGGACAAATCTCCGGCATACTTTGCTGCACAATTATCTTATGGCATAATCATGGGACATCCTTTCCTGGATGGCAACAAACGAACAGGTTTGGGCAGCGTTGCTGTTTGTCTCTCGACAAAACTAACTAATGTCTTCACAGCCTTTTTCCTTGCGAACGAATACCTCAGAGCACAATCGTTTGCTGGCCTAGTAGGTCAGGACGATAAGCCATTATCCGAAGAGGAAGTGCGCAAATTATCAGAAAGGTTTATCTCCGTAGCGAAGGGGAAGATGAAGGCAGACGAACTCGCCCATGAGGCCTGACATCACTGTGCAGTTTTCAACGGCAGTCCCAAACCAACAATTTCAAGAACGGAAAATAATATGGCCTGAACGGAAGTATTTTACAACAAAGAACGCAAGAGCGACGTCAACGGTCTTTCAGATATTCAAGAACTCCCTGAACATTGGGATTTAGGCCACTTTGAACGGTGTTTCGAGCTAGTTGTTCTGTAAGGAGGTGAGGTCAATATATCATTTTCCCTCCGAGATCCTTGTGCTCACCATTGTCCGACCCAGACGGAGTGATAGCAAAGAATGTTGGAGACAACCCGTGCAATGACAACTTAACGCCTTCAGCACCCATCTTCTCCGACCAACCCATAGCCTCCGCCAGTTCTTGGCCTACATAGAGTGTGTGGTCGTCTAGCAGCACTTTAAATTGACGCGTTTTATTTGACGACCTAGAGGAGATTTGGCGAAACGCGAAAGGCTTCTTCGAGAATGATACAATCATGCGAGCAGCAGACCTCATCCCAAAGGCACAACGAAGGTGAGTGAACAGCAGAGATTACATTGCGTGACGGCCAAGTTGGTCGACTCGGAGGACTCGTTAGCGACTGCCAGTGTTGAACTCCGCGGCGATCATTTTCCCGATTTGGAAGCTTCGGGTCCGACTTGGACCTTACTACATAGACTGCCAGTGGGGTTCAACTTGAAGGCTTGTTTTTCTGCAGTCTCTCTCATCCAAGCTCGGAGGCGGAAAAATCTCTTGAATCGACCTTCAAGGCCTCAATGAGTGTCTTTGTGATTCAGAAATCCCGTGTTATGGACATCGCATATGTGGCGCTTTTTAAAGAAAGGCCGTACAGTGCACCTTGCAAGTCTACGGAATGTTTGAAGAGCCTCACCGTGCCTCGTACCAACTCATTCTATGAATTGCAAGCTATTTGGAAGAAGGCGGCGTCTATTAATTCTCTGCCACATCCTTAGCTGCTCGTCAACATTTATTCACCTCTGGATTTCCTCACTTGTAAAGCAATTCATCGGGTGATTTGAAGTGCCACAAGACCTCGCGTCTTCATGTTTGTCCATGCGCATTGGTAATACACTTGATCCTCTTCTACACTGGTGCAAATTAAGCTGGACATGCCTTGCAGCAAGTTTGTTTTTTTCCCAATGATTCCCCTTTACCAACATGAGGTAGGTAAGAATATATAAACACCTCTCTTTCGATATGTTCGAGTGCCACAGGGAGTCTCTCGTCGAAAAGAAAGTCGGTGAAGATGACATCCGAGATAATCACTGCTCAATAAAAGATATAAAAAACTTTGACTTTCTTGTAAACAAGCCTGGGCTCGAGTCCGTACCTCAAAAGCAGGCCATGAGCCATCATCCAATCATTATTAATTTATCATCGATTGTCACGGATCGTGTTGCCTCACTTGTACTCGGGCTCATTTAAATCACCATTGAGTCATGGACAACAATAAGTGCACTGCACACGAGCCAGCAGAAGAGCATCTCAAGGACACGGAGGCGGGTCTCCAAAAGAGACGCCAAGACCGGAAGCGAAAGGGCGAGATGGTCGATACACAGTTCGCAGCAGTTCAGAAGGTTGCGGTAGCAGAAAGTAATAACCTTTATGTAGAATGTGATCTCCCTGAGCATCGTAAAGCGAATGCGCTCTCTTCTCAGCTAAAGACACAAATTAGCTTTCCTATTGTAGATTCTCTTGTGTTATGCATGCCTTAATCACTACTGTGATGGTGAAAGTGCTCAGAAACGCTTGGGACACGGGTACTGCTGATCCAGAAATCAAATGAAGCAACACATGATGCAATGAAGTCTAGAATTGACGCGGGAAAAGCAGACAGTCATTGTGTGACGATGTCTCTTACGAAAGGTGTCGCTGTGCGTTGAGTCGGCCCCCTCCAGATGTTGGCCAATGTTGCTCGTTCGTTATCCCTAGCGATCATGGCCTCCTTTTCCTCGGATATGCACACAGGAACCTTGTCTTGTAGGAAGACAGCTAGGCGAGTAAGACGCCCGAAGGTCTGTTCTTGTTCCTCCACCAATTCCTGCACAGATCCTTGACAAACATACACATTCATAAGCTGAACTGAAGAGCAGCATGACCAAATGAGAAAATGAGACTAACCTCGAATGCTTGTGCTACTAGATGACCCGTTGTATAACAAATCATGTATCTTGGTAATCTGCTTGACGCCGCATTTCTTCAAGGCGTTATAATCGTCAATTCGGCCTTCCGGAAATAGGTAGAGATAAGGCTCCGCTACACGGAAAACTTCGTCAATGCACACTTGAGCTTTGTTCGCCTGTACGATCGCGCCTTGGATTGAACCAGGATAATATCAGAGCCCATACTATAAACGAGAATAAAGCCCAACGAATCCATACCTCGATATTCATTTTGCCTACTCATGTTAGCTAGGTCACCGGCGAAACCTTCCACGAAACGGCTTCCACGCGTTGCCGGTTTCAGCTCGTCAGCGACATGCAAGGCCAGAGAATAATACTGATGCGCATGTTGTACAGCAAGCCGGGCACGTGTCAGAGCAGCTGTGACCTTTGATGACTGTATACGAGAGAAGACAGATTCACTCGGTACCATATGAATGTATGTAGGAGCTTACTGTCTCCAACGCCACCTCCGCGTTAGATATCCTTTCCAGCTGTTCCCCAATTGCTCCTGCAAATGGACCTTTGGGGGAGGGGGATAAGTCACTCCAAGGTTGCATCATCGAAGCTACTTACCGAGAGCGGTAGACTGAACCTCTGGAGTCTCGCGCAATTTAGACCACAAGTCATTGCTCAATGACGCCTTCCCACTCAAAACCTTACGCTAGAAAACCAGAGTCAAACCACCTCGTTCTTGAATGACTGTTTTTTGCTTGCCTTTTGTTCCATCTGCGAGAGTTTCGCTTCCAGCGTTTCAACGAGCGTAGCACACTTCATCTCTTCAGAGTGAGCTCGTTCAAATTCTGCCTTCGCATGCTCTTGTCGATTAAGCTCCTGTTGCTTCTCAGACTTAGATGCAAGAATTGAAGAAAGCCGTGTTTTCTTCGAATGCAGGGCTTCAAAGGTCGTAGAGCTGAATCGGAGAAAAATATGTTCAGATGTTCGGCGTAGATATTCGAAATAAAGCAGTTTCTTTACCTTTCTCCTTTCAATTTCTTAAGAGAAGTTGCCGCAGATTCTAACCCTTTTCTTGATCTCAAGAGCTCAGTCTCCAGTTTTACAAGCTCTTTTGATGCCCCCACAGATAGTATCCATTGCTGATACAAGTGATTGAAGTCGAGAGAATAAGCAGGTGGGCTCGGGGAGAGAGAAGTTGCCTGATAACTTGGAATGTCAGTGTAACCGAGGTCTTTACTTTCCATCGTTAATGAAAGCAAGTCCAAGCAGTGGTGTTAGGCAGTATTGGTTCGCTATACGCGCTGGATCTCAAGACCTTGTTCCATAATGAGCCCCATGCCATGGGAAAAAAGCTGTGCGCTGTAAGTAACAGATTGCTGCGGAACTCATACAGTGACGATGTAGAAGGATGATCATTATGATGGATATAAGCTTCTGTCAGTTGAACTGACAGCATTTTATGCATACTGTCTTCGAACGTGCGTTAGTTTTAAATGTTACCTTTTTGTAAAGTACCCTGCCAGTGTGTGGGGAAGTGCATGAACATGAAAGTCGGCTTCAACTTGAAGATGAAGATGAAGTTGCAAAAGCGGCAATTGGCGCATCCTCCTTCCCAGGGTACCCATTGAGCTCTAATCTCTCACATTGTACTTAATATATCTGGCGCCACTTATTACCAAATTAGTAAAGGAACAAATAAACCAAACTTTAGAAAAACAAAGTACAAAGTGAGAGATTAGAGCTCAATGGTACCCTGGCGGAAAATTCTTTGTAAGCAAGCCCGCTCATCGTTGTGGCGCTCACAAGCGGACCGCCGCCGCATTATGGCGGCCTCAAATTCTCGCGGGAAAGTGCAGTAAATGCAAAACAAATTGGTTTAATAGTATTTAATATAGATTCTGGAGATGATATGTGAGTATTTAGTAGCAATAAGTGCTGTAAGAGAGACTTGGGAGCTTCACCACGTGCATATATTGACTCATTTGATGCATATGCACTATTACTCTTAGCTGAATGTATCTATACAGTTATACAGTACATATTACTATCACAGATGTCTTATAATACTAGCTGCAAGAGATCCGAAGCTTTGAAGTTCAGCAGGTGAATTTATATCGAGGCCGCCACAATGCGTCGGTGGTCTCCTGGTAAGTGCCGCGACGACGAGCGGGTATGCTTACAAAGAATTTTACGCCAGGGTCCCATTGACGCCGTTAAGTGCTCAAGTTTCAAAGTTTGGTTTATTTGCTTCATGTACTAATTTAGTAATTTGATGTGGCGTCCGTGGGACCCTGGGAAGGAGGATGCAATTGGCGTAACTTGAACTCAGGCTCAGGCTCTTGTTTGCCTCTGTTGACAGCCCGAGTTTAGTTATTTTTTTCGTCAACTTTTTTTTTCTTCCGTCCATTCACCATGGCGGGCACAAAAACATCGTCTGCGTCGTCAAAGACACGCTCGTCCTCATCGAGTATGGCTACTGGGAAGAAGATCAAAGGTGAAAACTACTATCGCGATGCGAAGGCAGTGAACCGCTTGAAGATGCTGAAGGGAGGCAAGCCGGTATATGACCGCGACGGCAAAGTCATACAGGCTGCTGCATTCCAAAAGACAGAAGCAGAGACAGAGCCTGGACGGGTGCAGCCAGATCGCCGCTGGTTTGGTGGGTAGTCAGTCATGACTCACGGAAATCATCTTCTGACCTGCAATTCCCCGTGCCAGGGAACACCAGAGTGATCTCTCAGCAGGCACTCGATCATTTTCGAACAAGTCTAACATCGAGGGTGAACGACCCTTACTCTGTCCTCCTACGTCGTAACAAGTTGCCTATGGTACTTCTCGATGAAGCTTCAAATCCTCATTCACAAAAGGTGTGTTTCAGAGATCTAACCTCCGGGTATTTTGTTTATTGATTTTCAGTTTAGCGTTCTCATATAGTAGAAACAGAACCGTTCGCAGATACGTTTGGCCCGAAAGCTCAAAGAAAACGGCCGCGTATCGACATCGGGTCTTTCGAGGAACTTGGCAAGGTTGGGGCTGCCGCAGCGGAGGAAGCGGAAGAAAAGGCTGACGCTGCTGCCGTCGTTCCTGAGGGTATGTGTTTGTTTGTCCATTCAAACATTTTATTTAACAAGTTATATCGTGCAGAAACAATACAGACGGAAGAAGCCATGCCGCAGACTCATGCGAACCATATCGAGCCTATTTACTTCAAAGGCACCTCTCGCCGAATCTATGGCGAACTATACAAGGTTATCGACTCTTCCGACGTCATTCTGCATATACTCGATGCTCGTGATCCGTTTGGAACTATGTGTGAGAGTGTGCTCGAATATGTTCGGAAGGAGAAAGCCCATAAGCAGGTCGTCCTTATTCTTAACAAATGCGATCTTGTCCCGAACTGGGTAACAGTAAGTATTCGCTACTTTCATCGATTTCTTTTGTTTTTATTCTTCACCCCACGAACCAAGTCAAGTCCTCTGCTAGCCCTCGTGGACTCTTCACAGCAGAGACTGTTACGTTCGTGGGAGAACAACACGGTTCGTTCTTACTACTCTTTGACTTCGTATTGGAGTGAGAGGGATTATAGTAGATCGGCACTGTTCAGACTTTGCAGAGTTGAGCTCCGCCAAATGTCTTCAGCCAGGCAAGCTCTTAGTTCAGAGTCATACATCGTTTCGTTTTGTCGGCGATTTTGGATTATCTCTGATCACTTATTTTCAGGCTCGCTACGTTCAATATTTAACGCCTCGATACCCTACTCTCGCGTTCCATGCATCTCCAAACCACTCATTTGGTAAAGGCTCTCTTATCCAACTCCTCCGCCAATTTTCGCAACTTCATTCGGACAAGAAGCAAATCTCTGTCGGATTCATTGGCTATCCAAATGTCGGGAAAAGCAGTGTCATAAACACACTCAAGAGTGGCAAAGTTTGCAAGGTTGCTCCTATTCCTGGGGAAACTAAAGTCTGGCAATACATTACTTTGACTCGACGTATATATCTTATCGACTGTCCGGGCATTGTTCCTACCTCCGCAAACGACTCTCTCACCTCGACAGTCTTGAAAGGCGTTGTTCGCGTTGAAGCACTTCCGACACCTTCTGATCATGTTCCCGCCCTCATGAAACGAGTTAAACCACTGTACTTGTCTCGCACATATGGAGTGCCACTTCCAGATCCCGATGACCCTGCAAAAGGCTGGGAATCGGAGGCATTCTTGGAAAAACTTGCGAGAATGAAAGGGAGACTATTGAAGGGTGGAGAACCTGACTTGGAAGGAGTCGCTAAGATTGTCCTGAGTGATTGGGTTAGGGGACGAATTCCTTTCTTCGTATCTCCCCCCGAGCGCCCTGAAGAACTCAATGAAGAGGAGGAACGGAAGCGGAAGAAGGGCAAGGGCAAGGAGGTATTTGCTCCCGATATACATCAGAAATTAGGTGGAATCATACAGAAGAACACATTCGTCGGCGAAGATGTGAAACCCCTGGACGAAGTGGTCGTGCCGGACGAAGAATGGACAGGATTCGGCGATGATGTCGTTTCTGAGGCCGATATAGTTATCTCTGACGATGCGCCCGCAATACAGAAAAATGTCGAAGAATTGGCTTGGGATGACGTTTTCAACGAAGATAAAGCATCGAAACGGGATGGCCCCGCGGTTGGAAACGACGACCAGCTTGAAGCCCCTTCCGATGATGCTAACAACGATGACGAAGCTGAAGCCGACGATGATGATGTTCGAGAAGATTGGGATAGTGATTCAGAGAATTCGAACGGAAAACGACGGAAAACGAGAAAAGATCCTCGCATGACGACAAACAAGGTACTTTTTACACTGATGCTAGTCTGTTCGGGTAACTGATTTTTACTACAGAAAAAGGCAACAAACTTCTTCTCTTCAGCGAATGTGAAGAATAAGAATAGAAACAAACCGAAGTTAAAGGCTCTTGGTGATGCACGCAAGGAAGGGAAGTTGGGACGGAGGAAGTAATGTACGATTACTAGTTTTTGCGTTTGTCATCTCATCTATATCCTTATTGTCACCATCATGTGTACCATATCTCACAGTACGATGCGCTTTGTAGGAGGAATGCAATTCCTTTTCACATCTTATCTTGTGCATCTGTATAAGTTATCGATATCCAGGGCAAATGCCAGGAGAAACCGCAGGTACTATGTATGTAGGCTCTGCGACATACGAGCCCACCACCAAGGCCACGTGTAAAATCGAGACAAGACAAAGGACAACGGTGGCTCATGCATATATCCAGTCTGGTCGCAACGGATGCTTTGTGTATATAAAGCGGACTGCACAAAGAGATTCCGTCTTTCACTAATTCACATATCAGCCAGCATCCTCATCCAGCTTAGCAGAGCATGTCACCGCACTGGAGTACGCAACAGACTCATTATGGCATTATTCTTCGCGATCATGGTCCTCAGTGGATCTCTGGACTCGGACCTTTTCTGCAGACACTTCAAGTTGACGTACTTGCCGAAATATTTTTCTGGTCCCTCCCTGAGGACGTCGAGCAGGAACAAAAACCAACTCTGCGTACGGCTCCCTTCAATCTCGCTTCAGTATGTCGACGGTGGAGGGAAGTTGCGCTCTCTAATCCAGCTCTTTGGGCGAGGTTTGGCATCGTATATGAAAGCAACCGAATCGGAGACGAAATGTTTTATTCGATCCCCCTGAGGTGGTTTCTCAAGCGCTCTCGTTCCTCGCCTTTGACTTTCAATATCAGGACGAATCGTCTCGATGTCTCTGTTAGCGATCTTCAAAACATCTATCCGTACGAAGAAACCTTCATCCCACCCTTTCGCGGTCTCTGTGGCAATGTCGTCGCTCATCAGGAAAGATGGAAGAAGGCTCGAATGGAATATTACATCTCATCGCACATCTCAGACGTCAAGATGGAGTTGGTCGACATGCCTCTGTTGGAGGAGCTACACATCCACTTTCCCGTCCAGGGTCCAAGAATGATTGTCGACTTGGCCCGGTCTCCGCTAGTTTGCAAGTTGTCCCTTGTGGGCTGTTTCCAACTGAGGTTCGGCGGAGAAGCCTTACAATCTCTGACGTCGGTATATTTGGCTTTCAACCATCCAAGCAAAGCCTTTCCCTCAATGAATGACGTCGCTTCTGTCCTACAATCGGCCCCCCAGCTCGAGGAGATATTTGCAGATGTTATTTCCAACCACGTATCAGGCCCGATGCCCAAAGTCGTTATGCAAAAGCTTCGAAAAGCACATTTCATCTTCAAACTCAGCGGAGGGGCTATCATCCAGACATTCTTCAATTCCATCACTCTTCCGGCGCTTAAGGACTTCCTCATCGTCCTGGGCATTGCTACTGCTCTGAGTAATCAGCTAGATTACTTTGGCATGCCGGCTCTCTTGGAGCGCTCCCAAACCTCGCTAGAGTCTTTGCACGTTCAGGGAATGCCGGTCTCACAAAATGAAATTCTCGAATGTTTGAGGGCGAGCCCTCAATTGAAAACTCTTGCTGTCTCTGGACCGCACTTGAACGGCACGTTCATTGAAAGCCTTGTACTTCGGCCAACCGAAGGCGAGTGGGGGCAACTGTGCCCTGCAATGGAGAAATTGTATATCGCACATTGTTTTCTTGCGGATGCTCGAGAACATATCGCAAACATGATTTCTTCCAGGTGGGAACTTAACAGCGAGGAACCCCACTACTTAAAGCAAATAGGGTTCCATCAAACAGGGCTAGGGATGGGGGGAGGGTTGATACGTCTCCTTAGTATAAAGGACCGGATGGAAGATGGATTAAAATTGACTATCACCGAAGAAGATGGGTTTTGACTGGGCGAGGTGATCCTGTAGATATCACTTAACAACTTGCTGTAAAACTGTAAAAGTTGATCCGTTCCTGTACGTTTTTGTTAGAATTATTATTTCATTATTAGAGGCTTGGAAGTGAAGACAATCATTGGAGTGTAAAAGTACAGAAGTTTGAATGAGTACACTACCATTTCACTTCCCCATATCCCATTCTCGAACAGCGCCACGCTTGCTATACTTTATATCTAACACGCTGACACCAGCGTCCATTGTCCACGCGCCACTGTCCTGTAAAGCTTTCTTGTCTTTCTTGACTTTGTCGTCCGGGAGGATGCCCAAACGCTCCAACCTTTTTCTTTCCGCTCGATCTTCTCGTCTTTGTCGAACAACTTCGAGCATTGCCTCCCATCCCTCAAATTCAGAACCATCGATGAGCCCAGAGCTGGGAATATTGGGTAATGTGAGAGGACCCGTGTCTAAGCGAGGGTCGTAAGAGGCATCGAAATACTTGTCCATCTTGGAAGAGAATTCAGGACTTGGTGATCTGGAAGTAGGAAGGGAAGTCCTTGATGCCTTTTTCCCGTCGCGAGAAGTCTTCTCTGAAAGTTTCCGTTGATGGCGACGGGGTCTAAGTCGCATAATATCCTCTTCTTCCGAAAGTGTCGGTGACGCTGGAGGGACCGGAGAAACTTGCACAGATTTACGACTTTTAAATTGCGAGGAAAGGTCTGCCGGTCGGGGTGAAGGGCGGGAGGAAGAAGGTGAGTTCGTTCTTTCTAGTGAGCGCGAGTGACGACGAGAACTCTTCGATGACACAGTTCGTTCCACATCATCACCTGCGGAATCGGAAATTTTGAGGGATTGTCCCCTTGATGGCAAACTGTCAGAGTTAAGAGAGGTTCTGTCAACCGCCTTTCCCTTGTCCATCTTCCCCTCTTTTCCTTCGTGCTCGTTGTTATAAGTGGATTCCAAGGGGCGTCGACGAAGTGAGTTATCTCGTCCAGGGCTTGCACTCCTAGATTCGGACCGCCTTCGACGCCTTCGCGGCGGCTCGTCATCGTCATACACTTTATGAGTTCTTTTCCTATCTCTGTCTGCAGGGTCTTTTGATATGGAATGTGAGTTGTGCCGCGTATCATCATCGCGGTGGCGCCTGCTGTTGCTCGGTCTGCCGGAGTCACTTTCACTTAACGGGGGAGACTTAGAATGTGAGCGATGCTTTCGCTTGCGATGTGAATTTGAGCCTGCACTCTTCTCATCGCCAAGTCTTTCTCTGCTAGACCGCCTCTTGCGGTTCTCCCAGCGATCCGAGTTGTCATCTCGACGTCGTGACGATCCCATCAATCTCCTCAGCCGCTCAGCTTCAGTGGCTTCCTTCGCTCTTGCTCTTCTCTCTATTCTTTCCTCTTCTTCCTTTCTAGCACGAGCTTCTTGTGCTGTTTCTGCTTGGGCACGGAGGATAGCTTTGTTATGCTCATCTGTGTTGCGTATGATGGCCGAAAGGAATCGCTTATTTGCACGAGGCAGTCGTTCGTCGGGTCTACAGAACCAAAACGAGCTTTCAGTTACATAGTTGAGCAAAGATGGTGGAAGCATACCCTGTGTCAGGTAGATACGCCTTTACACCATGTTCCAGATACTGCTGTGCCTTCTGCTTCGCTTCCTTCAATATGAGTTCGGCAACGTGCTTGTCTAGGTCTTCGTCGGTGACCGTACTTGGAATAGACGCCCCCATAGACGCTCTAACGAGACTTTGGACAACATTCGTGAGTGAAGAGTTCGACATATCCGAGTTACGCAGAGAGGTCTGTAGAAAGTGCGTGTGTGGGTGCACCGGCGTCACTGGAGATCAATATCGTGAGAACTAGTATTCCCATGCATAATCATCCCCACGTGGTTGACGCGACGGACTGAAAAACGCGTCACGGCTATCATGGAGGACCACTTTACCCTTGACCGCGACCGCGACTGAAAACGCGCGATGAGCTCTGAGATTCTACAATGCCTTGCTGCATCCCTTAACCCAGATGCAAATGCGCGTATAACTGCAGAACTACGCATCAAGGACCTTCTTCCAAACCCTGGTATGCTGGTTGCAGCCTCAGCAACTCACCTAAGCTGATTTGTCCAAACAGAGACTGCAGTCATACTTTCGAACATAGTATTGTCGCAGGATGTTGACGTGTCATTGAGACAGATGAGTACATACACTGCGTTGTACATATGCGCCACCTTATACAAGTTATTCATCACTCAGCGGCCATTATTCTACGCAAGTATGTTAACGAAAGATGGTCGCCGTACTTTCAGACCTTCAAGGGAAAAGCGCCAACGCCAGAAGTGAGTTCCAAACAGGCATGGTGAAAAGTAGCTAAACAATAGGCGTAGATAAAATCGCTAGTCCGAGAATCCATATTTAAAGGCCTTTCGGAGCCAAATCGAAAGATTAGATCAGCTTGCGTATGCATACATTTGAATCAAATACACGCTTTTATATGCTAATAATCTCTAGGCTCACACTTTGTCTCTCATCGCAAACTCAGACTGGCCAGATGAATATCCTGAACTTCTCAGATCGTTGATCGCGCTTCTTTCATCTTCGTCATTATTTTCCGTCCATGGAGCAATGCAAGTATTCAATGAGTTTATCAAGTCAGACTTAAGCGAAGATCAGATCCTTCCGGTCTTACGCGAGCTTCTGCCTGTTTTGCTATCTGTTCTAGGATCAACCCAGGTAGGGCAGTTTACTTGAGTTTCAGTCGGGTTGTTGATTCTGCCCTTGCAAAGCATACACCCTGGACGCGTGCTCGGGCGGTTTCAGTGTTTCGACAGTGTATCTTTACTCTAATGATGGTCAAAGCTCAACACCCTCAGGCTGTGAAGGAGGCGACGGAAAGTATACTTCCTGTCTGGATCGACGCACTCAAAACAATTCTAAACACTCCTCCGGAAGAGGACGTTCAAAACGTCGAAACCTGGGATGGTCTTGCTATCAGGATTGAGATATTCAAGGTACGATTTAACACATCCGCTCGACTAAAACTCCTAATCCATCCTTCGTGTATAGGCGTTAGACACAATTCACACCAGCTTCCCGAAGTCACTGGCTCCGCATTACATTGACCTGCTTAACACCTCGTTGATGCATTTGAGAAACCTTTTGCCATTCTTCACGCAATACTATCTCGTGGCTAATGCGAACCCTCCTAAGTCACTCGAAGACGAACCGATAGATTTGACCATGCTTGCTTGTCCTATATTTGATTTTGTCTTCAAAGTTAGTCGTACCAGCAAGGCAAAGAATTGGCTCACGTTTCCAAACGTGGGGGCTCTTGTCATTGCTATGTTTGGGTGGATGCAAATGACAGAGGACGATGTAGGTCATTTTATATGTAGCTTAACGGCACTTTTTAACTCTTCTAAGGAGGAGAACTGGGGAAGCGATGCCAACGCCTTCGTTGCCCACGAGGATGATGATTCACAATCGTACTCAACTCGTGTCGCTGGACTCGATCTTCTAGGAGTAAGTTGCGATCCTAAAACGTCGATACAAAAAATAACCTAATTTCAAAGGTTCTTATGGAACGAGAACCCGCTATCACAGTAAAAGCCCTGTCGCAGGCTCTTACGGCCATAGTCACGGAATCACAACAAGCAAGATCTTCTGGTAGTGCAGAATGGTATGGGTTCAGTGTTATGTCTTCCAACGGATATTGGCTAATTTCTTGATCTCTAAGGTGGAGACCGCTGGAGGCCGCATTAGTTGGTCTTGGGTCAATTGAAGAAGCTATTTCCGATTTCATTGAGGATGAAGAATCGTCAGGTAGACCGAAACCGATAGACATCGAACCACTGTTAAGTAACGTCATACCGCAGTTGGTAACTCTGGCAGGTGCGTTCAAAATGTATGGCTGTAGATCGCGACTTCACTAGAATCTGATCATACCTTCCCCAGATTGCCCGTTCCTGCAAGGACGATGTTTCGTTTTCGCCAGCCAATATTCGTCGCTTCTGCCCTCTCAACTGGCAGGTCATTATATGTCGGCGGCCATAAACGTCCTAGAGGCTGTGGATGCTGGTATCCCGATCAAAGTTTCTGCTGTAAAGGCAATCCGAAAGTAAGTTGGACGCAATAATGCATGTACGATTCTTAAGGATACTCCCCAGTTTCTGTTCGGGAATGCCTGAGGGGGTAGTGTTACCGGTTGCTCCTCAGATTGCAAAGGATCTTGGACCTCTGCTATTGCTCACTAATGAAGATACTCTTTCTCTGATTTTGGAGACTCTTTCCGCAGTCATAGAAGTGGACGGAGGGAAATGGATTACACCTGAACTCGCTGAATCGCTTGTGCTAGTTTTGTTACAGGTTTGGGCACAGAATAACAAAGGTACGTGATATTTTTGCAGTGTAAATGATTCGCATCTGACCTTGATTGCTTACAGATCCCATCCTGATTTCCGTTCTTACGGACATCTTTGGTGACTTAGCCGGATCGACATATCCTGGAGTGTACCAGGCTGTCGTAAACTCGGCTCTACCAAATCTATGCAAAGCAATGCAAGGAGCCTCGCCCGACGAATCATGGATAGCCAGCTCTGCTATTGAGCTCATTTCAAGTCTCGAAAGCGGTTCGCCGACAGAGGGTCTTGGGGAAGGTTTCTTCGCGACTCTTGCTCCTGGTCTATTTCAGGTATTACGCGTCGCGGAGGACAGAGATGTTTTGCAGGTATGCATATTTGTTTCATGGTCCATCTATACGGTTAACTAAAATACGAGGATGTAGAATGGTGTGGTTTGTCTCACTTGGGCCATCCGGAAGGACGTCAATCAGGTCCTTTCTTGGCGCGACGAGGCTGGTCAATCTGGCATCGATAATGTGCTTGGTGTTATAGCGCGGCTTCTATCGAATGAGGACGAGTCAGGTGGTCTTGTTGTAGGTGATCTTGTCATTCACTTGCTCCGCCGGGCTGGATCCGCTGTGGTGTCAGTATTGCCTGAGCTGCTGCAGGCGATGGTGAGAAGGATGGTTGCTGCAAAGACGGCGACATTTGTGCAGGCGAGTTCTCATAATCCTTATCTTTCGTGCAGCCACTGATGCATGGTTTAGAGCCTTGTCGTTCCTTTCGCCTTCCTTGTTCAGAGTGAGCGAGATACGGTCTTGTCGTTGCTTGAGGGCATTAATGTGGATGGCCGCTCCGGATTGGATGTTCTCATTCAAACATGGTGCGAGAATGCCGAGGTCTTCCAAGGCTTCTGGCCAAGTAGAATAAGGTCAGTGACAGGAGCCTGGGCTAGTCTGGATTTTTTTGCAATGAACGATCCTTCACAGCACCCTTGGCCTATGTCAACTTTTCGCCTCGGAGCGTCCAAGCCTTCAAAATCTGCCCGTGAAAGGAGATCTCATCGTAAAACCAGAGACAAGAGACGGTGAGCACCCAATCAAGCATTGTGCTTTATTTCTCCCTTGACCTCGTGGTTTGATCAGTCATTGTGACGCGCTCAAGGGCGAAGAAGAGTGGGCTATTTTTGCATGGAATTGAGTTGATGAAGCCGATCCACTGATTCTATAATTCCTGTCAGCCCCACATGAGTTCACCCAGATTCCGTTCCCAGTCAAGGCGCTGAAACTCATTGTCAATGATTTACGTTCTAACGGCGAAGCCGGAGCGCTTGCATCCCAGCAAAGTAAATCTGGGCCTGCATCTGATGACGAGGTTTGCATTTCTCAGAATTCGTCTCGGGATCGAGCTGACAATTTATTCGCGTAGGACGAAGAATGGCAAGACGAGGACGTCGCTGAGGAGGCGCTGGGAAAGGACGAGCTTGCGTTCCTGTCCGGTACGTCACTTATTAAATCCGAACGCCGCCTCTCAAGCTCATTGTCTTGAACGTGTTAGACATGCTCGGGCCTCGTGCCGGCGTCTTTACTGACGAGAATATTCCCGATGAGGCCGACGACGAGGACCTCCGGAATGACCCTGTATCGAAGATGGACATGACCGTAAGTACCTTCTATCTTGTGTTTTTTTGTCTGCATGTGCATTGCGGCATACTCATTCATTATGTTATATGGGTCGTGCTAAACGCCTCTGACGTTTACCATCGATTTCTAGGCACACCTTGTGACGTTCTTGAGAGAATGCGCGTCGCGGAATACAAACAATTTTGCAGAACTGATAGGGCAGACAAATGCGGAGGAGATGTTGACTATACAGCGAGTTCTTGGATAATGTAGAAGAATAAGAGATGTATTATGTAGTTGTCCCCGTGTTGGTTTTGTTTGCAAGGTCGAGAATTATTCTCCTATTACACAATCCAGTAGAAGCTTGTTCGGGTTCTGTTCGCGCAAGCCTTGGAGAGTGCTTGTTTCAGCTGTCGTCGGGGACCTGTTCGTGGGAGATGCGAGCCTCGCGGCTAGCATGTCGGGCAAGAGAAGTGCGCGCGGCAGTGCGTTGCGACGACGAGCAAGCGATGGTCCAATGATAGACAGAACTGGATGCAGCCCTGTCGGATCTCGACATTTGCCAGTGGGCGGCGGTCTCGAGTCATTGGGGAAGGACCTGTGTAAATGGCGTAAAGGCGGATTTCATGCAAGCGGAATGAAAATTCGAGTTCTCATGGAATATCGGATGCATGGAATCATGTCGGCCGGGCGCTCCAGGAAATGAACGCTGGCAGGAACTCCGAGGGCCATAATCACAAAGAAAATGGGTGAATTTGTCGTGCATGAAGCAGAAAGAATGATAATTGACACTGATTTCCTGATCGGCGAGGTGAGCTGAAACGACGAGAAGCGGAAGCGAACGTCAAGAAAAAGAATATTTGCCTGATTTTCCTGAGTGAGCCTGAGTGGTCGACATGGTGGCTAAATTTGACTTTAGACTTTGCCGTGTCCGAAAATGGAATCGAGATCTCTCACAAGAGCAGTTGGATGACTCGACTGGGACTCGACAATACGACTCACCCGACCTTTATTGTCTGCGTTCATTTCTCGCCGATCACAGAATGTATCTGCGTGCTCCGGAAATGCACAGTCACAATTGGCATGTGCAAGTATCCGGCTTTGCAGACACCGCGGTTAGAGAGGCTGATGTGGTGTTGAGCATTGGCTATGTAGCCGAGGGAGCCGAGTGCACCGCAACAAGCGGATCTTTCAGTAAGAAAAGGACAGACGAAAGGAGAGCAGAAAATGACGAGAGCGCTGCGCTGGGCAACGAGCGACGAGCAGACGTATGTATGTTTTTTACCCAATGAAAAATGGAAGAAGACGAGTTGCCAAAACAGGGCGGAAGGCAACGCTAGCCGAAAACTCGGCGCAGATCGGTTGATTACCGTTTTTGGGATACAAAGATTTTGGCGGACGGGTGCTAAATTGACAATTAGTTTCCTCCTCCCACTGCCATACTCCTGCCCGCCCAACTCATATAAATCCGTCATGCACACCTCCCCTCCTTCCTCCTCCCTCGCCCTTTTCTTCCTCATTACATCTCTACTCACAGCCCGCCATGAGCATCCTCAAGGCCCTGGGCCTCACGCCATCTCTCGTACGCGCTCTTTCTTTTGTCTTGCCCCCTCTGGCTGACGAGTGGCAGCCATGCCAGCAGCGCGACGAACGCAACGATGTACCATTACTTTCACGTACATTCTACTCGACATGTACCACTACCCGGGCTAACTCGAAGCTCCCTATGGAAGTTATCCTCGAAATCCTCGAAGCTGCCTACTACGATGACAACCTCGAGCCCGATGACCGCCTCCTCGCCAACTGCGCGCTTGTCTGCCAGGCGTGGTCGGCTCCAGCACAGAGGCTTCTTTTCCGTCACGTCTCTCTGCGCTCAGAGAGTGCCTGCAAGTCCTTCGCCCGCGCGGTCGACCGCAAGACAGAACGCGGCCGCGAGCTCGGTGATGCCGTTGCACGCCTGCGCATCACACTCGACTGCAACCATCCAGATCAGGTTCCCCACCACTCGTTCGCACGCGCAGTCGTCGTATGTCCCAACCTTTACGAGCTCGACATCTCGCTATATGGCCGCGGTGTGCCTGGGCAACAGACGGAGGGCGCCGTTGACGCAGCGCGCATGTGCAAGACGGTCCCATCATTCGATGCCGGCACCTTGGCCTTACTACGCTCCGGACCGCGGATTCGTGCGTTGAAGCTCGCCAATTGGACCGACAACGAGCATATGACGATACAATTGCTTTCGGACGTTTGGCCGTCACTCACATCCATCGTCCTCAAAGGCCTTCCTCCGAACATGGAGTCTGCTGACCTTTCATTGCCACCGTTCAAGCCCAGCTTGTCCGAGGTCAGGCTGAACTTCCAGGCTCGTCCGAAGATGGACTTCATTGACTGGCTGCTGCAAAACTCTTCGCATTCACTGCGCTCTTTGGAATTGGAACGGGAGCCGGCGCCTGAGCTACTCAATCATCTCTTGCAACAATATGGCTCGTCTTTGGAATCGCTTTCTATTCCGACGTGCACGACGGCTGCGGGAGCGGCTTCCATACACGTCTGCGATCGCTTAAGGGAATTCAAGGTCGAAAATCCCTTACCGTCACCTCTCGCTTTCAAGCAGCTCCCGGCAGGCGTTGAGCACCTGGCCTTCTCAGTTGGCAGGGATACACCTCTGCACGTAATGATCAACAGTGTGAAGGAACTGGAGAATCTGGCAGCGGTTACGGTTCAGTATTGGGATGAAGGCGAGAAGCACCCTATGTTACCAAGTCTGAAGATCGCCTGTGCTATGAAAGGAGTAGCATTCCGGAGCACAAGGAATATACAGCGTTTCCGTGCAATGGTCGTGAGTGTATTCACTTAAGCTCGTGTTGTTGACGATCCCTTACTCATTGACCTGCAGCGTGGCGATCCTATCCCTATCACCACGTTCCCTCGCTTCAAGGAGCCTGCGAACTTGCGCACTATGCTGTACATTGCTGTCAACACGATCGACGCCTGTAGGGCACCTCGTCACAACCGCACGCAATCTGATGGGGACGTAAACACGGACTGCGAGGCCGTGGTTGTTCCCATGGATTCTCAAGACGACCTTGCCTTGCTGGACGACGCGGCTCATCGGAAGCCCTTCATAGTTTTGCAGGAGGCAACAAGTTGCGCTTAGGTTCTCTCGGCTGCTATGGGCGGCCCGAACGATTGTTATGATTCCGGCATTCCATCACGACTGCATTCACGAACATTCATCCACATGTCCAATTGTATGATACCACTCGCATTACGAACTCTATCATTCGTTCTTTACTTTAATTATTAAACATTCTATGTATAAAGGTGTGTGCGCAGTTTCCAAGAACACAAAGAACAAGTCAACTTACTCGTTTACTTTACTGTATTGCAGATTTATTTTTCGGCATCAAGCATCATCGAAGACCTTCATTCGTTTTTCATCTATTTTTCATCTGCAATCCGTATTTTCCCATCATACATTTCTTTGACATCTTCTGAGCATGAATTTATCATATCGTCCAAACCATCTTTAGTTGCGTCTCTGCCCATTTATATCCTAGACTACACTTTTCTGCACATCTTCTCTGCTATCGTGCATATTTATTTCAATGCATCTGCGTTTACATTATTTACCCCGCTTAATCAACCCGGCATTGCATCTGCAGACGAGCCTTAATCAACCACCCTCCTGCGGTACTAAAATAATATCCTTTTTCGATAATATGTACCTCAGCAGCATGCTGTCAGTCTCGTTTAGATAGAATAAAGCCCGGGGAATATCAGTTTCCCCTTTGACTAGTGAACGAACTCACGCTTCTCGGAGCGTGGCCTGTTTGAGCAACGTTCTAGTCCTCGTGCTGAACTTGAAGGCTCTCTCAGTGGTTGAGTGGATGTTCATCGCATTATAATTACTGGCCGCAGTACGACCGATTCACCTAACGCAACCCCTTACTCTTCACATTTCCATGACTCGGAACAGCCGTCCTTGCAAACTCAGCCCCACTAAGCTAGCAACTTGAATGCTGTAGTACACGGGCCCGCGGACTTCAGAGATAAGATGAATGAAAGAAATGATCCTGTCATCGTGAATCAATGGTGTCAAGCCTCCTCGTTTCCGACTGTCCGAGAACCTCGAGCTACGTAACTTCAAGCTATCAACCATCATCGCAATGGGCCTCCCGGAATCACCGGAAACAAAAAGTATGGAAAAGAAGATCGTTGTTGTGAAGTTGCCGATACTTTTATGAGAATCGATGGACAGGTTTTCGCTCGCTCGTCGACTCTGTCTTCCACTGCACAATCGCGTCTGTGACTCATATATCGTGTTCTTCCACGATCAACACGTTTGACAGCTAGCTGTAGAATTAGCTCTCGCTACAAACGCCGATGCGTGATTCGTGCATCGACTGCAGGCCGCCTCTCGGAATCCGAGGGTGAATAAGACATTCGATATTTGCGATGTGTTCCTCCGGGCGAACTGAAGCATTCGCTCGGTCGCTTTGCACAGGTTGGGACCTGAGCACAACCCTTCTCTCCGTCGTTACCCCCCTCATTGTGCTTCGAGAACGTGTTTCAACATGCGGCCCAACTAGTACATTGTACTATAATTGGATACGATGAGCTACTGTGAGGGGTGGGGAAAGAGGATCTTCAGTATAGCATGCGCACGCGATGGACTTGGTTGAATTTGCATAGAAGAAACGTTGTCTGCTGTATTAGTGCAAGTGTACATACGAGAGAAAGATCGATGATTGGACGACTGGATGTGAGCTCCTTTCCAAACGAGAACACCTTCCTTTGCTTCTCCCATTCAACTACCCCTGATATACCAACAACTCCGAAGCACCTATGCATCTCTGGCGCAATAAGCTGTTAGACATCCATCCAAGAATGCCGCGTTCAAGGTCAGAAGACCCAGGCTTTCAGATGAGCCTGGGCGGGGAACTTTCTTGCAGCATTATGATGTAGTGAAATCTTGTTGAATGAATGAAGTCCAGCGTAGGACGTAAATAGACGTTGAGACTACCCATAGCAGGTATATTTGCACTCGGGGTCCGGAGGCGAATGTCCGTTAATTATGACACGGGAGATGTGGGTGTAATAGTAGATGCGGTCCGCAATGGGGTCGCACTGTCTCGCTGGCAAGGGGGGCCATCGAAGAATCCCACAACAGTAGAGGTCAGAGCAGGGAAGCAAGTTGAATGCAAATCGCGCGTGAAATTTCAGCGCATGCATCTTGCCGGTGTACTGATTCATTTCATAAACGTGACGGAGGTGAAGCCGATGCCCTGAAATGCCGCAGCCCAGCTTCCATAAACCTGCGCGTGGACAAGAAAGTGAGTAAGGTTCATAGGAAGCATGATGTGGGGAAAAGGGGTACGCTTAGAATGCGAAGGAAGGAGGGAAAGAGGTTAGAGCGGCGCCGAGCACGTTTCATTGAGCCGTCTTTTACCATGTTTGGAGGAGCATGAAATAAAACAGTGTTGTTCAGAGAAAGAACGGAGTCTCTGCAAAAAACATAGTGAGGAAGACACTTTCAATAAGGAGATTGTGTCTGCGACGCATGCGAAATGATCGACGAGCACCGCCACCATTCGGTGACAGATGCAAATTCAAGTTAGTCCGAGAACCCCGTCACATCTACGCGTGGACTTGAAAACGGTCTAATGAAGGGGGAAAGCGCACCCAATCGTCATCGCCACCATCCGCAATTCAATGAACATGACCCAAAGTCGTATTGCATATGAAAAAAGGGGATTAGAAGGCCGACAGGATAGAGCGGCTCCGAATGCAATCGCCTTTTCCGCTCTCCATTCTTTGTTGAAATCCAGAAGTAAATTGGGAAGAAGGACCATTGTTGAAAAAAACGACGCGAATAGCGAAGTGATACTCATACATTGGAGCAGAGGATCGACTCACCCGTCTAAATCACCATCAAGAACAGCCTGGACGCCGCCCGTGCCAACCTCATATCCAGTTCGTACATCTTTGATGAGCTGGTACGGCTGCAGTGTGTATGAGCGAATTTGAGATCCCCAGGACATTTCAGGTAGCTTGTTATAAGAAGCCGTCTTTGCTTGCGCTCTATGATTGACAAGGTTAGTTTGCGGCGTTTAATGTGCCTCGCTCGACGCATGTGGTATAGACGTACTTTTTCAGCTGTTCAATATTGTACAGGCGTGATCTCAGCATAGAAATGGCAACCGCGCGGTTTCGCGCTTGACTACGTTCTTGTTCGCACTGATGACGGGAGAAAAATGAGGTGAGGCTTCTTCACATTTGCTTTAACCATTTCAACGTACCGCAACGACAATGCCCGACGGGATGTGTGTGATGCGTACTGCGCTCTCAGTCTTATTCACATGCTGTCCACCCGCACCCGAGCTACGCATTGTCTGGATCTTCAAGTCTGCTGGATTGATCTCTATCAGGCCCTTGTCGCTGGATCCCTCCTCGGCATCACCGAAGTAGGGGCTGACTTGCACAGATGCGAAGGATGTGTGGCGCTGACCCGCGGCGTCGAATGGGGACATGCGAACAAGACGATGGATGCCAGACTCGAATTGTGCGTAACCATGCACGTACGGCCCGTCAACAAGTAGCGTGCGTTGCTTGATGCCAGCGACTTCTCCAAGGGTCTCATCAATGACTTTGACTATGAATTAGAGCAGATGAAATGCGAGTTAGTGAGTTTGGGATATGCAGTGAGGAACCGAGAATGGACGGACCCGAGAAATCGTGACTTTGGGCCCAGCGAGCGTACATCCGCGCAAGAATACCAGCCCAGTCGCATGCCTCTGTCCCGCCAGATCCAGACTTGATTTCGATGTAGGCACCATTCGCGTCCGCAGGTTCGGAGAGCAGAAGTGCCTTGGTGAGCTCCGCGGCTTGTTTCTTCAGTGACAAGATCTCGGGAAGCAACTCTTCATACATTTCAGCATCGTTGGATGAGTCGGCAAGCGAAGTGAGCTCCTCCAGGGATTCAAACGAGCTTCGGATCTCTCGAAGGGCAGTCGTTTGCTTCTGCAAGTGCGAGAGCTGCTGTTGCAAACGTGACGCAGCGTTGTAATCGTCTGTCCAAAGTTTCTCATTCTGGAAGGAGAGTTTCGTGAGCTAGAAAAAAGATTGTCAGAAGGAGAGACTTACCGCAAGCTCATCCGTCAACTGCTTGACTTGGTCTTCTGCCACCTTTACTCGTTCTCCCTGGTTGATGAGCGACAGTGAGTTGCGTATGTCTATGAAGGCTTCTCGTATAGACGAGTGGACAGCTGCGGAGCTAGGCGCCGAGACATATCTTACAGAGCCTACTGCTGCGAATTGTCGACCAGGACGATGTCGCGACAGGAGGCGATGTGCAAGAAACATTGAAAAGCCGCAGTGGCAAAATCAAGTTGGAAAAAGTGAGTTAGTCTAAAAGCTTAATTTCGGAAAAGGCAAGTGCATATGAAGCATCTCAATGAGGTCAGCGACGAGCTGATGATGGTTTTGGAGGATCCACGATCGTCCCAGTCATGAATTATCCACGATCGATGTCTGCCAGAATATTCGTCATCGTCTCAGCCCCCCAACAACCGGGTGCATTCCCCCTACGTACAAAACCTCTGTTTATCGTCCGCATACCTCGAACTTCTACTACCATCATCTCAGTAAAAACATGGGAAACGATCTCTCAACAGCTCGAATGGCCGCTGCTGGCGCATTTGCAACTAACTTCGGCGCACAAATCTACGGAATCGTTAGCAAACCGAGCATGAAGGACATCGCAGACAAAGTATGAGTTCTGTTTTTCATTCGACCTCCGACGCTCAAACATGCTTGAAGTATCACTATGCTTTCTCCCCGAACCCCTATTTCATCGGCGGCTTCTTCTTCCCGCAAATGATCCTCCAGGCTGCATGGATTCGCAAGCTGTATGTTGGCGAAGTGGATCAAGCACAGCTGAATTATGTTCCAATTTACGTCCTCGGAAACCTGTGTATTTGTGAGTTATCTTGAAGCGCACGTGCAGAGCACAGCTCATGCTATCGCGAATGTAAAGCCGGCTGGATGTTCTTCTGGAATCGAGAGCAATTCGGCCTCTCTCAAATCCTTGTCTGCATCAACTCGTTCGCCCATCTTTATGCTGTCACACAACTTCCGGACATCAGTGAGCGGAATGCCTTGACTCATTGGGTCGTGAAGACTACCGCCGGCATCGGCTTGCTGGATCTGATTGACAACGGCGGTGTGTATCTGGTAAGCTTGACGAAGAGGTTGTAGGTCCTGAAGCATGGTAATGACAAATTCTTTAGAGGCTGGCTGCGCCTCCTACGCCAATCGTCCAGATCCTGGCAGGTGGCTTCTTCGCTGTTGCAGTGAGTCTTTCTCAGAGCGTGCGCGAACATCTGACCGAATAAAACCGCTTCTCAGTCCAGCTTCTCCGATATTATTCTCGGCAGCTGCGTTGTGTATGACGCAGTCGCACTATGGAGCGGCCAGAAAAACGAGTGGTCCGCGACACTTGGATGGTTCGCTCTCGGTTCGGCCGCCATCGTAGGTATTAAGAACATTATTTTGTGAGGGGATCAAGTATGCGATGGAACGAAAGCCAAGCCAGAGCAAATTGAGTGTACTATTGTGTACATATAGCAATATCGCAGGTGTAAATGTTATACATTGTGAGAGTAGTCCAAATTAACAGTATCCGAGAGAATGCGAGGGGAAGCGACAGTTACGAATTGGCGGTTGGCGGTGTGAGCCAGGTATCCCACTGTAGTGCTGAATCCCTGAGTTCTTTTCCAAAACCTATGTCTCCAGAATCCCCATATACACCCTCTATAAGTGCTTTGCGAGCGTAAGGGATGAGAACTTTCGCAAAGACTTTTGCGGCAGCCTTTATTATACGAGATTGGTCGGGAGCTTCCTCGTCGCTATTATATGAACGTCGAAGGATGGCTGGGTTGTCAAGAGTAACTTGACAGTAAAGTAAAAAGGTTGAGGAGGTTCGTCCGAGTTGTTCATCTAGTGTAGCAAGGATTGGCGAGAGCAACGAAGCGGGAGCGAGTAGTCGCAAATTGTTCAGGGCGGAGAGGATGGCGTTCGTGTAGATTGCCAGGGGTGGATATGAAGATAGAACATGAGGGGGCATGCGAACGGAGTCGGGAAGAGAAGTGTCCTCTGGGGGTGACGACACAGCTGCAGGCGTACATAGGGCAGCCGATGGTTGCCTGCTGTATTTTTGAGTGTCGGATATTGTTAACAAAAATTTATCTGTTGCTTCTTTTACGGAGTGATTAAACCGGTTCAGCACTGCCTCCTCAAATAGTGGAGGCAATGTTGCACGGAAGTCGAGCCCCAGGCGCGCAAAAGACGTCGAGCAATGGGTTAGTTGAGTAAGAAGTGACGTTAACGATGTTGCATCATCAACTTTTGACAAGTTCGCAGCTAATGCTGGAAGTAATGTGCGGAGCATTTGATATGCGAAAGTGGAAAGTAGGTATTGTAATTCACCAGCGACATTTTCCGATGGCCCGCGCTCGAGAAAAATGGTAGTGTATTGTGAGACAACATCATGAACGCCTTCTCTCCAGGTGTCGATGTACCGTTTCAGATACCGCGCAGAGTCCGATCCCGACCGCTCAGCGTCGACGTTCTCGAGAATGCTCCTTAGATTGACAAGACGACTTGTCAGAAATGCAAGTCCGAGGTCTAGTTCATCCAAAGCCTTCATTTTACGAAGGAACGACACAGCTTTGAACAACGCGGGCAACTTCGCCGGGGCACGCAAGAGGGACAATAGCTGCGCGAGCATGAGACGCATTGCGTGCGCTGTTTCTGCCGCGACGTCTTGCACGACAGTGACGTTAGGAAACTTGGTTGCGAGCGCACGCGCGTGTGCAGCAAGGTCCATCGCTTCCTGGTAGTACGCATTTCGCACACACGTATCGACGAGCGCCGGGAGCTCGAGAACGTCGGACAGCGCGTCGTGCTGAGCGAGGACGAGTCGCGCCTTATGTCGAGCGTCTTGCACATCATGTGTTTCAACGGCAAATTTTCGAGAGGAGGTTTCAAGTGCGGGTATAGTAGAGATAAGGGAAGAGAGAGACGAGGATAGAGAGGATAACGTGCTGGAGAGGACGGAAGAGGTACGGTGTAAAGCAAGAAAGGTTGGGTACTCGGTGGTGCAGAGTGAGGTTAGCGAGTTTGTTAGCTGTGAGGCTTCCGAAGCAAGTGCAGCGGGTGTTTGTTGGATCTCGGAGAGGGGCAAAGACGTGAGCCGCGTGAGGTAGGATGCAATCTCTGGGGAGGTAAAGCGAGCGCGTAGAGTGCTCGAGCTCGAAGAGCCATTTGAGAGGATATCCGAAAGTGATTGTTCACTAGTATTGCTATCAGTCATGACTGTGAATGTGTCAATCAATTATTCCACAGAGACAGAGACAGCGGAACATACTGTACCACTATGTGCAAGTCTCGTTCACCGTCACCTTCGTTGCGGGAGCAAACTGCGAGAGGTGTTTCCCACGCGACACGTCCGTACACGTCCATAGAACCAAGAATTGGACCGTCCAGTGTGCTGTACTTGCCTTCTGCTTATATCGTCTTCAACCGGGCAAACTCAATACAAAAGTCTCAGCGGACATATCTTTTCAGCTCAGCCAGTGCTAAAGGCATCAGAAAAGCACCATGGTACATATTGTCACTATTTTGTTTCCTCATCTCATTATTGGACATACTTAGGTCGTATTAGCCGCGTCCATTTGCACCAAGGCGGGAAAGCGTACGTGCACGTTGTATTCCAATATATGAACGCACCTTACACAATGATGTGCAGCTGTTATTTCCCGCCAGTTTCGCGAGATGACTCGCGCACGGATAGAATCTTTGCTTGCATCCTTCCCAAAGCTCATACCTGCTGGCTCCCAACATACCTCTGTCGAGACCTCAGAAGTGCGCTATGTGTATCAGCCACTCGAAGACCTATATATCCTCCTCATCACCAATAAAGCCTCTAACATCCTCCAGGACATTGACACTCTCCATCTGTTTGCTCGCGTCGTGTCTGATATGTGCCGCACAGCCGAAGAGCGGGAAATCTTGAAGAATGCGTTCGAGCTGCTTGGGGCGTTTGATGAAATCGTAAGCTTGGGCTATCGGGAACAAATCAACTTAATGCAAGTGAAGAATGTGCTGGAGATGGAGTCTCATGAAGAAAAGATCCAGGAGATAATTGCCCGCGTATGTTCCAAGTTATCAACTCCTGTTCCACGAGCACTACTCACATCACTATACGTCAGAATAAAGAGGCTGAAGCTAAAGAGGAGCTCAAGCGTCGTGCGAAACAACTTGAAATGCAGCGCCGAGAGCAGCAACGGCGTGCAGCTTCCACCGGCGGGGGTAGCAACTTTTCTGGCTCTGGTATGGGCGCGTATTCTCCCGTACCGCGCTTTGAGGCGCCTTCACCTTCGCCAGTAACTCAGCGCACATCATCTCCTGCTCCATCATCTTTGAAGGCTCCGGCGTTCAAGGGCTCAGGCATGAAGCTTGGTAGTAGTAAGAAGGCTAGGAATGCGGAACTGCTAGATGTGCTGGGTGGGGAAGCGGTCATCACGGACGACTTGCCTACCCCTGGTATATCTGCTCCTGGCACACCAGCGGCAATGAGCTCGCCTGAGCCGCATGGTACAGCGAACGGTGCAAGAGGAAGCATTCCTGCTGTAACTGCGGAAGGGTACGTGGTGAAGTCATATCTTGAACCGTTTGCAAACGCTAAATAAATTCATTTGTACAGTGTACATGTCGTTATTAAGGAGAACATCTCTCTACAACTACTGCGGGAAGGTGGCCTGAAGTCTCTAGAACTAAAGGGCGACATGAACCTGCAAGTCTCTGATCCAGCACTTGCGAAGATCAAGCTTGCCCTATCTCCATTAAACGCAGACTTCACAAGTTCAGAGTTGCAATTTAAGCAACACCCTAATGTCGCGAAGTTTGGGCCAACTGGTGAGCGTGTTGTAGCGCTGAAGGATCCGGCGAGGTCATTCCCAGTCAGCCAAAGCTTGGCTGTCTTGAAGTGGAGATACACTGGCAAGGACGAAACTCATGTTCCACTGTCAAGTAAGCAATTCTATACTCTAGAGTCACATATATTTCTAATATCTCTCCAGTAAACTGCTGGCCAACGCCTTCAAATGACGGAACTTGCGAAGTTAATATTGAGTATGAGCTTGAGAATGATAGCCTTGTGTTGCATGACGTCGTGATCTCTATCCCCCTTCCGTATGTTTCCCATGGCCAAAGCATACAACACCACACTGATAATTCTTGTCAGGACTGGGTCATATCCGACTGTTTCTTCTCACACTGGCGATTGGTCGCTGAACGCGTCTACACATTCATTAGACTGGACCATGCCATTGATTTCCGCTGACGCAGATACAAAATCTGGCACACTCGAGTTTACCGTCGGCGGTGACGATATAGGCACATTCTTTCCCGTCCGTGTTGCCTTTACTGCACAAGGGAGCTTGATTGGCATGGGTATAGGTGGCGTCACCCGTGCGGACAACGGTGAGGATGTTGTGTTCTCGCAGGACGCAATACTCGTAGCGGATGATTATCTTGTTATTTGAGTGCAGTAGATAAGTATTGGTGGACTTTTTTTTTATTTCACACGTTTTATTCTGTATACTCTTGGAGGCAGAAAGTCTGCTAAAACTATGACTAAAGAGCATAGGTAATTCGGAATATACCTCGAAACGTTATGGCTAAGAAAATAAACGACTTAATGTTTTGAGAACCCGTAAAGTTGGTGAACTAGGGTTTATTGGGGTTTTGGTATGGCATGCACCGGCCCTAATCAAGCCTGAGTGGTCCTTTACAGTTCCTCGCAAACTCCCGTGACTGCCCACCACATACATTGTCTACGGTAAGCACGCGAAATTCCTCGCCTCACCGCCAGCTAGCACTCAACGCGCGCATCTGAAGATGCAGATTTTCGTCAAGACCCTCACGGGGAAGACTATCACCCTTGAGGTGGAGTCTTCAGACACCATCGATAATGTTAAGAACAAAATCCAGGACAAGGAAGGGTGAGAAAGGTGCTGTTTTGGTTATGAAGGATCTGTGGGCTTAATGTGCTGTTATTTGCATGAACTAGTATCCCGCCCGACCAGCAGCGCCTGATCTTTGCTGGCAAGCAGCTTGAGGATGGTCGTACTCTCTCGGACTACAACATCCAAAAGGAGTCTACCCTCCACCTTGTCCTCCGGTGAGTCTATCGATTATTTAATAATGCCTATCTGGAAGCTTACAGATTGCAGTCTCCGTGGCGGTATCATTGAGCCCTCCTTGAAGGTGTTGGCCTCCAAATACAACTGCGACAAGCAGATCTGCCGTAAATGTTACGCTCGCCTTCCTCCTCGCGCGACCAACTGCCGGAAGCGCGGATGTGGTCACTCCTCTCAGCTTCGCCCGTGCGTACAAGCTTGTTCCTCTTTATGTCTTTCCTATAAACCTAACTCCGGTTCGTTTGCACAGGAAGAAGAAGCTGAAGTAGTGGTACACTATCTACTATTGCAGAGCATGGGGTCGCATTCTACACCAGTGTCTATGTTATGTATCCACTGTCCTATGTCATGCAATTTGATATCTCTTCTATTTTGATGACATATTGTGCGAGTGAGGTCCAATTACTGTTGCGGATTCTGTCGACGGGCCATTTTGGATTCCATTCTCTTCTCAGCTGCTTCCCATTCATGCTTAAGAATACTATAACCCATGACGTCTATCCTCCGCCCGGGGTCATCTGCTACGCTCCAAGCCTCGCGCCAGCGGAACTCTGGTTGTGTACCGACGACATTCTCTAGCCACCCTCGCATATTGACGTTGCTTTCCGCAGTCTCGAAGGTTGCGCGGTACATGTGCTTTGACTCATCTTCGAATGTGTACTTGAGGAGCGTGTATAGAGCCTGTGTTGCAAAACCTCCTCGAAAGTAGTCCGGGTGGACAAGTATTCCAACAGAGCACGCGTCGTTTAGCGAATCGATATTGAATATGCCTGTGATCCCGATAAATTTAGGCTGTACTGTCGCATCCTTATCGCAGAGGAAGATGTAGAAATCGACTATGGTTGAATCTGGAGCTCGGTTTTCGCGTCGTCCTCTGACAAAGTCCACGGTGCAATTTTTTGGCCAGAACGTAATATATCGCCTGCTCTCTGGGTGCGAGCGTAATTGCGCAAGCTGTTCATCGTAGCGAGCATCAGGAGGAAGGAGCCTTATAAGTCCGGAAGGCGAAGTTAATATTATTGAATGTCCGCCCTCTAGTTTCCGCTGTTCTTCTGTCCTGTCGTCCATAGTTTATATATGAGTTGTGCGTGGATTCGCCTTATATGTGATGGTACAAGTACGTGTAGCTTTACTAGGTACCACTACTATCATTGATTATTGTCTCAGTCCATGAGCGCGGATCCGGACTTCTACCACGGGTTCAGTCCCTGAATACAGTTTTCTGTTCAGCACGCTGGCTATTTTTAGCGCACATCTTATTCCTCCTCCCCTCTGCTTTGTATCATGACTCTTGCTGGCTCGAGAAGAGGCGGGAAGGGAAATTCCAGAGGAGGTCCTAGACTTTCGATTAACAAAGCAAATGCAGCAGGTTATGCGAAGCGTAAATCCCGGAGCGTTAAAGCCATCTCTGGGATCTCGGATGTTTATAACTTTGAAGCACCCAAAACTAAACGTGCCAACATCACGCTCACTCTTGACAGAGAGGAAGAGCAAGATGCTGGCTATGGTGATGGAGATGAAGAGGAACTGGGAACACACAGGAAACCTCGCTTGATCGGCGAAGGGGAAGAAGAGGATCGGATTGGCAGCGATGAGGATGAAGAGATCGACAGTGATGATGCCTTTGAGGAGGAGGATAACATCCGATTTGCAGAGTTTGACTTCAAGAGAAACAAGAAGGTGTGTACATATAGCTGTTTGCTCTACATACGAATTCTCAGAAAATCGTAGGGCTCATCGACAGCGTCCAAGACGAAACAAACTTTTAAGAAGGAGTCATCGAAGGGTGTTCGTTTTGCAGAGGTTGATCTCAATGAAGACGAAGATGATGAAGACGCTGAAGCAGATTCTGAAGAAACTTCTAATGAGGCAAGCTCTATTGAAGAAGAGGAGGAAGGTGAAGATGATGAATTCATCGATGTGCTAGATGTGCTGGATGGTAGAGGAGAACCGGACTTCGGAGATGAAAACCCACCAGCAAAGGAGCTCGAGCTAGGGGAGAAGCGCAAGGATCCTCCACCGCTCCGCGTCGCAGTAGAAGAAGCTAAAGAAGACGAAGACGAGGAAGAGGACAATGTGGACGAGGACAGTGATGAGCAAGAGGACATGGAGAGTGATGAGGATATCGCCATCTCGGGCGATGAATCTGATAACGCAAATCATTCCGCTCTGGACAAGCTGGACAAACTTGTCTCAGGATTAGAAACCGGATCGAAGCGTAAAGCGGTTGATGAAGATAGTGAAACTGCTGATGCCGGCCGTTTACTGCCTAAGAAGAAGAAACGACAAGCTAAAGACATTGCCGGGGCGGGTATTGAAAGCGAATTTGGCGCGAAGGCATCTGGTAAGTTACCGTCCTATCATTAATGCCACTGCACGGTACTCAATATCTATTCCAGCGGCATCGAAACTCAGCGTAGACGACCTACTTGCGCCACTAGCGTCGAAGCAAGAAACACTGTCGAGCCTTAAGAAGTCACTCAAGCCCCTTGCCGCCTCTTCGAATCCCAAAAACCAGCCGTTACCTGCTCCGCTTCCAGTTCGAACTCAGGAGAAACTTGATCGTGCTGCAGCGTATGAGCAAACGAAGGAGGAAGTGGATAAATGGAGTGAGACTATGAAGAGGATTCGTGAGGTACATTTTATTTTCATACACTATTGGTTTTTCGCTGCCCTGACATTTGTAATGTTCAAGGCAGAACATCTTAGTTTCCCCTTGCAAGCCCCGAAACCTCTTAAGACGTCCAACCTTGAGCTTTCGGCAAAATTCAAGGTATTTTTGCATATCTTATCTCCGACGGCTAGTACTAGAACTAATGTTTCCGGTTTAGCCTACTACAGAACTTGAGAGTTCCATAGACAAATTGTTGAAGTCAGCTAAGCTCCGTGAGGAAGACATAGCGAAGACGGAGGAGCTAATGATGAAGGATCTGACTGTGGACGAAATTGCCGAACGTCGCGCAGAACTCCGCAAAATGCGTGAACTAACTTTCCGTGCCGAGGTAAAGGCAAAGCGCGTTAGCAAGATAAAAAGCAAAGCATATCGCCGTATTCAGAAAAAGGCAAAGGAGAAACTCATGGCAAAGTTAGATGCAGGGGCTGATGATGAGCTAGACGACGAAGAGGCTCGAATAAAGGCTGAAATCGAGCGTGCAAGAGAGAGAGCTACACTCAAGCACAAAAATACGGGAAAGTGGGCGAAAGCAATGAAGGGACGGAAAGACCTAGACGAGGATCAGAGACGAGACATCTCTGAGATGTTGGATCGTGGCGAGCGGCTTCGGAGAAGGATACAGGGCCAGGCTAGTGGAAGCGAAGATGAAGGCGAGGACAGCTCAGATGAGGAGCTAAATGGCGAGGAGGGTATCATCAAGATCAAGTCCAGTGCTTTCGAGGAGCTTCAGAAACTTCGTGAAGAGGGTGCTGAAGGCGATGACGATCTTTCGAACGGCTTAAATTCGAAGAGCGTCTTTCAGATGAAATTCATGAAGGACGCTGCCGCACGCCAGAACCGCGAGGCAAACAAGATGATCGATGACTTCACGAAGGAAATGGGCGTGATGCCGGAGAGTGATGATGAAGGAACCGTCAATGCGCAAGATGATGCGTTAGTACCCGTAGAGCGCGTTAATGGACGGATGGTATTTCGTCCGGGTCCTCAAGTATGTATTTCATTTTTACAGTTGATTGGTAGGGGCTAATCCCCCTGCTCTTGTTGCAGGTACAAACGAATGGAAAAGTCATGCGCCCCCCTCCCCCTCCTCCATCTGCTATTTCTGAGACCTCTACGATGAAATCACACGATTCAATTATGTCGCCGGTTAACGAGCTCAGCATCCACGATGGAGCCGATCTATCCCCACCTCCTCCTTCCACAAAGAATGCCGCTCAGGAAAATCCATGGCTATCTATTTCTGATACGCCGTCTTCCAAAGTCGCGAAGCGAAATAATGAGGTCGTTCTGGGAAAAGATAGTTCTCTTTCCCAAAAATCTAAGATGACGCTGAAGAAGCAGATGGCGAAGGCTGCGGGTACGCAAGAGAAGGAAGTGGATGATGCTACTCTGGAGATAACGACTCAGGATGCATTAGTCCTGAAGAAGGAATCGGCTGTAGTGCAGAACGGGAGGAACAAGAAGAAGAAAAAGAAGAACATTAGAAAAGACAAAGAGGCGCTCCCTGTGGACGACGATTCATCGGAGGAGAATAGCGAACTCGATGAACAGGAAGCTGCTTTAAACAAAACGCGAAAGGGACCGAAAGCTTTCGAGCAGAGAGAACTAGTTGCGCGGGCGTTCGCAGGTGACAATGTTGTCCGGGTATGCATCCAAATCTGTCATCTCGGAGCACTTCTAATCCCACCATGTCTGCAGCAATTTGAAGAAGCGAAGCGAAGAGAGATGGAGTCTGACGCGCCAAAAGAAGTGGACACAACTCTGCCAGGCTGGGTACATAGATATTCTATCGGATCCTTGACATTAGAACTCATAGTATTTCTGTCTGACAGGGTTCATGGGGTGGCAGTGGAACTAAGAAAGCGCCGAAAAAGCCGAACCTCATCAAAAAAGTTGCCGGTATTGACCCCAAGTCTCGAGCGGATTATGGCAAGGCGCACGTTATCATCTCAGAGAAGAGGGATAAAAAGGCGGCGAAATTCGCCACGAAGGACCTTCCATACCCTTACACGAGCAAAGCGCAATACGAGGCGAGCATGGATACGCCTTTGGGAAGCGAATGGAATACGCGCCTTGGCTTCCAGAGAGGGACTTTGCCGAAAATTGTTAAAAAGGTAAGTAAAAGACAAAAATTTCGCGATTGTCTACTGACTATGATAATGTTAGATGGGTACTATCATTGATCCATTGGAAAAAGTGCTATAGTGTATTGTGTGCGTGTTTGTTCATGTGATCATGTGTCTGATGTCCTCTTCAAAAAAGCTCGGGCATCTCGCTTTGCCACGCGGAAATGAGGTAGACCGGCATTTAGAGGGTATCCAGAGATGAGGTCCAAATGAACATTCCTTTCTTTCGGTCCTCCTACCAATTTTCATCTTTATCAGTCTTCATTCATTATCTTCCCTCATCCTGCATGCATTGCATAACTCGTTTCGCAGACCAACAACTACTATACTAATTTATTTCCAGCATTCTGCTCATATTGTATGTATGTCTTTTGATTATGACGAGGCATATTCGGAACCAGTGTGTTCCACTTCACGGAATGCTAGTATCGGGAAGAGTCGGCATCGACGAAATCATGCTCCGACCACTTTCATCTCCTTCCGAGTCTCACTATTTGCTATGTTTCAGACATAAATCCTTGCGCTTGCTCGAGAAGCTGACAAGAGGCTTCTGGGTGTCTAAACTTACGGAACGAAATTAGCAGGATGGCGTCGGTGGGCTGAGCCTAAATAAGGGCATCGGGGGACAGATTCCATGTGGAATTTCCGAATTCCGAAATAGGCAATGGTAAGGATTGTGATTCGGAGGGTGAGCTAGATGAGGAGCGTAGCAGCGTCCCGTCCTTCTGGCTTGCCCGTACCCTTGGTTTCATCCTTTGTCACTTATACTCGCCTTCCATGCACATCTTCACCGTCGCCTCCCCGTCCCCCCCTCATGTCGTCTCCCCTCAATTCCTCTCAAGTGGAGAAAGCACTCTCCGATGTCTCTGACTCTGAGACGGAACAGAGAGTTTGCGACTCGGAGCTACGTAGAAAAGATCGTCGTTTAAAGCGATGGACAAGCACGACGGTTCACCATCTGAAGAAGCACACAGGTTTGGGTGCGATCTGTGCAGTGGCATACTTTGATCCGTATGTGCTTAAAATCTAATGTCATGTGGGCTTGCACTGACACCAAAAACACATTGCATATACAGTGGAAACTGGAGCGTTGATCTTCAGGCAGGCTCAGAATTCGGATATAAGCTGTTATTTGTTGTGCTGCTGTCTGGCATAATGGCGGTTGTGTTTCAAGTGGGTCCTTGTGTCGCACCAAATTTAAAATGTGATTGTAGCTGAATTTGCTTCTCATAGGCAATGGCCAGCAGGTTAGGATGTGTTACTGGCCTTGGTTCGTTCATAATTTTTTTAAAAGTACAAAGAAAAGCTGACCTCCCGCAAATGCAGATCTTGCTTCGCACTGCCGACTTCTGCTCTATGACCGACCAAAACACAAACTCTTTTACCGCTGGGCACTGTTATATCCACTCTATATCCTCTGCGAAATCGCCATAATAAGCACCGATTTAGCCGAGCTTCTTGGTTCTGCAACAGCTCTTTCACTTCTCTTTCCATCTTTGCCGTTATGGGCCGGGGTTCTCATTACCACCTCCGACATCTTCTTGATGCTAGCTTTTTGCGACCCTACCCGCGGGCGCCCTCAGAGAGTATTCGAGCTCGTTATTGGTGTCCTGGTAGCCGCAGTTTTCATTTGTCTAGCAGTCGTCATTGCCCAGGTCACGCCCAATTGGGGTAATGCATTTGACGGTTTCTTGCCGTCATCGACACTCGTTAGACCGGGCGCATTATATACATGTAAGTTGTCCTGTTTACTGACGATTTGCAATACTCTGAAATGCATATATTTTACCTTAGCAATTGGAATTATCGGAGCTACCGTTATGCCACACGGATTGTTTCTAGGGTCTTCTCTGGCCACGCAGGACCGAGTTTCCGAAGCACAAAAGCAAACGAATTCAAGCACCGATAGCATCGATTCTGAGGCGACATTACCAGTTCATTCATCTAGTGCAAGGAGAACGAAGTCGCCTCTCAAGTCCTTCGCTATAGCGTACAAGAGCTTTCGATCTGTCTTTCGTTCATGGAAGCTTAGCCAAATGGACGATGCTGCCCGACCAGACGGAATTGGTGGACATGCAAATTGGGAGAATAAATCACTGTCCTTTGTCCGCGCGCACCTGAGACACGGAATTACGGACATTGTCGTCAGCCTTCTGGGGTTCGCGGTGGCCATCAACTCATTGTAAGATATATTTTCAGTCTATAGGTTGAAACGAAGCTCATTATTGATTCGACAGAATTTTGATTCTCGCGAGCGCTGTCTTTTACTACAGTCCCAAGGATATAGATGGCGCTGGCAATCCAGCTGACCTATTCAGAGCTCATAATCTCATCAAAAGACGAGTTGGCTCTGGTAAGCATGACATTGCTTGATATTTCTAATGCTCGGCCTGATTGTACGTGATACAGGTGCAGCAATTCTCTTCGCATTAGCCCTTCTTTGTGCCGGGGAAAGTGCGGGTATAACAGCAACTTTGGCAGGGCAGGTAGTCTCCGAGGGCTTCCTTCGTTGGCACATTTCGGTACGTCAACCCCATATGGTTAAGAGTCAGATATCCAAAGCTAATTTTTCCTTAGCCGGTTCTCCGCCGCTTACTTACGAGACTAATTGGCCTAATTCCGGCTTTGTTAGTCGCAGCTATCATGGGTCGACAAGGCCTGAATACGCTTCTGGTGGCTTCTCAAGTCATCCTATCATTCGTGCTTCCCTTTGCCGCGTTTCCTTTAGTCTGGATCACGTCTTCGTCCAAGCTGATGCGCGTAAAGGTCGATCCGAGCGAACGTCAGGGGGAGCCTAAGACTAGCAAAGATGTTGACTTCATTGACTTCAGCAATAGTAAACCTGTCATGATCCTCGGTTATCTGATCTGGCTATTAGTTCTGGTCGCCAATGGCTACGTGCTGATCACTTTAGTAATGGGCAAGGATGGTTGTGAGTTAAAATCAGAAAATTTTACAGTATTATTGAGATAATGATTTACTTGACCTCAACAGAACTTCTACGAACTCAATGTCACACTTGTATACCGGTAGGCAATAGAAGTCTTCACGGATACAAAGTTTATTGAAGATCTCGCATCATATGTATACGTACCAATATTCATCACTGTTGTAATATTCGTCAAGCTGTTTTCATTGTCTTGTAGAAGCATTAATTAGAAGTTTTATTTAGTTAAAGTTGTAAAGCGATAGCTCTATTGGCCAGAGTGAGCAAATGTGCGAAGGCTACCAGGTGCAAGAGGTAACACATACCTATTGCGATGTCATGGATTTTAAGAGGAAGGATAGAGCTCTTCCTTCGTGCTGATACCTAAGTAGAGTCATGAGGCAAGCCACACCAAAATTTCAACCGCTCGACATCTTACCAAGTTCCTCTCGTACGCCCTTCAGCTCATTGAGATAAGCCTCATACTGGGTCTTGTTTTCCACCTTCTCCTTCACGCCCTCGAAAATCCGGACCGCAGTTGCATAATCATCCACGCGACGAGCCGCACGAAGAGCAGCTTCGATGACAGAAGGTGCAGGGACGAGATCGTGCGCGAAGCAGTTGTTGAGCCCGCGCTGGAGCTCGAAGAGGTCCTGGACAGACTGGAAAAACGACTCGTATCGGCTTGTGAAGGACTCGAATGTTTCCTGGTGATGTGCGCTCGACATCTGGCGCGCAAATGCAATGGGGGCAGTGCGCATTTGGAGAGGGCGCGCTGCGCGAGCGACGTTGAGGATGAGGCGGGCGCTCATTGTGGGCAGAGAAATGAGGAAACGGGTGGAAGCGTTGAATATCGAACGCAACACGATGTTATCCCGGGTGAATGGGATATATTTACGGTTATTTGGCCTGGACGGAGAAGACCGTGTGAGTTGACCTCCTCTGCTGATCTTGAACATACTCTACTATTCGTATCTCGGAACAAAGCTAGTCGGTCGTTGCTGTCAAGTAAATGCTTTCATGATATTTCCAGTATTCCCTCGAGCAAAAAATCAGATAATTACAAGAAATAACATGTCCATGGGAAAGTTGACGGAACGCAGTGACAAGTCTGTACTAAATAGGTAGCCGCGCGTTTCTGAAGTTCAACAGTGACCACCATCATCCGACGTGCTCAGCGTGTAACTCGGTTCAACATGGAAGACGGTACGTTTCTCAGCATCCAGCATCGACCGACGTCGGCGACCGCATCACATTCTCTTCTCCAACGTGCCGCCCTCATTGCACTCGTGTTGTTGCCAGCCTTCAGTATCGAAAAATAATCAATTTTCGCGCCTGGCATTCATGTCATCCAATAAAGCGCTTTACATCGCTTTAGACTCCAGCGTGGGGCTTCTCGCATTGCTGGCTAAAGGCCGGTAGCAGCCCTGTTGGATATACGGTGAAGTATTGTGGAAATAAATCTCGAACATTTCTGGTACTTGGTTCAACACCGACTGTCACATCACTCCTCATTTCCACCTACTTCACCATTCCACCTTCGTTTCTGTCGTTTCTTCCGTCCCGTCGGTATCATCTTCAATATGCGCCGCGTTGCATTCGAAAGTGGTTCCAACCTCCTGTATCCCACCGCTGTTCCATCATCTTCATCGAAATCCCACGTTCTAACCGACCATCCTTCATGTCCTTTACTCAGCCTGGCAAACTCAAGATATGGCGCCAAGTGCGGTCAGCGGCATTAGTATCCCTACTGCGGATGTTTCAATGGGCAACGGCAATGGCCATGCTGCAGGTGAGGACACAAGCTACTCGCCGGGCGGTGGCAGGCCTGCGGGCGATGCTCCTGAGAGGAGATCAAGGTCTCGCAGCCCTGTTGCAAGGGAGGGTAATGATAGAGGGTACCTTTGATGCTTTTATCTCACTTACCGCTCTGACTTTTCTTACTCTCGTAGACGTGGCAATCCACAAGCCGCTAACCCAGGCAATAATCTGCATGTTTCGGGTTTGAGCGTCAAGGTCGATACTCGTGACCTTGAGGCTGCATTCTCGAAAGTTGGACGCGTGAGTAAACTTGGTTTTTTTTCATCTAACTAGTGAAACAAATTGGTGTACACTACAGGTTCAAAAGGTGCAGATTATGCATGATCCGCACACCAGAGAGTCTCGTGGTTTTGGCTTCGTCACTATGGAAACCCCGGAAGAGGCAGATGCGGCCATCACTGCACTGAATGCCACGGAGCTGTTTGGAAAGACGATGAACGTCGAGAAGGTTGTCTAATAGACCTCTCTACTTTTTTCCTGTTTTGTTGACAACTATTTAAGGCAAGACGCGCTCGCGCTAGAACACCTACTCCAGGAAGATACTATGGGCCGCCAAAGCGTCATGAGCGTATGTCATAACTACTTCTTTATAATAGTTATCATCTTAAGTATGATTAATTAAGATGAGCGTCCGTACGATCCTCGGCCATATGACAATAGGTACCGTGGTGATTACGATCGTCGAGGTGGGCGGGGTGACGACTATCGTGGAGGTCGGGGTGATGACTATCGTGGTGGTCGTGGTGATGATTACCGTGGCGGTGGACGTTACGATGACCGCGACCGTTACAGGGACGACAGGCGGTATGATGATAGGAGGTAGAGGAGATTTTTCTTTTCTTTTCTGGTGGTTGCGCGAGCTGAATCGAGATCCTGGGAGTACAGGGACTATGACAGAGACCGTTACAGGGATTACGATAGGGGTTATGACCGCAGGTACTGATGTTTTAGACGTCTTACAGAATGCCCTTTGTTACACCTCACCTCAAATCAAAAACGTGTGGTCTTCATGGCTTTTCTCTGTTTTCCTCTGTTTCCAGCGCTTCGCCTTGTCATTATGTATTCTATTTCTCGAATAGCAGCATGTTGTCTAATTACATTTCCGAAGGTTACTTATAGAAAAGAGTGCAACCTGGTTTGTGTCCGAATCCTGTGCCTCATGCATCCCATAAACTAATGTACATGATTATCAATTCCATGAGTACTTCTACAAAATAGTCTACTAGTAATTGTAAGTCTGATCAATCTTTCTTTGGAGGTTCTTTACTGGTTAACGTATCAGTAATAGCGGCAGTAATCTTCCTGCGCTGCTCATTCAACAATCCGAAAAACCCATCATCCTTTGTTGAATCACGTTTGTGGTTCCACTCTTCTATGTGATGTACAATTTGCTTATCCTCGTTCGTTTTGATAGTAAGGAGCGAATTAAGAGTCTATCAAAATTTGAATTCAGTAATAATTATAGAAGAACTGTAAAGGACTGGACATGCCTTGGTTGGTGAGGATGAAGATGGGTCACGATAATAAGCAACATCTTGGTCGATGAGTATTGTGTCCGATGGAATATTGTCAGGGTTTTTCAGGATTCTGAACTTGGGAATGTCTGCGCGGGGAAAGAGCTTCAAGCGAGAATATCTATAACATCAGCAAACTCTCTAGGATTGAGTATATACCACAGTACCTTTGCCAGAGCGTTGAATTGAGCACGAATCGAATCAGAGCCTTCTGCAATGCCGATGGGATCCTGGAAATCCGCTTCCTTTGCGTAAACTTCATATGTTGTCTATGAAATATTTAAGGGTCTGCCCAATGAGCGCAAATGTATTTGCTCACCTCCGTAGGCCTACAGCTATACAGCTGTTGCAAGACAGATTCAGAAAACGCACAAGACGTTGAAGAGGACCGGTCTCCGAGTCGGATATATGCTCACCTCCTTAATTGCGGATATAATCTTCATCTCGGCCTCTTCGGCAGGTCTCTCGGGGAGAGCTTTAGAATGCTCAGGGGTGAGACCGGAGGCGTTGGGCTTGTTCGCGGCTGACATAATCCTGCGTAGTTTCGGAGAGGCTGGGACTATTCTTCGGGTGGCTATGGCACGAGGACTTAGCACGATAGCAGACATAAAAAGTCGACAAAATAAGAGGGTGGGTAGGTGAGGGGGAAAGAAGAGGTTTGTTCGTGAGATGTATTTTTTGATCGTTTTATAGGCAGAAATCAATGAGCGAGAGGGAAGGGGAGACCTACGTCCACTATGACAAAAGTGATGACGACGTAGCGTATAAATGCGGCGATGATCGTTAGTGTCGATCATTGAATTACCCGATTTGGAGATAAGGTTTTCTTTCTTTGGAGTCGGAGTCTGAAGGAGGTCACAGCAAACTCCAACGAAGAGCCACCTAATAGGACTTTGCCAAGGCAAGACCGTGACCTATTTGTGGAAGAGCCAGCGATGAGCAATCTTGCGAAACAACTTGAAGAACTGCATATAATACAATGCTCTCTACTACCTGGAGAAGAACTGTCTCTCGTACTCCCCCCGGACGAGCGGCAGCAATGGGAGAATGCGATACTATCCTCTTCCGAAGCGTCTAAGGCACCCCCCTCAGTTCAACCACCATCGTCTACCTGTCGGTTTCAGATAATTGTTGCGAATGCCCCCGCTCGGGTCGAAATAGAGTTCCCGATAGGCTACCCAGGCTGTGGCTTCGCAGAGACCTACGTCAGAGGGGACGAGCTCAATCGCTCTGGGCAGGAGGAGCTGCAGCGGGTGATAAAGGACGCGCAGGTGGATTTACAAGGAGCAGATACTGAGTAATATATATTACTTCGGCGCTTTGTTGGGCCGTCCGTTCTTTATCTGACGATGCACTAACCTATATTTCTGCTAGATATCCCGTGTTTAACCTTGTTTCCTCAACTATACTTCCTCTTCTACACGAGAAGGCCAAGTCGCGCCTTTCAAATACAATTCTTGCCGCAGATATTTCGTCGTCATCGAGGTCGAGTGCTGAGCCCATTTATCATGCCTTGTTCACCTCTCATCACCTGGTCTCCCCCACCAAGCGTCGAAACATGCAGAAATGGGCCTCCGATCTTTCGATACATGGTTTCGCGAAGGTTGGCTATCCGGGTTGCATATACTGCGAAGGCAATCAATCAGATGTGGAAGAATTCGTAGACAATGTCAAGGCAATGCAGTGGCTGGCACTGCGCCTCAGGTTCATCGAGCCATTAGAAAGTCGCTATGGAAGGCTATATATCAAGTCTAGCAGACACGCTTTGGAGAGACGTTGGATCGAATTCGAAAAGGTGGGAGAAATAGTCGAGTTCATGCGACAAATCGAACGTGATAACTTCGTCACGGGAATGGGACTTGGACCACCAGACCCGAGTTCGGAATGAGAAATCATCGATAGCTGTCTGTGCTACAAACGCCTTTGAATATAGCAAACAGCTTATACAGCATGAAGAACCACACGATGTCATATATCGCAATTCTAAATTACGCAGGCCGATAAATATAGAATCTTATCCAAGTCCTAGCCACCTCTTCCCCGTTTGCTCAGTGGCAAGTTTCTTCGCCTGCGCAGCTGGTCAGCATCATAACACTAGAGTCAGGTCCATGCTAACCTCAAACATCATTTTCCTCCCACCATCTCCTAAAGATCGGAAGCTTTCCTCTAGCCCAGAGAGCATCTCCCTATATGATGGTAAATATACTAGTCTCGTCCCAGTAGTTTCGTCCTTACCCTCTTTCTCCCACAGCAGAAGTAAGATTATTATAGAGAGAAGCACCCGTTTTCGACGCCTGATTCGCCAGAGCCTGTGCACGGGATTGCAGCTGACTCTGCCATTGTCCATTCACGATGGATGACGTCGTTGCTTCTTTCGGTACCGGACGATTTGGCCCGGCGACTACATAGTAATTGTTTAGCAGATGAATTTGTAAGCCTTCTATTGAACTTTTTAGTCTACTTACGCATAGCATCAAGTGCATCACCGGTGATGCTCTTTTTGAAGTTGAACCATGACCCAAGGTAACTGATGGGAGCGAGTGGCACAGGCTGAGGCATTGCAGGAGGTGCGCGCCGTCCGGCCGTATAATCAATAACAGGCTCGTCATACACTCGTCGGATAGCAAAGAGTGTCCCAAGAGTTGCCCTGCAAACGCTCTCCATATTTTCGTCGAATGTCCAGTCGACATAGTCACCTGTGTCGTCGAGACTGATTGCACTGTGGAGTCGCAAGATAAGTCAGCCGAAATGCGGAAGTAGTATATTCAGATTTAGATCAGTCAGACGTACGAGTTTGGCTGCTTCGGAAGCTGAAAGGAATGTAGAAGGTCCAGAGCTGGAAGCGTATACACTAAAACTTCTCTTGTGTCCATGACTGCAACGAGCGCTTGCGCACCTGGGGAAACAACTCAACTCCGAAACTAAAGGATGTTCGAATAAACTTACCAGAACGATTGATGACTTCAACGCACTCCACCTTCCTGCCCTTCCCCCACTCAGTCTTTCCAACCCTGTTTCCAGTAAAGTTTGCAGTACACTTGACGCTCTTTTCACCCGCCGAGATCCAAAAGCAATGGATTCCCTTTTCATCCTTCGACCGCGGAGAATTAGTACGGCCCTGAAGCGCCTCGCTGAACGTCTGACGCGTTGCGGCTCTACTTGCTCCGTTTCTTGCGCCGATCACAAAAGTTCCACGAGGGAGCGGATGTTCGGAACCATCAAGTTTTTGAATATCTTCAGCGACCGACCAAGTTCGACTACTCGATTGAACCAAGGTGAATGCCCGGACAGTACCCGATCGATGGCAAGCGAGAAGTCTGACTCGAGGTGTTTCGTCTGCCAGACGATAACAATTTAATCTAGCCATAATAAACGACGAATATGCAGAGATACGCACCTTCACTATAGCCAGAGACTAGCCATTTCAGAGACACGATTCGTTTTTCATCAGTTGACTCATTCAAATGAAGTGCGACGGAAATTCGTTTCTGAGACTTTGCGTCAGGATCAAATTGATAAATAAGCTCTGGACCCCTCATGTCGATAATGACCAACGTCCCAGTAGAATAAGCGATTGATAGAAAACCTGGACAAAAAGGGATTTAGTAGTGCAGACGTTTCCGTAAACAAGAAGAAACTTACCAATGTTTGACATCTCACTAGCTGTGGCTCGGCCAAATACCCCACTCACCATCAAAATAGGATGGAAAGAGCCTGCCTTCGCAGCTATGTGACCGAGACGAATAATATCGTTTCCGTCATCAACAAAGGTGGAAGGCTTCCTTGCCCTAACATCATAAGCAAACACAAGGGCATGCCCCGATCGCAAAATAACCAAACACTCCGTTGATTCGGAGGTCAACTGCACAGATTGAATTTCTGTTTGCTCCAAGTGTATGCCGCTCGTCATTGCCACATGTGGATCGGAAAGGACGTCCAACAGCGAGATGGTGAGCTGGTGTATTGGATCTGGGAAAGGCGTTGTGAGTGGCGAGGAAGCGGTACCAATGAGCAATTGGGCCGAGATATCCTGAAATCGGACGGATAGGTCCCTGTGTTGTGTCACAAGGAAACGGTGAGCTTGACGTTTAGTGAACATGAGGTCTCCGGCCTGATCATCATCGCCGTAGTCTACCCATGCTATTCCGCCTCTTCCAATGCTATCCTTATTATTATCATCATCTAGGATTCTGCTTTGAAGGAGCTGTTCGTATTGTTCTTTTTCCAACCGAACAATATCTCCGTCACAAATCGAATTCATTCCCGACCAGGTAGCAGTAGGTAGAGAATAAGTGAGGTCCTTAGGATCACTTGTTAACTTCAGTGATTTCAAGGTGGATGCGAGGTCCTTGTCCAGCGGATCAGTGGACCCCTGGCTGGACGTGGAGGGAGTAGGTGCGGGAGAGATTGCAAATTCAGGAGGCGGAAATTCCTTTGCCTCCAGAGTACGCAATCCTGATGGAGAGTCTGTCAAGACGAGCATGGCGTACGGATTGAAGCTGCCGCCGAAATGCGGGCTATCCTTTGACACCATCTCAAAGTCAACGGCGGTTCCGGAGAGTTTATACACGTAAACATCTGTTGATGACAGCGCTCCCGTGAGCACCTTGCGAACATCCGGGTGTAGAGCTTCGCGGGAGGGAGTTGATGGAGTTGGAAGAATGGCAGGTGGTATCTTGATAGTTGAGGCGCCCGCTTCGGTACCGGGTACCGTGCCACCCAAAACAGTGAGCGTTGAGCAGGCATTGTATGGGTCTTTTAAGGCTTGTAAACCAAAACTACCCCAGGAAAGTTTGAATATCGGTTCAAGCTGTATATATTCTTCTCCAGATGAAATGCTTTCCCCAGACAGGGCTTTGTCTAGCTCTTCAGCATCCGGATAGTTGATGTCAATTTTATCCACGGTACGGACCATCAGTGGTCTGTCTTCATCATCAACCGCCCAGAAGGCGATGGTGCCATCGATATGTCCTGTAGCAAATAATTGCCCAGATGAATGTATGGATAAGGCACTCAAAGGCGGACGACGTGGTTGAAGAATATCCTATAAAAATATGAAGTCAACAGCTCCTGGTCAGATATGAAACTTACCTTATCATTGTAACCCACAGCTCCAGGAGCACCCGGAGGAATAATCAACGAGTAATGGCGCAGAGCCCGACGCTCGGCCTATGACGAGTGTAGGTGAGGCATGCAAATCCTGGATCCATTTCAAAGATATCTTACCAGATCGAAAAGAGCAACACCACCTGTATTAGGGTTAAGGCAGTTAGAGGCATTAGGGCAAAACGATCATAGCAAGTAACCTGCGTATGCGACAAAGACAATGTTAAGATCCCTTGGATGGAGGACAATGTCCATAATTTCCGCTCTTGAGAATCATTGAGTTTCAGCCCCGAGCCGTAAGAAGATGTGTTACAGACTCACGCGTTTGACATGGGAGTCATAAGCATTCCGTGTCTCAACGCATCTTGTTCATGCATAGTCCATGCATCTGGAATCACGTAGGGAGAGCGATGCAGGCACAGAATGTCGTAGGTGAATATGGCACTCCGTTGCAAGCCTATAAATGCCTAGACGGTCTCGTCAGAGTCGTCTTCGGTTTTATTTATGGCATAGCAGATTACATGGCTATGGGATGGCGATGTTCTCAGAGCGCTTCATTATTTGTGAGCATCCTTTGTATCAGTTAATGAGAGTCAAGAAGTATACCAGGCCTGCTCTTGATATGATTCAGATGTGACAAACTTGGGCCGGCCGAGTTGGCCCAAATCCCATACATGCAGCATTCCCCGATCATCTACGACATTGTCAGTAGGAGTACGATTGTCGGTTTAGAGGTGAGTACCGATGCACAAGAGCTTGAAGACAAGAGCTGCAAATTGTAGAAATTTTACTGAAGCTCCTCTCGATATCCTGAGAATTGTGCCAACTGGGGCTGCGCCGAAAACAAGAATCTTTCCATGTTTGGTGCCTTTGCAGTGGAGACCAAAGGTATGTTTTATTAGTACGAAGGTTTGCATCTTCCTTCTGTGGATCATGTATCGACTGACCTATTGCTATGAGCCCGTTTGTTGCCTCAACTGCAAATGCACTAACATCGGAAAGGTATTCTACCTCTCGTATAGTCGCTGTCTTCCAGTCCCTTTTGTCACGCAGATCATAAGAGAAATCGATATATGAGTCTTTTCCTCTGAAAACCGATTCCATGAGTTACTGTCAAGGTTGAGGTACGAAGGTTACTTACCTTCGGACTTACGATCATGATGACTTGGCAAAAAGCGGTGACGCTAATTGTAGTACTAGGAGTTCGCCTTGTTTGGAAGCCCGAGTGTCCGGAGTCCATTCTTCTTAGACAGACATGCCAGTGATGTCGCACGAAACGACGAGAATCAATCAATAAATTATTGCAACTAAAGATACATGGCAAGCAATGCGAGGTATGTAAACTGTGATACAAAGAGGAGAGAAGACTAAATGAGCTCTTCTGTGCTAGGTTGCTGACGTGTTCTTAACAAAGGATTTCCTCCACGAATTTTACCCAACCATCCTCTTGAAGGAGGTTTCTGACTCAAGTTCGGAGGAGCTGCACTGAAGACCCGCTTAGTAGCAGGGCTATTTGTCATTTCTGTGATCGCTGTTGCAATATGTAAGGCTTGAGTTGCTGTTTTGCGAACAGGCGAAGGCTGGCTCAAATTCGGTCGCAGAACATTGCCCTGTCCACGATTGGGAGTAAAGCCGGAGCGGAGTGTCTGCAGCGGCCGGCGTGCACGCGGGGTGAGAGGGTCGGTGTTGTTGGAGTTGGTTGAGATGGAAGGCATAGACGGCATAGATGGCATAGATGATGATGACGGCATAGGAGGTGTGGACATATTACCCTTTGAACGGTAGGGTTCTTCGCAGATTATCGCAGTTACTGGTACATTGCTCGGATTTGAGTCCTCTGGCAAGGGTCGTTTTTTCCCTATCGTACTAGTCGTTGCGAGGGCATCTTTTTGATTAGGCTGATTGGTCGGGGTTGTTGCAACACTTTGTCTGCGAGCGGACGTGAAGGGGGTAGACACTGCTCTGGATCCTTCGGGTGTTTTTGCACGTGCAGGAGTGGGCAACGTAGAGTAGATAGGTTTTGTGAATGCAAGAGATTCTACTGGCGATTCCGTAGTCGGAGGGGTTGTCGCTTCTGCGTTCGGGAAAGATGATGGAGAGGGTTGTACCATGGAATTAGGCATCTTCGGAGCTGCCTCTGCAACTTCTAATTTCTTACGTAGACTCTGGTTCTTGCGAGTGAGAGACTCAATCTTGCTAGTCATTTTCTTCTTCTCTTTAAGCAACCTGAAAGCCCAATCAGAAAACAAGAAATATGGGAACTGTGGGGTACGCACTCTATAAACTTATCGTCGTTTTCTTCGATTTCGGTGCACTTTGCCCTTAAAAGCTCATCCATTTCGCCTATTTGCTCCTTCAATCCGGCAACAGCCTCCTGTAACTCAAGCACCATTTCGCTATCTTTCTCGTGCAGCTTAAGCTGTGAGCGGAGCGACGAAATAGATTGATCGTGCTGTTGACTGGATAACACCAACTTCATTTGCGCCGCTCGGCAATCCTTTTCTGACTGGGAAAGAGTCTGGCGACTAGTAGCAATTTCGTCGGTTAAGGCGGATAACTCCTTCTCGTTTGACATAACTTGTTTTTCCAGACATTGATTCTGAAGTTTCGCTCGATGACATTCGGCGGACAGATTGTCTATTTCTGCCTGCATAGTCTCTTTGACATCGTTGAGCTCATCAAGGCTATGTTGCAGACCCGTCAACTCCGCCTTGTATTTCTCCAGATCGGCACGGAGTTCTGTCTCTGTCGCAACAGCAGAATCATGCCTTTCGATTTCAGCTCGGAGCTCGAGGACGTGAAGATCCCGATCTTTCTGTCTGCCATCCATCTCTTCTTGAAGGGAATGCTGTAGACCGTTTACCTCCTTCATGAGTTTGCGAAGCTGGTCTTGTAGCTCCGCGATTTCTTGCGTTTGGTCGCATGAAGCTAATTTGCGGTCAGATTCTAATCTTTCGCATAAGGTTCTGGATTCCGCGAGTTCAATTCCGACGCTTTGGAGACTTTCGCCCATTTGTTTGAGTTGTGCCCGTAAATCTTCGTTGATTTTCTTTGACTCCCCGAGTTCATCTTGAGTTGTCGTCTGAATGGCGCGCAGGTCTTGTTCAAGATCCTTGATAGCAAGTGTATGCTTTGAACGCTCTTCTTCAAGAGTGAAACGAAGAATCGATGACTCCTCCAGCAGGTGACCAGTTTCGGTTTCAAAGCTTTCGAGTTTCACAAGGAGCTCGGTTTTGTCTCTTTCAAGTGCCGAAACAAGCTCTCTGGTGCGCCCAAGCTCACTCTCCTGAGCTTCAAGGGATTGCGATAGATCTACTTCTTTCGCGTTCGCTATCTCTAGCTCAGCAGAAAGCTTTCGCATTTCGATCGATTTGCTCTCCAGCTCAGCAGTGATGACTTTCAAAGTCTCTTGCTTCTGAGCATTGATGTCATCCACAGTCTGGACCGCAGAACTTCGGGTGGCTTCTAGTTCTGATGCAAGATGAGAGATATTCTCGCGAGCTCCTTGAGTTTCAGCATTGGCAGCAGATAGGGATGTACAGAGGGCTTTGATTCGGCAGTCCCTTTCCGCGATGATGCCAACCATTGCTGCAAGTTCTTGGATACGCGCGAGTTCAGAAGTTTCTTTCTCTGATTGAGACGATGTCAAGCGTAGCTGCAATGCATTCATCTGCTCGTCCGTCCGAGCGAGTGATGCACCCAATCTATCGATTTCGATTTCTGCAACTTCCAGTGCTCTCTTGGCATCATCTCGCTCACACCGTGTGGTCGTGCAATCTTCCAACATAGCCACTTTCTGCATCTCCAAATCACTTTCAAGTTCTTCTACCCGTTCTTCCAAAAGTCGCAGATTAGTTTGGAGTCTCTTGATCTCGTGTTGATGTTCGCCAATTTGTTGTTCTCGACGAAGGACACGGCCATTGCACTCTTCGATCTCTTGATGTAGAGCTTTCGTAGTGTCATCGGAGGAGAGTCCAGTAGCTTGCACTGCTTGGAGGCGATCGTAGCTGTGACGCATTTCTTCGAGCTTCTCTCTCACGATGCGAAGCTCTGCTTCTAGGCGGCGAGCCTCAACTTCTAAGGCATCTCTCTCCTTCGCTGCGCTCTCGATAGTCTTCGAAGCGATCGAAAGCTGATCTTGCATTTGTGAGATTTCCGTGTCCTTGGATGAGAGCAAGAGAGAAGTCGATTCAGACATCTGCGTAAGTTGTTCGGCTTTCGATGCTAGTTCGGCTTCGAGACTCGTAATAGTAAGCGATGAAGAAGCAAGTTCTTCTTCCTTTGAACCAAGCTGTGACTGAAGGGCGGATAAGTTCTCTTGAAGTCGAGAGGATGCATCATTATGCAAATCAATAACCCTCTTTAGTTCACTTCGAACCCCTTCGTTCTCTCGGTGGATATGTTGCGCAACTAGGGAAATTACTGAAGCTGCTACTTGCAGTTTTCTCCTCTTCTCTCTTTCGCCTTTCAGCACTTGGCGAAGTCGTTCTGTTTCAACCTGTCTTTCTGCGGTTTCCGCGCACTCTTGCTGATTCCGTGCTTGCAGACGAGCTAACTGTGACTCCAATGCTTCAATCTGGAACCGTGTCTCCATTTGCAGGTAGTCGAAGTCCATTCGAAGTTGATCACGTTCTAGGCGTAAACGATTGATCGCAGCGAGCATTGTCTCCACAGACTTCTCGATCTCGGGCGCAACTGACGAGTGGTTATGCGTCTCCGAGACCCCAGTGTCAAGGCTCTCAAGTAGTTTGCTGATATGAACATAAGATTAGCATATGAGAGATGTGAGACGAGCGGGCCAGACAAACGTACCTTTCAAGCCTTTCAAGATCTTGAATGCGTAAGTTTCGGAGCTCAAGTGTCTCCTTGAGTTCCTGCATGTTCTCCCTGATTTCGAACAGCTCATCCAGAGCCTCCTCTTTCTCCTGAACTAGATCTGACTCGCGTTGCTCAATTGCCTGTCTCTTCGCAACTTCCTGGTGCAGCTGAGCGCGCATGTTTTCCAGGCTACGCTTCATTTCTTTCGATTGACTGAGCTTGAAGAGTTCCGCCTCTAGAAGAGCTACCTTCTGCTCCTCTTCTTCCAAGCGGGTGAGTAGCTCGTTTTCACGCTCCTCCGATCCGTTGTGTTCACGTAGGAATGCGACCTCTCGCTCGAGATCTTTCCTTTCGTCAATGGAGTCCCGAAGTTGCCTGTCGTTTTCCTGCATCTTCCTCTCCAGCACCAACTTCTCGTTCTCGACCCGTAGTAAGGCCTCTTGAGCCTTTGATAGTTTCGCTTTCGTTAAATCAAGCTCCGACTGAGAGGCTGAAGCTGTGGCACGAATATGCTCAAGGTCTTGCTCGAGCGTGGCCAGCTTTAAGTTCGTCAACGAAGATGAACGTGGTCGTGCGATAGGTTTAGAGCTTGAAGGTGGTGATAACTCCAACCGTCTGATTTGAAAGATCAGTTCCTTGACTTTCTCCTCGAGCCTCGCTTTCTCGTTTAAAAGTTTCGTGTGCTCAGTTTGGCTGGTCGTGGCAGTATGCGACAACTGAGCAAGGAAATGTTCCGACTCCTTCACTGAAGCGGCCTTCTCCTGCAATTCTGCCCGAGCTTCTCGTAATGTCTTTTCCGTGTTCTCCCTTGCCAACTTCTCCTTCTGCAGTTCATTAGTACATCGGCTTAGATTCTCCTGCAGCTCAAGTGCATGGTCTGCCTCGTTTCGTAACTGTCGGAGGTAATTAACAATACGCATGGTAAGGAAAGGGGTACGACCCCACCTTGTCTAAAGTCTCCTTGAGTGTCTCTTTTGTTACATTGAGTTCGTCTGATTGTTTGTACAGCTGGTCTTGAAAGGCAGCGAGTTTCGTTTCTGTTCGTAAGAGGTGAGAAATGCCATGAGTACAGATATTATGACCGCGAACCATTTACTGCGAGCTGTTTCTTCAGCTCCGCAATCTGGTCACGCTGAGCGATTTCGGCGTAGTTCCACGACATAGTGGTGTCGTAGACGGGTTGTCGCCGTTCAGAGGGGGTACGGAGGTCGTGAGCGTTAAGAAGGAAGGAGTTAGTGACGAGCCACGGAAGGTCATCCGAAAACCAACAATAGACGCGCCTACGCGACGTGAGCACGTGATCTTCCGGGCTTGAGTGTGGTCACACGGAGCCTGAGCAGTGCCAGTGAGTGACGTTGACGGGACCCCGGTTTGTGCTCTAGGGGCCGTCTTAAACTTGAAGCTGTTACGACAACCGTAGTAACCGTACATACATAGTATACATGTATTATGCCAAACTTCTAAATGCAAGTGAATAGGGATTTGAATACAAAATCCAAGGGACAACAACGAAATAAGTTACAGTATAGAGTCCGTGCCTAATCGAGTCCTTTTCGTACAAGTTCATAAGATCATCTCAATGTTCTGAAGATTTGCCTCTCTCTAGTAGTTCAATCAGTTTAGCAGCTGCTATGCCATGTGTCATCTCCCCAGTCGAAGCGACTTGTCCTGCGGAATCGAGTGTCTGCACGTGCGCGGGTGCCTTGTATTTTCCTCCGAGTACGAGCGAGAAACGCTTCGAAGGTCCTTCACCCATTACGTTCGGCCGGGCGGTGACCTGTGTCGTTTGCAATGCGATAGCTGGCATTGAGAAACGCTTCCTCTGTCCCGGAGAAACCTCAAACACAGAAGGTGATCCTGGCTCATTACTTGCTCTTTCAGACAGCACATTCTCCGATTTTGAGGAGCTTCCCCTGTCAAGAAAGACGTCCCCATCTTCATCAACATCGTGTTCCTGAGGAGATAGCCGACTTGCGCCGAGTCTGCCATTTCTTCCATCTGCCCATGAGCTTACATCTTCAGAAGAAGGGGAATAGCCCGGGTACTCTTGAAAGGCTTCCGGGATACCAAGATGACTGATCGGCCTTGCACTACTGCGTCGAATCACGTCGATTCGCTTGGGAGATTCCCGCCTGCCGTGTTTGTCCGGCGAACTCGAAAGTCGTGACGGACTATCTAAGTCCATTAGAATGGACGGTCTTAATGCCGCCGGTGAGGTTGGCTTCTGTGTCGTCCAAGAGGGAAAGCTGGACAAAGTCGAGCCTGATTGCGCTGGCTTCACTGTACCCTCCGAACTGGATGACTCGAGGATAGGAAACACAGTATCATAGCAGGCATTGCATGCCCTCGCAGGCTTGGTGTTTGTTTTCGACAATGGCTCCGAGATGAAGAAAGTCTTACAGGTAGCATCAGCAAAGCATAAAACTAAGCGAACAGTGAGCGCTTACTCTTCCGGAACATGTCCCACAGACACAACGGCCACATAGTCTGCAATGGTGCCTTCGACGTCTCCAGTTGAATACCCGTCCACATCTCATGCAGGAGTCTGTCTTCCCGTCCGGAACCCAAATGGCTGGGATAAAGTGATCGACTTTGCCTCGCTTCGGCATCTCGTCATTGTCTATTTCCTCTGGCAAATATGGAATTGCCTGTAGAGAACGTCGAAGATGGTTCGTTGCTGCTGAAGTCGCCAAAGTCGATTGGGGATGCATGACGTTCAGAGACACAAGTAAAGACGCCTTTGCGGCTCGTATAGCTGATGCCCAGTCATCTCTGTCCTGCTCACTTTCGGCGTACACGGCAAACGAGACTTCCGGGCAGAGTATTTCTATCTTCGTCTCGTCTCCAGGTTCGCGAACAGGACTGACAATGACGTCCACATCCACAAGATCAACCTTGCCTTTGAATGTCCACTTTTCCTCTGAGTGTGCTAAATTTGTTGGTTTCTTCGGACTCGTAGGCCCCTTTGCCAGCGTGGGCAGCTCGTTTTCACTTTTGCTCCTCGAACGGTTGAACTTAGGTCGCTTACCGCCTCCTGAGTTTAAAAATAAACCAATACCTAGCTCCTTGGAATGTAACCATTCCCCCTCAGTCACACTCTCCTTGGCCAGCCAGATTATGCAGTCAGTAAAAAGTATGAAGTCTCGCTCTTTCAAATCTGAGGAATGATCCAGCTGAAAAAGCGACCCCCGCTTGAGAAGAGAACGTCCCGGGCTGATTAACTGCATGGGTAGGTTAGGCGTAGCGCGTTGAAGTGCAAGAAGCGCAAGAGTTTGGGAATGCGTATGCAATGATGTATCGAGAGAGCTCGTGACTGTTACGGTGATTATCAGCAATTCCTAGGCCTTCTATCTATTTGCATACCTTACCTTTGGATAACAAGCCGTGCGCCGCAACCAGATTTGCATACTCGGGGTCTTCTGGATCGGTGCAGTTAATCAAGTCTTTCAGAAGCAGTATGTAGCGAGGACAGCGCTGAACGATAGTAAGAAGCCAATCTCTGAGCTTCAGCTTTCCGCAACGCGGATCAGCTTCTTGGGTTTTAATGAATGTGTTGAATGCCGAGCTTGTCGCCGAAAGGGTTGCCAGCCGGGAAAGAACGGTTGGGAAAGTCGTGATAAACGGTGTATACAGCGAAAGATAGGGAAAGTGCGAAATGAGCACCGGAGAAAGTGGTGGAGGCTGAGTCTGAGGATTTGATAGAGATTGCTGGAGTAATTCTGAGAGAGATGTGTAGAAGGAACGATGAAGATTCCAAATGTCAATGAAGTTTGAGAACACAGCAATGAGATCGTCTCTGTCAAGTAACGGTGTTGATGTATCGAGTGATGCAATTATTGGTGTCAGAAAATGCTGTCGCGCGAGATTTATCACGAACGTTCTTCTAATAATTAATAAAGATTACGCACAGAATAAACCAGATCCAGTCCTTCAACGTAGGCACGCTCTGTGTCATAAAACTCGGCAATTATTTTGCGCCTCCTCACTAATTTGGTATCATCGGTAGGTTTCGTGCTATCCCTACGACGTCGTGGACGCTTGCTCATGTCCAAAGAGAAAGGGCGCTGCAAGCCCTTGCGGGGGCTATTCTTTGCAGCCCCTGGATTCAAGTTATGAATAGGGGTCGCATGTACACCATCCTCTGGAAAGGAATCGAAAGATTGTAAACTCGCAGACGACTGTCTGTTTAGCAGCGCAGGTGGTGTCGGCAAGGATATTCTTCTGAATGACAAGAGATGTTGTCTACGCTGTGGAGAGGGAGGCACTACAGGAATGGAGGAGGCTGCAGTGCCATGCGTGTCTGTTGTAGGAAATGCAAATTTTGTGCTAAATGAATCTGGTGATGCTGTCAAGCAATAATCAGTCGTGTACGACGCGTCGCTCCGCAGTACTCACCCATGCCCTCGACGTAGGTCGTTGTGGACGACGGGCTCGACGTCGAGCGTCGGTGGTGACGGTGAACCTTGAGACGGTTGAGAAAACCCCTGAGTGTCAGCCTCTGAACTTGAGTCTCGACCAGATTAGATCTGAGGCGTCTAATTTTGTAACTCAAACGCAGTGCCAGTGACGTAGTACTAGATGATAGTACGGGCCGAGCCTCAGGCTGAGCCAACGAGACGCTTCCGCTTCAAGGTGACGATCTGCAATTCAAATGATTTAAACGAGGCTATAATAGAGCATTATACTTGAGTCTCCTTGCACACTACAGAAGCGGATGGAGGCTACGAGGTGATAAGACATGATCTACATCCGAGTCGTAAACAATGGCAGAGTGACAAACATTCTACTAGTATTCTGGTTTAGTCAACCAGATACTATTACAAAAAAGGCTAGAACATACCAACAGCTGACCCTGAACGACTACTAAATTTGACGTCACTTCAAGTTTGGCGAATCTGGAGTGAATAAATCCAATAAATGCAAAATGGCGGCCGGAGCAGTTTTATCCTCCTGCCTGCGTATCGGCTCCCGAAACGAAACCACTAGCAAAAACAGACATGGTCTTTCCTCATCATCGCTCAGCGTTTTCGTCTCACCTATGCAACCGTCTTTCTCTCGTTCGACTCACACACACCGCAGCAATCATCGACATTGTCATTTTCGCCTTCTATGCACCCTCCGAATTACGAACTACCGACGACGACCCCGAAGGATGCCACTAAGCAGCAGAGGAACGGGCCTGGCTGGTTCAAGTCACTTCACTCGAGGCGCCATGCTAGAGCATGCTTTGGCCTGGCCCTTTTTTCGCTTGGTTGCATAATATTTACATTCGACGCGCAGCTGAACTGGAGACAATCTATCTTTCCCTTACAGACTGAGCCTCCGACGACAACAGACTCAATGGGGAAGTCGGGGAACGATGTTAATTTGCCGCCACTGTACGAAGAATGGTACGAATATGAGCGGCGTTTGCCTCAGCACAACGTCTCTCTGCCTTTCCCCGAGGGAGCGAATGGACTATACTTCTACCCTGCAAATCACGTCTGGGGTGAGTCTTTGGTATGCATAACAGAAAGCATGTTGGCTTACCACTCCAAAGGCCTGGGCTTCAACAACGTGCTGCAGGAAGTGTTGTTTCTTGCTCATCTTTCATATATCTCCAATAGATCGTATGTCATCTATCTATCTATGCTGAATATCTGCCTAAAATTTCTCTCAGCTTTGTCTTTGACCCTTATACCTGGGAAGCGGACCGCTCAAAACCATACGCTGATTACAATGGAAAACGCATACCTTCACGAATACCCATGAATGCCTTGATATCTGGTGCGAACGTCCCGTTGTTCGAACATGATATAGATCACTGACCATCATTAATCTAGGTCCCGCGGTCGGGGGCGCTTTCGATTCAGGAAACAAAGCACCGCGCTCGGTAATAAAGGAATACTGGGAAAAGGTTTGTCCGCGGCCAGCGGTGATCTCAAGTAATGAAGTAAATGAAGCCCTCGGCAATGCGGATGCTGCGGTGATGATGCAGGCGTGGTCGGAAAAGTTACGTAGCATGCCGGACAGGTGTGTCCAAGTGGACGCGTATTCTTCGCAAATATTCACCTACTTGTGAGTATCTGCATCATCAGGTTCAAAGCAGGGCATTAGCTAAACCAGCATATACAGTGTTTTTGGTGACGGTGATCGAATGTTACCTTTCTTTGAAGACTTCATTCACTCGCCCATAATCACTCGATTTGCTTGGTCACCCCTGGTCGATACGGCACTATCTGCTAATATGCACCTCATTGTTCCAAAGGGCAGCGCCATGCATAGGATATCAGACTCTCTGTCCCCATTCAATATCTCCGACGCATCTGAGCCGATACCCGGCATTCTCGCCTTGCACATTCGAAGGGGAGACTACGAAGAGCATTGCCGGAGTCTCGCCGGTTGGGGATCTGACATCCAAGGCTGGCTTAAACACCCGGAACTGCCCGATCGATTCATTGTTCCGAACAAGGATGTCGAGGACCCTCAGAAATGGCAAGACTACTATAGTCTGCATTGCTGGCCCAGCATGGAACAGATTGTAGGCCGTATTGCCGAAATCCGCCGGACGCCAGAAGCTGCAGGACTGAGGGGAGTATATATCTCGACTAATGGTCCCCGAGAGTGGGTTGCGGAGCTGAAAGGCATGATAAAGGGGATGGGAGGCTGGGAACTGGTCCATAGCAGCAGGGACCTCGATTTGAATCCGGAACAAAAGTATATTGGGCAGACAATCGATATGGCCATCTCGTCTCGAGCACAGATTTTTGTAGGGAATGGGGTAAGCAATATCATTGCATGGCCTCAAGTTCAATTACTGATAAACGTTTCTGCAGTTTTCAAGTCTCAGCGCGAATGTTGTTCTTCTCCGCCTCAGTCGTAATTACGCACCAAGAACCAATAGACTATGGTAGCGAACTTCAGCAGTGGCTCTTATCTCAATCTTTTTTTAGTGGTGACCATGGCAATTGTTTGTGATGAATAGCGTAGATTCCTGCTATTCATTGCTCGTTGCTTCCGCCTGTGCTCTGTGTATATTTCTTGCAGGAATTGTTTGCTCGTTTCATTCTTGGTCTGTATAGCGAATTATTGTACATTGTATCTCATTAAAGTCAAACCTTGCTATCGTATAATGCATGATTACTCACTATGAACCCGCAATCCTGCAACTCAATGTATATTGGTATTTATGTACGAAGACCCGCGTACTCGCTTTCGCAGAGCCAGCGGCGTAACTTATTTCCACTGCGAAAACAAATATCTTTATTCCTCAAGCCGCGGAAAGCGTCTGAAAGAGTTCTGTAACGATGGGCGATTGACAAGAACTTGGGAGATTCGACAATGACCCGAATGGTAGCCATAGTCATCCAAATCACGATAAACAAGCAACAACAGCACGTAAATCAATCGGCATTCACTAAGTTCCCACGACCCAAAGTTACAGCATTGCAACTTGAATGAGAATACATACATTCAAACGTGCAAGCCAAATCGCATCAGGCAGAACATCGAAACAGAGAGCGTATAAAATCCGTATTTAGACCCGAAACGAATTGCCATGCCTATAACACAACCTGGGTTTCATCTCTTCAAGTCGACAGTGGACCATAGCCCACTCACAGACCGACGGAAGAAAGAGTGGAGGTCAACGATAAACCACTCAGCGTAGTTTCGACGTCAGAGAGCCTGGGAATTAGGGAATAAGCAGACAGATAGGCGATAAACCTTTGTGGGATATAATCTTACCCAGTAGAGAGAGTACCCTCGGCGTCAGGAACGATGCCCTCGACACCCGTAACCGTGTCAGAGATCGCAGTGTCAAGGTCAGTCATGAGCGTAGCGATATCAACAGCTCCCGTAGCGGTAGAGAGGGCATCACTGAGCGTAGTACCAACGTCCTGAGGCGATGCGGTCAAGTTATATATCAACAAGCGGCCAAGTCAAAGTCAAAGTCATACCGTGATAGTGGTGACAAGGGTAGTAATGGCGTCCCCGACAGCCTGACGCCTACCAAGGGTAGCTGTAATGGCCGAAAGGTCGGAAGTGGCAGATGTAAAAGCCGTTGTGAGTGCATCAATGAAAGGGGAGATAGTAGTGGTCGTGACTGTCTCCAAGTCCGCTGAAAGTCCTCGAATCAATGTTGAAGACGAATGGCAGAAGAGAGATACATACAGATCTCTGAGAGAGTGGAAGACGTCGTTGTGCTGAGAGTATCGAGGACCGCGGAGACATCACTGTCAAGGTCACGCTTCGCTGGTATCGCCAAAGCGCTAAGAGCGAGGAAAATGGTAGAAAGCGAGGTGATCTGAGAGAAATGCATGGTTTGCTAACGAGTCAGAACTGGGTTAGTTGAAGGAGATACAAGCCCCCTTATATACCTGCTGTTGTACGTGGTCTACAACTGCCGGAAATTGATTTTTGTTCGGCGTTTGTCGTCTTCTAAGATACAAATCTTGCTATGCGTGATGATATCATAGAAAGAAGCTCTGAATTCCTCATAACATATCCGAATTTCTTCTAGAGAAGTCTCCAAAATCGCTTCAGAAATAAGAATAGGTGCTCCGTGCGAGTACACTGTACTGAACAATAAAATCAGTGCATCTGAGAAGCCAGATAACTAAACTCACTCCACCGATGATTTTCCCAAGATCAAAAACATGATAATTAAAGAATCTGGACAGGATAACCAAATACCTTCTATCAGAGTCCAGAATACTTTACGTGGTCAAATAACTTTAACACAGAGAGCTTGCAATGTGAGCTACACGAGCTTGAGGACTGACTGTGAATAATATGAAGGGCGTAATCCCTTCCATCGGTAACCATCCCTATGTAGTTAAAATACTAAGTCCCATGCAAAAATTTAAGTTCGAATGAGAGAGAACATACAGAATGCCCATATTTATTCTGTAGATCTTCGTGGTTTCGATCGTAGAAGCACCGTAGCTAATTTAAGATAGAGCGCCCAGCCAATGCGCTAGCCTGGCAATTCTAACCAATGTGTACACCGAGTCTTCTCGTGGGAGCAGATAGTTGAGAGATTGCTCATGCAAACAATCTGGAAGTCCATGAGGTTAGGACGGATCAAGTGAAGGAAACTTTCTCCGAGCTCGGAGTATTCTTGACTCCAAAGTTCGTCAACGATGGTCCGCCTCGTATGACGGGATTACTAGGAAGTCCAAATGCCGTCAAGTTCAATAGTAAATACACAGAAGTAAAAGTGGTCTAACTGGTCTGCTCAACAGAAAATATCAGCCCGAAATTTGGGCGGCATTGAGAGTTAGATTGGAGTCACAACTCAACTTGCTGCCAGTGAGTCCGCTCCAGGCGAATCGTCTACACAAACAAACAAACATCAAGCCTGAGTCAGGGACTCGGAGAGTTTACGTAAAACGGGATTCGCCTCCGCAAATTCGTTCAAACTACCATTCATTGGCAATAATCACTCGAAGTGCTCCTAACCAAGAGGTTGTATTCCAAACGAATACACAAACAAGACTAATCACATTGGACTGTACTACATACGAAGAACTAGAACGGAATGGTATTTGGACATCCAGAACCGAAACGATATACCATGCCTATTATCACCCATGTTCCGAATCCGTGGCGAGTGTAAGCTGGCTCACGATACACTCAAAGACCGATAGCAGAGAGTGTGGATGTTAGCGATAAGCCGCTCAGTGTAGAGACCACGTCAGCAAGCCTGGATTCAGAGAAGCGTCAAAATAGATAGTCGGGGGGGTTATAGGGGAATGCCATCTTACTCAGTCGAAAGTGTCTCTTCAGTACCGGGAGCGGCACTTTCAACACCTGTGATTGTGTCGGATATCGCGGTATCGAGATCGGTAACGAGTGAAGATACATCGACGAGTCCCTCAGCGGTTGAGATCGCGTCACTAATAGTGGTACCAACGGCCTGGAGAGGTGTAGAAGAGTCAGATGCTATCATACTGGGCAAAAATATTTGTCGCACCGTAATAGTGGTAGCAAGAGTTGTGATGGCATCCCCGACTGCTTGACGTTTGCCAAGAGGTGTTGTGATAGAAGAGAGATCTGAGGTAGCAGACGTGAAAGCCGTTGTAAGAGCGTCAATGAGGGGGGAGATAGTAGTGGTCGTGACTGTCTCCAAGTCCGCTGAAAGTCCTCGAATCAATGTCGAAGACAAAAAACAGAAGAGGGATACCTACATATTTCAGCGAGCGTGGCAGAAGTAGTCGTGCTGAGAATCTCGAGGACGGCGTCCACGTCGCTGTCAAGGTCACGCTTTGCTGGTGTAGCCAAAGCGCCTATAGCAAGGAAAATAGCAGATAGCGAGGTGATCTGTGAAAAATACATGGTTCGTTATGAGTCAGAACTGGTTTTCAGCTGAGAGTTATAGAAGAAACAAGGCCCTCTTTATATCAGCACTCACAACACCTGATAAAGTTATCGTAGCAATTTTGTCCAGTGTTTGTCAGTCTCTCATAAAATATTGGTGCTTTCCTTGAAGATATCATCTACGTGCGGGAGAAGTTCTGACTTCGTCAAAAGAGGTACAAATTTCCACTACAGATGCATCTTCATGCATCCCAGCCTGTTGCCAAAAACAAGAATAACGGATCCGTGTGAGTACCCTATCCAGAAGACAAATTCAGCGCTTATGAAAAGTAAGGTAAATCTACTCACTCCACCGACACTTTCTCCGAGACTGAGAGAAATGAGAAATCCAGACAAGCCGATTGTGTATAGTTTTACCAGATCAGTGTACAGAGGTAAGATAAAGAGGCCGAAGGACCACAAAATGTGAACTGCGTGATTTTAGCACCCGAGCGTGTAATATTGATGTTCAGTTCTACATCCAAACAGTGGTCGCCTTCCATAAGTTCGGGAGACACTAGGGCTCGCGCGAAGGTTTAATATATTAATGAGAACAATCCTTGAGAAGTCCCATATTCACTGTGCAGATCTTCGTGACATCGATCGTAGAAGCATACTACATAATCCAGGAAAGCACCCGAGTCTCGGCAAGTCTAGCCAATGGTGGAACCTTGCAATTTTGGGTGCGAGTGACGTGTACGCCGAATCTTCTCGTGGGATCTGACTGTCCACGCAAACTGAGTCTGAACCTTGAGGGCGGATCAAGTGTAGGAGGCCTTTTCCGTTCTCGGAGCTTTATGGAGTACGAAGAACAGTCGTGCTTCGCTTTCGTATGATGCAGCTGGCAAGCTCAAACGTCGTCAAGCATATTCGCATATGTAGACAAGAACACAATTGAGATAGAACCACTGGATCGTGAGGATCCATGAGACAAGGAAATTAGCACTAGTCGCTAGTATAGGACTATGTCCTCACAGAACAGTACGCTGTAGAAGGTGAGTGGTGAAGGTGAGGGTGAGATATAGAAGTGTCCACTATTCGAGGAATGTGAACAACAATCGAACGATAAAAGAGTGCAAAGTAAGGACTCGTACGTTTCAAGGTTACAGCGAGGGTCACTCATTGAAAGAATCAACCCACGCCATTATAATTGCTATCGTGAATTTCGCTATATCTTCTAATCGGCCTCGGAACCATATAGCTAAATTGAGGTGACAGCCTCACTCCTTCACATTTGGAGAGCATAACATCATAGTGTTAGAAACAGTGTCTTACCTGCAAGACAGTGAGTGAGCCTACTTCAAGCTCACCAATTTATTCGTTTATCGATCCGAAGCTCTTCGCCTCGACTATCAAGGTGGGCCAGCGACAGTGAAAGGGAGTCCTAGCAATCTGTTCGCGGCATTCCTGGACGCATGTCGTAGGCTTCAGCGGTAGCAATATCCTTTCTGATCTAGCCATTTGTGATGAATTGTGCACATAGGTGCGACAGAGAAGCGAGTCGACAGCCGGAAAAGATACCAAAGACTGGGTTGTCCTGCGAGAATGATGCAGAAGCTTTAAGGGTGAGACAGTGGTCATACCCTGTGGGAGTGCCGCGGAAAATGTCGAGCCCGCATCTACTTATTGTAGTACACGAGGTGAAGTGAGGATAGAAGAGCGGGGACATCTGGTCTTAGCAGAGAATTGGTGCTGAAGTCAAAATATTCAGGCTGTGAACTGCGTTAGTACTAAGTAGTAGTTCAAACTCCGCCGCGCGAGTTGTTGCGTTATGGCACAGCGATCGACCGCCCAAATCCTTCATCGTTCTACCAACATGTCGACTCGCCTACGCTCAGCTTCCCCAAACGAAAAGCAGACAAGACGGGAGTCACTGGACCGTGGTGGAGAATACCGAAAGCGCAAGAAAGACAGAGGGCAAGATAGATATTCCGACGAAGAGAGTTCGAAAGAGTCGAAGGATTTACCACATCATGCGAAACCGCTCTCTGACGCGGACTATTTCCTGAAGAATGCAGAGCTTCGTGCTTGGCTAAAGGAAGAGAAAGATCGTGTATGTGTATCTAAGAAGCACGAGCTCTACGAGAGGTTCATCTAACTCCGATCGCCCCAGTACTTCGATGAATTGTCTGGTGAGAAGGCACGAAGGTGCGTTTCTGTCGTTTCATATTCAAACTCATTTTAAAACCCCTCTCATTTCTGGTCTATACTACTGTATCAGCTACTTCCGAAAATTTGTGAAGGTCCTGCACGGTTCACCTTATAGAATACTTCGATTTCGCTTAACGTTTTTGTAGGCATGGAACCACGGCAAGCTACGCAGTATGTCCCACAACATATGGATACGCTAAATGCAATACTAATATTCAATGTCCTCTATCCCGTTTCCGAAATTAACTGGACGAAGGTTCATACTATGCAGGCATTGATCCAGCATCACAATCTGCGTCTTCCCAAACAAATTATAAATGGTCATTTGCATCTAAACGGTCCCGTGCTGAGCAAGTAGCTATAGACATGGCGAGACAAGAAGTCGGCGCTGCAACCCGAGCCGTGGATTTGGATGCGTCTTCCCCCAGCGTATCTTCCGCTGCTGATAGACGCAAGACAGGCAGAACGATCGGACCCACACTGCCTTCTTCGTCTGACCTCACGCTGCTGCGCGAATCCGCTGCTGAATCCCGTGCCGCGGAACTGTCGTATGCGAAGAAGCGAGCGCGAAAAGAGGAGAAAGAGCGGATTGAAGATTTAGTGGGTCCGAAGGAAGTGGGAAGGGAGGGGATGCTTGAAAAGAAAAGAGCACGAAGAGAAGAAGGAAGAGCAAATCAAGCTGCAAAAGAGGATGCATTTGGCGAGTTCGATGAGGGAACCTTGATGGGCGGTGGAGATAGTTTCAAAGCAAGGTGTTTTCACATCTCATTTACAAGCATACGCGTATATTCAATGTTCTTTACAGAATTGCGCAGCGAGACGCCGCTCGCCGACGATTTGAAGAAAAGCGATTAGCCAATAGGGAAGACCCAACCGTAAGAGAGCGTCAAGAAGCTATCCGCGAAAAGGACAAAGCTACAATGGAGATGTTCAAACAGATGGCAAAGCAACGCTTTGGCTAGACCGCCCTTTTTTCTTTCTTTCTTCCAGGATCATTGTGTGATATGGGTTGCGGCTTACGATGCTTTCCATGATGATGATTCAGTAGGTATGTATCAGTAAAAAAAGATTGCATTTGTTTTCGCATTGCATGTGCATAAAACTCGGAAATAAGAAAACATAGAGGAGAAAGCATGCCAGAATGCAATAACGAAACCAAACAATCCGCCACTAGCCCATTCAAACGTATGTGTTTAAATGGTCGTCTCGTATGGTACAGGGACAATTGTCTGGGGAGTGTTGTCTTTTGTTTGAACAGTGTGTGCCTCCCGAGGTGCGGCCTGCACACGGCGCAGGAATGGAGGCTTCTCTGTTCATTGAGCCATATGAGTGAACACGGACATTACAATGAGAAAATAATACAACGTACCGCCCTTTGCCTTCGCTTCAGCCCGGAGATGCTCATTCCGCTTTACACGATCCAAGAATTCCTGACGGCACTTTGAGTGACGGATGTGTTCGACGCGGATATTCACGCGCTTTTCAATGTAGCGATTACCGACGACTTTGTTGACGATGACACCGACAGCATGGGGGGAAACATTGTAGACAATGCCAGTGCGTCTGAGAAATTAAGAATATCAGTATAAGCATCAATCTTACCAGATCACCCAAGACTCACCCGTGATAGAACTTGTGGGGCATACCCTTTTGCTGGGCAGCATTCGCCTTGATATCGACAATGTCTCCAACGCGGTAGTTTACAAGGAAAGTCGACATCTTGACGGGGCCATGGTCTGTTTAAAACATTTAGCATAGTTAACATACCATTCTCTCTCGCTGTACGCACCCTTGAAGCCCCGCTTGAACATATGGCGCGTACGCGCCCGGTAACCGAATGAGTGAGGCATCTTGAGGGCTTGAGGACGTCGGCGACCGGTCTTGAAGAGTTTACTGAGCTGTGAACAGACAGACTACTGAAAGTGAGGAGGTGAGTGCGTGAGAATATGTTTGTCATTAATGTGGCTTGTGCAACTGTATAGTACCAAACCCCGCGCCGCGGGTCCGTTTACACTACTGAGATTCATCGTCTAACGCGCCATTCGACAACCCTCAAGACACTATGCCTAGGTATGTTGTTCCTTCAAATCAGAGAATAGCCTTCTGACGACTCTGTAGGGCGCCAAGGAACCACAGCAAGACGTGAGCATTCATTTTCTTCAAGATCCACTTATATGTGGAGGGATGCGTTGTGCTGATCACTGTATCACCGCGCCCCATTTGTTGCATAACAAACCAGCTACAAGGTCCCCCGTCGCCCATTCGAGTCCGCTCGTCTCGATGCTGAGCTGAAGCTCGCCGGCGAGTACGGTCTCCGTAATAAGCGTGAGATCTGGCGTATCTCTCTCGTTCTATCGAAAATTCGTCGTGCCGCTCGTGAGCTGCTCAAGCTCGATGCAAAGGACCCGAAGCGTCTGTTTGAGGGTAACGCCCTCATCCGTCGTCTTGTGCGCATTGGTGTGCTCGACGAGACCCGCATGCGTCTCGATTACGTGTTGGCGTTGAAAATTGAGGACTTCTTGGAACGTCGTCTTCAGACTCAGGTCTTCAAGCTCGGCCTCGCTAAGAGCATTCACCATGCGCGTGTCTTGATTAGGCAGCGTCACATCCGGTATGTATATGGTCATCTTTATCCATATATCTTACTGAGAGTAAAATCAGCGTTGGCAAGCAAATTGTCAACGTTCCATCCTTTGTTGTTCGTCTTGACTCGCAGAAGCACATCGACTTCGCTCTTACTTCGCCTTATGGTGGTGGACGTCCTGGTCGTGTTAAGCGCAAGCGCGCTGCTGCTGCTGCTAAGAAGGAGGAGGGTGGTGAAGAGGAGGAGGAAGAGTGATCTATTTGCTCTTCTATTTTGTTCACTCATCTCCATGTTTTCATTATGGCTGCGTATGATACCTGATGTATGCATCCTTGTCTTCTCCCTGTATGATGACTACAGGTTCAAAATGACTTTCTTTCGGTCTATCCTTCCGTGAAAGAAAACGTATTGTCGTGTGACTATAGTACAAATAGGGTATGTGAGTGAAAGGGATGGTGATTTGTGTTATAGTATGGGTTGTTAATGCCTAATTTCTCTCTTCTCCATCGACCTCATGTAATCAAAGCTCAGCGGTCGTTCAGGTAGCCCAATTGCATTGCCTCGAGTTGAGTGAGATCTTGAACGTACATCCAGGCTCCTTGTCTGTTCGGAAGGGGATTGGTGATGTGCCGATCGGTACTGCCTATTACTATGCGTTCGCCATTGATCCCCAGGACGGGACCCTGCGATTTGTCTGCTATCATTGCGGTACTGCCTTCCGAAATCCCTTCCGTAGCTATTGTATCCTCTCTCGTAGCGGTCGTCCCTATCCTTACGATCACTCATGCGTTCCAGCAGAGAAGGCGGTGGCCGACCGTTCGAATAAGACAGCTGGACTCGTGACCTTGAAGATATGGATACAGCTCTGTCAAATGCACCGTTATCCATGACAGCCTTGAGTAGTTTTCGAGATTCCTCCATCTACAGGTTTGTAAGTCGACTTGTTCTACACAATACTGAAACTCAATACTCACATTTTTCGGCACCTGAATTACCTTACCCAATAGTGACTCCCCAGGTACTAAAGGAGATGAGCTGAGTGTGTCGGATGCATATCGGAATGCGTCTAAGACGGCACGTATCTTACTCGCCCCACGCGTAATGTCTTTATCTGCACACATTGTGAGTAAACGATTCTGCTCAATATTCGGACCTTCAGAAGCTGTATACCGGACATGAAAACAGTATGGAGATGAATGCTTACCGGGATTGATGATACATTCTACAGACAGCATAGGAGTTGCCTGTACTTTCCATTCCTTATTCTCTTTGGGGAAAATGTCCATGCCACTGACAGACACATAATGTGTTGCTAAAGGAAATTCATATGCATAATACTTGAAGAAGTCTTTCAGAAGCACCCCCAAAGATTTCTTCTCTGTCGGATGAGAAATGAAATCGGAGGGGAGATCCATAGGATTTCGCTAGTGTTTGAGCATGTTAGTAAAATGCTGAACTGACGATAGGAAGGACTGGAGTGAATGTACCTGCAAGAAGCTGATGCATATCAGCGTTATTGCATAGCTACTCAGTGTGCTTTGTGCTGCGTTATTTAGGCCTCTTGGAGACAAGAACATTTTGACGCATAAAATCAAAGCACGGAGTGCAGGCATTTCTTCGATATACGATTTCACTACGGGAATTGCTTTCCGGCCAGCGTCATCCCCGGTTGCAACACTAACGTCTACTTTGAGGGCGCCTGGGACATATCAAAAAGATAAGGTTGTAAGCCTAATATGCACAACACTGAGTACGCACCGAGGGAGGAGCTCGTACTGAAGCTAATAATCGGAACACGAGCAAAAAACACTCTTGTGACTTGCCGCGTGATCCCCGCCCTCACAAACTCATCCTCAATGTTCATCAAGCGACGCCTGACTTGCTTCTCCAGATACTGAGCCCCAAGATGAGTTCCAAGGTCTTCAAACGATATGACAAGGTCGATATCCCTAGTAGTAGGCCCATCAAGATGCAGCAACTTCTAAGGGACATTCGACAGCCTCACTCACCCGTTGGGTAGCCCCAGTCCAGTTGCAGTACTTCCAAAGGCTGATACATGAGCACTCCGCCAGCGAGACTGAACGACGGAGGTCATGTACGAAATAAGCATTTGCCGTGCTCGAGTTTCATATGGCTGAGGCGATAAGTAGGTTACCAAGCCGGATACTTCGTTGTGTAAACTGCAGAGAGGATTCAACCACATAAGCAAACTCCACAGTCAAAATTATTCTCACAGATCCTCTCGAGAAATGTCTTTCTCAGTACTTTGAGGTTCAACCCAAGGAAGAAAGGAGTCCTCCAGGATAGTGGCAGCATCCTTCAACTTGTCCAGGAAATCTGGCTTCTTCGGTAGCATTTCCCGTGTTTAGTCTTTTCTCCCAGCTTATGGTTGAGATAGGGTAGTGGATGTAGGTGAAGAGTAAAGTTCTGATCATGGGAGGAAGGAAACGCGGCTGCTCGTAGTACATAGCTCGCGTGTGTCGTGGCTGTGCCATTTCTCGCGTGGTTTTGCGTCACGCGCGAGCGTGTGCTATAAAGCTAAGAAAGACACTCCGAGACTCGAGTCGTCTCAGCATTACAGCACCACCATCTTGAAGCTGACAATCATTACAAGAAGACGATAGAGATAAAAAGAAAGATCTTCAACTACCATGGTGCATTATCAACCAGCAGGTCATTCTATTCCCTACTATTCATAGTGACCGTTGACTTAAGATTGACGCATTCAGTCAAGGTTGGTGGACGCCGACACTTCGTATCCGCAAAACCTGGCAAACCTGTGCTGAACCAGTACGCTACATCATATCCTCGAACTTCTTTTAGGTTGAGACATCTCATGTAGAGAATCCTCCACAACGCCGGAATTGGGTACGGTGGACTATCCTCGACCAGCCCCATCAGTCGGACAAACGTTGTTCAAAAGGGAGAAAGAGAAGTGACAAGGCTTTGATGAATTCCACAAGGTTAAGTGGAATGAAATAGGGCAGCATCAGACGGAGAATAGGGCGCCCGCCAAGTATTTCAACCTTCCAAGGACAGAGCAGAGTCTGGGAGGTCGTATTTGCCACCAAACGATTTGAAGCCTGAAGCTGAACGAATCGACGCTAGTAAACCGGTCGGCCGAATGCTAAGATTTGATCAGCCAGGCAACTGTACAATATCCTCTACTGTCAATCCCTTTCGCACAGATGAGCTTGAGAATCAAATGTCACACCAAGATACAGCCTCAGCGCATACATCATATTGACATGTCGAATCGTAGAGACACATGAAGGAGGAAAACATGATAGCGAAAGAAGTGATGACGTAAAAGATCAAGCAGTTAAACCAGCCTTTGCTTTCTTGCCCCTCAATTTCTTCGCCGGAGTTGGTTTCGGTTCCCTCTGAGCAGCGTGTAGAGCAGAGACTCGGGCAAGAACAGCCTGAGGGAGAAAGCATCAGTAATGTCAACGTTAAGGAAATATACGAGAGAAGGAAAAAAAGAAAACCACAGCCAAAACACTGTTAGCGCCAAAGAGTCGGGCAGACGCGAGGTGCATCGAACGTGACCCGATAGCGACATGGCGAGGTGCCCGCATGAAGTTGATCGCTTCATGCGAGAAGGGTTGATATTGCAAACATGTCCACGCCCGACCTTCATTCACCTTATGGCGGATCCGGTGGGTTCTAACGAGAGTGCATAATGTACGAAGAGAGTCGATTCAAGAGAAACGAGCAAAAATAGACAAGTAGCTCTGAAGAACTGGACTTAATACTACTCACCTTGCGCAAATCTGGCCTGTACCCAGACTTCGCGGTATTTGAAGCGATACCAACAGCACGACGGGGTCCAGAACCTCGTCGAACAGACGTAGTGTGACGAGAGCTCTTGACAGCGAAGGGTGATGATTTGGTCTTGCGGGTCGTGATCTGAATACCGTTTCCGCTATCCTCCACGTTAATTGTCTTTTAGTTAGAACAAAGATTCTCAGTAAACAATAAATTATAAAGTACACAGGCGTCATACCTTCGCGTTAGCGAGACCAGAATATTTGTATGAGTGGATATTCAAAGGATTGCCCTTTAAAAACTGTCAATACAAGATCTCAACGCAAGTTATCCACAAAACTCACCGGTTCCTTTGAGAAGATAGGGCCCTCAGGAACCTTCTTCACAATGAAGGAGTTGTTGCCCTAGCGAGCAGAGTTTAGTCCAAGTAATATCCTCAGTATAAAAGTCATATCATACACGGATGAGAAGCCACTGAAGGTCGGAAGACATTTTGGAAGAAGGGGTTTGTCGTTGCGTTAAAGTAAATCCCGAACAGGAAAGCTTGGTCGGCCTCACAAAACTGTACAGCACCTGAGTCAGCTCAGGCTGAGTCCCGGGAGCAAGAGTCTGAGATCGTGAGTAAGTAGACTCGTAAACCAGTCGTTTATGTTTTTTGAAGGAAACGACTGGTACGACTCAATCAGAAGGAGGCCAGTCACCTCATTGTGACCCATCGGTCACAATGTGCCTGATTATTCAGCTTCGGGTGAAAATTTTCACAGGGTTCTTAGATTGCCGGTAGTTTCCCGAGTCCCGGTCACACCGTTTTTTTTAAATTCAACTTGTATTAGAATCAGATAGCGAATACATACAGATTTTGCTACATCTATACTATCATACTGCTTCTTGAATTGCGACAATGCGCTCGAGTTGTTTGAAGTCGCGCAAGCTTCGTTTTCGCATTTTTGCTTTTTTATTTGTGGATACACTCGGTTTGAATTAAGTTCACCTGGAGTAAAAGGAGTGAATGTTATATTTTGATTACGCTCCCCTAAAGGGCGCTTCAAAGGTGTAGAATATGGCATAAATCAACTACGACATAAATACGACGCCGTGGTACGTTGTAGTAGGAAAAGAGGCGCGTAGGCGCGCGCGTCGGTCCTATGGCCGGCGCAAATCGCGTGCGACTTTCACACTTGATATGGTTTACTCTCACGCGCTTTGGGAGAAATCCGAGTCTATTCCTCACATGGACATGCATCCATATATGGACATGCCTCTATATACGGTTGGTCTGAGGTGACTCAGCAACTTCTGATTGAGTCGTACCAGCCGTTACACAACATTATACTAACGGCTGGCTTGCGAGCCTAGTGAGTAAGCATCTCCTGCTTTAGCGCAACTGCAAGTGTACAGGCTGAACACACACTATCACGAAGGAATCACGGTAGTTAACTGCAGCATCGAACTGGACTAGCCTCTAGAAACTGACAAAATATAGAAGCTACCTCTCCATGACGTTCAATGTATATTCATGGGCTTACCATTGTTTTTTCCGATATAGCCGACTGGTAGAGGGTGATGTACACAGCAGTGTCACCCGCGACGTGCTGGACACATGTTCCCAGCGTTGTGTACAGGATGTCGTAAAAAGGTGGTTCCCATGTGTCCAAAAACTGGACCCCATACTCTTTTTAAGTTGTTAAAGGTGTAACCAGGTTTAAATGTGCACTCCAGGTATACGAAAACTGATTTCCAGGTGTTTGAAGACCTGGTTTCCATGTTCCCATTTGCATGATCTGCTCACAATAATTTAAAAAGAATTCAGAATATATAAATATATATTATTTATTTTCATTTTAGCTCATATTGCGTACTCTGTACATATATATATTGTTTAAATAACATTATACTACTGATACACACTCTCAGCAGTCATAGCGACAGTCTCGACGGTCTCCGTGGGGCACTTCGTGGAGTTGTGAAGCTTGTCGAACAACGGCGGGTAATGGATAGCAGATAGCAAACTCCGCAAGGAAGTAAGTCTCCGCCATCATCAATACTGTGCACCGCCAGATTAGTATGCCTTTTTGGTACAGACAATGCAATCAGATACCAACGTACCAGCTTGGATGGGTACAATCCTTTGGCGGTCTCTCCGGTCAATCAACTTAACAGTCTACTCCATCCAAGATGACATTCGCTACATCGCTGACCTTGGCACAAGATGGGGCACAGGTTGAGCTGTTACGATGTCAACACTAGATTAAACAGAAAACAGACAAGACCTCACAGTCATAGACTCTAACAACTGAGTTGTGGTAGATAACTGGCTTGCCTGCCCTTTTACAATTAGCAATCATCATCTTCTGCGCAAGGAACACATAACTCACGAGGATCCCAATAACCAAATCGCCACACGCAACCATGACACCATCGCGCACATTGCGAGTCTTGTCCAAGCGGGCAACACCAGCTCGTTCTTGATCCAGACGACGATCTTGATGCTTGCGCCTTCCGAGCCAGCCATTTCGTGGATGTCGAACACATCCGAGCCCTGAGCGCGCCGGATTAACGGCGCAAAGACCACGTCGACTTTGTTCTTGACACCAAAGAGCAGTCCGAACTCGACTTTCTGCGAGAGCGCAGGCGGCCCTCCTGGTGTTGTCGATGACAATCTGGTTGTCCTTGCTCATCAGCGTGCAATACCCACTCAGAGTTGTGAGAACATTAAGACGCACCAATGTTCACGTCTGCATGCTGTGAGCTTCTCGCAGACATTAGCAATGTTTAAAAAAGGTAGACACGGACGTTCGTGCCATTGACGGAGAGGATGATGTTTTATGAATGGAGTCGAGAGAAAACTTACAAGTCCAACTCTGCTGTCATGTGACCTAACAAATTGAGGGCCGGCTGTTAGGGACTTGCAATTTTTTCAATGAAATGTCCAGAGCGTGCAAAAAGCTTGCTACACATAGAGAGTGATATGTGTGGCCCAGGTACAATATTTCAAGATCTGGTAGACAGGTTTCAAAAAAATGGCATACACCTGGGTTTTTTTCCATGTGGTGGCAAGGTATTTCACACATTCTGACCAGTTTTTGGCCGAGTCTGGAACCCAGGTCTTGTCTTCAACGTTACTTGCACTTCAAACTTGATTGCGGTACATTCGTGTACCTGTCCATGACTGTCGTCAATGACTCGTCATAGTGGTGTTTTAATTCGGTCAGTAATATCACCATTCATCAAAAAATTCTTGCATCTTAATAGGCTGATTCCCAGCATAATAAGTTTGTTTTGATCTACACTGTCATACGTGGAGCGCCTCCTGATCTTCAAATGATCTTCCATTCTTATCCGTATGTGGGACTTGTGCCAGGACAGCAGCGCACTCATATGCATATTTTACTTTCGTTGCTTGCAGTCTTCACCCAAGTCCTGAATTTCTCAGCTGGACTGTCAGTCTCTTCTTTCTGCTAAATACTAAAGGGGCGTCATAACCTCCAGTCTATCTGCTTCCGTGTGGGACTTCTACTTGCCGATATCTCATCGCACGCTTCTCACTGCCCGATCATTTCGCACCCCCTTGCAAGTTCCGTACGCATCCACTTCACCACGCCGGTTCACGGGATACTATTTAAACCACACACATCTGTGCACATAAATCTTCGAATGGCCTCATGGCAACTCTGCAACTCTGCAGGTCTCCGCTTTTCTGTTGGAGATAACCAATTGCATCGCCTTTCCCTTCACGTCACGATGTACCACGAATGTGGCTGCGCTTGTCCGATCATGAAAATGCCACCTCTGGCTAGGCAGCCAATAATCCGATAAACGGTTCCAGATATCACCTTCGTGGAAGTTGTAGACTCATTGCCTACTAGTATACTGATAAAACTCAATTTCTTTGTTTTCATCACCCATCAATCGTGCATTTCTTCCTTTCCTTCTCATGGAAACGGACTTGGGTGAGGACTCCGTCCAATGAACCTTATCTCCAGCACACTGCCTTCGCTTCCTGAGTAGCCACAACTCATATTTCTTTACTCCAGCTCCCCGGCTCCGAAAACAAAACAACTCCTGCCGACTGTACCTCTCCAGTAGGACTTCAGCTTATAGGAGTGAAACCCACAGATTCCATTTCTCTCCCAAAGCTTATTTTCAATGATATCATACGGACGACTCGACTTTCCATCTCAATTATGTAGCTGACGACATGTATGTTGTCATTTTCCCGTATATCGCGATGCTCAATGTTAACCCGGCAGGAGGTATAAAGAGGACAGACGCGAACCAAAATATTACGATCAACAGTCGTTCGTGCCACTCTTCATATCACTCAAGCTCGTCTCAGTGCCAAACTGCTTGCGAATCCTAATGATGCAGTTCTCCCGCGTTATCTCACTTCTGGGTTTCTTCGCACTCGGTACCCTTGCTCTTGCGACCCCCCTCTCGCAGATTGGAAAACGCGATAATGCGGCTATAGAGAATGTTATCCAAAACCTGAAATCCTCCACCGACTCTATCCTTCCTCAAATCAGTAAGTTCGCTTTTTGTTTGATTATGAGAGTTAACAGTTTTGATTCGATTTGAAGGTGCGCTGGGTACAAGTGGAAATGCAACCTCCGACACAATCACGCCCCTCATTGGACAGCTTACTACTGCTCTTGGCACTGCGTCCACTGACCTTGGAGCCCTCGATGCCACCCCCTCTTCCAAACGCCAGACCAACGACGACATAGCTGACCTCGTTGCAGGGATTATCGAAGTACGAACGTTAGAATGCATCTATCTTCGAAATCACTTCTGACTTCTGTGTTATCTTCACAGGATATTACCAACGCACTGGATACCCTACTCGGAGACGCTTCCGCCATTCCTGAGCTTGGTGACCTCCTGGCTGGCGTTGACACCTCGCTTGATCAAGTTTTGACTGGACTTGAAATCCTTCTTGCTGGTGTTCTCAATCTTGTTGCGAACCTGTGAGATCCGATTTTCAACGAACACTCGTACTTAACTTATATTGACAATTTCATTTTGTAGACTCGTCGATGTTGCAGGGTTGCTCGAACAACTTGCGTTTGGTCTTACCCTTGCTTCTTTGGGCCTTTAGTTACAGCTAAACAACATTCAAAGCTTTCGGTGAATTGTACATCTACTGACTATAATGAACTGTTCGGACCTTTGCCCTGTACTTTTTTACCCCGAATTTCGGATAAAGACTGTATATACTAGCTACCTGTTCGAAAAGTGACACTTGCTCGTAATTCGGACTCAAATATATGTGTCATGTCAACTAAATGCGCGCTCAACATGGTTGGCAGTGCGTACGTTCCGAGAATCCAATCCACGTTTGGCAATTACACACCAACTTGAAGGTGGGCTCACTGCATGTGCTCGGCCGGTCACCTCTCTACTCAAACGCTTTCTTCGCTAACTGAGCGGCAGTTGCTGACGTTTAATTATGTCGCACAACATCACATTATTCTATTCATTGCACCCGCCTGAATCTACAGAGGCACCGCCATTGGGGACGCCTTCAAAGACGTACGAATTTCCCCTAAAGTCGGGAGCAACGAATAAGCAGGGAGCATACTACAATGCATTGCGGGAAGCTATCTTAGAGGCGAAGGTCAAGATCGGCGAAGATCTTACGGTTTGGAGAGATGCGGTGGGAACGCTGGAGGACAAGAAGGAGCCGAGAAAAGTGAAGACAGATGACAATGGTGAACTAGAGGAGAGCGACGACGAACAACCCTGACCTTCGTTCATAGCAATTGAGGTAATGTCAATGGGACCTGATTTGGAACTAATCTGATGCATAATGTAAAGACAGGTATCGTATTTGTGACGAGGGATTATGGTCGAGGTTGACTCGTGATGAGGACGGGAATGAACTACAGTGGTGGAGAAACAGTCTACTGCCTCTTCTCCTTCCCTCTAGGCCTCTCTTTTACCACCATTTTATTGCTGTTTTTCGGCCCCTTAGGACCAGGTCTCCTTGTCCGTTTCCCTTTTGTAAGCCAACCCCAGATAGAACGTGGGTGTTTATTACCCTTCGATTTTCCTCGTCCACCTCCGTGAGGATGATCATTCCTGCCAACAGTCAAGCAGATGATATAGTATGATAATAGGATACACACCTGTTCATGGCAGTACCTCTAACGTGAGGCCTCCTCCCTAACCAGCGATTCCTCCCTGCTTTCCCTAAAACTCTGTTTCTCCAAAGTGGATTACTGACTTTTCCAATTGTGGCGAAACAATTTTGCAGAACCAGGCGGACCTCCCCACTCTGCAACTTCACTTGTGTGTACTTCCCATTCTCTTCATGAGTAACCACTGTCGCCCAAGTTCCAGCAGAACGAACGAGAATGCCGGCTCTCTCAGGAAAGAGAGAAATGCAGTGAATTGGTGTTCCGGGAGGAATAAGCTTCAGAGGAAGGACATTTCCCGTTTGCACGGTAGCTGCTCTCAAGAGACCGATGATGAGTGATTGCGTAGAGGTCTGGCCCACGGACTCAGACTCGGATTCAGATTCGTCGTCATCGTCCTTTTTTTCTTCCTTCGGCGCCATAGATATGTCCAAATTTCCATCGAATCCTGGAACAATTCCTGCGGGTACGCCGCTTCGAAAGCTTCGGACGACGTCGCCAGGACGGAGTCCCTCAGGTGCTAATATATAACTGAAGCGCATTCCATCGTTCGCTAGTGTAGATCGAGAACGTATGAGGGCGATGTGAGCGGAGCGACCGGGGTCGTACTCTATTCGAACCACGTCTTGAGGACCTCCATCGAGGCGTTTGAAGTCCACGATACGTATTCGACGTTTGTGTCCCCCTCCACGATGTCTCACAGTTATTCGTCCTTGGTTATTTCGACCACCTTTCTTTCGCAAAGGGACCGTAAGCGCGAGAATGGGTCGGCCCTTCCATAAATGTTCATTGAGAGGTCTTTTAAGGTGTCGAATACCAGGCGTGACGGGCTTGTAAGTTTTAAATAAGGCAGATGTCCGCGCGAGGGCTTCATTGATATTTGAAGGCCTCGTTTCAGTAGCGTAGCATCTTGTTGCACTACTGCTTTGTATTAAAATAGGTGGGCGTGAAGTAGTGCAGGCCTTAAGGAGCTGCAGGCCAGCCCTTGCAGCAGAGAACATGGAAGAAGGAGAAACACGGGTATTAGCCGACGCGTCACATTTCAACTTTGAAGTACGCACGCGCCTTTCCCTCCTACTTGTAGTACTTTCATCGCGATGGTATGTAAATACTAGCATTTGCACGGTATTCTCGTCAATTAAGGCTTCGTAGGCGACACAAATTACAACAGGGACCGCTGAACTAAGGGATGTCACAAAAATGGAGCGAATCGGTACTCTTCAATGATAGTTCGAATGAGACATGAATTGAATCATCTTTTACAGGTGCTCATTCTCATATCCACGGTCTGGGGCTGGATGACCGGTTAGAACCAAGGGCCAGCTCCCAAGGACTGGTTGGGCAAGGGAAAGCACGCAAGGCTGCTGGCTTTATACTGAAAATGCTCAAAGAAGGGCGCAAGGCGGGCGTTGCCATATTGTTTGCTGGACCTCCGTCGACTGGAAAGACAGCTATAGCTATGGGTAAGCCTTCCTTCCCATCGTTCCCGACTACATGCTCTCTAATTATGGGCTAGCTATGGCTCAGACCTTAGGCTCGGACGTGCCTTTCACTATGCTTGCTGCGAGCGAAGTCTTTTCACTCTCTATGTCGAAGACCGAAGCTTTAACTCAGGCATTTCGCCGAAGCATTGGTGTTCGTATAAAAGAAGAGACCGAAATAATTGAAGGAGAAGTTGTAGAGATTCAGATTGATCGTAGTCTAACCGGAGTAAGTGACAACCCTACTGTGTTTGGGGCAAAGTTCAATTACTTTTAAATAGGCAACAAAGACCGGAAAGTTGACAATAAAAACTACAGATATGGAGACAATTTATGATCTAGGGACGAAAATGATCGACGCACTGTCGAAGGAAAAAGTGATGGCGGGCGATGTTGTTTCGATAGACAAAGCGTCTGGGAGGATAACAAAACTTGGGCGCTCGTTTGCTCGCTCAAGAGATTATGATGCTATGGGAGCAGATGTTCGTGGCAGTATCCTGTTTTGCCTCTCCGCTGTTCTGACTGACATGCTACTGCTAGACGAAATTTGTACAATGTCCAGACGGAGAGCTACAAAAGCGCAAAGAAGTCGTCCATACAGTGTCCTTGCACGAGATTGACGTCATCAATAGCCGTACTCAGGGTTTCTTAGCATTATTTGCTGGTGACACTGGCGAAATCAAGCCCGACTTAAGAAATCAGATTGACTCGAAGGTTGCTGAATGGCGAGAGGAAGGGAAAGCGGAAATAATTCCAGGAGTACGTACTATGAAGTTGCATTTCTGACTGACAATAATTCTCGTCATCAGGTCTTATTTATAGATGAAGTCCACATGCTGGACATAGAGTGTTTCTCGTTTCTCAATCGTGCTTTGGAAGACGAGCTTTCACCATTAGTGATTATGGCAACAAATAGAGGAATGAGTCGTATTAGAGGGACAAAGATTAAAAGTCCTCACGGTCTCCCTGTGGATCTCCTTGACCGGGTCTCGATTGTGAGCACGAAACCATACACCGATGACGAACTGGAGGAGATCATAAAAATTCGGTGAGCCGTTTTTCATAGGAACGGAATCGGTATACCGTTACTGAGTAACTCAAAACGCTTAGTTGCCAAGAAGAGGATGTAACCCTGACACAGGACGCACTACGTGTGTTGACGTCTATGGGATCGGAGACCACTCTGCGCTATGCGCTAAATTTGATATCATGTGCCCAAATTGTTGCAACGAAACGAAAATCGGAGCAAGTGGACGTAGAAGATCTCAAACGCGCATACAATTATTTCATGGACGAGAAGCGCAGTGTGCAGTGGATGGAGGAACAACAAGGGGACCTCGTATTCGAGGAAATTGACACTGAGGTGAATTCATCGGCAGCCCGAATGGAAGAGGATTAGTCCGCATCCGAGAGATTCTTCCGTCGTGGCTCCGTCTCATCAATCAAATATGGAGACGCAGTCCACTCTGCTGGTCGAAGTTGTTGATCTGCCCTTTTATGGTCCATTTGCTCTCAGGGGTTATCATCGTCCATACAGTTTCTTTGCTCCCTTTTGACGGTATAATTATTTTGCATAGTATTATCACTTCCTCTGTTGTGATCTTCGTGTTCTCTATACGATTCGCTTGCTAAAATCAGCCTCCTAAATTCAGGATAAGGGACTCCGACGTAATATTGAACTTGTGTCCGCGAGCTCACGTAACTTACATACACGCATGCATTAGGATGCATTCTCATTCCAGCAGCTCCTCAAATCCAAGGGAACATCTCCATAGACTGGACAGACGGTGTGAACACGCTCACTATTGCTTAAATATGCTAATATCTTCAAAAATTCCTTGACAGCTGCCCTGCGGTACCGTTCGAACGCACTTGTACAAATAGACTATGAGGTAGCCAGTCGCGCTGGCTGATATTCAGTCAGTGATTACCTTGTTGGTCGATGTCCCAGATGAAACCTCGGTACGAACCTGCTTTGATTTCCCCATCTTCGACAGCTCACTATACAGTCCCGTACGGTCGGACCTTTCACTTCCGCGGATCCGCCGTCCTTTATCCATGATTGTGTCTTCTTCCTCCGTCCCCCCACACTGGCAATAGATCGTATCGTTTCAGTATCCGGCTCCGGCAGCGGCTATAAACAGCCTTGCACTAATTCTGTCCGAGCAACCCTGCTTGAACCTGCTCAGCTGATTCTCTTTTGTCGATTGTCTGTAGTTATTTGTCGCATGGGGGACACAAAAAGTGTACTCGAGGCATCCAAAGAGCTTGACAACGTAAGTTACATCGAAGACGTGCATGGCTCTCGTGCAAGGCGAATTCTCGCATCTATGCCGCTAGACTATGGCCTTCTTCTTGCCCCTCTAGAGCCAAGAAAAGACCGAAGCATCTGACGGGTGTCCAGCGCCCGCTTCTTTGTAGCAAGCCGAGCGCAGCCGATTGCATCCACATACATCATAGGACCTTTCAATTTCCTCGGAACCGCCCTGCATATGTGTCTTGCAGTCCTGCTACCGTGCTGCCCCTGGCATCTCTTCGCGTGACTTCTTGTTCTATGCCTCAGATCATGGCCGCGACTTATTTCAAGGTCGCTCTGCTGGATGCCTACAAATCAGATGAACCGGCCCGCAGGTTTGAAGGGTAGTATATGAACAGGAGGGCAGAATTGCCCCATCTTACCTCCCTTATCCTCGATCCGACTTTCAACCTTCTCTCCCGAACGTTCACCGACCTTTACTCAACGGTAAGCTTGTCCTTGATACTCAAGGCTATCTCCACGATTGTTATCATTAACTAACATCAATTAACAGATGCTAAGCTCAAGTAACCAGGATCAGACCCAGAGAACATTGAGACAAAAGTTGCGCGAAAAGATCAATGGAACGTTCAGACGAGTACGGAAAGTCTCTTAAGTACAGGTTCCTGCGAGCTAAATATCCCTGACTATACAGAACAAGTATCCCGATGTCAACCTGTATACATTAAATTGTCCATCGCAAACTTTTTCGGAATGCAGCACTCTCGTAAGCGTTCCATATTCAACTGATTGTTTTATCATAAACTCAGAGCCTGCTTTGTACTGAAGGTTGGCTTCGTTATTGAGGATAGGCAGGTCAATCTGTCCTCTATATCCTTAGAATCAAACACAAGCACCGTAAACGAATGCTTTCCCTCATGCAAGACCATAACTAATGAATTCTTTAGCTTGATCTTAACCCACAAGACCAGGCGTGGACGACCACATCCACACATACTCGACCAGACCAGCAGAATTACCTAAGTTCTGTATCACATCAGTCCGTGTCTGAGGTAAGCTAAGCCACTCGCCGAATTCCAGTACACTGAGCTGTCCTTTAGACGAGCCTCTTAGAGGAAGAAGAGTGTTCTTGGAATATGCCAAGGAAAATGCATTCGGCTGGGCAAAAAAAATCTCGATTTGTGATCCTTTCGCGCAAAAACAAGCAAACGAAGTCGATCATCGGATTGGTGGTACGCATGAATTTCGACGACAAGTAGATGGGATTCTGACATACTTGCCTACTAGCCGGAGCTCCTCGAACCTCAAGAGCGCTCGTGGATGTAACGCCGACTACGTAAACGCGAGGCACTCGTTTGATGTATACTGCAAATCTCTAAGTTACCATATCTCTGAGTGAACTATGGTCGGGCCAATGACATGGTTTTATTATTAAAGTGTATTTTAAATATTTTATAGGTAGTGTAATGTGCAATGAAATCTTGTAAATTTGTACAACATGCGCTTTGCGTGCTCTCGGTTACAATGACAGAAGTTGAATTGTATTCATGTAGAGTCATGTACGTTCGAACGATGGAACGACGACAGACTCTCTTTCACATTTACGTGAGTACTTGGGACCCGCACACGTGCCAAGTGCTACTTTTTTGTATCTCGAAGCCGGGTAGGATCGAAAATCTCTTCCTTCTCACTACTACCTCCACGATGGATGAACTCGGGGGTCTTTGACCCCCCTTCTCCGTGACGCCTCTTCCTTGTTGATTCTGCATAGACTTATAGACGTATAGACATCATCCAGCAGCGACATTGCACGTTTTATCTGGGTCCTGGGCAACATTTTGCATATAGATTCCTTAGACGTATAGACGTACAGGACTTGCAGTTGCAGAAGAAGCATCATGCAAGAATATTATCCATCCGGGTTTCTGTTTCCCATTTCGACATTGAACAAGCATTCTGCGGAGGCTGTGGCGGATGTTCTTAAGAAACTTCAATTCATCTTTCGACATCGAGGCTCTACTGATCCAGTCATGATTACGGACCAAGTGAAGGCTGTTCAGCTAAGCAAAATTACTGCTAATATCTCGGCCAAGCGAGGAAATAATGAGCAGGACCTAGTCACGGATTCCGGATACGCATCTGCGGAGGAGGACGATGAGAAGATTACGGGTAGTGGCACCGTGGAGGATGAGGATGCGCAGGATATTCTCAACGTGATAAGAAACGATCCTTTCGAACGAGATTCCGTCGTCCGTTGGCTCACTGGGTTCGTAGCCCGATCGTCTTCCTGGATTTACTCCTACTCTGATGACCTATCCGCCGACGAATCTGAGGAGCGGGAAGCACTTGTCGAGGTGGCGGCATCTCTATTGACTAGCTTTGCCGGTGCTGACGAGGAGGACGAAGCTTTGGCCCGTCGGTTCGATTTTACGCTCGACAAGGATGATGATCTCCTGGGCACTTCTGTTACGGTGGAACTTAACGACGCACCACTTTTATCAGCCGACCACAGCTCAGTTGGACTCCAGAGTTGGGCGAGCTCAATCATATTCGCTAGACTTCTATGCCAACGCCCTAAAGCATTCGGTTTTCAGCCAATTCCAGGCCGAAAGCTTCGGATCTTGGAGTTGGGAGCTGGCACTGGACTCCTCAGCATCGTCTCGTCGAAAATATTGGCGGTCTACCGTGACTCGCATGCTCATGCTTCGGAAATTGTCGCTACTGATTATCACCCGGACGTCCTCACCAACCTCGGGCAGAACGTAGACTCAAATATTACTTCAGAAGATACGGCGATCAGTGTAACCAAATTCGACTGGCAATATCCGTCTACTAATCCGCCCTTTGATAGGGAATTTGATATCATTCTCGCCGCCGATGTCATCTACAACCCTTGCCACGCAAAATGGATTAAAAGCTGCGTAACCCGCTTGCTCAAGAGGCCTTCGAAGTCCTCTACGGGAGGTTGGTTTTGGATGGCAATTCCGATCCGTACAACAGGCCGTCACGAAGGGATGCACTTAACCGTTCTCGACGTGTTCCCCCTCGCCCTAGCTGACAACGAGATCATTCACGGGGACAACGACCTCAAAACGACCATGGTCCAGGACTTGCCCAGATATGATGGAGTAGGCAGAGCGGATGAAGCTGGCTACCGCCTTTTCAAAATCTGTTGGGTGTAATAGTTAATTCAGCTTACCGTCCTTTGTCCACCTAATCGTCTGGTCAGCTACATAGGATAATCTTATTAATGATATCAGACTCCCGAAGAACAAAGTAAGGTTGGAAATACATCTACTCAATCCCCCATGTTCTATACCTTCAAGAATAAATCAACCCACGTACAACTCGGACATACAAATTGCAAAATAAACAAGGGAAGTTGCGTCGGAAATTTTCGTTCGAATGGATATTGGTCGTTATTGCTGGGGGTATAGATCATCCACGGCTAAGGCCACATAGAGCGTAGGCGGCGGTCATGATGTCCTCTTTGTCCTCCTCGCCCTCTTCCGAGCGTTCGATGGAGGTGGATGCCTTAACTTCACAGTGTTCCAAGGATAAGGAGGAAGGGAATGTCTCATCCCAGTCAATGTCGCTCTGGCTTGCATCTGGTGTAATAGCCTCGTGACTTTCGTTGATGCTCTCTACTTCCGTATCGTCACATTCCGTTCTATTGTCCGATATCGTCGCACTCTCTGAGTCGAAAGACGGAAAAAGACATTGGTCATCGAGGCTATCTCTCGGCCTTTCGGTCTTGTCAGCCAGGCGAGCTGCAGCGCAGGCCCACTCCAACGAAGGCTTTGCAGCCCGAGACGAGTGCGTGGTAGAAAAGTCCAAGATGTCGCGTGAGAGGGGGCTACAAGGGGATGCTGGTGGCTGGATTGGGGAGGAGGGCATGGCATCCCAGACAGCCTCAGCGTCCTTCTGTGAAGCGTGTCGAGTAAGCTTGGTGGGCGTGCGGGGTGTGAGCGTAGTATGTTCTGCTCGAGATGCAATCCGATCCAATGATAGAAAGCCGCATGAGGCTCTAGGGCGATTAGCATTCGGTAAGGATGCAGAGGGGCCTAGTGGCCGGTTCGGATAAGAAAAGCGTCGGCGAGCGTCTACAGGGTGATCTGATGATCTGTGCAGAGCCCCGTATTGCTCAAGTGCAGGAGGGGGTTGGCTAACATTAGCGCGGTTCGTCGAGTTGTTCAATGCAACTTTTCGTTCTATCTGCCGTTTGTTCTGAAACCATATAGTGACGGATTTAATATCCCTATTAGGTGGTGTTGAGCATGCATGTGGGTGGCCAAAGAAAATATAGTTGTGACGTACATTGCCGCTCTCTGCGCAACCTCTTCGCGCTCCTCTCGAGTAGGGTGTGATGTCTTATGGAACACTTGCTCCAAAAGAATTAATTGTCCTTGGGTGAAGCGTTTACGAGTACGTTTTGACTTCGTCGGTGTTGTTGTACTTGAGGTTGACTCAGCTGCAGAAGTTGTGGATGATATGGACGACTGGGACGAAGTCCTAGATATACCATGACACGACATTTCTGCCATTGCAATGAGGAGAAGCACAAGCAGGTTGGGTGGCAGAGTGGTCAAGAGTGTGTGGACAGCGGAAGCAAATGCTACGGACTACTATATATCGTGTCACGCTCATCACCGACGCGTACGTAAAATCCCAACTACTAGTACCGCGGCAAACGCGTTAACATTGCACGTCACGTGCGTGAACAACTTGAACGCGCCGTCGCTTCAAGTTCGTGACTCCAAGTCCAGCTACGGTCACATACTGGTAGGTATGGTCACGGGTAAGTCAAGTCTCAAGAGGGCGTCGAAGCACTATAGTACTCAGGCTGTACTTGTGGGTCCAGTTCCGTCAGAGTCTCACAATACTACCATGACTGGATTTCAATTAGATGACAATAATAAAGCTGAAGCTACAATGCGAATAGCAAACACTCACTTATGCAACACGATGAGATATTCATTATTTTCATATCACCAAAGTTAACAATCACAAAGTATGTACATGTTAGTGGGAAGACAGTTCATATATATATATATATATCGCATACTCTTGTAAAACATCGAACGGTATCAAGATTATGAAGCTAGTACATATTGAAGGCACTTCAACCTTACAAAGACATGTTTGAACTACCGGCCCAACGTTCTCAGGTGATGAGGATGTGCAAGATTACGCAATGACCAAAGCCGAGCACTAAGATGTCCAAGTTTCTGTACGCTCTGCTTTGGCACAAGACAACGACCTTTTGAAAGAGTCGGCCTGCAATTTGACTTGAGAGCGATAAAAAGAACCGTGGCGCTCAGACAGATCAACACACTTATAACCTGTGACTTGGTCCGTGCGGCATTCTCACATAACCGACCAGGGCCTGCCGATGTCACGGTGGTCGGTCTCTAACTTGAAGCCCGCACCGGACGCGACGCAGAACCTCCAAGAATGACCGTACATCAGCTATCAAGCTCAAAATCATCCTTCGGTCAAGTTCGGTATTCGCCCTCTCGTACGTACTAGTAGTAGTAAAAGTCAGTCATTCGCCTTACATTGTATCGTTATCTTGTTCTATTGTACATACTGTACTACCTTAGGTGACCCGGATTCACCATGGTACCGATGAAGCGGAGTAATATGAAGTAGCTATCGAGCTTGGCCGTCTAGATATCTGATTAATGCTTAACGAACGTCAACACAGATGCAGTAACTTCAAGTTGTCGGATAAAACGATACGGTATTTCGGTTGGCAGCAACTTATAAACTTGAAAGCGTGAGAAGATTCATTGGGCTTCACCCACGTGCAGAAGGATCAGCGACGCGTTTTGTTCAACTCTTTCTTCGTTTTCGTCGCGGGCGCCTCAGCTTTTGAGAGCTAAGCCTTCATTGCTGCACGCCATGGCACGCTTCAGGGCTTATGACAGCGAAAGTGAGGACGATGCTCAGCAGTCCGACTCATCCAAGCCCCTTCAAACCGGGAATGGCCCTCCTCCAAACGTCTCTAAACCAACTCCCCGACGAGCCTCCTATGCTTCTTCGTCTGCCTCGTCGTCATCATTATCGCCGGAGAGTATTGAAGACGATGCTGAAGATAGCGAGGAAGACTCTATTATGGACGAGGATGAACTACGACCTACTCTAGACCATCATCGTGAAGTGGATGAAAATGACGAGCCCCGACCGTGGCCCCAGCAACTCGACCTCGAGCCCCATCGCGTTCATGTAATGCAGACATCGCTATTCAGAGTCCCGGAACTCGCCAAAGATGCACACAGGGAACCGACTCCCTTTCTTAAACACCGTCGGTCCACAGATACTCATGTAGAAACGAAGACAGGTCCTCCTCGGACGTCTTTCGCAGCACCTCGATCAAATCCTCCCGCTCGCAAATATGCTCGTGTAGCGCCTACTGCTTCTATAGCACAAGGTCATGAAAATATCTATCTCGATGCTGGACTAGGGCTAGGTAACTCTTTCCGGGCAGGATGGGGTCCTAAACACACTTTGGGCATTGTTAGTGGACTTGGTGCGAGTTCAACGTACGTTTCCGCTTGAGCTTTACGCTCCCATCAGACATATCTAACTTTACTCAAGGTCCGAGAACTCTAGCCAGTCGCTTGTCGCTATTCGTGCGCCTCCATCACCGCCATCAACCTCCGCCGACCTTCTGCAGCAGCTGCTGTCTAATTCTTCCATCGAACCTCCATCTGCCGAAAATAATGGAACCCCCATTGCAATTCCAAATCGAGACTTAAATTTCTCCTCCTTCCTCCAACTATTTCCTCCGACCGATGGATCGCACAACGCTTTAGTGTTTCGGCTTGCACACTCATTGTTCGACCCAATCGACCTTCACCTTGGGAAGTCTGTCTCTGCGGACATACGAAATCAAGTGGCAGCACTTCGACGTGCGGAAGCCTTGTCTTCATGGCTGTCGAAGGCTGTATCCAACTCAGTAGATGCAGACCTGAGAGCCCATGCTGCCTCTGATTCATGCTACATCGCATTCTTGCATATGACAGGAAACCAGGTAGAGAAGGCTGTCGAAACACTATCAAACAGCGGGAATGTGCGCCTTGCGACCATAATTTCACAAGTTCCTGGAGACATTGATTTCCGTGTGGATATAAAGGAGCAACTGCAAATATGGAGGGAGGAAAAGGCGGATATACATATCAAAGATGAGATTCGGAAACTCTATGCTCTTGCATCTGGGGATGTCAATTTCTTGGACGAGAGCAATCGGAGAGAAAAGGTCAATATGTTTGAAGGTCTTGACTGGCTCCGTGTATTTGGTCTTCAGCTTTGGTTTTCAAGCATGCTCGATACACCTCTCCGTGAGACCTTCGAAGCATACGAACAGATGACCAAAGACTACCCTGGCCAATTTGCTTGCCCGGTGCCGTGGTATTCAAACGCTAACTCACATAGTTTCCCCTCCGTCCCGGACGGACTCTACAACGTTATGAAGCTCGCACTATCACCTTCTACATCTTTGGAGTCGGCGTTGAACCCACGCAGTTTCTCGTCTAACCCTTGTGATTATAAGACATCATGGCTTTTGTACATCATTCTCTCCCAGTGCTTACGCTTGAGAGATTTTACGGACCGTCAATTGCAAGACGCTGTGATGGATGGTTCATCAGACTCGTCGCAGGAGTCTTCGGGTTATAGCCAAACTGCAAACGCTTTGACTCTGAGCTTCGCATCTCAGCTCGAACAAGAAGGCCTTATTCAGGAAGCTGCTTTCGTTCTTCTCTTCCTAGAAGACGACCTAGGGTAGGTACCCTGTTTCTTATTGTTCGAGCCCTTGTGCGCAAAACTAATATATCGTTCAGCCGAAAGCGTGCAATCAAAGAGTTACTTGGCCGCTCGGCTCCCCTTTTGGATGACTGGAATGTGGCCGGACTCCAGGGAAGTTTAAAGATACCTCGAGAATGGATAGATGAATCTCGGGTGCGTCTGGTTTCAGTTTGATTTTCATCACCCTCATGTACTTATCTCCGTTTGATGATAGGCAACGTATGCTCTTTACAACGGAGATATCTATCTTTCCTATGAGCTGTTCACCAGTGCGAAGGAGCATCGAGTAGCGCATGAGCTTGCAATCACGTACTTGGCTCCTGAGGCGATCTTACGCGACGATCTTGACCTTCTATCAAATTTGTTCACAGTCTTAGATGAGAACCTTGTGGAAGATTTCGGAGTCGGCGGACAGGTACGAAGGCAGTTGCAACATTTAGCATTCTGCTGAGTCTACATCTCACATACATAGCTATTCATTGACTACGTCAATATCGTGTCACGAGTACCGGAACTGAGGGAAAACTTGCAAACAGAAGAGGCAATCCCTGATGCCTCTGAAGCGAGCGAACTGGAAATACTTACTGGGCGAATACCAAGGCTGATAGGGATTCTTCCTGATGTCCTGCGGGATAGACCAGGGACTGGGGAACGGTGTAAAGCCGCACTGTCGCATATTTTGTCGAAGCTGCTGGACTGCCTAGACCCTACTCGTCCGGTTAGTAGCTCTCCTTACCCATTTCTCCGATTGTTTATTAAGTCGTTGGTGCTTTACTTTTTTAAAGATCAGGGTGGATATTGAGTCAGGTCTCGTGGACGAGGAAGCGCGACTGAGGCATATCAATACGTCTGCATGCGCTAGTTTTTTGAGGACAATTGAAACTATGTCGTGATTCCTATGTGGCTTATATTATGTTATTTTGATGTTGTACGAGACCTTCCGTTTCTTTTGAAATTGATTGCACATCCTCTGTCCAATGGATATTACGATCACCGGCATCGTAAATATCTCAAGCAACTATCTTGCTTACTCAAGAGAAATTACAGTTTTGCAGCTCAAAGTGCGAAGGAAGGAAGAGCGAAGAACAAAAACGACCGGTTCATCCACGTGGCTGCCAGTGGTAGTGACAGCCAATATAATTCCTACTTATGGACGAGGATGGGTAGCTATTATGTCTGCCAACTACGATTGCAATATGGGCCACCGTAGTGGCAAGCTCCCTGGCTTTCCTTTGGGACCCTTGTGCTTTGAGCTTGTGTTCCTTGGGACTTGTGCGCGGACGTGGACGAGGGCAAGTCTGGGCTAGTTCTAGCGACCAGTACTAGTGTTCCTTGTGACTGATGTGTGGGCTTGGACGAGGACGTGTATGGACTTGGGCATGGGAAGTATATGAGCGTGTGACAGATTCCGGCGTGGTATCTGGACGTGCGCGAATGCTATTGGAAATCCCAGCGCCGCTATATTCCTCCCAATAAACATAGTAGCAGATGAATTGTATCGCATATGTATATAATAACTGTATTTGTTCAAACACCATTGGCCTTTGTGGTTGCAGTCCTGGGGAGATCCTACCGGCAAACAGTTAGAGGCATCCTAGAAGTAAGCATCCTAGAAAAGTGTATTAATTCACCGAGAAGACGTGGTCCAGTGCAAAAACATAAGTAATAAAGACAACCATAGAAATAGATAATGATTACAGGATACAATACCACAACTTTCGAGATGTACGAAAGGCTTAAGCTACAATTTTACTAGCACACAAAAAGCACAAAAAGAAAAGATAAAACATCAGAACTGTCCATCATCGTGTGTCCCAGTTGGGCTGCGTCGGTTCTTCACGATGTTCAGGATCCAGGTCTTCCGTATCCATGACCGCTATGCGAGGCGCATACTCAGCTCCACCATCCGAAGGTCTCCATGCCAGAGAGCCAGAGATCTGTAGACTGGTATCAATACTGCGCTTGTGGAAATCTTCTTCCATGCGCCGAGTCGCTAACGCCATTTAACAACCGGGAAACGCTGGACAGCCAATCGAGCATGCAAGATAGCACCCTCGTCTTCCATAGACTTAAGCACCATTTGAATTGTCATGGTAAGCTGGGACAACATGTGTGCTGATGAACTTGATTTGACAGGGAACCAATGTAACCAAAGTCAGATAGCAGATGAGAGAGGCGAGACAGAGAATATGAACTTACCCATCCAGGCATGAGACCGAGACCACCAAGACGAGCACAAACACCAAAGGCACCTTTGCGACCGAACTCGACAGCGACTAAACCAAACGGCTCATCACACGAAGGGATCAAAGCGAAGTCGGCACCACTGAACAAGTACGGAGGCAGAGCAGTTTACTCCGACTTCGAGTACACTCGGTCCCGATACATCTCCATGAGATGAGCAAGCTTCTCCGCAGCAAAACGACCGTACAAATTAATGACGGCATGATCTCGAGCTCCCAATGTCCATCTGCAGTATTGTCCATCTGGAAGTCCACTCCTCTGTTGAAACCCCACGTACTGAACGGACCACAGGCGAGGAAGTGAGGGACACGGCGCTGTTGAGCATAATTCCTGTCCGCATGCACAACAGTATAGGCTGAAGCAGCAGTACCAGACCAGTCTAACGCAAACTGAATCAGTAAGTATGTGTACAGCACATATAGGAATAAAAGCCCTTACATTGCACTATAATTTGCTCGCCTGTCCACCAAATTTCATCATTATCAGACAAGCTCTTATCTATGCTCGTCACATCTCATACGCAGCCCACGTCATCAAGTTCTGTCCGTAATTCCATGAGTACCTGAACATATCAGCGCCTGGTGCGTGAACGTGTACTTCCCAGAGCCCAAGTCAAACCCGAACGCATTGTTGTCGTAGTCCGCGGAGGGGAAGACCATGGGATTGCGGGCGGAGTCCTTGCGCAAGAGGAGATGGTCGCGTGCGTTCGTTGACGAGGTGCCGTCCTGCGAAGGCGGGTTATTCAAAGTGATGTCGATAATATCGTCTGACACGCCCGTCAGCGTTGCGTTCCGCGCTCACGAGCCCGTCCCAGCACCCGAAGTCGTTGCAGGATCGGTGTTTGCAACCTGCGGTGATCGAGGGGCCTCCACCCTTGCCCTAGCTTGAGACGAAGAACGAGATGCTCGCCGTCACCTGGGCACAGTTTATCGGGACATTAGATTCCAAGCTGATATCGACCGTCGTTGCATTTGCATCGCCCGACTCCGTCTGTATTCGAGCATCGTGACCTGGCCTGAACCTCGTTAACTGCGGAGGGACCGTGGCCCGCTCCGCCTCAGGCACAAGCAGCTTGAAGCTATACAGATCCATCGTGATACTATTCAAGCGTCCCTGGAACCGCGTGTTGCTGTTGAAGAACGATGACAGCGAGTCTTGCAAAGTGTACGTAACAAACGGCGCAAACAGATTCTTCACGACTGTCCCGCTCAGCTCCCCGCACGCGAGGCAGCCCATAAGCCCAGTTCGATTTCCGTCTGATTTGAACCAAGTAGCTGCTTGAAATGTGTCCCATCTCCGCACTGCACAAGGTCAAATCCATCCTGGAGGGCAGCATAGACAGAGCGGAGGTAGTTGAACTGCGTGTACATGCGCCGCACCTCTGACATCGGGTCAAAGTGATCAAGCGATTTCGAATCATTGTAGCAGCCTGTAAGAGCCTTCTGCAACGGCATGTTGGAATATTGATCTGAGCCGAGCTTATAGCATCCATGACTCTGCCATGCGGGGTTGGCGGGCATAGCTTGACGACTGTTCCAAGATCAGTGTTCAGGTCTTGAGAGATATGAAATGGAATGTGAAAAAGGTACTGACCCAAATAGATAATTGCTAGCACCGTTATCTCTGTTCCTTGCCGTAGTATAGAAGGGAAACACCAGGCATGACCAAGCTCGTAACAAACATCGCAAGTACACTGAATTTGGGACCGTTTACCAAGCTCTGCCAGCGGTAGTAGACATCGAAGTTACTTGTGCCGAACATATGACGCGGGTCTGTCTTGCCCAACTGAGCATTGATAAAATTGTTTGCCACGAACATTTCAGCCATGCGTCGACAAAGTTCACGCCAACATCATCACTGGCAGCGACCTGTAAGTTACCGACCATACCAAGGGAGCTCATGAGAGAATGATATGTTGATTAGTGGAAGGCAATGCCATCGAGACCGTTGATGCCCTTTGAGTGGAGGAATTATTGATTATCGTCCGACGCCATGTCTTTAATGGCAGCCAGATCAGGGGGCGGCGACATCGTCAGTGTACGACCACGACCAAGATACAAAGCTCCAAATGAGCCAGTACATGGACTAATGTAGCCAGTACCCGGACTACTAGTAGTGTAGCAAGTACCCGGACTAGTGTAGCCAGTACCCGGACTAGTGTAGCAAGTACATGGACTAATGTAGCCAGTAAGTGGACTTATGGACCCAGGGACTCCGGGACAGGTGCGGGGGAACCTCGGACGAAGTAGCAGTTCCCACGGAATTATGATCAGCAAGGCCCAGGGCAACTTGAAGCCAGGGGACCATGCCAGCTAGCCTCGTGACCAGGCCAAGCTACTTTCTTTACATCAGGGAAACTTCCTTTTGCTTACGGCGACTGGCGCGTCCTGGCGCGCCCTGAAGCTTTCTTAAATGGGTCGAAGCGCTGCCACGCCTGCCTGAAGGGTTGTCTGGCTGCCTGATGGCCTTAAAACACGGCGTTTCAGGATAAAATCAGTGCAAAAGGAGGGGAATTGTACATCAGGCGGCAAGCCAGGATTAAGTGAGGTTTAAGCACCGGCATGCCAGTGGGCAGTTCAAGTGCAATGGTAAGTGCAACATAAGTGCATCAGTTTCGAAACGGAAGTTCTCCAAATTGGATGTCATCACTCAACTTTGATGCTGTGTATCATTGCACTTACCAACTTGAATACATATTATATCTGATAAACACATGCCAGCAATATGATATTTCTAATCTTTCATAGTAAAGTAAAATGTTTGTTCTGGTGGAAGCGAGAAAACAATTTGCACTTGAAGGAGCACCGCTACTACTACTAGTAGTACTAGCCTGAGTCATGCCTGTGTCGATTTAAGTTGTTGTGGAAATTTTGAAAAGTCAAGCCCTGAATCATAGAGAGAGACTGGAAGATGGTAGACTACTTGTAAGTGAATAAACAGTGCTGAGGCAGGAAGTTATACATACCCTAGCATTTTTTGAACAAACCTCACTGTCGAGATCCCAGGCCCCTTTTCTCATTTCCCGCACTTTCCCGCCAAGGATCCCGACATGAGCAGACAATCCCGCGGGGAGAATCCCGCCATTGGATTCCCCGCGCGAAACCCCTTTCCCGACTCGCACGATCCCCCGCAAGATCCCCCGCTCACGTGACCTATCCCGCACCACCGTCCCGACCACCATGCACGCAGACACACATTCATTTACGACGACCCGCCACGGCACACGTACATTCACTTATCAACATACGCTCATTAATCCGTTAGTACCTCAAGGTGACGACCTGCAACAGTCTGGCATACCTAGTCTGGCTAGTCGCGGCCCCGGACCGGACGCTGACGTCCACGGACAGGCCGTAGCCATCTGGAGAGACGGGATAGACATGCCTAGCAGTGCGGTCGTAGCATGTATCGTTTGTAGTAGATAGGTGCGCATTGCGCAAGGACACTTAGCGTAGATTAACTATACAGTCTTTACGAAGTAGATAAATAGCTGTAGGCATCGTAAGGAGCACCCCACTTTTGACCTCTTGTGGAGTGCTTCCTTAGGTGCGATCTCTCTCTTTTCTCCTGTGTAGTTAGTTGCGCAATACTTACTTGTGGAGTGCTTCCTTAGGGATCCGCTTACTTGACGTTCAAAGCAGTGAAGAGTCCTAGCTGGCCTTGAGAATCCCGCGACGCGCCTGGATAGAATCCCGCGCGTTTCCCGCCTGAATTCCCACGCTCGTTCCCAGTCGCGAATCCAGATTCCCGAACGCGGGTTCTTGTCGCGAATTCCAGTTTCCCGAACTGTTTCCCGCTACAATTCCCGACGGTCGTAACATTAGGTCAAAAGTCCTGGCTCACCGCCGCTCGGACTCGACACCCTCACGCTCTTTACTTCTACCCCCGCACCCGTACCGCCGACCAGCGATGTCATCCCACCAGGAATGGGGAGGACTCGCAGATACCTTCGCTTTCCCGTCCCCGAGCTCCTCGATGGAGGAAGACAAACTCCAGCCCATCCTTGACCGCCTCGACACCCTCGAAAAACGCTACTCCAAGTTAGTCAACGAACACAATCAGGTTCAGAACACTGTCGCCCAGCTCAAGCACGCCAACCAGGCGTTAGAAGCCCAAATCGCGAGCCAGCCCGCCTCCCCGTCGGGGGGTGGAGCAGGGCTCAAGATGAAGCTTCCCGACACCTTCGAAGGCGAACGAGCCAAGCTGGAAAACTGGATTCACCAGATTAAGCTCTACCTGTTCGGACAACATCCGGGGCTGAACGAAACCCGCAAGGTCGCATTCGCCCTGATGCTACTGCGGGGACCGGCGCAAGACTGGGCACGACCCATCCTAGATCGACTCCAGGACATCCCGACACCGCCAGAAGCCGCCAGCCTGGAGGCCCTGTTCGCCGCCCTTCGCGCCTCTTACGGAGAAATCGATGCAGACAAAGCCGCAGCCGACAAGCTGATGCGCCTACGCCAGACAGGAACGGTCGCCGAGTTTGCGTCGCAATTCCGTGCCCTCCAAGCCCTCACCGGGTGGCCCAAGGACGCGACGACGGATGTCATCTACCTCGACATGTTCCGGAAGGGACTCAAAGACCAGGTTCGCCAGCACATCGCCAGCACAGAGGCGAAGGATATGAAATTCGATGCCTACGTCAACTGGGTTTCCGAGACGGACGAGAAGCTAAGGCTCGCACACGCCTATGGACCAGTATCGAAGCCAGCGGCTACGCCCCGAAGCAATCCCGGCACCACTAGTTCAGCTCCGCGTACGATCCCGACTGCGGGCGCAAGCTCGACGAAGGATCCCAACGCGATGGAGATTGACAGGGTGCGCCGGGAGCGCAGGAGTAAGGGACTATGCTACTACTGCGGAGAGAAAGACCATTTAGTGAGCGATTGCCCAACGCGACCGCCAACCCGAAACCTAAAGGCTACGAAATCCACGTCCCCGTCGAGCCCATCGCCCCCCGCGCTCCAGTCGTTCGAAGAAACGCTCAAACGTATGGCGGAACAGTACGTCCAGAATGTGCAGCAGTCCGTGCTGCAGAACGCATTCGCCGCCATGACGCCCGCCGCCAAGAACGTTCACAATCCCGAAGCCCCGCCCCCAGCGGATTTTCAGTAGGGTCGTATTGCTCAGTCGCGCCCTATACGACCCAACCGCCCTTGTGGCCGAAGAACTCTCTTAATAATGGTCCCTTGTATTTAACCATCTCTACAATAGACCGTCGTCTTAGACGACATTTGAAGTTCCCGGTACAGGTTAGCGACGGAAAAACGGATGCCTTAGCCACAGTAATGTTAGACAGCGGTGCGTCGGGAACTTTCATAAATTCCCGCTACGTTTCGCGACACGGACTCCAGACCCGGGACTTGGTAATCCCGATACTTTTGCGCAACGCGGACAATTCCCCGAACGCGATTGGACGCATCACCAAGGAAGTAGTCCTCAACGTCGAGATGAAGGGACACTTAGAACAGTTGACCATGGCCGTCGCGGATATTGGCGACGACGACATTATCATGGGGATCGACTGGTTGCGGCACCATAACCCAACCATTGACTGGACCAACGATGTGGTCGATCTCAATCGCTGCCCGCCCCAGTGTGACAACCAGCAACGCCTGGTCCCGCTTCCCCGCCTCGCCATAGCAGAAGAAGTCGAGACCCCCTGGGGGCCCGACAGGACCCAGGCCGAATGGGAAGCTGTCCCACCAGGATTTCGGTACTCAGAAAAATATTGGGACCAGTACCACGACGCTGAATCCTACTTCGTCACGACGGACGACCATTTCGCGTACAAAATTGCCGCCTCGTACACCCACTCCCAGGCCATCGCTGAGAAGTCAGCAGTGAAGGAAGGCGAGAAAACCTTCGAGGAACTAGTTCCCCCCGAATTTCGTGAGTTTGCCGACGTTTTCTCGAAAGTTGAATCCGAAAGGCTTCCACTGCGCAAGCCGTATGATCACGCCATAGATTTAGAACCCGGGAAGGTTCCCCCGTACAGCAAAATCTATCCGTTGGCCCCGGCCGAACGCGACGCCCTTCGCGAATTCGTTGACGAAAACCTGCGCAAAGGGTACATACGACCTTCGAAATCCCCTGCAGCGGCTCCCGTCTTCTTTATCAAGAAAAAGGACGGAACCTTGCGTATGGTAGTCGATTACCGACGACTGAACGATATCACGGTCAAGAATCGATACCCGCTTCCCCTCACGATGGAACTCGTAGACGCACTGCAAAAGGCGAAGGTTTTCACGACGTTAGATTTGCGATGGGGCTACCACAACGTGCGACTGAAGCAGGGCGACGAGTGGAAGGCCGCATTTCGGACTCAGGCAGGACATTTCGAACCAACGGTGATGACATTCGGGCTCACGAATGCCCCGGCGACCTTCCAGCATATGATGAACGATATCTTCAAAGATCTCATTGGAGTATACGTGATCATCTATCTTGACGACTTGCTAATCTTTTCCGAAGATGAATCGCAGCACGAGGAACACGTACGGGAAGTCCTTAAGCGGCTGCGCGAAAACGACTTGTTCTGTAAACCCGAAAAGTGCAAATTCAAACAGACTTCCGTCGAGTATCTCGGGATGATTATTTCGCAGGGAAAGGTGGCGATGGATCCCGCCAAGGTACAGGCGGTCCTCGACTGGCCTACCCCGAAAAAGGTGAAAGACATTCAAGCCTTCCTCGGGTTCGCGAATTTCTATCGACGCTTCATTCGGGATTTCTCGCACACCGTCAAACCGCTCACGACGCTGCTGAAGAAGGACGTTCGCTGGGCCTGGACAGAAAACCAGCAGTTCGCTTTCGACTATCTCAAGCGCATGTTCACGACCGCCCCCGTCCTGATGATGCCAGACATGTCGCGGCAATTCATCGTGGAATGCGACGCCTCTGATTTCGCGACTGGCGCGGTCTTGTCCCAGAAAGGCGACGACGGGCTGATACATCCGGTCGCCTTTTTCTCGAAATCCCTCAACGATGCGGAACGCAACTACGAGATTTATGACAAGGAGCTACTCGCGATTATTAGAGCTCTTGACGAGTGGCGACATTATCTCGAAGGTGCGAGTCATAAACTCGATATCGTGTCTGACCACAAGAATCTGCTATATTTCTCTGAATCCCGAACGCTGACGCGACGCCAAGCCCGGTGGAGTCTGTTCCTCACCCGCTTCGATTTTACGATTCGCCATCGCCCAGGGCGACTCGGGGGCAAACCCGACGCCATGTCACGACGCGTCGATCTTCAACCAGAAGGCGAAGACAACACGGGACGGACCCTCTTGACCCCCGAAATGTTTCGACTAAAGGCAATTCGTCGGGGAATGACGCAGGTACACGGGGATCAGGCCCTCCTACGACGCATTCGTAAGTCAGATCAATATGAAGACGAACTGGTGGACGCGATCGAGCTGGTCAAGTCCAAGGCGCCTCGAGTCCTGACCAAGGAACTTGAGGACTGGAGCACCGAGGAAGGCCTCATCCTGTACCAGGGTAAGGTTTACGTCCCGAAAGACGAGACCATTCGCCGGGATGTGGTGAAGACTTACCACGACAGTCTCCCCGCCGGACATCCTGGACGTTGGAAAACGTTCGAGATGGTAAGCCGCAACTACTGGTGGCCCGGGATGTCTAACTTCGTAGAACGATACGTTTCGGGATGCGATACCTGCGCACGCACGAAGAACCGATCCCAACGCCCGGTAGGACTCCTGCAACCGAACGAAATCCCGCAGGGCCCCTGGCAGGCGATTTCGTGCGATTTCATCACCCAGCTCCCCCGATCTGAGGATTACGACGCAATTTTCGTGGTGGTCGACCGTCTCACCAAGCAAGCGCATTTTATCCCGACCACGTCTGACATTGATGCACCGGAAACTGCGGAACTATTCCTGCAGCACGTCTGGAAGCTGCACGGAACCCCCCGCCAGATCATATCCGACCGAGGACCACAGTTTGTCGCGCAGTTCATGAAAGCCCTTTTTTCCCGACTCGGTATCAAGGGTACCACGTCGACTGCGTATCACCCGCAGACGGATGGGCAAACCGAAAGGGTAAACCAAGAGCTGGAACAATATTTACGGGCTTTCATAGATACACGACAAGAAAACTGGGCCGGATTACTCCCGATGGCAGAGTTCGCGCACAACACGAAAGCACACGCGGCAACACGACAATCCCCGTTCGCGCTTGTCTACGGCTACAATCCCGAATTCACGATTGCCCCGAGCGACGGCCTGTCCACGGTCCCCGCCGCGGACGCACGACTACAGGAGCTTCAGCAGGCACAGGAAGAGGCAAGAGCGGCTTTGGAGGTTGCGGCAGAGCGCATGAAGCAGCACTACGATCAGGCCAGGAACGAGGCCCCGCAGTACGCAGTCGGGGATAAAGTATGGCTCGAGGCGACGAACGTTCGGCGACCAGGAGCGCGCAAATTATTACCGAAACGACTAGGGCCGTATAAAGTGAAGGCAAAGCTAAGTGACCTCACCTACGAACTCGAACTCCCCGCGTCGCTGAAGATTCATCCCGTATTTCACGTATCGCTGCTCTCGCCATACCACGAAGACGACATTCCCGGTCGAACGCAACCCCCGCCGCCCCCAGTCGAAGTAGAAGGAGATCTGGAGTACGAGGTGGAAGAGGTACTGGATGCTAGACGGTTTAGACGGAGGTTTGAATATTTGGTACGATGGAAGGGATATTCGAGCGCGGAAGATACATGGATTCCCGCAAAGGAATATGGGTAATGCAAAGGCTAAAATTCGCAGTTTCTATCGAAAACACCCGGACGCCCCTCGAGAAGTCAACGCTATCGAGCTCTGTGACCTGAGCAAGATTCAAGCTTGGCGCCCCGGAGTTGCGCCTTTGGAGGGGGGTAATGTCGAGATCCCAGGCCCCTTTTCTCATTTCCCGCACTTTCCCGCCAAGGATCCCGACATGAGCAGACAATCCCGCGGGGAGAATCCCGCCATTGGATTCCCCGCGCGAAACCCCTTTCCCGACTCGCACGATCCCCCGCAAGATCCCCCGCTCACGTGACCTATCCCGCACCACCGTCCCGACCACCATGCACGCAGACACACATTCATTTACGACGACCCGCCACGGCACACGTACATTCACTTATCAACATACGCTCATTAATCCGTTAGTACCTCAAGGTGACGACCTGCAACAGTCTGGCATACCTAGTCTGGCTAGTCGCGGCCCCGGACCGGACGCTGACGTCCACGGACAGGCCGTAGCCATCTGGAGAGACGGGATAGACATGCCTAGCAGTGCGGTCGTAGCATGTATCGTTTGTAGTAGATAGGTGCGCATTGCGCAAGGACACTTAGCGTAGATTAACTATACAGTCTTTACGAAGTAGATAAATAGCTGTAGGCATCGTAAGGAGCACCCCACTTTTGACCTCTTGTGGAGTGCTTCCTTAGGTGCGATCTCTCTCTTTTCTCCTGTGTAGTTAGTTGCGCAATACTTACTTGTGGAGTGCTTCCTTAGGGATCCGCTTACTTGACGTTCAAAGCAGTGAAGAGTCCTAGCTGGCCTTGAGAATCCCGCGACGCGCCTGGATAGAATCCCGCGCGTTTCCCGCCTGAATTCCCACGCTCGTTCCCAGTCGCGAATCCAGATTCCCGAACGCGGGTTCTTGTCGCGAATTCCAGTTTCCCGAACTGTTTCCCGCTACAATTCCCGACGGTCGTAACACTCACACCTCTCATAACAACCGACGCTGCCACTAGTAGCGTCAGAATTCTCCGAGTCTATCATATACTGTAGGAAACAAAGGGTCAGCTTTCATTCTGTACTGAGATAGTAAACGGCTTGAATCACCTTTGTCAATCGCGTCCTCTTCGTCCAACTCGCGCCTTCCTCCGACTCGGACTCCGCAATTAGACATAAATGCTGCTATGAAGCGCAGGATAAAGGTTATAATGTTGAGTAGCATGACAGTTAATGATCGCGCGAGCATAGGATATTTAGCAAAGAGATATTTTGTCCTCCTTTTATAACTTGAAGCTGTTTGAACCATTCTTCTGGATTATTCGAAAGAGCGCTCACCGCCCACCGCCTGCGAGTCCGAGTCACACTGCGCAGCGCTCTGATTCTGATGGAAGAGAATAAATCTGCTTTAGTACGAAATCAAGTAAAGTTCATCTTGAAGTCGTCTTCTTGATTTCATTACTCTGAAGAAGCATTGGGAGACTTTGTTATATCTGATTTCCGAAGTTGATCCGGAAAAAAGAACTCACAAAATTTTAAGAGATCGAGTCACAGTCATCTTGAAGCTGTCTTCATTTCTCTGAAGAAGCATTGTGAAGACTTTGTGATATTTGATTTCCGAGGAGACGGAAAGAAGGAACTCACGAAATTTTAAGAGATCGAGTCACAGTCATTTTGAAGCTGTCTTCATTTCTCTGAAGAAACATTTAAAAACTTCGTGATACCTGATTTCCAAGGACTCGGAATCGGTAACGGAAAGAAGGAACTCACGAAATTTCAAGAGATCGAGACACATTCAAACTGTTTCAAGCCCACTCAGGCTAGCACTCCTCCTCGTCCACTGTCGAGATCCCAGGCTCCTTTTCGCATTTCCCGCACTTTCCCGCCAAGGATCCCGACATGAGCAGACAATCCCGCGGGGAGAATCCCGCCATTAGATTCCCCGCGCGAAACCTCATTCCCGAATCGCACGATCCCATGCTCACGTGACTTATCCCGCACCACCGTCCCGGCAACCATGCACGCGTACACACACTCATTTACGACGACCTGCCACGGCACACGTACATTCACTTATCAACATACGCTCATTAATCCGCTAGTACCTCAAGGTGACGACCTGCAACAGCCTGGCATACCTAGTCTGGCTAGTCGCGGCCCCGGACCGGACGCTGACGTCCACGGACAGGCCGTAGCCATCTGGAGAGACGGGATGGACATGCCTAGCATTGCGGTCGTAGCATGTATCGTTTGTAGTAGATAGGTGCGCATTGCGCAAGGACACTTAGCGTAGATTAACTATACAGTCTTTACGAAGTAGATAAATAGCTGTAGGCATCGTAAGGAGCACCCCACTTTTGACCTCTTGTGGAGTGCTTCCTTAGGTGCGATCTCTCTCTTTTCTCCTGTGTAGTTAGTTGCGCAATACTTACTTGTGGAGTGCTTCCTTAGGGATCCGCTTACTTGACGTTCAAAGCAGTGAAGAGTCCTAGCTGGCCTTGAGAATCCCGCGACGCGCCTGGATAGAATCCCGCGCGTTTCCCGCCTGAATTCCCACGCTCGTTCCCAGTCGCGAATCCAGATTCCCGAATGCGGGTTCTTGTCGCGAATTCCAGTTTCCCGAAACTGTTTCCCGCTACAATTCCCGACGGTCGTAACATTAGGTCAAAAGTCCTGGCTCACCGCCGCTCGGACTCGACACCCTCACGCTCTTTACTTCTACCCCCGCACCCGTACCGCCGACCAGCGATGTCGTCCCACCAGGAATGGGGAGGACTCGCAGATACCTTCGCTCTCCCGTCCCCGAGCTCCTCAATGGAGGAAGACAAACTCCAGCCCATCCTTGATCGCCTCGACACCCTCGAAAAGCGCTACTCCAAGCTAGTCAACGAACACAATCAGGTCCAGAACACAGTCGCCCAGCTCAAGCACGCCAACCAGGCGTTAGAAGCCCAAATCGCGAGTCAGCCCGCCTCCCCGTCTGGGGGTGGAGCAGGGCTCAAGATGAAGCTTCCCGACACCTTCGAAGGCGAACACGCCAAGCTGGAGAACTGGATTCACCAGATTAAGCTCTACCTGTTCGGACAACATCCGGGATTAGACGAAACCCGCAAGGTCGCATTTGCTCTGATGCTACTGCGGGGGCCGGCGCAAGACTGGGCACGACCCATTTTAGATCGACTCCAGGACATCCCGACACCGCCAGAAGCCGCCAGCCTGGAGGCCCTGTTCACCGCCCTTCGCGCCTCTTACGGAGAAATCGATGCAGACAAAGCCGCAGCCGACAAGCTGATGCGCCTACGCCAGACAGGAACGGTCGCCGAGTTTGCGTCGCAATTCCGTGCCCTCCAAGCCCTCACCGGGTGGCCCAAGGACGCGACGACGGATGTCATCTACCTCGACATGTTCCGGAAGGGACTCAAAGACCAGGTTCGCCAGCACATCGCCAGCACAGAGGCGAAGGACATGAAATTCGATGCCTACGTCAATTGGGTTTCCGAGACGGACGAGAAGCTAAGGCTCGCACACGCCTATGGACCAGTACCGAAGCCAGCGGCTACGCCCCAAAGCAATCCCGGCACCACTAGTTCAGCTCCGCGTACGATCCCGACTGCGGGCGCAAGCTCGACGAAGGATCCCAACGCAATGGAGATTGACAGGGTGCGCCGGGAGCGCAGGAGTAAGGGACTATGCTACTACTGCGGAGAGAAAGACCATTTAGTGAGCGATTGCCCAACGCGACCGCCAACCCGAAACCTAAAGGCTACGAAATCCACGTCCCCGTCGAGCCCCTCGCCCCCCGCGCTCCAGTCGTTCGAAGAAACGCTCAAACGTATGGCGGAACAGTACGTCCAGAATGTGCAGCAGTCCGTGCTACAGAACGCATTTGCCGCCATGACGCCCGCCGCCAAGAACGTTCACAATCCCGAAGCCCCGCCCCCAGCGGATTTTCAGTAGGGTCGTATTGCTCAGTTGCGCCCTATACGACCCAACCGCCCTTGTGGCCGAAGAACTCTCTTAATAATGGTCCCTTGTATTTAACCATCTCTACAATAGACCGTCGTCTTCGACGACATTTGAAGTTCCCGGTACAGGTTAGCGACGGAAAAACGGATGCCTTAGCCACAGTAATGTTAGACAGCGGTGCGTCGGGAACGTTTATAAATTCCCGCTACGTTTCGCGACACGGACTCCAGACCCGGGACTTGGTAATCCCGATACTTTTGCGCAACGCAGACAATTCCCCGAATGCGATTGGACGCATCACCAAGGAAGTAGTCCTCAACGTCGAGATGAAGGGACACTTAGAACAGTTGACCATGGCCGTCGCTGATATTGGCGACGACGATATTATCATGGGGATCGACTGGTTGCGGCACCATAACCCAACCATTGACTGGACCAACGATGTGGTCGATCTCAACCGCTGCCCGCCTCAGTGTGACAACCAGCAACGCCTGGTCCCGCTTCCCCGCCTCGCCATAGCAGAAGAAGTCGAGACCCCCTGGGGGCCCGACAGGACCCAGGCCGAATGGGAAGCTGTCCCACCGGGATTTCGGTACTCAGAAAAATATTGGGACCAGTACCACGACGCTGAATCCTACTTCGTCACGACGGACGACCATTTCGCGTACAAAATTGCCGCCTCGTACACCCACTCACAGGCCATCGCTGAAACGTCAGCAGTGAAGGAAGGCGAGAAAACCTTCGAGGAACTAGTTCCCCCCGAATTTCGTGAGTTTGCCGACGTTTTCTCGAAAGTTGAATCCGAAAGGCTTCCACTGCGCAAGCCGTATGATCACGCCATAGATTTAGAACCCGGGAAGGTTCCCCCGTACAGCAAAATCTATCCGTTGGCCCCGGCCGAACGCGACGCCCTTCGCGAATTCGTTGACGAAAACCTGCGCAAAGGGTACATACGACCTTCGAAATCCCCTGCAGCGGCTCCCGTCTTCTTTATCAAGAAAAAGGACGGAACCTTGCGCATGGTAGTCGATTACCGAAGACTGAACGATATCACGGTCAAGAATCGATACCCGCTTCCCCTCACGATGGAACTCGTAGACGCACTGCAAAAGGCGAAGGTTTTCACGACGTTAGATTTGCGATGGGGCTACCACAACGTACGACTAAAGCAAGGCGACGAGTGGAAGGCCGCATTTCGTACTCAGGCAGGACACTTCGAACCGACGGTGATGACATTCGGGCTCACGAATGCCCCGGCGACCTTCCAGCACATGATGAACGATATCTTCAAAGACCTCATTGGAGTATACATGATCATCTATCTTGACGACTTGCTAATCTTTTCCGAAGATGAATCGCAACACGAGGAACACGTACGGGAAGTCCTTAAGCGGCTGCGCGAAAACGACTTGTTCTGTAAACCCGAAAAGTGCAAATTCAAACAGACTTCCGTCGAGTACCTCGGGATGATTATTTCGCAGGGAAAAGTGGCAATGGACCCCGCCAAAGTACAGGCGGTCCTCGACTGGCCTACCCCGAAAAAGGTGAAAGACATTCAAGCCTTCCTCGGGTTCGCGAATTTCTATCGACACTTCATTCGGGATTTCTCGCACATTGTCAAACCGCTCACGACGCTGCTGAAGAAGGACGTTCGCTGGGCCTGGACAGAAAACCAGCAGTTCGCTTTCGACTATCTCAAGCGCATGTTCACGACCGCCCCCGTCCTGATGATGCCAGACATGTCGCGGCAATTCATCGTGGAATGCGACGCCTCTGATTTCGCGACTGGCGCGGTCTTGTCCCAGGAAGGCGACGACGGGCTGATACATCCGGTCGCCTTTTTCTCAAAATCCCTCAACGATGCGGAACGCAATTACGAGATTTATGACAAGGAGCTACTCGCGATTATTAGAGCTCTTGACGAGTGGCGACATTATCTCGAAGGTGCGAGTCATAAACTCGATATCGTGTCTGACCACAAGAATCTGTTATATTTCTCTGAATCCCGAACGCTGACGCGACGCCAAGCCCGGTGGAGTCTGTTCCTCACCCGCTTCGACTTTACGATTCGCCATCGCCCAGGACGACTCGGGGGCAAACCCGACGCCATGTCACGACGCGTCGATCTTCAACCAGAAGGCGAAGACAACACGGGACGGACCCTCTTGACCCCCGAAATGTTTCGACTAAAGGCAATTCGTCGGGGAATGACGCAGGTACACGGGGATCAGGCCCTCCTACGACGCATTCGTAAGTCAGATCAGTATGAAGACGAACTGGTGGACGCGATCGAGCTGGTCAAGTCCAAGGCGCCTTGAGTCCTGACCAAGGAACTTGAGGACTGGAGCACCGAAGAAGGCCTCATTCTGTACCAGGGGAAGGTTTACGTCCCGAAAGACGAGACCATCCGCCGGGATGTGGTGAAGACTTACCACGACAGTCTCCCCGCCGGACATCCTGGACGTTGGAAAACGTTTGAGATGGTAAGCCGCAACTACTGGTGGCCCGGGATGTTAACTTCGTAGAACGATACGTTTCGGGATGCGATACCTGTGCACGCACGAAGAACCGATCCCAACGCCCGGTAGGACTCCTACAACCGAACGAAATCCCGCAGGGCCCCTGGCAGGCGATTTCGTGCGATTTCATCACCCAGCTCCCCCGATCCGAGGATTACGACGCCATTTTCGTGGTGGTCGACCGTCTCACCAAGCAGGCGCATTTTATCCCGACCACGTCTGACGTCGATGCACCGGAAACGGCAGAACTCTTCCTGCAACACGTCTGGAAGCTGCACGGAACCCCCCGCCAGATCATATCCGACCGAGGACCACAGTTTGTCGCACAGTTCATGAAAGCCCTCTTTTCCCGACTCGGTATCAAGGGTACCACGTCGACTGCGTATCACCCGCAGACGGATGGGCAAACCGAAAGGGTAAACCAAGAGCTGGAACAATATTTACGGGCTTTCATAGATACACGACAAGAAAACTGGGCCGGATTACTCCCAATGGCAGAATTCGCGCACAACACGAAAGCGCATGCGGCAACACGACAATCCCCGTTCGCGCTTGTCTACGGCTACAATCCCGAATTCACGATTGCCCCGAGCGACGGCCTGTCCACGGTCCCCGCCGCGGACGCACGACTACAGGAGCTTCAGCAGGCACAGGAAGAGGCAAGAGCGGCTTTGGAGGTTGCGGCAGAACGCATGAAGCAGCACTACGATCAGGCCAGGAACGAGGCCCCGCAGTACGCAGTCGGGGATAAAGTATGGCTCGAGGCGACGAACGTTTGGCGACCAGGAGCGCGCAAATTATTACCGAAACGACTAGGGCCGTATAAAGTGAAGGCAAAGCTAAGTGACCTCACCTACGAACTCGAACTCCCCGCGTCGCTGAAGATTCATCCCGTATTTCACGTATCGTTGCTCTCGCCATACCACGAAGACGATATTCCCGGTCGAACGCAACCCCCGCCGCCCCCAGTCGAAGTAGAAGGAGATCTGGAATACGAGGTGGAAGAGGTACTGGACGCTAGACGGTTTAGACGGAGGTTTGAATATTTGGTACGATGGAAGGGGTATTCGAGCGCGGAAGATACATGGATTCCCGCAAAGGATATGGGTAATGCACAGGCTAAAATTCGCAGTTTCTATCGAAAACACCCGGACGCCCCTCGAGAAGTCAACGCTATCGAGCTCTGTGACCTGAGCAAGATTCAAGCTTGGCGCCCCGGAGTTGCGCCTTTGGAGGGGGGTAATGTCGAGATCCCAGGCTCCTTTTTGCATTTCCCGCACTTTCCCGCCAAGGATCCCGACATGAGCAGACAATCCCGCGGGGAGAATCCCGCCATTAGATTCCCCGCGCGAAACCTCATTCCCGAATCGCACGATCCCATGCTCACGTGACTTATCCCGCACCACCGTCCCGGCAACCATGCACGCGTACACACACTCATTTACGACGACCCGCCACGGCACACGTACATTCACTTATCAACATACGCTCATTAATCCGCTAGTACCTCAAGGTGACGACCTGCAACAGCCTGGCATACCTAGTCTGGCTAGTTGCGGCCCCGGACCGGACGCTGACGTCCACGGACAGGCCGTAGCCATCTGGAGAGACGGGATGGACATGCCTAGCATTGCGGTCGTAGCATGTATCGTTTGTAGTAGATAGGTGCGCATTGCGCAAGGACACTTAGCGTAGATTAACTATACAGTCTTTACGAAGTAGATAAATAGCTGTAGGCATCGTAAGGAGCACCCCACTTTTGACCTCTTGTGGAGTGCTTCCTTAGGTGCGATCTCTCTCTTTTCTCCTGTGTAGTTAGTTGCGCAATACTTACTTGTGGAGTGCTTCCTTAGGGATCCGCTTACTTGACGTTCAAAGCAGTGAAGAGTCCTAGCTGGCCTTGAGAATCCCGCGACGCGCCTGGATAGAATCCCGCGCGTTTCCCGCCTGAATTCCCACGCTCGTTCCCAGTCGCGAATCCAGATTCCCGAATGCGGGTTCTTGTCGCGAATTCCAGTTTCCCGAAACTGTTTCCCGCTACAATTCCCGACGGTCGTAACATCCACCACACTTTCTATCTTCGCCTCTTGGGTCCAAGTCTGCGGCTGTCCGCCTTAAAGCACGCCTTCTTTTGAGTGACCGGGGAACCGCGGAGGGGGGTGGTGCGACAACTTTCCAATCGCCTACTAAACACTGAGTCTTTCAACGTTCGAGCTCAGGTAATTTCGTTCCTCGTCTGGGCCTGTAATTCCGAGCGATAGCGAGGTTGTGTAGTTCGCCCACGTCGCCGTAGGTTTCTTGGGCTTCCTCGAGGAAAACAGTGGAGGAAGTACAAGTTCAACAATACAGCCTGAGGTGGGTGTAAAAAGCGGTGACTCAACTTGAAGTGACACTGGCAGTCACAGGATACCTTCCTATTTTGGCTGTGCGCTCACCAACTTGAAGGCTGCCACTGCCAGTGCAGTGGCAGCAGGCTGAGCTAAAATCTATGCTCTTGTTCACTTTTTCCTGCCTCATTTTCTCGATATTATCTCAAAAACTTATATGATATCCATACTTCTATCACTATGCAGTTCTTGAGACCTCAAATGTGATGGTAAAGTGCTTTAACACCCTTCTGTCCTTCATGAGGGGTAACGTGTGACAAATTAAGTAGTCACTGGCAGGCTGTAGCTTCAACAAGTTCGAAAACGAAGCTGCTCAGGCTGACGTTTGTCAGTGCCAGGACCAGCAGAGATGATGTCGCGTGCACTGAAATAGTATGTAGTACGAAGCCTATCATCATGATGGTACATATGAGTTGTGGTTCCTTGGATTGCATTCATATTTACTCACCTTTTCTATCCACTCTATTTCATGTTTCTCCGAGTCTTCAGGAGGTCCTTCAAGTTCTTTCTTCGCCGTTCCCCATCCTTCAATTTGTACAGACCTCGTACATATCTATCCCTATTTCCTTTATGCCGTAAACCATCTTCATGCTGCCTCTTCGTGCATCGTCTACAATATATATATCTCACAGTATTTGCAAAATGTATCTTATGATAAACCCACTACTATAGCAGTATTACTCGAACATGGTGGTAGTTCGGTACCGGAGCCTGAGGAGGGTCAGAGTCCACTGCCACTGGCAGTGGCAGCCTGAGCTTCAACTTGAACGATGGCAATGCATCATGATCCAACTTGGAGGCTGAGTCGTATGACTCCGCAACTTGAACTTTCCGTGTCCCCTTCAAGTTTAACTTCCAACGTTGTTACGCATACAATGATTCAAGACCATGATTATACAGCCTGAAGTTCAAGTGGCTTCATCTTGAAGTAATAAGCAATAATTCCCCATAAACTTCAAATCAGGGCCCATCCGCCGAGGGAAGACGATCCTCCAACTGTCCGAGTCCAAGTCGCGAATCATGTCACTAGAACAAGTACAAGTTCAAGTTATCACTGGCTACTAGCTAGCAGTATACTTCAAGTTCACGGATGGAAACCACACTTGCAATATCATTCCCATTTCCTCAAGTCATACATGTACTACCACATAAAGCGCACGCCAAAGGCCATCAAACACAGAGCAGGAAACAAACGTACGAATACGCAACACCATCGCATGAGAATAAGAAAAGAGCTCCACTAATTACTACTATAGGAGTTGAGAGGAGCATCGTTATACTTCATTGTCCGGAAGTGCATTCATGCCTAGCTTGAATTCATTTTCAGCTAGAGAAAAAGAGGTCTCAAGCTCTTCCACCGTTTGCCTAGAGCGACACCATAAGTATAACCGTCGAGTTCACTCTGATTATCCCTACCCCTCGCTTCGATGAGTCCGCAAGCTAAAATGGTACCAACTGCACGTCTGTGCTGATCAATGATTATGGCACCCGAATCCCCCGGTTCTGCGAACAAAGCATTGTTCCTATGCCCGATATTCCCTAAACCAACCGAACCCGGTGGGATCTGTAAAGCAATATGCGTAGTGTGCTCAACCTGCCCAGGGGAAAGCTGCATAGATCTGAGAACGGCAGCAACGTTGTTGACCACGCCTAACGTATGGCCAGTTTTCCAGCCCCATTTGTACACAGCTTTCTTAAACTCCACAGCGACTTGATTGTCGATGAAAGTCCATCCATAATCATAATCTGCGTCCAATTGGTGCTCCTGGACCCGGGGGAATATATTTTCTTTCGGAACATATCCCGCAATTCGGATTGGACTAAAGAAGTCCTTCCCTTTCCAGCCAAGCCTAGACAAGAGTGCTTCTCGTGGTACAGACTGAGCTGCCGACGATGGAGGAAGCCTATTAATGTCGATGACGTTATAGAAATTGTTCCAACTGAGACCTTCACCATCAGTAGAGAAAAATTCAAATTCGTTGGGGAGGCATTGGTCGTCCACCTCGATCAAGCACCAATCCGTAAGGTAGGGTGTCTTGGAGATAGTCAAGTTACCCATTCTTCGAGGGGGAGCATTGGCCACTTTCCCAATACGATTATTAATCCACAAATGTGGCGATGACGTCTTATCAAGCCAAGATTGCTCAATGAATTGACACTTGTTTACCATATCCGCGAAAGCTTGTTGTTCAGCAGACGGCGGAAGATCAGGTGCCAGTGACTGAGTAAACGCTGCCGCTTCTAACTCATCGTGAAGCGCGCCAATCATTGGCACATGGGCGGCTAGAGCCTCGCGAGAGAAGAGATAAATTGGGCAATTGTCGTTTGGGTCGCGCGGCTTCAAGTTATGTGTTGTATCTGCGTATGGATCGTAGTCTCCGAATTTCGCAGGAACGTTGCCATGGCGAGTACCGAGGATGAACACCTTGAACTTCGTGTCATCGAGCTTTTGTAGGATAAAGAGCGACCCCGTTGAGAAGCCACCCTCCATGTTGCCAAGGCAAGTTCCTGTGACCATGGAGAAAGACGGTGTCATACGACTGATTGGCTTGTTGGCAGCTGCCACTGGCCTGCCTGGGAAATCCATCATGCGATCCCACAGGCGGAAATAATTATCGGCTCCCGCAGGTGCGGTGAACAGTATCTCTGTTGGGTAGGTGTAGGGTTCTGCCCCGTGAGCGCTAGCGACAAGGGGCCTGGTGCTGTTACCGTCATTATGCTCAGTGACATCCCCCGCACCTCCATTGTTCGTCGGAGCAGTGCGACGATCGGAACGTCTGGGAAGGTTGGTGAGTTCCGGATGAAAACTGAAGCCAGTGTGAACGGGAGCGGTATTGCCAACGCCAGTCTCAGCATGACCGCTAGCCAGAGTATTTGAGTCGCCGGTGCCAGTGCGCACAACAGGTGGAACACTGACAGAAGCTTTGCCCTGGCCTGAGGCGCTAATGATTTTTCGCTCCCTGAGCTCGACCTCAACGTCGAAGATGCGCATTTCAAAGAGGAACTCTTTAACGCGTTCCGCAATGCGGCACGCATCTTCAGTGCGAAGTGACGGGTCGTTGACTCCGATCAAAACAAAAACAGGGCACACCCGACTATCTTCGTAGGCAACACGGTTGGCTTCCAGACTGTTCCACCGCAAATTCTCGGAATCGAGATACTTCATGATCTTCTTGAGCAGTTGCGGCCATACATGGGCAATCCGGTGATTTCCAACAATGCCCACATATTTACGGAGTTTGGTCTCCTTCCAATTGGGACCGGTTCGCCCGAGCAGGCGCGGTTTGCCAGGGAAGCCAAGGTAGTAACCTTTCTGCTCCTCTTCTGACACATGTAATTGTCGTGGGAGATAAGCGTGAGGATTTTGCGCGAGAATCGTATTCACAACCGCTGAAGACAGGACGGACTTGGTTTGCTGTGACTTCAAGTCTGGTTGAAGGGATGCGAGAGGAATTGATAGTAGGAGGCTTCCCCCCTCCGAGTCTAAGGAACTCGTGACGGTGAATGACCCACGGGCAGGGCCACCGGCAATGATAAATCGTTCCCCCGAACCTTGTCCTTGCACAGGTTCGTCATCAGTAATCGCAGTTTCTGGGGCCTGTAAAACTGGTAACGGGTTAAGTACCAATCAGTTTCGCCAGTGTCAGTGAAGGGAAGGAAGGACTCACTTTCAGTCGGCATTGATGAAGAATGTCCTCCTGCAGCTTCTTCAACGTTAACCCCTAGGGCCTGCAAAACTAGAGATGGGTGATGCAGTAATCAGTATTGCCAGTGTCAGTGAAGGAAGGCATAGGACGCACATTGCGCACTGAAAGGTGGCATTGTATCTCCCAGTACATCTTCGTCTTGTACTATTGGGGTAGTCAGCAATCAGTATTGCCTGTGACAGAGATGGAGAACGCAGAACTCACATCCGCGTCGGTCATTGTTTGCTCTACTAGTAGTATTCCTTGGATGTGGCCCTGGCAAGCCTGGAGGTTGGGGGGCGGTGGATGTCATAGTGGTAGTACCGGTAGTAGTTGCTGGTTACTAGTAAGTAGTAGAAGTGAAAACAAGAGACTACTACTAAATAAATAGTAGTACTAGTAGTACGTCACTGCCAGCAGAGCCTGAGGGTTCCGAGGCCAGTGAGTGCCAGTCTTTTATACAACTTCAACTCATCATTCACACGCCGGTGCGGCGCCACCGTGACTCCGAGTCCGACTCCGAGTCGGACAGGCTCGGAGTCACTGCCAGTGCCAGTGGTGCCACCGTGACTGCCAGTGGCACTGGCACTCAGGTGGCACCATGCACTCACTGGCACCTGAGGCTGAGGCTGCCACTGAAGGAGCCTTAACCTGAGGTGGCTGAGAAGTAACTTGAATTCAAATTCAATGATAATGTGGAGTACAAATCATGAGGCTACTACTACTACTAGTAACTTCAACTTGAAGTTGAAGCAAACTTTGAACGCAACACGCCATTCAAGAAAATGACAAACATCATACTAGTAGTAGTTGACCAGGAAGATAAAGATCAAGCAGCTCGTTGCATCCAAACCCTTCAAGTTGTCCTGTCACGGTACTCGTACACGGATACCTCCAAATCCGCCATTGCCAGTGGCTTCACTGTGTGATCGTCTGAGTTGACACATCTGTGAGCTGCTGCACGCCTGCGCCTAAAATCCGAAGTACCAAAGAATCAATGGGTAGTTCATCCTCAGCCTGCGAGTTGGCGCCTAGTAAGATGGACCGCAACTTCTGGCCCCAAAAACGCCCACTGATATGCGACTCATTGAAATTCCGGCCGTAAGGCTTGTTTTGATCCGCTATCTCGCATAATGTGAGCAGTCGGGTTTTTACAGGTTCGGGGAAAACATCCTTTTGCACTTTCAAAATGTCCTCAGCATTCTCAACAAATGTGCGAAGGCCAGCGGGGTCACTGATTTCAGAGCGGTCATGGGCAACCTTGTTTAAAAACATTCGGAATCGTGTGTCGTTGAAAATGTCAGGGACGAGTTCGTCTACCAAGATAATTCTCATCGCAGTGTCGAGGGTTAAAGCCTTCTCCCTATGCTCATTACGTCGATTCAATAGCCGCCGTAGTCTCAAATCATCGGGAGACACGCTCGTGTCTTCACGGGCTTTGGGGATGGGTTCGTTCGTCTGACCCGCTTTCAGGTCGGCGGATGCCATTGGCACGGTGGCCTCCATTTTCAGGCATAAACGGTCGAAGTATTCTTGCATCTCCTTCAACGCGACATTGACCTGCGGCACTTCGAGAGTCCCGCCTACAGCCACGCACGGTATATCCTCCAGGCCCACGTACTCTTGCCCGTCCAGCTCAGCCATCTGTTACGACCTGGGGGGAACCTGTCGAGATCCCGGGCTCCTTTTCTCATTTCCCGCACTTTCCCGCCAAGGATCCCGACATGAGCAGACAATCCCGCGGGGAGAATCCCGCCATTGGATTCCCGGCGCGAAACCTCATTCCCGAATCGCACGATCCCATGCTCACGTGACTTATCCCGCACCACCGTCCCGGCAACCATGCACGCATACACACACTCATTTACGACGACCCGCCACGGCACACGTACATTCACTTATTAACATACGCTCATTAATCCGCTAGTACCTCAAGGTGACGACCTGCAACAGTCTGGCATACCTAGTCTGGCTAGTCGCGGCCCCGGACCGGACGCTGACGTCCACGGACAGGCCGTAGCCATCTGGAGAGACGGGATAGACATGCCTAGCGGTGCGGTTGTAGCATGTATCGTTTGTAGTAGATAGGTGTGCATTGCGCAAGGACACTTAGCGTAGATTAACTATACAGTCTTTACAAAGTAGATAAATAGCTGTAGGCATCGTAAGGAGCACCCCACTTTTGACCTCTTGTGGAGTGCTTCCTTAGGTGCGATCTCTCTCTTTTCTCCTGTGTAGTTAGTTGCGCAATACTTACTTGTGGAGTGCTTCCTTAGGGATCCGCTTACTTGACGTTCAAAGCAGTGAAGAGTCCTAGCTGGCCTTGAGAATCCCGCGACGCGCCTGGATAGAATCCCGCGCGTTTCCCGCCTGAATTCCCACGCTCGTTCCCAGTCGCGAATCCAGATTCCCGAACGCGGGTTCTTGTCGCGAATTCCAGTTTCCCGAAACTGTTTCCCGCCACAATTCCCGACGGTCGTAACATTAGGTCAAAAGTCCTGGCTCACCGCCGCTCGGACTCGACACCCTCACGATCTTTACTTCTACCCCCGCACCCGTACCGCCGACCAGCGATGTCGTCCCACCAGGAATGGGGAGGACTCGCAGATACCTTCGCTTTCCCGTCCCCGAGCTCCTCGATGGAGGAAGACAAACTCCAGCCCATCCTTGATCGCCTCGACACCCTCGAAAAACGCTACTCCAAGCTAGTCAACGAACACAATCAGGTTCAGAACACAGTCGCCCAGCTCAAGCACGCCAACCGGGCGTTAGAAGCCCAAATCGCGAGCCAGCCCGCCTCCCCGTCTGGGGGTGGAGCAGGGCTCAAGATGAAACTTCCCGACACCTTCGAAGGCGAACGAGCCAAGCTGGAGAACTGGATTCACCAGATTAAGCTCTACCTGTTCGGACAACATCCGGGACTAGACGAAACCCGCAAGGTCGCATTTGCTCTGATGCTACTGCGGGGGCCGGCGCAAGACTGGGCACGACCCATTCTAGATCGACTCCAGGACATCCCGACACCGCCAGAAGCCGCCAGCCTGGAGGCCCTGTTCACCGCCCTTCGCGCCTCTTACGGGGAAATCGATGCAGACAAAGCCGCAGCCGACAAGCTGATGCGCCTACGCCAGACAGGAACGGTCGCCGAGTTTGCGTCGCAATTCCGTGCCCTCCAAGCCCTCACCGGGTGGCCCAAGGACGCAACGACGGATGTCATCTACCTCGACATGTTCCGGAAGGGACTCAAAGACCAGGTTCGCCAGCACATCGCCAGCACAGAGGCGAAGGATATGAAATTCGATGCCTATGTCAATTGGGTTTCCGAGACGGACGAGAAGCTAAGGCTCGCACACGCCTATGGACCAGTATCAAAGCCAGCGGCTACGCCCCGAAGCAATCCCGGCACCACTAGTTCAGCTCCACGTACGATCCCGACTGCGGGCGCAAGCTCGACGAAGGATCCCAACGCAATGGAGATTGACAGGGTGCGCCGGGAGCGCAGGAGTAAGGGACTATGCTACTACTGCGGAGAGAAAGACCATTTAGTGAGCGATTGCCCAACGCGACCGCCAACCCGAAACCTAAAGGCTACGAAATCCACGTCCCCGTCGAGCCCCTCGCCCCCCGCGCTCCAGTCGTTCGAAGAAACGCTCAAACGTATGGCGGAACAGTACGTCCAGAATGTGCAGCAGTCCGTGCTACAGAACGCATTCGCCGCCATGACGCCCGCCGCCAAGAACGTTCACAATCCCGAAGCCCCGCCCCCAGCGGATTTTCAGTAGGGTCGTATTGCTCAGTCGCGCCCTATACGACCCAACCGCCCTTGTGGCCGAAGAACTCTCTTAATAATGGTCCCTTGTATTTAACCATCTCTACAATAGACCGTCGTCTTCGACGACATTTGAAGTTCCCGGTACAGGTTAGCGACGGAAAAACGGATGCCTTAGCCACAGTAATGTTAGACAGCGGTGCGTCGGGAACGTTTATAAATTCCCGCTACGTTTCGCGACACGGACTCCAGACCCGGGACTTGGTAATCCCGATACTTTTGCGCAACGCAGACAATTCCCCGAATGCGATTGGACGCATCACCAAGGAAGTAGTCCTCAACGTCGAGATGAAGGGACACTTAGAACAGTTGACCATGGCCGTCGCTGATATTGGCGACGACGATATTATCATGGGGATCGACTGGTTGCGGCACCATAACCCAACCATTGACTGGACCAACGATGTGGTCGATCTCAACCGCTGCCCGCCTCAGTGTGACAACCAGCAACGCCTGGTCCCGCTTCCCCGCCTCGCCATAGCAGAAGAAGTCGAGACCCCCTGGGGGCCCGACAGGACCCAGGCCGAATGGGAAGCTGTCCCACCGGGATTTCGGTACTCAGAAAAATATTGGGACCAGTACCACGACGCTGAATCCTACTTCGTCACGACGGACGACCATTTCGCGTACAAAATTGCCGCCTCGTACACCCACTCACAGGCCATCGCTGAAAAGTCAGCAGTGAAGGAAGGCGAGAAAACCTTCGAGGAACTAGTTCCCCCCGAATTTCGTGAGTTTGCCGACGTTTTCTCGAAAGTTGAATCCGAAAGGCTTCCACCAGTACCAACTAAAATTCTGAGAATATATGATAAATTATCGCAGGCCGTTCTACAAGTTATCGATGATAAGCAAAAACCGTGCTTTTTCGCACTACGGCAGCTTCATGCCGAGTTCTGGCACTTGTGCCGAGCCTGCCGAGCACGGCAGAGCCTCGGGGGGCAATAGGGCCACATTCAACATTTCAAAATCAATAATAAATTAATTTCAAATGCTCGGACCATCACAATGGCCCAGGCACGACTTTTCGACTACTATAAATAAGTTTATAATTACAAATAAAAAAGCGGCGCGGCCGCGCGCAGCTCGCGTGCGCGCGGCGGGAATAAGAATTTCAAAAACCCGGCGCGCGCCCGCCGCCTCGTTCGTCTTGGGCCTGCGGGTGCAGCCACGGCCTTGGGAAGGAAGTGAGCTGAGCTCTAGGTGGGGACCGGGGAAGCCCGTGCAGGGCGCGTCAGTGTCGACTTGTTGTACGCGTACAGGTCGCCACCTACGCCCGCCCTCGCAATTGCGGTGGTCTTCGTCGCTGACGAGTGTGTGCGAGGATGTGTGCGATGGCGCACAAGAAGGCCGTGGAAGGAAGGCGGAGGAGTGAGTGTCTGGTCCCTTGGGAGTATAAGAGGAGTTGAGGAGCGAGGAAAGGGAGGTGAGAGCTCGCAAGCGCCCATAACGCCCGCCTCGATAGATTATAGTACACCTACGGAAGAAAGCGTGCCACTGTCAGTCAAGTCTGATGTGCCACTCAACTTCGCCGGTATGGCGAAGATGGTTACAAGTGAGAAAGAAAGAGGACGTACTTGGATTACTGCTTCGGAATAGAGCTTCTTCATGAGGGAGTATGCGATACTGCCCAGCTCCTTCTGCTTCTCCTCGTACTCCTGCTTCGATGCTTCCTCCGAGGCGTCAAGCCATGAGATCGTCTCGCTGACGGAGGTCTCTACCTTCCTTCTTGTGCTCGGGCTTGCGCTTGTCCTTGAGCTTCTTGTCGTTCAAAGAGGTACGGAGGTCGGAGGAGTAGGACTCGAGGTCTCGAAAGCTTCGCTGGCAAGCGTACAACTCGCGCCCGAAGGCGAGAAGCTGCGGAAGCAGAAGCAAGACAGCGTTTGCGCGCAGCAAACGCCTTCTTGCCCGTCGTCCAAAGCCTTGTGAGCCTGAAGAACAGTGAAGAAAGAGAGAGAGACGACGTTCGTGATGCGTGCACATAGCGCGCCACGACCCTGAGAACCGCGTGAACTTACTATATATGGTATGTCTCAGACTTTTTTTTTACCTCAAACATATCAATAACATATGTTTTGAATTTAATGTAGGCATACTGATCTCAGGCACGTTTGTTAATTAGATGTATTATACACCAATCTATGTACACAAAAAATGCAGAGGCTACGGAATGTGTTACAAAGGGTAAAAGGTAGAATCTACAATAGAAATGCATGGTTCATGCATATTTCCTACACTTCTTTGATTTCTCTTTTTTCTTACGGACCTCTGATTGCCTTGGGGCTCTACATTACTACTCAATGTATATTGGTGAAGTTCTCCAAAAAGTATGGGCTTTACTGTAGCTTTAAAAAAGGCTACAAAAATGAAACAATCTCAAAAATGGGCCATATTGAGCACTTTTGAGTTAAAATTCAACATTTGCAGCTAGTTTCACCATATTAATGATGATTAAAAAATACAAATACGCTACATAGCAATAATAGAAGCTCTAATGAAGCAAAATCAGGTGTTAGAATGGAAGGTATTAAGAAAACAGTTGCGAAGTAAACAAATCAGATCAAGAGTGGGGCACATGTGTACAAGTTTCACTCGAAGTGATACATTCGAAGCACCACTTTTGAGTTTGACTACTTACAAACTATCTATCAACACAATTCTTTCTCTAACTTCACTATAATGATAAGGACTTCTATTTATCAAAATATGGAAGCTTCAGAAGCATCCGAAAATATACAGATGAATAAATACAGCTGGAGCAGCACTTTTTATCACTGTTTTGCTTTTCATACTATAGACAAGTGCATAAATGCTAATATAAAAAATATAATAATTTACTATCAGATCATTAGTCTTGCATACAATAATGTGCCTGAGATCCATTCGAAAGATGGATTTAATTTTGAGAGAAAAGTGTGTCCGGCGATGGCTCGGACAAATACTCCGGGAATCGCCGGACACACTTTTGAGGACATGGACGTGTCGAAGGATACCTTCGACAACGTCTATAAATTTTATCATCCACGCCTTGCTCGCAGTTTTTTTGAGTTTCAAATGTATGTATATTGTAGATCAAATTAAAGCAGTATTATACATGATTTAAGTACAAAAAAAGAGAGAACAAACATACTAAGATTAACCTTCGCAAAGCCGCTGATCACGAAGATCCCGCGCAGTCGCGAAGGCTCTTCCTGGGTGCCGCAGTACTATCATCGCATTACCAGTGCGTTTAAGCTCTCTTTGATAGATATCCGGTCGTTTACGAGCCTAGAAGATGCAAATAATGAGTCAAGGTGCATTTGGTAGAACGGATTCATGGGGGGCACACATACCTTCTTCTCCCTTTCCCGCGCAGCCACAGCAGCGTTGATCGACGACTTCTTGCGCGGGGTTGACCCAATCTTGAGTCGCTCGACCAGGGCGGTGCTTGGCCCGCAGCAAGTAGATCGGCTGCTCGTTGTAATCTATCATCACACTCAATATTGACTGCCAGATCGTCGGTCATCGTCCAGCGCCCGTTATCACCAAGAGACTGGTTTGAACCAGGATATCGTACGGCAACTGGTATCGGATGCACAAGGACGACCGCTTGTGCATGTTATTGCTATTGCTGGAGAGCAGATGCCGAGGAGAAGCTGCGGCAATGAATGAGCTGTGGATGGGGATTAGGCCGTGGGGCATGCTGTTTGAACCTGGGCCATTTGACTCTTGCTCGTGATTGCGATCGTCACGGTGCTTCAGGTTCTTGCAATGAAGATGAGGGTGCAGGTTCGCGTCCTTGCGCCGCTCCTAGAGGTAAAATTTAATGTGATAGTCAGCTTTCACGGCAAGAAGTGCAGGAATCGGTCTAACGCACCTGCCACATTTGCGGACCTCCTGCTCCTTCGCGCCAACAAATTTTCATTGGTACGCATACCACGCAAGTTGTAGAACGACATGAAAGAAAAGAAGCGAGATGAGAAGAGGTAAACGACGTAGCTGTCGTGAAAGTGGGAGAAAAGGACGAGGACGGGCAACTTGAACGTGCAACCGTAGTAAGCGCCGGCGCTTACTTTTGCGCGATGGCGCAAACTTTATTGTAAATTAAGAACTACGTCATGTTTCAAATAAAAAAGATTAACATATTGAACTAGCTTGAAGCTATTTTATTTCAAATTACCAGGGGCAGAGCCCCGGTATTGAAATTATTGCGGCACAATTGTGCCAGGGACTGATACAGGCTGCATTACCAAATTTAGCCTGGTCCCTGTCGCGGGGACGATGCCGTTTGATGCCGGGAGGTGGCAACCCGGCATCAAGCTGCCGCAAAGCCAAAAACCACGGTTTTTGCTTATCGTCGATAACTTGTAGAACGGCCTACGATAAGTTATCGCTATATTCTAAGTATATTAGTTGGTACGGCTCAGGCTTCCACTGCGCAAGCCGTATGATCACGCCATAGATTTAGAACCCGGAAAGGTTCCCCCGTACAGCAAAATCTATCCTTTGGCCCCGGCCGAACGCGACGCCCTTCGCGAATTCGTTGACGAAAACCTGCGCAAAGGGTACATACGACCTTCGAAATCCCCTGCAGCGGCTCCCGTCTTCTTTATCAAGAAAAAGGACGGAACCTTGCGCATGGTAGTCGATTACCGACGACTGAACGATATCACGGTCAAGAATCGATACCCGCTTCCCCTCACGATGGAACTCGTAGACGCACTGCAAAAGGCGAAGGTTTTCACGACGTTAGATTTGCGATGGGGCTACCACAACGTACGACTGAAGCAAGGCGACGAGTGGAAGGCCGCATTTCGGACTCAGGCAGGACATTTCGAACCAACGGTGATGACATTCGGGCTCACGAATGCCCCGGCGACCTTCCAGCACATGATGAACGATATCTTCAAGGACCTCATTGGAGTATACGTGATCATCTATCTTGACGACTTGCTAATCTTTTCCGAAGATGAATCGCAGCACGAGGAACACGTACGGGAAGTCCTCAAGCGGTTGCGCGAAAATGACTTGTTCTGTAAACCCGAAAAGTGCAAATTCAAACAGACTTCCGTCGAGTATCTCGGGATGATTATTTCGCAGGGAAAGGTGGCAATGGACCCTGCCAAAGTACAGGCGGTCCTCGACTGGCCTACCCCGAAAAAGGTGAAAGACATTCAAGCCTTCCTCGGGTTCGCGAATTTCTATCGACACTTCATTCGGGATTTCTCGCACATTGTCAAACCGCTCACGACGCTGCTGAAGAAGGACGTTCGCTGGGCCTGGACAGAAAACCAGCAGTTCGCTTTCGACTATCTCAAGCGCATGTTCACGACCGCCCCCGTCCTGATGATGCCAGACATGTTGCGACAATTCATCGTGGAATGCGACGCCTCTGATTTCGCGACCGGCGCGGTCTTGTCCCAGGAAGGCGACGACGGGCTGATACATCCGGTCGCCTTTTTCTCGAAATCCCTCAACGATGCGGAACGCAACTACGAGATTTATGACAAGGAGCTACTCGCGATTATTCGAGCGCTTGACGAGTGGCGACATTATCTCGAAGGTGCGAGTCATAAACTCGATATCGTGTCTGACCACAAGAATCTGCTATATTTCTCTGAATCCCGAACGCTGACGCGACGCCAAGCCCGGTGGAGTCTGTTCCTCACCCGCTTCGATTTTACGATTCGCCATCGCCCAGGGCGACTCGGGGGCAAACCCGACGCCATGTCACGACGCGTCGATCTTCAACCAGAAGGCGAAGACAACACGGGACGGACCCTCTTGACCCCCGAAATGTTTCGACTAAAGGCAATTCGTCGGGGAATGACGCAGGTACACGGGGATCAGGCCCTCCTACGACGCATTCGTAAGTCAGATCAATATGAAGACGAACTGGTGGACGCGATCGAGCTGGTCAAGTCCAAGGCGCCTTGAGTCCTGACCAAGGAACTTGAGGACTGGAGCACCGAAGAAGGCCTCATCCTGTACCAGGGTAAGGTTTACGTCCCGAAAGACGTGACCATTCGCCGGGATGTGGTGAAGACTTACCACGACAGTCTCCCCGCCGGACATCCTGGACGTTGGAAAACGTTTGAGATGGTAAGCCGCAACTACTGGTGGCCCGGGATGTCTAACTTCGTAGAACGATACGTTTCGGGATGCGATACCTGTGCACGCACGAAGAACCGATCCCAACGCCCGGTAGGACTCCTACAACCGAACGAAATCCCGCAGGGCCCCTGGCAGGCGATCTCGTGTGATTTCATCACCCAGCTCCCCCGATCCGAGGATTACGACGCAATTTTCGTGGTGGTCGACCGTCTCACCAAGCAAGCGCATTTTATCCCGACCACGTCTGACGTCGATGCACCGGAAACGGCAGAACTCTTCCTGCAACACGTCTGGAAGCTGCACGGAACCCCCCGCCAGATCATATCCGACCGAGGACCACAGTTTGTCGCACAGTTCATGAAAGCCCTCTTTTCCCGACTCGGTATCAAGGGTACCACGTCGATGGCGTATCACCCGCAGACGGATGGGCAAACCGAAAGGGTAAACCAAGAACTGGAACAATATTTACGGGCTTTCATAGATACACGACAAGAAAACTGGGCCGGATTACTCCCGATGGCAGAGTTCGCGCACAACACGAAAGCGCACGCGGCAACACGACAATCCCCGTTCGCGCTTGTCTACGGCTACAATCCCGAATTCACGATTGCCCCGAGCGACGGCCTGTCCACGGTCCCCGCCGCGGACGCACGACTACAGGAGCTTCAGCAGGCACAGGAAGAGGCAAGAGCGGCTTTGGAGGTTGCGGCAGAGCGCATGAAGCAGCACTACGATCAGGCCAGGAACGAGGCCCCGCAGTACGCAGTCGGGGATAAAGTATGGCTCGAGGCGACGAACGTTTGGCGACCAGGAGCGCGCAAATTATTACCGAAACGACTAGGGCCGTATAAAGTGAAGGCAAAGCTAAGTGACCTCACCTACGAACTCGAACTCCCCACGTCGCTGAAGATTCATCCCGTATTTCACGTATCGCTGCTCTCGCCATACCACGAAGACGACATTCCCGGTCGAACGCAACCCCTGCCGCCCCCAGTCGAAGTAGAAGGAGATCTGGAGTACGAGGTGGAAGAGGTACTGGATGCTAGACGGTTTAGACGGAGGTTTGAATATTTGGTACGATGGAAGGGATATTCGAGCGCGGAAGATACATGGATTCCCGCAAAGGATATGGGTAATGCAAAGGCTAAAATTCGCAGTTTCTATCGAAAACACCCGGACGCCCCTCAGGAAGTCAACGCTATCGAGCTCTGTGACCTGAGCAAGATTCAAGCTTGGCGCCCCGGAGTTGCGCCTTTGGAGGGGGGTAATGTCGAGATCCCGGGCTCCTTTTCTCATTTCCCGCACTTTCCCGCCAAGGATCCCGACATGAGCAGACAATCCCGCGGGGAGAATCCCGCCATTGGATTCCCGGCACGAAACCTCATTCCCGAATCGCACGATCCCATGCTCACGTGACTTATCCCGCACCACCGTCCCGGCAACCATGCACGCATACACACACTCATTTACGACGACCCGCCACGGCACACGTACATTCACTTATTAACATACGCTCATTAATCCGCTAGTACCTCAAGGTGACGACCTGCAACAGTCTGGCATACCTAGTCTGGCTAGTCGCGGCCCCGGACCGGACGCTGACGTCCACGGACAGGCCGTAGCCATCTGGAGAGACGGGATAGACATGCCTAGCGGTGCGGTCGTAGCATGTATCGTTTGTAGTAGATAGGTGTGCATTGCGCAAGGACACTTAGCGTAGATTAACTATACAGTCTTTACGAAGTAGATAAATAGCTGTAGGCATCGTAAGGAGCACCCCACTTTTGATCTCTTGTGGAGTGCTTCCTTAGGTGCGATCTCTCTCTTTTCTCCTGTGTAGTTAGTTGCGCAATACTTACTTGTGGAGTGCTTCCTTAGGGATCCGCTTACCAGACGTTCAAAGCAGTGAAGAGTCCTAGCTGGCCTTGAGAATCCCGCGACGCGCCTGGATAGATTCCCGCGCGTTTCCCGCCTGAATTCCCACGCTCGTTCCCAGTCGCGAATCCAGATTCCCGAACATGGGTTCTTGTCGCGAATTCCAGTTTCCCGAAACTGTTTCCCGCCACAATTCCCGACGGTCGTATCAGAACCTGGGGGCCGGGACGCGTTAGCGGCTTCCGGGGCAAGGCCTGGGAGAGCGCGCGGCAGCGGAGAAGGCGAAGGGGAACCGTTAAGGACGCTACAACGCCAACGGAGTCGCGCGGGGAGCGGGGCTACGGGGGCGAGACGCAAGGGGGCTCAAGGCGAGGACTGGACGGAGTCAGAGTCGAGGCTGGGAAGGCAGAGTCGAGGCGCGGGGAAATGCCAAGCGGGATTCTGGCGGGAATCTGGATTCGCGCAGGAATCTGGATTCGTGCGGGAATCTGGATTTGTGCGGGAATCGCAGAGCGGGAATCGTTCGGGACTTTGGCAGGAATCGCAGAGCGGGATTCTGGCGGGAATCTCAGAGCGGGATGCTGGGCAGAACTCAGAGCGGGATTCGCAGAGCGGGATCCGGGACAAGACCGAGACAAGAGAGCCAGAGAGCAGGCGTGCTCAGGACGGGAGCAGAGAGCTCAGGATAACCGGGATCTCAAGGCAACACTTCTGTATCAGGAGGAGGTTCCCTAAGGAAGCACTCGACAAGTCAGCATTGTAACACTACACTAGAGACAAGACAGAAACACACCTAAGGAAGCACTCGACAAGAGGACAAAAGTGAGTGCTCCTTACGGTGGCGACAGGTATTTATCTACTGGGCAGAATCTACAGGGAACGGGCATGCACAAACGCGCAACTAACTAGTTACACAATTCTTGCGGGCGAAGGCCGCGCATACAGTGACGTGAATCCGGGATTCGGGATTTGGTGCGGGAACATCTGGGCAAGATCTAAGGGAACGAGCGTGAAGCATGGTCAAGTGAAACAAAGAGAACTAAAGGAATGTAATTGTGCGCGAGGTATTAAGCTGGTGCACAGGCAGCGGGGTAACGAACGTGGGGGGCGGATGTAATGCATACATCGTCTCGGGATAAGTTGCAGGCAACTTCTGGCATGGATCAGGGTCGCGGGAGATCGACAGGGACCAACTTTGAAGAAGCCGGTGCTTCGATGTCGTAACGAAGCCTAATCGCGAGGCGCGCGCGGGGCAGGGCGACTAAGGACAGGGTTCGAGTCCTTGCGGACAATGAGATCAATCCCGCACACGGGGTGGCGGGAATGTGGTCTGCGGGCCGGGACAGGACGCTACTAACGAGACTAGTTGGCTGGCATGTGCGTGGCCAGGCCAATCACCTGGGGCTATCTCAAGACGAGGTTAGCATCGAGGAGCGGGGAAGCTAAGGGGTTTCCCTTGGACGACGGGAAACTCGCGCGATTCGCGACGGGATCATGCAGGGAATCTGGTTCGGGTTTCGACCGGGAATCGAGTTCGGGTTTCGACTGGGAATCGAGTTCGGGTTTCGACCGGGAATCGAGACAGGGTTCGACCGGGAATCGTAGCGGGAATCTTTCGGGAATCAGAGCGGGAACTTAGCTGGGGTTGCGATGGGAATCGCGGCGGGATCGAAGGCGGGAATCCTGCGGGGGATTTGCGCAGGGATTCGAGACGGGACGCAAGGCGGGAAACGAGCGGGTTTTCGACTGGGATTGTGCGGGGGAAAGGAGCGGGATTCCAACCGGGAAGCGAGCGGGGTTTCTATCGGGAATGAGCGGGGGAGTCTGGCGAGACTCTAGTCGGGAAACGAGCGGGGGGAGTTTGGCGGGACTCCAACCGGGACGAGTGGGGGAGTCTTGACAGGACTCCAACCGTGAACGAGCGTGGGTTGCGGGATTGTCAGAGGGGACGCTTGACAGCGTTCGCGGCGAGGCGGGATTCCTGGCGGGGCAGGCTGTGGACGAACAAGGGCAGGTCGAGAGGCACAGGATGTCGAAGGGGTTAGCTAGGGCACCGTGGCAGGACGAGCGCAGGGCAGGGTTCGTGACCGGGCAGGATTGCGGGATAGCAATCCTTGACCGCTGTCGTGTTGGCTTACTCAAGGCCAGACAGAGGTCGGCTTGGATGCAGTGGATCAATCTCCTAACTGCACTTCATGACTGTGGACGCAAGGCCGGGATCTGGTATCCGGGCATAGTCGAGAACCTACGAGGTCTGGGATAGCTATGGCTATGGCTATGGCTGTGGCTATGGTGAGTGACTTCGGGACTATGGCGAGGTACGGGGTTCGCTGGAGCGGGGAACAGAGCATGACGGGAGCGGGGAGCGAGCGGGGGATCATCCTAGAGTCGGGGGGAACGACAAGGCGGGCTAGGGATGGATCTAGACACGGGGACGAGGCGGGGGACTGACGAGGAGACGTGGGCGAGGACAAGCAGGGGCGAGGAGGTCATAGCGGGGCGGAACTCTTAGCAGGAGAATGCATGGCGAAGCAGAGGTTCTTCCGGGATCAGAGAACGGGGGATCCTTTTGGGATCTAGCCAAGGTCGCGATTCGGGTTTCAGTATACCGGGTTTTGTTCGGGATTGCCTTAGACATGTTGGGGTCCTGGGGGATCCCGACACCATCCTGGCAAAGTGGTCCTCGAAGTGGAACTTTACCATCAAGCCTTTGAACCGATGTTCATACATTTGGTCGTCAAAGAGATAGCCGGTAAAATCCTTATCCAGTATTACTTTCGCGTTTGTGTTCCAGGCCGCGTCGGCATCCAGCAAATCAATAGTCTGAGGATCCATCGGGTTCCTTTCCAGCTGGCTTAGCCGGCGATCGAGGAGGAAGAATAGTCTTCGGTGAAATTCGAAGACTATAAAAAATCGGACCAGGAAAAATTTGAACTGGTCGACGATTGATGCGTTAAGTGGTGGCTGCCAGGAGTATGGCGTCGCCGTCTTTTCCTTTGATGCATCCTCCGACACATCCACAGCCTCGAACTCATCCTTTCCATTTCCCTTTCCCTTTCCCTTTCCCTTTCCCTTTCCCTTTCCCTTTCCCTTTCCCTTTCCCTTTCCCTTTCCCTTTCCCTTTCCCTTTCCCTTTCCCTTTCCCTTTCCCTTTCCCTTTCCCTTTCCCTTTCCCTTTCCCTTTCCCTTTCCCTTTCCCTTTCCCTTTTCCTTTCCTTCATTATTTCCCTTCGCATACGCCTCTGTCAGCTCTAACTCTGCCAAGGACTTGGTGATGTCGACAATCAGGTCGTCGAATAGATGCCTTGGAATGATAGCAATGTCATTAGACAGGATTGTCGCTGGGCCCTGAGCTATGCCACTCATGCCGACTTCGCCTGTACGTCGTCCTTCCTTTAGCTTCTTGCCCGGCCCAGGTGATAGGGTCGCGAACTTCATGTAGAGTTGTTCAACCTTGTTCAAAAAATTTCGAATCATAAAACCACTTTCGCCAGTAACGTCATAAGGGATGACCTGTTTTGGAGAGAAGAATCCTTTCTCTAATGGGAACGCAATTATGAAGCTTTTCATGACGACTACCCTATTGTCCTCGCAGAGGGTGCGTATCTTACTGCTGGCTTTGGCGGCTTCGTTCTGGGTGAGATCCTGTGAGCTTCATTTGTTTTACGATAGCAGCTCAAAATTGGCTTACCCCTTTGGCGGCTGCCGCACTAATCTGTAAGTCGTGTACTGTGTATACAAGACCCTTCACTGTCTCCTGCAAACACTTGTAAGTCCCAGCCATCTCCTCGAGTGTCACTTTGTCCGCCTTCGAGTCCAATTCCTCAGTCACATCAACGAATGCGTCGTCAATAGCCTGTATATGTCCTACAATCCGCTGTTCCTTTTCTAGTGACTGCTTTCGATAATTTTCCAGGTTAGTGAGCCTGCGCGAAGTCACGGCGAAGAGACTCTCCTGAGCTGAAGCTCTCGCGATTAGGGTGTAATCTTGAGCGAGCTGTTTCTTCAGAGCTTCAATAGCGTCCTCATGCTTTTTCAATTGCTCCTCATGTATATCCTTCTCCTTGTGAAGCTGGAGTGAGTCAGTCGCCCGGCTGAAGTTGGCTTCTGAGAGGTTTGATTCGACATTTGAGATAAGTTTTTTGGTTTTCATCAACTCATTCTGCAAAAGCTTTAATTGCTCCTGATCACTGTCCCGCTTATTTATCAGGAGTTCCCTATGCCTCCGTTCGAAATCTTCCTTTTCATCTCGAAGCCTTCTTTCTTTCTCCTCAGTGTCAATCCGAAGTTGCTCTAGCTCTTTCATAGAGGCTAAGGCCTTCATGATATCGTCGTAGGGGGAACGGCCGATGTGTTTGTGGATGTTGCTGCCACTGTCAGATGATCAGAATCGGATGCGTACTCAGGCTGGCGCCGTAACTCACGACTCGGATACGTCAGCTTCATGTTCCGACACCTTCAAGTTCAAGTTTCCGGCCTCACTGGCATGTAATTCCGTGACTTTGCCACTTGATGCGTGCATTCCAAATTCGAGAATGGTCAGACTCGGACGCGCACTCAGGCTGGTACCGTTACTCACAACTCGGATTCGGCGTCAGCTTCCAGCACTGGTACCTTACTGGTACTAGCCTCACAGTCACTAGCAGCCTGAGCGGTATGTGATTCCAAGACTTCGCCACTGCCAGTGGGCCAAATTAAGAGTCAGAATCAGGCGCATAGTAATCAGGCTGAGACCGTCACTCACGGTTTGTCCGGAAGTCCGTTTGCGATTATTACAGCTGCGCGTGCTGCTAGGTCTGTCTTTTTTGTTCCGGGTTTCTCCACCCATGCTTGCAAGATGAATTTTATACGGTCAAGGACGTTTGCCAAGTAAATATCCTCCTTCGCAACGGGGTGTGAACCCAATCCTATACTAGCCGCTGTTTTTAGTAAAGGAATGGAAATTAGTAGTGAATATTTCAGACAACTGTCAGTATACCATGACAATATACGGACCATTAACAATATGGTGAGCCCTACTATCAGCGTTTCCTGTGCCGGACATAAATACGTTGAAAGTATCTGATGCCATGTTCAAGTTGATGTTTTTTCTGCTATGTATTGATAAAAGTTGCGGCGGGCTGGGGCACAGAGACAGCCAGCGCAGTTTAGTTCAAGTTTCAGGTTCAATTTGACTCTGGATGGGTATTGGGTTACTGCTAAAGCCTAGTCCGGACGCTCACTACTAGTAGTAGCAGGCTGAAGTTCAAGGACTCGGAGTTGCCACTGGCACTGGTGACTGCGAGTCAGAGTCACCGTGACGCACGCGGCGGTGACGAGTCAGCGGTTCAAGTTCAACTTGAATCTGGCTGCCAGTGGCAGCTACTACTACTACTACTATACTAGTACTACTAGTACTAGTAGTGCACGGCGCCGGTGACTCAGCACGACTTTGAAGTTCAAGTTGCTGCTGGCAACGGCCCGTTTCGAACTCCGGACAGGAAGTCCCCAGTGCCTGCCAGCCTGCCAGTGAGTGCCAGTGAGTGACAATCTCCGAGTCTACCACTGTTAGTAATACTACTAGTAGTAGTATTAGTAGTATTAGAGCTCTAGTTGTAGTACTAAAATACATACATGTGCGGAACATCCGATTCGGCTCTGAACAAGTTCCGGCCACTGGCACTGGCAGACGATCTTCAAGGCCTGGCTGAGCTTCAGTTGAGGAGGGCCGGTGACAAGCACAATGATATGGGCTTCGTAAGTAGTTGCGACAGATGGGGCAGAATCCGGGTTCTTGAGAGCTGAACCGACATCCAGAAGTAGAGGGGATTCAAGGCCTGACACACCTGAGTTCGGATAGCAAGAGAGCGCCGGAAGGGCCTACTACTACTACTACTACTATAATACTACTACTAGTACTAGTAGTAGGCCAACACCGGCAGCCTCACTCACTGGGCTGGCAGGCTGACCTGATCCCGGGCCGGGTCCTGCCAGTGGCAGTGGCAGTGGCACAAACTTGAACGTGGCTCAAATTGTCCCGATATAACTGAAGGACCAAGTCGCCAGAGGCCTTTATCGAGGGTCCCACAAATCGGCAGTCTGCTGAGTTTCCGCTGAGTGAGAGTTCACTAAAGTTAGTACTAGTAAGTTAGTAACTACCGCCTGTCATCATTCACTCACACCAATGTGACTGGCACTGGTACTCACTGGCAGGCTCAGCCTGAGGATGATGACCGATGATGCCCCTATAGATCCACGCCGTTCACACGGCGCTTAAACTTGAACCATCCTTCGTCAACAAGCCTTGCTTTTCTTTCAATTACTACTCTCCGCCGCTGGTAGTGGCACGCCATTACTGGTATTTCTTACCATTGAGGCTCGAAGTTAGGTTACTGTCAAACTCCCAGCATGTCAAGTTCCGAACGCGGGGACAAAACTTCAGGCTCTCGCTCGGATACAGATGACGAGTCAGTCTCTAGCCTGGATACAGATGATGAGCAGAGCGTTTCAGAATTCACCATACCTGGTACTCGCGACAGTAGTAGCTCAAAGCGCTCGATTGTCAATGGGTCCGACTCCGAGTCTGGCACCGACTGGGAACAGGATGCATTTCTCGAACTTATCGATTTCGGTAGGGATCATATTGCTTACTTACTACGCAGCTTGGCTTATCTTTGGTGAATTGACAGAGGACTTACCCCGAGGCTTTCAGTCAAAACTATTTATCGATAGCACCGTGGTCCAATCAATCGTCAAAAGTTTGTCGTCCAAGATAAAGCGTGCAGACCGCGTCGGATTCTCGTCGGAGGACTTTCAGGAAACGCTTCACCTGGCTGAGCGCCTAGGGATGTGCTTTGATTCAGCAAATATGAGGATCCTTAAGAGGGATAGGGAGATTCAAGCTCTGCGGAGAAAGATGGAGAGGGCGATAGATCAGCTTGAGTCCAATACATTTCAGTACACGGACATGCTCTTCAAACTCACTGAAGAGCTAGCGATCTTCAAGCATCACATGGTAAGCCCAGGCTGCATCTTGGACTTGAAATAAACTCTGACTTAATCATTTCTAACTTCTCGTCCTATTCTTCTCGGTGATATACAGTCTGAGCCGCTTCATCTGCTTATCAACAAACGTGTGGATGAATTCAGACTTGCTGTCGCCACAGCCTTCATATCTGTTCTTCCCGGCGCATTTCCGTCAAGAAAACTCTCCAATATTTTTACTGGGGGCGTCATCTGGGACTACTTTTTGACTTGCTTAGTAACCCATTATCATTCACACCATACGATCCTGCGCTGGCAAATTCGACTTGAGGATAGTAAGGAGCTCGGCAATCGTTGGATACAGACGAAATCTGTCTTCTCTGCGATAAGGATTGACATCAAAGACACAGAGCTCGGGAGAAATATTCGTCATGAACTCGCTACTCAATTGAAGCACTTTACGACAGTCATGGCTATGAATCTCGAAAGATCTGAACGCAAACCCCGAAATCCCAGGCTTGCGCTTAAGTTCTTCCTGCCCCTTCTTATTTGGTCCTATAACGAATGCAAGGATTGGGTAGCCGCCTTAGACGAATGCAGTTCGGGACAACAGTCAGAGTCGACCAACATTCGACTCTCGGAAACAGAAGTCAATTGTTCTGCCACTCAGACGAAGGCTGTCTTTCAAGCCGGAACAGCACGTGATGCACGGCGTCAATGGAAACGTGAACTTGAACGTGCCGGTGGAGAGGGTGCTCTGTCCGACATTCAACAACTCATTCAGAAGTCAATGGATATTCTTGGCGCCGACTCGGCTGACGGCGTAGCATCCTCGTTGAAGATAAATCGACAACTCCTGCGCAAATATGGAGACCGTTCGGCCATCCTGAGCAGGTTCAATTGGATCAGGAAATGCTTAATTATCCTCTCTGACGACTTGCTCTTGGATATGCTCCTCAAAAATGATGGTGCAATGCGTCGGTTTACGATGAAGATGGATGCCTCTCAAATAGGGATTATCGAAGCGAGTCAGGGCATTGGACGATTTGACAATGCCGATTACAAAGATACAGACGAGGAAAATCTGGACAGGTCCACCCACTTGTTCCTCAAGGATATCGAGCACATGGAGCATCTTGAAGCCCTTGTTCCGACAGAAGAGAATATTGACTCTCTCGTCTTGAAAACAGTCAATGATCTACTTCATGAGTATGGTCCATTCTATTTAACGGATTATGGAATCCTATTTGCTCTTCTCGACAAATTGGACCCTATCCCACACCAGTACTGATATAAGTACGGCAGTGTACTAGCTGACGGTTACAAATTGATCCATTGGTCACCGGCACACCATTTTGGCTGAGGCCCAAGGACAAGTTTTTTTTCGTTCATGGACAAATATTATGTTTAAGGGTTTGTACTCTTACTATTTAATGGTTTACTCTATGGTGATCCACTTACTCTTCTCTCTTCAGACTCTACTCTTTACAAGTCAGCTCTGTACTATAAGTACTAGTATTCAAGTTAGAAACCACTACCGCCAATAAATCTTCTTGAATATGACAAAATAATATTTAATAATATTCATATACTTATCTTTATGACAGGTGCTCAACATGAACTTGAAGTCGTAGTACACAGTACTACTACTCAGCCTAGTAGTGGTACATTTTGAAGTTTAAAGTACTCATATTCAAGTTTTTTTTTTGATATTTCATACTATGCAAGTCGGGAACTGCAGTGATACACCACTATCAGCCTGAGGCTACTCAATCATCCTCCATCATATCTACGCTTTCCTCTGAAGCGCTTCATGTGTACTAGTATACAGTATTACTACTATGCTAATCGTACTATTTGTAACTTCAAGTTCAAAACATAGCTAACTTGGAGAGGAAAGCATGCCTCTTTCCGGATGCCAATGGGGAACTTCTGGCCTGAGGTAGGTCACTGGCATGATCCGACTCGGCGAGTCAGTTCGAGCTTGAGTCCGCTGATGGCAATGTGAGCTTCTCTGTCGAGATCCCAGGCCCCTTTTCTCATTTTCCGCACGTTCCCGCCAAGGATCCCGACATGAGCAGACAAACCCGCGGGGAGAATCCCGCCATTGGATTCCCCGCGCGAAACCTCATTCCCGAATCGCACGATCCCATGCTCACGTGACTTATCCCGCACCACCGTCCCGGCAACCATGCACGCATACACACACTCATTTACGACGACCCGCCACGGCACACGTACATTCACTTATCAACATACGCTCATTAATCCGCTAGTACCTCAAGGTGACGACCTGCAACAGTCTGGCATACCTAGTCTGGCTAGTCGCGGCCCCGGACCGGACGCTGACGTCCACGGACAGGCCGTAGCCATCTGGAGAGACGGGATGGACATGCCTAGCATTGCGGTCGTAGCATGTATCGTTTGTAGTAGATAGGTGCGCATTGCGCAAGGACACTTAGCGTAGATTAACTATACAGTCTTTACGAAGTAGATAAATAGCTGTAGGCATCGTAAGGAGCACCCCACTTTTGACCTCTTGTGGAGTGCTTCCTTAGGTGCGATCTCTCTCTTTCTCCTATGTAGTTAGTTGCGCAATACTTACTTGTGGAGTGCTTCCTTAGGGATCCGCTTACTTGACGTTCAAAGCAGTGAAGAGTCCTAGCTGGCCTTGAGAATCCCGCGACGCGCCTGGATAGAATCCCGCGCGTTTCCCCGCCTGAATTCCCACGCTCGTTCCCAGTCGCGAATCCAGATTCCCGAACGCGGGTTTTTGTCGCGAATTCCAGTTTTCCGAAACTGTTTCCCGCTACAATTCCCGACGGTCGTAACATTCTCGAGAGTTTGTTTTTTACTAGGTCATAACTAGTACTGTCATTTTATTATATCTCAACACTGAATTTGTCGTACTGTTTCAAGTTGTAACTTCGAGCCAACGTACTAGTAGCTACCAGTGAGTGGAAACTTGAAGCATGCCTCAGGCTCTTTCCGGATTCAAGTTGAGAACTTCCGGCCTGAGGTAGTACTACTACTAGTAGTAGTAGGTCCGAGTCATTGGTTCGAGTCAAATGCCAGTGTTCAACTTGAAAGCACTCAGGCTTTCAAGTTGGATTGGTGTTATGTAAAAAATTTTGTACCAATAGTACTGTACTAGTACTAGTACTACTAGTACTACTACTACTGTACTACTCGAGGCCGGCGGCCGCCCGGGGAATGATTTCCGACCATCGCACTGACTGCAATATTTGGCTACCATCATCTACAACACTGAAGAAGGTCTGTTTTCACATCATTTTCTTTCAGTACCGTAGTATCCTCAATTCATAAGTTTCAATATACTCCGTATGTGCTGAATGAAAAGTTTATGTTTATCACTGTCTATTTTCGTACAAAGATTCGTGCATGTGCATGTCAGCAAATCGGTTAACATAGAATCTATCATAAAACACTGCTGCCAGCCTTCTGATTGAATGAAATATAGCCTTACTGTAAAACCTTTTTTGCATTTCCCTCAGCAAATGCTGGTTGATGAAGGGCAGGCTGGGGCAGCCTTGCTGCACTCTGATGAAGGGGATGCATACCTAGGAAATACTAGGCCTGCAATACCTATTGGGAATATACTACAGAATAATAGATAATGCTATTGCATACCCACCGCTTTTTTGGGTTAATTATAGCATTCAGGCACTGTTGATTGATAGCATGCTGTAATAAATCAGAATTTCATAATTTCCATCTATTTTGAGATATGAGGCACATCAGGGTCCAGGACCCTGAGGTCTGGCAGACTCCAGGTCACTTGGTGCCGCTTTAGAGGAGGCCGTGGGAATAAACTCAAATTAACCTTTGCAGGTGCTACAGGCCTTCTCAAATAGCACAAAAATAACCAAAAAATCAGAAAATATTCCTGGACACTGCCGCTTCGCCCTAGCGTGGGAACTACGGTTCCGGACGACCATATTAGGGTACAATTATGTTCTGGGCCCCACTGGGCCCTTCCTAAAGCGGTAAAAATCATCATAAAATAGATAATTATATTCATTTGCACCAGCATATATGCAGGCTTCCCCTGGGCTTTCCAGCAGCAGATAAAATATGCTAAAATAGGATTATATTAGTAGAAGCATACTTAAGATGAATTGGATGGCTATATATGGTATTTTTAGCTGGTAACAAGTGTAGAACATCAAAACATGTTCTATTTTTATTGCTCAACCTATGAGGCCCATTACACCACATTGGGGTATCACCGGAATGTAAATCTTGATGGGAATACAATGGGACGTACTATATGAGCTGAAACGGGCTTTGATGGCGCCAAAATACGCATTTTTCATATTGTTACAGAATATTCTTTTATTTAAATGTTATTTTTGTTACAGCACTTCTACTGCACGTAATGGCACGTATAGATAGCCGAAATGGTAGAGAATGAAGAGGGGAACAATAATATGGGCTTAGAATAACTACGCGGCGGCTATATATAGCTATACAACACCAACTATTTTCGGAGTGCATGCAATTATTGTTTCTCTCTCATATACATATACACACGGTATTTATGTGTGCTAATAGGTTTGAATAGCTCTCTTTATATGCCTTTGATGCTGTGCGAAGTTTCACGGCAATCGGAGCTCATTCTGAATTGATATAAGGCATACAATTCTCAAAAGTAATGGCTACTTTTAATTTATCCAGAGGGTTACGGGTCAGGCACATAGTGTCAAACATTCATTATGAGTATCCTAAACATAATACAATTGCATGTTTGGGATGCAGGTGGAAACTGTAAGTTATATGTGTTTCTGACATATCATGTACATTCTGATATCACATATAGCATTTCTTCCTACCATGTTGCATATGACTTCCACCTTCTTATGACATCTCAAACATGTATTTGGATTATGTTTAGGATATGTATAGTGAATGTTTGGCACTATGTGCCTGACCCGTAACCCTCTGGATAAATTAAAATTAGCTATTACTTTTGAGAATTGCATGCCTTATATCAATTTCAAATGAGCTCCGATTGCTGTGAAACTTTGTATAGCGTGAGAGGCATATATAAATCGTTATTTGAAGCTACTAGCGCACGTACACATCTTGTGTATATGTATATGAGAGAGGAACAGTATTTGTATACATGCTGAAAAGAGTTAGTGTGTTAGAGGTATATTTAGCGCACGCGTGCCTATATTAAGCTCATATTATTGTTCTCCTCTTCATTCTCTACCGTTTCGGTTATTTATACGTGCCTTTACGTGCAGTAGAAGTGCAGTAACATAAATAACATTTAAATGAAAGAATAATATGCAACAATACGGAAAATGAATATTTTGGCGCCGCAAAAGCCCGTTTCAGCTCATATAGTACGTCCCATTGTATTCCCATCAAGATTTACATTCCGGTGATACTCCAATGTGGTGTAATGGGCCTCATAGGTTGAGCAATAAAAATAGAACATGTTTTGATGTTCTACACTTGTTACCAGCTAAAAATACCATATATAGCCATCCAATTCATCTTAAGTATGCTTCTACTAATATAATCCGATTTTAGCATATTTTATCTGCTGCTGGAAAGCCCAGGGGAAGCCTGCATATATGCTGGTGCAAATGAATATAATTATCTATTTTATGATGATTTTTACCGCTTTAGGAAGGGCCCAGTGGGGCCCAGAACATAATTGTACCCTAATATGGTCGTCCGGAACCGTAGTTCCCACGCTAGGGCGAAGCGGCAGTGTCCAGGAATATTTTCTGATTTTTTGGTTATTTTTGTGCTATTTGAGAAGGCCTGTAGCACCTGCAAAGGTTAATTTGAGTTTATTCCCACGGCCTCCTCTAAAGCGGCACCAAGTGACCTGGAGTCTGCCAGACCTCAGGGTCCTGGACCCTGATGTGCCTCATATCTCAAAATAGATGGAAATTATGAAATTCTGATTTATTACAGCATGCTATCAATCAACAGTGCCTGAATGCTATAATTAACCCAAAAAAGCGGTGGGTATGCAATAGCATTATCTATTATTCTGTAGTATATTCCCAATAGGTATTGCAGGCCTAGTATTTCCTAGGTATGCATCCCCTTCATCAGAGGGCAGCAAGGCTGTGTTTTGTATTCATTGCTTCAGCCAGCATTTGCTGAATGAAATGCAAAAAAAGTTCTACAGCAAAGCTATATATCATTCAATCAGTTGAGCTATAACCATTTGCAACTGCTGTACTTCATTCAATCAGATAAATTAGTATATCCAGCATTTACTGCATATCAATGAATGAAATGGCTGGTAGGACTGCATAAAAGTCCAGGGACTTCTCAGGTGTCAATGACTTCGGCGGACATTCATCACCCTTTGGAACCCCAAGGAGGTGAGCCAAACGAAAGATGTCCCCTATACCTATCACCAATAGCTTCGGAGCCTTGCAGTCACGGTGATAGTGACGTCTGCCACTGGCATTCACACCAGAACAGCATTCAACACAGGCGGTAGAGGTCTCTAACTCATATTCCGGCTCGACAATCCACATACTTGTTTTTGGGTCAGGCGAGTCTCCAACACGCTTGAACAATTGGACGAGAGCGCAGTCCTGATGCTCCCCTTTAGCGGTGAAGGAAAAAAGAAGCATAACCCGGGCAACTCTCATTCCTGAAAACCCCTTTTTGCGGGGGCTAACTCGAACAAGGACTGCGTCATGTCTTGCTTTTCCGCGCCAAGAGGGATTGGACCTGATCACCTCCCTCATTGCTTGTTCTATTGGGATCGATTCGCCACGGTAGGCAAAGAAAGCGGTGGCTGAATGGAAAATTGAGAAGTCATTGTTCATGTCCAATTCAGCTGTTGGTTCGGCTCTGCCAGAGGAGCCCCTTAAGTTGGAATTGCGCTTCTCGTACTTGTTGAATAAGTATTCTTTAATGAGCTGTCGGAGCTGTCGAAGCTCTGGATGGCCTTTTATCGCCGCAAGCGCGTTGAGCTGTTTCGGGTACACCTTACTGGACTCTGCAAGTATAACAACAGAGAAGTCAGATGTGCAGCACCAAAAGCACGGGTTACTAAGTAATACTAACGTTGTTTCGAAGCCATTAACATCAAGCTCAAAGGGTCATTTCTGCCGCCCAAGCGAAGCTGGCATTCTACGCTATGAACCGCACCACACTGGGGCTCATCCACTGAACTTCCGGAATCCTCCAGGTCAGCAATTTCGATTTGCTCTTGGTTGCCCACAATGTCATCGAAGAAGTCCTCTGTATCATCGGCTGCCCCTGTTGTTTGTACGCCATGATGTTGCATCTGCTCCCTCTGGGTTGGGGCCTTCTCGGCGTCATCCGTCTTTGACTCTGACATATTTTTCCGCAAAACGTCTCGCAAGGCATTCCACATAGCCTCAGCCAGCGTATCGTCCAGCAGTCCACGCCTTTTGAAGTCTGCCCTCGACACAATAAGTTTGCTGAGTTGTTGGTTTGCTGTGATCATCTGTCCCAAAGGATCATTTCTGTTCGAGCGCCGCCATGTCTCCTTGACCGCGTGAATGTGTTTATTTTCTGTTATAGACAAACACAATCCGCTAGGAGCAGCAAAGAGAGGGATCATTGTTGGATAATGGACCATGGCATGTTGTCGTGGCAGTGAAAAATTATCCTGGATGCCCTTTGCTATGAATATTTGCCGATATTGATGATAGTGATCCAGAGAGGCTTTAATTTGATCAAGATTTGAGGCTGTAATCGTGTACCGACGCACAAGGTAACAGAAGTCCAGAAATGCACTCAATGCATGAATTATATCATCGTGCACAATGCCCACAATAGCCGGAAGATACACCTAAGTGGATTGCATCAGATATCAGCAAACCACCGCCTCGAGCGAGATGCAAAGACCACATACTTTCATAAGCGCCTTTGAATCATTACCTGTCCATTGCTTGAAGCCTCGACCTTCAGGAAATCTGCGAAGACCAGGAAAAGGAGCAGCAACTCTGATTCTACGTGAAAGTTAGCAATGGTATTCACATTAAACGACTTGTAAGGTAATAGTGCCTTTTATCCACAATATCCAGCTCTGTCGTGGTCATGCACTGGCAAATCCACTCAACAAGATGGTCCTTGAACACGCCTTTGATGATTTGGTGCAGCAGGTCCGGAGATATGAGATTGCATATATCTGCGCGCGGAAAGTCATTGGTGAAAGGCTACAGAACAACATACAAGTTGCAGAATACGCATCCAGTGAAGAAGTTGAAGTACGTACCACAATATCCTGGTGGAACCCGTACTCTTTCCAGATTGTTGCTCTATTAATGTTGTTGCCATCTACTTGATCTATCAATTGTTCGTGCAGCTCTTTTGTTTGAGGATTTGAAACAAATTCCAAATTATCTAGGTCCTTGTGAGGTGCTGTGCATCTATGCCGCCACAGTAAGTCATTGCCTCAGACTCGGATATGATTTTGGGAAAGGACGGTACTTACTTGCAGCACCATCCAGTGCATATTGCGCATAGACTCACCTGTTCCGGATAATCGGCTATATACGAGCCGAGTCCGAGAACCGACCTACGCAAGTGACCATCAGGACACCGGAGAATGGTTAACTCAGTGTTTATGGACATGGCGGTGTAACACCTGGATTTCATCCAGTGTTCGTACAAAGCCCGCCGGACACGACAGTGGCACCCGGAAGACAAAGTAAGCACCCGGAAACCGGAGTCGCTCAAGTACAAGACTCGGAAGTACACCAGCAAGTCCAGAGCATAGCAACAGTGCAGAAGACGCAAGGCCGGAAAGCGGAGTCACTCAAATACAACTCACGGCCGCAAGACAGTGCATCTGACAGACACCGGACAAGTAGCAAGGCCGCCGGACGACACTCGAAGCCAAATAGCGCAGGGAAAACTGTACCTGAGCACGAGTGATAGACAGGCCAAAGCACAGAGCTCACCGGCGATCACACAACGGACAATGCAATGGGCGGACGAGCAAACGAGCCAGCGGACAAAGTCACGGACATGCGACCGGCCGGACACTTGTAGTGTGGCGACGCGCGGGAGTGGCGTGGGAATTATGTCGATAGTTGAGGGACGGGAACAAAGACAACGGGGCTCGGACAGTAGGTGTGGCCGGAGTAGCCGGTTCACACGCGTTTTACTCCGGTGATAGTCACCGCATGTACCACCGTGTGAAATTTTACTTCTTTTCTCCCCACCACCACTACGTGTGAGCGAGAGCGAGAATCTTACGGGCGCGACAGCAGGGCGTCGACGGACGGGGCACAAGAGCCTTACGGATATCTTCTGGAGTTCCCTCGACGGGTGCGGTGGACACAAGACTACGGGGCTCAACAGCCATTCTTACTGGGGTTTTTGTTTCTTGTCTTCGGACTTCTTGCGAAGGGTTGCGTTGGGTGGACGCGCGAAGACTCTGTCTACGGACGTTTGAGGGCCGTTGGGCTATTTCACTAGTTTCCTTCGTTGTTTCTCTTCTTCTTTCTGTCTTCTTTTACTACTCTTTCATTCTTACTGGGTTCCCTACACTCCCACCCCCTTATCACTTATTTTATTTTCAGCGGTCTTCAGTGAACTCAAGATTTTTGATATAGACGAATGAAAAATTTGATGTTGAAAGCGGCGGAATTCATCTGACTTTTCGTATTGCCACTCAGCTGCAAAATGTGTCAGAGCTAATCAAATATTACGGTATGATACACACTCTTTGGTATTGCTAGAAATGCTACAAGCTGGACTGTATTCAATTTCTGTGACCGCCGGGCCTTGTTAGATACATTCCCGATGGAGAGATACAACGGATAGTATTCGTTATTTCCAGTTCCGACAGAGACTGTTGTCTTATCGCTCCCTAAGATCACCGGAACAAACATAGATCCATGGACTGCTTTATCTTCGGCGTAGATCTTGTTCTAGGTCAAGGATAATCAGCATGTTTCCTGCGAGTTTATGATTCATGACCTACAGCCTGTTCCCAAGCAAAATTTCCGGACATGTAGTTTCTGAATACTCGTTCTTTGTCATCAGAGTCCTCCTTCGGCTGATACTCGCGAAACGGGACATAGTCGAATTCGCCTTCCAACGCCGGATTGTCCACCAAATTCCGGATCACTTCCAGAGGATCCCGATACCATACATCATATTCTTTCCTCTTCCATGACTCGGTGTTCTCGTTTGTCGCCTTTTGGCCATTGTCGTCCGTGTAGAAGTTACTAAAGGACTTCCAAGACACATCACCGACTTCCGTAGCGTCAATGACGGTGTACAAATTTTGTGCGTCTCCATCAAGTAGCGAACTAGTTATACCTAGATCCGAGTCATTGTCAGGCTCTGTCGTATCCAATTCGGAACATCCGCCAGATTTTACATTCTCCGCCACCTGAATCAGCTGATAAGCCTTCATGATTCCGAGAATTTTTGTTATGTTCCCAGCAGACATTTGCTCTTCCCAATACAGAAAATCTGCGAGCTTGAAATCTGCTCTGCACGAATAGGGAAACCAGACATTAGACACAGGTTCGTTTCGCGGAACGGGTGGTTCTTCATTTTCTAAGGAAATTCCTGCCGCATCGCATGGCGTGGCTGCACGGTGTCAGGTGTCAGAGTACTGCAGTAAACCGGGGACAATAAACATGGCACGCACCATTCAAGTATCTGTGATACACCTTCAAGTTATCCTCGCTCTCCTTATAATCTCCAATGTCGGAGTCCAAATCTTCAGAGGATGCGCTACGGCCATCACTTCCGGTGACAGAATGATGGGACAGAGAATCAGCTCCGTCTAAATCTTGAAGCAGCTCGTCTCGGCCTATGCTAAGCATCGAGATATCCTGCGTAAGTATAGAGATGTCGTAATCGTAACTTGAAGAGCCGCAGCCCATTTTATCTTCAAGTTGACCCTCGACCCGGAGTTCGGGGGAGTTCGAGATACTTTTAGGTTCTGGAACTTGTGCGGGTCGAATGGGTGATGAATCATAACCATAAGCAGCAGGTCCTGATGCAAATGATGATGGATGAGCTGAGTATTCATGTCTTGTTCTTGCGGATTGATTCTTAAACCTTCTGTCGCAGTCGGAGAAGGTACATCGAATGGATGGGGGGAAGAAATCAGTAAAATGAACGGGTTTGGGCTTTCGCCGTGTTACCGGCATCGACTTGGATGCAACCTATAGTAGTACCTATTAGCAACTTGAAGTCGACTTTTGACTTACTTCAACTTTTGACTTACTAAGTTAGAACATGAATCCCCAGCCTCAGGCTGAAGCTGTCAACTTGAACTTGAAGTAGCACTGGCAGCGAATCGAGTTCGCCAAGGTGGACTCGCGTAGTAGGAGCTAGTAGTAGTCTACCTGGCAGATTTGCTAGTAGTACGGTAGAAGGCTGCGGCTGAGTGCCTTGACTCACTGACTGCCAGTTCCAGTGTCAGGCTTGCCGTCTTGGTCGCCGGAATCCGAGTCGGAGTGCAACTTCAAGTTGAAGCCTGCCAGTGCCAGTCTGAGTGAGCCTGAGTGCCAGTGCCAGCGCCAGTGCCAGGTACCGCCGTGACTCAGGCTCGCTCACTGGCACTCCGAGTCACTGCCAGTGGCAGGCTGGCAGTGGGCGTAAATTTTCCTTGAATAGGCGCCCTCATCTTCAACTTGAACTTTAACTTGCACCTTTGACTCTGAGTCGACTCACCATCGATATTCATAGCACCTGCCAGTGTGCCCCTATTACTACTGCACAGGAATGTTAACTCAAAGACAGACGCGGGCTAAGAATAGCGATCAGCATCCGGGAGCGGTAGTCAATAAGCTGCGAACACGTCGAACGAAAGAGGAGATATTGAGGGAGAAGGAAGGGAAGGAGAGAAGGAGAGAAGAACAGGCATCAAAGCGTGATGAGGCATTGAGGGAGAAGGAGGAGAAGGAAAAACAGAAGGAAGAACGGGCAGCTCTGCGCGAAGCTGCGGCACAGCAAGCCGCGTATGCGAGAGAGAAGAGAAAACTCATCGCGGAACAGAAACGGGCAGCGAAAGAACAAGAGGCATCTGAGAAGGTACGCAAGAAAAGAACTGCAGCAGAGCAACAGGAAACAGCCATACTGGAGACGATGGAGCTTGAGAACAATTTGTCAAAGGCTCTTGACATTCGCACCCATATGGGCTCAACTGCACCTAAGCTGGCTGGCACTGGCAAACGAGGGCGAAACAAGTCGAAAGGCGTCCCTGAAACTAGTGGTCCTTATCTTCAAGTCAGCGACAGTCGAGTTATGAGATATGGGCATAACAGGTTCAACGAACGATGAAAAAGACAGCTCTTGTGCAGCTGAAGACGGCGAACATTTAAAGATTCGTAAGTTGTTTGCCTTTATGACTTTAGACTCCAAGGGTGACCACTTTAACTCACATTATGATGCAGCTAACTCCGATGCGCCCAACAGAGCGCGTGCAAAGAAAGTTAGGAAAAAGGATACCAGAGGTGCACTTCCTTTCCGTACTCGCGTGCAGGGTGCAAAGGGTTCAAATAGTGCCATAAGTGGCACCGGATATCATAGTACGCTTGCAGGACAAAACAGCAGTCTTTCTGGTGAGGATACAGACATGATAGAGTCGCCCAATACGTCGAAGCAGAACGATAGGACAAAGCGACCTGTTAGGGCACTTCGCAACACAGATGGATCCACATTCTTCGGCGGAGAGGGCAGAAACCCTGAGGTCGCAGGGACAGAGGAGATCGACTTGTGAGTTTTAAGTCGTACTACTACTCAACCGTTGGCATCATAGTACAAAAGATCAATTTCAAACAAATTCAAGTTGATAGTAAGTGTGAAGCTTGATTTAGACTCAGCTACTTGAAGCTTATCCGACATCGTACTACAGATTAGTATTACTACTACTAACTTGAGCCTGAGTGCGCCTGGCGACACCGTGTCAGTGACCGGCTTGACCGGCGCACGGCGGTGCCACACTCAGGTTGGCACTTAACTGTGACCCCGAGATGCCACCCGGGTTGGCAAGTTGCAGCTTCTTCACTTATAATGCTCACATTCTTATCTTTATTACAAGTTGTGAGCCTGGCTGACACAAGGAAAAACTAGGCTCCCCGTCTCGGCGCAAGACGATGCGAACTTTAGTCCTTGGGAGGATGAAGGAGTGACAGTAACCCTCACAAGTTTCCAAGGTGTAAAGAATAGCTCAGCTAGCGAACGACAGACGGCACATCTCGTTGACTCCGACACTGATATTGTGAGTTGGATGGAGCATTAATTAGACTGGCAGAGGAAATCTTAATATTTTGATTGTGCGTTTAATTAGGACGTGAGTAGACTGACAATACCGACCCAAGCCAATGTAAGTGCCGCTTATACTTCAAAGAAATCGTTTGATTCACAATAACTATACGTCGGTGGAGTCTCATGCACAACGATGGCTATCTAACAATTTTTCTGTATCGTAACAGGATGGAGCTAGCAGCAAATTGAAGAAAAGGAAGCTATCCCGCGACACTCTCTCCGAGTTGCAGGCTCATATAACACTGGTAAGCGGCTTCATAATCTCCTGTTTCGTTCAAGCTACTTATTTTTCTTTCTTTATGCACTGGAGAAGAAGAATATCAAGGGACAATCGGGCATTCAGGTGAGTTCTACACAACAAAGCATGGACTTGGTGCCATACTTTGTTGTGGCCTCCGGCGTCGAATATACTTCCTTCATTACTTACCAAATTGTACTCTGAATAGGGCGCGAGCATGACGAACATCGTCAACTCCCAACTCGATGTATTGGTAAGTTTATTCTGCTTTTAATCCTCACCCGTATACTCATCTATTTTCCTGTCAGGACGGTATTTCTGTTGAGAGTCATAGGGGGCAGTCTCCAGCGTTGCATCTACAGATACAGGTATGTGTAGGCATTGACACTCATTAGGATTACTTTTGGTGCCCCTTTCTTTGGCAAGTATCTGGATGTCCACTAAACCTTGTTTATGTGTAGGACAGCATGATTGTGAATAATAAGAAGAGGAAGTCGCCGCCTGACTCAAACTCACATATCGATGTGGTAATTCGTACTCTTCCACCCAATTTCAAAAGCACTTCCTTACTATCTAAAACAGGCTAGCATGAACGTGTATATGAAGAAGCCTCCATCCCAGGCTGCCTCAACAGTTAGTGTCAATCACATCTAATTTCCATTTCATATTGTTTTCTGATCAAGCGACAAGGACTTAAATACTGCTAAGGAGAGTGAACCGCAAGACAGTCATTCTCAGGCTGATATACTGGTATTTAATTCTCTTCAAGCTTCCCTTGGTAAGAACTCCTCTAATTGCTACAGATGAAATCTACTACCTCTGTTCGCAATCTGAAGAGGTCACTGGCGGTTCATGCACATCATATTGCAAGTGTGAGCTAATTGCTGCAATTGATTTGGTACTTATTCTCGGTTCTTCTGACAGGCAAGTGGTCGTGAGGCGTCGCCAACTAGAGCATGACACGGGTGCACCTGCAGGTGTACCTGGATCCGCGAAGCGCAGGTACCTGCGCAAAAAAACTGATACCTGGATCCGACCCGGAACCGTGGGAAACGGATCCGGGTCTACCTGGACCCGTTACCTGCAGGTATTGCAGGTACCTGATAGGACCTGCAGGTAATAACTGTAAGTAGTGTAGTAATAAGATAGAAACATAATTAATAACATACCATGTATCCTGGAGATGGACAGCCTTGCATGGACCACGACCAGTCGAAAGGGCTGGTGGAGAGACGACTGCCTCGCCGCCAGAGGATTCGGGCTTGGTCGAATCTGGATGGGCTAGAAGAGTGCGAGGAGGCGGCGGAACTGGACGATGGCGGTGAGCGCCGAGGGTTTGCGATGGTGGAAGTTGGCCAACGATGCGTACCGCTTGTGGGGCTGCATCATGAGTACAGGCGACGGTGGGTGTTGCGGATGCTGGACGAGCGGCATGTCGAAGGCGACAAGCGGGATCAATGGTGAGATTAGTGCGAAGAAGGTAAGAAAAAAGCAAGAAAAAGACGTACCAGAAGACCAGTTCAACCTCTGCAGTACGAGATTCTAGCTTGATCTTCGCCGCGTCTGCTTTGCGGTCGTCCGCGCGGACGAAAGACAAGCGCGCAGTTGGCGAGGAGGCGATCATGGCGCATGTTGTCATCGTAGTAGGCGGCTTCGAGACTTTCGAGTTAACTTGCATACTTCGAGAAAGTGTGTGCTCGAATGATGGGACTGTCTTGCACATGCGCGCTGCGTCAAAGGCACCCTCCGTCTGTTGCGCAGGCACACCGCGGCCATAGAGCAAGATGTCGAGCTCAGAGAGGTTGGGACATACGACGACTGCGCAAGCAAAGGAGTGGTGAGGAACCTGATCTAAATGGTTGTAATCGAGTGTGATGCGCAGGCGTGCAACGGAATCTTCAACGACGGCAGCAGCAGCGGTGGCGACGGTGGCGACGATACACCCACCACCACCAAGAAGACTACAACCACGCACAAGGCATCTCCCACTCCGACACCTACGCCGACCCCACGCCGACGCCAACTTCAACGAAGCACACTACTTCGACACACTCCTCGTCGTCTCAAGAAACGCCGACGTCGACGTCGCACAGCAGCTCTAGCCACAGCACCACACCCACTAGCCACTCTCCTTCGACAAGGTTGACGGTCGCTTCAAGCTCGCGGCCGTGTTCCGTCTTGCAGTTGACCGCGCGGGCGAAGGACTGACGGAAAAGCAGACTCTGTACTGGAGTCGACCTTGCCTGGCAGACAAGCGCGCAGTTGGTGGGGAGGCGGTCATCGGGCTCGAGGTTGTCGCTGTGGTCGGCAGCCAGTATAACCTCCATAGGGAGCCTCGAGATAGCTCAGAGTTGAGTGGAAAGATGGTGAAAGTAGTGGTACATTGTTGCGTTCGTCGCACTCAAGATGAGTGCACGTGATTTACCGGGTACTTGCAGGTACCCGGCCAGGTACCTGGGCAAAAAAAATCCAAACCTGGATCCGCAGGTAAGCGTGGGAATCAGGTACCTGCGTGCGGGTGCACCTGGAACCGCAGGTATTTTGGCCCAGGTACCTGCAGGTACCCACGGATAACCTGCACCCATGTCATGCTCTATCGCCAACACCACAAGCACAATCACCTGCGATGACGACAGTATCCTTCAGTCCCAAACCCGAAGTGCTCGCAACCAAGGCTCATCTTGGTCATCGCAAAGTCTCTCGGACTACTAGCTCTGTGCGTTGATCCATTCATGTTTGTGACATGCATCCACTAACTTGCTTACATGCAGACATCTGTAGGACTTGAGGATAAGGATAGAAATAGTAAAGGAAGGGAGGGATCCCGCGCTCTCGGCAAAAAAAGGGCAACGAATCAGTGTCTTCCTCCCGGAACTCAGGCTGGCTGGACTCATATTCTTCTGCCTTCGCTGTATTGCGCAGTCGGAAAGTCCACAACTCCATGGTAAAACCCAGACAATAAGTCCATCGGAACACTGTGGGGGAAAGTATTTGATTCTGTCGAACTTAGTTACGACACACAATTGGCCGACATCTGTTCTTTAGTTGAGTCATCCCTATTTGTCTTACATCGGCCATACTGAATCAGGTATGATCTATTCTGTAGGCAGCCCAGAGATGCTCTGATAGTTGGCGGAAGAAATTGTTTGAGAAAGCCGAGCAGTCAATTTCGAGTTTCGTCGGCAACGAGCGTTCTAAGTCAGTGGAGACCGAAGAAATTGTGAAGATGTTGCAGACGATGGTCGACAAGAAGAAAGCTGAACCATTCCTCTGGGAACGCTGGCATAGTATGGAAAGGGTGTGTGAGATTTCACTCAATGTCACCCTTCGAGTCCGTGCATTGACTATGAATGTACACAGAAGCAAGGATTGTTCTGCTCTGACCTCGTAGTCTCAGTGTTGTCCGTGCACATTGTCTTGGCCCTGGGTCGGCATAAAGTATTGGACAAGAACACAATAGGAAAGCCTATAGGTGCCCTCGCCCTTGCGGCAACAGCGGTATCTATCTACTTCAGTACTTGCAGTGGCTTTATTCACTGAATCTCTCATGGACAGGTCAAAGTTGCAATCGATAAGCAGGTAGCCCGGTTGCAAAATATCAAAGAAGAGCTTGGTGGTGCTGAGTGGTACTTCACTAGTGCTCTGTGGCAGCCTCATACGGACGACTATGTCAACTTATTGTCAAATTCCTCGTTTTTCACTGAATCAAACTGGGAGAAGGTTTGGTCCCGCATAGAAGCTTACAACTCCGTTGAAGATGTCAATGCGGGAAGGAACACCGAACTTGTTGGATCGGGTGTCACTGGCAGGGATTTCTCCCTATATATCGACGTTGGAGACGCGGATGCGAGCGGCGAGTATACACATGGTGAGGGCGCTAATAGAAGTGGTAAGTGCAAGGAGAGTGTCACGACGTGACATATCCCTCTTCCCCTTTGGGGCGCATCCCGGGGATTTCCCTGAATCCCGCCGGGATATCTTGCCCTCGGGAAATATCCCGGGGCATTCCCTTCGGGATCTCTCCCTTTCGGGATTTATCCCAGGTTCTTACCTTATGGACTTTCCCGAAGTCCCTTTTCCCTCTTCCTCATGTCTCCCTCATGTTCCCTCACCTGTTTTCCTCATTCCTCCTTCATTACTCCGATTTTCCAATGTTCTACACATGTCCTGTCACTCCTTTGTTATTCCTTTCCATTTCCTGCCTTAGCTCTACATGTGCAAGGCCTCATTGTCTACCGCATTGCCCGCATCCCCGATTTTCCCACGCTTCCGGAATCCCGGTATCTCTGTCCTTTCTCTATATAAACCCATAGCATTTGTACATAGATACCTTGACTCGAATATCATAAGTCTTTGGGCCTAGCTAGTGGCCAGGCTTTCGAGATCCACCATGCCTTCGTCTTGTCGGTTCGACATCACCACCACCACACCTTCCCCCTTTTGGCCGAAAAGATCGCCCATAACTTGGGATCGATTCGCGCCTTCACAAAATCAAAACCACCCCCATCTGCGTCTTCTTCCGGGCTTTCCTATCGCCCAGCTCCCGCCTGAATCGACGCAAGACTCATCAATCGCCGGCAACATCTTCGGGACAACATTCATGTCATTACCGGGCCACTGCTGTCGAAACCATGAACCATAACTCGGGCTTGATTCAAGCCTTCACAGAACCAAGGGCACCTTCGTCTTCATCTTCTCGGGGGCTTCCCTATCGCCCAATGTTCACTCGAATCGGCGCAAAACTCGTCGATCGCTGGCAACAACTTCGAGACAGCCGGGTTAGCAGCAACATTTGATAGCTCGCCGCCTGTACACCCCATTCGGGCTGCACTTTCAACTGTTGTTGCTCACTCTGGTTCTTCCTTTGACTTGCCCATATCTCTTATCCACGGAGGAGATTTGCTTGCGCATAGCAGAATTGCGCAATCTAAGAAAACACACCCTTTCCATGGTATCTGTGGCCTTTCCTCTTGGACAACAACCAGCTCCGTCATATGTTGGGGAACATCTGACATATCTTCCCTCATCACAACATTGGTCCACAATGCCGTACTCCCGTTGTCTTTGCACATGCGCAGACGGGACCTTGGCCTCGACGGGGCTCGGCCGTTAAGGGGGGGCAACTGTCACGACGTGACATATCCCTCTTCCCCTTTGGGGCGCATCCCGGGGATTTCCCTGAATCCCGCCGGGATATCTTGCCCTCGGGAAATATCCCGGGGCATTCCCTTCGGGATCTCTCCCTTTCGGGATTTATCCCAGGTTCTTACCTTATGGACTTTCCCGAAGTCCCTTTTCCCTCTTCCTCATGTCTCCCTCATGTTCCCTCACCTGTTTTCCTCATTCCTCCTTCATTACTCCGATTTTCCAATGTTCTACACATGTCCTGTCACTCCTTTGTTATTCCTTTCCATTTCCTGCCTTAGCTCTACATGTGCAAGGCCTCATTGTCTACCGCATTGCCCGCATCCCCGATTTTCCCACGCTTCCGGAATCCCGGTATCTCTGTCCTTTCTCTATATAAACCCATAGCATTTGTACATAGATACCTTGACTCGAATATCATAAGTCTTTGGGCCTAGCTAGTGGCCAGGCTTTCGAGATCCACCATGCCTTCGTCTTGTCTCCAAATCTAGCTTGCTTGTTGTCTAGTGCTCTAGACTCTCTTTTGTGTTTGACCCGGACGTCTCGAGCCTTGCGCGGGAGCACCCCGAAGTCCCCTCGTCGTCGGTCACCTTTGTTGGATGCCGGAAGCCCCGGATTCTGGTTATACTCGTTTCTTGTCTCTGTTCTCTTTGCTTTGCTCTTAGATTCGATCTCGCAGGACATCATGTCTCGATAGGCATGATCTCATTTGTTTACGATAGACAAGACACCACAAGGCATGCATCGGGTCCAAGCCTGACACCACTCTGTGTCGTAACAGTTCCAGTATTGGTTCATTCCACAAGTAATTTAAGACAGATAAGTAGAAATCAGTGCCTCAGTGTCCCTCAGTAACTACACCACGGCATCCTGATCCAGATCATATTTCGCCACTTCTGCCTGTTCCTCGGCATACTCAGAGAACGAAGGCCACTGCAAGTTGATGATAGTAAGTGTTTGAATACAGTGGCGGGATGGTTAAAGCCAAAGCTCACCAGTGATCGACCTGCTCTTAAAAGTCTGCGCCGTCCGTAGCCGAATCCCATAATGAACCCTCGTCGTCCTCGCGATCACCTTCGCCTTCCCCGCCCTTTCTGTCTGCGTCATTCGCCTCGCCCTCAGAGCCTCCACTGAATCCATCACCCACGCTAAGAACCTCATCCGCATCCTTGTTCTTATCCCGATCCTGATCCTTGTCCTCATCATCGTCATTGTCCTCATCCTGATCCTTGTCCTCGTCTCCCTCGCCAGACACACCCTCATCCTCCATGTCGTCCTCCCTCTCCTTGAAATCCTCAACTTCTTCGCCGTCATTATCCTTGTCTTCGTTTCTCTCTGTCAGGCTTGGACCCGATGCATGCCTTGTGGTGTCTTGTCTATCGTAAACAAATGAGATCATGCCTATCGAGACATGATGTCCTGCGAGATCGAATCTAAGAGCAAAGCAAAGAGAACAGAGACAAGAAACGAGTATAACCAGAATCCGGGGCTTCCGGCATCCAACAAAGGTGACCGACGACGAGGGGACTTCGGGGTGCTCCCGCGCAAGGCTCGAGACGTCCGGGTCAAACACAAAAGAGAGTCTAGAGCACTAGACAACAAGCAAGCTAGATTTGGAGACAAGACGAAGGCATGGTGGATCTCGAAAGCCTGGCCACTAGCTAGGCCCAAAGACTTATGATATTCGAGTCAAGGTATCTATGTACAAATGCTATGGGTTTATATAGAGAAAGGACAGAGATACCGGGATTCCGGAAGCGTGGGAAAATCGGGGATGCGGGCAATGCGGTAGACAATGAGGCCTTGCACATGTAGAGCTAAGGCAGGAAATGGAAAGGAATAACAAAGGAGTGACAGGACATGTGTAGAACATTGGAAAATCGGAGTAATGAAGGAGGAATGAGGAAAACAGGTGAGGGAACATGAGGGAGACATGAGGAAGAGGGAAAAGGGACTTTGGGAAAGTCCATAAGGTAAGAACCTGGGATAAATCCCGAAAGGGAGAGATCCCGAAGGGAATGCCCCGGGATATTTCCCGAGGGCAAGATATCCCGGCGGGATTCAGGGAAATCCCCGGGATGCGCCCCAAAGGGGAAGAGGGATATGTCACGTCGTGACAAGTGGTTCTATGCGTTCTCAGGACCTCGGACAACGTAAATCGGACGATCAGCGGCTATGCAAAGCGGTTCCACACTCTGGGAAGCACTTGACAAGTCAATTAAGCTATTCTACACATCAGAAGCACAAATATAACGTCACCTGGGAAGCACTTGACAAGAGGCCAAAAGTGGAGTGCTTCTCAGGCGGACGGGCGCTTTTGGCAAGCGCAGGAGGAACTATACAGTTCCTCCAAGCCACCGTCCGTACGGACCCGTGGTCCGATCCGAATTTGAAATACAAATAGAAAGATGCATAAGCATCGCTGGCGCGCCGGGTTTGAATCCAAGCGCACAGAAAAGTGTCCGTTAGTGAATAGAATCAAAAGAAACAGCAATCCCCGTGTGCAGACAGATGCAAAGGTGTACGCGCCGTACGGGCTTCGTACCGAGCGCGTACCGCTGACCGTACGAGACCGTACGAGTGTCTCGTACGATGTCAGGAATCGAAAGTAAATAAAAACATCAGTAAATCATAAGTAAACGGAAAATAAAAGAAAACAATAAGTAAATCCGTGGCGATTCCTGACATTACCCCCCTCCAAGGACGCTGCTAAACAGCGTGCGTACTCGTACCGATCCGTACGGTCACCGTACCGCCAATGGGTATTTGCGATGGAAAGCACGAATTCGAGCTTGTGCGTGTTCCATATTAGCTGCGTCGAGCCAGGTATCTTCGTCCGACTGGTAACCCTTCCATCGAACCAAATACTGAAGTTTTTGCGTACGGCCCGTACGACGCGAGTTCAGTATCTCCTGAACTTCGTACTCAATGTCCCCATTGATTGGTACGGGCTCGGGAGGGGTCTGTACGCGTCCGGGGATCGTGTCCGACTGGTACTTGGTCAGGAGCGAGACATGGAAGACTGGGTGCACCTTCATCGAAGCTGGAAGTTTCAGCTCATAGTTTAGCGGACTTAGCTTTCGTACGACCTCGTACGGACCGAGTCGACGATGATTGAGCTTCCTGGCACCTGGCAAGGCTATATTGCAAGCCTCGAGCCAGACACGATCACCTGGTTCGATGTCCGGTACGTCCGTACGGTGCTGGTCGTAGTAGCGCTTCATACGATCCGCAGCAACTTCCAACGCGGCCTGGGCATCGTCCTGAGCCTTCTTCAGCATGTCTAGACGGTCATCAGCTGCTGGTACGGTCGAAAGACCCGTACTCGGTACGATGGCGAACCCGGGCTCGTACCCGTACAACAGCGCGAACGGCGAGGTCCGAGTGGCTGAATGCGCACGAGTGTTGTGCGCAAACTCGGCCATAGGCAGCAGCCGAGCCCAGTTCTCCTGCCGAACATCTGTGAAGGCTCGAAGATACTGTTCGAGCTCCTGATTTACTCGTTCGGTCTGACCGTCAGTCTGAGGGTGGAAAGAAGTCGAAGTAGCACCTTTAATACCAAGACGCTTGAAGAACTCCTTCATGAAGCGTGATACAAACTGTGGCCCGCGGTCCGAGATGATTTTTCGAGGCGTACCATGGTGTTTCCAAACCTCGGACACGAACAGTTCGGCCGTACGAGTCGAGTCGACGTCGGACGTCGTTGGTGCGAAGTGCGCCTGCTTGGTGAGCCGGTCAACCACCACAAAGATCGCGTCAAAACCCTCAGACGGTGGCAGCTGCGTGATAAAGTCGCAGGAGATGGTCTGCCATGGTCCGGACGGTACCTCGTTCGGTTCGAGCGGTCCGACGGGTCTTTGGGGAATATTCTTGGTGCGCATACAGGTATCGCACCCGGACACGTACCGCTCGACAAAAGAAGACATCCCTGGACGCCAATAGTTGCGACTCACCAGCTTGTACGTCTTCCACCGTCCGGGGTGCCCCACCGGCAGAGAATCATGATGTAATTTCACAATATCTCGCCGAATTTCCTCGTCCTTCGGTACATAGACCTTCCCTCGGTACAGCAGCAGTCCATCCTCCGTGTTCCAGTCCTCCAACTCCTTCTTCAAGGACACAGGGGCCTTCCCCTTCAGTGCCTCGATTGCCTCTACCAATTCCTCATCCCAACTCTTCGAACTCCAGATCCTTCGCAACAACGCCGTGTCCCCCTCGAGCCGTACCATGCCTCGACGCATTGCGTGCAGGCGAAACAAGTCTCTGTCCAACAGAGTCCGGTTCGTGTTGTCCGGACCATTTGGTTCGAGGTCGGTACGACGTGACATCGCGTCTGGCTTGCCCCCAAGCCGGCCAGGGCGATGTCGGATCGTGAAGTCGAACCGACTGAGAAAAATACTCCAGCGAGCTTGTCTGCGAGTGAGATTGCGAGCTTCAGAGAAGTAGAGCAGGTTCTTGTGGTCCGAGACAACATCGATCTTGTGTGGAGACCCTTCGAGATAATGTCTCCACTCGTCGAGCGACCGTACGATAGCCAGTAGCTCCTTATCATAGATCTCATAGTTTCGCTCCGCATCATTTAGCGATTTCGAGTAGAAAGCCACCGGATGAATCGTACCGTCCGAACCGACCTGCGACAGTACTGCACCTGTCGCAAAGTCAGAAGCATCACACTCAAGAATAAATGGTTTCTCGAGGTCAGGCATGGCCAGTACCGGTGCTTGAGTGAATCGACGCTTCAACTCATCGAACAAGGCTTGTTGTCTCGTACCCCACTCGAACCGGACGTCCTTTCGAAGCAGTTCGGTCATAGGCCGTACAATCCGGGAGTAATCCTCGATAAACCGGCGATAGAAGTTCGCAAAGCCGAGGAAGGCTTGAATATCCTTGACCTTTGCAGGTGTAGGCCACTCCAGAACCGCACTGACCTTGGCCGGGTCCATCGAAACCGTACCGGCTCCAATAACCATGCCTAGGTATTCCACAGAAGACTGGTGGAACTTACACTTCTCCGGCTTGACAAACAGGTCGTGCTTCTCGAGCCGTTCGAGTACGGTACGAACGTGCTCAACATGATCTTCCTCATTCTCAGAGAAAATCAGCAAATCGTCAAGATAGATGATCACAATCACCCCATTCAGATCTTTGAAGATGTCGTTCATCATGTGCTGGAACGTCGCCGGAGCATTGGTGAGTCCGAAGGTCATCACCGTCGGTTCGAAGTGGCCTTCCTGCGTACGAAAGGCCGCTTTCCACTCGTCTCCTTCCTTCATCCGTACATTGTGGTACCCGGATCGAAGGTCTAAGGTCGTAAACACCTTTGCTTTCTTCAAGGCATCGACTAGCTCAGTGGTGAGAGGCAGTGGATACCTGTTCTTCACAGTCATCGCATTGAGCTTGCGATAATCTACCACCATGCACAGCGAACCGTCCTTCTTCTTGATAAAGAAGACCGGAGCTGCAGCCGGAGACTTGGAGGGTCGAATGTACCCCTTCCTCAAGTTCTCCTCGATGAATTCCTTCAGCGCCGTACGCTCGTTCGGCGCCATGGGATAGATCTTACTGTAAGAAGGTACCGCACCCGGTACGAGGTCGATCGCATGGTCGTACGGTTTACGGGTGGGGAGGTGTTCTGCCCGGTCCTTCGAGAAGACTTTGGCGAAATCGCGGTACTGCGGCGGTACGAGTTCTTCGAACGACTTCTCGCCTTCCTTCACTGCAGTCTTCTCAGCAATTGCCTGAGACCAGGTGTACGAAGCGGCGATCCGCTGTGCGAAATCCGGGTCATCCGTGACAAAGAATTCCTCAGAATCGTGATAGACATCCCAATACTTCTCAGAATACCGGAAGCCTGGCGGAACCTTATCTCTTTCGCTAACCTGTTCTTCCGTACCACCCGAGTCGTACGGTTCGTCCTCGAGCTCAGCTACCGTCACTCGAGTTCGAGGAGGTGGCCGAGGCTTCGCGCGGCGTGCGCGGTTCGAGGTCTCCGTACGAGCCGTGCGCACTGCGTCTGGCTCCGGGGGACCTTCCATCTGAAACTCCATACGGTCCGTACGATGCTGACAGGCCTTCGCACAGCGCGTAAAAGTCATCTGGTCGTTCGCCCAGTCGATCTCTGGGTTGTGGAGTCGCAGCCAGTCGACCCCAATAATCAGGGGATAGTCCCCAATGTCCGCCACCACTGCAGTCACGTTCTCAGTGTGCGATCCGACCGTTAAACTAATCGGCACTTCATCTGTGAGCCAGCCCACATTGTTCAAAGAGTTGTCGGCATTGTACAACCGCGTACGAGGGACCAAGGGTCTCGTACGGAGCCCGAACCGTTCGACAACCGTACGGTTAATAAATATCGATGAGGCCCCACTGTCTAAGAAGGCTCTCATCCTTAAAATCTTTCTGCCATCGCTGACTCTCACAGGAAAACGAATGAACCGGCGCAACTTCTTGTCTATTGACTGTATACTAGTAGACATAGAAGGGACTGGGACATCATTTTCTAAACAAGAGAATCGGTTACGGGTCTCGAGCGGCGCGACGATGCGCTGAGACCCTAGTTGAAACCCGATTCCTTCGAGAGGTGCGCCATAAGGACTTTGGCAGCATCAGAAACAGAGATTGGGCGTTCGGTCGTACCGCTCGGTACGAGGGGGGTCTCGTCCGAGACGTCAGAGATCGAAGCAGTGGGAGCTGGGGCGGGTTCCTGGGGTGTCGAGGCCGTACTGACGTTCGTACGGTTCGAGGTATTAGACGCGTGGCGCTTGGGGCACTTGGCGGACATATGACCTTTCTCGCCACAGTGGAAGCATAACCCCTTGCGCAGCGCCTCTTCCCTACTGATCTGGTCCACCTCCATCGCGTTCGGATCACGGTGGCTCGAGCCGGTACGAGGCTGGTTCGAGTTCGACGTCTGACGCGTCTGGAAAGCAGTTCCAGTGCGCTGAGGGATGGGGTTGGTACGAGTTGTGGCACGGATGGCTCGCAGCTCATCATCGTAGACACAACAGGCCTTCACATACCCATCAAAGTCCTCAGGCATCTTCTTGAGCGTCAGGTCCGTACGAAAACGGTTCGAAAGTCCGTACCGGAACCAAGCAATCCATGGTTTATCGTCAGCAACCCACTTGGTCTTGACCTTGAGAGCCCTGTAGCGAGCAGCATACTCAGCCACGGTTCCAGTCTGCCTGAGAGCCATAATTTCGTTCTCAGCAGCAGCAACAGCATCAGCTTCACCATATCCAGCAGCCAGAGACTCCAAGAAAGTGTCCAACTTGTCGAAAATGGCGACCGGCTCGCCCTTGTGGATCGAGTCCATGTAGGGACGCACCCACTCGTCTGCAGGGCCTCGAAGGTAAGTCGCAGCGAACTGGCACTTTGTACGCTCGTCCGGGAACTCGTGCGGGTGCATAGAGATGTAGTTCCGCACCTGACCGGACCAAGCTTCGTACGAAAGCTTGTCCTTGTCCGCGGCATCGCCCTTGGGGCCGTAAAACAAGCCTGGGGGTGGAATCTTCGGACCCTTCGTACCGCGCGGTTCGGTGACGCGCGTTTCGAGCGCTCCCTTCAAGTATGCATTCTGCTGAAGCAACTGATCGATCTGCTCCCTCCAGGGGGCCATATACTGGTTCAGCATAGCCTGAGTCACCTCATCCATAGTTGGGGGTTGTGGGGGTACGGGTGCCTGCACGGGTGCGACGGGGGGCGCTCCAGGAGGGCCTCCGGGCGCAGGAACAGGCGGTGTAGCGTTCTGCATCGTACGGGCGTTCGAGCGAAGCGAGCGTCGGCAGAATGGTTCGAACGGTACGAGTTTTTTCACGCGAGGTAGTGAGAAAAAAGACTTTTGGCCTATTGTTACGACACAGAGTGGTTCTATGCGTTCTCAGGACCTCGGACAACGTAAATCGGACGATCAGCGGCTATGCAAAGCGGTTCCACACTCTGGGAAGCACTTGACAAGTCAATTAAGCTATTCTACACATCAGAAGCACAAATATAACGTCACCTGGGAAGCACTTGACAAGAGGCCAAAAGTGGAGTGCTTCTCAGGCGGACGGGCGCTTTTGGCAAGCGCAGGAGGAACTATACAGTTCCTCCAAGCCACCGTCCGTACGGACCCGTGGTCCGATCCAAATTTGAAATACAAATAGAAAGATGCATAAGCATCGCTGGCGCGCCGGGTTTGAACCCAAGCGCACAGAAAAGTGTCCGTTAGTGAATAGAATCAAAAGAAACAGCAATCCCCGTGTGCAGACAGATGCAAAGGTGTACGCGCCGTACGGGCTTCGTACCGAGCGCGTACCGCTGACCGTACGAGACCGTACGAGTGTCTCGTACGATGTCAGGAATCAAAAGTAAATAAAAACATCAGTAAATCATAAGTAAACGGAAAATAAAAGAAAACAATAAGTAAATCCATGGCGATTCCTGACAGGAACCTCTTAGTACGCACTTACACGCTTGGGTACTGCAAACCTACAGACGAAAAAGTCTACTTATATGATTAAATGCTGAATTACTTATGGAATGAACTACTTGAATGTCTTACACACTTTTACTCTTGAGCACTGCAATTAAACTGCCAGAATAAATTCTTCTGATATGCTTGAATGCTGGAGACTGAGGCACTGAGAGCACTGATTTCAGTTGACGGCACTGAATTCAGTAAGCCCCTTCCTGAATAATGAAACCACATGCCTGAAATCAGTAAATCAGTAGAATTTTACTTCCCAGGGCTTCAGAGGACTTAAGGCCGGTTAAGTAGCCGTAAGCAAAAAAGAAGATTCCCTGATGTATACGGCTTGCGGTTACACCTTCCGCATCAGGGAAACTACTTTCTGCTGAAAGTGACTTAAGTGTTACTTAAACGTCCTGAGAGACTGAAGTCTTAAATAAGGCAAGCTTTACTTATTCATGCATGTCCTCCCATTATTCAGGACAAGTTGGCTGAAATAAGTGCGGGCTGGCTTAAATAAGGAAAGATGGCTGAATCAGTGCTCTAAGTGTTTCAGGCATTCTGCACCCCAGTGCTCCAGTGTATCATCCTTTAATTACAGCAGTAGACAAGTGTTGTAAGACAAATTGCAGTGCTCAAGAGTCTAAGTGCATAAGAACGATCCAAGTATTTCATTGCATCAGAAATATATAAGACAACATTATGTAGCTATCAGTGCCTCAGCGTTCAAGTACATCAGTCATTTACGCAAGACTAAGCATAGCAGTCGCTATCATGGGATCCGCCACAACATTATCCTGAACCTCTTCCGTGACGGGCAGTGGCAGACTACATTTCGCTGCCGTGCCTTTGTTTCTACTGCTACGCCAAAGAACATGCAGAATTGAAGACTATGACAGCATTTATCGTTAAAAAATCGAGTTTTAAGGTTTCCTGTGTGAGAAGTAAGTTTTGTGACAATTACGCAACTTTTTGTACATACGTAACTTTTTGACGCAGCTTTTTTGACGCAACTTTACACCTTGAATTAAAGGTTTAGCTTTCAACTACAAACTAATTTAGCTATCTGTAGTACAGATTCGTCTCTCGTAAGTATACATAGCTATGATATAGTTGAAATCCATTTATATCTAATTTAATTTGAGAAAATACAAGAAATTTCCCATTATTTCAAAATTTGTGTACTTTTTTTCACATTCCCATCCTGTCCCTAATTTCTGGCCCCATTTAGCTATCTTTTTCACACCTCAGAGGCGCCACCAATGCTGCATACAGTGACCGGAAAATGTATGACAATAAAAACAAAAGAAATTAAAAACTTGTTAGAATGTAAATTAATGTATCTTATCAGTTATTTATTAAATTGAAATAGGGATTTAGACCTGGATAATGTTGGAATCCTGCTGGTGGTACAACCATGGGGAATGAGTGAAGCAGGGAATCAGGAAGCATATATGATTTCCTGGGAAGATGCTATTATGTTCACGGCTTCAAAAAACTTATCACAGAAATGTGTTATGACTATGGGGGAACCTGGGGGCTGGGGCGTGTAAGCGGCTTCCGGGGCAAGGCCTACGAGAGCGTGCGAAGACGGGGAAGGCATGGGGAACCATTAGGGATGATACAACGCCAACGGAGTCGCGCGGGGAGTGGGGCTACGGGGGCAAGATACAAGGAGGCTTGAGGCAGGGACAGGACAGGACAGAGTCAGAGTCAAGGCTGAGTCACGGGAGAGGAATATCCCGAGGCAGAGTTGAGGCGGGGGAAGCAGTGCGGGATTTGCGAAGTGGGGGATCACACAGGCAGGGTTTCAGGAGTGGGAATTTTGAGTGGGGGATCTACACAAGAATTGCAAAGCAGTGGATTAGTGTGGGAATCTCAGAGCGGGGGATTCACACAGGAATCTCAGAGCGGGGGATTCACACAGGAATCTCAGAGCGGGGGATTCACACAGGAATCTCAGAGCAGGGGATTCACACAGGAATCTCAGAGCGGAGGATTCACACAGGAATCTCAGAGCAGGGGATTCACACAGGAATCTCAGAGCGGGATTCTAGACGGGAACTCTAGGCGGGATCTCAGAGTGGGATCCGGGACAAGACTAAGACAAGAGAGCCAGGGAGCAGGTGTGCTCAGGATGGGAGCAGAGAGCTCAGGGTAACCAGCATCTCAAGGCTACACTTCTGTATCAAGGAGGAGGTTCTCTAAGGAAGCACTTGACAAGTCAGCATTGCAAAACTACACTATAAACAGGACAGGAAACACACCTAAGGAAACACTTGACAAGAGGACAAAAGTGAGTGCTCCTTACGGTGGTGACAGGTATTTATCTATAGGGCAGAATCTACAGGGACGGACACGCATACTGCGCAACTAACTACTTACACAATCTTGCACGCAAAGGTGACACATACAATGACATGAATCCGGAAACCGGGATTCATCTGCGGGGGACAGCAAGGGCAAGCTCTAAGATAGCAAGTGTGAAGCATGGTCAAGTGAAAGCAAGGGAAACTAAAGGAATGTAATTGTGCGCAAGGTATATGGCTGGTGCATAGGCAGCAGGGTAACAAGCATGGGGGTGGATGTAATGCATACATTGTCTCGGGAAGAGTTGCGGGTGACTTCTGGAGAGGATCAGGGTTGCAGGGGATTGTCACGCTTGGATGCCGTAACAAAGCCTAATTGCAAGGTGTACACGGGACAGGGTGACTAAGGACAGGGTTCGAGTCCTTGCAGACAATGAGGTCAATCCTGCACACAAGGTGGCGGGACTTGAGCCTCGGGCCGGGATGTGTTACGACCTAGAGTGGTTCCTTCGCTTTCGAGACCCTGAATCGGACACAGACGACGATCGGACGCAATGAGCGGTGGTTCTCACTCTGAGAAGCACTTTACAAGTCAATTAAGCTATTCTACACATCAGAGCTAAAGATAAACACATCACCTGAGAAGCACTTTACAAGAGGCCAAAAGTGGAGTGCTTCGCAGGGGGATCCGCGGTTTTGATGAACAAAGGCAAAAACTATACAGTACCAAGCCACTGGACCCTGATCCGACTAGGTCCGACCTATACCGCTGACGTAAGTCGGAGTTCGGGGTCCCGCTCTAGTCGGGGTCCCGCATCGGTAGAGCGGAGGTTTGAGTCGGAGTGGCGGAAGAAAGAAAGAAAAGAGAATTGCTTGCAGGGCGCTTGTCCTAGCGGCCTGCAAACATACAGGCAAGTAATCTACGCAAAAAGGAAGAGAATCGGAGTCAAAGAAAGTCCGGTTTCGGACCGGACATGTCGGGGATCCGACTCGGAGTGTGATCGTAAAAGAAAATAAAAGAAAAATAAAAGAAATAAAATAACCTGAGGCGGATTCCTGACATTATCCCCCTCCAAGGGCGCTCCTAAAGAGCGCGCGCGTTCGTTAGCGAATGGCGTCGGGGTACCGACGATAGAACTTTCGGATAACGGCGGGGGCATGCTCCATGTCCGCGGCATCGATCCATTGGTCTTCCTCCGGTCCATAGCCTTTCCAGCGAACCAAATACTGCAGAGTCCGACCTCGACCGCTTCGGCGCGAATTAAGGACTTCGGATACTTCGTATTCGACGTCGCCGTCGACGTTTACGGGCTCTGGCGGTGTCTGGACGCGACCAGGAATAGTGTCCGGTGTATACTTCGTGAGAAGCGACACATGGAACACTGGGTGAATCCGCATAGTCGGGGGCAGCTGAAGCTCGTAATTCAAGAGTCCGATCTTCCGCAAAACCGTGTAGGGTCCGAGTCTCCACGGATTCAGCTTGCGCGTGCCCGGTATTGCGATATTCCGTGCGTCGAGCCATACCTTGTCTCCTGGTCGGATGTCCGGCGTGTCTGCATGTCCCTGGTCGTAGTACCGCTTCATCCGCTCCGCGGCAACTTCAAGAGCCGCACGAGCGTCCTCCTGAGCCTTCTGAAGCAGGTCGAGTCGGTCGTCCGCTGCAGGTACCGTCGAAAGTCCGGCACTCGGTACAATGGTGAACTCGGGGTCGTATCCATACAGCAGTGCGAAGGGAGACACCTTGGTAGCGGAGTGCGCTCGCGTGTTGTGCGCAAACTCCGCCATGGGCAGTAACTCCGACCAATTTTCCTGCCGGACGTCGGTGAACGCGCGGAGATACTGTTCCAACTCCTGGTTCACCCGCTCGGTCTGACCGTCCGTTTGCGGGTGGAAGGATGTCGATGTCGCGCCCTCGATCCCGAGTTGATGGAGTACCGCTTTCATAAACCGGGAGACAAACTGTGTACCCCGGTCCGAAATGACTTTGCGCGGCGTGCCATGGTGTTTCCAAACTTCGGACACAAACAAGTCGGCCGTCCGCGCAGAGTCAATATCCGAGGTCGTCGGTATGAAATGGGCCTGCTTGGTGAGTCGGTCTACAACCACGAAGATCGCGTTGTATTCACCGGACTGTGGCAGCTGGGTGATGAAGTCGCAAGAAATGACCTGCCACGGTCCGTCTGGTACTTCGTTGGGCTGAAGCGGACCAACCGGACGTTGCGGGATGTTCTTCGTCCGTATACAAGTGTCACACCCCGACACGTACCGCTCGACGAATGTGGACATACCAGGCCACCAGTAATTCCGACTCACCAGCTCGTAGGTCTTCCAACGACCCGGATGTCCGACCGGAAGCGAATCGTGGTGTAACTTGACAATATCGCGGCGGATCTCCTCGTCCTTCGGCACATAGACCTTACCCCGGTACAGCAGCAGCCCATCCTCCGTGTTCCACTCCTCCAGATCGTTCGCCAGCGCGCGCGGAGCCCCTTCCTTCACTTTCTCAATCGCCTCGACCAATTCCTTGTCAAACCTCTCGGACTCCCGAATCCTCCGCAACAACTCCGTATCCCCCTCTGCCCGGACCATCCCTCGTCGCATCGCCAACGTATAGAAGCGGTTCGTGTCCAGAAGGACCTTGTTCGTATTGTCCGGTCCGTCAGGACGAAGATCTTCGCGCCTGGACAAAGCATCCGGCTTTCCACCAAGTCGGCCGGGGCGGTGACGGATCAGAAAGTCAAAACGGCTAAGGAACAAGCTCCAGCGGGCCTGGCGTCTCGTAAGGTTTCGGGCTTCCGCAAAGAAGAGCAGGTTTCGGTGGTCCGACACAATGTCAATTTTGTGCGGACTTCCTTCGAGGTAGTGCCGCCACTCGTCCAAGGCTCGGACGATGGCTAGAAGCTCCTTGTCGTGGATCTCATAGTTCCTCTCCGCATCGCCCAGGGACTTCGAATAGTAGGCCACTGGGTGAATGTCACCGTCTGGTCCGATCTGCGAAAGTACCGCTCCGGTCGCGAAGTCCGAAGCATCGCATTCGAGGATGAAGGGTTTCTCAAGGTCGGGCATCGCAAGGACCGGTGCCTCAGCAAACTTCTTCTTCAGACCATCGAAGGACTCTTGCTGGCGGGTAGTCCAGCGCCACTGGACATCCTTCCGCAACAATTCGGTCATGGGAACCGCCAGCTTCGAGAAGTCCTTGATAAAACGTCGGTAGAAGTTTGCGAACCCCAAGAAAGCCTGAATGTCCTTCACCTTCGCCGGAGTCGGCCAGTCGGCCACCGCTTTGACCTTCTTCGGATCCATCGAGATAATTCCAGAGCCAATGATCATACCCAGGTACTCAATGGAGTCCTTGTGGAACTCGCACTTTTCGGGCTTGCAGAACAGGTCGTACTTTTCCAAACGTCGGAGTACCTCCTTAACGTGTTCCTCGTGCTCCGACTCGTTCTCCGAAAAAATGCAGATGTCATCGAGGTAGATAATGACAATAACATCCAGCATATCCTTGAAGAGCTCGTTCATCATCCGCTGAAACGTAGCGGGTGCGTTCGTAAGTCCGAAAGTCATAACGGTCGGTTCGAAGTGGCCCTCCTGAGTCCGAAAAGCGGCCTTCCACTCGTCGCCTTCCTTGATGCGGATATTGTTGTATCCGGCCCGCAAGTCGAGCTTGGTGAAGACGCGGGCCTTCTTCAAGGAATCGATGAGTTCTGTGGTGAGGGGAAGCGGGTACCGATTTTTGACGGTGATCTCATTGAGTTTTCGGTAGTCGACGACCATCCGAAGCGATCCGTCCTTCTTTTTGATGAAGAAGACCGGAGCAGCGGCGGGGGACTTCGACGGTCGGATGTAACCCTTTCGAAGGTTCTCCTCAATGAACTCCTTCAAGGCTGCCCGCTCCGCCGGTGCCATAGGATAGATCTTGCTGTACGAAGGGGTCGATCCGGGCTCCAGGTCGATCGCATGGTCAAACGGCTTCCTTTCGGGCAACCGTTCGGCCTCTGACTTCGAAAACACCTTTGCAAACTCGCGGTACTGCGGGGGGACCATCTCCTCGAAGGACTTATCGCCCTCCTTCACTGCCGACTTCTCCGCAATCGCCTGCGACCAGGTATACGAGGCCGCAACTTTATGCACAAAGTCCGGATCGTCCGCCACATAGAACTGCTCTGCATCATGGTAGATGTCCATGTACTTTTCGGAGTACCGAAATCCGGGGGGAATCTTCGCAAGGTCGTCAGACTCACGGTCCGACTCATCTGAATCATCACCGACTTCCGCAACGCAGACTCTCGCATGGGGCTGCGGTCGCGGTCGCATCTGTCGACTGTTCTTGCATCGCGCGGCCCGCAACTTGCGAACGGCGCGGGGTAGCGGTTGTCCGGCTTCTACGACTCTTGCCGCTTCGACGGGGCGGCATTCGTTCGGACATCGCGTAAAGCTGATGGTCTCGTCGTTCCAATCAATCTCCGGGTTATGGTGGTGTAGCCAATCTATCCCAATGATCAACGGATAGTCTCCGATGTTTGCCACTGTGGCATCGACTTCTTCTTTGTGTCCACCAATCTCCAGAGTAAGTCGGACTTGGTCTGTAATCGGACCACTCTGGTTCAGCGAATCGTCGGCGTTGTACACCTTGATTGGTCGGTCGAGAGGACGAGTACGTAGTCCGAACTTCCGCACCAGCTTCTGGTTGATAATCACCGAAAATGCACCGCAGTCTAGCAGCGCTCTCATGCTCAAAATCTTTCGGCCGTCACTTATTCTCACTGGGACATGGATGAATCGACGCAAACTCTTGTGTATTAGCGAAGTACGATTGTACACAGAGGGATCGGATACATCATCATCTAACAGCGAAAATCGGTTCGGGGTCTTTGGCGGAACGACCGCGCGCCTAGACCCACTCAAAAACCCTGACTCTTGAGAGCAGCTGCTACCGCTTTGGCGATTTCGTCAACGGTCGGAGTGCGAGCGGTGTTCACGGTCGGAGTCTCGTTGCGGACTTCCTCGAGGGTCGCAGTCGGTGTCTTGGGAGCGGCGGCGGGCGGAGCGGTGGATGACGAGGTGGCGGTCTGTGAAGCCACCTTCGATCGGACATTTGATCTCTTGCTCCGCTGCGGACAGTCTCGAGCCAGATGTCCATGCTCACCGCACTGGAAGCAAAGTCCGCGGCGCATCATCTCTTCAGTGCTCAAGCGATCGATGTCCATCGCGTCGGGGTCCCGAGTCGGTCCGCGCGAAGCGGAGTGGTTTGTCTGCGAGCGGGAGCCCCAGTTCGGACTCCAGTTGTTCTGCTTGAAGCCAGTCCGACGCGCACGCAAGTCCTCATCGTATTCGCAAAGCAGTCGGACCCACTGGTCGAAGCTCTTGGTCTCCCGGATCTCCTTGCTTGCCAGATCGTAGCGGAACTGACTGCTGAGTCCGGTCTCGAACACCAACATCTTCCCTTCCATCCCCCAGTCCACCTCCGACTCCACCAGCAACGCACGAAACTTCGCCGCATACTCCGACACCGTGTCCTTGCCCTGGCGCAGTTTCATAAGCTCCTGTCCGGCGTGGCGCTTGATGTTCGGACGTCCGAATGCGGACTGGAGGGACGCCAGGAAGAGTTCCAAATCGGTCATGAGAGCGGGGACTTCGGTGCCCTCGAGGGCGGCGGTTGTGTGCGGACGAGCCCATTGTTCAGCGGGCCCGCGGAGTAGCGAAGCGGCCCATAGACAGGCCATCGTCGGACTGCCTACAAACTCCTGGGGGCGCATCCGGACATAAAGTCGGACCTTCTGCGACCACTCCTCAAAGCTGATACTCTCCGCCTCCTTATCTTTCGGCGTACGCCCATAGAACGCGGGCGGGGCACCGACCTTCGGACCCTTGGGAGTGCGGGTCGCGCCTTCCTGCGCATTTCGGACAAACAGGTTCATGAAGTCGTGGAGGCGCTGGTTTTCGGCGGTCACCTCCTGCAGGTGTGACTGGAGAGGTCGGGTGGCATCATTGATAGCCTGGAGGACGTCTGGGGGGAGGTCTCCGCCCTGCTGGGGCGGTGGTGCGGTCTGGGCGGGAGCAGCACCCGGAGTCGGAGTCGGAGCAGCGCCTGGCGCGGGCGCTGCTTGCGCGGGGTTGATCGGGTCGGTCATATCTTCGTCGGAGTCTTCTTGTCCGAATCTTCCCATTCAGAGGGATCAAAAATCGGTCGGTGCAATCGCAGGGCATCGAAAGAACAAACTTTTGGCCTAATGTTACGACCTAGAGTGGTTCCTTCGCTTTCGAGACCCTGAATCGGACACAGACGACGATCGGACGCAATGAGCGGTGGTTCTCACTCTGAGAAGCACTTTACAAGTCAATTAAGCTATTCTACACATCAGAGCTAAAGATAAACACATCACCTGAGAAGCACTTTACAAGAGGCCAAAAGTGGAGTGCTTCGCAGGGGGATCCGCGGTTTTGATGAACAAAGGCAAAAAACTATACAGTACCAAGCCACTGGACCCTGATCCGACTAGGTCCGACCTATACCGCTGACGTAAGTCGGAGTTCGGGGTCCCGCTCTAGTCGGGGTCCCGCATCGGTAGAGCGGAGGTTCGAGTCGGAGTGGCGGAAGAAAGAAAGAAAAGAGAATTGCTTGCAGGGCGCTTGTCCTAGCGGCCTGCAAACATACAGGCAAGTAATCTACGCAAAAAGGAAGAGAATCGGAGTCAAAGAAAGTCCGGTTTCGGACCGGACATGTCGGGGATCCGACTCGGAGTGTGATCGTAAAAGAAAATAAAAGAAAAATAAAAGAAATAAAATAACCTGAGGCGGATTCCTGACAGGATGTGACACTACTAGCGGGACTAGTTGGCTGGCACGCGCATGGCCTGGCCAATCACCTGGGGCTATCTTGGGACATGGTCAGCATTGAGGATGGGGGACACTAAGGTGTTTCCCGTGGATGACGGGAAACCAGCGAGATTTGCAATGGGAAGTAATCCAGGGTTAACGGGATCTTGGCGGGAATCAAGGCTGGGACTTAGTGGGGGTTGTGATGGGAATTGCAACGGGATCAAGTGTGGGAATCCTGCGGGGGATTACACAAGAATTCACGACGGGAAACGAGCGGGGGAATCTGTCGAGATCCCGGGCTCCTTTTCTCATTTCCCGCACTTTCCCGCCAAGGATCCCGACATGAGCAGACAAACCCGCGGGGAGAATCCCGCCATTGGATTCCCCGCGCGAAACCTCATTCCCGAATCGCACGATCCCATGCTCACGTGACTTATCCCGCACCACCGTCCCGGCAACCATGCACGCATACACACACTCATTTACGACGACCCGCCACGGCACACGTACATTCACTTATCAACATACGCTCATTAATCCGTTAGTACCTCAAGGTGACGACCTGCAACAGTCTGGCATACCTAGTCTGGCTAGTCGCGGCCCCGGACCGGACGCTGACGTCCACGGACAGGCCGTAGCCATCTGGAGAGACGGGATAGACATGCCTAGCAGTGCGGTCGTAGCATGTATCGTTTGTAGTAGATAGGTGCGCATTGCGCAAGGACACTTAGCGTAGATTAACTATACAGTCTTTACGAAGTAGATAAATAGCTGTAGGCATCGTAAGGAGCACCCCACTTTTGACCTCTTGTGGAGTGCTTCCTTAGGTGCGATCTCTCTCTTTTCTCCTGTGTAGTTAGTTGCGCAATACTTACTTGTGGAGTGCTTCCTTAGGGATCCGCTTACTTGACGTTCAAAGCAGTGAAGAGTCCTAGCTGGCCTTGAGAATCCCGCGACGCGCCTGGATAGAATCCCGCGCGTTTCCCGCCTGAATTCCCACGCTCGTTCCCAGTCGCGAATCCAGATTCCCGAACGCGGGTTCTTGTCGCGAATCCCAGTTTCCCGAACTGTTTCCCGCTACAATTCCCGACGGTCGTAACATTAGGTCAAAAGTCCTGGCTCACCGCCGCTCGGACTCGACACCCTCACGCTCTTTACTTCTACCCCCGCACCCGTACCGCCGACCAGCGATGTCATCCCACCAGGAATGGGGGGAGGACTCGCAGATACCTTCGCTTTCCCGTCCCCGAGCTCCTCGATGGAGGAAGACAAACTCCAGCCCATCCTTGATCGCCTCGACACCCTCGAAAAACGCTACTCCAAGTTAGTCAACGAACACAATCAGGTTCAGAACACTGTCGCCCAGCTCAAGCACGCCAACCAGGCGTTAGAAGCCCAAATCGCGAGCCAGCCCGCCTCCCCGTCTGGGGGTGGAGCAGGGCTCAAGATGAAGCTTCCCGACACCTTCGAAGGCGAACGAGCCAAGCTGGAAAACTGGATTCACCAGATTAAGCTCTACCTGTTCGGACAACATCCGGGGCTGGACGAAACCCGCAAGGTCGCATTCGCCCTGATGCTACTGCGGGGACCGGCGCAAGACTGGGCACGACCCATTCTAGATCGACTCCAGGACATCCCGACACCACCAGAAGCCGCCAGCCTGGAGGCCCTGTTCGCCGCCCTTCGCGCCTCTTACGGAGAAATCGATGCAGACAAAGCCGCAGCCGACAAGCTGATGCGCCTACGCCAGACAGGAACGGTCGCAGAGTTTGCGTCGCAATTCCGTGCCCTCCAAGCCCTCACCGGGTGGCCCAAGGACGCGACGACGGATGTCATCTACCTCGACATGTTCCGGAAGGGACTCAAAGACCAGGTTCGCCAGCACATCGCCAGCACAGAGGCGAAGGATATGAAATTCGATGCCTACGTCAACTGGGTTTCCGAGACGGACGAGAAGCTAAGGCTCGCACACGCCTATGGACCAGTATCGAAGCCAGCGGCTACGCCCCGAAGCAATCCCGGCACCACTAGTTCAGCTCCGCGTACGATCCCGACTGCGGGCGCAAGCTCGACGAAGGATCCCAACGCGATGGAGATTGACAGGGTGCGCCGGGAGCGCAGGAGTAAGGGACTATGCTACTACTGCGGAGGGAAAGACCATCTGGTGAGCGATTGCCCAACGCGACCGCCAACCCGAAACCTAAAGGCAACGAAATCCACGTCCCCGTCGAGCCCATCGCCCCCCGCGCTCCAGTCATTCGAAGAAACGCTCAAACGTATGGCGGAACAGTACGTCCAGAATGTGCAGCAGTCCGTGCTACAGAACGCATTCGCCGCCATGACGCCCGCCGCCAAGAACGTTCACAATCCCGAAGCCCCGCCCCCAGCGGATTTTCAGTAGGGTCGTATTGCTCAGTCGCGCCCTATACGACCCAACCGCCCTTGTGGCCGAAGAACTCTCTTAATAATGGTCCCTTGTATTTAACCATCTCTACAATAGACCGTCGTCTTAGACGACATTTGAAGTTCCCGGTACAGGTTAGCGACGGAAAGACGGATGCCTTAGCCACAGTAATGTTAGACAGCGGTGCGTCGGGAACTTTCATAAATTCCCGCTACGTTTCGCGACACGGACTCCAGACCCGGGACTTGGTAATCCCGATACTTTTACGAAACGCAGACAATTCCCCGAACGCGATTGGACGCATCACCAAGGAAGTGGTCCTCAACGTCGAGATGAAGGGACACTTAGAACAGTTGACCATGGCCGTCGCGGATATTGGCGACGACGATATTATCATGGGGATCGACTGGTTGCGGCACCATAACCCAACCATTGACTGGACCAATGATGTGGTCGATCTCAACCGCTGCCCGCCCCAGTGTGACAACCAGCAACGCCTGGTCCCGCTTCCCCGCCTCGCCATAGCAGAAGAAGTCGAGACCCCCTGGGGGCCCGACAGGACCCAGGCCGAATGGGAAGCTGTCCCACCGGGATTTCGGTACTCAGAAAAATATTGGGACCAGTACCACGACGCCGAATCCTACTTCGTCACGACGGACGACCATTTCGCGTACAAAATTGCCGCCTCGTACACCCACTCCCAGGCCATCGCTGAGAAATCTGCGGTGAAGGAAGGCGAGAAAACCTTCGAAGAACTAGTTCCCCCCGAATTCCGTGAGTTTGCCGACGTTTTCTCGAAAGTTGAATCCGAAAGGCTTCCACTGCGCAAGCCGTATGACCACGCCATAGATTTAGAACCCGGGAAGGTTCCCCCGTACAGCAAAATCTATCCCTTGGCCCCAGCTGAACGCGATGCCCTTCGCGAATTCGTTGACGAAAACCTACGCAAGGGGTACATACGACCTTCGAAATCCCCTGCAGCGGCTCCCGTCTTCTTTATCAAGAAAAAGGATGGAACCTTGCGCATGGTAGTCGATTACCGACGACTGAACGACATCACGGTCAAGAATCGATACCCGCTTCCCCTCACGATGGAACTCGTAGACGCGCTGCAAAAGGCGAAGGTTTTCACGACTCTAGATTTACGATGGGGCTACCACAATGTGCGACTGAAACAAGGCGACGAGTGGAAGGCTGCATTTCGGACTCAGGCAGGACATTTCGAACCAACGGTGATGACATTCGGGCTCACGAATGCCCCAGCGACCTTCCAGCACATGATGAACGATATCTTCAAAGACCTCATTGGAGTATACGTGATCATCTATCTTGACGACTTGCTAATCTTTTCCGAAGATGAATCGCAGCACGATGAACACGTACGGGAAGTCCTTAAACGGCTACGCGAAAACGACTTGTTCTGCAAACCCGAAAAGTGCAAATTCAAACAGACTTCCGTCGAGTATCTCGGGATGATTATTTCGCAGGGAAAGGTGGCGATGGATCCCGCCAAGGTACAGGCGGTCCTCGACTGGCCTACCCCGAAAAAGGTGAAAGACATTCAAGCCTTCCTGGGTTCGCGAATTTCTATCGACGCTTCATTCGGGATTTCTCGCACATCGTCAAACCGCTCACGACGCTGCTGAAGAAGGACGTTCGCTGGGCCTGGACAGAAAACCAGCAGTTCGCCTTCGACTATCTCAAGCGCATGTTCACGACCGCCCCCGTCCTGATGATGCCAGACATGTCGCGACAATTCATCGTGGAATGCGACGCCTCTGATTTCGCGACCGGCGCGGTCTTGTCCCAGGAAGGCGACGACGGGCTGATACATCCGGTCGCCTTTTTCTCGAAATCCCTCAACGATGCGGAACGCAACTACGAGATTTACGACAAGGAGCTACTCGCGATTATTAGAGCTCTTGACGAGTGGCGACATTATCTCGAAGGTGCGAGTCATAAACTCGATATCGTGTCTGACCACAAGAATCTGCTATATTTCTCTGAATCCCGAACGCTGACGCGACGCCAAGCCCGGTGGAGTCTGTTCCTCACTCGCTTCGACTTTACGATTCGCCATCGCCCAGGGCGACTCGGGGGCAAACCCGACGCCATGTCACGACGCGTCGATCTTCAACCCGAAGGCGAAGACAACACGGGACGGACCCTCTTGACCCCCGAAATGTTTCGACTAAAAGCAATTCGTCGGGGAATGACACAGGTACACGGGGATCAGGCCCTCCTACAACGCATTCGTAAGTCAGATCAGTATGAAGACGAACTGGTGGACGCAATCGAGTTGGTCAAGTCCAAGGCGCCTCGAGTCCTGACCAAGGAACTTGAGGACTGGAGCACCGAGGAAGGCCTCATCCTGTACCAGGGTAAGGTTTACGTCCCGAAAGACGAGACCATTCGCCGGGATGTGGTGAAGACTTACCACGACAGTCTCCCTGCCGGACATCCTGGACGTTGGAAAACGTTTGAGATGGTAAGCCGCAACTACTGGTGGCCCGGGATGTCTAACTTCGTAGAACGATACGTTTCGGGATGCGATACCTGCGCACGCACGAAGAACCGATCCCAACGCCCGGTAGGACTCCTGCAACCGAACGAAATCCCGCAGGGCCCCTGGCAGGCGATTTCGTGCGATTTCATCACCCAGCTCCCCCGATCTGAGGATTACGACGCAATTTTCGTGGTAGTCGACCGTCTCACCAAGCAAGCGCATTTTATCCCGACCACGTCTGACATCGATGCACCGGAAACTGCGGAACTATTCCTGCAGCACGTCTGGAAGCTGCACGGAACCCCCCGCCAGATCATATCCGACCGCGGACCACAGTTTGTCGCGCAGTTCATGAAGGCCCTCTTTTCCCGACTCGGTATCAAGGGTACCACGTCGACTGCGTATCACCCGCAGACGGATGGGCAAACCGAAAGGGTAAACCAAGAGCTGGAACAGTATTTACGGGCTTTCATAGATACACGACAAGAAAACTGGGCCGGATTACTCCCAATGGCAGAGTTCGCGCACAACACGAAAGCGCACGCGGCAACACGACAATCCCCGTTCGCGCTTGTCTACGGCTACAATCCCGAATTCACGATTGCCCCGAGCGACGGCCTGTCCACGGTCCCCGCCGCGGACGCACGACTACAGGAGCTTCAGCAGGCACAGGAAGAGGCAAGAGCGGCTTTGGAGGTTGCGGCAGAGCGCATGAAGCAGCACTACGATCAGGCCAGGAACGAGGCCCCGCAGTACGCAGTCAGGGATAAAGTATGGCTCGAGGCGACGAACGTTCGGCGACCAGGAGCGCGCAAATTATTACCGAAACGACTAGGGCCGTATAAAGTGAAGGCAAAGCTAAGTGACCTCACCTACGAACTCGAACTCCCCGCGTCGCTGAAGATTCATCCCGTATTTCACGTATCGCTGCTCTCGCCATACCACGAAGACGACATTCCCGGTCGAACGCAACCCCCGCCGCCCCCAGTCGAAGTAGAAGGAGATCTGGAATACGAGGTGGAAGAGGTACTGGACGCTAGACGGTTTAGACGGAGGTTTGAATATTTGGTACGATGGAAGGGATATTCGAGCGCGGAAGATACATGGATTCCCGCAAAGGATATGGGTAATGCAAAGGCTAAAATTCGCAGTTTCTATCGAAAACACCCGGACGCCCCTCGAGAAGTCAACGCTATCGAGCTCTGTGACCTGAGCAAGATTCAAGCTTGGCGCCCCGGAGTTGCGCCTTTGGAGGGGGGTAATGTCGAGATCCCGGGCTCCTTTTCTCATTTCCCGCACTTTCCCGCCAAGGATCCCGACATGAGCAGACAAACCCGCGGGGAGAATCCCGCCATTGGATTCCCCGCGCGAAACCTCATTCCCGAATCGCACGATCCCATGCTCACGTGACTTATCCCGCACCACCGTCCCGGCAACCATGCACGCATACACACACTCATTTACGACGACCCGCCACGGCACACGTACATTCACTTATCAACATACGCTCATTAATCCGTTAGTACCTCAAGGTGACGACCTGCAACAGTCTGGCATACCTAGTCTGGCTAGTCGCGGCCCCGGACCGGACGCTGACGTCCACGGACAGGCCGTAGCCATCTGGAGAGACGGGATAGACATGCCTAGCAGTGCGGTCGTAGCATGTATCGTTTGTAGTAGATAGGTGCGCATTGCGCAAGGACACTTAGCGTAGATTAACTATACAGTCTTTACGAAGTAGATAAATAGCTGTAGGCATCGTAAGGAGCACCCCACTTTTGACCTCTTGTGGAGTGCTTCCTTAGGTGAGATCTCTCTCTTTTCTCCTGTGTAGTTAGTTGCGCAATACTTACTTGTGGAGTGCTTCCTTAGGGATCCGCTTACTTGACGTTCAAAGCAGTGAAGAGTCCTAGCTGGCCTTGAGAATCCCGCGACGCGCCTGGATAGAATCCCGCGCGTTTCCCGCCTGAATTCCCACGCTCGTTCCCAGTCGCGAATCCAGATTCCCGAACGCGGGTTCTTGTCGCGAATTCCAGTTTCCCGAAACTGTTTCCCGCTACAATTCCCGACGGTCGTAACATTAGGTCAAAAGTCCTGGCTCACCGCCGCTCGGACTCGACACCCTCACGCTCTTTACTTCTACCCCCGCACCCGTACCGCCGACCAGCGATGTCGTCCCACCAGGAATGGGGAGGACTCGCAGATACCTTTGCTTTCCCGTCCCCGAGCTCCTCGATGGAGGAAGACAAACTCCAGCCCATCCTTGATCGCCTCGACACCCTCGAAAAGCGCTACTCCAAGCTAGTCAACGAACACAATCAGGTCCAGAACACAGTCGCCCAGCTCAAGCACGCCAACCAGGCGTTAGAAGCCCAAATCGCGAGTCAGCCCGCTCCCCGTCTGGGGGTGGAGCAGGGCTCAAGATGAAACTTCCCGACACCTTCGAAGGCGAACGAGCCAAGCTGGAGAACTGGATTCACCAGATTAAGCTCTACCTGTTCGGACAACATCCGGGACTAGACGAAACCCGCAAGGTCGCATTTGCTCTGATGCTACTGCGGGGGCCGGCGCAAGACTGGGCACGACCCATTCTAGATCGACTCCAGGACATCCCAACACCGCCAGAAGCCGCCAGCCTGGAGGCCCTGTTCACCGCCCTTCGCGCCTCTTACGGAGAAATCGATGCAGACAAAGCCGCAGCCGACAAGCTGATGCGCCTACGCCAGACAGGAACGGTCGCCGAGTTTGCGTCGCAATTCCGTGCCCTCCAAGCCCTCACCGGGTGGCCCAAGGACGCGACGACGGATGTCATCTACCTCGACATGTTCCGGAAGGGACTCAAAGACCAGGTTCGCCAGCACATCGCCAGCACAGAGGCGAAGGACATGAAATTCGATGCCTACGTCAATTGGGTTTCCGAGACGGACGAGAAGCTAAGGCTCGCACACGCCTATGGACCAGTACCGAAGCCAGCGGCTACGCCCCGAAGCAATCCCGGCACCACTAGTTCAGCTCCGCGTACGATCCCGACTGCGGGCGCAAGCTCGACGAAGGATCCCAACGCAATGGAGATTGACAGGGTGCGCCGGGAGCGCAGGAGTAAGGGACTATGCTACTACTGCGGAGAGAAAGACCATTTAGTGAGCGATTGCCCAACGCGACCGCCAACCCGAAACCTAAAGGCTACGAAATCCACGTCCCCGTCGAGCCCCTCGCCCCCCGCGCTCCAGTCGTTCGAAGAAACGCTCAAACGTATGGCGGAACAGTACGTCCAGAATGTGCAGCAGTCCGTGCTACAGAACGCATTCGCCGCCATGACGCCCGCTGCCAAGAACGTTCACAATCCCGAAGCCCCGCCCCCAGCGGATTTTCAGTAGGGTCGTATTGCTCAGTCGCGCCCTATACGACCCAACCGCCCTTGTGGCCGAAGAACTCTCTTAATAATGGTCCCTTGTATTTAACCATCTCTACAATAGACCGTCGTCTTCGACGACATTTGAAGTTCCCGGTACAGGTTAGCGACGGAAAAACGGATGCCTTAGCCACAGTAATGTTAGACAGCGGTGCGTCGGGAACGTTTATAAATTCCCGCTACGTTTCGCGACACGGACTCCAGACCCGGGACTTGGTAATCCCGATACTTTTGCGCAACGCAGACAATTCCCCGAATGCGATTGGACGCATCACCAAGGAAGTAGTCCTCAACGTCGAGATGAAGGGACACTTAGAACAGTTGACCATGGCCGTCGCTGATATTGGCGACGACGATATTATCATGGGGATCGACTGGTTGCGACACCATAACCCAACCATTGACTGGACCAACGATGTGGTCGATCTCAACCGCTGCCCGCCCCAGTGTGACAACCAGCAACGCCTGGTCCCGCTTCCCCGCCTCGCCATAGCAGAAGAAGTCGAGACCCCCTGGGGGCCCAACAGGACCCAGGCCGAATGGGAAGCTGTCCCACCGGGATTTCGGTACTCAGAAAAATATTGGGACCAGTACCACGACGCTGAATCCTACTTCGTCACGACGGACGACCATTTCGCGTACAAAATTGCCGCCTCGTACACCCACTCACAGGCCATCGCTGAAAAGTCAGCAGTGAAGGAAGGCGAGAAAACCTTCGAGGAACTAGTTCCCCCCGAATTTCGTGAGTTTGCCGACGTTTTCTCGAAAGTTGAATCCGAAAGGCTTCCACTGCGCAAGCCGTATGATCACGCCATAGATTTAGAACCCGGAAAGGTTCCCCCGTACAGCAAAATCTATCCTTTGGCCCCGGCCGAACGCGACGCCCTTTGCGAATTCGTTGACGAAAACCTGCGCAAAGGGTACATACGACCTTCGAAATCCCCTGCAGCGGCTCCCGTCTTCTTTATCAAGAAAAAGGACGGAACCTTGCGCATGGTAGTCGATTACCGAAGACTGAACGATATCACGGTCAAGAATCGATACCCGCTTCCCCTCATGATGGAACTCGTAGACGCACTGCAAAAGGCGAAGGTTTTCACGACGTTAGATTTGCGATGGGGCTACCACAACGTACGACTAAAGCAAGGCGACGAGTGGAAGGCCGCATTTCGTACTCAGGCAGGACACTTCGAACCGACGGTGATGACATTCGGGCTCACGAATGCCCCGGCGACCTTCCAGCACATGATGAACGATATCTTCAAAGACCTCATTGGAGTATACGTGATCATCTATCTTGACGACTTGCTAATCTTTTCCGAAGATGAATCGCAACACGAGGAACACGTACGGGAAGTCCTTAAGCGGCTGCGCGAAAACGACTTGTTCTGTAAACCCGAAAAGTGCAAATTCAAACAGACTTCCGTCGAGTACCTCGGGATGATTATTTCGCAGGGAAAAGTGGCAATGGACCCCGCCAAAGTACAGGCGGTCCTCGACTGGCCTACCCCGAAAAAGGTGAAAGACATTCAAGCCTTCCTCGGGTTCGCGAATTTCTATCGACGCTTCATTCGGGATTTCTCGCACATTGTCAAACCGCTCACGACGCTGCTGAAGAAGGACGTTCGCTGGGCCTGGACAGAAAACCAGCAGTTCGCTTTCGACTATCTCAAGCGCATGTTCACGACCGCCCCCGTCCTGATGATGCCAGACATGTCGCGGCAATTCATCGTGGAATGCGACGCCTCTGATTTCGCGACTGGCGCGGTCTTGTCCCAGGAAGGCGACGACGGGCTGATACATCCGGTCGCCTTTTTCTCAAAATCCCTCAACGATGCGGAACGCAATTACGAGATTTATGACAAGGAGCTACTCGCGATTATTAGAGCTCTTGACGAGTGGCGACATTATCTCGAAGGTGCGAGTCATAAACTCGATATCGTGTCTGACCACAAGAATCTGTTATATTTCTCTGAATCCCGAACGCTGACGCGACGCCAAGCCCGGTGGAGTCTGTTCCTCACCCGCTTCGACTTTACGATTCGCCATCGCCCAGGACGACTCGGGGGCAAACTGTTACGACCTGGGGGGAACCTGGGGGCCGTGGCGCGTTAGCGGCTTCCGGGGCAAGGCCTGGGAGAGCGCGCGGCAGCTGAGAAGGCGCAGGGAACCGTTAAGGACGCTACAACGCCAACGGAGTCGCGCGGGGAGCGGGGCTGCGGGGGCGAGACGCAAGGGGGCTCAAGGCGAGGACGGGACGGAGTCAGAGTCGAGGCTGGGAAGGCAGAGTCGAGGCGCGGGAAGACAGAGTCGAGACGCGGGGAAATGCAAAGCGGGATTCTGGCGGGAATCTGGAGTCGCGCGGGAATCTGGATTCGTGCGGGAATCTGGATTCGGGCGGGAATCTGGATTCGTGCGGGAATCTGGATTCGTGCGGGGATCGCAGAGCGGGAATCGTTCGGGACTTTGGCGGGAATCGCAGAGCGGGATTCTGGCGGGAATCTCAGAGCGGGATTCTGGGCAGGACTTCAGAGCGGGATTCGCAGAGCGGGATCCGGGACAAGACAGAGACAAGAGAGCCAGAGAGCAGGCGTGCTCAGGACGGGAGCAGAGAGCTCAGGATAACCGGGATCTCAAGGCAACACTTCTGTATCAGGAGGAGGTTCCCTAAGGAAGCACTCGACAAGTCAGCATTGTAAAACTACACTAGAGACAAGACAGAAACACACCTAAGGAAGCACTCGACAAGAGGACAAAAGTGAGTGCTCCTTACGGTGGCGACAGGTATTTATCTACTGGGCAGAATCTACAGGGAACGGGCATGCACAAACGCGCAACTATAGTTACACAATCTTGCGGGCGAAGGCCGCGCATACAGTGACGTGAATCCGGGATTCGGGATTCGGTGCGGGAACATCTGGGCAAGATCTAAGGGAACGAGCGTGAAGCATGGTCAAGTGAAACAAAGAGAACTAAAGGAATGTAATTGTGCGCGAGGTATCAAGCTGGCGCACAGGCAGCGGGGTAACGAGCGTGGGGGGCGGATGTAATGCATACATCGTCTCGGGCTAAGTTGCAGGCAACTTCTGGCGTGGATCAGGGTCGCGGGAGATCGACAGGGACCAACTTCGAAGAAGCCGGTGCTTCGATGTCGTAACGAAGCCTAATCGCGAGGCGCGCGCGGGGCAGGGCGACTAAGGACGGGGTTCGAGTCCTTGCGGACAATGAGATCAATCCCGCACACGGGGTAGCGGGAATGTGGTCTGCGGGCCGGGACAGGACGCTACTAGCGAGACTAGTTGGCTGGCACGTGCGTGGCCAGGCCAATCACCTGGGGCTATCTCAAGACGAGGTTAGCATCGAGGAGCGGGAAGCTAAGGGGTTTCCCTTGGACGACGGGAAACTCGCGCGATTCGCGACGGGATCATGCAGGGAATCTGGTTCGGGTTTCGACCGGGTTTCGAGTTCGGGGTTCGACTGGGAATCGAGTTCGGGTTTAGACCGGGAATCGAGTTCGGGTTTCGACCGGGAATCGAGACAGGGTTCGACCGGGAATCGTAGCGGGAATCTTTCGGGAATCAGAGCGGGAACTTAGCTGGGGTTGCGATGGGAATCGCGGCGGGATCGAAGGCGGGAATCCTGCGGGGGATTTGCGCAGGGATTCGAGACGGGACGCGAGGCGGGAAACGAGCGGGATTTCGACTGGGATCGTGCGGGGAAAGGAGTGGGATTCCAACCGGGAAGCGAGCGGGGTTTCTACCGGGAATGAGCGGGGGAGTCTGGCGGGACTCTAGTCTGGAAACGAGCGGGGGGAGTTTGGCGGGACTCCAACCGGGACGAGTGTGGGTTGCGGGATTTGTCAGAGGGGACGCTTGACAGCGTTCGCGGCGAGGCGGGATTCCTGGCGGGGCAGGCTGTGGACGAACAAGGGCAGGTCGAGAGGCACAGGATGTCGAAGGGGTTAGCTAGGGCACCGTGGCAGGACGAGCGCAGGGCAGGGTTCGTGACCGGGCAGGATTGCGGGACGGCAATCCTTGACCTGCTGTCGTGTTGGCTTACTCAAGGCCAGACAGAGGTCGACTTTGGACGCAGTGGATCAATCTCCTAACTGCACTTCATGACTGTGGACGCGAGGCCGGGATCTGGTATCCGGGCATAGTCGAGAACCTACGAGGTCTGGGATAGCTATGGCTATGGCTATGGCTGTGGCAGGCTATGGCTATGGCGGTGGCTATGGTGAGTGACTTCGGGACTATGGCGAGGTACGGGGTTCGCTGGAGCGGGGAACAGAGCATGACGGGAGCGGGGAGCGAGCGGGGGATCATCCTAGAGTCGGGGGAACGACGAGGCGGGCTAGGGATGGATCGAGACGCGGGGACGAGGCGGGGGACTGACGAGGAGACGTGGGCGAGGACAAGCAGGGGCGAGGAGGTCGTAGCGGGGCTGAACTCTTAGCAGGAGAATGCATGGCGAAGCAGGGGTTCTTCTGGGATCAGAGAGCGGGGGATCCTTTCGGGATCTAGCCAAGGTCGCGATTTCGGGTTTCAGTATACCGGGTTCTGTTCGGGATTGCCTTAGACATGTTGGGGTCCTGGGGGATCCCGACATTACCCCCCTCCAAAGGTGCTACTCCGGAGCACCAAAGGATTAGAGTAGTCTTTAGCTTTTCGTACTAATTATCCAATACTTAATAACCATAATCATAACCAAGACGCAGAGTCTTTCGGGATTTCCGTCGAGAAACCATTATTACCAACGCGGGACTAAACATAATCCGAAAAAAAATTCGCGGGGGAATCTACCGGGTTTTGACCAAAATTCGCGCCAACGGGCGGCTTTGCTTTCGTCGAGGCGTGCCTTTCCCACCGAGCTGGGGAGAGGCAGTCAGTTTGCCTAGGCGGTCGGGTTTCGCAAGGACCAGGGGCGGGGACGAAGCGGGGGTCGAGGACGAGACTTCAGGCAGGGCGGCCTCAGGGGGCCCTTCCGGGATCGACTGGGCTGGACGGGATTTTCGGTGCAGGAAATCTACCAAAGTTCGGGACGCGCTTGCTTGTGCTTCTGCAGCACCAAGCAGTCGTTCGGGAACAACGGGGTCGAGCGGGGTCGGGATCGAAGCGGGAACTGGTTCAGGGACCGGGGAAACAGGTGCAGGAACTGGAGGCACGGCGGGAGAAGCTGGGGTCGAAGCGTCTGGAGCGGGGGACGTGACAGTCGGGACCGGGGCGGCAGTAGACGTTGACGGGATCGTTTGCAGGTCAGAGATGCATACTTGTATCAAACCCTGTAAGAGGCTTTCAACTTCGTGACGCAGGAACTGGCTGAACGCGGGATCCGTGTCTTGGACTATCCGGGTGCAATGGGGCACCATTCGGGTCAGGACTTGGGCAACGCGGCTCAACATGGCGGGAGACGGTTCTGAGGCAGCAGGGGCGCGGGTTTCCGGGGCAGAATCCGAGGACGTAGCTTGGACACCTATCATCGCAAACTGGCGTTTCGGGCTAGACTTCCGGGGTGCGACTTTTGCGGGGGGAGCGGCTTTTTTCACGGGCGGCCTTTCAGCACAATCGCGAATCAAGTGGCCCTTTGTTCCGCAGTAGAAGCAGAGCCCAAGTTTTCGCCTTTCATGCCTATCAGCATCAGAAAGGGTGCGCTTGGTCGAGGACGGGATTCGGGGAACCGTAGGACGGGGCATCGTGGCACGGGGCGGGGCAGTCGGACATGCGGGAACCAGATGTTCGTTAGAACCGCAGTAGAAACAGAGGCGCAGTTTACGGCGCAGTTCACGGGTTTCTGGGGTCGACGTATGGGACGCAGGGCGAGAGCGGGGGCGAGGTGCTACCGAGGCTGGGGAAGTTGACCGGGACGTGGCTGGCGAGGCAGGGACAGAGACAAGCCGGGGGAGCGGGACAGCAGGTGACTGTGGCCGGGAATTGCTCGAGGAAGACGAGCGCGTGGAGCGGGAGTCTGACGCGGACATAGCAACGCGGGGATTTTGTCGAAGTCCGAAAAAAAAGAGTCGGGAAAAGAGCGTAGATTGTTGCCAATCCTGGTTACGGTAAGCTTTAGACTTTTGTCCTAATGTTACGACCTGGGGGGAACCTGGGGGCCGTGGCGCGTTAGCGGCTTCCGGGGCAAGGCCTGGGAGAGCGCGCGGCAGCTGAGAAGGCGCAGGGAACCGTTAAGGACGCTACAACGCCAACGGAGTCGCGCGGGGAGCGGGGCTGCGGGGGCGAGACGCAAGGGGGCTCAAGGCGAGGACGGGACGGAGTCAGAGTCGAGGCTGGGAAGGCAGAGTCGAGGCGCGGGAAGACAGAGTCGAGACGCGGGGAAATGCAAAGCGGGATTCTGGCGGGAATCTGGAGTCGCGCGGGAATCTGGATTCGTGCGGGAATCTGGATTCGGGCGGGAATCTGGATTCGTGCGGGAATCTGGATTCGTGCGGGGATCGCAGAGCGGGAATCGTTCGGGACTTTGGCGGGAATCGCAGAGCGGGATTCTGGCGGGAATCTCAGAGCGGGATTCTGGGCAGGACTTCAGAGCGGGATTCGCAGAGCGGGATCCGGGACAAGACAGAGACAAGAGAGCCAGAGAGCAGGCGTGCTCAGGACGGGAGCAGAGAGCTCAGGATAACCGGGATCTCAAGGCAACACTTCTGTATCAGGAGGAGGTTCCCTAAGGAAGCACTCGACAAGTCAGCATTGTAAAACTACACTAGAGACAAGACAGAAACACACCTAAGGAAGCACTCGACAAGAGGACAAAAGTGAGTGCTCCTTACGGTGGCGACAGGTATTTATCTACTGGGCAGAATCTACAGGGAACGGGCATGCACAAACGCGCAACTAACTAGTTACACAATCTTGCGGGCGAAGGCCGCGCATACAGTGACGTGAATCCGGGATTCGGGATTCGGTGCGGGAACATCTGGGCAAGATCTAAGGGAACGAGCGTGAAGCATGGTCAAGTGAAACAAAGAGAACTAAAGGAATGTAATTGTGCGCGAGGTATCAAGCTGGCGCACAGGCAGCGGGGTAACGAGCGTGGGGGGCGGATGTAATGCATACATCGTCTCGGGCTAAGTTGCAGGCAACTTCTGGCGTGGATCAGGGTCGCGGGAGATCGACAGGGACCAACTTCGAAGAAGCCGGTGCTTCGATGTCGTAACGAAGCCTAATCGCGAGGCGCGCGCGGGGCAGGGCGACTAAGGACGGGGTTCGAGTCCTTGCGGACAATGAGATCAATCCCGCACACGGGGTAGCGGGAATGTGGTCTGCGGGCCGGGACAGGACGCTACTAGCGAGACTAGTTGGCTGGCACGTGCGTGGCCAGGCCAATCACCTGGGGCTATCTCAAGACGAGGTTAGCATCGAGGAGCGGGAAGCTAAGGGGTTTCCCTTGGACGACGGGAAACTCGCGCGATTCGCGACGGGATCATGCAGGGAATCTGGTTCGGGTTTCGACCGGGTTTCGAGTTCGGGGTTCGACTGGGAATCGAGTTCGGGTTTAGACCGGGAATCGAGTTCGGGTTTCGACCGGGAATCGAGACAGGGTTCGACCGGGAATCGTAGCGGGAATCTTTCGGGAATCAGAGCGGGAACTTAGCTGGGGTTGCGATGGGAATCGCGGCGGGATCGAAGGCGGGAATCCTGCGGGGGATTTGCGCAGGGATTCGAGACGGGACGCGAGGCGGGAAACGAGCGGGATTTCGACTGGGATCGTGCGGGGAAAGGAGTGGGATTCCAACCGGGAAGCGAGCGGGGTTTCTACCGGGAATGAGCGGGGGAGTCTGGCGGGACTCTAGTCTGGAAACGAGCGGGGGGAGTTTGGCGGGACTCCAACCGGGACGAGTGTGGGTTGCGGGATTTGTCAGAGGGGACGCTTGACAGCGTTCGCGGCGAGGCGGGATTCCTGGCGGGGCAGGCTGTGGACGAACAAGGGCAGGTCGAGAGGCACAGGATGTCGAAGGGGTTAGCTAGGGCACCGTGGCAGGACGAGCGCAGGGCAGGGTTCGTGACCGGGCAGGATTGCGGGACGGCAATCCTTGACCTGCTGTCGTGTTGGCTTACTCAAGGCCAGACAGAGGTCGACTTTGGACGCAGTGGATCAATCTCCTAACTGCACTTCATGACTGTGGACGCGAGGCCGGGATCTGGTATCCGGGCATAGTCGAGAACCTACGAGGTCTGGGATAGCTATGGCTATGGCTATGGCTGTGGCAGGCTATGGCTATGGCGGTGGCTATGGTGAGTGACTTCGGGACTATGGCGAGGTACGGGGTTCGCTGGAGCGGGGAACAGAGCATGACGGGAGCGGGGAGCGAGCGGGGGATCATCCTAGAGTCGGGGGAACGACGAGGCGGGCTAGGGATGGATCGAGACGCGGGGACGAGGCGGGGGACTGACGAGGAGACGTGGGCGAGGACAAGCAGGGGCGAGGAGGTCGTAGCGGGGCTGAACTCTTAGCAGGAGAATGCATGGCGAAGCAGGGGTTCTTCTGGGATCAGAGAGCGGGGGATCCTTTCGGGATCTAGCCAAGGTCGCGATTTCGGGTTTCAGTATACCGGGTTCTGTTCGGGATTGCCTTAGACATGTTGGGGTCCTGGGGGATCCCGACACAAACCCGACGCCATGTCACGACGCGTCGATCTTCAACCAGAAGGCGAAGACAACACGGGACGGACCCTCTTGACCCCCGAAATGTTTCGACTAAAGGCAATTCGTCGGGGAATGACGCAGGTACACGGGGATCAGGCCCTCCTACGACGCATTCGTAAGTCAGATCAGTATGAAGACGAACTGGTGGACGCGATCGAGCTGGTCAAGTCCAAGGCGCCTTGAGTCCTGACCAAGGAACTTGAGGACTGGAGCACCGAAGAAGGCCTCATTCTGTACCAGGGGAAGGTTTACGTCCCGAAAGACGAGACCATCCGCCGGGATGTGGTGAAGACTTACCACGACAGTCTCCCCGCCGGACATCCTGGACATTGGAAAACGTTTGAGATGGTAAGCCGCAACTACTGGTGGCCCGGGATGTCTAACTTCGTAGAACGATACGTTTCGGGATGCGATACCTGTGCACGCACGAAGAACCGATCCCAACGCCCGGTAGGACTCCTACAACCGAACGAAATCCCGCAGGGCCCCTGGCAGGCGATTTCGTGCGATTTCATCACCCAGCTCCCCCGATCCGAGGATTACGACGCCATTTTCGTGGTGGTCGACCGTCTCACCAAGCAGGCGCATTTTATCCCGACCACGTCTGACGTCGATGCACCGGAAACGGCAGAACTCTTCCTGCAACACGTCTGGAAGCTGCACGGAACCCCCCGCCAGATCATATCCGACCGAGGACCACAGTTTGTCGCACAGTTCATGAAAGCCCTCTTTTCCCGACTCGGTATCAAGGGTACCACGTCGACTGCGTATCACCCGCAGACGGATGGGCAAACCGAAAGGGTAAACCAAGAGCTGGAACAATATTTACGGGCTTTCATAGATACACGACAAGAAAACTGGGCCGGATTACTCCCAATGGCAGAATTCGCGCACAACACGAAAGCGCATGCGGCAACACGACAATCCCCGTTCGCGCTTGTCTACGGCTACAATCCCGAATTCACGATTGCCCCGAGCGACGGCCTGTCCACGGTCCCCGCCGCGGACGCACGACTACAGGAGCTTCAGCAGGCACAGGAAGAGGCAAGAGCGGCTTTGGAGGTTGCGGCAGAACGCATGAAGCAGCACTACGATCAGGCCCGGAACGAGGCCCCGCAGTACGCAGTCGGGGATAAAGTCTGGCTCGAGGCGACGAACGTTCGGCGACCGGGAGCGCGCAAATTATTACCGAAACGACTAGGGCCGTATAAAGTGAAGGCAAAGCTAAGTGACCTCACCTACGAACTCGAACTCCCCGCGTCGCTGAAGATTCATCCCGTATTTCACGTATCGTTGCTCTCGCCATACCACGAAGACGATATTCCCGGTCGAACGCAACCCCCGCCGCCCCCAGTCGAAGTAGAAGGAGATCTGGAATACGAGGTGGAAGAGGTACTGGACGCTAGACGGTTTAGACGGAGGTTTGAATATTTGGTACGATGGAAGGGGTATTCGAGCGCGGAAGATACATGGATTCCCGCAAAGGATATGGGTAATGCACAGGCTAAAATTCGCAGTTTCTATCGAAAACACCCGGACGCCCCTCGAGAAGTCAACGCTATCGAGCTCTGTGACCTGAGCAAGATTCAAGCTTGGCGCCCCGGAGTTGCGCCTTTGGAGGGGGGTAATGTCGAGATCCCAGGCTCCTTTTTGCATTTCCCGCACTTTCCCGCCAAGGATCCCGACATGAGCAGACAATCCCGCGGGGAGAATCCCGCCATTAGATTCCCCGCGCGAAACCTCATTCCCGAATCGCACGATCCCATGCTCACGTGACTTATCCCGCACCACCGTCCCGGCAACCATGCACGCGTACACACACTCATTTACGACGACCCGCCACGGCACACGTACATTCACTTATCAACATACGCTCATTAATCCGCTAGTACCTCAAGGTGACGACCTGCAACAGCCTGGCATACCTAGTCTGGCTAGTCGCGGCCCCGGACCGGACGCTGACGTCCACGGACAGGCCGTAGCCATCTGGAGAGACGGGATGGACATGCCTAGCATTGCGGTCGTAGCATGTATCGTTTGTAGTAGATAGGTGCGCATTGCGCAAGGACACTTAGCGTAGATTAACTATACAGTCTTTACGAAGTAGATAAATAGCTGTAGGCATCGTAAGGAGCACCCCACTTTTGACCTCTTGTGGAGTGCTTCCTTAGGTGCGATCTCTCTCTTTTCTCCTGTGTAGTTAGTTGCGCAATACTTACTTGTGGAGTGCTTCCTTAGGGATCCGCTTACCAGACGTTCAAAGCAGTGAAGAGTCCTAGCTGGCCTTGAGAATCCCGCGACGCGCCTGGATAGATTCCCGCGCGTTTCCCGCCTGAATTCCCACGCTCGTTCCCAGTCGCGAATCCAGATTCCCGAACGCGGGTTCTTGTCGCGAATTCCAGTTTCCCGAAACTGTTTCCCGCTACAATTCCCGACGGTCGTAACAGTAACTGAATTCCACAGAATCAAACACTTTCCCCCACAGTGAGCTGATGAGCTTATTGTCCGGAGTTTGCCATGGTGTGACGGACTTTCCAACTGCGCGAAATAGTGAAGGTAATAGAATATGAGTCCATCCTGCCTGAGTACCGGGAGGGAGACACTGGTTCGTCGCCCTTTTCCTGCCTGGCACGCGAGATCCTTCCCTTCCTTCATTTTGATCCTTGTCCTCAAGTCCCACTGATGTCTGCATATACGTACATCAGCAAAATATGTCATAGAAATGAATTTGATTTGACAAACTGAGCTAGTAGTCCGAGAGACTTTGCGATGACCTTGATAAGCCCCAGTCACTATCACTTCGGGTCCGGGGGTGCGGGACGCTCTCGTCATTGCAAGCGACGGTGCTCGAGGTGCTAACGACATCTTTCGACCACCAGACTATTAGTAAGAAAAAAAGGTGAATGCCTACATTTAGAGTGTATCAATCGACTCTCACTTACTTCATTATCAGCCACCAGCGACTGCCTCTTGCGATTAGAGGTAGCGGATCCAAGCTCCGGCTGCAGCACGTCAGAAAGCTGTTATCCGTGGCAAGTGAACAGCTCGAAAAGAAGCACTTACTGTCATATCGGCCTCAGGCCGATAAGGAATGTCAGAGGGTTTCCTCTTCTTACTCAAGTCCTTTCCGCCTGATCAGATACGAACTTAAAATGCCGGTTACCATAGAATTGACGCTTACTGTGGCACCGGCCTGTGTGTCCATGTCAGTCAACAATGACTTCTTGATCTTGACAGCCTTATTAGCCTATTGAGATGGTTTAAAATAAGTAAACATAAAATGAAGGAATTCATTGCACGTGAAGGTAGAAGAATTACCACATTAACCTGAGAGTCGGTGTCTGGTGGCGACTTCCTCTTTCCGTTCTTTGTGACTGTGATGTCCTATTCATATTCACACATTAGCGCTCAACTTGAAGTGAAGAAGGAAACGAATAGTTGCCACAGGAGAGCACCGGAAGTGAGCCTACAGTGCATCGACACTCACATATACCTGTACACGGGGTTCCAAGGCTAGTGATTGCACCTTACAACCATAAATAAGGGGGGAACGAGAGAAGTTGAGATAAGATAGACTTACCGGTGCGCTAAGCTGCAAAATAGCAGTCCTCTTGTTTGCATCCTATCAAAATACCAATTCAGTAAGCAATGAAGGAAGGATGTACCATGAAGATCACTGTCTGGTACTCACCTGTCCACCTGGTTTTATCTTGTTATTCTTATCCTCGAGTACGGGAAGGGATTACTCAGTAGATTGAAAAAATGTAGAATGATATGACATCGCTTACCGTTGAAACCTGCGACCCGGAAAGAGTGTCACGCAATAACTTCCTTTTCTTCGAGTTGACGTTGCTGCTACCTCCATCCTGTTCATGAGACGGCAGTTGGCAGATAAATAATAACGAAGGAATATGAACAAACGGTCATGGAGCAACTGACATGAATCGAACAGTAATCAGTCGGACTCACACAAGCTTGAGCCGGCCTTGTTAGCCTCTTCGGATCGCTTCCGCCCTATAAACAAGTTATTCAGACTGCATCTGCCATTCTAATGCTCCGTCAACTCACAACATTTGATTCCGAATCGACAAGATGTGCCTTCTGTTGCACGCTGATTGTGCTATTTTTTACACCATGATAGCTTGTAAGGGTTATTGTTTCTCCTTCATCCTCCCAGGGACTTAAGTTTTCATCATCTGGCAATTCGACGGTGTGTCTGGTGCAGCTTTGCGTCAGCAAGGCTCATAATATAGTGGTAGCAAAGACAAGAGCGTCAATGTTGCAGGTGAAGGATTTCCAACTTGAAGTTGGGTCTCGGCCCGGGAGCGTCACGGTAGTAGTAGCCTGAGTAGGTAGTCGGGATGATGATGATCATACTAGTATGAGTTTAATAATTGAGTCTAAATCAAGCTTCTCACTCACCATTACATCGACTTGACAGCACCAGATACTGATTCAGACGCAATGCAAGATTCAAACCTCAAACTCACAAATTGATCCTTTCTGAGTCTATCCCTGCCACTGGCACCTCAAGACCTCCACCCTCTTCACCAATGAAAGTGGAATCATCTGTGTTGCAAAGCGCCCTGACAGGGCGTTTTGTCTTGTCGTTCCGCCTTGACGTAGCGGGCGAGTCTATTATGTCCGTTTCTTCACCAGAAAGACTCTCGTTCAGTCCTGCAGGAGCGTGAAAGAATGCGTCGCTGGGAGTCATGGTGGCGGCAGACCTGGACATCTTTGCGGTCTGCACACGTGTGCGAAATGGAAGTTCACCTTTGGAATCTTCTTTCCTAGCCTTTTTTGCAGGCTCCCTGTTTGGCTCATCCATACTCGCTGCTTCGCATTAAGGTGAGTCACAGTGTTCAACCTCCAAGCTTTGAGATCATCTGAAAATGTATAGGCAATGTTACTCACGAATATCCAAGTCTTCGTTGTGTCCATCTTCACAACCCGATACGTCTTTAACATCGTTCTTCGAGTCTGTTTATGCCAGTTCAAATGATCTGTGTCATCACTGATCTAAAGTTGAAGACTTACTGCTAGCTTCGCCTTTTGGCTTTCTACGTCCACGTTTGCCAGTGAGTTTGGGCACTGTTGAGCCCATCTGGGTGCGTGTCTCAAGAGCCTTCGACAAGTTGTTTTCAAGCTCTACGGTCTCTAGCATCGCTGCTTCTTGGTTCTCTGCTGCAGTCACCTTCTTGCGAACCTTGTCAGCTGCCTCTTGTTCTTTTGCTGCCCGTTTTTGCTCCGCAGCGAGTTTTTTCCTCTCTTTCGCAACCGCGACTTGCTGGGCCGCAGCTCTGCGGAAGGCTGCCCGCTCTTCCTTCTGCTTTTCCTTCTCTTCCTTCTCCTTCAATGCCTCATCCCGCCTCTCTGCCTGCCGTACTTTCCTTTTCTCTTTTTCTTCCTTCTCCCGCAATATCTCCTCCTGTGTTCGTCTTGTTCTGAGTTGTCCAACGACTGCTCCGGGGTGCTTTTCGCTGTTCTTAGCTCTTGTCTGTCTTTGAGTTGACATTTTGTGCAGTGTTTTGCACTGCTGCCAGCAGTCTAATTCCATAGTTACTGTAATTTACTGTAAACCAATGTGGTATGTGCCCCAGTAGTTACAGTGGACACACAAAGCCCAGTATAGCAATGTAGGTCCACCGCCTTTTTGGGGGGTTTGCACAGGGGCACTGAGGACCCTGAGGCTTCCCGCAGGTGTCCATCCACATTCGGAGCACAGAGCCCTACCCAGGCCATAAATAAATGCTGTTAATTCCCAAAATATTCGTTGGGCCCACATTCAGGTCCAAATGTCAAAAGACTACATTTGCATGCGGCAGCAAATTTTTGTAGGAAAAAAAAATCAATTTCACTGAAAACAGTGCTGCATTGGCAGCAGCGTTTAATTTTCAATAAATACTATATCTACGGAGGTGCGAGCTACACCAGAGAGCTTGCATTCTAGGTATGGTGTGTGGCCCTGCCCCTGGAATACATTGTACGGCGGGACTGCGCCAAACGGCGACTGCGCGTCGACCAATGCGACGACCGACGCGACTGCCGCCATTGCGCGAGCTTTGTGAGCCTCCTTATCAGCAGACCAGCTGTACCAGGCTTCCACAATGCTGGACGCATATGTCCACCAGATGGCGGACTACGGGCGTCGCCTCCAGTAGCACATCTCGTACTGCGCTTCGCGGTGCCAGCAACAAATGGCCATCCCATCATCGAGACCCGCATCCTTTTCTCCTCTGCCTCTTCGAGCCGCACCTTCACGTCCTCCAGTTCCATGTATCCTTTGCCCTCGTGACACTCTCCAGTGCAATGACACCGACAGCAAGAGCGACCAGTTCTACAACTGCAATGCCAGCATCATGGCGGAGTGCGGACTTGTCCTGAGATGTTGCGTCGGTCAGGGAGTCGAGAAAGGCATCAGAGACATGTCCAATGACGTGTGTCATGAAATGGGCAACACTGCCGGCCACGACGGATGTCCCAACAACGGGCGGGAGAAGTGTGTACACATCCCTTCGTGAGATGAGCGTGAACAGGAGGCGAAGAGAGGGTTGAGGACCATGGAGCGGTAGCGACGGAGGGCACAGTGCTTCTACGTGTGCTGTTTCTCAATGTCGTCTATGTCGCCGCGGACGGTTCTGTGTAGAGACGTGCGGGTCGTTTCGATCGACTGCTTTCTTATTGAAGGAGTTGCAGGTGTCTGCATGATTTCGTAGCCCGTGGTCGTCGATTCATTGAAATCTGTCTGTTTCAACAGTGAGCTGACATGGTGGAGGGGAAAGAGGGGAAGGTGGTTGCGGCCACTGTGGGCAAGCTCATCGTCGATGTATGAGTTGTTCCAGCACCTTGGGTGCACGGGTGAGTTTGTCGCTCACCATAACACCTATAACAGATGTCTATTAGCACAAATTAGGAAAGAGAAAGTTAATTAAATATACCTTCAATGAGCTTGTTCATACGAAGCTCTTTCATGGGGTGGAGGAGGGATGTAAAACAGTGAGCAAGGCCCAAACGACGACGACGACAAGGCCGCGCGTTGTCACGAAACGTGGGAACGCGGTACCGAATAAGGTATGTTGCACTTTTTCTTCATTTCCGAACATACAAAAACATATTATTATCGTACACTCCCATAGTGTATTTCCTCAGGCACTTAGTACAGAACCCTTTAAATTGAAGTAGGGAAGGTACGTACGAATTTTGCATTAGAATCAGAGCTAATTGGAGGTCACAAATAAGCAATGAGTGCTTAAGTGCTGACTCTATGCATGTAAAAGCATATGTTTTTGATTTATTTAATTATTCTGAATGCTCCAATCTTTTTAAAACTTAACGGAGATATAATATGAGTAGATTATAGCACGTATATAATTTAGCAGTGTGCTCGAGTGCTGTGGTATTCGGTAAATAACTAAACTCTGCACAAAACTTGTCCTTTTTGCATAAAATCATGAACATTACATGTTCTTCACTGAATAGATATATGTTACTCTCATTAATAAATTCTGCGGGATATATAACACTGAAGAAGAGATAATAAAGGACCTTTTTAGAAATTTTGACGGAGTTCCACTAACTAGACTTGTTGTCAGTGCTCAAATGTAGTTGAGGTCCGTGGGTTTTATGTGAGTTTAGCTCGATCTCATGCATTCGAGTGCATGAAATCGAGATCACTATATTCTAGCTTACCTGCAACTGTAATTCTTCTCGCATTTGATTCCATTGTACAATTACTCTTGAATGCAAAAGAGATCATGAATTTACAAGATCAATTAAATATTCTAATCCAAAAACAGTGATATGATCACCTGTAGTATCAATGTTTGCCTCACCAGATCATAACTATATAGACAATAAATATCAATAAAATCAGATTCAATGTATATTTAATAGCACTTGCGTATCGCATATTGTGCCTGGATATTAGAGGTGCTGCTGAAGTGTTCCTGGGCACGAAAGGTGCTCGGAGATGCTTCGGTTGCCATATTCGGCAACTTCCGGGCGACGTTGAACGCGCGTGGACGTCGTCGTTTCTGCGTTCAGCGTTGTCCGTGTCCATCACGAATGACCTCAGACCTCAAATTATCCTGGTAAGTTCTCTTTTTTTTGTTGCTATCATTTACTATAAGCTAATAAACTAATACAGATGAGTGTGTAAACCGACAGACACCACAGACACGTCTGCCAACGAGTGCTGTGGATACACCACAGCGACGGACACCACGGACACGTTTGCGCCGACGGACAACTTCGCCAGCCCCTGTCGCTCATTAAAGCCGCAGAGGCTCGAATATCTCCCGTGGTCTGTCGCCGCCTTGCGCAACCACTGTTCTACGGCTTCCTTCAACGGCGCTGAGCGACGTGCCTCTCGCGTCGCTGCCATAGCTTCGAGCGCAGACAATGCTACCATGACTGAGACGGTATTCCCTTGCGACATGACTAGGTTACGTCCGCCCTTGCCTCCAATTACCCCTCAGGCTTCGCAGAGTTATGCAACAGCACCGAGTTCACCATACCGCACCTCTTGTGTCACCGCGGCACCCGGGAGGTTGTTACCAACTTCAACCACCGAGTGCTCCCTCGTCTTCCTAAACTCCGCGAGAAGCAGGAGCAAGAGCTACCACAAATGACTGCGCCGCGTTCTGTGATTGTCATGGCCCTCATTCTTCAGACTATCTCAACTCAGGGCCTTGGGTTTCCGAGTAGCAAGCAGCGCAATCGGGTGCTTACCACTCCTGGGTCATATGGCACATTGAATTCGACAGGATGGGGACAGTATCCCCGCTTGTCACTCCCTCCCCTTACATTCCTCTCTGATCTGCCTGCACTCGCATTCACATTCCACCCACCCCATGATGTCGAGCCCTATTGTTGTACGCGGGAATCGCTACCGAAGATGGTGACACTGACGTTGTCGGCAAGAGACATGTAAATTAGATGGAGATGTAGTATATAGACAATATAATTTATTTCTATCTATTTAATTATGCTAAAAAGTAAGATTAAGAAACAAACATATGAGCATAATTTGTGCCCGATGTCGAATGGTTTTCTCCGCCGTTATGTGCAAGCCCGCGGCGGCGCACGCGCGACGTGCTGCACATGTACGCATGTGCAAACAAATACAAGGACCCTCTTTTGCTCCGGACTAAATAAGGGCCCCTGAATTCCATTCATTTATAGAGGCCCGCCAGGGAGGCCCTGGATTATAGGCCAGGGCCCATAGGGTCTCTGACCCTAATAGTATCCCTAACCCCAAGGATATCCAGCCCCCAAAGGCAGGGCATCCCATAGATGTCCCACACAGTAATTACTGAGGTGTGTTACACACTGCTTTACAGTAACAGCTGCGCTCTGATGCTCATTTACCACAGTAAGCAACAGTAGTTCAATGAATTAATTTGCTGGTAGGACTGTGTTTTGAGACTTGTATGATGATAAGTTGTGTCGAAGGTGCAAGTTCAAGATCAGGGAGGCGGGGGCGTCTATCTTAGACAAGTTGAAAATTTACGCCCACTACTACTGTGACTACTCTATGACTAATTTTAACTCAGGTTCAAGTTCACTGCCAGTGGCACTCCGAGTCCGAGTCACTGCCAGTGCTAGCAGCCTGCCAGTGCCAGTGAGGCTCAGCTGTGAGTCCCAATTGTCAATGTGTACTACTACTGAGGTTACATTCAAGTTGATGCCAGCGACACGGAAAAAGCACGATCCCTTTCATTTTCCACCAACTATTCGATGCACCTTGCCCGGCTGTAGTAGGACGTTCAAGAGTCAATCTGGAAGAGCAAGACATGAATATTCAGCTCATCCGACGTCATTCTTGGCAAGTTCTTCTGCCTGTGGTCACGAATATGAATCGTCACCTATTCGACCCATACGAGCTCCAAGTCCTCAACTTGGAGCTCTCCTGAGGTCGTCCGAACTTCCAACAGAGGGTCATTCTGAGAGCGGCTCTGACTCCTACGATTACGATATTTCCATGCTTACACAGGATATCTCGATGCTCAGTATAGGCCGAGACGAGCTGCTTCAAGATTTGGACAGACCTCATTCTCTGTCCCATTCTGTCACCGGAAGTGACAGTGGCCGTTCTGAAGACTTGGATTCCGACATTGGAGATTATAAGGAGAGTGAGGATAACTTGAAGGTGTATCACAGATACTTGAATGGTGCGCGCCAAATTAATTGTTCCCGGTTTACTGTAGCATTTTGACACCAAACATTGTGCAGCCACTCCATGCGATACAGAAGGGAACTTCTTAGAATATGAAGAACCACCCGCTCCGCGAAACGAATCTGCGTCAAATGACTGGTTTCCCTATTCGTGTCGAGCAGATTTTGAGCTCGCAGATTTTCTCTATCGAGAAGAGCAAATGTCTGCTGGGAACATAACAAAGCTTCTGGGAATCATGAAGGCTTATCAGCTGATTCAGGCGGCGGAGAATGTAAAATCTTGCGGATGTTCCAAATTGGATGCGACAGAGCCTGACGATGACTTAGATCTGGGTTCAACTAGTACGCTACTCAATGGAGACGCGCAAAAAATGTATAACGTCATTGATGCTACGAAAGTCGGTGATGTGTCTTGGAAATCCTTTAGTAACTTCTACACAGACGACAATGGCCAAAAGGTGACAAATGAGAACACCGAGTCATGGAAGAGGAAAGAATATGATGTTTGGTATCGGAATCCTTTGGAAGTGATCCGGAATTTGGTGGATAATCCAGCTTTGGAAGGCGAATTCGACTATGTCCCGTTTCGTGAGTATCAGCCAAAGGAGGACTCTGATGACAACAAAGAACGAGTCTTCAGAAACTACATGTCCGGAAATTTTGCTTGGGAACAGGCTGTAAGTCATGAATCATGCAGCATTCGAAGTTGGATGAAGTGTACTGATTATCCTTGACTTAGAACAAAATCTACGCCGAAGATAAAGCTGTTCATGGGTCCATGTTCGTTCCGGTCATCTTAGGGAGCGACAAGACAACAGTCTCCGTTGGAACTGGCAACAACGAATATTATCCGTTATATCTCTCAATAGGAAATGTATCTAACAAGGCCCGGCGGTCCCAAAAGCTGAATACAGTCCAGCTCGTAGCATTTCTAGCAATACCAAAGAGTGTGTGTCAAAAACTGAGCTATTCATTTGTGTTCTGATGCTTTGCAGCTGAACGGCAGTACGAAAAGTCAGATGACTTCCGTCGCTTTAGACATCAAATCTTTCATTCATCTATATCAAGAATCTTGAGTCCACTGAAGACAGCAATGTCCATAAACAATGAACAAACCATTCTCCGGTGCCCTGATGGTCACTTGTGTAGGTCGGTTCTCGCACTCGGCTTGTATATAGCCGATTATCCGGAACAGGTGAGTCTATGCGCAATATGCACTGGATGGTGCTGCAAGTAAGTATTGTCCTTTCCAAAAATCACATCCGACTTGAGTTCGAGGAAATGGCTTAATGCGGCTACTATATAGATGTACAGCACCTCACAAGAACCTAGATAATCCGGAATTTGTTACAAATCCTCGAACAAAAGAGCTGCACGAACGATTGATAGAACAGGTGGATGACAATAGCATAAGTAGAGTCACAATTCGTAAGGAGTATGGGTTCCACCAAGATATCGTCGTATGTGTTCCAACTTCAAGTTGTCCATTAGATGCACTTACCGCAACTTGAACTATGTCCCGTAGCCCTTCACCAATGATTTTCCGCGTGCAGATATATGCGATCTCATTTCTCCAGACTTACTGCACCAAATCATCAAAGGCGTGTTCAAGGATCATCTTGTCGAGTGGATTTGCCAGAGCATGACCACGACAGAGCTGGATATTGTGGATAAAAGGTACTATTCCCTTACAAGTTGTTTAATGCGAATACCATTGCTAACTTTCACGTAGAATCAGAGTTGCTGCTCCTTTTCCCGGACTTCGCAGATTTCCCGAAGGTCGAGGCTTCAAGCAATGGACAGGTAATGATTCAAAGGCACTTATGAAAGTATGTGGTATTTTCATCATGATCTTGTTTGAGGCAGTGGTTTGCTGATATCTGATGCAATCCGCTTAGGTGTATCTTCCGGCTATTGTGGGCATTGTACATGATGATATAGTTCACGCATTGAGTGCATTTCTGGACTTCTGTTACCTTGTGCGTCGGTACACGATTACAGCCTCAACTCTTGATCAGATTAAAGCCTCTCTGGATCACTATCATCAATATCGCAAAATATTCATAGCTAAGGGCATCCGGGATAACTTCTCACTTCCACGACAGCATGCCATGATTCACTATCCTACAATGATCCCTCTCTTCGCTGCACCAAGCGGGCTGTGCTCATCGATCACAGAGAATAAACACATTTACGCAGTCAAGGAAACATGGCGACGCTCAAACAGAAATGATCCTTTGGGTCAGATGATCACAGCAAACCAACGTCTCAGTAAACTTATTGCATCGAGGGCAGACTTCAAGAGGCGTGGAATGCTGGAAAGTCCGTTGGCTGAGGCTTCATGGAGAGCTTTGCAAGATGTTCTGCGCAAGAATATGTCAGGGTCGAAGACACTGGCAGATGACGCTGAGAGGACCCAAATTTGGAAGCCTGAGGAGCAGATGCAACATCATGATACACCCGAAGCTGGTGCAGCTGATGATACAGAGGACTTCTTCGATGACATTGTGGGCAATAACAAACTCAACGAAATTGCAGACCTGGAAGATCCCGAACTTGAAAGCTTAGTGCATGGGCCACAGCATCTTGCGGTTCATGACATACTACATGCTGAACGCCAGATCCGCTTGGGTGGCAGAAATGACCCTTTGAGCTTGATCTTAATGGCTTCGAAGCAATGTGGGTATTACTTGGTAACCCATGCTTTTGGTGTTACACATCTGACTTCTTTGTTGTCATCCTTGCAGAGTCCAGTAAGGTGTATCCTAAACAGCTCAACACGCTTGCGGCGATAAAAGGTCATCCAGAGCTCCGACAGCTCCGACAGCTCATTAAAGAATACTTATTCAACAAGTACGAGAATCACACCTCCAACTCAAGGGGCTCCTCTGGTAGAGCCCAACCAGCAGTTGAATTGGACACGAGCAATGACTTTTCAATATTCCATTCAGCCACCGCTTTCTTTGCCTACCATGGCGAATCGATCCCTATAGAACAAGCAATGAGGGAGGCGATCAGGTCCAATCCCTCTTGGCGCGGAAAAGCAAGATGTGATACAGTCCTTGTTCGAGTTAGCTCCTGCAAAAAGGGGTTTGCAGGAATGAGAGTTGCCCGGGTTATGCTTCTTTTTTCCTTCACCGCTAAAGAAGAACATCAGGACTGCGCTCTCGTCCAATTTTTCAAGCGTGTTGGAGATTCACCCGACCTGAAAACAAGAATGTGGATAGTCGAACCGGAGTATGAGTTAGAGAGCTCTACCACCTGTGTCGAATGCTGTACTGGAGTGGATGTCAGTGGCAGATGTCGCTATCACCGCGAGTGCAAGGTTCCGAAGCTATCTGTGATAGATGTAGGGGACATCCTCCGTTTAGCCCACCTCCTGGGGGTTCCGAAGGGTGATGAATGTCCTCCAAAGTCATTGACACCTGAGGAGTCCCTGGATTTTTATGATAGATTCTATGTTAACCAATTTGCTGACATGCACATGCATGAAACATTGTACGAAAGTAGACAACGATAACTTGAAAGAGCCTTCGAGTCCTTGTTGCATAGTATTGACAATTGCGACACAGTACGAGTACAAAGATCATTTCACACTGGCATACTATAGTACAAATAGAGAGGCATTAACATAGAAGTTGATTCTGCCTGAACACCCTGCTGCTAGTACTAGATGTCGCGAGTGACTACTAGTAGTCCCAAACTGATATCCTAAGCGCCGACTCCGATAGGATTAAGTTTTTCAAGAGCAATAGTAAGATTTCGACGTCTTTGCAGCAACTTGAACCCAATCTACCAACTTCTGCGGAGACGAACATATCAAACTCGTACTCTGTCGCGGCGAGGCTTTCCTTGTCGTGGTCATAGTCGTCAACAGACGCGCGAAGATGGGAGGTTAACTGAGCTAGTTTGGCCTTGAGCGTGTCTGAAGCTAGTAGAGAATTGAAGCTGAGCAATGGGAATAGAGCGTGATCGTTCGAAAGAATTATTAGACATTTCCTGATCAAATTGAATTTGTTCAGGAAGATCTGGCGTTCTTTGCGCAGTTCCGAGACACTGGTACCCTCGACGCGATCCTGCCAGTGTACAGAATCCCCCATTTCGCCTGCTTCATTGACAGTGGATGATTTGTTGGTCTGCTTCGTGGCGTCCTGAACAGCATCCTCCTTCTCAACAGCGTCGCTGACGGTGGACGATTTGACGAAGTTGCCTGCGCGTGCCAACTTGAATTGGTGGCGCACATTCACCGCTGATCCTAATCGAAATACAGCGGAATAATCAATTTCTGCCTTCGACGGATTTGAATTTAGGATGGAAACATCCTGATGATGTTCAGTAAGGGCGTCTAGCAAAACCAAACATTCCTTGCACGTGTTGTACGACCAGATAAGCAGAGGGATGAAGAACCTCAATGCGAGCACTGGTATACTAAAAGAAGTGTTGCGCTTCTCCGCCGACAACTTGTACCAGTCAAGGCCCGATGGGTCCAGTGAGAAGTCCGTGAAATTGAAGTGCCGGTGCGGGACAAAATTCATGACAACGGCCTCTTGGCTCGACGACAGAATGCCCCCTCGACGCGTACCAATGGAAAGGTAGGAAGATTCGAAGAAGCTGTTCTGAAAGTTGTCGAATACAGATCTCCTGTGGGCCCATATTGTCGTCCCGTCCCATACAGAGACGCCATCATTAGAAGAAAACTGTGGCAAGAAGTGGGCGCGGTAGTAGTCGATAACGTTTTCCATAAACTTCGACCACCCAATACCATCGATGGACTGAGTACTAGTATGATAGTAATCTAGGCGTTGTGGCGTAATGAGCCTAACAGGAAGGAGCTCTGCAAACGCTGACACCACCATAAGCCTCATTTCGCCTACTATATTGTTCCAAACAGTAAATTCGGGGTTCCTCCACTGCCAGTGCCACCAAAGAAGAAATCAGTACTCCTATTAATACAGTGCTGGTGTAGTAGATGAAGTTGCCACTTACGATTGCCAGTGGATTGGATGGTACTACATCCGGTTGGTTAACCAAATACTCGAAATTTGTACTTGAGTACACTTCCATCACCAAGTCCAAGTCGGAGTCTGTCCGTGACTGCCACTTCCTGACTTTCTTCAGTTGCTCTTCGTGAGAATGCAAGGTGTCTCTCGTCTGGAAGACTAACGAGCTGACTTTCTTCAGTTCCTCTTCGTAAGAACGCAAGGCGTCTCTCGTCTGGTGGGATAACGTCTTAATGATAACCATCGCGCCGAGCAGCGCTCTTTCAGTCGTAGTCGATAGCGAGTAGTTTTCCCGATATGTTAGTTCGCGTAATATCTTTTCGATGAGATGGTTCATGGATGTGTCATCTGCAATCAGGTTGCGATTGAGCAATTCGCCATTAACTAAGGATTCGGGTCCACTGGCAGAAGCGCCACGATGGAGAGAAAGTAGTAGACCATCTGTCATCATCACTTGAGTCTTGCGCAAGATGTAGAATCAATAAATTTGTGCCTACCACTAAGAGGATCCGAATCGTAATCATTGGGGACTCCATCACTGGCATCAGTCGCAGCGTCCTCGTAGTACTCATCCGCTGGCGACACAGGTTCCGAGGTGAAGACTCGTGTCTTGGGGGGGGGTAAGTAGTAATCAAAGATGGAAGCCATTTTCAGAGCTGATCAAGTTATCCGTCTTTGTCAAACTTGCGAACTTGAAGTGTCAACCTGAGATACGGTGTCAGCCTGACTGAGCTCAAGCGTCCACTGGCAGAGTCATGGGAGTCAGTACTTATACTCAGGAAGGCTACCGTGATGGTGGCAACAATAAGGGGATCATTCCCGAGCCGTGGCATTACTACTCAGGCTAGTAGTAGTGCCTGCGTGACACGCAACTTCAAATTGAAGTGTGCCACTGTCAGCCTCAGGCTGAGTGCCGGCTGCCAAGTGGTACTACTACTAGTAATAGTAGTCCGCTCTCAGGGGGCGTTCCTGGAACTTCAAGTTGAAGTCATCCAGTAGTAGTAATCGGAACTTGAGGCTCCGACTTCAACTTGAAGATATTAAATTCGGAATTTGTCTTTTCCCGGTCGTACACTTCAAGTTTTGTCCGGAAGAGATAACTTGAAGAGAAAACTTGCGATTGGCTGGAGGATGAAAATTTAGCTTACTATTCGATTAAAGTTCACGACGACACACTGGCACCTCCCTCAGCTACTAGTACGCTTCGTGCGGGGATAGCAGTCACGGTGACTCGGAGTGCACCCCGGGTTCCCGGGCCGCAGCGGGCCGTGACACTGCCAGCCTGAGTGGTGCCACCAGTGGCAGTGGTACTAGAGTAGTATCCTGAGAACTTGAAGTTGCGCTGGCAGTCCCATCAACATCATGATGCTGAGTGAGCCTGACTGAGGCTCTTGACCCTGTGCCCACTCACTGACTGCAACCACTTCGAGTCCTCCTACAAAAAACCATTCAACAATGTCTACTTTGCGCACTACCCGGGCCAATGACTCGGATGTACCTAAGCCTAGTCGTTATAACACGGATAGTCGAGATATAAGTGCGTAATGCTGTCTAAGAGTAATGTATAGCAAAGCACTCATTATCGTCACTGGCATGGTCAAATAGCTCAGTATATCAGCCCACACTACTAGCGAATAAAGACTCTGCTATCAAGACTCCATACCAAACCGGTGTGTAGTATACTGATAAATAGTAAGGCCCAACAAAGTACTAATAATGATTGTTCTGGTCAAATAGCACAGGAAATCATGATGGAGACCCGTTCGTCAACTCACGGCAGTGATTACGACGACATGGATCATATTTATACTGCTGAAGACTTCACGCCTAGTCCCGCATCTGACATGGAGATTACGGAGACCTCCGGCTCACCGACTAAATCCGAGCAAGATTATCCAACCAAAGGCACTATGAGAACATGTTTCAATTCGCAAGCTGCTCTTGTGCTAAAAGGCTTGAACGAATTGGCAGCTCTCGCTATCGATCCTTATCCCGTTGCGGAAGACGGAATTAGAAAGTACGAAGAAGACTTGCACGATTCGGAATGGAACAAACATATGGTCAATCGGAAAAGCAATGTCACTCATCACGAATTGAGGGACAACTCAGCAAAACGAGCCATGGAACCATTTAGAACAGCTTTAGAGGTGAATAAGATTAAGTCGATGAGGAAGGCAAGGCAGTTGGTGGATGCCAAACTCCGTGACGTTGGCGAAAATATGGCCAAGCTAGATGGATGTGCGAAGGACTTCCTTGCCGACGCAAAAGAGAAGCTCAACAAACTCGCTAAACGATCAACAGTACCTCATCTTGAAGGAGGAGACAGACTCGGTGAATTGAGGGAGGGTTTGGCCATATCACGCAAGTCAGGCAGGAAACGTGAATTGGTCAGCGTTGAGACTGGCATGTTATCCCTTCAAATCCAGAACGCAATGGCCGAAATCGTCAACACAAAAAACAACTTGAACAACAAATATATAAAGATCTTGTTAAAGCAAGTCATCGAAGAAGTAAGTATGAATGTTCCCGCTCCGTGTCTCAATTTATTTACATGATTCACACAGCTGCAACATACGGCCACCGCAATGTGATGCGCAACATAGTTGAGAAAGCGCGAGAAGATCTTTTCAGGGCTTTCCGGTATTCATTTCCAGAAAGCTCTCAGGCTAAATTTGAATTCATGTTGGAAGGCGTCTCCAGACTGCCGGTCGCCGATTCCGGTTTGAAGGTTACAGGGTTGGTGAAGAAGGTCGACGCACTATTCGCGTTCTTTACGGGGATGAATGCATCAACACCTGCCACTACTACTACTAGCCACCCTCGTCGCTCCCTTTTTGACGATTTCCTGGCAAAAGAGCTTCGTTTCTCTTCACCCTTGACAGATGAACTCGAAGTGAAAGACACGGACGCGAATAGTATAAACCGGAGGTTCAAATTCTTCTTCCCGCGTCTTCACCTTGTCCTGGAATTCTATTTCTTTCTCTTCCTGTCGCTCAGACACCAGCTCTCCGTCGTGGAGGATAGGATCTCTTCCGCGCTGAGGTGTCATGGTCCAGAGAAGCTCTCTAATCTCACAGAAGGTGACGAACTATTCACCGAGATAACAAAAGGCGGACTTACGGTGGACTTGAAATTGCAAGAGGAGAGGGCCGAATTCATCGAGCGCCTACAAGAGTTCCTGAAATTTGAAAGTACGGAGGGGCCATATTGCAATGACCTCAAATTTACTCTGGACGATCCCGAAATTGGGTTTTCGAAGATGGCTTCACTGGATTACTCTGGCCCCGATGACGTTCCAACGAGAGCGTACAAGGAGCGATGGGAGCAGAGCCGACTGCAGCATGCAATCTCAGAGGCTTATGAACACAACATCGAGCGTGAGCGACACGAGGCAGAGCAACGAAAGAAGGAGAAACGAGAGGCGGAGACCGAAACTTCTGAAGAGATGGACTATGGCGGTATTGATGGCTTGTTCAAAGATCCGTTGAACTCGACGCTTACTAGTGGCTCTTCCAACTCGCCCTCTTCACCAACACCGGCCGATTCTTCGGAAGAGGTACCAAACTCAAACAGTCGTGCTAAAGGTTCCTCAGATGCTTTGGGTGTAAAAGCCGAAGTAGCTGGATTGCAGACGGTTGTTCCACCGAAGTCCGGCCAGAATCTTAATTATCTGAACGAACATATCAAGAAAATGCGGGACATGGGCAGAACTGCCTTCTTTGGCTTATCCAAGACGAATGGTGATAGAAATGCGTTCCTAAAACTCATGGATCAGGCTTACGTCGATGAGCTGCAGAAGTGCCTACCGCTTGGCTTGAAACCTGATGACGGCTTAAATGCTAACTCCAAATTGTTCGATTGGCTGGAGAAGGTCAGGATGCGCGTTAACGAATATCGTGATCGAGCATCAGTGCTACTCCGTGCGATTCAACTAATATTGTGTGATATTCCCGCGGACGTCGTTCAGGAGGTGGACCCTTTTCGAAACCTTCTAAACCAATTCCAACATGGGCGCAAGCGTAACCTCGCTACGTCCACGGTTATAGCTCTTGTGCAGGATTCACAGAAAAGCTTGCATCACTTCCTAGACGAGGATCAAATGGAACGTATGGTTACTCTGGCTCTGATAGAGGGACATGGCCAACTTTATGGCGGGGAGTTGCAAAGTGAGGTTGAGATGCCTCTTTGGGTTCGAGATCTTCTCTATAATATCAGCAAAGGACACTACGCCAAATTGTTGAAAAGTCCCGATACCGGTTTGTTAGGTTTCGCTCTTCAGTCCATCCCCACTAGTACCAGAGATGCTCCGCAAGCCGAGGGCGAGGGCATACCAGAACAAAGCGTTGAAACCATCGATATAAAGGGCAAGGGTCGACTGGTTTCGAGCGAGGATTCCAACGACTTGGAGTTGACAGCTGGACAAACATCTGTGAGCCATAGCGTAAACTCCGAGTCGACCTCTAGACAGTCACCCGCGATGGCTGGACAGTGTTCCCCGAGTCTTGCGAAATCCGTGTCAGCAGCTGGACCTTCAAGTGCATCGACGATTCGACCCCGGCGCGTATCACCGGCTCAAGAACGTGCCTCAGCCCTACACTCCTTGTCTCTTGCCCGTTCACTAACCCAGGCAGCAACTCAGTCAGAGAGGGATCTCACTCGAGAAGAACGCAGGCTCTTTCAAAATTACATCTAATGTTGAGTTTACCGCAGATATGACACTGCCAGTATTAATTTATGTACATCCCCGCCACGAAGCATAGCGTAGTACCTGCTCTTCTTCCCTTCCTATAGCTTTTCATATGGCTTTTACGCTATTCATTTACTTTTCCTCTCAGTCTTAATTTCCTAAGCCCCCATGTCCTCTATTACTATCTGCTATTTTCTTCTTCATATCCTTGCCCTTTTTGTACACTGGCATACTATGCATTCGCTTATCCTTTTTTTACCTCACTCTTTCCTTCCTTACCCTGAGATCTGTGTTACTCCGCATTGCGTTGCCAACTTGAACATACATCCGCTCCTCCCCATTCCTGTACTCAAGCTCTTCCCGTTCTCGCTCGGAGACTTTCATACCACGAAACAGTGCCTCATCATCTGCAGTTTCCTTGCGAAGAAGCTCGATCAGCTGGAGCTCTTGGTCCAAGAGGTAGACCTGACGTGAGCGTGTTTACGCTGACTCATTTCTGTTACTCTGGATTCTCGGATTGTATTCTCGGCGACTGTTCACTTTGAAGGACAAGAACCGATCCTTCTCGTCCTCGAACTGCCCTTCGACAGACTCGACTTCAGCTTCAAGACGCCTAGAAGACTTCAAATATCAAGCATCATCAATCGGACTTGATACATCCTCATATACATAGGACACACAGCATCACATCAATTCAAAATGAACGGCATGAAGGAAATGTTACCCAGCGACCAGGTAAGCTTCCTTGTCACTGTGTACGCTTCTGCCACTCACACCGCGCACAAATCTATCAAGCTCAGTGGCTCATACGTTAACCCTGATGCCTATCGACGTTTATCTGTTTGCGCTCGTTCATGGTCACTTGGCCTATGTTCTATACTGTCCAGTGGCTGCAAATGCGACACTCTTTGTCGATCCCTCTGCTTATTGCTTTACCTGAAGTCTCTGCCGATGAAGTATTTGTTCTTACTGAAGTTTCGCGTCGCCAACGTTCCTTGAAGAGGATCCGCCGTGATCAACTATCCGATATGCCTTGAACCAAACTACGGCCGCTGCAATACACCCTGCATTATTGCCTGCCAACGAAGAACTAGGACCTCTGACCGGGGATGCAATGACTATCTGTACTATAGCTGATCCTTTGTTGGACGCGGAAAAAGCAGATACGCTGAGATGCTTGGCAGACCTCGATGCAGAAGCTCCTGTGGGTGACGATGCCTCTGAGAATGCGTTAGACTTAGAACGCAAGACAGTGGCCCCGTCTGACAATCGCTCTCACTCCGAACTCGACCTCGACCTCTCGAACCTTTGCTTACCTAGTCAGTCTTCATCAAAGTCTCATATGAAGAAGCTGACTTGCCCTGCTCGCATTCGAAGCCTTCTGGGTGTAGCAGTTGGCGGTATCAAGAAGCAACACCTCGTTACGAAAGCTACCCGACCCGTCGGAATCTTCACTGTTATGCGACACAAGTACACTTGTCGACATTGAGGTACTCATACCAGAATATGCAACAAAGGGCCCACTGGACAACGTCGTCGACAAAGCAAGTGCGGTTGGCAACAGAACTACTCTTCCTGGGAACACCTATAGCGAGAACGCGCCTCAGGACTCAGTCACAATTGGTAAGACAATCCATGTCTTGCAGAAGCTACCTATGCTAACGATACAATAGATGCCGACTCTAGTTCACCCGCTGTAAATGAGATAGGTACTCAGGGGGTGGAGTGTAGCTAAAAGCCTAATAAGAAGAACGAATGAAAGAGACAAAAAGAAGAGGAGAAACAACGAAGGAAACTAGAAAGAGTGTCATCCCTTTGCAGAACCGCCAATCGTCCGTATTGTCCATAAGACAATAACCCCGCGCGTCCGTCGCACGAGAGAAACCCAGATCAAAAAAAAAACTCCTAGCAAAAGAAACAAGACGACCGGGTGAACGCGCCAATGTGCAGACACTCGTCGCTGGTCCGTAAGACTCGAAGTCCGCGACCGCCGCGCGCCCTCGCAAGAAGTCCGGAGACAAGAAACAAAGTCTAGTCGAACGACAGGTATAAGATGGACTCGGAATGCAAGAGTTGTGTGCCTATGAGGTATGTGTGCCTAAGTGCGCGAGTATCGCAGTCGCAGCGCAATTATTGTATGTCTGATTCTCCTCAAGCACCGTCAGCCTGTCAATTATACGATCCTGGTTTGCACGACTATCCGACGCCATTCGGTCAAGCTTGACCACGATGTCGTCAAGCTTCGCGTCATGCGAAAGCTTCAACTCGATCTTCAAGTAAGTCAGCACCCTTCTAATTAACATGTTATCACATTACTTACGTCGAAGCGTTGTCGCAGACGTCCCAATGTCCCCTCGGCCTTGAGCACCGCCCTCCGCAGCTCCGAGATACGAAGGAATCGCTGAGCGTCTGTCCAATCCAAGAGCTCCATACACCCATCCAAAAAAGCCGCAACGTCTCTGCATAGACATAAGATGAGACCGAAGGCAAACAGAGAGAAGATGACATGACGTACCGGACAATGGCATCCAACGACGCCTGAGTCCTCGTATGAAACTGCAGAGGTAACAAGACCTGTAACAGGTCGTTGCCTCCCGCACGCAGTCCCTCCAACTTGTCACTCAGGTCTCGCGCCATCTGCTTGACCTTCAAATGTCAGAGACAGCGTTGATGGAGAGGGAAGCAAAGTCGTACGTGCCTCTTGCCTCTTGATGAGGTATTTGATCCCCTTTGTCGCCAGTCGACCGAACTCGGTCCCCCCCACCACCTCAAGCACCAGCGCCCCGATCAGTTTCAGTGCTTCAAGCGCATCTCGCCCGCGACGCGAACCTTGAGGGTGTTGGAGGACAGCGATGGTAGACATTAGAGCGCAAGAACGTATGCGAAGGTGAAGAAGGCAGTCAGAGTTTGTGAGGAAAGCAATTGAGAGTCACAAACCACGAGCAGCGCAAACCTAATACGTGCCATACTCACGGTACAGCACCGGCGTCTAACGCTCAAAAGCTGCGCTCCTAGTAATGAAAGAAGGTCGATGCTTCTCGTCTTACGCAATGTTTGGACTAGCAAACTGACAGAAAATTCAATATAATTCGAAATCACTTTTCTTCTAAAAATCTTTGTATTCAGACTGTAACTACGACACATGTACAAGCAAGATATCAATTGGAAAAAAAATAGACCCTTTTTAAGAAAACACACAGTGTTATACGAGTGAAAGTGCATGTTTGCGAAAAAAATAAATTCAAAACACCGTTTATTACTGATCGCCTGAATCACAAAGCCTAAATCCTAATCCACGTGGCGAAGTGAACAGGCACAAGATATCTAGTCTACAAATCTACAAATCGCCCGCGCCGCACACACTGTATTCCTAGACAAACGTACAATGACATTGTAAACTGAGATAAGGCGACCCTCGATGAGAGTCTGTATTTGAAGCGTGCGAAACAAGCCTCATGACTCAATTACTCAGGCTATCGCACAGCATGATGTCATATTGATCCTGCCACTGGCACGCAACTTGGTAGTATTGTTTTCCCGACTCCGAGTCAGCAAGAGCCCGACGTGGACATCGCCGCTCGCCTTTTCCCAGACTGAGCCCCTTCCTCAACTCCCCCACCATGCGCACAAACTCTCTCATCTCATCCTCTTGCACTACCTTGAGGCTTGTCATTTTTTTCAACCTTGGCGCTGTCTCCTTCACATATGACATCTTCCATGCGCTGCTCTCCTGCACTTTGTACTAAATTATGTCGTAACAGATCTGGGCGGAATGGGAGACAGAGGTCTGCACGAGCATGGCACAGGAGTTCAAGGCTGGTGAGTTTATTCTCCTTCTCAATCCTTTTACTTCACGTTATTTACATACCATTTGATACAGAATCCTAGCTCACACCGTTTACAGCGCACGCAAGATGGTGCAATTCTGGAACACCGCCAGACAGCACCACCACCATTGCCATCGCACTCCTGCTACTAGTAGTACCCAGCATCGACATGATGACTTCCCACGTGGGGTCTGACACTGGCATCACAGGCCCTCCGTCGTCCGCTACCACCACTGACAGCCATGGTCAGGTTGGAAACTAGAGACTTCCGGAGACACTTTCATTGTTGTGGGGACTGGTAAGTAGCCCTAGTAGTTATCCGCTATTGCAACAATAGCTCATGACCCGATGAACACAACTACATGACTGGCTGATGCTATGGTTGTTGAAGCGCTTAGAATGCCAGCACGCTTACGAGTTCGAGACGACAGCGCGCACCATCTTGCCGGGCAAGTCTTCTTTTAGAGACAAGTCATTCGGAGATGAGGAGCTCAAAGGCTTCCAGTTTGCCTCACCAGACGACCATCAAATTCATATCTATTTCGCTGATTCCATGGCTCATGGCGGGGATTTAAGAGATGCTCCTTGCCGACACAAGGGACTTCTTGCAATCAGAGAAGGTATGTACATAAAGTGCCACACATCGACTGAAAGTTTAACCTCTCTTTCTGAATCAGTGGTGCGCTGACCGTGGTAACCACTCTTGTCGCGACAATTTCCTCTATCGTGTCCCTGGCTTGGGCAGATCATCGTTGATCCATGCCCTTGCTGGCGCGCTCATGCTCGACATTCTCGCCATCTCACGATCCGCTTTTTGGATGAACGATGTGACGTTGTCGTCGCTTATGGGCCGTGTGCCTGCCCCGTGTATTGTCCTTCTCGAGGACCTTGACACTGCATTCACTCGCTCAACTTCGCGCGACGGGTCCTCAACCTGTGTTCCTGGTGGTAAGAAGAAGAGCTCTTTGTTGTCCGACAACAAGGATAAGATGACGATGATGACGACAATGAAGAAATTGGCAAGAAGAAGAAAAGCAAGAAATATGACACTCTATCCGACGTGAACACGCTCTCTCTTTCTGGCCTTCTTAACGCACTTGTGGTGTCGCCGCTGCTGTTGGCCGCTTCCTCGTCTCGTCGCAGCGACGAACCATCTTGAGCGTTTCGACCCCGCGCTCTCGCACCCCGGTGGCATGGATGTTTGGATCGAGTTCAAAAGCGCAAGCCCTAGGCAGGCTCAAGCGCTCTTCTGCGACTTCTTCCTGTACGCGGACGTCAAGAAGCCCGAGATCACCAAACGCGAAGGCGAGCTCGATGGGATCAGCCTCCCCACCCCACCCCATCCTCTGGATCGATTTCGGAAATTCCGGTGTCGGTATTTGCGTCCGATGCCTCGAGTACCGCAACCTTGAGCTCGAGCTCATTGATGAGAGGTGCGTCAAACAGTCTACCTGACGTTGGCAAAGCAGCTCACGACGCAAATTGCGAATTCATCAAACGGGAAAAAGTATTACTTCATCTTAGATATCGTTCAAGTAGTCATGTCCTATTCCTCGACAAACACCTCTGTGCCACCACCATTGCCGCCGAAACGGAGATCGCTCGGTTTCAACATGCAGAATAAGTCTATTATCGGCCGACAGCGCAATCCCCCCAGCTCTAAGGACAAGAAACGCTCCTTCATTTAAACTACTTCTTCCATAGCGGATTGGGATGCATTGATCCCATTTCCCACATTGGCATGGTTCCGGTTTCGAGTTGTATCCAGGGATGACTGATTGTATGACGGCTTACTCGTGGCTTTGCCTTCTAGAGCTGATGGAACAGCTTCTTGTGCAGTGGGCTATGTCTTCCTGACTTCTTCGGAGTTAACCTGACTCACTTTCTTGTTTGTTTGTGCATAAAATGAAAAGAAGCCTCATAATCGAGTCATCTAGAAGAAATCCTTCTTATCTCCTGTCAGTTCAGCTTGAGGTTTATCCGAGCCATAGTACAATGCACTGATAGATTCCTCTCTTCTTTTCCCAGAAGAATAAGGCATCAGAAAAATGCGTGCAAGAGCTTTGTATAAATGTGAACTCGGAGTGGGTGTCGCCCCTCCCCGCCACCCACCCACCCATTCAACCCTTCGCCATGAACTTTTATCACATTCTGTTGGGGCTACACATGCTCCTATTGATTGACCATGCTGTGCTTCGAGTACGCATCGCGCGAAGACTTCCTTGGACACAAAGGAGGATATCTAGGATGCAAAAAATCGTGCTTACTTTCTATTTCCTCTCAAAATCACTGCACTGACTTTTTGCCAGCTTCACAAACAGATGCAACATCTCTCCTCACCTGGGGGTTCCGCCAACGCCTCTTCTTCAACTTCGCAGTTATACACTCGGACCTCTTGTTCCTGAAGTATGTCTGACCACCGCAACGATGGAGAATGCCGTAGACGTCATCTATGCTTCCTTGCCGGATGCCCCGGAACGACACTTCGTTGCCCTCGACATTGAATGGGCGAGTAACTCACCAGAGCTATATCGCGTGGACCTCATCCAACTCGCGGTTCAGCAACATGTGTTCCTCCTCCGGACTCATCTACTTAATGAACTTCCCGCGAGATTGACACAATTATTAGGTGATGAAGCTGTATGGAAAGTGTCAGCAGGAATCGCTGGTATGAGAGTCCCATTTCTTCTCTCATTATTCAGCATAACTGAACTAATTGGCAGGTGATGCAACTCGCATCAGGAATAAATTTGGCGTTCCCGTAACCTCCTGTGTCGATTTGACAGATTGGGCGCGCTTCGTTTACCCCGATTTCTGGCCAAGAACGCTAACTTGGCTCCAGCTGCTTCTGAACCCCCGTCTCTGGTTCAAGTTTCCGCAACCGTTTATAAAGCTGGAGGAGATGGCGGGCAGACTCCTGCAGACAAACATCAAAAAAGATGTCTTGGTCACGATGAGCAATTGGGCCGAAGTTGAGCTGTTGGCTGCTCAAGTCCATTGTAAGTTATCCTTTTCAAGTTGTCACTCAGGCTGACCATCTTCTCACTTGCATCTGCTCTATTAGATGCGGCAATCGACGCGCACAGCACGTTTGCTGTTGCTTCCGTCTTGAATCAAGATGCCTTGGCCTTACCGGATACAGTAATCCATCACTTCCCAATGCTCGATATTGAGTAGGCTGAGGCCCGTTTGAATAGTGCTAACGGTGTTATCTTGTTGAGTAAATTGTTGAGTGTATGCTCTTGTCTTCAAAAGTTGCCAGGAGCATCGTGATTGTATCTATTATTGAATTGCTCTCATTGAATGATCATTGTAGACTGAGGTTGTCAATGGTGTTTGCTGTCGCTTTCAAGATGTCATGAAGATGAAGGTAGCTTGAAATCTCAAAACAGAGGTTCAAGTTCACTTGAGTACAGTAGTGGTAGTAGTAAATCTCACTTGAGTCTGACTTGCCGCCTGATGTACAGCTTCCCTCCTTACGCACTGATTTTGTCCTGAAACGCCGTTTTAAGGCCATCAGGCAGCCAGGCAACACTTCAGGCAGGCATGACAACGCTTCAACCCATTTAAGGAAGCTTCAGGACGCGCCAGCCGCCGTAAGCAATCTCTGATGTATTACACTTGAGCACTGAAATCCTGACTTGCATTCTGATGCACTGAGAGACGGCTTGCATCCTGAAACACTCCTTATTTCAGTGAGATAAGGCAATCAGTGTATTTTCAGACGAAGTAGCGACCCTTCAGACAGGTGCCAGCCAAATCAGGACGCGTCAGGACGCGTCAGTCGCCGTAAGCAAAAGGAAGTTTCCCTGATGCGAGCAAAGCGACCCATATAAGTAACCTGGTCTGGTTACGAGACTACATGCCAGCGATGGATGCAATAGTATTATCCATCGAAGCTCCTCCCTCAGGCAACCCCATAGTCCATAATGTGCCCATTTTCCCTTGCGACTACCTTCTCAACCGATTGCCGCGCAAGGCAGCGTGACGGCTATCTCGAGGATGATGTTGTGGATGTGCTTAAGTTAGCCTATGGAGACGAACTGGAAACGGGCAGGCGGACCTTGAGGGAGGCTAGGTGTGCATGTAGTTGTCAATCTGCAGTCAGGACTGCTCGCGGACACGCTGTCTCGGTGCGGACTGTTTCATTAATTTAGTGCTTCGCGAGAAGTCAGCCGGGCGTTCGTTGCTGATATTATACCTAATCAGCAACGTACTATACATCATTGCGCATCGCTAAAGACCATAGCCCTTGACGCCATGCAACAACGAGAACGAATGATTCAAATATAAAGGAGCCAAGTGCGTACTGTACGACCTTTGAAGCCACTTATTTTCCTTCAACATGTCTTATTCACCTTTCTATGGGCTCTGGATAGGCTGGCGTGGGATGACCTCACCACCCGGAGTGTTCCAGGAATTGCCAACTTCGAAAGTTTATCTTCGATCTTCGGCAATCCAGAACTCTCACTGGCAGGGCAATCTACTCCCCATCCAAGACCATCTGTCGCATCTGTCCAGCTCATCACTTGAAGACAACGACTTACAGGATAAAGATCGAGATGCCTCGGATTGTCTATCAGGCATCCTCTGGGGCTGGCTTTCGTCCTTCGAACCACCATTAACATCCGATAGCGAGCCTGTCATTATACTTTCGGAAGGAGTGTCTCAGATATCTCTGGATCGGACACCTCCAGCTCCTTGTTCACCCTCACCAACCGAACTATTCCCTGCAACCATGCAGAGTCTGAGCAGGCCCTCCTCTTCTATCCATCCATCAACACTCTCGCCTATGGACGAAGCACTTCTACTGCCATCGCGTGCCTGCGATATGATTGACAATGCGGACATAAGCCTATGGATACTGAACAATCATTTCTCGAGCGTTTTGTCGGGAATGTCACCACCTCCAACAGCAAAATCACCGCGAAGACCTCCCCGGCCTGCTGATTTAGATAATGAGGACTTGCAGAGCTTCTTTGGTCAATGGATGGAGTCGGAAGAGAACGAGCGAAGGAGTAGGAGCGAAGGCGAGAGGGAAATCTTTAGCGGGGTGTCTGCAGCAACTCAAGGGATGTACAATTGTTTCCCGCGAAGTATGACTGCTCCGTCAGCCGTCAACGAATGCTTTCCGGAGGAGACAATACAGGATGAACTTACAGATACATTATTCGTCGCTATGTCTCGACGATGTGTCACTGGTCCAGACGGTGTATCGGAAGGGGAACATGATGTCCAGGACCGAGAAGGCCTTTCTGCTTTTCAAACGGATATGCATGATATGGACTTTTTCGATGTCTGGACCCCTCCACCACTGCAATCTCCGTCGTCGTCCTCAACCTTGGATCGCTCATTTCATCTGAGTTTGCTCTCCCCAAGTAGTAAAGAGGGGACGGATGACTGTGCGATTTGGGAATCGTCCCAAAGCCAACTATCAGAGACTTCAAACTCGCCGGGTTTCCGTTCGTCATCGCCTTTCGATGGGTGGTCCTCGGTGTCTCCTATTGGAACGAAGTCATCGGTGTTGAATATCGAGTTGTCCTCGCCTTTCGATGCTATTGCTCTACATCAACCACAGCCAATCAGGCCGATTCCTCCCATACCTATACCCATGTCGTGGTCCGAATTTTCTGAGCCAGTCGACGTTACGTATACTTGGGCAAAAGATGCGATCAGCGCTCGTATTACACGAGGACGTATTGCCAAGTTATCACCGCCTAATTCGCCTATTACTCGAATCCTATCGGTGTAGATGGAGGTTTGGTGTGCTTTGCAGGCCAATTATCGTCGTGATACGCGACTCGGAGTAATATCCGCGATCGTGCATATTTCAGATTATTAGTACTTTGGTAGCAAGCTTTGCTGTGCAATCAATCATCCAAGTATAGTGAGTTGAAATGCTTCCGTCTTCAAGCTATCATTAGCCTGAGTGCCCGCCGAGATCATGATGCCGATTCTGCACTGGCAGCTGTAAATTCTATAATTGGTAACCATACTACAGTGAATTGGCAGTGGGAGAGTCAGGGAGACAGTTCTGGGAACGCCGCTTGTGTCGCTATCGGACGCCAACCACCGTTTTGGAATGCACAAACTTGACCAGAGACGACAACCTTCCCCGAATTAAACGAATGTCTCTAGCTCGACAGACATAGATTTCTTTACCCCGTACCAGCTACTTTCACCACTGGCATGGCGTTCATGGATGAAGTCTTTCGACGACAGTTTTGGACTTTGCTTCTGAAGAACTGGATAGTCATCGGGAAAAAGGCTCCCAAATGGTAGCCGATTTCGGACGATTCCGGCGTATATAATCGGATGTCGTCCCGATTTAGCAATATCAGGGAGCTGCCATGCAGACGGCAGCATATCATCTGATATCATCATGCTGCCATCTGACAAGGCCTCTGTCGTACTGACAGCATTCTGGTAATAAGATTATAGTGAAGCTGCCAGCCTGTTGTAGTTATTACAAAGAGCTAGAATCAAATATAAGAGTCTTAAAATCTACTGTATTGATGTGTCTGTCCGATAGCTGTTTGTACAAAGGTTATATGAGCTACATTTTCACACAATTGTCTTAACATTGGCATCAGAAGGTGTTCTATTTTCATATAAGCTACTGTACAATGGTTATCATGGCATCCTCGATTGAATACCAGTCCATGGACTGCTTCTCTTTATTGCTCTCGAGCGCCTTCAGCACGCGCCGTCCGTCCCGGTACAGACCCAACTTCTCCTTTGGCAAAGCTGCGCTGTAAGCCTGCAAGATCGGCGCGCATGCGCGAATGTCGGGAAGCAAGTCCAATCTAGTCATGACTGAGCCGAGGCGAGTGACGAAATCCAGTGCATGAGTGCGGTAATTCCCCATCCTTGTCCTTGATAAGAAGGACTCTGTCCATCGCGCTGTGCAGCACCGACTGATGATCATCTACGCATCGAGCTCGCCAAATGCCTTCGCGTCGTCGAGGAACTGCACGCCTTACTGAACAAAATTCTCGAGGAGCTACTAGGCGTCGGCGTACTGACCGCGCTGGGCCCAGACACCGAGGAAGGCGATGAAGAAATCGTCGTGGCTGTGCCCGAGCGAGTACGTGATGGCGCCCGTGCGGTATTCCAGATTGAGGAGGTACGACACGATCTCGTCGAACTCCTCCTTAGGAAGATCAGGATGGCGGCGGAGATTCTCGACTCTGAGCTCGAAGATGGCGATCCGGTCGTAGTCGCTGATATGCAAACCGTCGCAATCGGCCACATCCAGCAGAGTGCAGTATAGGCGGTTGAATTTGGGGAGCATCTTTTCCTTTGCCAGTGCTTCGAGTATCGTGTTCCAGGCGGCCTGATTGGGGTGTGGTGTGCGCAGCGAAGGCTCCAAAGCGTGCACGGCGACTGTATTCTGCTCTAGCATCTGAACACGCGAGGGCCGAGTGTATGTCATCGCTCCGTATTGACCCAGTTATGAAGGCAGTATAGACCGCTGAGCAGGGAGGGGGATCATCGGCCGGGACGAACAGAACGCTTGCTTTCGTGTCTATCATTTCCTCGAGAAGTGCGAAAGCCTTCACGGGCTGCTTCGCCAGGAAATACGCCTCGGCTATCTTTATCCACATGAGCATTTGCGCCGCACGCGCCTGCCCAGGGCGTACGTCGTCGCTAAGGATGTGAGTCGAAAGATCCTCGACGCCTTCTGCAACGTCCCAGGAGACGCGACCCTCGGCCGAGGCCAAACAGAACTCCGTGAACACGTCTTGTGCTAATTATATGTCGCCGGTCGACACGTAGGTACTCAGGAGGTGGAGATAGCACATATCATTGGGTTGAAAATGGGTGATGTCTTCGATATGGATCCAGATACGAACTGCAGCGTCGACATTGCAATGAAGCGCGCAAGAACGGAGGAGAACATGATAGATTCCCTTTAAAGTTATCTTCCCTACGAAGCAATTGAACCTGCTCCAATTCTGGTAAATCCAACGTGTATCTCTTGGCATTGAATTCACGCCGCCTTTGCCGCCATTCGAGCTGACCGATGACTCGTTGGACCTCCTTGTCACACTCGCACAATGCCAGAATCATAGTCTTGTAGGTGCGAACATTGGGCGTAATCTGACGAGTGAGCGTCTCATTGTACGTCTCCAGCGTAACGGTAATCGGTTGTCCGGGGGCATGAGACAAGAGGAGTAAACCGAGGGCCATGATGTATTCGCGCGCATTCGGGGATGGGTGGGACATGCGTAGGATCATCACCTCTGCTAAAATACGTGAGGATCATGCGTTTTCCGGGTAACCTCAAGCCTCCAAAAGACGTTGTAATATGATTATTTGCAGTGTGCAGCAGGTAAAATGGGACACGTACCAGATTGTCCGATCACTTGTATGCCAGCCTGCTGCGCTTCCATCACCTTCTCTCTTTCTAGTGCGTCCGCCCACCCTTCAGAGAAAAGCTCAGGGTTTTCCTCGGGTGATGCGATTGCTGTCGCGATCTTTTTGCGGCCTTTTAAATCGAGATTTGTCCGCCATGCACTCACGGTCTTTGGGACGAGGCTACGAGGAGTATTGAGGGAAGGAATAAACAGCCTCTTCATCCTTTGAATAGATGTATCACATACCTAGGCGCAAATGTACGAGCGAAGAGCGCAGCTTCCGGCGCTCTGTCGGTCTTCACCAGCAGGTCGACGCATGCAGTCGCGTCGCCGAGCTGCAGCCGACTCGCGAACGCAAGGTTGTTTTGGCCCTTCTCCTCTACAATAAATCGTCAGAAACCTAAAGAGCTATTTAAAACGGTATGAATACTCACCGGCTTGCTCAGCGAGTTTCTTGAGACCATCCCGGTCGCCTATCGCTAGCAGAAGGGCCATGAGAGCGCTCAGATCCCCTGCATTCTCAAAGCGTTTCCGTGCGAGGTCGAGGCGCCAGACGGCCAGCGCGCGCTCACCGACAGCCTTCCACTTCGACTCCGCCTCGTGCTTGGGTGTTGTACGTGCGATCTCCAGGGCCGCGTCTAGATCGTCGAGTTGAAGTGCGAGGTCGAACTTGTGATCAGGGTCTGTTGTAACCTGTAACGCGAGCTCCTTAAGATCTGTGAAAAGGAGAACGATTGTGTCAGTTTTTCTGCTGAATTCGATGGTTATCAAAGACGTACCTCGGGCTTCTAGGAAACGCGCGACTTTGCTCCGCTGCTCTTTCGGTACAGTCGGCGGGATCTCCTCCGCAGCCTCCATATCCCCACGCAGGATTGCACTCTGATACTCGGTGAGGTTCAAAGACAGGGAGTAACCGAACACTTTAATGTCTTTATCGGCAAGATAAACACGGTTGTGAGCGGGGATGTTGCCCAGCGGCTATCATTCCATGTTAGCGTGTAGAAGTCTAGGATGAAGAGAGGAAACTTGCTTGTGGAAGGCTCGTCACGGCCAAGTTTGACCACGACCACACCTTCGTCATACCCTACGCCAACCTCGTTCCCCTGCGGTCGGACGGTAATGCACCATGCGCGTACAAGAGCGTAGCTCGAGGTATTTTCGAGGCGGTACGTGTCCGGGTACCAGATCTTGATCGTACCATCCTCCAAACGACGATCAAGGGCAGATCAGGGTGGAATGCGGCAAACAAGACATTGTTGGTGTGTCCCTCCAATGTCTGTAAACAGGTGTTGCTGAGGTAGTCCCAGACTTTTATTGTTCGGTCGTCACCGCTCGTGACAATGTATGGCTTGTCTGCACCGGGGTGGAGTCGACGTAGGTGAAATTCGGCGTCGAGGAACCGAGCGACCACATCTTCACGGTGCGATCAAGACAAGAGGAGGCAAAGGTGTTGGTGTCCTTGCGGTTGAATACAAGATTCATGATGGAGTGTGTGTGTCCTTCTGCCTTCAGAGATAATTAGATGAAGTCTAAGTTTGAAGCAGTAGATGTACGCACCTGAACACTTCCACTGTTTATCCCAGTCCTTGACCGTCATATCATCGCAGTCCGTCAGCATAATGCTAAATGTTGGGTGGATAACAAGGCATCGAATGTAGTCAGAATGGGCCTCTAATGCAGTCACCTTCTCGTAGACATTATTATTGAAGACCCGTAGCTAGAAATCGTTTGAAGTGTGAACCGACGAGCTCTGATGTTTTACGGACTTAGCGATTTGAGGCTTGAGGCGCGATGATGCTGCGGAGTTTGAATTACCAACTTGAGCAAGACCGTGACGCGTCGCATTCAACGACCTCCTCCCTCTTCCTCTCTTTCCACTTCGTCGTCGTCCATCCATCCCCCTCGACATCCATCCATCCACAGGATGGCCTTCAAATCTTTGTATTTTTGGTTCTGATGGTATGTAACTATACTCTACTCATATTTTATCTTCTTTTTCTGATGATTTACTACTGTGCCACCTGAGTGTGACTGTATGCTTGCATGCGTTACACCCAGTGGCACGCGGGAGCACGCGTCTCTTCATCATCGACCACGAAGCTCGCCCGCGAGGCGCTCTGTAAACGACCCGACGACTACAAGCTCGAAGCCGTCCTCGGAAAAGGCGGATTTGGCCGCGTCTACCAGGCCGTGGACATCTCTCATCGCGAATACGGCAAGAAGGTCGCGATCAAGCAGATTCCACGCGCGAGTGTCGATCAAGACAGTCGCCGGGAGATGTTGTTTACAGAGAAGTAGATCCTTTCTGACCTGACTTTGCTTAACTCGCCCTATTATACCCCTCTAATAGAATCGCTCATGGACCCGCATGACTTCATCATCATCCAAGGTCTGGCTGCCGGTGGCACTTTGCGAGGAGCGATGACCAACACGAAGAAGCTGTTCCACATGCATGAAATCAAGTTCATTATGGCGCAACTAGTACGTCTTCCCTTTCCCCCTTTCTCTCGAATGGTGACTCATCATCTCTGCAGTGCTATGCAGTGGGCACCTTGCACGACCAGGCCATCGTCCATTGCGACCTCAAGCCCGACAACGTCTTCATGGATGAGCAAGATCGGCTCGTCATCGGGGACTTCGGCCTCGCGCATGTTTTCAAGGGTCACGCGGTGAGCATTGACGAGGTACTAACTTACGATGACTATTGGCACAGGACGAAGGGCAAGTGTGGCACGACGGGCTCCAGAGATGCTCCGTGGCGACCATTACTCATACAAGGCCGACAGCTTCTCCGTTGGCGTCATGTTCTATGAGCTTGTCTTCGGCAGGGTGAGCTTCCTCTGTTCCAACCCATCACTCTCACTGACACCGCCTTAATTACTGCCCTTCCGTGGGAGGGATCGCAAGGATCTTGAAGCCAAAGCACTGTACGATAACGCGTTCATTCCTCGATGGTTCCACAAGCGCTACCCAGAGGCATGCCATCTGATGCGGCGTCTGCTAGCCAAGAACCCAGACCACCGCATCCCGATGCAGGATACCTTGCAGAGCCAGTACTTCCGAGAAGTGTAAGTCAATCAACCGCATCTGCGCCATTCTCTAGCTAACCTCCGCCGCAGAAACTGGGATCAGGTCGCAAATAAGACACAGCCTGTCCCCGCTGGTGGAAGACTGCACCACATAAGGTCCAGGAAGGCGCGTACCTCAGCATGTGCGTCCTTGTCGACGACCCGAAGGCTCCATGCGCTGGCGTCCTGACCCGCTGAGTACGAGTTCCTCGCCCCCCTTCGCTGGCGACCAGGGAAAGAATTTCCAGCCTGCTTTTCGCCCATTGCCATGCCAGCGTTCTCTCCCGATTTGCGAGAGGATCGTCTCGCAGTTGGCCTCAGAGTCAAAGAGATCCTCGGTCGTCTCAGCCGTCAGCCCCACCAGTTCGCAACAATTCCATTGAACGAGCCCATCCCGTCGCCTATGCTTCCGGCAAGGAGCATTAGAGATGCTGCGCAAACAGCCTTGTCTTTGGCAGGTGAGCTCTTTTGCGCTATACCTTCACTTACGCTGATGCCGCCTTGTGTTACTAGTTGCCCTTCCGTGGTAGGAACTGCAAGGATCTTGAAGCCAACGCACTGTATGAGAGTGCGTTCATTCCTCGATGGTTCCGCAAGCGTTACCCAGGGGCATGCTCGATCTCCGACGTGCATTTGAATGACATTAGTATAGTGTATGATGTACAATAGCACGTTAATATTAATATAATTCATTATTAACCATCATCAGCCATTGACAACGGCCAGAATTAAATAAAAGAGCTGTCGGCAAGCCAGCGTAGATACCCAACGATAGACCTGATGTAACATGAATTTGATTATAAGGAGTACTAATTTGTCATCGGAGCCGGCAGTCTGATGTCATTTGTAACAAAATATAAACTATATATGGCCTAGAATTCATGATCAGGGCCCATCATTCATTGGCATCGCTGTCATGACGTGGTGCCTTGTATCTAAAGATAGCTCCCAGCATCGCTATCATGCATTATCATCGACACATTACGGTGTTATCGCTACCATGCTGCTAGACATTACAATGAAAGCTAGAGTATGTAAACTACATAATCCCATTAACTGCGGCAGAATTAATTACATAGGTCACCATAATGACAGCATATATACTAAATTTTAGTCACTATATGCGCAATACAAACACTGAAATCCGGTACAAACCCTAACAGGCTGCTAAGCCATGTATTGCATTTTACGGAATAAAAGAGCCATAATGCTGATTGCCTAAGATAGTAGCTGTAATCATGGCATACTTTGTATTGAATTTTACGTGCCTGATAAGGTCAATATATTTGATACTGGAACCCGAGATACATTAGGGACGATTTTACCTGTTATATTGTATGTTATCGTATGTAATCATATTATCATTTTAAAAACTTTTTCCTGATGGTTCTATCGAAACATCCATATGTGAGCACCAAGTCCATAATGATTGCTACATACATATTCATTCACGGACTGCTTCTTACTGAAGCTAAATCTCTTAAGATGTTTCGTCATGCCAGTGGCATATGGCATCTTCCTCGCGGTGGCCCAGCTCTTTCTTACTAAGCCAAACAATGTACGCTTCAGAAATTAACACCTCATGATTTTTGCTCAGTGTCGGAGACTGATGCTTGTCCGCTTCATGTAGTTTGGCATCGGACAGCCAGTTCCAGTCCATGCTCTCAAGGACCAAATCGACGGCTCCCTAGCGTTATTCTGGGCCGATGGGACCAATGGCACCGGGTTTCCCGCTCCTGTGGACATCATGTCCCATGTCACAAACGCCTTCAGTAGCTCTCAGCTGCGCGTTGTCCATCAACTACCTTCTCCAAATGATATTGCGAACTCATGTCCACAGAACTTCAACCTATTTTCTGAATGCTTTGCGGCTGTCGCTTTTAATTCTATGCCCATGAATAGCAGCGATATATCGCCTCTGAACTACACTATAATGGCGGATGGTGGTTTGTTTCACATCGATGTCAAGAGACATAGCAGTGACTATGAGCTTCTCATTCTCCCGTTGCAGTGGGCCATCGATTCTGTTAGTTTACCTTTCTCTAATTCGTTAAACATGATCTGACGCCTGATTCAGGCCATCATCGAGTTAAAGACCGGAAAGCAATTGCCAACACCTCTTGAATGGCCATTTACACAAGAAAGTAACACAGAGCAATTTACTCGGATACGCTTAAGTGAGCCTTACTCTACAATAATTTCTTTGTTTGTTTTATATAATTTCTCCAGGCTATGTGAGAGGGCTTAGACAGCTACTTGTCCTAGCTCTGTACGTACTTCGATATCTGTTCATAATCTTTCGCTTACATTTCGGCAGTTTCATATGCTTCATAGGCATCGCATATCAACTACCCGGGTCTTTTATGGGGGAACGGGCAAATCTTCTCACCGGTCATATGAAATCTATGGGTCTTCGGGACTCAGCACGTATATTGTATACCAAACATCCTCAAAAATCCTTAGTCAAGCACTGACATTCTTCCATTTGAAGATCTTGGCACATAAGTATTTCGTTGGCATATCTTCCAGCTTGGATCATAGTGTCGTTGGTTTGGCATTTCAGAATCTTTACAGCCACACATGTCGTTATAGTGCTTTTCGTGCATTTGCTTTTTGGGTAAGTATTCCGTATTTTCATCACCAACTTATGTGCAGGAGCGGCTTACTACAGTTTTTAGATTGTCTCTGGCGAGTTGGTCCTTATTTGTTGGGGCGCCTTTTGGAAGCTCTCCACAGTTAGCAGCAGTTGCTTCGACCTTCTTGTCTCTTTTGTTTGCTATCCTTGCCCAGACGTTCGGCAGAGCATCGACAGGTGCTGCTTTCATCTACTCCATCATCTTTCCGTCCGGATTTTATTTCTTCGCTATCCGGGCTATAGCCGGGTTCGAAAATAGTCGTATCCATACAAATGTCCTGAAGGGAGACCCGGATAACCATCTTATTCTCCTACCTTTAATGATTGCAGCCTTAGTAAGTCTCAACCCTCTACATTAACAAAACTACATGCAGCTAATATCTCCCAGATTGATATATTTCTTTGGCCTGTCTTGGCTGTCATTATAGAGAGGAAGCTTTACGATTCTCGTGGTCCTGGGAAAACGACTAGGACCTGGTGGAACTTCGGAACACATGCGAAGAAAGCACATGATGACTCGCGTTCCTATGCTATTCCTCAAGATACCGCGATCTCGATACGTAACTTAAACGTGACCTTCACGTCGCCTTGGTGGAAATGGAAGAAGGAAAGTGTAACTGCAATTGCAGACCTCTCACTGGATATACCGAAACACGGCATATTCGTTCTCCTAGGATCAAATGGGTTTGTATCTTGTCTTCTATCTCAAATCCATATTTTCTGAGGCCGTCATCCATAGTGCTGGAAAGTCTACTACACTATCAATTCTCAGTGGTCTTCTTGGTCGGACTTCAGGCTCTGTTGTGTACGAGGATGGCCGTTCTCTCCCCTCTCATGGGATTCTTGGAATAGTACCTCAAAAGAATGTACTATTCCCTGAGCTTTCTTGCTACCAGACCCTTAAGGTATGGCATGCTATCAAACGGCCAAAGGGTTCAGAAGGGGACGAGGATATTTTGCAGCTCCTTAAAAACTGCGATCTGGAGTACAAAATTCATTCAAATGCGTCGACACTGAGCGGAGGGCAGAAGAGGAAGCTACAATTAGCCATAGGACTTGTTGGAGGTTCGAAAAGTAAGCTGCAGGCAAAACTGTCTTAATACAATTACTGCTGTACTGACGCATGGACTCATCACCCAGTTGTTCTAGTCGATGAAGCGACTTCTGGCGTTGACCCGTTGTCGAGGAGATCTTTGTGGAGGACACTAACAGCCGTGAGGACCGATCGAACTATTGTTTTTACCACCCACGTTCGTAATTTCTTGACGCATGGGCCGAGACTGCTGTTTGACTCGACTTATGTCTTAGTTCCTTGACGAGGCTGATCTTTTAGCGGATAACATTGCTATCTTAGCTGCTCCAGGAAAGTTGGTCGCTGAGGGGCCGCCGGTAACTCTGAAATCCTCGCTAGGGGAAGGGTACACGATACAAATACTACTCGATCCAATCAAATCATCAGAGAAACCACGCAGTGGAGCTCCCCCGGAAATCCTCGATAGGATACGTGCTGAAGCGCCTGAAGCTTACAGCTCATCCTTCACAGAGACATATGCTCTGTACCATCTGAAGTCAAAAGATCCAATTGTTGTGGGGAAGATACTTAATACCCTTGAACGCGATCGAGTAGCTTTAGGGATTACATCATACGATGTACATGGAACAACAATCGAGGACATATTCCTGAAACTGATGAAAGAGAACGGGCAAGGACTGACAGAACCTAAGCAGCCGAGTCTTGTCGATAAAGATACGTTTCTTGACTCGAAGGAGGATTCTGAAATCAACCTTGGCAACGCTCGCATTCTTCAGCTTGCCAATGGTAGGATTCGTTCGCCCCTCAGCCAAGCCCTGACGATTTTTAACAAGCGCTGCATGATAGCAAGGCGCGCTTGGCTGACACCACTTCTTTCATTTCTCATCGCTGTCGCGGGTTCTTGCGTCCCCCTCTTCTTCTTAAATGGGAGGGCGGAAACTTGCGTTAAGGCTTTCGATCCAAGTCCGTTGCAGCCGTTATACTACCCATTCTCACCGCTATTATTGGGAATGTCAACTCCCGAGCACGGAAATGCCATCCTTACGAGTCCCTCGAACATCACCCAAACGGTCGGTCCAACGTCAGCGAACTTGCAGATTCAGAATATACAAGACAATGCAACTTTCTTTAATGACATTGCGCAGAATTTCCAAAATTTATCTCAAGGGGGCATCTCAGTGGATTTGAATACTGGGGATTCGTTGGTCGCCTGGGAAGCAACGCCACCAGGGTTAACTGGACCAACTATGCTTAACTTGGCTACCAACATCTTATACAACAACGCGCTAAATTCGTCAGGCCAGAATGGTGTTAATGCAAGCATTTTGCTAGCAAACTTTCAAGCCTTTCCGGCCATTGATGGGGGAACACTCTTCGCATTGAAGTGGACGGCATTCTTTGGCGCATGCATGGTAAGTTGCCCCCCTATGCTCTTTTGAATTTTGCGATTGAATCTGCATTAAAGGCTGCGTACCCGGCATTTTATGCCTTGTATGTTTCGAGCGAGCGGCGAACTTCCGTTCAAGCAATGCAGCTGTCGAATGGGCTGGCGGACCCCTCGGGGCTTTGGATAGGACATCTCCTTTTCGATGGAATGTTTTCTACAGCAGCTTCGGTAGTCATAATAATCGTTTTCGCAACTGTTACAGATCAATTCCATGGACTTGGTTTATTCGTAAGTCAAATTTCGCATGACCTAGCAAGCTACCTTAACTTCTTCCTATCTAGTGGGTTGTATTATTTTTGTATGGGCTGGCGGGGGCGCTGTTCGCGTATTGCGTCTCCTTGGTCACCAACTCACCACTCGCTGCCTTTGCTTTGGTTGCAGGCTACCAAATTATTATGTTCATCGTAAGCTTCACTTTGTCGAGTACTGTTAGTAAGAAGCGTTCAGAATATAGGTTAAATGTAGGTTTACGTTGCTGGGTATCTTCTAACATTGACGTACGCGAAGACTTCACAAGCAGGCAAAATCATTACTATACTATGGTGCCGTTCACTTAGACGCCGCTACTTTTGTGCAACCGCCAAATTGGATGTCAACAAATTTTTTCGGAAAAATAATTCTCAAAATCTACCAGAATATTCCTTTAGAGTTGACTTGCCTAGAAAAGCCCAAATCTGCAGTAAAAAAAGTCAACTTTTGTTCAAATGTTGGAAGCTGAAGAAGTGTCATTACTTCAGCAACTCTGAATAAGGGAATTGTGTGACTAATTGTCTTCCATAGAAGGTAATTTATTAGGCAATCCGCCAATTTGGTTGGGCTCCAAAATTTATCTCCGTCAGTTTTGCCCCAAAAATTAAATCCTTTAGTGGAAATGCTCCTTTCACTGAAAGGAGCATTTCCACTAAAGGATTTTTAAATATCTATTTTTTTGTATTTCCTATTTGGGTGCACAAAAGTAGCGGTGTCTAAGTGAACGGCACCATAAGTGAGTTTATTCACTCGACTGAAACCCTCAATAATTAAATTATTCCCTTGAAGACTTTACATTGTCTTTACTGTCTCCCGTGGCGAGCCCGGTAAGTCCCTTGAACCTTGTACTTAACCCGTTAACATGTCAATCGAAATAGCTTCGGGCTTCCTTCATATCAGTCAATCTCTTCTCCTTGCTATGTGACGGAGAAACAGACCTCTCCACTCGCGCAATTGGTGTCATCACCAAATTCGGGGGGCCTATCACGTACTTGATTGTATACATCTTGGTGCTGTTCGCATTGCTTGTCTGGTTTGACTCAGGATCAAAACTTCCTCGAAAGTTGATAAAGTTGGCCGACCGGAAGGGCCATCGTCCGTTTACGGAAGAGAGGACCAGCGCGTTCCCTACAGATGTCGATAACGAGTTGGAAGAAGTTGTGGATTCAGACGATCCTTTGCGGGTCATGCATGTGACCAAAACTTTTCCCGGGATGTCTGCGACAGCAGTTGATGACGTTAGTTTTGGCGTCCCACAGGACACAATACTTGCGCTCTTAGGTCCTAACGGAGCTGGGAAAACGTCTACCTTCAGGATCATTCGTGAGTTTTGCCACTACTTCATATTATAGTTGTTCATAGCTTGCCTTTCCTCATTGGCAGAGGGGGATATAATCCCAGACCTTGGTGATGTTCTTATACAAGGGGTCTCTGTTGCTCGCCATCCTCGAACAGCTAGGTTATCTCTTGGTGTCTGTCCTCAGTTTACGGCTATCGATCCGCAGTTGACAGTACGAGAGCATTTGCACATTTATGGACGTTTGAAAGGTCTTTATCGCGGTCCCGAACTTGAAGGGAGCGTGGATATTCTTCTGCAGTCTACCGCCCTTGATCCATATGCGGACAGATTGGCGAGTCAGCTTTCTGGTGGAAATCAACGGAAGCTTTCTCTTGCGATAGCACTTATTGGTGAGCAATATTCAGTGTTTACTGGAAGGAACTTTTCCTTGCTTACTCATTAATGGATCATTGTGTTTAGGTAATCCATCAGTCGTGCTCATAGACGAATTTTCGACAGGGATTGATGCGAAGATGAAGCGGGATATGTGGGGTACTCTTAAAAGTGTCGCGATTGGGAAGGCTGTGGTAATTACAACTCGTAAGTTATGACCGGACTACCATTTTCTTCAACTTGACGTGAAAGCTTTAGACTCGATGGAAGAAGCTTCTGCACTGGCTACCAAGGTTGGCATAATTGCGCGAAAACTGTTAGGTGCGTACCTCTGCGAAGTGCAATACTTAGAATCCACTTTGAGACTTTGCAACCAGCTGTTGGGCCTACCCAGAGTCTCGCCGCTCGCTTTCCTATCTACGAAGTTCATTTTTCATGTCGGACACGTGAGGAGGTTAAAAAAGCGCAAGAGCTTATGGCTTGTATACCTGGTTCTCGGTTATCTGACGACGTCGCAACTCGTTTCGAAGTACCTTTACATGAAAACCGTTCGCTTGCGGACCTGTTCAAGACTTTGGTGGAGTTTGGCGACTTCTCAGAGTACACAGTTGAACGTGTGAGCTTAGAAAGCGTATTCTTGAAGGTTATACGGGAGAATAACATCAAAGAGGAGGATTTTGGTCGTAATTCTAATTCAAATTTGTCAAGATTGTGTTGTCTGTAAAATCTATCAATAATGACATTTGGGTGCGGCATTTGTTACTCACGCTGTTTGTAAGAGACTTTCTCTGATTTGTGGTGAATCTGAGTCCATCACTAAAGGTGAGGATATTAAATCAGCTATCATACGATGGTTGAACTTGAAGTTGTACCACTGGCATGTCATTCCAAATGCTCGATGCTTAACTTTCCTCTTACGGCGGTTGTGTGCGAATCTTGCCAAATTGCAAACTTGAAGCGCGTACTACAAGTTGCCGATATGGCATCACTGTCTGTTCTCTCAGAGATGCACGGTCACGCTTCGATTGACACTGAGTCTTTATTCTCTCGTCCAAACAAACCATCGTCCGGTCTTCATCAGTATAATCCGCATAAAGCGAAAGGCCAGCAAACATTCAGAATGTTTAGTGGAATCGAACGAGATGTCGACGCAGACATGATGCGCGCGTATCAAATGGTGCAGGAGCTCGCAGAACAGATCACGCATAACAAGAATATTGTCGCCCAACTACAGCACCAAGCAAGCTTACTGAAGGTATTCCTCATCGATTGGTGCTTTATAAATTGTTGACGCTTTGTCGCAGGAGCATGCATTCCATAACGTCTCTGGATACGCCCTTCGAAGGTTCAACGTAGACCTTTCCCAAGGTGTGTCATTCATGCATTACCATTCCTATTATTATAAGGTTGATCTGTTATTTCCGTGATACGATGCGCTCTAGAGACATTCGATACGGAGTTGGAGCGTACGAATGCTCAAATTCTTATCGAGAACCAAACCCTGCAGCATGAGAACAAGCAACTCGGCACTCTTTTGAAAGAGTACGAGCAGACTATGGAGACTGTTATGTCTAAATTTCGGAATCATGCAGTGAGTGCCCTTCAGAATGGACAATGAGATCCGACTAATAAGGACAACTCTAGAATGCTGCGGTACAGCATGAAATGACATTGACCCGCCACTACGAAACTCTGCTGCAGTCGCGAGAAGCAACCACAGCCAACAACGAGCTCGTTAACAGCGCGCATGTTACTACATCGTTACAACGCCTCCAACAAAATCTTCGGCTACTGTTACGATCTCTACATGGAGAGGAACCAGAAAACTGGCAGGATGACCAAGACAAATCGTTGGAGGAGTTGGGTGGCTTTCTCGAAGACAATGTACGTGAAGACTGGGCTTTGGAAAGGGAGAGGGAGATAGCACGTATTGAGAAGGAAAACGAGGAGCTTCGCAAAATTCTTGGTATTGACAACGATAATGCCCAGAGATTAGGCTTGAACGAGGACGTGGTGGGGGAACACCGGCCGGTCATCATGAGTTTAAAAGCAGCGACTGTTCACACCAGACCCTCGGAGGTATGGCACCCAGGTAGTCCAACTCCTGTGCAGCCTTTCGGTGCTGCGCAGGGCCCAATGTCCGGAAACGTTGGACCACAAGGGCCTCAGACAATGCAACTTCAAAGAGCAGGCGAAGCAGCCCAGCCAGGCATGCGCACAGCGGGCACACTCCGAAGGCCAGCTATGTTCGGTCAGAGAGGACGGGGAAATGGCACCCCGCTCTGGACATTCCAGCCACACCAAGTTGAACGGCAGTGGAGAGAAGTACATAATGGCGGAGGATCAGGGCTGGATCTTGCTGGCTAAAAATTAAGTTATCTCGACTTTGCTATCTTATCATTCGGGTTTTCCATCCTTACAAGTAGTGTATCATATTTATTTACTATCAATATCACCGTAAACTGGTTCAGCAGTAAGCACAGCCTGAGGGCGTAGAAATTTCGCCACGAACAAATAACGCGTAAATAACACGTCGTAGATGGTCCATGTTTCGCCTCAAATTTTCCCTATTTAGTCCACATTCGTACCTTCACCGTTCGCTCCTGCATTCATTCTGAAGTCACAAAGGCTTCATTTTTTCAAGACAAGATGCATGCACATACGAACGTACACCATAAAGAAGTCCGTTATGATCATGTCCGCCCATGTCTATCCATGTGCTAATGTTAAGGTTGTCTGGACGACAGCCTGAGGATGCTCGAATCGCCGCACTACAAGTTGATATTGACAAACTCCAACAAACGCTCGGGTGCGCCGCAGTATTCTAGGATGAAAACTTATCTTAACTAGATGTGAGCAGGGAAGAGGATGCGGAAGTGATAGTGAAGGGGCACATTAAGCTTTTACATGATTATAATGAGGCAAAAGATGCAACGCAGGTGTGTCATAAGGTTATTATTTTTATTTATTTACTTAGCTCCTAACAGGTGCTTATCGGCAAGGTGAGTCTCGGCCTGATTCTTTGCTCCTCTATTCCAGTTCTCTCATATGCATGTTAGCTCGCCATATTGAAGGAAACGACCGTAAAACAGCTTCACGAGGACTATGGACTGGCTAACGAAGACTGAGACCCTCGAGTTCACTGACATTGCATATCAAACAATCCGCTCCAATTTAATGTACTATATAAGATTCAAGGTTCCCCATGCATGAGCGCAACAAGGTGGTCTATGATCCTTAAATACAAATGGAGGGGACGGGACTTTCATTCACCTCGGCGTAGCTCTATGCCCTAGCTGTCGTTCAACGAATCGCAAGACATAACATGTGCTAGGCTTCTTAAATCCGCAGAAGGCAATGAGGGCTATGCCGATAAGTATATCAGGCGACCGCGAAATACTGCGACCGTATGTTCCGCAGTGCGTATATGCAACTCTAAATGAGGGCTCTAATCTTCTTGATGATACTCGTACTCGCCAGTGAGGTACTTTGCGTTCTGGACAGAACTATTGACCATCCGTCTCCACAGCAATCCAACTTGTCCCACAACCGGCCCATACGCCGGTCACTCTTCCCTTTGTATTCTGTGAATACCGTTGTGTCCAAACAGGCGTAGGTTGCTGAAGGTCATCTGTGTGCCCGAGGCCAAGATTACCATGCTCGTTCCAGCCCCAGCCCCATACCTCTGACATAGTAATACTAGGTTCTTTGTGGTCAGCCTTTCGCAGTGAAACCAAAATATGCTCGCTACCGCAGGCCAGAGCTTGAAACAAAGCGCCATCCGGGAAGTCAATTATTTGCAAATCAGACGCTTGTGATTGTAGATCGAAGCTCCGAGTGAGTTGACCACGCGAGTTGCTACCAGTAGCCAAGATGCACCAATCGTATGCAGAATTTGGATTTTGTCGTACAAGATATGTACCATTCCACGTGCTTTCGATCGCTCGAATGTTCTCTGCTGAGTTTAGATGGCTGATTTGCCCTTTTCTATTAGACCCCAAAGCAACGACGGATCCAGTAGAGGTTAGGAAGACGATGTGTTGGTTCCCTACTGCACATTTGTGAACATCCCGAATAGGGATGACCGCAGGCTTAGGAGTGATCGACTGCGGCTTCTCGGATAGGAGCTTTGCAGTCCCCAATTGTCCATGTCGGGAAGCGCCCCAGCCCACAGTCACGATTGTTTTGGCGCCTCCAGACCCATTTTCTTCACAAGACAACAATGCGACGGCGTTATGCGGGCCAGCTTGTAGCTCCAGTATACGAATCAAACTTTGATCCATGTTGGAAAACAGATGGGCGAAGTTAATCCGGTGATGACATCCACTTTCTTTCCGCTCTGATGAGCTGCCAATGCCAAGGTCTCCGAAGTCGTCGCTGCCCATTGAAAGCAAGATGTCACCGTAGTCTGTATGTGAAAGGGCAACAAATGATGTCTCCCAAGATGCGGCGATAAAGGTTATTTGGTAACCTACGTATTCCGAAAAATCAATGCGACGGAACGTAGAAGATGTACCAGATTCAATCTGATATCGATGTCCCAGCTGTCCTCGACGCCCGTCCCCGCACCCCCAAAGATACGTCGTTCCATCAGACAGTTGCGACAGAACGAGAGTATGGTTTGCACCAGCTGCCACGGACATCACATTGATAACTTTTGATAGCTTATCATCCTCTTCGGAGAACATGCACCGACGGAAGCAATGACTGTCTTCCTGGTTTCCGTGAGCCAGTTGGCCCTGCGCATTAGAGCCAGCGGAAAAAAGCTCAGTCAAGGCCATCGATAGCCAGAAGATCAAGTGCAGTAAAATGTCGAGCAAAGCACAGCGGAGCCTAATACTCTACGACCACTTTGCTTCCGTCAAGGTGACATCTGGTATCAATCAGGGCGAGGCAGCCGAGGCTGGAGGGTGCCTAGTAGTAACACAAATAAGCGTACATAACGCGTCACAGCCACCCCCCCTTCTTCGACTTCATCTCCCACCCGGCTCCCTCGGTTGGTTATGAATAGCAATGGCATAGACGCAGCTCACCTTGATCTGCGCTGCCTGTGCGCGACTTCGAGTCTGTTTTTGGTTTCCCGTCCTTTATAAACTCTTGATTCAACTCTTCTTGCCTCAAGCGATTTTTGTGAATCCTTGCTTTTCTCATTCGATCTCAAATCTCTTGAACAACCATGTCACCAGCGCATGCGAACGATATCTTTTCCGATGGTCTTGGTGCTGGGGGCAATCGCTCTTCATCTGCCATATTTCATGTTCAGTCCACGCGCGGTAAGGCAATGAAGTACTCCTAGCTGTACCATTGTTCTCATTGGTGTATCCAAACAACAGAAGTCGCAGCTCGCCCTCACCGACATCCGCCGAATGTAATAGATGTGCCCACAGATGAACCAGCCAGCATAACAATGGTAGATCTGACTACCGCTACTCCGCGCAAGAAGGATGGTCGCGTTATGTCGGACAAGTCGGTTGACACCAAGGAGCTTCGTGGCGAGTCCATATTATGACTACTTATCGACGATTGGGACTCACGCTCTATTCAGATAAAAAGAGGCCCAGGATACATAGTCGGGATAGCTCGGAGTCATCAGACGCTCGAGTTGACGTAGGAAAACCTGAGCGCAGGCTGGCTCCTAGGTCGTCAGAATTGTCCCTCAGTTCCCAGGTCAGTTTGGTTACAAGTTAATCTCGCGCACTGTAGAGCTTAATATCCGATGTTAGTATTCCTATTGGGAGGGAGATGATAAATGGGAATTTATACTTGCGGACCTCGAGCAAGACGAACAAGAAGGTAAGCTATCTAATACGCTATCGAAGTTCGCTGAACCAACAGTATCTAAATTCAGTCGAGAAATGTACGATCACTCATCTTATGTGTTAGCTACGGAGCTCAACTCCGACATTTATAGTGACACAACCTTTATCGGATACTTCGGCCATGAGCATTTCTGGAAGAAGTGACTCCGAGTCTTCTCGCAAATCTTCCACAACGACCTCGTCTACTGAAGCAACGTCAGTCTACTCCGATGCATCAATACATTCTACGGGTGGTAAATCAGCGAACAACTTGCGCACGACTTGCTCAGTTGACGCGCGTCGACGGGAGGATATCGATAGAAACGTAAAAGGTCTTGGTCGGGTCAATTGTGAGTTGACGAGTTCTATCAAGCCTCAGGTAGCCACTGCAATCGGTTCTGGACCCAAATTTCTGAAGGACCAGAAAAGGATTGTTGAAAGCCCCACTGAACTTCGCTCCGTCGTTCGTTATGAAAAGATCGCTGCTCCTGTAGTGAAGCCTCTTTCGAAGCCGAAACAGCGTGCGGATGATAAGGCAGGCCAATTCCCTAATGTCATCGACCTGACTATCTCTGATGAGGAAGAGGTCGTCCCCGGATCGAGTAAAATGTCTGCAAAGATGCCAACCTCTTCACGGAGTTTGAACGTCCAAAATAAAGGAAGGGGAGCCCACTGTGCTCCGACAGTTGACAAACCATCTATCACGGCTGAACCATCCGTCGAATCATCAGTCGACCACTGCGATGAAACGGGAATAGGGATGCAACAATTCGTGATTGCACACGATTCCCGCGTACAAGCTCTCTTCGACAAGCATGAGATAGCTCGAGGCGTTCAGTTTGAAATCGTGCGCGGTATCACTCATGGTTGGTGGGATTGGGACTATATTGTGGAAGGAAAGATTAAAGCACTGAAAGGAAGCAACTATGATAAGGCACCTACAGTTTTCAACATAATTAACGCCGGAAGGCAAGGGGATTCATTGACCCCGTCTGTCATCGCGTCAAATGCTACTTCTTTGTACGTATATCTCGTATAATCACCAGCCAAGTATACCTAACTTATTCTACATCAGCGCTGAGCTCGATAGGGAACATGTGGCTCGATTGGAGGGATGCGGTCGAGGCCTAGGACTCATGGGCGCTTGGCATGGTGTCGAAAATTGGTACGGGGGACGCGTGCAACAGATTGCCCGTTTGTCGGAATTCAATGACAAGACGGGCGCCATGAAGATCACGCTCGATAGACTCGAAATGGGAAGGTCAAACCGATTGACTCGTTTTCTTGGCTCGGTCTCAGTGCTACAGATCCGTATTAAAAAGGAACTTGTGACAAGACACGGTGAGGCACTCATCAAAGCCTTGGCGCAACGCTTCGTTCTTTGCGGGCGAATATTCCTACCATTCCACGCGAAGGAAAATAAGGTCTATCTGGTCGAGGTCAATGAAGATTTTGAACGCAGACCTGTGGCAAGTTTAGGTGATGGTGCCCGCCTTTCTTGGAACACGTTCATCAAGTGGCATAATCCGCTGGAGCTGAACGCAAAGCAAGTACGTTATCTAGTTTCTACGAGTGGATGGATGTTCATCATGGAATCTTCAGCCGATATCGAAATGGTCAACTCGTTGGGCACTAACACTATCAACATCCGCACCTGTCCTTGAATTCGCGCCCGAGAATATAAAGTTTATACGAGACGAATGTGAGTATGCCTCTGATGGAAAGGCATTGAAATGAATACTAACTTAACTTGAAGATGCTGAGGGTCAACCACATAATACAGAGACAATGATGACAGACGGTTGCGGATTTATGAATATTGCTGCACTCGTATCGATTGCAATGATCTTGGGCTCGCCGTGTCCTGTTGTAGTTCAGGGTCGTCTTGCCGGCTGCAAGGGAATTTGGCTATTGCACCCAGACCCTTGCCATCGTGTTCGAGATGAGCCACCCATGATTTGGATTCGAGACTCACAGTACAAAGTTCAGCTTGGCGACCCTCGAGAGTGGGATAAATCGCACTTGATTTTCGACCTCGTTCGCCTTCAGCGGTTGACTATTCCCAGCAGCCTTTATATGCAGACGATCGTAAATATGTCTTTCAACGGGGTTGAAGATTCCGTGTTTGACGATCTTCTTGAAGACGGTCTTCGCAGGGAGATCGATCCATTGATTGCCTGGAGTGGCCCACATTCCCAAGCACATCTCGCGAAGGCTGTTGAGAACGCTGGAGGGCTCATGGGCTCCCGACTGAGTCGTTTGGCAGGCACTGAAGCACGAGTCTACAACTACATTCGGGATGAGGACAAAGAAGTCGACTTCGATGAGAACGATGATGACGAGGAAAAGTCCCTAATAGAACGGCAAGGGGGAGGTAGTTGTCCTGTATCTCTTTACGAATCCACCCGGGAGCTTCTCCAGGCTGGATTTCATCCTGTCACATCATCAATCGTTCGTGAGAAGATGAAACATATCGTTAAACTTGTCATGGAACAGTATATGGATCAATATCATATCTCAGTCCCGCAATCTGCGGAGGCTTTCATTGTCCCAGGTATGTTTTGATTCAATGCAAAATTACTACTAATAGTTCATTGAATAACCCGAACTTCTTAGATCCATACGGAGTACTGGAGGAGGGCCAAATCTACTTCCGCTCTTCGAAACCCATTGGGGACATGAGTACTAATGCAGATCCCTATAGCTTTACCGGTCCTGTCCTAGTATGTGTATAGGTGTATCATCCTTGAGTTTCTTTAGTTTCAACGACTTTCAGGTGACGCGCAATCCCACAAGAGTAGCGTCGGATGTCCAGAAGGCAAGTAATTTATGCTTGTGATAATTCATATTCTCTAAAGCTGTTTTGCCAGGTTAATGCTGTCACTCATGACAAGCTATTATCATACATGGACGTGATCATATTTCCGACAAAGGGAAAACGGTCATTGGCCAGTGAGCAAAGACTGTTCTTTCGCTGAAGAGGCACTAACCATGAACATAGGTTATCTTGGCGGCGGTGGTATGTGCAAGAAAGTAGTGGTCATAATCTTGTCTGATATTTACATCCACATATCTGTTAGATTATGATGGAGGTTAGTTGTTTTTTCCTCCGTGTTTAATATTAATACGAGGAGCTGAGGCTCATATCATTGAATAGATACCGTCACCATAATCGCTGACCCTACCCTAGTGAATGGGTTTAACCAGCCCATAACCGTGCGGGAGCCTCCGGATCTACGTGACAACTTTGAGAGAGAGGTCGAAGAAGTTACTGCGTTCATGGAAAGAACATCGAAGCTACCAACGTTAAGCAAAGAGCGTGAACTCTGCATGAAACTCCTTTTGGGGCTTTCTGATAGTAAAGTTGGGCTTTATTCCCAATTTCATGACAATGCCTCCTACAGCCGGGGATACAATCATCCAGAAACTGTTAGGCTCGCATATATGTAAGGTTTTCTAACAGTTCTTTCATCCTTTAACTAACCATTTGTAGGTTCACGACTTGCCTGGATTCGAGTAAGACCGGGCTACGCGTAAAACCTGATGTTTTCAGGAGGGACTCCTTAAAATGGAATCGCCCCCGTCCTTCTTGCATGCAGAAGGCTTTAGAGACGGCACAAAACCTCAATTCAGGACACAATACGGTCCCTCTTACCCGTGACAAGAAGCTAGAGAAATTTGTTCTCGAGTCACTCAAGAGCCATGCCTCAGACTTGAGGGACAAAGTTCTCATACGTTATGACAAATTATGCAAGGAGACAGATGGGAGGAAAGATGCGATCCTGGCGGAGCCGTACCTGGAAGCAGAAATACGCGTCCGTCGCTTCAAAGACGAGCTTAACCTCTGCGACTTTTGGGATCATTTCTTGATCATGAAAAAGGAAATCTCAGCTATCTGTGACGATTATATCGGTAAACTTGCGGAACACCATAAATCGTCGCCCAAGAAGAAGCTGAGAACTGGAAGGACGATGCTTCCGTATGACACCACGTCGCCGCCGTTGAATTCGCGGCAGACTATAATTCGAGAGCTTATTGCGAGGTTCGATAATATCAAGCCCAAGAACTACTTGTTCTCCGAAAGTCAATTCAACGAAATCAAGGCATCGTATGCCTATGTATATGCGTTCGACGAGCGTAGGGACGGCATTCTTGCTCGCGAATTTCCATTTGCCATGGCTCACGATGTTCTATGCGCCATCAAAGCTCGCAAGGAGGGCCCAATCTCGATGACACGAAGCACAGCTGATTTCTCGACCTTATCCGGTAAATTATTACAGGTTTCCGTACGCGATTAATCATTCCCTGCGATAAATCCTCCTTCAAGTTGTTGTTTGCATCCTCGTATTGGAAGTTAATTATTCCTTATTTTGTCTTACTAGTAACAAACTTTTGGGTGCGATGTTGCCAAAATTATTCCATTGAACATGCCAATGAATTGGGTGAATCTTGAGTTACCAACTTCAAGTTGAAGCCGCTGGCACTGGCACGTGCCCATCGCGATAAGATTCCTGAACAAGTTCATCGACCCGACAGTCTGCTCTTGTTTTCAACTTCTACACTCTTGTACACTCATCTCGTTTCTTTCCTTCCAGTGCACCATGGCACAAACTTACCCTCTTTTCTGCTTGGGAAACCCCTTGCTCGACATGCAGGTAACCAATGGCGAGGAGCTACTCAAAAAATACAAGTTGAAAGCAAATGACGCAATTCTCGCAGGCGACGATCAAACTGAGATGTATGCTCGTTATATGCTATGCTTTCCATCCAATTCACTTTAATCTCATTACAGCTATGATGATCTTCTGAAGAACTTCCAGATCACGTATGTTGCTGGCGGTGCTGCACAAAATGCTGCACGGGGAGCTGCGGTGAGTGTATCAATTTCAACAGAAACTTACTCAATATGCTAATGTATAAATTCATATCTAGTATGTTCTGCCATCGAACTCTGTTGTATACACGGGCAGTGTTGGAGATGATGTTTTGGCTGATCAACTTCGCGAAGCGAACAAGAAGGAGGGTTTGACGGACGCCTATTTGGTGAAGAAAGGCGAGAAGACTGGTGCATGCGCTGTAGTAATTACTGGTCATCATCGGTATGATTGATTGTATGCCTACCATTCGTTGAAACAGCTTATCCCAAATCTCTAGCTCTTTGGTTACAACACTTCGTGCCGCGGAGAAATTCGAAATCTCGCACCTAACCTCCCCTGAAATTGCTCCTTTAATAGATGGGGCAAAGTTCTTCTACGTAGAAGGTTACTTTCTGACGCATGGTGTTGAAAGCGCCCTTCACGTCGCGAAGAAAGCGTCTGAGGCTGGAAAGGTTCGCCGACTATCTCACTTGCCTAGTTATTCGTCTCTCAGAGTGATAACTTTCTATTCGGCATTATGTACAGGTCTTCACCCTCAACCTTTCCGCGCCTTTCATTGCCCAATTCTTTAAAGCTCAAGTCGATCAGATTTTGCCATACTGTGACATAGTCATCGGCAACGAAGCCGAGGCTGAGGCATGGGCCGAAGCATCAGGTCAACCTAATAAGACAGATCTTCCGGCCATTGCACGCGCATTAGCTCTGACCCCCAAGGCCAACCCATCGCGTCCTCGCACCGTGATAATTACGCATGGTGCAGAGAGTACAGTTGTATTCAGTGCGGCAGAGGGCGCGGAGCCTAAGATCCATTCAGTACATGCGCTTAAGGAGGAAGATATCGTTGACACCAACGGTGCAGGCGACGCGTTTGCGGGCGGTGTTCTTGGTGCCCTCGTTGCGGGTAAGAACATCGATGAAGCTGTTGAAGCTGGTCACAAGATGGGTGCGATGTGTGTCCAGCAGGTGAGTTGATCTGTTCGGAATGTCAGTTCTTTCTACTAATTTAGAATCAGGTTGGCCCAACTTACAAATGGCCTAAGGTTCAAATTCTGTAGGAAATAACATTTGTAATACGAATTTCACTGTATCACTGCTCGCTCGCTCTCAACAGCGAGCTTTACCCACATTTTGCATAGTGTAGTGTAGCTTCCTCAGCTCTTCACGTAGATCATTCACGCAGTCAAACAATACATACATAGTTATTAAACATACATAAGGCAACACAACAAAGCAATTGTCCAAGGTCCACAATGAAGAGTCACAAACGAAAGCCATGCGGAGTATGATACATGCAACAAGATTAACCATGGATAAGGTTAGTGATCATCGATGTTTCAGATATTTCATGCAGTTCCTGTAGTCAGGGAGGTGGTGAAGGATACGATAGTGTCTCCTTGAAGAACGTCAATAAACATATTAATTTGAGTGTAAAATAAGCCTCACTTCGTTCAATAGTTCATCTATTGGCGTTTCCAGTGAGGTTAGTATATTTTACGTTCTGAAAGAACGCGACGGACCTGGTCGTAACATAGCTACCCCATCTTCAGTCATCATAGTCGCGGAGCCGTTCTGTCCATGAAGGAAATAAACCATAGAGCGAAAAAAAACATGGCACGATTAGTTTACCTCATCTGTACTCGTTTGACTTTCAGGATCAGCGTCTCCGACGACGCCAGCGTCGATTTCACCTTCCTTCATCCTCGATTGCGCGTGAGAAGGCTCGGCCACCACTGCAGATTGTTCCTGCGATGAGGCTGTCCCTGATCTCTCGGAAGCCTCACTTGCCTTTAGAGCCTGTGTAAAGATGAGATACGAAAGAAAATGGTCGAAATGGGTTTTCCTACATTCTGAGTTGCCAATACTGCTTGGGGTAAAATCTGCTGGACAGCGTCATTAAGCGATGGATCAATCGCAAGCACTGCTTGCAGGGCTTTCTGGACCGCAGCATTGAGACCAGCGTCAAATGATACTCCGTTGGCAGCATGCGCGTTCGAATTTGCCCCAATGGATCTTGTATCAGTTTCGGGGTGAACTATAGATAACACATTGTTCACAATGACCGTTGCAACAGACCAAGTCGATGACTCACTTTCAATGCCATCCGTGCCCTGGGGCTGAGCCGGAGACTCAGGCAAGGGCGGAACAGCAGGTACGGGATTGACTTGCATCGTCACTGAACCAGGAGGTACAGGGGAAAGGTGGGCAATTTGGGCAACTGGCATAGACCCAATGGGGTGGCCGTCAGGAGTGCGATAATACGCCCCCGGTGGGTAGTAACCTCCCGGCGGGACAGGAACATATGTAATGGGGCCTATGCGAGATGACTTAACTTGGATGTATGGGAAGAAAGAAAATCCAAGTCTTACCGTTGAATCTAGTTGCAGACGTTGGTATTTGTGTCGGTTGATAACTTGATATGTTAAGGATACCATGAGGGGTACGAGGTGCAACGAAGACTGGGAAGAATGAATTAGCGATTTTCGTCTGCGTTGAGTACATTCCGATACCTGGATGGATTGTATGTTGTCGGTAATAGCTCGTTGAGCCTATCTGCCCAGGTGGATCTGGACGAATCATCATCGTAGGAACTGGCTCACTTGCTGGAATAGCATTCATTGGAGCGGCAGAACAGCCCTCTCCTTTCGCTTTGTTCGGTGTTCCGCTTCTGCTACCTGACGCATTCGAGCCGCCGTCGCCCTGCCTGTTAGGGGGTGAAATAATGGGTTCAAGGATCACACCATTGTGTCTATGGATTGAAGCCAATTAGCATGCTCACTTGAGGCGTTCAAGGATTCGTTCGCACCGTGATTTTTGGTGACGTCTGAGCGCATCAATCTGAAACGGAATATTAGCCGTTGTAATAAAGTGCTGTGTATCAGACGTACGCGGGTGAATGTCGCATCACATTGCGGACAACCACTGTGGAGATTGCGGGAATATATACTTAGCATAAAGTATATGATACTTATGGGCCTACTAGCTCAGCTCACATTGGCAGTTGCTCTGGGGTAGCATGCAGCTTTGTGGTTCTTTGATGTCGCTTTAAGTCTGCTTCACGAGCAAATTCTTTGTTGCAGCCATTTATTTTGCAAGGCCAAACGGTCGTATCTTGTTTCTTAATACTTTTGCTCGACGAACGTTTCTTATTAGATTCTTTTTTATCCGCATCCTCTGCCTGAGCACATTCAAGTTGCGAGCTCAATGTGTGCCCCTTTGTAGGGTGATTCCGTGTTTTGATGCTCACCGATTGCTTGACACGAGTCATTTTAATTTATGGGCCAGGGTAGCAGAGTGCAAGAGCACTCGTGTGCTAAGTGAACGCACCCTGCGCGGAGTGCAAGCGGCGGCTTGAAGTGGCGCGAAATCCAGAGATGCAGGTGGAGGCACGGAGAGTTTGGGAGTGTTGTGCGTCGGTGGCAAAGGTGGCGTCTGGGGAATATACCCGCTAAATCAAGCAATAATTCCCACGGTCATCGCTTACGAATCAGGTTTTGAGTATGTAAATCGTTGCAATAATTCGGAGAAGCACTGACATGTTCATACTTCATAGGAAACATATGGTATGTAAAACAAAGGTATCATGTAATAGACAATAACTATAGAGCAAAATATTCCATGAAGAGAAACAAATTTTCACCTTCCAACTCCAAGCGCGCTTGCTTTCTCTAACAATTGTTTCATGCGACGATTGAGGGCTTCTCCTTCCAATTTCCTCTCCAGGAGCTGATGCGAAGGCGTGAGCTTGCGAGGTATCCAACCTCGCCCGTGATGGCTAGGGTCAGCACTTCTCTTGTTGTTCAAAGATAAGTCTACGATCTTCGGCGTCGCAGAGAATTCGATAACGTCACGATAAAGTAACTTGGTGTGAGTAGCAAGAGACCGGAGTGTCGGAGGCGTGCGCAATCCTTCTGTGTCTGAATCGGAATCAAGAGAATCCGACGACGTGCTCTCGTCGAGTTCAGGAGTACTTGCTCTTGAGAAATCAGGTAGGGCTGGGAGAGTCTGTATTTCACGAAGCAGATCCTGGCCCTTGAGGTATGAGTTCTCGCGGCGAAGATACCGCACAGCGCCTCGTAAGGCTTCGATCTTCATATCGGATCAGTATCATACCAAGTTTTGTCAAAATCAAGGAAGAGCATACCTGTTCGAGAAGGTGCGACGTCTCAAGATTGGCTTCCACAGCTGTAACATTTTCCACTTCAGCAGCTTGCGGTCCAACGGCATCTGTATAATCGCAATGGATTATCACTCCAGTCGGTGTGCAATACAGAGAAAATGCTTACTCTGTCGCTCTATACCAGCCGTAAGAGTCTTCAGTTTAGTAATTTCTTGCTCCGCTGCGTCAAGATCAGCATGGAGTTGTTCGACAGCGTCCTCGTATGACCGTTGCGACTTCTTGGCAACAGCGATCTCGGATTCGAGCTCGGCAATCGTGTCCTGTTGCTTCTTGACCGCATCCATACGCCGCTCCATGAGCTCGACCTTCACACCTGTCTCTTGAATAATCTGATCTCTCGAACGAATACCACGGGCGAGTTCTTGGATCTCCTCATTCAGCTGCGCGACCTTGCGTTCTGCTTCAACATTCACAGCAAGGCTCGCCTTAATCTCTTCCACCCGAACTACCCAAGGAGCCAGACCAGAAACTATGCTCGAAGTATGACGAAATAGTTAAAATAGTAGACAAAATTTAGAATCTCACCTTTAGTCACATTTTCCGCCTCAAGAGCCAACGGTACTACAGCTCCGGCTTCCTGTACGAGTTGAGCAATAATTTCAAATACCGTGATCCAAGATTCTTCGCTCGACTGTTCCTTCCCAAAACTGGCTGATGTACCCTGTTTCACCATATCTTTAATCTTTTCTGCCTTCAAAGTGCCTTTGTTGTTGCGAAGATCATTAAGGTAGGGTATTATAGTTTGGGCGAGCTGTATAATGCAGACTTAGTACTTGATCATTTGATAACGAAAAACATATAACCTGGACTCCAAAGTTGAGTACACTCGGAACTTTATTGTTCAAGTCTTTTAGTTGGGGAACGAGATGTGCACTCAGAGCAGAAGAGTCTTCCGTGAGATCTTCGAGTCGCTTTGTTAATTTCCTAATTGTGATGAGGGTATTGTTGTTTTAGAGAGAAGTTAGTATGATTATGTTTTATTGATGAGCAAATGCTCAGACCTTGTCAAGACCTTCAAGCTCTTGGTCTGATCTAAAACACGTTGCAAAGGCCCAGAAAGAGCTGAAAGTTCCTCCTCTGACTCGATTTTGACGTCTAATGGAATGAAGCATGAGACTTTATTCGGAGACCTAAAGGAATAGAATTGATGTTACCTCCATCTTGCTTTATAATCTCCAGGCTAGATTTTGTCGAGGCAATGGAAGCCAAGAACATATCCAGATCATTATCCAAATTCTGAGCGTAGCCCAGCTCTCGTTCGCCCAGATCGAATTCAAAACCAGTGAAATATGTTTCGGCCAAATGTTCGAATTGATTCAACAACCTACAGGTGGCGTTAGCTAACACAGATGTAGATATTTGCGTTTTGACGACTCACTTGTTTACGTCGCTTGCGCACTCGAAGTCTCTAAATTCGTCCCGACGAAGAAGCTCGATGTGCAGATCGATACGCTTCTCCATAGGTGCGATCTCTGTGTAGAACCTACCTATGTTTAGGAACGATTCGACATCACACCGTCGCAGAATGGCAGCGAACCGCTTGCAAAGCGTCGAGACATTACTGATTCGACCTCTTAGCTGCATGAAAACTGAGCTTAAATGTAAAAAGAATCATTGGAAGGAACATACCTCGCAGATACCAATCAGATTTTCCGTCACAGATCCATTAAGTGATTCGGGTAGACCATGTGCTTGAGCAAGCGTGTGGCTAATGAGATCAACTTTTCCAGCAAGTCTCTGGAAGAACAGATAGCAGTACGTGGCATCGGTATCGGACTCGATATAAATTTGAGGCAAGTAAGGCTAGGGAGATAGTTTAGTAAAACAAGAAATATGTCATGGACCAACAGTAAGCGTACCTGAATAATCGACAAGAGTTCCTTCGCCTCTCTGGCCTCGATCTTGCGGAGTTCCATGTCAATATTGCGGGCTTGATTCTTCGCGACTGAAGATTGGAGCTTCATATTAAGGGACATCATGGCAGCTGATTGATGTGCCGCGGTAGCAGACTCGTTCTGGGCAGTCTCCGTTTGCCTATGAAGCTCATCAAGCTCGCTGGTTTATTGTTAGTCAAAGCGTACACAACTTTAGCGCGATGGTTTACCTCTGAAGTTGCATGACAAGTTCGCGGAATTGAAGTATAGTTCCCTCGAAATCTTGGCAAGCTTCTTCCAACTCTGCAATCTTGCGAAGCTGCTCGCGTATCTGCGATTCCTTTTGCTCTGCAAGTACGTCAGCATTTATCGCTAGAGACTAAAGATGGAATTCACCTATTTCTCCATTCAGATGCTTCTCCGTTTCCACATGATTTTCTTCCAATTCATCGTTGAGTTCTTTCAATGCCTCAAGATCTTCGATAGTGATTCTCATTTCTTCAATTTTCTGAGAGGAGATGGTTGTTGAACGACCAATCACGTTCCGATAGCGGTCGCACTCACCTCGCCAAGTACGAGATTTCTCTCTGTCAGTTGCTCAAGCAATTCCTCCGCGCCTAGAGCGTCATCGAGTTGAACCTTCAAATCCTCTACCTGATTCTCCGCATTTGATAATTTTATGAGTGTCGTTTCGTATTGGTCTACAATAGGACATTAGGTCAACTATGTATCATTCGAATGGTTGTGCACGCTTACTCTGTAAATCGTCGGTCTCCGCCAACTCTCGCTCGAGCTCAGCTATTCTTTGCCGTTGTTCTTGCTCTGTTTCTCGAGTCGCGTCTCGTAATCTGCAAGGGAGGTTAGAAAGTAGAAGTGTCGTAAATAGACACTTGATTTACTTCAGCAGAGCTTCCTTGAGCCGCTCGTTGTGTCTTTCGAGCTGCGTGTATGCAAGCGACGTTCGGGCAGAAGGATCCAAGTCGCTGTTAATAATTGCACCACCACTCCTGAGAGATTCCAGTTCAGCCTCCATGCTTGCAACTTTTTCCTGTAATGCCTGCATTTCCGATTCTGCATTTTCCGCACGCTCCTCCGCCATTTCCTTATCCAACATAGACATCTCCAGTTGTTCTTGGGCGTCCAACACTCGGCTTTCATTCAAGGACTGAAGTTGTTCTGCGTCAGCGAGGGCACGCCGGAGGCCAGTGATCTCTTGTTGAAGAGAAGCTAGTTTCTGTTGTAGTTTAGGTCGCAGAGCAACGAAATGGCTCGCATCCGCGAGTTGGGTTTCCAATTTCTCGATAACCCGTGCATCATCAGAGCGCTTAGCTTCAAGGACTCGAATCTTTGCTCGCAGTTCCTGTGCTTCTTGCTCGGCTTCCGCTTGCTAGACGTTCATAGTGTATTTAGACACGTTCATCAAGGCCTTCAACAAGACTCAAGATATGGACTCACTATCTCTTTCATTAACGAGGAAGGAGGTCTTTGTGGTTGTGAAGTAGGCGAGAAAGTTTGTGGGGGAGGCGCGGGCGGTGGGGAAGAAGAAGGAGTTGGTGGTGAATCAGCCAAGGGTGAATTGGATTGCGTAGGCTCAACCAGTCGTTGCCCTCTCGGTGATGCGGGCGGTTCTTGTACAACAGCTGCTGCACCTGGACGAATGGAAACGGAACGGGATAACGCTGAACGAGGGGATGCAACTGAAGTGGAAGCCGAAAGGCTTTGGCGCTTGATAGGGGACGGAGGACCAGAAGGCCTTGGGCGGGAGACGGTCGTAATCGGCGGGGTCGATTTCCCGCTGCTAGTTTGCTTCTGTGGACTCTGAGACCTGGACGCAGGGGAGGGTGCACCATTTCTCAATGCCGGAGGAGCGCGTATTCGACCGTTACTCGCTGTACGCGTATGTCCTAGTGCTGGGCGAGCAATCGTGACAGGACTCGTCTATTTTGAAAATCATTGTAATTGTGAATGTTGAGAAAGAGGTTCGACTCACGGACACACTTGTAGACAATCCTCGAGAGATTATTTTCACCTGACTTGGCCGAACAAAGACACCGTGCAACATTGGACACTTGAAGTACTCCACATCTTTCACAGAGCCATCATTCTTGCCTTTGGGCTCTGACAACTCTATCCCAATCCATTTACCGACAGCAAACTCAGTCGCGCCACTGAAGCGCACGATACCACGCCCAGCGGGAACCTCCACGACAGCACCAACAGGAGGGTCATTGCCCGACATTCAGAACGTATGAAGGAGAGGTGTGAACAACGATAGAGGAGCAAGAAATATGTAATACCCGGATAGATGATGTTATTATAGGGAATCGCCAGATATTAGAGATGTTGTAATGATATTATTGAGGATAAGAGAGCGAATGGCCATTCACATCTATGAAGGAGGCAGATGGACGACCTTTCGGACTTCAGGAGGCGGACAGGTCGAGTGAAGCGCGCGCGTCGCGTTCAAGTTGCTCGCGTACTTCAACTCGCAGAGCCGCGCTTCCCACGCCCTTCACTTCTTATCCATGATCTATCATGAAGGTATTTTTTCACGACGACTGCCTGTGTCACAATCCTCCCTATGAGATTCTCTCTGGCAATCTAGTTCCGTACTTTGAAAGTCCATCGCGCGTGCAACTTATCAAGGAAACGTTGGAGACATCCTCCAGTGGTCAATTCGATCTCTGCAATGAACTCGATTTTAATCTCGATGTGAAGGAGTGCTGCTTGAGGATTCATACCGCAGATTATCTCCATTATCTCGAAACGGCATATGATGATTGGGTTAAGGCAGGCGGGGACGAGGTACGACTACCATTTTACCGAAGGTTTATATTTTCTACACTGCCTCTTCAGGTTGCTGTTCTACCCGACACGTTCCCTCGTCCATCTCTGCTCTTCGGAAAGCCTAAGGATCCTAGCAAACTCCATCCAATTGCTAGAGCCGGTTAGGATAAACATGGATACTTCTAAGTCGCTCACTCACCTCGCTTAGGTTTGTACTGTTTTGACCTGAGCTGCCCGATTACGAAGGGTTTGTATTTGTTTTTCTTTGTCCAGAATTTGAGCTTTTGATGTTCAATGAGCAGGCTTAGATACCTTTAAATCTACGCTAGCGTCTGCGAGAGTCGCACTCTCAGCCGCGAAATATCTGCTATCTCGTCCTAAGGATGGAGGCGCCTTCGCTCTCTGGTGAGTAAGATGTGACCGACGTTCCTCCTAAGCTACCATGTCAGAGCCTGTAGTCGCCCACCTGGGCATCATGCCGCACCCTCTTTAAGCGGAGGTTATTGCTACATCAATAATGTAGCTGTCACTGCTCGCTTCCTTCAAGATTCTATTTCACAGACGGACCCATCACGCATAGCAATACTGGACATTGATTACCACCATGGAAACGGGTGTGAGCACACGAACTAGTTTGTTCACACTTGACGTATGATTTTTGCAGCACAGAAAGCATTCTATGATGACCCGTCTGTCTTATACGTCTCACTGCATGCTGAAGACGACTATCCATGTATGTCGACTTGATCAAGTCAGTGTTTTGGTTTATTGCTCATTTTAGCTTCTTAGATTTTACTGGCTGCGCAGAAGAGAGCGGAGTGGGCAACGGCCTTGGATTTAACATCAACTATCCTCTTCCAAGGGGCACTGTTGATGCCAATTATTGCTCTACGTTGAGCCTTGCAGTAGCGAAAATAGTTCATTTCGACCCTTCATATGTCATCGTTAGGTGAGAAGGTCTATGGACTTAAGTTTGATCGCTTTCTTAACAATCTATCCTTTAGTCTCGGTGTAGATACGCATGAAGGAGATCCAATAAGCGATTTCAGACTGACAACTGATGGATATAAGAATATCGGGGAAATCATTGCTAAAATCAATAAACCGACTCTTTTTGTGATGGAGGGGTAGGTTTTGCTCCTTCGATTCTGTGTACATTTCTGATGAGCTGGCTCTAATCACCTTATGGCAGAGGCTATAATCTCAAATGCATAGGGCAGAATGTCTGTAATGTTCTTCTTGGCCTGTGCGACAGAAAGAATTGAGGAGATCGAGAGGCATAGATCTGCATTCCAATGGTGTACAGTACTGTGTCAAGTTGTAGCTGTTAATCACCTTATCTCGAATGAAGTGAGTAGTCAGACTGTACACTGGCAGTCACTACAGTGTCAGATTAAAGTTGTGCTAAATATAGACAACTCGGAGAGGTTAAAGTTAAATACTCCGATCGACGTCATTAGGAAACTCACATGAAGCCTGGCACATTCAACGCACTCTTACGCTCCTACTACAACCAACGGACTTCGACACTGTCGATAACACAACCTCAGATATGTCGCACAAAGCGACCGAGGTCTACTCGGGGAAGAACCCTGTGCCGAAGGTTGCTCTAAGGAGCATACTTGACCCATCAGGCGCGACGGAAGCGAAGGCAAGACGATTAGTCGGAAGGAACAACGAGGACCAGAAAAAAGAGCAAGATGCCACAGAGATGGCAGCTAAACAGATGTCGAAAGGGGAGGAGGTCCAGGCCATCGTGAGTTGCAGTGCTTAGAATACCCGCACTTGCTAAACCGACGCTGGGGCTTTCAGGATCCTGTCACTGGTGAAGATACCGTAAGTCGTATCGCACAGTTGTACCCTTGAAAAGTTGCTGAACCCACGTTATTCACAGATGATAAAGCATGGAGGCGATGCGAAGGAAATGGATGCAACAGGGGAGAATATCTTGTCAATGGACTATCCTCCACCCGGTATTGTCCATTAACATGATACTGTTCAGTAGAAGGTTCAAACTAACCTCCTTTTTTGATGTCCTGCAGACTGGTCAGCGCATAGGTCGTATGTCCTATCCCTAGCTAAATCAGCAGTGAAGAAGATTACAATAGCCTACATTGGCTTCCCAATTTTCGCTTATGCCTTCTTAACACTCCTACGGATCGCATCGAGACGCGATGTCATTTTCCCTGATCACAAGTACATTGGTTCTCTCATCTTCATCATTGCCTCACTACTTCCCCCTACGATTTTTTCGTTCATATTGCTGTTCGCTTTGAATAACCAGTCTGCCGAAGATTTCGCGGATCGTGTTTGGGATTCGGAAAGAGTTCGTGGAATGGCAGCTGGCCAAGACAGAAACGAAGATGGGAAGGTGGATGTTAGAGAGCGCATTAAAGAAAGCGCAGAATGGCTTAATGCTGTTTTACGAGGAGTATGGCCTATAATCAATCCGGATTTGTAGGTTTTGTTCCTTTGCATGTCATATGATTTCTGACTGAAACGTGACCAGGTTCAACTCCGGGGTAGATATGCTCGAAGACATTATGCAAGCCAGCGTGCCGAAATTTATTGTGCGTCATATTTGTTAAATCCAATATAACTTTCTAAAAACTCGCCTTCAGCATTCGGTTCGTGTAGCAGACCTAGGTCAAGGCACTCACCCCATGCGAGTCACATCCATACGGTCCCTTCCGGATTCTGACGAGGATGACGCACTCAGTAGGCTGGATGAAACAGTCAAAAGTAGGCTTACCCGAAACCATGTAGTAAGAAACGTCAGTACAGTCAAAAATTATCTTTTTGCTGACAACACGGCGTTTCACAGAATATCGAACTATCGTATATGTATCGCGCCCTTCCAAGTGGTGCCAAAGCGAGTACGAAGGCTCATAATGCTCAGTAAGCGTGTTTAATATGACGACTTGAAATACACAAAGTTAACTAGTCTGTGTGCAGCCTCCTTATTGAATTCTTTCTTGGGCTGAAAGGCGTTTATGAATTTAATCTTCGTGAGCTCATACTGTGTTTTTGGTGGTCTGCGAATAAATGAGTGCCCTCTATAGCTGTATGGGTGGAGCTGACAGGCGTGTCCGGGACGGCTCGCGTAAGGTAAGCTTTAATACCCCGGGCCTGCTCTATCTGTCACCTGTATGTTGCTCAAACATTCAAAAATGATCGAAAATGTGACATAGAATGGAGCTCATACCAGATCCACCGTTGTAAGTGAATAAACAGCTCCAAAACTTCTAATCAACTAATATCATTTAGTGTGAAGACAACGCTGGTAACGCTAATGGGGCTGCCAAAAATTTCTATTTCCGTTGTACCTATGTCAGAGTCTCTACCGAACATTATGAACATCCCGGTACTATCCTCATTCATCTCGAAGTCGATCGACGCGGCTTGTGCAGAGTATGTAGCTCCACGAAGTCTAACCCTCGATTTGCAGCAGCTCATCAGCGGAGATGACATAAAAAAGGGTGCGCCTATACGATACCTTCGTGATGTTAGTATTAACCACAGACATTCAAAATAGAGACGGATGCCATTGGTGTGATAATCGTTCACATACACCGAGCAATGGGCTTGAAAAAGATGGATACAAGAGGCTCATCAGGTGGGTCCCGCATATCTCATATCCTTTCCAAAACGCTCGATTTCGAGATTTCTTCTGATGGTGTATAATGCCTATCTCACAGACTTCGACCTCGCAGATCCATATGTGACTGTGGCGTATTCCCGTCAGGGAAAACCTTTGTACAGCACTCGTATCGTCTTCGCAGACCTCAATCCTTGCTTCGAAGAAACAACTGCAATCTTACTTGATGTCAATGCAGTGAAAATAAAGGAAAAGCTAAGTTTGCAGATATGGGACTCGGATCGCGCAAGTGCTGTATGAAATTTTTTTGACCGTTCTAAAGATAGTCTCATACTTGTTGTTTAGGACGATATGCTGGGTTATGTCGACATTGAAATACTCGGTAAGATACTCAACACTTTCAGTATCACCTAACTTAGTTATACGCCAATCCAGATCTTATCCGCAGTAAGAATACTCCAGGACGTCACATATCACCCTTACGGAGTCCGGACTCAGAACATTGCCCGGGCTCCCTGGAATATACTGTTGGCTACTATACCAAGTTGACCCCGAACGGAAAGCTCGCGACTGATGGGTCCGACCCAGCTATTCCAGAAGACCTCAAAGCACACGACCCAGACTTCCGTGAAGCACGAGCAGTTGCTTTAGATGACATTGAAGCAGCTGTTTTGGTAACCCCCCCAGATCCAGATTGGCCGAGCGGAATCTTGAGCGTCCAGATACACGAAATTCGTGAGCTTAAAATTCGGACAGAAGGTCGCGAAAAGTCAGTGCTTGGAAGTGGAAGAAAGGAAGGAGAAAAGGGACAAGATGATGACGGGGTAGAACAAGAGGAGGGCGGACATCTTCCTTCATCGTATTGCACAATGTGAGCTACTCCCAGAAAGCAGTATACTATATCAGATCTGATGTGCTTCACTGGCCCCCAGCGCGATCAATGATAACCTTGTGAAACACATTTTCATTTCTTTATAATAGTATCTTACTTATTATACTTCTATTAGGTCTATTCAACTCGAGTCAAACCCATAACATCTTCCCCAACATTCAATGCTGGAACTGAAAGATTCATTCGAGATTGGCGTGCATCGCATGTGAGCGTTGTTGTCCGAGACTCCCGTATGAGAGAAGAGGATGTCATTCTTGGCATCATCTTCATGAAGGTTCGTCCCAAAAGTCTCGTCTCTTTATCAATTCTGCCATCTTACGGACACTGCAGCTTTCCGATTTACTGGTGCACGCATCTGAGATCACTCGGTTTTTCCCGTTGGAAAGTGGCCTGGGATATGGGTCTGCTCGTGTTTCCGTTTTGTTTCGGCCGGTGAAAGCAACACTGCCTCCGAATTTGCTTGGTTTCGACGTTGGGACACTCATTGTTCGCAAAGTGAATGTGACCCCTAGTGGCGACGACCGGGAATCTGTCATTTCAACGCTCCAGTCCTGCGAAGTCAAATTCAAGACTTCCTCGTCCTCGGATAAATTCTCAAGGAAGGCCTCGAGTCGCGATAATAACGGTGACATCGTCTGGCATGCGGAGGAAGAGCCTTTAGTTCTGCCTGTTCACCAGAGATATAGTTCAGCTCTGATAATGACCTTCAAAAACACTCATGGTCTTGGAGTGGGTAAAGAGGGCATGGCTGTCCTGTGGTTGCGTGACGTAGTGGATAACGAGGACAAGAGCAACGAAGTTGCTCTTTTCAAATCAAACGAATACTCTAGACTCAAGCAGAACTACGTTCCACCGGATGGTGATCTTCGCTTGTGGAATCAAGGCGCGGAAGGCTACAAGCGAATAGGCACGGTGCGAGTTGAGCTAACGTTCCAGCCGGGAATTGCGGAATCCCACGAGAAAGTGATGAATACGCATGATCCTGCGCAGAAGCGAGTATGGGACGAGGTAGACCGCCGCGACACAGTCGGTCTCCAAGAGAAGGTGGGAGAACAGGGCGGAGGTGGAAAGGCCACACCAGGTCCGAACACAGAGGTTGACGAAGGCGACGTGAAAGTCGAAGAGGGCACAGATGGTCCTTATGCGGATGACCAAGGCGAGGAGGAATCGGATACTAGCGACAACGAAGGAACTGGTTTGATGGCAAAGCTGCGCAAGTGGAAACAGCATGAGAAGGAACTTCACCAGCAGCATCGTGGAATCATGCAAGTCAAACCTGCTCGAACAGCTAAATGGCTGGGCAATAACATCGAGGAGGTAGGCCACAAGGTCAAGGACAGATTTAGAATGAAGTCACGCCAACCTGATGTTGAAACCGAGGTTTGATTTCCATCCTCTTGGACGAAACAACTTTAACACCTACCCTGATGCCGCTACACTTGTATAATAGGGGTCCATACTCCGCATTCCACTGTTCAGTAAGGACAATTAGCATTATTCCATAGCATGTGTAAAATAGTTCAAGATATCCCTAAAAAAGCTCAGCGCGTCATGTAACTCAGTAAAAGGACTAAGCAAAGCCCAATGACACAACCCATAATTATCGAGTCGCGCCGCCTTCTGGACCTGATCATAGAGATTAGACTATTTATTCCCGGCATTGTACCTGATCGCGGAGATTATTGGCTTTCAGAAAATAAAAAACATCGGTCGGCGGTGCTCACTGATAACACCCATCATCCGAGTATTAATCCCAGCTAGTGACGACCGTTGTCTACCAAACTCCGCTCGAGTCTCATATGCTTGGCTGTTTGAGAACACAATTTAGCACATGTAAACTCAAGCATAATCGGCAGTGTAGATCCCGTACTTGAGAATATCATCCGTCATGCGATGAGAGTTGTCAATGTGGCCGCGTTCTGACAGAAGGGCTTCTGCCGCGGAGGATTTGTATGCACTGTTTGAAGCAAAGTTGGAGCCATCAGCCCGGTGCCTGTGCGAAGAACATGTTGATCTACTTACTCGATGTCATTCCTGACTCCGGAAAGCAAGTTTGCACGGTCTAGAGCCGCTTTCGTATTTGCCTGCAGCCACATGTTTCAGCGGAAGCTCAGCTGAAGGGAGAATTTTCCGTTACCTTCGTCCTGGTGTAGTCCCTCTCATAATCCGACAGTACTTCCCTATGCCTTTGTATAGTCCGTGTCATGGATTGTGATGGAGGTGAGTCTGTGTCGTTCAGAAGAATATACAATTGATCATTCATTTCATTCAACTAAGCGCAAACATGAGCATGAGGCTTGCAGTGCGAGAACCGTGCTCTCACTTTCTCCAGAAGACCATCAATTTCCTCCTCCATGTCTCTCCACCGATCGTTTGAACCGCTGGCTTCAAGGTCATCACTGCGGCCGATGTTTGCTGCAAGCCTTGAATAGGACGTTAGCTTCGCGTCCAGCCTGGATTCCAGTGTCCGACATTGTCGACGCAGATCATCGTAGTTAGACATATGAGAGGGGGTCACTGAAAGCGCGTGTAAGCTAGTAATAAGTTGCGAAAACCAAGTCCTTTAAGGAACAAGCTAAGTTCAAGCTGCTGAACGAAAGCGATGACGTTTCCTCAGGCTGCCTGAGTAGGCAGTGAGTGAAATAAGCGCCCACTGGCAATGGCATACTCAGGTATTCAGCTGTCTCAAAATCGTATCCCACTCACACGGTCCTCATTCACGAAACAGCACATATTCCACCTGATTGCTTTCTCCATGAGCTCAAACGACTATTATCTTGCATGCAGCTCGTAGATAACGATTCCGTACGTTATTGACCTGGTATCGCTACGATCGCTGTACTCACCCATCACCTACAGTTTCTACAGCGTTTGGCTTCTCTGTTTGAGGCTTCCAACCAGAAAGGGTCGTCAGTATGGCTAACACACAAACGGTGTACGTCCTGGAAGTCTATCAGATACCCTTCGTGCTCATGCGATATATAACAGTGACTTATGAAGATGCTGGGGGCGCCATGGATACTAGCGAGGCGGAAACCGATGGCAAGGAGTATCCGTGTCTAATTCGCGTAACGAACGGGAAAGACATTAATTTATCGACTCATGTGAGTTTTCATGTCTACTTCTTACTCTCGTGTTACGATCCAACCTCCGTCGCTGATCATGAATCAGGTGATGCCAAATGACATGAACAAGTTCCATGCTGCATATGGCGCTTTGCTCAAGAATTCTATGCCCAAACTTCGCAAGCGGGACAAGAAGAAAGAGAAAGAGCGAGCTGATCGCATAGCTTTGCGCAAGAAGCGCATCCTTGATCCCGTTGTTGTCGAGGGACCGAAGAGAGGCAATGGTCGTAGGAAACGACAGCGGCGGATCGCTGCAGTCAGGAAGCAAGAGGCTTCTCGCCAAAAATTTGTCGAACGAGAGCAGTCGAAGTCTCGTTCTTGATCCTTGTATAGAGCCGCCCGTGTCCATTTGTTCTGCTACCTATCATTGTGTTATAATATACTGTATCATGTCTCCTGAATTCATCCACAGAAGGAGTGCTGTCCCTTGGATTCTGAAATAGGCTATTGGCTGAGCAATGTCACACGCGAGCGATCGTGAGTGGTGCCGAAGGACGCCGTGCCTCTTCCTCACTCTTACCTGCCCCAAGCACACTCTCCTCATGCCTCTGATATCTACACCAAATGCTTAACTCTTGACTTTTGTGCCAATCTCGATACTCGACTTCTGCTGCATATACCGCTGCATACTCAATCTCTACCCTTATGCCTGTGCCGAAGCCGGCGGAACCTCCTACTTCTGACCCATTCTTCGATGATGATGAGGGATGGCAGGATATGCCAGTCGTGCGCGACGACTTCGCGAATGGCTTGGACGAGGAAGACAAGAAACGATATCACTACGTGACTCCGGAGAAGAGTACGACCGTTAACGCAACAGGCAACTTGATCGACGTTGATTACTCCGGACAAGAGTGGCGGGAGAAGCAAGACACGAATGAGAGCGAGTATACTCGGCTGCGCCTTACAGAAGAGAACGAGAACGATGAAGTACATCTACGAACGAAATTTCTATTCGATGAGGACAAGGCCATGACGCCCCTCAGCCAAATGCAGGCCACGAAGGACATGCTCACCGAAGCGCAGCGCATAGCGTACGTGGGCTTATGTGCACTCCTTACCAGAGAGATGGCTGTGGCTTTCAAGAAGGCGAACGCGAAAGAGTTAAAGCCAGCGATTGAATCACTGGAGCTATGGGCTCTGAAGATTATGGGTCGGCTGTACTATCACATGGAACTCGAAACCCAAGGTAGATGATCACTCGTGGTCTGCAGACATATAGGCTGAATGCATTAGATAGAACAGAAGATGATTGAGTCCTTGGCTGAGCACGGTGTACAAGCTGCTGATCTCGTCCCTTCACTCATGACTACGCATACGGTTGCCAACCCGGAATATGATCCCGCAGAAGCAAAAGGTCAAGAGGAAGCGCGGAAGGAGGCCGAGGCGGAGCGAATACGAACCGAGGAAGGCAAAGCTGAGGATATCACTGATAACTTGAGCTCCCTTCCAGACCCGGCCAACGAGTCGAAAGCTGACCCAAAGAGTCATACAACGCCATCTCAACATGCGTACCAAACAACAGCCAATGTCCTCCCAAAGGCCTCAGAAACGATTACTGGTGTGACAACATCTCTATCTGCTGCGGACAAGAATGTAACATTGGATATTCGATGGACCATTCTTTGCGATTTATTCCTTGTTCTCATTGCCGACAGTGTGTACGATGCACGATCACGAGTGCTTCTGGAGGCGACAGCATTCAAGCTTGGGCTAGGCTGGCAAGATATCGTGAAATTTGAACAACGAGTCACGGAAGCCTTGGAGATTCAGGAAGGCGTCGAGAAACTGGAGCAGAAGGAGGTTATGGAAGGCCGCGCTGTATCATCCAAGAGGCGTCGATATGCAATGATTGGACTTGCAACAATTGGTCAGCCGGTACTAACATTGTCGGTTTTGGCTGTCTGCTGATATCTTCTGTAGGTGGTGGTCTCGTCATCGGACTGTCTGCGGGCTTGCTCGCGCCTATGATAGGCGCTGGATTTGGGACAGCTTTCACTGCCATCGGTCTGTCTGGGACTTCAACATTCCTCGCTGGTACTGGCGGTGCGGCTGTTATCACCACTGCCGGCACTTTGACCGGTTCTGGCATCGCGGCCCGCGGTATGGCTCGTAGGAGTCGCTCTGTTCGCACCTTTGATTTATTACCTTTGCATAACAACAAGAGGGTTAACTGCATCGTCACTGTTTCCGGGTGAGTATTGATACTATCGGAACGGGTTTTTTTTGTCTGATTGTAAGTAGGTTTATGACGTCAGCGAAGGATGATGTACGTTTACCATTCAGCGTGTTGGATCCTGTGGTTGGCGATGTTTTTAGCGTATTATGGGAGCCAGAGATGCTTGGGGAGGCCGGTAGCGCTCTCAAGATACTGACGAGCGAAGTGCTTTCATCAGTCGGGCAAACTGTGCTACAGACTACTGTGATGGCTGCTCTAATGTCCGCGTTACAATGGCCAATCTGTAAGTTTACCTCTGACGGTCATAATCAACTCATTCTTAAACCAATTTTAGTGCTCACAAAACTTGGTTACCTCATTGATAACCCGTGGTCGAATGCGATGGACCGTGCAAAAGCAGCCGGTGCCGTGCTTGCGGATGTTCTCATACGTCGTCATCTCGGAGTACGACCCATCACACTCATCGGCTTCTCTCTGGGGGCTCGCGTGATTTTTTACTGTCTTCTCGAACTGGCACGGAAGAAGGCGTTTGGAATTGTCCAGGACGTGTTTATCCTAGGTGCAACCTTTACAGCAACGAGATCTGCTTGGCTTCAAGCTCGTTCGGTTGTGTCAGGCAGATTTGTCAATGGCTTCGCACGCAACGATTGGGTGCTCAACTATTTGTTTCGCGCTACAAACGCTGGCCTACAGAATATCGCTGGATTGCGTCCTGTTTTAAACATCCCGGGACTCGAAAACGTCGACGTAACAGATAAGATTGCGGGACATATGAGCTACCGGGCTTTCATGCCACTCATTCTTGATCAACTTGGCTTCCCAGTATCAGCAGACTACTTTGACGAACCAGAAGTGAGCTCCTCTATTTTTTTTACGAAGTTTCAACTTCTATTGCAGTTTCTTTTTTTCTTTCTTTTTCTCTCATCTTTCGCTTTTCTCAATCCACCGATTCTTTCTTTGTCATTTGATCGATGTTTTACGAGGTACTGACCCTTCTGCTGTGATTAACCTATAGGAGCCGGATATGAAAGTAGATCGCATGGTCGTGCGCGAATCTGAGGAGGCGTCGAAGAAGAAGGGGTGGTTCTCGCGCGGCGGAAAGGGCAAGGACCAGAAGGTGAAGTATCAGAATGCTAAGAGTGTCACGAGACCTCCATCGACGAGCTGGTATACAAAGAAATCTTCATCATCTAGTACGGCTTCTCCTCTGCCTGGTCCTAGCTCGGGAGGAAAGGGGGTTGATGATGGGGGTGACGGCCTTCCTGAGCGGTTGGAAGGTCCCTCAACCCAATGGGATACAGCGAGCACGCTAGTAGGTTCTCGTTCGAACTCACCATCGAATGAGAAAAGCAAGGTCAGCGAAGATCGAGATGAGGCGACTGATGAAGATGATATTGTGCCCGCACGTGCGGGGTTCAATATCGAGGCGATGAAAGAAATTATCGCCAAGTCCGGCGGGACCGCAAGTACTGATGCAGATGTATTGCACGCCCCTGCTCCGAGACATCTCCCATTAGACCGACTTCCATTGCACCAACCTCTGGGAAGAACGGAGAGCGCACCGCCGCCTCTGCCATCGAAGACGGATTCTCCTGTGTCCTTCAATTCGGACCGAGACCGAAGTGCGACGCCCACCTCCCATGTGCGCAATCGGGTTGCGAGCGCCCCTGGGCTCAATGGTGAAGGAGAATTCGATGAGGCGGTCGGATTCGGACTTGGGAAGGGTCGATCGGACCTCGCGTCGGCGTACGGGAGGTCAGTCAGTCTTTCTGACGCACCTTCGTCACAAGCCTCCGGATCAACTTCTTCCTCTGGTGCTGCTGGATTTGGGTTCGGACTCGGACCCGGCACAGGTACTGACGAAGTGTCCGACCTTTCATCCGAGTTCGGCAGAACAAGGCTTGGTGGCACCGGTAATAATACATGGGCAGCGGAGGAGAGTGACGGTGACGACGATGGGTTTGGTGGCTATCAAGCCTCGTCATTTGGATCGCCATACGGCGGGATGTCCGGGGCGTCGAGAATGGGTGGGCTTGGGGCTGGGTTTGGGCCGGCAGATTCCAGCGCGACGCTCACGTTTGGAGGCGCAGGCGGAAGCATCTGGGATACCGGTGACACGTATGGGACAGGCATGGGTTTGGGTCCGGGCACGACTGCAGGAGGGCTTTCGTTTTCTGCGACGTCACAGGGACCTGGCTCGTCGGGCCCAGGAGCTACCGCGTCTTCATTGGCCAGTGCATCCACGTCCTTCCCGTCCCACCGAGGTTCCGACGCGTTTGGTGCTTCTTCTTCGATGTTGTCGGGTCCGGTGGGCCCGGGACTGGGACTCGGGTCGGGGTCGGGGTCGGGCATGAGCGCGTTCAATTCGAGTATGACTCCGCGGACGCTCGCGGTGTCTTCGCCGCCCCCGGAGCTGCCGCCGGACATGCTCAACCCGTTCGCAGCGTCGCAGGTATCTCTGCCGTCCGCACCGGCCGGAGGACTGTCCTTCGGGGCTGCGGATGGGTCGCTGTTCGTCTCGCCGGGACTGGGACTGGAGTCGATGGAGAGTGGGGGGAGTACGGCGGACGCGTGGACGCCGCCGCCGTTATCGATCGGGCGGGGCGGGGGCGGGGGCGCGGCGAGTGGGAATGGGGACGGGCGGGGGAGTCTGAGGAGGAAGCAGAGCGCGGCGGCGAGCTCGATGCTGAACGTGAATGCGAACCCGTGGGGCTGATGCTGCAGGTCTTCAGGGCCCTCGCATCAGCCCGAGATTGCGAGAATGAGATTGAGAGAGAGGGAGAGGGAAAGATGCCGGGCATATGCTGCGACGACGTCAGTGCTGCTTCTACTTCTGCATCTTCTGTGCCCCTGCAAAGGCCGTGTCAGATTTCGTGCCCCGTATCGTATCTTCCAGTCGCTTGTTTGGCTTGGCTCATCGCTTGCATCGTGCATGTTTTGACTCTTCCCCTCAGCCTCTAATCCTATCGTTTTTAGCATTCCATTCATATCCCTTCCTCAAACACATCACATCAACAATTTTTTTCTTACCACTTTGTTCTCGGATTTACAGTAATCACACATGGGTTTTGGATCATTTTCTCTATTGGACACTCGTTTCTCAGGCAAAATCATCTGTGAGACGCCGTGCGCTGCTTCGAGAAGTACTCTAATCTACGGAACTGTATCTGCGGTATTATTGGAGATACGGAAAGGCTTGGTGCAGTCAAGACGGCCAGGAAGTGGGGCGGAGGATACGCCGCTGTTCGTTCGTTCTTCCGCTGGCAATTTAGGTCAAGGCCGAATTCTTCCTCACCTTTACACGCGACTTGCATATGTATGTACTGTATGTGAGGAATCAGTGGGCAGCTGCGGAATTTTTTTCTAACTGGATAGGTGATAAGCGCTGATACGAGATGGACAGATTAGAGGTGATGACGCGAAGGGCTTCATTTTCGAGTAGTAGCAAGAGAGTGGATTGTGAGTCTGGTAACCGGGGATTAGGCTGTTAAGAGGAGCTGAATTTAGTGCACAGCTGCAAAGTGAGCAGCGCACTCAACGCGATGCTGCTAAGACGGAGCTGCGACTTTAGTGAAGGCGGACGCGGGATAACGGGATGAGCCGCGTATGTAGTAGATTGCGTTGCGCAGATTATCGATAGTAGATAACATATGGAACATAGGAGAGCTGTGGAGCAGCAGCTAAGTGTGAGTGCGCGGGATGAGTGCTATTGGCATCGAGCTTAAGGTTAAGATGCGAGGTGTTTTTTGTGCAGCCATAGTTGTGCCCTTGAGCTTCGAATTTGCGGGACTGCGTACGAGTGCCGAGCGGGACATGTGAGCTAGCGGCCGCGCGCCGTGCATCTCGCTGTAGATACCAGCGTCGTCAATGCTTTCTGGGAATGCATGTGTGAATGACAGAGAGTGGTACTCCTTAGAGAAGGTGGAGACGGAGACTACGGCAGGGTTCATTTGTTGCTTCGTTATGGAGGTTGTAGCAGATTAGACATGTGTTTAAAACCGCATTTGAGATCTCTTGCCATGAAGGCGCAGGTTGCTGGAAAATGATTGTTGCTGGGCAAACGAAGGATGGAGGATCAGGTGAGCGATGAGGGAGTGATATTGGTCATATGTACGAAGGACAAAACAGACGAAGTGGATCCTCAGTCATTTCACATAACAAATAGATAATAAGAGAAGGATTTGTGTAAATACCACGAAGACATATGAAAAGACAGCGAACCCCACAGTCGAATTAGTACCCCTTATTCGAACAGGCGTTGTGTTGTAGTCTAAATTGTTGATGGGAGTGATCAGCGTAGCGAGAGGGTGGAGTATCGATGCAGGCAGGAGGCCATGTTGGAGGCGGTGGTGCGGGACGGAGTGGCCGAAGCACTGTTGGTGGCGACGACGAGCGAAACACGAAAGAGAGTGGACGTGGGCAGCAACACGCTCTGTGTTCACTGGCTCGGCAGGCTCCGGCAGACTAGTTCGGCTGAAGAAATGGACGGCCAGGGTTGGCTGAGATCGGGTTGCCACATGTTTTCGCACGGTGCTCAATTTATTTGGTTTGGTTTTGTGTGGATCGGAGACCGCCCCTTCTTGAGCCGCCTCTTCCTTTCTCTTAACCACAACGTACAGGTACAAAACCCTCGACGTCTTTCCTTGTCCTCTCTCTCCCTACAGTCTGTCCTCCCATTACTCGACACTCTCAATAATGAACGTCGACAGTAATCAATAGCCACACGGCGCAAGCGTCGTCAAGCGTCGTGCACACTACCCCTTCTCATCTCATCTGACACCCTCCCTCCTCGTCGTCTAGGCAAACAATCCTCTGCCCGGCCGTCCTCCTCTGTCTTCCTGCATATAACAATTATCAGACTCCTTGCACATCTTTTCATAACCATCCTCCCGCAAGCACCCTCGTCATCATTCCACCTCACAGCCTCCGAACCATGTCGCCACGCTCCATCCTCAAGCGTTCCTCCCAGGACGGCACGCACCCCAGCTTCAACTGCGCGCTGCCCTACCCGCCTGAGCAGCCCCAGGTTCACTTCCCGCCCACGCCCTCGCTCACCCAGACCTACCCAACCCACTCCGGCGCGCAGTACGACCGCGCCCCCATCGTCGTCCTGCCCAACGACTGCGCCCTCCCCGAGCGCGGCTGCCCGGGCCGCACGTACGACGGCTACGAGGCGCGGTGTAAGACGAGCAAATCAAAGAGCGGTGCCAGCAGCAGCGGGAAGAGCATCCACCCCCGCGCTGTCCAGGACAGTCATGCCGCGTGGGGTATGGCCGCGGGTCCGTCGTCGTCCGCCATGCCTGCTTATGGACCGCCCCCTCTCATCCCCGACGTGTCCTCGTCCGAGTCGGACGAGAGCGACGGCGTCGTGTCGCCGCCCCCCGAGTTCAGCGGCGCCGTGCCTGGCGTGTCGATGCCGCCCTACCCGTACGGCCCGTTCACAATGTCGACCCAGGAGCAGTTCGACAAGGCGCTCGCCTTCCTGCCCCATGCGCCCTCCGCGCCGTCGAGTAGCCCGATGAGCAGCCACAGCAGTAGTAGTAGTAAGAAGTCGGATAAGGAGCGCAAACGGACTACAAGTAGCAATAGCGCACGGTTCAAGTCGAAGGACTCTGCTCGCTCTTTCGCGAGCTCGTCCCTAGAGTTGGATGGGTGCCTTGGAGGGTTCTAAGAGGATGCTTTCTTTATTCCTCTGCCTCCTTTTCGCCTTCTCTTTCATTCCCCATCACCTTTTCCTTCTGCGGTGGTTGACTTATGTGTTGGCTTCTCGTCGTTGAGGTGTACGGCTTTATCTTATAATTTTCCTTTTTCTTCTGTCTCCATCTTCAACAACTTCTGCTTTCTGTTCTCTGTGATCATGACCAACGATATCTTTTTCCTCTACATACTGCGCACATCACTGGTTCCGACCCTCTCATCCCCATACCTCCGATACCTACATACCGATGTTACCTCGCTGTTACGACCTTTATCACCTACCTCCCGCATTTTCGACATTTTATTTTATCACATAGCTATACCCTACCAGCTTTGTTATCTAGCACAATCAAACATTGACGCCCCGGAATATTTTCTCTCACTACTACTCTTACACATGCTTGAACACGAACTTTGCGCGCTTGCTTGCAACTTCTTTGTTGTTGTTTTTGGACTGAATTACACTTGTGCGTGTTTCTTGTACGACTGCAGGACGGGATGCCTTCTCATGGACACGGATACCTTGCTCGGATTACCTCCTTTTTCGCACCTCCGAGCTGTACAACAAACTTCTTTGCTTCTCGCCTTCAGGAAAGGAACTTTATTTGATGCGCGCTGGGCCGCGTATCGTATCGTACCATATACAGGATTATGTTATAAATATGCGTATGTATGCTGCCAATGCAATTCGCTTGTTTGCTAGGTACGAGGATCTCCTCGCTGTGTCTCAGTCTGATTCCGTGGGTAGCGAATGACAGTGACGGTGACGGGGGCTTCTTGATCGTCCTGAGGCTGGGCTGTTCTGTCTCAGGCTCTCAGGCCCAGGTCTGGATCGACTGTCCGACCGACGAAGAGAAGGAGAGAAGAGGACGCCACGGACGACGACGATCCCTAGCTGGGCCTCGGGCTCGTGCAGGCTGAAGAGTGCAGTGCTCGACGGTATGCTGTACTAGATGCTGCCCGGGTGACGGGCGACTGGCGTTATCTACCCGCACACAGCGCGTGTATCATGTATTCGCATCACTGAATAGACCGGGAGCGTTCGAGCAGAATTCATCACCGGCCGGTCACTGCGCCAGCGAGCTGGGGTGAGTTGCGGGAGGAGGCGCCCATATACTACTGCACTTGGCCGCATCTGCACATTACAGTACTACCGCTGCCTGCGAGGTCTGAACTCTACCCGTGGACATGTGAGCAACAGGAGCACGTTCGACTTGAGTGTGCGGGAGCATGGCAGTGGCAGCGGGATGTGCCGCACTCACTCGGATTCGGACTCAGGTCTGCCACTGCTAGTGCTGAGTGCATCGTTCCTCCTAACTTCTTTGCTCAGACTCGCTTCAAGCTAAGCATTGACTCAGTTGCGCGGCGCAAACTGCCGCCAAACGCCGTTCGCCCGCCGTGCGCGTCAGTACACCGGTGTTGAAATAAAGTAAGTATAGTGTGTAATTCAGTATCGCGTCAGTCCCAGTCACCGACGGGTGGCACGGCCAAAACTCAAGCGATCAAGCGACCGAAGGGAAAATAACGAAAATAACGAAATCCTGTCTTCTTTTTTGGATTACAGACGTTGAGTCGTTGAGTCGCTGACGCGTGGACGGCCGAGGACCGGGGGTTGGGCGGACACTGGCTGTCTGATGCTGAGAGGACAGGAACCTTACACTCAGGCTCAGGCTCAGGCTGGAGTTTATTGACGGCAGTACGCGGCCTCGACGGGCACACACACACACACACACACACTCGCCATCGAAGTCGAAGCCACCGCATACTATGTCACTGAGGGAATCAAGCTGACGCCTGCGCACTTGTGGGCTCGTGGCGGCGTCTTTAGTTCGTTGAATTGAGATATTGTTCGTTTGTCTTTTTGGTCGATATCTTATTACTACGAGGTACAGCTATAGATATCGAACATCGAACATCGACGATAGAGTCACGCGCCGCGGTTAAAGAAAAAAGGATGTGGAATAAAGGACAGAGAAGCGAAGGAGGAACCGGCCGATGTATGCAAGCCCGGGCCCACCTTATTTCGATCACGACAATCCTTTCCTTTCAGCAGCTCCATTCACTTCTTTCGTGCCTTTGCCACCTAGCTACTTTCTCTTTGACTATTCCTTCTTCCTGCCCGAGCCTTCCGGTCCAAGGCAAGGCTTTGACTTGCCACAACCACAACCACCCGTCGGTCCACTAAAAGACAATACAGCTAACCCTTACTACACGTTCCCTGTGTCTCCCTGCGCAAGCCTTCCCTGCATCCTTCTCTTGAGGCTACAGACGGAATCGGAGACTCGCTTGCGTATTGCGCTACGGCGCTTCGGACAACGTACGGTACACCACACTTGAAAGGACGAAGGAGTGGCTATATGCGTGCAGCATGCGTGGAGGTAATAAAGAAACAGCATGCAGCAAGCGTATAACGGCCGTAACTGCTGAAAAACTTCCCCGGTTCCTTTGAAACGAGGAAAACTCACTCCTCTCTCCCCGGTCCTCGCCTCCGTTCAACCTTCAATCTCGCCTCGTTTTTCTTTCGTGGTCTTATTTTCTTCTTTTGTCCTCGCGAGTGTGCTCTTTCATTTATTCCACAGCGATTTATTATTTTTCATTATGCACATGGCGACGGGCACGGACTCGGGTCAAATTCCCCAGCTCCCCCTGACGAGACCGGCCGGCCGGTTGTACTATGTATATATGTTAGGCCAGGACCAAACGGCTGCCGTGACATACAGCGTTTCGGGACCCTATGGCAGAAGGTGCGCAGCTACCCTGGCTCTGCCCATCCTTCCCTCCATCTCTCCTCCCCTTGCCTCCAGCCTCTTCCGGCTGTTTGCACCACCCGAACGCGAACGCCCATTTTCTTTTGCTGCTTCTTCCACCAAGGAAGCTCTCGCGTGTGTTAGCAGCACGCCGGCTCCACTAGGGAAGATTCTGGCACATTCAGTTCATATACGCCTGTATGTATCGTATCAATATTCTTTTTGATAGCGGAGGGGGCTGAGAGGATTCCGGACGGCCAAGCTGGTGCTAAAGGAAAATGCTATGTATAGTGAGTGCATGTGTGTACGTGCACTAATGTACGAACCCCGAATCATGGAATCATTGACTTCCCTGAGCGAACGCGGCGAGCAGTGGACACATCGCTCTGAGAAACACCGAGCATCAAATCTCTAGTATACCAATCTCCCAGCACGCCTGTGGCGTCCGTCGCGTCCTTCCAAACCTTCGCCCGCGCTCGAGGGTGCATTAGTTCTGTGTTCGGTGCTAACACTCTCGTCTCTATCGCCTATCACCGCACATGGCCTTTCGACTTTGACGGCAAACTCGGGTTAGGGAGCTCGTTCAGTGTGCGGACATTTGCATAGTATTGACACGTCTTACGCGTGTGAGCTGAGCTGAAACCTGGGACGCGCAACTTGAAGTAAAACATATTCGGAAGCCGGACGACAGAAAACGGCTCGTGCTTGGGTTTGTCGATGTCGATTCCTGCCTTGCTCGCCCTGGTGCCGCAGCGAACGTTTCTCGGTTCGAATTCGGGCTGAGCCTATCTGAATGCCACTCACTGGCAGTTTCTCAGAGGCAGCGCTTTGAATGACAGTTGCAATTCACGCGTAAGTACGAAGAAATTTCTGTTCTCGCGTTATCGCACAAGCGCGCACGTTCGAACCGGGTAACTGACACTAGTGGTAGTGAGTGCCACCCTATCGCGCTCTTTATTGCACATTCGCTGAGTCTCAAATTCGCCTCGTTTCTTTATGATATGTACAGCTATATTTCAACTTGAAATATATTCGAAAATAGCTGCGCGCTCATATAGAAGTGGTTCTATTCTCATGCAACTTATCACCGCCTGCTGTGCTAACCACTTGTTCACTTACTTGCGTACCTCGGGAACTTAAACGGCTCAAGCGCTCGGAGTCTTCCTGTCGCCACTCTGGCCCCTCGGTAGCTATCTCAACTTGATTTGCTTTCGATCTCGGTTTCGGGCTTCGGGCGTTTGGTTTGATAATCCCCCAACGATCAGCCTGCATCCTGTATAAGACTGATGCTTCAATGCAACGCTCAGGCGTTGGTGGCCTGATCGCTGTTTCCTCCTTCAGCTCTAGAGTCCACGCCGCTCAGGCTGGCCGCTGGTGCCGTTGATACAGTAACGCAGGAGATCTCTAACTCCGGTGCCAGAGTGCGGGGGTGCCTTCGAGAATCGAGACGACGCTCAGCTCAAACCTCCCGTGATCATCGAACCTTCAGTCTATTTGACCAATTCGTGCCCCCCAGAGCTTAAGCTCTGGCGCTGCGCGCATTTATTTGTCCTCTCGCTACGCAGTTGTGCACCCCTGTCCTGTCCGAGCCTATCTCTCCTTTGCGGAACTCCCGAACTTCAGCCCAAGAATATCCTCCTCTCGCTACGAGCTGGTGTGCTGGCTTCCTTGCAACTTTACACGACTGATCAGGTGGTGCTCGGCGTTCACGGGGAACTCGCAGCAAGACATCTATGGATCAAGATTGCTCGTGGCCAACTTGACCTCTCTTCTGTCCCGTTCTGAACTCAGCTTCGGATTTGGAAACGCATACCGTCCAGCCAGACTTCCGTGCGCAATATGGATGGTCAGACTGACCCGCAGTCCACAGTCGTCGCGTTTTGTTTCGCACAGATAAATCTTTTCATCTTGATGATCTTTTTTTGCTTAAAGTTTTTTGTTTGTGTGTGTCTTCTGATGTTCCGGGCCAGGTCAATTTGCAATGGATTTTCCGTCGTCGTATTGAAACCCGGACCCGGATCTCTTCTCGGTAACGTTCTCCGGGCTCTCGGACCCGGATCTGGGATTGCCCTAACCCAGCAAGAGCACATCCGTTGCGTCGTTGCACGTCGTCTGCTCTTCGACCCGGCCATCTGAACATCTATGCATCTCTGGATCACGATGATCTTCGGATCAGTCCTCCGGGATGATCGCCCACTGGTCGCTGACAGTGGTAGCACGTCGAGCATTGAATTCTTTTCACTCGCCAGTGTGCTCTAAAGAAGAAAATTCTCCGGGTCTTATTGCACTGTGCCCGAGAATCTAGGCCGGACGCGTCCTGCTTGCCTGGCCTCAAGCTATACGTGAAGTCCGACGATCGATCATGATCGTCGGGATTTCTCTCTGCTCATAACGCCATTCCGTGCAATCTGCTCTTCCTCGAACGCAGCGCTGGAGCATGTGGACTGCAAACCACAAGGTAGATAGACAGTCCTCAGGCCAGCGTTCACCCTGCACTAGCAGAATCTACTGGTTCGACCGCTGGCCGCCGGCCATCTACTATACATGTATGCATACATACATTGAGCTAAGGATTATCTACCGAACTCCCGGGCCCGGGTACAATCCGAATCCCTACCACCCGAGCTGAACTGAATTCCGAAGTCACCTGCGCATATCAATATATGCACCACCTCTCGAGTGCACTTGAATGCTCTTCCGCAAATTCTTCCGGAGATGCTATCGATAAATCATCTGCGGTACACCTGCATTTCGCCATCTGAGGAGCAGGGCCAGGAGCTGGAATTCCAGCTCCAGCTCTGGGAGCAAGTCTGAACGCGGAAACGCAGGCCGCCAGCCCTTGGAGCACATGTTCCCGTCGAACCACGTCTTTCGCCCCTTTTCTCTCGCTAAAGTCTACGCGGAAAGAGGGGGAAGAAATCTCGTCGAGTAACTCCCGGACAGCGCACAGAAGGATGTAAACCACCGTCAACAGCTCGCGCAATCTCTGCTTCGTCATCGCGCTCTCGAATCTTCTCAATTAGTGGCTACGATAATCGCGTAGTACTACGCGTACGTCACGGTCTGTCTACTTTTGTAGAGGTTTAGCGTTGTGATAACGAAAGCGAACGTCAGTTGCGTTTAAATTGTAAGTCGTCATCAGCGGGCTGTCCTGTCAATAATGTCCGACAAATAGGTAATAGGGCCGGTAAGAATGTAAAATGAGTAAACGCTCGAGTGAAAGAGCTAGGGACAAGACAGCGGGAAGGGCAAAGGGGTGACTGCGAGGCCACGGGTACAGACGATTCAACACGCGTATCCGATATCGCTAGCCTACTGACAGCGATGACGACGTGAAGGTATGCGACCCGTGAAGGAAGGCCAGGAGCCCGGAAACAATATGCGCGCTGGGACAGGAGTGCGTATCATTCGAGTAGATGCAAGCCTGCAACAATAGCGTTCCTTCAAGTGCTAGTTGAATGCTACTAGGCTATGAGAGTGACCAGACTAAAGAGAACTCTTGTTGCTGATCATTCCACGGACTTTCAAAGTGCTTGATTCAGTCCAACAGATGGCGAATTCGAAGACGCCGTCGGATAATAAGCACAGGAACTTGTTCACAGCCTGATACGCTCTAATTCCTTGGAAGTACGAGCGGCGATAGCTTCAAGCGGGCTCATCTGCGATGATACAGTATCTTCGCATAGAGTAGCAAAAAAAACACCGTGACCGTGCCATGATGGTGAAATGAAAGCTCAAAAAAAGCAGGTTTAACGTTCAAGTCATTCTTGATTGCAAAGACACTGGTTGATTCCGAGTCACTGCGCCTGTTGTGATTCCGAGTGAAATGCCCTTTCACTTCATCAAATAATGCCCATGCATGGCTGGCGAAATCCACGCAGCTTGCCATCTCCGTCGCACGCCGCATGCGGATGCATCAGCAGTCCGTGGAGAGAGGGCGGCGCTCAGATAACGGCTGCTGGTGCTCGATTCTGGATGATTCTGAATTCAATGGCTAAGCAAATCATGATGGTGTAGGAGAATAGATTCCTCCGTGCGCGTGAGAGACGGTGCACGCCATAGTAGTTGAGGTTCGGAGGCTTCACGAAGAGAAGAGACGAACAAGGATGTCTTTGAAACCAGTTTACAGCCGGAAATGCCAAGCAACAAATGTCGTTATAGTTAGCCTGTTCAGCCGTTCCTGACTTGGACTCCGGTATTGAAGATAATACTTTTCTAAAGCTCGCACAGTCATGGGTGCCGATCAAAGTACGGGGCAAGTGAGAGCGCGCCGGAAGCACGAGAAATGCACTGTTGGAGTCGACGTAAAAGCAAAGTAATTGTTACTATACTTGAGTGCTCCTTTGGTTTCGTGCCTTTATTATTCTGGATAGAGCCAGCAGCTGCCAGTGTGTGCCGTGCAAGAACCGCTTTCATAAACATTAAGCCTCGAGGAGACACAACGTTGTCAAAGAAGAGAATGCTGGTGGGCTCTCGTTAATTGTCGTTACGAGACGTGTTGAAGCAGAAGGGGTTGGCGCTGTAGCGCACTTGATGCTCCACTCTTCCATCCGGAGAATAATGTTTGTACCTAAGACGACGGATGAGTTGGCGATGACTCATCACTGCAAGACAATTATACCGTCCTTCGGGATAGTTCGGAAACAGAGTGGAGAGGCTCATATGACACCTTCTAATAGACTTAAACCACATGCCGACTGCGAAAAAAGACAATTGCGTAGTCACCGCGGTGCGCCAATGCTGCACCTGCATAAAACAAGTTGCAAAGCATTATAAAAAAAGACGCCAGTGGAGAAAGCGGCTGACTTGCCAAGCATCCGATGTCTCGATTGAGGTGGTATGTTTAATCTTTTGTCGCTTTATTATGCTTCGGACCATTCGGCTTGGAGACCCAGGATGGTGGAGTTGAGTATGTTGACTTCGGACGCCACGGAATCGGTCACGGATTCCCGAACACCCTTAGGTGTTGAGGGTTCTAGCGGGCTAAATGTTACGCTTCTCGAAAGCAAAAAGTTTGCACTCACGTGCCTACCAGTCACTAAGGTCTAGATTCTCTTCTTTATGTATGTGTTTTCTTTTCCGAGACACCACATAGTATTTCCTTGAAATCTGTGCATAGCTCGGGTACCTTAGCAGAACCTGCCTTATTTGGTAACTTCAAGTTACGTAGATAACATGCCAGTGACTAATAAAGTAGAAACTGGCACCCAAAGATGTGGTCGTGGTAAACTTTGACGTGATGAGCCTTCCTACAGCCTGAGCATGTTTTCGCCCCACTATATCAACTATCTTACCGCCCTACTGTTCGGTGTACTCCTCGCACGGGTGGGTCATTGTATGGTTTGTCACGCACTAGACATGTCCATTGGTGTGCAATTCTCGACTGGCCAGCAAAGAATGCAGGTTTGAGTGTGACGTACTTTGGATGCCAATACCCGCATGGATGTAGTTTGCTGCGAGTGCATGCTTCTCGAACTGCTGGGCGGTCGACATGGGGCCGTGCGATGGAAATACTTTTCAATGGTATGTACTCACTTAGCACGCTTCCTACAGGTTCGTCTACGGCTTCATCGGGAGCGTCTGAGCTTGAGTCTCCTGAATCGCTCGAATCGGCACCTCAACCAATCGTACCCATCGACTCTGCCTTCGCACCTGGCTTAGCAACAGACCCCAGCGCCGCGCAAACGTTGTTCTCACCAGCACTCCCTGCTGCTGAGGACGCTATCAACAATGATGGCGAACCCGTCAATGTTTCGGCCTTCGAGAAGTTTGAGGCTGCCCGGAAAACGCATGATCCAGTACGCATTCTTGCAGAGGTGATGAACCTATGCATGTCCCATCCATCCCCGAATGTGCGCGAAAATAACTGTTCGGCCTGGCCGATGTTCCCCCTCCCTGCACAGTAGTCTATCCTGCCTTCATAACCAGGTTTATACGGAATGATGACATAAACTCGGCCCTCTCATGGTTTGATTGGATGCTAGAGCAGGACACAGTCGCTGCCCACGCTTTGGAGCCTTCGCTGCGCACACCGCGCCCCAATCAGGCAGCCTGGAACACGATTCAGACATATCAATACAAGTGATGTTAAGACTCTTATATTTGATTCTAAGTCTTCCAATTGCCAACTTGAATTGCTTGAATATGCTTTGGCACAATAATTAAACGCCCAGAGGTGTTCGGGTATTGCCAGCAAAAAGCTGGCCCCTCTGGGCGTTATCAAATATAGTAGTCCCGGACAAACGGAGCTCGGAAAGGCAGGCCTGATCGCAAGCCGACGGAATAGCCAAAGCGCATAAAATGAAATACGTACTTTCCGCCTCGAGGATTAGATATCGATGAACGAAGGGGTGATTGAGATGATGATACCGGCAAAATAGTTCAATGATACATCACAAACTTCACATGCGTTATTGGCTTCATGGATATGATGACTTTTGGCGAGACATCATCATGGGACCAGTTCCGTTGAATTGAGGTTGCCCTGCAAAGGTCAAAGTTGACCGAGGAATTGAGGTGAAAACATCTGCACTGAATGTGAGTAAGCGTTCGAGGTACGATGATCACAAGAATCAGGATCTCCAGCAACACGCGGCGGCAAATCATTTGAAAAGACAGCAGTGGATCGGACCTAAGGCAGGAGATTAATTGTGTGGCCATTACATCTCTCAAGAAACAAGAACTCCAATAGATGAGAACTTCATGGCGCACGTACCTCTCGGTCAGGAGAGACTGAGACCAGTTTTAGGTGACTTGAATGCTCAGATACGTCACGCTAAAGGAAAAAGAGTTGGAAGAGGTTTTCTCGCAGTCAACAGAGATTTCCAGCAAAGATGCCGAAGGAACATTAGGCACACTGTTGCTGTACCTTTCGGACTTCTTGAGCTTCATGCGTGATTCTAGTGTCCTCGTAAGAAAGAAGGGTACAGACAGCTTCGAAGCACCAGCATCTGTCGATCATTACGAACGGAGTAATGTCGAGTAAATGGAGCTAAGCCAAAGGGTCGGACAAGAGCACGCAATTTGAGGGAAGGTGCATTGCACAGCGAGATTTGTCCAGGCTTTGCGTTTGTCCAAAAGTTGTAATCCACTTGACATGGGTGAGTTTAGAGTTGCGTTCGTAATCGATCTTCTTCATGATTTAGCATGATAGAGAACGAGTCACTCCATGATGAGGCTTTGCAGGATCCTAACGCACAATCAATAACAAAGGTATAAATCTCATAGATAAACTTCACGCAAGTTATTTGAGGCAACATTGTGCCTGCAATTGGGTACCGCTAAAAGTGATATAATACGTCTGTCAATGGGCCACAAGCTGATCATTCAAGGGTGAAACATCTGACGAACTTGAAAGAATATCTCCAAATAGTTTTCAAGTATGAGTAGTATGCAGATTTACACACCTTACTATCTGAAGAGTAATTAGCTATAATCGTCCAACGAATCACAGGAAGTGCGCCGATAACGCCACACTTTCTACGGCTGAAAAGATGAGTCTCAGCAAGTCGTCCAGGGCTTGCATCCTCTTGTCACAGCATATTCAAAGTCCAGCCACAATCGTGCACATGTTAGATGTACATTATAGTCGACATATTGAAATGCCCAGCAACCACCTTGCTCATGTGGGGTCGAGCGAGCAAGTTTGCCAGTGTTGGTAATTAAGTTCTGAACGAACGTCCTCAGTGGATGGAAGCCTTTATTCAACGTGCGTATGAGATGAAGAATCTTCGTGGATCTCCCTCTGGTTGTCATATATAACGAAAAGCGAGCAAAGCAGATGGAAAATAAGCGGAAGAGCACGCAGTAGAGCTGAGAGAAGCTGTTAGAAGTTAGAGTTGCCAACTCGAACGTTAACTTGAAGACGCGTAGTATTAATGGACATTTTACCACGGTCACGCGCTTAATTTGAACTCTCGGCCTGTCAATGAGCTCTGGCACGCGAGTATGCCCTTGCCAACAACTGCAACCTAGCTACTTCCCTTTCTCTCCATCTCCAACCCGATCCTCGATGGCTTCAGACGGTGCTTCAAACAGTACGCTCTATCTGTACGTGACTGCCTCGTAGATTCTTAAGTCGCTTGTGTTTAGACGAGAGGCTTCTTGCTGCTGCGCGATCAGACAACGAAGAGCTGCTTTTGGAGGTGTTCGAGGAGGGGAAGTTCGATATAAACTACAAGGACGGGTCAGTGCGCAAGCTCTCATGCTGTTCTCCAGAGCTTACAGTCAGCTTACGTCTAGAGTTGGAAATACAGGTAACGCCACAATTCATATGCATATAGCTTGCTAGAGTATTCACTCGTAAATCCATATCGGATCGCCAGCTCTCCATTATGCGTGAGCATCGGTCTTCTTTCGACACCGTAGATGCACATATGACTGTCCTCCAGGGCATCGCTAGGCTCAACGGATGTACTTGAGCATATCTTAAGTCATGAAGATTGTGATGTCGATCCGATCAATCGTTTGGAAGGAGCTACACCTTTACATCTCGCTTTGAAACTAAACGACCCCGAGCTTCGAGAATATGTTGTATCGAGTCTACTCGAGGCTGGAGCAGACGTGAAGTAAGCTGTCACGCATCTCGCTGGCGCAGCATTGTCCAACAATTTATCTTGTAGTATCAAAGACAAGAATGGCGACACGGCCTTCGATTTGCTGCAACCGGAGGATGATAAGATTCGCAATCAGATGCGAAAGGCACAAGCTCAGAATAGCGTCGCAGCAGGTGACATAGCGGATGATGGTGAGTAGCGCATACATTCCGTAAATCATCGTTTGCTGACTCGAAAAATAGATGATGACGATGGTCCTGGTTCTGGGTCTGACGAGGATTAGACATCTGTTGTACAGTAGATTGTGGTGGTATAATTCCTGGTTTATTTGATATCATTTCTTGACATTTTTGCAAGGGTATTCAATAGCATTCTCAATTGAAATTAATGCAATGCCTTCGAGATTCATCTATATCACAACACCCTCCACACATTCTAATGATACAAAGACTTCGAACCTTTACCATCTACCCGCCTGGAAGTTCTTGAACGCTTCACTACTTTTCAACCAGTCAATCAGCTCCGCTCGCTTGACCTTAACACCCTTATCTGCTGATTCGATCTTCGCCTTCTTCCCATCTGAAAACTCCCACCTTTGCTCCTTGACGGTGACAAGACCCTCTTTAATTTCTTCGTCGCCCAAGATTATGGCGAACGGCACTTCATCCTTCTCACCGGCGTTGAATTGAGTGGGGAGTTTAGGTTTCGTCTTGGCGAGGAAATCAGCCTAGCAATTGAGAAGGTAAGGAGTTCTGATCAGCTTGAATGTATGTATGTATGGCAAAAGTAAATACCTTGATTCCTGCTTCTCGCAGTTCGGTGACTAGTTTTACTCGTTCCTCAAGTAGCCCATCTCCTGCTGCCATGACATACGCAAGAGTCTCCTTCACTCGCATTCCTTTCTCCAGCCACTTGGGATAGAGGATCGCAAATATGCGATCGAGACCTATAGACACTCCGACGCAAGGTACTCCCGCACCCTTCTTGGTGTCGCCTGATGCAGCAGCAGCAAGTGAGCTGACAAGATTGTCGTACCTGCCACCTGCAGCAATGGAGCCGACGCCGACTGTGCTCTCATCGATTTCTTCGTCGTCTTCAGCAACACCGTCGGCTGTCTTGGGATTCTTCGCTGGCCTTTTCTTCGGTTTTGAGGGCGTAGGAGTGGATTGAGGTTCCGCGGAGGCGCTTGCATTTGCCTCTTGATGACCAGGTGGAGCCGATGCTGCAACAACTGCTTCGTAGATCACCCCGGTGTAATAATCCAAGCCACGAGCCAACGAAAGGTCAAACGAGATCTTGTCAACGAGATCATATCAGCTAATATTCTATCAGATAGATCAATAGTACAGACCTTGTCCATGACTTTGTATGCTTTTAGAAGTTTGAAAAGTAATGCCATCTCAGAAATTCCCTCCTTTGCTCTCGCATTTGCCATAAGTTCTGAATCGTTTTGGAGAGTCTCCAAAAGATCCTCTCCGCCTATTACTCTGGCATTAGACACACGAACCCATGTGCTAATCCTACGCCGCACCTTTGTTCTTGACATATTCGCCGATTTTATCAGCTGAAACTGGATCTAATCCCTTCTCTTCTGTCATCTCTTTCCGTACTTCGGTCCAGGGAAGCTTAGAGCCATAGTTAGGATGATATTGAAGGGAAGAACAAATAGATGCTTACTTTATCAAGCTTGTCGACGGCAGATGAAATCGAACGGATCTTCTCCGCGGGTACGCCGCAGACTTCGAAGAGACCATCTAGAATTTTGCGATTGTTAAGCTAGCATACGAGCATCAGCAGTCGCTGACCGTCAGTATCGACTAGAACGAACCTTAATGGTGAATTCGCCAACGTCCAGCCGTGTCAAGATGGTAGACAATAAACTGAGGATTTCGGCATCTGGGATCATAGGATCCCATGCACCAGATATATCAAAGTCCTTAACTACGCAGTCAGAGCCGGGACCGCCTCTGCAGAAGATGAGCAGGCACTCACAGCTTGGGAAAATTCTCTCATACGGCCCTTTGACATAACGGGATTGTCTCTTCGATAAACCTTTCCAACCTGCCATAGTTTTGGTTGTTGATTGTTGCTGGCAGTCATGGCTAGGTACCGTGCCAAAGGTACAGTGTGATCGTACCGCAATGACAGCTGCTCGCCGCCCTGATCCTGGAGGTCAAAGATGAGCTTTGAGTCTTCTCCATACTTGTCTGTCAAGATATCTTTCCGCTCGAAGACTGGTGTATCAAGTTGGCTTCCTCCGTACGATGTGAAGCAGTCCTTCACTATGCGTTCGACGTGCTCCCTACAGAACATTTCACTTGGACCATAATCTCGAGTTCCCTACAGCCTGTGTAAGCTACATACAGGATCACATTGAGCGAAACCACATACCTTAGCCGTCTTCAATAACATCCGACCCTTTTTCTTTGCAGAATCCTTCCCTCCCCTCTCAGAAATCCGTAGGAGATTTAAACTCTTCTTAAGCTCTGCGAGCTTTTTACGGACCACTTCGACATCTGTTGATCCAGCCCCTTCTGCTTTGAGTTTGGCTAGTAGGGCAGACTGCTCCTCGATTCCTTGATTTATTGACGTTTCTGTGGTTGCCATTGAGGAGAGTGGTCTTAGAAGCAAGCTCGTGCTCGGATGGGAGTATAATACAAGACGGCTAGATGAACGCCAGAAACCGCCAGCACGCAACATGAATCCACTGCCCAGTTATCCCAAATTTCTTGACTCGGTCTAGTTCCCAAAAATAGCTGCCAGTGTGCGTTGACTCGACCGCTCTCAAACGCACAAAAAGGGTAATGTTATGTATCTCAACTTCCTGCTTTCAAATTAAATGCTGGAACGCCGATTGAACTTTGACGCAGAATCTCAGATCGTAGACAATCCCATCGCTGTTGATAGTTAGTAATGTGCGCCTTCATAACTATTATAGTTCATAACACCTGAGTACTGAGAGGCTACTTCGATATGCAAGCTGATGCCATTAAAGAAAAACCAGACTCAAATAAGTACATTGCTACTGCAGTTATGCATAACACGAAAACCCAACGAAAGACAAGCGAAAGTTTTCTGACAGCATTTGAACCCGTGATGAAAGGTTCAGCTAGGAACGCACTGAGAGTACCCTAAAAAAATTACGTGGGATTAGGAAAAAAAACTGGGTTTTCTGAAATTTACGACAACTTACACTCGCTATAGGTCGTGCACGTTGAGCCCGAAGGACAGATAGTGGGACCGGTGTAACTGTTGCCTGAATCAAGCAGTTAATTTCAGCAGCTTTTGTAACAATAAGGTTATATGCAACATACCGCCGCACTGCCCATACAAAACTTGTGTAGCAGTGGATCCAGAGCCTGTCGTCGTCGTAGTAGACGTTATAGACTTGGTGGTCGACGTCACAGTGGTAGTCGATGTCGTCGTCGTCGGGGATGTTGTAGTTGTCGAGGTCTTTGTGGTCGAAGTTGTTGAAATCGGGGAGGTTGTGGAGGTCGTCGTCGTGCTTGTTGCAGTCACCGATGTCGAGGGGGCAGTGCCAGTCACATCGCCGTAGAAGATTCCACGTCCGTTAGTTCCTATGTAAGCACTAAATATAAAACGTATGAGAAACAAGCTTTTGCCGACATAACTTCAAGACAACTACTTACCGACCATAGATTCGAGGATCACCACTGATAACATTAGCTCCGAGAGATCCAAAGCCATGACTAGCATCGTTTATTTGCACCCAGTTTAGTCCAGCGTCATCCGATCTAAAGTAGCCCTTCTGAGTGCCAAATACAGCCGCAGCATATAATGATGGGTATCCGCCCGTAGACTTCGGCGCTCCCAGTGAAATCGAATGGGCTGCTGTGGGGCCGGAAATTTGGGAGAATGTGGTTCCAAAGTCTGTACTGTGGAAGATGCCAACATCAGAGGACACCCACACGTCGCCGCTAACATTTGGGTTGACTGCGACTTTCGAAGGTGCTGCCGTTGATCCAAGGGTCGCAGTGCTTGAAAACGTCTTCCCACCATCCTTAGATATATAGAACTTCGAGCCTGAGGCACCGTAGAAGATAGAATTATTTTTCTTATCAGAAGCAATTTGAGCGTCCGACGGGAGAGTGGAGACGGCGGTGAAGGCTGAGGTATATTGAGAGACTTGCACACCGCTCCCGCTTGTTCTCCATAGAACAGTGTCACCGTCTGCAGAGAAGGCAACTTTCCCCCCTGTGACGTTGTCCGCTGCACCGTAGTCTTGAGCCCAAGTGGCACCAGAATCTGTTGAGATAGCCACTTGCTTCCCGGAACTGCTGTCACCGTTACCGATGCGAACAATATTCGTGGGCTTGTTACCGGCGTAGTCTAGGTCAAGACTTCCAGTCCAGTGAGGGTTGGTGTACGGAGCAGATGGAGGTGTAGTCAAACTGGTATGAACAAAGCCTGTAGACAAAGTGAAGAGTTAGCGTTATACCATAGACGAAGATGGAAAACCTGCCTTCCAAATCGTACATAGCACTGAGGAGATTGGGACCTGTCGGTGGGGATAAGAGCGATTGAATAGCAGTCTCCTCAACGCCATCGGCAAGGGATTTGATTGTCACATTGTGTGTGGTATCCCACTTCAGGAGATCGTGCCCACCGAAGATTGTAGCACCGGTTCCGTACAGCCAGTGGTTGCTATCAAAGGGATCAATGGCAAGGGCTTCCATCATCCAGCCAACCTGGAGAGTGCCAAGGGTGGTGACGACGTAATTAGGGCCGAGCCAGGGCGCCAGAGAATCATCGTAAGTGTAGTACTTATTGATGTTCGGGTACCCGTTCCAAGCCCACAAGGGTGACCATGTTGTACCACTGTCCGTGCTACGGAATATCTGCCCTTCGGGCCACCATGAGTTAAGAGCAGCAACCATGACAGTGCCAGGTTTCTGAATGTCAACAGTCAGGCCGCCGAAGCCAAAGTACAAATCACTGCCAGAAACCGGCGTTATGTCAGTCCAGGCTCCTGAGGTGATATTATACTTCCGGACGGCGCCTGTCAGATGAAGGGAGAGATCAGCCATATGTTTCGCGTGTTTTTCATGATAACCTACCAGAAGTTCCGTCATAGGGTCCAGCACCGTTAGAGTATGAGACATATAAAAGCCTTTCAGTTGGCGAAACAATTCCTTTATGGGGAATGAAGGTGTTATTTTGGCCAGTGACGGCACTCCCTGTGAGGTAGCAATTCGTAAACAGTAGAAAAAGTCGCGCTTCGTGCACTTACATGTCGATCCCGAGTCATTTGAGACGAAAATATTATCTGACCCTGCGTTTGCGACACCGACGAATATCCTAGGGGTCGCAGAACCACTTGAACCGGAGGTAGAGTCGAACGTCACCCAGCTAATGCCGATTTTGTCGCTGTTGTATCCGTATGTATCAGTCGGGTCAGGGACATAAGTGCCTGTGTAATATAAAACGTCAACTACTATGGTATAGTAAGTTACACTGCTCATACCAGTGCTTGGGAAGCTTGTCACTTGAGACCAAGTCGCTCCATAATCAGCGGACTTCCATAAGCCATTTCCAGATCGTGCGCCGAAGAAAAGAATGCTGTTCTTGTGAGGATCAACAGCAAGGCGCTACAGACGAGATATTGAGCATCGCATTGGTATATGGAGGGGGATAACAACCCACCTCGCCCATGCCACGGCCTGGCATATTGCCACCAACCTGATCGAATTTGTAAGGTGGCTTTTGTTCCTGATTCTGGAATCACACACCTTAAAGGACAACTTTGAAGCAGTCCATGTATTACCCTTGTCAGTAGAGATCAGAATTTGCCCGTTATTAGGATCCCAAGAGTTTGTGTACATGCCAGTGGCCTGTGAGAAGTAAGAGTTAGGATCAGCTATTTACATACGATAAGAATGTTTCCTACAAGGTAGAGTCGGTTTGTATCAACTGGATCTGTAGCAAGAGCGTCAACACCCCAATAGTTCCATCGATCATCGTCGACGAAATCAAGGAGAGGAGTCCAGGTATCGTCTGAATTCAGCCTGTAGGCGCCGCCGATATCAGTGCGCACATATGCTAGGCCCTTCTCTGACGGGTTGAAGATGATACCAGGAATGAAACCTCCGCCGCCACCAATTTTGACATTAGCCCACTTGTACCCTTGTGTAGGAATGCTGCAAAGTGCGTAGGACGCTAAGCCTAACAGCGAGAGAGTGATACGCAGCATCCCGCAAGAGAGCGAGGAGTGCAATAACTCTTAGTAGACTTATTCAAGATGGGACTTGCAAAATCACAACTTCACGCCTATTTATCGAGCTCTGAAAGGCTGAGCGCACCAAGTTGTGTGCCTTTCACTTTTCTCATCCCGAGGAAGTTGCGACGAACCTGATGCAAGATGACGAAAGTCAGTATTGTTGAGCGTCGCGATAAACTCCATTCATGGTCACTCACATCATACACCCATGTACGGATGGCCTGCACTCTACAGATACCAGCCATGCTAAAGGTCATATTGACTCCGGTGTCTATCGAGGTTATTGAGTACACTCCGAACCAAGCCCGTATATCTGCATCGTTATAGGTCTGGATCGACGCAGAGAATAATGACCATTTCTCTCCGTGAAATACGAATTCGAACTGCTTAGGCTTGGCTTTCCGATGGAATGAATAGGGTGCTCTGGAACGTTCGGAGAGCGATCTTGAAGCACAAAGCACATAAGCCTAGCTCCAGTTGACGTCGGTGACGCTTGAGACCGCCCAGGAACAGGCTGTTGGATCTCTTGCGCTGCTGGCAAGATACTGATCACGTTATCAACCCATTTGACCTTCGTCGTCCAATATATCATCCATAGGAGACTGTCCAAAATCCTGAAGGTAGACGGAGTCAGTAAAAGCAAGAACTTGAACATCGAAGCAGAAGATTCGATACAAGCGCCCATGACATGGTGGTAGTATACGTTTGAAGGTAAACTTGGACACGTCAATCACCGTGACTTCTCAGGCTACTACTATGTAGTACTACTAGTATGTAGTTAGTAGCTTCGGCTGCCAGTGTGGCTGTGTTAGGCAAATCGGCCCTAAATTCAAGTTGAGGACACTACATACAGACCATCTGGACAAGATAATTACGCAAATAAATTCCGAGGAGGACATTGAATTGTTCTCCCGAGATTCAAACTCAAGCATGCCTTACCCGAGATTTTCTCCGAGCTTTTATCATTCTTAATACGCAAGTGGTCCAATATGCATGCCAGCAGTATTTCTTGTATTTCAATTCAATAACATGTCTGGTCCTATTCCTATAGGTAATTTGCGACATTCAAGGTTCCAGACGCTTCGGGTCTCTTGGGAACAGCGTTGCACGACGGATGTTATTCAGCTTCAGGTAAAGCATGAGCACACGCTCAAGGCCGATACCTCCTCCTCCGTGAGGCGGACATCCAAGCCGGAAGCCATCCATATAACCCTTCATCGATTCCGGGTCAATTCCCTTCTCTTTCATTTTCTGGAGCTGAAGCTGCGGGTCATGTATACGTTGAGCACCAGACAGGATCTCTTCCCCTCTCATAAAGAAGTCGTATGAGTTCGTCAGTTTCTATATGGATTTTCTCGTCAGTTTTGTATGGTTTCTAGGTCGCAGGTACAATCCTAACAGCCTACTCACCGGGTCATTGGGATCCGGCATGGTATAGAATGGTCGCAGTTCCACCGGGAATTTGTCGATAATGAAATAATCAGTGTCATACTTCTTCTTCACCAGCCTTCCAAGACGTTTCTCGTTTTCAGTACTAATAAATAATTTGTTTATATGCATGATACAATACCAGCTTAGCACTTACTTGATGTCATCAAGAGTTGAGCGATCAACGCCATCCTCGACCAACATGTCGACTGCCTGTGCGAAAGTCAACTTCAAAGTCCCCTCGGGGCCTTCTCTCCATTTGAATTCCTCCGCCGGGAACTGTCTCCCGACGGTCTCAACTTCCTTTCGGCACTTCTCACGCAAATTCGTGAAGATTGAAATGAAGAGTTGGTCGAGAAGTTCCATTACTTCATGGTAATGTTCCTCGATTGTCATCTCCAGATCCAGTCCGATGAATTCCGTAAGATGTCGGTGGGTATTGGAGTTCTCAGCACGGAAAACAGGTCCTATTTCATACACTCGCTCAAAGTCGGAAGCTATTGCCATTTGCTTAGCGAGCTGGGGTGACTGAGCAAGGAATGCATTGCCTATTTTACAAAGGTTTGTGAGTAGGTATGTTTTGCTCTAATGACTGGTACGTTACCTTTGAAATAGCTAACTTTAAATACCGAGGCACCGGATTCTGTAGCTGCGCCTTGAAGCTTCGGCGTATGTATCTCTGTAAACCCCTTGGATTCTAAGAATTCACGGAAGAATCCACCGATGGAAGCTTGAAGCTTGAAAATAGCCTGGTTTGTCGTAGTCTGATATTTGACAGCAGTTACATAGCAATTCCTGGTTTAGAAGGCGTGTCTTACCCGCAAGTCCAAGATCCGATTGTCCAGACGAGTATCAAGCAGTATATTCTTGAATTGCTTGTCCGAGCTCTCCAGTTCGCTCTCTGCCCGAGACGCATCTTCCATCGTAAAAGCAAGACGGATTTCTGGGGCAGAGATAAGATGTATCTATGTTATCCATTAGCGACTGTGGAGGAGAGCATAAAGTGTAACTCCAACCTGTTCAACCTGAAGCTCAACATCTTTGACTGTTGCACTCTTCACCTCTTCCTGCGATTTCTCGACAATGGCTTCGACAAGAACGATACTTTCATCCGGAAGCCCTGAGACCCACTTAACCATAGGCTTAGATACCTTTCCTTCTTGAAGAGATAGGATGGCTTGGATAGTGTCGATGCGTTGCCGGAGGACAAGGAAAACCATCTTGCCGGTCGCACGAGATGTCTGTATGCGGGCTCGCAGAAGCACCTTTTGGCCAACCTTTGAAGGTAGGAGCGCGATTTGCTCCCTTTGACGATTTTCGCGCTCCTGAGATTGATTGAGCGGCAGCTTTCCATAGTATTGCTTCGCAAAATCCTGCGAGCCAAAGATTCCATTCAGTAAACTTAGCTGCATAAGAGCATATGCGTACATTAGCCTCTTCTTCTGCAGCCTTCAACCGTGCGGCTTCTGCCTCCTTCGCAGCCCGCTCAGCCTGCTTGCGCGCTTTCTCCTCCTCCTTTGCTCGTTTCTTCAATTCATTCTTTGAAGGACCCTTGGGTGTCTCTCCTTCTGCCTGAGGTCTGGAGCAGCAGCATATAAATTGATTAGCTAGATAAGTGTGTTTTTAGTGCATACTGTTTGATCTCCTCTTGAGTTTTATTGTCTTCCGGGGGATTATTGCTCTGAGACTCCGACATTGTAGTAAGTGAAACTCGAGTGAAGGATGTTGGATAGTGAGGTTCACTTTTGACTCGCCCAGCGTGATGAGGGGAGCCAACCCTAGTCAATTACCGTAACCGGAAGGCTTGATGTTCGACTCGACGACACGTCATAATGATTATAAGAAGCATTAGAAATTGTGTGAAATGCATTACAACAGTTTCTAATGAAGTGCAATGGCTGTGGCTGTGCCGGTCAACGAAGTTCAAAATTTTTGTTAACCCGAAAAATCCGCATTATAACCTCACATCGCCGACCGAACAAGCGGTTTCCTCCGCATCGTTGTCGCCCACACACACTCATCCCCTCATCACACCCTCGCACACCCTCTCGAACAGCTTGCGACTGTTTCTAAAATGCTGTCTGCAGCAGCCCGTGCTATACCTCGCTCTCGCCTCCAGCTTCGTGCTGTGTCTACGTGGTCGAATGTGCCGGCTGGACCGCCTGACCCCATTCTCGGTATGGCGCAATGTGTTGAGTAGGGTGACCTAGTTTACTTACCAAACAATCGCTAGGTGTGACGGAGGCTTTCAAGGCGGATAAGGACACGCGCAAGATTAATCTCGGTGTAGGGGCGTATCGTGACGAGAATGGCAAGCCGTATGTTCTACCCAGCGTAAAGAAGGTGAGAGACTGGATTGCTACAGATGAGCTAGCTCAATGACATTCTATCATCTTTACTCAGGCAGAAGACAGCACACATGCTACTCAACCTGACAAGGAATATCTTCCTATCACTGGTCTTCCTGAATTCACCAAAAACGCTGCGAAGCTCGCTTATAGCACTGAGAGCAAGCCATTCGCTGAGAACAGGGTATCCATTATCCTTCACGACAAGCTTCCCTGTGTAACTTAAATTCCCCCTAGATTGCTGTCACTCAATCGATCTCTGGAACTGGAGCTCTCAGAATCGGAGGCGCTTTCTTAGGCAGGCATTATCCTCACTCGAAGGTTATCTACCTTCCTACACCGTCATGGGGGAACCACACTCCCATTTTCCGTGATTCTGGGCTGGAAGTCAAGCAATATCGCTACTTTGACAAGAAGACTGTCGGGCTTGACTTTGCCGGTTTGAAGGAAGATTTGAAGGTTCGTCAAAATTTCATAAGATTGTGCCGACACGTGATATTCACTACAATCTGCCCAGAATGCTCCAGAGAAAAGCATCGTCTTGCTCCATGCCTGTGCACACAATCCTACTGGTGTTGATCCTACTCCTGAGCAATGGAAGGAGATCTCCGACATATTACTGGAGAAGAAGCACTTCCCATTCTTCGACATGGCGTATCAAGGATTTGCATCCGGCAATACCTCACGTGATGCCTTCGCAGTTCGTTACTTCGTGGAGCAGGGACACCAGATCGCGCTTTCCCAGTCATTTGCGAAGAACATGGGTCTGTACGGAGAGCGTGTTGGCGCGTTCTCCTTAGTGACGGCGGATCCGGAGGAAAAGGCACGCGTAGATAGTCAACTGAAGATTGTCATCCGCCCAATGTACTCGAACCCACCTGTCCACGGCGCGCGCGTAGCGAACGCAATCCTCAGTTCTCCAGAACTTTACTCTCAGTGGGAGGGCGAAGTCAAGGGTATGGCCGACCGAATTATCAGTATGCGTGACAAGTTGTACGACTCGCTCGTCTCACTTAACACACCTGGAGAATGGGGCCATATAAAGTCTCAGATCGGCATGTTCAGGTACGACCTTCTGTATTGAGTATAACAACAGCCGATTTATTGATTTTATATTATAGCTTTACTGGTCTCACACCCTCTCAGACGAAGGCCCTCGCTGAGAAAGCACATATCTACATGACTGCTGATGGGCGTATTTCAATGGCTGGCCTTAACGGTGGTAACATTGATTATTTCGCTGAGTCAGTATCGAAGGCTGTCAAAGGCGACCTGTAGAGGCTCCCATCCCTTTATCTACTAGCTTCGCACTTTAAAGACCCTATAAGATAGACCGTTTCTTCATCCGCTACGAGCTTAATACATCTATACTGCCTTCAAAGGTGTTATCCAATCGAAGAAAGCTTCCGGTCCAACCTGGACAATTCTTTTCAACAAGCTTTTAAACTCTTAAGCTTCGCGGCATTCTCCGGGAAGTTGTCGTTGAACATCCTATTCTCTGTACGAGTCGGTGAGTTGACTTTTTGTTACTTATACATTGTGTCCACTGCCACTTCGCTCTTGAACAAACTGACAGCTTTTAACAAACCACGCACGTCACAGAACAATTGCTTCCGGTAGTGGTGTAGTGGCTGGAGTGGCTTCAAAGGAACATCACATATAGTGACGCGGTGGTGCCACCACAGCTCTCAATCCCATCACTTTCAGGAGACTCGGATGGAGAACACAAAAGATGAAAACGATGGCTCAAGTGATTACCCCGGTCAACTGTCTGAGTCTTTCTTCACAGCCGACGAGTATTGCAATGACATCATCGACGCTCATTGTGAGGAATATTGCAATACTCTTTTCACGACTTCAGTAAGTAGGCTGTACTTCTTTTAAACCTCAAGGGCTGCATGTTTGTCAGAAATTTTACTTATGGTAATATGGCAGATGTCGAATGCAAACTCCACAGCGCTCTGCGTGGACAGCCTGAGTTCAATGAGCAGCAAACCGAGCAGTGTTGCAAATGCCACCGGTCCCATGACAATGCGAACACCTCCGAGTCATCTAGAACATGTTTTACTCTTCCAGCAACAAATTCTTCTGGGTGATCTAAGAGAAACTATACTACCCAAAGTTGCTTCATCAATTGACATGGACTCTCCTTGGGAGGATCAGGCTACTATGGGCTATCAATACTCGGTTGTGAAACAATCCTCTGGATGCGGGCTATCGGGTTACTACTCAATTGCGACACAGCAATACCCCAAGTCCTTGAGCTCAACCATGGAATTTCCTCCTTTCGGAAAATCACCGTATGCCCATCAAGGTTCGTCAAGATCGGCTCCAAATTTACTTGCTGGAACAAAGTGGCGCATACCGACCTTCAAGCGCCGGAGTTCTTATCAGAACTCACTTCACCGATGCTTTGAAATAACGACATGTATGAAGCTGGATCCTCTGGCCCGGGATCGGCGATCTGCTTTGCTTAATGACATGCGGCTCTATCCTTTATCTATAGAAACGTCCTGGCACCAAGTTGGTACTTCGCTTCCGATTACTAAACGTCCTATATCAATAGAGACAATTCGCTTCGTTGAGGGCACCTCCGAAACACCGGATGTTCTCAACACGCCAGGAGAACCGATAACCGATTATGACTTTGTATCGACTGAGGTTAAATCTGCACCCAACGGATCACACATCTCCTCAAAACGAAAGCGACTAGCTAAACAACTCAGGCGCTTCAAAAGCGCTATCAACCGCGTTCTTGCTTGAAGTACGGCTAAATCTCCGGAGTTGGAAAAAAATCGCAGCACGTCCTTGAACGTATCCTAAGGATTCAGCCTGAGTACGGTACTACGTTTGTGGCTGATCTACCAGGCCGACAACAGTGCGGATCTCTCTATGTATCCTCACACCGAATTTGCTCAATATATTTCTTAATGTGCCAAATTGTTCAATAACAACAAGTAATACTAGTGTAGCGTGCATTTGACTGTGCATTGTGTATTCCAGTCTCTACTTAAATCATTGTTTAAACCACATACAGACAATCTCTTTCGAGTAAAGCCTTGCACCAAATTGACTATCAACATCCATAGGAGATAATAGGATGCATTTACTTATATTAGCTTTACGTATGCCAGTGATCTGTTAAAGAATCATCTTCAAGTTGAGTCGGCATTTGCCTATCCTATCATCGGGAAGTCCCTGAGCAACCTCACATGTCCGAGTCTCACGAATAAATTACGAAAGAATTAATGTGTCGTTCATTCAAGTTGTGAACGTCGATCAGGGACATGGTTCGTATAGGAAGGACCAACTCCCTTTATGGCCGATGTCTAAAGTTTGTTTGCAGTAGGCTTAATAGCTGAATTGTCCTCTCTGCGATGATCAACCGCTGGCATAAACGAACCATGTCAGCACGCGAAGGGGTCGAAAAGTATGAAAGCTAAGTGGGCTGAAAATATCATTGTGCACATACTGGCTCTAGATTTCTCGCTGCCAGTGGAATTTAGTGTTTTCAAATCAGAAACGAGCTGATGTTTAACCGTTTGTTTACTCCCCTCTCATCGGTTTATAGATCATTGTATCGGAAAAACGAAGTTCATTCTAGTTCTTTGCTCTTCGCCCCTAACCTACGCTCCCTTAACCTGATCATCCGAGGTAATCTGATATTGCATGCAACTGTAACCCTCCGAGGACTCATACGCAGCATGTAGTGCTTACCGAGGAATAAGGGCGGACGGATTAAGGACCTAGCTGGCCGGCCATCGTTGGAGTCACGCTATGGCTACTGCAGACCTTATCGATTGATTGGAATGAGCTAGCATTATACAAGGACAAGCTCTCTCGCAGGACCATGAACTAAGAGCCGTAGAACTAGCTGCCGAGCCTGAGATCTGATATCGATTGGATGCTGGTCTGTCCATCATGGGAGCTTGACGTCGAAAATCAAGCCCTGGAGACACGGATGCTGCCTCGCCGTAACACCGGGGTTTTTTTTTTCGAAATCTTAGCAAGTTACATTTGGGTTTTGATGACAATGAAGACATTGGTTGAGACTTTTGTTCTGGGAGGACGTACGTCGAACATCCAACTGCGAGCACAAATTTGGAGAGCGAGCTACTTATGCCAAGTTCGTTCTTCGGACCGCAGGCGATTCTCCGAATTCCTGGATCTGCCGCTCTCCATCGGATAAAGCCGATATGCTCTTACTATGATGCTTGAGGAAGTCTTATCACCAGGTATACGGATGGACATGCGCTAAAACTATCTACACCTAAAGTCAGTCCTTTTGGTTGATAGATAGTTCTCATACGTACATCTCATGTGGGGGTCTAATATTTTGTTTCCTACTTCATAGTTTTATCTTAAGGCAGGACACTGATATGTGCCTCGTGCTAGACATGCTAAATCCACACGGCAATTAGTCCTCATGGCGATGCCTTCCAATGGTCCGGTAACTTTCCCAGAGTCTCTGATGACGTTTTGTACCACTGTAAAGATACAGAACCGATTTATGACTGTAGTCGATGGTACAGATGGGCAAGACATACGGAATTGGCGAGGAACCACTTGACTGCGAATGGGGGAAAGCTTCTAGTTCGGGTGCAGTGATCTGCTGTGGGGATGTGAAGTTTCAATCTGGGAAATCAGCAATTAAAGTCTATCTGTAGGAAGCTCCAACGCGCCTATGGGAATACCAATTACAGCTCCGAGGACCCAGTTGAATTTCTTCGAAATCAATAGCATTGCAATCAACAGGCACATACGACAGGTAGCGAGTCGCCGGCAAGCTCGCAAATTAGACATCAGAAAGCGAAGAATCCCAGATGAATTTATCCTGAAAAATTATGCCGCCACTTCCCCCCTTTATATCGATCCGACAAATCTACTTGGAAAATATCGCCTGAGTTTGGATACTGCTCCTGGCGCGAAGAGTCGCCGCCAATGGCCCCGCAATGCGCGGTAGTCACGAACAGCTGATCATTGTTAGGACCTCCAAACGAAATGCATGAGAACGATCTGCCTGAAGTGAACTGCATCATCTCACCTCCAAAACAACATGCAGTAATGTTAAGGGCAGTAGGGAAGAAAACTTCGAAATCAATTGATCCATCTTTGGTATGTCTCACGATCTTCGATCCTCCCCATCTAAAGCGATGGTGAGCGAGTGAAAAGTGAATTAATGACGTGGTAACGAACCTTGCGCTCCAAATGCCGCCTTCGCTGTCAAAACATAGGCCGTCAGGGAAAGTTCCCTCGGGAAGTCCCTGTGCAAGTGGATCTACAAATACTCGACGATTTGATAATTCTCCGTCGTTGTAGTCATAAGCGTAGATGCGGTTCACAAGGGAATCAGTAAGGTAGCTGTACGTGTTCACTTCATAAGCAATGCCATTTACGAAATGTCACAAAGCTCACAATGTCGTTTCGTCCTCATTCCAACCACATCCGTTACAATCCTATCCGGAATATTTCAGTAAAATCAGTAGGAGCTAAGTTCCTCACATACAGTGAAGGGACCTGGGTCTACGACCGTGGTCGTCCCATCGCTAGGGTCAAACCGAAAAAGGCGTCCAGGGATTTCTCGTTCCTTGTTACAAATGGTACCAGCAAAGAAGCGACCGCGGCTATCGCATGCGCCATCATTGAATCTGACATAAAGGGACTCCTCTGGCGTTAATGGCGTACTGAGATAGGAGAGCTTGAGCGCATCTGAATCCATCAAAGCAAAACCTGCACCAGCTACGCAAGCCAGCTAGATAAATTGACGTGAATACGAGCCTCAAACTCAGAGAAAAGTGCGTACACCATTGCGCTCATTCCGAGGCGCAAGACACGACACTGGTGCAGTATACTGGTCGACGGAGAGAGTTCTGGTGATAGTGTCGTAGTGCAAGACCTACGCTCGGTACGCTTAGTAAATTTGCAGCAAAAATCATCAAGCAGCTGCGTACTCGCTTCTCGACAATGTCTACGAAGTGTAGAGTCGCTGTCAATTTGTCGTATAATGGGCCTATAGGAAGCAAATGTTCAGAATATAGTGAAAAGGTAATGGACTGCGAAGTTGACCTTCGCCCAAAGTGCAACCAGCTTTAATTAGCGGTTCGCTGACAGTGATGCTATTAGGTCGAGACATAAGTGCGCAGGAGGTGGATATCGGACACCATTAGCGCAACTTCGCCCTTATAGCTGCGACTGAGATGAGATCTAGATGAAAGCGCCGGAACCGCATCATGCATTGAAATGATCACGTGGAAAGAGATTCGATATCAGCTGGACAATGAACCGGACCTACATGTCAATTGGTTGTGCACTAGCCGCACTTGTGCTTCTTCCGTATCAGGCCAAAAACGATGAGCTCATCGCCTTAAGTTACGCTTCTGGATTCGAAACTCAGATGCATTTCAGAGATGACATCACACGAGTATGAATATGCCAGCAGAAAGCTTCGTTGTTTTGGGATTGAGAAGAATACATAACAGATGTATGGAAATATTTAGTGAGCTGTGAACCGGAGAGTGGTTGAGAATCATATCAGTGAGAACAATTTAAGCAGAAACACGCACCATCCGGTGTCTTGGCGATGTAGTCGATCGCTGTGAAAAGGAGGAGACGAAGAGGAAAGAAAAGGATGAGCGCTGAGCCGGGTTACTGCGAGAATTATAAACGAACCTTGTTGCACCGTCTTAATCTCATCGGCTTCAGGATCAGGAATATCAATGCCGAACTCCTGTGAGACGTGATTCGCACCAGAAAGAAATCAACTTTTAATTTTGCGCACCTCTTCAATAGCCATTACGACTTCAACCGCATCCAGGCTGTCCAACCCAAGATCCTCTGCAAATGTCGACGTGCTGGTCAACTACCAGCATAAAAAAGAATTTTTTTAGCAATACACAAATGCAAGCTTGCTTCAATGGAACTTGCCTTGCTAGGATCAACCTTCTCAAAACTCTTTAGCACATCCAGAATCCTCGTTTGAATGTCGGAGGAAGACAAGCCTGCGCTTGCTGAATACGCTGCACGCTGAACCGCGAATAGCTGAGACTGCCAAGTAGCTCGATTTTTCGGAAGGGCGATGAGCCTTTGCGGCCGAAGCGCTGCTCGGAAGACTGGACGAAGGAACGACATAGTTAGCAGTACGTGCAGGAAGTTACTGTTGACCGGTGTCTTACGCGTGCCAGTTTGTCAAAAAAGAAAGTATGAGCGCCGCTTGAATAAATTCCATTTATGGATGCTTGTAAGCACCATAAACAGACTCTCTATACGAGAGATATGTAACTCAGAGCTAGATAAATTGCACGATATCGCTTCCCTTATCATTTTGTTCGGTTTGGGAGAGAGTTTACCTCTCAGGATCATCAGCATCCTCCGGTCAATGCGTATCGCGAAAACATGTTTTAGTGCATATTGCAAGGCTTGCGCCGGATTCTTGGCAGCACGCCTTTCCTATATCCAACTCTCACGAAATGCCGCAGGTAGCTTCTTTGATGGATCTTCGAGCTGTACGAGGTAAGAAGTGAGGTATATGTAGTGCCAAGGGGTTCGAGCGAACATCTATTCATCTTAAGGCAAAGCAAAGAACTCGGAGTTATCCGGGAAGCGCCGACTTGGAGCGCGGGAATAAACTTCATCTGAACGAGAAAGGCAACGGTTGTTTTGACTTACCATCTCCTCGCATCTCGCTGTCAGCGACTGCAATATCATAGCCATGAAACATGGTGTAGCATTTAGAAAGTTTTCGAGGACATCTGCTCATAGGATGCTTATGCTCCGGTATGCGAGATCCTTACTGTTGCTTGAAAACCCTCTGAACTTGACTAGGAACCTCGTCACATCACTTATAGAACACGAACAAATCAAAACCACACTTCCCAAGGCTAGAGATACAGCGAGACTCGCAGAGAAAGTAAGCTAAGGGTGTGTGCACCTCGAGTCACTTCGACTAAATGGACTCTGCAGATCATAACGCTCGGCAAGAAAGGAGACTTACCAGCTGCACGGCGCGCGCAGGGATTTCTACTCAAGCACACCCTCATTCCTAAAGTATTTGGCGCACTTGCCCATCGATATGCACAACGTCCAGGCGGATATACGCGCATCCTCAAATTTGGAAACAGACAGGGTGATAATGCGCCGCACGCAATTTTGGAACTCGTAGACAACCCGCGCGACGTAAAATTCAATATGACCGCACGCGCATTAGGATGGGAACTTGTTGGAAATGCATTGAAGAAAGGAACACACAGTGTCCTGACGGAGGGTGTTGCGGAAGTGGGAGAGGTCATTCGACGAGAAAAGCAGTCGGAAAAGCCAGGTTTCCTGCAGCATGGTATGGGTGGAAGGTTGCGGCGTGTCACTCAAGAAAACTTGAAGAAAGTACTGAAGTACCGTGGACCCTCCGGCGTGAAAGATCTGACTGTCAAGACTCAGGAGTATATCGTACGTTGATCGGTATTATCTTAAATATAGTAATCCTAATACGTTTGAGAATCCTTAGAATCAAGTCATTGCCGAACCAATAAGCCAAGATGGTGTACGAGCGGTATTCGAGGAGAATGCGGACAAGTTAAAAACGAGGAACGCGGACGAGATCGTGTCAGCGTACGACTCTGCACGGCAGACTCGCTTACGAGCTGGGAGCCGTCCGGTAGCTTCAGAAAAGAGTGCTTTCAAGTCATCGTCTGGTGCAATCCTGAGACACAGCAAGATTGGTTTAGGACTTCCTGGAGCGGGGTGGTACGAGCGACAGCGAGCGAAACTACGAGAAAAAGGTAGTTCAAGGCGCGTTGAATAGTCTTCCTTTGGTCGCATACGTTTCTCTTCTTACCGCATCTCTTGTAATCGCACACCTAAGTATTTTCCGTTAATCATATTGGTGGCAGAACCATTCTCGTTCACAAAACCGACGGTCTAAATTTAGCCTCGTATAAATTTGGTCGACTTTAAGGAAACTAGTTGGTCCGTAAGAATATGACGTTGACACTTCCTCTCAGCTCCAATCAACATCATAGGCTCCTTGCCAAAACATATATAATATCTGGCAAATGGCGTGCATCACTGACTCTAATCTCCCTCCTATCTTCCAACAATGCAGGCAGCAGCAAACGCACTACAAAACGTACGTTTCACCATGTCTACTCCAATCCAAATCTCATATTAACTACATATGCTTTCGGTATAGCACATGGGTGAACACCCGGTTGACGTCACTCCCACCTACAAAGGGCGTGCAGACGGGTCGACGATGAAGGCTCTGGCATGGATGGGCACCAAGCAGGTTGAGCTCATCGACGCTCCGGTGCCAGACGTTACAGATCCAGATGACGTCGTTATCAAAGTCACTGGAACTACTATCTGCGGCTCTGACTTGCATCTCTATCATGGCGAAATTTTGACCCTTCAAAAGGGAGACATTCTTGGTCACGAGGTTCGCGCACAAACTATCTTTGGATTGACTAATAATCTGATATTTGGACAGTTTATGGGCAAGGTGGATCGCGTTGGACCCAATGTAACAAAATTCAAGCCAGGAGACCGTGTTGTGGCTTCATTCCAAATCGCATGTGGCAAATGCGAATATTGCGAAAAGAAATTGTCCTCTTTCTGCGATCGAACTAATAACTCCTCGTGAGTGCTGCTCTAATGCCTCGATGGAGTATTTACATACCGAGTCTCAGGCTCATGAATGCAATGTATGGCCATCGGGACGCAGGATTCTTCGGCTACTCCCATCTCACAGGAGGCTTCGCTGGAGGACAAGCCGAATACGTGCGCGTTCCATTTGGAGAATGTAATCTCCTTCCGGTACCGGATAGCGTATCGGATGAGCAGGTCATCTACTTATCTGATATTCTTCCGACGAGCTACCATGCCGTTGTGGATACGGGTGTGAAGGAAGGGGACGTTGTTGGAATCTGGGTAAGCTCACCGATCACCTTTGTATCAGGAATGCCGGCTATTTACACATCGCATTAGGGCTTAGGTCCGATCGGACAATGTGTCGCTCGGTGGGCTAAGCTCAAAGGTGCAAAGCGTGTGATAGGGATCGACAATGTTCAAGCACGGCTTGCATTCGCAGCTGAGAAGTCAGGCGTCGAAATGCTGGACTTTGGTCAACACAAGGATGTTGTCAAACGTCTTCAAGAGATTGTTCCTGGAGGGCTCGACGTAGCTATTGACTGTGGTAAGGAGGCACTCTTACTTTTCGTATTTTGCTTGTCAATTCTAATGTCCTTGTAAACATATAGGAACATTCCATCAACCGAAGACTCTTTTTCACAAAGTTCAGAAGACCCTTATCCTTGAAACAGATGTCCCTGAGATCGTCAATGAGATGATTATGTCCGTCAAAAAGATGGGACGCTGTGGTATCATCGCTGCATAGTGCGTATCGATTGGCGAACTTTGAGTTCATATCTGAGAAATCTGCATTCAGTGCTGGGTATACTAATGCCTTCAACATCGGTGCACTCATGGAAAAGGGGGTCCGTCTCATAGGTAATGGCCAAGCTCCTGTCCATCTCTACTGGGAAGAGATTCTCAATGACTACATCATTCCTGGGAAATTTGATCCGACATTGTGAGTTGTTAAATTGTGGTGGGAGACTTTGACTTAATATGTTGATATTCCACTTTGCAGTGTAATTACGCACCGTGTTCCACTCGAGGATATGCAAGCGCTATACGAAGCGTTTGACAAACGTCAGAGTGGTGTGGAGAAAGTATTTGTTGAAACGAGGTTTTCTTCGCCGTCTGCACCAGGTTGTCCCAAAACATCGAGGGTCAAGGATTGGGCTATGTAATCGCTAATAGTTATGATCGAAATGAAGTCCAGAAACAAAAATGTACGAATATAGTGTATGGATGCATTTTGTTGCATGTATCTATAAGATCTGTATGGATACCAACCAAGCGTGTTTTCATCTATACACAAGTACAGTTGTGAATCAGAGTTGAGTGGTAATTTTGTGATTGCATGTCTATGAATTAATTCAAATACGCTGAATTGCAAAACCTCCTATACGACATCCTGAGAAGTGCTCGTTATGTACCATTCCCGATGACGATGATCATGCTATGCATGCAACAAGCCATCGAGCTCGTGTGCTTCACGCTCGGATTAACTGTACACGTTTTTTCCTTGCGAAATGCTTTACCCTCGTGGCAAACACTGTCTGTGATGAAAGGTGACACTAATAGACATAGGAGTGTGTCATAAGTGAGGAAACTATGTGTACCTGAGCGCAGATGCTACTTGGTGCAAACACGCGCGAAACATGCGGCTTATGGCTTGCTCTCCTTCCCCCTTAGACCGCAGCCGTCGAGTCTATAATGCACTGACAGACACGGCAAAGCTCCCGCGTTCTCATACTACGGACGAAGTACGGAGGCCAACATTAGCTCAGAAGATCAGAAGAACGACTTCGGTCACTTCTTTCTCTCAGCAAACCAAGTATCACCTGTTTATCTCCAAAGTCACTTTCGTGCCTAACGTTGAGGTCGGTTTTGTCTCGAGCGCAATTGCCCGTACGCATGCAAGAGAGTATACAAGATGGACGAAAGCCAATGAGAGCTTAATGCAAGAAAGCTGACGATTAATATTAGAATGAGTGACTGGAGATGAAGGTCCTGTAGGATGCGGAAGATTGGAAAGGGGTATCAAGAAAATAATAGAATCTATAGATAAGTCCTCGGTCAGTTCATTGCGACGATCTTCGAGTTTGCACTTACGCTGAGGGGGTAAAATACGACAGATTATGAATCATTATAGTCGAATAAACAGAAGTGAGTTTCTCGGAAATGTCGGTCAATGGTGATACCATTAATGGGTGTCCTCGGGGATGCATATGAAGGCGGCCATGCAGACGACCCTGGCAAGAAGACTTGGGATAGACCACAGACAATGTCTCTCCATGCTCGGGCGCTGAGGAAGGCAAGGGGGGGATTGGTCACAATAGATTTGTGGATATGTGGGATTTAATACATACGTGATATTTACGACCTTTGTTTTGGTTTTCAGAGTGTACTTGTAAGTGTCGCCGGCGTCAAGTACAAGAGACACAGTCTCTCCGGGATTTAAGAGCACAGTTCGGTTTGAGCGACATCCATAGTCTCTTAGCAATTGGACAGTCGCTGAATCATGTGTATCGTTTGTAAAATCGAGGATGACTTCATACGACTGCGCGACAGAGGGCATTGCGCACTAGCTTCAGATAGAGATGATAGGCGGAGGTCGCGGAGTAGCGAAGGACCCAGACTGATATGGCGAAGGAACAAAAAACCGTGTGTCCCTTCTGTAAAGTCAACCTAGCCCACGGGCCGGTGATGCTGAGAGAGGAGGGGAGCCGGGTTCTGGTTCTTATAACGACATAAAAGGAGTCGAGCGGCAGGCAAAACACGCAGGAGGAGTGCTGCCAGTGTATTTGGGCTGTTAGGCGTAAGTAGAGATGGGTTGTTATGAGCTTTTTTTTTCGCACTATTGTCACGGTGACAGCCGTATGGACGAGCCTATTGTTCTACGGCGTAAACGGGTTGATGAACGTAAGGGCGCGCGGCTGCAGCCTGCACTGAGCTTGACCTATTCGACAGCCGCTGTTTCACCATGCTCCATCAGTCTTCTCGACTCAGCGCAAGTGCCAGGTGCCGAATACGTAGTAATAAATGTTGAGTGAATTCAGTGAGCGCACAAGTCTTAGCCGCGAACTTGAATGGAAATGAACCCGGAGCCTTATCTGTGCCACTGTTTGGGCCTGCTTGCCTGATCGGGTCCCAGCAAACACTGTCATCTACTAACAAATACAAATTTGCTTCCGTCGTCAGGTTCAACTTGAGTGACTGGCCTTGCCGTTCGGAACTCATTCACCACCCGAAAGCTCATCACATCTAGGTCACCTATCTGATTCTTATCGAGAAAATTGCCAGTCTCCTCCTCGGAATCTAATACGCCTACCCCTCTCGGCAGATTATTTCTGGCCCCATAAGGTTTGCCGCACGCCACGAAGGATGGGACATTTGGTCAGGCGACTCAATACTATACGTTCAACGGCACTAGATCCCACAGCACTACTCTCGCTACATCCATTATATATGACTTATCTTTCTTATGATCGGCCGCTATACAGACTCATCTCGAGCAAAATCTACGTGTTTTGACTCGACAATGGAGTTAGTGGCTCCAGATTCCTTTTTCTATTATGGCACGCAAACGGAAAGGATTCGATCAACTATGGGTCTGCTATTTGTCCCGATGATGACATTCCCACAACACCGGAGTCATACACTAAAATACTGTGTAGGACATAAAGTATGTCACTGTTTATGATTCTTGCAAGCTGATACCGAAGTGCAATACGAATACGTTCTGACTTGTACGCACGTGTAAAACATTGGCAAGACAAACACTCGTGTCTTGTGTCTTGTGTCTTGACTGTTGACCTTCTGTAACTCTGGCTAATTTTGTACCCGACACAGTAGTCCCGTGATCGATATCCAAGCATTGACGCATGCTATGTATCAAACGTGCGCCCTTCACAGCGTTCTCCTGCATCCCACCAAGCTTTAATGACGCTATAGAGTCTTCTCCCGCTAGGCCACAAATCATATAAACTTGCCAAAAGCCTTCATGTCAGCTTTGCGAGATTCCAATGATGAGGTTCTCTGTAGGAACGTACCGCGGTGTCGCAGCGACTGTTCTGCTGATTGGGCAGCGCGTTTTGGCTAGCCCGTCAATCTTCACGCAGATCGCATTGCTTGAGGACTCAAACTCAACACTGCTCCAATATCCGTCTCACTTTACGCAAAATATAGTGGTAAGCGCCCCCTTTCTAATATTGACTGAAGGTACAGCGCTGATCAATGCCGCTTTAGCCGAAGCTTATCCATTCACACAATGACTGTGAGATATGCACCTACAACCGTCGATAAACTTACCAAAACACGAATACAGACTGGCGAGATGTTCCGCTGTTGACGGCAATCAGCCTTGGTGTCGCGAGCGTAGAGGCGGACGTATGGCTCATCAACGGCACGCTTTTTGTAAGCTTGAACCCAAGTATATACCCCAACGACATTTGACAAGAAATAGGTTGGGCACGAACTCGCAGCTCTTTCGCCGGCTCGAACATTTGATTCTTTGTACATTGAACCTCTGGTCAATATCATTGAAGGTCAAAACGTTAAGAACGCATTTACAGTTAATCAGACTACACCAAAGTAAGACTTAATGAATGATCCGATGAGTATCCATTCACATTTGTATTTAAGCGGCGTATTCGATATGGCAGGCGACACGCCGCTGCAGCTCTTAGTTGACATCAAGACAGATGGGGTCGAGTACGCAGATTGTGTTTCTGTTCCTGACAATGGATACTTAAAATTCCTGATAGAGCATTGCCATTCATTCTGGAAGCGATGGAGCCGTTGCGCCAAAGGGGTTTCCTGTCTACGTTCGAAAATGGGACACTAAACCTTGGTCCAGTTCTCGTCATCGGCACAGGAAATTCACCCCTTGAACAAGTCAAGGCGCTTTCACCTCGTGACTATTTCTTTGATGCACCCTTGGATCAGCTCAACGATACGTCTTTAAACACGACATGGGGACCAACTCTGTCGCCCATCGCTAGCACAGACTATGGTTCAGTCGTAGGCTGGAGCGGCATAGGGAATATCAGCGATAACCAGAGGTCGACGATCGTTGGCCTCGTTAATGAAGCTCACAGCCTCGGCATACTGGCACGCTTCTGGGATACTCCAGGATGGCCAATAAATGCCAGAGAGAATGTCTGGCGGGAATTGATGAATGATGGTGCGGATTGGTTAAATGCGGATGATCTCGAGGCTGCGAGTCAGTTTTAAACTGATCTGTATCCGCTTCTCTGTGGATACAACTAAGAGTCTGCCAACAAATAGTGTTCCTAAGAATATATACTGATACGTTGTCAGTGCACAGACACTTTTCTGCTTGCTCGTAAGTGTGCCTCGGGCCACATCGAGTAACTCCGTTATAAGCGCCGCGTGATCCTACCGTTTTTCCGGATCCGCGTTTTCGGTTCCGATTCATGAAGCCACGGCAGCTTTCAGGTCTATTTCATCTTCTGTAACCGTCAGACAACGAATCGGCTTTATGGCTGAATATGTGATGTGGCAAGCTTACACCACACCGTCGAATTTCTCCTTCTTGCAAATTTGAGAAAGGGATACAGGTGAGAAAGTTTTTGCGTAGCTTCATCCCATCTTCAATTATGCCGGACGTATATTGAGGATTCTGCAACCAACTGGTGAGTGCTATCTGTCCAGATGCCAGAAGCCAGTGCTTACTGGATTGACTTTAACAAGAGCTCTAGTATACTGACTCTATGGCGGGTATGCCTCGGAATGTCCCTGATCCTTTGAGTTTAAACTTCGGTGATTTTCGTCCCCGCAGAAGATCGCCAATATCGGAAGGATTTTTATGGTTAACGACAAATGACGACGAGTGATGACTTTTGTCATGTTTAACGCAAAACTATACACTGGTCGTCGTGCGCAGCGGCCCGCGTGCAAGGGCCGTCGTACCTTTGTCGGTTTCGCTTCATGACAAGCTTATTGCGACAGGACAACTGACAGCAAAGATCCGACTATAAGAACATAGACGACGACACTCTCTGTTTTTCAGTAGGTTTGTTCTTGGCTGTTCTCCTGAAGATGCTGGGCAAGTTGCTCTCCCTCTTCGCCGTCTTGGCGAGCTCGCCATTGCTGGCGACCGCGACTATCGCGTCTCAGACTTACACTTGGAAGAATGTGAAGATCGGTGGTGGTGGAGGCTTCGTTCCGAACATTGTCTTCAACCCGTCGCAGAAGGGCCTTGCTTACGCGCGAACCGACATTGGGGGCGCGTACAAGCTCAACTCGGATGATACTTGGACACCTCTCCTCGACTTTGCGGACAACGCCCGCTGGAACTACTGGGGTGTCGATGCTCTTGCAACCGACCCCGTTGATCCCAAACGTCTATACCTTGTATGTGAAACCCCTCTTCCTCTTGATCATCGCTTCTAATGAGTATCGAAAGGCGACTGGGATGTACACGAACTCGTGGGATCCCAACAACGGACAAATTTTGATCTCCACTGACCAGGGTGCTACATTCACACCATCCGTTCTGCCCTTCAAGGTATTTTCATGACGGACCTGTAAATTATGCATTGTAACTGACGATCTTCACTAACAAGGTGGGTGGTAATATGCCTGGCCGCGGAATGGGCGAGGTGAGCGCTTCGATTCATTTCATCAAAGTTAGATTAATTAACACTACTCATTTAGCGCCTTGCTGTCGACCCGAACAAAAATAGCATCCTCTTCTTCGGAGCTAGGTCTGGGAACGGTCTCTACAAGTCTACAGACTACGGTGTTACCTGGGCCAAGGTCTCCAGCTTCACCGATACCGGTGAGTGTAATTTAAGACCGAATTACTATACCGAATTGAACTTGAGAGCTTAGGCTCCTATGCCCCCGACCCCACGGATACCACCGGCTACAACAATGATAAGCTTGGTATCTCATTCGTGACCTTCGACTCTACGTCTGCGACCAACGGAACTGCAACTCCCAGAATTTTCGTCGGTGTTGCCAATCTCGGTGCGACAAACATCTACGTTACCAATGATGGTGGTTCAACTTGTGAGTTCACCTATTTACACATTCATGACTCTCGTATACTGATGGTTCTCAGGGAGCGCTGTTGCTGGACAGAATTCGACTTATATCCCCCACAAAGGTGTTTTCTCCCCCGCTGAAAAGACGCTCTATGTCAGCTACTCGAACGGTGGTGGTCCTTATGACGGAACTCTTGGTAAGGATTTACTTTGGTTGCTAAAAACTTAAGTTATCTAATTAAGGCTCGCATTAGGATCTGTTTACAAGTACAATGTCAGCTCCTCGACCTGGACCGATATCACCCCCGCAACCGGTAGCGACCTCTATTTCGGCTTCGGTGGGCTGTCCATCGACCTTCAGAAGCCTGGAACCGTCATGGTCGCTGCACTCAACTCTTGGTGGCCTGAAGCGCAGATATACCGCAGCTTGGACAGCGGTGCTACATGGTCACCTCTTTGGGAATGGAATGGTTACCCGAACATCAACAAGTACTTTGCTTATGATGACTCTCTGGCTCCCTGGCTGGGTCCGGACTACGATGTGACCACGCTTGGAACTCTTCAGGCTGGTTGGATGATCGAAGGTCTCTCCATCGATCCCTTTGACAGCAACCATTGGCTCTACGGAACTGGTGCGACAATTTATGGAGGTCACAACCTCTTGAACTGGGATACCACGCACAACGTCACAATAAAGTCCCTCGCAGATGGAATTGAGGAGACTGCTGTCCTGGGCCTTATCTCTCCTCCAACTGGTCCGTCCTTGCTCAGCTCACTCGGTGATATTGAAGGTAAGACCTGATTAAATTCAAACGTGAGGTCGAGAATCTAAAAGTGCACCTCATTAGGTTTCGTCCACACTAGCTTAACATCTCCTCCGGCTGCTGAATACTCGAACCCGACTTGGGCGACTTCAATTGACATTGACTTCGCTGGTAACAAGCCCACGAATATCGTCCGTATCGGTACAGGTGATAGCTCGTCCGGCAAGCAAGTCGCTATCTCCACTGACTCTGGCGCTACCTGGTCTCAGGACTATGGCGCGGCTGATAATGTCACCGGCGGCAAGGTCGCATTCTCCGCCGATGGTGATACCGTGCTCTGGAGGACGAGCGGAAATGGTGTCCAGGTCTCACAATATACCAATGCTTTCACAGCAGTACCCACCCTTCCCTCTGATGCGCAAATCGCATCTGATAAGCTGAACAACACTATCTTTTACGGCGCTTCTGGAGCCAAATTCTACATCTCCACTGATGGTGGAAAGACATTCACGAGCCCAGGCACCCTTGGCTCTTCCACTTCTCCTTTCAAGGTCGTTGTCAACCCAGGTGTCACTGGCGATGTCTGGGTTTCTACGGATAAGGGTATTTTCCACACGACCAACTCCGGCGCGACCTTCACGCAGCTCTCTGGTGTTACGCAAGCGTGGGCAATTGCTCTCGGTGCACCCAAGACAACCGGTGGCTACCCTGCATTGTTTGCGGCTGCCGCTTTCGGCACTCAGGTTGGAGTTTTCCGCTCGGACGACGCGGGTGTGAACTGGGCGCAGATAAATGATGCCGCTCATGGCTTCGGTTCCTTGTCGGCCAACGTCCTGACGGCTGACCCACGCATCTACGGACGGTAAGCAGATGTCCTGCATCTTCAGAGAATGAAACTGATCCTCGCCATTAGTGTTTATGTTGGAACTAACGGTCGCGGCATCTTCTACGGTGATGCTTCCGGCACAGCTCCTCCGTCCACGGTCACCGCAACCACAGCCTCTACAACAGCGACCACTACCACAACTTCAAAAGCGACTACGACTACTACCTCAACAACCTCCCAGTCCACAACGACAACTACTTCGACAACAACCAAGGCCACGACTACCACATCCACCTCGACTAGCGCGGCTTCCACTGCAACGCAAACTGTATATGGCCAGTGCGGAGGTTAGTGGAATTTACACCAGATCCTACGGATAGTTACTGAGCAGTTCCTCGTAGGTACCGGATACACCGGCCCTACGGTCTGTGCGACGGGCTCGACCTGCACCTATGGCAACGCTTGTAAGTAAAAGTCCCTCCTGTTATGATCGGCCTATTCCTACGCGATGCTCATGTGTCTTCACATAGACTACTCCCAGTGCCTACCGAGTTAAGTTAAGCGTTCTCGAGGGAAAGAGTCGCGATGCCAACTTCTCCTGAAGATTTGATGGCTTGTTAGTTTTAAAACTAAGGTCGTCTTCAGTAAATTGTAAAATCTAGTTTTCTCCGGGATAATATGGTTATGTTTTTCTTTATACATTCGAGCACGGCCTGCCAGTGAGCCCTGAGCCTGAGATGCTGATGACGTCATCATTGTGTGCCTGGTCGGCTTGCTCATACTACAGCCTGACTCGTCACGGTCGGAGGTGAGGCTTGCCATCTTATCTTCTCTCTGTGACCTTCATGCCAAAGCGTCGGCGTGTCGCAACTTCTGCTCAGCAAAGCAAACGACATGCTGGCTCCCATTCCTTCGGCGCAGCCTCTGCCGACGATAGCCCAAACCGTCAACTAACATCCGAGAATAACCCTTCCTCGTCTGCGTTCTCAGTCCGGTCCATCAAGCCTTCCAGTCCGCCTTCTCTATCTAATATATGTATAAGAGTATTCGCAGAGAATGCATTGAGGCTTTTCGATGAGGATAACAAGGAATCTTCGGTTGAATGGATTCGAAATCTACCCGATTCAGTCACCATGAGGCTATTTACTGCCTTGAAGACAACGTATCCAAAGCTACTCAGTCATGCGGTCATCACAACTGTGCGCAAGTGAGGTTACTCAAGGACGTCCATTTGCTAATGTCTGGTGTACTAGTAGTACTTCATGCGGGGGAACTCACTTCAACTTAGTGAAGAGCTTCCCATCAACAAGGAAACCTTAGGAGCAATTTCGCGTGTTATGGGTCGAAACCTACGCACTCTAGAGTTGCGTGGATTTGACAAGTTCTCAGACAGTGCGTTCGCCTCAATGGTCACTCGGCTTCCATTGCTAGAAACGTTGAATCTCAGGTACTACATCTATAAATGTACTTCTTCAACTTTTATGTTTATCATACAATCTCGTAGTAATTGCACGAAGGTTGGACCGCTCACTGTTGAAGCAGCTGGTCAATCGTGTCCTAAACTGCGAGATTTGATCCTAAACTTTACAAATGTCACAGCTACATGTCTTGGTCCCCTTTTAACAGGAAATTCATGCCTGGAGACATTGAAGCTTGCCGGTGTGCAGAACTTGGTGAGCATTCATCATCTAGCTAGCGACAACACATTTCAGATGTCTTCAGTCTGATTCTACAGTGTTGAAATTATTGTCAAACATCTCACCTCTCGGAAAGGAACAAGATAGTCATCCTCTCAGCCGCCTAAAATCCTTGAAGCTCAGGTATAATACTATGTCAGACGCCGGCATACACCCGATCCTCATCCACACCCCTCGACTTGAACGCCTGGACCTGTCTTTTACTCTACTCCAACACATTCAATTTCAACAACCAATTCTTACCCTGCAAAAGTTGTCCCTCACGTCAACGTTCATCTCGACTTCCGACCTTGTCAATTTAGTTAGTTGCCTTCCCTCTTTAAAGGTATTGAACATCGGCGCGTTAGGTGTCAGACCGGGAGCTACGACGTCTATCATGAACTCTACCGCAATGACTTTGACGGACGACGCCCTACGGCAATTGACGGATGTTCTTTTGGATTGTCCTCATATTGAGTCCATTAATCTGGTACAGAATGCGAAATTAGGATCAACGAAAAGACAGGATAGTGCATTGGCTTACTTTGTGCGACATGTCGGAAGGAAGTGCAGAGTGGGTCTCTTTACACGCTTATAGTTTATTGTCAAATTCGACTCAGAAACCAATAACAGGTCCTGAACCTATCAGGAATCCCCTCCTTTCGATCAGAGGACCTCTCTGGACTACTGCCGGATACCGGACAGGAAGGCTCTCGGTTAACAACACTAATCTTGAACAAAACAGGCATCGACGACGACGCTTCCACTTGGATATCAAGTTGTCGGGATCTTGAGACTCTGGAAGTAGCAGAGACACGGATCTCAGGCAAGGCCCAGTGATTCAGCATCACACAAAAAGGGTTGCTGACGATTTCATGTCCATAGCGGAAGGACTATTTCCTATCATCGATTCCTGCCAACGTTTGTCAAAGCTGAATCTCACCGGATGCAGAAGCATAAAAGTGGTTGACCGCCGAAGGTTCTTCGAGGTTGGTTTTCCCCGTAATCAACAGTATCGCATCCTACTGAAACAATCGTGTAGGCTTGGCAAGAGGGAAAATAGGGGATTTAAATCGCTTGGATTCTCAGCCAGATATGTCCGAGTTATGGGAAAGATAATAAATTATGCTGTATATTAAACTGGATGTGTTAGCGGAGAAAAAGGAAGACAAAATGCGGATAATGAAGTCAAATTCAAGCTGAAGTTCCCACCCACAAAGAACCAAAGCGGGGTGTTGGCTTTACGAGGTTCAAGATAGGCTGAACATCCTGTTCCAGAGCCGTGCTTCCCGCTCGGTGCTTGCTGAGCTCAATCGCTGGAGAAGTAGGCGATTTGATACCAGAAGTTCTCTTTTGTGTGGGTAGTAATGGTAACAGGAGAAGCCGAGCGTGCGTGAGGGCTCTGGAAACATTTGTTGGGGCACTTTGTGACACAGCGAGCTGAGATTCGGGCAGTCGCTACGAATCAATTAATAGGCATGTGAAATTGGATGAATAATCGGACGTAACATACCTGGCGGACATGCTCAAGCGTTTCATCTAGGAGTTCGATGCTAGACGACAACCTTGTGCCCCATTCTTCGCTGATGACCTTGAGTAGATATAAATCATAATAATCATATGCATCCACATCTGTCTTTTCGTTTTCCATGGTATTCGTAACTTTGCGACTGAAATCTTGCAAGACCGTTGAAGCCACAGTTTGTCTCAAAGTTTGGTTGCTAAAGAAGCCAAAACTTTGTATGGCATCTACTAATGAAAGTAGTGCGTCAACAAGCGCAGAAGAGGGTCCAAATGGTGCGACTGCAAAAGAATAACATTGATATCTGTGCTAACAAGAGCAAGTCAAACAGCCCACCTGAAACTGGACTGGACATATTATGCCGTGCATCCTTTAAGAAGCTATCCTTTGCGGTAGAGGCCACTCGAACAGACCAAAGTTTCAAGCTTAGAGTGAACACTTCTCGGGCATGCGACGCAAATTCTTTCGACATAGAGGTGTAAGAACTTGTACGTGCCCATGAGGACGGTTCTTTGACATACCTGACTGGGAGCTTAAGGAACATCGCATGTTTCTCGCTATATTGGAGCAAGATACTTTGTCGGCTAAACGACCTACAAAGATTATCCTTCTCGAGTGCTTTTCTAACACAGCCATTTGTTGGAGGAGCCATCGCTCTTGAAAGAATAAAGCCTCACCAGACTCGCCGCTCTCACGAAGAGCTGTCTCCAATATCGATAACAGCCGGGTGGCTACTGCATCAGACGACGAAGCGAAGAGACCCTCGAGCCGCCTTCCGAACAAAGCTTGAGCCTAAGCGATAACGAATTTAATGAGACTTACTCACTCCCGGTAGCTAGTATCCGTCATAACACATTCCGAATCGGTTTTTAGTCGCGCAGTAGCCACGTCAAGTGATGCCACAATTTGTTCCAGAAGTGGAGTCGTACCTTCCAAACGGTAACCGATTGCATGCTTATACCGATCAAAGGAAGTATTGACATGTGAAGCGCCAAGGTGAATATGCGTGATGGACGGGACTGGCGGAGCCGACAGGAGGAAGTCGGCTGGGCGAATATCTATGGAAATTCCCGTGAATGAATAGAAACGACGAATTCGATCGACAATGAAGTACCTAGCCGGCTGCTTTGTTGCAAATCTTCGACTGCTGCCAACGAACTCCGGAATTCGTCTTCAAACGTCGCCGAAATGACTTCAAGAGCCGACTTCCATATTTCTTCCATTCGCTTGATGCAAATATCACCCATGAGTGCACGCAAGACATGTTGATCTTCTTCCCCAACACGGGTATTCGACGATGACAGCCATGCCCGTACTGAGGTTTGAACATCCCATACGCTTTTGATGGTCTCCAAACGCCCTAACCACGAAGACCCACTATTTCTCAGTTGATCGGTAGCCCTGTTGAACCAGACCTGTAATTTGCCGTCAAGTACGGACTGGCTAATGGTTGACGAGGGTGACCGCATGTCTAAGAATGGCCTATAGGAGCGGATATCCGACGGCAATGCAAGGAAATGGGTTGAATTCGGAAGAGAGGAGAGCAGAGTTTGGGTGGAGAGACGGAGTTCCACAGGAAGTGATGGATAATTCAATGGCTTACCCTCGGTCTGCAAAGCTTCCAGTGCCTGCTTGATCAACGAGGGTTTCCCGGCTGACACTTCGCGAAACACTTCGCGCGCCGTTCCAACGGTATTCGTGATAGCATTAAAGACTGTTTGGATCACGTCGCAGACTTCCTTTGTTGTCTTCCTCTGTGATCTTTCCGCTGATGTTCCTGGATGCAAGGGTTGCCAGGAGCTTTCAATCGATTCAAAGAGAAGCTGCATAGAGCGGGATCGCTGCTTGAGCAGAACATCAAGCGCGTCCGACAACGGCAAGGAGTCCAGCAAGTGTAGGCCCAGCAACGAATCGCAGACTTCCTGCTCGAAGGTTCATATTATAAGCATTGTTTAATTCAGACGACCGGAAGGATAGATGACATACATACGAATTCATAGTCAACTCCCGCAGGGATAACGTAGCTTTATGAGAAATCTGCGTCCGAAATGGTGCAAGATTCTCCCATTGGCGCTGGGCGATTGGAAATTGCTCCTGAGGACAAACAATTCAATAAATTGTATGATATACTACATACGGGCACGAACCTTGACATTGATACCATAGCTTTCCCAACGCAGCAGCAAATCTTCTGATCCTTCGCCGAGGACTGAACGGTACACTACACGCGACAGTAAGAATAACCACGCTGCTTGGAAGTACTTCTTTCTCTCTAACAGACGCCAGAGGTGTTCCGAAGCATCGAGTAACAATTTAAGGTGAGCTGCTAGCGACTGCAGTACCTGCAATTGCACGTCTAGCTTTATTTCAGCACCGTGAATGCAAATTCATTGACGAATGTGTCCTTACCTTTCCCGCTCTGTCTGGCATTAGCAGCATTGGCCACTAAATGATAGTCCGTCCCTACTACTCGCTTCACCTCTGAAATTAAAGAAACAACATGCGCAGACGAGTCCGCCATTGCAATGATTGAGGTGGAAGCCTGAAGAAGGTCACGATATCGTTCCCTGTTCAATGAGAGGGTTAGAAATTCATCACAGGTTGACTTTAGGCGTGCATACCCAACCATCAGCCGAAGCTCCTCTTGTTTGGCGTCTACATCTAATCTGTTATTCAGTTAGAGAGGAGGTAGAGACACTATCGGCGAACATTACCTTAACTTGTTCAGGACTGTCTTAACCTCATGAACGGTGTATTTTGAGAATATTTCGTCCGGGTCCATAGAGTGGAGTTCGTTTTTCTTGCCGTTGACAGCTAAAGTAGATGGTATTCGAAGTCCAGCCCCAGCTTCGCCATTCACGTTATGAGAATTAGTCCGAGAGGGCCTCACAGCCTCTTGCTGTCCTTTCGCCATGTTTACTGTCAGGAAACGGGGTCTTCGGTGTACGAGTCTGATTTTCAGTTAGGGAGCATGTCAGGAGTGTCGTCGTTGTCCAACGAAGAGCCCGTGAGTCGGACGAGCTGCTAACGAGCAAGGCACTATAGCTCAGGATGCGAGCAACTTGTAGAATACGTCGAGAGTCGATAGAGTCAACTTGAGGAATGAACGAATAGGTCCAACTTGAAGCTACCAGTCACCAGTGTATGATTCCACTCAGTGTGCCAGTGTCAATGGTGAGCTCTCGTGACGGGCTTTGCGTGGGAACTTGAACATTTGAGTCCCACAAGCGTAGAACTTCAATGAGTCCTGCGCATGCTTCACCTTCAGGAGCTCCCATCACGTCTTCAGGTTCGCCGAACCGCCCTCGACATCACCTAACATCCTCAAACAGTCATAAGGCACTTTCAAAGGCATTGCTTGGACTGATCTTATCTTGGCTTGGGACTACCGAAAATGCGGAAATATCGACCGATTGGCTCTTCCGAATTGCATTCGTCTCTTCTCGGGCTGTCGTACAGTCTCATGTCAAGGGTTTTTAATCCTACGCCCATACAAACCTATCGCTCTACCGGTAGGGCCGGACGCCTGTATCAAGCTTTACCCTATAATAGATTCGGAATGCCAGTTACTAAGCTTTTGTCGGCTGTACGGTATACATATGTATATCGGCTAGTACCTCTCGCGCTATCTACAGCTTACTGGTTTATTTACACAACCATCAGCACAAGCCGATCACTCTTTTTCGTTCTCAAATAGTGGAGCTCATGCGCAGCGCTAACTGGCGTCAACGACCAGACCGTGAAGGTCAACGTCGGCGATCTCTAAGATGGATCACCTCTAGCTTTGCCCAAGTCATGTCTGTAATTTGCCATCGATTCTATAACCAGGCTCTTGCCGTCCTGGGAGATCAACTGCGGGCATACCCAATGGACATGGAACCTCGAAGTTAAGGCAGCAGCCTGTTTCGTACTTCTATCACCTCCTCGCTATTGACTTGACCCGCCGCGTGCGGGTCATGTTGCTTCATGTTGATGCTGCGCATTCGTCTCTTTCCAGTCTTCGTAAGCCCCGATATGCAACTGGATACATAAATTCAGCCATGAAAAGTGGGATAGGAACATAATCGCAACTTCAACCTCGCACTCTCCCTCTCAAGAGCTCCTCTAGGAAAACAAAAGCTAGCTACATAGTTATGCCAGGAGTACCCGGAAAACAAAAGCCTAGTAATCAGAACTCTTTTCGCGTGCACACCCAAGAGTCTCTCGGATCGACCGGCGGCCAGCCTAGACGGGCTAGGGCTTGCACAGAATGCTCTAGGCGTAAAATCAAGGTAAAGAAATTTTGATGATGCCTCATTTTCTCTATTTTTTTTGCTAATTTTCTTTCGCTTTAGTGCAATAAAGAAAGCAGTGATGGGGGTGCAGGGACCTGCAGTGGTTGCGTGAAGAAAGGGGTTACGGATTGCAAGTTCTAAGTCGATAATCGTAAGGGTCCGCACTTGCTTGAATCAATGTGGCTCTGAACATTGAACAGCATCCCTAGTTATAACACTGTACTCTCTCCATACGATCCACTTAGAGGACGGTAAAACTCAATTTACCGATTAATATGCATGATAAGCACAGTGGCAAATATATCATGTTGTGAAGTTTAATAGCTCTGAGGCATATCGTAGGCTAGTTCTGGATGTACGCAGAGTGCTACCATCATGTTGAATGGACTTCATAGACAAAGAGGGAATTGGCTATCTTTCAAGTTGTGATTAGTTGAATCTTCTTAAATATGATGAACGTGAGAATTCAGTGCCAGTGGTCAATGATTAAAGTTCAACTTGAAGCGTAATGCCAGTGCCGTGTGATAGCCTGAGTACCGCCGGCGGCAGCCTCCGAGATCAGCGATCATCATCGGCTGCCGTGACATGAACTGGTTGACCTTCAACCACAACAGGCACTGTGAACTGAATCATCGTCACGGGCTCATTGCGCATTTCCTCTCAAAGACAATATCTATTTGATCTTGTCATCAATATCTCGTATATTGGATGAGCAACCTTTGGCTTAACTAGCTGGAGGTTATGAACTCTCAGGCTCACTAAACGCAACATTTCGCCTTACTACAAGACACAGAAACAACGATGGTTAGATACTCCGATTCCAAAGCAACTCCCGGACACCATCCTGAATATAACCGCTAATTTAGTCTCACTGGCGACGGAATGCGATGGGCTTTGTGGACTAAAAGTAGTCTGTTAACCTACTACGACTACTACCTCTTTAAAGACAATTCTTTCAGACACCTCCATTCGCGCTCATACTTTCTTGGAATCGGCGATACATGGCCTCCGAATGCGAAATCTTCGACAATCTCGTATATAGGCTTGTGCATTATAAGCGCCAAGAGGATGTACTCGCCTGAGCGTACAATCCACAACGAAGCCGCCAATGACTCTTACATGAACGCCGAATGCTCTTATCATAGAGAATGCCATTACAGGCCATCGAAATCTTCTTCCATACGCACCACGATTGCTAAAACTGCGTAGACCAACTTCTTCCTCTTGCAGTGGACAAGCCTCAACAAATGTATAAAAGACTTGCTTTCTCGCAGGTTGTTTTCACTCATCTCTCACAGCAAAGTAGCTAAAGCAGCAGCATCTCTATTAACATGTCATCAAAAAACACCTCGAACATCTTCAAGAACTATGATCAGACGAGTCTCACGGCAACGAAAGGTGTTCCAAAGCGCAACAAAGCGTGTGCAGAGTGCGCCAGGAGAAAGATCAAGGTGAGTGATTAATCCTAGTTATAGGCTTATGCTGATGAGTTCGTTAGTGTGATAAAGAGGCGCAACTCTCAGGAATTTGCACGAAATGTGCAGAGAAAGGCTACGAAACGTGCTATTGACTGGTCCTGGATGAAGAAAGGTAGAGAGACGAGTAGGTCAAGTTTCTTCACCATGGTCTAAATGTTTGCTGATACAGTATTAGGAATGCTACGGTCCGAGCTCGACAGAATCTCCGAAATCTACTCTTCCAAAGTAACCAGATATAAAATTATATACTGTACAATACAAATGATTTAGCATGTATGTTCTGAGCTTGTCCTTGCAATCCGACACAATTAATCTTATTACCAGTGTGCTTCATCCATTGGTTTCGACGACCAACACTTACTCCGCATACGACAATTATTTGGGCAAACGCATTGCAACAAAGTGAGCAATCCTGCGCAATGACACACATAAGACGGACGACAGACACAATCCATACAGACATTCTAGCCGCTGCTAAACGACCAAAACCACAAGCCCATTAGAACGTATAGCAGACTCCTTCTCTGCTTTTAGCGTTTTTACACCTGGTGATGTAAATGTGAGTGTAACATGCCCGTTCACATCTGTGACCTTTCCATCTACAGCCGCCCCTTCTATGGGAGATCCTGACGAGCCATCTGTCACAGTCAAGACGACGTCTTTATTCACTCTTGTCGTTATCGGTCCGGTGAGTTTAAGGAAAGCGTTGGCATTGAAGGCATCGAAGGCCCATAACACCTCGTTACCAAACTTCACCTCTTGCTGGCATCCACCAACCGGAGTGAACTGGAAATCGAGCAAGAGGCCCCAGAATTGACTGTCGGTCTCAGTGTCCCCTCCGATGCTTGTGATGAAGAAATCGTCAAATTCATCGTCGAATGTGCTAAAGGAGAGTTAATGAATCATCAGTGGTCGACTACATATCTTAAGACACATCGGAGCATACCCGTCGAATGAGAAATGATCCAAATGGGCTGCATCGTCTAACGCAGTTGTGCATGTTCCATCCGGCTTTGGGTTTGCGTTGAGGTTCAGCCCATTGCATTCATGCGAGCCGCCGGACGGCGTCGAAACGACATGACCACGAGTAAGGATAGGTCCTTCGAAGATTGTCCTGTGCAGGCCCTCCACGCGTAGGTTAACAAGAGTTGACGTGGTTATGTTCGCCTTTTTTTCTAGGAACGAAGAAGGTATGGCGCCCACTAAGGGAGAGATGACGGCGAAAATCGTGACGAACACAGAGACTAACATAATCTCGCACTGTCAGACCAAAAGCGAAAATGGAGGCCAGGGAGAGGACAGCACAGCGGGGAAAGTCATCCTTTATACCTCCTGCAGCGAGTGATTTGCTTCCGTGAGAATGATATGCGACATTTTCTGGGCCTGAGCGATCAGGAACAGGATTTTGACAGAAGGTTATAAGCGTGTCGTATGGGTACTGTATTTCTGAATGGCGGAGAAAGTACGCTCTTGCGGTGTCAGGTGTTGAATCAGTTTAAAGAGCTTGTATTAATGGACGAGCAGCCTTAGTCCTGTTCTGCCAGGCTGCAAAGACAGGCACTTATAATGAAGAAGTCCTGATCAGACGCCGCTTCCTCTACGTTTATAGATCTAAACGATCAATGAGAGTGGCTTCAACTGGAGTGAATGTAAGGTGCCAGTTTTCAGATACAGAGTGGCCGGTCGTACCCGGCAGGCACAACACCATTGACAGTTCATGGGAGTCCTGGCAGCGTACGCCTTCAAGTTATCCACGGTAGGGTTACAAAGACTGGACTAGGCTGGTTTCAAGACAAGAGTTTACACCAAAGTCCAGGCGGCGATGAAGTCTTCAATTCGGAGGTTCATTCAGATAACAAGGCCCGTCTTCGTCTTAAACACGCATTAAAGAAAGTGAAAAAAGAATCCTATAAAGTCGAGCTGTGAGCCTGGTATGACGAGCGTGACCAAATCGAGTATGGCTTGCCTTTTCTGACAGTAGGCAAAGTGGCCTGTGAATCTCTTTCATGCAGATGGATAGTCTTATACGACAACATTTGTATAGATCTGAGGATAGCTAAAATATCATATGCGAGCTTATTGTAATATACCTGTAAAAGTGAAGAAGGGAAAGTCGTCCGACACTCGTGCGCATTAGTTCATTGACTGTCGCTTTTTTGCTTGCTCTTGCTTCTCGAATCAGAACCAGCAACGCCAATATCAACCTCACCGACGCTCTTTCTTCGTTCTGTGTGCACTTTTCTAGCGTCAGACGAGCCTTCGGACCCAGGAGAAGCTGTTTCGGCAGAGGGAGCGCTCGCGCCCAGTTCCATAGGAGGAGCAGCAGAAGACGCAATACGTTGATCCAGCGCTTTCAACGCCAAGGCCCTGAGCATAGTCGACATTAGAGAAGGCTCTCAAACAATAAACACATGTCTCACCGTCGCCTTTCCGCCTCCGCTCGTGGTCCGCCCGGGAGCTGTGAATAGCCACCAGATTCAATATCAGAGCTAGCGCCAGGGATGATATGGAAGCGAGTAGCAAGCGAATGGGCAAAGTTGCTAAGAATTGTTATAGGTGTACTAGAAATTTGCGCGATTGAGCATTCAACGATTCAGAAAGTAAAGATGTACGTACTGAATAAAAGGAGGGAACCAGTAGACGAAAGCAAAAGTCTCGCTTCGGTCTCCATACGAGTCTCCCATCACCCCATCAGCTTTGTTCTTCTTATAGAAGCGTAAGTAGACCCAAGCAACTAGCCAGCCAAATTGGATGATGATCCAAGGAGACTGGAAACCCAAAAACACCATTGCTGTTGAGAGCGTCACGTAGGCCATGGGCAAACGCTTAATGCAATTCTGATCAGCTTGAAAACAACATGCAACGAGCGCCAATCGTACCTTTACCCTAACCTTCAATACACCGAACACTTGAACTTGGTGTTCGGGAATTAATTGCGTAAACGCAACAAGGATACCCGTTTGTAGTGCCATTTGCCCGTGATATTCCATTCCATATCTTTGGTACTGGGTAAGGATGTTGAACTAAAACTGAGTACTTGAATGCTTACAGAAGAAAATCTGCTCTGAAGAGCACGAATTCTAACCAGTTCACAATGAATGATATGAAGTTCGAGATCGCAGTCACGACGAGAATAAATTTGAGCGTCTCGACAGACCCCCATAAACGCTCCAAATATCGAAGTGAAGCAGGGACGAAAAGTAGCGTGAAAATAAGCTAAATGACAGTTATGTTTTGTTAAGTGAGGAGTTACGCAGGGCTCACCTCAACGATTGTCGTTTCTACTAGGCCTGCCGTTACAAAAGTCCATGGATAAAAGAGGCTTGCACCAGGGATAAGCGTCAAGTACGGCGTTGAAAACGGAGCGTCACTGCGCCATTCTATAAGAAGGTAGAGACAAGAAAAGCCGATTGTTGCTGCTGTGAGAGACTTTGTCACGATCGGAGTAGAGGAGATGATTTGCAAGGGCGAGGTCAGTATTGCCATCGTGAACGTGCAAATGGTCTACCAGTGACGCGTGCAATCTCTGGAAAACGACGACGACCTCGAGTTCCTTTCGCCCGTCACTCCTTGAACCTGCCTATTTTCTGTACGACGACTTCTCCCCGTTACTTCGTAACGAACTTGTCGAGCCCAAGGTCGGAAGTGAAGATGCAGGGAAGACGCAGATTGAACGTCTTGAAGAATGCGCGTCTAACTTCATCAGGGAATCTTCTTTTTCACTTAAGGTTACTTAAACGGTCTGAAATTTACTGAAGCCCTGGGAAGTGAAATTCTACTGATTTACTGATTTCAGGCATGTGGTTTCATTATTCAGGAAGGGGCCTGCTGAAATCAGTGCCGTCGACTTAAATCAGTGCTTCAGGCATTCAGTCTTCAGCATTCAAGCATATCAGAAGTTTTTTTCTGGCATTCGAATTGCAGTGCTCAAGTGTATAAGTTTGTAAGGGGTTCAAGTAGTTCATTCCATAAGTAATTCATCATTTAATCATATAAGCAGACTTTTTTGTCTGTCGGTTTGCAGTACTCAAGCGTGTAAGTGCGTAAGAGGTTCCAGAATTACTTCATTTCCACAAGTAATTTAAGACAATAAGTAGAAATCAGTGCATCAGTGTCACGGTCCCTCAGTAGCTACACCACGGCATCCTGAACCAGATTGTATTTTGCCACTTCTGCCTCGCTGGCAGGCTGTTCCTCGGCATATTCAGAGAACGAATGCCACTGCAAGTTGATGGTAGTAAGAGCTTGAATACAGTGGCGGGGTGATGGGTCAAAGCCGAAGCTCACCAGAGATCGACCTGCTCTTAAAAGTCTGCGCCGTCCGTAGCCGAATCCCATAATGAACCCTCGTCCTCCTCGCGATCGCCCTCACCTTCCCAGTCCTCTCTGCCTGCGTCATTCTCTTCGCCCTCAAAACCTCCACTGCGTCCATAACCCACGCTGAAATTCTCGTCCGCATCCTTGTTCTCATCCTGATCCTGATCCTTGTCCTCCTCCTGATCCTTGTCCTCGACCTCGTCTCCCTCGCCAAGCACACTCTCGTCCTCCATTATCGTCTTCCCTATCCTTGAAATCCTCGACTTCTTCGCCGTCATTATCCTTATCCTCCTTGCACTTACTACTTCTAGTAGCGCCCTCGCCATATGTATACTCGCCGCTCGCATCCGCGTCTCCAACGTCAAGATACAGGGAGAAATCCCTGCCAGTGACACCCGATCCAACAAGTTCGGTGTTCTTTCCCGCACTAAAATCTTCAATGGAATTGTAAGCTGCTAGGCGGGATCGGACCTTCTCCCAGTTTGATTCAGTAAAAAACGAGGAATTCGACAATAAGTTAACATAGTCGTCCGTATGAGGCTGCCACAGAGCACTGGTGAAGTACCACTCAGCGCCACCAAACTCTTCTTTGATCTTTTGCAACCGGGCCACTTGCTTGTCGATTGCAACCTTGACCTGTTCATGAGAAATTCAGCGAATAAAGCCACTATAAGAACTGAAGTAGATAGATACCGCGGTTGCCGCAAGAGCGAGGGCACCAATAGGCTTTCCTATTGTGTTTTTATCCAGTACTTTATGCCGACCCAGGGCCAAGACTAGGTGTACGGACAACACTGAGATTACAAGATCAGAGCAGAACAACCCTTGCTTCTGTACTTTCAGAGTCAATGCAGGGATACGAAGGGTGACATGGGGCAAATTTTTACATACCTTATCCATACTATGCCAGCTTTCCCAGAGGAATGGTTCAGCTTTCTTCTTGTCGACCATCGTCTGCAACATCTTCACAATTTCTTCGGTCTCCACCGACTTAGAACGCTCGTTGCCGACGAAACTCGAAATTGATTGTTCGGCTTTCTCGAACAATTTCTTGCGCCAACTATCAGAGCATCTCTGGGCTGCCTACAGGGCAGATCATACTTGATTCAAAATGGCCGATGAAAGACAATAAGGGATGACTCAACTAAAGAACAGATGTCGGCCAATTGCGTGTCGTAACTAAGTTCGACAGAATCAAACACCTTCCCCCACAAGGCTCCGATGGACTTATTGTCCGGGTTTTGCCATGGAGTTGTGGACTTTCCAACTGTGCGATACAGCGAAGGCAGAAGAATGTGAGTCCAGCCTGCCTGAGTTCCGGGAGGGAGACACTGATTCGTTGCCCTTTTTTTGCCGGGAGCGCGGGATCCCTCCCTTCCGATACTATTTCTATCCTTGTCCTCAAGCCCTACAGATGTCTGCATTTCTGCAAGTTAGTGGATGTATATCATAGACATGATTTGATTAACGCACAGAGCTAGTAGTCCGAGAGACTTTGCGATGACCAAGATGAGCCTTGGTTGCGAGCACTTCGGGTTCAGGACTGATGGATACTGTCGTCATCGCAGGTGATTGTGCTCGTGGTGTTAGCGACACCTCACAACCACTTGCCTGTTAAAGGAGCCTTGAATTAGTACACGAATCAATTGCAGCAATTAGCTCACACTTGCAATATGTTGCGCATGAGCCGCCAGAGACCTCTTCAAATTGCGAATAGAAGTAGAAGATTTCATCTGTAGCAATTAGAGGAATTGTTACCAAGAAAAGCTCGAAGAGAATTGAATACCAGTATATCAGCCTGAGAATGACTGTCTTGCAGTTTACTCTTGTTACTAGTAGTGAGGTTCAAATCCTTGTTGCTTAATCAGAAATGATATGAAATGGAGATTAGAAGGATTAACACTAACTGTCGAGGCAGCCTGTGATGACGGCTTCTTCATATACACGTTCATGCTAGTCTGTTTTAGATAGTAAGGAAGTGATCTGAATATTGGGTGGAAATGCAAGAATTACCACGGCATGCGAGTTAGAGTTGTTACGACCGTCGGGAATTGTAGCGGGAAACAGTTTCGGGAAACTGGAATTCGCGACAAGAACCCGCGTTCGGGAATCTGGATTCGCGACTGGGAACGAGCGTGGGAATTCAGGCGGGAAACGCGCGGGATTCTATCCAGGCGCGTCGCGGGATTCTCAAGGCCAGCTAGGACTCTTCACTGCTTTGAACGTCAAGTAAGCGGATCCCTAAGGAAGCACTCCACAAGTAAGTATTGCGCAACTAACTACACAGGAGAAAAGAGAGAGATCGCACCTAAGGAAGCACTCCACAAGAGGTCAAAAGTGGGGTGCTCCTTACGATGCCTACAGCTATTTATCTACTTCGTAAAGACTGTATAGTTAATCTACGCTAAGTGTCCTTGCGCAATGCGCACCTATCTACTACAAACGATACATGCTACGACCGCACTGCTAGGCATGTCTATCCCGTCTCTCCAGATGGCTACGGCCTGTCCGTGGACGTCAGCGTCCGGTCCGGGGCCGCGACTAGCCAGACTAGGTATGCCAGACTGTTGCAGGTCGTCACCTTGAGGTACTAACGGATTAATGAGCGTATGTTGATAAGTGAATGTACGTGTGCCGTGGCGGGTCGTCGTAAATGAGTGTGTGTATGCGTGCATGGTTGCCGGGACGGTGGTGCGGGATAAGTCACGTGAGCATGGGATCGTGCGATTCGGGAATGAGGTTTCGCGCGGGGAATCCAATGGCGGGATTCTCCCCGCGGGTTTGTCTGCTCATGTCGGGATCCTTGGCGGGAAGGTGCGGGAAATGAGAAAAGGAGCCCGGGATCTCGACATTACCCCCCTCCAAAGGCGCAACTCCGGGGCGCCAAGCTTGAATCTTGCTCAGGTCACAGAGCTTGATAGCGTTGACTTCTCGAGGGGCGTCCGGGTGTTTTCGATAGAAACTGCGAATTTTAGCCTTTGCATTACCCATATCCTTTGCGGGAATCCATGTATCTTCCGCGCTCGAATATCCCTTCCATCGTACCAAATATTCAAATCTCCGTCTAAACCGTCTAGCATCCAGAACCTCTTCCACCTCGTACTCCAGATCTCCTTCTACTTCGACTGGGGGCGGCGGGGGTTGCGTTCGACCGGGAATGTCGTCTTCGTGGTATGGCGAGAGCAGCGATACGTGAAATACGGGATGAATCTTCAGCGACGCGGGGAGTTCGAGTTCGTAGGTGAGGTCACTTAGCTTTGCCTTCACTTTATACGGCCCTAGTCGTTTCGGTAATAATTTGCGCGCTCCCGGTCGCCGAACGTTCGTCGCCTCGAGCCATACTTTATCCCCGACTGCGTACTGCGGGGCCTCATTGCTGGCCTGATCGTAGTGCTGCTTCATGCGCTCTGCCGCAACCTCCAAAGCCGCTCTTGCCTCTTCCTGTGCCTGCTGAAGCTCCTGTAGTCGTGCGTCCGCGGCGGGGACCGTGGATAGGCCGTCGCTCGGGGCAATCGTGAATTCGGGATTGTAGCCGTAGACAAGCGCGAACGGGGATTGTCGTGTTGCCGCGTGCGCTTTCGTGTTGTGCGCGAATTCTGCCATTGGGAGTAATCCGGCCCAGTTTTCTTGTCGTGTATCTATGAAAGCCCGTAAATATTGTTCCAGCTCTTGGTTTACCCTTTCGGTTTGCCCATCCGTCTGCGGGTGATACGCAGTCGACGTGGTACCCTTGATACCGAGTCGGGAAAAAAGGGCTTTCATGAACTGCGCGACAAACTGTGGTCCTCGGTCGGATATGATCTGGCGGGGGGTTCTGTGCAGCTTCCAGACGTGCTGCAGGAATAGTTCCGCAGTTTCCGGTGCATCAATGTCAGACGTGGTCGGGATAAAATGCGCTTGCTTGGTGAGACGGTCGACCACCACGAAAATTGCGTCGTAATCCTCAGATCGGGGGAGCTGGGTGATGAAATCGCACGAAATCGCCTGCCAGGGGCCCTGCGGGATTTCGTTCGGTTGCAGGAGTCCTACCGGGCGTTGGGGATCGGTTCTTCGTGCGTGCGCAGGTATCGCATCCCGAAACGTATCGTTCTACGAAGTTAGACATCCCTGGCCACCAGTAGTTGCGGCTTACCATCTCAAACGTTTTCCAACGTCCAGGATGTCCGGCAGGGAGACTGTCGTGGTAAGTCTTCACCACATCCCGGCGAATGGTCTCGTCTTTCGGGACGTAAACCTTACCCTGGTACAGGATGAGGCCTTCCTCGGTGCTCCAGTCCTCAAGTTCCTTGGTCAGGACTCGAGGCGCCTTGGACTTGACCAACTCGATTGCGTCCACCAGTTCGTCTTCATACTGATCTGACTTACGAATGCGTCGTAGGAGGGCCTGATCCCCGTGTACCTGTGTCATTCCCCGACGAATTGCTTTTAGTCGAAACATTTCGGGGGTCAAGAGGGTCCGTCCCGTGTTGTCTTCGCCTTCGGGTTGAAGATCGACGCGTCGTGACATGGCGTCGGGTTTGCCCCCGAGTCGCCCTGGGCGATGGCGAATCGTAAAGTCGAAGCGAGTGAGGAACAGACTCCACCGGGCTTGGCGTCGCGTCAGCGTTCGGGATTCAGAGAAATATAGCAGATTCTTGTGGTCAGACACGATATCGAGTTTATGACTCGCACCTTCGAGATAATGTCGCCACTCGTCAAGAGCTCTAATAATCGCGAGTAGCTCCTTGTCATAAATCTCGTAGTTGCGTTCCGCATCGTTGAGGGATTTCGAGAAAAAGGCGACCGGATGTATCAGCCCGTCGTCGCCTTCCTGGGACAAGACCGCGCCGGTCGCGAAATCAGAGGCGTCGCATTCCACGATGAATTGTCGCGACATGTCTGGCATCATCAGGACGGGGGCGGTCGTGAACATGCGCTTGAGATAGTCGAAAGCGAACTGCTGGTTTTCTGTCCAGGCCCAGCGAACGTCCTTCTTCAGCAGCGTCGTGAGCGGTTTGACGATGTGCGAGAAATCCCGAATGAAGCGTCGATAGAAATTTGCGAACCCGAGGAAGGCTTGAATGTCTTTCACCTTTTTCGGGGTAGGCCAGTCGAGGACCGCCTGTACCTTGGCGGGATCCATCGCTACCTTTCCCTGCGAAATAATCATCCCGAGATACTCGACGGAATTCTGTTTGAATTTGCACTTTTCGGGTTTGCAGAACAAGTCGTTTTCGCGTAGCCGTTTAAGGACTTCCCGTACGTGTTCATCGTGCTGCGATTCATCTTCGGAAAAGATTAGCAAGTCGTCAAGATAGATGATCACGTATACTCCAATGAGATCTTTGAAGATATCGTTCATCATATGCTGGAAGGTCGCCGGGGCATTCGTGAGCCCGAATGTCATCACCGTTGGTTCGAAATGTCCTGCCTGAGTCCGAAATGCGGCCTTCCACTCGTCGCCTTGCTTCAGTCGCACGTTGTGGTAGCCCCATCGCAAATCTAACGTCGTGAAAACCTTCGCCTTTTGCAGTGCGTCTACGAGTTCCATCGTGAGGGGAAGCGGGTATCGATTCTTGACCGTGATATCGTTCAGTCGTCGGTAATCGACTACCATGCGCAAGGTTCCGTCTTTTTTCTTGATAAAGAAGACGGGAGCCGCTGCAGGGGATTTCGAAGGTCGTATGTACCCTTTGCGCAGGTTTTCGTCAACGAATTCGCGAAGGGCGTCGCGTTCGGCCGGGGCCAACGGATAGATTTTGCTGTACGGGGGAACCTTCCCGGGTTCTAAATCTATGGCGTGATCATACGGCTTGCGCAGTGGAAGCCTTTCGGATTCAACTTTCGAGAAAACGTCGGCAAACTCACGAAATTCGGGGGGAACTAGTTCCTCGAAGGTTTTCTCGCCTTCCTTCACTGCTGACTTCTCAGCGATGGCCTGGGAGTGGGTGTACGAGGCGGCAATTTTGTACGCGAAATGGTCGTCCGTCGTGACGAAGTAGGATTCAGCGTCGTGGTACTGGTCCCAATATTTTTCTGAGTACCGAAATCCTGGTGGGACAGCTTCCCATTCGGCCTGGGTCCTGTCGGGCCCCCAGGGGGTCTCGACTTCTTCTGCTATGGCGAGGCGGGGAAGCGGGACCAGGCGTTGCTGGTTGTCACACTGAGGCGGGCAGCGGTTGAGATCGACCACATCGTTGGTCCAGTCGATGGTTGGGTTATGGTGCCGCAACCAGTCGATCCCCATGATAATATCGTCGTCGCCAATATCCGCGACGGCCATGGTCAACTGTTCTAAGTGTCCCTTCATCTCGACGTGGAGGACTACTTCCTTGGTGATGCGTCCAATCGCGTTCGGGGAATTGTCCGCGTTGCGCAAAAGTATCGGGATTACCAAGTCCCGGGTCTGGAGTCCGTGTCGCGAAACGTAGCGGGAATTTATGAAAGTTCCCGACGCACCGCTGTCTAACATTACTGTGGCTAAGGCATCCGTTTTTCCGTCGCTAACCTGTACCGGGAACTTCAAATGTCGTCTAAGACAACGGTCTATTGTAGAGATGGTTAAATACAAGGGACCATTATTAAGAGAGTTCTTCGGCCACAAGGGCGGTTGGGTCGTATAGGGCGCGACTGAGCAATACGACCCTACTGAAAATCCGCTGGGGGCGGGGCTTCGGGATTGTGAACGTTCTTGGCGGCGGGCGTCATGGCGGCGAATGCGTTCTGTAGCACGGACTGCTGCACATTCTGGACGTACTGTTCCGCCATACGTTTGAGCGTTTCTTCGAACGACTGGAGCGCGGGGGGCGATGGGCTCGACGGGGACGTGGATTTCGTAGCCTTTAGGTTTCGGGATGGCGGTCGCGTTGGGCAATCGCTCACCAGATGGTCTTTCTCTCCGCAGTAGTAGCATAGTCCCTTACTCCTGCGCTCCCGGCGCACCCTGTCAATCTCCATCGCGTTGGGATCCTTCGTCGAGCTTGCGCCCGCAGTCGGGATCGTACGCGGAGCTGAACTAGTGGTGCCGGGATTGCTTCGGGGCGTAGCCGCTGGCTTCGATACTGGTCCATAGGCGTGTGCGAGCCTTAGCTTCTCGTCCGTCTCGGAAACCCAGTTGACGTAGGCATCGAATTTCATATCCTTCGCCTCTGTGCTGGCGATGTGCTGGCAAACCTGGTCTTTGAGTCCCTTCCGGAACATGTCGAGGTAGATGACATCCGTCGTTGCGTCCTTGGGCCACCCGGTGAGGGCTTGGAGGGCACGGAATTGCGACGCAAACTCGGCGACCGTTCCTGTCTGGCGTAGGCGCATCAGCTTGTCGGCTGCGGCTTTGTCTGCATCGATTTCCCCGTAAGAGGCGCGAAGGGCGGCGAACAGGGCCTCCAGGCTGGCGGCTTCTGGCGGTGTCGGGATGTCCTGGAGTCGATCTAGAATGGGTCGTGCCCAGTCTTGCGCCGGCCCCCGCAGTAGCATCAGAGCAAATGCGACCTTGCGGGTTTCGTCTAGTCCCGGATGTTGTCCGAACAGGTAGAGCTTAATCTGGTGAATCCAGTTCTCCAGCTTGGCTCGTTCGCCTTCGAAGGTGTCGGGAAGCTTCATCTTGAGCCCTGCTCCGCCCCCAGACGGGGAGGCGGGTTGACTCGCGATTTGGGCTTCTAACGCCCGGTTGGCGTGCTTGAGCTGGGCGACTGTGTTCTGGACCTGATTGTGTTCGTTGACTAGCTTGGAGTAGCGCTTTTCGAGGGTGTCGAGGCGATCAAGGATGGGCTGGAGTTTGTCTTCCTCCATCGAGGAGCTAGGGGACGGGAAAGCGAAGGTGTCTGCGAGTCCTCCCCATTCCTGGTGGGACGACATCGCGGGTCGGCGGTACGGGTGCGGGGGTAGAAGTAAAGAGCGTGAGGGTGTCGAGTCCGAGCGGCGGTGAGCCAGGACTTTTGACCTAATGTTACGACCGTCGGGAATTGTAGCGGGAAACAGTTTCGGGAAACTGGAATTCGCGACAAGAACCCGCGTTCGGGAATCTGGATTCGCGACTGGGAACGAGCGTGGGAATTCAGGCGGGAAACGCGCGGGATTCTATCCAGGCGCGTCGCGGGATTCTCAAGGCCAGCTAGGACTCTTCACTGCTTTGAACGTCAAGTAAGCGGATCCCTAAGGAAGCACTCCACAAGTAAGTATTGCGCAACTAACTACACAGGAGAAAAGAGAGAGATCGCACCTAAGGAAGCACTCCACAAGAGGTCAAAAGTGGGGTGCTCCTTACGATGCCTACAGCTATTTATCTACTTCGTAAAGACTGTATAGTTAATCTACGCTAAGTGTCCTTGCGCAATGCGCACCTATCTACTACAAACGATACATGCTACGACCGCACTGCTAGGCATGTCTATCCTGTCTCTCCAGATGGCTACGGCCTGTCCGTGGACGTCAGCGTCCGGTCCGGGGCCGCGACTAGCCAGACTAGGTATGCCAGACTGTTGCAGGTCGTCACCTTGAGGTACTAACGGATTAATGAGCGTATGTTGATAAGTGAATGTACGTGTGCCGTGGCGGGTCGTCGTAAAGGAGTGTGTGTATGCGTGCATGGTTGCCGGGACGGTGGTGCGGGATAAGTCACGTGAGCATGGGATCGTGCGATTCGGGAATGAGGTTTCGCGCGGGGAATCCAATGGCGGGATTCTCCCCGCGGGTTTGTCTGCTCATGTCGGGATCCTTGGCGGGAAAGTGCGGGAAATGAGAAAAGGAGCCCGGGATCTCGACAAGAGTCCGGCGGTGACTTCCTCTTCTTATTATTCGCGATCATGCTGTCCTACAATAAGCAAAGCTTAGTAGACGACCAGATCCTTGCCAAAGAAAGGGGTGCAGAAAGTTGTCCTATTGAGTGTCGATGCCTACACATACCTGCATCTGCAGATACAACGCCGGCGATTGCTCTCTATGTCCATCGACAGTAATACCCTCCTGACGAGATGACAGGTGAGTAGTGAGGGGGTAAAAGCAGAATAAACTTACCGTTACATGAAGCTGGGAGTTGGCGATTCTCTGCATTTTCGCGCCCTATTCAGAGTACGGTTTGGTAAGTAATGAAGTAAAGATATGTCGACGCCGAAGGACACAAGAAAGTCCGGCACCAGATCCATGCTTTGATGTGAAACACTCACCTGAACGGCCGATTGTCTCCTGATATTCTTCTTCTCCAGAGCACAAAGAAGGAAGGATAAGTAGCGCGAACGAAGCAAGACATTATGATGCCACTTACCAACGTTGTAGGAGCCTGCAAGTCGGAGAGAGTGTCGCGGGATAGCTTCCTTTTCTTTGATTTATTGCTGGCTCCATCCTGATACGATACAGAAACATTGTTAATTAGCCATCGTTGTGCATGGGACTCCACCGATGCATAGTCTCTGTGAATCGAACGATTTCTTTGAACTTTAAGCGGCACTCACATTGGCTTGGGGCGGTATTGTAAGTCTCCTCGCGTCCTAATTAAACGCACAATCAAAATATTAAGATTTCATCTGCCAGTCTAATGAATGCTTTAACCAACTCACATTATCAGTGTCGGAGTCAACAAGATGTGCCGTCTGTCGCTCGCTCGCAAAGCTATTCTTTACACCTTGAAAACTCGTGAGGGTTACTGTCTCTCCTTCATCCTCCCAAGGACTAAAGTTTGCATCCTCTTGCACCGAGGCGGGGAGCCTAAATTTTCCTTGTGTCAGCCAGGCTCACAACTTGAAACAAAGATAAGGATGTGAGCATTATAAGTGAAGAAGCTGCAACGTTCGGGTTCATGATGATCTTGAAGAAGTGTGGCACGGCGGTGACCCGCCGGGCCGCCACGGTCGCTGCCACTGGCAGTGTCACTGGCGCACGCGTGGCACGCTCAAACTGCCACTGGCAGTGGCGGGCGCATTCAAGCTATCAGTACTAGTACTACTAGTAGTAGTAGTAAGTAGTACTACAATGATAAGCTTCAAGTAGCTGAGTTTAAATCAAGCTTCACACTTACTATCAACTTGAATTTGTTTGAATTTGAAACTCATCTTTCGTACTATGATGCGAACGGTTGAGTAGTACGACTTCAAACTCACAAGTCAATATCTTCTACTATCTTCCTTGCGATCTCAGGATTTCTGCCCTCTCCACCGAAGAAAGTGGATCCATCTGTGTTGCGAAGTGCCCTGACAGGTCGCTTTGTCTTATTGTTCCGTTTCGACGTATTGGGCGAGTCTATCATGTCTGTATCCTCACCAGAAAGACTGCTGTCCTGTCCTGCAAGCGTACTATGATAGCCAGTGCCTCCTATGATACGACTTGAAGCCTTTGCGCCCTGCACACAAGTACGGAAAGGAAGTGCACCTCTGGTGTCCTTTTTCCTCGCCTTTTTTGCGCGCTCTCTATCTGGTCCATCGGAATTGGCTGCATCATAACGTGAGTCAATATGTTCATCTTTCAAAACCTAAAGTCGTAAAGGTAATGCAACTTACGAACATAAAAGTTTGCATTGCCTTCAGCTTCACAAAAGCTGTCTTTTTCCTCGTTCGTTGAACCTGCAATGCCAATATCTGGTAACTCGACTGTCGCTGTCTTGAAGATAAGGACTCACTAGCTTCAGGAGTGTCTTTCGGTTTTTTTAGCCCTCGTTTGTCAGTGCCAGCCAGCTTAGGTGCAGTTGAGCCCATCTGGGTGCGAATGTCAAGAGCCTTCGACAAATTCTTCTCAAGCTCCATCGTCTCCAGTATTGCTGTTTCCTGTTGCTCTGCTGCAGCTCTCTTTTTGCGTACCTTCTCAGATGCCTCTTGTTCTTTTGCTGCCCGTTTCTGTTCCGCATCAAGTTTTCTCTTCTCTCTCGCATCCGCGGCTTGTTGAGCCGCAGCTTCGCGCAGAGCTGCCCGTTCTTCCTTCTGTTTTTCCTTCTCCTCCTTTTCCCTCAATGCCTCACCACGCTTTGAGGCCTGCTCTTCTCTCCTTCTCTCCTTCTCTTCTTTCTCCCTCAATACCTCCTCTTTCGTTCGACGTGTTCTGAGTTTATTGACTATGGCTCCCGGGTGCTGATTGCTATTCTTAGCCCGCGTTTGTCTTCGAGTTGACATTCTTGTGCAGTGTTTCAAGTCGAGGCACGCTGACAGGTGCTATGAGTTTCGATGGTGAATCGAGTTGGCAAAGGTGCAAGTTGTAGTTGAAGTTGGAGATGAGGGCGCCTATTCAAGGAAAATTTACGCCCACTTGCACTTGCTGGCACTGGCAGTGCCAGTGATTGGCAGCCTTCAAGTTAGGCTGACTCGGAATGAGCCTGACTCAGACTCGGACTTGGACACTCGGATACTCAGGCTAGCTCTATTACTAGTACTATCACAGTGCTACTGGTACTAGTACTACTCACTGGCACTTGCAGGCTCACTGGCAGGCTGGCGGCGGTGCCACTGAGTCACTGACAGCCTGAGGCTGTGGCTACTCAGGCTACCGGTACTACTACTAGTAGTACTACTAACTTCAAGTTGTTACTACGCGGGCGTCACCGCTGAGCGTGCCATTCAACTTTAAATTCAGCGTTCAATTTACTGGAACTAATGCCGGTAACTCGGCGAAGGCCCAAACCCGTTCATCTTACAGATATCTTCCCCCCGACTATTCGATGCACCTTCTCCTTCTGCAGCAGGAGGTTCAAGAATCAATCCGCAAGGACAAGACTGTTACGACCGTCGGGAATTGTAGCGGGAAACAGTTTCGGGAAACTGGAATTCGCGACAAGAACCCGCGTTCGGGAATCTGGATTCGCGACTGGGAACGAGCGTGGGAATTCAGGCGGGAAACGCGCGGGATTCTATCCAGGCGCGTCGCGGGATTCTCAAGGCCAGCTAGGACTCTTCACTGCTTTGAACGTCAAGTAAGCGGATCCCTAAGGAAGCACTCCACAAGTAAGTATTGCGCAACTAACTACACAGGAGAAAAGAGAGAGATCGCACCTAAGGAAGCACTCCACAAGAGGTCAAAAGTGGGGTGCTCCTTACGATGCCTACAGCTATTTATCTACTTCGTAAAGACTGTATAGTTAATCTACGCTAAGTGTCCTTGCGCAATGCGCACCTATCTACTACAAACGATACATCCTACGACCGCACTGCTAGGCATGTCTATCCCGTCTCTCCAGATGGCTACGGCCTGTCCGTGGACGTCAGCGTCCGGTCCGGGGCCGCGACTAGCCAGACTAGGTATGCCAGACTGTTGCAGGTCGTCACCTTGAGGTACTAACGGATTAATGAGCGTATGTTGATAAGTGAATGTACGTGTGCCGTGGCGGGTCGTCGTAAATGAGTGTGTGTATGCGTGCATGGTTACCGGGACGATGGTGCGGGATAAGTCACGTGAGCATGGGATCGTGCGATTCGGGAATGAGGTTTCGCGCGGGGAATCCAATGGCGGGATTCTCCCCGCGGGTTTGTCTGCTCATGTCGGGATCCTTGGCGGGAAGGTGCGGGAAATGAGAAAAGGAGCCCGGGATCTCGACAAAGACATGAATATTCAGCTCACCCGTCATCATTTGCAACAAGACCTGCTGCTTGTGGTTACGACTTGGATTCCTCACCCAAGCGACCCGCACGACCTTCGACACCTCAAGCTCTTCCCGGCTCTCCTGAACTTCCAACAGACTTGGAGGGCCATCATGAAGATGAAAGTGGCTGCAACTCTTCAAGTTACGACTACGACATTTCTATACTCACACAGGATATCTCAATGCTTAGCATAGGCCGAGACGAGCTGCTTCAAGATTTAGACGGTCCTGATTGCCTGTCCCATGCTGACACTGGAGATGACGAACTTGAAGACCAAGACCTATCTTCTGCTGATCTGGACTCCGACATTGGAGATTATGAAGAGAACAATGATAACTTAAAGGTGTATCACAGATATTTAAATGGTGCGCGCTAAGTATGATGTCCCCAGTTTACTTTAGCATTCTGACACCAAATATCGTGCAGCCACTCCATGCGATGAAGAAGGGAACTTCTTAGAAAAGGAAGAACCGCCCGTTTCACGGAACGAACCTGCGTCAAATGACTGGTTTCCCTATTCGTGCCGAGCAGATTTCGAGCTCGCAGATTTTCTCTATCGCGAAGAGCAAATGTCTGCTGGCAACATAACAAAGCTTCTCGGAATTATGAAGGCTTATCAACTAATTCAGTCCACGGAGAACGCAAAATCTATTAGATATCCCGAATTGGACGCGACAGATCCCAATGATGACTCAAGTCTGGATACAGCTGGTGCACTGCTCGATGGAGATGCACAAAATTTGTACAAGATCATTGACACTACAAAAGTCGGTGATGTATCTTGGAAATCCTTCAGTAACTTCTACACTAACGACAATGGCCAAAAAGCGACAAACGAGAACATCGAGTCATGGAAGAGGAAAGAATATGATGTATGGTATCGGGATCCTTTGGACGTAATCCGAAATTTGGTGGATAACCCGGCTTTAGAAGGCGAATTTGACTTTGTCCCGTTTCGTGAATTTCAGACAAAGGAGGACACCAATAATATCAATGACAAAGAACGAGTTTTCAGAATTTACATGTCCGGGAATTTTGCTTGGGAACAGGCTGTAAGTCATGACTCATTAACTCGCACAGATACTTATTATCCTTGACTTAGAACAAGATCTACGCAGAAGATAAAGCAGTCCATGGATCTATGTTCGTCCCGGTCATTTTAGGGAGCGATAAGACAACGGTTTCTGTTGGAACTGGCAATAATGAATACTATCCTTTGTATCTCTCGATTGGGAATGTATCAAACAAGGCCCGGCGGTCCCAGAAACTGAATACAGTCCAGCTCATAGCATTTCTGGCAATACCAAAGAGTATGTGTTAATAGTGATCTATTCAATTGACTTCTGATGCTTTGCAGCTGAGCGGCAATACGAAAAGTCAGATGACTTCCGGCACTTTCGACATCAGATCTTTCATTCGTCTATATCGAGGATCTTAATCTCGCTGAAATCCGCAATGATCATGAACACTCAGAAAACCATTCTCCGGTGCCCTGATGGTCACTTGCGTAGGTCGGTTTTCGGACTCGGCTCATATATAGCCAATTATCCGGAACAGGTCAGCCTTTGCGCCATATGTACTGGATGGTGCTGCAAGTAAGTACTACCGCCCTCAGGCTTTCCTGAAATCAAGCTCTGTGGTGATGACTTACTTTCGACATTATAGATGCACAGCGCCTCACAAGGACCTCGATAATCCGGAATTTGTATCAATTCCTCGAACAAAAGAGCTGCACGAACGATTGATAGAACAGGTAGACGCCAACAACATGAATAAAGCAACAATTCGGAAAGAGTACGGATTCCACCAGGACATTGTGGTACGTGCTTCAAATTATTCATTGGATGCGTATATTGCAACTGATACGTTGCTCCGTAGCCTTTCACCAATGACATTCCGCGCGCAGATATATGCGATCTCATATCTCCGGACCTGCTGCACCAAATCATCAAAGGCGTGTTCAAGGATCATCTTGTCGAGTGGATATGTCAGAGCTTGACCACGTCAGAGCTGGATATTGTGGATAAAAGGTGATTTTTTTTGCAAGTTGTTTAATGTAAATACCATTGCTAACATCCGCGTAGAATCAGAGTTGCTGCTCCTTTTCCTGGACTTCGCAGATTCCCCGAAGGCCGAGGCTTCAAGCAATGGACAGGCAATGATTCTAAGGCACTTATGAAAGTATGTGACCTTTTTATCTTGTTTGAGGCAGTGGTTTGCTGATATTTGATGCAATTTGCTTAGGTGTATCTTCCGGCTATCGTGGGCATTGCACACGATGATATGATTCGCACATTAAGTGCATTTCTAGACTTCTGTTACCTTGTGCGTCGGTACACGATTACAGCCTCAACTCTTGATCAAATCAAAGCCTCTTTGGATCACTTTCACCGTTATCGGCAAATATTCATAGCTAAGGGCATCCGGGATAACTTTTCACTACCACGACAGCATGCTATGGTCCATTATCCAACATTGATCCCTCTGTTTGCTGCACCGAGCGGGCTGTGTTCATCGATTACAGAGAATAAACATATTTATGCGGTCAAAGAAACGTGGCGACGCTCGAACAGAAATGATCCCTTGGGCCAGATGATCACAGCAAACCAACGACTCAGCAAACTTATTGCATCGAGGTCAGACTTCAAACGGCGTGGAATGCTAGACGATACGCTATCCGAGGCTACGTGGAAAGTTTTGCGAGATGTTCTGCGGAAGAATATGTCAGAGCCGGAGGAGGATGATGCTGAGAGGATCCCGAATCAGAGGGAGCAGTTGCAGTGTATTGGTGTGGCAGGAGCAGCCAATGATACAGATGATTTCTTCGATGGCACTGTGGGTAATCAAGGGCACAACGAAATTGCTGACCTGGATGATTTCAGCACTTCATCAGTGGAAGGACTGCAAAGTAGTGTTGTTCTTCATGATGTGGAAAATACAGAACATCGGTTTTGCTTAGGTGGTAGAAGTGATCCTTCGAGCTTGATGTTAATGGCTTCGAAACAACGTCAGTAACACGAGCTTCAAATTGTGGCGCTGGATATCTGACTTATTCGTTGCTATCCTTACAGAGTCCAGTAAGCTGTACCCCAAACAGCTCAACGCTCTTGCGGCGATAAAAGGCCATCCGGAACTCCGACAGCTCCGACGACTCATCAAAATATACTTATTCTGCAAGTACAAAAGGTGCAACTTGAACGAATTAGGATACTATGACCTCGGAAGCGCTTCTGAAAGCCTGATAGCCGAACAACAGTTTGCACTGGACATGGGCAATGACATTGCCATCTTCCATTCAGCTACCGCGTATTTCGCCTACCGCGGCGAATCAATTCCTATAGAGCAAGCAATGAGGGAGGTGATCAGGTCCAATCCCTCTTGGCGCGGAAAACCACGACATGATGTCGTTCTTGTCCAAGTTAGTTCTCGCAAAAAGGGGTTTGCAGGGATGCGAATTGCTCGGGTTATGCTTCTTTTCTCCTTCACCGCCAATGGAGAACGTCAGGAATGCGCCCTTGTCCAGTTTTTCAAGAACGTTGGAGACTCACCTGACAGAAAAACAAGAATGTGGATAGTCGAGCCAGAGTATGAGTCAGAGACCTCTACCGCGTGCCAGCGTAGTACTATTGGAAGTTGCCGTCAACCGCTGACTCGGACTCGCCGGAGTGACCTGAATGACACCTCCGACTCGGAGTCAGGCTACCCCCGTCACGGTGACTCAAAAACTCCAAAGTTATCCGTGATAGCTCTAGGGAGTATCTTCCGTTTAGCTCACCTCCTTGGGGTTCCAGAGGGTGATGAATGTCCTCCGAAGTCATTGACACCTGAGGAGTCCCTGGACTTTTACAATAGATTCTATGTTAACCGATTTGCTGACATGCACATGCATGAAACATTGTACGAAAGTAGGCAACAATAAAGATAAACCCTCATTTAGCTCACAAAGTACCTTGAAACTTATGAAGTAAGGATATAACATTTAAATGTTCAGTGACGGATTATGGTACTAGCTATACTAGAATTGTAGTGTTACTAGTCGGTGCATCTTAGACTTCAAGTTCAAGTTGGTCATGTCGGATGCCACTGTCAGTGGCAGTGGTCAAAATTTCCCACTGCTGCAGTGCACTGGCAGCCTCAGGCTGAGTACTACTACTACTGGTACTAGTACTAGTATGAACATAGAAAACTTCAAGTAAAAAGTGTACAATAACATGGAACTTGCCAACAACTGGAAATGAACCAATAACCTGCCTCAGGCTGCTACTACTACTAGTACTACTTCAAGTTCTAATTTAACCATCTTGAAGTTGAAGTTCAAGTTGAACACAGACTACTAGTAGTACTAGTCACGGTAGTACTATCAACTTGAAGCATATGCTATGAATAAATAAATAATTTTTTTGCAGTATATAGTAGTAATCAAGAAAACGATGTCACATAGTTGCTACTAGTACTAACTACCAATAGTGCAGCATAGTGCGAGAGGAGCTTTAAGTTAAACTTGAAAAGGGAGTACACTGGCATAGAATGAGTAGTACTAGTACAATCCGAGTCCTTGACTTTTGTCATAAACATAGTAAAACGAAATAAAAATTTAACACGGCCACAACTTAAACTTGAATCGCGCGCTGGTGAACCCTAGAACACTTCGTGTCGGGGAATGGTCCAATATGCAACCGCCAGTTACATCGCCGAGCTCATATTGACATCCGAGTCGGTGTCCGTGATGGGATCCAATTTGTCGAGAAGAGCAAATAGGATTCCATAATCTGTTAAATAATATGGACCATAATTACGAAGTAAATCGTTGACTGTCTTCAGGAGTAAAGAGTCAAAAATTTGCTCTGCTGGAATAAGGGCATGATCGATGTGTTCCATATCTTCGTGGAGAAATTCGGCGGCCCTGTCGAGTCTTTCCTTGTCTATATCTTTGCGATCAGCATCGTCAAATTGCCTAATGGCTCGAGTCACTTCGATAATGCCCAGCCTAGCAAAGTCCATCTCCCTGGAGAAGCGCTGCATTGCACCATCATTCATGAGCAACAGATCCAGAAGCGAATCATCACAGAGGATGATTAAACATTTCCTGATCCAGTTGAACCTGCGCAGAACAACCGAATAATTTCCGTATTCGCGCTGGATTTGTCGATTATTCTCCAATGAGGATGTTCCACCATCAGCCAAGTCGACGCCAAGAATATCCATTGACTTCTGAATGAGTCAATGAAAGTCAGCTAGAGCAGCTTCTCCACCGGCACGTTCAAGTTCACGTTTCCATCGACGCCAAGCCTCTCGTGCTGTTCCGGATTGAAAGACAGTCGGAGTCGCCTGAGTCACAGAACAATTGACTTCTGCTTCTGAGAGTTGACCAACGGGCGACTTTGGCAATTGTTCCGCACGGCATTTGTCTAGGAAGACGATCCAATCCTTGCACTCGTTATATGACCAAATAAGTAGGGGGAGAAAGAACTTGAGCGCAAGCCTTGGGTTTCGGGGCCTGCTTGTAGAGCCTTTAAGATTCACGCCCACGACTGGCGTAAAGTGCTTCAATTGAGCAGAGAGTTCACGACGAACATTTTCCTCGAGCTTTGTGCCTTTGATGTCGATCCTTATGGCAGAAAAGACAGATTTTGTCTGTATCAATCGATTGCCGGCCTCCTCATCCTCAAATTTATGTTGCCAACGCACGATTGCATGGTGTGAATGATATCGGGCGACTAAGCAAGACAAGAAATTATCCCAGATGACGTCCCCAGTGAAAACATTGATGAGTTTCCCTGACGGGAAAAAGCCGGGAAGAACAGATATGAACGCCGTGGCGACAGCAAGTCTTGATTCCTCCACACGCTTGCGGATAAGCAGCTCAAGTGGCTCCTCGGGCTATAGCGCATTACCATAAGAACAAGCGGTTAGAGACGTGCATTCAAGCTTTTGATTTAATTTGCAGCTTACCGTATAACGCATCAGGATAGCTAGTTCTTCACCTAGCTTGAAGATCATGTCCGTGTACTGGTATGTACTGATCCGAAACTGGTCTAGCATCACAGCCGTCTTCCTCTGCAGAGCCTGTGCTTCCCTAACCCGGTTACTGATATACTGATTTGACGTATCAAAGTACCTCCCCAGCCGATCAGCCAGAACAAGTGTTTCCTTGAAATCGTTTGACGAAAACCCGAAGCGATTTGCATGCTCTAGCTTGGACTCTAAGCTTTTGGTGATTGACTGGACCACCGTGCTATCGATATATGCTCCCGAGCGATAACCAAAGGGTAGGTCCTCTGACAAGTCATTGAAGATAAGCCAAACCACACACTGAAATATAGATAATATGTGGTCCTACCGAACTTAACCTCTACAGGATTTGTATACACTTCATATTCGCTCTCGTCTTCGATGATCGCGGACTTTGAGCTGTGAGTGTTGAGACCAAAGCTGGATTCTGAACCGTCCTCGTCCTCGTCTGTGTCCAAGCAAGAGCTTGGAGTATCCCCGAGATCAGAACTTGACATTTTGGAGATTTGATAGTGACTGAACGAAGAGCCTGAGCTACTTCAAGATCAAGTTGGCAGTGCAGTGAGTACTACTACTAGGAATACTACTAGTAGTAGTAGTATGCCTGAGAGGAAAGTAATGGCAAGGGTTATTCAAACGGTGAGTGAAGTTGGAATGAAGGTCAAGTGTCGCCACCGTGGCATGCCACCGGCAGCCTGAGTAGTACTAGTAGTAGTAGGCTATTACTAGTACTAGTAGTAGCCTGAGTGAGCCACTGGCAGTGAGTGCCAGTGAGCCTGAGGGGCAACTTCAAGTTATTACTAATACTACAGTACTAGTAGAAAACGGGCCGAGCTTCGCCGGCAAGTCCCTTACTCCGAGTCCGAGTCCCCCATTTGTCAACTTGAAGACGTTCGCACGGGAGGCAGATTTCCCTGAGCGTTATCACGCAATTCCGGAACGCAGTGCCCTTCCTCCCAGAACTAGTAGCCTCACTGCCACTGGCACTGCAGTGGCAGCCTCAGGCTCAGGCTGAGCCTGAGTCACGGTATCACTGCCAGTGGCGCCACTGGATGAAGGATTTAGGACACCCGAAATTGAAACCCATAAGACCCCGCTTGGCACTCAGGCTGGCAAGCATTTAGGGAGGTTGAAGCCACCCATCCACCGCCGGCCTTGAGCAGAAGTTCTGCCGGTCCATGGAGTCCCGCGGTATAACTTACCTTTGAACTTGAAGGTAAGGTATCAGGGTGTACTTATGATATCTTACCTGATACTACTACTAGTACGGTAAGCAAGGCAGGCATTTAGGACGACTGTCCTAGACACGGACCATCTGGCAGACCCTTCCCCTCTGCTAGATCCTGGAAATTTAGGGCCCGGGCAAGACGGAGAGTTTGGCTCCGAGCCGTGCCGTTTAGTACTAGTACTACATACTACTAGTAGGACGAAAAAGCCATTCTAAATCCTTAGTACGGGAAGCATAGCCTGAGTATGGTGGCTTCCGACTCAGCCTGAGCCGCAGGCTGCGTCACTACTCTAGTACCATCATAATGATGATCACGGTGCCTCCGCATCATCATGCCGTGAAACACAAACAAGTATAGTACTACTATAGTACTATCCGGCGAGGACTCGGACTCCGAAGCGAACTGCGGCGGCCGAGCTGTCAAGTTGCTGAGATCATCAACTTCAAATTCGACTAGTAAGTACTAGTAGTAGTAGTAGTAGTACTAGTAGTTACGGTAGTAGTACTACTCGCGGCGGGTGCACTCATGCTGTGGCACTGCCAGTGCCAGTGAGGCTGGGAAGTCCTACTACTAGTAGTAGTAGTATCACTGGCATAATAGTACTAGCCTGAGTACTTAAATTTAAATATAGTACTACTCTTCACGGCACTCCGTCAGCCTGAGTCACGGTGTGGCCTGCTGGCAGCGGTAGTATCCGACTTCCATCAACTTCTTCAAGTTCACGTTCCGACGGTGAATAGCTTTTAGTTGCCACTGGGCAGCGGACCCCATCATGATGCCCCCCACATCATCTTGAAGCCAGCAACTCAACGACTATCCCTTCAGAATGTCTGTTGTCCCTCACGCTAACATGCCAGTGCTACCTGTTAACACTGGCATCACTCAGCCTGAGCCTCCCAAGCCAATCAAAATCAGCCTGCTGCGGGTCCAGATGATGCCAGACGAGCTGGTATGTAGTACATGTCTCAAAAACTAGTATTAGTAGTAATTTCAATTCTTTCACAAAAAGTCCAAACAGGACTAGTTTCTTCCGGCGAAAATGGAGCCCATCCGTGGCCCGGGCTTATAAAGACGCGGTCAGACATGGTGAAATGGATTGAATTTCTCATTCAGTTGGTACAGCGAGATGACAGTGGCAAATCAGCAATCAAGTAAGTGTCATTCATGTTGCCAGCCTTCAAAGTATGTGACCAGGACATTCTCTTGACAGCCTGCCAGTGAATGGGCCCGGCGTCTCCATGTCCGACTCGGAGTCTCTTGCAAGTGCAGGGCCCGGGTTGAGGTCACAATCGGAGTTTGAGGTCGGACTAGGAGTTGGCAGTGGCAATTTGACGTCTGCCACTGAGGCGGAACCAGACACATCCAATTTGGAATTGTGAGTAGTGTTGCCAGCCTGAGCTTAATTGCATCTTGATGACATTCCATTCTACTGTCAGCGAGGCTGCCAGTGCCGGTGCCACTGGCAGTGGGGTGGCAAAACCTGGGTCGGACGTGGACTCCAAGCCGTCAAACAGTGTCGAAGACTTGAAAACGAACCTGTGAGTGACATTGCCAGTCTGTGTAGATTGCTTCTTATCTCTTTCCTATACCCAACTAGCGACTTGTCAGTCACCATGCTCAATGGGATAGGGGGCGACTTGGACAAAGCGGGCAAGGAATGGACGGACATTGGAGGAAAGCTGGTCGAGACTGCCAAAGTTCTCAACCAGGTGATAACAAAACTCAAGCATGGAGCGGCAGCTCGGGCGGCGAATACTGATGAAAAAAAGAAAGTGGATGAACGGCTGGAACGGGCGATGCGGAATGTTGAGGGATATCAAGATCTTGACAAAAAAAAGGAAGATCTGAAAGCCACGAAAAAAAAGGCGGCCAAATCGGAGAACACGTATCTCAGTACGCTTTACTCGAAGACAATAAAGAGCTTGGAGGAGAAAGTCGAATCTCTCTCCAACGAGATACAACATATAAAGGACCAGGCAACCCTGAATTACCCGATGCTTGCGAGGGCTGCAGCTGAGGAGGGCATCCATGCGCTACACTCCGCCATGGCAGCTAATGTTAGCAAAAGGCTTGACAGTCAATTTGATATGATTCGAAGCACCATGTTACGACCGTCGGGAATTGTAGCGGGAAACAGTTTCGGGAAACTGGAATTCGCGACAAGAACCCGCGTTCGGGAATCTGGATTCGCGACTGGGAACGAGCGTGGGAATTCAGGCGGGAAACGCGCGGGATTCTATCCAGGCGCGTCGCGGGATTCTCAAGGCCAGCTAGGACTCTTCACTGCTTTGAACGTCAAGTAAGCGGATCCCTAAGGAAGCACTCCACAAGTAAGTATTGCGCAACTAACTACACAGGAGAAAAGAGAGAGATCGCACCTAAGGAAGCACTCCACAAGAGGTCAAAAGTGGGGTGCTCCTTACGATGCCTACAGCTATTTATCTACTTCGTAAAGACTGTATAGTTAATCTACGCTAAGTGTCCTTGCGCAATGCGCACCTATCTACTACAAACGATACATGCTACGACCGCACTGCTAGGCATGTCTATCCCGTCTCTCCAGATGGCTACGGCCTGTCCGTGGACGTCAGCGTCCGGTCCGGGGCCGCGACTAGCCAGACTAGGTATGCCAGACTGTTGCAGGTCGTCACCTTGAGGTACTAACGGATTAATGAGCGTATGTTGATAAGTGAATGTACGTGTGCCGTGGCGGGTCGTCGTAAATGAGTGTGTGTATGCGTGCATGGTTGCCGGGACGGTGGTGCGGGATAAGTCACGTGAGCATGGGATCGTGCGATTCGGGAATGAGGTTTCGCGCGGGGAATCCAATGGCGGGATTCTCCCCGCGGGTTTGTCTGCTCATGTCGGGATCCTTGGCGGGAAAGTGCGGGAAATGAGAAAAGGAGCCCGGGATCTCGACATTACCCCCCTCCAAAGGCGCAACTCCGGGGCGCCAAGCTTGAATCTTGCTCAGGTCACAGAGCTCGATAGCGTTGACTTCTCGAGGGGCGTCCGGGTGTTTTCGATAGAAACTGCGAATTTTAGCCTTTGCATTACCCATATCCTTTGCGGGAATCCATGTATCTTCCGTGCTCGAATATCCCTTCCATCGTACCAAATATTCAAACCTCCGTCTAAACCGTCTAGCGTCCAGTACCTCTTCCACCTCGTATTCCAGATCTCCTTCTACTTCGACTGGGGGCGGCGGGGGTTGCGTTCGACCGGGAATATCGTCTTCGTGGTATGGCGAGAGCAGCGATACGTGAAATACGGGATGAATCTTCAGCGACGCGGGGAGTTCGAGTTCGTAGGTGAGGTCACTTAGCTTTGCCTTCACTTTATACGGCCCTAGTCGTTTCGGTAATAATTTGCGCGCTCCCGGTCGCCGAACATTCGTCGCTTCGAGCCAGACTTTATCCCCGACTGCGTACTGCGGGGCCTCGTTCCGGGCCTGATCGTAGTGCTGCTTCATGCGCTCTGCCGCAACCTCCAAAGCCGCTCTTGCCTCTTCCTGTGCCTGCTGAAGCTCCTGTAGTCGTGCGTCCGCGGCGGGGACCGTGGATAGGCCGTCGCTCGGGGCAATCGTGAATTCGGGATTGTAGCCGTAGACAAGCGCGAACGGAGATTGTCGTGTTGCCGCGTGTGCTTTTGTGTTGTGCGCGAACTCTGCCATTGGGAGTAATCCGGCCCAGTTTTCTTGTCGTGTATCTATGAAAGCCCGTAAATACTGTTCCAGCTCTTGGTTTACCCTTTCGGTTTGCCCATCCGTCTGCGGGTGATACGCAGTCGACGTGGTACCCTTGATACCGAGTCGGGAAAAGAGGGCCTTCATGAACTGCGCGACAAACTGTGGTCCGCGGTCGGATATGATCTGGCGGGGGGTTCCGTGCAGCTTCCAGACGTGCTGCAGGAATAGTTCCGCAGTTTCCGGCGCATCGATGTCAGACGTGGTCGGGATAAAATGCGCTTGCTTGGTGAGACGGTCGACCACCACGAAAATTGCGTCGTAATCCTCAGATCTGGGGAGCTGGGTGATGAAATCGCACGAAATCGCCTGCCAGGGGCCCTGCGGGATTTCGTTCGGTTGCAGGAGTCCTACCGGGCGTTGGGATCGGTTCTTCGTGCGTGCGCAGGTATCGCATCCCGAAACGTATCGTTCTACGAAGTTAGACATCCCGGGCCACCAGTAGTTGCGGCTTACCATCTCAAACGTTTTCCAACGTCCAGGATGTCCGGCGGGGGGACTGTCGTGGTAAGTCTTCACCACATCCCGGCGAATGGTCTCGTCTTTCGGGACGTAAACCTTACCCTGGTACAGGATGAGGCCTTCCTCGGTGCTCCAGTCCTCAAGTTCCTTGGTCAGGACTCGAGGCGCCTTGGACTTGACCAGCTCGATCGCGTCCACCAGTTCGTTTTCATATTGATCTGACTTACGAATGCGTCGTAGGAGGGCCTGATCCCCGTGTACCTGCGTCATTCCCCGACGAATTGCCTTTAGTCGAAACATTTCGGGAGTCAAGAGGGTCCGTCCTGTGTTGTCTTCGCTTTCTGGTTGAAGATCGACGCGTCGTGACATGGCGTCGGGTTTGCCTCCGAGTTGCCCTGGGCGATGGCGAATCATAAAATCGAAGCGGGTGAGGAACAGACTCCACCGGGCTTGGCGTCGCGTCAGCGTTCGGGATTCAGAGAAATATAGCAGATTCTTGTGGTCAGACACGATATCGAGTTTATGACTCGCACCTTCGAGATAATGTCGCCACTTGTCAAGAGCTCTAATAATCGCGAGTAGCTCCTTGTCATAAATCTCGTAGTTGCGTTCCGCATCGTTGAGGGATTTCGAGAAAAAGGCGACCGGATGTATCAGCCCGTCGTCGCCTTCCTGGGACAAGACCGCGCCGGTCGCGAAATCAGAGGCGTCGCATTCCACGATGAATTGTCGCGACATGTCTGGCATCATCAGGACGGGGGCGGTCGTGAACATGCGCTTGAGATAGTCGAAAGCGAACTGCTGGTTTTCTGTCCAGACCCAGCGAACGTCCTTCTTCAGCAGCGTCGTGAGCGGTTTGACGATGTGTGCGAGAAATCCCGAATGAAGCGTCGATAGAAATTCGCGAACCCGAGGAAGGCTTGAATGTCTTTCACCTTTTTCGGGGTAGGCCAGTCGAGGACCGCCTGTACCTTGGCGGGATCCATCGCCACCTTTCCCTGCGAAATAATCATCCCGAGATACTCGACGGAAGTCTGTTTGAATTTGCACTTTTCGGGTTTACAGAACAAGTCGTTTTCGCGCAGCCGCTTAAGGACTTCCCGTACGTGTTCCTCGTGCTGCGATTCATCTTCGGAAAAGATTAGCAAGTCGTCAAGATAGATGATCACGTATACTCCAATGAGATCTTTGAAGATATCGTTCATCATATGCTGGAAGGTCGCCGGGGCATTCGTGAGCCCGAATGTCATCACCGTTGGTTCGAAATGTCCTGCCTGAGTCCGAAAGGCGGCCTTCCACTCGTCGCCTTGCTTCAGTCGCACGTTGTGGTAGCCCCATCGCAAATCTAACGTCGTGAAAACCTTCGCCTTTTGCAGTGCGTCTACGAGTTCCATCGTGAGGGGAAGCGGGTATCGATTCTTGACCGTGATATCGTTCAGTCTTTGGTAATCGACTACCATGCGCAAGGTTCCGTCCTTTTTCTTGATAAAGAAGACGGGAGCCGCTGCAGGGGATTTCGAAGGTCGTATGTACCCTTTGCGCAGGTTTTCGTCAACGAATTCGCGAAGGGCGTCGCGTTCGGCCGGGGCCAAAGGATAGATTTTGCTGTACGGGGGAACCTTCCCGGGTTCTAAATCTATGGCATGATCATACGGTTTGCGCAGTGGAAGCCTTTCGGATTCAACTTTCGAGAAAACGTCGGCAAACTCACGAAATTCGGGGGGAACTAGTTCCTCGAAGGTTTTCTCGCCTTCCTTCACTGCTGACTTCTCAGCGATGGCCTGGGAGTGGGTGTACGAGGCGGCAATTTTGTACGCGAAATGGTCGTCCGTCGTGACGAAGTAGGATTCAGCGTCGTGGTACTGGTCCCAATATTTTTCTGAGTACCGAAATCCTGGTGGGACAGCTTCCCATTCGGCCTGGGTCCTGTCGGGCCCCCAGGGGGTCTCGACTTCTTCTGCTATGGCGAGGCGGGGAAGCGGGACCAGGCGTTGCTGGTTGTCACACTGAGGCGGGCAGCGGTTGAGATCGACCACATCGTTGGTCCAGTCGATGGTTGGGTTATGGTGCCGCAACCAGTCGATCCCCATGATAATATCGTCGTCGCCAATATCCGCGACGGCCATGGTCAACTGTTCTAAGTGTCCCTTCATCTCGACGTGGAGGACTACTTCCTTGGTGATGCGTCCAATCGCGTTCGGGGAATTGTCCGCGTTGCGCAAAAGTATCGGGATTACCAAGTCCCGGGTCTGGAGTCCGTGTCGCGAAACGTAGCGGGAATTTATGAAAGTTCCCGACGCACCGCTGTCTAACATTACTGTGGCTAAGGCATCCGTTTTTTCCGTCGCTAACCTGTACCGGGAACTTCAAATGTCGTCTAAGACAACGGTCTATTGTAGAGATGGTTAAATACAAGGGACCATTATTAAGAGAGTTCTTCGGCCACAAGGGCGGTTGGGTCGTATAGGGCGCGACTGAGCAATACGACCCTACTGAAAATCCGCTGGGGGCGGGGCTTCGGGATTGTGAACGTTCTTGGCGGCGGGCGTCATGGCGGCGAATGCGTTCTGTAGCACGGACTGCTGCACATTCTGGACGTACTGTTCCGCCATACGTTTGAGCGTTTCTTCGAACGACTGGAGCGCGGGGGGCGATGGGCTCGACGGGGACGTGGATTTCGTAGCCTTTAGGTTTCGGGATGGCGGTCGCGTTGGGCAATCGCTCACCAGATGGTCTTTCTCTCCGCAGTAGTAGCATAGTCCCTTACTCCTGCGCTCCCGGCGCACCCTGTCAATCTCCATCGCGTTGGGATCCTTCGTCGAGCTTGCGCCCGCAGTCAGGATCGTACGCGGAGCTGAACTAGTGGTGCCGGGATTGCTTCGGGGCGTAGCCGCTGGCTTCGATACTGGTCCATAGGCGTGTGCGAGCCTTAGCTTCTCGTCCGTCTCGGAAACCCAGTTGACGTAGGCATCGAATTTCATATCCTTCGCCTCTGTGCTGGCGATGTGCTGGCGAACCTGGTCTTTGAGTCCCTTCCGGAACATGTCGAGGTAGATGACATCCGTCGTCGCGTCCTTGGGCCACCCGGTGAGGGCTTGGAGGGCATGGAATTGCGACGCAAACTCGGCGACCGTTCCTGTCTGGCGTAGGCGCATCAGCTTGTCGGCTGCGGCTTTGTCTGCATCGATTTCTCCGTAAGAGGCGCGAAGGGCGGCGAACAGGGCCTCCAGGCTGGCGGCTTCTGGCGGTGTCGGGATGTCCTGGAGTCGATCTAGAATGGGTCGTGCCCAGTCTTGCGCCGGCCCCCGCAGTAGCATCAGAGCAAATGCGACCTTGCGGGTTTCGTCCAGCCCCGGATGTTGTCCGAACAGGTAGAGCTTAATCTGGTGAATCCAGTTTTCCAGCTTGGCTCGTTCGCCTTCGAAGGTGTCGGGAAGCTTCATCTTGAGCCCTGCTCCACCCCCAGACGGGGAGGCGGGCTGGCTCGCGATTTGGGCTTCTAACGCCTGGTTGGCGTGCTTGAGCTGGGCGACAGTGTTCTGAACCTGATTGTGTTCGTTGACTAACTTGGAGTAGCGTTTTTCGAGGGTGTCGAGGCGATCAAGGATGGGCTGGAGTTTGTCTTCCTCCATCGAGGAGCTCGGGGACGGGAAAGCGAAGGTATCTGCGAGTCCTCCCCATTCCTGGTGGGATGACATCGCTGGTCGGCGGTACGGGTGCGGGGGTAGAAGTAAAGAGCGTGAGGGTGTCGAGTCCGAGCGGCGGTGAGCCAGGACTTTTGACCTAATGTTACGACCATCGGGAATTGTAGCGGGAAACAGTTTCGGGAAACTGGAATTTGCGACAAGAACCCGCGTTCGGGAATCTGGATTCGCGACTGGGAACGAGCGTGGGAATTCAGGCGGGAAACGCGCGGGATTCTATCCAGGCGCGTCGCGGGATTCTCAAGGCCAGCTAGGACTCTTCACTGCTTTGAACGTCAAGTAAGCGGATCCCTAAGGAAGCACTCCACAAGTAAGTATTGCGCAACTAACTACACAGGAGAAAAGAGAGAGATCGCACCTAAGGAAGCACTCCACAAGAGGTCAAAAGTGGGGTGCTCCTTACGATGCCTACAGCTATTTATCTACTTCGTAAAGACTGTATAGTTAATCTACGCTAAGTGTCCTTGCGCAATGCGCACCTATCTACTACAAACGATACATGCTACGACCGCACTGCTAGGCATGTCTATCCTGTCTCTCCAGATGGCTACGGCCTGTCCGTGGACGTCAGCGTCCGGTCCGGGGCCGCGACTAGCCAGACTAGGTATGCCAGACTGTTGCAGGTCGTCACCTTGAGGTACTAACGGATTAATGAGCGTATGTTGATAAGTGAATGTACGTGTGCCGTGGCGGGTCGTCGTAAAGGAGTGTGTGTATGCGTGCATGGTTGCCGGGACGGTGGTGCGGGATAAGTCACGTGAGCATGGGATCGTGCGATTCGGGAATGAGGTTTCGTGCGGGGAATCCAATGGCGGGATTCTCCCCGCGGGTTTGTCTGCTCATGTCGGGATCCTTGGCGGGAAAGTGCGGGAAATGAGAAAAGGAGCCCGGGATCTCGACACACCACCGACAAGGTGCATCAAATGAACGAAAAGCTGGCTCGTATGGAGACATTGGATGCTGAACGGAAGGCGGACCAGACATTGGATGCTGAACGGAAGGCGGACCGCTCCAAAGACGACCTTTTGACGCGGACTATAGCATCGTTCGCTGTCATGATACGCGAGCTTCAAATCATTGCCGTAGCAGCTGAAGCGGTAAGTCATCTTGAAAGCTATTGCAAAACAAATTAAACTCATGAGTTCTCACATAGAGCGAAGCAGCAGCTTGTAGTATTAAACTACGACACGTCTTCGAGGACGCCAGGAACATTCTTTATATGGCTTTTGCCATTGTTTTCCCAAACAAATTCAAGATCGAATCGGTTGCCCCTTTTGACATTACTGGTGATGGCGGTGTCAAGACAGCGGGGCTCATCAGAGGTGTAAACGAGCTTTACGCTGAGTTCACTGCCCAACCAACCATGCGCCGGAACGGAAAGGTTCCCATTGCAAGGCATCTGTTTGATGACCTGCTCACCGCTTTACCTCAAAGCCTCATATCCTCAGAGGAAGCACGCTACGAAGAGTGGTTAGCAGGGATTGAAGACAAGTTAGCAGACTTCCGCGAGGAGGATACGACATACAAGGACGCGGTTAAGGCGAAAAACAAAGCAGAGGAGTTGGAGGAGACGACAAAGGACCCAAAGTGTAGTGAGGAAAAGAGGGGCCGGGCCGTGAAGACGCTGAGGGAAACCGAAAAGAAGCTGCAGAGCTTGGTAGAGGGCGCGAGAGCAGAGCTTAAATCCAAATACCCCTTCACAAACTCCTGGCAGCCGTCGCCTGACGCAAAACCCATCGAAAAGTTCCGTTTCTTTCTTGTGCGCTTCTATCTTATCTTCAAATTCCATCGAAGGTTGTATGTCATCCTCAATCGCAAGCTGAAGAAGTTGGATTCACAACAGCCAGCCACCACACTCGACGAGCAGGAGTCCACATGGGATGCCAGCATAGATGACTTTACGTGCAAACCGTTCCCAAATCTTGATCCATCAGAAGAGGGTGTCCTCGATCTGAAGGACCTGCCTAAGTTCTATTTCGAGGAATTCTTTGCAAAGATGGCCGAAGAGGGCGACATCGAATACTATGGCTCTGAGGACATACCCCATGCGTCGGCCAAAGGTTTTCCTCCAAAAGCTCTCCCAGCTGATATACAGCGCAGTTATGAGGAAGTCTCAGCTTCTTTCGACCAATTATCCTTGAACACACTAGCGGAAGTTGTCAAGCAGGCGAATCTCACGGAAGTCCCGGTGCCAGTGCGAAAGTGGCCGGAAAATGACGAAGACCGAAAAAAATTATCGAAGATCCTGCATCTGGAGAAGCGGCGAAATACGCACAGGGAGAAAGCTGTTATCCTTTCCAACGCGATGCAGATGATTACGTCTTCTGAACATGTCGTTTTTGAGGTGATGAACGAGACTCCACTCAGGCAACATTTGAATAAACTTATCCACGACCGACATTATTATGGTGACGACGAATCTCTCTACAAATTCATAGAAAACGCACCATCCGTACTGCACCTGACAGCGGGGGAACCACTCTTTACCTATGAACAGCAGGACGTGCTTAAAAGGATATGCGAGATAGTGGGGAACCATGGCCCTTATGGTCGGGCACCTCAGTCTTATTTGGCTCTGCGCATGGACTGGGCAAAGGAAGTGCGTGAGCAAACACGGAAGCCTCCTAGTTCCAAGGAAGGATTTGTGAATCCTTCCAATCCTCTTTACAAAGAGCCATTTGAGTTTCGGATTACCGGCGAAGGCGTATCTCGACTCAAATCTTTGACACCCTTGTCCTAGTATACTACTACCCGTAGTATATGGTCACGGTATAAACTTCGTCGAGTCTATCTGTCTTCCTGATAAACAATGATGTTTCGACTTTGTCTTTCCGATAATAGTAAACAATGATGTGTCGTCTTTTTCTTGAATAAAACGCCTATGTCTTGCTTGATTGTGTGATGATATGACCTTCAACTTGAAGATATTTTGTAAATACTGATCACCACATCTCATACGATGCAGCGCATCCCCAGGCTGCCAGGAGTATCTACTAGCCTACTAGTACTCGTACTAGTAGTACCCGAAGGCTTGTTTGTGTTGTGCTTCTACTTTAACATTCAAGTTTCGGGGACATACACCGTGTTAAAGTTCCTCTGGCTCAAGTTGCCTTCAACATCACTACTTCATCCCTTCAATGTTCCGGGGAGCAAGATGAAGAGGACATGGACGGCAAATTCTTCTGCCAGTGATGTCTGAGTCGGAGTCACTCAGGCTCACTGCCACTCAGGCTGCCAGTGCCAGTGGCACGCCGGTCACTGGCACGGTGACTTCAAGTTCAACTTGAAGTTGTGGCACTCACTACTAAGGCTGGCAGGCTGGCACTCAGTTGTCGACTTCAACTTCAAGTTGTTGCTACCACAGGCATAGTACTTGGTGGACATTGAAGATGCTCAACACTGGCCGTAGTCACCATGCCATACAACCAGGCTCGTTAACAGAGAACTTCCTCAGGTTGTCTTACGTCCTGGTGTATTTTCTGTTTAACACTACGTTCTGCTCTCCAGGATTACATCTTGGCCCGCACCCTCCACTATTGATCGCATCCTACGCAATTATCGGAAAAAGGAACAGCCGCTGCCGTAGGATGTACAGTTGAGTTGACACGGGATCATCTTACACACTGGCACTGGCAGCCTAGGGCAGGAACCACCTTACAGACACACTTTAACCAATCATCCAAGATGAGTAAGCTCTATAATATCGTTGATGGCCTCAAGTGACTTTTCAGTAGCGAACTGACGTAGTCATGGCCTCCTCCTCAACTACCACTGTATCCCAACGCCCAAGTCACCGCAGATTCTCTTCTTCACTTTTCTACCAATTTTCAACATCAAATTCCTCCTGCACGTCCCGATTCTCTCCCAACACCATGCGGGACCTTGTACAACTCTGATAGACCTCTTTCTTCCGCCGCGCATCTGCCGACTCGCGCTTTGCCTGTCTCGGCACGCTCAAATTGTTCTATCGGTTTCAACGCCTCGCGCAGCTCGCGTAAAACGTCTGCGCCTTACTTTGTTAGCTCCCTGTGGGTCGACGCGTTTCTACTCGTGCGCCGCTCTAGGCTCGTATGGAAACCAAGGGGGTAGGAGTTCGACCGCTTTTGCAGAGGAACGAAACCACTGCCGTCTACGCAATTTACTGCGCCCACAGCAGGCGCCCCAATTCTTGACCCAGGATTCTCTCGCAGATTTATGCCGACGCGTATCCCCCCACCGACTAAAGCAATGGCGAGCACACATGCGCACGCGTCCACCTCCACAGTTGACAACACAAACTTCTTCAGCGATTTGTGATGGTAGAGTGGTTACATCCGTCACCATATATCATGAGTGAACCTTCTCCGAGGGACAGGGCTATGCCAGAGAGCTCATCGTCAGTGGTGGCTGATGACCAGCTCAGAGAGCAGGACATTAAAACTGGTTGCTGCACTTGCATCCGAGGTCCGCTCCTCTCAGGTTTTGAATTGCGAGACGCATCACCGACGTTTCGGATGTGCAAAGAGGCAAGTTACTGAACCGGCCCTCACAGGCACGAGGAGAGGATGTATGCGTGCAGTAATCAGTGAGCGAAAGCTACTACTGTACTTCTCGAGTAAGTTGTTCTTTTAATTTTTGAATCATAATACTCACGGGCTTCTTCAGCTTTGGAGCATCGGCACGGGGAATGTCTAAACGTTCTCCGAGAACATCTGCATAAGATTTACGCCGAAAATTATATTGTCTTCTTTTCTTGGGGTGGGGGTAGGGGGATTGGACACATCCGTTCGCGTATGGAATCTGCAAATGGGTATGATTTTCTTCACATTCCTGTATCCCCGACTCATCAGTGACAACTTTCCAGTATGACTCCGACTTTCTTGTCACCGGAAGGAACGATGGCCGCGTCAGCTTCTTCTCGTTCCATCGTCCCTCTTTTCCTTGACCATCTCAAGCTCAACAATAAGCGGCCACAGGACTCGCGCTGAGCAGTCAGTTGGGACGAGTCTCTATCCCTACCGTCTACTCTCACTTCAGGGATCCCTGCTCAATCGACATCTAATCCTAAGTTCGCCTGGCCTGAGCGGCGTAAAGAGCCCAAAAACATGGGAAGGATGCTGGAGAGGGAAGGTTGCGAAGTTGCGCGGTCGGATTCGTATATACGGGGCTATGTATCACCGTGCAGTTTGATGCATCCCAATATTCCGCTTGCATGCACAAAGGTCGACAAAGCGACTCACAACTCAATTTGCAAATGCCGCAAAGGGAAAAATATAACTGCATTTTCGACATCATCCAAGTTGTTGTCAACTTGTTGTGTCCCCATTCCTTGCCAAACACCTCTGCCCCGCCACCATTGCCGCCTAAACGGAGAACACTCGGTTTCAATGTGCAGTATGAGTCCATCATCGGCCGACAGCGCAATTCCCTCAGCTCCGAGGACGAGAAACGCGCCTTCATGCAAATTACTCCTTCCGAAGCGGGTTGGGATGCATTCAAGTTGGCCCATTTCCCATTTTGGCACGGTTCTAGTTCAAGTTTCGGGTTGTGTACAGGGATGACTGTTGTATGGTGAGTTACTCATGGCTTTCTTCGAAATCCTTCTAGAGCTGATGGAGCAGCTTCTTGTGCAGTGGGTTGTATCCTCCCGACTTCTTCGGAGTTAACATGACTCATTTTCTTGTTCGTTTGTGCTTAAAATGAAAAGAAGCCTTATAATCAAGTCATCCGGAAGAAATCATTTGTCATCTCCTACTATCAGTTCAACTTGCGGTTTATCCGAGTCATAGTACAAAGCACTAATAGCTCCCTCTCTCTTTCTAGAAGAATGGGAAATCAGAAAACTGACTTCAACTACTTTGTATAAGTGTGAAGTGGGAGTGGGTATTGTCCCCAAGATCATCATCAAGCCATTCCACCGTGAATCATGTTCTCAAATCTTCGTACTATCCTTCTCATCCTCCTCTCCCTTGATTACGCACGCCTGCACCTCCGCACCGTCCTCCGCTTTCAGCTCGTTCAACGGTGGACAGCAAGGGCTCAAACGAAGGTACTTGTTTCATTCATATCAAGATCTGTACACTGTGTTACGTTTTCTTACTATGTCAGCGGCCCCCATTACTCCGAACCCTTTGCCCTATTTGTTTCTATTCTTGTTCTGCTCAGTCATCCTCCGATGTAACCCTCAACCCTCAGCCAATCCCGATGTTACACATGTACCCTTTGCCCTAACCCTTTGCCCATCGCTCTCACACTATTATTAGTAGCCTATCGTCTACTCTCTTATTGTTCTCTTCTTACTCATCTTCCGATGTACCCTTGCTCCGCAGCTACAGTATATAAACCCCTGTACTTAGCATGATCGAACTCTAAGTTCGATCTCCTTTGTCAAACCCCCCGTCTCTAGTCTCTGCTATACATCTGTTTCTCTCTACTCTACATCGTAGGCCTTTGTCCATACAACACTTAGTGTCGAGCCCTAGCTCCGCTATCACTGAGCAACTTAACGTTGCGTTCCCCAACTATACGAGACCGTAAGTTGAGACGTAACAATTAGATCGAACTTTTCTACCGTCGAAGACATCCGTCTTTATGACTAAGGTGTTGAGCCATAGCTCCACTTACTACTAACCAGTTGTAAACCCATCTAGTCCAGAAGAACATCCGCTCGAGGTAATCCCTTCAGTGTAGCAAGGTGCTCATCGATTGCAAGAGGGAGGCCAAGGAAAACTTCGAGAGTCGCGATCCGAAGATTAAGAAAACCACTCCAGCTCATTGGTTGATTAAACCCCGGACAGTAACGTTACAAAGGAACCAACTTCTGTCATACCAAACGGGACCGTAGCTGTGCACACAGGAAGAGGACTCAGTACCTGCAAAGAAGGCATAAAGCTGCTAGCCTAGTCTTTGGGACGCCTATTGGACAACGAGCATAACTCGCAGACGTGCCGCTTGGTAATAGCGAAGGGAGACCGATCCAGAAATCGAAGGGAGACCGATCCAGAAATCGAAGAACAGTTCATCTGTTAACATTGAACAAAGCATCACAAACACTGCCCCACCGTCGATCATCTCATAACGTTATCGCTTGACGACCCTCAAGACTAAACAAAGGTCAAACAGAAAACCACTTCACTTTACGTCATAACATCTATCCATCACGGCACCCTCTATCCCACAAAACGCTTTGCTCCTTACCCACACCAACACCAACCAACTCGACAACGCAGGAAGACACATATACCAAGTCCAATACTCCGTAGCCAACTGTTATCAATTCGACACATATAGTTTCACCAAGTATTGTGACGATACAGTCTGGTCCATCACAAAAACTGCCAGTCTAATCGTCCAACCCGACTCTATCTTCTTCATCTACCACACCAACCCCAACGCATTCTTCTATCTAGAAGAGTTTCTCCCTGATCGAATCCGACTAGTCCATATCTGTGGAGACGATTGCCGACTTTTACGCATACACTACACACTACCACAATCGTGGCAGACACCCTATCACTTCCAGCCCTTGACGATCCCATCTACTCAACCAGAGACCTCATCCGAAACCGATTCCTCGCCTTTGCCGAAGAGTTCGACGACATCCTAAACCAAATCAGAACTATACTCGACGACCGGTATTACAATTACACCCAAACAGTTGGATACCTGCAGTACTCACGCGACAACCACCAACCTTGGATCTTCAAATACGGACTCCTCTGGAACCATACCCGATTATTCATCCCTCGAGAAACTCACCTACGCCGATTCTTTATAAACTACGTCCACTTTGACAACCACGGAGAACAACTTCATCGCACTGAAGCTGAAACTGCTCGCTTTGTAAACCGACACTTCTGTTGGAATAGTATCAGCGAAGACGTCAACCACTACATCTATCAGTGTAGTTGTCAACACCACCAACCCACTCCGCAAAACATAGTTCACAACTATCTTGCACCACCGATTGACCCCCCGGAAGATTCACCCCACATTGCTAGTGTTACGGACTACACCCTTACAAACTACGATTCAGACAGTTACGGATATCAATCCGGAACCGATTAATCACCACGGCGAACAAAGGCAAACAGACGGCTCGAAACACAGCCTCATCTACTACAACAGGCAAAACCAACAAAGAAACCACTTCGAAAACCACTGAAGAACCAATACCTACACAGACTACTGTTCCTCAGTATCCAGACGCTCCACCACCACACAATCGACTCTTCTTTGACACCGAAAAGAACTTCTTCTACTATAGGATTGGTAACAAAACTTATCGATCGTGGTCATACAATCAACTACTACAACGGTGGACCCCAATCGAAGCCAACTCTGCTGAAGAAGCTCGACAAAACTTCATCACTCATACCCCCAACTGGGAAGACCTTGCTCGTCGAAGTCTAGCAGGAGAGTTCAAACACATTCAACCCCCACTACCACCGTTCCCAACCACCCTTATCTTCAACGAGGAAACACAATACTTCCATCTTCCCGACGCCAACGGAGAACCTACCGAAACCCCTTGGATCTACAACCCAACTGCTGATTCTTGGGTAGTAGCTCATACACTCGGCCCAGAACTACGAGAAATATACGAAGGTCACACTCCAAATTGGAAAGAGCTTAGAGAAGAGTACTACCGCCGACACCCCGATCTACTACCACAACCACCACAAGAACCCCAACCAACTTCCACTTCCGACCCTCAACCCAGCAACTCCCATCGATCTCGTTCAAACTCGCCCACTCACGGATCTCTTGATCAAACCCTCTTCAGACGATCCTCCAGACGATCCTCTCAATCAGGCAGCTCCATTGCTCCAGAAACTCCTACTCCCTCACATCAAGCATCCATACTTCCCCCTATCCCACCGAAACCATATCTCTCTTACACCCGCCCTCACATCGAACCTTTATCCATTAGTACTATGGCTACCCAAACTGTCACGGAACCTACCCGCTCAATGTTCCGACCCCCACTTGGAGAAGAAAGTATCAGTACCTTTTTCCACTTAAGACACCTCCAAGGTCGAGGCAGAGGAGGCAGAGGAGGCAGAGGAGGCCGACAAAATCCTGCATGGAGAGGATGGGGATTTGGTGAACCACCCGCAGGAGATGAAGGAGGAGGAGGAGGAGGACCACCCGGAGGAAACCCGAACAACAACGGAGGAGGAGGAGGAGACGATGAAGGAGGAGGAGGAGGCGGAGGAGCTGGAGGTGGAGGAGGCGGAGGAGCTGGAGGTGGAGGAGCAGCAGACAATAACAACCAAGGAGATGGACCCGCACATGATCGACCCATAACCATGGCTAAAATTCAACCTTTCGATGGAACCCAAGAAGATGCTGATCGCTTTTTACTCCAAGTCCAAATCCATCTACGAGCCAACCGACACATCTATGACACAGATGAGCTATGCATCGAATTTGTGCTCGCCCATTGCAGTCTTCGCGGATCCCGACCATTCGCAATGCAATACATGGCCAGCGGACGTTTTGAAACCGACACATTTGAAGAATTCCTTGCGGAATTCCACCGCACTTTCATCACATCCGAACTCACAATCAAGGCTACAATGGAACTTGCCAAGCTCAAACAGCGAGGATCTATTGAAGACTACATTCTCAGATTCAAAACACTCATCATGCAAGCTCGTATCACGGAATATCTCTCCCAACGCAATGCATTCTGGATGGGACTCAATGACAATCTTCGAATGAAACTACTTGCATGTAGTCCACAACCGACCAATATGGAAGATTGGTTTTCGCTTGCCACTCGATTGGACACCAATTACAAAATAGCTCGTTCAATGGAATCCCAACCCCACCAATCATATTCTGGAGAGAACCGCTTCAAACGACGACCTATGCGACAATACAATCGTCAAATTCGAGCCATTGCAAATGACACAAACGACACAGATGAATCAATGCCTTCCAATGACAACGATGATATAGAAGAGTTGGTCGACCTAGCCATCTACAGCTTCTTTATATCACGACTTTCAACAGAAGAATTCCAACGTCATATGAAGGAAAACCTTTGCTTCAATTGTCATCAACCCGGACATCGCACTGCCAAATGTCCCAAACCTCATCCCAAACGTACCTCAAAAACTCGATGGCCCAACTCACGTACACCAAGGTCCAAAAATATGCGCCAATTGACTTCAGCAGATGATCAAAATGAATACTCTGAACCCGAGAACGAAGACCAAGATCAAGGCGAACTCTCAGCCGAAGATCGCGCCGCACAGATTCAACAACTCCTTATTGGCCTTGATGATGATGCAGTCAACCAAGTCTTCGATCGAGTTGAAGAAGGAAATTTTTGAACAACGAAGAGCTCCCGCAGCCCTCTCTCTCGTTGAACATCAGGCTGCTCATCAATTCAATTAACGACAATCATGCCTTACGAATCCCAATCACGTTCCTATATAACCAGAAAACCCACAAAGCCACCGCCCTACTCGATACCAGAGCAGAAGGTCTATTCATTGACAAAACACTCGTAGACAATCTCCAGATCAAAACTATCAAACTGCGACAATCACTTCGACCACGCAATGTTGACGGAACATTCAACAATGCCGGACACATCACATCTTATGCCCCCCTTCGTGTCAAACTTGGAAATGCCCACTATGCTATGCGATTCTATGTTACCACCCTTGGAAAAGAGAACTTCATTTTCGGACTACCATGGTTCAAGAAATATCAACCCAAAATCGACTGGGAAACTGGATCAATACAGCTCAATCGCGTTAATATCTCAACACAACTTGCGCAACAAGCTCGAAAAGGACTCCAACCCGCTAAACCACTTACTGCCTTGGTACCCCATCAATACCACCAATTCCTATCCCTTTTTGACGAAGAAAAAGCACATCGCTTTCCTCCAAGTCGCCCATATGACCATGCAATTGATCTCAAACCTGACTTCATTCCTAAACGACATTCACCTTATCCACTGTCAGGAATCCGCCTCAGGTTATTTTATTTCTTTTATTTTTCTTTTATTTTCTTTTACGATCACACTCCGAGTCGGATCCCCGACATGTCCGGTCCGAAACCGGACTTTCTTTGACTCCGATTCTCTTCCTTTTTGCATAGATTACTTGCCTGTATGTTTGCAGGCCGCTAGGACAAGCGCCCTGCAAACAATTCTCTTTTCTTTCTTTCTTCCGCCACTCCGACTCGAACCTCCGCTCTACCGATGCGGGACCCCGACTAGAGCGGGACCCCGAACTCCGACTTACGTCAGCGGTATAGGTCGGACCTAGTCGGATCAGGGTCCAGTGGCTTGGTACTGTATAGTTTTTGCCTTTGTTCATCAAAACCGCGGATCCCCCTGCGAAGCACTCCACTTTTGGCCTCTTTGTAAAGTGCTTCTCAGGTGATGTGTTTATCTTTAGCTCTGATGTGTAGAATAGCTTAATTGACTTGTAAAGTGCTTCTCAGAGTGAGAACCACCGCTCATTGCGTCCGATCGTCGTCCGTGTCCGATTCAGGGTCTCGAAAGCGAAGGAACCACTCTAGGTCGTAACATTAGGCCAAAAGTTTGTTCTTTCGACGCCCTGCGATTGCACCGACCGATTTTTGATCCCTCTGAATGGGAAGATTCGGACAAGAAGACTCCGACGAAGATATGACCGACCCGATCAACCCCGCGCAAGCAGCGCCCGCACCAGGCGCTGCTCCGACTCCGACTCCGGACGCTGCTCCCGCCCAGACCGCACCACCGCCCCAGCAGAGCGGAGACCTCCCCCCACACGTCCTCCAGGCTATCAATGATGCCACCCGACCTCTCCAGTCACACCTGCAGGAGGTGACCGCCGAAAACCAGCGCCTCCACGACTTCATGAACCTGTTCGTCCGAAATGCGCAGGAAGGCGCGACCCGCACTCCCAAGGGTCCGAAGGTCGGTGCCCCGCCCGCGTTCTATGGGCGTACACCGAAAGATAAGGAGGCGGAGAGTATCAGCTTCGAGGAGTGGTCGCAGAAGGTCCGACTTTATGTCCAGATGCGCCCCCAGGAGTTTGTAGGCGGTCCGACGATGGCCTGTCTATGGGCTGCTTCGCTACTCCGCGGGCCCGCTGAACAGTGGGCTCGTCCGCACACAACTGCCGCCCTCAAAGGCACCGAAGTCCCTGCTCTCATGACCGACTTGGACCTCTTCCTGGAGTCCCTCCAGTCCGCGTTCGGACGTCCGAACATCAAGCGCCACGCCGGACAGGAGCTTATGAAACTGCGCCAGGGCAAGGACACGGTGTCGGAGTATGCGGCGAAGTTTCGTGCGTTGATGGTGGAGGCGGAGGTGGACTGGGGAATGGATGGGAAGATGCTGGTGTTCGAGACCGGACTCAGCAGCCAGTTCCGCTACGATCTGGCGAGCAAGGAGATCCCGGAGACGAAGAGCTTCGACCATTGGGTCCGACTTCTTTGCGAATACGATGAGGACTTGCGTGCACGTCGGACTGGCTTCAAGCAGTACAACTGGAGTCCGAACTGGGGCTCCCGCTCGCAGACACACCACTCCGCTTCGCGCGGACCTACGCGGGACCCCGACGCGATGGACATCGATCGCTTGAGCACTGAAGAGATGATGCGCCGCGGACTTTGCTTCCAGTGCGGTGAGCATGGACATCTGGCTCGAGACTGTCCGCAGCGGAGCAAGAGATCAAATGTCCGATCGAAGGTGGCTTCACAGACCGCCGCCTCGTCGTCCACCGCTCCGCCCGCCGCCTCTGCGCCCGCCGCCGCTTCCAAGACACCGACGGCGACCCTCGAGGAAGTCCGCGACGAGACTCCGACCGTGAATGCCGCTCGCACTCCGACCGTTGACGAGATCGCCAAAGCGGTCGCAGCTGCTCTCAAGAGTCAGGGTTTTTGAGTGGGTCTAGGGCGCGGTCGTTCCGCCAAAGACCCCGAACCGATTTTCGCTGTTAGATGATGATGTATCCGATCCCTCTGTGTACAATCGTACTTCGCTAATACACAAGAGTTTGCGTCGATTCATCCATGTCCCAGTGAGAATAAGTGACGGCCGAAAGATTTTGAGCATGAGAGCGCTGCTAGACTGCGGTGCATTTTCGGTGATTATCAACCAGAAGCTGGTGCGGAAGTTCGGACTACGTACTCGTCCTCTCGACCGACCAATCAAGGTGTACAACGCCGACGATTCGCTGAACCAGAGTGGTCCGATTACAGACCAAGTCCGACTTACTCTGGAGATCGGTGGACACAAAGAAGAAGTCGATGCCACAGTGGCAAACATCGGAGACTATCCGTTGATCATTGGGATAGATTGGTTACACCACCATAACCCCGAGATTGATTGGAACGACGAGACCATCAGCTTTACGCGATGTCCGAATGAATGCCGCCCTGTCGAAGAGGCAAGAGTCGTAGAAGCCGGACAACCGCTACCCCGCGCCGTCCGCAAGTTGCGGGCCGCGCGATGCAAGAACAGTCGACAGATGCGACCGCGACCGCAGCCCCATGCGAGAGTCTGCGTTGCGGAAGTCGGTGATGATTCAGAGGAGTCGGACAGTGAGTCTGACGACCTTGCGAAGATTCCCCCCGGATTTCGGTACTCCGAAAAGTACATGGATATCTACCATGACGCGGAGCAGTTCTATGTGGCGGACGATCCGGACTTTGTGCATAAAGTTGCGGCCTCGTATACCTGGTCGCAGGCAATTGCGGAGAAGTCGGCAGTGAAGGAGGGTGACAAGTCCTTCGAGGAGATGGTCCCCCCGCAGTACCGCGAGTTTGCGAAGGTGTTTTCGAAGTCAGAGGCCGAACGGTTGCCCGAGAGGAAGCCGTTTGACCATGCAATCGACCTGGAGCCCGGAAAGACACCTTCGTACAGCAAGATCTATCCTATGGCACCGGCGGAGCGGGCAGCCTTGAAGGAGTTCATTGAGGAGAACCTTCGAAAGGGTTACATCCGACCGTCGAAGTCCCCCGCCGCTGCTCCGGTCTTCTTCATCAAAAAGAAGGACGGATCGCTTCGGATGGTCGTCGACTACCGAAAACTCAATGAAATCACCGTCAAAAATCGGTACCCGCTTCCCCTCACCACAGAACTCATCGATTCCTTGAAGAAGGCCCGCGTTTTCACCAAGCTTGACTTGCGGGCCGGATACAACAATATCCGCATCAAGGAAGGCGACGAGTGGAAGGCCGCTTTTCGGACTCAGGAGGGCCACTTCGAACCGACCGTTATGACTTTCGGACTTACGAACGCACCCGCTACGTTTCAGCGGATGATGAACGAGCTCTTCAAGGATATGCTGGATGTTATTGTCATTATCTACCTCGATGACATCTGCATTTTTTCGGAGAACGAGTCGGAGCACGAGGAACACGTTAAGGAGGTACTCCGACGTCTGGAGAAGTATGACCTGTTCTGTAAGCCCGAAAAGTGCGAGTTCCACAAGGACTCCATCGAGTACTTGGGTATGATCATTGGCGCTGGGATTATCTCGATGGATCCGAAGAAGGTCGAAGCGGTGGCCGACTGGCCGACTCCGGCGAAGGTGAAGGACATTCAGGCTTTCTTGGGGTTCGCAAACTTCTACCGACGTTTTATCAAGGACTTCTCGAAGCTGGCGGTTCCCATGACCGAATTGTTGCGGAAGGATGTCCAGTGGCGCTGGACTACCCGCCAGCAAGAGTCCTTCGATGCCTTGAAGAAGAAGTTTGCGGAGGCACCGGTCCTTGCGATGCCCGACCTCGAGAAACCCTTCATCCTCGAATGTGATGCTTCGGACTTCGCGACCGGAGCGGTACTTTCGCAGATCGGACCAGATGGTGACATTCACCCAGTGGCCTACTATTCGAAGTCCCTGGGCGATGCGGAGAGGAACTATGAGATCCACGACAAGGAGCTTCTAGCCATCGTCCGAGCCTTGGACGAGTGGCGGCACTATCTCGAAGGAAGTCCGCACAAAATTGATATTGTGTCGGACCACCGCAACCTGCTCTTCTTTGCGGAAGCCCGAAACCTCACGAGACGCCAGGCCCGCTGGAGCTTGTTCCTTAGCCGTTTTGACTTTCTGATCCGCCACCGTCCCGGACGACTCGGTGGAAAGCCGGATGCCTTGTCCAGGCGCGAAGATCTTCGTCCTGACGGACCGGACAATACGAACAAGGTCCTGCTGGACACGAACCGCTTCTACACGTTGGCGATGCGACGAGGGATGGTCCGGGCAGAGGGGGATACGGAATTGTTGCGGAGGATTCGGGAGTCCGAGAGGTTTGACGAGGAATTGGTTGAGGCGATTGAGAAGGTGAAGGAAGGGGCTCCGCGCGCGCTGGCGAACGATTTGGAGGAGTGGAACACGGAGGATGGGCTGCTGCTGTACCGGGGTAAGGTCTATGTGCCGAAGGACGAGGAGATCCGCCGCGATATCGTCAAGTTACACCACGATTCGCTTCCGGTCGGACATCCGGGTCGTTGGAAGACCTACGAGCTGGTGAGTCGGAATTACTGGTGGCCTGGTATGTCCACATTCGTCGAGCGGTACGTGTCGGGCTGTGACACTTGTATGCGGACGAAGAACATCCCGCAACGTCCGGTTGGTCCGCTTCAGCCCAATGAAGTACCAGACGGACCGTGGCAGGTCATTTCATGCGATTTTATCACACAGCTGCCACAGTCCGGCGAATACGACGCCATCTTTGTGGTTGTAGACCGACTCACCAAACAGGCCCATTTCATACCGACTACCTCGGATATTGACTCCGCGCGGACAGCGGACTTGTTTGTGTCCGAAGTTTGGAAACACCATGGCACGCCGCGCAAGGTCATTTCGGACCGGGGTACACAGTTCGTGTCCCGGTTTATGAAGGCGGTACTCCATCGACTCGGGATTGAGGGCGCGACATCGACATCCTTCCACCCGCAAACGGACGGTCAGACCGAGCGGGTGAACCAGGAGTTGGAACAGTATCTCCGCGCGTTTACCGACGTCCGACAGGAAAATTGGTCGGAGTTACTGCCCATGGCGGAGTTTGCGCACAACACACGAGCGCACTCCGCTACCAAGGTGTCTCCCTTCGCGCTACTGTATGGATACGACCCCGAGTTCACCATTGTACCGAGTGCCGGACTTTCGACGGTACCCGCAGCGGACGACCGACTCGACCTGCTTCAGAAGGCTCAGGAGGATGCTCGCGCGGCTCTCGAAGTCGCAGCGGAGCGGATGAAGCGGTATTACGACCAGGGACATGCAGACACGCCGGACATCCGACCAGGAGACAAGGTATGGCTCGACGCACGGAATATCGCAATACCGGGCACGCGCAAGCTGAATCCGCGGAGACTCGGACCCTACACGGTTTTGCGGAAGATCGGACTCTTGAATTACGAGCTTCAGCTGCCTGTGACTATGCGGATTCACCCAGTGTTCCATGTGTCGCTTCTCACGAAGTATACACCGGACACTATTCCTGGTCGCGTCCAGACACCGCCAGAGCCCGTAAACGTCGACGGCGACATTGAATACGAAGTATCCGAAGTCCTTAATTCGCGCCGAAGCGGTCGAGGTCGGACTCTGCAGTATTTGGTTCGCTGGAAAGGCTATGGACCCGAGGAAGACCAATGGATCGATGCCGCGAACATGGAGCATGCCCCCGCCGTTATCCGAAAGTTCTATCGTCGGTACCCCGACGCCATTCGCTAACGAACGCGCGCGCTCTTTAGGAGCGCCCTTGGAGGGGGATAATGTCAGGAATCCGCCTCAGGTTATTTTATTTCTTTTATTTTTCTTTTATTTTCTTTTACGATCACACTCCGAGTCGGATCCCCGACATGTCCGGTCCGAAACCGGACTTTCTTTGACTCCGATTCTCTTCCTTTTTGCATAGATTACTTGCCTGTATGTTTGCAGGCCGCTAGGACAAGCGCCCTGCAAACAATTCTCTTTTCTTTCTTTCTTCCGCCACTCCGACTCGAACCTCCGCTCTACCGATGCGGGACCCCGACTAGAGCGGGACCCCGAACTCCGACTTACGTCAGCGGTATAGGTCGGACCTAGTCGGATCAGGGTCCAGTGGCTTGGTACTGTATAGTTTTTGCCTTTGTTCATCAAAACCGCGGATCCCCCTGCGAAGCACTCCACTTTTGGCCTCTTGTAAAGTGCTTCTCAGGTGATGTGTTTATCTTTAGCTCTGATGTGTAGAATAGCTTAATTGACTTGTAAAGTGCTTCTCAGAGTGAGAACCACCGCTCATTGCGTCCGATCGTCGTCCGTGTCCGATTCAGGGTCTCGAAAGCGAAGGAACCACTCTAGGTCGTAACATCCACTCTCACTTCCGCAACAAGCTGCTCTCGATGCCTTCATCGATGAGAACCTCAAGAATGGATATATCAGACCTTCGAAGTCACCTATGGCATCCCCTCTCTTCTTCGTTGACAAGAAAGACGGTACCTTACGACCTGTTCAAGATTACCGTTACCTCAACAATGGAACCATCAAGAATGCGTACCCATTACCACTTGTCCAGGATCTATTAGACAAGTTACATGGATCTCACTACTTCATCGCCCTAGATATCCGATGGGGATACAATAATATCCGCATCAAGGATGGAGATCAATGGAAAGCCGCATTTACCACTCAACGAGGACTTTTCGAACCAACAGTTATGTTTTTCGGCCTATGCAACTCACCTGCCACCTTTCAACACTTTATGAATGATATTCTTGGCGAAGAAATCCTTCTAAATCATCTCTTGGTTTACATGGACGACATCCTCATACATGCCCCAACCTTACCGGAACTCATTTCTCGAGCACGACGTGCCTTCACTATCCTTGAAAAGAATGACCTCTACTTCAAGCCTACCAAATGCTTTTTCCATACGCAGAAACTACCCTATCTTGGACTCATTATTACACCTAATCACATCCAAACCGACCCAACAAAAATCGAAGGAATCACTAAATGGCCAACTCTGACTACTGTCAAAGATATCCGTTCATTCACTGGATTCACCAACTTCTACCGCCGTTTTATTCCACACTACGCCGAAATCACCAAACCCTTGGACAACCTCAAACGCAAAGATCAACCTTTCAAATGGACTGAAGTAGAACAAAAATCATTCGATGATCTCAAGGCCGCGTTCACTCAACATCCGTTACTTCTTATGCCCAATCCGCACAATCCCTTCTTCCTCGAAACTGACGCTTCCAAAGTTGCAACCGGAGCAGTCCTTCGACAACATGATGACAACGGTGTTCTCAAGCCAATTGGTTATATTTCGCAATCACTAAACTCCGCTGAACGGAACTACGAGATCTATGATCGCGAACTATTAGCTATTATCCGTGCCCTCATCACTTGGAAACACTATCTCCTTGGATCCCCACACCCTGTTACACTTTGGTGTGATCATCGCAACCTTACCTACTGGCGAGAGGCCCGACGACTCTCACCCCGTCAAGCACGATGGCATCTGTTGCTCTCACAATTCGACCTTCATATCACACATGTCCCCGGCAAACAAATGATTCAATCCGATCTTCTATCCCGCCGGGCGGACCATGTTAAACAGGGGGAGAATCTCAACGAATCATCGATTATGCTTCCGAAGGACCTATTCATTTCCACTCTTCAGGAACAGAAGGATCAAGAAAATTCTGAAGACGAAGAAGAAGAGGAAGACTATGAATCTGATGACGACCTCCCAGACACAGATAGCCTCACAAAATCCATCAAAGAATCGATGAAGAAAGATGAATTCCTCACCAACACCATTGCCCAGCTAAAGAAGAAACTACCACCTGCCCGAACTGCCCTCAAGGACTGGTTTTTCGATGATGATGGCATCCTTTACTTCAAAAATCGCATCTATATCCCGGACAACCTTGAATTAAAGCGCACTATTCTCCGACTTCACCATGATATACCAGTTCGAGCACACCCTGGCATATTTAACACCCTGGAACAGGTCCGAAGGACGTATTACTGGCCCAGGATGCAGAAGTTTGTATCCGACTATGTCCATGGATGCGCACTATGTCAACAAATGAAAGTCAATCACCATCCGACCGCTCCACCACTAATGCCTATCGCCGCCGACAAACACTCGTTTCCATTCTCCCACGTCAATATGGACTTCATCACCGATTTACCAATGTCACATGGCTATGACACACTTCTATTAGTCATTGATCACGATTGCTCCAAAGCTATTGTCCTCATTCCATGCGAGAAGACAGTAGACGCAATTGAAACGGCACAACTATACTTCGACAATGTATATCGATGATTTGGACTTCCGATACGCATTATATCCGACAGAGGACCCCAATTCGCTTCTAAAGCATTCCAAGAACTCTGCAAGATCATAGGAATCAAGTCGTCTATGTCCACCGCTTACCACCCTCAAACTGATGGACAAGCCGAACGGACCAATCAAGAGATCGAAGTATACCTCCGGATCTATTGTACTGCGGAACCTGAGAACTGGTCTAGACACATTCCCAACATTGAATTTGCCCATAACAATCGTGCCCACGCTGTCACCAAGAGAACCCCTTTCTCGCTTCTCATGGGATACGACCCCATTCCACTACCCCTGAAATATCCGAAATCAAACGTCCCATCCGTATCACAACGACTTGCCAACCTCACAGTACATCGATCAGAAGCCTTAGCAGCCCATTCAGTCGCTGCTATGGTAATGAAAGAACGCACTTTCCGAAACTTCAAACCATTCAACAAAGGAGACAAAGTTTGGCTAGACTCAAAGAACCTTCGAATTCCCGGTTTATCGCAAAAGTTCAAGGAAAAACGCGATGGTCCCTTCAAGATCAAGAAAGTCTTATCTCCACTCGTCTATGAATTAGATCTCTCACGGACTAAATGGAAGATACACCCAGTATTCCACGCCGCGCTTCTCGTGAGATACACTGAGACGGAAGCATATGGACCACCCCACAGTAACCCCCCACCTGATCTAATCGAAGGACAAGAACAATTCGAAGTAGAAGCCATCCGAGCCCACCATGGGAATGGCACCAGGCGACAATATCTTATAAAATGGAAAGGTTACCCCACTTCTGGAAACTCATGGGAACCCGAGTCACATCTTCGGAACGCACAGACCATCCTCAAAGCCTATAAAAGACTCCATCATCTCACTTGAATGTCCCCATCCAAAAAACTCGTTCACTTCTCATATCCCCACTCATCTAACATCATAAACGACTATACGCTCTCCCCATCGAACAAACAGCCACCAACACCCGAACCCCATACTGTCGCATTACCGACTACCTCGATTCCAACTCGCCCCCATTACCTGGACGCTGTCCGACCTGTATACTCCGGAGCTTGGTCCAAAGACCACTACGACCCAGACTGGGAGTACAAGTACTTCAAACCCCCCACCGGACTTGGACTCCACATCCCAACAATCTCGGTATTTCTCATCCACACCTTCTTTAACAACCCTGATTACGCCCACCGACTCATTGACTATTTCAACAAATCTGCTCGTGTTCAACCCCCACTCACAATCACTCGACCCATTGTCCGACATCGTCATCACTTCAGCCATTTTGAACCTCGCCGCTCTGACCCCTATTGCACCTGCAGTTGTTGTCACTACGACTGTCCGACTCATTCCCTCTAAGTCATGCCACCTGCCCGTTCCCAACGCAACCCATCCCGTCACACCCCCTTATTTCGTTCATACACATCATCTCTCCAACCACCAGCCTTACGCCTCGACACCCACAACCCCTTGCAATCCCGCCAGATCCTTGAATTATTCTCAACTCGCACCTTCCACCAACGCCTAAGTCAATCAACGTATGATAACACTCCTCTTCTTGCCAACTGGACCCAATGTTATGATATTGTTACCCGAAACCAGGAGATTCTCGATCCTACCATTGCCATCATCGAAGGATCTCTCCATCTCTTGCGACGGGCTCAAGAGTCATTCCAAGACATGCGACAATTTGCCCTTACGGAACTCCTTGAAACAGCGCCTCAAGAGTTATTTGCCCCATTGGTCATTGACCTCACCACGGAGGACGACATCATCGACCTCACTAAAGACCTTGCTGACCAAGTACCTCGCCCACCCCTTCACTCCGTCGGCACTCAAGTCCCAGAACGCAAAGAACTCATCAATCGCCTGTCCGAACCCATTCGTCTACAATCGCCAATACAGTTACAAGAAGACCAAGAGTATCGTGTCAACACAGCCCCACCCTCACCCACATACAGCCCGAAAGTTAACAACAATCCTTTTACGTCTATGTCCTTGGACCCCAAGGAATGCACACAACACTCCGCTGTCGACCACCACTACAACCTGGCCGCGTCCACCTGCGAATTCTATACATGTTCATACTGTAACATACGTGCACCTGGACACACCATCATTGGATGCCCCAAGTATACATGCCCCTCATGTGGACAACACGATGGTCATGACGATGAATGCGCATCTAACCGAATTGCTCAACAACGCGTAACGAAGAGAAACCCACCTGCAAACAACTAAAGCACCTGTTGCTAACCTGGATACCCTATTGGCGTTAACTTCGCTTATATGGCATGTTTTTCCTTATTGTCTATTGGACTTAATTTGTCCCTATAACGGCCATTTTCTTTACTGATTTCCACTACGTTTCAATTTAAGAACGGGGTAATGTTACGTTTTCTTACTATGTCAGCGGCCCCCATTACTCCGAACCCTTTGCCCTATTTGTTTCTATTCTTGTTCTGCTCAGTCATCCTCCGATGTAACCCTCAACCCTCAGCCAATCCCGATGTTACACATGTACCCTTTGCCCTAACCCTTTGCCCATCGCTCTCACACTATTATTAGTAGCCTATCGTCTACTCTCTTATTGTTCTCTTCTTACTCATCTTCCGATGTACCCTTGCTCCGCAGCTACAGTATATAAACCCCTGTACTTAGCATGATCGAACTCTAAGTTCGATCTCCTTTGTCAAACCCCCCGTCTCTAGTCTCTGCTATACATCTGTTTCTCTCTACTCTACATCGTAGGCCTTTGTCCATACAACACTTAGTGTCGAGCCCTAGCTCCGCTATCACTGAGCAACTTAACGTTGCGTTCCCCAACTATACGAGACCGTAAGTTGAGACGTAACACACTGACTTGTTGCTAGATACACAAGAAACTGCAAACGTTTCTTGATCTTCTTGGGGTACCACCAACACCTCTCTCCGAATTACATCAATATAGGCTCCATAATATAGTTCCGATACAGTGTCGCACGGGCTTGGATGTGGACAATGCAGTGACTGCAATATATGCATCATTGCCACAGGTACCAGCTAGTAGATTTGTCTCGATCGACATCAAGTGGGCAAGTGGCGGAGAAGGGCCCAATCATCGTGTGGACCTCATCCAACTCGCAGTTCAACACCACATTTATCTAGTCAGGACGCATACTCTTACTGACCTTCCCCCTACGTTGGCGCAACTCCTTGGGGATGGTACAGTCATGAAAATTTCCGCAGGAATCAACGGTATGAATAACTTATCTTTTCTCCTGCGAGGTGGCCTAACAGAAGAAATGGCAGGTGACGCAGTGCATATAAAGCGCAAGTTTCGCACCTCTGTGCGCTCCTGTGTCGATCTGACAGATTGGGCACGCGTTGTCTACCCGGAAGTCTGGCCCAAAAACCCGACCTGGTCCCAACTGCTCTTAAACCCTCGTCTCTGGTTCCAGCATCCGACTCCGACTGTCAAGCTCGAAAAAATAGTGGGAGAAGTATTGAGGCTGAACGTCAAGAAGAGTAGTGAGGTCACAATGAGTGACTGGGCAGCTGACGAGCTATCAGCGGCACAAAAAGAGTGTAAGTTATCATTCTGTTGTTCAAGATCAACCATCTTCAAGTTCTCACTTGCATGATCTGCTGTACTGGAATACTAGATGCAGCTATTGACGTTCACAGCACGTTTGCTGTAGCTTTGGCCCTGAGCCAAAGCCACTCACCCTTACCGGATAAGTACATCAAGAACTTCGAGGCTTGATCTAGTAGGCTGAGGCCCACCAGTAGCAGGTTTGACCAAATGTGCATGAGTTATCGAGTAAATTGTTGTGCGCATGCTCTTGTCTTTCAAAGTTGCCAGGAGATTCATGATTAAAATTTATTATTGAATTGCCTTTTTTTCCCGAATGATCACCGTAGTCTGAGGTATCAAAGTGGTTTGGAAGATGTCGCCAATGGTGTCTGTCTGCTGTTCGGATTGCTTGCCATGATGATGCTTCCAGTGGAGCTTTAAATCTAAAATTGGAACTTGAAGAGTTCAAGTTCAAGTTGCCACCGTGACTCGGACTGCACTTGCACTTGAACTTGAACTTGAACTTTTTACCCACTGCGTCCCCTCAACGACACAGTGTACGTTCTCCAGTCTTGTTATGAGCACTTCTCCGCCATCCCCCACCCATTCCATAAGACCACTTATTGGCCTGAACAAGTTATGTTTTATCCTACCCTCAAGCTTGTATTGAACTCGCCTAGACTTCAACATTTCCGAATGAACCAAAAAACGATAGTGTACGTCTGAGAACGTGCTTCTTGCTTGATCTTATCACTCACATTTGTCTTTAGTACCTGGAGAGGAGAAGGTGGGCGGCCTTGTTATAGTGAGAGGAGCTCCGACGTGCACGCTGAAGCGAGCATCTTCTACCTTTCGAACGACACCCGCTGAGGATAGGCCGATACATGTTGCATCACCAACTGTTGTGATCTTCATCAAAAATTAGTAACAATCCTTCGTCTTCAACTAGAGTCGACACCGCCTTATAGGAAAGGAAGGGCAAGGGCCGTCCGCTGACGATTGAAGAGGTGGCAGAGGACGCTATTGATGAGGGGGCAGATGAACTACACGACCGATCCCGCGCCAGCCTTGCGCATGTGTCCTTGGATGCCCCTCGCTTCACATATCAGTTTCCTGCGCCGAAACCGCCATTGCAACGTAGTAAATCTCGCGTCCGTCAATTGCAGGCTGACGGCCCCGGCCCCAGCCTCGGAACACCACCTCATACCGTCTTGCGAGACACCTTCATACCTCTAGTTGAATGTGATACACCTCCGATAGTGAAAAACGCGATGACGCGAGGCGAACATCTTTCCATGAAACAGCTGCCAGCATCTCCCGGCCAATCTCTAGCAAGTCGCCGGAAGGTAGCGTGAACCTAGGCGCTACATCTAGTTCACAAGCATCGGACTACGGTGGCGAACATCTATGAGGGCATGCGAGGGAAGAGAATAAGCCGCAACCTTTGAAGCCTCTGGAACTATAAGTACGGACTTCTCTTCTTGCTATTATATTACTAGGCTTATACTGGTTTATTCATCAGCGAAACCACATGCGTCTATTTCGGATACTTTGCTCTTCAAACATATCATATCAACACAGATCTAACCGAAGCTAAATGTGTTAGACAATTATTGATCTGGACAACTTCGCGGGCGATGGAGCTCGAGACTGTGACTACTAGTACAGCAAATGGGCGGTCAACCTATGCTGCGCTTTTGTCTTGGAGAGAATTGTCTCACTTTTCTTTGACGCAGGTGAACTTTCAAGTGCGTACCATTGTTGTCGCGACTACGACCGTCGCTCGTGGCGACTTGACGCAGGAGATCGTGGGCGTGTCTGTTCAGGGTGATATTCTGGACTTGGCCATCAATGGCATGGTTGACCAGTTGGCTCTCTTCACTGCGGGGGTGACCAAAGTCGCGCGGGAAGTCAGAACGAAAAAACTCGGTGTTCAAGCTGAAATCGAGAATGTTCATGTCACAGCAAAAAATCACGTATGTTTATTTCACTAGCATTCCGCTGAGTTGTGTAGTGTGGTTTTTACTGAACGCACTCCGAATAGAATGGCTGTTGACACCATGGCCGGAAACTTGACGACCGAAGTGCGTGGTTTCGCGCAGATCAGTACTGCAGCTATAAACGGCGACTTCACGTGTTTCATCACCGTCAAAGGCTCAGGCGAGATGGAATCCTTTGAGACTCATCAAATCAATTAAATTGTGCACTACTTGCGCGAGTCGATTTAGAAGAACGCCGCCGCTCGTGAAGCTGCCGAACTTGCCAGTCGCTCCAAGTTGGAGTTCTTGGCGAACACGTCTCATGAGATTCGACCCCTATGAACGGTATCATTGGCATGAAAGAGTTTACGCTGGATAGCAATTTGAATAAGAGTCAGCGCGAGAGTCTTCTGCTGGTGCATAGTTTGGCTCGGAGTCTGCTATTGATTAATGTTGATATTTTGGATATCTCGAAGAGTAAGCTAATCCGCCGCCGATGCTTCCGAATTCAGTTGCTAATATTTCGATTAATTACTACGTTCGAAGCAGGCAGGATGACGATAGAGCAAGTTTGGTATTCACTGAGACACACGGTTTTCGGTAACCTCAAGACTCTCGTTGTACGACCATCGCAAAACAACCTCGACCTCACATATGATGTTTACCCAGACATTCCTGATCAGCTCATCGGTGACTCGCTGCATCTGCGCCAGGTCATTACGAACATTGTCGGCAACGCTATCAAGTTCACCTCGAGCAAGGTCGTGTGGAACGGACATGCTGCGCTGTCGTGCCGTCTGGTTGGCATCAAGGACTCGATGGTGAAGGTAGAGTTCTGTCTCACGGATACGGTATCGGTATTACGAAAGGTACAGTGAACTTGATCTGTGGTACGTTCGTGCGAGGGGATGGATCAACCACTCGAGTGAGCTCTTCTCGAATAGTCATTTGTTCCGGCCTGTAGTGGTCTTACTTTCTTAAATCTAGGACTACGGTGGTGCTGTCCTTGGTCAATCAGTATCGAAGTGAGTTGTGTCGCTGATGAATAAGACGATGTGAGTTGAGAGCGAGCTGGGCAAGGGAAGTTCACGACCACCTCCTAAATCAGCCAGTTGTCCACCGAGAACGTACTTTCGATGATCCAGGCATTCGCGAAGCAGAAAATCCGGCTTGCCAATACGCTGGACGACCGAACAGGTGTAGTGATGTGTATCACAGAGCTTATTCTGAAGCCTTACGACGTGAGCGAAGTTGCAGATAATGAGTGTTGCCTACATATCGATGGGATACTTGTTGATTCGCTGACGGCCGTAAGTCATCTTGTTAAAGTGCATTCGAGCTACAGTATAAAGCCTTACTCAAACACTTTTCGGATGATCCAGAAGGAACAAACCAGGAGTATGAACACTTGCGATATATACCGATCGTTCTGGCGTCAGACCAAAACTCCCTATTGAACAAACAACTGCCAGACCGAGATCTACCCCCACTTCCCACCGGAGGCAATCTGCTTCTCAAGGATGTAGAAGCAGAGCTAGATCGATAGGTTGCGGTGACGAGAATTGACACGAGCGGCTACGGCGGACCATTCAAGGTGGAGGGTAATTTAAGAACATGGACCTTGAGGGAAAATGATCAGAACGTGCGCAATCGGACAAGAGAGAAATTGCTTTCGGAACAGATTGAAAATAGTATGTCCGAGTCCTCCGAAAACCCGTAGTAAGAACTCTGGAATTTATGTTTGACAATTGTTTCAGGCGTCAGGAAGAATATGCCACTTGGGCGGAAGTCGGACAATTCTCGAAGCGCACAAGGCAAATGTGCTTGAGTCGCTCAGCCAACAACGAAAAGCATGAACATCCTTATCAGCGAAGGCGAGAGGAAAGCAGCGCGCAGCCTACAATACTGGCGTACTGAATTACTGGTGTACTGATTTGTACTTACTATGACATTTGAATTGTACATGCTTGTACTTAGTCTTTACTTATGCTTGACTGACCTCCTGATGTACTGACGTACTGAGTGTGTCCTGAAAATTGGCTTATTTCAGTGTGTTCAGGCCATCAGTTGATTTCAGACAGGCATAGCAACATATCAGTAGATTTCAGACAGGCATAGCAACCCTTCAGTCCATTTAAGGCAGCGTCAGGACGCGTCAGTCGCCTTAAGCAAAAAGTAGTTTCCCTGATGTTGTCGCAATGTAACGGTTCTACTTACGTAATTAAGTCATTCAACACAATTCAAGTGTAAATCTTATGACATCTAGAGCTCAAAACCTATCTCTTTGCTGGAACCGATTCCTGAAATATTTGATACAAGAAATGAATATCTTGGAGTTTTTGTGACACCATATAATTCGGAAAAGCATAAAGTTCAAAAAGTCCGAGTAAACCTGCCCTAAACAGTACATGTAAAGTAGGAGCTGTACGGCATGTAAAGGACGTCGTCTTTCGACCACTATCATGTCCGACTATGACTTCCGTCCGGGAGGCTCCCTCAAGCTCAAGGGAGTTCAGGAAGGAGGGGTGACCAAGAAGTGCGCCATCTTCTCTCTTATAATTACAATTGCTCATTTTTTTGCAGGAAGAAGAAGAAAGACAAGTCCAAATTGAAATTGGAGAAGGCCGTCAAGGAGAGAGCGAAGACAAGGAGTGCTTCACCGACCAACGTTACAAAAGGGGAAGGCTCATCATCAAGGGACGACTCAAAGTCGTCTTCGGGTGGTAATGGTGATAATAAAACCGAAGCTGAGAGAAGATTCGAAGAAGTTCAGCGGCGCCGGGTGAGTGTCTCACATTAATTACCCTTTAAATGATATGTATTAAGTATAGCGTTTTAGCTGGCGGAACGCGTGAAGAAACTTGCTGCGCAAACACATAAAGATCGTGTTCATTCGTTCAATGCTAAGCTGGAATCTCTCAGTGAACATCATGACATTCCCAAGGTCAGCTATTTTACCTTGTTTCTTTTACTGTATCGTACTGACCTGTCATGCTTCAGGTTGGACCTGGATAAGAAATTATCGCAATATCGTCTCTTATTTATCTACGTTCTGCCAGTGTACCATTTCACTCGAGCGCTTTGTACTCAACTTGCCCTTGGAAATATTAGCTTCTGTCTACATGAATCCTAGTCTGCTTGGGGCTCGGATGATGTCGATGGGTCCTACTTTGTAACAATTGATTTATCATAAAGGAAACAAGAAAATGTGGTTTTGTGGTTTTTTGAAGAGTGGGCGTGATTTATATATCCATGTTTGGTTCTATCGGTCATACGGCAGACTTTCCGCGACTTCATCTTTGCTCATCACCTCCACTACACACACCTCCACCAGGCCACTTTGTCGTCGTCGCTGGCTACGATGAAACCTTCCACTTCTCGATCAGTACCTAATAAAGAACAGGGAAAGACAGATAAGAAAGGTCATATCTGTCCCCCGTCTGACGCCAAGCATCCGTCTGACCGCTGGGAGACCGCATTTGTTTATGCCTTTATCGTCAAGTTCACCAACTTGAGAAATAAAATTGAAGGCTTTGAATGTCCAGCGGAGTAAGTGTTGGTCTGTCCTCCCATAGTTGCTGCCCTACCCTAACACGTCTCTTTGTATTTTGTAGTTTAGAGGAAGCATTGCTATCGCCTACACAGCACCCTGTCCTGGTTCAGGTGCTGACTCGCTTTGTGTTAAATCTGAGGCCACAGACGCGTAACTTGAAGTAAGTTTAGGCCCTCTGCATGCTGCTTGTGAATTCCGGAGACGATTGACGCGTTTCCGATTTCAGTCCAGATCAATTATCGTCTACGCTCTCTTCTGTTCTACAAGAATACGCAAAGTCTCCAGAGAGAACAGTATTCTGGGATGAGGACAAGCAGATGAATATGGACCCCTTACAAGGAATACAGGGTGGTATCTGGGGTGCAGACTGGGATCTTAAAGTATGTTGCAGCTTTGTCTTTTCATGTATGTAATTGTCGCTAATCATCGCTTGTACACCTTCAGCTTCGGATTCTACGACAGTTGGTCGAGCTTCAATTGAGTCACAATGCCGACATCAAAGGCATTGTTGATCGTGCTTGGGGCGTCGTTCATAACAAGCACCGAAAGAAGGACGGGCAATCGGCGCCTCCAGATGCTAATGATCCACATAGCATGGAACGGTTAACCACTGATCCCCTTGGCCAGGATTTGTCGAGAAAACGATACTGGGCTTTTGATGGTATGTGGTTTGATATTTCTTTAAATCCATATTTGCAATTATTTGGCTTGTTCTGACGCTCATGCCATACGCCCGTTTTGCGCTCACACTGCGGCTTCCCTCACTGCATGACGGCATCAGACTCTCCATGTCTATATTCATCCACAAATCCATGGAAGGTGACCTCGGAGTTCAAGGCTGTCTCACATACAAGAGAAGAATACGTGAAGGTGATAGAGGAACTGAAGGCGAAAGCACCCACAAAAACGAAAAGGCTTGCGAAGTTCGAGATATCGCACATCAATCTCATCCAAGCACTGGAAAACCGTTTAGAAGCAATAGATGCTGAATTGGCTGTAAGTGACGCCTTGCAGATCTATGTATATCTCTTTGACCGACCTTTGCATCGTTCCATTTTTCCGGCTCGCTCGCTGTTTTACACAATTGTCTGCTTTTACAGCGCGTGCAGAAAGTTCGCCGGAAAATCGAGCAGAGAGAAATCCTCAAGGTTCAAGCAGAGCTCCGCACCACTCGGACTCGGAGGCAAACACGTCGACCTGATTATGTTTATAATCAAGACCTAGGCAGTGAAGTAAACAATTTCACCTTAGTGAGAGAAAGCTGCTAATTAGTCATTTGTTTGAAGGATGACGGAGATGACTACATGTACCAGGAAGACCCCGGCGAAGACGAAGATGCTGACCTTGATGAAGATGAATTTAACGATGGTTTTGGCAACGCCGCAGGCCGTAGAAGATCTCAACGGACATCTACAAGGAATGCTAATGGGAAGAGGAATTCTGACGCTCTCGGAGAGTGGAGAGGCGAACGACGATCCTCTAGGCTCGGCTCAAACAACGACGCAATAAGCGACGGGCCTTCCACAAAACGTGCCCGTACAGAGGAGCGCAGTGCCTCAAGTGCCCCTTCGGACACTCTTGTGTCACCCGTCTTATCTTCTAATGGTACTTTGCCTAAGAAGGGCGCTGCATCTGTCCGACCAAACGAGGTCGTCGTAGAGCAGCTAGCAGGAAAGAAGAAAAGCAAATTCTGGTTTTACGCCGTCGAACCTACTGCTGAGTCTGCAGCATTGGGCGGTGCAACGATAGAAGCGCCCCTTACCAACGGCGTGAAGCCCGAGTTAAATGGCTATCAGAATGGCGATACTCACGAGACGATTCCCGCGGGGCGGAATGGCGTTAACGGCATGGTTCACCAAAGCAGTCAATCTCCTAGCATGGCATCGGAGTGAAGTTCTTCTCATCATCTTGCTTCGGGGGGAATGCCGCATCTTCATTTACTTTGCGACCTTTTCTCGTCTGGACCGCCGTATAAAGAATTCCTTTCACCTGTACATTGTTCTGGCTGTCTTGCACGTAGCTTGCCTGTCATCGAAATGATTCAGAAAAATCGCCCTTAATGTCGTCGCAAGTTCAGGCCCGCCCAAAAAGAGGCCAAGGAGATCCCGTTCGTCTCCATTCCTGGACCAGATGTTTCAAGCTTAGATCATCTCATCTCGGCTTATACCGAAGCGCTGCTCACCTTGTCTATGAGGGGGGAGTCATTCATTTTCAAGAGGGGAACCCATGCTCTCAAGGACCGTCTCGTCGATTTGCTCGCAAACCTTTGTCACCAGGGATGATAAAGGCTCAGTCTTCTCCGAGGCCGCGGTTGCCCAACTCTATATCGCTTCACCGAGATCAACGACGCATATCTACCAGACACGAATAGCCACACTCCATATATGGTCCAGTTCGATCCACATGTTTCCTCCGGCCCCCCTGCATACCCTTTTCTCATTCGATTTTCCTGGAATTATATGATGTATAGTTTCCTTTGGCTCATTCCTATCATTATTACTTAAATCCTGACTATATACGACAGAGCAAATAGCAAGACTTTGATTAGATATGCATTGTTATAGCATTATCATAATTCAATATAATGAATTTGTGGCAAGTTAAGGATCATCGTTATACTGTATATAGTTTGTGCTTCTCATAGCGCATGAAGGTCTCCCCTTGAATAGTGCCATGGGTGATATTTTCTGTGTACTCAAACTGTAGTACTGTCAGATTGTGATATAGAGTCACTACTTTGTCGTACGTTATAATTTGACTGAAAATCATGGACTCAAATCGTTGACTTACTCGCAGAAGGGGACTAAAAAAAAAAACCCACGCATTCTACCTTGAGAATGGACAATGGCCTTCATTTTTCTACCCTGACCTATGCCAGTGACCGCCCGCAGTTCTTCCAAGTTGAAGGAGTCACTGCAAGACATTCAAGTTGGCTATTTATAGCAACATAAATTCGGAGTCAGGGTGCTTTGTCAGTCAAGCTCAAATTATGCGAAGGTCACTGGCAGGCGGCACCATGAGTCCTTCGGCTGCAACTACGACCACTGGACCTGCATGTTGGCGAGGACGGCGAGGACGTGGTATTCAAAGACACGTACTTCGGTCGCTGCTTCCATCCGTGCACAGACATCCTTTGGGGCCTATAAATCACGGAATGCGACAACCTCCGTAATACCACCTTCAACAGATGATATTTCGCTTATCCCCTTCTTTGACCAACCAAATGTGCACCAGACCCGCTCAGCATCGCACTCTGGCTTATTCTTGCACAATGGCCTCACTACACCGTACTCAATAACTGTCCTCGCAGCCGGAACTCTTGTTCGAGCACGACTCCTCACCGATAGAATTCTTCGGGCACGGTCCCGAGAGGAACTACGGCTCGTTCTGAAGAATTTGGACAAGCTCAGCGATCTATTATGCGGGGTCATAGATCTAGCAGAACTGATCAGAAACTCGCATCCGGATCGTTTATGGGTGAAGAGCGCCAATGATGCTTACGACATGCTATGCGAATTCATGAACGAGCTTAATACGCACGTAGGGCTGTATAATGTGAGTAACGTTTCGAATACCTAGCTTAATACAATACCTAAGTAATTCGTTGTAGGTCCTGGAGCGTGTGCTTACGGATGATGAAATAGTCCGATCCTTAAGCCAGGAGGCATACAACACGGCTATGATCTTCTGGAAAGACTTCGAGAAGTCTGCTATAAACCTCCCTATAGAGCAGCGCCGTCGATTCGTGACCCTGTCTTCGGAAATCTTATCGCTCGGCCGCAAGTTCTTGGACGAAGCAGCGTCACCTCGACCCCCAGCTTTGATCACACCTTCCGAACTTAAAGGGCTAAAGGACAATGGAATGGGAGCGCGCCTGAGTTTGCAGGCGCTTGTGACGAACAAACCGTTACATGTGTACCCGGGATCGTTGCAGGCCCATATGATAATGCGTTCAGCCCCTGACGAAGAGCCTCGCAGAAAATTGTACGTCGCAGCGAACTCAAGCACAACCGAGCAGGTGGAAACTTTAGAGCAACTGTTGCGCGCTCGCGCTGAGCTGGCTCGATTGTGTGGGAAGGAAAGCTTTGCTCACCTTGCCTTAGACGATAAAATGGCGAGATCTCCGGGTGCGCTCTTGATTTTCTTCATATGCTCGATAAATTGTACTGATTCGTGACCTTAGAGAATGTTTCGTACTTCCTCTCTGCTCTACTTGAACATACCAGACCATACGCTCGAAACGCACTTCTAGCCTTAAGCCAACGGAAACAGAGCCACCTCAATCTACCTTCCTTACCTACTATACAACCCTGGGACCGAGATTATTACTGTCCGCCAGAAGCACCTGCACCTCCTATCCCACTACCTTCTCTTACCCCTGGGACCGTATTCATGGCTCTTTCAAGACTCTTTAGACATCTCTACGGCGTCACTCTTCGCCCTACTGACGTAGCGCTGGGTGAGGTTTGGCATCGTGATGTCCGGAAGCTCGAGGTGGTTGATGAAGATGCCGGTGTCATTGGATGGATTTATGCTGACCTGTTCGCTCGGAGAGGCAAAGCGAGTGGTGCAGCTCATTACACTGTCCGCTGCTCTCGGCGCACTGATGACGACGACCCAGGCGCGGATGACATCCCCCTTGAACAAATGAACGAGACCATACAGCTGTCGTTAGACTTCGACAAACGCCACCGACAGCGATTGAAGGGTGTCGACGGAGAATATCAACTTCCAGTTGTAGTGTTGCTGTGCGAATTCATGCCTCCTTCGGCTTCAAGGGGCGCTTCGCCTTTGCAATGGTATGAGGTACAGACCTTGTTCCATGAAATGGGACATGCTATGCACTGTAAGTACATGTTTGTTGGATATAGCTTCGAATATTGACAAATCTCGTTTTTCCTGCAGCAATGATCGGACGCACGGAATACCACAATGTATCTGGAACTCGGTGTGCGACTGATTTTGTCGAACTTCCGTCTATTCTCATGGAACACTTTCTCAACTCGCCAACAGTCCTCGGATTGTTCAATCTTCAATCTAATCCTACAGCCGTGCCTCGTACAGCAAATCATCACAAAGATCCTTGCCATTCTATCGATACGCACACGCAAATTCTTCTAGCTATTTTAGATCAGGAGTACCACTCCACCCTACCTTTTGACCCTGCCTTCGGCTCAACAGTTGTCTACAATCAACTGCAAGAACGTCGGGGACTGATTCCACCTGCCCAAGGTACATCTTGGCAGACTCAGTTTGGCCATTTATATGGCTATGGTGCGACTTACTACTCTTATCTTCTCGACCGCGCTATCGCTTCACGAGTTTGGTCTCAGATCTTCTCTGCCGACCCATTGAGTCGGGAAACTGGCGAACGCTATAAATTTGAGATCCTTAGGTATGGTGGCGGAAAGGATCCGTGGAAGATGATCAGTAATCTACTATCCTTTGCTGAGTTGGAGTCTGGAGATGCGAAGGCGATGAGGGAAGTAGGAAGATGGAGGATAGAGGATGAGATTACTAGTAGACATTAGAATCTAATCAACAGCTGAGCTGTGTATCTACGTTACTTAGTTCTATGTCCAGATTACGAATGAGATTAAATGGATATAAGAAAGTATCATCGAGTGACATAGTATAATTGATGATCTTTGAACAAAATAAAATATTTCAAGTTACCACTGGCCCCATCCTCCTTCCCAGGGTAGCTCTGGCCCCAGATTTGGTAACAATGAACTACTGTGTTTGTTCTTGTTTGCATAGAATAGACGATGTCCATTGTTCACCAGTACTACTAGTGGGCACCGTGAGGATACCTGTTCACGATATATTCACTACTCATCTGCAACAACCTGTCAACAACCTTAGCATTCGATGGAGGACCTACTGACCAAAGTCGCGAATATTCTGTCGAGCTTACAGCTGCAGACATCTCAGATACTTCCCGCTGGCAGTCCATGCAAAGAAATAACGAGTAACACTCTTTCCATCCCTCCTCTCGAATTGGATACTCCCCGTGCAGATTCAACCGTTGAGAAGCTGATGGCAGTGGGAATGCCGTATAATAATGCGTTGGAACTCTCTCAAATTCATCAGAACAGCTGTATCGAATTGGCGCAGCAGTATATCGAGCTCTACAATGACACTTGTCGCGGTGTCTCTGAGGAGGCTTTCGGTGGCCCCTTTGATTTGGATCATTCGAGGATGCTTTCTCGCATACGAAAGCTGTCTCACCGCTATTCGATGACTGTCGTCGCGTGGGAAGAGGACCTCATAGAGTCCGCGAGGTTGCGAGTGGGGGAACGAGACAAAATTGAAGGTCCATCACGATTGTCTCGGAAGGTCTTCAATACAGTAAGTCCTTACTACGGTACTACTACGAGTTCTCAAGGTTAACTATACTTTTTAGTCTTACCTTCCAAAGCTGGAAGCATTCTTCAAGATAAATCCGAAACCTACTCGAGCGGATAGAGTTTTCCTCGCAAAGCAATCGGGCATGTCTTTGAGACAGATTAACGTATGGGTAAGTTATTTCCGATTGAGAATCACATATCAACCAATCTGATAACGACCTAGTTTCAAAATCATCGCGCTCGTGTTCAGAAGGAGAATGGAAAGAAAGCGACAGCATCGACTTCTACATATACTAGTTCTTTGGCAACTGGGGTAGAGTCAACCACATCAGAAGAGGCCAGCTTCCCGGGACAAATTCAGCGCAAAGACATCGAAGAAGACGGTTGCATCGATGTTCTTTCAGATACGGATACCATACCTGGTGATCATTCGTCACAAGGCCGTGCCAATTCTGTGCGTATAATCGCATATATCTATTTTGAATTTCCTAACCATTCTATCCTAGCGACTGTCCTCTTGGTCCTCATCCTCTACCCTCGTGGAAGAAGAGCTTTATCCACTTGAAGCGGAATATACCGATCCATTCTTCACAAAGGCACCTTCACACGCATTTCCAACGCAATACCCTCCGACTCTGGACTCCATAATTTTTCCTTGCCGTTTTGGCGATTTCTCCTTTCCAAAGCCGTCCTGGACTCATATGACAAGACACCCAATGATGTCTCGTTATGACGATGAAATGGACATTCTGGGACTGGCTACGGCCTTTGAAAAGCTTTCTCTCCATTCTTCCAGTCCAGACGCAGAAGAAGGCACATTCGACCGGCCCACGACAACCGAATGGCCTTGTAACGCTTCATCAAACAGGATATCGAATGCTACATATCCATTTTTTACGATTACTCCTTCTGCACCCATGCCATCATTGATCCGCACTTCACGCTTAACCAGTATTCAGAACAAGTTCAAACGATGTCTTGCTCCAGGCGGCGATGCAGGGTCTCGTAGAATACTCAATCAGCTAACGGGTACCAAAAATACTTTTGGGAACCAGTGCTGCGCGATCGAAGCTGCGCCGTCGCAAATGCGAAAGAAATACTTTCCCTTCACGAAGCGGCTACCAACCAGACGCCATGTTGAAAAAGTATCAAGTCGCCACATCAGCAAATTACCAGCATCTTACATCTCGTCTTGGTCGCAGGAATTGGATGTAGTACAACGGGCTGCTTTAACCTTCCCCCTCAGTGTTGCACAATAACTGCATCCTTCGACGACTCCGTTGCGTGTACGGAGATCCATTTCATGTCTATGAAGCAGATAAACATCTTCACACTCCTGCAGCTGTCATTTCAGTGTACGAGCAGGCTTATGATCTATATGTACTTTTTGTCCGAGTCGCGGCTAGCTGTATTGTTATGCAAATCTGTATCTTTAGTATCTGTTTCACATATCCCCTGTCCCCTCATGCTGATCATAATTCCGTGGGAACTGTTACTTCGTCCGAGCGCGTCAGTCGCTGGCCTGGTCGCTGAGACGCTGGATCCTGACGCTAATAGTACTACTAGTAGTAGACGCTCGTCGCTGAGACGCTAAACCCCGGTCGCTGAGACGCACTCCAAGACTTCTCTCATGCGTGTTCGGCTCCAGCACAGAGGCTGCTTTTCCGTTCCTTCTGCCTGCAAGTCCTTCGTCCATGTGGTCGACCGCAAGACGAACGCGGCCGCGAGCTTGGTGATGCCGTTGCACGCGTGCGCATCACACTCAACTGCAACCATCCAGATCAGATTCCCCACCACTCTTCGCGGGCGCAGTCGTCGTCTGTCGCAACCTGTAGGGGCTCAACATCTCGTACTATGGCCGTGGTGTGCCCGCGCAGTAGGCAGAGGACGCCGTAGACGCAACGGTGCATGTGCAAGATGGTCCCATCATTCCGAGATGTCGTCACCTTGGCGTTATCACGCAGTGGACCGCAGATTCGGGCGTTAAAGCTCACCAATTGGACCGACAACGATGTAGTTGCTTTCGGACATCTGACCTTCACTCGCATCCATCGTCCTCAAAAGCCTTCCCCCGAACATGGAGCATACTGATCTTTCTTCGCCTCCGTTTAAGCAAATCTTGTCCGATGTAAGGCTGAACTTCCAGCTGAAGATGGACTTCATTGACTGGCTGCTGCAAACCTCTTCGCAGTCACCGCGCTCCTTGGAGTTGGAACGGGTTTCGGCGCCTGAGCTACTGAACCATGTCTTGCGACAATTTGGCTCGTCTTTGGAATCGCTTTCTATCCCGTCGTGCTCGACAGCTGCGGAAGTTCTTCCACATACACCTGCGATGGCTTATGGGAATTCAAGGTCGAAAACCTCTTACCGCCACCTCTCGCTTTCAAACAATGCCCGCTAGGCGTCGAGCACTTGGCCTCCTCCGTGTCCCAGGTTGCTTCTCTGCGCGTAGCAATCAACAGTGCGAAGGAACTGAGAAACTGGCGGTGGCTATGGTCCAGTATTGGGATGAAAGCGAGAAGCACCTTATATGTTACCATGCCTGAAGGTCGCCTGTGCTATGGCAGGAGCAGTATTCCAGAGCACAAGGAATGTATGTTGTTGTCGTTCAATGGCCGTGAGTGGTTCTGGTTATTCTCATGTTGATAATACCTTACTCATTGACTTGTAGCGCGGCGATCCTCTCCCTATCACCACGTTCCTTCGCTTCAGGAGCCTGCTAACTTGCGCACTAGGCTTCACTTCGCAGTCAACGCGGTCGACGCCTGCGCACAATGCTTTACCGCGCCGTCAACGCGGTTGACCCCTGTAGGCACCTCGTCACAATCTGATGGGGACGCAAACACCTTGCCTTGATGGACGACGTGGCTCATTCGAAGCTTGGACCATGCAGGACTCCTCAGAAACATAGATGGTATGTTCTCATTTACTTTATCCTATTATGACATTACTGACCGTTATTACCTGCAGGTCCTATCAGGTACCTGCAATACTTGCCTGCTTTCGGAAAGCAGTCAGAAGATGGAACATCAACTCCAGACGGCTCGGGAGGACAACAAGCAGCCCACCGATGTGATGCGTCGCGCTCACCTAAACGCTGACGTTGCGAAGGAAGAGGCGAAGGAGAACTCAGTATCCGCACGGAATGAGGTTACAAGATTGTCACTTTGAATTGATTTCTTGGAGAAGGAGAACTGGGTGGCAGAACAGTGTGCCAAGCGTAACCTGACATTCTCGACATTGTACTCGACAGAGACAAAGCGGCTTCAGACAACATTGGAGGCACGCCAGTGCTCAGCGACAGCATCTATTCGACGACTGGAAGCACAGCTAGCAATTGTGACGAAGAGTGCGAGCGACTTGGACGCGGGCGTTGCGGGAGAAGCTCAGCGAGCAGGCGAAGATGTCTTACAAGTTGAAGTCCTAGCAGATTTTAGATAGGAACCTGAGTACGGGGAGCATGTCGCGGAGCAATCAACCGATGACCCTCTCCACGAAGACCTTAGAAATTGCAAATACCAAAGACGTGCAAAAGACAATACAGTTGGAGCAACAGTCAACTTATGGTTAGTATTATTTTCTAAGTGTGTTTTTGCTCGTTGGTTGACGTTGAATTGGTGTAGCTCCGACGCCTGACACGATCAGTCGGTGCGAGTCGCCTCTGCTGTCTATGTTCGAGACGAGAGGCGACTTGGGGGCATTCGGACAGGACACGCGCTACTCTTGGCGGAGACAAGTCCTTTGGTGCAGGTGGGCTTAGCGCCTTATGCCCTCCAGTATGCCTTCCCCCCGCTAGCAACGATTTGCTCCTTGGACCGGCTTCAGATCCCAATGTTCGAGAGGCACTGCAAAATGTGACGGGCTCTGCTTCCTTGTGTTTGCTTTCAAACATGGACTCGGATGCAGAACTGCCTTCTCTGTCTAAGATGCCGACTTGCACCACGGTGTCGACAATCTTTTATGTCGTCGATATGGGGAGGACCTGTGTAACGATACAGGACACTTTGACACAGTTGGTAGCGCCAAAACTGCTGTCCTCCCCTCCGCCGTCACTGCCAGTTCCGGTTGTCAGAGAATATGGCCCCCCACACACGACCGTTTGCAGCCTCCAGATAACAGAGAACCTTAGGACTTCCCGATCTTCCGGAGATCCTATCTTTCAGCTATACTATGAGCTTCACGACCCTTGAGATCATACCAGCATGATCACCAGGAGAAGACGGTGAACCCGAAGCTCAGCTGAGCGTAGCGGAGGCATCTGAATCTGTGGTTCTCTTCCGTCTTTCCCTTCTGGATCTATGTTGTGGCCAAGACGCTGCTCCCTCTGAATGTGCTCAAGTACAAGAATTCGGCACTACTGAGGCAACTGAATTTATTCTGTCTGATCTGCCATCCTTCCCTCTGGATCTGCGATGCGTTCTACGTAGCTTCAACTGGGGTGTGAGTCCACTGCAACTGGCATAGCTTGAGCTATTGACCGTTCTCTGATCCTTGCATGCGTGTGCGATCAACTCTTCAGAAAGCACTAATTCTCGCACTCTTTGGACTCGGATATGTCCCAAGCATTATCTTAGTTTACTTATTATTGTACCTATTTTATGCTTATAATATATTTATTAACTTATATCAACTGAATGACTGAATGACTGAACAACATAAATGCCTAACTTGAATGCCTGACTGTCTGAAGCACTTATTCAGTCAACGGCTTCCTGAATAATGGGAGGGCATGCCTGAATCAGTAAAATGTACTTAACAAGAATTTCAATCACTCAGGATGTTTAAGTGATACTTATAGTAATAAGTCACTTTCACCAGAAAGTACCACTTAAATTCCTATGTCCAGGCCCAGCCTGAGACACTGGCACCTTGTCCAGGTCCACGCACAAGTCGCAAGGAACACAAGTCCAAAGCACAAGGGTCCCAAGAAAAGCCAGGCCCTAATTTTTAATCATGTAGCTGTCGAATTTGCATAATAGCAATGCATTATTACATATCATTAATTATGCAGACTTGAAGGCCAGCTTAGGGCAGGGACATTGCCAACTCCGACGCATTTTCGTGATAGTTTTGATGAGCACAGCGTTGAGTATAGTGCGGAAGGGGATCTATCATCTGGTACAAGTCCTAGCGCTTGTTCTCGACGACGAAGAGAAAGATTAGGAAACAAATTTTTGTAAAGTTTACGAAGGAGAACGAGCACGAAAGTCTCTGACACGACCGACCAGCTCAAAGATCATTTCGGGTGACGAATCTTGATGACAGGAAGCCCGGTAGGAGGAATGCTTTGAATTTACATGACAAGTTGAGTGAATACAGCGGCGATACAGCAGGAATTTAATATAGAACAAAATAAAAGTACATGATAACATAAACAATAAGTGATATATATATATGTATGATGAGTCGATTGTTATGCAAATTATCAACCGAAAACTTCCTGTTGCAATTTCGCAGCCTCTGCCAGCAGTAAATTAAGACGTTCCAATTTCGCCAGATTTTCATTTTGAAGAGAGTTGCTATCTATCCACCCATGTTGCTCGTCGAGGTCCGATTGCTGCGCGGGACAAAAATTTTCAAATAGTGCACCAACGGGTAGAGATAGCTGGCCGCCCGATTCTACAAAGCTATCCGATGCGTCTTGTTTTGGTTCTGAATTATTGTAGAAACGAGAGTCCTCGCTTGGACTACCGACATCATTCGGAGCTTCGTCCTGTTCCGTAACAGCCTGGGGTTCAGGAAGATTCGGTGATAAAGAATTCAAAATCCCATCTATCCACTCATGAATACCCCCTGAATTAGAACATGCATCGCCACCCTGAACTTCATCTGAGTAACTGTATTAGCAGCAGTTAAAACTGGCAATCAAAGATTCACTCACCATATGCTTCTAACGGGGAACGAGCAATGTCTGTTCCTTGCCAGTATGAACAGTCAAAGAATTTAAGATGAAGTGCCTCGCCCTCTTCAATATTGGAAATGGTAGCTGGTGGGGGTAGAGTGAAGTTGAACTGCGGCAAAATTTCGAAGGGTACGTCCCTCGTCTGTTGAGACGGCAGGTGAGAATCGGTTGACAATTCAGATGTCGACGTATTCGAACTGTTTTGACGATGCCTTTTCAAAGGGGGCGTCATACGTGACTCCGATATACATCGTTTCCGTGATTCGTTCGATATGCTTTCGGGATTGCAACTTGGTTGCTGCAGCGCAATGCTTGAAAGCCATTCATCGATAGTATTGGACGGGATATAAGATGGAAGATCCGTGACTGAAGCGGACGGCGTCGAAAGTTCTTCTGTCGAATCTCGCGAAGAAGCAGAAAAGGTGAATGATGCAGAGCGAGCCACGGATTCCGAGGAGAGAGCACTGTTTCTGATAAGTTCTCACCACATATGAAGGAAAAACAAGAATACATACCCCAGATGCTCTTCCATTCCCGTCTTTCCTTCCCATTCACGTTCTCCTTCGTCATCAGGGCGGCGTCGTTTCGCAAAATATTCCTTCTCAAAGCTATAGGCATCACTCGTTCGCCGCACATGCGGCCAGGAGGAATTCGAATCAAATCCTGATCCCGTTCCGTCGTCAGATGCACAGGAGTCACGCTTTCTCTTATAACCTTGCTGTTCTTTATTGCATGAAGGCCTATTCTCTCCGGGGCGCTTACGGTTGTCATTTTCCACAACCCCTATATTCTTCACCAGCTCGCCCACAGCCTTCTCTCCATAAAGCCTTTCCGCAGCAGTTTTCATTGCCCAGAATTCTTGAGCGATCTCCGAAGTGCAAGTCGAGGGAGTCGCACCTTCTCGGAAAATGCCCTGAGCACAATCAGCGGTTAGATGTCTGTTTCCCTGGAAATGCTGTTTGCAGATCTTAATCCACCCAATCCGTCGGCGAGCGTGTGTGAACCAATCGGTCACTGATTTTATAGTAGCGTTGGAGCCACGGACCATCCGCAGTTTTGCTTTTTGGGATGGATACGGATTTTGAAGATGCTTCAGCAGCCATCTGCTAGCCTCCTTCACGAATGGAGAGGAAGTGGTAGAATCCGATGCAGAACCATCATCGAAGTGCTGTCGCATCTGATCGATAGATGTATAAGTGAAATCGTTACGGTGGAGGGATGCAGCCCGTGCATGCCTCGCGATCGAAGTAGTACGGCTACTTTCTGAGCCTTCGCGCAGGATCTCGTCCACCTCCGACATATGATCTAAGAGGATCTGATCTTCAGCTAGATGAAGCGAAAGTAAACTTTCCGCTAAAATAGCAATGTTATTGGCGACGGACTGGGCGGCCAGACCCGTTTCCTCGTCGAGAGCGAATGAATCGGCTGCTATTCCGATGCGGGTATTGAGATTGTCCCAAGATTTACTGAAAGACGTTAGGGCATTTGAGTCGCCTTGAGCAGATAGAAATGTGGTCTCAGCATTTAGTATATCAGATTTTAAGTGCAGTATCGAGCCAGCATCGACAGAGACAGTCATGGTGGGTGTTTAGTTGTGGATGAGCGCACACTCACTTTTACTAGTATAGGACAATTTACACAACAATGATCGGAGTTCAAATTCACTCTTTGTCTTTATTTGCATAACAATGACAACGTCAATAGTATACTAATAATGGGCCACTTGGCTGTGTAGCCTATCATCATTTCCACTACTAGTATGCGTTCAGCTTGGTCCAACGTCCTTGAGGCTGCTGCAGCAGTCAGAACTCGCCTTGAAGTATCCATGGTCGATCACTGGCAAGGCCCCTACCGGTCCCCCTCCGATACTCACATCGCGCCGAACCTCATTAAACTAAATCTTGCTGTACCTCCTGAACTCCAGTTAAGCGCAGCGGAGCTGAAACTTTCGTCTGTAGCGGGAGGGAGGATAATATTAGCTTTCGAAAAGGCCATACAAGGCTTACGAGTTGCTTGCATTGCGAAGTTCGATGAAGTCTGTTTGCAACTCTCAGCTCTTCCTTCATCTTCAAAATTGTCGACTAAAGACGAGTTGCAAATCAAGCTTGCGGAATCTTACGAGGCACTGTTTCGACGCCAAGTCGGTAGTTGGAGAGATGAAGTCTTGCGTTTAAGCCACGCGAGAACACTGCAGGACCACCTTCAGTCTCCCAACTACTTTGTTTCAGACGAAGCTGATCAGAGCCCAGCCTTCAATCACGTATGCACTGTCCTTTTGTATTGAATTCCAACCATACTAACAAACTATAGCATTACACTCCCGTGCTCGAAGCCTTTTTCGCTGACGAACAATTTCCGTCACGAGCTGATAAACTCTTTCTTGCGAATAAGTCTGGCATGACATACAGGCAGATCCACGTTTGGGTACGCTCTGAACAATATTTATCTCGGCTTAATTAAGCTGACAGGTATTCCGTAGTTTCAAAATCGTCGCTCGCGAACTAAGAGATCAGCGGTCAACGGGGCTGGGCCGAAGGACTATGAGGCTGTTTCAAGTACTGAGACAGACATAGAAGATAACACACAGCAGTCTGTGAGTCACAACGCTTTTCTTACCTCCGAATTCTATCTAATCTTGGAGGTAATGAAGCACTGTTCTTCGTCAAGGTCGTCGTCTATTACCCTGGTCGGCGAAGAAGTACTTTTTTCGACCAAAGCTCCGATGTCTGCATATCCGACAACATATCCGCCGAACTTTGACAAACACCCGGATCCATTTCCCTGCAGATTCGGTGACTTCTCTTCAATGACCAAGATAGCGTGGCGCAGAGTACCTGCTTCACCAATCACAAGACAAGACGCTGTGGACGTCACTGTTTTAGCGGAGATGTTCAACGAGCTGCACATTTCCCGTACGACAAATACTGAACCATTGATGTCGGAGCCTCCCCCCCGCTGGGGCCTTCGACATACACAGAAGTGTTCTGGGTATAATTTTACCTCTCCTTTGACAATTCGGCCTTTCCGTGCACCCCTACCATCCCTAGTTGCAAAGCCATCAAACCACATAGCCCTTCCTCCCTGCACACTTCTCCGGCCCCAATTGAAAAAACCCGAGCATCATTCCGTTGAATCGGAAAGGGACTCTTTGATTCAACCTGACTTCACCAGTGGAATTCACCCTCTGGGAGATTCGCGGCATCTCCGGAGCGGCACAGGAACTGGGAGGAAGTCGGTTAAAGGAGCAACCGATGGTCAGGGAGAAGCGATGTCGATCAATAATACGACGATGATGAAAACCAGTCTGGCGAAGCGCATGCATACGAGCCCTCCGAAGGCATATACCTCAGAAAATAAACTCCTATCTACGCCAGGCCAAATCTCTTACAATTATCCGCCTGCATCTTCGTTTGGATTTTCTCCTTTGCCGATGCCGTTTTCGACCTATTCATGCCCGGATGATCCTGTAGTATTGTCATCATCTTCCTCGTCATCAATCGAGCTTGCTACACCATCTTATATGCTTCGGCCACAACATCGTGATTTGGTGCAGACGGTGCCGAACGTCTCCTCTTCGTGTGGTCATGACACTCCGTCTAGTTGCAAGTCTACGACCAAGAAAAAACGGGTCATAAAGCCTAGGCTTCCCAAACGTGTCCCTACAAACCAACCGAATCTGTCTGCAATGCCCAAATTAATATCGGACGCGCTCGGGCTTCCCAATACAGACGAGGCTGGTTCGCGCACGCGGGGAAGGGTCTCGACATTGCCCTTGGAGCGCGAAGGAATGTCTACACGCACTGCTTCTTCGAGTTCTGATGATTCAGTGCCGTCGTTAACGCCATCTATCTCATCATCATCGTCGAGCGAAGCACAATCCCCCTCCAATGCCGCACAAGGGCTCCCAGATGAAACTGCCATGTGCTTTCTACCCGAGCTCTCTACTACCGCAATACCTGACACCTCGAAGGGGCTTCTTGGAGACATTCCATTCCCGCTCTTCGCATCATCCGACTTCAACTATGACTTACTATTGAGTAAGCCGTTTGTCGATAATACTTATGACCTTGCTTTCTCTCAAACACAGGCGGAAGCTTTCCTATCTCTACAACTACATCCCCCGCCAGCGATACCCCAATGTCTTCCGCTTGCATTTGATTTTGCGCCTCTTGCATCGTGATTAACCCCTTATGTTCACGGATAATCATTCAGCTGTGTCTTATATTATTATTATTTCATTTGACATATTTCTAACTTTTCAATGCGCATGTAATGTTAAATGTTAACCACATGAATGTATTTCTTAGTATTCACTACAAAACTCTGTATCTTTTCTGTAGGTATTACTGTACGGTCTTTGTTTAGTGTCAAACGACAATTTGACATTATTCCGGATTGCATATAGAGGGTCTTTCTTCTGCCAGTGTAATGCAGATGGTTTGTATTATTGTCACCGTTTATGCGAAAAGTACTGGTGGGTAAGGCTAAGGTATCACTTTTTTCCCTCTGCAGAAGACCCTATGGCAGCTTGAGGAGTAACGACTCCGCCGTCGTACTATATACAACCATAATCGAGCGCACCGTTCTTGGCCTGGACTCTGCCAGTGGTGACAGGAAGGAATGATGTGAAAAGGCACTCGACGATGACTTCATATCATCCCGATCAGTTGTTGTAGGACACCGCGAGATCTAAAACCAACTACGAACGACTTGTGTGTACATGTATTACACGAGTGCCATTCCAAGACAGTAACAGCAGGATGAATTTGATGTTCTGAGCTCCGCGGAAGAACATCGAAGGGTCGGATATTCAAGAAGTTGTGGGAAGACTGTTTTGTCCGACGGACGTTTTTGGATGTAGACCGTAAGGCCGATTCCGTTTCCTCCATTTCAACCATTGTGGCCAGCACTGGTCATAGCGCTTGCTGACGCGGTACGAACATACGAGAAGAGGAAGGCTGACGCTGGTGATAGGGGAAAGATACAAGTACGTATTACGTATTCTATTCATCCCATTTGGATTGGAGTTCTAACTTTCGGAAGTTTGTGTGGGGTCGTCAGGTCAGGCAAGAGCCCCGCTCTCAATCTTCTTCATCATTCTGCCTACAACTACTACTTCGACCTGCTCATTGCGAGCGAATGTCCCCAAGGCTGCGAATATCACCAGGAAGTCATGTCTAACCGATATGCTTTCGCGACACTCGTTACATCCGACCATTACCTTCCAGGTGCTCTCGCTCTAGCAGCGGCGTTGAAAGAGGTGCACTCCCCTTCCAACGCGAAAGAGGTTCCCTTCGACACGGTTTGCATTGTTACTCCTGAAACTGTCGATGTAAAGACGATAAAGCTGCTGCGGCGAGCTTTCGATGTTGTACTTGGTGTTGAAGTCATCGAGGAAAAGAATGAGGCGGGACTGAAGTTACTTGGTAAGTATTCATAAATTGTTCCCCTACTAGCACTGTTCCCCGAGTCAATGGACGTGCTTTCCCTTCACCCTATGAGGGTTATTTTCCCTTCACGCACTAGAGGGGCTTAGAGAAGGTTGAGCTTGGTGCCATATGGAGCCGGTAGACTCTAAAAATTTCGACTCATGATCAAGTTTGGTGTTGAACATTATCCTATCGAGGATAACACTGATCACACAGAAGTCCTATGATTCCCTTTGTGCATACTTGTCATGTCATGATTTAGTGCCACATTACTCTTCTGACCGAAATGCTATCCTTTAGGTCGTCCGGACTTGCACACTGTTCTAACGAAGTTGCACGTCTTCCGTCTTACGCGATACGAGAAAGTAATCTTCTTGGACGCAGACGTACTCCCTATAAGACCACTATCGCATCTATTCAGCTTACCGCACGAGTTTTCCGCCGTGCCGGATGTGGGATGGCCGGATATATTCAATTCCGGGGTGATGGTTTTGACGCCAGGGGAGGACAAGTTCAATGAAATTATGGGTCTTGTCAGATCGAAGGGTAGTTGGGATGGTGGTGACCAGGGAGTCCTTAATGAGTGGCGAGGAAACGACTGGAACCGACTAAGTTTCATCTACAATACCACTCCGACCGCTGCATATACGTGAGCTCAGTCTTCTGCCATCAGCTTCTCATCTACTAACACAACATTTCAAAGATATGCGCCGGCATACGAGCGCTTTGGCTCACAAATCTCGGCTATACACTTCATTGGTCCCAACAAGCCTTGGAAGGATCTTCCATATCGCGCTCCTACATCTACACGTCAGGAAGAAAAGGCACCGGAAGCCTCGTCATCATCGTCATCATCTTCGGAATTCGGCACCGCACCTCAACAGTCGTACGCATTTGGTGCTCTAGTAGACAGGTGGTTCGATACTTATGACCGTCATTACCGCCAAGTACCAGAACAGGCATTCGAAGAAAGGAGATACGAGAATGTTTGGGATGAACCGACGCCGCCATCTGAAGTTTCTCTACCGCCTTCTTCAGGAGCTCCTCTTGGACTGGAAGAGCTGAAGCAGCTTGCACTTCAAGGCGGAAGCGCGGATTCTAAGCTCGAAGGCGAAGGGGAGTACCGTAGTCTTCCTCTAGAGGGGAGAATTGATCTCATGCGACCAAAGCAAGAACCACGTACGGAGGACAAGACAGAGGTTCGAGAACATCAAGACCATCAGACACCCGGACAGCAAACTTATGTGGAAAGTCATCAGGGACCTCAAGAGTTGCAAACGCTACAGCCTTTACCCACTCCGGGTCCGAACGAAGTTCCTCCGTCACCCTACTTCGGAACAGTCTCTTTACCTCCTTCCACTGCCCCTTCTACGCCTGGTCAAGCTGGCCCAAGCCAACCGGTACAACAGGAACCGTATCAACCTCCGTCCATGCCACCTTTGGAACATCGAGAGTCAAATACTACCCCTCGCCCAGGAGATTTCCATCATCACGGAGAACCTCCTCAGCAGAGTTATCAGGAACCCCCGCATCAGCAACACTACGAACCGCCACCTCCATCTCGCCCTGTATCCCCGCCATTATTGAAATGGAATCCTGCTGTCGAACCCCCACCAAACGAAGCACCTCCTGTATCCGCTTTCCGCGAACAGGCTTACTTCGCCAACGTCTGGGATCTTCCGCCAAACGCAGGGAAACTACATCACGATCTCACTGGGCAATCTGCACCGGATTCCTCCGCTTTCTTTCAGGCTCCCCCTCCAAGTAGGATTCCTGAACACCTAGTCCAGGAGGGACACTATGCGAACGTCATTGGTCAACATCAACCCCCTTCTGCACCTCAACATCATCGGCAAGAGACGCACACTCATCACTATTACGCTCCACCTCCGCCCCCGCCATCTCACTCTCAGCCAGACATCTCGAAGGTACATACGGTCTTTCCATGGGAGCAGAGGCCTATCCATAGACCCGCTCGTGTTTTCCCGGAAGGTGACTCTGCTCCTCTAGGCAATGTGAGATATATCGAGGATATGCCTCGCGAGCTGGAGACAAAACCGGCCCCGGAACATAATGCCGCCAATCCTGCTGCAGAACCAGATACACAAACAAGCCCCAGCTTACATATTCCGATGCCGTCTCCGACAATTGGATTCCCCAGCTCGAAAGGGTATTCCAATGCATGGGATTCGGTTGCGAGTATTCAGCGGTATGCTTCTCGTTTGGTCAAACCTCCGCCCCCGCCTGTGCAGGCTCCCATTTCATGGAGTTCTCGCCGGCGCAGCGATAGCTACAGAAGTCGGGGTGAACGCTCAGACGCGAGCAGCATAGACGGTGATGTTGAGGACGAAGTCGATGATGAGGACGAGGGCGGAAACGGTCCGTTATCAGGTAACGAAGTAATGGACGTGGACAAGAAGGACACAGGCAAAGGCAGGCGCGAGAAGAGTGGGACTAAGTCCCCACCGTCTGTGTCGGGCTCGTCAACTCGCTCAAAATCAGGGAAAAGGGATTATCGATCGTTCGGTGTGCAGACCATTCCAAAAGACGTTCGAAGTGTTGCGGTTCAAGCGTCTCAACAAACTTCTTCACCCCCTACAGGTAGAACTGATGGTGGGCCGCCGCATCGGCACAAGAAGAGCGGCAGCACGCAGCATTCGCGTCAAGGGTCAAGCGCATCTTCCCCTTCGACTTCGACGCATCTGGATCTGCCGAAGCCTACGACAGCTTTGTTGGACCCCAAGCTCGGTCAGGAGCCGATGGCAGCTGCCTCTCCGAGCATTGTGAACGTGCAATCCTTCATTCGGCCTCCGGTTCGACAGCAGCAACAAAATGTACCGTCTGGTATGATATCGCCAAGACTTCATGATACGTACTCATATGAATCGCCTGCCCGAACTCCTCCCCCGGGAACTCCTGGAGCTACAACGCCTGCAACAACGGCCAGACCAGCTGTTCAAGCAAGCCGAACGCCGTCCTCGGCCGCCCAGGACCTGCCTCCAGGCCCTCCGCCGCCTCCGATGATGATAATGCGAACTCCGTCGACGGAGACAGCGGATTCTTCCACAGTCGGACCGATCTCGCCTATGGATAGTCCCGTCGTTGGATCGAGGAAGCGAATTGGGCGGACGTGGGACCCTGCAACCGGTGTTGATGTCTTCAAGCGCACGTCGGAGGAAGTGTTAGCTCGCTTCTTACGTATGGGCTCTTGGGAGGACGACACCTCACAGGCTCAACGCGTGTAAACAATCACACGTATCAAATCGCCATGCTTTTCGGTATCCTTGATGATCTGGAACTGGAACACATAATATTCTTTTCTTCGCTCACATTTGTCTTGCAACCAACGTGGATGGCAAACATAGGACATTTACTAGCTTTACTCTCTCCTTATTCATTCCGATAAGCTTCACACATCTATGGCGATACCTTACTACTTACTTTCAAGCACTTTTCGTCAACTACATGCACATGTCATACCCTCTACAATCGTCTGTGTCTTCAGCCTTCATTGCACTTTCAGCATCCAATGTCAATGGATTCATTACTTTCGCTTCAAGTCATGATGTTCTCCCTGTCCGTTCTTCTCGCTCTGCCTTTCTTCCACTCAAGTGTTGTGTTTTTTTTCCCGTCGTCTAGTACACCGTGTCCTGTGCAATGCATTCTATAATTCATTGTGTATAATATGAGTGCATACATACTATAAATAGCAGTGGCGGCCGAAATTCCATACGTCACACAGCCTCCATTCGCCTCCATCTGTATCGATATAACTAGATCCGCTTCAACAGGCACTCAGCTCAGCAATCAACTCATCTCTTGTTGACTATCATCATCTCCACATCTCTCTCGTTTTGCACCAGTTTCTTCGTTGAAATCAAACACGATGGTATGCTTGTCCTTGGAACTTTCAGTGTGCTTCGAAGACTGACTATATGCGATATTGCGATTAGGATTCATTCATGAACATTGCAAAGGAAGGCTTCCAGGCTTACCAGCGCTCGCAATGTTCGTGCAACGCCTATTTTACCGAACTCGAAATGCGACATGTACTGATAGGAGATAAAATATACAGCTGGCGATATCCAGAAGACTGGCGGCGAAGAATATAATTCTCCATCGAATAACCAACAGCAGTCCAGCGGATCTCCTAATAGTATGTTATCACTCGACCCTCCTTTCCGCACATCCTCACCAATCGTCCCTTTCCTGTTGCTACCCTTTAGTCGATGATGACACCGCCGTTCGCCACGCAAATGATTCATCCAACTCCGGCAACTCTTCGCTCTTCTCGAGTGCTCTTGGGTTCATAAAGTCCAACTCTGTGAGTTATTTAACATGTAATCAAACATGGCACGAGCCGACACAACTTGTACCCTCTAGGGTGCGCATCACGATCCCGTAAACGAGAATCATGTGCAGAATGCGCATGATCAGGCGTACTCGCAAGGAAATGCCTCCAACTTGAGCGCTGAGTCCATGGGTAGCGCTGCAGCGCTTCAAGTAACTTATAACTCAATTATATCTTCGGATCGCGTAGGTCTCAAACTCTCTTTTCTAGGCTCTCAAGTCGTTTACATCTGGAGGTGGAGCCAGTGGCGGAGGCGACATGCAGTCTAAGCTTATTGGAATGGCTATGTCCGAGGCATCGAACCTCTTCGACTCCTCCGGCGGAGCTGCCAGCGGGAACAAACAGGACGTGATAAACAGCGCGGGGATGACGGTCATGAAGTTGCTGGTTCAGTCCAAATTCTCTGGGATGATCGGTGGTGGGGACAGTGGTGGTCTCGGAGGTATCATGAGCCTGGTACGTCGGCCTCATCGGTTTCGTACCTCACGAAATATTTACATCTCCTCTTAGGCGAACAAGTTCATGTGATCGAAGACAGGATGTTATCATATACTAGTGTGGATACCGATGAACAAGATTTTATCTTGTAACGATGTACGATTGCAGCCAAATTTATTGCTTTAACCATCGTTACTGTATGCGGACGAGCTACTACATTCACCAAGCGCTATCGAAAGACCTTTTATAACCACTAGATCTGCGCCTTCCGTCAAGCTTTGTACGAGGGCAGTATTTGCGTCTCTATCCTAGGCCTCAATGCAAATACGTGATGACGCTACAAACACATACATCGTAAAGCTGAGCATGGACCCCCCTCTCCTTCCCCCAAATTGCTTTCTTTCTGCTAGATCACTCGTGACGTTTTCAAGCACAGCATCTCCGTGTGTCGAGGCAATAGATGCTAGAGATAGTCTGCAGCTTCACGAATGCTGCGTCTCGGACAGCTTTCATATAGGAGTTCATAGGTGACATGCTCTCTGACTCCATCTACGTCGATACCAGTGAAAGCAAGACCAACATAGCAAGACCAGATAACCACCGATACTACACATACACATATACAACCTTCCTGCCTCGAAATCGTGATATGTTCACATTGATCAGACCGATACTGTGACAACGAAAGTGAGCCTCTCCTGTTAGACTATAATACATCGACGTGTACGATGAGCAGTGAATGATATGTTACGTGATTCTTTGCTCACTAAGATCACCATCGTCGTCTTCGTATTTGGCGAAGAAGGGCGCGATATCAGATATAGGAGCGACGTCCGGCGTCGCCTCTGCTGGCGTAACAGAGTTGTCTATGTGTTTCAGAAAGGTTAGCATACTGAGTTGCTCGTACTAATCTGCCAATCCAACTGACCTAGTGGAAGTGCAAATGCGCCACCGCTTAGGAGAAGCAGTGCGCAGACAGCCCACGATGCGACGAGTCTGGCAATCATAGCAGGAATTATGGGTTTGTACCGAAATGTGGTGAAATCGAGGACTGGAGTTTGCCAGCACCTGGTCTTAAGTACCACAATTCCCGGCGTATCCCAGCGTTCTCCCATTTCCATCTACCTCTCATTTCCACGGTCGCCTGATAGCCTACTGGAGAGACAGTTAGCGAAAAGAACAGACATGCCGGATTCTCCGTGGTGGATTTACACTGCACTGCACAGCGCCTTGATGCGGCAATACTCGCCGAATAAATGCATTCTCCCCATGACTCGAGGTTTGATGGTATGACTCGTAGTGATCAGGAACAACACCCATAACTTTGATTGTATGACCGGTCGCGCTCGGTGAAAACATACATCCGTACCGCGTGCTCCCAACCTTACTATTCATCTCACTCCAAAGCCAACGGCCGCCAAAGCCATCAGATCAGCGGTCCGAATACACAGGTGGCGTTCTGCAGTCATTGTAGACATCAATCAGTGGAGAAGTCTTTCGGCTACGCAGCATTCTACATGATTAAGAAGCATAGTCGTGTGTCCAAGTCGACTGGAAAGGGACTCAAATACGTCTTCGTATGCCTGGAATCACTGATTGAAATGAGACTTTGTGATTCTCTCTCTGGTAGCCTTGGGATCCAAAGAGCCTCAAACGTCTCCTTGCTTCTTGGTTATTCGTACTGATGCTTCTGTGTATTGTGATATTATTAGAAAATACGACAATGCAACATTCTTTTATCCTGAAAGAAACCGGATTAAAAACTTTGTGGAAGGTCGAAGGGGGGGGGGGGGGGAGCGTAGAAACGAGGAAAGGGGATAGGGTGATGGAACTTGCACTATTCTTCACTCAAAGCAGCGTATAGAGCTGTCCAGTCTCGGCATATGTGTGGGTATGCGTGGTTTACGCTAAGGTCCGCACTAATCACATCCTCGAGCGTAACATCTGCTCGACACAGTATGAGCTCGCGCAGATAATTAAAGCATCCATGAAGGAATTCCGCATTATCGGCGCTACCGGCGGACTGCGCAGCCATTGCATGGCGGATAGCCCCCAAGCAGCGAAGCTCGTGGAACATTGTCAATTCGAAAGTCTGATTGTTCAGGCCAAGGCGGACGCTGCCTCCTCCAGGTGGAAAGTGTGCTTGCCATTCGCTTTCGTCGTAGCCATTATAAATTCGATAGTGCGATGGATCTTCTGGGATTAGGATGACGTCCTTGAGGGATATGGGGTAGTGGGATGGGTAAATGTCGGTGACTGGACCTTCTGCGAAAAAAACACGTAAACGACTGGCCTAAATGACGGGTGAAGCACAAATTACCTGCTTCAAGTACGTTCGACATGTTTAAGCTCGATGCTCTATGCAAGGCACTTAAGATTATTGACCACATAGCAAGACAAAGTGCAGCTATCGTGAAGAGCCGTAGCTCTCCGCTGGGAGATAAGGAGTTGTAGAACATCATTGGCGACGAAGAGCTGAGAAAGAAGAAGCAAATGTTTCTGAAGTTTCTGCTTTGACGAGTCAAGCTAGCAGTAGTACGGGCGCATCATTCAGAACCCCAGGAAGTTCATAGAGTGAAGCTGAGCTGTGTAGATGCATTGAATGTTCTCATGAAACAAGTATCCCCTATAAATCAAGTGCAAATCAGGATCGATGAAGATGAGAAAGGCAAAAGGTTCCGTTACACAAAAGTAGTGCGGTTTCTCTTCTTACCTGGCACCGCCAGCCGGGAGTATAGATAACAAAGTGCGGCATCATTTTGCTAGTAAGGGAATATTATTCTCGGATCGAAGCACGTACACGAGTTATGGTGAGAATGATGTAAGTGCTAATCAAGCTTGCTCATCGAAGTCTCATGGAAGCCGAGAAGGTTAATAGATGTGTATAGCATTGATGGGACCGTGTGCTTGCGTGATCATGATGGATGCCCCTCGAACACAAAGTGCGAGGATATTGCTCGCATGCCAGCCTGGGTGTGCCCGGTACTTCGGAGTTGAGAGACCCATGTGGGTTTCACAAACACTTGTTGCAGTTTTAGTGGGTCCAAGCTACCCGGTCATCCGTTTTGTTGAGGATGGTATGAGGATAGCATGTGGTTCGCAAGAGAGATTGATCATGGTGACTCTGGTGAGCCTGCGAACCAGCTGAAGAATATTCAAGTTCCCACGCACCAGTGGGCCACTGGCATATGGAAGCTCAAGCGGCGCATCTTCTCCATCCATGGTCCAACCGGAGGCCCACGCTCATCATAATCCAGAGAAGCCAGTGATGTGCTGTTTTCTTTCTCCTCCGAGGTACTCTGCCTCAAGCCCTACTCCTTTCGTCTACAAGCCTGTTTTGCCCCCAACAAGCTTCAGACTGTCAAGTGTCCAACCATGTCGTCGAGAGAGAAGGAGTCGCCTCTAACGCACAGGACGCCGACAATTAACTCCTCAAATAACCACAAGTGGTTGCTCTGGACTTTCTCTGTAGCCACTGCTGCTTGCGTCGCTTTCCTTCGCTACGATGTTGAACTGCGAAACTTCATTGGGCGACCGTCCGTGTCCAGTGTGGTGGAGCACGAATGCACCGCTCCCTTCCCACAGTTTACGTTCAAACATGACCTTTTCAACGAGGATGCGAGAATCCGAAAGGCTGCTCATGACCTGAACGAGGCCTTGACGGCAAGGTTCAATGAGGGTGGTCTGGACAGTGTAGCGGTGGCTGTTGTTACCGCGGAAGGCTCTGTCTACGAGGGTTTCTGGGGCGTTCAACGTGCAAATGAGACGGACGAAAGTAAACAAGGGACTATCGATCGTCATACTGTCTATCGACTTGCATCTATATCGAAGCTCTTCACAACTATGGAGACCTATATGCTGCGAGATCGGGGGATCTTGAATCTGTATGTTGTTGTCAAATCACCTTGAATGTTTCTAATCGACTATCCAGAGACGATGAGGTCACGAAATTCTTCCCTAAGCTAAAATTTGCTCAAAATGAAGATCCTGTCACCCTACGACAATTAGCAAGCCACATGTCTGGGCTTGGGCGGGACTGGCCCGCTGGTCCTGCGGCGGGTGCATGGCCGGAGTCGACGACGGGTTCGGGGCCGCCATGGTATAATGGACTACCATTCCCTACAAATGAGGAATTCCTTGAAGGAATATCTGGCTTTCCTCTGGTTGCACCACCGTATACGTTCCCGATTTACTCGAACACTGGCTTCTCTCTTCTCGGGCTCGCAAATGTGGCTGCAAATAAAGCAGCAGAAGGACGCAAAGCGCCGTCGACGCACGCGGACCTTGTTAAACGCGATATCTTCGAGCCTCTTGGTCTTACCGATAGTGCATTCGTCGTTTCTGAGGGAAACAAAGGGAAAGTAGTGGTATCTTCCGTCGCTTCAGTAGAGACGGTGAGTCAATTACCTTCGCCAAACAACCCTGATTGTCGCTTATCTTTCATCTCGATCAGGATTTAGACTTTGAGGATGCGACAAATCCTGCGGGTGGCCAAATGAGCTCACTTTCAGACCTCGTGAAAGTTATGCAGACCCTCATTGATCCCAGGCGCCCCGAAAGTCTCTTACGTCCATCAACCGTACGCGAATGGATGAAGCCGCTTCATTCATTCTGGGACGACTATCAAGAGGTTGGGCCCATGTGGGAGATCTTCCGTGTCAAGGACTCATTCGGGAGGTATTCACGCCAATTCGTTAAGTGTTCGTATTAGTTCTCACCTAATGATGTAGAAAATTTGCTGATGCATTCTCGTGTAGTTGGTGAACTTATTGGACATCATACGGTCTTCACTATTAATCCGGACAGCGCATTTGGGGTTGTCATTCTGACGACTTCACCGGGCATGCAAACCATCCCTCTCAACGAACTTGTCTTCTCGCACTTCCAGCCTGCCTTTGATAGCATTGCAGAACAGAAGACTCGTGAGTTGCTTGGAGGATCCTGGGCATCAAGCGATGGATCTGTACAAGTAACCATTACCCTCGATAAGGGCTCTCTTTTCGCCTCCAACTACGTGATCAACGGAACAGATGTACTCAAGACCATCCAACCTGATGGCGTCTCTCGTAGAGCTTCTTTGCTATCTACTGGGGGACACGACCTTCGGTACGTTTATTTACCCATCCCAACTCCCCAAAGTGTTCTGAAATATTCCCTTGATAGACTTGCAGTCAGCGTACCCAACACTGGATGCATGTTCAATTGGATTGGGCTCGACCAATATGCGTATGGAAACGGATATGCGACCAACATGCTGAAGGTCAAGCAAAGTGATGGACGTGTTACGCTTCTTGTCCCTGCCATCGCCGCGGAGTTGGAGAGAAAGTCGTGAACACGCCACGGTGTTCTGAGGAAGTGTACCTTGAAAATATCGCAGCTTATAGAAGTCACTTTATCTGTCTCACGAGCGATTTGAAAAGACGGGTACTTATCAGGACACCTCTTCTTTCGACCTCTGTCTTCGGGCATAATTTCTTGATATGTCATTTCAGTGACCATCTGTCTTTGCTGCCTGTGAAAGTTTCCTTCGCTACGTCTTCGTGAGGCAGCGTCAAGGTATTTTGCAGCAATCGAATGTCCATATTCATCGGCTCCACCGTCATCCCTAAATTCAATCTTGGGTTCACCTCCGAGGTCCGGGCAACTTCAATTGGAACGTGGGTGATACTATCAATGCACCGTTTCGCTTTGCTGGCACGTTGTCAACACATTTATCTTCCGTTCTCAGCGGCTTCGGGCGAGGTCCGCGCGCTCAATATCTGATCATCAAGAAGACTAATAAGAGGAGCACAGCTCTAGATTGTCCTCGCGTGATGCAGCCGTGTGTGGATACTTTTCTGAAATCCGGACACTGCCAGCGCAGAAGAGTGTCACATTGAGATCAACAGTCGAGGAAGTTGATCGTTCTCTTGAGGTACGTGGGGCCTGGGCGCGGTGTCTCTTCGCGCAGCCTTTTCGATGTCAAGTTCTCTGTAGCTCCCTTAGGGTTTCTCAATATTTATTCAGCTCTTATACTACGAAGCCCTATCATTGCAGTGACAAGGCAATACTGTGAACCGAATGCTGAGTCCGCTAAATGATGAAAATCTCGTTAATTAACACATCGATTGATCGTTCAGCGCTCCTGCAAGACCCGCGGATGTCGATGTCCAGGTTTCTGTGCAGTATGGGTTAAACGGAATTGAGGCCGAAAAGAATGCAAGTCTTTCCTCCTCCCCTCTCTGTATGGCGCGGTATGGTCCAACTTGGACCTCATTATGGTGCTTTCGCAGTCACCATATTTCATTGACATTCTCCAACTTGAAGCCAATGATCGGGAATGGCAATATCAGAATCATATGTACATCGCGTAAACTACGTGCGGGAACTGATACTGTGTTCTGCAAACACATAACTCGAGCCTGAGGACGTTCCGCATGTTGCTCGCATGTGTCAAGACTGGACTGCTGCGTATGCAGAAACGTGGAGGAACCTTGTTAATTATGAAACAAATCGTAAAAATGCAACACTTGAGTCATAGCTATAGGCGTACCTTTGTTGGCTCATCTGCTCCTTTCCGCATTTTCAGACAGGCTTTGCTTTGACTCAAATTCTGTCATTGAAATCCAATTACACAAGTATATATAGCCGTGGATAAAGCAAAATAAAATATTCTCAAACGCTGAAGAAAATGAGGAATTAGCTACACCATTTGAGTGGGGCTGTCGTCTTGCGATGAAGATGAAATTGAGCGTTTCTTCTCCGAGGAACTGGGTTGCGAATAACCCGTTCCAATCTGGGTGTGTGATTCGTCTGTGGAGGGTAGTATAGTTTGCTTTCGACTCGCGAATTTGATGTTTGTGGAGTCAGTAGGATGAGTGATTTCAGACGTGACGGAAATGCCGTTCGCAATACGGAAAATGATGAGGTTGGGCGCTATAACCTGGTAACATGGCTTTGTTAGATATGCTTCAAGATAGGATGGATGAATTCAGTCTTACTTGGACGTTCCCTAGCATAGGGAAGAAGACGTTTTCGGTGGCGCTGTTCTTAAGGAAGGTGGTAAGAACAATCAGTTCGAAGATTGCGTATAGCGCTGCGCTCTCAACAGTAATCGCAAGAATAGTTGTGTATACTCTTCCGTGGCTGGTACCAAGGACTTTGCGTGATCGAGTGCGATAGTAGATGAGCCGGCCGGAAATGAGGAGCGTTACGATGACGTTCAGGCTCAGTGAGAGCGACCACGTCGCTGTCCCAAATACCTGGACAATGTGTGTGCTATACGATGCGCCTGGGTTTGCCGTGAATACCAGGAGGGCTATTGAGCACCCCATCGATCCCAGGTAGACAGCAATGGGCAGGAGAAGGATGAGGTTGTGATACGCCCCGCACCAGATCACATAACAGCGATAGATCTATTCAGTGAGCGAGGTAAGTACACTGTGAATTGCGTAAAAGAAGTAGGAGGTTTTCTACCAGGTATCCATCAGTGAGCCAGTTGTTGATCGTGTATGCCGAGTCAACCACGACTTGAGGCCAGACCGATAACAGGTCGGGACTTGTCGGATCGTCCACAATCAACACTTGCGCATAGTTCACTGCGACGCCCATGTACACGGTGGTGATGCATACCAATACAGCTGTGTAAGCTAGGAGAAAGCGCGACCCCTTGTTGTACAGCAGATAGATGTTAGAGAGTGCAATAATCAGATAAGCACCTAATGGAAGAGCTCTAAGTCAGAAGTTATGTTTTCTCAAGCAAACTATTGAAGTTTCGAACCGTAGAGAATGCAAGCCACGTTGGATCCTGTGAAGGAGTCATCCAGGAGTAGTCTGAGAGTGGGATCCAAGCTGGACATTGCTGAAGGACGAGTTCCTAGCCTCTAGCCAAGCAAGACTCGGAGCTCAGATAACGACTAGCGGCCATGGCTCAAAGCTTCTCTTTAATAAACGGCTTGAGTCAGGTTCAGGTCGGGACAGAAGCAGCCCAGAAATCAACGTGTCGTTCCAAGATAGCGAACAACACAACAGAGCTAACTAAACGAGACAGTCGTGCCCGGCGTAGAAGACGTTGCATGTAGACAGAGAAGCTTGAAGGACGTGCAATATTTAGCCCACATTTCAACACGCTTGGTTCGTATTTGATATGCATGCCAGCTGACGCTATTTGGTTGATCCTAGATATAGCAGTAATGGATGTTTGTTCTCAGATTCACGAGGAACAGGCACCGCGTTCAAGTTTTGAGGTCCAACTTTTACAGAAATTCGGGCGCCGCCGCCGGAGACTGAACTTCAACTTGAAGTGCAAGTTGAAGCCAAAACACTGGCAAGCGTCACTGACTGAATTCGTGTTTACCATCAGTTTTATTCAAGTTCACCATAATGTCCTATATTCAACGTATTAGATTCCTACCAGACCACGAGCTATTTACGCTTGCCATCAAAAACTACCTCACCTCACGAGGACTTCATCTCTGAAGACATGGATGTGCTTTACCCTCCACTCTTTCCGAGAAGCCGAACCTTTCCTTCAAGCAGAAAAGGCAGAGCATGCGGCGACAGTTGGATGCTATTTGGCTCGATAATCGCAGTCATAATCACGTCTATAATATGACCTGGCTGAGCGTCGACTTGTACAACTCCCGGGCACCTCTCCTGTTCCAACTCTTAGACCGAGTACATATCTCGGCTTCGACCAGCTTACTCGAAACGCATCCTCTCCGAACTGGCCTCTGAAGAGATATGATTTCCCGGAGTATTTTGGTATCCTTGATTCATGGAATGCGAATGCTAAATCGCCAAATACACGGAGGGTCTTATTAGATGACACGGTGCGCACGCATTCAGGGAATGCATCTATAATCGAGCTAATTTCCTTGTGCGTTTTAGCGTACGGTTATCATGTTGTTTACTGATGATTTGGTATGGAGAACTGCGTCATAGCTCGTTGTTTCCCACTCGAGGTCAGATTGCTCCGCACAGAAGTTATAGCGGAGAGGATCCAATCGAATCCCTGGAGGTTTGGCAGCTGGAAGAACCGAGCAACTTAGATACCTTTGGATCCGCCGACAATGTACGCCTGGAACACGAAGCCAGCTAGGCGAAGGATATTAGGTACACTGAATGCGACAGCAATTCGAGACTATACGCAGTCGCTTTCGGTAGTTCCGATTGTAAGCTCGATTTCGTTCAAGACAGAGCGGCTCCCAGATTTGGTAAACAGTCTCGATCTTTTGATAAGTCTGAACTCACAGCGATGCACAGGATTCTGACTGTTCCAGAGTGAAGAGGGGCGCTCGGGTGTGTAATGGCCGTTTCGAACAGATAACTCACATCGAGGCTAGCTTGAGGCAAGTGCACACACTTCTCTTCTAGGCTGTCTTTCGATTTTATGGGTACCCGCATAGTGTCAGCTTCATAACTTCATATAAGGCAGATCACATACGTATCTTAACGTATATTCAGGATCCAAGCTATATTGCAATGAATGCACAAAAAACACAACACATACTTATTTCCAGACCCCACGAGCACCCTAAGCTTGGTGAAGAGTCTCTTGTCCAACATCGCATCTTATCGATAGGAAGTCCGGCGTCGTTGACCTCTTTTGCAGCTATCAATCAGGGGAGAATGAAAGTTACCACGCAGTCTGCAGTAGAGAAGCCTGGATCAAAACAAACACCCTCCTTCTGGTGTTGTGTTTATCACTCGTAATAGCTCTGACAATTTACGGTATGTCTGAATGACTTGATTCGAGCGCCAGTCTTCTAACTGATTGTTCAGGTCCTCTGAAGACCTGTGAATATGCGATGCTTTTCCGCGAGAACAATACTTACAGTTTCTTATATGGACCTAAATGTCAAGTCCCGTTCACGCTTCGATATGCGCTGAAGATACGGAGCATAGGTTCGACCATCTCAAATTGCAATGGATCTGTTATATCACTCGTGACGTTGCTCATTGCTCTTCGGCCCGATTATGTGATTACGGTCAGAGGAAATCTGTAGGATTCAGAACTCAAGTGACGTATACACGCAGCCTTTGCCTTGCACTACGCCTTCAATCAAAGCAAGCAAGTCCGAATGTCCACTATGACAACCCTACATATGTACAAATTTCTAGGATCGACGCTGAAGTCCCTCGAGGTACATCTGACACGGAATTGGGTCCTTCCAATCAGGCTCAGACTATGATAGATGATAGATCGTTCAGCCCGATGAGTAGGCGAGTCATGTTAGTCAGTTTCGGGAAATTTGCCTTACCAAAGTCATCCTCATCGTCTTCATAGGCGGCGTAGAATATTGAAAGTGTACTAATAGAAGTAAAAGACGACGCTGTTGATACGAAGGATGATGACGCCCCCGTCGACGCAAAGGATGATGACAGCGTTGCCTTTGTTGATGGAGATATCGTCTTCGTTGACGCAAAGGAGGATGTTGATGTCGCCCTTGCTGATCCAAAGGATGATGTCGCCGCTGTCGACCCAAATGACGATGTTAATTTTGCTGGTGCAAATGACGATGTCGCCACTGTTGATGCAACCGTATCATCTGCTTCTGAAAGGTGAGCCAGTTCACTCGCTCTTTTCGAGAATACACTGACCAAGTGGAACAGCGCTTGCTCCTCCTTTCAGAAGAAGCAATACGCAGACGGACCAGAAAGCGACGGGTTTAGCTATCATAGCAGTAGCTGAGATTATTGGCCGGCACTGAGATCTACTCAAGGATAGTGAAACTGGTATCCTCCCAGTGAGGATGGGACCGGGCTTAAGTGTTATAGAACCAACTCAGTGTGTTCCTATTTCTATCCATTTCCACGTACGCCCGGAAGCCTACTGAAGATGCAGGTGGAGAGCGAAGCACTGGCAGACAAGTCAAGTTCTCAGCCGTGGATTAACACTGCTCATCTCTTTCATGCAGCAACTTGAAGTTTTCCTGATCAAACGCAGAACAGTTCCCCTCAGTGAACAGAAAAGACGCCAATTTCATGGATTGAATTACCAATGACAGCGATCGGTGCTTTTGACGATCGCCGGATTCAGGTCCAGCGACCCTCAGGGCCCAAATAAGGCTTTGCGTTCTATGATCTGGGCAAACATCAATCAGTGGAGAAGTATGGTGACCAAGCAGTTGTCTTCATGACTATTAGAAGCACAGACGTGTGTCCTAGTTGACTAGAAGAGAACTCTTATGCGACGTCGCTTGCGTTGAATCACTGACTGAAACGAGTGTTTGTGATTCTCTCTCCTGGATATCTTCAAAAATTCCAGACAGCCTCGAACTTTGCTTCTTGCTTCCTTACTATTCGTAATAATGCTTCTTCAAATTTTTGCTCAGGTCAATGCAATACTTCGTAATGTTGTGGGGAAACCGTTCAGATGATTCTCTCTCCTGGATATCTTCAAAAATTCCAGACAGCCTCGAACTTTGCTTCTTGCTTCCTTACTATTCGTAATAATGCTTCTTCAAATTTTTGCTCAGGTCAATGCAATACTTCGTAATGTTGTGGGGAAACCGTTCAGAAAAGTATTTGGGAAGACGAGGGTGACGAAGAAGCAGGAAGAGGTGATAGGGTAATAGGAAGTACACTACTCTGCGATCTGCCTTGAAGTCTCGTGTGTCGGCATACTCCTGAGTCCTAGTTATCGTGTGGGTATGCGTGGGTTTCATTGAGGTTCGCATCAAGCACATCCTCGAGTTTACATCCGTCAAGAATCTGCATAATACGAGCACCCGTGCCAGCCATCAATCGTTTGCACCAAAATGGTTCTATGCATACATTTCATTGTACAAAATCCATTGTATCGCATACAAATGCACAGTGGTAAACCAGCTGTAAAACTACATGACATTCGATGACCTTGAGTCCTGACTTCAAAGCGCAAAACATGTGTCAGATATTGCGGCACAGCGGGATGCACTGATATTAGACTTCGAAGTTGTTGAGTTAGGCAATTGCATATACACAAGCTATGAGTCTCTCTCACTGGCATCATCCACATCGTCTTCGTAAGCGGCAAAGAACACTGCGAGCGGCGAGACAGTGGGAGCACTGGCAGCGGCATCTGCCTGCTCTGCTCGCTCAACAGAATTGACTATGTAGTTTGAAAGGATTAATAGCACGAATATTTTGACTTGATACTCGACTAGCACTGACCTAGTGGACGCGCAAATGCACTTCCGTTGAAGAGAAGTAATGCACAAACAGTCCATGAAGCGACAAGCTTGGCGATCATAGTTGGAGAAGTGTGTCGTTACTGAAATTTGCGGCACAGGTACAGCAGCCCAAGACCGTATGCGAGGTACCCGTATCTAAATACCCATAGACTACTATCAGATTCCTATTTCCACGGATACCTGCAAGCTTCTGTTCAAGAATAGGTCGGCTCATTAGGACGTTATATAACTTTGCATTCTTGATGCGGTCAGACACTCCCAAAATCCTCCGGAGAAGGACAGTTCTGAAGGTGTGACTCGGAGGGTACAGGAATAAGCCGTAAGTCCGATTAGCACATACGATGTATGTACCGCGTGCTTTCCGCCCAGTTGGTGGGATTGTACGTCTCGAGCGCAGCGCCCGCCACATCCATGAGATAGAAGACCCAACGACCCCTTATAGCTTTGTTATGCTTGCCTGAGAAGTGCTGGGCTGTGTATAGAGGTCCCGTGGTATAATAAGCAATACCTACCACTCTGGATCACAGGACAGTACCAATGGGCATCTGGAGTAGAGAAAACAAGAGAGAGCTGCTAAGACCGTTGGCAAAAGCTGGAATGGAATAATGGAATAAGGTTGACCATATGGTATCGCAGATCAAGAGTACATGGGCTTACGCGGTCCGTACTTTCCTGGTGCCACGGTTTTCATGCCCATAGTCTATGACGTGCATGTCGATTTCAGACAATCCTACTTAGGAGAAGAAGTATCAATGAGCGTCTTCATGGTTGTTTAGCTTAAGTATTAGGTTGTTAATTAAGGGTGGGGCCGTGGTGACTGGTTCGAACCATCATGAAATGCGACACTGAGTGAAGTTGTTCCCACGCAATTTTTTGAACTTGCTGTCTTCAAGTTCTTTTTCCACATCAGTCTCCTTCAAGTTTACCACTGGCATTGCCAATGACCACCGTCTGTGACGGGCCACTGGCATGTTCCTTGGCTATACCGACATCTCTGAATTTCATTCTGGACTTACCTCCGACGACCGGGCAACTCCACACTGAAGTAAGAGGATGCAAACATTGCACGTTATTATCTCGCTGTGCTTGCACTTTGTCAACACATCTATCCTCCATTCTCAGTGGTCTTGGGCTAGGTCCGTGCGTACATGTTCTATTTACACGAACCCCGGTGAACTGCCTACATATCAACAAGCCCTCCTATGCTCAATTTACAAAACCTCCTATCTTGGTTCAAGCAGATATCCCACACTGGCAAGGTAGACGTGGCTTTTAGGCGCTTCAGGATGTTGTTCAGCCACTAAAGAGTGATGTACTGCACGTCACTTACTGGGGTCAGTCATCGTCGTCCGGTTCATATCCACGGAAGAAAATACAATCAGGTATCGGTAGTCCGTTGGCCTGGGCAGATCTACAGTTGCAACACACACCATCGCTACGAATGGTTTTATCTGGTTCGAGAGGTTAGCCCGGGTTGGCCATGGTTCCTGAATTGTTATAGATTTGAACTGACTTAGCGCTATTGGGAATGCAAGTGCACCTCCCTTTGGGAGTAGTGCGCACACTAGTATCCATGAAAAAACAAGTTTGGCGATCATAGCTTGAAGATTTGGGTCTTTACTGAAAGCTATTATTCAAGTCTAGCGGACTTGAATCATGAGGATCTGTGGTATGTACTACCTGCCTTTATATACCGACGAGCCCGTTATATTTCTGTCTATCTACATTTCCTCCCTTTCGAATCGAATGACAGCGGGACTCGCATCACAACCAATTACCAGAATTGTTGATTTACATGTATGTAGTCCTTGGACAACTATATTCATCATCTGAAGGTTCGGCGATATCCCAGAGCTCCGCGGTGGACCCGTCGTTGGATATCAATCAGTGGGGAACAAAAGTCTACTGGACAACCTCCACGATAAGAAAGCGAGTAGTCGTGCATCCGAGTTGAACCGAAATATGTTCGCATTTTTCTTTGTGAAGTTATAGACGTGATAAAACTTTCATACAGTTTAGTTACCAGTATGTCCGAAAACTGGATTCATTAAAATTCGCGGACACCTTTGCCCTTACTTCGATTTGGTTGGCGATATCTATCATTGGGATAACGTTGAGATGACCAAAGAAATTAATATCTTCGTATGAACGCGAAGGGGGAACAACTCGTTTGTCTGGTTGTTTGGGCCAGTACAGATAGACACCCTTCCGCCAGTGGTACTGTAGGAATAGACTTGTGAACCAGCCGCTATAGTAGAAGTATAGTCATCTATTGTGGCGGCTGGGTCGAGTCTACTGAAGGAAGTGTGCTTTCAATTTGCTGTCACCGTTTGCATCCAAATCTGACAAGACCACTTACTTAAAGATTAAATAACACACACAATAGCGGTTGAATCAACCAGAAGCCCTCCTTATCCTGAGACCTGTCTGATCATGTATGTCAATACCAGATTTACTTTCCTAACAATCCACGAGGAGATTAAGAAATGCTTCTGTTCCTTTCTTACTAAGCCGCAGTCGTGATAAAGTTCTAAAGATCTAATGTCTTCTACACGTTTTGATACAGCAATATTGAGAGACCGGGGGAAGTGTGGGTCACATCTTACCGTGGCTGTCATACAAATATCAGTGAATGGAAGCTCTTGCTGGGTAGAGAGAGGCTACGATGACCGTTTGGTATCACTGACATCTCGTATGTTTCCATCTTCAGCTTGAAGTTGATGCGGACATTCAACTTTCAAGATCCTCACCTCAGCCGCGATGATAAACAAACAACTGGCAAGACGCTCATTAAATCTATACATACATTCCATTGTACAGAATCTATCGTTTCGCGCAGTGGAAAACGACTTCAAAAGAATACAAGTCCTCAGATGAATCGCCTATATAAGCGCGTCCTCCTAGCTTCATTAAAGTCGCGAAACAACGGACTGTTAGCGGGGCAGAGAACGAGATGTTTAAAGTTAAACTTTGGTATTTTTATATTAGAGAGTTGCATATGCCCAAGCTATGAATCTCTTACTGAAATCATTCCTCTTCGTCTTCGTAAGCGGCGAAGAACACATCGAGCGGTGAAACGACCGGAGTAGCGGCGGCATCTGTCTGGACTGCTGGTTCAACGGAGCTGCCTAAATTGAAAGGTTGGCATGTTTTGCAGGATTTTTGAGCATTGCAAAGAATTGAACTAACCTAGAGGACGTGCAAACGCAACTCCGTTCAATAACAGTAACGCGCAGGCAGTCCAAGCAGCAATGAGCTTAGCGATCATGGCGAGAGAAATATGTCGGTGCTAAACGTTATAGCAGGCCTAATGTCTTAGGCGTCATCTAAATACCAGTGAACCTCGCTTATCCCACCAACCCATTACCACGGAAACCTGAAAGTTTTCCTGCTCAAGAATAGGTCAAATCACCGGCACATTGGAAAGCTTTGACTTCTTCATGCGACCAGACGTTCCCAATGTCTGCATTTTCTTCCTGAGATGAATTACTCGGAAGCAATGACTCGAAGGCTAAAAGAATAGACCCATGATTGTGGGTGTAAGATCGGTCCGTGCACACGACGAATGGACCGCGTGCTCTCGGTCGAGTTGGTGGGACGCTTAACATGCTTCAAGGACTGTCACCTTACTCATCAGATAGAAGACAAAGCGGAGCCTTAAGGCATCGTGGCGTTCTTCCAACGGGATAAGAACAATCATTAAGGAAGAAGGTCGGCGAAGCAGAAGCCCATAGGACAATCAGGAGAAGCAGCCAGTCGTGTATGCGAATCGACTAGATAAGGAATCAAATAATTTCGATGAGCGTAACCAATGATTAACTTGAGGCTTTGCAGTTTTCACGGTTCGGCAGTCCAGGCACCCTTGGGAATCTCAGCCTCTCTGTCATTTTTCGCCTCCAACAGCAGAGCTTTCTTCCTGTGTACACAGATGGGTGAGTGTGAGAGATCAAGCATTTTGTTGGGAGAGGGGATGTCATGAGTATCCCAATCCCCAGTTGCAAGAATGCGGATGTCCGGCTGGCCTGAGAGTTCTCATAATGGAGAAGTATTGCTGGGGTGAAGTATATAGTCTCCACTACTCCGGGTGGATCGCAGACTGGGGGCTGAGGGCGTCTGGTATAGATGAGAAAGTCGTCAGGACCGTGGCAAGTACCCTTTTACAAGAATGAAGTAGTATGAACTGACCATAAGGTATCATAGGCTAGGAGCACAGGAAGGTATAGCCTGACCGTATTTTACTGAGTTGTTATTTCTGTATCGAAGCTCCTGGTTATCATGATCATAACGGTTTATAGTGAGAATGGGTGCTGAGTTCAATCAAGCGTACTCAGAAGAAGCTTGGATAGATACGGTAATTGCGTGCGTTCGTTCCAGTTAGGGGGTACCTTGCGTAGACCTCCTTGATCAAGACTTCTTGTTTAACTTCAATTTTTCGGGTGTAGAAAGAGAGGTAGATGAACAAGTTGCCGTGGCCATGCCAGTGGTTCAAGTTCAACAAAGCAGTGCGTGCGGAGAACAACGTTTCTCACGGTCAAGTTCAAGTTGTCGCACTGGTCGAGACTCAACGACGAAGCTCTCCTTCCCATTGATCTGATCAAGAACGTTGTTACTGCGAATTCCCATCAAAATCTATAGCTCCTATGTCTGTATTGCTTTACCACGCCGTGTCCGAGCGAGCGAGCGGCGAGCGCCAATTGACGCACGATGCATCTTCCGTCAGCCTGGATATGTTCGACCGTTGATTTTGGGGTTTGCCTCCGACGACCGAGCACCTTTGGAGAATGATGCAAACACAGTGTTTGAAACACTACACCTCATTGTTACGCTTTGCTGGCACATTGTTAGCACGTATCTTCCATTTTGAATGGTCATGGGCGCGCGCTGGATTCTCTGATCATCAAGAAGACTAATAAGTGGAGCACAGCTCAAGATTGTCCTCGGGTGTATTAAGATCAAGGGTCTCTCTGTGCGGTACTATGTGGATGCTTTGATGTAGGCCGGGCAGAAGAAGAGAGTCGCACTTTTATCATCATTCGAGGAGATGATGTTTCTCATGCAGCGCATGCTCTGTTGGACGGCATGGCGAATCCGGGTATCTCACGGAAACCTGTACATGTAGAAGGCGATACCGGCTGATATTATTAACTATGATACCCAGCAAAGTTCTGGTGAGTACACTCATGTACACCAGGAACTGAATCTGGCTTTAACCTGTGTTTACTATGCAGGCTTAGTACGACTAGAATGGTCTCTTCGCGCAGCCTTTTCATTGTCAAACTTTCTGTAGCCCTCTTAGGGCTTCTCAATATCTACTTGGCTCTCACACTGCGGAGGTCAACAGCAGTATCGACCAGGCAATACTGTGAGCCGAACGCTGAATTCGCAAATCCATAATATTTTCGCTAACACGTTGTTAGCCTACATCAATGACGACTTTCCTGCAAGACTGGATGTCCCAGGCTTGGATGAGAAGGTCATCCTTATCTCCGAACAGTCTGTCCACTATGGGCTGAACGGAACCGAGGCCGATGAAGAATGGGAGGCCCTCCTCCCCCCCTCCGTAGGACGCGGTGTGGTCCACCTTGGACCACACTACCGTACATTCGCGGTCACCATGCTGCATACGCTCCATTGCCTCGACAGGATGCGTCATTCGATATTCGTCAAGCCGATCGGGAGTGGCAATATCAAACATATCGAGCACTGCGCAAACTACGTGCGGGAACTAATACTGTGTTCTGCAGATACACAACTCGAGCCCGAGGGTAAATCGGACGTCGCTCGCGTGTGCCGGGACTGGTCTGCCGTGTATGCGGAAATGCAGAGGAACCTTGTTGAATACGAGACGAAGGGCAAAAATAAAACGGATGCAGCCAGCTATTGACCATGCCTCTCTTGTTTACGTTGCTCCTTTCTACTTTTCTCTAGAGGATTTAATTATATATCACTTGCATTACTGAAATTGCAATTACAACGAGTCATAAGAAAGAAGACATAACAAAGCAAGAGACAATATCAAACCTCCCAAGAAACGAGGACATTTAACTACACTATCTGAATGGAGTTCTCCTGTGATGAAGATGAAATTGTACGTTTCTTTTCCGATGTGCTGGGCTGCGAATATCCCGTTCCAATCTGAGTGTGTGATTCATCCCTGGAAGGTAGCATGGTTGGTTTGCGACTTGCGAACTTGATGTTCGTGGATTCGGTAGGATGAGTGATCTCAGAGGTGAAAGAAATGCCGTTCGCAATACGGAATATGATGAGATTGGGCGCGATAACCTGGTAACAAGGCTTTATCAGAGATGCTTCAAGATAGGATGGATGAAATTCAGTCTTACTTGAACGTTCCCAAGCATAGGGAAGAAGACGTTTTCGGTGGCGCTGTTCTTAAGGAAGGTGGCAAGGACGATTAATTCGAAGATTGCGTATAGCGCGGCACTCTCCACCGTAATCGCAAGAATAGTTGTGTATACTCTTCCGTGGCTGGTACCAAGGACTTTGCGGGATCGAGTGCGATAGTAGATGAGCCGACCGGAGATGAGTAGCGTCACAATGACATTCAGACTAAGCGATAGTGACCACGTCGCTGTTCCGAACACCTGGACAATGTGTGTGCTGTACGATGCGCCTGGATTTGCGGTAAATACCAGGAGGGCTATCGAGCACCCCATCGATCCCAGGTAGACAGCGATGGGCAGGAGAAGGATGAGGCTGTGATACGCCCCGCACCAAATCACATAACAGCGATAGATCTATTCCGAGAGTGGGTTGAGCGCACAGTGGATTGCATGAACGAAATGATTGTCATTTACCAGGTATCCGTCAGTGAGCCAATTGTTGACGGTGTATGCCGAGTCAACCACAACTTGAGGCCAGACCGATAAGAGGTCGGGACTTGTTGGATCGTCCACAATCAGGACTTGCGCATAGTTCACTGCTACGCCCATGTACACCGTGGTGATGCATACCAATACAGCTGTGTAGGCTAGGAGAAAACGCGACCCCTTGTTGTACAGCAGATAGATATTAGAGAGTGCAATAATCAAATAAGCACCTAATGGAAGAGCTCTAAGTCAGAAGTTATGTTTTCTCAAGCAAATTATTGAAGTTTCGAACCGTAGAGAATGCAAGCCACGTTGGATCCTGTGAAGGAATCATCCAGAAGAACTTTGAGAGCCGGGTCTAAGCTGGACATTACTGGCACTTGTTGGGGTCGAGAGAAGGACGAGGAGCTCGATGTCTCTGCTAGCCGAGCATGAGCTCAAATAAGGACCAACAACCCATTATTGGGGATTCTCCGCAAAAGACAATCAGGTTCAGGTTGACGTTTCTCGACAGCAGGCAATCCAGCAATCAATATCTGTCCGGCCTAAGATGGCGAAGAGCACGAGACACGGCTAAGGAAGGTCGGAAGAAAGAGCTGATATTGATGCGAGAACTCATGTCCGGCGCCGAGGACGTTCTAGGAAGAGAAGCCCGCAGACGAGTGGTATTTAGCCCGGAATTCTACACGCTTGGCTCATATCTCCGAATGTCTGGGAGAGCGGGAGAAGTGTGCGGTGATGGAAGATACACATGGAGTCAATTCTATTCGGGTCAGAGCGTTGATCCCGAATAATGGCAAACCTCTTACATGTATTATTTGCGAATGTGCATTGATGTCCTGGGCGTTGTTCGTTGATCGTATCATGTAGACAAGCACCGCGTTTTAAGGTTTGGCAAAAGTTCGGGCGGAGACTGAACTTTAATGGTGCCCAAATTAGCCTCATGTGAATTCGTGTTTACCATCAATTGTTTCTGCTCTAATCATCATAATGTCGGCGACTCATCGTGTATTCAACGTCTTGGATTCCTCTCTCCAGAACTATCTACAGGGCCATGAGCTATTCGCGCTTACCTTCCGAAACTACCTCGCCTCATGACGATTTCATCTCTGAAGACACGGATGTACTTCTACCCTCTCTGTCCGAGAAGCGACCCTTCCCTTCGAGCGGAAAGGTTAGAGCATGTGGTGACAGTTGGATGCTATACGGAGCGATAATTGCAATCATAATCACTTCCATAAATCTAACCTGGCTGAGCGTCGACTTGTACAACTCCCGGCAACCCTCTCCTGTACCAACTCTTCGACCGAGTACATATCTGGGCTTCGACCAGCTTACTCGAAACGCTTCCTCTCCGAACTGGCCTCTGAAGAGATATGATTTCCCGGAGTATTTTGGTATCCTTGATTCAGGGAACGCGAAGGCAAAGTCGCCAAATACGCGGAGGGTCTTATTAGATGACACGGTGCGCACGCATTCAGGAAATGCATCTATAACCGAGCTAATTACCTTGTGCGTTTTAGCATTCGGTTATCATGTTGTTCACTGCTCATGATTATGGTCTGGAGAACTGCGTCATAGCATCGATGTTTCCCACTCGAGGTCGGATTGCTCCGCACAGAAGTTATAGCGGAGAGGGTCAAATTCAGTCATTGGAGGTTTGGCAGCTGGAAGAGCCGAGCAGGCCTTGGTCACCCTTGGATCCACCAACGACGTACGCCTGGAACACGAAGCCAGCTAGGCGAAGGCTGATAGGTACACTCAATGCGACGGCAATTCGAGACTACACCCCGTCCTTCCATTGTCCATCTCAATCTAGTTTTTTGTTCGAAGTCGCTTGCGGTAGCTCCGATTGCAAGCTCGATTTCGTTCAAGACAGAGCAGCTCCCAGATTCGGTAAATAGTCTCGATCTATTGGGAAGTTGTGGAACTCATGCAATGAACAGGATTTTGGTTGTTCCAAAGCGAAGAGGGGCGTAGCGATGTTTAGGAAGCATTTGGCCCGAATAAACCTATGCGGAGACTGGTCTGAGGTAAGTGTCCGTGCCCATCGCTTTATGATGTCCAGCTTTTGACGTTGTTATCCTTGTATGCTACAGTATATGCTCCTCTTATCCTATCTTTGTAAAGAAGTTAGCTTCTTTGTAACACGTTGTGTGTACACATAGAATGAATGCGCAAAGAGCACATTCCTCTTTTTAAAAACCCGCGAGCACCTCAGGTCCCTAATCAAGAGCTCTTTGCTATACGCCGTCAAGCGTTGCGCCCAACTGCTATCTAACATAGCATACACTTTCCGTGAGGATTTAGGGCGACGGTCTAACACATTGCACCACGAAGTAAGACGCTCACTCCGATAGACTTTATTCGCTCTTCGCCTCAATGGCATGGAGTGTGTTGACGTTGCGCAAAGTAATGTTTGGCAAGTCGACCCGGAAAGGCAGAGGTCGCGGAGTTTGAACTTCGTTTGGCGACACTTCTGAATCTGCAGCCCACTTCTCGATCCCCCTCCTAACTGTCGACACCTATGCTAACTGGAAGGTTGGGTATTCTGCATTCCTTCATAGAGGATAGTGCTCGCTTGAGGCCAGGCATGAGAACCTTAACGAACATAAAACGCTCGCCGCATGTCACTTCTTCGCTCTTCGCTCCTCAACATGTTCGACTCCAATAAGCATTGTCTGCCATTTCTTCGCCTTTGCTGTCAACGTCGTTGCATAACACGCTTGGGCGGGCCCGAACTTCAGAGTCTTCCGGAACGAAATGTGGCTAAGGATCGTCCCCCTCTTTTTCTTCACCCTGCGGCGTATAAAGTCAAACACCAGAGTATGTTCGCAAAGTTCGTCTCCACCTCCCCCCGAGAGTATCATCGTTCTTTGCGTATCGCAAAACAAGTGGAATACATGTCCGCGCCAACAGATAATCTCATCGGGCACAGTATCGCGGAAACATGGGGCCCACCCCTCATCTCTACATTCCTTGCAGCGATGTATGTGATTTACTACGAATGGTTGTGCATCTCTTTCCAATCATCGGCGAAGTATATATGGCATCACAGTCCTTCAAACGTTTTACTACTATAATCATTACGGAAATACAGATCGAAGTGCTTGGCTTATCCTCGTTGCTGTCATTTTGTGAGTCCTGCGTGTTCTACCCTTAGGATACTATGTCTGATATCTTTTACCCAGCGTTCTGGATTCGGCCGCTCTAGCTTTGTTTATGTACTGCGCCTACTATTACACCGTGCTATCGTGGGGTATCACGGAGATGTTAGCCCCAGACGTGAAGTAAGTCGCCTTAAATACTTATTGCATCTTGCCATTAACTTATTGACGTAGGGAATTTCCTGTATGCTGAGTATATGTGCGGAAGAGTTGTTATGAGAACTCATCAACTGTTTTTCTCCAGATTGAATATGTGCTTACTTCTATTCTGGTGTTCATCGTCCAACTCTTTTACATTAACACTATCCGCGCTCGTGAGTACATATATGACACTACTTATTTCTCATTCCATGTTCTTACTTACGAATATGAACTAGTCAAAGCCCCTCTCATTATAATCATACTCCTTATCGGTGTCTCCGTGACCTCACTCGCGACCGGTCTCGTCCTTCCGGCGGTCCAGCTTAAATTGCATGACATATTGACAATTGTTGTCTCGCCTCTCAATCACCTCGCGTTCAACATCGCCCGAGGCACGGCGCTAGCGTGTGATCTCAGCATTGTCGCAGTCCTGTGCTGGCAGTTAGGCATCCGGAAGACGAACGTGCAACGTGCGAATAATATGATAAACGCTCTCATACTGTTCTCGGTTCAGCGTGGTGTGCTGCAGGCGGTAGTACAATTAGGAGAAGTGTTGTCGGTGAGTGACGACCTATGTATGTCTTACAATAAATCTAATTCCTCTGCAGTACGCAATCAAACCTACCGGAATATTCTTCCTCCCGTTCCACGTAATTGTATCCCGAAGTGAGTCACCATGAAATCCAGAGAACAGCACACTTACAGATTGCGCCTTGAAGTCTATTGCACATCCCTCCTCGCAACGCTCAATTCCCGAGAGTTCGTGGCGCGGAAGGGAAAAGTTGAGCTCGAGCGTATCCGACGCCGGGGTAAAGGTCCTGTAGCAGAAGATGCCGAAGCCGGCAAGCGTTCCGAGCTTCAGTTCGCACGTATTGGGGGTAATTCGAGTCAAACTCCCGAAGACTCCAGTGTTTCCCAGCCATATCGGAATCACACCGATAATGTTGACTCGGAGAAGATATCTGGCAATGGAAAAGCAACGAGGACGACACAGACGTCAGCTGCGAGTGGTACAAGGCCGGTTTTGTCAAGCTTCCTCGACCCGCCATTCCTCTTTACGAATGATGAGCGCTCACGATCGGACGGCGGAGGGAGGTTCGGGAGCCTTGGTGAGGAGTTCTCTGGGCTATCACGGTCGCGTCGTTCGGACGATGCACCAGACGAAAGGGGCGTCCCATTCCCTCCGGGGTTAGAGTCCGAGAAAAGCTATGCTGACCAGGAAAATCCCTATCCTCCTCGCCGGATTTCGAAGTGGTCGAAGAGCTCTGGACGTCGGGAAACAGACACATCGAGCGGATCTGAAGCAGATGTTAGCCAAGGAGCCACTGATACGAAGATGACTGAGAGTATGGGTTAGGAGTGTTTCTATGATACTTCTATCTGTGCGATTTGAAGCTCGAGTCCTAATTGTGCCATTTGATGATGATAAAATTTGCATACGGATTATATTATTCCCATCTTTTGTTTATTTCCGCTGTATTGATTTATGACGCAATTCGTCACTGCAAAAGCCACTCATTCTTTACAGTCCCAAAAAGGAAAGTTCTCTTGCCAGAATTGCGACACCTGGCAGTATCAGTGACGTCATGAAAGGATCATCGTACCTCCACTATAACTAGGAGCACCACTGGATGACTATATGCTACCTGGTTGCAAATGTATATAAGGCTCCTCACGAATCCATTGTCAATTCACCAGTTACATTCATCATATTTCTTACCATCATCACAATGTCCCAAGCAATTAACAATGCAGCGACTCAGGCAGTTGAGAACGGCATATACACCGCAGAGTGCGTCGATATGTCCTTGCTGATGCCATTTCTGGGCTGACTTTCGTTGTCATTAGAAACGCAAAGCAGGGAGCTCATGTAGACCCCGAGACAGTGAAGCGTGAAGCAGAAGTAAAGGCTTCGAAGGTTCGAAGTGTTGCACTCGACGCGGCTGATGTTGCCCAGGTGAGTTCGAAGTTTGCATATCAAGCGGAATATACTGAATATAAGATTGTGTACAGGACAAGTTCCCCGAAACAGCGAATCAGACTTCCTCAACAGACGTTCTTCAGCACGACTTGTCACGTAAGGCAGACGCTGCGGCCGCAGAAGGTCAACATGACGTGCAAGATGCGAAGGCCGCTGGTTCGTCGTACATTGAGACTGCGAAGACATATGCCGGAAGCGCGCTTGCAACAGCTCAGGTAAGCACTGTCTTGTAGTGCAAGCGTAATACCCGTACTAATGCATACCTCAGACATACATTGAAGCGGGTCAGCAGAAGATCACTCCGGAGGCTAACGCTCAAGACGGAAGCTTAACCTCGAAGCTGCAGTCGGCAGCTGTCACTGCTCTAGAGACGACGAAAGGCTTAATGTCCTCCGCTCAGCAGACTCTTCAGCCGAAGGTCGATGGCACAAAGGAAGCTTTACAACCTCACATCGATAATGCAGCGGACAAGACCGGGTCTGCGCTACAATATGCTCGTGACACAGCGAAGCCGTACTTGGACAGTGCAATCAACACCGCACAACCATACGTAGACAGCGCAGTCAATACCGCGCAACCATATGTCCAAAGTGCCAAAGACGCTGCACAACCTCATATTGATACCGCAGTAAATGCAGCGCAACCCTACGTCCAGAGTGCGAAGGATGCGGTAAATCCTCATGCGGAGTCAGCAATAACCACACCAAGTGATATGGCGGAGAAGCAGCGCATTGACCCAGCTAGTGAAGCATAAGCTTTGCCTTAGCTCATATTTTGACTTCGTTGTGATAATCTTGAGATACCCCTTTTTTTGTAAATGTATTCTGTAACAGATAATTCACTCCATTGATTAGTGCTGTAGTCATTCCGTTAGGAAAACCAAATGTACTCAATTACCTTGATAAACCTTCACTGCACCCCTGATGGTCCAAATTTACGATCTAAATTCTCCCGCGTGACTTTGCTACCATGTCGGTAGCATTTGGCACTTGTCATCCGTCTTGAACATCTCGTCCGAGGTTTCACGCTCACAATCGTGCACTACCAGGCAATAGCGGAGTCGTAGAAACTCGATTCTAACTTACTATCTAATACAATTATTCTGTCCCAGTATGATATGCGGTGCCAATGTTCTATGAGCAAAGTGTGATAGCGAGCATGCATTAGGATCTATGAGATGAAGGAGAGGAGGTTCAAATATTGGGCGATAGCCTATTTATAATGATTAAGTGCATGTCTAAGATGAGGATGACTCGTGCTCACCAGTCACTTCGTATTAAGTCGTCATAATCCGCAACAATAGCTGAGGTAGCAAATGATCTAGCCTCAAGCCAAACCCAGACCTGGAAGAAAATTAGTAATTCAACATCACTCATGTGAGCGGGTAGCATTATCAAACCCACCTTTAAGTAGGCTCCCAAGTTGCTTCTGGGAAGCTCCCTAACAGCATCCATAGACTCGTTCGCCGTCATCTGCCGCCCCACTTGCCGCAAGATAGGCAATGCGCTCTTGAACAAATCCAAATTTGGATTCAGCTGTCGGCCGATGCCTTCAAGCAAGAGTACCGAAATCACAGTGTTCACGAAGTCGGCTTCAAGCTTAACGTGGTGTTCGCGGACTGATTTGAGAACCTGGGTCAAAATATCCGAGATCTTGATCCTGCCAAGTGAGAATGTCTTGCGCTTCACGCTCAGCACGAGGTGTTGCATGCGGAGCGCGAACGTCTCTGGATCGAGGACGAGCTCGGGCGAGCGACAACGTTCAACCATCAGCTGGCCCGCGCGGTACCCATCAAACTCGGCTATTGCGCGGAATAGCTCGAGGAAATTGCGACGGTTCGTATCGTTCAATGTGGTGATGAGTCCAGTATCGAGGAAGACAATTTCGGGGAGGTAGCCCTGCGTGGATAGTGAGCTAAGCTCGGCGCACCAGGCTGAGGGATCACGCTGCAGGCTCCGAAGACGGTCAACGACGGCGTCAACGTCGTCGTTCGGATCGTCTGGCTTGTGAAGTGGATCATCAGGAGGCTTGGAGCCCGTAAGAGATGCCCATATGCCCTTGAGCAAGAAGCGAGTCGAAGGCTTGTAGAATTTGATCATGATGTTGCCCGGATGGAGATCTGAGTGCACAAAGTTGTCCAGAAGGAGCATATTCTGTAGTACAGATTAAATACATAGTTTTAACAGTTTCATTTGAACACACGTACCAGGAATGCATCCAGGCCAAGTTCAGCAATCTGGCTGTCGTAAGGACCTCCACCATTCCATAGGAAGGTTTCGAGAGGTAAGGCATTCTCAAACTCCTCCACAAGCACATCCTGACTTGAAAACAGAGTCAAAGGTCGAGGGAAGGAAACAGCTGCTTTCCTCTGGCTGAAGTTTGCCTCAAATGTCTTCAGGTTCTCTGCTTCCCGACCTAAGTCAAGTTGCTCCGCCATCATACGACCAAAGACCTCGACTTCTTCAGGCAAAGAAAGCCACTGCATGCCAGGAATTAAAGAGATAGCATGGGCAAAGAAACGCATTATCGACAAGTCACGATGGATATTCTGCGAGACACGAGGGTGAAGAATTTTGATGGCTACTGCGTTGTTGGGAACAGCAGAAGGAAGGTCGAAAAATGAGATAGGGTCAAGGACTTCAGCACCACGTCTCTTGGGTCGCTTCGGATTCAAGTATGAAGGTGGGATAATATCCTTCCTCAGGGTGGCCCTGTACACCTGAGCAATAGCACCAACGCCGATAGGCTTATCATCGAATTCTTCGAAGACATCTTCGAAAGGTCGCTGGAAAACTCTCTCCACCACCCGACGGCTATGTCTGATAGAGTGAGGTTTCCCACTTGAATGCAGAACACCCATTTTACTACAAAGCTCGGAGGGGAAAAGGTCCACACGCGATGCCGCCCACTGTGCGAGCTTGAACAAAAATCAGTTAGGCGATAGTTTTGATGCTTGATTAGCGACATACTTTGGTAAACGTCGGACCCGCCCTTTGCATTGCTGAAACCAGTAGTTCATACCACCACACGGCACCCCATCCATCTCCCTTGTATCTGGGTTCCGGTTCTCCGATGAGGAGCATCGGTGCCGTCAAAATGACTGGAATGAATATGAAAAACAAATGTATGAAGCGGCGCCCTGTTTGCAGAGGTTCCCAAATCCGCAATCGAATGAAGCGCATGATTCGAGATAGTAAAGATCTGCCTTCTTCGTCTGGGGAGTTTATCATCATCGGCATCTCCTCGCCCAGCTGCGCCTTGGGGGGTGGACATGGTATCAGCTTTGGTGAGGCAAACACCGCCGGAAGTAGATGTGGCTTCTTGGGTGCGAACAACAACGTCAAGCCCGCTCCCAGAGGTATCGCCAAAAGCAAGCGTCTTCGGAAGCTGTACGATGGAATCTTCGAGCGCGTAAAGAAAGGAACGAAACTCTGTTGGCGAGGAAAGGTCGACAGATGGCGCCTTGAGCCGGACAGTGGAACATGTCGGAAACCTAGTCGCGACGTTGAGGCGGGTAGCCGGAACGTTGCCAACATTGACAAGGATAGTGCAGCGTTCTAGTAGACATAGACGGTGTGCTGCAGAGTGGGAGGGAGTGAGCTCCTATCAATGTCGACGATTGAGAGGCATGCCAGACAAGCTCAGACGAGTACGGCGACGTTCGGGGCTCGTGAAAGTACAAAAAAATTCCCACGTGGCTCATACGTCACTCTCAAGATTCCTCCGCTTAGAGTTCTTTTTGCTGCTTCATGGCTTTCTCCACTCGATATCCTTCCACCGGCTGTCTGAGCGATCGTGAATCCATCTTTCCATCACAATTTTAACGTACGGTAACATACACATATAAATTAACTCGGGGATACAGGCCAAATCATCCAATAATACACATAGCTCCAAGCTGAAGTACAACCACGATGACTGCGAAAACGAAATCTATCCAGGATAATGATATGGGTATACAGAGGAGAAAATGCTGAGCGAGCAGTTGCTCAATTCCGCCTGGAAATCAGTGAGTCAGAGATACATGTGAAGAGAACATTCTTTCACTTACAATTTACTCCGGGTAGGTGAATATCAACGTATCGTCAGGACCTATGGCTCTCGCAGCAATTCCATCTGTGAGGAGTAAGTTGTTAATCTCTAACAAAATATTGCCGAAAAAACCCTTCAACTCACCGATCTCCTCTGCGTAGGTGAATATCAACGTATCGTCAGGGCTTACGGTGCTCGCGACAGTATCGCGTGCTTCTATGGCTCTTGGTCAGATACAAACTCATTATTCGTCTGACACGAGGTACCTTTCGGGATGGCCACAGCGTTCGTCGTAACTACGAACATAACGGAGGCGAAAAGGCAAGATATAAGAACTTTCGCGGTAGGAAACATCTCGACGTATGTATGCAGCTGAGTTGGTGAAGGATGTCTTAGGGCTTGGGGGTTCTGCTATCTGGATATGAATGTCTTCCTGGCTTCTTATAAGCCATGACACGGTGCGTATTCCATGTGAGAACGCAATTGTTCATTATTATTAAAATGCACCGCTCTACGTTCGCATGCCGCCCTACTTTTGCGCCCCTTGTTGGATCCGACACGCTCCTTTATTTTTACCATGACGAAGTTAGAAACGCGCATCAGCCTCGAATTGTTTCGCTGGAGGTCGCAGGCTGTGCCGCATGGCGCGCTACCGCATTAAACGAACACCGCATGCCCTCACTACACATAAGCAACCGTGCTCCTGTCCCCAGAAGTCGAAGCGATAGTTGGAAATGAATATAGGTATTACATTTAATCATGAACCTGATGTTGATTTGTGTTCTGTACTTTTGAACACCAATATACGTCTAAATATAGCATGTGCGTTGACGCGACGCGTCAAATGGACTCTCGAGCATCATCATTTGTGAGGCTTCAGCTCTCAAGATCTCAATGTTCTGTACTTTCCCCAAAGACTTGGGTTAGTGGTCTGCCACGGACACTCGACCTACCTTCGGCCTTAATTACCCGAAATGATGGAAACGTTGAAGGTGCATGGTCAATTACTGCCTGTTTCTCACAGACCTCCGCAGCTAGTGCTAGTGATTTATCAAAATTCAAAGCGCATCCGAAAGATTCAAATGATGCCTGTGAGCTTGGAGGCTTCGACGGCGACAGAACACCATCAAGCTTAACATAGAAGAGTATGTACACTTCCTCCAAGGAACGACTTGGAGCTACATTAGCGCAGTATCATTCGGGATCGAGGTGAGCTTCATCAGTGTTGACTGGGACCTCGCTTCCACGCTAAGATAGGGTACAAGCTTTGGAACGCCACGAAGCTCCCGCGTTCATTAGCGATGGGTGCTAAAATGGTGCCTGGCTTGGTTTACATACAATAATAAACACCCTTCTCGCTTGTCATCACGGCAACGGGTCCAGACGCTTACTACTGCGACGATCTCTGCTAGCCGATCCAGTCGTTGTGCTCCAAACCAATGGCGTATTAGAGTCGTAAACCAGTCGCTTATTAATGTGATGGGGTATGTGCTCGGCATTCTTGATTACATTTTACAATGATCAGTAAATGGTAGAGGAGACAAAAAGGTATGAACATTTTAATTATCCCGATCCACTGGTGGTGATGACTATGCTGGCAGTGCGCTGATGTACGCTTCAATCCGGGTGCAGAAGAGCTCTACACCTGTCCACCACAATTCGGGCCCGCTCACAGGAAGCGCAGGCACAGGGCCCGCATCAGATGTAGCGGTGCGCAGGCTTACGTGTTGATGCTTGCTTTGCTGGATATGTGCATCTATTCCACAGAGTATCTGTGATCGCAGCAATTGACTCATACAGAGGGAATAGGTAACCTAGTATGTAATTCCAATCTATCAAGTCCAAGCGTTGCGATCATGAAAAAAGGAAGCGTCATACGGAAGCGCTTCCATTTTTATCCTAGGAAAGCTCGACGGTTGACGTGTCCCTCTTGAGATATTCGTGATGAATTCAATGGAAACAATGGATGTGCAGAAGTCACTGAATACGGAATCTCGACATCCAAATTCTTTACGGGGCTACTAGTAGTGGCAGTGGACTCGGCGTTTGCTGCTTTACTTTTGATCCAACTACGCTTGCTCCCTTGTAACAACGATATGCATCACCGCCTCGGCTCTTGATCTTGTAGTTGTATTCATCAATGTATGAGTCGGATGTACATTGCGGCAATGATGAGGTTAGTCGTTTCGTAGCATCCACCCTTGCTATGCACGACAAGTTTAGACTCTTAAAAATAGACATTTACACGGAAGTCGCATATACCGTACTAATAGCATGAACACACCTATGCATACTATGAGCTTGGAAGAAATATCAATTTTATGTTGTCATTTCATTCACATGATAAAAGTATCAGCCACTCGTTAATGTAATACAAGCGTGAAAGTATGATAATATTATAATGAGACAATCTCAGCCTCGCTTTGAATCATCCAGAATCCTATATCACAAATGTGCATGAGCAAAGGGAGCTAGTGATTGTAGAGTTATGGACTTGTCAACACTCACCCAATTTAGCACCTGGCCTTTCTTGAACAAATTCGAGTCTGCAATCAGGGTTACCGCATTCAATCTCAACAATGATCGTTGATCCGGAGGAGCAACTGAAGGTCGGTGTGGTGTCGTTCATCAATTCGGCATTCAGGCTTCCAAGTAGTAGTTTCCGAGAGGGTTTCGTAGACCAGGAATATGCCTTTGGGTTAAGAAAGGACCATTTCTCTTTGGGATCCTCTAAGAGCCAGACCTGCAATGCACTCGTTTGTCCTTCTCTTACATAGGATTTTGTGCCTAAGCGATCCTTTCCCGGGAAGAATGATGCTAATGCGCAGTGCTCCAACCCATAGTCATGCACAAAGAACTGGGTGATTAAAGTGTGCTAAAGGCAGAGTATGTATGAGTTATTCCTTTTCCTGCATCATGTCGCTTCCGTATGGTACATACCGAAGAGTCAATTAGTACGTTTTGTGAGTTCGGTGACTGAGTGCTGGGACTCTGTAAGTCTAGCACTCCGAAATACTCGGGGAATCCACGTCGCTGAAGGGGCCACTGCGGAGAGGATGCATTCCGAAGAACCTGGTCAAGGCCAATGTAGGTGCTTGGCCGGCGTGTCGGAAGGGGGGAAGATATCCTCGTCTTGTAAACCTCCTTGCTTAGCAGAGAAAGATTGAATATAGCAGCCAAGATAGCAATCACTGTCGCGTAGAGCGTCCAGTTCGCTATGAGTGATAGCCAATTTCTCGCCAAACCGCTAGTCGCCCGGCGTATCTCGGGAGAGAATGTGTCGGAGGACTCCAAATCATCACTCAAAAGTGATTCTTTGAGTTCGTCTTGTGCTATAGAATGTATAGAATGGTCTGTGGGTAGGCGGGCGTAAGACATGATTGGAGGTGCTGAGGCCTAAGGGTCGGGTAGCGTAAGGCACGGGGGAGAGAAGCTGACTATAAAGAAGGTGTGGGTCCATTGCCATTTACTAACTTTTAGAGTTCAAGCTCCGCTCCCACGGCAATTTACCGCCGTGCTGGCTTGTGACCCTTCTTCAACCCATACCATCACCATGTGTGTTGGCCGAGGATCCTTTTGTCCCAAGCCTTTACGCGACTGATCCGCTGAGTAACAGTGCGATATTTCTTATCAGGCAATGTTACACATGAACTCGGACGATATATTGATGGTGAACTCTGGTTGGGGAAATATGCCATGCCAGCTTCCCAAGCTCAGGGCTACGCTGCAGGGGCTTGTCCAACTTGGTCAACTTCCCATACTATTTACTTATCTGCATCAGAAGTGCTCATATCCCCAAGTCTTCTGAATATACACAGTCTCGTCTTTCGCACATGGTATCTCCACGGACGTACGTTACCCGAAGCTCCGTGCCTTGCGGTTATGTTCTAACAACACCGGGGGCCTCCTATTTCAAGTGACGACGACGACGGCCTTCGAAGGCCTCTCGACAGTTGGGACCACCACCACCACCAACTGCACAGCACGACGCCCCCGATCTCTCAAGTCCCAACTGACCTCAAAAAATGTCTGGGTTAGATCCGGCTTTGCAAAGTCTGTTGGATATCTCCTACACGGGATGTAACCTGGCGTCTATGTTCTACGGTGCATAGCCTTCTGAATCATCATTCAATGGAGATGTTGTCTGAAACGAATTTGAATCCTTAGGCGCATACGTGATCATAGCTGTGACGAACATCCATCATTTGATCCAGAAGGGCTCCAAGTTCTTGCTGGCTTTTACCATTCTTTTATTATGTATCACAACCATCTATATGGGTGTCGCGGTGAACTACTCGCAAAAACAAATCATAGATGACCCTACTTCTCCCGATCTTCTTTCGGTTTGGCCTCAGATCGTCGTGAATGCGACATATAGCATCAGCAATTGGCTAACGGATGCATATTTGGTAAGTACTTCGACTCTCGGTAGCGCCTCTTGTTTCATCACCATTGACCTCCGTTCTACACAGCTATATCGATGTTACATCATATGGTCGGAGACGTATTCCGTTCTCATCCTACCGTGTCTCATATACCTCGGATCTGTTGCCTGTGCGATCGCCCTCTTGGTATTCGCCGCAAATCCCGGAGCCATGTATAGTAGCCACACAGTTCAAGTGTTTGGTACAGCGAATTGGACTTTGTCTCTGAGTCTCAACGTTATTGTCACGGTGCTCATTGCGGGACGCCTGATTTACTACCGTACACGGCTCCGGGAGGTCCTCGGCCCCAATCATGGAAAGGTGTACACGACGATTCTTGCGATCACAGTCGAGAGCGCAGCTCTGTACGCCGTATTCGAATTGATGGCACTCGTCGCATTCTTGACGAACAGCCCTACCGAAAATGTCTTCTTTCCCATGCTGGGAAATGTACAAGTACGAGATCCTATTATGCTATGCTTTGATTGATTTATCTGAGACAATGAAATGTGACTAGGTCATCGCCCCCAATCTCATCATCTACCGTATCGCGAAAGGCATCTCCTACACCTCTGAGAACTCAGGTGACACTGTTCCGACAGATATCGAGTTCGCTCATTCGAAGGTTACGAGGCCCGCAATCGTCACGGCCATCGGTGGATCAACAACTCAAGTTGGATCAGGATACCCCTATTCTGCAAATTCTGACTTTAAATCAACAAAGTCAAATTCTTCGAAGGGAAACGAGTCAAAGGAAGTCATCAGGAGTGAAATCATGGAACAGCTGTAGGGAGGACTACTGTTTACTTCATAGCATGTCATTCATTGGATATTTTCAGAGTTTAATGCTTGGGTCTGTAAATTGTTTTTGTCGTCGCTTTGTATACTTTGCAAGTAATTACTGCTTTGTCATTCTTATGTTATGAAATAATACGGCTTTATATACCATATAACGTGCACTCTACAGCGTCTACAATGACTTAGTGTACAATTGGTACAAGGGATGCACAGCTCCATCCATTAGTATGGGACGTCAACGTCTGCATCTACAAATGCTTCGTGGTTTTCAACAACCGTTTTGTACACGGCAGTCCAGTCTCGGCAGATGTGTGGAACGCCTGGCCCATCTTCTGGCTCGAGCTGCGTATCCGCAGCGCAAAGGATCGACTCGCGAATGTAGTTTGCGCAGTGCTCGACGTGTAAACGACCAATAGGGGTGATAGGCTTGTTAGGTATAGACTGGCGTAGGCGGTCCAGGCAATGTAGAGAATGAAGCATCGAGACTGCGAAAGGGCGATAGTTGGGACCCAATCGGGCGAGTCGAGCTGAAGCTGGAAGCAACTGCTCCCATTCCTCGTCCGCATCGGTGCCATTCAGCTGATAGTGTGTTGTCCTCTCGGGAACGAGGAGGACCTTGTTCTCTAGTCCAGGAACATCCAGAGTAGAGGGGAAATCGTCGTTTCTATAACCTGTTCGAAGATATGCATTGTTTCTTTGAGCCGTGATTGAAAACAACTTACTGTAGAGACGCGGATGCTTCTCCGTGGGCCCATTTAATCTGAATGTTATGTACGCATTGAAGATACCAAGGAGGATGATACAGAACCTGATGAGCAGAGGCGGGGTGCCAAGAAGTATGGCCATGTAGTAAAAGACGTGGGTTCTGTAACTTCTTCGAAGATTTGCAGGCCCCCACAGTTATACACCGAAAATTGACACCTTGAGCTTTTGGCAGGGAAGACGCAGAATTCCGCTGCCAAGGGGAAAGAAAGGTTGATTAGAGTTGTGCGGAACCGCGCAGTTCGTTATCTATAGCGCATGAGAAGGCTCAGAGAAGTGCCGCAGGAGTCATTTCACTTGATCAAACGAGAGCTTGGGAACGAGGACACCGCCAGCGTGCGCAGAACACATGTCTCAGATCTCAGATATCCATGATTCCACGATCAATCATTGCATATGGTTGTGACTAGGAGTGATCCCAAGTACGGAAACAATGCGTAAACAAATGGTTGTGGTGCCTGAGGATGGTAGGAAAATGGATATCAAAGCAAAAGGTCTTAAACCTGGTAACCCGGTAAGCATTGATGGCCAATATCTGAGAAATGTGTCTACCTTTAGATAACCGTTTACATTGTTTTCAAAACGCTGTGCTTCCCCCCAGCCTTGAAATAGCCACAGTTAGAGTCGCAGTCAAAGAGAGCCGTACTCAGCCTCTAATTAGTACGTTTCAAAGTTCATCATGCCACTTGGTTGACCGACCCTGAGAACCAAGTTGAACGACTGGCGGAAGCAAATTTCTTGCACTTAGTTTGCACACCATGTCAACCAGTTTCGCATCACATCTCACAGCTTGCTCTCAAGCCTCTCATATATTTATTATTGAAGGTGGCTGAAGCTGTGCCCCTATACTGATGGATTTCATTCTGAAAATAACTGAGCTCATTGAGTTGGGTTGACGGTTTTTGCAGCGCAGACACACTCTCGGTCTGTTACTCCCAACTCTCCTCCCCGATATGTTCTCCTCGTACTATTCTCAGGAATCCCGACTGTGGACAGTTGTCTGTATTGCGTTCTTGCTATGGTCATCTTTGCTTCTACTCCTGCGTCGAGAACCGAATACGCAAATTGCCCTTGCCGATGGCAAGGGAAGATACAGTGAGTTCATACTTCCGTACGATGAAGAAGTACTTACCACTCTGCACTGCGTAAAGGTTGGGAAGTTGAGGAGTATCCAACGCACCTCCCAAACGTCCAGGTACCGGAAGTCATCATGGTCCCAGAGGACACAACCCACTACCAAATATACGAGGGTGATGGTGCACTTGAATGGGGCACACTCTTCCCTCCCGGCGGTGGCAAGGTCCAACTAGGCCCGCAAAATCGAACGTTCGAAATCACGATGTTCCACGAGCTGCGGTGCCTTGGCAGCATACGCGAAGCGCTAGCAGCGCAGTCCTTCGGGGATCCGATCAATGCACAGGCCCTGCAGGAATGCTTCAATTACTTACGCGAAATGACGCTCTGCCGCGCAGACGTGACCCTTGAGGATGTTTTAGATGTACACCACAGCGTGAACCATGCGTATCCTCACGTATGTAAAGATTGGACCACGGTGTACGGCGAGGCGAGGCGGATAGTGCAGTATTGATCCATATCCAGGGTTAGGAAGTACGTGAATTTAATGTAATCGCGAGCATTGATTTTGTGTCATTATCTAGATTGACGTGGCCTCCCAATCATCTGCAGCATTGCATATACTTCTCTTCGGAGTTAATTATGACCTCCGAATAAAACTTTCATATTCACATCATTCGCACCCGGTTCCCGACTTTGACAACCGGCCGGTTTGTATGTATCAGAGTCCCCTATGAGTCCGGCACAACAGAGTGACATAGTGCCACATACCGGTACAAATACAATGTAATATTGGTTATTGGGGTGTTCTCCGGTCGTTTTCTCTTTGTTTGTTCCTCGATTGATGGCCATCTTACCCAGGCAAATAAAAGGTACAAGAAAATGAACTTCTTCCGGGAGGCGCCTCAAGCTTTGCAAAGTTTCATCATGACTTCAACACGAATCCTCTTGCTTTTCGTCTTGTTGGTTGCCAGCTTACGTGTTAGAGCTATGCCACATGGTATGTCACCTTTTCCTTGTCTTGGGCGACATTGAAGTGCATATCAGAACCAGCAACCTCACTTCCTTCGGGAACATCAAATATCAATGAAGAAGACACGTTCTTTTACTATGCAGAAGAGCTTTGTGAGTGTAAAAAGTATGGAATATGAATTTATCCTTAGCATACACCATTCTATCCAGGATGTTGTCTTTTGGAGGGCAGCATTCTCTGTCAAAATCCTTCACTGCAGCAACACTTGCGAGGGCCATGTATCAACCCGCTGGAAACAGGAGAACCAACTACGCATGAGGCGCAGGCTCTTGCCGATTATCATACTTTGTAGCTTTTCGTCGCCATGCCACATTAAGATTGATTAGATGCGCAAAGTTTGATTATAGTTTGATTATAGTCTGGGTATCGTAAAAGTACACATTAAACATCCACACGAATCCGTTGTAAGACAGGAATAATTCTCTCCCATTCTTCGATAGCCTAAAGTGAACAGTAAGTCTATCACTTAACAGTGAAATAAGGTGAATCGACTAACTGATTTGTACATTTCGATGTGACCATCTGCCAGTGATCCAAGCATCTCCTTCATTTCTGTCTCTTTCGCCCGTTGGAAGATGATTTGTTCCTTGAGAGTTTCGTCGCTAAACGCATCAGAAGTCTCATGAGCAGTTGTTACCGCCTCTTGAAGCTGATCGGCAGTGAGCGACGTCTTTCCCGGTAGTACGACAGATTTACTCACTTCCTTTATCTTCGCATCGAGTTTCTTCATGCGCTCAACCCTACTCCGGTCATCATCAGCTCCGCGAATTGCGTCCACCCGCTCTCGTAGATATGAGCCCAGGCCTAGGCCTGTGCTGCCGGCCCGGCCTGCGATAACTGCGGATAGTCTCTCTCGTTCTAGAGTCACGCTGGATAGATAGTTAGACAGCTCTTCGAAGTCCAGCTGCTTCTGGTCCCGAAGTCTGAGAACTGCGCGATTCTCATGAGAGTAAGCAATCAGTGACCGCAGCTCAGCAAGAAAAGGGTCGGTTGTGTTAGTTGACTATCCATTGCTTTAGTTATTATCCACCCTCAAATAGAATAACACTCACCAAGTGACGCAGCAATGCAGAGAACTCAAGTAATGTATTTGAGAAATGGTTCAGAGGATCTGTTATACCAGACTCCAGAAAACCGAGGCCTTGCACAGCAACAGCAAGGTCATGGTAGTCCGAAGTGAGGTCTTCACCCGATTCAGGATTGCCGTCTTTTTAGCCTCAGACTCATACAGAACTAAGGGCAGACGAGTAAGGCAGGAAAAACTCACCATTTGTTCGTGATCGTACTCTATTCCAAATTCGCTCCGAATTCTGCAGACCCTCCTCGGATTTATGAACACCGTCTCGCATACTAAGGAATCGTTCGTCTGGCTTTTTTAGTTTTGCAAACGCGTTGAGAAGAGAGTCGGAGATAGAGTCCAGAACGCCTCCTGGCTGTTCATTAGGTGGATGAGCAATGTGCTGGTGCATCGTTACATGCTGAAGAAAAGCGTAAGCATTTGCAAAAGCCGAGTATAAAAATATATATACCCATTCAGTCGACTCAAAGAAGGCTCGGACAAGAGTGCTTCTCTGCAATGTCGGGTGGCGAGCTAAGCGTTTCAGAAAGAGGTCAAGACTACAGATATGTAAGATAAGGGGAGTTCATAGATTTTGCGCAGCTTACTCTTCTCGGCGGCGCTCCAGAAACTCAGCGCTAAATCGGTCGCCCGTGACGTATTCTTGTTAGTTTGAAGATTAGCATTGTCATAGGAGAAGTCATCTGGGCGTAATACCGAGTCGGTGTTTGTCTGGAAGGGGAGGGACTACACATGCTGGAAAGTCTTTTGCAAGATGTTCTCTTAAAAATACGAAGTCCGTGAAGCGTCTCCTTGAGGAAGGGCTGGATGTTGAGAAAATGGGGAGGTTCGTCTGGTTTTATGGAAGAACAAAATGTTAGAAATGCTCTGTTACATCAGAGTAATAGCTAACCTTAGCGGTAACAAGGTAAGAAACATAGGCATCTTTCGTTTCAGCAAGCTCCTTTATCGGGTCCTGCACGGACGTTATGAGGTATCCTTCCCACTTGGGATCATGAGGTCCTCGCTCCTCAGCACCATCATCAACAGTGCTTTGCTTGAATCCTGGTCCCGTAGATGCTGGTATTTCCGCAGTAGTGTACCCAGCAGAAGGTGTTTCCCAGGCTACGCTTTCGAACACATCTTCTTCATCTCCAAGCATATCTGAATGTCTGCCTCAAACTTCGTGAAGCTGGAAGAGACGGACAAGTCTTCGACTGGTGAACGCGCGCGTTCCGAGCGTCATGGCCACGGCACCGTGCCATGTTCCCGCTACCCCTAGCGGGTTCTAAAGGCGTACTGATTGTCACTTTTTTCAGTCAAAACCTTATTTATCACGTGAATATCATGTGATTTTAGTCTAGACCGCTCTTCGTTGACTTATGACTCGCTTCATCGATCCGATTTCATCCGCTGTTTCCCAAATTAGCTATCGCTATCTATGCTTTTGCAAATACATATTTCTCGCCCGTTAACACCCGACACTGAATTGCAAATTGATTATGGCGCATATAGGCCTGGGTTTACCCCCGCTCGTCCTTTTTCTTGTTCCTCTCACTATCATCCACCACTTGTGTTCAACAACATGCATCACCATTTATCTGCAGCTCGTTTCGTGTCGGGTGAGAGTGTGCATTGTATCGGCTGGCTAAAGTTTGCGCTGACGTGGGTGGTGGTAGGTCGACGCATCGGTAAGTACTAAGAACTTTTAATTCATTACCTGCATTGATTGTGACGCTCGTACGTCGTGTTATTGGTGAGAATATAACTTCTCTATGTTTTACCTACCTGACGTACTCTTATAGCTCTTCATAATCAGTGGCTGGGCCATCTAGGAGAATTGGTCCATCCACAGAAATGGACATGAGCCCTGGTCAGGTATTTAAACTCCGGATTCGTCTATTGCTTATCTATGCTGATGATCGCGCATTTGAAGTACTGGGTCTCGCAAATTGGTACTGAAATCGGATCACTGGTAAGCTATTCATTCCACCGTTCTATTCTCAGCTCATTTACTCCTTAATTCAGCCATCGAACGCATTGCATGCCTCTCAGTTCGCTGACCAGTTGCCAGCGCCTGAGGGTGCAGGACCCTCTGCATTTCGACCTTTTTATAACGAAACTGGAAATGATAACCACGTTGAAATTGAAAGAAAAATAAAGTCACTGCTTGTCGATCCTGATTATTGCTTGTTTGATATGTCTACAATGCAATTGATCACTTCACTGTCCTCGCACGGAGTTAATACAGCTACTATAACGTCACATGCTAAAGCTTTGCACTGTATTTTGGATCACATCATGAATGGCAAATGTTTCCTTGACAGCAGTAAAGGTGTCGCTTGTAACATCGTGAAAAGGGGTATAAGAGATTTGAGATCAATGTCTGTCCTAGCAGCAGAGTCTATATTGACTCACGTTGATGACACCGAGCGTCTTCGCTCGGTCTGTCTTTCATTAGGATACACCGAGTCTGATTTAGGACGCTGCTCCAGTGGGTATATAATGAAACGCTTGATAGAGATGAGCAGAGATCAGTTTTCAACGTGCTTTGACATACCTGAGATAATCAGTCAGTTTGATTCGCTGAGTGTTAATGAATTGAAGGTCATAAGCCGCGCTCATGATGTGAATATCTCTGACTTGGAAAACGTACCAGTACTGGATTGGATTGATTTGGTTATGACTCGATTGATAAATCATTTTAGTGCCGGTCTTTGTGACGTTGGAAGTACTACTGATGATCGCCGAGTGGTTCCTAAATGTCGCAAATCGTTGGGCAACGAAGTTCTGCTACAGCTCACAGTACTCGACGCTGTTATTAGAGGGCATGGAACCGTACGCCCAATGAGGCTGCTATTGAGATCTTTGAACATCGAATATGATCCGAGAGACAGCGTTAAGCATTTGAAGGCCCGTCTTCGTGCTTACGTTAAATTCGTGCGCCGTTCGAAACACAGTGAAGTTGTAAGAGCGCGACGTACGCAGAGTCGACGTGCGGAGCGAGAAGAAGTACATGAGCAGCATACTGCAAATTTGAACAGCGTTCGCAGCGAATGGCCACAAACTATACCGGAAAATGTGAGAAGGATGCTTGCTGGTTCGTTCCAGGCTGCGACATCTAGTGATTCAATGAGAACGAGAGTGTGTGCGGTGTGCGCTGAGGAGAAGTACCGCTCGGAATTGTTAGAGAGTCCAGTACCAATAAGTGACGGTCGGTTGCATTTGTACTTGTTGAGAGGTTCGTACCCAATTGGGGTGAGTGACCCTTTTGCTGATAACGAGTCTTTGCGTGGCCTAATGCTTGATCCACGAGGAGTTGTGGATGATGCTGATGGCGGCAATGCTCTGTGGACCTGCGGTTCGTGCTATCGCGTACTGTCGAGAAAGTTCGTTCCCCGGCTGGCCATTGCGAATTATATGTTCGTAGGAGATGTGCCTGATTGCCTAAAGGACCTGACCGTTGTTGAAGAAGCCATGATAGCGCGTAGACGAGCAAAATGCTGGATAATTCATCTTAACGCCGAGGGAGTGCAGGATCACGCCGTACACGGCGCTGCATCACACGGCACTAGGAATCAGGCATCACAGCGAGGAATTAGAGGGCACATTGTTGTGTATCCTTCCGAACCACAGAATCTAGGATCCGTTCTTCCGCCTTCTATGGAGGACGTTATTACTCCAATGTGTGTCGTTTTCATCGGCTCATCGCGTCCGTCAGAACAATGGCTGAGAGCAAACGCAAAACCGCTATTGATTCGTCGAGAAAAGGTTAGAAATGCGTTGCTGTGGCTGAAGCAGAACAATCCACTGTATGCCGATGTTGATATTGATCATCCGACGTTGGACTCGTTGCCAGATGAGGGTATTGCACCAGTGGAAATAAGCGTTGAAGCTCCCACGGAGGCAACTAACGCCATTGGAGCACGATATGACTATTCGGGCGAACAAGGTTTTGAAAATGAGTCAAACACGGAGCGCACTGAGTTCGGCTTTGAGAAGGCTGTAGTCGCAGATCTAGACCTAACAAAACTGAAGTCGTCCGAGATGGCAGCTGCTGCTCTTCAGCATTTAAAAGACGGCGGCAGTTTCCTCCAAATACCGCATGGGCAGCATCTGTGTAACGAGTATGATGATTTTGATCTTTTCCCGTTGTTGTACCCGACGCTCTTTCCTTATGGTCTGGGTGGGTTTGAGCATCCTTTGAGAAAACGTTCAGTAGGGATGAAAGTGCATGCACGTCACTTGTTCTCCATCGCCGATAAACGCTTCCAAGAACATTATTCGTTCCTATTCACGGTTTTCAATGTACTACAGCGCAGAATTGTAAACGAAAAAGCTAGATTAAAAGTGAAAAAATCTTACTTTTCTGAATTTGCGACTTCGTTGCAGAACCTCACCGATGGTGCTCTGTCGCGGGTAGCAGATCGCGTGTCCAAGGGCGACTACACAACCGCGTACTCCGATGAGGAAAAATTGGTCCTTCGTTTGATGAAGGAAGTGAATTTAGTATCTCAGCCAGTTCCTGGTAGTTCTGCGTCAAAGCAAGCCACCAGGAATCAAATCAGAGCAATGATGACAGACCTTGGTCTTCCCAGCTTCTACATAACAATTAACCCTGCTGACATCCACAATCCACTTGTGCGATTCATGGCGGGTGAACAAATTGACGTGGATGATGTTGTAAATGATCAACAGAGCAATTCACGCGACCAAAGCTTTCTTATCGCCAAGAATCCTTTTCTTGCCGCGAAATTTTTCAACGTCTATATGGAGGCCTTCTTCAAGTGTTTATTGGGTTTCGATAAGAAAACGATGAGCTGTGACAATGGTGTCCTTGGAGTTACTAAAGGATATTTTGGATGCGTGGAAGCACAGGGCAGGGGCTCATTGCACTGTCATTTGCTCGTATGGCTGGAGGGTGCATTAGACCCACAAGAGATAAAGGACCGGGTCGTTGGTGCAGGTGATCACGAATTCGGAGTTCGTCTATGCGAGTTCATTGATGACATTGTAAAAAATGGCCTCGCTCACGATGAAAACAGCACTGATGAGCGACAGCCTCATCCATGTCGCGTTCGCGGTCCGTTGGTGCCATCAGGAGAGTGCTCGGTTGAACGAGAGAGCTGGTATCGGGAGACGCGTGATAGAGACATCGCCGCACTGGTAAAGCATTGTCAAAGGCATAGGCATACGCACACCTGCTACAAGTACTGGAAAGGCGGTGATGAGAGAAAGGAATGCCGGTTCAATCTCGATGAATCGCACCATGTTGATAGGACAACCATCCACCCTGTTTCCGGCGAAATGAACTTTGCTGTGCAAGACGGCATGGTTAACAATTTTTGCGAGACCATCTTGCAGGCCATGAGGTGTAATATGGACATCAAGTTTATAGGGTCCGGCGCGTCAGCGAAAGCCATTTTGTTTTATATAACCGACTATATAACAAAGAGTCAGCTTTCCGCACACGTTGCCTACCAGACGCTTCAAGCCGCGGTGCAGAAGCTGGAGAGGCGCAACGACGTCAATGATGATTCGTTCAGTTTCAAAGCCAAGCGCATGCTTGTTAAATGCGCGAACGCGCTCATATCCCAGCAGGAGTTATCGGCCCCGCAGGTCGCGTCATATCTTATGGACTTCGGCGACCACTATACAAGTCACAAATTCCGTAACTTGTTTTGGAGAAGTTTTGAGTCCCATGTGCAAGCAGAGACCGACGCACTCGCTGCACCAACAGACAGTGAGGAGGATAGTGAACCAAATGAGGATAGTGAACCAAATTTCATAACAGAGGATGACGACAACGAGAACTTCGTTCTCGTCGAAAGAGACGTGGATGGGCACATTTTCCAAAAAGGCTCGCAATTACTTGATTACAGGCTGCGTGGTGATCTCTTTGATGACCTCAGCGTTTGGGATTATGTTGCCTACGTTGACAAAGTAAAGATTGATAAGAAGAAGAGGAAAAAATCGAGTAATTCTCGTAGTCAACGCACCGAGATCGAAGACGCACAGGAAGAAGAGAGAATGAGCGACAATGGTGACGTGGATGACGTGGACGACAGCGTCGAGGACGATCCGGAAGCAGATGAGATTCTTCGAGATGACCCTTCGTTCACGTGGCATTGCTCTAATCCGCGTTCGATGTTTCAGTCTTCGCATCCTGAGTCCAAAACTCATTTCGCACGTCGACGACGCGATTTGAACCGACTCGTTCCAGTGATGATCGGCCCACGGGTGTACAGACGAGACGTTCCTGAGCTAAGAGAGAACTATTGCCGACTCATGCTAATTTTATTCAAGCCTTGGAGGACAGCTGAGGATTTGAAGTCGAACTTGACGACGTGGGACGATGCATTCCATTCGTTTTGCTTGGTTGCATCACCTTATGTTATGAAAGTGATGGAGAACATGCAGAGAATGCATGAGTGTAAAGATAGTAGAGATGAGCACTACGCCAACCGCAGAAATCGCATCCGTGGTTCGAATAGCATCGCGGAGGAGTTTGTCTCATCCTCTACTAATGAGGACGAATCATATACCGACCTAGGAGATGCTCTGCCATCAGATGACGGCCCATTGGCTCACATAAGCGCAGTGCAAGACTCTCGTTCACGATATCTTGAGAACGAACGGATAAATGCAGATGCAGCGGTGCAAGCCGGCGTACACGCTGGTTTGTACAATGAGACACCCATCAGTGAGCTACAGCTCGATGCAGACAGCGTAAGCGAAGACTCACTTCGAATTCAACTCCTCCATGAGCCAGAGAAAGTATGGAAGAAAGCGTATGCTGCTAGACGCAAGGAGGCCAAAAAGACGTTGATGTCCGGAGATGACTTGCAGCGCGATCCTGTCAATACGTACGGCCCCGGAACGTCAGATATTGAGATTGGACAAATACGAGGCGTTGAAGTGGTGGATGAAAGAAGAGGAACGGTCAATGCGTCGATTGATGTCGGTGCCATCCCCGTGCAACAATGTATAGTGGACGGACACGTTTTGATAGAGCAAGTTTGTACTGAATTTACTCTGAACGAGGAGCAGGCTTGCGCTTTCAAACGTATCGCCGACCATTCGCTTTTGCCTCGAACTCCAGACTTGGAACCGGTTCAAATGTTCCTCGGTGGACCAGGTGGCACAGGAAAATCGAGAGTTTTGGATGCACTCAGGTCGTTTTTTGAAAGACGGAATCAAAGTCGGCGACTACGAGTCGTATCCTACACAGGATCGGCAGCCTGTAACGTCGGAGGTGTAACCATTCATTCTGCTTTATTAATGTCACAGCCTGAATCTGCAAGGAAAAAAAATGATCTGATCGCTATGTGGAAAGGGGTTGATTACCTATTCATTGATGAGATATCCATGGTTGGCTGTTTGTTCTTGTCGAAGATAAGCCACAACCTTATGACAGCGAAACAGTCGGATGCCTCTTTCGGCGGCATAAGCGTTGTCTTCGCCGGTGACTTCTGCCAGTTACCTCCCATTCTAGACACTGCTTTGTACTCATCGATGACTCACATGGCTGGGTACACATCTACCTCTCTGACTAAGGAAGGCCAGGCCGCCCTTAGTGGTAGGCTATCGTGGCTTGACCTTTCGTGCTCAATTCTTTTGCACCAACAAATGAGGCAGGCTGGTCGGGAAAACAACGTATTTCGTGACCTATTGAACAGGATTAGAGTCGGGAAAGGCACACATTCTGACTTCGAACTGTTGAAAACACGAGTGTTGCAAAACCTACCTCACGAGCAAAGAGCAAAGCTGTCGTCCGAATGGAGTCTCGTTCCCATCATAACGTCAAGCAACGCTACAAAAGACGCTTTGAATGAGAAAGCTGTCCACAAATTTGCAAATGACAGAGGCCTTCCCGTACACTACTATTATGCGCGGGATTTTGCGAAGAAAACGCCCGTTGCACTTGACGTACAAAACGCATTGTACTCGTTGCATTCGGGTGAAACGAATCAATTGATGGGCAAATTGCCCCTCGTCATTGGAATGCCCGTCATTTTGACACACAACTACGATGTTCCTGGCGGGGTCGTCAACGGTTCAGAAGGCATACTGAAAGCCGTCAGGTTCACAACCGACGATAGCGGTCGAAGGTATGCGACGTCCTGCGTTGTCACTGTACCCAGCTCTACCGGCGCATGTCTCGACTTCTTGCAGGACAAAGAAGTCGTCGCCTTCTCTGAATCCGCATCATTCGCTCTCAAGCATCGGCAACGAGGAGACAGAGCATCGTACAGCCGCCATCAACTTCCCATCTGCCCTGCCTTTGCCTACACAGACTACAAAGCGCAAGGAAGAACAATGGATAGGGTTATTGTTGATTTGGACAGCTGTAAAAACCTCCAATCCGCCTACGTCATGCTGTCGCGAGCCAAGTCTCTCGATGGTCTCCTCATTCTACGGGAATTCGATTCCAAACACGTTCTAAACCCTCTGAACGGCGACCTCCGGGTGGAGTTGCAGCGTCTAACAGCCTTGGCTTCGCATTCGGACCGCATGTCGCAGCAGCAACCGCTGCGTGAAGGACATCCGCCACATCCTGGCCGTGTAAGGCGACGTAATTCGTCCAATGCTAGTCCCGGACCTTCCTCACGTAGGCGACGACTCGCTTGACATCTTGCGAAAATGGTCAGTACACATTTTAATTCAAACTCACCTCTCATTATTTCGAAATACCAATGTATGCTGATTATGCGTAGATGTCCCTTTAGGATATGCAAGAAGAAAATGTTCGAGGTTAATTAAGATAAATAGTTCGCAATCCCTTTCTCCCCTTTGTACAAGTTAGTCAAACTCATCCTCCTCATCATCACCGGTTTTCCTCACCTACCCTCTGCTAGCCCATCAAGCTCTTCATTACGTTCCTAGGCTTAACCCTGAGATGGCGGTCCTTCCTGTTCGTGCAGGCATTCAACATCTCTAAAAAGGTTTCAAACTTTTCCTCTTGCTCAAGCATGGCCTCTCTCATTCCTTCCTCGCCACCAACACGCAGTTTTCCGCAAAAGTTGACCATCAGCGTCTTCGCGTACTCGTAATCCATTGAAAACTCTGCTGTCGATTGCCAGCGCAAATCAACCTTGTCTTCAGGCACCTCTGGGTCGAGTTCGTTCATATACTCGACGCAAAGGAAGAGAGCTGCCAGTTCCTTATAGGTAGGAAATCGAACTTGTGATCTAAGGTCAGTTCGCATAATCGCTGCAGAGTACGTTCAATCACTGACTGTCCAATGTCTTTTCACTCCTCTTGCTCCAGCTCTCGAGATGAACGTCCAACAATTTGAATAGAAACAGCGGAGTCGTCGTATGTTCTGTGTTAGTAACTAGCTTCCCCGCAAAATGCTCCACAGCCAGGCCTCTAAGCGTGTCCGAATAGCATACTGCGCTGTAAAAATGTGCGCCCATAGCCAGGCTATCATTCAAGGTGACGACGAAGTGTGGTTGGGCAGGCCTCATGTACCTTAAAATTTACAAATTTGTCAATCTCCCTTGAGAACGTTATGAAAGCGTCGTACAAGCGAACTCCAGGTTTAAGGTGAACGCACTGAAATTTCAGCTTTTCGACGTCCCACCCATTTTCCCCATCCGGAATACTGCTCCAACTACCTTCCGCAACGAACCACAACTTTTCACCGATCGCACATTCCACATATGTCGCTAGCCCTGACGCGTCTACGTGACAAACGGATATGGCGCTTTCAGTTCCCAGCAGAGCCCACTGAAAAGGCAGCTTTTCGAAGTGGATCATCGTACTCCACGCCATGTCTCGGTTGTGGCGACGAAGAAACTGCCTGCTGTCGTCTAGGTCCCTAAAACACAGATAAATAGCGATTTCTGCTAACAAACTCAAACACATACTTCTTTGGCAGAGGTCCAGGTTCGTCAAAGTTAGGGCTTATGTCCAAAAACAGCTGCACGCGCTTCGTTCCCACATTCTGAATGAATTCTTCAATAGTGGATCTGCACATTCGTTCCTTAGCTCTTTTTTTAACTGGTATTGATAGATCTGTACAGAGCCTTAGCTACAGCTCGATCATTCATACCTCGGACTTACCTTGGCCTTCAATGGAATCGCTCATGTCGAAGACGTCGTTTGCTTTAACACTTTCCCAGTCGGTGATTTCGTCCAGAGCTCCAATAGGTGCGTTGTGGACCGCTATACAAGACTGACTGAATAGCTCTCGCTTGGTCTTTCGATCCATCCTTTGCCAGTCTTCGAACCTGTATTCCCTGAGAAATGTGCCGAATTCAGCATCGCCCGGCTTCAACGTATTCATGAGCACCCTATCCAACTCCTCGTTTTCCTCGTGCTAAATTTAACACCTAAATCAGATTACGCCTTTCATTTCCGTGCGAACAAGACATACCATAGACGTCCATTTGTTCAAAGAGAAGGATTTCCGTATGTAGTCCTCTCCTTGCAGCTGCCCGGCCGGCTCAGTGTTTGAAGTAACCTGCGGCACATACACTTCAATCACATTCTTGTCCTGCTCAAGCTGCATACACTGCTCAGCTATACTGACGTACTCCAATGTTAGGCAGCTCACCAAGTACTCGTTGTTTGTCGGTGATTTGTGCAGATACCGCATTTCTTTCGGGCGCGGTTTGGCCTCCGGTTCCTCCGTTCGGGTCATACTCTTCCCTTTCAGAAACGCGCCCCATCGCTTTCGCTTACTTGCCCTCGGACGAACGGACTTGCCCATGCCCTTTGCAAGATTTACATCATTCAAGTCGACTCTCCTTCTTTTCCTAGGACCGGACTCAATTACTATTGTATCATCCGCAAATCTTTCATCTGTACTAGCCGTGCTGGTCTCCACCGGAAGTGTAGTCGTCGGTTCCATAGTATCAGCAGCGATATCATCCTGCTGGTCCTCGTCAATCCTTGCCTCACCCACACTGGCGTCTGAGTGTCTTCGACGTTCATCCGATGTCGTGGATGGCGGCGCTCTGTCTGGCTCACGCATGTGCTCTACGATGGCCGATAGCCACCCAGCCCGCTGGTTGAGCCCAACGACGTCTGCCCCGCGTACAGCGACATTCCGTAAATACGCGCTGATCCTCATGCTTAGCGGATTCTTGGCCTCAACTGCTTTGAACGTCAACGACTGAGCTTCGACTACGAAAGACTGGCGAAGCCCATCGTCTCCTAGCAATAGATCACGCCAAGTAGATTGCAGATGCCCGATTCCCCTCATATACGCCGCCTTGCCTTCCAACGCCATGTCTACGATCATTTTAGACAGCTGTGATTCCAGTTTCATTCTCTTGTCGTCGTTTTTCAACGTCGGCAGTCGCAAACTCTAGTGGACTAACATCAGAATCGACATATCTCAACCTGTTTCCTCACTTACCTCAGTACATTCATACAGAGGTATTCGCGTGTGCCCGTTCGCGATTGATGTGCCTAGTAGCAGGCAAATGGGCGAAATTGCCGCTGCCACATACAACGGCCGCAGAAGATCGTAGTCTGTCATCTTCGCTAGGTCTCGTTCCTTCATCCGAGTTAAATCCCTACCGAGCGCTGAACGTCACCCAATCTGCTATTTGAAAGAAAACTTTACTACTTACAGCAAACGCTCAGCCATCGACTTCTCCTCCACAGGAGTCTGCATCAACCTCAATTAACATATATTCGAAGTTCACATGCACAGGCGCTCACCAAACTGCAAGCGAGCAATCCCGCCGCCGCACAAGCGAAGTTGCTTTCAACTCTTTGAAGCATTTCTTTCCTATTCGCCTGGTAAAGATGCTTCACGACCTTAGACGCCGCTCTTCTTCTCATGGAATTTCCGACTTCTTCCCCTTCCTCGTCTTCCTCTTCTACAGAATCTTCTTCACCTACATCCATCTCTTCCCCTTCGTTGTCCTTCATAGACAGCAGAAAGTCGTGCAATGTCGAAGGCCAAGCAAGTAATGATTGATAATAGACACTCGCTTGTCCTCGTGGTTTCCACAGAGGTAGATGCGGCGTAACCGGACGTCGTCGGTCATGTTCTCCATCCCTTTCAAACCGACGAGGGAGCAAAACAAGATCCAGGGTCTTATGCATGAGCAGTAAATGTGAATACGAAGGGCTGGTCCTAGTCTCTCCTCCAATCGTGAACGCCGAACGAGCTACTCGTCGGTCACAGCTCCAATTTCGAAGAAGACAATCTCGCAAATCTTGCTCCTTTGACGCAACTCGCTTGTGCAGTAAAAGCACCAACTCCTCTTCCGTCCCCGGCAAGGTCCAACTCGACGTAGCCTCGTCAAAGTTCCGAGACTTATCAAATGTATCTCTCCACGCCGTGTCCTCCCAACCCGTGTGCCACTGACACGACAAAGCAAGTGGAGTAAACGCGGTGACTGCTAGATCAACGCCTCCAAAGCTCTTATCCCACACATACGATTGCAAAGCCCCAGAACCAATCTCTTCATCGTCTTCCATTTGCGGTGAGTTTGTACAGAAAAGCTTCGTGCTTCCCTATTTTCACTTGTAATCAGTTCGATGGGTTGAGATCAGCTGTACTTACGGGTACGAGGCTTCAACGTTGGGCGTAGTCGTCTGCTGCAGCCGCTAGATCCGAGAAGTTAAGCACTTGAGACAAAAATAGACGGCGTCGTCGACGCGCGGTTTTCACTCCAATTACGTAATATACTCGCTTCCCCGAAAGGCAAACACAAGTCAACAGCAACCTGGTCGTTGCGGGCGTCGTCTCCCCCAACTTTTCTCTTCAACCCCCACCACTGCGAGATGGGCAGAGCAGCGCATTCAGGCGGAGCTTCTGCTCTATAAAACGTGGCTTTGAACCTGCGTCTGCTTGTTTGCGTGACTGTTGATTTCATCCCGGACACGCAGTCGCGCTTCTGCTCACTTCGCTTTGGTTGGTTGGCTCCCTCTCTGCTTCGTACACATAACACACCTTCATCAGTTTCCCCGAATCCATCCCGCCATGCACAACAACACCGAGGTCTGTCACTCAAATCAATCTAATCTTTATTTGGTGTTTCTTTCTAAAATAAGCTGCAGGCTGTCCTCGTGGACAACTTCTCGGTCAAACGTGCCTTGCTAGACGCCGTCGGTCACATAGAACCCCTTCCTTGCTGCCACGCTCCAACGCGGCCCCCCGTTCCAGGATTAGACAGCGGATCTAAAGCGGTGCGTTCCCAACCTTAAACCCTTCTTTCCCTCTCACCCCGCTCTCACCAGACACCACCATCTCTTCGTGAGCCCACTACTTCAACGCAGCGCACGAACGCATGGCGCGACAACAACCGCAAAACAGTAGGCGACGAACACAAGGATGCAGTTCGCGATAGCATTGTTAACGCGTCCGCAAAGCGCCTCGAGCTAAACACCGATGCCTCTCGCCTCAGAGTCTGTCGAACTGCCCACCTCGGTATTCACTGCACAGAGGAGGAGAAGTTTCTAGACGGCAGAGACCCCATTCCTATCACGGAATTTCGAGAGATGCACCCGGACTTTGCCCTCATCGAATGGAACGGAAAGTACGTCGTTCAATCCCCATCATCTTCGTTTACCAACCATGCACTGCAGAGATCCTATAAGGATCTTTGACTGTAAGGGACGGAATTTCATTCACATCGGAGGCAAACCACGACAGAAATCCTTTCAGTCGTCACTTTCCGATTTGGTTAATACGATCACAAGCGCTCGTTCTGCAGCAGGCATCCCAAATCGTCTACCCGACGCCGTCAACAACAATCGTGGTGACCACCCTTCCGCAACCTACGGCTATACGTACCCAAGTAGTAAAAAAGTCAGTATTACAAGCTATTCTCCTGTGCGCATCTCATGTTCAAGCTAGCGGCCGTCGCTCCTTAAAAATGGCGACCCAAAAACACACAAGATCGCCATAGAACTCGCGTCTACCACGGGTGCAAAACGAATTAAACAACTCCAAGCATGTGAGTCTAATTCTGTACGCTCACAGTCTCCCTCTAAACACCTCCTCCAGCGATGATGAAATCTGCAGCACCTGAAATGTACGACCTGTACTGTGAGACGGATCGCATAGTTCGTGAAAATTGCCCGGAACTGGAGCACGAACTAAAAGAGGCCATACCGTTCATCGACGAACCAGGACGTTACCCCTTCGCATCTGTCACATACAATATTGGACCTCAAACTGTTTGCAGACGCCATCGTGATAGCATGAACTTCGGTCCTGGTTGGTGTGCTGTGACTGCGCTCGGTGACTACAACCCCAAACACGGCGGTCACATCGTCCTTTGGGAGTTAGGACTGATAATCGAATTTCCTCCTGGGGCGACCATTCTCCTCCCATCAGCCCTCATTACTCACTTTAACACCACTGTATCCATGGGCGAAACCCGAATGTCAGTCGTTCGATACTCGGCAGGAGGTCTCTTTTCCTGGGTCGCCAATGGCTGCCAGCCGCAGAAAGCTTGTAGATGTCCTTCGAAAACCCGTTCCCTTGACTCGTACCTGGACCTGTACATGACAACTCATAGCTTTGACGAAATTCGCGGTGCTTTCGCTCAATAGTTTTCAACAACGTCATGTTCTTCGATATGGCATAATACATTTCAGGCTCTGTACCTTCTCGACCTATCGTACAAATAACACAGACAAAACGCGTACACCGATTACCGTTAATCATCCTGCATGTTGTCCTCCACTGGGGCCCTAGCCTTGCCCTTGCCTTTCCCCTTGCCGCCTTTGCCCTTCGCTGGACCGAGTTATGATTAAAGACATTTAGCACACGCTTTTGCCTACTTCACAACGTTCACTCACTTGGACTTGCCTCCTGCTCAGCAGCGGCCATCGTAAACGGTCGTTTTGCCGGTGACGACTCCATCTCTTCATCTCCCAATGGCCCGCGTTCACGCTTGAGGTTGGAGTCGACTATCTCCGCGTCGGGCGGCGCGTTCAAAGCCCATATGCTGTCGATTTGAAGAATATAGCTCCGCGTACGACGTGTGTCATTCCCTGGCTTCGGTGCGGAATAATCCCAGCTGCGCGCCCAAAGTCAGCTTCGATTTGTGCTCGCTAAAGATGTTCTACTCACAAACACATATGAACGTCCGCTTGCACCCACACCCCAGGCTTAAAGACGTGCTCATACTGCACCGCATGGACAACCTTTCCTCTGTGGTCGTACGCCACCATGTTCGTGGTCAAGTTAAACTCGCCCTTCTCCAACTTCGCAAACTGCCCGTTTTCATCAGGCCACATGCGCATAGTACCGTCTTCCACACGAACATTGTATAAGCATTAAGAACGCGCAACACAATGGACTTCACCTTGAGCTTTAGCCAACCACTCCACCGGGCTTTGATATCCCTCAACGTGCTCGCCACCCCCCGACCCACCTTCAGCGGTCTCACTTCCGGCCTCTCCCCTTCTCGCCGCGACTTGACCGCTTTCATCGTCGTCTGATGAATCTTCTACAAGCCACTCAGCCACGACGTCCGCCAACGTATGGAGATGTTTACACGCACCTATATTTATGTCCCGCGGAATTCCACTCTGTTGCTTCTTCTTCCACATATGCGGGGTCGTCAATGTCAGCTGAAAGTCCCTGCCGCGCGGATTCTTCACAGCTGAAGATACGTGAACACCGTCGTCTACACGTCGTCAACAGCAATACAATTACAATTATCAGTGACAACTCACCCGATGCTGGCTCAAATGAAGCATTGCTTTCGATCGCTATCTGTATATTGTTCAGGTTCTTACACTGCTGGCGGAGCTTCTTCCTATCGTCCTTTGCAAGGTTGATCGACCCCGGCGCACCGATGGTGAAGCGCATCTTCTGCTTCTGAACGGTCCGTTCCTGTAGAGCTGTATGAGCGCATGGCAGTTCGCAAACGAATATGTACTCACCGTCGCACCAGTGGTCGAGTACGTGTACTCCTGATCACCGTACGGGCCAAGCCTACCTTCTACAAACTCTCCGACAATACGGAAGACCTTCGCATTCTTCGATCCATTCCCGTCCGACACGACTCCGTGCGGCTGCTTGTGGAACCTTGCCAAAGCAAACGACTCGGCCTTCTGCGGGTGCACCAATGACTGCAAGTCATTCTCCAATTCAGCGATTCGGTCATGAACAACAGCAATAACAGCGTCGAGATTTGTAGCAGGTTGTACCATTGTCGTTCAGTACACAGCTGCGACAGCCGTCGTGTATCTCAATCGCGTTAAATGCTCTTCCGCTCGTGATAAACAACGTCAAACAATCCAGTCTGGGTACCTAGCCCCGCCGCCCGACATGATCGGTCCCACGGTTCCTTCCACATTAGGATGCGCCGATTCGCGCCTTTCACGTCCCCCCAGTCGCCTCGTAATACCTCAACGTCGCATCCACCCCACTCAAACATCCCTTCTCCTCCACGCTCTTTGCTCATCGTCGTCTTCTTACCCAACGTCTCTCGAGAATTACGCTTCTTGCTTATCTTCCGCAGCAATTCCTTGTTCGTACACAATCTATCCCTAGATGTGGCGCCTCCTCGTGGTCCTCCTGATAACAGCTCTGCATTTTGTGCAAGACATAGGTCTCAGGTGCTTTGCCGCTTCTTCATTCAACCGCTCCGGTTGAGCCAACATCGCTGTCCATTATGCACTTTCCCTGTTTCAGCAGCGCGTTACCAGTCTGTACAGTGCAATTTATGCGCACCATTTATCGTCCTCCTCTGCAAATCTCATATGACGCGACTCTCGCGCACTCTCAATCTCTATCTGACGAATCACCAGTGCTACCTTAAATTGTTATCTATTCCTCAACCAGAAGGTGTCCCATGGTCTTATCTGAATAGCCAACGTGCCGCTCAGCCCGCTCACAAAAAACAACTTCACATTTTCGAATTTCATCAACCATATTTTCATCTTTACTAAGGTGGCGTAAACGGCTGCCCGCCTTCCTTCGGAAGTTTACCGACCTCCTCCTTCCAGGCCTGTCCTCTGCGCACTATAAAAATTTCCCCACCCGCCTTCGACTTCACATCCATCTCTTGTACCGCTAACATCATTATGGCTCATCCTTTTCATCCATGTCACAAACTTCCTGCCGAACTCTCTCAGATGATCCTTGACGGGCTCGACCTCCGCGACCTCATCAACGTTTGGTTGTCTGCATTCCAGCCCTTTGCGACCAATGCGCATGAACAGCTATTGCGTCGCAGAGACGAAGCCCTCTCCCCACTGCGGATTCCTGCCGACCTAGTAATGGAAGTTCTCGAACAACAGCAAGCTGTCATATCCGGCTCCACACTTCTTGGCTTGCTTCACCGTTCTCTTCGTCACCACGTCGCTCAAAGCGACTTCGACATCTTCGTCGGCAATGACCGCGCTGAGCCCATACTCGAATTCTTCCTACTTCACGACTTTCAAGTCACTCAGACGTTAAACTTACCTGATTCTACCCTTGACTACGACGATGGTCCTGCTCGGCACATCAAAAGCGTAACGACGCTCACCAGGGCAGGCGAGCATCCAATTCGCGTTGATATCGTTGAATCAGATACCGATAGCCCGCTATCTACCATCTGTCGCTTCCACTCTACTCCCGTACGTTCTAGCTGACTTTCTCTAAATCTCGGACTAACTGCCGCTCTAGACAATGGTGTTCCTCGCTCGAGATGCCGGTTTTGTTTTCTATCCGGGTCTCGCTTTCGCAGACATCGGTCCTGATCACAGCTTCGGCGCTATGATCAACGGTTGCGTTCATGAGGAAGAGGAGAACGAGAAAACGAACATCGCACTCGCCAAATACTCAGCGAGGAACTTCGTCTACCAGCCTCCACCCTCTGGTCATGTCTGCCGCAAAGATCCCCTGTGCCCTCACACCATGCGCAACCTCCTCGACCATCACGGCTTTGCGTTTCCCCTGCGTTCCGACATGACCAAAGCTGAACTTGCACGCGCGGTCTGCAGGTACGCCTCACGTCACTACGTGTCCTACAGCACCTCTAACTTACCTCGTTTAGGAACGACTACAACATCGTGTGGCGAATGGGTGGTAGTCCATGCATTCCCGGGGGACCCTCCCTTTCGTCATTTAGCCATGTAATCCCAATTCCTAATGCGGCGTAAAATATTTCTTTCCGTTCAACGCCTTCTTTCCCCGTGTACTAAAGTTACTTTGCTACTTCAACAAGTCGGCCTGATTGCGTATGCCTTATCAATAGAGTTCCATGTATCAATTTCAAATACACCATCTCGTGCCTTTGCCGATGTCGGCGCATTCTTTGACCGACTTGGCGATAACTCAACCATTGACGCATGCGGCCCTTCATAAAATCCGTTCCCTCCGACCCAGGTAGTCCGCATGCGCAGAAATGGCGGTGCCACCCCTTCCCCGTCCACTACCTTCCTGTCTTGGACCCCTCAGCACCTTCCTCGACGAAGCCAAGACTCATCCCTCCGGTCTTCCTATCTTCGAAAGCGTACTGCGACACCGGTTTCACATCATATCATCCATGTTCTTCACCGACAAAGCGACTTTCGCCCTCGGACGGACGATGCACGAAACTGGCACCGTCATCACCGGACTCCCTGCGCTCGTCTTCATGAACCCATCCGTCCTCGCCCAATTTCTTTCCACAAAGGTCATAGCCACACCCAATGAGATCCTCCAGCGCTCGCTTGCTGCTCGATTCTATGCCCCTAACGTTCCCCAGATTTCCTACGAAGACTGCGCCTTCACCTGCCTCGTAGCTTTAGTCGAAACCCGATCGGTATCCGCACCCCCTGTCCTCACAACCCTTCCCATCTGTGTCCGACCCGCCGACGAACTAACCGTGCACGAAATCATCGTGAACGACAACTATACCGAATATAAATCGAACGTCGAGGACCTCGCTCACATCATACCAGACGGGCACTACATCAACATGAACTTCCATCATGTTCGGGTTTACACCAATCCCGATCTGCAGACCCATATACTTCTCCTCGTTTCTCCGGACTGCTCCGCAACATCCACTCTTTGCGAATCCACCTGCACGGCCGACTTCAACTTCTTCACAAGCTCCTTCGCATACAGCGCCTACCCACAGACCATCTTTGATCTTGACATAATCACTACGACACCGCTCGCTGACGAGCGCAAAGCGTGCATTTCAAGACTCGGCTTTACAATCTACACCGATTTCTCTCACTGGACGAATCACGACTGCAGTACACTACCCCATTGTCCTCAGCGCTTCAGAAACCTTCTCGACGCCGACAACTTCTATGTGCGATTCCGTCCAACCATCGATGTCCAATACGACATCAAACGCATTACGAGGTACGTTTTCCCCACACCCACCGTCTGCCCCCCTTCCCTAACGTTTACATTGCTCCGATCTAGTAACTCCTCCGCGCTGCCCATGTGGCGACTAGGGGGTCCACCGTGTTCCCCGGGCGATGTTTCTTTCCCGGCCCAACTCTTCGTCGCCTACGACGGCGCCGACCCCTACCTTCCCTTCGTACCCGCCCCTCCCGCTGCCGCAGAGAACAACAACGATGCTGATCCCGCTAACGTCCAGCCAGACGAGGAGTTTGACGGCCTCCCCGCTCTCGAACCCATAGACATGCTAGTGGATCTTCCGTACGATGACGACCTACTCAACGTACGAATGAAGCTCACTACCAATAGCCCTTACCCTTGGGAATCCTACTTTGACGAATGATTTAATGCCTTTAACGAATTACTTATGCTACTCCCTGTACCTCCCCTTAACTCCACTGTACAATGTACCCCTCCAATAGACTCAGCTTCTTGTCTGCCTTTAAATAGATCCACCTGTTAATATACACAAAATGCCTGCCAGCTTAAAATGCACCAGCATCTTGTGACGTGCCGTGTGCATCGCATAAAAATTGCAACTGATTCTACAAATAAGTCTTTCCACGGAGTACTCCGGATCGACCTACACGCCCGCTATGACAGACGCTGTAATAAACCCTACGGATCAAACGCGTGAGATAATCTTCGTTCATAAGCACCGGGACCGGCGTCCATACGATACATGGGGCCAGTTTCCCTGCCGAAAACCGGTTTCCCTCCCAACTAAGTCCCCTAAACTGCAATAAAAAAGTTACCTATCCCTCCAAGCACCCTAAGCACACATACGTCCTCGCTAAATTCTAAAATTCTAAATGCTTACTCTCCGCCGCTCTCACTACTACTTTCAATACTCAATAATCCAAATAATCATTGTTGTAAAAACACCCTTTGAGAAAAATACAAGTACAAATACTTTAGAGTCACCTTCTGACAGCCTATATGCGCATAGCCCATCAACCTATTATTCTCTAAGCTTCCATGGCCATCAGCGCTGCCACCGCCCATATTTCTTATAATATGCGATGCACGAAAAAAAACCCCTCCCCCCTTCACTTCCAACCCCTTCACCAACATCCATGCATCCCATCTCGGTCTACAGCATCACCAGCACGCAGACCATCGTCTGCTACGTCCTCGTCCTCGCCCGCGTGTTCTTTGGCTTCGGCCAAATTTACCAGTTAGGCGAGGGCTTCAATGCCCTCTTCACTTGGGTCTACAACTCCTACACGGTACGCCTATTTCGCTCGAGGGGTTTTTTTTGCCTACCTAACCCCACATCTTCAGCATTACATCCGCCTCCAATCTCGTGCCTCTCACCTTCTCCACCAATCCGACGCCCTTCTACACAGAATACACAGGGAATTTCCGGAGCACTTCCACTGCGAAGCCCTCGACAGCATCATAAAGCACGCTTCTCATCACACAAATATCCTCCTAGCTAACACCTCTTAGATCAACCGAGGACATTGAAACAGATGTCCGTCGCATTACCTCCAAGCCAATCCGACTCGCGATCAGCCAACTGCTTCATCTACACGTATCCCTAGACAGATATGAGGACAAGATCATATCTCTCAACTCTTCTTTCCACGTACGTCCACCATCTGCTTCCGAACACGCACTTACAATCAAACAGGACTTCATTTTGCGATGCCAACGCATAGACATACGTGACTTAAAAAAAACCGCTGCAGCCATTGATGCGCGCACGAAGCAAATTGAATGCATGGTCCGTGAGATCAATATCGCAGCAAAACACCTTGCGCGCAGAAAGAAGACCTTCTCCAAACCTCTCCGTCGACGAAATCGTTCAAAACCTTCACCCAGCATCCCCTGATGCCTCGCGCTCTTCATTTTAACGGCTTCTGCAACTTTCTCTGCTTCTTTGCATGTATTCTATGCGCGCATCATTTCATATCATCTTTGTATCTATTCGACCTTTTTTTATACCACATTCTCTTCTTCTCCTATTACCCACATGTGCTCGTATCCTCTTCTAATATCACGCTTCTTTGCTCCTCCTAGTGAGCACATGTGCCATCAAGACCAAAAAAAGACCCACAGACCTACATCTTTCACCGACATTACGCTCGAAGCTTCGCAGCGCTCGTACCGGCCTATTCTATCACCCAAATAGGATTCACACCTTTTCGAAGGCAAACCGCTTCATTGCACATACATGCCATAAATACTTCCTCTCATTCCCACACTCAGCTTCTAAACTGTAATTCATCACCCTCGTTCCCCTCAACCTTATTATCATCTACTCCGCTCCGCGATAATCACTGCATCGGCTCCCCTTTCATCTCCTTGCTTTCATTTCATCACGCCTTCTCGCCTTCTTTATCATGTTCAGCACCGCACTACAGCCCAGCTTCTCATCCCTTATACCATCCGCTGATTCACAGTGGGAAGCACCGGTGATAGGGACAGCCCTGGCATTAGTAAAGCTGTACGCAGCCGACTCCTTCCATATTTCGTTTACTGATTCTCATCCCCCCAACATTTATTGCTTTGGCCTTCCTACACCAGCGAACTGCGCATATAGTCTGAAACCCTATATAAATTACCATAAAAAGCTACATGACTAAGCCGGCGCTTCCTTCGGCTATCTCCGCGCATTCATACATCCACTCAAGCGCCTGCATATGCAATACTCTTTCCCTCTCCTAGCAGGCCTCCCAGCTCCCCTCGTCTCTGGTTCCCGGGCTACATCTTCACCGCACCAAACTATGATACACTGCAATACTTCCGCACCCGATTATTACACCGCCGTACGTACGCCAATCCTTTATTACAAGAACGTCTTTATCTGAAACTCATTTCCGCCAACAAAACACATGGACTACGCAGAGACTCCTCTTGACGCATTGCAGCTACCCGCGACATGCACCGACTGCTCGAACTGCGGTGAGCTGTTGGACTCCATACGCTACGTGTGCTTCACTTGCGGCCAGAACACACCTCACCCATTCCCACGACACCACCGCACACCCGTATCCTCTAGACCTCTCTCATCCCGTCCATTACCCGCTCTCCCTGTGCGAGACAGCGAGCTCTGCCGAGGATTCGAGCTCTGCGCAAACTGCATTGAGAGCGCTGGTGTTGATCATGCACTCATCTCCTTCAGGCATGCATATATCGAGTTCTTTTGGAACACGTCAGGTTGGACCGATGTCGGTTAGCCATACTCAGTCCACTCTATATTGCCACTCTTCTCACTTTACTCACTGTTCATGCAGATCACGAGAATTCAGATGAATGTACAATCTGCAATTCGTCTCTCAATTCTGGAACGTACTACAAGTGCGCTTCCTGTATGAAATTCATCCTTTGTCGATCCTGTTATAGGTTTGGAATCCTCAACATTTTATTCATCATAACATCTTATAATACCTCTCTCTATTAGTCTCGTTCACGAGATTCACCCCTCTCATGCTTTCCTGCTTAAGCTTCAGCGACCACTGCTGATGCACGGACCCACTCACGCACTTCCAGATTCGCTCGACCATCACATTTCATGCAAAGGCTGTGGTCACAACATAGTTGGCACGCGATACCAGTGCGCGTCATGCACGTCTTCAATTGCGCAACATTACAGTCTGGTGCGTTCAAGAACGTCTTCCTTCCCCTGTCACGCTCACCTAACCATCTACTCAGTGTGCAAATTGCGAACTGAAGTCGTATATTTTGCATGACCCAACTCACATATTCTTTAAATTGAACCGACCTGTTGACCGACTCATCGAGTCGTCATCGCCGATCCTCCCAGCTACACTGTAAGCAACGTCTTCCCACATTTCCCACCTATCCCAAATAAAAATTTAGGTACAAGGTCCCTGCGGGGCCCCCTCCCCTTTTCATAAACACCTCAAACCCAAAAGGTGTGACACTCCCACACCATAAAACATGCTCACTCATTTCTGACGCCTCTCAAAGCATACTTGAAATCCATCAGTCACACTGCCGTACTCTGTGATCGCTGTATGCAAACGATCAAGGGTGAATGGTTCCGATGTACATATTGCGCAAAGGATCTGTGCGACTTCTGCGAAGGCCTGGATACACACAACCGCAATCATTTTTTCTTCGTATTCAAAGCACCTGTGAGTCATCCCTTCTGAGTGTCCGCGACACATGCTCACTCATAATCTTCCCTCAAAGGTGAACATGCTCATACTTAGGTAACACTCCAACATTCTCTGCCACGTCTAGCGCTAACGCATTTCGCAGACATTTCGCTCGACTCGACGATCCCACAGGCAGCCCACCCGTGCTCTCCTATCCCGTTTATAGCTCATCCCCACTTTAAACCGACTAGGACGGCCTCCTTTCCTTTGCATATAAAAGACTCTTATGACTTATAATCATTGTCACATATATATAGAAATTTATTCATTCTAAATTGTAATAGATCTACCCAACATTGGTAGCGGGCTCTGCTGTGCACCCACAGCGTTCGCAAATAATTTAGTACTATTAGTAAGACATTTAGACGCCCGCCCTCGAAGGCGCTTACCAAGCACGAGCAAACAGGAACACAAATCCTGTTGTCGCGTCGCCCACTGTTCAAGCGGCTCCTCCACGCGAACTCTCATCTGTGTAGCTGCCCCTTCGCCATTGTGCTCATATTTGTCTCTGTTTTCACGGGAAATAAGGTTGTCGAAGGCAGCAGGTTCGCCTTCGCCGCGCTCATCCGATTTTCACTTGTGCAGAGTCCATTATAGGCAGCAATGGGCAAGTTTATGCATGCATTTTACAGAACTATATTTCTGACCAAAAACAGAGTTTGAACCATCGCAAGACCCATTCTATGATCAGACTCAGCAAGCAATGGATGAAGATGAGGAAGAGGAAGACGCTGAGTTCACGCAGGAAGATTGTTGGACGGTCATTACAGCCTTCTTCAACGAGAAGGGTCTTGTTCGACAGCAACTGGACTCTTTCGATGAATTCGTGCAAAATACGATGCAGGAGCTTGTAGATGAGAATGCAGAGTTGATATTAGACCAACAAGATCAACACACGGGAGGGGATAAAGATGCGACTGTGAGATTGTGCTGTTTGACCTGTAATATAGTCATGCTAAACATGTTTACAGCGTCGATATGAAATTGCATTTGGTCAAATCTATCTTTCCCGGCCGACTATAACAGAGGCGGATGGGTCTACCATGCCAATCTTTCCTCAAGAAGCCCGACTGCGTAATTTGACCTACTGTGCGCCGTTATATGTGGAAATGTCTAAGAAGGTGCTTCTTGGTCACGAAGACCCTGACACTGGTGATACAATCTGGGAAACTGAACAAGAGGATCAAGAACCCCTCAGAGTGTTTGTTGGACGAGTATGTGCAAGGTCCAATTGACCAGTCTTTACCTAACGATACTCTCTCTTTCAGGTCCCGATCATGTTGCGCTCTTCCTACTGTATTCTACATGACCTACATGAGAAGGAAGTGTACACGCTGAATGAGTGTCCTTACGATTCGGGAGGATATTTCATCATTAATGGATCGGAAAAGGTGTTGATTGCTCAAGAGCGTATGGCGACTAATCATGTGTATGTTTTCGCCAAAGCACAGCCGTCTCCAATCAACTTCCTGGCGGAGATTCGAAGTGCCGTCGAAAAAGGTGGAAAGACCATTAGTCAGTTCCAGGTTAAGATGTATCACAGGAACCAGGACAAGACAGTGCGTTGTTTTTCACGAATGTTGAGTATACTTTGACTCATTTTTTTGTTTCAGTCCGGCAACGTTATGAAAGCGACAATTCCGTACATAAAGGTTGACATTCCCATCTGGGTTGTTTTCCGTGCACTGGGTGTTATTTCAGATCGAGACATTCTGGAGCACATCTGCTATGATATGAACGACACACAACTTCTGGAGATGTTGAAGCCGTGTATAGACGATGGTTTTGTCATTCAGGACCGCGAGGTACGGCCACTTCGGAATATCTTTGTATCATGCTTATTCTGCATCAGATTGCTCTTGACTTTATTGGAAACCGTGGTACCGCGACTGGTCTCAATAGAGAGAAACGTCTCCGCTATGCACAAGAGATTCTTCAGAAAGAAATGTTGCCGCACGTCTCTATGTCTGAAGGCTCAGAGTCGAAGAAAGCCTACTTCTTTGGATATATGATCCATCGACTTCTTCTAGCCGCACTTGAGCGCCGGGAACTTGACGATCGTGATCACTTCGGGAAAAAGCGTTTGGATCTTGCAGGACCGCTTCTTGCTGGTTTGTTCCGTATGTTGTTCCGAAAGGTTACGAAAGATGTGTACAGATACCTACAAAAGGTTCGTTAAAACAAAAGTGAAACAGGCGTTATATGCTAATATTTATACTTTAGTGCGTCGAGATGCATAAAGAATTCAACATCAATCTAGCCATAAAACAAAACACAATCACTGCTGGCTTGAAATATTCGCTTGCAACTGGCAATTGGGGCGACCAGAAGAAATCAATGTCCACAAAGGCTGGTGTATCGCAGGTTTTGAACAGATATACCTATGCATCAACGCTTTCGCATTTGCGACGGTGCAACACGCCTCTCGGACGCGAGGGTAAAATAGCAAAGCCCCGTCAACTACATAATACCCATTGGGGAATGGTATGTCCTGCGGAAACGCCGGAAGGACAAGCCTGTGGTTTGGTCAAGAATCTTGCGCTCATGTCGACCATCTCAGTCGGTTCATTCTCAGCGCCGGTAATCGAGTTTCTAGAGGAGTGGGGTCTGGAAAGCTTGGAAGAGAATGCGCAGTCGACGAATTTGACGAAGGTATTCGTTAATGGAGTGTGGCTGGGTATTCATCGTGATCCGACGAATCTAGTCAAGACCATTCGTACACTCAGACGACGTGATGATATCAGTCCCGAAGTGTCGGTCGTGCGCGACATTCGCGAGAAGGAGCTACGCATTTATACTGATGCTGGACGAGTCTGCCGTCCTCTGTTCATAGTCGAGGATGGTCGGTTGAAACTGAAACGCGAACATATCAGATGGTTGCAGGAGAAGCACAAGGACAAAGAGTCTGGCGGAGGATTAGGGACAGACCCTGAGAATGCCAATGAACCAGAAGCAGAGGGTGCCAACGGCGATGCAGGCGAGGGCGGTGGAGAGAAAAAAGAGCCTTTCACATGGGGTTCATTGGTTAAGTCGGGCGTTATCGAATACCTTGACGCAGAGGAAGAGGAGACAGTTATGATTTGCATGACGCCAGATGACCTTGTGGAGTCCAGATTAATTCGTCAAGGTCTTGATCCTCGAGCTGATAACGACTTTGACCCTGCCGCTCGTATAAAATCTGTTCCAAACGTTCACACCTGGACACATTGCGAGATCCATCCTAGCATGATTTTAGGTATCTGTGCGAGTATTATTCCGTTTCCCGATCATAATCAGGTAATGTACTTTTACCATCTAAATCTAAGTTCGAAATTGATTTCTTACTTGTCTTATCTCAGTCTCCTCGTAACACGTATCAATCTGCTATGGGGAAACAAGCCATGGGAATTTACCTGACGAACTTCATCGTACGCCAAGATACTATGGCAAACATATTGTACTATCCGCAAAAGCCTTTGGCGACGACACGATCTATGGAATATCTGAAATTCCGAGAGCTGCCTGCGGGACAAAACGCAATTGTTGCTATCCTGTGTTACAGTGGCTACAATCAGGAAGATTCGGTCATCATGAACCAAAGTTCAATTGATCGTGGCCTTTTCCGTAGCTTGTATTACCGGACGTATATGGACACAGAGAAGAAGAGTGGCATTCAGCAACTTGAAGAATTCGAAAAACCTACTCGTGATACCACCTTGCGTATGAAACATGGCACATACGATAAACTGGAAAGCGATGGTCTAATTGCCCCAGGAACGGGTGTTCGTGGTGAAGATATCATCATTGGCAAGACCGCGCCTATTCCACCCGATAGTGAGGAACTGGGTCAGCGAACGCGTAATCACACACGGCGCGACGTCTCCACACCTCTGAAAAGTACAGAAAATGGTATTGTTGATCAGGTACTGATTACAACGAACCACGACGGGCAGAAATTTGTCAAGATTCGGGTTCGCTCAACTCGTGTTCCTCAAATTGGAGATAAGTTTGCTTCTCGTCACGGTCAGAAGGGTACTATCGGTATCACGTACCGGCAAGAAGATATGCCGTTTACCGCAGAGGGAATTACACCAGATATTATCATCAACCCGCATGCCATTCCTTCTCGTATGACAATCGGACATTTGGTTGAATGTCTGCTCTCAAAGTTGGCAACATTAGTAGGGCATGAAGGTGATGCCACCCCTTTCACAGACTTGACTGTTGATAGTGTATCGCAATGGTTGCGCGACAGAGGATATCAATCGCGTGGTCTGGAGGTCATGTACCATGGACATACGGGAAGAAAGTTGCAGGCGCAAGTATACCTCGGCCCGACGTACTACCAGCGGCTGAAGCACATGGTAGATGACAAGATCCATTCTCGTGCTCGTGGTCCTGTACAGATCCTCACTAGGCAGCCAGTCGAAGGTCGTAGTCGTGATGGTGGCCTTCGATTCGGAGAAATGGAGGTACGGTCTGGAAAGTGATTGAGGTTATATGATTGCTAATATATTCGCAGCGTGATTGTATGATCTCTCATGGAATTGCTGCATTCTTGAAGGAACGTCTATTCGACGCCAGTGATGCCTATCGCATACATGTGTGCGATATGTATGTATTTTCGCCGTCTTAGCTTGTAGTTGTATCTCATGAGTTTCCTTTAGATGTGGTCTTACTGCTATAGCCAACTTGGTAAGTTTCTGCAATGAGCTTGCTCGTTCGAATCCAGTTGCTGATAGTCTCATAGAAAAAGCAAAGCTTCGAATGTCGTGCATGCAAGAACAAGACAGCTGTTTCGCAACTATACATTCCTTACGCAGCAAAGCTCCTTTTCCAGGTACGCAACTTTTTTAAGAGCTCAATATTTTGTGCTCAACCTGCCTAATAGGAACTACAAAGTATGAATATTGCGGCTCGCCTGTACACAGTGTCAACAGGGAGGATCAGAGACTGATTGCTCCGCACACTAAATCTTGTTATCGTAGATTTATTGTACTTTAGAAGCATGTTTTAATTTACGAAGCTCATAACAGCAAGTAAATACAGGGAAAGGAAACGAGAAGATGCGGTTAATGGTAGGTATTAATCGTCCTTATGGCTATCCCCATTCATCAGGCCTTGTCGCTCTAAATCATCGCCATGATGTTGCTCTGTTCGTCGCTTATCAGCAGATTTGGGTTCATCGTCGTCACTTAACTCCTGATCACCTATCTCGAATACAACGGCATCCTCTCCAATGACAGAAGCGGGTCCGCGACGCCCTACGAGTGTCGCATCGTCATCTTCGTCATCAAAGTGTCTGGTATGTGACCTTGATTCGATTGCTTCCAGGTCGTAGTCCTCTGCATCTTCGTCTTCTTGCGCGAGCTCATCCGACATCGCTAATGTAGAGAAAGCCAAAAAGAGGTTGTCAATACAAGTGTCATACAGAGAAGATGATCTGAGACATATCTTCTGTTGTGAGCCGTTGGGCGCCAAAGATATGCAATGGCCACGAAAGCCACGAAATACAGAAGGGCCAACCAACCGTCCAATAGCCACCATCGGATTTTCCATGTGTTAGCAGCGAAGTCTGGATCCTGAGGATCAGCAAAGCGGGACGTAATCGTTTAACTGACGACGTACCCTCAGCCAAACGGTTAGAGAAGGACAGTGACGAAACGACGAAAAATATGGCAACGACAAGAACCACACTCAATAGGATGCGATGTAGTTTCACGAACATCGACAACTTATAGCGTTGCTTGCGCGCCGCTAGTTGTGTGGTAGTTTCTGCAAGGGATCATCAGTCACCAGATTAAAATGAGCAGGTAGTTGCCTGACGGTTTAAAGCAAACATGATCCATAACAGAAATCCGCTCAGCGTGAAGGCCAAAGGAATCACGAAAAGAAGCAGGACCAGCGCCGACGTCGATTCGAGTTCGAGTTCAACGATTCCCACCGCGTAGAGAACTAAAGTATAAGCAGATATGAGCCATGTGGACACAGATCGGGTAGTAAACGATTACCTCCAAAAACGAAATGAGCCGCAGCGAGGGCGACGCATTTGTTCATAGTCTTTCCCAGTGATTCCGTGACAACGCTGAGTCCGAGAGCTACGACAAGAAGCATAAAAAAAGATAACGCGTTCCGTCCAGCATCAAGAATGGCAACTACGCAAGCACATTATTAAACCCAAATTAAGTCAGGTTATTAAAGTGCGTACCAACGAATAGGAAGACTGTTGATGCTGTCCCTCTGCCGTGGGCATTGAGATATCTATAATACGCTGGTGACTCGATGTAAGTGAGAGTGAACCCCCTGCATGAAGTAGACAGTTACCCCAGTTCGCGACCATTTCAATCACCAAGAACGCAACGAGACTTGACAAGTAGTACTTCAAGATGTTGTTATGAGCTGCGAATAGCTCAGTGAAGCACAAGCTTACCTGTATTGGAAGAAGTTCTTCCTTGTGCTTATAGCAAAGCCAGCCCCATGCTGCAGCGACCAGAGCATAAAGCAAGAATAACAAGAAGTAAAACTATCCTGACGTGAGCAGAGCATATCGGCCGTATCTGTTATGCTGAACATACGTTGACTTTAGGGTACTCTGAAGCGGGAAGTTTCCCGTTGAATGTATTCTTGAAAAGTATCGTGCCTTTATATGGCGGATGGAAGGGGACGTCGGTCTCAGCACGCTTCTCGGAGGACAAGACCGTTACAGGTACAATGGCTATTCAGAAATTCAACAGAAAGTATATTTCAGAGGTAATGGACGTCGTACCAACGCAATAGTATCCTGTTTTACTGACTGAATAACGAATGGGTTGGTCGTACCATAGAATGTCAACACCGGATTGCGAGTCTTGGCGAATGGTGAGCTCTCCAGACGACAAGGTGTCATTGCCGGGTGATGTGGAATTTTCCTCTGAGTTTGTGTTGTTGTTTGTGCGGAAACCAAGTCGGGCCGTCCAAAAACTAGTCTCGTTGAGAGACTTGCCCTCAGGCAGGTCGATGATGAACTTTCCCAGATCGCTGGTGTCGCAGAAACCACCACGGAGGGCATCAGATGTACACACGTATGTTTTCTGCTGAATAGAGTGGTAAGCAAGGCTCTTCAACGAGTTGGACTGCCAATAGGCATATTTATGCTAACTGGAAGAGAGTCATCATCCAATGAAGTCACTTTTCCAAGCATTTGGTTGTCATTCCACTCATAGATGACCATTGCAAGCTGCCCTTGTGAAGTCTCATCGAATGTTACTGGGAATGAGTAGTCAGATCATAAGTTTACTAGCTGGAAATCATTGCTCACCATTTATAAACGCTTTCGAGTTCCCCCACATCCCCGAGCATGCTTGAGAGGAATAATCTGTGTCCGCGAAGGGAACTTCGTACGCAGTTGCCACACCACAGGCTGTGGCAAGCATCCATAGTGATTTCCAGCGCGCCATGAGAGGCGAAGCGTAGCCAGAAGTTGTGGCGAAAGGAAGATGCTTAGTGGTCCGTAGCACTGACAATTCGCTGGCCGACGCAGTCAACGCCTAGACAACGTTTAGTAGTTCATGCCGGTGGGCGTCTATTTTCTGCCACGCGTGCAGCCTGACCCTGAGAACTTCAACTTTTGAACATGATAAGTACTAAGCGCCGAGACTCCATCAGGGAAACTACTTTCTGCTGAAAGTGACTTAAGTGTTACTTAAACGTCCTGAGAGACTGAAGTCTTAAATAAGGCAAGCTTCACTTATTCATGCATGTCCTCCCATTATTCAGGACAAGTTGGCTGAAATAAGTGCGGGCTGGCTTAAATAAGGAAAGATGGCTGAATCAGTGCTCTAAGTGTTTCAGGCATTCAGCACCCCAGTGCTCCAGTGTATCATCCTTTAATTACAGCAGTACATAAGTGTTGTAAGACGAATTGCAGTGCTCAAGAGTCTAAGTGCATAAGAACGATCCAAGTATTTCATTGCATCAGAAATATATAAGACAACATTATGTAGCTATCAGTGCCTCAGCGTTCAAGTACATCAGTCATTTACGCAAGACTAAGCATAGCAGTCGCAATCATGGGATCCGCCACGACATTATCCCGAACCTCTGCCGTGACGGGCAGTGGCAGGCCACATTTCGCTGCCGTGCCTTCAATTCTGCATGTTCTTTGGCGTACCAGTAGAAACGAAGGCTGCTCTGCAAGTCGATGCTAATATAATATTGAGCGCACGGACAGAAACGAAAAGAAGAGGCTCACCAGTGATTGATTTGCCCTTAGAAGTCTACGCAGTCCGTAGCCGAATCCCATTTTGAAGCGTCGTCCTCCTCATGATCACCATCTCCACCTAAATCCTCGTCCTCGTCCTCGTCCTCGCCCTCGCCCTCGCCCTCGCCCTCGCCCTCGCCCTCGCCCTCGCCCTCGCCCTCGCCCTCAATCTTGTCAACACACCCTCGTCCCCGCTCTCGCTCAGGTTGTCGTCACCCTCAGCATTAGCATGCTCGTCCTCTGCATCACCTTCCACCTCGCCTCTATACTCAGCCCCCTCACGCTCTTCGCCCTTATCGTCGGTTCCGTCGGTTCCGTCTTCCCAATTATCAGCGCCTTCGTCATACGCTTTCTCGCAGGTCGAATCTGCATCTACAACATCAAAATACAAGGAAAAGTCCCTGCCAGTGATACCCGATCCAACAAGTTCGGTGTTCTTTCTCGTATCGATATCTGTACTGGCATCGTAAGCTAGGAGGCGGGATCAAACCTTTTCCCAGTTTGATTCAGTGAAGAAAGAGGGATTCGACAACAAGTTAACATAGTCGTCCGTATGAGGCTGCCACAGAGCGCTAGTGAAATACCACTCAGCGCCGCCAAGTTCTTCTTTGATATTTTGCAACCGAGCCACCTGTTTATCAATGGCAACCTTGACCTATCCATGAGAAGATCAGCGAATAAGGACAATATAAGTACTGAAAAAAATAGATACCGCTGTTGCCGCAAGGGCGAGGGCACCGATAGGCTTTCCTATGGTGTTTCTGTCTAGTATTTTATGCCGACCCATGGCCAAGACAATGTGTACGGACAACACTGAGACCACAAGGTCAGAGCAGAACAGTCCTTGCTTCTGTACATTTAGGGTCAATGCATGGACACAAAATGTGACAATAAATACTCTTTTACTTACCCTCTCCATACTATACCAGCTTTCCCATAGAAACGGTTCGGCTTTCTTCTTGTCAACTAGCGTCTGCAACATCTTCACAATTGCTTCGTTTTGCATTGACTTTGATTGTTCGCCGCTGATAAAACTAGCAACTGATTGCTCAGCTTTCTCAAACAGCTTCTTGCGCCAGCTATCAGAGCATCTCTGGGCCGCCTGAAATACGAGGATTGCATCTCAATTTGGTAAAGGTGATTTGAGAATAAGTAAAAATGACTCAACTAGAGAACAGATATCGGCGAACTGAGTTTCGTAAATGAGTTCCACAGAATCAAACACTTTCCCCCACAATGAGCTGATGAGCTTATTGTCCGGGGTTTGCCATGGTGTGACGGACTTTCCAACTGCGCGAAATAGTGAAGGTAATAGAATATGAGTCCATCCTGCCTGAGTACCGGGAGGGAGACACTGGTTCGTCGCCCTTTTCCTGCCTGGCACGCGAGATCCTTCCCTTCCTTCATTTCGATCCTTGTCCTCAAGTCCCACTGATGTCTGCATATACGTACATCAGCAAAATATGTCATAGAAATGAATTTGATTCGACAAACTGAGCTAGTAGTCCGAGAGACTTTGCGATGACCTTGATAAGCCCCAGTCACTATCACTTCGGGTCCGGGGGTGCGGGACACTCTCGTCATTGCAAGCGATGGTGCTCGAGGTGCTAACGACATCTTTCGACCACCAGACTATTAAGAAAAGAAGGTGAATGCTCACGTTTAGAGTGTATCAATCGACTCTCACTTACTTCATTATCAGCCACCAGCAACTGCCTCTTGCGATTAAAGGTAGCGGATCCAATCTCCGGCTGCAACACGTCAGAAAGCTGTTATCCATGGCAAGTGAGCAGATCGAAAAGAAGCACTTACCGTCGTGTCGGCCTCAGGCCGATAAGGAATATCAGAGGGGTTCCTCTTCTTACTCAAGTCCTTTCCGCCTGATCAGATACGAACTTGAATGCCAATTACCATAGAATTGACACTTACTGTGGCACCGGCCTGTGTGTCCATGTCAATCAACAATGACTTATTGATCTTGACAGTCTTATTAGCCTATTGAGATGGTTTAAATTAAGTAAACATGAAATGAAGGAATTCATTGCACGTGAAGGTAGAAGAATTACCACATTAACCTGAGAGTCGGTGTCTGGTGGCGACTTCCTCTTTCCGTTCTTTGTGACTGTGATGTCCTATTCATATGCACACATTAGCGATCGACTCGAAGTGAAGAAGGAAACGAATAGTTGCTACAGGAGAGCACCGGAAGTGAGCCTACGGTGCATCGACGCTCACACATACTGTTACGACCGTCGGGAATTGTAGCGGGAAACAGTTTCGGGAAACTGGAATTCGCGACAAGAACCCGCGTTCGGGAATCTGGATTCGCGACTGGGAACGAGCGTGGGAATTCAGGCGGGAAACGCGCGGGATTCTATCCAGGCGCGTCGCGGGATTCTCAAGGCCAGCTAGGACTCTTCACTGCTTTGAACGTCAAGTAAGCGGATCCCTAAGGAAGCACTCCACAAGTAAGTATTGCGCAACTAACTACACAGGAGAAAAGAGAGAGATCGCACCTAAGGAAGCACTCCACAAGAGGTCAAAAGTGAGGTGCTCCTTACGATGCCTACAGCTATTTATCTACTTCGTAAAGACTGTATAGTTAATCTACGCTAAGTGTCCTTGCGCAATGCGCACCTATCTACTACAAACGATACATGCTACGACCGCACTGCTAGGCATGTCTATCCCGTCTCTCCAGATGGCTACGGCCTGTCCGTGGACGTCAGCGTCCGGTCCGGGGCCGCGACTAGCCAGACTAGGTATGCCAGACTGTTGCAGGTCGTCACCTTGAGGTACTAACGGATTAATGAGCGTATGTTGATAAGTGAATGTACGTGTGCCGTGGCGGGTCGTCGTAAATGAATGTGTGTATGCGTGCATGGTTGCCGGGACGGTGGTGCGGGATAAGTCACGTGAGCATGGGATCGTGCGATTCGGGAATGAGGTTTCGCGCGGGGAATCCAATGGCGGGATTCTCCCCGCGGGTTTGTCTGCTCATGTCGGGATCCTTGGCGGGAAAGTGCGGGAAATGAGAAAAGGAGCCCGGGATCTCGACATTACCCCCCTCCAAAGGCGCAACTCCGGGGCGCCAAGCTTGAATCTTGCTCAGGTCACAGAGCTCGATAGCGTTGACTTCTCGAGGGGCGTCCGGGTGTTTTCGATAGAAACTGCGAATTTTAGCCTTTGCATTACCCATATCCTTTGCGGGAATCCATGTATCTTCCGCGCTCGAATATCCCTTCCATCGTACCAAATATTCAAATCTCCGTCTAAACCGTCTAGCATCCAGAACCTCTTCCACCTCGTACTCCAGATCTCCTTCTACTTCGACTGGGGGCGGCGGGGGTTGCGTTCGACCGGGAATGTCGTCTTCGTGGTATGGCGAGAGCAGCGATACGTGAAATACGGGATGAATCTTCAGCGACGCGGGGAGTTCGAGTTCGTAGGTGAGGTCACTTAGCTTTGCCTTCACTTTATACGGCCCTAGTCGTTTCGGTAATAATTTGCGCGCTCCTGGTTGCCGAACGTTCGTCGCCTCAAGCCATACTTTATCCCCGACTGCGTACTGCGGGGCCTCGTTCCTGGCCTGATCGTAGTGCTGCTTCATGCGCTCTGCCGCAACCTCCAAAGCCGCTCTTGCCTCTTCCTGTGCCTGCTGAAGCTCCTGTAGTCGTGCGTCCGCGGCGGGGACCGTGGACAGGCCGTCGCTCGGGGCAATCGTGAATTCGGGATTGTAGCCGTAGACAAGCGCGAACGGGGATTGTCGTGTTGCCGCGTGCGCTTTCGTGTTGTGCGCGAATTCTGCCATTGGGAGTAATCCGGCCCAGTTTTCTTGTCGTGTATCTATGAAAGCCCGTAAATATTGTTCCAGCTCTTGGTTTACCCTTTCGGTTTGCCCATCCGTCTGCGGGTGATACGCAGTCGACGTGGTACCCTTGATACCGAGTCGGGAAAAAAGGGCTTTCATGAACTGCGCGACAAACTGTGGTCCTCGGTCGGATATGATCTGGCGGGGGGTTCCGTGCAGCTTCCAGACGTGCTGCAGGAATAGTTCCGCAGTTTCCGGTGCATCAATGTCAGACGTGGTCGGGATAAAATGCGCTTGCTTGGTGAGACGGTCGACCACCACGAAAATTGCGTCGTAATCCTCAGATCGGGGGAGCTGGGTGATGAAATCGCACGAAATCGCCTGCCAGGGGCCCTGCGGGATTTCGTTCGGTTGCAGGAGTCCTACCGGGCGTTGGGATCGGTTCTTCGTGCGTGCGCAGGTATCGCATCCCGAAACGTATCGTTCTACGAAGTTAGACATCCCGGGCCACCAGTAGTTGCGGCTTACCATCTCAAACGTTTTCCAACGTCCAGGATGTCCGGCCGGGAGACTGTCGTGGTAAGTCTTCACCACATCCCGGCGAATGGTCTCGTCTTTCGGGACGTAAACCTTACCCTGGTACAGGATGAGGCCTTCCTCGATGCTCCAGTCCTCAAGTTCCTTGGTCAGGACTCGCGGCGCCTTGGACTTGACCAACTCGATTGCGTCCACCAGTTCGTCTTCATACTGATCTGACTTACGAATGCGTCGTAGGAGGGCCTGATCCCCGTGTACCTGTGTCATTCCCCGACGAATTGCCTTTAGTCGAAACATTTCGGGGGTCAAGAGGGTCCGTCCCGTGTTGTCTTCGCCTTCGGGTTGAAGATCGACGCGTCGTGACATGGCGTCGGGTTTGCCCCCGAGTCGCCCTGGGCGATGGCGAATCGTAAAGTCGAAGCGAGTGAGGAACAGACTCCACCGGGCTTGGCGTCGCGTCAGCGTTCGGGATTCAGAGAAATATAGCAGATTCTTGTGGTCAGACACGATATCGAGTTTATGACTCGCACCTTCGAGATAATGTCGCCACTCGTCAAGAGCTCTAATAATTGCGAGTAGCTCCTTGTCATAAATCTCGTAGTTGCGTTCCGCATCGTTGAGGGATTTCGAGAAAAAGGCGACCGGATGTATCAGCCCGTCGTCGCCTTCCTGGGACAAGACCGCGCCGGTCGCGAAATCAGAGGCGTCGCATTCCACGATGAATTGTCGTGACATGTCTGGCATCATCAGGACGGGGGCGGTCGTGAACATGCGCTTGAGATAGTCGAAAGCGAACTGCTGGTTTTCTGTCCAGGCCCAGCGAACGTCCTTCTTCAGCAGCGTCGTGAGCGGTTTGACGATGTGCGAGAAATCCCGAATGAAGCGTCGATAGAAATTCGCGAACCCGAGGAAGGCTTGAATGTCTTTCACCTTTTTCGGGGTAGGCCAGTCGAGGACCGCCTGTACCTTGGCGGGATCCATCGCCACCTTTCCCTGCGAAATAATCATCCCGAGATACTCGACGGAAGTCTGTTTGAATTTGCACTTTTCGGGTTTGCAGAACAAGTCGTTTTCGCGTAGCCGTTTAAGGACTTCCCGTACGTGTTCATCGTGCTGCGATTCATCTTCGGAAAAGATTAGCAAGTCGTCAAGATAGATGATCACGTATACTCCAATGAGGTCTTTGAAGATATCGTTCATCATGTGCTGGAAGGTCGCTGGGGCATTCGTGAGCCCGAATGTCATCACCGTTGGTTCGAAATGTCCTGCCTGAGTCCGAAATGCAGCCTTCCACTCGTCGCCTTGCTTCAGTCGCACATTGTGGTAGCCCCATCGTAAATCTAGAGTCGTGAAAACCTTCGCCTTTTGCAGCGCGTCTACGAGTTCCATCGTGAGGGGAAGCGGGTATCGATTCTTGACCGTGATGTCGTTCAGTCGTCGGTAATCGACTACCATGCGCAAGGTTCCATCCTTTTTCTTGATAAAGAAGACGGGAGCCGCTGCAGGGGATTTCGAAGGTCGTATGTACCCCTTGCGCAGGTTTTCGTCAACGAATTCGCGAAGGGCATCGCGTTCGGCTGGGGCCAAGGGATAGATTTTGCTGTACGGGGGAACCTTCCCGGGTTCTAAATCTATGGCGTGGTCATACGGCTTGCGCAGTGGAAGCCTTTCGGATTCAACTTTCGAGAAAACGTCGGCAAACTCACGGAATTCGGGGGGAACTAGTTCTTCGAAGGTTTTCTCGCCTTCCTTCACCGCAGACTTCTCAGCGATGGCCTGGGAGTGGGTGTACGAGGCGGCAATTTTGTACGCGAAATGGTCGTCCGTCGTGACGAAGTAGGATTCGGCGTCGTGGTACTGGTCCCAATATTTTTCTGAGTACCGAAATCCCGGTGGGACAGCTTCCCATTCGGCCTGGGTCCTGTCGGGCCCCCAGGGGGTCTCGACTTCTTCTGCTATGGCGAGGCGGGGAAGCGGGACCAGGCGTTGCTGGTTGTCACACTGGGGCGGGCAGCGGTTGAGATCGACCACATCGTTGGTCCAGTCAATGGTTGGGTTATGGTGCCGCAACCAGTCGATCCCCATGATAATATCGTCGTCGCCAATATCCGCGACGGCCATGGTCAACTGTTCTAAGTGTCCCTTCATCTCGACGTTGAGGACTACTTCCTTGGTGATGCGTCCAATCGCGTTCGGGGAATTGTCTGCGTTTCGCAAAAGTATCGGGATTACCAAGTCCCGGGTCTGGAGTCCGTGTCGCGAAACGTAGCGGGAATTTATGAAAGTTCCCGACGCACCGCTGTCTAACATTACTGTGGCTAAGGCATCCGTCTTTCCGTCGCTAACCTGTACCGGGAACTTCAAATGTCGTCTAAGACGACGGTCTATTGTAGAGATGGTTAAATACAAGGGACCATTATTAAGAGAGTTCTTCGGCCACAAGGGCGGTTGGGTCGTATAGGGCGCGACTGAGCAATACGACCCTACTGAAAATCCGCTGGGGGCGGGGCTTCGGGATTGTGAACGTTCTTGGCGGCGGGCGTCATGGCGGCGAATGCGTTCTGTAGCACGGACTGCTGCACATTCTGGACGTACTGTTCCGCCATACGTTTGAGCGTTTCTTCGAACGACTGGAGCGCGGGGGGCGATGGGCTCGACGGGGACGTGGATTTCGTCGCCTTTAGGTTTCGGGATGGCGGTCGCGTTGGGCAATCGCTCACCAAATGGTCTTTCTCTCCGCAGTAGTAGCATAGTCCCTTACTCCTGCGCTCCCGGCGCACCCTGTCAATCTCCATTGCGTTGGGATCCTTCGTCGAGCTTGCGCCCGCAGTCGGGATCGTACGCGGAGCTGAACTAGTGGTGCCGGGATTGCTTCGGGGCGTAGCCGCTGGCTTTGATACTGGTCCATAGGCGTGTGCGAGCCTTAGCTTCTCGTCCGTCTCGGAAACCCAGTTGACGTAGGCATCGAATTTCATATCCTTCGCCTCTGTGCTGGCGATGTGCTGGCGAACCTGGTCTTTGAGTCCCTTCCGGAACATGTCGAGGTAGATGACATCCGTCGTTGCGTCCTTGGGCCACCCGGTGAGGGCTTGGAGGGCACGGAATTGCGACGCAAACTCGGCGACCGTTCCTGTCTGGCGTAGGCGCATCAACTTGTCGGCTGCGGCTTTGTCTGCATCGATTTCCCCGTAAGAGGCGCGAAGGGCGGCGAACAGGGCCTCCAGGCTGGCGGCTTCTGGCGGTGTCGGGATGTCCTGGAGTCGATCTAGAATGGGTCGTGCCCAGTCTTGCGCCGGCCCCCGCAGTAGCATCAGAGCAAATGCGACCTTGCGGGTTTCGTCTAGTCCCGGATGTTGTCCGAACAGGTAGAGCTTAATCTGGTGAATCCAGTTCTCCAGCTTGGCTCGTTCGCCTTCGAAGGTGTCGGGAAGCTTCATCTTGAGCCCCGGCTCCGCCCCCAGACGGGGAGGCGGGCTGACTCGCGATTTGGGCTTCTAACGCCCGGTTGGCGTGCTTGAGCTGGGCGACTGTGTTCTGGACCTGATTGTGTTCGTTGACTAGCTTGGAGTAGCGCTTTTCGAGGGTGTCGAGGCGATCAAGGATGGGCTGGAGTTTGTCTTCCTCCATCGAGGAGCTAGGGGACGGGAAAGCGAAGGTGTCTGCGAGTCCTCCCCATTCCTGGTGGGACGACATCGCGGGTCGGCGGTACGGGTGCGGGGGTAGAAGTAAAGAGCGTGAGGGTGTCGAGTCCGAGCGGCGGTGAGCCAGGACTTTTGACCTAATGTTACGACCGTCGGGAATTGTAGCGGGAAACAGTTTCGGGAAACTGGAATTCGCGACAAGAACCCGCGTTCGGGAATCTGGATTCGCGACTGGGAACGAGCGTGGGAATTCAGGCGGGAAACGCGCGGGATTCTATCCAGGCGCGTCGCGGGATTCTCAAGGCCAGCTAGGACTCTTCACTGCTTTGAACGTCAAGTAAGCGGATCCCTAAGGAAGCACTCCACAAGTAAGTATTGCGCAACTAACTACACAGGAGAAAAGAGAGAGATCGCACCTAAGGAAGCACTCCACAAGAGGTCAAAAGTGAGGTGCTCCTTACGATGCCTACAGCTATTTATCTACTTCGTAAAGACTGTATAGTTAATCTACGCTAAGTGTCCTTGCGCAATGCGCACCTATCTACTACAAACGATACATGCTACGACCGCACTGCTAGGCATGTCTATCCCGTCTCTCCAGATGGCTACGGCCTGTCCGTGGACGTCAGCGTCCGGTCCGGGGCCGCGACTAGCCAGACTAGGTATGCCAGACTGTTGCAGGTCGTCACCTTGAGGTACTAACGGATTAATGAGCGTATGTTGATAAGTGAATGTACGTGTGCCGTGGCGGGTCGTCGTAAATGAATGTGTGTATGCGTGCATGGTTGCCGGGACGGTGGTGCGGGATAAGTCACGTGAGCATGGGATCGTGCGATTCGGGAATGAGGTTTCGCGCGGGGAATCCAATGGCGGGATTCTCCCCGCGGGTTTGTCTGCTCATGTCGGGATCCTTGGCGGGAAAGTGCGGGAAATGAGAAAAGGAGCCCGGGATCTCGACACATACCTGTACACGGGGTTCCAAAGCTAGTGATCGCACCTTACAACCATAAATAAGGGGGGGAACGAGAGAAGTTGAAATAAGATAGACTTACCGGTGCGCTAAGCTGCGAGTTAGCAGTCCTCTTGTTTGCATCCTATGCAAATACCAATTCAGCAATGAAGGATATAGAATGAAGATCACTGTGCTTCGCTGTCTGGCACTCACCTGTCCACCTGGTTTTATCTCGTTGTTCTTATCCTCGAGTACGGGAAGGGATTGCTTAGTAGAATGAAAAATGAAAAATGATATGACATCGCTTACCGTTGAAACCTGCGACCCGGAAAGAGTGTCATGCAATAACTTCCTTTTCTTCGAGTTGAGGTTGCTGCTACCTCCATCCTGTTCATGACACGGCAGTTGACAGATAAATAATAACGAAGGGATATGAACAAACGGTCATGGAGTAACTGACGTGAATCGAACAGAAATAAGTCGTACTCACACAAGCTTGAGCCGGCCTTGTTAGCCTCTTCGGATTGCTTCCGCCCTATAAACAAGTTATTCAGACTGCATTTGCCATTCTAATTCTCCGTCAACTCACAACATTTGATTCCGAATCGACAAGATGTGCCTTCTGTTGCACACTGATTGTGCTATTTTTTACACCATGATAGCTTGTAAGGGTGATTGTTTCTCCTTCATCCTCCCAGGGACTTAAGTTTTCATCATCTGGCAATGAGATGGTGTGTCTGGTGTAGCTTTGCGTCAGCAAGGCTCATAATACAGTGGTAACAAGGACAAGAGCGTCAATATTGCAGGTGAAGGACTTCCAAGTCGGGTCTTGGCCCGGGAGCGTCACGGTCCAACTTGAACCGCTGGCACCGTGACCGCAGTGACACTGGCAGCCTGAGTGGCAGGCTCATTAGTAATCTAGTACTACTACTAGTAGTAGTCGGGATGATGTTTAATCGCACTCACCATTACATTGACTTGACAGTACAAGATACTGATTCAGACGCAATGCAAGATTCAAACTTCAAACTCACAAATTGATCCTTTCTGAGTCTATCCCTGCCACTGGCACCTCAAGACCTCCACCCTCTTCACCGATGAAAGTGGAATCATCTGTGTTGCGAAGCGCCCTGACAGGGCGTTTTGTCTTGTCGTTCCGCCTTGACGTAGCGGGCGAGTCTATCATGTCCGTTTCTTCACCAGAAAGACTCTCGTTCGGTCCTGCAGGAGCGTGAAAGAATGCGTCGCTGGGAGTGGCGGCAGACCTGGACATCTTTGCGGTCTGCACACGTGTGCGAAATGGAAGTTCACCTTTGGAATCTTCTTTCCTAGCTTTTTTTGCAGGCTTCCTGTTTGGCTCATCCATACTCGCTGCTTCGCATTAACGTGAGTCACAGGGTTCAACCTCCAAGCTTTGAGATCGTCTGAAAATGTATAGGCAATGTTACTCACGAATATCCAAGTCTTCGTTGTGTCCATCTTCACAATCCGATATGTCTTTAACATCGTTCTTCGAGTCTGTTTATGCCAGTTCAAATCTGTGTCATCACTGATCTAAAGTTGAAGACTTACAACTAGCTTCGCCTTTTGGCTTTCTACGTCCACGTTTGCCAGTGAGTTTGGGCACTGTTGAGCCCATCTGGGTGCGTGTCTCAAGAGCCTTCGACAAGTTGTTTTCAAGCTCTACGGTCTCTAGCATCGCTGCTTCTTGGTTCTCTGCTGCAGTCACCTTCTTGCGAACCTTGTCAGCTGCCTCTTGTTCTTTTGCTGCCCGTTTTTGCTCCGCAGCGTGTTTTCTCCTCTCTTTCGCAACCGCGACTTGCTGGGCCGCAGCTCTGCGGAAAGCTGCCCGCTCTTCCTTCTGCTTTTCCTTCTCTTCCTTCTCCTTCAATGCCTCATCCCGCCTTTCTGCCTGCCGTACTTTCCTTTTCTCTTTTTCTTCCTTCTCCCGCAATATCTCCTCCTGTGTTCGTCTTGTTCTGAGTTGGTCAACGACTGCTCCGGGGTGCTTTTCCTTGTTCTTAGCCCTTGTCTGTCTTTGAGTTGACATTTTGTGCAGTGTTTTGAGACTTGTATGATGATAAGATGTGTCGAAGGTGCAAGTTCAAGATCAGGGAGGCGGGGGCGTCTATCTTAGACAAGTTGAAAATTTACGCCCACTACTACCGTGACTACTCTATGACTAATTTTAACTCAGGTTCAAGTTCACTGGCACTCCGAGTCCGAGTCACTGCCAGTGCTAGCAGCCTGCCAGTGCCAGTGAGGCTCAGCTGTGAGTCCCAATTGTCGACGTGTACTACTACTGAGGTTACATTCAAGTTGATGCCAGCGACACGGAAAAAGCACGATCCCTTTCATTTTCCACCAACTATTCGATGCACCTTGCCTGGCTGTAGTAGGACGTTCAAGAGTCAATCTGGAAGAGCAAGACATGAATATTCAGCTCATCCGACGTCATTCTTGGCAAGTTCTTCTGCTTGTGGTCATGAATATGAATCGTCACCTATTCGACCCATACGAGCTCCAAGTCCTCAACTTGAAGCTCTCCTGAGGTCGTCCGAACTTCCATCAGAGGGTCATCTTGAGAGCGGCTCTGACTCCTACGATTACGATATTTCCATGCTTACACAGGATATCTCGATGCTCAGTATAGGCCGAGACGAGCTGCTTCAAGATTTGGACAGACCTGATTCTCTGTCCCATTCTGTCACCGGAAGTGACAGTGGCCGTTCTGAAGACTTGGATTCCGACATTGGAGATTATGAGGAGAGCGAGGATAACTTGAAGGTGTATCACAGATACTTGAATGGTGCGCGCCAAATAGAGCATGACACGGGTGCAGGTCATCCGTGGGTACCTGCAGGTACCTGCGCTCAAATACCTGCGGTTCCAGGTGCACCTGTGCGCAGGTACCTGGTTCCCACGGTTACCTGCGGATCCAGGTTTGGATTTTTTTTGCCCAGGTACCTGGCCGGGTACCTGCAAGTACATCAGGGAAACTACTTTCTGCTGAAAGTGACTTAAGTGTTACTTAAACGTCCTGAGAGACTGAAGTCTTAAATAAGGCAAGCTTTACTTATTCATGCATGTCCTCCCATTATTCAGGACAAGTTGGCTGAAATAAGTGCGGGCTGGCTTAAATAAGGAAAGATGGCTGAATCAGTGCTCTAAGTGTTTCAGGCATTCTGCACCCCAGTGCTCCAGTGTATCATCCTTTAATTACAGCAGTAGACAAGTGTTGTAAGACAAATTGCAGTGCTCAAGAGTCTAAGTGCATAAGAACGTTCCAAGTATTTCATTGCATCAGAAATATATAAGACAACATTATGTAGCTATCAGTGCCTCAGCGTTCAAGTACATCAGTCATTTACGCAAGACTAAGCATAGCAGTCGCTATCATGGGATCCGCCACGACATTATCCTGAACCTCTTCCGTGACGGGCAGTGGCAGGCCACATTTCGCTGCCGTGCCTTTGTTTCTACTGCTACGCCAAAGAACATGCAGAATTGAAGACTGCTCTGCGAGTCGATGGTAATATAATGTTGAGCGCACGGACAGAAACGAAAAGAAGAGGCTCACTAGTGATTGATTTGCCCTTAGAAGTCTACGCAGTCCGTAGCCGAATCCCATTTTGAAGCGTCGTCCTCCTCATGATCACCATCTCCACCTAAATCCTTGTCCTTGTCCTTGCCCTCGCCCTCGCCCTCGTCCTCGCCGTCGCCCTCGCCGTCGTCCTCGCCCTCGTCATCGCCGTCGCCCTCGCCGTCGTCCTCGCCGTCGTCCTCGCCCTCGCCGTCGTCATCGCCCTCGCCGTCGTCATCGCCCTCGCCGTCGTCATCGCCCTCGCCGTCATCATCGCCCTTGCACTCAATCTTGTCAACTCCCTCGTCCCCGCTCTCACTCAGGTTGTCGTCACCCTCAGCATTAGCATGCTCGTCCTCTGCATCACCTTCCACCTCGCCTCTATACTCAGCCACCTCACGCTCTTCGCCCTTATCGTCGGTTCCGTCGGTTCCGTCTTCCCAATTATCAGCGTCTTCGTCATACGCATTTTCGAAGGTCGAATCTGCATCTATAACGTCAAAATACAAGGAGAAGTCCCTGCCAGTGATACCCGATCCAACAAGTTCGGTGTTCTTTCTCGTATCGATATCTGTACTGGCATCGTAAGCTAGGAGGCGGGATCGAACCTTTTCCCAGTTTGATTCAGTGAAGAAAGAGGGATTTGACAACAAGTTAACATAGTCGTCCGTATGAGGTTGCCACAGAGCGCTAGTGAAATACCACTCAGCGCCGCCAAGTTCTTCTTTGATATTTTGCAACCGAGCCACCTGTTTATCAATGGCAACCTTGACCTATCCATGGGAATAGAGCATGACACGGGTACAGGTCACCTGTGGGTACCTGCAGGTACCTGCGCTCAAATACCTGCGGTTCCAGGTGCACCTGTGCGCAGGTACCTGGTTCCCACGCTTACCTGCAGGTCCAGGTTTGCATATTTTTTGTCCAGGTACCTGACCGGGTACCTGCAGGTACCCGGTAAATCACGTGCGCCCACCTTGAGCGCGACGAACGCAACGATGTGCCATTACTTTCACTCACATTCTACTCGACAAGACCACTTCCGAGCTATGTCGAAGCTCTCTATGGAAGTTATACTCAACCTCTTGACCCCGCCGACTACGATGACAACCTCAAGCTCGATGTCCGCCTCCCCGCCAACTGCGCGCTCGCCAACTGGGCGTCGAACAGCGCCTCATCTTCGCGGGAAAGCAGCTCGAGGACGGTCGCACCCTCTCCGACTACAACATCCAGAAAGAATCTACTCTTCATCTTGTTCTTCGTCTGCGTGGTGGAATGCAAGTTTTTCTCAAGACTTTGACGGGTAAGACTATTACCCTCGAGGTCGAGTCATCGGACACCATCAACAATGTAAAGAACAAGATACAGGACAAGGAAGGGTATGTTTAATTATTCCTTCATGGTTCTCGACTCTGCGCTCAGAGACCGTCTGCAAGTCGCTCGCCCGCGCGGTCGACCGCATGACAGAGGCCGTGAGCTCGTTGATGCCGTTGCACGCCTGCGCAGCACACTCGATGACAACCATCCAGATCAGGTTCCCCACCACTCCTTCGCTCGCGCGGTCATCATATGTCCCAACCTCTATGAGCTCGACATCTTGCTCTATGGCCGCATTGTGCCTGTGCAACAGACAGAGGGTGCCGTTGACACAGCGCGCATGTGCAAGACAGTCACATCATCCGAAGCACACTATGGAAGTTATACTCGAAAGACTCGAAGCCGCCTACCACGATGACGGCCCCGCTGCGCCCATTGGCCGCCTCCTCGCCAACTGCGCGCTTGTCTTCCGTTTGCGCGGACTACCGCAAGTGAGAATGGAATCGCGGCGAAGATAAAGCTAGAATCTCGTACTGCAGAGGTTCAACTGGTCTTCTGGTATGTCTTTTTTTGCTTTTTACTTACCTTCTTCACACTAATCTCGTTGATACCGCTCGTCCAGCATCCGCAATACCCGCCGCCGCCTGTACTCATGATGCCGCCCCACAAGCGGTACACATTGTCGCCAACTTCCACCGTCGCAAACCCTCGGCACTCACAGCCGTCGTCCAGCTCCGCTGCCTCCTCGCTCTCTTCAAGCCCAGTCAGATCTCACTCTCCGAGCAGGTATCGAACGATGGCGCACCCACGCCCATCCCCACTCCTGCTACACTCCCATCTCCGGGATACATGGTATGTTGTCATTTATATTCATATCTTATTACTACACTACTTACTGTTAAATACCTGCGGGTTGCATCAGGTACCTGCAATACCTGCAGGTAACGGGTCCAGGTAGACCCGGATCCGTTTCCCACGGTTCCGGGTCGGATCCAGGTATCAGTTTTTTTGCGCAGGTACCTGCGCTTCACGGATCCGGGTGCACCTGCGGGTGCACCCGTGTCATGCTCTACATGGGAAGATCAGCGAATAAGGACAATATAAGTGCTGAAAAAAGTAGATACCGCTGTTGCCGCAAGGGCGAGGGCACCGATAGGCTTTCCTATGGTGTTTCTGTCCAGTATTTTATGCCGACCCATGGCCAAGACAATGTGTACGGACAACACTGAGACCACAAGGTCAGAGCAGAACAGTCCTTGCTTCTGTACAATTAGGGTCAATGCATGGACACAAAATGCGACAATAAATACTCTTTTACTTACCCTCTCCATACTATACCAGCTTTCCCATAGAAACGGTTCGGCTTTCTTCTTGTCAACTAGCGACTGCAACGTCTTCACAATTGCTTCGTTTCGCATTGATTTTGATTGTTCGCCGCTGATAAAACTTGCAACTGATTGCTCAGCTTTCTCAAAAAGTTTCTTGCGCCAGCTATCAGAGCATCTCTGGGCCACCTGAAATACAAGGATCGCATCTCAATTTGGTAAAGGTGACTTGGAGATAAGTTAGATTGACTCAACTAGAGAACAGATATCGGCGAACTGAGTTTCGTAACTGAATTCCACAGAATCAAACACTTTCCCCCACAGTGAGCTGATGAGCTTATTGTCCGGAGTTTGCCATGGTGTGACGGACTTTCCAACTGCGCGAAATAGTGAAGGTAATAGAATATGAGTCCATCCTGCCTGAGTACCGGGAGGGAGACACTGGTTCGTCGCCCTTTTCCTGCCTGGCACGCGAGATCCTTCCCTTCCTTCATTTTGATCCTTGTCCTCAAGTCCCACTGATGTCTGCATATAAGTAAATCAGCAAAATATGTCATAGAAATGAATTTGATTCGACAAACTGAGCTAGTAGTCCGAGAGACTTTGCGATGACCTTGATAAGCCCCAGTCACTAACACTTCGGGTCCGGGGGTGCAGGATGCTCTCGTCATTGCAAGGGACGGTGCTCGAGGTGCTAACGACATCTTTCGACCACCAGACTATTAGTAAGAAAAAAAGGTGAATGTCTACATTTAGAGTGTATCAATCGACTCTCACTTACTTCATTATCAGCCACCAGCGACTGCCTCTTGCGATTAGAGGTAGCGGATCCAAGCTCCGGCTGCAGCACGTCAGAAAGCTGTTATCCGTGGCAAGTGAACAGCTCGAAAAGAAGCACTTACTGTCATATCGGCCTCAGGCCGATAAGGAATGTCAGAGGGTTTCCTCTTCTTACTCAAGTCCTTTCCGCCTGATCAGATACGAACTTAAAATGCCGGTTACCATAGAATTGACGCTTACTGTGGCACCGGCCTGTGTGTCCATGTCAGTCAACAATGACTTCTTGATCTTGACAGCCTTATTAGCCTATTGAGATGGTTTAAAATAAGTAAACATAAAATGAAGGAATTCATTGCACGTGAAGGTAGAAGAATTACCACATTAACCTGAGAGTCGGTGTCTGGTGGCGACTTCCTCTTTCCGTTCTTTGTGACTGTGATGTCCTATTCATATTCACACATTAGCGCTCAACTTGAAGTGAAGAAGGAAACGAATAGTTGCCACAGGAGAGCACCGGAAGTGAGCCTACAGTGCATCGACACTCACACATACCTGTACACGGGGTTCCAAGGCTAGTGATTGCACCTTACAACCATAAATAAGGGGGGAACGAGAGAAGTTGAGATAAGATAGACTTACCGGTGCGCTAAGCTGCGAAATAGCAGTCCTCTTGTTTGCATCCTATCAAAATACCAATTCAGTAAGCAATGAAGGAAGGATGTACCATGAAGATCACTGTCTGGTACTCACCTGTCCACCTGGATTTATCTTGTTATTCTTATCCTCGAGTACGGGAAGGGATTACTCAGTAGATTGAAAAAATGTAGAATGATATGACATCGCTTACCGTTGAAACCTGCGACCCGGAAAGAGTGTCACGCAATAACTTCCTTTTCTTCGAGTTGACGTTGCTGCTACCTCCATCCTGTTCATGAGACGGCAGTTGGCAGATAAACAATAACGAAGGAATATGAACAAACGGTCATGGAGCAACTGACATGAATCGAACAGTAATCAGTCGGACTCACACAAGCTTGAGCCGGCCTTGTTAGCCTCTTCGGATCGCTTCCGCCCTATAAACAAGTTATTCAGACTGCATCTGCCATTCTAATGCTCCGTCAACTCACAACATTTGATTCCGAATCGACAAGATGTGCCTTCTGTTGCACGCTGATTGTGCTATTTTTTACACCATGATAGCTTGTAAGGGTTATTGTTTCTCCTTCATCCTCCCAGGGACTTAAGTTTTCATCATCTGGCAATTCGACGGTGTGTCTGGTGCAGCTTTGCGTCAGCAAGGCTCATAATATAGTGGTAGCAAAGACAAGAGCGTCAATGTTGCAGGTGAAGGATTTCCAACTTGAAGTTGGGTCTCGGCCCGGGAGCGTCACGGTAGTAGTAGCCTGAGTAGGTAGTCGGGATGATGATGATCATACTAGTATGAGTTTAATAATTGAGTCTAAATCAAGCTTCTCACTCACCATTACATCGACTTGACAGTACCAGATACTGATTCAGACGCAATGCAAGATTCAAACCTCAAACTCACAAATTGATCCTTTCTGAGTCTATCCCTGCCACTGGCACCTCAAGACCTCCACCCTCTTCACCAATGAAAGTGGAATCATCTGTGTTGCGAAGCGCCCTGACAGGGCGTTTTGTCTTGTCGTTCCGCCTTGACGTAGCGGGCGAGTCTATTATGTCCGTTTCTTCACCAGAAAGACTCTCGTTCGGTCCTGCAGGAGCGTGAAAGAATGCGTCGCTGGGAGTCACGGTGGCGGCAGACCTGGACATCTTTGCGGTCTGCACACGTGTGCGAAATGGAAGTTCACCTTTGGAATCTTCTTTCCTAGCCTTTTTTGCAGGCTCCCTGTTTGGCTCATCCATACTCGCTGCTTCGCATTAAGGTGAGTCACAGTGTTCAACCTCCAAGCTTTGAGATCATCTGAAAATGTATAGGCAATGTTACTCACGAATATCCAAGTCTTCGTTGTGTCCATCTTCACAACCCGATACGTCTTTAACATCGTTCTTCGAGTCTGTTTTATGCCAGTTCAAATGATCTGTGTCATCACTGATCTAAAGTTGAAGACTTACTGCTAGCTTCGCCTTTTGGCTTTCTACGTCCACGTTTGCCAGTGAGTTTGGGCACTGTTGAGCCCATCTGGGTGCGTGTCTCAAGAGCCTTTGACAAGTTGTTTTCAAGCTCTACGGTCTCTAGCATCGCTGCTTCTTGGTTCTCTGCTGCAGTCACCTTCTTGCGAACCTTGTCAGCTGCCTCTTGTTCTTTTGCTGCCCGTTTTTGCTCCGCAGCGAGTTTTTTCCTCTCTTTCGCAACCGCGACTTGCTGGGCCGCAGCTCTGCGGAAGGCTGCCCGCTCTTCCTTCTGCTTTTCCTTCTCTTCCTTCTCCTTCAATGCCTCATCCCGCCTCTCTGCCTGCCGTACTTTCCTTTTCTCTTTTTCTTCCTTCTCCCGCAATATCTCCTCCTGTGTTCGTCTTGTTCTGAGTTGTCCAACGACTGCTCCGGGGTGCTTTTCGCTGTTCTTAGCTCTTGTCTGTCTTTGAGTTGACATTTTGTGCAGTGTTTTGAGACTTGTATGATGATAAGATGTGTCGAAGGTGCAAGTTCAAGATCAGGGAGGCGGGGGCGTCTATCTTAGACAAGTTGAAAATTTACGCCCACTACTACCGTGACTACTCTATGACTAATTTTAACTCAGGTTCAAGTTCACTGCCAGTGGCACTCCGAGTCCGAGTCACTGCCAGTGCTAGCAGCCTGCCAGTGCCAGTGAGGCTCAGCTGTGAGTCCCAATTGTCAACGTGTACTACTACTGAGGTTACATTCAAGTTGATGCCAGCGACACGGAAAAAGCACGATCCCTTTCATTTTCCACCAACTATTCGATGCACCTTGCCCGGCTGTAGTAGGACGTTCAAGAGTCAATCTGGAAGAGCAAGACATGAATATTCAGCTCATCCGACGTCATTCTTGGCAAGTTCTTCTGCCTGTGGTCACGAATATGAATCGTCACCTATTCGACCCATACGAGCTCCAAGTCCTCAACTTGGAGCTCTCCTGAGGTCGTCCGAACTTCCAACAGAGGGTCATTCTGAGAGCGGCTCTGACTCCTACGATTACGATATTTCCATGCTTACACAGGATATCTCGATGCTCAGTATAGGCCGAGACGAGCTGCTTCAAGATTTGGACAGACCTCATTCTCTGTCCCATTCTGTCACCGGAAGTGACAGTGGCCGTTCTGAAGACTTGGATTCCGACATTGGAGATTATAAGGAGAGTGAGGATAACTTGAAGGTGTATCACAGATACTTGAATGGTGCGCGCCAAATTAATTGTTCCCGGTTTACTGTAGCATTTTGACACCAAACATTGTGCAGCCACTCCATGCGATACAGAAGGGAACTTCTTAGAATATGAAGACTCACCCGCTCCGCGAAACGAATCTGCGTCAAATGACTGGTTTCCCTATTCGTGTCGAGCAGATTTTGAGCTCGCAGATTTTCTCTATCGAGAAGAGCAAATGTCTGCTGGGAACATAACAAAGCTTCTGGGAATCATGAAGGCTTATCAGCTGATTCAGGCGGCGGAGAATGTAAAATCTTGCGGATGTTCCAAATTGGATGCGACAGAGCCTGACGATGACTTAGATCTGGGTTCAACTAGTACGCTACTCAATGGAGACGCGCAAAAAATGTATAACGTCATTGATGCTACGAAAGTCGGTGATGTGTCTTGGAAATCCTTTAGTAACTTCTACACAGACGACAATGGCCAAAAGGTGACAAATGAGAACACCGAGTCATGGAAGAGGAAAGAATATGATGTTTGGTATCGGGATCCTTTGGAAGTGATCCGGAATTTGGTGGATAATCCAGCTTTGGAAGGCGAATTCGACTATGTCCCGTTTCGTGAGTATCAGCCGAAGGAGGACTCTGATGACAACAAAGAACGAGTCTTCAGAAACTACATGTCCGGAAACTTTGCTTGGGAACAGGCTGTAAGTCATGAATCATGCAGCATTCAAAGTTGGAAGAAGTGTATTGATAATCCTTGACTTAGAACAAAATCTTCGCCGAAGATAAAGCGGTCCATGGGTCTATGTTCGTTCCGGTCATCTTAGGGAGCGACAAGACAACAGTCTCCGTTGGAACTGGCAACAACGAATATTATCCGTTATATCTTTCAATAGGAAATGTATCTAACAAGGCCCGGCGGTCCCAAAAGCTGAATACAGTCCAGCTCGTAGCATTTCTAGCAATACCAAAGAGTGTGTGTCAAAAACTGAGCTATTCATTTGTGTTCAAGTTCTGATGCTTTGCAGCTGAACGGCAGTATGAAAAGTCAGATGACTTCCGTCGCTTTAGACATCAAATCTTTCATTCATCTATATCAAGAATCTTGAGTCCACTGAAGACAGCAATGTCCATAAACAATGAACAAACCATTCTCCGGTGCCCTGATGGTCACTTGCGTAGGTCAGTTCTCGGACTCGGCTCGTATATAGCCGATTATCCGGAACAGGTGAGTCTATGCGCAATATGCACTGGATGGTGCTGCAAGTAAGTATTGTCCTTTCCAAAAATCACATCCAACTCGAGTTAGAGAAAATGACTTACTGTGGCCATATAGATGTACATCACCTCACAAGAATCTAGATAATCCGGAATTTGTTACAAATCCTCGAACAAAAGAGCTACACGAACGATTGATAGAACAGGTGGATGACAACAGCATAAGTAGAGCAACGGTTCGAAAAGAGTATGGGTTCCACCAAGATATTGTGGTAAGTGTTCTAAACTCTCCATACAATGTGAGCTGACCACGACTATGCTCCATAGCCCTTCACCAATGACTTTCCACGTGCAGATATATGCGATCTCATTTCTCCGGACCTACTGCACCAAATGATCAAAGGCGTATTTAAGGATCACCTTGTTGAGTGGATTTGCCAGAGCTTGACCACGACAGAGCTGGACGTTGTGGATAAAAGGTGCTGTTTTTTCACAAGTTGTTTAATGTGAATACTGCTGCTAATCTCCGCGTAGAATCAGAGTTGCTGCTCCTTTTCCTGGACTTCGCAGATTTCCCGAAGGCCGAGGCTTCAAGCAATGGACAGGCAATGATTCTAAGGCACTTATGAAAGTATATGACCTTTCTGTCTTGTTCGAGGCGGTGGTTTGCTGATATTTGATGCAACTTGCTTAGGTGTATCTTCCGGCTATTGTGGGCATTGCGCACGATGATATGATTCGCGCATTGAGTGCATTTCTTGACTTCTGTTACCTTGTGCGTCGGTACACGATTACAGTCTCAACTCTTGATCAAATCAAAGCCTCTTTGGATCACTTTCACCGTTATCGGCAAATATTCATAGCTAAAGGCATCCGGGATAACTTCTCACTTCCACGACAGCATGCCATGATCCACTATCCTACAATGATCCCTCTGTTCGCTGCACCGAGTGGTCTGTGTTCATCGATCACAGAGAATAAACACATTTACGCGGTGAAGGAAACATGGCGACGCTCAAACAGAAATGATCCTTTGGGTCAGATGATCACAGCAAACCAACGTCTCAGTAAACTTATTGCATCGAGGGCAGACTTCAAGAGGCGTGGAATGCTGGAAAGTCCTCTGGCTGAGGCTTCATGGAGAGCTTTGCAAGATGTTCTGCGCAGGAATATGTCAGAGTCGGAGACAGATGACGCTCAGGCTGAGAGGACCCAAATTCGGAAGGAGCAGATGCACCATGATCATGATACACCCGTAGCTGGCGCAGCTGATGATACAGAGGACTTCTTCGATGACATTGTGGGCAATAATGAACTCAACGAAATTGCAGACCTGGAAGATCCCGAAAGCTTAGTGCATGGGCCTCAGCATCTTGCGGTTCATGACATACTACATGCTGAACGCCAGATGCGCTTGGGTGGCAGAAATGACCCTTTGAGCTTGATGTTAATGGCTTCGAAGTCACGTAAGTATTAGTACTTAGTAACCCATGCTTTTGGTGCTGCACATCTGACTTCTTTGATATCATCCTTGCAGAGTCCAGTACGGTGTACCCTAAGCAACTTAACGCTCTTGCGGCGATAAAAGGCCATCCAGAGCTCCGAAAACTCCCACAGCTCATTAAAGACTACTTATTCAACAAGTACGAGAAGCACAACTCCAACTTAAGGGGCTCCTCTGGCAGAGCCGAACCAGCAGTTGAATTGGACATAAGCAATGACTTTTCAATTTTCCATTCAGCCACCGCTTTCTTTGCCTTCCGTGGCGAATCGATCCCTATAGAACAAGCAATGAGGGAGGTGATCAGGTCCAATCCCTCTTGGCGCGGAAAGGCAAGACGTGATGCAGTCCTTGTTCGAGTTAATACTCGCAAAAAGGGGTTTGCAGGAATGCGAGTTGCCCGAGTTATGCTTCTTTTCTCCTTTGCCGTTAGTAAATTGAAACGTCAGGAATGCGCTCTCGTCCAATTTTTCAAGCGTGTTGGAGACTCGCCTGACCAAAAAACAAGTATGTGGATTGTCGAGCCGGAATATGAGTTAGACACCTTTACCACCTGTCCTGGTGTGAAAGCCAGTGGCAGACGTCACTACTACCACCGTGACTGCAAGGCTCCGAAGCTATTTGTGATAGGTATAGGGGATATCTTTCGTTTGGCTCACCTCCTTGGGGTGCCAAAGGGTGATGAATGTCCTCCAAAGTCATTGACACCCGAGGAGTCCTTGGACTTTTATGATAGATTCTATGTTAACCGATTTGTAGACATGCACATGCACGAAACATTGTACGAAAGTAGATAATGATAAAAACAAACTCTTCATTTAGCACACAAAGTACAGTAGGCACGATGGTTGGAATTCTCTGTACTACGATGTCCATTTTACTACTAGTACTAGTAGTACTTACTAGTAATAAGTAGACTCCGACTTGGAGTCGGAGTCGGAGTACACTCACTGGCAGGCTGGCACAACTTGAACTTAGACCTTCAAGCTAAATAAACTTTCTATTTTATTTAATACAAGTAGTAATCAAGAAAACATTCACATCACAATACCAACGTTTTCAAACTATACCAATACTAGTACTACTAATCTGCGCTGCGCTCGCAGATTAGTAGTACAGCACAGAGGAGCTTGAAAAGGGAGTAAACTGATGAAAAATATCAGTACAACCCTTCAAGTTGACAAATTGAATAACCTTCTCATAAACATAAATGAAATATTCGAATAGTAATAACTTGAACGGAATGTAGAATGAAAAAAAAGCCTCCGAGTCCTTATTGCGTACTAGTATAGTAGACATTTGCGACACAGTACAAGCACAAAGTTATCCCACATGAGTGAGGGTCAATATCGTAGAAGCCGGACCTGCCTGAGCACCCTAGTTACTACCATCGCGAATGGGTCCCGAGCTGATGTTCGAAGAGTCGTCTCCAAGAGGATTAAGGTTTTCGAGAAGCGCTAGTAAGATTTTGTAGTCTTCACAAAAAATTGATTCACTACCAACTGCTGTGGAGACGAAAGAATCCATCTCGCGCTCTGTCGAAAAAAGGTTCTCGCGGTTGAAGTCATAATCGTCATCGGATTGGTGAAGTTTCTGGACTAAGCCACGTAAATCACCCTCGAGGACCTTGACAAGAGGGTTGCTGGCGACTACTCCCGCCCGTTCTTGTACTGTCGGTCGAACGTTGAGATGGAGGATTACGTGCATAAAGAGGTCGTCCGTAAGAATTAATAGACATTTCTTGATCAAATTGAATTTGTTCAGGAAGGTCTGGCGTTCTTTGCGTAGTTCATCCTCGAACTTCTGCCGGTGTACAGCATCCTCCATCTTGCCCACTTCACCAACAGTGTACAATTTGATGGATGGCTTTGTGGTATCCTGAACAGCATCCTCCTTCTCCACAGCGTCGATGACGGAAACAAGCTTGACGAGGTCGCCTGAGCGTGCCAATCGGTGGCGTACATCCACCGCTGAACCGTGTAGAAATACAGCGGAGTAATCAACTTCTACCTTCATTTTCGGTGTTCGATCTGCCGATGCCGAACCTGCCAATGAGTCTGGGATGGAGACTTCCTGATGAACTTGTGCAATGAGGGCATCTAACAAAACCAAACATTCCTTGCACGCGTTGTACGACCATATAAGCAGAGGGACGAAGAACCTCAACGCTTGCACAGGACCCCCTATTACCACTGGCGAGTCATTAGGGTCACGCCCGGAAGCCGTGCGCTGCACTGTCGACGTGGACGAGTCAAGGCCTGATGTGAACACTGGCAGCGAAAATTCCATGGCGTGCGGGTGAGAGTAGTTGTCATTGGTAGTAGAGTTTTGGATCGCCGTCGGAAGTCGAATCATGCCTCGACCGTGACGCGTACTAGCATCATTAAGGTAAGAGGATTCGAAGAACTTGTTCTGAAAGCAGGAGAATATGGAATTCTGGTGTATCCACCTCCCATCCCCTTTTAAGCCAACTGGATAGAACACGTAGTGTGAGTGATAAAAGACCGTTACGCGATCCAGAAATTTCGACCATCCGGTACCATTGATGAACCTAGTATAGTACTCTCGGCGTTCTCGCGATATGAACTCAGAACTTGGAAGGAGCTCCGCAAGCGCCAACACCACCATTAACCTTATATCGCCTACAGTGTTCCGAATAGCAAATTCAGCGGACGTCCACTGGCAATCACCGGAGAAGAAAGTCAGTACAAATATTATCACGACTGGTACACTGCCAGTGGCAAGTCCGAGTTGTAATGAATTTATGACTTACGTTTGTAAGGTGCACATCATTCAAGTCGCCCATGTACTTGAGGAGATTAGTCAAGTTCCGTACTGCCCGGAAGTTTATCAACAACTGCCTTTTCTTGACTTTGTCTAGCTCCTCTTGGTAATCATGAAGGGCTCGTCTTGTCTGTTGGACCACTATCTTAAAGATGGCCACCGTGAGGAGAGAAGAAGTTTGTCATTCTGGGTCGCATAACGGCGATAATGATTATGCCGTATCTCGTTAACTATCTTCGTGGAGAGTGTGTCAATGGCCTGGATTCCGACGTTCGAGTTCTTAGCGAACACGTCAAGTCGTTTGAGGAGATCGCCTTCGACGAAGCCTGTAGAGCCGTGAAAGTCTAGAGAAAGTAGACGACCATCTGTCTTCAATTGAGTCTTGCGCTCGATGTTAGATGATTTGAGTTTCCTACCACTAAGAGGATCCGCCTCGTAACTTGAATACGAGTCGTCACTAGTAGTACTGCCAGTGTCCGAGTCTGTATCATGGTCATCCGGATCGCTGAAGTAGAGGTATGACATTTTCAGAGTCTTGTCAAAGAGCAACTTGAATAGTGAAAGTGGGCTCGAGCTTTCAGCTCAGTGAGTACTTATACGGCAACAGGGGGATCACTAGCACACGCCGCTGTGGCCCCGTCGGTACTACTATGTAGTAACTTGAGTTGAAACCATACCCGCAGGCTGCCCAGTGGTCGCCAGCACTGGTGGCAGCAGTGCCACAGTGGCACAGGACCCCAGCAACTTGAACTTGAACAAGTTCAAGTTGAAGCCCTAGTACTAGTACTGCCAGTGCCAGCCTTAGCCTGAGTACTATATACTCAGGCTACTGCTCGGGCCGTGACACCGGCGCAGATGATCATGCCGGGCCTTCAAGTTCAAGTTGTCCGGATAATTGTTCTTTGAAAAGTTTGAGCTCAGGCTCTAGGCTTACTACTAGTAGTAGTAGTAGTACACTGGCATTCCAGATAGTATTTGAAGGAATCAAAATTTGAAAAATGTGAAGTAAATTTCCAGCTAAATCACCCCAAAAAGTGCGGAGGCCTGTTCAAGTTGCAAGTTTGGCTAACAATGCCCTATACTAGTAGTAGTATTCAAGTTGTTGCTGAATTCTTCTCTGAAAGACCGGGCGCCGATCCTGAACTTCGATTCTTTTTTCCGACCTAAGGCTTGTACCACTGCCAGTGGCAACTTCAAGTTCAACTTGAAGTTGACTCGGAGGCGGCAGACCCCGGCAGTGGCCCGGCACAACTTAAAGGCCTGCCAAAGCTTTTATCGGATTTGGATAGTAACCATCCCCGGATCATGATGCAACCAACTTGAAGGCATGGCCCGGGTACGGAGTCCGGATGAAAGGACTGCCAAAGGCCTGCCCGGCAGTCCGACTAAAATTGCGCTAAAAGTTCCCAGTCCCGCTCTTTTCCGAATTCTAGTACTACTAGTAGTAAGAGAATCCACAGTTCAAGTTGAAGTGTTTTGTCCGGATAAAACCCATCCATTCAAGAGTTTCCGGCAGGCCTAGCCTGAGTATGATACTACTAGTAGTAGTAGTACTATTCGGACTCCTCGGGGTCCTAGCGCCACTCGGAACTTGAGGCTCCGACTTACTAATACTATCTGAGACAGCATCATGATCAGTGATAAGCTGAGTTCAAATTGTAACAAGTACTACATAGTAGTACATACTACTACGCCAAGGCTGCGACCCTGACCCTGTGCCCATCGCCGTGTCACTCAGGCTCACTCACTGGCAGGCTGGCAGACTCCGAGTCTAACTGCACAATAAACAATGACAACTAGTCCTGCGGTAGACTTGCATGATGACAAGACTCAGCCTCAGGCTAAGGCTAGCACAATCAAAGAAGCATTGCAGGCCTTCGGTGTGTAGTACTATACGGTTTAATAGTAATTCATCACTCACAGGCATGGTCATCACTGGCATCTTGAATGTTATTAAATAGGGCTCAAGCATCAATCAGTACTACTAAATGGACTGTCACCTGCCATAGAGATTGCAACGGAGTCCGAAATAACCAGTCCGTATGGTATGTAGTATACTGCTTGATCGTTACAACCAGCAAAATACTCATGATCATTATGGTCAAATAGGGCGGATATTACTGCAAGACAGTACTCCTGAAAGGGTGTTGCTTCGCCTTCCAAAGGAACACACCAAAGTTGTGCGAGCAGATGATATAGTATTAGAGTCACCAACGGATTCTGGAGGCAAAGCATTGTTGGACTCCACCAACACTTCACAGTCTTATTCCTCTGAAGTAGCAGATGAACTCGTGACGAAAGCAAAGTCATCATGGGAAAACTACCGTAGTCGAAGTGTTCCGCTTGCACAAGAAATTTTGCGCCAAATGTCGGAACTGCGTGTTGAAGCAGAACCGCTTGCGGGAATCGCGTTACGCCATCTGGAGGAAGACGTAGGGGACGCTACTTGGGAGGCGCGCGTGGGCCCGGGGAAAACTAATACCGTTTATGATCTGGGCCAAAAGATCAGGGCTGAAATGGCTGTCGACGCTCCTCAAGAGCATTTTTGGTCCTTGGAGTCGAAGCGCGGGGATGAGGCAGAGGCGGGAAGGTTAAAGTGGCAATCGCTGCAGAGAGATGTTGAAAACCTGATACGAGAACTCGACGAATGTCTGAAGTACAGCGTTTCCAAGTCGCGCATCGCCATCAAAGAGCTAAAAAAGGGCTTGACGGCAGACCTTCCAAACGACCTCACCTCCGTGATCAAAAGTCTCAATGAAATCGCGAATGAGCTTCAGGAAGAGCAGCCGAACAGTACTCTGTACGTGAAGCTCAAATCGCTCAAGAGGACTCTCCAAATCATTGACTTGAAAACGGAGATGGCCGACGGCGAGAATCATCGCTCTACCATACAAGTGCAGCATATGTATGGTTTGGTAGTATCAGCGTTTGCTGAAGTAAGTTTGATGTTCAAGTTACTGCTCTGCGTCTTCATTCGTTTACATGATTCACATGGCACTGGCAGTTGGAGCATGCGGCCGCCGCCACCGCCATCCGCTCTCTGTGCGAGAATGCCAGAGATGACTTGTTCAAGGCGTTCCGGTACGCATATCCGGAACTAGATTCGTTCAAGATTGAGCCGGCCAGTAAAAAACCTGTCGCCGATACGGGTGTGAAACCATCCGCATTGTACAGAAAGGTTTCGACCTTGCTGCACAAGTCCTTCATCTACCCACCGACTGAGACTAAGCCCGCCACTCAGCCTGAGGCCGGCACCGTCACGACTCAGCCTGAGGCCGGCACCGTCACGACTCAGCCTGAGGCCGGCTCACCCAACACGAACAAGTCAGCGAAGAAGAAGAAGGGGAAGAACCCGAAGAATAAACCCCCGAACACAGAACTTCGCGAAGCTGAGGCTACTGAGCCCAACACTCAGCCTAGTGGCGTTAAACGTAACGAGGACCCGACCATGTCGAATAAAGGTCCTACTAGTGAGCTTACACAATACGCTCAGTCTGACAACCCCCCCGACTCGGACACGAAGCTTCCAAGTCCGCGATTCCATTACCAGAATTTGGTTGCAAAGAGTGAAGACTTGGAGACGCTGAAAGGAAATCTCCGTACCGAGTACGACGAAAACGCAGAGGAAGTGCCAGAGCTTGGGCAACCTGCAAACTATGATCTCTTGGACGTGATGGGCATCAACACTATGTTCAAATCCTTCCTTCCGCGCTTTCACGGCGCACTCGAATTTAACTTCGCCCTCTTCCTGCTCTTAAAAGAGCAGGTCATCAAAATGGAGGAGAAGATACAAAACATCCTTGATACTGAGGATCAGCAATCTTTATGCGATATCTTCGATAACCCTAAGAACGAAAAATATAAGGAGATTCTATCTTGTGGCGTAATGCCAACGACGAAAGATGACAATTCAGAAGAAAGGAATAAATTCTTAAAGCGTGTTCGAGTTAGCACCGAAGTAGATGGGTTTTCGGGGAAATCAGACTCTGCCTTCACTCTATCACTTGAAGACGAGGATTACGGCTTCAATGCGATGGCCTCGCTGGACTTTATAGGTTCGGAGGAATTGCCAACACGTATGTATATCAACCAAGAAAGGCAGGCCAAGAAGGCAAGGGACAACTTGAAGGAGGCCGAGCCTGAGGAGGCCGAGGATGCGCATAAGGAAGCCGCAGAAGTCTTGAAGAAGCAGGACTTCAAGTCCCTCCCCATCGCACTCAAGCTACACAACTTCATTGGCGACTTGGTGACCTTTTGCGTTGAAAAGTTCGAACGTCTGTCCGAAACGAAAGAGGTGACTATCGCTGGTCGTGTTGTCAACGTGGAGTATCTGAAAGAGCTGCAAATATGTGATCTTCCGTTAGGCTTGCATTCTCGACCCGGCTTCAAGAGAACGTCGAAGATTGCGAAACTTCTGGTCCACCTCAGACATCGGCGCAACATTCATCGTGAGCGAGCATCGTGTCTCCTTCGCGCAATACAGATTATTCTTTGCGACATACCCGGCGAAGTCGTCAAAGACGGTGAACCATTCCGCAATTTACTGAACCGATACCAACATGGACGAGTTCGTCCCTTCGCTGCGCAAACGGTTTTAGCTCTTGTTTTACGTGCAGAGGCGAACTTAAATCATCCCATGGGTACGGACCGAATGAGGCATCTTGTGGCTCTGGCTCTGATACAGGCACCTGCCAAACTTTATGGCCGAGAGTTGGAAGATGTCCAGGAAACCCCGTCTTGGATTAAAGATTATATGCTCTCCGAAGAGGGGCCCTACTCCATGGTCAAGAAAGGACCTCAAGAAACCCTTGACATTAATGCTCTTCTTACCCTTCTGCACGTAGTCTGGGGTGTGCCATTTACGCTCAAGGATCAAGAACCGGACAAAGTTGTAGATCGGCAAGTTGAATTGTCAAAGTCAGTTAAGGGCAAGGAGCGAGAACCGGGCAATGTCAATGTCAAGTTTCTGTCTGATCTTACGAGTGCAATTGCAGATGCGAGTGCAGATGCGAGTGCAGATGCGAGTGCAGATGCGAGTGCAGATGCAAGTGCAGATGCGAGTGCAGATGCGAGTGGAAGCGATGGAAACGGAAGCGACTCCGAGTCAGCGGCTCTACTACCTAAGCACCATCACTTGCTTCGACGAATAGCAACATCAGTATCACAGCTCATGGATAGCATCTGGGAGAGTTATGTAAATTCTATGGAAAAGGTAGACATTTATACTTGGGATTTCCACTGAGCTTGCCTCGGATGTAGTAGTAGTACTGGGAGGACTCGGTACTCAAACTATTTCTAACTGTTTTCTTTTCGTAGTATTACCTCATACCAGTGCATACCACTAGTATTCAAGTTGTGTCTTTGTATGTTTGTCTCCTGTTCTGTGTTCGTCGACCTTATACTTGTGTTTTCTGTGCATCGGTATTCAAGTTGTTGTATGACTGTATGTAAATAAAAAACGATATGAATTGTTTACTAACTATTCCGAGTCGGACTTGGACTCACTGGCACCAGTGATGCTCTAATTACTGCCCGATAAATTCACGACTGGCTCGAATCCGGGTCTACCAACCTGAAGACCGAACATCGTTACGGGTCACTGTTCGGCAACTTGAACTTTTGAGCTGAACTTCAAGTTGAAGTCCCACGACTCGGTCTCAGGCTCTGACTCGGAAGTTCTTCCGACTCGGAGGTCAGCTTGAAGTCGGAAACTACTAGTACTAGTAAACTAAGCCTGAGGGGCGAAGGTCGGTCCGGCTACTACTACAACTGCTCTGCTCGACAACTATTAGGTATAATAATTTTAATGGAATGACCGGTTGTTATTCTCGGGACGTTCTAGGTCAGAGGGAACTGGACGGCTTGACTTATGCTATTGCCTTCTGGCAGACGACGGAGGAGCTGGAACAAATGGGCTTTGCGACCAACCTTGATTCAAAGACAGACACGCAACTTGGTAGTATTGTTTTCCCGACTCCGAGTCAGCAAGAGCCCGACGTGGACATCGCCGCTCGCCTTTTCCCAGACTGAGCCCCTTCCTCAACTCCCCCACCATGCGCACAAACTCTCTCATCTCATCCTCTTGCACTACCTTGAGGCTTGTCATTTTCTTCAACCTTGGCGCTGTCTCCTTCACATACGACATCTTCCATGCGCTGCTCTCCTGCACTTTGTACTAAATTATGTCGTAACAGATCTGGGCGGAATGGGAGACAGAGGTCTGCACGAGCATGGCACAGGAGTTCAAGGCTGGTGAGTTTATTCTCCTTCTCAATCCTTTTACTTCACGTTATTTACATACCATTTGATACAGAATCCTAGCTCACACCGTTTACAGCGCACGCAAGATGGTGCAATTCTGGAACACCGCCAGACAGCACCACCACCATTGCCATCGCACTCCTGCTACTAGTAGTACCCAGCATCGACATGATGACTTCCCACGTGGGGTCTGACACTGGCATCACAGGCCCTCCGTCGTCCGCTACCACCACTGACAGCCATGGTCAGGTTGGAAACTAGAGACTTCCGGAGACACTTTCATTGTTGTGGGGACTGGTAAGTAGCCCTAGTAGTTATCCGCTATTGCAACAATAGCTCATGACCCGATGAACACAACTACATGACTGGCTGATGCTATGGTTGTTGAAGCGCTTAGAATGCCAGCACGCTTACGAGTTCGAGACGACAGCGCGCACCATCTTGCCGGGCAAGTCTTCTTTCAGAGACAAGTCATTCGGAGATGAGGAGCTCAAAGGCTTCCAGTTTGCCTCACCAGACGACCATCAAATTCATATCTATTTCGCTGATTCCATGGCTCATGGCGGGGATTTAAGAGATGCTCCTTGCCGACACAAGGGACTTCTTGCAATCAGAGAAGGTATGTACATAAAGTGCCACACATCGACTGAAAGTTTAACCTCTCTTTCTGAATCAGTGGTGCGCTGACCGTGGTAACCACTCTCGTCGCGACAATTTCCTCTATCGTGTCCCTGGCTTGGGCAGATCATCGTTGATCCATGCCCTTGCTGGCGCGCTCATGCTCGACATTCTCGCCATCTCACGTTCCGCTTTTTGGATGAACGATGTGACGTTGTCGTCGCTTATGGGCCGTGTGCCTGCCCCGTGAATTGTCCTTCTCGAGGACCTTGACGCTGCATTCACTCGCTCAACTTCGCGCGACGGGTCCTCAACCTGTGTTCCTGGTGGTAAGAAGAAGAGCTCTTTGTTGTCCGACAAAACAAGGATAAGATGACGATGATGACGACAATGAAGAAATTGGCAAGAAGAAGAAAAGCAAGAAATATGACACTCTATCCGACGTGAACACGCTCTCTCTTTCTGGCCTTCTTAATGCACTTGATGGTGTCGCCGCTGCTGTTGGCCGCTTCCTCTTCTCGTCGCAGCGACGAACCATCTTGAGCGTTTCGACCCCGCGCTCTCGCGCCCCGGTGGCATGGATGTTTGGATCGAGTTCAAAAGCGCAAGCCCTAGGCAGGCTCAAGCGCTCTTCTGCGACTTCTTCCTGTACGCGGACGTCAAGAAGCCCGAGATCACCAAACGCGAAGGCGAGCTCGATGGGATCAGCCTCCTCACCACACCCCATCCTCTGGATCGATTTCGGAAATTCCGGTGTCGGTATTTGCGTCCGATGCCTCGAGTACCGCAACCTTGAGCTCGAGCTCATTGATGAGAGGTGCGTCAAACAGTCTACCTGACGTTGGCAAAGCAGCTCACGACGCAAATTGCGAATTCGAATGCCAGTGCCAGCCTGAGTGTTTTGGTGTCGTGGGAAATTACTCAAAAGGCCTAAGTTACAGGATATGTTGATTTTTTACAACAGAATGCACAGTGCATTCACCATTCTAACTTTGCAGAAAGCTTCTTTAGATGTCTTACTATACATCATAAAATTATCAAGAGTATCTGATTAGTTGTTCAGAAGATATTACAGAAGTCTCATCCACCAACACCCACAGTGCCGAGACAACTTTTGTCTTCGATTCTCCTCTTCGAGTTCATATTTATATCATGGTAAACACTCGTAGCCATCCTCAAGAAGACCAAGAGATCCCCGGCACTCAAGGTGAAGACCAAAGTCAACAACAACAAAACTCGAGTCTCCGCCCTGCCACTCCCAACTCCAATCCTAACTCGGACGCTATGCCACCCAGGTCCCCACAGGACGACGACCGTCAGATGCGTTCTAACGCTCATTCGTCCCCTACGCAGTCCAGCGTCAGTCTCGCGGGCCCTGGGCAGCGCAGTCGCCTGCTTTTGTCAGTTGCCACCCCAAACGCTCGGGAGGCCTACTTCATTGGTTTGGAGAAGTTGAACGAGACTTTTGCAAAGCATCTCAGGGAAGAAGGAGTGGATATTCCTCGCAGTGAGTATTACTTTTCCTTTTACTGATTGAATTTTGTTAGATTTCACCTTGTGCTGCGGCCACTGAGTTTCTCGCGCGCAAGCACGCTTTGCTCATGCAACAGCATATAGTCTCTTTACTTCCTCTTTCCTCATGCCTTCGGGCCTTTCGAGTATTTGCCTCTGAGTTTCTCGAGCATATGCTCGCTTTGCTCATGCATATAATCACGCTTTCAGACCTATGATTGCGAGCATTTGTTCATGCCTTCGTGCCTCAGAACAATTTCGCCCTTTACAATCGTTCATGCCCTTGCGGCCTCCCGAACGTCCATAAGTTCATGCCGTCGGCCTTACGAACTATTTTGTTCATGCCTTAACGGCCTTACGAACTTTCACTATCGATCATGCCTTCGGGCCCTACGATCTAGTTCATGCCCTTTGGCCCTTCGAGCTACTCCGTGCCTTCGGGCCAACTATTACTATTGGCCTTCATGACCTACCTTCCTGCCTTCTGGCCAACTTGAGTTCTGGCTTTCATGGCCTCTAACGCATTTCTAATCTTCACTTTCACCATTTTTGCGAAGAAAATGCCCTTCGGCCTTCTTATCTTCGTCATTTATGGACGCCTTGCAATGCACTCCAGATTACGTGGTCTTCGCATTGCTTCATGAACCATTCTTACCACACCTATCATAATATGCCGTTAACGTACCGAAATTATGTTGTGATCTTCCGACCCTGATTGGCGTTGCCAATACGCTTCCGATTTATCATTTTGCTTCCGTTGCCGATCACTTCGACCCTTCATACATCATTACTCAATCTACTCTTTCCAGTGGCTCGTCCTGGAGCTTTGCCTCCCCTGCCCTCTCCTCCCCGTCGTGGAGTAACGCCAGAGACGCTCCGTTCCAATGGCAACATCCCATCGGTCGCTCCAGAACCACCAACTGCTGGTACTCGCCCACCCTCTCGTGTCACAACACCTGCTCCTTCCACTCGCACTGCAGTTAGCCGCCGCCCTCCCTCATCTCCGCGTGCTAACACCGAGAACTTCATTTTGCCGACCGACGTTGATGAACATGGTCACTTGTTAGCGACCGTGACCACCTTTCCCCGTATCGCGCTCAAAATTATTCGCGACTGGAAGGAGCACTTGCCATTGCACATTTTGACTCCCGACTTTATTCAAGACTCTAATCGTCGTCCCCACGCAGACATTCAGTACGCTCAGGCCTCAGCCAACGGATCCCTCACCTTGGTCACTAAGGCACCTGATGCCGAAGAAGAATTCCTTCTCACTGAGACCCAGTGGCGTAGGACGATTCCTACGTATCTTCGTTTAATTACCCACCACTGCAACCGTCCCAACCGCTTAGCAATTGTCCATGGCCTACAACAACACTTCGATAGGATAATGGCTCAGCCCGATTTCTACGATGAATTCCTTCTGTATCTGCGTTATGACATTCAGATCCGGGGCCTTGTTGCCACGCAGAATTACGTTCCGACAGGGTGGGAACCTAATATCTTCGAAGCTGCCCTTCGTAAATACAACACCGATATTTCAAAGGGTCTTTTAGAAAAGGCTTCAGGTTCTCGCGGACGCTCTCGCTCTCGCTCACCCAGACGTGATTCCCGAGCTCGTCGTCAGCGCTCGCGCTCTAGTGGCCCTCGCGCTTCAACATCCAGTTCACGCTACGAACAACGTAGCAGGAATTTTCGGCCCTACTCCGGCCAGGAATCGCGAGCCTTCTGCATCGCGTGCGGGAAGACGGGTCACCTCGGGTTTAAATGCACCATCCCAAAGGCCCCGTACCTCGTGCAAGACAAAATGGGACGCTGGCTTGGCCCAGACGGCACGCAACTCTGCTATAAGTGGAACACCAGCTCCTCATCTTGCACAGGCTGCGATCGAGACCATCGATGCACACTTTGCGGCCAGAAGGGACACAACGCTCGTAAATGCACGCGCGACTCTTCTTAAGGTCGTCACTCCTCTTCCTCATAATAACTGGTTCCAAACTCTTACTCAGTACTCATTGCTCAATCAATTCGTCGACGTTCCTATAGGTCTCAGAGATGGTTTCAAAACCGGCGTTTCTTCCTCAATCTTATCACCGATCATTCCACAGAATCACAAATCAGCCATACTTGCTCCGCAAATTGTTTCACAGCATATCGACAATGAGCTTCGTCTTCATCGGTATTCCGGGCCCTTCACTGTCTCCCAACTTCTAACACTCATTGGCCCCTTCCGCACTGCACCGCTTGGCGTTGTCCCCAAGCCCAATTCCGATAAACATCGCGTAATTCAAGACCTCTCATTTCCCCGAAACGACCCTGACGTTCAATCAGTCAATTCCGAGATTAATAGCGATGATTTCCCTTGCGAATGGGGCACTTTTGCCCAATGCTATTTCTTAGTCGCCAAAGCCCCGGCCGGTACACAAGTCGCAGTCTTTGACGTCGACAGCGCTTACCGCAATATTCCGATCCACCCAGATGACCAGCCGCATTTCTGCGTGTCCTGGAACGACCGTATTTATGTGGACCACTGCGTTGCCTTCGGTTCTGCAAGCTCCGCAGGTTTATTCGGCCGCGTCGCCGACTGCTTCGTAGCCATTGTCCAGGCTAAAGGAGCTGAACAAGTACTCAAATGGGTGGACGATTTAATTTTCTTCCGATATCCGACTTCTTCATGCTTTCCATATCATTATTCTTATGATGCATCTCTCGTCTTCTCCACCGCAATTAAATTAGGTCTCCCTTGGTCAATTCCAAAGTTTCACGATTTCGATAACTCATTCACTTATCTCGGATTCCTTTGGAACATATCTGAACGCACTGTTCAGCTCTCTGAAGCGAAGAAAAATAAATTCGCCGATCGCTGTAATTCATGGATTTCTGAAAGCAAACGTACTCTACGGTCCGCTCAAATTTTATTAGGTTCTCTTAATCACTGCTGCTTAATCTACCGTACTGCTCGCACACGCCTTCACTTTCTTTGCTCCTTCGTTGCTCGCTTTCCCCCCCATGCTTCCCCTTTCCTTTCAATTACAATTCCCCTCAATCTTCGCTCAGACATTTCATGGTGGGCTACCGAGCTCTCTAAGCCTTTCTTTGGCTGCAAAGTCGCCACTCCTCCGCCAATCCTCGCCTTGGACATTTTCGTCGACGCCTCCACTTCCTGGGGAATCGGTATATTAATTAATAACAAATGGGCCGCTTTTCAGATTTCTCCAGACGCATTCTTATCCTCCCTATCCATCGGATGGGCTGAGATGGTTGCCGTTGAACTTGCAGTCTCATTATTATGTTCTGTTCACCCCCGAAATTCACATTTTTTAATTCATTCGGACAATCAAGGAGTAATTGGTGCAATCAATTCCTCTTTTTCTCGAGGTGCCTCGCAAAATGCGTCGTTATCTCGTCTATCCTCCACTTTACTAAATCACGAGTCCTTCCTTTCCACTGCATATATTCGTAGCCAAGACAATCCTGCCGATCCCATTTCCCGTGGCATAATTCCTCCCCCTGCCAGCCGCCTTAATACTAGAGTTAGTCTAGATTCTGATCTTGTACGGTTTCTAACCCGCCTCTAGTCCTTAATACAATTGTCTCACCAGCCGCTTCCCTTATAATTTGGTCCCCCCCGGTGTGATCCCCCGCATTTTACCACCATGTCCCTCCAAGACGAACTGATTGCTGCTTCCACCTCTGCATTCAACATAGCTATAAGCCGGCATCGAAAAGTCCGTTTCCACCCCGACTCCTTTAAACCACCTTCCCTTCCGCCAATTCCTCGTTCCATCATTGCTTCCGATGACTACCCGGAATCCTTCCGGGTCTCTATTGACAAGGCTCTCGATAGCGCGTGGGCACCAGGCACACTCAAAAATTACGCTCATTCCATCAAGACCTTCCTCACCTTCTGCGCTAAGCATCACATCCCTGAGCAGCTCATTTTCCCCTCCTCCGATTACCTCGTATGTGCCTTTGTCGCAGACCAGCAGAACACCGTTTCTCAGTCGACTATTAAAAACTATGTTTCTGGGATACGAGCTTGGCATGTCCGCAACGGCTATGCTTTCTCTAGGTCCGATCGCCTTAACCTGCTAACTCGGGCATCTCGTCCTCTTGCAAACAAAAAACCTCCCCGTCCTCCTGTGTCCCTTGAAATGCTATTGGCGCTTTCCCAACACCTCAAGCCAGACTTGCCTTTCGATGTGTGCGTACTTGCTTGCGCTACGACTGCATTCTGGGGGCTCGCGCGCCTTGGCGAGCTATTACCGACAACATACAACTTCAATCACGATCTTCCCCCCTTCCCTTCCCCGGCCTCTCTCTCACACGGATCCCTCGACTCGATTAAGCTTCGCCTCCCCTGGACTAAAGTCAAGAAATGGGCTGGTGAAACAATTTACTTATCGAAGCAGGATAACCCTTCTGACCCTATAGGGTCACTCAATCTACACCTTCAAATCAACGGAATTCCTCAATCTTCAATCTTATTCTCATTCAAAGACACATACGGGACGTCCGTACTGCTTAAGCAACAATTTCTCAATCGATGCAACGAAATTTGGAAGCAATGCGGCTTCTCCCAAACTTCCGGACACTCCTTCCGCATTGGAGGTACATCACACTTACTTATATGCGGTGTTGCGCCGGACATCATCAAAAAATCCGGTCGCTGGTCCTCCGACTCCTTCCTTCGCTATTGGCGTAACCTTGACACCGTCATCCCCAATCATACATCCCAACTTCCCATGACGTCGGCCGTAGGCCCTGGGGGTGAGCCTCGTCTGGGTTCCGGCTGTGGCCTGCTGCCTCCTGGGTTAGCCGCCCCAGACGAAGCCTCACCTACAGCCGGGCCGTCGAAAGACGGCACGGTCTGATCCCAATTAGATCAAACAAGTAATTAAGGGTCGTATTATATATATTAGATACATCACATGAGCTATATACAATTTTTGATGCGAGACATATGTGTAGCTAAAGTCAGAAAAGAGCCGGACGACTCAAAGGTGAGTTGACAGGACTTCAAAAGAAGTCCCACGACTCACCAAGGAGGAAGGCACACGTGACACTGTCACCCGTCTGGTGACCGTATGCGCGACATCCGCGCATCCTCCTCTGTCTCATCCACCAACACCCACAGTGCCGAGACAACTTTTGTCTTCGCCCACCCACCCTCTCCTTGTTCTGGTCTGAGTTCCTCGTCTGGGGTTAGCCGCCCCCACGACAACAAGGACGACTCCGAGCCTCAAGACAGCGGCGACGCACGAAGAAGACAGCGAAGATTTCGCAATTGTGCCACCCGACTTACTTCCTCAATACCTAGCGGACGCTACCCGCTTCAACAAAGCAGTCGGACGAGGCCTTATTCGTGCCACCCGACTTACTGCTCAAGGCCTTGCGGACGCTACCCGCTTTCAAAGCAGCAGACGCTACCTGCTTTCAAAGCTGCAGATGCTACCTGCTTTCAAAGCTGCAGATGCTACCTGCTTTCAAAGCAGCAGACGCTACCTGCTATAACAAAGCTTGCTCGGACGAGGCCTTATTCGTGCCACCCGAATCATTGTCATATAGTGGATGATCCCGCTATGCAGCCTGGCTGCCCAGCGGACGCTACCCGCCTTCAAAGCAGAGGACGCTACCCGCTTTAAAAGCAGCAGATGCTACCTGCTATAAAAAAGCCCAGTCGGCTGCGGTCGTCTGTGTGCCCAGCGGACGCTACCCGCTTTCAAAGCAGCAGACGCCACCTGCTATAAGAAAGCCCAGTCGGCCGCGGTCGTCTTTAATTGTTAAATAGTGGATGCTCCCACTATGCAGCCTGGCTGCCCAGCGGACGCTACCCGCCTTCAAAGCAGAGGACGCTACCCGCTTTAAAAGCAGCAGATGCTACCTGCTATAAAAAAGCCCAGTCGGCTGCGGTCGTCTGTGTGCCCAGCGGACGCTACCCGCTTTCAAAGCAGCAGACGCCACCTGCTATAACAAAGCCCAGTCGGCTGCGGTCGTCTTTAATTGTTAATTAGTGGATGCTCCCACTATGCAGCCTGGCTGCCCACCGGATGCTAGCCGCCCTAAAAGCAGCAGATGCCACCTGCTATATCAAAGCCCATTGCTTGTTGCCAAAATTTGCGGGTGGAACGGAAGTAATGTGAGTATTGCACTTTAATATATATTTACATGGGTGGCACTATCTATGGAGACCTTGGTCGGCTTAGCCTTCCTTGTGGGTTTGCCGAGGTTTCTCCTCGTCAGAGGCTGCGCCTCCCTTCGGTTGTGGGCTTGACTCGTCGGTCCCTCGGCAACCCAAGTCGCCCTAGAGCAAGGACCTGTTCAGCGAGCTCCTGGGCGGCTTCTCCCACAAGAACCTGCCAGCCCAATTTTTCACTACAGCATCCTTCGAGGAAGCCTTTCTTTCTAGTTGTCCATGACGGACGGGAGCGAGCGGGAGCGCAGGAACGAGTTGGAAGGACTTCGAAGAAGTACCACGACTCGTGACAAGCGGGAGCACGCGTACGTCACGCGTCAAGTCGCGTCGTGTGACTCTTGTCTCTTCATCATCGACCACGACAACAAGGACGACTCCGAGCCTCAAGACAGCGGCGACGCACGAAGAAGACAGCGAAGATTTCGCAACCCACCCAGGAGCTCGCTGAACAGGTCCTTGCTCTAGGGCGACTTGGGTTGCCGAGGGACCGACGAGTCAAGCCCGTCGTCCCCAAGGCACTGCCAACCACGGAAAGACCTCTATGAAGCCTTTGTGAATGCTGACAAAGGAGAGGGTGGGTGGGTTGCGAAATCTTCGCTGTCTTCTTCGTGCGTCGCCGCTGTCTTGAGGCTCGGAGTCGTCCTTGTTGTCGTGGTCGATGATGAAGAGACAAGAGTCACACGACGCGACTTGACGCGTGACGTACGCGTGCTCCCGCTTGTCACGAGTCGTGGTACTTCTTCGAAGTCCTTCCAACTCGTTCCTGCGCTCCCGCTCGCTCCCGTCCGTCATGGACAACTAGAAAGAAAGGCTTCCTCGAAGGATGCTGTAGTGAAAAATTGGGCTGGCAGGTTCTTGTGGGAGAAGCCGCCCAGGAGCTCGCTGAACAGGTCCTTGCTCTAGGGCGACTTGGGTTGCCGAGGGACCGACGAGTCAAGCCCACAACCGAAGGGAGGCGCAGCCTCTGACGAGGAGAAACCTCGGCAAACCCACAAGGAAGGCTAAGCCGACCAAGGTCTCCATAGATAGTGCCACCCATGTAAATATATATTAAAGTGCAATACTCACATTACTTCCGTTCCACCCGCAAATTTTGGCAACAAGCAATGGGCTTTGATATAGCAGGTGGCATCTGCTGCTTTTAGGGCGGCTAGCATCCGGTGGGCAGCCAGGCTGCATAGTGGGAGCATCCACTAATTAACAATTAAAGACGACCGCAGCCGACTGGGCTTTGTTATAGCAGGTGGCGTCTGCTGCTTTGAAAGCGGGTAGCGTCCGCTGGGCACACAGACGACCGCAGCCGACTGGGCTTTTTTATAGCAGGTAGCATCTGCTGCTTTTAAAGCGGGTAGCGTCCTCTGCTTTGAAGGCGGGTAGCGTCCGCTGGGCAGCCAGGCTGCATAGTGGGAGCATCCACTATTTAACAATTAAAGACGACCGCGGCCGACTGGGCTTTCTTTAGCAGGTGGCGTCTGCTGCTTTGAAAGCGGGTAGCGTCCGCTGGGCACACAGACGACCGCAGCCGACTGGGCTTTTTTATAGCAGGTAGCATCTGCTGCTTTTAAAGCGGGTAGCGTCCTCTGCTTTGAAGGCGGGTAGCGTCCGCTGGGCAGCCAGGCTGCATAGCGGGATCATCCACTATATGACAATGATTCGGGTGGCACGAATAAGGCCTCGTCCGAGCAAGCTTTGTTATAGCAGGTAGCGTCTGCTGCTTTGAAAGCAGGTAGCATCTGCAGCTTTGAAAGCAGGTAGCATCTGCAGCTTTGAAAGCAGGTAGCGTCTGCTGCTTTGAAAGCGGGTAGCGTCCGCAAGGCCTTGAGCAGTAAGTCGGGTGGCACGAATAAGGCCTCGTCCGACTGCTTTGTTGAAGCGGGTAGCGTCCGCTAGGTATTGAGGAAGTAAGTCGGGTGGCACAATTGCGAAATCTTCGCTGTCTTCTTCGTGCGTCGCCGCTGTCTTGAGGCTCGGAGTCGTCCTTGTTGTCGTGGTCGATGATGAAGAGACAAGAGTCACACGACGCGACTTGACGCGTGACGTACGCGTGCTCCCGCTTGTCACGAGTCGTGGTACTTCTTCGAAGTCCTTCCAATTCATGAATTAAAAGCAAATTTTGGCTTTATTTGGCATTTTTGAGGTACTCGGCACTTTCAAGAGCCATGCAGGCAATAACCAGTCATGAAACTCCTATAGTAGGACAAGTAGACATATAGCTATATGCTGCTAAATTTTGAAGCTTTATGGGTTTGAGATGAGAGTTTCCGGCAGCATATAAAGACGAAAATGATGCCAAATTTGGTAACCCCGAGAACACAGAAAGTCCTTGTTATCTTCTTACTTTGATTGAGAATTTCCTTTCTTTCTATACTATTATACGTAGAACAAAGATGCAGTTATACACAAATATTTATAGAATTTTTGCTGCTATGTGGAAGTAATAAAACTCGAAAAACCAGAAATCAGGGGGGTGACAATCATCTTTAGTACTACTAGTAACCGGCTGTACTAGTAGTAAGTAGTACTACTAGTAACCGGCTGTACTAGTAGTAAGTAGTACTACTACTACTAGTAGTAAGTAGTACTACTACTACTAGTTAGTAAGTAGTACTACTACTACTAGTAGTAGTAGTAGTAGTAAGCACTGCCGGTGCCATGGCACTGCCAGCCTGAGTGCCACTGGTTGAAGACGACGCACTCAGTTTCCCACTGCATTCTTTCCCATTTCGTCCCAATAGTACTACCTATTCATCTTGAACTCGAAAGCACAACAGCAACGACTTCAACTTGAATCAGCATCATGCTGGCATCATCCAAGCCATCGCGTAGAAATCCGATTCCGCGTGAGTCCTACAGCTTTCTACTACGTTCTCCTATACCAGCAGCAATGATTAATGAGGTGATATCCAGCTTCGCCAAGGGAAGGCTTTGATTTGATAGAATTGTCTCGGCAGATCACGGGCTTTCGCCCATCCAACGAGGAAAATAGTATTCGATCTGCAAGGCAGAGACTAGAAGGTGTAATCGATGGCATATGGCCAGGTGAGTCCTACTTTCTCCTTCGCCGGTAGTCCTGCTTTGTTGACTACTTCTACTCGTGGCAGAGAATCAGAGTATGAGCGGATCAATAGTGCCTCATAGAACCCCTCGGATGCCAACAAACACTCACACTGGCATGTCGACTCGCGAAGTTGACACTGTCCGACCTGGCAGTACTTCCCCAACTCAGGCGCCTACCGTCGTACAGGCTCACTGTACACTGGCACCAAATCGCGCCACACGAAGGGAAACTATCTCGCCTTTAGAACAGGAGGAATATTACTATGGCCTGGAGGGGGCTCCTCGCCTGGTCGGGCGCACCGGCGGCGACTGGGAACGGACTAACATGTGGAAATGCGTAGGGGTTGTGGGTGATCACCGCATTACTGAGTTCTGGGATGCAGACTTGTTCCCAAAAATATTGCCGATATTCAAGGCACTATATCTCGAGGGGCACGGAAAGGCGAACCTATTTGAGGTTAACCGCGTTGGCCTCGAACGCCCTGCCAGTGTGGGCATTAGACACGAGTTGCTCGCTGAAAATGAGTGGCCCGTCGTTGTTATGATCGGAGTTGATACGGAGCCCAGTCTCCACCCTAAAGTGGGATGCTGGGCTGCGGAGAGGGTGAAGGACATACTATGGGAGCTCGCAATTTATGATGTCGAGGTCGAGATTAGGGAACGACATATCAAACTGGCTTCCGGCGATAACACAGATGGCCCTGCTAATATGAAGCGTAACCGTACTCAGGCTGGTGACGATGACGTTCCTGAGGCTGTCGATGGCAATCACCACCTAAAGCGCCCTAGACCATCTTTCACTCCGTCTGCCCCCGGTCAGAGCATCAACGACCCTCATAGTGACTCTGACGCCGCTCACGGTGTTCAAGGCCAAGGCTGGCCTACAGGATCGAAAAATACCTCGTCCACTCCCGCCAGCCGCTCCCGCCTGATCCGAGCAAGCCCTATGGTTCTAGAGCCACGTATAATGGGCAACTATGAAGATCGCCATACCGCCAACACGTACTTACAGCGCCTTGCTGCGCCTTTCACCACATGTGTTGGGATATGCCTTGGCATCACTGAGACCAGGGGCAAAACGCAGTATGACAGCTATTCAACCGGGTCACTGTTTGGGATTAAGATACAAAACGAGGAGCCCATCTTATATGCCCTCGGTTGTCGACATGGCACCATTCCATTTAATTTACAGTTCCATCTTCATCCTGAGGATTCTGAAAGCAACTTGGAGGATGCCAGCTTGAAGAAAGGCAAGAAATGCAATAAGAAGGGCAAGAAGGGCGTCAAAGGGAACAAGAAGGGCAACAAAACATCGAAAGGCGATGGCAAGAACTATAAAATCACGGAAGCCTCTCAGTACATCGACTACAAACATGACGAGAACTCGAATTATACGGCCTATGTTTCGCTGTTCACGCCTGAGAAGCTGGCTGACCACTTACGAATGATGGAACGCGAGTTGGAAAAGCAGAGGAAAGAATTCGATCTTCTCATGGATAAGAAGATCATAAAAGATCAGGTTGTAAAGAAGGAAGTCCAAAAGGAATGCGATGACGCGACAGCTTTCTTCAACAAGGTCAAGAGATGCGAATTGAATTTCCAGTGTATGGAGCAGTTTGGATATGTCGAATTCTCTCCGGGAAGGTTCAATCGGTTTAATAAGAAAGATGACGCGAAGAAGCCGAGGACTAGCAAGCACCCCTATGCATCGGACTGGGCGTTGATCAGGATTTGTGACGACCGTTCCCCATCTGACAAGACTACTCTCTGCGAGCAGCATGGGAAGGGGCAATTTTGGAATTATGCAGACTTGAGAAGGTATGAACCAAAGAGCATGTGTGGTTCAGCTGCTTTCGACGACATTCTGGAGTTCATGGGATGGAAGGAAGGCACTCAAGTACATGATGGTCTGGTGCATATCAAAGATTTCACGAAACCGCGCGACATCTACAGCCGTCTTTATCAAGAAAAGAGAAACGGACGAACAAGCGATTAAAGATAAGCAGCTCCATAGAGCACTAGCGAATGATGGCACAAAGGTCGTATCCTCGAAGCTTGAAACAAGACGGGTATATAAGTTTGGTTGGACAACTGGCCACACAGTGGGCGTTTATAACAATCTCACTTCCTACTGGGTCGATCTTACACTAGAATTTGATGTCACATTCTCCGGTAAAGGCAAACGTCGCAAAGCCTGTGGAATCAAAGAAGGTGTAAAGGGCGTCGAGAGTTGCTGGCAGGCGGTCCTGCAATTTCCACCCGGCAAGCACTTCGGTGGTCGTAGCCGTATATTTGGAGACCAAGGTGATTCCGGAAGCTTGGTCATCGACCAGGATGCCAACGCACTTGGTACAATCATCTTTGTTACGACTTCGACGGAATGGCAACACGATGGGTTCACTTACGGAGTCCCTATTTGGCAACAATTGTCGGAGATGCGCACCTCCGGTTACGGTGATATTCATTTCGGATTCGATCATCACAAAAGGATGATGCAGTGATGTCGGAACTTGCGGAATATCATCCACAGATTAAGGTAACTAGGGCTAACAAGGGCTCGAGGACATGGGAAGCGTGGTTTAATGAGGAGCACCACAAGGTTGAGCGGGAACGAGCAGCATTGGAACCTTTTAATTCACTTAAACCGCAGACTCGGAGTCAGACGAAGTAGCCTGCCAGTGAGGACTCAGGCTTGTACTCAAACTATTTCTAACTGTTTTCTTTTCGTAGTATTACCTCATACCAGTGCATACCACTAGTATTCAAGTTGTGTCTTTGTATGTTTGTCTCCTGTTCTGTGTTCGTCGACCTTATACTTGTGTTTTCTGTGCATCGGTATTCAAGTTGTTGTATGACTGTATGTAAATAAAAAACGATATGAATTGTTTACTAACTATTCCGAGTCGGACTTGGACTCACTGGCACCAGTGATGCTCTAATTACTGCTCGATAAATTCACGACTGGCTCGAATCCGGGTCTACCAACCTGAAGACCGAACATCGTTACGGGTCACTGTTCGGCAACTTGAACTTTTGAGCTGAACTTGAAGTCCCACGACTCGGTCTCAGGCTCTGACTCGGAAGTTCTTCCGATTCGGAGGTCAGCTTGAAGTCGGAAACTACTAGTACTAGTAAACTAAGCCTGAGGGGCGAAGGTCGGTCCGGCTACTACTACAACTGCTCTGCTCGACAACTATTAGGTATAATAATTTTAATGGAATGACCGGTTGTTATTCTCGGGACGTTCTAGGTCAGAGGGAACTGGACGGCTTGACTTATGCTATTGCCTTCTGGCAGACGACGGAGGAGCTGGAACAAATGGGCTTTGCGACCAACCTTGATTCAAAGACAGACACGCAACTTGGTAGTATTGTTTTCCCGACTCCGAGTCAGCAAGAGCCCGACGTGGACATCGCCGCTCGCCTTTTCCCAGACTGAGCCCCTTCCTCAACTCCCCCACCATGCGCACAAACTCTCTCATCTCATCCTCTTGCACTACCTTGAGGCTTGTCATTTTCTTCAACCTTGGCGCTGTCTCCTTCACATACGACATCTTCCATGCGCTGCTCTCCTGCACTTTGTACTAAATTATGTCGTAACAGATCTGGGCGGAATGGGAGACAGAGGTCTGCACGAGCATGGCACAGGAGTTCAAGGCTGGTGAGTTTATTCTCCTTCTCAATCCTTTTACTTCACGTTATTTACATACCATTTGATACAGAATCCTAGCTCACACCGTTTACAGCGCACGCAAGATGGTGCAATTCTGGAACACCGCCAGACAGCACCACCACCATTGCCATCGCACTCCTGCTACTAGTAGTACCCAGCATCGACATGATGACTTCCCACGTGGGGTCTGACACTGGCATCACAGGCCCTCCGTCGTCCGCTACCACCACTGACAGCCATGGTCAGGTTGGAAACTAGAGACTTCCGGAGACACTTTCATTGTTGTGGGGACTGGTAAGTAGCCCTAGTAGTTATCCGCTATTGCAACAATAGCTCATGACCCGATGAACACAACTACATGACTGGCTGATGCTATGGTTGTTGAAGCGCTTAGAATGCCAGCACGCTTACGAGTTCGAGACGACAGCGCGCACCATCTTGCCGGGCAAGTCTTCTTTCAGAGACAAGTCATTCGGAGATGAGGAGCTCAAAGGCTTCCAGTTTGCCTCACCAGACGACCATCAAATTCATATCTATTTCGCTGATTCCATGGCTCATGGCGGGGATTTAAGAGATGCTCCTTGCCGACACAAGGGACTTCTTGCAATCAGAGAAGGTATGTACATAAAGTGCCACACATCGACTGAAAGTTTAACCTCTCTTTCTGAATCAGTGGTGCGCTGACCGTGGTAACCGCTCTCGTCGCAACAATTTCCTCTATCGTGTCCCTGGCTTGGGCAGATCATCGTTGATCCATGCCCTTGCTGGCGCGCTCATGCTCGACATTCTCGCCATCTCACGTTCCGCTTTTTGGATGAACGATGTGACGTTGTCGTCGCTTATGGGCCGTGTGCCTGCCCCGTGAATTGTCCTTCTCGAGGACCTTGACGCTGCATTCACTCGCTCAACTTCGCGCGACGGGTCCTCAACCTGTGTTCCTGGTGGTAAGAAGAAGAGCTCTTTGTTGTCCGACAAAACAAGGATAAGATGACGATGATGACGACAATGAAGAAATTGGCAAGAAGAAGAAAAGCAAGAAATATGACACTCTATCCGACGTGAACACGCTCTCTCTTTCTGGCCTTCTTAATGCACTTGATGGTGTCGCCGCTGCTGTTGGCCGCTTCCTCTTCTCGTCGCAGCGACGAACCATCTTGAGCGTTTCGACCCCGCGCTCTCGCGCCCCGGTGGCATGGATGTTTGGATCGAGTTCAAAAGCGCAAGCCCTAGGCAGGCTCAAGCGCTCTTCTGCGACTTCTTCCTGTACGCGGACGTCAAGAAGCCCGAGATCACCAAACGCGAAGGCGAGCTCGATGGGATCAGCCTCCTCACCACACCCCATCCTCTGGATCGATTTCGGAAATTCCGGTGTCGGTATTTGCGTCCGATGCCTCGAGTACCGCAACCTTGAGCTCGAGCTCATTGATGAGAGGTGCGTCAAACAGTCTACCTGACGTTGGCAAAGCAGCTCACGACGCAAATTGCGAATGCATCAAACGGGAAAAAGTATTACTTCATCTTAGATATCGTTCAAGTAGTCATGTCCTATTCCACGACAAACACCTCTGTGCCACCACCATTGCCGCCGAAACGGAGATCGCTCGGTTTCAATATGCAGAATAAGTCGATTATCGGCCGACAGCGCAATCCCCCCAGCTCTAAGGTCAAGAAACGTGCCTTCATTCAATCTACTTCTTTCAAAGCGGATTGGGGTGCATTGATCCCATTTCCCATATCGGCATGGTTCCGGTTTCGAGTTGTGTCCAGGGATGACTGATTGTATGACGGCTTACTCGTGGCTTTGCCTTCTAGAGCTGATGAAACAGCTTCTTGTGTAGTGAGCTATGTCTTCCCGACTTCTTCGGAGTTAACCTGACTCACTTTCTTGTTTGTTTGTGCATAAAATGAAAAGAAGCCTCATAATCGAGTCATCTAGAAGAAATCCTTCTTATCTCCTGTCAGTTCAGCTTGAGGTTTATCCGAGCCATAGTACAATGCACTGATAGATTCCTCTCTTCTTTTCCCAGAAGAATAAGGCATCAGAAAAATGCGTGCAAGAGCTTTGTATAAATGTGAACTCGGAGTGGGTGTCGCCCCTCCCCGCCACCCACCCACCCATTCAACCCTTCGCCATGAACTTTTATCACATTCTGTTGGGGCTCCACATGCTCCTATTGATTGACCATGCTGTGCTTCGAGTACGCATCGCGCGAAGACTTCCTTGGACACAAAGGAGGATATCTAGGATGCAAAAAATCGTGCTTACTTTCTATTTCCTCTCAAAATCACTGCACTGACTTTTTGCCAGCTTCACAAACAGATGCAACATCTCCTCGACTACCTGGGGGTTCCGCCAACGCCTCTTCTTCAACTTCGCAGTTATACACTCGGACCTCTTGTTCCTGAAGTATGTCTGACCACCGCGACGATGGAGAATGCCGTAGACGTCATCTATGCTTCCTTGCCGGATGCCCCGGAACGACGCTTCGTTGCCCTCGACATTGAATGGGCGAGTAACTCACCAGAGCTATATCGCGTGGACCTCATCCAACTCGCGGTTCAGCAACATGTGTTCCTCCTCCGGACTCATCTACTTAATGCTCTTCCCCCAAGATTGGAACAATTATTAGGTGATGAAACTGTATGGAAAGTGTCAGCAGGAATCGCTGGTACGACAATCCCATTTCTTCTCTCATTATGCGGCATAACTGAACTAATTGGCAGGTGATGCGACTCGCATCAGGAATAAATTTGACATTCCCGTATCCTCCTGTGTCGATTTGACAGATTGGGCGCGCTTCGTTTACCCCGATTTCTGGCCAAGAACGCCAACTTGGCTCCAGCTGCTTCTGAACCCCCGTCTCTGGTTCAAGTTTCCGCAACCGTTTATAAAGCTGGAGGAGATGGCGGGCAGGCTCCTGCAGACAAACATCGAAAAAGATGTCTTGGTCACGATGAGCAATTGGGCCGAAGTTGAGCTGTCGGCTGCTCAAGTCCATTGTAAGTTATCCTTTTCAAGTTGTCACTCAGGCTGACCATCTTCTCACTTGCATCTGCTCTATTAGATGCGGCAATCGACGCGCACAGCACGTTTGCTGTTGCTTCCGTCTTGAATCAAGATGCCTTGGCCTTACCGGATACAGTAATCCATCACTTCCCAATGCTCGATATTGAGTAGGCTGAGGCCCGTTTGAATAGTGCTAACGGTGTTATCTTGTTGAGTAAATTGTTGAGTGCATGCTCTTGTCTTCAAAAGTTGCCAGGAGCATCGTGATTGTATCTATTATTGAATTGCTTCTCGTTGAATGATCATTGTAGACTGAGGTTGTCAATGGTGTTTGCTGTCGCTTTCAAGATGTCATGAAGATGAAGGTAGCTTGAAATCTCAAAACAGAGGTCCAAGTTCACTTGAGTACAGTAGTGGTAGTAGTAGTAAATCTCACTTGAGTCTGACTTGCCACCTGATGTACAGCTTCCCTCCTTACGCACTGGTTTTGTCCTGAAACGCCGTTTTAAGGCCATCAGGCAGCCAGGCAACACTTCAGGCAGGCATGACAACGCTTCAACCCATTTAAGGAAGCTCCAGGACGCGCCAGCCGCCGTTAGCAATCTCTGATGTATTACACTTGAGCACTGAAATCCTGACTTGCATTCTGATGCACTGAGAGACGGCTTGCATCCTGAAACACTCCTTATTTCAGTGAGATAAGGCAATCAGTGTATTTTCAGACGAAGTAGCGACCCTTCAGACAGGTGCCAGCCAAATCAGGACGCGTCAGGACGCGTCAGTCGCCGTAAGCAAAAGGAAGTTTCCCTGATGTACCCGGTAAATCACGTGCACTCTGTATGAGTGCGACGGACGCAACGATGTACCATTACATTTGCCTTCATTCTACTCAACATGTACCACTCTGAGCTATCTCGAAGCTCCCTATGGAAGTTATACTGGATCTCTTGAACCTGCCGACCACAGCAACAACCTCGAGCCCGATGACCGCCTCCCCGCCGACTATGCGCTGGTCTGCGACGCTTCTGCGCTCAGACCGCGCCTGCAAGTCTTTCGCCCGCGCGGTCAACCGCAAGACAGAATGAGACCGCGAGCACGGCGAGGCCGTTGCGCGGCGAAGATCGAGCTGGAATCTCGTACTGCAGAGGTTGAACCGGTCTGCATGTATGTCTTTTTTCGCTTTTTAAATCTCCTTTCCGTACTGATCTCCCCTTCGCCGCCGCTCGTCGCCCTCGACATGCTGATCGTCCAGCAACCGCAACACTTGCCATCGTCTGCACTCATGATGCCGCCTCACAGTGGTATGCGTCGTCAACCAACTTCCAAGGTCAGGCTGAACAGGCTCGTCCGAAGATGGACTTCATTGACTGGCTGCTGCGAAACTTTTCGCAGTCACTGCGCTTTTGGAGTTGGAATGGGAACCGGCGCCTGAGCTACTGAACCATTTCTTGTGACAATATGGCTCGTCTTTGGAATCGCTTTCTACCCCGACGTGCTGGACAGCTGCGGGAGTGCTTCCACACTCTCCTGCGATCGCTTACGGGAATTCAAGGTCGAAAACCTCATTCCTTCACCTCTCGCTTTCAAACAGCTCATGGCAGGCATCGGGCGCTTGAACTTCTCAGTTATCCGGGTTGCTTCTCTGCGCGTAACGAGCAACAGTGTGAAGGAACTGGAGAAGCTGGCAGTGGTTACGGTTCAGTGTTGGGATGAAGGCGAGAAGCACCCTATGTTACCATGTCTGAAGATCGCCTGTGCTATGACAGGAGTAGTATTCCGGAGCACAAGGAATGTATGTCGTTCTTGTGCAATGGTCGTGAGTGGTTTCATGTTGGTGATAATCCCTTACTCATTGACTTGCAGCGTGGCGATCCTCTCCCTATCACCACATTCCTTTGCTTTAGGAGCCCGCGAACTTGCGCACTAGGCTTTGCTTTGCGGTCGACGCGCCGTGCTGTCAACGCGGTTGACACCTGTAGGCACCTCGTCACGACCGCACACAATCTGATGGGGACGCAAACACCTTGCCTTGCTGGACGACGTGGCTCATTCGAAGCTCGGACCATGCAGGACTCCTCAGAAACACAGATGGTATGTTCTTCATTTCCTTTATCTTATTATTACATTACTTACTGTTATTACCTGCAGGTCCTATCAGGTACCTGCAATACCTGCAGGTAACGGGTCCAGGTAGACCCGGATCCGTTTCCCACGGTTCCGGGTCGGATCCAGGTATCAGTTTTTTTGCGCAGGTACCTGCGCTTCACGGATCCGGGTACACCTGCAGGTGCACCCGTGTCATGCCCTAGCGCCAAATCAATTGTTCCCGGTTTACTGTAGCATTTTGACACCAAACATTGTGCAGCCACTCCATGCGATGCAGAAGGGAACTTCTTAGAATACGAAGACTCACCCGCTCCGCGAAACGAATCTGCGTCAAATGACTGGTTTCCATATTCGTGCCGAGCAGATTTTGAGCTCGCAGATTTTCTCTATCGGGAAGAGCAAATGTCTGCTGGGAACATAACAAAGCTTCTGGGAATCATGAAGGCTTATCAGCTGATTCAGGAGGCGGAGAATGTAAAATCTTGCGGATGTTCCGAATTGGATGCGACATTGCCTGACGATGACTTGGATCTGGGTTCAACTAGTACGCTACTCGATGGAGATGCGCAAAAAATGTATAACGCCATTGATGCTACGAAAGTCGGTGATGTGTCTTGGAAATCCTTTAGTAACTTCTACACGGACGATCATAGCCAAAAGGCAACAAACGAGAACACCGAGTCATGGAAGAGGAAAGAATATGATGTATGGTATCGGGATCCTTTGGAAGTGATCCGGAATTTGGTGGACAATCCGGCGTTGGAAGGCGAATTCGACTATGTCCCGTTTCGTGAGTATCAGCCGAAAGAGGACTCTGATGACAACAAAGAACGAGTCTTCAGAAACTACATGTCCGGAAATTTTGCTTGGGAACAGGCTGTAAGTCATGAATCATGCAGCATTCGAAGTTGGAGGAAGTGTACTGATTATCCTTGACTTAGAACAAAATCTACGCCGAAGATAAAGCAGTTCATGGGTCCATGTTCGTTCCGGTAATTTTAGGGAGTGACAAGACAACAGTTTCCGTTGGAACTGGCAACAACGAATATTATCCGTTATATCTCTCAATAGGAAATGTATCTAACAAGGCCCGGCGGTCCCAAAAGTTGAATACAGTCCAGCTCGTAGCATTTCTAGCAATACCAAAGAGTGTGTGTCAAAAACTGAGCTATCCATTTGTGTTCTGATGCTTTGCAGCTGAACGGCAGTACGAAAAGTCGGATGAATTCCGCCGCTTTCGACATCAAGTCTTTCATTCATCTATATCGAGAATCTTGAGACCACTGAAGAGCGCAATGTCCATAAACAACGAACAAACCATTTTCCGGTGCCCTGATGGTCACTTGCGTAGGTCGATTCTCGGACTCGGCTCGTATATAGCCGATTATCCGGAACAGGTGAGTCTATGCGCAATATGCACTGGATGGTGCTGCAAGTAAGTATTGTCCTTTCCACAAATCACATCCGACTTGAGTTCGAGGAAATGGCTTAATGCGGCTACTATATAGATGTACAGCACCTCACAAGAACCTAGATAATCCGGAATTTGTTACAAATCCTCGAACAAAAGAGCTGCACGAACGATTGATAGAACAGGTGGATGACAATAGCATAAGTAGAGCCACAATTCGTAAGGAGTATGGGTTCCACCAAGATATCGTCGTATGTGTTCCAACTTCAAGTTGTCCATTAGATGCACTTACCGCAACTTGAACTATGTCCCGTAGCCCTTCACCAATGATTTTCCGCGTGCAGATATATGCGATCTCATTTCTCCAGACTTACTGCACCAAATCATCAAAGGCGTGTTCAAGGATCATCTTGTCGAGTGGATTTGCCAGAGCATGACCACGACAGAGCTGGATATTGTGGATAAAAGGTACTATTCCCTTACAAGTCGTGTGAATACCACTGCTAACTTTCACGTAGAATCAGAGTTGCTGCTCCTTTTCCTGGACTTCGCAGATTTCCCGAAGGTCGAGGCTTCAAGCAATGGACAGGTAATGATTCAAAGGCACTTATGAAAGTATGTGGTATTTTCATCATGATCTTGTTTGAGGTGGTGGTTTGCTGATATCTGATGCAATCCGCTTACTAGGTGTATCTTCCGGCTATTGTGGGCATTGTACATGATGATATAGTTCACGCATTGAGTGCATTTCTGGACTTCTGTTACCTTGTGCGTCGGTACACGATTACAGCCTCAACTCTTGATCAGGTTAAAGCCTCCCTGGATCACTATCATCAATATCGCAAAATATTCATAGCTAAGGGCATCCGGGATAACTTCTCACTTCCACGACAGCATGCCATGATTCACTATCCTACAATGATCCCTCTCTTCGCTGCACCAAGCGGGCTGTGCTCATCAATCACAGAGAATAAACACATTTACGCGGTCAAGGAAACGTGGCGACGCTCAAACAGAAATGATCCTTTAGGTCAGATGATCACAGCAAACCAACGTCTCAGTAAACTTATTGCATCGAGGGCAGACTTCAAGAGGCGTGGAATGCTGGAAAGTCCTCTGGCTGAGGCTTCATGGAGAGCTTTGCTAGATGTTCTGCGCAGGAATATGTCAGAGTCGGAGTCAGATGACGCTGAGAGGACCCAAATTCGGAAGGAGCAGATGCAGCATCAAGATACACCCGAAGCTGGTGCAGCTGATGATACAGAGGACTTCTTCGATGACATTGTGGGCAATAATGAACTCAACGAAATTGCAGACCTGGAAGATCCCGAACTTGAAAGCTTACTAGTAGTGCATGGGCCACAGCATCTTGCGGTTCAAGACATACAACATGCTGAACGCCAGATCCGCTTGGGTGGCAGAAATGACCCTTTGAGCTTGATGTTAATGGCTTCGAAGCAACGTGGGTATTACTTGGTAACCCATGCTTTTGGTGTTACACATCTGACTTCTTTGTTGTCATCCTTGCAGAGTCCAGTAAGGTGTATCCTAAACAGCTCAACACGCTTGCGGCGATAAAAGGTCATCCAGAGCTCCGACAGCTCCGACAGCTCATTAAAGAATACTTATTCAACAAGTACGAGAATCACACCTCCAACTCAAGGGGCTCCTCTGGTAGAGCCCAACCAGCAGTTGAATTGGACACGAGCAATGACTTTTCAATATTCCATTCAGCCACCGCTTTCTTTGCCTACCATGGCGAATCGATCCCTATAGAACAAGCAATGAGGGAGGTGATCAGGTCCAATCCCTCTTGGCGCGGAAAAGCAAGACGTGATGCAGTCCTTGTTCGAGTTAGCTCCTGCACAAAGGGGTTTGCGGGAATGAGAGTTGCCCGAGTTATGCTTCTTTTTTCCTTCACCGCTAAAGGGGAACGTCAGGACTGCGCTCTCGTCCAGATTTTCAAGCGTGTTGGAGATTCACCCGACCTGAAAACAAGAATGTGGATAGTCGAACCGGAGTATGAGTTAGAGAGCTCTACCACCTGTGTCGGATGCTGTACTGGAGTGAATGCCAGTGGCAGATGTCACTATCAGCGCAACTGCAAGGCTCCGAAGCTATCTGTGATAGATGTAGGGGACATCCTCCGTTTAGCCCACCTCCTGGGGGTTCCGAAGGGTGATGAATGTCCTCCAAAGTCATTGACACCTGAGGAGACCCTGGATTTTTATGATAGATTCTATGTTAACCGATTTGCTGACATGCACATGCACCAAACACTGTACGAAGCTAGACAATAATTACTAAGTTAAACTCTTCCGTTAGCACATTGCCACATAGTACTACAAAGTGTATTGAGACTTGTTGTACAGTTTACATTGCCAGAGCCAGCAGCGACGACATCATGGTATTCATTGTTCGAGGTAATATAATTATCAACAAATCTCAAAGCAACAAAAGGAGAAACTGGAGATGCAAGCATACTGTGTCCATTGTCAACCCACCACCTACAAGAGGGCTAATTCGGCTAGTAGTTGAGGCGACCTTGAGGACTTGAAGGCTTGGAGTCATCCTTTGACTCTATCGCCAATTCTAAATAATTGCGATACCCTAGAATTTGTTTAATATCAATATTCACCGCGATGCCTTTCGGGGGTTGTCTGTCGAATGACACGCACACCGCCTCCGTCAGATACGTTATGTATCTCTGCATGTCCGCATGCTCCAAGAAAGATTTTCCAGTCGTCTGGGTAGTCAAGGACGCTGCTGACGTCGATGCTGCCGTGTCCTGTCTTTCCTTCCCCTTGCCCTTCAAGTTCGTATGATAGGCCTCCATTTCGTCCTTGTTATAGGCTGCTAACATATCAATAGAATCAAGGACATCATCAGTCGACTCCTGCCTTCGATGTACTATCTTGTTTAAGAGCTCTGATACGACATCGCCTTTCCCCTTCCGCATGACGACATCGAAAAGACCCTTTGTGGAGGCAATTTGCAACCATCTCTTGACAATCCTAAGCGCGCTTATCAATCTCCTCTGAAGATGACCCAATTCGCGGAAGTAATTATTAATCTCAACAGAAGGAATATCTGCCGGTGGTCCGACAGGCCCCTGCTTCGACTTTGCTTCCCTGGTAAACCTTCCTATGATGTCATGCAAACGCGCCTGAATAGATTCTGCCGTTGAGATAATCGCATAGTCATTGGAGGTGACCTCTAACACCTTCGTCCGATGGAAGAATGCATCGTGAATATTGCACAGCTTAATCGCCATTTCCCAAGATTTCTGCTCCGTGTCAAACTGCAGTAGCATTTCGTTGACCTCCTCTTTCTGGGGCTGAAAATGAAGCCGTTCAACCGCAGGCGTCATGTATTTCGATTGCAAACTCCCTGGTTCCGATATCGGATGATAGGGTAGATGCACTTTCAGTGGGGGGGGGCCGAATACCGGAAAGATGACTGGAAGCCTGAGAATGAGCCTGGAAAAGTCTAGAGACCGTAACTGACATGCTTTGGAGACCGGCATCGATGATTGCGATGAGTTTGTAAGTTACGTCGTAGTAGGCCTGGAAGAACGGTATGAAGAATTGGAAAGCCTTAAGATCTTTGGCATCCGTATCGTATGAGTTCAATACTGCCATAAAGTCTTCTGCCTTCTCTTCTCTATAAAGTCCATATTCAGATAACAGTTGTCTAAGACCTTCCGAGCCGTCGCGAGAATGAAGTTGGTAGTATTCATTCATGATTTTCTGAAACTTGGACTTGCTCAACTCGAAGTAGAGGGAACCGAAGGGATCATCAGTGCCTCGACTGTCAAGGCAAGTCCGTATCTCCTCTCTTGAGAACCCAAGGACAATTGCGGAGGATTCCATGAAGAAGAACCTTAGACTATCCAAGGTCTTCCTTACTCTAACAGCGTCGCCTGCTGCCCGTGACTAACAAGCGTAGGTTATTAGACGTTCTTTTTCGAAACATGATCATAATACTTACCCCAGCAATATTATCAGTCAAGAGAGCGACATCAGAATATATCTTGCGAAGAGTATCGTTCAACGTAGCAACCTGACCCTCCAAACTCGCAATCCTATCATCTGATGAAAGGCCTGGATGGCCTGAAGTCGAGCGAACCGACGCGCTGCCTTCTATGCCAGTGTGCGACATGGCACCTGGATGGCCTGAAGTCGAGTGAACCGACTCGTTGCCTTCTATGCCAGTGGACTGTGCATTTTGTGCCACAGCGTCAAGCAGTTTACCCATAGTACGTCCGGGAGATTTATTAGGTGGTTCGAGAACACCGCCAGGTCCCGGGACGCGATAATCGGCCAGTGATGGTGACCTTGATGGTGGTGGAACGGATGTCGGGAATGATTCCCCCCCTTTAAGTTCAAGTTTGGGCCTTTTCTGATTGGGCTCACTAGGACTCGGAGATTGACTTGCGCCTACTATCTGCGTGTACGCAGCAATCCAGTTTGGGTGTTGTGAGCTGCCGCCACCAGCGGGTGAGTTGCTGATCCTGCCGCCCCTGCGCTCCCTGCGTGAGCTGCCGCTACCACCTCTAGAATTTGATCCCGACATGTTAATTGTGTGAGACCCAAGCGTCACTGGCGTGGTGGGATAATATTCATCCCGACTCCTTTTACGATCTACAATTTAGTTATTGTCAGAACCAACAAGGGCGTTCGACTCAAACTCAGGCTCACTGGACATTTTGGATATTTTGAACAAAACTGTGACTTGAAGCCTGATAGGAGGTTGTTTCGCTTTCTCCAACAGCTTCAAAATGGAGTTAAAACTGGTGCAATAGTATAGTAGCTGTGAGCCTACCAACTCCGAGTCCGACTCCGAGTCGTCGGAACCGAATAGTAGTATCTTGAACTTCGGTTCAAATTTGAGATCAAGTTGCCAATATACTAGTAGTAGTAGATAGTACTACTCAGGCTACAACTTGAAGTTTGAAGATCTCAGTCAGCGGATGAAGTTAAACTAGGAGACTGGTTGACTCACCGCCAGCCTGAGTACCGCCAGTGGCAGCCTCTGAACTAAAATTTAGGTGGCAGGGACTTCGACTTTAAGGTGAGAGGGCTTCAAGCTGTTGAAAAGAACAACCTTGAGTACTACTAGAGTACAGTACTACAGAGTATAGTAGACAAAGACACGATACGTCGATGCCACTGGCAGTGGGCATGGGGTAGTCAGGCTACTAAATGCGGAACTTGAATCTGAACTTGAAGCCAGACTTCTCAGGCTCACGCCACTCACTGCCAGTGGCAGCCACTGCAGAACCGTGCCAGTGACGTCTTTCCCACTGCATTCTTTCCCATTTCGTCCCAATAGTACTACCTATTCATCTTGAACTCGAAAGCACAACAGCAACGACTTCAACTTGAATCAGCATCATGCTGGCATCATCCAAGCCATCACGTAGAAATCCGATTCCGCGTGAGTCCTACAGCTTTCTACTACGTTCTCCTATACCGGCAGCAATGATTAATGAGGTGATATCCAGCTTCGCCAAGGGAAGGCTTTGATTTGATAGAATTGTCTCGGCAGATCACGGGCTTTCGCCCATCCAACGAGGAAAATAGTATTCGATCTGCAAGGCAGAGACTAGAAGGTGTCATCGATGGCATATGGCCAGGTGAGTCCTACTTTCTCCTTCGCCGGTAGTCCTGCTTTGTTGACTACTTCTACTCGTGGCAGAGAATCAGAGTCTGAGCGGATCAATAGTGCCTCGTAGAACCCCTCGGATGCCAACAAACACTCACACGGACTAACAAGCACCCCTATGCATCGGACTGGGCGTTGATCAGGATTTGTGACGACCGTCTCCCATCTGACATGACTACTCTCTGCAAGCAGCATGGGAAGGGGCAATTTTGGAATTATATGCAGACTTGAGAAGGTATGAACCAAAGAGCATGTGTGGTTCAGCTGCTTTCGACGACATTCTGGAGTTCATGGGATGGAAGGAAGGCACTCAAGTACATGATGGTCTGGTGCATATCAAAGATTTCACGAAACCGCGCGACATCTACAGCCGTCTTTATCAAGAAGAAACGGACAAACAAGCGATTACAGATAAGCAGCTCCATAGAGCACTAGCGAATGATGGCACAAAGGTCGTATCCTCGAAGCTTGAAACAAGACGGGTATATAAGTTTGGTTGGACAACTGGCCACACAGTGGGCGTTTATAACAATCTCACTTCCTACTGGGTCGATCTTACACTAGAATATGATGTCACAGTCTCCGGTGAAGGCAAACATCGCAAAACCTGTGGAATCAAAGAAGGTGTAAAGGGCGTCGAGAGTTGCTGGCAGGCGGTCCTGCAATTTCCACCCGGCAAGCACTTCGGTGGTCCTAGCCGTATATTTGGAGACCAAGGTGATTCCGGAAGCTTGGTCATCGACCAGGATGCCAACGCACTTGGTACAATCACCTTTGTTACGACTTCGACCGAATGGCAACACGATGGGTTCACTTACGGAGTCCCTATTTGGCAACAATTGTCGGAGATGCGCACCTCAGGCTTCGGTTACGGTGATATTCATTTCGGATTCGAATCACAAGAGGATGATGCAGTGATGTCGGAACTTGCGGAATATCATCCACAGATTAAGGTAACTAGGGCTAACAAGGGCTCGAGTACATGGAAAGCGTGGTTTAATGAGGAGCACCACAAGGTTGAGCGGGAACGAGCAGCATTGGGACCTTTTAATTCACTTAGACCGCAGACTCGGAGTCAGACGAAGTAGCCTGAGGACTCAGGCTTGTACTCAAACTATTTCTAACTGTTTTCTTTTCGTAGCATTACCTCATACCAGTGCATACCACTAGTATTCAAGTTGTGTCTTTGTATGTTTGTCTCCTGTTCTGTGTTCGTCAACCTTATACTTGTGTTTTCTGTGCATCGGTATTCAAGTTGTTGTATTCTGTATGTAAATAAAAAACGATATGAATTGTTTACTAACTATTCCGAGTCGGACTTGGACTCACTGGCACCAGTGATGCTCTAATTACTGCTCGATAAATTCACGACTGGCTCGAATCCGGGTCTACCAACCTGAAGACCGATGAAAATATGATAAATGATAAGGGGGTGGGAGTGTAGGGAACCCGATAAGAAATAAAAGAGTAGTAAAAGAAGACAGAAAGAAGAAGAGAAACAACGAAGGAAACTAGTGAAATAGCCAAACGGCCCTCAAACGTCCGTAGACAGAGTCTTCGCGCGTCCTCCCAACGAAGTCCGAAGACAAGAAACACCCGTAAGAAAGAAACAAGGCAATCAGAAGAACGCGCTGATGCGCAGACTCCAACCGCCCGTCCGTAAGTATGTCTTCTGCGTGCGCCGTCGTCGCCCTCACAGAAGTCCGAAGACAAGAAACAAGTTCCAGTAAGAATGGCTGTTGAGCCCCGTCGTCTTCGTCCACCGCGCCCCTTCGAGGGAACTCCAGAAGATATCCGTAAGGCTCTTGTGCCCCGTCCGTCGACGCCCTGCTGTCGCGCCCGTAAGATTCTCGCTCTCGCTCACACGTAGTGGTGGTGGGGAGAAAAGAAGTAAAATTTCACACGGTGGTACATGTGGTGACTATCACCGGCAAATATCGCGTGTGAACCGGCTACTCCGGCCACACCTACTACCCCGAGCCCGTTGTCTTTGTTCCCGTCCCTCAACTATCGCTACATTTCCCACGCCACTCTCACGCGCCACCACACTCTATGTGTCCGGCCCGTCGCATGTCCGTGACCTTGTCCGTACGTTCGTTTGCTCGTCCACCCATCGCATTGTCCGTTGTGTGATCGCCGGCGAGCTCTGTGCATTGGCAGCTGTATCACTCTTGCTCAGGTACAGTTTTCCCTGCGCTATTTGGCTTCGAGTGTCGGCCGGCGGCCTTGCTGCTTGTCCGGTGTCCTTCGGGTGCACTGTCTTGCGGCCGTGAGTTGTACTTGAGCGACTCCGCTTTCCGGCCTTGTGTCTTCTGCACTGTTGCTATGCTCTGGACTTGCTGGTGTGCTTCCGAGTCTTGTACTTGAGCGACTCCGGTTTCCGGGTGCTTACTTTGTCTTCCGGGTGCCACTGTCGTGTCCGGCGGGCTTCGTACGAACACTGGATGAAATCCAAGTGTTACATCTCCCTCCAACTTTTGAATAGTGACCTCCTGGTCACTCTTCCTTCCCTGGCTGGCGTGGTTCGAAGTTGGATGCCGTGTCCGTAGGGTAGATGCTCTGTTTCGCTTGGTTTCGCTGACTTGCGTGCGCGTGAATCGACTGGCTGTCCGTCGTGCATGCTATGCTTCGTGGTGGCTCTTGACTACGTCTGATGGGTCGCTTGACTGCTTGAGAAATCGCGAAAATTTTCGGCACCTGACTGGTCGGTCTCTTCGATGGCCGTGTCCCCCCCCTTTTTATCGTTGTCTCCAAACCCCTCTTCGCCCCCACTCTTCCTCTTCCTCCTCTTCTTCCCAGATCCTTCTTCCATCCCTTTCACCCTCCTTTCCTTCCGCCCTTTCCAACTAGGCGTCGCGTCCGTGGTCTTCCGTAGTTGCCGCTCGTCCGCGTCTTCGCATGTCCTCACAATCGCCTTCCCTCTCGTTCGGTCTTCCTCTTCCTCTTCTTCCTCTTCCTTTCGCCCGCGTTACATGCTACTATCTACTAGATGGTGTTGTTTGTTGTCTTTTTTGCCTTGATTTTTTTTTTTTTTTTTTTTTTTTTTTTTTTTTTTTGAAATAACTTGAAACTTGTCAACGAAGGCGAATATGATACGAATAAAATAAGATTGTAATGAAATGAAATGAAATTATGCTTGCTTCCATCCTGAATTCTATAATGAAAAATTGAGATGCATCTACTAGCTTGAAACGATGTGGAGAATATAAAAATAAGAATAAAATGCAATTAAAACGTTAATATCTTGTAAACCTTCGCTTTTGCGAAACAGAATTCCAACCCCTCCACGGAACCCAAGGACTATGAACTGTTGCTGCTGCTGAATCTGTTGGCGGCCTGATGCTTGTGGTCGATTGCACATATGCTTGTGCGCTCGCGGCTTGGACATCGTTCGCCTCATTCTGCCCACTCTTCTCAGCTTCTCGTCTGACCACGGTAGCTGTTGCTGCTGCTGAGTCTGTTCGCGCGCTTGCCTGTGCGTTCTTGACTTGGCCAACATTGGTGGTCGACTGCCTTCTCTTCTCAGCTTCTCGTCCGGCCTCGGTGTCCTCTGCCCTGTCGCCAGTGCACTCGCTGTCTTCGACGCTCGAGTCTTCTGCACTCGGGGTTTCGGTCGCCGTGTCGTAACCAGACTCTTCATTATCCTCTTCCTGATCGAGTACGCTTGCCGTTCGGGTTTCTCGACGATTCTGCTTTGCTAGCTCTCTTCGCAGTTGGTCGACAGTTTCCTCCAGCTTTTGAACGCGAAGGCGCAGCTCTTGCAGTTCCAGATCTCTTGTCTCTTCGGTCGTCTTGCTTGCAGCTTTGGCCGGCGCATCTGTTGGACGCGTCTCTGCTTCGTCCACATGCCCGTCGGCCGTCAAGACTAGTCCTCGAGGTCGCCCATTCATTTCCTTCTCGCGTGCCTTTGCCCCTTCCGCTGCCAGCATATGCGCGCTGTTCTGAACCGGTGCTCTGCTCGACTTTGCTGCTGGCGCGCTTTGTTGGCCTACGGAAGTCCACGCGGATACTATCTGAGCCCTGCCCGACTGTTCAGCTCGATGATGTCTTGGTGTGCTGCCCCAGACGCTCCCGGCTCGCGCTCGCTCGCAGAGACTCTTCCCCCACATAAACGGTAGTTCCGAACCGTCTGGCCGGACCACCCGGAAACCCACACCCAACCTGCACAACCCGCGCGCGATGTCCGTGCGCAGATCCCAACACTCCCGCTTGCGGTGCCCCGGTCGCCAGCAGTAGTAGCACCCGAGCCCACCGCGGCTCGTGCCTGCTCTACTCCGTGCCATCGCGGCCCCCCATATCGCTTGCTCCCTCGGAGCCCTCTCTTGCGCGCCCCCTCCCTTCGATTCCTGCACAACCGGCGGCGGCGTTCCTAGCGTTTGCGCTTCTTGAGGAGAGTCTACCGGCTTCTTCATAGTCGTCTCCTGCACTACCACTGGTACCGGTGCTTGCGCTTCTTGAGGACGATTCCCCGGTTCCTTCGAACCCATCTCCCGTACGACCAGCGACGACATCCCCAGTGTTTGCGCTTCTTGAGGAGAGTCTACCGGCTTCTGTTCTTCATGCCCACTCCACCTCTTCGTCCACTCCTGCAGACCCTTGCGCTTCAACCACGCAAGATATTCTGGATCCCCCTCTTCCATCTTCTTCACAAAAACTTGAGTCCGTCCCACCACCCCCACCATTTCGTCTATCAACTCGTCCCTCAACATGCAATCCAGGGGCATCCACCCGTCTGTCCCCTTCAATTCCCCTACAGGTCCGTCGAACCCAAACCTCAGAACCATCAAATCCATCTGATTCCGCTTTTCCGTAACCAGCTCTACCAGTTCCCCTCGAGACTTGCTACTGTAATGCTCTCGAAGCTGTTCGACAGTCATCCCCAACACTCCCCATCGAGCCACTAGTTCATCCATCTTTCAACCAGACCTTGCTTTGTTCTGCTTGGTCTTCTCCTTCAACACTAATTCGAACCCTTCCCTGCCGGTTCAGTGTCTTGTCACAAGTTCCTTTCAATGTTTCCTTTTTCTAAATCAAAATCTGATAACTACTTTGGCCCGAAGGCGACAAAAATTCTTTTGGGTTATACACGAAAAACCACCCCCTCGCGGTGGGCTCCAGATGAAAATATGATAAATGATAAGGGGGTGGGAGTGTAGGGAACCCGATAAGAAATAAAAGAGTAGTAAAAGAAGACAGAAAGAAGAAGAGAAACAACGAAGGAAACTAGTGAAATAGCCAAACGGCCCTCAAACGTCCGTAGACAGAGTCTTCGCGCGTCCTCCCAACGAAGTCCGAAGACAAGAAACACCCGTAAGAAAGAAACAAGGCAATCAGAAGAACGCGCTGATGCGCAGACTCCAACCGCCCGTCCGTAAGTATGTCTTCTGCGTGCGCCGTCGTCGCCCTCACAGAAGTCCGAAGACAAGAAACAAGTTCCAGTAAGAATGGCTGTTGAGCCCCGTCGTCTTCGTCCACCGCGCCCCTTCGAGGGAACTCCAGAAGATATCCGTAAGGCTCTTGTGCCCCGTCCGTCGACGCCCTGCTGTCGCGCCCGTAAGATTCTCGCTCTCGCTCACACGTAGTGGTGGTGGGGAGAAAAGAAGTAAAATTTCACACGGTGGTACATGTGGTGACTATCACCGGCAAATATCGCGTGTGAACCGGCTACTCCGGCCACACCTACTACCCCGAGCCCGTTGTCTTTGTTCCCGTCCCTCAACTATCGCTACATTTCCCACGCCACTCTCACGCGCCACCACACTCTATGTGTCCGGCCGGTCGCATGTCCGTGACCTTGTCCGTACGTTCGTTTGCTCGTCCACCCATCGCATTGTCCGTTGTGTGATCGCCGGCGAGCTCTGTGCATTGGCAGCTGTATCACTCTTGCTCAGGTACAGTTTTCCCTGCGCTATTTGGCTTCGAGTGTCGGCCGGCGGCCTTGCTGCTTGTCCGGTGTCCTTCGGGTGCACTGTCTTGCGGCCGTGAGTTGTACTTGAGCGACTCCGCTTTCCGGCCTTGTGTCTTCTGCACTGTTGCTATGCTCTGGACTTGCTGGTGTGCTTCCGAGTCTTGTACTTGAGCGACTCCGGTTTCCGGGTGCTTACTTTGTCTTCCGGGTGCCACTGTCGTGTCCGGCGGGCTTCGTACGAACACTGGATGAAATCCAAGTGTTACACCGAACATCGTTACGGGTCATTGTTCGGCAACTTGAACTTTTGAGCTGAACTTGAAGTCCCACGACTCGGACTCGGTCTCAGGCTCTGACTCGGAAGTTCTTCCGACTCGGAGGTCAGCTTGAAGTCGGAAACTACTAGTACTAGTAAACTAAGCCTGAGGGGCGAAGGTCGGTCCGGCTACTACTACAACTGCTCTGCTCGACAACTATTAGGTATAATAATTTTAATGGAATGACCGGTTGTTATTCTCGGGACGTTCTAGGTCAGAGGGAACTGGACGGCTTGACTTATGCTATTGCCTTCTGGCAGACGACGGAGGAGCTGGATCAAATGGGCTTTGCGACCAACCTTGATTCAAAGACAGACACGCAACTTGGTAGTATTGTTTTCCCGACTCCGAGTCAGCAAGAGCCCGACGTGGACATCGCCGCTCGCCTTTTCCCAGACTGAGCCCCTTCCTCAACTCCCCCACCATGCGCACAAACTCTCTCATCTCATCCTCTTGCACTACCTTGAGGCTTGTCATTTTCTTCAACCTTGGCGCTGTCTCCTTCACATATGACATCTTCCATGCGCTGCTCTCCTGCACTTTGTACTAAATTATGTCGTAACAGATCTGGGCGGAATGGGAGACAGAGGTCTGCACGAGCATGGCACAGGAGTTCAAGGCTGGTGAGTTTATTCTCCTTCTCAATCCTTTTACTTCACGTTATTTACATACCATTTGATACAGAATCCTAGCTCACACCGTTTACAGCGCACGCAAGATGGTGCAATTCTGGAACACCGCCAGACAGCACCACCACCATTGCCATCGCACTCCTGCTACTAGTAGTACCCAGCATCGACATGATGACTTCCCACGTGGGGTCTGACACTGGCATCACAGGCCCTCCGTCGTCCGCTACCACCACTGACAGCCATGGTCAGGTTGGAAACTAGAGACTTCCGGAGACACTTTCATTGTTGTGGGGACTGGTAAGTAGCCCTAGTAGTTATCCGCTATTGCAACAATAGCTCATGACCCGATGAACACAACTACATGACTGGCTGATGCTATGGTTGTTGAAGCGCTTAGAATGCCAGCACGCTTACGAGTTCGAGACGACAGCGCGCACCATCTTGCCGGGCAAGTCTTCTTTCAGAGACAAGTCATTCGGAGATGAGGAGCTCAAAGGCTTCCAGTTTGCCTCACCAGACGACCATCAAATTCATATCTATTTCGCTGATTCCATGGCTCATGGCGGGGATTTAAGAGATGCTCCTTGCCGACACAAGGGACTTCTTGCAATCAGAGAAGGTATGTACATAAAGTGCCACACATCGACTGAAAGTTTAACCTCTCTTTCTGAATCAGTGGTGCGCTGACCGTGGTAAACCGCTCTCGTCGCAACAATTTCCTCTATCGTGTCCCTGGCTTGGGCAGATCATCGTTGATCCATGCCCTTGCTGGCGCGCTCATGCTCGACATTCTCGCCATCTCACGTTCCGCCTTTTGGATGAACGATGTGGCGTTTGTCGTCGCTTATGGGCCGTGTGCCTGCCCCGTGTATTGTCCTTCTCGAGGACCTTGATGCTGCATTCACTCGCTCAACTTCGCGCGACGGGTCCTCAACCTGTGTTCCTGGTGGTAAGAAGAAGAGCTCTTTGTTGTCCGACAACAAGGATAAGATGACGATGATGACGACAATGAAGAAATTGGCAAGAAGAAGAAAAGCAAGAAATATGACACTCTATCCGACGTGAACACGCTCTCTCTTTCTGGCCTTCTTAATGCACTTGATGGTGTCGCCGCTGCTGTTGGCCGCTTCCTCTTCTCGTCGCAGCGACGAACCATCTTGAGCGTTTCGACCCCGCGCTCTCGCGCCCCGGTGGCATGGATGTTTGGATCGAGTTCAAAAGCGCAAGCCCTAGGCAGGCTCAAGCGCTCTTCTGCGACTTCTTCCTGTACGCGGACGTCAAGAAGCCCGAGATCACCAAACGCGAAGGCGAGCTCGATGGGATCAGCCTCCCCACCACACCCCATCCTCTGGATCGATTTCGGAAATTCCGGTGTCGGTATTTGCGTCCGATGCCTCGAGTACCGCAACCTTGAGCTCGAGCTCATTGATGAGAGGTGCGTCAAACAGTCTACCTGACGTTGGCAAAGCAGCTCACGACGCAAATTGCGAATGCATCAAACGGGAAAAAGTATTACTTCATCTTAGATATCGTTCAAGTAGTCATGTCCTATTCCTCGACAAACACCTCTGTGCCACCACCATTGCCGCCGAAACGGAGATCGCTCGGTTTCAATATGCAGAATAAGTCGATTATCGGCCGACAGCGCAATCCCCCCAGCTCTAAGGTCAAGAAACGTGCCTTCATTCAATCTACTTCTTTCAAAGCGGATTGGGGTGCATTGATCCCATTTCCCATATCGGCATGGTTCCGGTTTCGAGTTGTGTCCAGGGATGACTGATTGTATGACGGCTTACTCGTGGCTTTGCCTTCTAGAGCTGATGGAACAGCTTCTTGTGCAGTGGGCTATGTCTTCCTGACTTCTTCGGAGTTAACCTGACTCACTTTCTTGTTTGTTTGTGCATAAAATGAAAAGAAGCCTCATAATCGAGTCATCTAGAAGAAATCCTTCTTATCTCCTGTCAGTTCAGCTTGAGGTTTATCCGAGCCATAGTACAATGCACTGATAGATTCCTCTCTTCTTTTCCCAGAAGAATAAGGCATCAGAAAAATGTGTGCAAGAGCTTTGTATAAATGTGAACTCGGAGTGGGTGTCGCCCCTCCCCGCCACCCACCCACCCACTCAACCCTTCGCCATGAACTTTTATCACATTCTGTTGGGGCTACACATGCTCCTATTGATTGACCATGCTGTGCTTCGAGTACGCATCGCGCGAAGACTTCCTTGGACACAAAGGAGGATATCTAGGATGCAAAAATTCGTGCTTACTTTCTATTTCCTCTCAAAATCACTGCACTGACTTTTTGCCAGCTTCACAAACAGATGCAACATCTCCTCGACTACCTGGGGGTTCCGCCAACGCCTCTTCTTCAACTTCGCAGTTATACACTCGGACCTCTTGTTCCTGAAGTATGTCTGACCACCGCGACGATGGAGAATGCCGTAGACGTCATCTATGCTTCCTTGCCGGATGCCCCGGAACGACGCTTCGTTGCCCTCGACATTGAATGGGCGAGTAACTCACCAGAGCTATATCGCGTGGACCTCATCCAACTCGCGGTTCAGCAACATGTGTTCCTCCTCCGGACTCATCTACTTAATGAACTTCCCGCGAGATTGACACAATTATTAGGTGATGAAGCTGTATGGAAAGTGTCAGCAGGAATCGCTGGTATGAGAGTCCCATTTCTTCTCTCATTATTTGGCATAACTGAACTAATTGGCAGGTGATGCAACTCGCATCAGGAATAAATTTGGCGTTCCCGTAACCTCCTGTGTCGATTTGACAGATTGGGCGCGCTTCGTTTACCCCGATTTCTGGCCAAGAACGCTAACTTGGCTCCAGCTGCTTCTGAACCCCCGTCTCTGGTTCAAGTTTCCGCAACCGTTTATAAAGCTGGAGGAGATGGCAGGCAGACTCCTGCAGGCAAACATTGAGAAGGATGCCACGGTCACGAGGAGCAATTGGGCCGAAGTTGAGCTGTCGGCTGCTCAAGTCCATTGTAAGTTATCCTTTTCAAGTTGTCACTCAGGCTGATCATCTTCTCACTTGCATCTGCTCTATTAGATGCGGCAATCAACGCGCACAGCACGTTTGCTGTTGCTTCCGTCTTGAATCAAGATGCCTTGGCCTTACCGGATGCAGAAATCCATCACTTCCCAATGCTCGATATTGAGTAGGCTGAGGCCCGTTTGAATAGTGCTAACGGTGTTATCTTGTTGAGTAAATTGTTGAGTGCATGCTCTTGTCTTCAAAAGTTGCCAGGAGCATCGTGATTGTATCTATTATTGAATTGCTTCTCGTTGAATGATCATTGTAGACTGAGGTTGTCAATGGTGTTTGCTGTCGCTTTCAAGATGTCATGAAGATGAAGGTAGCTTGAAATCTCAAAACAGAGGTTCAAGTTCACTTGAGTACAGTAGTGGTAGTAGTAGTAAATCTCACTTGAGTCTGACTTGCCACCTGATGTACAGCTTCCCTCCTTACGCACTGATTTTGTCCTGAAACGCCGTTTTAAGGCCATCAGGCAGCCAGGCAACACTTCAGGCAGGCATGACAACGCTTCAACCCATTTAAGGAAGCTCCAGGACGCGCCAGCCGCCGTTAGCAATCTCTGATGTATTACACTTGAGCACTGAAATCCTGACTTGCATTCTGATGCACTGAGAGACGGCTTGCATCCTGAAACACTCCTTATTTCAGTGAGATAAGGCAATCAGTGTATTTTCAGACGAAGTAGCGACCCTTCAGACAGGTGCCAGCCAAATCAGGACGCGTCAGGACGCGTCAGTCGCCGTAAGCAAAAGGAAGTTTCCCTGATGTCGGAGTCGGCGCATGCCAGAGCGATCGACAGGTTTATGTCGAACTTGCCAGTGTATGTTTTGACACGGCTCGGACGGCTTAGATTCCCTATCTATTATACCGCATCAGCAAAACTCGACAGAAGCACTTTATGTCTCTCACTGGATATCTTAGTTTTGACCAACGTTTCTACACAGCTGCAACTCGTCGTTCTCACAGAAGGTAAATTCAAAGCATCTTCTAATGGCCAAACATCGCTGCTTAACACTTCAATCAGTTGAAGCTCTACTATGACGTGAGTTGTATAAAGAAAAAACATATATGTACTTATGTTGGTCCGAGCTTTTTTTTGAGGTAACGTCCATCCGCGAATTCCGATGGGATTACTCAGCGAGATAAGGACATCTATTTCTACGATTGGTCCAGGCTCAAAGTCACGGTCGGAAGTCTGTGCCGTAGCTATATATGTGAGTCTGCTTCCTGCCTCTCCACGGCAAACGCGCAAGGGAACTCCCATATGTATAAAGACCGAGTTCCTTCCTTCTAACATGCTTGAACACGGCATTTCTCCTTGTACCCTCCGCCCAGAACATGCCGACTACTGTCGATAGACAACGAGACAGTATTGAGCCCACAGGTACCAAAGGTGGTACAAAACTTCACGATGCTTCTGGTAAGACGAAAGGACCGGAAAGTCATAGTAAACCACTTTATAGTGTGTTTACAAGACACGAGCGATATTGTATAGTAGCTATGTCCGCAGTGGCTGGAATGTTCAGGTGAGCTATCTTGAACTTGTAGCTTCAAGCTATAGGATACTTAATTCGCTTTCTAACCTTTCGCGTCCTTCATCTAGTCCATTGACAGCTAATATATACTTCCCGGCTATACCGACCATTGCCAATGCATTCCATGAATCAATCGAGAAAATCAACCTGACAGTGACTGTGTACATGATTTTGCAAGGCTTATGTGTGTGTTCCCTTCCTTTACAGAATAAATCATAGACACAGATATACTCACACGACCATTCAGCACCAACGCTATGGGGCTCGGTGGCTGATCGCAAGGGCCGGAGAATATCTTTCCTGCTTTGTTTACTTATCCTTGCGTTGTCATGCGTGGGATTGGCGCTCTGTCCTACTTCGGATTATTGGTTACTCATGGTTCTTCGATGCATACAAGCTGCAGGCTCCGCCAGTACGATAGCTCTGTGTAAGTGATACAGGCGCACGGAACATATGTTCGAGGAAATTTCTTATCATTTCGTGAAATAGCTGCCGGTGTTATGGCAGATATAGTTCCCGCAGAGGACCGTGGCGGTTACATAGGCATCTCGAACATTGGTCCGATGGTAAGAGATATGTCAAACTATACGCTTCAAACCCACGGATAATTTATATTCAGGTAGGCCCTTGTATTGGGCCTGTTATAGGAGGCGTACTATCAGATAGACTTGGGTGGAGGTCAGTGAATGAATCCTCTATGACTAAACCAATCCGTTCCTAAGCAAGTTAAATCCAGGTCCATTTTCTGGTTCCTCGCCATTGCGGCTGGTGTAAACTTCCTATTTATGCTTTTGTAAGCCTATATCGCCAAACCTCACCATTCTTTGCACTCACTGTCGGTATATAACTTAGATTCTTCCCAGAGACACTTCGGAGTCTCGTTGGGAACGGATCAATTCCTCCCTCCAAATGGAATCGAGCGTTAATACCTATTATCGGTCGTTCGACTCTCGAGACTAGCTCTGAGCGTCCCCCACCGAAGCCCTTACCGAATCCGTTCAAATTATTCACGTATCCTGATCTCTGCATCCTGCTCTTCAGTTCGGCCATCCCTTACTGTGCATTCTATGCTGTAACAGCAACACTTTCATCCCTTTTCGAAGAAACGTTTCCGTCCCTATCCGAATCTATCATTGGTGTGTGTTTCCTCGGAGTTGGTCTAGGTGGAATATGTGGAACGATTTCTGTTGGGAAAATGCTCGATCGACAGTACCAGTTCGTCAAAGGACAATTCGAAAAATCTATAGGGGACGATTCAGAAAAGAATTTTGGAGTTGATGGGGAAACGACGCTAATTAACATCAACGACCACGAAGACTTCCCCATAGAAAGGGCGCGCATGTTGTTACAGCATGTGTGGATATGCATTTTCTCTGTCACAACAATAGGTTATGGCTGGGCTATACAATCGAAAGTGAACATCGCCGTACCTTTGATTCTACAGTTCATTAGTAAGTTTTGGTCTCTTTGTTACAAGCATTTTTTGTTGACTAATTCCCTCAGTTGGATACTCTGTAGTCGCAATAATGACAACTACTCAAACTCTTATTGTTGATCTATTTCCAACTCAGGGATCATCTGTAACAGCCGCTGTAAGCTCATACATGCTGTTAAATCAGTCAATGCTCCGTGCTACGTTCTGATCGTTACTTCCAGAACAACTTAGTCCGATGTCTTTTGGGGGCTATAACTGTCTCCGTCATCACTATAATCACAGATGCCATACGGCCAGGTTGGACATACACTATCTGCGGATTGTTGTGCGCTCTTACATCTCCATTAGTCGTGCTAGAGGTGAAGAAGGGCCCGGCGTGGAGAAAGAGGCGATTGCGATCAATTTAGACCAGGTCATAGTTTAGCAACATTCACTTCCAGGGATTTCTAACATATATATGCTCGTAATTTGATCCTTCACGTTTGACAAAGTCTCAATGAAGTAACGCAGCATCCATACTAGATAGTCACTGATACTACATAGATTATTTCGTTCCCGGGAACCATTCATGTTCTTCTCGTCGGGAGCTAGCATTAGATCGTCACGGTAGATTCACGGTTGAGGAAATTCGGATGAAGTAACACCGAGCAGGGAATAGCCACGCTAGCTTTCAATACCTTCCCATACTTTTTTGGCATACATTGGAGCCTGATCTCAGGTCGTCAGAGGGTTCCATGCCATCTACGATTTAGCGCCGTAACGAATAGACTTTTAGGAGCAGTCGGGGCGATCACTTTCTCGGATGCTTTTGCGGCAGTTCCCTGTTCTCCAATACCAACAATTGAAGGTGGTCCGAGGTGACCCGAACTACTCGGCGTAAAGGAAGCGGGCGTACAAACGCCCTATCCACATGGATGAGCATCGTGACATGCATGTGATTCCATAGTTAGACGTTGATACCCAGCGGGCTCCTTCAAGTTATCTCCCAGATAACGTTCAGAGGACCCAGTTCCATTTATCTTGATTCTTGACAGTCATAGTTCTGGTGAGCTTAAAACATCGCGTTGAGATCAATGTCGATAGCGCAAGGACACAAAATCATTTACTGCATGCTCGTCAATCCAGTACTGTACTTGACCTATCCGTATCGTCTTACTAAGTCGGATGTCTATATTGTTGCCGTGCGCAGTACCTGGACGGTTCGGAGGACGTTCAAGGCTGTTCTCGTGGCGAACCCGTGTTAAGGTCGTTAGGAAAGTTACGAACATAAAAAGCAGGTATATACGCACACAACATGTACAGTGAGCCCAAGTGGTCAAGCCTTTTGGGGGGTGACTTCCAGCTGTGCTGTAGACTCGTTCTACGAGGGCAATTGCAGGATATTTAGCGTCGAGACCAGAAGTAAGATCACGACATTCGTGGAGGGCTACATAGTTGTGCCACTTCGTGGATTTCCGGGCCGTGCACCAGGTAAACCGTAATATCGCATCAGCTCATATTGGCAGAACTGAAAATCATCTTCGGGGATCGGTAGGATGTTCGAGATTGACGATATCTGCGGACGAATTTGCATGGGCAGTGTGTGACATGGTGAATAGTGAGGGCGTTGGTGGTGAAAAGGATGTGGCGGGCTTTGCGGCATCTTCCTGCCGGCAGTTGTCGCTCCCCCACCATAATTCACTTCGGAAAATCATCTCACCGTCATCCGTATCTCAAAGACTTTCATGGTTGAAATTCGCTGCTGCAAGTAAACGGTCCAGGTAGTGACCAAAAACATGATTTTCGCACATGAGCGTACCTGGCTGATGAAAGATGCAAGTGGAATTCGCGGGTCCTTCAACGATGGCGCTTCCGGGACACAGGGGAAATAAGAGGATTGCCCCTATACTTAGACCTTCAAGGAGACGATGGTGGGGAGACACGATGTCGTTGTGGGTAGTCTTCAAGCGTATGTAGAAGGAACCTTTAATCGTGATTCAGGCTAAACGTTCGTCGTGTGGTATCAGTGCAGATGTCTAGTCCGATCCAGCTTGCACATACATAAGCGTTTTCGACAGTGACGAAGGAAAAGACTCTGGACAAATCTTTTCCCGTAATAGGTGCTTTATTCAAGAAGTCAAGCTGCAGTGCAATACTGTCCGCTCGATTGGCTCGCGATAGCGTCAAAAGCAACGCATCGACGCTAGAGGGTCCACCAGGCAATGGCAAGGGAACGACAGAGGTGTGCATTTAGAGAAATTCTAGTTGATAGAGAGCGGTATGACACCCTCAGCATTTCCCAGAAACCGTTGCTCATCGTCTCACTGCTTCGCTATTAGCTGGCTCGTCACCGGGACGGTATGCATTTCAAAAAGTCACAAGATAGACTGAACGGGACCGATACGAAGCTTTCGGAAAGACACTAAACCACCGGAGTCTTTTTCTTTTGCCTCTCCCGGGTGGAAGACTTTTGAAATGTTTTCTCATCAATGGGATGAACTCTCCACAGTGATGAGTTCCAGGGCGCCAAGTTAACAAGCATCGATGCTTGAAAAGCTGTCCAAGACCTGTAGCAAGCTTGAGAATGACCGTTCTTTCCGTCGTCTCCAGAATAAGACAGTAGGGCCCGCAGAGTACGTGTTGTGCTTGCTTCTCAAAGTAGGGTGTATGATTAAAATCAGAGCAGGTCAAAGCGGGATTGCTTAACTGGTGTGATCTTACCGGACTCGGAGGCCTAATTGTTGACTTGACGCGTATGGTCACACTGTGTCACATAGTCACGGTTTGGCTTGGTCACGCTTCAAGTTGCAATGAGTGAGTGAGTGATTTCGTCCACTATGAAATGAGTATAGAAGAAGTTGCTGAAAATGGTATCAGTGCGTAGCGCTATTTACATCTTTGCTGCTACACCATGTAGCAACTTCTTCACGTCGTCGCAGCTTGCGATATCCCACGCATATTTATCCAGCGCGGCCTGCACGTATTCAGGTTAAGGACTCTGCCTCGTGTTCAGGAAGTCATGGGAGTGAAGGTTAGCAACATGGAGGTGTCCTCTCTAGTGATCATCGCCGCGCGAAGAATGAAGGATCTTGTCTCCAATCGTCTGGGTCTGATTCTATCAAATAGGCAGGAGGATGCGTTGACCGTCCAAGCCGATTGTTCTCCTACACTTGTAGTGCAAGAACGTGCCGAGGCTTCGAACTGTTTCAGATTGCCGATATTTTCAAGTTGGGAAGGGCTGAACGCGATGATTGGAAGACAGCATGTTGCATCCTAGATCGACCCGCAAGCCTGGAAGTCGTGCTGCGGGTACGACAACCATCGACTGAGGTTCCGAAGAACGTCGCGTTTTCCTCCTATGATGGAACACGGTTCTTCCTGCACATTTATGTTTGAAAAGGAAGGTGAAAATTCTGACGGAAAGCGGGTAAGTTGCTCGTAATTGTCGACTAAGAAAGAAAGGCACCCTATGATCGCTCACTATCCCCGCTCAGCGATAGTGAAAGTTTCGATTTCTCGGCTACCGTTTCACCACGGGGACATTCTCTCACCAGATTGTCGATTCTATAGCAAGTAATGAAAAGACTAAATGTTATCGTCCAGGGTAGACGATCAGCGGGCTTTACGCAACATAGCTTAGGCCCTTTTTTTCAGGCTCCTGCTGCAATTCATGTCCACGTTCCGTGCCATTTCGTGCTTCTCTATCGTCCCCGTCATGCAGCAGAACAGTCCCTCGCCTTATTTACCTTTCAGTCTCATGGAGCAAGGGAACCGTTATCCTGTGGATCTTCCGGAAGGCCTTGACGAGTCGCACTACTGTTCATGCTGTGGCGTGGAGGGGCAGGGTGCTGGTGCAGTTGCTGACGATACAGAATTGCAAGATTTTACTAGCAGCGTAAGCTCGACTGCCTCCCAATTGAAACACTTACACAAGCTTTCTGTTCTTATGAAACATAGGATGTCAGTATTTATGACGAGGAAGACCTAGGCTCCAACCCCAGCGATGAATGCAGGTCCGTCGGCCCTCAGGCTAGATTGTCGACTATCACGATTGTGCGTTGCAATACTCTTCGGTCACTAATACATCTCAAACCTAACTCAATATTTGAAGTTGCTTGTCGACGACGACATATCGGTACAAAATGTACTAGAAGCATTAGCCATCGCTCATAGGTCTGGTGGATTGGCACTCGTTGCAATTCCACGTAATCGCATAAGCGAGGTCATAAAGGTCTTGTGCTCCCTTTTTCCCTGTTTCAAAGCTTACTCTTTTATTTCCCTTTCTGTTAGGCCTTGAAAGGCATCTTTACTTCTGGTTGTCGAGAGGTCGTTTCCGTAGTCGCTCGTTCAAACTACGTTGTGAAGCATCAAAAACTTAAGCGCTCCAAGAGCTTTCCGTAGAAAATGAAAGACGATGTGAGGAGTGATGTTTTTCTTGTCGGTCTCGTTGTTTTCGCCTATGCTATGAGTTTGCTCCGAGTAATATCCTTTATTTTTGGACATTGCCCCTTTCGCTTATTGAATCGATAGATTACAATTCGGAAGAAAGATAATTATTCAGTAAACGCATCTTGAATCTTAAATATTTGATACACTCAGTAAAGCATTGCAAATGCAATTTTTTATATTCAAGTTTTATCTGATGCTATGCTGCATGTGAAGAATTGTTGATGACTTGGGAACAGAATTGTTCGAGCTCACGACCATATGTCTACGAAGTTAATACGCTTAAGCGCGATTTAGTATCAACGCAAATGCCGACCTCGGTGTCATGGCACAAAAAAACTTCTAGAGTTCGTAATTGATAGCCTAATGTGGTATTTTGACTTGACTGAGAGAGATACTAGTCGGTACCGGAACGCAGATCGCACGTAAGGGAAACCTCCGTGAGCACTGCCAGTGCAGCAACGAACGCGAGTGTTTACTTGATTTCGAATGCAGTATTAGTTTTTCCTTCATGATAGACGTTGCCAAATATCAGTTCCGCCGTCGGATATTCCTACATTTTAAGAGTTAGAACCTGCTTTCTACGATGATCTTCAAGATGGCCAAGCTTACTCATAGCAATTGCACGAAATTAGATAGCATTATTCAACTTTGGTCGGACTTTTGCTTTAAAGCAAACAAGGGGGGAAAGTAAGTAGATATCCTTATAAAGTAATGTGAGCACGAACTGATGCACCACCTGAAGCTTGAAGTTAACGAGTGGATTGAAGGCGGGTTTTTTCCTGTGCCTAGTCATTCAATTTGAACAAAAAACGACATAACAGACAGAGGCAAGATAGCATCGGTTGTCCGTCAAAAAATATTGAATGGAGGTCCTCATGCAAATGCCCGTGTTTGCCCCACTTCTAATGCCTCGGAAATTGAGAGATGTTCCATTTTCATGGCGTTGAGAATCTTCCTGATTGATTTTCCGAAGCTGGTTCCCATCTACTGCAGAAATTTCCCGGTTTCACTCGATATCACCGCGATTTGTTGCGCTACAAGGCACAGACTTCGAAGTTTGCATCACTTGATAGCTGAGCTGCTTGAAATACTGAACTTGCCCCTTGATCATCCAAAAATGACGTGAAAGTTGAAAGAATTGCTTTAGGCCGGTTGGAAACGTGAGTGAGATACAGATTTTTTGAATAGGCGTATAAGAGGCGAATGAAAGGGGTGAGGAGCCAGGGCGTAAGTGTAACGCGTTCAAGTTCGCTTGATAGGGAGGGTGAGACTTCTGCCGACTCAGATTAGGATTCTGACCACTGACTCAGAAACCCTGACGCCGTTACTCTTCTTGTCAAACGACGCCCACAACCCACCTTAATATGATGCTGACCTCGACCATCACAGTCGATAGCACCATCTAAAAAGTTGTTCGAGCTCGAACAGGAATGAAGTGTCTGCACAGAGTTCTGAACGCCCATTTCTTGTGGTTCGCCATTTCACTGCTGTGTAGGCTGAAGTTGCGTGGCCCACCATAGCTCTTCAGTGCTCCAGCACTTCGGACTTCTAACCAGTCTCCCTGCCCGTAACCTGAAGATACAAGTCGTTTAAGGATGATGGAAGGATTACAGGATATCGAAAGGTGGAGGTGGCATGGGTGAATCGTCTGCAGGGGTGTATGGCTGAGCAACATGACTTGAAGGTTGAGATGTTGAGGTTCGGCTTGACTGGTGAGCTCTTCAAGCAGAATCTGCCATTTTTCACGTTCTATTTGACAAGTCTGGATTCAATGCTCTTGTTGCGTTTGCTGCACCTGGACTGCGACCATGACGGGGACTTGGCTTCGAAATCGCATAGTTCATCAGATATACGAGCAGCGCAAGAACTTTAAGCAGCAGTTTCTTCGTCACAGCACGTCTGTGATATCTCAAAGCTTGGTTTCATCCCAGTTTTTCTTTTGATTCGTGATCTTGGAGAAAAGCGACTTCGGTTTTCGGTCTTCTCTTGAGGCCAACGAAGAAGCTTGAACTTCTGCTTTGATTTGTCTTCATCTTCGCCCTTGAGATATCACTCCGGTTGCAGTACAAGTCTAAAAGGACTGTATTTGCGCTAGATGATGGTGGTCTTCAGTGTACTTGACTGCTGGGAAAGGCGCTGATAACTCACTTTAGATCATGACTCGATTGGAGTTGCCTTATTTGGTGATCTCTGACGGGGAGCTGTCCTTTGGCCAAGGTCGTACCCAGTTGTTTCGTTTGACAGGAGGAAGACTGCAATGCGATCTGGGTAGGAGGATTGGGGACTGGAAGTTCTGAAGCTCGCAGTGCGCTGAAGCTGTAAGCGGGGAGCACGATGACCATCGACAACGTAGCTTTTGCTGTCGTCTCTCCTGAAAGGCATTCGAAGGGGACGCTGGCACGTCAACAGACTGCCGACCGAGATCTCGCAAGCTGAAACCTCATGCAGAAACACTGTAAAGATCGACTGTCCGACTCCTGTGGGTGCTTCCGTCAAAGACACAGCTGAGGAGCAAGCCAGTGTCAACGCGAACCGTTTGTCGTCTTTGCGCAATTGGATCGATGGTTCGGCCTGCAACGCTGCACTCCCAGACGTCAGACTCCATTCATCTTAGCTGGACTGAGATCAGGAGAGTGGGAAGAATGTTGACGACAGAGAGAATCGATTGGCAGTAGCACGGTCACGAGCGAAGGGATTGTAATTGTGGCCCATTGGTATGCTCTACAGGTGCATTCGAATACCTGCAAAGCCTTATGACCTTCTGGACAATCAGAAGAGTTTGAGCCTCGATTTTTCACCGAGTGCTGTAAGGAGCACTTTTTTGACGGAAGCAAATTGTACGGAATTGCGGGAAGGGAAAAGCAGTTGAAGTTAACGGACAATTCGCGACTTGACCACGAGCGCCTGTACGCACATTTACATCCTTACGCCCACTGCTCACGGTCCCCTCCTTTTCTTCTTCACCACTTCGGTCATCCTACAAAGCGTCCTCCCTTCTTGGTGTTGACCTTCGCTAAAAGTCGGCTTTCTCTGTCTGAAACTATCTTGATTTTGTTTGTCCATAATGCCCAAACCTCGTAGGGGACAGCCAATATTCCCTTCTTTCACTTTGGTTGTTTCGCAACACTGGTGGCTGTTCTTTCGCTTTCCATCCAGATCGACAATACTTGTTCCTCCGGCGTACCAACCCCGTCCTCAGCGTATCTCCGAAGTTATTGACCATGTGAAACTCAACCCACTGTCTAGTGTAGAGTATTCCCTATTTGCATCCACAATTCAGTCTCACACACTTGTTTTCATATAGCCAAATCCCTCTATCACCGTCGACGCTGGCGCAGAAGTTCAAAACGGAGGTCCTGAGGCTCTAATTGAAGATCAACCTGAAGTACGCACTTCAAGTTTCATTCGCCATAGTCTTGTACTTATTCCCATGATTGTCGTGTTACATCCTCTTTTAGAACGTTAACTCAAAGTGCACAGGCTCGGACGCAATCACCGAGCCCGTGTCCATGCGGTTGCAGCCTTTGTCCGACGATGCTCTGGGTGAGGTTAGTGCGCTGGCCCTAAATGCTGGATTTGACTTCAATGGTGCCGCACAAAATGACCGAAACAACGGCGATATCAAAACTCCAGTTAGTGACGCACTGCCTTCAAATTGTCAAAGCCTATCAACTGATTAATTAGGCGCTTTAGGCGGGACCTTCTTGTTAGCCTCCGATGTCTCTTTCTTGGAACTTCAGTCCTCAACTTGTTTGGTGACCACATCAGCTGTATATATCTAACTTCCATTTCGACTGCGCGGAGACAAAAATCAAGTAACCCTCAATGTAGACAGTGTATATAGTATAGAACTTCTCCGTGCAATGTACATATATTACATATATTCGATTGACATTAATACCCGGAACAAAATGATGAAGGACATTATGGATGAAGAATGTTTCTCTCAATGCTGAAAACTCTCATGTCCCTTTCATGGTTGGAAAACTAAAACGGCATACATTTGCGGGCTCATATTATAGGTTGGCAGCCTTCGGGTTGAAGCAACCTAAAGCTGGATATCTGCACCATTATGCTCTAACTGAAAGCTGGTTCGCCAACTCACCGACCGAAAACTGTGCCTCCCAAGAAGTTTTATGAGGCCTTCCTTTCGGCGGATGACAATTAGCATTGAAATGTATCCGTTGGAGAAGCAGTCTTTAATAGCCGAGTGTTCCGAGGCATGCCAGTGCGTAAGATTGACGCCATTTGATTCCGAGGGCTGGACTTGAGCATTTGCTAACAGATAGTCTCACACTCGGGCTGAGGATGATTCGTGTCTGTCCTTCACCACAGATATTCCAGATCTTGCACAATATCTTAATTTCTGGGGTCCAGAAGGGCGATGTCTTCGACGGAGGGAGAGAATCGGTAGTAGTGCGAACCATTGTCATGGTCAGCTAGAGTCTCGGAGAGCGAGTCGGATGGAACGCGTTGCCGTCAACTTGCAGTTAGGATACAAGGCTAAAGTTATTGTGAAGCAAGCGCCACGATATACTTGACCAAGTGATTTGAACAGATTTGGATGAATTGTGAGTTCCGAGTTCTCGCTTGTCCTTTCGATCGAGCTATATGCATCCTGCCTAGTGCCACAACTCAACTTCGAGAGGAAACAAGTCAAGGTAGTGATCTCGTTTTATTCTTTGAGGCTACTATTTGACTTTGCGAGCATTTTCGAACCACACAGAGACTGGGTCTGTTTTTCTCCATCATTTCCTGTCTCTTCAAGTTGGAAGCAGAACTCGGAGATGCGAATAGAGCGGCCATTTGTTGTATTGGTTGGGGGCATATAGTTGATATGCTAACGTGGGTGGCATCCGCAATTTCTTGTCATTATGATCAAATATCAAACTGCTTTTTGAGAGGAGTGGAAGAATAGAATCCAAAGAAGGCCTTCGTGACAGTTTGAGCTTGCAGATAGACGAGGTAGTGTCCAGGATATCGAAGGAGGGGCCAATGTCACGAGGGGCTAAATTTTCTAAAGTGAAAGCGCACCCGGGTGAAAATCTGAACTTGAAGTTGTTGACTCGGAAGCGTTACTACTGCCGTTGATGACTTCATACGCCACTTATCCTGAGGCTTACTCAACAGCGACATTAGTTGTTTCGTTTACTCTTCCTCTTCCATTTCTTGAGGAGAAATGTCTAGATGTCGGTGGTCTTCACCGTAAGCCAGTCATTTTATGCGTAGACGGCTTGCAGTATTTTGGGGGAAGGGAGAGGGCGTGACAAGTGTAGTGCCAGTGCCAGTGACTGAGATCCGCAAGCGATCTGTTGTGGTTGAGACTGGTGACCAACTTCAACGCGCGGCACAGATCTTCACCCGGTCGTCACCTTTTCCACTTCAGAAATTTGAGTCGGTCTTCCCTCATCTCGAGATTTCGTGCACTCATTTCTGAGTACTTCCTGGCTCTATTGGCGTGGATTTGAAGATTTGTTGTTGAAAAGGGGTCTGGAGGACGAAGGTTTTGGGCGAAGGGTGGTCGTCACTCAAATTCAGTGGTCTCGAGTTGTTTTTTGCACTCCAAAAATTCGATTTTCTCAGCGGTAAGGCTCAAGCATGGTATCTTGTTCTTTAGGTGATTGGGGTAGGATGATACTGGGGAGTTGAAAAAGGTACGCCAGATCTTCTGTCCTCTTGGTTTTGCGACTGACTCTGAACCACACTGACAGGAATATGACCTCATGATGTGTGCCAGCACCGTCTCCGTAGTCATCCGTGCTCTCTTTCCCTGAGGGACATGCTAATAGGAGAAGAAATGGTAGTCTATGATTTCATGATCAACTAGGGATACGCACATACGGCAGAAAGTCGTGCAGACGTAAAACTCCACCGCTGTCTGCGGAACAATGACCGTTCCTGGGCACCAGGTGGTATAAGTAGCAATATCTTGTAGTGTCTAGGTCGCAGAGAGAGGGGACTTGAATTGCGGAGGGGAGACGTTTGTGATGTTGAGAATCGGATATTTTGTTTGGGGCCATTAGTTGGTACGTGATTTGCAATGTCGCGATCTTCTGACATGTTCTTGAGTTGCAGGACACCATCAAACTGGTATTTGCGCAGCAGTACTCTTTTTGAGGATTATGAGGACTCCTCAAGGACATCGACTATGTTGGATCAGAGGCGAAGAAGACCGAGGAAGACTGTCGATTTCCGCAACTTGATACTCTTGTGATTGCTATCCACCTGGTTGAAGCAACTTGGATGCCCTCATTGCAAGATACATCGGAGTGGAGGAGTGTCAGAAACTTCTGTCCCGCTGTACAGGATGTGGGAGAGCCGACGCAATCGTTCAACCGGGGAGTCTGTAGGAACATATTTTCATATGGCTAGGAATCTGACAACGACCATCATAAGCCGTTTGATCTTGGAGTATGGCCCCCGACTGCGCTGCAACGTATACAGGGTGCCTTATGATTCGCAATAGTTGGCCGATGTCTTGACGATGCTTCTGGTGTTCATTCTCTTGCATAGCTTCTTGCTGTTTCCCCCCCATGGGCTTGATTACGATGATTCTTCACTCTAGCACATTGGTGCCTCTGTCTTGAATATTCTTGTTTACATGCACGCTATTATCTGGGAAGGGGGAATCGTTGTTCAATAGGGTTGAGGGGAAAAGCTGAAAAGCTCACGAAGGAAACGCGTAAGTGTGTGACACTAATTTGACGCGCCAGTCACGTGTTAGTCACGACGTGTCGGTACCGTCGGGTGAGTCACTCCTCTTGTTCGTTTTGTTCTTGACACACTGAGAATTTTCGACAGGAGAAGTTGGGTGCTTCAATCGTGATCATAGAAGTGTCGGTGGAAGATACCCCTGCGGTTGGTGAAGACGAATTTCAACTCACCCTGATCACACCTGAGGAGATCTGGCATTGGAACATTGAGTTGGAAGGACATTGGCAGGGCGATATCAGGACGGCCCCCCTTTGATGGAAAACTATTCTAGAAGAAGGAGCTCATGGGAAAGAAGGCGAGGGGGCGATTTTTGCGCACGTCAAAGGACTCAGATCCACTGTTCCCCACGTCAATCGCCGCCAGCCCAAGGATCACGAAGGCAAAAATGTGCCGGCAGCTAGGCGCCAGCGATCAAGTGCATCTGCAGCTTCAGGCTCTGAGGACACGTGCGATGGGAACGACTCATGTTTTTTTCGATCTTGCGCGGGTCTTCCGTTTCGAAGTGAAAAAATACTGAATTTTCCAGCTGGGCGCGATCTTTGCTTCCATCGTTTTCTGCTCTTTTGTCACGCTGAAGAGGTCGACCGAACAAAGTCGCGTTCATGTTTTTCGACTTACCAAACCCCGCAAAAGACCCCAATACCTCCGTCGCGTCTTCGATCAATATCGTTTTTTTTCATTAGATTCCGCGACCACACTCTCAAATGAAATGAAAGAAGACTAATTTTTTATCATCCCAGGGCGGCAATTACCCTAACTCGTACAGGATTTTTCGCATAAGCCTGAGGTCCCCGTCACGTACGTCACCGTCGCTTTGGCTTATATACCCCGCCTTCGACTCGACTCTGTTTCATCATCCTTCCTCCCGCACTCATGGATAACGGCGAACTCCCCAAATACCCATCCTTCAGTCTCTCAACTGCGGAGGTGCGATATCCGGTCGATCTTCCGGATGGATTGGACGAGCTCCATGCTTGCCCTCACTGTAGTAGCAATGGCTATGCTGTAGATGATCATTTGGATCTGGCGGCGCAGGAATTTGATGCCATCGACTTGGCTGTTCGTTCTTCCCCCTTCATTACTGCTCTCTAATATTGACGTAAACATACCGCAGGACGGTTCCGCTGATGACGAGGAGGTCAGTCCTCCGCCGGCGGTCATGGCTATTGTAAGTACCGTTTTTTGACGTTCGTCTGTCTATAGAACCTCACCGGAAACCAATGTAGACGTTTGTCGCGACGAATGAGGACAATCTGACCGCGAGAGACATCTTTCAGTCCCTTATAAGCCCTGCTTCAAGGCCAGGTCAACAGTCCTGTCTTGCCATTCCCCAAGATCTCGCTGTCGAGGTCTTCAAGGTGCTTTGTTTCAATTTCGCTTATTTCAGACGCTCACAGCATATTTTCTCAGATGATGAAGGAGTACATATCCTTTAAAGCGCAAAAACCTAGGCGCAGATCGCATAGCTTGAGTCTCGTTGAGACAGACGTGCTGAACAAGGCAAGACCGTTGAGGCGCAGTAGGAGCTTCTCATGAATATGCGCGATTTTCTATCACCGACATCTTGGGTCTGATCATCATGACCAAAGGCTCCTTTCAGCCCCCTTTCTTGTGCGACAAGCAATGATTTTTTGTTTCTGAACAGCTACACGTCCATCGTCTATCTTGCGGAAAACGGTTCTTCCTTTTTTCACCTGCTTTAATCTCTCATTTCAATGCGTGATATCATTGCTTCCGTTCCAGTAGTTATATGTAAAATTTCTTGGTATCGCATAGTACACTGTCGATTGGTCACAGAATAAGAGTACAAAATGATTGTCTATAGTTAATCGGCATCAACTACCAAGCCAGCCCGACCTCGACGAATTCTTTCCTCAATACCACCAGCACCAGAGAAAACTTTCTTTTGCTCAGCGCTAAGGAAGCTGCCCATCCCACCCGTCCGAGCCCGAGCCCTGTCTTCTTCCTCGGCCTCCGCTTTCTCAATCGCTAGTAGCTCAGTGAGGCGCTCTTTACGCTCCACGGTCAACGAGGATGCATTCTGCGACATTGCAGCAAGGCGTGCAGCTCGCTCTTCCGCGGAGGCGGAGTAGCCGTTAGATTGTTGCTGACGAGGGGGCGGAGAAGAACGACGTCGTGAAGGAGGAGGAGATATACGCGCGCGCTTATGTTGAGATGGGGAAATCGCTCGTCCATTTCTTTCGTATGCGTCGGGATACCTACGCTGATCGGGGCTTCTGCTTCTCTTTCGTTCTTCGGAGGTCTCATCCGAACGAGGATATCCGGGAAGACGACTCTTTTCAACTCTACCTCTCGGGCTCCGGCTGCGTGATCTATACCGCAGACGATCATAATCTTCTCGATACCTGTCAAATTCTCTACTGCGCGAGCGCTTTCTCGGCTCAAGACTCCGGCTCCTGCTTCTATCGTCAAGGCGAGGCCTTCGTGGCGGCGGCGAGCGCGAGTCACGACGCCTAGAATAGCGTTCGTCAGGCGAGCGTGATCGAGAGTAACGTCGATGTCGGTCGTCATAACGGTCCTGATCATATTTGACCTTGTGCTCTCTATGCTTGTCCTTCTTCGCCTTCTTCTTGTCCTTCTTGTCCTTCTTTTCTTTGTCCTTGATTCCCATCTTCGCCTTCAACTCTTTGAGTCGCAATGGGTTGGACCTCAGTTGCTGCAGTGCCGCTTGTTCCTGTTGCTTGATCGCGAGCAAAGGATCCTCCCGAATTTTCGCAGAGATATCGCGCACGGTGTTGGCGTTCTGGACCGCAATAAAGTTTTTGTGCGCAGCGCCAACCTATCGCGTGTGTTAGTTGACCATTCTTGAAGTCAGACAAGAAGCGACATACCTTCTCATTCTCATCACCGGTGAGAAGCTTATCGACCCTCTTCTTTCCGAGTAAGTAGTCCTCCAAGTCGTTCTTGTTGGTGCTACTCCCAGTAGCTGGGGTCGCGTACATCCATTCTAGTTTTTCCGTTCGTTTCCGGCCTGTTTGCTCTTCTTGCAGTCGCTGTAGCTCCTGCAGCTGCCGTTCCTCCTCTTTCTCCTTACGGAGTTGGTCCAGCTTCTTCTTCTCCTCGAGCTATTAACGAGCAGAGATTAATTCGGTTCTTGATCTTAGAAATGGTAAACACATACAGCTTTCTTCTCCTCGAGCCACACCCGCTCCTGATTCTTCATCAGGAGCGGATGCCAGGACTTCTTCATGTTCAAGTCTCCGCCACCCATTTTGAATAATTTTCGCTATTGAAGTGTCTCAGAGGGTGTGGTTGGGTCCAACTGTCCAATGACGACTGTGTCGAGACTATGCCAACACTTGGAGTTGGCGAGGAGGGAACGAGTGAATGAGTTAGACACCGACAGCGTCGCCGAAAGCTACTGACATCGTGTTTACATATGTTTGGCTACGGACCCTGACATAAGCGCCGGGTCGTACGTCCCCGCCGCAGTGACTATCGCACACTCAAGGAACGTACACGCTGGCCGTTCACCTACTCTAATACCTTTTGTCGGCTTTGTCTCGGGTTTTCTTGCTTTCTTGTCCTGTCGGAAGGATACATAGTATAGCATGAGCTCTAATCAGGATGTGGACGTGGACGAGCCGCTGGGCGACATAGAAGCGGGCGAGCAGGAGCCTCTCCACCAGCAGTCATCACAGCCAGTGTTCGTATCATTTTGGTTTCGCTCCGGACTAGGCAACCCTCTCTGACTTTCCTATCCACCCCTCACTTTCATCTTTGTTCTTTATTGGCGTCAACGACGTGCGCCCTGGTGCTATGCGCGGCTACTACGACTATGTTGAACACAAAAGACCGACACGCTCACTTTACGCGCTGACTCGCCAGGAGATTACGCGCGGAATCGCGAATCGATTCGTCCATTCACGGACGTATATCTTTCTCTATCTAGGGATGGCGGCCTTGTCCATCACTACCGTGGTCCTGAGCTTGCAGGAGGGATGTCCGGGACTTGCGTTCTACATCCTCGAGTTTATCATCAATGTGACGATGATTGCGGAAGTGAGCGTCCGGTTCGTGGCATTCGGCCGGGTAAGTTATCTGTAGTACATTGGTCACTTACGACAGGACTAACACCGTCTATTGTTGACAGCAATTCTGGAAGTCCCCCTTCAACGTTTTGGACTTAGTCCTCACCATGCTCTGCGTAGTGACTGTGCTTGTGATTGTGTTCGCCGGTTGCGGGGCGACGAGTAAGGAAGAGGAGGTGCTCGATACGCTATTGCTGGTTGCGCGAAATGTGCTGCAATTTATCCGGCTTGCGGCAGTAATGCGACAGTGCGTGCTGCTTTAACATTGTTCATCAATCTCGCCTAACCCATCTTGAATTCATAGATCCGGGCAATCCATATTCACCCGCCCTCGCCCAATTGACCTGACCGCAGCCCGTCGGGCAGGCTTTAGCACGCTTGATCTCGACTTACCTGATGACGTCGAAGAGGAGCTTTCTCGATCGGCGCGTGTGCGGAATCCTATCCTCTTCGACGCGGACGAGCGAAGACTGAACGAGCGGGGTGATGAAGAACGTGGTCTCCCGCGACCAGCGTCCAACAAGCCAAAACCTGTACAGCACGTCGACGATCGGGATCCTGAAGATGTTTGGGCAAGTCTTGGATAAATTGATAGACAATCTGATATAGACGGAAGGACCGATGTGCATATTTATTCACGCATTATCTGTTTCACTCCTTGATACATTACACTGCATCCTGTCACGCCTAGTCTACACATATGGTCTATCCTATCCTTTATTTCTTTGCGCGTTTATCCTTTCTTCCGACTTGAGGACGGATCCCATCATGTTTCAGCTTTGGTCCAGTCAGCCAACAAGAAGCCGAAAGCCATCCGTACGTCACTCACATTCACAGCATACTGATGCATCGCGTCCCTCCTCTATTCACGCATCAACACCATCAAAAATCCTTGTACACCTCGAAGGTGCGACGCTCAAACTTTGTCACGTTTTTGAACACTCGGTCCCGCCATTCCGTCGATGTTGCGGCCTTCCACTCCGGCTTTTCAAATACTGCGGTATTTGCATATTCGTGCAGCGCGAGGTATTTCGGAGGCGTTTTGAATCCGTCCGTGCCCACGAGCTTCCCACTCGCACCTGAGTCTTTGAGAACGAAACGGCGTGTGCGCAGCCATCCGGGTACCTTGCTCAACATTGGGATATGCTCCTCGTCGTACCATTTGTTGAAGTCTGTTTCGTGCTCCGGTGCTACCTCAAGACTAACCGCGACAAGCACCAAGCCGTCGCCGACTGTGTAACCCTTGAAATCCGGGCTGACTGTCACAGGCACTGGCTCGTATACTGAGTAAATGCGCCGTTCGAGATACTCCATGCGTGCGAGAACATCCTTCTCGCGGTCGCTGCGTTCCCGTCCCAATGCCTTGTATGCGTCGAGCTCGAGCGTATCGAGCGCTGTGAGGTCGTAAGATGCAGCCCATGTCGGCTTCTTGCCGTCCGTCGCTTTGAAGCGCGTCCCCGTATGAATGTCGGGTATCGCCATACGCAGGGGAATGTGCACGTTCTCATACCAGTCGTGAAACTCGCTCTCTGGAAGCTTCTCGCCAGGTTCGGTGAACACGAAGAGCAGCGCTTTCGGAACGGATTGTCCAGACATCGCGGATTAAGGACTTGATGTGGACTCTGTTCAGGCCTACTCCTCGTAAGTCGGTGAACACTGTGCGATGAGTAAGACTGGTACACATTTAGTTGCTGAGAACGAACAGCTACATCCCGGTTCCCCGCGTTAGCCTGAGTGCTATACTTATCCGTATTGACCTGGTATTACAATTATGGAACGCTTGTTTCATTTCTTTCTTTTTTGCAAGGCTAGTCAATATAAAGTTGAGCTAATCTGACCGGAGGCGTCTTGTTATCCTTTCAGGACATTTATCATGATGGTTTCTCTTAAATCCGATTTCACAACAACGCCTTAAGCTTAGTGGAGGCGCATCTACCGTCGAATTCTATCCGTACAATTGAATCGACCTCTGTGTTTGTAGTGCCTTGTACTGTCAACCGAACGTGGATCAACCTTATACACCGTTAACTATAGCAGACTAAACATAGATGGAGAGGCGGTCTCTGACGCCGTATGTACGCGTGAGCTAGAAGGCGCCCGCCCTCTTCATCAGGGAAACTACTTTCTGCTGAAAGTGACTTAAGTGTTACTTAAACGTCCTGAGAGACTGAAGTCTTAAATAAGGCAAGCTTCACTTATTCATGCATGTCCTCCCATTATTCAGGACAAGTTGGCTGAAATAAGTGCGGGCTGGCTTAAATAAGGAAAGATGGCTGAATCAGTGCTCTAAGTGTTTCAGGCATTCAGCACCCCAGTGCTCCAGTGTATCATCCTTTAATTACAGCAGTAGACAAGTGTTGTAAGACAAATTGCAGTGCTCAAGAGTCTAAGTGCATAAGAACGATCCAAGTATTTCATTGCATCAGAAATATATAAGACAACATTATTTAGCTATCAGTGCCTCAGTGTTCAAGTACATCAGTCATCTACGCAAGACTAAGCATAGCAGTCGCTATGAAGGGATCCCCCACGACATTACCGTGAACCTCTGCCGTGACGGGCAGTGGCAGGTCACACTTCGCTGCCGTACCTTCAATTCTGCATGTTCTTTGGCGGACCAGTAGAAACGAAGGCTGCTCTGCGAGTCGATGGTAATATAATATTGAGCGCACGGACAGAAACGAAAAGAAGAGGCTCACCAGTGATCGATTTGCCCTTAGAAGTCTACGCAGTCCGTAGCCGAATCCCATTTTGAAGCGTCGTCCTCCTCATGATCACCATCTCCACCTAAATCCTTGTCCTCGCCCTCGCCCTCGCCTTCGCCCTCGTCCTCGTCCTCGTCCTCGCCCTCGTCCTCGCCCTCGCCCTCGTCCTCGTCCTCGCCCTCGTCCTCAATCTTCTCAACGCCCTCGTCCTCGTCCTCGCCCTCGCCCTCGCCCTCAATCTTCTCAACGCCCTCGTCCCCGCTCTCGCTCAGGTCGTCGTCGCCCTTAGCATTAGCATGTTCGTCCTCTGCATCACCTTCCATCTCGCTTCTATGTTCAGCCCCCTCACGCTCTTCGCCCTTATCGTCGGTTCCGTCTTCCCAATTATCAGCGCCTTCGTCATACGCTTTCTCGCAGGTCGAATCTGCATCTACACCGTCAAAATACAAGGAAAAGTCCCTGCCAGTGATACCCGATCCAACAAGTTCGGTGTTCTTTCTCGTGTCGATATCTGTACTGGCATCGTAAGCTAGGAGGCGGGATCGAACCTTTTCCCAGTTTGATTCAGTGAAGAAAGAGGGATTCGACAACAAGTTAACATAGTCGTCCGTATGAGGCTGCCACAGAGCGCTAGTGAAATACCACTCAGCGCCGCCAAGTTCTTCTTTGATATTTTGCAACCGAGCCACCTGTTTATCAATGGCAACCTTGACCTATCCATGAGAAGATCAGCGGATAAGGACAATATAAGTACTGAAAAAATAGATACCGCTGTTGCCGCAAGGGCGAGGGCACCGATAGGCTTTCCTATGGTGTTTCTGTCCAGTATTTTATGCCGACCCATGGCCAAGACAATGTGTACGGACAACACTGAGACCACAAGGTCAGAGCAGAACAGTCCTTGCTTCTGTACATTTAGGGTCAATGCATGGACACAAAACGCAACAATAAACACTCTTTTACTTACCCTCTCCATACTATACCAGCTTTCCCATAGAAACGGTTCGGCTTTCTTCTTGTCAACTAGCGTCTGCAACGTCTTCACAATTGCTTCGTTTTGCATTGACTTTAATTGTTCGCCGCTGATAAAACTGGCAACTGATTGCTCAGCTTTCTCAAAAAGTTTCTTGCGCCAGCTATCAGAGCATCTCTGGGCCGCCTGAAATACGAGGATTGCATCTCAATTTGGTAAAGGTAACTTGAGAAAAGTAAAAATGACTCAACTAGAGAACAGATATCAGCGAACTGAGTTTCGTAACTAAGTTCCACAGAATCAAACACTTTCCCCCACAGTGAGCTGATGAGCTTATTGTCCGGGGTTTGCCATGGTGTGACGGATTTTCCAACTGCGCGAAATAGTGAAGGTAATAGAATATGAGTCCAACCTGCCTGAGTACCGGGAGGGAGACACTGGTTCGTCGCCCTTTTCCTGCCTGGCACGCGAGATCCTTCCCTTCCTTCATTTCGATCCTTGTCCTCAAGTCCCACTGATGTCTGCATATAAGTAAATCAACAAAATATGTCATAGAAATGAATTTGATTCGACAAACTGAGCTAGTAGTCCGAGAGACTTTGCGATGACCTTGATAAGCCCCAGTCACTAACACTTCGGGTCCGGGGGTGCAGGATGCACTCTTCATTGCAAGCGACGGTGCCCGAGGTGCTAACGACATGTTTCGACCACCAGACTATTAAGAAAAGAAGGTGAATGCTCACATTTAGAGTGTATCAATCGACTCTCACTTACTTCATTATCAGCCACAAGCGACTGCCTCTTGCGATTAGAGGTAGCGGATCCAATCTCCGGCTGCAACACGTCAGAAAGCTGTTATCCAAGGCAAGTGAGCAGATCGAAAAGAAGCACTTACCGTCGTATCGGCCTCAGGCCGATAAGGAATATCAGAGGGGTTCCTCTTCTTACTCAAGTCCTTTCCGCCTGATCAGATACGAACTTAAAATGCCGGTTACCATAGAATTGACACTTACTGTGGCACCGGCCGGTGTGTCCATGTCAGTCAACAATGACTTCTTGATCTTGACAGTTTTATTAGCCAATTGAAATGGCTGAAAATAAGTAAACATAAAATGAAGGAATTCATTGCACATCAAGGTAGAAGAATTACCACATTAACCTGAGAGTCGGTGTCTGGTGGCGACTTCCTCTTTCCGTTCTTTGTGACTGTGATTTCCTATTCATATGCACCCATTAGCGATCGACTCAAAGTGAAGAAGGAAACGAATAGTTGCCACAGGAGAGCACCGGAAGTGAGCCTAGGGTGCATCGACACTCACACATACCTGTACACGGGGTTCCAAGGCTAGTGATTGCACCTTACAACCATAAATAAGGGGGGAACGAGAGAAGTTGAAATAAGATAGACTTACCGGTGCGCTAAGCTGCGAATTAGCAGTTCTCTTGTTTGCATCCTATCAAAATACCAATTCAGTAAGCAATGAAGGAAGGATGTACCATGAAGATCACTGTCTGGTACTCACCTGTCCACCTGGTTTTATCTTGTGGTTCTTATCCTCGAGTACGGGAAGGGATTGCTCAGTAGATTGAAAAATGTAAATGATATGACGTCGCTTACCGTTGAAACCTGCGACCCGGAAAGAAGTGTCATGCAATAACTTCCTTTTCTTCGAGTTGACGTTGCTGCTACCTCCATCCTGTTCATGACACGGCAGTTGGCAGATAAATAATAACGAAGGAATATGAACAAACAGTCATGGAGTAACTGACATGAATCGAACAGTAATCAGTCGGACTCACACAAGCTTGAGCCGGCCTTGTTAGCCTCTTCGGATCGCTTCCACCCTATAAACAAGTTATTCAGACTGCACTTGCCATTCTAATGCTCCATCAACTCACTGCATTTGATTCCGAATCGACAAGATGTGCCTTCTGTTGTACGCTGATTGTGCTATTTTTTACACCATGATAGCTTGTAAGGGTTATTGTTTCTCCTTCATCCTCCCAGGGACTTAAGTTTTCATCATCTGGCAATGGGATGGTGTGTCTGGTGTAGCTTTGCGTCAGCAAGACTCATAATACAGTGGTAGCAAAGACAAGAGCGTCCGAGTCAATGTTGCAGGTGAAGGACTTCCAAGTTGGGTCTCGGCCCGGGAGTGTCACGCCGGTCACTGGCACTGCCAGTGCATCCGCTGCCAGTGGCAGGCTCATTAGTCGTAATCTAGTACTAGTCGGGATGATGTTTAATAATTGAGTCTAAATCAAGCTTCGCACTCACTATTACATCGACTTGACAGTACCAGATACTGATTCAGACGCAATGCAAGATTCAAACTTCAAACTCACAAATTGATCCTTTCTGAGACTGGCAACTCAAGACCTCCACCCTCTTCACCGATGAAAGTGGAATCATCTGTGTTGCGAAGCGCCCTGACAGGGCGTTTTGTCTTGTTGTTCCGCCTTGACGTAGCGGGCGAGTCTATTATGTCCGTTTCTTCACCAGAAAGACTCTCGTTCGGTCCTGCAGGAGTGTGAAAGAATGCGTCGCTGGGAGTGGCGGCAGACCTGGACATCTTTGCGGTCTGCACACGTGTGCGAAATGGAAGTTCACCTTTGGAATCTTCCTTCCTAGCCTTTTTTGCAGGCTTCCTGTTTGGCTCATCCATACTCGCTGCTTCGCATGAACGTGAGTCACAGTGTTTAACCTCCAAGCTTTGAGATCATCTGAAAATGTATAGGCAATGTTACTCACGAATATCCAAGTCTTCGTTGTGTCCATCTTCACAACCCGATACGTCTTTAACATCGTTCTTCGAGCCTGTTTATGCTAGTTCAAATCTGTGTCATCACTGATCTAAAGTTGAAGACTTACTACTAGCTTCGCCTTTTGGCTTTCTACGTCCACGTTTGCCAGTGAGTTTGGGCACTGTTGAGCCCATCTGGGTGCGTGTCTCAAGAGCCTTCGACAAGTTGTTTTCAAGCTCTACGGTCTCTAGCATCGCTGCTTCTTGGTTCTCTGCTGCAGTCACCTTCTTGCGAACCTTGTCAGCTGCCTCTTGTTCTTTTGCTGCCCGTTTTTGCTCCGCAGCGAGTTTTTTCCTCTCTTTCGCAACCGCGACTTGCTGGGCCGCAGCTCTGCGGAAAGCTGCCCGCTCTTCCTTCTGCTTTTCCTTCTCTTCCTTCTCCTTCAATGCCTCATCCCGCCTTTCTGCCTGCCGTACTTTCTTTTTCTCTTTTTCTTCCTTCTCCCGCAATATCTCCTCCTGTGTTCGTCTTGTTCTGAGCTGTTCAACTACTGCTCCGGGGTGCTGATCGCTGTTCTTAGCCCTTGTCTGTCTTCGAGTTGACATTTTGTGCAGTGTTTTGAGTCTTGTATGAGGATAAGATGGATCGAAGGTGCAAGTTCAAGATCAGGGAGGCGGGGGCGTCTATCTTAGACAAGTTGAAAATTTACGCCCACTACTGCTATGACTAATTTTAACTCCGAGTCAGGTTCACTCAGGCTCACTGGCAGCCTCAGGCTGAGGCTCAGGTGTGAGACCCAAAGACCCAAGACGTGTACTAGTACTTCTACTGAGGCTACATTCAAGTTGATGCCAGCGACACGGAAAAAGCACGATCCCTTTCATTTTCCACCAACTATTCGATGCACCTTGCCCGGCTGTAGTAGGACGTTCAAGAGTCAATCTGGAAGAACAAGACATGAATATTCAGCTCATCCGACGTCATTCATGGCAAGTTCTACTGCCAGTGGTAGTGGTCATGACTATGATTCTTCACCCATTCCAAGTCGACCCACACGAGCTCCAACTTTTCAAGTTCTCCCTAGGTTGTCTGAACTTCCAACAGAAAGTCATCTTGAGAGTGGCTCTGACTCCTACGATTACGATATCTCCATGCTTACACAAGATATCTCGATGCTCAGTATAGTAGGCCGAGACGAACTGCTTCGAGACCTACTAGTAGGCGGACCTGATTCTCAGTCACATTCTGTCATTGGAAGTGATGACCGTAGCGCGTCCTCTGAAGACTTGGACTTAGACATTGGAGATCATGAGGAGAGCGGGGATAACTTGAAGGTGTATCACAGATACTTGAATGGTGCGTGCCATGTTTATTGTCCTCGGTTTACTGTAGTACTCTGACACCAGACACCGTGCAGCCACTCCATGCGATGCAGAAGGAACCTTCTTAAAAGACGAAGAACCCCCCGTTCCTCGAAACAAACCTACATCAAATGATTGGTTTCCCTATTCGTGCCGAGCAGATTTCGAGCTCGCAGATTTTCTCTATCGAGAAGAGCAAATGTCTGCTGGTAACATAACGAAGCTTCTTGGAATCATGAAGGCATATCAGCTAATCCACCTCGCGGATAATGCGAAATCTGGCGGATATTCTGATTTCGACGCGACAGAGCCTGACGAGGACTCGGATTTGGATATTACTAGTACGCTGCTCGATGGAGATGCACAGAAGTTGTACAATGTCATTGACGCTACGAGAGTTGGTGATGTGCCTTGGAAATCCTTCAGTAACTTCTATACGAATGACAATGGCCAAAAGGCAACAAACGAGAACTCCGAGTCATGGAAGAGGAAAGAGTATGATGTATGGTATCGGGATCCTTTGGAAGTGATCCGTAATTTGGTGGATAATCCGGCTTTGGAAAGCGAATTCGACTGTGTTCCATTTCGTGAATATCAGCCAAAGGAGGACTCTGATGCCAGTGACAACAAAGAACGAGTGTTCAGAAATTACATGTCCGGAAATTTTGCTTGGGAACAGGCTGTAGGTCATGACTCATGAACTCGCAGGAAACATACTGATTATCCTTGACTTAGAATAAGATCTACGCCGAAGATAAAGCAGTCCATGGATCTATGTTTGTCCCGGTAATCTTAGGGAGCGACAAGACAACAGTCTCTGTCGGAACTGGAAACAACGAATACTATCCGTTATATCTCTCCATCGGGAATATATCTAACAAGGCCCGGCGGTCACAGAAATTGAATACAGTCCAGCTTATAGCATTTCTAGCAATACCAAAGAGTGTGTACCATACCATAATATTTGATTAGTTCTGACACATTTTGCAGCTGAGCGGCAATACGAAAAGTCGGATGAATTCCGCCGCTTTCGACATCAAGTCTTTCATTCATCTATATCGAGAATCTTGAGACCACTGAAGAGCGCAATGTCCATGAACAAAGAGCGAACCATTCTCCGGTGCCCTGATGGTCACTTTCGTAGGTCGATTCTCGGACTCGGCTCGTATATAGCCGATTATCCGGAACAGGTGAGTCTATGCGCAATATGCACAGGATGGTGCTGCAAGTAAGTACCGTCCTTCCCCAACATCGCATCCGAGCCCGAGAAAATGGCTTAATGTGTCTTTATAGATGCACAGCACCTCACAAGAACCTAGATAATCCGGAATTCTTTACAAATCCTCGAACAAAAGAGCTGCACGAACGATTGATAGAACAAGTCGATGATAACAGCATAAGTAGAGCAACAATTCGTAAAGAGTATGGGTTCCACCAAGATATTGTGGTAAGGGTTCCGAATTCTCCATTGGATGTGCACTTACCACAACGATAACCCGTAGCCCTTCACCAATGACTTCCCGCGTGCAGATATATGCGATCTCATTTCTCCGGACCTTCTGCACCAAATCATCAAAGGCGTGTTCAAGGATCATCTTGTCGAGTGGATATGCCAGAGCTTGACCACAACAGAGCTGGATATTGTGGATAAAAGGTGCTATTCTCTTACAAGTAGAATAATATGAGTCTCAGTGCTAACTTTCGCATAGAATCAGAGTCGCTGCTCCTTTTCCTGGTCTTCGCAGATTTCCCGAAGGTCGAGGCTTCAAGCAATGGACAGGTAATGATTCAAAGGCACTTATGAAAGTATATGGTCTTTTCATCTCGTTCGACGCGGTGGTTTGCTGATATTTGATGCAATCCGCTTAGGTATATCTTCCGGCTATTGTGGGCATTGTGCACGATGATATAATTCACGCATTGAGTGCATTTCTGGACTTCTGTTACCTTGTGCGTCGGTACACGATAACAGCCTCGACTCTTGATCAGATCAAAGCCTCTCTGGATCACTTTCATCAATATCGGCAAATATTCATAGCGAAGGGCATCCGGGATAACTTTTCGCTGCCACGACAACATGCCATGACCCATTATCCTACAATGATCCCTCTCTTTGCTGCACCTAGCGGGTTGTGTTCATCTATAACAGAAAACAAACACATCTACGCGGTCAAGCAGACATGGCGACGTTCAAACAAAAATGATCCTTTGGGTCAGATGATTACAGCGAACCAACGACTCAGCAAACTTATTGCGTCGAGGGCAGACTTCAAAAGGCGTGGACTGCTGGACGATACGCTGGCTGAGGCTACGTGGAAAGCCTTGCGAGACGTTTTGCGGAAAAATATATCAGAGACGGTCACGGATGACACTGAGAGGACCCGTAATCAAAGAGAGGAAATGCAACATCATGGCGTACTATTTGTAGGTGCAGCCAATGATACAGAGGACTTCTTCGATGATATTGCGGCCAATCAAGAGCCAAATGAAATTGCAGATCTGGACGATTCGGAAGGTTTAGCGGATGGGCCACAGCGTGGTGCGGTTCATGGCAGAGGATTTGCTGAATGCCAGTTCCACTTGGGTGGCAGAAATGACCCTTTGAGCTTAATGCTAATGGCTTCGAGACAGCGTCAGTAACACGTCTTTCTGATGCTGCACATCTAACTTCCTTGTTGTCGTCCACACAGAGTCCAGCAAGGTGTACCCTAAACAGCTCAGCGCTCTTGCGGCAAAAAAAGGCCATCCAGAGCTCCGACAGCTCCGACAACTCATAAAAAAGTACTTATTCAACAAGTACGAAAGGTGCAACCACAACTCCGATTCAGAGTGCTCTGCTGGCATGGCCGAATCGGACTACAACAGATTTGAACACTTTGAACTGGATATGAGCAATGACTTTTCAGTTTTCCATTCGGCCACCGCTTTCTTTGCCTACCGTGGTGAATCGATTCCCATAGAACAAGCAATGAGGGAAGTGATTAGGTCTAGCCCCTCTTGGCGTGGAAAACCTCGACGAGATGCAGTTCTTGTTCGAGTTAGCTCCGGCAAAAAGGGATTTGCAGGAATGAGAGTTGCCCGTGTTATGCTTCTATTTTCCTTCACCGACAAAGTGGAACGTCACGAATGTGCTCTCGTCCAGTTTTACAAATGCGTTGGAGACTCGCCTGACCCAAAAACAAGTATGTGGATAGTCGAACCAGAGTACGAGTTCACGACCCCTACCTCTCAATCTGTCGCAAGTGGTCCTCAACAGAGTGCCAGTGGCAGAGCCACCTACCGCTCTAAGAGTTCGAAGTTTACCGTGATAGCTCTAGGGGATATCTTTCGGTTAGCTCACCTCCTTGGGGTCCCGAAGGGTGATGAATCTCCTCCGAAATCATTGGAACCGGAAGGTCCTTGGACTTTTACGATAAGTTTTATGTTAACAGATTCGCTGATATGCACATGCATGAAACATTATACGAAGCCAGATAACTTGAATAGAGTTAAATCCTATTTCTAGGCGTTAGCATGCCTGTGAGTATGTTGGCATATATGACTATATAATTTGTACCTTGAGAGAGCACGGCAAGGGCATGTCAAATATGATTTCAATGATTAGTATTCAAGTTGTGATGAGGTCATGGCGGTGTACCCTCCAAAATCCGAACTTGAAGTTATCCTTGACGAGGAGTCGGCGTTAGAAAACACTGGCAGTGGCACGCCGAGTCCGACTCCGAGTCGGGTTGGCACAGTACCACTGGCAGTGGCACCATGACTAATTTGATTTGATGTATTATTCCATTATAGTGACCGCAGGCCCTTAAGTAGGGCCTATCATGAATGATGGCGCACTTAGAATACATTGTAATTTAACACTACTGTAACTTGAATGTAATTGTAGAACTTGAAAGCGCAGAATAATTTTAACAAACAAGAAAAAGTGCAAAGGGTATGATCAGATTGAGATATGCCGAATGACGGTATTGTGAGGCGAAGTGTTGCTTGAAAGACTCTCAGAGGGGAGTGCATACAGTTACAGGAATTGTTCAAGTGTTGATACAATATGTTGGTGATGGTTTTTATACAGTGCTCCGAGTCCGAGTCGATGGGGGGAACCGCTTTCGAGAATCCGAGAATCCGAGTCGGAGGCGTTCCGAGTGTATACTATTAGTAAATAAACTGATAGTACTAGTCGTAGTAAAAAACGGGCCGAGCTTTCAAATTGCCGGCACTCCGAGTCAGGCTCAGGCTCACGCAATTCCGGAACTTGAACACAGTGCCCTTCCTTTGAGCGGGAGAGAGAGAAAAAGCGAGGAATAAGTAGAAAAAGCCGGGTTCATTGAGTCGCGATGGCCGGGAACAGGTGGGGAAAGCGTTGTCCTTGATGTAGTGCAGGACTAGGTCATGCCTGGTACCCTTGCCCAGGGTTGATCTCAATGTGAAGGGTTTATTTTTGAGTGACGTTTGGAGTGCTCCGAGTCGGCGGGTGTCTGCGTACACACTGGCAATCGACACTGGCACGTGAAGAGATAATGGGAGACCGGATCCGGAACTTGGCAATTGAAACAGAGAGGAGAGTCAGTGCACAATATGCGGGCCAAGTGAGTATTGAGTGGTGTGTATCCCGTCCGGAGTTGTGTGATGATCACACACTCGTTCCGGCTCCGATCCTTGCAGATTCTGCGAACTGCCCGAGACGGTGCAGTGAGGTCAACGGCGCGCAGTTTCTTCCCACTCTTCAATCTGATCCACTCCGTCTTCCAGCGCAAGGAGGATTGGAGTTTCCGGTCTGCAACATCGGGATGCTTCAGGCGTCCAACCTATCTCGAGTCGGAGAATTGTGCCGCGATTTCGGCTTTCGCGTCCACTCAGGCTTGTTCGCCGTTCGCGGCCATGTCTTCGTGGCTCGGTACCCAGTGAATAGTGATTGCCAGAGTGGTTCATTGCTCAGGCTGCCGAAGTCGCTGGATTTCTGCCCAGAACGTTCTGAGTAAGTGCTGGCCCGGTTGTGCTTTGGGTGTGTGGATGACTTGAAGGCCAGGCGACTTTCCTTATATGTCTCACTGGCAGTGCTGTGGCGGCGTGTCTACTACACGCAGACATACTACTTACTCAGCCTACTAGTAGTAGCCTGGTCTGGGTACGTTACGAAAATAGCTAATAGTACTAGTACCGCAGCCACTCAGGCTGCAACTACTCTATAAAGTATGACTTGAAGAAGCTTCAATGCCAGGTCCTCGCCCTTTGCCCTCCTCGTCCTCGCTCATTCATCTGAAAAGTAGTATGTCCTTTCCTCCCGTGTCACTATCCTTCCCGCATTCAACTATTGTCTGCTCTCCCATTCCCCTTATTATTACTGACTGTCTCTTGCAGCTTTTATTCACAATACGATGAATCCGGGCAACCGAGACCGGATGAAGCGTCCGAGTCGTCCCGGCGGCTCACTGGCACAGCAAGTCAATGCCAGCCTCAGGCTGCCAAGTGGCAGCTCTTTGAATTTGGAAGTGAGTTATGTCTTGGCGTCTTATACTACAATTTCAAATTTGTTATCTCACATCCAACTTGGACTTGAAGTCATCGCCGGTGGGCCGGGCTCAGGTACTAGTATGTACTGCTGTTTAATTGAAATTTTCACCATGCTGAATGTCACCGATCCCCCATTTACCTCAATTAGCCATTTAGAAGGCCAGTGGCGACACTGAACTCCGAGTCGAGTTTTTATACCTGTCAGTATTATATCGGGATTCGGTCCAACCCTCCTCTGGTTGGCAGATCGAACCATGATCGGCGGCGAAAAGAGGACCATCAACATCGGGGAAAAGAAAAGTTCTTGAACGTCCTCGACAACGACTGCCCTCTGATCGGGCAATGGCCCGTTTTGCTACCTATATTTGAAGACGCTTTTGATCGCTTTCACGTCAGGCATACCGTGACATGCATAGATATATGCAAGATTGGATATCATAAAGACGGGAAGGGGGAAGACGGGAGGTCAGATCCTGTTGTCGTGTGGATTGGAGTAATACCGTCCGAGTTGGAGGTGCTTATGCCCTCCGACTACGAGAGGCCTGTTGGTGATGTTTATTGTGAATGCGCCGACGCGATTAGAAGCTCCATTCGCAAGCGCTGGACATTCAAGTTATCAGGGCGGTTCGAGGTAGAATTTCGCGAGGCCATAGAATTTCGTCATGTCGACACCGACGAACAAGCTGATCATGATGCAGACCCCCTGGTCTATATGGCTATAAACCAAATCCCACCTGAGACGTATGTCCCTGTACCTGATGTTGAACGACCGAATCCCGAACCTCAACCGAACGCTGCACCTCTCAGGGAAGTGGATGACGAAGTTTGGGGTCAGCTCGTCCTCATGCTGCCACCCGTTCCTGACCCCTCACAATCTGATCTGGGATCATTCATGCAACGGATGTTGCACAAGGTCCAGACCACTGTCTCACACGCTATATCGGTGCAACCAGGCGTTGCTGTCAGCCCCCGAGGAAAGCGATCGTACGGAACTCTGGGACTTGTTGTGCAGATTCCAGTTCAGTCGGAAGGACAGGAAGCCAGGCTTCTATCGCACTTCATAACGTGTCGTCATGTATTGCTTCCAGACACCATCTCACATATCGACAATAGAGTCGAGAACGCCACCGCCTACAACTTGAAACGCGTGCAAATTGCACCTACGATCCACTACGATTATGTTTACAAATCGTACCTGAGTTCGGTGGAGGAGGAACTTCTAGAGAAATTGTTACGCCATGCACAGACCCGGGTTGACTACGTACAGGCTATAGCAGACGTGCAACAAGTAAGGAGCGAACTGAACAACTTCAAAACTCAGCTTCAGACATGGCATGCGGATACTAGTGACAACTCAAACACCCTGGTCATCGGCGCAGTAGTCTATTCGCCTTCACCAAGGCGCGAGAACTACCGGAGCATGTACGACCGCGATATTGCTGTCGTCCAGCTGTGCCATACCGTAATGGCTAACACAGTGGTCCCATACTATAACGTTTTGAACTTCGGTATCTACGCGCAGGACAACACTATTTTGAACAGGATACGAACATTTTTCAATGAGCAACATGAGTTATATCCCGAAAATAACTCGTTGCCTATCAGGGCCGATATCATCCCGAGCGCTGAGATGAATGTTTCGATCCCAGTTATAAAAGCTGGTGCTTCCACCGGTGTGACAGTCGGCATGGCCAACCCTATGGAGGCAATCTCCTTCGTCCGCGTCAATGTGTGCTATCGCAACAACCGTCCCACATACATTCTCACGTATGACCAACACCTGTACTGGACCGTGTATTCGCCGCTATCGGACGTCTTCTCGACAGCAGGTGATTCTGGAGCTGTCGTCGCTGACTTACGAGGACGGTGGGGAGGTCTCGTCGCATCTGGGGTCGGGGTTGATGAAGATCGACTCGACATAACATATACAATCCCTGCTTTCGCAATCCTCGAGCAACTCTATAATGAGGCTGAATTCCCCAGAATTATAATACCTCAGGCTCAGGCTGACACTGACCCGGACTTGGACCCGCAGCCTTGAAGTTGACAGCGAGAGCAAGTCCGAATCGACGTTGCCTATCTATTTTTTCCCCTTCACTTGTCCATCTCTCCACTAGCATACTGGTTTTGTTGGTTTTATTGCGTGCCCTTACTTAGTAGTTGCAAATTGTGATACAAAAATATCATGATGTTCCAAAGCTGTTACAACTTCAATCTTGCAGATCAAACCTTGAAATGGGTAAAGTTCTAGTTCAAGTAGAGCTCCAATTGTTGAACGTAAAGTCAGATTGGGCATAGTGACTTATAACGTGAACTTGAAGGCATCTAAATCGTACTCAGCCTAAGTAGTATCACAGCCTCCTGAGTGATTGCCAGTGCTATCTTCGACCCGGAGTCGCAACTCCGACTCGGAGTCGGAGTCACTGGACTCCGAGTCGTCACTGGCACTCCCAGGCACTCCCAGCCTCTGAGGCTCAGGCTGCCACTGAGTGCCGGCGTGGCAACTTGAACACTACTAATATAAGAGCGCTGCCAGTGTCTTCCACTGGCACCCCCACCCTCTCAGGCTTCCCACTATCAGTTGGTAACAATGTCGGATGTCGTGCAACTTGAATTTGACGTATGCCCTTCTTTCAAAGTTCATATATTGCTATCCGTATTTACCTGTTGCTCTCAACTCGAAGGCAAAGATAGTACCACTCCGACGCGATGCCACTGGCAGTGACGGCGCACAGGCTGACTCCCACTCACTGGCAGGATGGCAGTCGGAAATTTACAAACTAATATACAATGTGTGTTTTGTACTATGCCACAAGAATTGTTTGGTGGCCTCTTACTAAGTTATACTGACATTCTGCCTTTCGCTTCTGCTCAAGCTTTCCAACCTTACTCCTGACAAGAGAGACTTCATCCAACAATTGATGCAGCCAAACTTACCGACTAGTAGCAACAACAATTCAAACGCCGAACTTGAAGTAAAATGTCTTGATATTTCTTTTAATCTGCCATGATGTTGATGTGTTCCCCCTTCTTACTTGTTTCAACACTGCCTGACATCAAGATAACGTTTGTTTACGATGGCAAAAAAGTTAACAACCGAGTATGTCCTGTTCTCATTCTCCCTGTTCCATCTCTATCTCACTGGCAAGCAGGATTCTGCCGATGCTGCGGTTGCCTCGCCAGTTCGCGAAACGCAATTGTCAAAGATTGATGACAGCGTAAACGTATGTCGTGCTACTTTTGTTTGTTATCATGCATAATGAATTCTCATCGTCTCATCTAAAGACGTCCAATGCGCCTCCAGTAGACAGTAAGCAGAAGTTGCCGCCACGAGTGACACAAGAGACGTCCTCGGGAGTGAAACAACTCAGCCTGAGTTCCGGTATCGCTACAAGCAAGGAAGACTCTCAGGCTACCGATACTGCGGTGGCCGCGCCAGTTCGCGAAAGCAATTGTCGAAGATTGGTGACATCGTAGATGTATGTCGTGCTATGTCATTTGCTTTTTCCCCAGCCATGCTGATTTGTTACCGTTTCCCCTTCTGCCTCCATTAGACGTTCAATGGACCCCCAGTACATGGTGTATGGCCGGTACCTCTACCGCCGCCACTGGCAGTGACACAGAAGACAATCCCGGATACGACCCTTCTCACAGACAGTTCTAATATCATATCATTGGAAGCGAAAAAACCTGTGAAGACTCGGAGGATTTGGGATCTGAAGGATCATCTCAATTATTACTGGGGATGTCCGACCAACGCTGTTCCTGTCGGGCGTAGTGGATTTTTTGTGGGACGCCAGGGGAACATTCCGGGACCGCATAAGCGCGAGAAAGCGATGAAGCACATAAACGTCCTTGACAACAACTGCCCTCTGATCGGGCAATGGCCCGTTTTGCTACCTATATTTGAAGACGCTTTTGATCGCTTTCACGTCAGGCATACCGTGACATGCATAGATATATGCAAGATTGGATATCATAAAGACGGGAAGGGGGAAGACGGGAGGTCAGATCCTGTTGTCGTGTGGATTGGAGTAATACCGTCCGAGTTGGAGGTGCTTATGCCCTCCGACTACGAGAGGCCTGTTGGTGATGTTTATTGTGAATGCGCCGACGCGATTAGAAGCTCCATTCGCAAGCGCTGGACATTATCAGGGCGGTTCGAGGTAGAATTTCGCGAGGCCATTCCTCAGTCCTGTTCCGCAAGTGGGGTGGTACCAACCCCTAATCCCCTGGACGACGGAAAACCTCTCGAACACGAACAACTACCTGGCCCCGTACCAGCACCTGGACAATCACATGTAGTCGATGGCCTTGCCGCTCCCGCGTCTGGGTTCGGAAGTCTCGGCCAAGAAACCAAGGACCCGACAGAGAACGTTTCCTTACCTTGTTTTCGACCACTGGCACCTGATACCATAATTCCGGACAGCACGGCTCTCGTCCTTCCGCCCGATAAACTATTGATTGGAGACCCCAGTAAACCCAGATCTCCTGAATCTATAATTAAGTCTCTAGAGGCATACACTTCAACCCTTCGAGGAACAAGCATAGGAGTTAGTGGTCAGGACACTTTCAGTACATGGGGTCCCATCATCAAATTTCAGGGGTTGGATAAACTGTTCAGTTTGATTAACGGACATGCTATATTTTCCGCCTCTAGTGAAACTACCATCAACGAACTAGTGGACGCCGTTGAAAACCCAGCTGACGAGGACCAGCGTGTATCAGACGTCGAGGACAAGCGTGAACTATATCTAGTCCATATTCTACCTGATGCCTACCGTTCCTTTATCGACAACGAATTCTGTCGAGCGTTAAATGAGCTTGGAAGACAAAGGCAGAGATGCAAAGAACGACTTGACAAACTGGAATTGATCTCGAAGGATTTACAAGCAGATGGTAGCGGAAGCATCGCAGTCCCAAGCGCTAAGTATGCTCCTTATGGTGGAATGACAATCAACATTTCCCAAGAAATCGAAATAGCCTCTGCGCTCTCCAAATCTACCACTAAAGCAATGGGGGACTATCGCGAAATCCATCGGAAGGTTTACGAAAATTTCAACCTACTCGAACCTAATGGGACTCGCGCTGGGACCATTGGCTATGTTGGCTATTCGCATTCAGGCTCGCAGACCTGTGCCGAGATTGGGCATGAATTCGGTTTCAATTCTGAGTTTGCCCTCGTGCAGCTGTTCGACAAGAAAGTCAACGAAACGAACTTTCAGTGTAATGTCATTCACTTCGGGCAGCATCCTGAGACCAACATCGAGTGTATTCGGTCGGCCTATGGAAAAGCAAAGGTTCCGTACCCTACGAATGAACGTCTCGAAATCAAGTCAGGGTATATCGAAAGGTCGGATCAATTCAATCATGAGATTGCGGTGTTAAAGGCTGGTGCTACCACTGGTGTAACAGTTGGATATGCGAACCCGATGGAGTCTGCGATCTACGCAGTCATAAATAGGACACTCGGCGGCAACCCGACGAATCCGCCACTGGCAAAGTTGAAAAAAGGAGCTGCACGCCTTGTCTGGAATATACCTTCAAAATACGACTACTGTTTCGCAAAAAGTGGTGATTCTGGTTCTCTGATTGCTACCTTGGACGGCAAATGGGGCGGAATAATTACCGAAACTTGTGTCAAGGGTCTTCAAGTTAGCACAGGTGCTGACAACGGCGATTTCACCTACGCGCTCCCAGCATTCGCTATTGATGAGATGCTTACCTATGCCAAATTTCCGCCGATCGTTGTACCAACGACACGCAAGGACTGACTCTGAACAATGTATCTTTACTTTGTTAATCTGTCTTTCTTCCGCATTCCTCCACTACTATTCTTACTAGTTTCATGCTTTTCTGCTTTTGTTGTGTGTTGTTGTACGCTAGTACTAATGGAATATCTGTTGCGAACTTGAGTATTGAGCCTGAACGACTCTTGTAGTAGCACTACTATTCTTAGTAGCAGTTTCAAACTGAGTCACTGGCACGCCACCACTCAGATAGTAGTAGCCTGCCAGTGAGTACTCTACGTAGTACTACTACTCGCTTCAAGAAGAGGACACTCAGCCTGAGGCTGACACTAGTACTACTACTACTACTACTAGTAGTAGTACTACTTCTAAATCTGCAACTCTGCTGCCTGAAATGTTAAACTCGAACTTCGAACCCTCAGGCTCTCGCCACCGCTGTGACTGGCTCCTGACGACGCGATCCAGGAGCCTGAGTCCCACCTGCAGTTGTGGTCATTGTGTCTGGCGCTGCGGCCTTACTACTAACAGTGTCACACCTGTATCGTCGTCTCTGGCAGCTGGCACTCAAGCACACCGGTATCAGGAGTTAGGTCAAGAACTTGAAGAACAACAAGAAGTCTCGGACGACCCAGGTTGCTCGCACCAGTACCATACTACTCATACTACACTGGCACAGGACCGAGGTAGACCCACGCGGGTTGACTCCAGACGTACTCGCAGCCCGAGACGTAGCCTGAGGTCTTCCGAGGTTCCAAACAACATCATGCAATTCCAGAAACAGCATGATGCCACGCATTGTACTCGCAGCAGTGGTATCTCAAAGTTGCTGAATCAGTGGGACCAATTGCATCGACACCAACCAACATCGCGGCGAACTTCTTATAGGAAGGACTTGACGCCATCCCACTCGGCTCCTCCAAGTCAACGATCTGACAGCGCCGGGGGAGGGCGAGCTCAGTCTATGAGTCTCTTAGACAGCCCGAGGGGTAAGGCGATGGAGGCGCAAAATGGTCCGGTGGAATATACTCTTGATAATGTGGAAGGCCCAAGAAAGGAACCTGTCTGGGGGTCAAAGCTGAGATCAACGAGTCAAAGTCGGCTCCTTCAGGTATTAACTTATCTCAATTGATATCTATGGATAATTGCTTATTAGCGCAATTATAAGCCTTTATCGCTATGGCAACTCTTAAACAAGATATAATTCGGCAAAAGGATATACACAGGTGTCTATCTTCCGGAACGAATGAACACGACGAGGCCATGCAAAATAGTTGTGATTTAAGTGTATTGGATCCTGCTAGGACGGGAGAGCAAGGAGGGCAAGAGACAGGACAGGATGCATCAGTCGTGCAGACGGAAGACGAGGATCTTCGTGCAGAGGTAGCCGCTCTGAGAAACGAGGTGACGGAAATGAAGAAGGCATACCATGCAAAGTTTCAAGAACTCACGAGACTTAGCGAATCCTTCAGTAAACAGGAGAAGCTCGTCGAAGAGGTTTTTGAAACTGTCGATCTATTATGTGAAAGTGTTGATGGGGTATGTAATGGTCATACTTCTTAACATTGATTCTAAACGTCTGACAGTCTTCATCTAGAATCAAGTGGCGAAGGATGGGGTGACCTTGAGGTCTTTCCTGGAGGACCTTCAACGCTATGTTGTTCACGGCTCGTTTTTCCTCCTTCCCTTTGAGAAGTCTGAGAGGGAAGCTTGCCTTCAGTTCCGAGGCCAGCGAAAGATAGAATGGATGAGCTTCAACCTTCAGATGAAACATATTTTTGTGAACTATCATAAAACTCTTCATGGCGAAGGAAATTCTCTCCGTCTGATTCAATCGAGGTCCCCATTGGGAGAAAGTCTATATCCGATGGACGAAAGAACGCGCTTTCGAGAAAGAGGACCTCTGCCCAGTCTGCGAGAGCAGAAGTACTGTCTGAATTACACTGACAACAAACTCGAGCTTCCCATATTTAAGTCTGGGATATTCTATTTCTTCATCCCCTTGTTCCTAGCCCATTACGTTGCGTATAGGAACCACATCGAACTTCTGGACGAGATGATTCACGTGTTCCGCAACCGCATTGAACTGCACGAGAGGGAAGGAGGATGGGCAGGAGGATCACACGATTACCAGACGCCGGCGCAAAAAGCGTGTATTATTTTTACCAGCAACGAGGATATCTATCCGGATGGGTATGATCGATGGCCATCTGTGGGGGCGATTGATTTGAACCGTTTACTGATATTGGTGAAACGCGACCTATCGGCACGGGAGGTGAACAGCAAAAATATCGATGTCAAACTTCAAGAGGCAATTGCTGTTTTCCAAGGCAGCGATATGCTTGCGTCCAAGGACTTACAGAAGGAATTGGAACCAACTGTAGCGCCCTTTCGCCAGCAACGTATGGCTGCATTCGAGGGGCACCGTAAACGATTGGATCGAAGTATGGATTCGACAAATCTACGAAAGCAAGGACCTGAAGTTCATTCATCTGGCTACATACGTGACCATCGCAAGCGTGCCCTTCCGGATCACACAGATGTTATGGATGATCCTCAGAGGAAACGTCCCCGCAACTCTGACAATGAAGTGGTCCCTCCCGAACCCCAGACATTGAACTTCTATTCTTCGGCTTTGAATAAGGCGGAAAATACCCAGAGAGCTCTAATTCATGGATATACGACAGTGAAAAGATGGCTCGCGATAGTTACCAATGATGAAATCTTCAAGCACGTCGTGAACAAGAAATCTGTTATGGGCAAAGCACTGAATGCGATCGCACATGAGCGAGAGTGGAGTGTCGAGAAGATTTATGAATCCGCTACAAGGCTGTCAAGTCTGTTCGCTTCAGATGCCGAGGAATCCGACGGGACGCCCCTCTCAGAAACCGAGAAAGCAAAGTTCACAGACGCGTTTCGGGAGGTGGTCGCAGGTGTTTATGAGGTCAGCGGTGATCTTTTGGGTCCTGACTTACCACCTCCACCAAATAATAATGGGCAGTTGAGAATTGCGGCTTTCATCTCACGCGCGAGGGCTTGGACAGAGCCCGAAGAAAAACAGTTGAAATCGATAGTGGGATGTGCTGAATTTGATCATTTGAACATGGCGTAGTATGTAGCAGGGAAATTTGAACGTGTCGGATAGTATCGGGTTTTCAGAATGAGATAGACTGTAACTTGAACCAGATGTACGATCATGATTGCAACTGCCCATAGTACTGTAGCCCTTCCTATACATTTTCACATAGTACATATTGCTTTTTACTTTGTATACCACTAGTGCTAGTTATAGTTTGGTGAACACCCAGGGAATGGGTGTGCTGGATAGCATGAGCAAACACCTGTCATACTATAATGATGATGATGATGAACGAGCCTGAGCTTGAAGTCTCAATACATGCACAGTAGTAGTAGTAGTTGGCAGTAATGAGTGGCGGCTTCGACTTCTATACTGAATCTGCTGATGAACTTATCTTGTACTTGCCATTTTACTTAAACTGTGCACGCTCGTGCTTAAATCTCACTTGAGCCTGGCTTGGCGCCTGATGTACAACTTCCCTCCTTATGCACTGATTTCGTCCTGAAACACCGTGTTCTAAGGCCATCAGGCAGCCAGGCAACGCTTCAGGTAGGCATGGCATCGCTTCATCCCATTTAAGGAAGCTTCAGGACGCGCCAGGACGCGCCAGTCGCCGTAAGCAGACGGAAGTTTCCCTGATGTTCGCGGGAAGACTGATCGATATATTCCAGCCTGAACAGTTCACACCATATTCCAGCCGCTGAAGAGAATTGGCCGAGGAGATCCGCGAAGCGACAGAAACGGTATAGAATGGCGTCGCAAAATGAAAAGAAGCAGAGGTAAGTCGAACAACAATTAAAAGAGTACGAACTCCTAGCTCCCTCTTCATGAAATGATCTTCCAAGCCGGGCCATAGCAGGGAATCCACGAGCTTGAACCTTAACGCATAATTCGATGGACAGGAGTCATCGGCCACGCGACTGCTGTTCGCCCCTTTCTCCCCTGATCTTCTAACGGACATTTGGGGAAAGTGCGACCAGCCCGAACGCCAATCGTCGTGCTCGGGTATTTGCGCTCGGCTGGCAAGCGAAAGCCCTGTCCTCCGCCTGCACATGAACGACCCGGCGGACTTTGCGGAGACGACTGAGCGAAAACATACAGACTGCAAATTCGCTTGCCGCTCAAACGCGGTGTCATGTTTGCATGAATCTATGTCAAACAAGTCACGAGAGCATGAGTATCCCAGACATATGTTGTTCCGGATCGTAGCAAGAGAGACGCGTTGTTGAAAACGAAAACGATGAGGATGCAGCAGCTTAAGCATCGGCGAAACTGAATACATACGATGGACGGAGAGAAAGGTGTTCTGGAAGCCGAGCTTTGTCGAGCCGGTGCCTTCAGCTTGAAGCGAAAGTGGAGACGTAAGCCGGCAAGCCCAAATGAGGCATCGAAGTTCCGTGCGGAACATGATGATCGCCTAAAACATCTAACGCCACAATCTTTTTATGTAATAAATTATGAGGTATTCATGCCATAAATGGAGGTATGCACGGATGCACGGATGGGCGCAAGATGTGAGACATACGCGGTGTTAAGCTGAAGCTGATACGGTAAGTACAACGATGGCAGACGTGGCAAGCGGCGAGCAAAGCGTGGGTATACGAAATGGTGGAGAGTTTCATTCCGCAAATGCTGATAGAAGGAAATGAAATAGCGAAAATCGTGCCTCGTGTCTCGCATGCTAATACGATCGACGGCAAAGGAGAAAGACTGAATGAATTGAAGCATCAAGCAAAGAGTTTGCGCATTTGTAAAATCAGAAACACCCGATGTTCGACGGACACGCCCCTTCGTTACCGTTTATATCCTTTATCTCTTTGTCTGCTCCCTTTCTCTCCCCCTCGCTGCCCATGTACATCTCGTCTGCACCGCGGAACGCCATCGTTGTCGTCCTACAACGCTTCTGAGCGTCGGGAATCAGGGGAGTGTTGAAAGGGGCAATTAGTGACGCAGGGTCGTCCTTTGACGAGGAAAGAGTAAGGATTTGATCTTTTCTATTCCCAGGCGCTCGCTAATATACACTCTTTACTTTCTCCTAACTATCCATGTCTTGACCTCTCCCCATCGCCATCATCACGGACGCGCATCCTGGTCGCCGTCTGTGCTGTCCGCAGCTTCGAAACTTGTACATTCGTTCTGCTTCAACTATAGATCTGTTGTACAGCTTCAGATCCCGTTCATTGCCTTATACTTTCGGACGGATCGCGACAAGGACGGAAACGAGGGCTGATCTATCTTATTTTATTTCTCGCCTTGACGACTGCTCAGCTGCGGACGAGCACTGGCACCACTGCTGGTGCTTATTAGCATCTCTCCGACCTTTCTCTCCTACTCCTAGGTTCAGGCCGGATGTCGTCCGCAGTGCAGCCTGCTCACCCGACTCCAGCTTCGAAACAATGGTGGTCAAAGGTCCCGAGTGCAAGCAAGTCATCTACCGTCTCATACCGTTCGCCGAAACCGCCATCATCTGCGACACCTCCGACTCTTTCCAACAAACTCTCTAAAATTCCGCATCAGGGTGCTGTCACGGAGCAACCGCAGTCGCATCAGCCATCTCACAGGCCGCCACAGCGAGTAGCGAGCAAGCCCTCCCTGAAATTCAACACGCTCACGTCCGTCTTCAAGTCAAAGAAGAGCAACAGCCCGACGATTGTGCCTCCAGGTCCGATTTCGCCCCCTCTCCCTTTCCAAAATCCGCCGCCGGCCTCCCCACCTCGGTTGCGGACGAAGACAGTCAGCTCAGGGTTATCGTATTACAGTGGGGGGAGCGGGGGAGCAGGGCCAAAATCTCCAGTTAACCCGTCCATATACACCGTGCCATCTTCAGAGGATGGCACACTTGAACCGCTCACTCCCTCTGACCAGCTTTCGGCCCGACAACGATCGTCTTACCCCCACCAGTTCCACTATCCGCCGTCGCTGCTCACAACTTTCTCCGACCAGCAGGATGCATCTCGATATCTGTCATCTGGAGACCGTGCTGAACGAGACCGCCGTATTTCCGTTATGTCCGACCCATCTATCATTGATCCACACCTTAAACGCGATTACTCTATGTCCAAGACGTCGGCACGCGCTTCATCGTCTTCGTACTATGGCACATCGTCCCAGTACAAGTCGAAGCCCCAGTTGGGATCTAAGAACATTCCCCATGGGGCTTGCACCAATGAGCGTCGAAAGTCTTCAATGTATGTTTCATGTTGTTATACTCTTCTTTCTCCTTTTATTCCTTCCTCATTCGCGCCCATATTCCGCGCCCCGATTTCCTTATCTGGACTCGATATTCGACGGAAATGACTGATTAATTATACTTTCCGATAATAGTGATAGTCGACCAAGCAGAGAGATAGATCTGTCGTCGTCCTACGGAAGTTCGAGCTCGAACCGTCCCAAGTCGGCAGAGTTACGACTGGGTAACAGCATCCGCGCTCCTGATTCGACGAGACCGACTCTTCCGCATTTGACAATGTCCGGTCCTTCGTCCTCTGCGTTGCGTCGTAACAACAGTACCGTCCCGACTGCGCTAGGATCGGCTCGATCGGCCGCCACAGTTACGGCCATAAATTCCAGCTTGAATTCGCGTTCAAATTCGCCGGCGAGCATCGCTGTTTCTGAGAGTGGTCGGCGAGGACAGACGCCCACGAGGCTTGACAACGATTCTTGTCCACCATCATCTACACGTCTAAGCCCGAATATCGGCTTGGCATCAGGATCTGTCGTTCGCCCGAAAGCTTCAAGTGTCTCACAGGGTTCGAGCAGTGGGTCAAGTCAAAGTAACCTTCGCTCATCGTCTGGGACCACGACTCATTCTTCGTCGACTCTTTCTCGTACAACATCCGTCGGTAGCGGTGTCACTGGTGTCTCCGCGTCAGGGTCGGTCTCGAACGCCCGTGTTCTGCAACGCCAACCTTCCTCGTCCCGTATCCGTGGTGCTGTTCCTCCATCCCGCACGCCCCCGCCGGCATTCGACCTCCCACCCACTCCTGGTGGTCGGCCCCCTTCTCCCCTGACGTTCCGCTCGCCTCGTCGCACGAGTACTTCCTCGCTGAACTCGCCGTCATCTGCAGCAAGTGACGAGCAGTCTATTATGGCCTTTGAACTTCCTCCCGTTACCCCTTCCTCTGACGATTCCGCGTCATCGAGAGGAATGACCTTTGCGCAACCCTCACCAGGCGGCCTGGGAAAGGAGAAAGAGACTTTCGATCGTGGGCCATTCTCTTCTCTCAGGCATAATTTACGTGAAGCTCGCAATTCCCCTCGTTCAGTGACAAGTCCGGTGTCAAGCCCTGTTCGAAGTAAGGAAGAGTATTATTCTCGACCAGCTACTCAGCCGCTTCACTCAAAGTCTTCATTCACATCCACACATGCGCTTGTACATGCTCTCAGCGGAGGTGGACGGGGCGGAGAAACACCTACACAGCGTTCTGTCAGGAAAAGTGCTTCACAGACGTCAATCAGCGCTTTCATCGGACGGGAACGAAAACGTGTTGATTCTGCAACCAGCACTACGTCATCGACGCTCATGTCGGAGGAGAGTAGCTCGATATTCGGGAGCGTCGGGAAAACGCTCAAGAAGCAGCGCTCTTTGCATGCCACTCGCGGAGCCGGTCATGGAGGGTTGCCGATCCCGCCTTTGCCTCAGTCACAGCCGCTTCGACATGCTAGCTCGTTTAGCGCAACAAACGCTTCGAATGATGGATGCCTCGACGATAGCAGCCGCGCGCATAGTAAATTGGATAGCCCAGCATCGAATCTCGGTTCGCACCGACGCCCAACTACGTCCTCGACGCCGGTTTCTACGACTACAAATTCATCAGCGCTTAGTTCGCCCGCGACACCGCAGATGCAAAAGAAGCGCTCTCTTTTCAATCGCGAGAGGCGAGACTCCAACACCCCGAATGAGCGAGATCGGCAAGATGTGGCCAATATACTGCATGGCAACGAAGCTTCACATTCAAACGACAAGCGAAAGGCACATAATTCTCAAACATCTGGTTTAGGCATCAACTTGGGCATCTTCGGTGGACATTTTTCGTCCAGTTCCGGTTCTCATGCGGATCATCCACACGAACGCTCTCCTGTCTCGCCCAGAGACGAACCTTTGTCTCCGCAGCAAGTTCCTCAGTCACCGGAAATGAGAAGTCCATCACCTATCGCACCTCCTGCTCTCGACCAACATATTGTCCCGCCGAAGGAACTTGAAATGATGCTGCGTATGGAGTCCTTGTCAGACGTTCAGGAGCCATCTTCCCCACTGCAATTTTCTTCCATTGCAAGCGATGGTCCAGAGGACGAATGGTCGCTGGACAACTCCAGCGTCTTGGATACTGGAAGTGTCCGCTCACGGATGGGCTCCGTCAGTGATGCGTCTAGTGCGTTTGGTCGCTCAGACACCGCGAGCATGAAATCTATACCTTCTTCGCCTGTTGTCTCGACTCGTCACTTTGCAAGTGCAATAGGCTCTATTGCCGTGCGACTTCATTCTGATCGACCTTCTACTACTTCTCGCTTGCCGATGCGCAATTCTTCTGGCTTATCGCGAGATCTATACGTTCAGCGCGACGTTCGCCCTTCGACCGCTCAAACATTCGGTATGAGGACGTCTATTGAACACCAGCAAATTTCGCCTTCTCGGAATCAAGTATCAAACGGCAATGAGCTGCCGTCCGATAACGATTACGTACCCATTGCTCTCCCTCCACCTCCTAGACGGAAGGGAATGGCTGTCTCTTTGCCTTATAGAGATGATGAGCCAGCTATCCCTCTACCTCCCCCTCCACCACCTTCTCAAGGTTCAGGTCGACTTCAACGACTGGCCTCTCATGAGACCATTTCCACATACAATCCTAATAGAGGTTCAATCTTTAGGAAGCCGTCTTTCCTCAACATCGACGACGAGTTCGCAGACCATATGGATTCAATGTCTGCTGTTCCTGAGGATAGTTTCCTCATTTTAGATGGAAAGGATTCCCTAGACATTCGTCGTTCATTGGATTCATCAAACGGTGTATTATTCTAAAGAATGTCAATATTTTCCGCCTTTCGTTTTTTTATATCACTTCGCACCCCTGACTTCTTGTTTATTGTTAATTTGTAGTTTCGCAACCGCTCATTTGTAGTTTCCACCAGCCTTCGTTTCCCATCATGACCTGCATCCATCCACTTATATCCACCCTGCATTGCTTTCACTTACGGAGCATCTATCTCACTCACTATTTCGCTTTATCCCATATCCTTCGGATAAATTGTATACTAAACACCCCCACATTGGCTTATATACGGATCATATTGTCCACGGCAGAGGGTATTTCATGCAAAAATATATTGTAGCCATGGTCCAGGTACTAGATTAATATTACAATATGTGTGAATGAAGTGATTAATCAGTCTCGTTCGTATGATACCCTGCCCGACGCATGGCACCCAAACGATGACGAGAGGCGTTGAGCTCTTTCTCAAGCTTGAGAATCTCCACTTGCTGTTCCATCTCCCGCCTCTTGAATTCGAGGGTCGCCATGTTCTTGAAGTCTGGCAGGTCTTCTTCTGCCTCCTTGGCAGAGACTGCCTTCACTTGCCGAACAAGAGCCTTGCAAGCTTCGGTGACCGCCTTCGCCGCAAGTTCGAGCCGTTCTTGCGTCTTGGACATTAGTGAAGCCTTCACACGAGATGCAGCTACTAGCTGTGCTGTAGCCGCTGCAACCTCATTTGAGGCGACAATAAGCTGCTCGAGCGAATGTGTTCCGGAGAGCACGCCGTCAGCGCTCTCAATAAGAAGGTTGGTAGCGAAGGCCACTGATTTCGCAGCGGATATGAGACCCTCGGTCCAGCGGTTGTTGCGTTTGTAGAACTGTTGGTTTGTGCTAGAGCCACGTCCTTGGGCCACAATTTCTTTCTGCGATTCTGTTGCAGCTTGAATGAGCCTTGCAATTGCGTTTGTGATGGCGAGCGCAGAAGCAAGAATCGAGTCGTGTACTTGAATATCAACTGCGCTGAAGCGAGAGGAGTCACGAGGCCGAGCCGTGAGTTCTTGGAGTCGCGCTGTAGCGGCTTCAATAGCCTGTGCTGCTGCAAACATCTCCCGCTCAACGATGTCACCGATATCGCCGTTTGCCTTAGCCAGAGGTGACCCTTTGGCACCCTTCGGTATGAGTTTGTCGACCACGTCTGATAGTTTAGTGAGTGCTTCCCGCATCTCCGCATTGTTGCGTGTCGCAACCTCCCTCTTCGCCGGACTGCTGGACAGTAGGTCAAGCTTGTAAGATTGAAGATTGAGGAAGAAACGCAATCCAACATCTCCCGCCCCCTTCGCGACATTGACAATCTTATCACCTACGTCATCATCATTCGCTAGGCGCGTGATGCCCTTCGTGTTGACCAAAACTTCTGTCAAAGACTGAGCAAACTCATTCGCAGCTTTGATGACATCGACATGATCGCCACCGACTTCGCCACCAAGGTAAAGGTTGTACACGGTCGCGAAATCTGTTGCGTTGTTCATAGCCTTTTCGATCATAGACAGAGTATACTCCGGTGTGGAATTGAGGTTCCCGGCTTGCGCGGGAGATTCAAGTTCATAAATCGCATCGTCGACTTTTTGAACACAAGCTTGCAAGATCGAATCTATCAAGCGTAATGGCCATTTCATAAGTCAAGGTATTTCAATTTGAACGCCACCACTAACCGATGATCTGGTTCAGCTTCTTCCTATTATCCAAAATTAGTGTGTCGATTTGAGCATTCGTCGCCTGATCGACAATGCCTTGCGTCTGCAGATACTTAGTCCATCATATGCAGAGTAATAGATGAATTACCGACCTGTTGGGATTCATGGAGTTGTTGGATTGTCGCATCCATGCCCTCCTGCAAAATTGCAATCTCCTGGTCCTTTTCCTCTCTGATTCTCTCCACTTCGAGATTGTTTTCATCCAACTTCTTAAGCAGGTCATCAATCTGGATTTGTTTCGCCTGTAGATGACATTAAGTTAAGAAACTCAGGTGGCAAAAGTGCTGACAGCTTACCTTCAAAGAATCCTCCAGTTCAGACATCTGTCTGTTATATTTGGACAGTACTGTGGACACTTCGGAACTTTTAGACCTCGTTGCATCTTCGGCTCTTTCGTTCGCGAATTTGATCTCGCGCTTCAACCGATCAAGTTCGTCTTTGTGGCTTGCCTTCTGACGATCAAGATCAAATCGTGCACGGTCTCTTTCGCGGATCATGTCGGCCAACTCAAGATTTTTCGCCTTGATATCCCGCTCCATGCGCTCCATTTTATCAACAGCCTCCTGAGCTGAGTTTGCCTTGAGTTGCAACTGCTTGAATTTGGACAGCATGTCGAGATGTTCTGTCCGGAGCTGGCTGTATAGCTTTGCGAGAGCTTCGTATTTGTTTCTCCACAGTGTGACCTGATCCTGTAGTTGCTTAATCAGTTCGTCTTTCGATGCCATTTGAGAGCCTATTGTAGCCGACATGGAGCCCATTTCACTCTCAAGGGCTTTCACTCTCTATGATATAGAATTAGCTCAAGCAAAACTCAGGCTTATAAAATTCGTACCCGATCGTATTGCTCCAGCAACAATTGATCACGCTCATATTGACCTCTCATCGCCAACAGCTCACGTTCAAGGTCGTTCACGCGGGCAGCAGCTTGATTGCTATACTGTGCAAGTTGTTGCTGCATTAAATTCTCTTGAGCAAGTCTCTCCCTTTCTGCCTGCTCCCTCTGGCGAGCCTCGAACTCCATCTGTGCCGCGAGCTCTTGATCCTTACGCCTCTTTTCCTCCGCCTCTCGTTGCGCTTGTAGTGCAGCCTGCTGCTCCTCATATTGCTTTAGCATGCGCGCTTGCTCCGATACCATAGCTGCATCTGGAGCAGGCGTGGCAGGCGGGGGCGTTTTGACAGCAGTTGTTGTAGGACGAGCAGGAAGATCGGGTGCACTTCCGTTGTCTAAGAGATTAGGCGGCTCCTTCGTAGACATGTCAATTGAAGTCGAGATAACAATAATGATATGAATAATCTCACATGGCCGAGTTTCGGAACGTTGATAAGACCAGTTAGATACTTAAGGTTTGAGCATTCGTAGTAGAATTTACGAAGATTGTGGTGTTGGGCGGCATATCTCTCACGCAATGGCTCCAGTGCGTCGATATCATCGGTTCCTATAATCTACTTCAGAGACCAACCATAATCATATTATCGTACACTTACGTCGATGCATTGCACGCAGCATACTCGTGATAAATCGATATATGCCCCAGCTCTCCTTCACAAGAGGGACAAGTGCTGAGATTCTGCACTCATTGTTTGCGGAATTGCGGAAATGCGCAAAGATCATGCGCTGGAAAGAGTCGATTTGATCCTGCAAACCCATGAGGTCCGAGATAGTTTCATAACTGTATGGCAATTGTCAGTGCCTGTAAATTCCGAGCTCAACCGAAACATGCGCACCCCTCATTCGGGTCATCGATACCTTTCAATGTTACATATTCCTCATATTCAAAAAGACCATTGAATTCAGGTCGAAGGCGATGGAAGCGTAGCTTCGACAACAAGAAAGCGACATATGTTCGAATCAAGGAGCCGTAGCCTGGACATTTAAATGAGAAGACGGGCTAGGAGTACAAAATGGAGTCTCACCTCTCATTCCATCAGAATTCACAGTCCGAGCACACGTTTCCAGCCATCCAGTTTGCCCGTGTGCTTCTTTGATGGTCTGAACAGTGATCAGACTCCAAAGCTCACCATAATCAATCAAAAAACATACCACGGGATGTCCCTCCTGAAGGACTTTGTGTACAGTGATTAGAGCCTTGAAAGTCTGTACTTCGTCTGATAAAATGGGTTGGACACGCAACCCTGTCCAGAAAGCCATCGAGCTATGGTAATCCCACGTATATACAATGCATTCTGCAACTGAGTTAGTACTAGCGTTGGCAATCCAGTTGTCTACGTACTTCGGACGTGCTTTTGCTTTGGTGCGCTCTCCTCTGTACTAGTGGCCTTCTTGATGTTCACAACCAACTCCTGGTCTGCCTTGTCCTTGTCAACAGGCCGGGTGGGATAGTGTACCTCATCGCCATCAATGTCATAATTCGACTGTCGCGTTCGCGAGCCCGAATACCTATCGAATATCCGTTTATTAAGTTAAGATTGCGTTAATATGGTCTTTTTACTCACATGTTGGTATCTGGGTGATGCAAGCCGATTGTTACACCGTAGCTGCTGCGCGTTCTGGGATTGGAGGAGGATGACCATTACATACCAGACTTTAATTAGTCAGCACAAAGTTTCCTGAAGATGACCGTGACACTGCCAGGGGGCAGTGGCTAATCTTCTTCACTCAAATGAACTTTTCATTCCTCAGATCTACACGTTCGTTCAGATCCTCTTCGCTAGGGAAAACTTGCTCGCCATCGCGTCAAAGAGCATTCATTCACCAAAGTCATAGCTGTCGCAATGAAACGGGTGGAAATGCTTACCGTGCAAAACATATGTCGGCTTTAAGCCCTACGATGATCCTGTTGGGCTTCATGCCAATATTCACCTTCACTCTCGGAACCTGGCAAATTCAGCGTCTTAAGTGGAAGGTCAATCTGATAGATGAGCTATCGGAAAAGCTTCAACGTCTACCCATGAGCCTTCCAGGAGTAATTAAGTGCGCAATCGTACTTCTGCTATGCAACCTCGATCACTTATGACCTTTTCATAGCACTGAAGCACTCTCAGAATTTACCTTTCGCAAGGTTCTTTTGAAGGGCCGATGGGACCATACGCATACTGTTCTCATTGGACCCAGAGTTCACGACGGAACGAAGGGTTACCATGTCATTACTCCATTCATCCGAAACGACGGATCTACCGTACTCGTCGACCGGGGCTTCGTTTCTGATGACTATGCTGACCTCAACCGCTGGCGTAATCCGCAGCATACATCTGAGCAGGTAGAAGTGCTTGGAATGATAAGGACAGCGCAGAAACGGAACCGATTTACTCCAAATAACAACCCTGCTAAGGACGAATGGTATTGGGTGGATGTAGATGCTCTCGTAGAGAATGCTGGAGGTCAGGCTGCTGGTGTGCAACCTGTTTACATTGAATCCATATTCGGTGAGAGAATCTTGATTATGGTGTAATCCATATTATCATTCATGGACTTTCTAGATGGGCATTCTGGCGATGCGCAACTGGCCATCTCTCGAGGGGAGCCAGTAGGTAGGGCACCAACGGTTGAATTAAGAAATCAGCATGCAACGTATGCGATTACTTGGTATGCACTCGCATCCATCAGTCATCGATTTCTATCTTGAGCTTTATTCTTTCATAGGTATTCCTTGTCAATAGCGACAACCTTTATGTTCGTCCATCTATTAAGACGAAGAGCCAAAGCACCGAATGCCCGGATGCCACGTTGAGGATGTCCTTCTATGTTGTCACAAATAAACCATCCGTATTCGATTGTAGACGTATAACTATATTTACAGCTCCCACCCGCCATGGTCCATCAAGAATGGAGGAAAATATACAATCCAGGACAGTTCCACTCTTACGTATTATCTTTCAATAGCAGGATCCAAGAAAACTCCAAAAAAACGCGAAGTTGTTATTCCAAGACCTGCATTCGTACTTTCTCCTGGATCTTGACCCGCCATCTGGACGTTAATAAACGTACGCTAAATGCAAGTCTACAAAGAGCATATCGAGTTAAACACTGTGGTCTGAATATTTGGATAGAAGCACTCACTCTGACAAGCTTCAAGTCAATTTTGCCCATCCACGTTAGCATTCAAGTCCAGGACACTGATTTCACTGGCGGAATCATCCACCGACGGCTTTAATTCTGTTTGTGGTGGACAAGATAGATTTTCGTCCTTCATGACCATTTTGTTAACGTACGGATCTAACTCAAATTCACGTTGCACCTACAGATGGATGAACTGGATTATTTTGGTGTCCAAGAGTGCTACCCTTTCATTATAGTAAATCAGTATTTCGAGTATGTAGCCAAACTTATCAATTGTTCTCCTACCATGATCGGCATATCCGCCACTTCCACTGGTCTAGCGTAAGGTTGATAGGCTGGGGCAGGTCCGCGAACGACCCGAACGACTGGAAACCGGACAAAAGCCCAGTAACGGCACATAATGAGGCTGAACGAAGGATAGATAGGTTGGCGATTACGAGTTGGGCGAGCCATCTTTTTTTTCGAAAAAAGGGTGATGATGCAAAGAATTAGAAAGGGGTAAGGATAGAGAGAGAACTTCAGAAGAAAAGAACGAGTGGAAGTCGCAGTCCTTCGAGCAACGCGTTTTATGTGAATTTAGCCCGTGCGCATTAGGAAGTTGGGCGTTTCTCGTAAAGCCTGCTAGGTCTGGAAGTCTTCGACGCGTGACCGGGAAGCTGTGAACTAAGTAACTGGGTGCGAGGAATGATCGAGTTTTGAGTTTGCTTCCGTCTGTTCTTCGTTCAATTTGCTTCCGTCAAAACATCTGCAACATGATCCCTCCCCAATTTCCAATATATATACCGTCGGATTGGCCCTTTACCGCCTGCCAGACAGCGAGATGTAGAAGAAAAGGCGAAGCTTCCTCTGTCTTCTGCATACGCCGTAACGATCACTAGACGAACCCAGACGATTTCTTGGCCCAAGAAATAGCTTTAATCCTAGCAAGGTTCAGCACACGGGCATGTGGGATTCTAGTTGCTCGTGACGAATGAGTAGACGAAGAGACGAAGGACTCGACGCTGGAATGTCTGTAACCAAAATCCAGATGTCTCTTTGTTGCTTCTCAGGTCAATGCCGGACCAATAACTATGTGCTTACCTCTCCTATGCCTCATTACACATACTCTGCGTGTTGGCCTCTAGTTACCAGCTGGAGAGAGTCTATCTTCGAGTCTGCGTCCTCACTGCAGCCCAAAAACTGGCACACGTCGTTCATCCTCGTAGTGGACCTAAAAATGCCATAATTGGCAATTGGCTGCTTAGTAACTTTTTTCTTTTGTGAGTTTTGATGCGTACCTTGACAGCTCATGAAACCCTCTAACAACTACCACTACCACAGAATGACAAGTTTGATAACAGTGTGTCTGAGGTATGCAGCAAGATTCAAGCAAGATGCAAGATGCAAGATCAAGGGCAAAAGAAACCAAAGGCAAGAGTCAAGTGTGTCCGAAGAGGTCAATCTCGAGTTCCAAGACTATGTCCAACGGCGAAGCTCGGCGAGCCATAGAAGGCCTTAACCGACGATATCCAGCAGTGCTGCAAGACATTATCTCGTTTCAATCAAGAGAGAATACTCATATGTCGCGTTGCAAGTTCCGCGCAATTTCTAGCTCCCTCCCAATGTCCCGACTTGTGTCCTAATGTCAAAACCGAATACTTGAAAGTCAAAGTCGAAAAATGTCACTGAAGACTATCCTCTGGTCTCAGACACTATGCATGAAGCTCCAGTATGAATGAGAAGACGAACGTCAAGAAATGGCGTTAGTACTCACAGAGGCGTTATCTTAGGGTCCTCCAATTTCCATGGTCAATCTATCTTCAGACTGCTCCTTCAGCATCACCTCAGCGTTCGCTGTAATGGAGTGCAGTCCATCGCCAGCGCCCGTCCTCGATCATTGGCGTGGCAAGGCTTGAATGCTATCACTGAAGAGACATCTTGCAATAGATGTCACCCATTTGCTGAATGAAGCGAGGGATCAGATATGACATGCACTTCGTCTGTGCCGAAGACCTGTCTTATCGTCGTATACCTGGCTGTGAGGTGATTGTGTCAAATTTAATGGTCATTTCGTCCTGGGGCATATCTCTCGCTGACCCTTCTTTTCCTCCTTGCACCCCTCAGAAGTGCATCGATTACACATCACGCCAGGCACGGTGTAAATTTCAGACTAGAGTGGAGAGAAGAATATACAAGATGCTTCAGTGGTGGAAGCAGGAGCAAGCAAACTCGATTGTGGTTGAGGACACGCGGCAGACTCCGTAACTGGGCGAAACCAAAATTTGGTTGAATACAGTAGTTTCGGCAAGTGTCACGCCCGTGTGTCCCTCCAAAGCACGGTCGTTGTCCCACCGTCGTCCAGCAAACTGTTTTCTCTATGATCTGGCTTATTTTTCGACAAAGGAATTTACTTTCATTTTAATCAGATTTATCTAGGTCTGTGACAAGGAATTTCGCTCGCCATGTTGCACAAACACACTCTTTGTGACCTTCAGCCCCAAATGGCACGCTTGCACAGACGGACGACCGACGCGGGCGACTTGAAGTGTCTCCATGTGCTCTTCGTAGCCTATATTCGAGCACTCAGGCAGATGGTGTCGAAGTTTCCCCAATAACGACATACTCACCTTGCCCCCCTTGTTTCGATGTCCTAAAGACGTGCTCCAGGGCCGGGAATCGTATTTGGGAGTGCACTGGATGGGCTAGGTTGTTGGAGAGATTCGCTCTTCGTGAAGCGGAAATTCCTTGGTTTGTTGTTTACTACTTTGACCCCTTGCGTAGTGTCATTCGTAGGGATTGATAACAAAGGCGTCCGCTTTCGCTATTTTGCTAGCTGTGGATCGGTTAATCAAGTCCGAGCTCACATTTTGAGGGCAGTAAGTAAATGCTAAATAAGTCAAATCATGACAACTTACTTCATCTGTGGACATGCAGCCCCTACCTTGCTTCCGCCATATGACCACCGGTCTTTTGACGAAGATTCGCGGCTACTGCAACAGGCTGACAGAGGCCACCGGATGTCAACTAACTTCAGGATGATGACTTTCAAAATGAAGCAGGACCTGTGGTGCTTGTGAAAAATATGGGAATTGCGCTTGGAAACACTCTACGAAGAAATGAGACCATGACTCAGACGATATGAAGCTAAAAGGATCGAGACTCAACGACCGATTCGACACTTTTATTAAAAGCTTGATTTTCCATCGGCTCTCGTATGAGAGTTATGTAGCACAGGTATACTGTCCAATCTCGCACTAAACGAATACACTGTATTGAATGATACAGTTAGAGAATATAACGCTACATCGCCTAAACGAGCTGTTAAAGGCGCATTTCAAAATAGACTGTACAGTCTTCAGTAAGTTATAGAACGAAAGGGGAAAATGATAGCAAAGATAGAGATCAAACATCTGCCCAACCTCCTTCGTCAAGCTTGTACGAAGCCTCACTCTCTGGCCGGTCTGGACTATCAACTAGCTTCGCCACTCGTTCCTCAGCTCGTCCTAAGCACAAATTGTAGTAAGTCATCAGTCGTCTCGTTCGCAGAACGGATAGGAGTAATGACTCGTACCCTTTCGCAGAAACATTCTTGTGGACGACGCGTGTGACAGAATATGGCCTCCGATTGGTTTGAGTGCTCCACCTGCGACGAAGGTCATAGTTGCGCCCGGATCGGCTACAATTCAGACATCATATGGTGAGCGTCAAGCACATGCATACACTTGCAAAATGTTTGCACTTACATTGCACTTGGTTTGTCAGAAGAACAGCGATCTGCACTGGGACTTAACTCTAGCACTCAACAAGTCTGCAATGACTTACGTTATACTCTTCCCCCAACTTCGTCAGCCTGGACAGCAGCTGTGCGAGCTAACGGATCTTCAGCCGAGGACCATGGGTCGATAAAGCGGTTCTGACATACCTTTTGTTGCCTTTCACTAAGTTCTCCACGACCTGAGTAGTCTGTACGAAAAAGCGCCATGATGCTGTCGACAATCTATTCATGCCTGGTAAATGCCGGGCTCGGAAATAATGAGATCAACGTACTAGAAGCCTGAAGTCTTTGTCCTCAGCAAAGCGAGTGGAACATTCGCTGATTAACTCCATCTATACGCGAAAGTTCAATGAATGTACGACACCGTTATATGATGCTGTACGAACCTGATGTTCACTATTGAAGGCACGGGCTGTACAAGGGTGTAAGCTCTACTATTTAATGGAGATCTATCCTGTGCTTACCATATAGTATGTTCTCAAGAGCCATATTACCATCTACTCCAAAGCGTTCTGCAATGGACCTAATGCGATCCGGACGGAATGTACCTAATGAATCGTCATTTGTGCATTTTACGCGAAAATGAATGTAACTATGCTCACCTTCAGTGTCGATATATGCAACCTGGAAGGTGTGTATTTAGTCAATCTTCAGATAAAATGACCTGACTTTGAAGGGTTCACCTTTCCAGAAGCCCCGCCCAGCTCAGAGGGAAGTTGGGCGACAACACTCATTGTATGCGCTAGTTGAGTCTTCCCAGTACGAAATTCCCCGTAAACTAGATGGTCTGTTAATAAACGTCTCAGAATGGTCACCGTTTCATTAACCTTCTGTGATGGACTGGGACATGATTCCACCTTCCCAGGGTGATGCGTGTCAGTGGAGAACGCTGGTTATATGACAATATTTACTCACCTCCGAGGATAGCATCAACCGATTTACTGCCTGTACTAATGATCAAGACCTTCTTGCGCTTGTCCTGAACCTCGAGCCCAGTTGCAAACGAAGATCCCTGTCGGGCATTAGATGATCGAGCATAGTATATGGTACTTTGGTTATTTACCATGATCTTGGAGACTGCTTCCTAATTATCCGCACAGAAAATGAGTTAGTCGCGAGATGTCAAACGAAAGTTATATGACAATCGCACCTTAATCTTTTCGACCTTTGCCTCTGAAAGACCCTGCTGGCTTCATGAGATCTCGGGGAGGAGCTACAAGGATAGGGAAAGAGGACCTTGATTTTGAGAAGTTGGCGTCTAGGTGTCATGCTAATACCAGACACTGTATTTAAGAACGCCGACTAATTCAAGCCATTATTAGCACTTTCGACTGTTGCTCTAACGATACAATCTCATTACCTTCAGCTTTAGGATATCTTGTACGTTTATTCCCTGCCCTTGAGTGGTCAGTATCTTACGGGTAGTAACAGTTAAAGACGCATATAGCCAGCTTTGCAAACGCCTACAGCTGAAGGAATAAAACAGCCAGCCCAGCTCCCACTGTTATCGAGCTTGAGTTGGATAGAGTACACTCACATGCTGCTGAAGCTCGTCGATAGAGTCGAAGAATGGAGTCTGGTTCATGACAGTATGATGAGGGAGCGAGCGACGGTAGGAAAAACAAATTTCGTACCTCATTGAGATCGGGGCTTTCAGGGCGTGACATGGTGATAATATGGGCTCAGTATCAGATACTCAAGGATATGAGAGCTTCTGCTTGGGTTATGAGAGGAAGGAAGGAAGATGGGAGGACGACAAATTCGATACTTTCGACATTTAAAAGGCGACCTATGTTATTCCCACGAGCGCGACGTGTCAACTCACGTGTCAAAATGGTGATGTATTTACTGGCTTGCAGCATATAAGCACCTGCTGGGACAGGCGGATAAGTATGCTAAGGTGTGACATGGGTCTGACCCGACCCAACCCGTATCCGTCCACCGGGTTAGGAGAGAGAATAGGGTGACCCGAACCCGACCCGGGTCTGGCTTCACGGGTGCGGGTCGGGTATGGGTGTGGGTCGGGTTAGTTACGGGTCCGACCCGGGTCATCAATAAAGCTTTGTTCCCACACAATACTTGCCCGATAAGGCAACTTATTTTTTGTTTACTCATTTTACCATTATCCACTGCCCCTAATGTCATTTATCTCAAGTCCAAAAACCTTAGCAAACTACAGTTGTGAGTGTTTTTTAATTAAGAAGAGGACTTGCAGAAAAAATACTGACAAAAATAGCATATTATGTAGGGTTTTACCTTGATATGGGTAACCCGGGTCTGACCCACTTTGGCAAACCCCCGACCCAGACCCGACCCGGGTTTGGTGCTGCAGGTGCACCCAGACCCAGAACACCCAGACCCGTGACAGACCTGCGGGTCGGATGCATGGGTAACCCGGGTTTACCTGTACCCATGTCACACCTTAAAGTATGCAGAGGTTTAAGTGGGGGCTAATCAATCGTACACGAGCTGATACATTGTGTATTTCATCCCTGTTCAAATTCCATAGTACACATACATAAAACAAATAAAGTATAAACAAGGCCACATAACAGAATCAGGGTTACTCGTCTACGTCGATGTCGAAAGTTTCTACATCCCCAAGAATCTCAACCCCGTCGGAGGCTGCCGGAGTCCTCGATTTCTTCCTTGCTGGTTTCGCTGGTCTATCCGCAGCAGGAGCTTCATTTGTCGTTTCAGGTGCAGGTGAATATGTAGGTATTTCTGGAGCGCGTATCTCAGGCGTCGGTCCCGAAAAATCTTTGCCAGTCATTCGTGACAACGTTTGCATATCTGCAACGCGTTTAGCAATGTGAAAATGAGCGAGAGTATTGTGAGGCCATACCATAGGGCACCCGGTTGTTTAGACAGAAAGTGATACGGTTCGGATTTTTCTTGTCTTCGGATTTAAATTTGTTTTTACAGGCCTTTCGGTCACGACCAGGAAGGACATAGGAAATCAATTCATAGTTCTCGCCAAACTGCGACAAGGCCTATGTGTAAAGAGAGCTTCAGTTATTGGCATGCGTCTAACGAAACAAACCTTACATCGAAGAATAGTTCTGTCTCTTCGGCACTCCATCTTGATCCTCGGGTTTTCCTGGAGTAGGACGCAGAATTGACGAACTTTGTTTGGTCCGATTCTTCAACATGAGTATATTGTTCTGTCACATCCTCTTCACCATCAACCCGATCGACAAACAGACTTTCTTCGTCGATGATTGTCTCGCCGTTCGGACCGATCCTGACCTGCGCACTGAACCGATTTGTCGACATAGACTCGCCGTAATTGAAGCCACCTCCCCCATCCGCTTCTTCCTGGTCGTCACCTGCCTCCAATATGACTTCATCCCCTTCTACCCGAGGACCGGGAGCAGGCACCTCTTCGCCATTCACTTCCGTTGGTTCAGCAGCTTCGCCATCTACGTCATCTTCTTTCCTCCCATACTTTTTCGCCTCCATGAGAGCTTTTAGCCTGGCCCTTTTTGCTTTACTTTCGGCCTTCCATGCTGCATGATTGCTAAGAATTGTCGCTGCCTTGCTACTCACCCTTCCCTGTCCCGTGTCCATGCAAATTGTCGCCATTGTGACAACTGTAGGATCAAGTTCCTCCCCCGGATCTGCGTCAGGGTCGAAAGGCGGTAGAGAAGGTGCCCTTCTTCTTCCGCCTCCTCTCGAAGATGACACCGTCGCAGAGCGGCGTCTCTTAGGTGGCCGAGAAGAGCGATCTGATTCACCGTTGGGCTCGCCCTCGGTGTCGTCTTCAGTGTGTGCTTCTGAAGACTCTGGCGCAGATGAGCGTCTCCTTTTTGCTCGTCGCCTGGAAGATTGCTCAGGATTACGTGACTCGGCTTGGCTCTGAGAGTCTATGGCCATTGTAGCCTTCGTGGCAGAATTTTTGCGCTTCCTATGTCTGTCCCCTTCGACAGGCGTACTGGAAGGTGCTCTGCTGGAGGTACTACGTCTCCGACGTTTTCCTTTCGGATTTATAGATTCAATACTTGTCTCAGGAGCCTCAGCGGTGGATGTAGTAGCTTCGGATGGTGCAACAAAGGTGTTTTGAGTCGCAGTTCCAACTTCAGATGTGTTCACAAAGGTAGAGTCCGAACGTGCTTGTGAAATGATGACGTCGCCACTTTCGGAGGACCTTGCGATAATTGGGGTAGAAGTGCGGTTCTGCAGAACAATGGGTACAGCAGGTCGTTGGGCAGGCCTCTCTACTGGACGAGCAGAAATAACAACTGGAGTAGCTCTTGATGTTCCAAGCGGCGGTCTGCCTTGTACGGTTGATCTTTCTGAAGCTACAGTCAGTTGACTAAATGCCTCATTTCCATTCGGTGGCACGTACGCATTTCATCTTGTGCCGAAGTTGTCCAAGGGATGTTCTGCGCAACAGTTGGTTTTGTTACGAAAACACCTGTTCCTCCAAGAAGCCCAGAAGGCAGAAAGTCATTTGTCGAGGAGCTGTTTGCTTCCAACTGCTCAGTTTCACCAGGACCATCCGCTTCCTCTAGAACAGTGTGCAAGCTTGTTGAGTTTGGCGGTCTTGACGTCGGACGTGGGGTGCTTGCGAGGCTTCGAGATACCTGGGTAGAGAGTGCATCTGGTGCAGCTGAAGTGTGTCTGGACGGTGTTTCGCCTGGCCGACCCCTCGGCTTTACGACAGGTTTGAACTTCTGTCCGCCCTTCTCTGACGTCCAGTATGAGTATTTGCAGCATTATTCTTTCAAACAAATGCACTTACGAACTCTGGTCGACATCCGGAAGAAAGCCGTTGAATCGCAGTGTCGCTTCCGAACTCCGGGAGACAGTCGCGGGGACTTATTTGGTCCAAAGATCTGTACCAAACACCGCCGCCGGCGGTCAGTCCGACGCAGACGTTGCTTGCAAGCCCAGGCCATTTGAACACTTGAACACTGGATGTCGGTGACCGTGAAGCTTCCAGTAGGCGATGAACCCGACTGGGAAGTGAGAAAAGCAGACGAGGAAGGAGTTCTTTTGAAGAACACAGCCGAAAGGTGAGCCTGCTCCGCGCAATGTCTTTCACCGAACATTGCGTTGATATGATGTTCTGATGTGTGCAGTTTCGCTGTGCTTCACTCTTTACGACAATGTTTGCTCGAGCCAATAATGAATTAAATACTTATAGCTAACAACTTTGTATCAGCTCGGAATACATGGCTTACGAGCATCTTCCCCAAATTCTCGACCAAGGCCAAAGGGAAACTACAGCCAGAGGTTGTACCGCCTCCGCACAACATAAAGTTGTTAGCGAGGTGTGAGGTTAGAATTGGCCCACATACGTTCTTCGACACATCTTTCTTTGAAGTCAGCTATCTTCCAGAAGCCCCACAACAGACGGCTCAGGCTTCGAGCCAGTTGACTGGACCATCAACTGGCAACACTGAACCTCTATCCGTTGCGGGTACAAGCTCAGCGGTCCCCAACTCTCATGCAGTACCCGCCGCGCCTGCTGCACCACAGGCATCAACGAATGTATCACCTGCGTTGATAACAAAAGTCAACGAGGCAGCATCTACGAACCCTGTACTGCAGAATCTCTTAAAGGTCGCCGCGGCAGGTAACGCCAGCCAGCAGCAGTTGCAGACATTAGGGCTTCTCATTCACGCTTTGGCGTCAAGTCTTGCTCAGCCAGGTGTTACTGCGAGTACGTCTACCATTTAACCTACAACGTTTTCAACATTATGGCTGATTGCCTCGCACAGACGCCTCGACCGCGCCAATACAGCTACTGCAGCAACCACAAACTCCAGTCAAGATAGATCTTGTGCTCGAGTTTAAAGAAAATCAGAGCGAACGTTTGCTAATTCCACGAGAGATCGCCGCATGCGAGTTGGATAATTCTTCCGATAGTACGAAGGATGAGCGGGATGTTTCTCTATACACGTTTGTTCCCTTTGGTGAGGCAGAACCTCTGAAAGAAGGAGAGGGGTCATCACATCCTTCTTCCAAATCGCCAGCAGTTATCCGTATCTTGAAAGCGCCGCCGGTCCTGTGGAGTTCAATAAGGGCTTGGGTACACGAGGATGCCAATGCACCGAGTTCTCGTGAAGTATTCTTAGAGAAGGTACGTCATTAGCTAAATATTTGCCTCAGCGTCCATTGAATCTTTGTAACTCTAGGCCCGATCGTGGAACAGGACCTTCCCTCAGTTTCGCCTTCCCGAGAGCCACTTACGCTCACAGCTGCTACAGGTTAGACGAATGCAGAACTTCGAAATTAATAGTGTCTGATGAATTCTACAGTCTTCGGAAAATAGGTATACTATGCGATTCATCAAGCCGTCTGGGAACCCGGATACCGTAAAACCCAAACGCATACGGCCACGCAAATCGGCCCCCAAACCGCCATCTCCTCCACTGCCTCCACTCCCGCCAGAAGGTCATGAAGTCATTGATAAACCCAAACCCCCACCAAAACGAAGAAAACCCACCATCAAAGCTCCTCTCGATATTTCCTGCACGGAATGCGGAACCAAAGGGGTTCCTCTATTACGTGGCGGACGTCAGTATTCGCAACTCGTGCCTCGGATTAGCTACTGACATTTAATAGGCGTTTGTCGTCCTTGCTTGCAGGCTTCTGGGGATAGCTCGCACAGCACATCTAGCTTCAGGTCAGGAATATTTATCACTACAGTCGCCCCAACCAGCGTAGGCGATGCGACAAACGATGATATGACAGCATCTCCGGCTAACGAAGCTGGGCCATCATCTGGGACAACTTACTCACAATTCTTCTCCACCTTAAATAATAATCAATAGTAAAAGGCCTTAATGAACATTCTGGAATCGAGGAACCCATTATGCTATATGTTATAGATATTCCACAACTAGTTGTTGAGTTCGAGTCATTATTCTAATGTTATATCTCATTTTGATGTGTTCTAATTCCTATGAAAATATGATTGCCATGGGGGAGATACTTCATGAATGAATGTGATATGAAACAACACCTATGACAGACTACCATTTTATTTAACAATACATAAGATCCACGCGGACCACCATAAGATTATAGCAAATTCGCAAAGCACGGCGACAAGCAAGACGAAAAGAGCGACTGCGAAGGCAAACATGATGCCAGAAAATGCGAAATAGATAAGAAACCACGGAATGAAATCCGGGATACGTAATAGGTAGCCCTCTGTGAGAAGGCTGATGAAGAGGTGAACGCCGCTTTTGAGGATCAGAGGCGCGACGATGCTGAAGGAGATGAGTCTGAGCCAGTGGAAGAAGCTTCGCCTCGGGAATGTGACAGGATACCAATGATCTTCGCCAGAGAAGTCGTTTCTGTAAATGGGGATGACAAGGAAATCATGAAGCTCGTCCCAGATCGGTCGACCGAAGGTCTTCATGAGCGGTGCTACGGATGTAAGAACGAAAGAGATAGCTGCCTCGCCAATTTTCCACAGCTGATTCTTCTGGTTCGTAAACTCGTCCAATAGGGACTCCAGTCGAACAAGCTGCAGTACGAGAAGGACGATGAATTAGTGTAAGTTGATAGTTAGATGCACCTCTGCTCACCTCAGGATAATTCGCAGATGTGGTCCTCCCAGCTTCGTCAAATTCAGGCTTAAGCTTGTCCCGCAATTCCTTGACCTTTGCGACTAACTCGTTTGTCCTTCGAACTTTCTGCAGGACTTCACTGCGTTCGACATGTAATTGGTCCAGTCGATCAGATAGAGTGGTGATTGCTTCATCGTATATTGCATTAGAGGAGAGGGCCATCGGTTTAATGGTATTGGATAAAGCGGACGTGAACAGAAGAAGTGTATCTCTCTGGCGCTCTAGTCGTAAGTGGATGTCTTCCACCGCACGCCAGCCAGATAGTCTGCGTGTTGGTCCAGTGACAGCCGCTGGGTCGTGATTAAAAGCGTCCAAGACGTCCGTAGGTATTCGAGTGTACGGGAGGCCGAGCTTATCCGCCATGAAGTGATGAATATCGTCGAACTCCATAAACGACTTAGTCCCGGACTGAAGCAAGTACTTCATTCGTTGGTTATGCTGTTTCATCGTTTCCAGTGTCCTGTGAGAATATAGACTGTCAGTAGTTATTCAAGGCACTGGCCCGGTACTCACTCCTTTTTCCGGCCGTATGCGACTTTGAGAGCTTGTTCTTGTTGGTCGTTCTGAGCATTCTTGGCGGCTGCTTTCGTTAGAGATGAGTGAAGTGAGGATGGCAAAGATACGCGCTGACGTCTCTTCATCGCGAGGGCGTGTCGGCGAAGCTCTATCTGACGCATTTCTTGTCGGGTCTTGTTGAACGGAGAATCGTCTATTTGTAGATCAAGACTTTCCCTGGTATCGTTTTCCCTCTTTTCCTTATCTGCAGGTAGACTTTTGCTCTTCTTCGGAAGACTTTCCGCAGGAAGGGCATCAGTGCGTAGATCTGTGATGGACAATGGCCCAGCGCCGTCGCGGGTCCCATCCTCAGCTGACTTTATGTCAAGTGACAAATGGAATCGACTGCGTTTACGTTCTCGACGGTTATTTGATTGATCGTCTTGAGCTTGACGGGGTCCATCAGAGGAGTCGAGGGCGGATGATTGGCCCTCTTCACTGTTGTGAGTCGCATCTCGAATACGCTTCTTCAAAGGGATATTACGCAGATGACTGCGCGTGCTCAGCGGTGATGAACGGCCTGGCGCATGCAGTGACTCAGTACCATGTCGCTGCTTACTTTGCATAGATCCTTGAGGGGACGACTCGTCTTTGCTAACTACTGTGAGCGAATGTCGCCATCGACGGCGGTGACCCTCGTTGCTAATCTTTGAATCTGCGCCGATAGAGGCTCGCCGTGAGTGATTCGTTGTAGGCTCAAAGGATATGAGATCATCGGACTTCCGTCGCATAGAGCTGAGGTCTACCGAGCGCGAAGATGTGGGCCTAGACACAGCTGCTTGGACGGAAGAGTCTGCATTCGACGCGACGTCAATGGCGGAGATATTTTGCGAGATCGAGTGCGCGAATTCATCGTCTGAATTTGAGCGCACATACTCTTCTACTATGAGAGCCGAAAGGTGCCAGGGCGATTGAGGGCGCTGGCCATGCAAAAGATGTCGGAGCCATGACATGGGTTCGGTATCCTCAACGAGTCTCTTGAAGATGTCATCCTGGTTAGCATACCAACGCACTACTCTAGTAGGATATATGTTAGGGAGACTGGGTGAGGAGGATGCATTGAGTACAGAGTAGCGGCGATCAAGTTGGTCCCTAGTTATTTCAGCTTTGCGTAGGGTGTGAGCCCCGACGCTACTTCTGATGCGCTTGAGTTTTTCTATACGCACATGAGTATATGAGAACCAGTGTGATACATGTGAGACTTACCAGAGTACGACGCCTGTTGCTTCTGCATAAGAGCTTTGTTGGAGATGTGCGGATATTTGTCCTTTGACCCTTTCCGACCTAACGGCATGGACCACTTCCTTTCTCGTTTATCATCTTCAGACATCGTTCCTGACCAGTCCAGGATGGCGCCGTCACTATTTGACGTTGGGACAGGGTGTTCGGGCACTTTTGCGACGGAAGGACTGAAGTCCACGAGTTCTCTATCCATGATGCTATGAAATACTGGAGGAGGGGAAGGGTCCGACTTCTTTAGATGAAAGGATATCGGTGATGCGCGAGACGGAGATGAGGACCCTTGAAACGGGGATGATGCCCTCGAGTTGGCTATTGATGCCTTTAGATGTTCTTCCACACGAGACTTGTAGCGCAGAGCCTTCTGGAGGTCCGCCAGGATGTTAGGATCTGTAAGATCCTGTCAAAACAATGTGTAATAGATATAACAGATATACATGCCATCTGGTGCTACTCAAATACATATATGAGCAGCTCCTTACAGATATACAATGATTGCCACATACCGTTCGTATCATCTTCAAGGAGACTTGGCCCCCGAGAACGAACGCTGTCTGACGGCACGGAAAGACCTTCTTGACGTCTTGAGCTCTGACTGCTTTCCGCTGTATGACTGAGTGTTCTCTTGTAGTTATGCTTTGAACGAGAAGATCCAGTGACGAATTGAGCTCGAGAGTAAGAAGCCTTTTGTCGACTGGGAGAGCCATCAGCAGCATTGGCAGAGAAGACCCGTCTACGGCTTAATGCCTCATCCGTCGGTGACGGTGGTGGAAGCAGCCTCCCGTTCTCAGAAAGCAAGACACCCTTCATCTCATTCTCCTTTCCCTTCTCCGCCGTACCATTGTCCTTTCCAGAGATCACGTCTGAGTCTGCCGGAAAGCGAATACGGGATGGGCGTGGCTGGCCATTGGGTGACGACGGTGATGGCGAGCTGTGAGGATTAGGAGAGCCAGGCTGCGTGTTCGGGCGTGTGGAGGCCATTGCCTCTAGTACGACGCCCGCAGGCGTCTCAGGCCTTGCGAGCTGGGTGGTGTGGTGTCAAAGACGAGGATGGTCCATTGAGTGAGTCTCGAGGACATTGGAGCCGCGGCAGCACGCGCCGGGAACTTCACGTTGAACGGTGACTAAACATGCGCCTGTGGTCGTCACGCGTACTGTCTTCGCCTTGCTCGTCGCCCACCATCTCTGTTTGAAGCTCTGAAGTCGGCTCGGAGAGTGTTGATTCTCTAGCGACCGACTGTTCTTACACTTTCTGCATCTACTCTCTGAATATCATGTCTGCAGCAAGTTTCGGTCAAGTTTCGGCCTTTACGTGTCGACCTTTACTTGCACGGGCCTGGCACTTGACGTCCACGAGAAAGACACTGTTCGAAAGGCATTGCTCCTTGGTGCTATCAGACTACGGCTTGCAAGATATCCTACACTAATTATCCTGGCCGTGTGGTCAACGATTGTTTTCCGACCTTGCCCTGTATCTGCCATTGGACTTCGTTTAGCCGGGGCTGCACATGGATAAAGCCAATTATAAAAGGATCGACAGGACTGCAGACGATACGGACTTATCGAGCCTTCTAATACGTCGGTAGAAATTCCTATCGGTCCTCACGTGCTTCAGCATATGCTTCGGCATTGATGGCCCTGTGCTCGCATGCTCGCTCGAGCAGACTGTCCTCAGCGACAGGACGATACCGCACGTTCGCTCTCGGCGCCATTTCTCTTATTCGCCTAGGCAGTGCTTAAATAGCAGGCAAGTCTCTGCCATGTCCAGCTGGATTGCCTCTCAGCTCTCATCGACGCCAACGGTTCAGTCATGCTTGCACTCTTCTCGACCTTGCTGGCTTCAGCTCTGACGGCGAGTGCTGTAGGCCTACAGCTCTCGCTTCCTAATACACTCCCGTCTCTTGCAGCTTGTATCAACGAACCATTACAATTTTCCTGTGAAAACACGACAGAGATCAAAAACACTTGCTGTTCTCCCACTCCAGGTGGACTCGTCTTACAGACGCAGTTTTGGGATACATATACTGGCTTGGAGAAGCAAGGTCAGCTGCTGCCGAAAGGGAGCTGGGGTATCCACGGCCTGTGGCCCGACTTCTGTGATGGGTGCGTCGAGACTTCGCTATTTTTGACTTGCAATGAGCTTAAGTTGTGTAATTGCATCTACGCAGGAGCTTTACACAATACTGTGACCTGACGAGGCAGTTTGACCCGACTCCATCACCAAATACTACCAATGGTCTGCCAAATGGCACCGTCGTACCTGCGTACAAAGGACCTGGTGTTGACACTTTCATCCTCGAGTTTGGTCGCCTAGATTTGATTGATTATAGTATGTATTTCATTTTGCCCTTTTCTCGACTTCGCTGAGTTTGCGGTCCGTTTAGTGAACAAGTACTGGATCAATCAGGGTGCCCCGAACAAGGACTTTTGGGCTCATGAGGTTTGTAGTCTTGTAAGCCTATAATGAAGTACAAGATTCTCATCATTGTTCCAGTTTTCGAAGCACGCTACTTGTACTTCAACATTCGATATTGCTTGCTTTGCAAACTACAGGGAGCACGAAGACGTCATCAACTTCTTCGATGCAGTTATCCGAGCCTTCTCCAAGTTCCCGACCTTCGATTTCCTTGCGGTGTATGTTATCCGTCATCTTTTGTGATGAGTTTATCGAATTGATGATTATTTGTAGTGCCGGCATCGTGCCTTCAAATACGACAACCTACACGCTTGCTCAGCTCCAGAACGCAGTGAAAGCACAGACTGGCGCTATTCCCTTCTTCGGGTGCGGCGGTACCGGAGCCGGGGGAAGCGCTGGCCGAAATATCTTGAACGAGGCTTGGCATTTCAATCATGTCCTCGGCACAGAACAATATGGTCACTTCAAGCCCATCGACTCTACGACGCCGTCAACGTGCTCCCCGACTGGCATCCGGTACCTCGAACGTACCCCATCGTCTGAGCGGGAGGTCCGGGTCATTCCCTAAACAAGGTAAATTTCATCCAATCACTCGCTTGTTGTGTAGTTTATGTTCTATTCAAAAGTAGTATATTCGAATGGAGAAAGGACAAGCTAAATGTACAAGAAAAGGGCATGATATAGACTGGAATCTCAAACCTTCCCGAAAACTAAGGAAGGATAGGCAGACCGTGTGCAACTGTGCGTCCTACGCGATCTCCTGAATTGTTTGCACAGGTGTTCTGGCATTCATTCCTACCTGCGGCCGCTATGAGTTGAAGTCAAAGATATGATGGGATTCGGAATACATACCGTCAGAAGCTCTTCATCGGCGATCGTACCCCTCGTGATGTGTATCCCGCTCAACGGCCCACTTTTCTCAGCCTTGTCATGACCATATCCTTTCAGTATCTGAACGCAGATCATTGAGGTGTTTTCTGATGGATACACTTACAATTGCACCCATTCGGCTGGAATTTGTGCGGATGTACCGAGAGCTGTCGTCGCTTTGCAGTTCGCCGAGCTCGACATTCGTGGAGTCCCCGTCAGGCTTTCCACGGGCAACTGCGAATGACATCGTCCTCGGCGCCGTCGGTTCATCTGGTGTTACGGCGTCTCGGATATGGAGGAGGATGCGGGCGGAGAGCATTGAATGCAGAACCCTTTGTAGCCTAAGCACATCCACGAATATGGTTAGCTTCGGGTACGAATTGAATGGAGGGACACTCACTCAAGCAGTAAAGCGGAAAAGTCAACCTGTAAAGCCATGGTCAGGATTGCACTCAGCTATGGAAGAGGGTGCTAATACATTGGCAGCCTTGACAACCACAAGATTGGCGAGCGAAATGACTACAGTATGAGAGCCATTTTAGCTATAATCACCCGAGCCTGTAGTATTATTGATCACTCAACGTACGAAACATGCAGATGAAATACTGGACGCCATCTTGAAGTAGAGCTTTCATGAGTGTACTTTTACTCGCTCTCCCTGCTCGACGTCAGTAAAAGGAGGGCAAGATGCGTAGCTTGATACGTACACTGATAATAGCATTTCCAGAGGGTCATTATGATGACGACTGCCGAACATGAATGTTACCGATGTTTCGTTTAAGCAATACTATTGCTGCTTACCGCTTTCAGATACCATGATTAAGATGAAGTCCACAAAGACAGAGTTGTCAGCAGAGGCAAGGACACAAGGAGCTAGAGTAGGAAACGGCGAGGGCATGACTACAATGAAGAGCATGGACATTAGGCTTTCTTCGTTGTGCGAACCCACAATGAGAGCATTTAAACTGACAAACGAGCGATTTGAGTGACCTTTGTAGCAGGATGATGTCTGGTATTATTACTCCCTGTATAATGCTGATTATTACCATCAATAGTTATGTGTAAGTGGAGCGAATACGAACTAAGTTCAATGCTACCAAAAAGATCAGGACGTTCCGTCCTTGGCCCCATATAGCATAGGCTCGCATCATCATGATCACTGCCGCTATGCTTAAAAATTCATATCGTCAAGCTAGGATTAGCTACGGCTCACCTTCAGCGATGGTAATACCAGTGAAAGACATCCAAGCGGCACCTCGATACAATGGCTTGCAGAGCTGGAAGAAAAAAAATGTAAGACTTTCAGAGCAATAATTGGATAAATGCAGATCCCGTACATTAATGTTTAGATTAGGCTGTATCAAGTCTAGACCATGTTTAGAAGCCATCTACATTGACATTTGCACAAAGGACTGACATATCGTATTGAGCGTGGCATCAACGAACACGGGATAACGCGTCAGGAAAAACATGATCTTCCCAACGTTCCATTTCGCGGGCCATATGAGTCGTATCTGGTCATGAATTCAGGTTAGATCGATCTTCATGTAACAGAAAAGGAATCTGACCTCGTCTGGAAGAGTGAGGAAGTAATCGAAAGCCTGGAAATTTAATGAAATTATCCGAAAAATAGTTTATACGAGTAGCGCACTCACCACTAGAGCAACGCTTCCGACTGCAGACTCCCTAAATATACGTTCGAAAGCTCTTAAGAAGGATATGCATACCGTTCACGTACTGTAGACTCGAGTAAGCAACATTAGAAAACAATGTACGGAGGAGACTTACGTTGACTATGCGAGCGCGGTTCAAGGAAGCGATAGCCTCTGCGAGCAAGTCTGCCATCGCGCTTCTGATGTAGCCTATTGATGAATGTATCCTGACGGGTCAATGCACATTATAAGGTACTGCCGGCGCTCAGTGAAGGGGACAAAGATCGGTCCAGAAAGAGACACCGGTAAGCGAAGGCTTCGAAAGATAGTGATGTTACGACATTGTGCTCATAGTATATTGCATTCCGATCAAGCGCGTCCACGACCGTCAGAAAGAAGAGCTAGTGGGCACATGCGGGCGTGGTGAGTCGATTTCGGCGGGTAGGAAACAGTAAGTCTGATCGCACGGAATGGAGAGCAATATTTTTCATCAGATTCTTTACCTCCGTATGTCCTTGGAAAAGCCTTAACTAGTAGTGCGTAGCCACCGAATCCATGCAAATAATTTTCGAAACTCCGGGGATAAACGGCGACCACAGAGCAAAAGCGACTCAATCACTTTATTTGTTGATGACATTGATTGCGAACGTAAATCCCTCAGCCAAGACTTGATTAGCGTACTAGTAGCAAGGCTGGCCCGGGCTGATATCGTCCTAAAGGTCGGATAGCTCTGCAGATCAAGCGTTGATCATTGATGGGAAACTGAAGTTTGTTTGAAATACAGACTTGGGAGCTGAGAGTACCGACAACTCATAATAAACTGCAAAAATAGTAGAGATCTTTGAGCAGAGTTGAGGCATAGTACAGCGAATAAAAAAGTAGCGAACTCCCCGCAAGTTGTTGCATCATGGAAAAGAGAGATAGGCCAACATGGGACCGTTCAAGTTCAAGAGCAGGGCCGAGAGTCGGCGTCTCGATGGCATCAACGGTAACTTTTAATTCGACCGGCGGGACGGAAGAAACTACTTACCAATTCAATCATTCATGAATGTACAGACAGGTCGAAGTACGCACAGAACAATGAGCGCCGCTTTCTCCTTTGGTATAAGCATTGCTTTGCCACTTTCAAGTTCGGTGATCGAGGAGAAAATGGGCGTCCATGTCGAATGAATGGACGTAAAAAACACGAGCTGGTGAACGTATATAGGTAGGATACAGACATGCAATGATCAAATAATAAGTATACGATTAACAAGAGGTCGACGAGTAGGGATGCCAGAAGAAGGAGACTAGATACCGTCCGAGGCAGAGTACTCAGTCGGTAATGAGCTCGGAGACACTCCAATCCTCAAAACTGCCGTCCGGTAGGTACCGTCGGATGACAAGAGGAATTTTGCGCTGCGAAAGCTCTTTTATGGCGATCTGGAGAGCATCGGTCTCTCCATCGAGGGGTACGAGGACAGGTGCGTTCATACTACGTGCACGAAACAGTTCAAAGAAAGGAATTGAGAAAGCAAAAGTTGAGACACACCTGATTTGTAGCGCTCTCGTTCCTAACACACGCGCACGCTCGTATTTTGTCAAGTAAGGTGTCGTAATGCGCACTTTGTTAGGCTGCCGTTCGCCTTGAATACCTAGAGGCTGCGCCGCAGGTTCGTGCCCGTTTACATTGGCATCTCCATTCACCTCCTCATGACCTGCCGCACCATTCAGCGACACCTCACCGTTCGCCGGAATTCCTTCACCCTCGCCATCGACACCTGCTTCTGGTTCTGTAGCCATCAGGTCATAGTCGTTCTCCTATTATGAGTGAAAAGGATTTTATTGCTTAAGAAACCCTGATCTCGGTCATGAACGACAAAACTAACAAATGTCTCCTCATGGTCACCAAACCTGGAGTAGAGGTAAGTCAAGCGGCGAGCAGGTATGCAGACCTATACACTCACCCTCCACCATAGTCGTCAAAGTCACCGCCGCCGCCATACCCGTCGTCAGACATCGTACAGAAGGTGTTGATGAGCGTTTAAGAATCGCCAAATAAGATGGCTTCAAGTTTGCGCCTGCTCAGGCTCAATAGTAAAACATCGATTACATAATCAAACTTTTATAACTGATTTTTTGGCATACATGCATTCATCGGAAGAGCAGCGATAATTAGACGCAAGGGCTTGTTCGGATTGATGCACACGAAACACTGATTGATAGCAATCTAATTACAATGCTTCGAAAAGGTCATATGGTACAAAATCTAGATACAACAATCCAGTACAAACAGCTACACATCATGCAACGAACTCTGATGGTTATGAAGGTGAGGTCTCTGTTACGGCTATATTAGATACAGCATGCTCTACAACGGCCTTGAACAAAGGCCAGGAGGAAGTCCTCTTATATTTTCGTAACAAAGGAAATGAATCTTCTTCGGTCGAGCCATCTTCCGTTGTCGCGACGATCCTTTCGGAACCTTCTGCAGCATCCAGCAGTGTGACAAGTTCGGTATCGACCGGCAAACTTCCGAGAAACGTTAGATTCTCCTTCTCGGCCATCGACTTTCCGCCTCCAGTCGAGAAAATATTGCTGATCTCGCCACAGCACGGACACACATATCCACTCATGTTCTCGACCACACCCAAAACCGGAAGAGAGACTGTCCGCGTGAACGAAAGGCACTTCATGGCATCCGCAAGGGCGACGGCCTGTGGGGTCGTGACGATGATAGAGGATAAACGAGAGTGCACCGGTGCGAGGTGCTCGAGAAGAGATAGATGTTCATCGGATGTTCCTATGCGGATCTAACAAGTCAGCAACTAGATGGACATGCGGAATTATCGATTAATCAAGTGTGGAAGTCGCTCACCGGGTGGGGTATCAATGACTAGGTAGTCGAGCTCGCCCCATCGGACGTCGCTGAGAAACTGGCGGATCATCGCATTTTTCTTCGGGCCTCGCCAGACGACCGAGTCTTCACGATTTTTGAGCAGGAAGCCGACACTCATGCAGCCCAGGCGACCAGCAGTTCCATCCGCATACACCGGCACCCATCCTTCGCTGCTCTGGTGAACCGGGTGGCCATCTAAGCCGAGCATCCGGGGTATGGAGGGCCCTGTCAGGTCGACATCGAGGATGGCTACGCGTGCGGTAGGCGATGTGGCGTAGAGGGCTAGGGCGAGCTGGGCGGAAACAGAGGACTTCCCTACTCCTGTCCATGCCATTGGTTTGGTCAGCATCCATTATGGTTGTGAAGTTTTGCATGCACGAACCCCCTTTTCCAGAGAGAACTATTATGATGTGCTTCACAGACCGCAGTCGTCGTGCAACGGGCGTCTCAGAAGACATTTTGATGAGAGAAAGAAAACGTAAATACGCTGAAGACGAGTGGAGAAGGACGAGGAGGAGGCCATGACTGATCGCTGCAATGGCTTGGTGAGAGGCTCGGAGGTGATCACGTCACAAACTGAATTCCGGTCGGCCGTACGGAAGGGATCTAGATAGCACCGCCTCACATTTACAACCACCTGGATTGGACAAGCTCCTAATCTCAAGGATTATCACGACCTCTGTCCTCACAAACACCGCCAGCGACAAAAAAAAGAAGCAGGATACGACTACGGCTTGGGCAGTTGTATAAGGTTCCAATCTTGATTTTTTCAGGCGAAGTGACTGACAGTTGTGCTGCAGCCTGCGTGTCCCTGCGTATTGACCACAGCATCCGAATGACTCTTGGAATCTTCCTCGAATAGGGTGTATCCAATATACAGAGAGGTTCTAGATGAAGCACACGCAGTACCACTTGCCTCGTTATTCAAAAATCGGGCCGATAATGGAGCCTAACAGAGTATCTTCCCTCTCCTGTGTATAACTCGTGCAGATAAATGTGGAGGAGATTTCCGATGAAAGTCGAGATATCACGCTGGCATGCAATGCGACTCGGGCGCTGCGGGGTTTTTTATATATGTTTACGTCTGAAATCTCGCCGGAAATGAGCCAGTATTCCTGGAAAGAAAATGCCGACGGAAGTCACCGACCGGAACGTGACCGGGAGGGCGAATGCAGGCGTGCGGTGGGAACCGGTCGTCTGTTGAGCAGGCAGAGGGAGGTGTTCGGGCAACGTTGCGGTCCAAGCTCGGAAGATGTGACGCGGAGTGATGTAATGTGCAAGTAACCCGAGCCATATCGGGCCGTTAGTTACGCTGCGAGTATTCCATGAATGGAAGGCTGGCGGCACGCGTCGTGCACGAGTGCAGGTTCATGTTGCTTTATTCATTTCCACAGGCGCTGAGCGGAAATACACCATATATACCCTCCTGCTCTGGGAACATTCTTTTCCCCCTCACCGTCCACATCACCCCCGCCACCTACGAAGACAAAAAACGCGTCCCATATCTCTGCACGACACGACACCACCACTAGACGACTGGGAAGACGAACAAACACGCGTCGGGCAACCCGACGCGCCCTCCTGGCCAGCTCTCGGTTCAGACGGATTTGGAATGGCCCAAAGGGGGACGGCCCAAGCGTCTCAATTCTATCGCCAGGGAAAATCTTCTCTGAAGAAAGATAATGGGGGAACAGCTGAGAGTGAGTATACATCCCCCCATATTGTCGCGTAGTGGCTGGCAACGCGTCTCAACATCGTACTGACGCGTTTTTCACGCGTCAGAGCTGCCTTCACGGACCGCGACGACGCGCCGCGTGCGTTCAAACGCGTCTTCCACCTCGACTTTAGGACGCTCGTCGAATTTACGGCGGTCTGAGAACCTACCGCCAGCCCAGTCACCATCTCCATCGTCTATACCCCATGAACCCCCACCAGTAGACCTCTCCGACTGCGCTCCCGCTGAACGTGGGCGTGGCGGTAGTCGACGCGTCAAACGATGGCTGGCCGAACAGCAACGAGTGAACGTCACCCTTGATGCGAGCTCAAGCGAACAGATTGCCAAAGCTGCGGGGACGCCTTGTAATCCGTATCTCGCGTATCCGTATCTAGCCCACTACGCCTCTGCAGGACAGAATGACGACGATGACAAAGCGTCCTTGCACAGTTATGTCATTGTGGAAGAAGAGGACGAGGGAGCCGAAAGGCCAGCGTCCGAACAAGAGGACGCGGCCGAGGTCGATCGCATCACCGTAAGTGAACTGGACTGAAATAGCTCCGGCAGTCGCTCAAGTGTATAACAGGTCCCGAGGACGAGCGTGGATACCGATCCGGACGACCTACTTTTCCAACCTCCGTATGCAGTCCCGCCGGCGTCATCAACTCGGGGTATGCGTCCATCAAGCATCTCCTCCGCCTTGCCATGGCGGAATCGTCCATTCTCAAAAACACTTCCCAGCCGGCCAGCTTCCACCATCTGCTCACCTTCCATGCCTACCTCCACATCCGCTATCCCTCAATCTCCGCCGCACACCCCGAAAAAGAACATTCCTATTCTGCGCAGACGCTCTCCCATACCCGAAGGCTTCCGCTTATCAGTGGGCGGCAGCAGCAGCACGAAGGACAACGGGGAACCGTCGACCCCCAGGAGCCTGCGCTTCAGCCCCCGCTCGGCACAGAAGAAAGTAAGCTCAAGTACCATTGTACCAGCACCGCCGGGAACACCAAAGGCTTCGATGCGCTTCAGGCTCAGCGGCTTGACGCAGACGGCTGCGAGCTCACCGGGCATGGACCCTAACAGTCCGAGGCCATCGACGAGCGCTTCTTCTGAAGCAACGACGGCAACATCTACGGCAGTTGAGAACGACGAGCAGTCCATGGCAAGCCGCTTGCGTACAAAGCTGACGCTTCGATTAACCAAGAAAGCATCGAAACTGAGCTCACTCAGCCGCTCCCCAATGTCCACAGCCCTTGAACCCATTACAACAGTCGACTCTCCCTCTCGGGCGTCCTTCTCATCAAGTACCCAAACAATCGATTCTCCTTTCGCACCCCCTCAGCTAGACTCAGCATCGTTTCTTGCTCCGCCTCAAATGCTCTTTTCAAAAGACCAGACGCAGCACCACTCATTGTCGAAGAAGGACTCACAAAGTATCTTCCGTGAGAAGGGGCGCAATGCGTCCAGCTCAGCGCTAAGTACACTGAGCATAGGAAGCATAGGCAGCTACGCGACTAGCATCGGAGGCCGAAGTAACGTGTTTGCTGGGGCAACGTCTGGGAGACGAAAAAGACTGGTTGTGAGTGGGATTGAGAGGGATAATTGGGATGCTATCGAGGGGCTACAGAAGTGGTGTGAGGTGTGTGGTCATTTCTCATATTTTTACGAGGTCTCGTGCCATCGAAGACAGCAGATTCTGATCGTCGACATTCCCTTCACAGAAATTTGGCGAACTGCGCCAAATCACACGTATGCCCAACGGCGATCTGCACGTCGACTTCAAGCGTTCTGAAGTTGCAGATACGGTGAGTACAGTGTTTCATCGTCGCTAGAGACTTCCGAGCGCAATCTGACATGGTCTGGCATTAATTCTCTAACTAGGTTTGCCGCCTGTCTGCACGCGTATTCATCTCCGGCGTTGGAAGCGTCCACCTGTCGTGGATCACCGGAAAGAAACGCTAGATACCCAGCAAAATCAATGATGACCATTTTATGACCTTTATGACGACCGATATCTCTTGGGTTCCGGAAGGCTAGAACCATCCTCCGACCTTCGTTCTCCTGCCGTGAGTGTTCAAACTCAAACCACTCTGGCACATGTCCAATCTGTGACTGATCAATATTCTGCGCTTTTACGGCTGATAGGTGTATTATCTGTATAGCCCTCCTGAATCATACACATACCTCCAGAGCATCCATTTCAGCTCCATGTATCTGCAACTTCATTCTGGCATTCTTCTCCAGTTCTCGCATCTCACACATATTCCACACACTCGTTTATGATTTATGCAATGTCTCTCATTTATGCAAGGTGGGTCGACTTCAGCTTCCATATGGGTACTTTGGGTTCAATGCTGATCGTTTGCGGGCTTCTTAGCATTTCTTTGACATTTCTTCTTCGATCTTCTCTCAGCATCGCCCTAGCCATCCTTGATCCCCTTCCCCGCAATCAATCTATCCCCTTTGCACACTTCACCATTTGTCTCGTTTCTCACAGCTGTCCTCTCAACCAGCATACCTTGTGTCTACCATCATATCGGTGTGTTATATCTCGCAAGCCAATACTGTATTTGTGTACAGACACTCCTTTTTCGGCATAGGACCCTCAACATTCATTGTAGTCTTCCAAGTGTACACTCTGGTCCAGACCGTCCAGTCCATGTAATTTTTGTACATAAGACCCGTCATCGTTGACATTATTTCGTAGTTGATTATATTTTGCATTTGAAAAAACCAGAGACAGTGCATACAAATGCATGAAAGGGCTTAAAGCAAAGATGCTGGATAAGATATAATATGCCAATTATTCCGCGCGGAAAAAGTCAAGGAGGTGGCCGGAGAAGGCAACACGGAAGTAAAATCGTCTTCATTTACGGCTAAATTTGAACTCCGCCAGATCCCGAGATTGACATTGAGCACGCGAGAACTGAGAAATTCTTGTTGTGCGCCTCAACGCTGCCTCAACGCTCACCGGCGCCTCTGCTTCTCCGCAACGGATACGTCAACTAATTCCCTCTTGCATAAGTCGACGAACATATTGACGGAATATTCTTCACGGATTTTTGGCTTTCTGTGGATCACTATGTCACTGGGAGGGGATCTCCGGCACAGAAGACTGATTAGACAGTTTTGACTTGCGGGAACGTCTAAGAAGACTTTTGAACCTAATGGTTTTGTTTCTGTCCAAATACACTTGCACACTCCGCCGGTATTTTGCTTTCATATGATTTCACTATCCTGATCGATAAGACAGAGTATGACCTTTCTGCTAGTTTCATAAGTCTTTTATGAGCAATGGTTGAGCTTTTTCCGTGCTAGGAACTCCGTGGTCTTGTGAAAAGGCACCTTCATAGCTTGCATTCCCGTGGCGTAACCCGTTCTCCCCGAGTGTCCCTAACGTCGATTGCGTACAGATTCAATTTTGGTGCTGAAAAGTTTCTGATGGCCTGCACATCGTTTGCCCGTTTCTTGGTGACCTGGCCGACACGAAATGTGAAGAGAGGAAGAGTTTTCGACCTTCGACGCTGTTCTGATGGCTGAGTAGCAAATCTCGCGTGGCTGTGGCTGAGGCTGCAGTGGCTGCATATACTTGTGCAAGTCTTGGTCGTGGAGTCCCCTCAGGCCCCATCCTCCACCCAGTCCAACACAATCCCCCTCTTGTTTACAACCTCCTAGACCACCCTCGACAACAACAAGCACACCCCTCCCCTCCATCTCTTCGTTATTCATACTACCAAAAGTCTTGCAAAAGAGCTGCCATTGTTATCATGCCTGTGTTAAAGTCTAGTGCTGCTGTCCGGTCTCGTTCGCGCGACTCGCCGCAGCGTGCATGGGGAACGCGCTATGATACGCTCTTGAACACAGCGGAGCCTTCTCAGGACATCTCCTCATCGACGGCGTCTGCTGTGTCCTCGCCTTTGTCTCCGGCGAACGAGCTTTCGCGTGATCTTGGCAGCTTATCTAGCCGTGCTGACTCTGGAAGCGATCCTACTCCCGGTAGCGCACAACCAGAGCGCAAGAGAGATTGGGCGGACGACGAAGTCCCCCAGATGCTGGGTACGCCGAATGCATCCTATTTCGACCAGTCCTCGCAGTCGCGAAGCGAGTATAATAGCACATTGGCTTGTGCCACCGCGACGGACAGCCCCCGCAGAGACGCTGGCAAGCAACCTCACAATGCAAGCGTTTTTGTAGGCAGGTAAGCATCGTCTCTGACCTTGATTTCTTTCGTGTCGCTGATGAAGACTCCAAGCTTGCCCGCAGACGTCGACGAGGCGGAGCTGTCCCAACAACTTCGTGACCGTCTTGCGCAATTCGCTCATATCCTGAGCATTAAAATCATACACGACGCTAAAGGCGGTGTGTGTGCGTTCTTACAGTGCGAGGTGAGCTCATCACATCGTCTTGTTTTCGGTGTGCCCTAGGTGTATGCGGAATCTATTAACATACTTCCATCTGAAGGACGCTGAACAAGCTTCTCGCGTTGTGACTCGTACGCAGCAGATCCCTCAGATCTTCATGGGCCGTCAGCTTCGCTTCGAACTAGCACGTGCATTCCGCTCACTATGGATCTCCTATCGAAAACCGATGCAGTTCATCCCTTCCTCCGCAGACGAGATTGGTAAGATCAGTCATTGCTTTCACATTTAGTGCGTAGCTGATAATAATCATGCAGAAGAAGGTTCCGAAAACATGTCCGTTGACGAAAATGGTGTGCGGGGACGTTGGACAGAAACCACGCTACCCGACACTATGCGTATATGGAGACCTCGAGCGGCCCGGTAAGTTTCAATAAACAACTATTCCCTAATATTAACTCATCAAAATTTAGGTTCCCCGTAGTCTCCTATCAGATGGAGGCAAGGAAGGCAAACATTCCCAGTCGGCCAACCATGGAACAACCTCCAGTCGACGCATTCGATCTTGGAGGTCTGCTACTGACTGATCTGAAGTTTGACGAGTCGGTACGTTACAAAGAATTTCCCAATGCAATCCAGTGAGCTCATGCTTGTCGTTGGTGATACAGACATTGAAAACGATTGTCGAAGCCTTCGGGCCTTTGGAGTCGTTCAAGCCCTATATCGCCGAAGATGAAAGTCAATGCAATGTCAGCAACTACCCCTCTGGTCATAATTCGCCACGATCTGAAGCTATGGACTCCCGCGTTTGGGAAGTTAAGTGGGAGCATAGAGATGATTGCATCTCAGCGTTGTCGGTAGGTCCTCTTTACCCCTTGTTGCACTTTTTTTTTGTTTACTTTAATTCGTTACACGTGAACCAGACTCTCAGATGGGTCCCTCATCTTGCTGTTACTTGGGCTAGTCTCCAACAAACCGGGTATCATCCCAGAACACCCCGGCAAGTTATGTTTCGCCAGGGTTATTTGCAATCCCCCACCCCTGCGTCACCATACTTTCACCAGACTCTTCAAGCAAAAGGCTCCCCTGCTCCTCACCCTCGTCCGATGTACTTTCAGGATCGGGTGTCAATGTCTAGGGATAGTTCAGGCTCTCCAACTTCTCCAGCTTTCGCTCGTTCTCCTATGTTCAGCGGATCACCAAATATTCTTCCTTTGAGTCCATCATTAGGTCGTCGAGGGAATGATGCTGTACGTCGATCCAGAATTACCAGCAGTAAGACCTCGGATTATGGAGATAGCGAAGACGGGTGGATGGTTGTGCGCCCTCAAAATATAACGCACACCATCCTTTCGTCCGTCGCGGGTACGAGTCCTACAGCACAGTCCCCTTTCCTCTTCCCCCGGGAGAGACCGAGACACTCTACAGATGGTAAAGCAAATGCGGACCTCAGGAGCCCGAAATGGAATGATGGAGACTTCCCTCCCTTAATGAGCCCGAAGAACTCAAAGATAGAAGCGTGAGTTGTAACTCTTTGTGTCCTGTATCCAATCTAACCTACCGCATATCATCAGATTTGACGATTCAGTCACATCTAATGAGCCTTCAGAAAGCGATGACTCGACTCGAGATATCGCCAATGACCTCCCCAGCGTCGAGACCTCCAATCCCTCTATTCCTCGGCCCTTCTTTTCGCACCGTCGCTCCATCTCAAACCCGATAGATGTTGTCAGCTCTTTGACCGTTAAGACCTTGCCCGATGGACAGACTCTGGAGATGCCCCCGACTCCGGAATTATCTGGTGCTTGCTTGGTCGAGACACCCACCTCCGCATTGCCTCGCACACCGATCTACCCACCTATAATGGGCTTGGGGAACGCTCGTTATCGAAACGTAGAGGGAGGTGGGATCGAAATCTTTAACGACAATGGATTCAACGCCAGCAACTTCCAGGAACGCGAAAAGGAATTTGATCCTAAGACAATCTTCGTGGGCGGGCTTGAGCCCTTCGGGCCTGTCCCATGGGATGAGAACCGCTTGAGGAATGTTTTCCAGCAGTATGGTGAGGTTGAGAACGTCAGGATCGTGAACCAATGTAAGTTGTTCTGCTGTCGTCCTCGAGCATAATTGATAATGGACGCTAGCTGGGAAGAAGACCGCATTTGCATTCGTGACATTTACCGACGAGTCAGCGCCTATGAAAGCCATTCGCGAAGAGGTAATTTATACTTCGATTGGAAATAAATTTGTCATTAATATGTCCCTACAGCATGATCGTGATTATGACGGTCGGCTAATTCGCGTTCAGATGCGAGAGTTAAACCCGATTCGAGGTGGTTATCGATACCGTGGGCGCGGTGTTGGACGAGTACGCCGACATGGTTTTGGACAGCATGGAGACAGCTCTCATCGCTCAGATTTCAACATCTACTACAATAATCCGAAGGACACCCAAGGGCTGCCAAGTTCAACATATTCTGTACGAGGTCCAGGCAATGAATGGGCAGGAATGCCTTTCCTTCCTAATTTATCCGTATACCCTCACCTCGTCGCCTCTTCTTCTCATGGTACAGACTCTGCTACCCTTATATCTTCAAACAGCTATGATATTCCCGAGGCAAGTGAATCTCAGGACTCTGACGTGAAAACGGCGGTCTCCGTGACCCCGCCACCCACAGTTTTGAGTTCATCTGCGTCCATTGTCAATCCCACAAACCCGACAACTGCACAATCTCTGCCTCCAACGGTCTTGGGATACGTTCCCCAACCTTGGGCAACCGCTTATGGCACGCCTATGCCATATCAAATCCCATTGACTGCCGCTGTCCCTATGGGAGTTCCACCGACGATGGCTGTCGGGGATACAAACACTGCGCTCGGAAGCCAGACTGTACCGATGAATCATATATTCAGGGTAAGTCATAGAAGCATACTTCGCTTTGGTTGGCACTGATTTCCCATTTTCATCTAGGCCCCTTTCCCATATCCCTCTTACGCATATGTGCCGGTCTTGACCTCTGATTCGTCTCATAGTTCGTCCTCCAGTCAACCGTCTACCCCTGCGAGAGGTCAACCGCCTTTGCACGCCACTGGGTTCATTCAAGGAGAACATGGAACATTAATCCCCGTGTATCAACAGGAGGCTTTAAACGAGTACATGAGCGGCTCATCTCCTCGTGTTCCTATGCATCCCCAGGGACCACTTCCCATGCAATTCCAGGGTGCCCAGTCGCAAGGAACAGTCACCGCTGCACCGACATGGCACAGTTACGCACCGAATCCGCAATTCTATGCCTACGCAATGCCCCAGCCAGTCAGCATAGTTCCATCTTCCAGTCCACCAGCCTGTGCCCAACAACAAATGCAGCATGATATGCAAGGGCGGACAATGCAGCCTGCTCCTCCACCGCCTTGGTCGATGCCGAACCAGTCACCGACCTCGCACTTGGCGCGGCGAATGCCTATACCACCTCATGCTCCGGCAGCGACTGACACTCAACATCATGGAACTGCTCAAACCTACCAAAATGCCACTCACATCAACGGAGGCTTACATCAAATGCATTCACTCGGAACGACTTATCATAACAACAGGAATCATTACCAACAGCGACGAGAACATAACGGATTTCGTCCAGGAAGGAATACTTACGACTTCGCTGCTCGATCTCGAGATTCCGGAATGTCTTCAGACATGAACCGCCGACCTGATACCCAGCAAAGTAATGTCGGACCAACCTTTATGAACATGTACAGGCAAGGATCTTTCCCACTTCAGTAGAATCCGATTATGGGTGGCAATTGTGCATTGCATTTCTTAGGATGCATTCGGCAGAGGCCATCTCTCGCCAATTAGTCTGTACTTCAAGTTTGTTTTCTTTTTCTTTATTTCTAAAGTTCACCCCCCCCCCCCCCCCGGTTAACAACAACAACAAATGCATCATTTCTAATTTCATTTCCAATGTCTTCTTCAAAATGGCACTCCTACTATAAGACAGGTTTCATTTCGTTATTTGCTTGCCCTCTTATTCTTGTGCGCCCTTCGCGAACTTCTTGTCGATAGTATGTTATGATTCGTTCTTGTACACTAAACTTTAATTTAACAGAAATAAAAACAACAAATGTATGTAGTGATATAAAGTTTCTGTGAGAATTAAGTAGAGGCCGGTGGGTATAAACTGGATAAAGGGGCGAAGCTATGCTATGCTATGAAGATCCATTCCCGTATCTATGTCGCGCATATACTCACGCAATTCCGACCAAAACACCCTCTGTTGTTCAGACCCCAGCCAAAAGGGGAGCAGGGAAAGGTGATGGGCATCATGGAGTGTATGTACATGCCATACTCCTGGATGCACATTGATGGAGTGCGTCTTCTCGGGGAAAGGGGAATGGTGAATGCAATGCGCAGGCTCGCATTCGCGAGGGTGCCACTGAGAAAACGTAGGCACGAAACCATCATTTGCTCGATGGTGCTCCGAGATGCCGTCGTCAGCTTGCTTCAAATCCCCTCCGCCTTCTTCGTCTAGCGCTGGCGGCAGTAGGAAGGAGGGGGAGGGGGATAAGGAGGTAAAATCGAATGTGCCCACGGAAGACGCTGAAAAATAGAGTGGGGGGAGGGATAGGAGTGAGCTGCGTGGTTTGTGATATAGGCTGTCTTCGGATACCCGTGATGTCTGCGATAGTTGTCAGCAAAGTGGGAGGAGAACCAGAAAGGTCTCTTACAATTTGAGCTGTATAGCTCCTGTAATATGTTTTGGGGTGACATATACCCTCGCCCCTCGCCTCACGCTCGTCAGCGGCCTGAAATGTGACATCAAAGGGCGTCGCATCGCGGCCCTCCGCCCAGTCGCTCCTCCAGAGATGGCGCACGAACATGAGGAAGGTCGTCTCGTTACATGAAAGAGAGCGGCTGTCGGCGTGCAGGTCGAAAGCGCGCGGGAGGTACGGACTGAGGTAGGCGAGTGTGTGTACGGCCTTTGCCAGCAACGACCCAAGGGAGAATGGGTGCACGGCTGGCGCGCGGTCCAGCCGCTCGCCAAAGGTGTACACGATTTGGGTGCCGCGAAAAGGGGCGGAGACTATTGATTGTTGTATATTGAATAGAGTTCAGATAATCTGAAATGGGTAGGAGACTTACCGGTTGTGAGTGAGAGGAGCATGTCTGGAGTATACGCATTTCCAAAGAAGCCCTTGGAGAGGAGCGATTGCAGCTTCACGATCGTAGCACCGCCCTGCGCAGGCACGAACCGGTAAAAATGAGCAAATGGAGTGCGGTCTGAACGGAAACGGTGGGGGACATACCATGGAGTGACCCAGGAAATGGAGGGGTTTGCGAGCAGACCAGTCCGGATACAGACCGCAGTAATGATGTCGACCGTATCGCTTGTGCGAGAATTCTCGGGCGTGGTCCTCACCATAGTCGACTGCGAAGAGGGGGCAATAATCTGTCAATGGTCTGTGAAGTCATGCGCACTGTGCTGCATACCGGTTCCGCCCTTGATAGCGTAGAATAGTTCACAGGCCCGGTCGTGCAGCGAGCTCACGGGTCCGACACTGTATAATAACAACGTTTAGTGAGAATCGTGCTGGTGTCTGACACAATGCGCAACGGACCTAGCGTATAACACCCGCCGTCCGTCAAGGTGTTCTTCGAAGCCACTGAGGAGTGAACGCAAAGGAGCCCAGCCTATCGAGCCCGACGCCGACATAAATCCCTCGACGATGACAAGAGGAGTGGCATCCATCGCTGCATCTTTTAGACCTGTCGACATCGTTCGTGTCCAATCTAGCGCCCTGTGGTATCAAGCGAAAGAAAGAGGATCTAAGGTGGCAAAGCTACCCGCCAACGAGATGCAGAAAAGAAACGAGTGGGAATCTTATAAGGCATGGGAGACAAAAGAGCTATCGCTATATAGTCTTGATGGGACGGAGAGGGAGCTGTCTCAAGCCGGCGACTCGCGTTACCATCATCCAGTTCCATCTCCTAATCTAATCTTATCTCCTCTTAACTTCAATTCCTAAAAAAGCATGATCGGCGTGAATGTCTAATTTTGCTTCCGATCAGTGACCTCCAAGGTCCAGATTCCAGAAACATACTTTAGTAGGAAGTCTAGCAGCTAGAAACAACCACTAGAAGTCGTAGAAGTATCTCCTTAGATTCAAAGTTGTAGAAAACTGCAGTTGAAGAAATCTGCGGAAGCTTGTGCTAATGTAGCTTCTGAGTGTAAATGCACAGTACGGCAGTCTCAAAACAAAGGACCGGTATCGCAACCGCAATATATATCTCTGGTCGTTAGTTCCCTGTCCGGTTTCTCCGCATGTACCGGTCCCCGAACATTAGCATCGAGAGTCATCGGAGCTTTCTGACAATAAGCCGAATGACATTTTCACGGTAGAACGCCTCAAAACATTCCTACGTCTTACGAGTTTTAAGGAGGTAGAACAAAGAATAATAAGTATACGGTCCAGCGTCAGCATTAAAAGCAAGTCGTAAATATTATCCAAGCTAAGATGAAAGGACAGGTAGAGCTGTGATAAGCTAAGCGTCATTTCCGATTCCTATTTGTTTACAGAGTTGTCCATGCGCCTAATAGCGAGCCTGCAACAGTAACGAGAGCGCCCAACCATAGCTCGCGCGAAACCGAGAATGCCGGTAGTGATGCACTCGATGACGTTCCACTGGTAGATGTGTCCGGGAGAGGCGTCGCGATCGGTGATGACGGGCTGTAAGTCACGCCATTCGCTGTTGCGGCGACCTGGAAGACCGAGCCACCGCCGTACTCGTAGAACTGGAGCCAAAGAATGTGATCAGATTGAATTAAGAAATGAGTTAATTTTGATGTCGCGTACGTCAACGAGCATGAAATTAGGGTACCGCCCATTTTGTGCTGCACACTGCTCTGCTTGCAGGCCGAGCGAGCCAACTCCTGACGCAGCATTCGTCACATTCAATGCGCCCTTGTTCGGGGCGATGGATGTCGCGACGACGTTCACAACCTCGTCCAGGAAGTGATTGATCAAATAGAGCTCCGTCGACGTATCACCCTTCGATCGGTTTACGTTGCAATCGAACGTTGTGTCGGTCACATCAAATGCCGTTTCCCAAACATTGGTGAACTCTAAGAACAGGCAACGTAGAAGATCAGTACCTCGAATGTGAAATTCCAAATCTGAACTCACCGTCGATGATGTAAGGCACAGAGGTGAAGTCTGCACCTGTATCTAGGAACACAACCAGACGGGTACCAGCATCAATCAGCGTCCCCAAGGTCGGCCAAGCTGTGTTCGTCAATGCCGACTGAGGCGGTGAGTATGCCAGGCTCTTGATGCCTGCCGCTTCAAAGACTGTATCGAAAGCAGAAGGCGCAACATCGTCCGAGTTGACGATCAGGAGAGATACAACTAGGAAGGATCGGCCGGTTGCAATTTAGCGGTTGTCATGAGAGCCCAAACCACCAAAATTAAAGCTCACCATCATTGGGGTTCGCGTCCATCCATGTCTTAACTATAGAACATGAGGGCTAAATTTAGTACGAAGCACGAACGGCAGGACAAATGGGTTTGAGGGTGCCGGACCTTTGGTGAGGTAGTCTTGGAGCGTGCCGCCGTCGTAGAGGAAGCAGCTTGTATGGCAAAGATGGATGGCGTCGCTGGACTGATGGGCTTGCATCTGTAGCATGCGAATGCCATCGTTTAGCTGTTGGGTGACTAAAGATGGAAGCGCGCATCGAGGCACATTGGACAGTCAGTGGGAGCACAGGCGAGACGAGGTGGACGGGGACAGACCATCGTAGTCCTGATTTGTTGCCACTAAAATAACATTAAGACAGCAATTCTGTTTATTGAGAACAAGGGCGTACAGTTGTTTGTTCCTACTGCGTAAGAGTCGTGGGCGCCGACAAAGGTTACATTTCCGTAGCTCCGGTCACAGAGCTGGTCAAAGACCGAATGAGCTATGTCATATGGCGTTGAGAAGCGCGACGTACCTCAGCAAAGCCGTTGCATGTTGTTGCTCGTCTTGAGGTCGAGACAGAGCGAGAGGAGGAGACAACACTGAGGAGAGCGAGAGCGGCCTGCGCTATTGTGGATGACGTGAAATGCATGGTGTTTGAATGTCGCGGGTGCTTTTCTCCCGCAGCGGTGAATTAATTTCCTGGTGTTTCTTGACTTGCAGAGAAATGAAGGAAAGGAGAAGGAATAGAGTTGGACGAGAGAAACACAGAGAGGGAGTGTGAGTAGAGGGAGGAGGGGAGGAAGGAAGGGTGGAGAAGAGAAAGCAGAATGAAGTACGCAGTGCAGGGCGTGCCGACTGATTGGGTGCGTCGGCTTGTATTTTAACGAGACCGGACTTGGACGGCCTTGCACTTCGACTTGGCCGGCGACCTCAACGTGTGCACGATGACAATGAGCGTTGGGTCAGCTGCCGTCTCAGCCCTCGCACTTTTCCTTGACCAAGTCTGTCCATCTAATAAAACTTTCCGCAGTCGCTCTGCTGACCTTTTCTTTGCAGACCAATGCCATCGTCACATCCCTCACCGCCTTCGCCATCCTATATACCCGTTCCGCTGGGGTCGCATATTTCGCGGTGGGCGCGGCTGCCTGCGCATTCTCCGTCAAGCTTGTCAAGCGTCTCATCCGCCAGCCACGCCCAGTTCATGTCCCTGGCATGAAGGGCAGGGCAAAGAAGACCTATGGGTGAGTCTCCAATTCGACCTTCGCATCGCGATTCTATTCTTTGTCTCTCTTTGTAGCATGCCGAGCACACATTCTGCGGTCATCACGCATTTCGCGGTCTACATTCCCCTGGCGTGTGCGTATTTGCCCTTGCACCCTTCTCTGCCGAACTCCAAGTGGACGAGGCTCTTGCCATCTCTCATCGCTGTCCCTTGGGCGTCTGCTATCGTGTACTCGAGAATGTGGTTAGGTCACCATACATGGCCACAATGCCTCGCAGGATGTCTATACGGGACCGCGTTCGCTCTAATATGGTTTAAGCTTTGGACAAGCGGACTTAATTCGCTGGGTCAAAGCGCTGAAGTCGCGTTCCATGACGCGCTGAAACATTAGAGTTACACTAAGACCTCTCAGTCTTGACTATCACGTCTTATACCCTTCCAATATACATCTTCATCTTCCGCCAGTCCAACATTTGGTTCTCTTGAGTTGGCAAAATCCCCAGAGCCGTCGATGATCTTAAGTACTCGGCTTATACCGCGTCTGCCCCGAATGTGCAGATTCAAACTTCAAGTTGAAGGAGAGACACGTTGACATCTTCTTATTATTGACCTCAGTTTGGAACCTTCTCCTGGGCTGTCGTGGCCGCAGTGCATCACTTACCTTTCAGCGGAATTGTTGCGTGTATTTGGTTTGAGATATGGTCAGGAGAACACCAGACGCCACCACGTCAGGCTGCCGGAGTCATATCTATTTCTTACTCGTCAGTTGTTGTCTTCATAGTATACAGATTGGACCATGATACTCTTCAGACTTGGACAATGAGAGATTCATCTTCCTTATACTTCGCGATCCACCCCTTGATGCCCCCCTCGAGGTAAAGTGCCTTGCTGCTCGTCACACCCTTCTCGTCTAGCGCATCCTGATAAAACGCAGCGACTTTCTGTCCGCGCGATTTGGGCGATCCGCAGGACTGGCAGTGGAATATCACGAGCGGGATGTGCGACAGCACCGAGACGGCGCCGGCTCGTGTTTGGTAGAACGAATGCGCAGGGAGGTTGATCACGCCGGGAATCGCATAGTCCTAAGTTCAAGAGTGAAGTTCACTCGGGATTTAACTTTGTATCATGTACTACAAGAACGCACCTCGAAATCAGTCCGGCGTGTGTCGACTATGATGAAATCCTTCCCCGACTCTTTCGTCTTGATGAGGTCTGCCACGACTTCGTTTGAGATCCCGGGAGGCGAGCTTACGGGCTCGGGCAGGCCCACCGACCAGCTGGGTGCAGGTGCAGGGGCTGTCGATGTTTGAGTGTCAGCCATGGTCGAACCTAGTAAAAGTTAGTCACTCCGAACGAGTCCTTCGGGTTTTATGAGCCTGAATGCCGCCATTCACACTCCGTAAGTGGCTATATGCGCGTGCTTCACACAATCGGCCGAGTATTTTCCCTTACTTTCAGTAAGGTGTTGATTCGCCAATGTAGTTGGATATACATGCAGAAGTACAACGTACACAGATAGTGCAGAGAGATAATCCTCGAGAACAAATATGAACAATAAAAATCGCACACCTCCCACGAACTGTAAACGCATTTGGAGCGCAAATGTAAAATATATAAGACATAAAGATTGAATTCAGGCCATCAAAGGATCCACAAGCGTCGCTGCCTCAATCTCATCCTCTAAACCATACAAGCTCGATTGGCTCGCCTGCCTCTCGAATCTGCGCTTCGTCTTCACTACATCGTTCAGAGCAATTTCGATGGCGATCGTGCTAGTTCCCTCCGCTTGGTTGCCGACTCTGTTCGATCCGAAGAGCAGCCCGCGTTCCTCTCGGGGAATGTCATCGTGCTCGAGCTCGCAGGACCGCTTCTTGGAGGGACTGCACTCGAGCTTGGAGTAGTGCGATGCGCAGCGTTGTCGTTTGCTGGGGGATGATGGAGGCTGGGGGATGTTCGTATCCTTCAGATCCAAGGAAGGGAAGGGTTCCTCTAATGACGAGGGCAGCATACTCTCCTCGTTCGCACCCTTGCCCGCTATCCGACGACCTTTCTTTCCCTTTGCAGGGACTTTTGCAACAGCGTTCTCCTTCGACGCCTTGAATACCGGCGCATTCTCCTTCTCCGGCCCATCCAGTGTTGTTTGGACTTCCCAGTCTGCAGGACGCATCTTCTTCCAGTCCTCAACCACCCGCTCGACCCACGTATCCGTATCACCCTCGACATGATAGTCGATAATGCCATTCCACTCGCTAGAAGGCGGGGTCTTGTTCACGAAGATAACCTTTCCCTTCATCACGTTCTTCGACGAGCTGGCTTTCGGGGAGGTCATTGACACAGTTGAGGAGGTTGAGGGTGCGGAGGCGTGAACGACTTTTGCGAAGTCCTTGACGAGCTTCTTTAGTCCGTGAACTTTCAGAGATGTGCCCATGATGATGAGTAGGTCAGGTTTCCGGGCGAGGTCAGCGGTTTCGATACTGCCAATGTCATCTCCAAGTGGGTGTGGTTCGTCGTATAACACGATCGCAGGCCGAAGCGTTCCGACCTTCAGAGCTCGGGCTGACCGTGCAACACGGGCTTCAGCTACAAGGTAAGCAAAGAGTTAGTTGATAAGATCACTACAGCCGGAAAGGTGAGCTTACAACGAGATGTACATTCCGGGCAATCAGGTGCCTCACCGACGAGGAACGACTCAGTAAACTCGTCTGTGAAGGGAAAGTTGGCAGAGCATAGGGAGCACCGGACGCGCCGGATATCACCATGAAGCTGTACGTTCTTAACATCCTTCAATCTTATCTTGCTTTTGCCCTTTCCGCTGCTCTTCGCATCCTCACTCGCACTTCCAAGAAGTCCAACTTGCTCCTCAAGTCCGTCGATGTTTTGTGTGTACGACCGAAGTAGTTTGCCTTTCGTGTCGAGAGTTTTAATGAAATTGTGTGTGGGGGATGGGTATACGCTATCTATGGACTTCTTAAGCTTCGATATGAATGTGTAGAACACCGCGGTTGACGTGGGGTCGCGGAAGAGGGATGCGTCGAAGAGATCCCGCCCTTTAAGGACAACATCGGGATATTGCTGTTTTACAAGATTATACAATCCATCGGACGAGCGGAAGTCCTAAAGGGGTTCTCATTGTAAGTATAAGGTCTGCATCTGGCTGCTAGATGCTTACCGGGATGCCACACGAGCAAGATATGCCAGCACCAGTGACCACCACGACTTTCTTGCTTTTTGCTACGCCCAATGATAAATTCGACAGTGTGCGCCTTGTTGGTGCATCGGATGACGAGCAGGACAATGAAAGTGTCGTGACCATTGCGCTCGATGGAGAGAAGGAGAGACGAGAGAGGAAATCGTAGACAATGAGGAAGAAAGAAAGAGGCTCGGGATAGCGCGCAAAAGTCAACACTGGTAGCAAGCGTGGGAACTTGAATGTGGACGCGCCAAAGGAACGCGACGCGATTGCACGTGACTGCATTTAACCACACTGGGGTGTGCTCCTCTTGCGCGTTCTAGATCACCCGCGCGCTCCATATATCACCCACCCGGGAGTACAAGTTGTCTTTCACGGACAGGGTGTGTAAAAGAGCAGATAGGGCTGCTCTCTTGCCCTTCTACCACATTGTCAATTTGTCGCCAGAGGGATGGACTCAAATAAAACCTCTCGTCAAAGTTCTCCCAATGTCGATCAACCAGAGGCAGATCAGAACGAGGATAGAACTCATTCTGCTTTCTTCTACGGGGTGTTGATGCATCCAGAAGTCCTTTTGAAGATTCTTGACAGCGATGGGTCCTATCTCCAGATTGCCCCGGCTACTTTACAAGTGCGTCCTAAGTTGCTTTCGCATTTACTTATTTGCTGATACTGAAGGCTTGTCTGTCAATGACCTTCGTAACAGTCGTACATCCGCCACCATGTCAAGGCAGCGTCATTCCCAGCAATCATTCCCTACGACCAAAGCGTTCAGTTCTTTGGGACAAATTTGTCGAAAGAAAGCCAGCACGTGAAGGGCGTTGCCGTACGCGGATTATCAATGGCAGATATGCGACGCATCGTATGTTTTGAAGGGGATGTGAGCCAAAGATAATTGCTCAATGACGATTTGTTTAACTGTCAATCCCCAGTACTATAAGCTTGTCAGCGTCCATGTTCATCCTGTGTCAGGTTTCATCCCTATGAAAGAAGCAACTGGAAGTTCCAGCTTCATCGACCAACTGCGGGAACTTGAACACGCAGACACCTCTGTAGAAGCTTCCGAGGAATCACAGATAAAGGTTCTGACTCACATTTGGGATACGCCCATCAATGATTTGTCAGAAGAGGTGTGGGCTTTTGATCGATTTGTCCGGGAAAAGATTACAATATGGCTTTGATATCTTGGCTACGAAACTTGTCTCGCTCATGTAAGAATATAGTTGATAGGCATGCATAATCTACGGCATTGCAAGGTTAGGTCAAATAACTAATAGAAACGGTATCCAATAACTACTCACAATTTAAAAAGGAACATAAATACACAATGAATTCGGCGAGCAGGTATCATCGCGCATCGGTGTCTTCAATTTCTTCATTTACTCGAACCGCTTTAACCCATTCCCGATATTTGAAGTTCCCTTGACGGTCGGTGAAGGAGCCCTTGAATAAACGGTCAATCTATGCGAAGACCAAAGTCAGTCACTGGGTCAGTCGGGTGTATGCAACATACCTCCTCTTCGTTCATTCTGTCGCCCATCTCCCCCAGCCATTTCCGCACCTCATCCACTTTGACTACTCCTGTGTCGTTCTCATCAAAGCATTCAAATGCCTCCAGGAGTTCTGCTTCGCTATCGAAATCAAAGAGACGTTCGCCCATCATAGTCAGAAACATAGGGAAGTTGACTCCGCGATCTGGCATGTTATCATCGTCCACATACGACGGTCTATGGGAATGGTTTCCAGGACGCGCGCTTAACAGGTTATCGAGCATGTCAGCGGAGGGGTTCATTCCTTATTCAATTATTCAGAGCAAAATTCAGATACATTATGACGAGCTTTGGCTGCATACCGAGGTTCGCAAAGACAGCTTTCAAGTCCTTTTCACTAACGATTCCGTCACCATCCTGGTCTATGAGCGAGAAGGCCTCTTTAAACTGTTGGATCTGTGGTGCTTGGAAGAGCTGAAAAGCCCCTGAAGGCTCTCTTCTTGCTCGGGATTTCTGTCCCTTCTTCATGCCCGAGGGCAGATTGCTCGGAGCAAGAGAGTCTGGGTACTTCGACATGATGTTGCCGCGTCGCGACTCGGAGTAGATACGATTAGGACGCGAGAGTGAGAGGGCAATGCACTTCCTTTTAAACAGGCTGCGCGTACTAGTACTGCCAGTGCAAGGCGCGACACGATCACGTGGTATCTTATTCACCTTGAAGTTCGATACGACGACGACGACGTCTCTTGGTCCTGGACGACGTGTTTATAGTAAAGCATAGTATTGATCCTATAACTCCAAATAATCATGAGTAAGATAATACATTTCCTATTGTCATCGTTATGTCATTATGCTATATCAACTGGAAAAGAAAAGGGATGTAGGAGCCAGCAAGTCTAAGACCGCAAGCAGATTTCTACGATGACCCGGAGTTGAGGGAGGTCTTCGCAAGCAAGTCGGCCAGATCATCTGTCTCCTTATCAGCCTTCTGTTCGGGTTCCTTTTCCTCCGCCTCTTCCTCTTCCTCTTCGGCGCCCTTCTCCTCCTCTTCACTCTCCTCTTCCTCCTCGTACTCTTCCATTTCATCAAGCTCGTCCAGAGCGTCCTCGTGTCCATGCGCAGCCAAAGCGTCTCTGATGTCTTGAATGCACTGATCTTCAGGGTCCGCACGGTTTGCGTTAATTTCCAGGGTCGTGATTTCCGAACCGTGGTCATGAATGGCCTTTGCCAGGATGCTCAACGACCGGTGATCAAGCTCGCCTAATTGCAACTTCAAGGTTTCGAGCTTCGGATTTGAACCTCTGCTCAATGCCATTGCTAAAGCGATTCCGGCACGACCACCAAGTAAGCATTCGGAAAGATTCAGGGCTTTGAGTTCGGGCCAAGATGCGAGAGATTTTGCAAGGGCCCTGGTACCTGCACCCTTCGCGCAATTGTCTTGCAAATCTAAGCTCTCAAGCGTAGGGTTCTTTGCAAGACCAACGGCTAGTGCAGCAATGCCATCCATCCGAATGCCGTTCTGTGGCATTCGAACCTCGACGAGATTGCCATGAGCCGCGAAAGCTTCGGCGAACAAAGGTGCAGAATCATCCTGTAGTCGATTTCGTCCACAGATGATGGTCCGTAGCATAGATGGCTTTCCTTCGGATTTGCTTAGCCTTGCTGACTCTAATAGAGCGTTCGCAATGATAGCTCCGCCGGATGGGCCCAGTCCATTGTTGTTCAACTTGAGGACTTGGAACGTGCGGTTTTCCGTGAGGAAGGGTACGATAGGGTCTGCGGATCGGCCACCAAAGGCGTTGTCACTGAGATCGAGCTCAACAAGGGAGGTGTGGTGCTTTAAGGAGTTGCAGATTGCTGCTAGTGCTTGGGGGATCTCGGTGATCAGCCGACCGGTGAAGACATCTGCGAAATCGGCGACCTGGAGAGGGTATATGCGTTACAATTTATGCAAATAGCGATGGAAGAGCCCACGCACCTTCAATGATTTGAGATCTGTTAGCACCTCAGCAATTGCCTCGCTCGCCTCCACGCCCAACGTGTTCCCTCCGAAGTGCACCTCCTCGACGTCTTTCATTGCTCTGAGTACCTGTAGATGAGGCTCGATATCGGCTCGAGAGTTGAGCTTGAGGCCTTGGCCATGAATAGAGAACGAGCGCGGGTTAGACATGATGGTATATATATAACGAGTAGAGAATTCCAGGTATATGTAGTGCAGAAGAAAGAAAAACAGTATGAAGTCTATGAGCAACGGTGAGGGGAATCGAAGTTTTGAACGCATCGTGTGACCATGATCACGATCACTGGCACCGTGACATATGTACTTGAATTATTATCACTATCTCAAAGGAAGCAAAAATCGACTAAATTACATATACAGGGCCGAACGGTATCTTAGCTTATACTACTGAACTACGAGAGCGAAAGCTACCTTTTGGTTAGTTCTTAGCTGAGCAAGATATACGGTAAGGAGTCTTAGACAACAAGGTATGTGCGTAACTTAAAGGCGGATCGTTCCGGAGAAAGTAATTTGTGCGACTTCATGCGATCTTGGTTGATAATACCCACTAATCTTCATTTCTAAGCAAGAGATTTCTGTAGGGCAATTCAAGTCATTACTAAGGGCTTCAAACATGTCAATTGGTTTTGACCATCGGACCTTAGCCTCGGGGGGCTGACAGCCAGACAGCCAGGAGAATATTCGCATTCGGTCCCCAGCCCCATACCGTGACTGGCCCACAACAAAACAAAAGGATGATTGCGTTTGTTTGTTCGGCGCAAGATGGTAGGGTACAAAGTGGGGAAAGTTTAGTGCGAAAGGGCCATCGCCTCTTGACCTTTCACCCCTACGATCGTCGATTTACAGCAATCGGCTTCAGCCACCAATATGTCGGCTATCATCCTCAAAGACTCTACAGCGTAACCCCTGCAACGAGAGGTCGTACCACCGAAATAAATCATCGCTCAAGCGCATCGGTGTGCTCATACTTCACCCGGGCCCGTCCACAGCATCTTCGGATAATGCAGCCTGTCACGGAAGATGGCTGTCGGTCCTCTGCGTCAAACGGAGCAACATATCTGACCGACGGCCACTCCGTCTTCCCAGGTAGCATGCATACCCGATATTGCTGTAATGCAGATGCGCTTAACCTCGAGAGGAAGTGATACTGGAGAACAAGCCGGACGATAAAAATCAGGCCAGCGACCAGTCCGCATACACAGGCCATCTCTGCATGCCCGGCAATGTGGCGATGTAATTAACTGGTTAGCCTGTTGCTGCCGGCGCTTTCTGCAGCGGTGTGCATACGTAGAAAGAGTATGGTGCACGGTGGAGGAGCAACCGTTCTTCGCTACCGGGAGCTAATGCAAATAGCAAGGCCTCAATATGTCTGAGCTTGGGTTCTGGTCATCCCCTCCAAGGCTGGCTCAATGCCACCTTCGTTCTCCCAGGGGAGGTTTTATTGATATGTTGAAAAGTCACAGAGATTCTTCCACCGTTCATGAGAAGATATTCCTGCACGCTTCAGTATGCGGCTGACCAGACAAGACCAGTTGCAATCTTGCAAAAATGCCGTTGAAAATAACGCGATTTATTAGTTGAATTTGGAGCTTGGATTGAACATGGTAAAACCGAGATGACTAAATCCATCGAATGAATGAGTTATGTTGAGGGCCCAACCAAAAAGGCTGCAAGGCGATGGGTAGATTCAGATTAACTGGTTTTCCGCACTCGTCGAGTTGTACTCCGTTTTCCAATAAAGCAACAATGAGTCGCGGAATAGCGGCAGCCGTTCCATTGAGAGTGTGTGCAAACGGTATGGGCACTTCAAGAGAATTTTGTGTATCACCGGACGTTTTACTGGTAGAGGGAGTCGACTGTGAGCGCCTATACCGAATATGCAATCTTCTCGCTTGGTAATCGGTGCAATTTGATGTCGACGAGATTTCTCCCCAGCTACCCCTTCCAGGCATCCAAGCCTCAATGTCAATCTTCCTATAAGCGCTTGCCCCAAGCTCTTCCGTTGGCATTTCCAAGACTCTGAATTCTATTTAGGGACCTGACGGGAGATATTTGGAAAGGTATACATACCGAAGAGGGAGACCCAGTCCATTGAAAATGTCTGTCTGGAGTGCTATCATTTCCTCCATCAAGGTATCGCTACTGTCCTGATTGCAGACAACGAATAGCTCGAGCTTCGTGAATTGATGAACTCTGTACAAGCCTCTTGTGTCTGCACCTCTTGCACCCGCCTCCGAACGGAATGCACGACCAAGTCCTATGACCTTCAGAGGGAATTCATCCTCTTGATGTATTTTATTTGCGAAGAGCCCCGCAAGCGGAATCTCGGCTGTCCCAGCTAGGACAAGCTCAGGCTGCGTTGGAGATGCTTTTTGCAAGTGGTACATTTGATGTACAGGGGGGTCGCTATGATCACGAGGCAAAAACCCACAACGAGTCGCAATGTCGGACTTCACAACATCCGGCGTTGTGACCGGCTTGTATCCTCGAGCCAGAGCTTTGCTCATAGCATACTGCGTTAGTGCCATCTCTAACAGAGCACCTTCATTTTGGAGGTAATACCAGGATGACCCAGTAACAGTTGCCGCCGCCTCGAAGTCGAGGAGACCTAAAGTACGCCCAACAGATAAATGATCGCGTGACGTAGATTTTGGAAGGCAATCGGGGCCATGTGTGGCTAATATACTGGCAGCATCCTCAGGACCAATAGGTGAGTTCGGGTGTGTATCATTGGGTATTGCGAGCGCCAGAGTATGCATAGTTTCGTCAATCTTCTGAAGTTCACTTTCTAAACTGGAGATTTCAGCTTTTAGTGCCTTCGCTTCCTGCTTTGCCAGTTCTCTTGCTTCTCCGGTGCTGTCCCGAATTCGACCACCTACTGTTGAGCGAGCGTGTATTTTGGAGTTGAGAGAGGACGATAGTAATTTGTGTTCTTCGTAAAGCCTCTGCACTGTCTGCACTGCACCGACCGGGATAGGTGACTTCCGATTGAACGTGTTGTGTGATTTGTATAGAGTATGTTCGGAAATAGCTCGATAATCTAGTCGCGGTCTTGGAAGACCTGAGGAAGGACCTGCACTGTTTTCGACGTTCAAACGGCTGCATGAGGTAGAAAGGGCGCGGCTGCAACTGCGCTTGTCTCACAAAACTGCATCAAGACCTTTCCAAAGTCTTATTCAAGGATTACTCACCAGCCCAGGGCTTCTATACTCGTGGTTCAATGTTTGCGTGAGACCTCGGAAACGACAGATCGTGCAAATGACCATTTCGAAATACGAACGACGTCGCTGGCGATTCCGTCCTAGATATTTGGGTCCAGGCCGAGTCTTCAATGACAGTTTCGAATTCTCAAAAACTCAATAGAGCAGAGTGCTAATCGCAATGGACTAAGTGGGAAGAGAATCGTAGGACTACTGAGTTGGCGCGACTTGAAAACTTGAAGAAGTTAACGAGGTTACTACTACTACAACTACTAGTAGTACTAGTACTTAGCCTGAGTACGCGCAAATAACCGACAACAACGCGTCTTTACATCCCTCCACCATGGCCGCGTCGAAAGGGAAGGCACCCGCTACGAGCGATATACCTTATGAGCTACCTTGGTACGTGTACCGCGCTATTATATCAGTAGTTGAGCTGATGGAGGTCCCTGTAATGATTAGGGTTGAGAAATACCGACCAAAGATCCTAGACGACATTGTTGGAAACTCAGAGACAATCGAGCGTTTAAAAGTGATCGCTCGGGATGGAAATTGTCCTCATATCATTATCTCGGTAAGTAGGTTTTGGAATAAAAGCTGCTTCAGAATTGTACCTCAATTTCCACAGGGAATGCCCGGCATTGGTAAAACGACCAGCATACACTGCCTTGCTCACCAACTACTTGGGGATGCGTACAAGGAAGGTGTACTAGAGCTTAATGCATCGGACGAGAGGTATATAGCTTCCACTTCTATATATCTGACCCAACGGTGTTGCTGAACGTTCGTTAGAGGTATTGATGTCGTTCGAAATAAGATCAAGTCATTTGCGCAGAAGAAAGTGACGCTTCCACCCGGCCGGCATAAGATAGTAATCTTGGATGAGGCAGACAGGTAAGTCCAGCCAATCTATACATATAATTTATCACTGAACCCTTATTCTCCTTAGCATGACATCTGGTGCTCAGCAAGCTCTCCGGAGGACAATGGAAATCTATTCTAACACCACTCGCTTCGCCCTAGCTTGCAATATGTCAAATAAAATCATCGAGCCTATTCAGTCTCGTTGTGCAATCCTTCGATATGCTAAACTGCGAGACACAGAAATTCTTAAGCGACTGCTTGAAATCTGTGATATGGAGAAGGTTCAATACAACGACGACGGTCTAACTGCACTCATCTTTACGGCAGAAGGTGATATGCGGCAAGCTATTAACAATTTGCAATCGACGCATTCAGGCTTTGGATTTGTGTCCGGAGATAATGTCTTCAAAGTGTGCGACCAGCCACACCCAATTGTTGTGCAAACGATGATTAGAGCATGTTTGAAAGGAGACATTAACAGTGCGATGGAAAAGCTGAACGAGCTCTGGGACAATGGGTACAGCGCTATCGACATAGTAGTCACAGTTTTCCGCGTAGTGAAGGTCTTCGACGAGTATGTTTTATGGAATGTGTCCATCAACGCCATCAAGTTAATTTGTTTGACAGGTTGCCCGAATACACGAAATTGGAATACATTAAAGTCTGGTAATTCTCATCTTATGCTCTATTTTATTACTTATTCTTTAAATCCAGGAAATTGGCTTTACGCATATGCGAATACTTGAAGGCGTCGGTACGCTAGTTCAGCTCGGTGGACTTATTGCGCGGCTGTGCAAAATGGTAAGGACAGCACGTCATCTTTCATACAGCTACGAAGCTCATCTACTATCAGAACATGAGCCCAGATCTTTTCAAAATATAATTCCGCATTACTTGAGATTCAGCAGTCGTGTTATGTTGAAATTGTAGTTGTACTTCTTCGTGATCCAAAAATATTCAGAGGTGACATCTTAAATCTGAGACCTAACCTGTAAAAGCTTTTAAGAATATAATAATTGACGAGTTATACATATACATATGTAGGTACAAAGATATAATCCACCTTCCATGATTGATTTCCTTTGATCACCAGTGGTCTCTTCTGTCTGTAGAAACTATGCTACCCACCTCGCTCTGGTCTGCAAACGGATCAGCAAATGGATCATCCTCGTCATCGAGTAACCCTTTCTTGGGATCTTTCCGTGCGTCCAACTCATCGTCCGATACATTCACATACTTCCTTACAGTAGACGTTGATGCAAGACCAGTTTGTTGTGACGAAGACCCTCGATTGTGCGCATCTTCGTTCGAAGAATCATAATCGCTAAAGTCAGATAACGAACCATGGGTGCCGAATTGGTCATCATCAGAACTATTGGCGTCCGGTCGGAGAGGGGGTGGCAGGTTTCTAACGAGGAAGTGATAAGCTATTGTATCCGGAGGATTGGAGCCAGAGGATTGCTTACCCATGGCTCGATCCCAGCTCACCGAAGCTCAGCTCCTGCAGGTCCGGATGAACACCAGCAGAACTTGGAGGTGAAGCATACAGATCTCGCTCCGAGTCTTTTCCGCGACTAATTTGACGTTCAATTGCAGCTCTCTGTTTCTCCTGAAGTCTCTCCAGCTCTCCTCCAGTATTGTTGATCTTCACGGTAGCCATGTGTTGCTGGATTTCATCAACATCGTCTTGCGTCATGATGGGTTGGATCATCTATGAGTAACATTACATCTAAAGTAGGAAACAAATGGCAAAGCAACGATAAGACACTGACCTTGTCATACATTTGCAGTGATGCTATCACTCGTTCATTGGTCTCGAGAAGCGTTCCAATCAGCTCCTCATTTTCCACCAACTAGAATTATCGTTGGTGAACGTATCTTGGTAATGAGAGTAAGCCCTGACCTGAATATAACGCACTACCCGCTTCCGAGCTTGTTTGGCTTTCTCAAGGCATTCAATGACTCGGACATTATCCTGCACTTTCTCATGCTCCGTATTGACGAGCTAAGACAGTGTTAAAGGAAGAAACGTTACCGCGAATCAAGCATACATACCGTAAGAGCGTTCACCAGATTATTGGCTGCTTGTGACGTTTCGGCTATGGCTTGTAAGATTTGAGGTTTCTCCTTCTCGAAGTCGAAAGGTGGACGTTTTCTCTTATCCTTTGCCATCCTTTGCCTCAATTCCTCTTCTCTCTTGCGCTTCTCCTCCATTTTCGCAGCTTCTTTAGCTTCTTTCGATTTCCTCTTAGCTTCCTCTTTAGTCTCACGCTCTTCCCTTCGTCTCCTCTCCCATTCCGCCTCTTGATCTACAGCGGCGGGTTGGATAACTCTACTGTGAGACACAGATCCCGAGTGCGGTACAGACTTGTATAGGTTTGCTACCAGCGACATGGATGAGTCCCCTTGAAACTGTCGATGCCATGAGCCAAGAACGCTGATGAGCTTCTTCTTCACTTTTGGGTCGGTGCCAGTGTCAGATGCAAGGTGCTTGATTGCGTCGGTTAGCTGCCCATCGGCGAACGTTGCTATAAAGGAAGGCGTATGTTTTAGAACGGATGGTGCACCTATAAGAAGTCAACTCACTCTGAAACTTGTGTCCGGCATTCTCGACAGTCGCTTTCAATAACTGCATAAACCCAGCTGAGCTACCCTGATATAATGCGCCCTAGTTAAGTTACATACCACAAGGGCTCGATATTGCTGGTGAGCATTCCCGTGCTTCAACTTCTTCCTGATGGCCCTAGAGGCCTCCGCAGATCTGTTCACGAATTTAGCCGCATAGAAGGCGCATGTTGTGAAATTATTCACCCTGTCGGTTGCAAGTTGATTGACTCTACCAACTCAGGAATTCTAATAAATGTTCTGCTGAGTATTTCATTATACTAGCTAGACTTGACTCACCCATCATACGCCTCCTCCTCGTAGTTTACAGATGTCAAGATCTCTACCAGATCTGTGATCGAAGACTGAGAACTGGTTAATTAGGTTATCAGGTGCTATCATGCCAAGCAACGATCGCACATGAGGTTTCTCCCTGGAAAGCACTGAGAGAGCCTGCTTCGTCAAGCTCATAGCCGCCATAGTAGTCGTGCTGGTTGAAGGGAGAGTTACAAGATCAAGTGACAAGGGCAGTGAATCTGAGGAAGAGAAGTACAAGGTCGCTTGAATAACTTGAACTCGGGAGTGCCAACAAGGAGATAGTAAGTCTGACATCATCACTGGCACCCGTTTATATCTCGGACTTCTCACGCGGTCTAAACCTCCTTCAAGTTCAAGTTTGCTAAACTGAATGAAGTGAATAAATTACATCGAAGAAGACTGGCTATTTCTTCCTCTCCAGACGCCACTTGTATACCCGAGGTTTATATGTCTGATCATTCTTAGCCTTGATCCTGTCAGACTTTTTGATCTTCATCGAGTCGAGCTCATCTTCGTCAAGATCATCATCCTCATCCTCACCACCAACCTTTTCCACTCCACGGATCTTCATACGTCCGCCTTGCCCCATGAGCATTCGCTGCATTTCTAGCTCGCGTTCCGCATATCGAAGCTGCCGATCACGAATCAAACGGGCTGATAGCTCTTTCAAAAGCTTCGCGCGGTGCTCCTTTTGTTATCTCAATACACAGTGAGCACAGTAGCTTGGCGAAGACACTCACCGTCGCAGCTAGTCGACGTTCTTCAGCCTTCAAGGCTTCCTCCTCCGGATCCACATGTATTTGATTCCCTTTCCCTTTCCGCAACTTTAATGGCTCCTTCCAGCCCAGGTCGACAGTGGAGGTTTCTAGCGTAGACGTCGGAACATTCTGCTGCAACTCGTTTCTGCGACTAAAATCTGATGCATACTTCTTAGCTAATGAACGGTGAGTTGTAAGCTTGACTTCATGAAACTCGAAGAAACGCACCCTCTTCCTCGCTGTCAACAAATATGAAATGCTTTACAGAACGCTTGGACTTCTTCGAGGCCTTTGAAGGAGGGATGATGCCAGCTTGTCTTAGAACATCAAGTTCGGTTTCGTTAAGTTCTTCCTCGTCCGCATCCTCCACTTCCTTAAGGAGAAGAGGAGCTATGAGATCAATAAGGGCAGTCAACTGCGCCTTCAGCTTTTCTATTTTCTGATAATTTCGCATGAATTACAGTAAGAAACATTACATTCGAAACTTACTTTTAACCCAGCTGCCCTTATAGTACGAACATAGTTCTCGTCCTGTGTTTTCAGTATCTTCACTAAGTCCTCGGGCATGGAATCATTTCCTCTGTCTTGAATATGCACTCCTCCCTACACAGGGAAAACACAGATATAAATCAGCATGATTTGAGCTCCATATTTCCTTCAAATCTTACCTGAGTCTTCTGCCGGACCATCCCAAAGTAGAATTCATCTTTATTCCTGTCAGCGACCTTCTGCTTTAGGCGCTTGATTCGATCTCTTTTCGAATGGTAGTCCCGCGCACGAAGAACATAATCCGAGTGTTTTTCGAGTATGCCGAGCTTGGCCCGGTGGGAGAGCTGTGAACGCTCCTTGTGGCTTGGTCTGTGCAGCGAATTTCGTAATGAAGACATAGCTAGCAGAATACTATTCCGTGCGCGGTGGTTTATAGCTAGTAAACAGGCGGAAGTGAAAGAAGTTTGAAGCCAACAACTTCAAGTTGTAGTTGACCGGCATTGTAAACTTAAGACCTGTTTGGCATCCATCGCTGACCCAAACATTGAAATTTAAGACTTTGAAAGCCGCTACATAATCATTGTGTATATTCACCTTCAACCTCCACCTGAAGCTAGGTCACCCTTCGGGAGGAGAAGCCACGCTGGCGAGAGCGATAAATTTGTAGAAGTCTCACAAAACTGCTCAAATGGACGAAGCGACGGAATCGTACATCATGCTCCTCCTTGCAGATGGAAATCTACCGACGGGTTCATTCGTTGCTTCCTCTGGTCTTGAATCCTATGTCAAGCATGGTTTTTTCGGAACGACATCACAATCCACCCTATCCTTTTCATCTTCTGCTGCTCGTTCTAATCAAGCAATGGTTGACTTTATCCAAGACAGTCTGGGCACATATGCACGAAGTGCCTTACCCTTCGTATCGGACGCGCATATCGCTATGCAGAAGTATAAACAATTTCTGAATGAGGATAGTGGAGATAGTGACGAAAGGGATGCTACCTTGAAGCGCTTGAGAGATCTTGACGATCTGTACCATTGCATGACACTAAACGATGTGACAAGACGAGCGTCTAAGGCGCAAGGTGTTGCTTTGCTCAGCCTCTTCTCCAAAGGCTTTTCCAGGCCCGATTTAGCGGATACTGCATCGGATGACCCAGGGAATATGGAGGAAGATCAGAAACTACTCCAGTTCATGGACGAAATGAAACTTATTGTTCGAAAGGAGGATACACACGGACATCTTCCGATATGCTGGGGCATATTGACAGCGGCTTTGGGCCTCAGTCTCGGTGAGTACATCACCATGCGTTCAATACCATTGTATCTTATATAGTATAGAGCGATCGCAGTATCTGCATCTCTTTCTCCAAGCTCGCTCGCTGTTATCAGCTGCAATCCGGTTGAACAATTTGGGACCTTACGCAGCTCAACAGCTCCTACTTCACGTCGTGAAGGGTATCGTCGAGGCTCAGATGGTATTATGCAAGGACCTGCGTACAGGGCTAAAAGAGACATCGGTCATTCTTGATGACATGCATTGCGCTGCATCTACTTGGCCTCTGAGCGAAATTCTAGCAGCACGGCACGACTTGCAGCATTCTCGGATATTCAACAGTTGACGTATGCAATTCCGAAGTCTTTTCTCTCACATCTGATGCACGAAATAAATTTCATTGTCTTCAGCGCATCTTGGGACATTTTTACCCGGATAAAACCCAACTATCAGAACACAGGAATCGACATCGACAATGACAGCACCTTGTTCTCATCGTCTAAAACATGTTGGAAAGTTCAAGAGGAACCCGGTTGTATGATCCATCGCATCACTTGCTTTCTAATATATGCATATGGCCCATTGCATTAGGCCGTCCTCGCTACCTCCTCTTTCCCTGGCAACTTCAGCTGCAACAATGCCAAGTCAAGCCATCGCCCGAATTTAAACCCAACTTCCGGCATACGCCCTGTCTCCACAAACCCGAACTTCTTGTGAAAGCGTATGGACGCTTCATTTCCCCCATCAATTCCGCCCACGAGTGTATGCAACCCACGTTCAGTCGCTGTATCGATGACTTTCTGCATGAGGACACTTCCGATTCCAAATGTTCGAGCAGAGCGATGCGTGTATATCGTCACTTCTGCGGTGAACCGGTAGCCAGTCTTCCCTCGGAAGGTCCCGTACCCAGCGTATCCCAGAACTGACGGATGTGTAGGTGGTTTTGTTTCTGTGGCTTTCTCTTCGGTGGAAGGAACGGCAACGAAAAGGGGAAATCCATTAGCATGCCAATCGCGCATCCACTGACGTCGATTTTCGAGGTCGAGAGGCTCGTCCATCCATGTCGCAGTGGTATTTAAGATAGCATCGTTGTAGATCTCCAGTATTCCGGGCAAGTCATCTTCCGTTGCATCTCGAATTTGGTACGTTTGGGCAGTCGGTACTGCCATTGCGAAAATGTTCGGGATAAAACCCGTCTGGCTCAAGAAGATCGACTGTCCGCAAGACTACTCTACCATTTACTTATATATATGGTTAAGAATACAGCTGGTTTTGATAAGCGATTAGGATAGACTATGACTCACCTCCTTATCTACCGTGTGTTGTGCACTGGTCAGGGTCGTCATTGGGTTTGCGGATCGTTTCACCGTGAAAGGTGCCTGCGAGACTTTGATGCGCTCTGGTACTGACCGAAAACTACAATTCAAAACCTCATCGCCTCTCTTTTCTAGGCAGCTTCAATCATGACAGTGTGCTAAGCCTTGCCGTTGTCAAACTTTGAATCCATTACTCGGCCGCATCTGTCCTGTCACTACGAAGCTAAATCTCATGAAAACGATGAAACCCTTTCCATCCACTCACGAATACACGATCGATCACGGTATTGAGGTCTCTCTGCACATAATACCAATTGTACTATATCCGCACAGAACGATATTGTCACATCTGCGGCGAGTCGAAACCTTGGGAAGATCCATGCTTTGCATATCCATGGCCAAGTATCGAAGGAGCGGCCTGCGGCATGGCTTTCCCTCCGATGTTCCTCTTCTCCCTGGTGTAGGGAGCTGCAACGACGGAAGGAAACTCGCAGATTGACTGGCGTCAAACGGCTTGTCTGTCCGGTTTGCCGGATTGTTGAATTCTAGCTGTTGGATTCCAGGTCATTTTCCGTTGGATCACGGATCTGAGATATAGGCGTTGCTGGCTCTGCGAGTGTTTCTGCCAGTGAAAGGAAATCCAGAATGATCAAGGAGGTTGACTGTCCAACATATGGACCGCTATATGTCACAGTGATTGAGGCAGCGAGTAGAGTTCATTTTGACTCACCTCTTTATCATCGGCGGCGGCCCGAAAACCGTGTTTGGCGCTCTTGAAAACAGCCCTTACAGCTTAGTTTTAAGGTTACCGATGAACAAAAGGGAGGGAGATAAAAGCTGAGACCGGAAGTGTGGAGACCCAGATTTGAATTTGTCGGTCTTCTCACAATCAATCCGGTGGCAGAGTTAGGGGGGATAGTGAATGCAAGAAGTGTATCATCAGCCAGGCGCACATTAGTAGATTCTAATAAATATCCGGGTGTGTCGTAATGTCGAGAAAAAAGCGATGAAGGCGGAGAATACGCAGGTCCACCGTGACCCCCTCTTTCAAAGGATGGGCGTCTGCCTATGCCTTTCCCGAGAATGACCTCCAGACAAGCCAAAGCACAAGACCCCGTGGTAGCCAAGTTAAGATCGCGAAAAGCGATGTATTTCCGCCGAGTCGCAGATACCGCGGGGGACTCTTGCTCAAGATTTTCCCGACCGTCCTTCGGGCAAACTCATCCGTCGGCATACTCCCACTCCCCTGGCTGATGTGCATCCGCCGGATGATCTGGTTTAGATAGTCGCCGTATAATGTATTCTCTGGTAAAGAGAAGATCTTCGAGTGGTTGTTCGCGAGGTTCGACTTCACGGAGCCCGGAGCGAGCAGGACAACAGAGATATTCAGCGGCTTGCACTCCATCTGAAGAACCTCTGTGACCGAGTGAAGAGCCGCCTTCGAAGCGCAGTATAACCCGTTCCAAGGCGTCGGGCTGAATGTTCAGACATACAGGCAGTTTTTGTCGCACATGTGGTATATGAATAGAAAGAAGAGGAAGAGGAGAAGACGTCAGGGCAGCTTCGCGGGGGAAGAGAAGAGGGAGGTCACGTACATATCTCCGACAATGGACCCCACGTTGACGATGACACCGCTCCCGCGCTTCGCCATATGAGGGACAGCAGCGCGCGCCGTCCTCAGAGCACCGAATACGTTTGCGTCGAAGGTCTTCTTAACCTGCTCTACTGGAATATCGACCACAGGGCCTGGGGGAGTCGTTCAGAGTGATCGCCCCAATATCAATGCACAGACACTTACCAACGCAGATTACTCCAGCATTGTTGACAACAATGTCTATGTGTCCTTCTGCAGCCACGATCTTGTCAATGACATCCTGGACGTCGTCGTCACTTGTAACGTCCAACATGAGTTTACGGATGCGCTCGTGGGTGAACGCCTCCATGGACACAAGCTTGCGCGCCGTCGCGTAGACTATGCATCCTCTTTCCGCAAACTCCTCGCATCTGATCAATACTTCGTCGTCAAGTTCAGAACTAAAGCTGGGTGCGAAGCTGCACAACATACAAGCAAAAGCCGATGCCGCCTTTCGAACAGCCTGTGACAAGGACGACTTTGGCGGCGGAGCAGTCGGGCATTGCTCAGTGAACTTATGACGGAGAGGGGGAGAGGGGGCGGGAGCAAAATGTTATACGGAGGGTGCAGTAGATGGCATATTTAAGTCGGAGAGAGACAGAAGCGAGGCGCTGTGAGCGTGTCGCCATATGAGATCCACGACCGGAACGCGCGTGCCAAAACTCTGACGGTGATTTGGTCCGGCTAACAAGTCCCAACGAGTCGCCGGATATCTTTAGTTGTGCCCAGTACATGTTCTACAACCTCTTGACGCTCCAAATCAGAATAGATATCTTCCTATCATCATTGAATATACTCTTCGTATCAATTCCCGACCCCGTCAGCTCGTGCAGGAGGTACCACACCACAACCTTTCCCTTCTCAAACACAACCCCATCCCATAGTTCCTTCCAACTTTCGGGCGAATGGTTGTACGGATACTGACCTCTCGAGTTGGCTTTGGTGCGTGGGCCAGCAACCTCGTTTCCGATATGATGGCCGAAGATCACTGAGCCTGGCTCGGGCGAGAGGAGGGATGCGAGTGCGCGCGCGGCTGTGGCTTGTTCGGCCTCGTTAAAGAGGTGGAAGAAGGATGCGGTATGGATTGCGGATGCGTGCCCGTGCAGGGGATTGAGCGAGGTGAGTGTCTTCAGATCCGGGCGTGGCGTAGATGGCGGCGCATAGAATGGGGCGCTAGGTTCGATAACTTTGGTGTCAAATATGCTACCTCCGACGAAGGGCACTGGAAATGTCTCTTGTGTCGACTTGAACAGCTTGTGACCAAGATCCCAAAACCCTTGTTATAATATTTCACTGTTACGTCCTCCAAGACAAACTCGACTGCAAGGGTAATCTCACCTCGTTCTAAGTCGCTGCATACAACGTTTTCAACTGGAAATCCATCGGCAACGGCCTTGCGGGCGTCATTGCCAACTGTCATGTCGAATGTCGAGTCTCAATGATAAGATCGACTAGAGAAGCCGATTAAACATACAACAGCAACCCATGTCAAGGTAAATGGCGCCGGGCCTCTCCTGTCCCATCTTGAGTAGATCCTTATATCTGGGATTAATCTTTATCCCGAGCCTTGGAGGTGGTCCGAGTCAGCTATTTAAATAACGTCGGACGATGGAGGTCTCTCACTTTGTGAACGTAAAGAGTCGGATACAGGGATAAGGGAAGATCTATATAACATTCCGTCGAGTTTCTGCTCTGTGGTTCACTTGAAGACAGCTAACCTTCCAAGCTTCCGATTGTACAGCAAGGACATGCTCCTTGAGTTTGTCATCGTCTTGAATTCCTGTCTGAGCCTTCAAGAACGCCAACTCGTCTGGAGTGAGCTTGAACAACGCAGGGTCAATGGCAAGTTTCTTGCTCCATTCAGGCGCAGGGGAGTCGGAAGACATTGAGACTGTGATACAGGACACGGATGTGAAAGGATCTGGAAATTGCCTTCGCGTCGCCGAGTCGCTAGCATTTATACCGAAATCCGATACATATACTCAATTATACGCACCATCGTGCTTACATCCGAAATAATAGGACGTCACTGATCACCGAGGCTCCGAATATCTACTACTAGTACACATTCAAACACCATACTATGTTTATTTGAAGAAGCAAAATAGCTGGATGCCATCATCTTTGCTGCCAGGATCTATATACGCATTCTTGTTTTCAACATGTCCTATATGCGCTACAATTTATATCCTCTTAATGCGCCAGCCCATGATCGTCACTTTTCCTCCTACCGCCACAGTCGAGCTCTCAAACTCCTTTAACATCGCCCAGACCTCGACCTTCCCCTTCTCAAATACAACCCCGTCCCACATCGCCTTCCAGGTCTCAGGTGAGTGATCGTATACGTATATACCTCGCGGATTCGGCGAGGACCGTATACCGGCTGTGGCACTGGCGACGTGGTGGCCGAAGATCATAGAACCAGGCTCCGGGGAGAGGAGACCGGCGATAGCTCGTGCGGCTTTGAGTTGGTCGGCCTCGTCGAAGAGGTGGAAGAACGCTGCGGTGTGAATCGCGGAAACATGCCCGTGTAGCGGATTCAGTGAGGTCAGCGTCTTCAAGTCTGGGACCGGGTCGGAAGGCGGGGAATCGAAGGGCGGGACGGGCTCGACAAGGTTTGTATCAAACACACTTCCTCCGATGAAGGGGACTGGGAACGTTTCCGGCGTTGACTTAAAGAGCTTGTGTCCAAGCTCCCAGAACTCTAAAGATCGAAGACATTAGTGAGATTGGTGACTGCTGTGAGACTCGCTTTACCTGTCTGTAAATCACTGCAAATGACATTCTCTATCGGATACCCGTCTGCGATAGCCTTCCGTGCGTCAGTGCCAACTATCCGCCATCGATCAGTTCAGACATAGACTTGATGAAATACGCAAAGGACACTGACAGCAGCATCCTAGCTCAAGGAAGATAGCTCCGGGCCTTTCCTTTCCCAATTTCAGCAGGTCCCTGTAAATGGGGTTGTGCGACATCCCGAGCCTATGGTGGCAGTGGACACAGTCGGGTTAGTATAAGAATGGGCGAGCCTTAATTTCACTACGTGCATGAGAAACGAAAATGCGCGTATGCACAAATACGGCTTGACCTATTCTCGCAAATTTTTAGTAGCACATCTTATAGAAGAAAGGGAAAGCCCACCTCCCAAGCCTCTCCCTGAACAGCTAGAACATGCGCTTTGAGTTCTTCATCATCCTGTATGCCAGTTTGGCCTTTCAGGAACTCGACATCCTCTGCAGACGGGTTGTAAATAGATGGATCGAGGGTGAGCTTTGAAAGATCTACAGGGGGTTCTGTAGTCGACATATTATCCTATAGTCAGGCTGGTATAGAATGATAGTTGATTGTTGTAGACGGAGTAATGTGAGACTTCATATTTATACTGATAGCACTTCTAGGCACGCGCGCCGATCAGGGTCCGGATCAGACAAAAATAGCGCTCGGCACGACCCCGACCCCGACCCCGACTGCGCGCTTCCTTCCAGAGCTTCCTTTCTGCTGCGGAGCGCGACCTTATCGTAAATCGACCAAATTTCGTAGCCTCTAGTTGTATAGCCGTGGCGGCCGAATGCATCCCCAACATGAAAGCGCAAGTAGTTTCCCCAACATATTATCAGGCTTCAAGTCTCTACTAACCAATGAATTGATGGACAGGTCCAGCAGATGCGCGAGCCCAATGGTACAGACGCTGCGGGATTTGAATTTCCTCCGAACATATGTAATTTACATACATTCTTCATTAGATGCGTCAGTGCAGATATCGAGGATAGATAGCATTCCAATCTAGTTTATCGACTCTGGAAGATTGGAACCCGTTGAGGGAACAGTTGGAGCACACTGGGCAGAGGGTTAGACAACCGTATAAAGAGCGAGAGTAACTAGTACAAGATGAAAAGCGATAGTATTCCTATCTGTAATGTGTTTAAAGACATGCAAACTAGAGTATAGTGTTATGTAGTAGGCAACACCAGGCGCGTACCCCTTTTCACCTTCTTTAAATGAAAGAAATCACAGAGAAACGTAGTCCGGAATTGAGAGGCTTTGGGGACCATTAAGAATCGAAAACGAGTGACGAAATGTGAGCCAGTGTGAGAGATTGAGCAAGGAGTCGGCTCCCATAGCGAGGGATATCTAGAGTTTGTGGGAAGACTCAGAGCGTGTCGTATGAGTTCAAGGCTGTCAACTAAATATGCATCAATAACAACTGGAGCATAAGGAAAGGGGCAACGCACTTATCGCTGTCGGGGTCGGAGTCTATACCAGAATAGAGGATCGCCGAAGTAAAGACGGTACCCAAGATGTTGGAAGTTCGGCCTCTGTCGTCATTGTCGCTGCTCTCGATGACTGCCGTACTCATGTTGAATCGCGACTTGGATTGAGCTGCGTGGGCTTTGCGGACGGCGTCGACGGTAATGGGCACGTAGTTGGATGGCAATGGGCAGCCAATCTTGCAATTGCGGGTAATGTGTCCTGCAAATGGACGACGACACTTGAGGCACCCATCATTTTCGCGAAGTAACTTGCGTTCGCAGTGGGTGAGGGGCGGGAGTCTTTTGGATGTCTTCATAGCGTCAGTACTGTTGGATGTAGTAGTACTGCGAGTGGTCGAGGACTTGCTAGATTTGTTAGTGTAAGCTATACTCATGTTCCTGATCATTCTGGCCAATCGTTCATCATTTTCTTGTTCGGATTGCAAGCGATCATCATCCATTTCGGTGACTCTATTGGCCCAGGAGTCAAAATTTTCGATACGATTGATTCTTTCGACTTGACAGAGACGATAAAGAGTGATATTGAGACCAGCTTCAACTTTGGCGCGAAAGGACTTGTTGTCGAGTTGAGCCTTGCTTGAGCGCAGTGTATTGTTGAGATGTTGACAGTGCTGGAGGTAGGCGGAGAACTTTTGTGTCTTTCCTTGACGAGCGTTGATCAGTTTGCGATGGACGTTATCAATCCAGTTGGTAGGTAGAAATTGTGTACGCATACGAGCAAGCCATGTATCTAGATCGAGTGCATCAAACTCAGCTTTGTAATCATGATACCAGTCCTCGACGTCAGGATGCTTGACACCCCATGCTATAGTTGCAACTTGCTCTTCAGCGGGGATCTTCGCGAACATGCAACAATACTTGACTGCGGTTTCATACTTCAGCATCACCGAAGGGTCGATGATTCCATCAGAAAGAATAGGTATCGCCTTAGGTTTGTTGTGATGTACTATTGCTAAGGCTGAAGACATATTGCAGGTGTTCTGTATGTCTATGCTGAAATCGGAATCGGAGTCAGAGTCAGAGTCAAGCAGCAAAGCCGTAGGATTGAATCGAGCAGCAGGTGACGGGACTGGAGCGGTCGGGAGAATTTCTGATGGCATGTTGACAGACTTGATAGAGAACCCGACAGAGGCACAGAGAGCGGCTTCGAGCCAAAGTCCACGGACTGTCTGAAATGCGACAAAAGGTTTCGCAACCGTTGTGCAGACGAAGTGGCAGAAGGGAACTGTGGTGGCACGTCCCAACCCTGGAAACGAGAGGCTCAGGCTTCAAGTTTAGGGTCGGTCGCGCTCCGTGAACTTGAAATTGTCGAAACTTCAACAGAGGGAGCCCGAGCTGAGGAAAACACTCGACAAGAGTTTAGACAAGTGTATGTACAGCAAGAGTAGCTAGTTCAAGAGAGAAAGCGATAGGATGTCCTAATTGTAATGCTACTCGAATAATATGAACAAGTCAACAAATGATCCCACGCGTCAGAATTCTGTACCGCGTCGTTTTTGCCGACTCCTTGCAACTTTCTTTGCGTTTACTAGTGACGAGCGCAATGCTCTCCCTCCGCGCACTGGCTGCTCGCCGGGCTGCTGCTCCGTTGCTACGACGCTGCTACTCGCCAGCAATAGAAGCAATAGACAGCGCATCGTCTGCGCCTCCTCCCTTGCCTCTCTCAAAGAAGGAGAAAACGGCAACTACAACCTCTGCAGCCCCTGCTTCGACTTCGCCAAGCACTAGTACAGCCGAGGTTGCTGAAAACCCCACAACGCCCTCGTCTGAAGACGCTGTCAAGAAGACGCGGGGGCGGAGGCGGCCGTTCGTAACACGGCGTCCCAATATTTCACTGGACAAGCCGCGCGAATGGAACAGACCTATGAAGCAGGGCGTCCTCCCAGCGTACGACGAGGCACTCAAGCTCATCGAGGCAGACTCAGCGCGGCTGAAAAGAGAGCGGGCGGAGATCCTGGCGCGGATCGAGGAGCTCGAAAAGGTGGTTGAGAAGGACGATGCCGTCCTCGCTGAGCTGCAGGACCTCCGACAGAAGGCGGATGTGCTCGAGATTCAGAGCGAAATAAACCTTCCTGCGGTTCGTTGGAAAGCTTTTAATGGAATGGGTATGTCCGTTTGACATTCTTCCCTAATGCCATCACTTACAAGTTGTCACAGCGGACCTGACGAAGCCGGTGTACCGACATCTTGTCGAACAACGGTGGAGGAATTATGGTGCACTTGACCTTCTGGTGAGAACATTCCAACTGCCTCCTCCTCCTTACTTACCTCACACTTTACCGCTAAGATGGAACGTATATACCAAATGCACGTCGTCCCCGACCTGCTTCCCGTGCTGCATCCGTCAATAGACCTCCGCATGACATTCCCCGAGCCCCCGCCTGAACAGACGTACGTCAGAACGAGGGTGAAGCGGAAGCACTCGTCTGTCGAACCGGGTGTCTACCTCTTGCCAGAACAAGTTCGTCGTGAATGGTGCCCAATTCTTTGTTGTATCAACTGACTTTGGTGGATATCAGACGAGGAAACCCCCTCAACTCTACGCCAGCGTCTTCCACCCCGACGCGCGCTATTACACGCTTCTTCTCGTAGATCCAGACTCCCCAGATCCCGAGAACGAGTCATTCACAACCTATCTCCACTGGCTACAGTGCGTGTTGCCTTCCTTTACCGTTCACTTGTCATGTCTAACGTCCCTTAGGCCGAACCTCCTTCTTTCTGCATCAACCACTGAGCTCCCCACCGTGCCGCACACACGATACATCCCCCCACACCCGCAGCGCGGGACGCCGTACCACCGTTACTGCCTCTTCCTCCTGCCGCACGCCGACCCGTCTGCGAAAATCAACGTCCCGATCGTCCCCGTCGCTGAGCGCCGTGGTTTTGACCTGCGCGCGTTCTGCGAGACGCACGGACTCGATGGCAGCAAGGGCGGTGGCGCGCACATGTGGCGCGAGGTGTGGGATACGACCGTCAGCGACATCTACAGGTATACATTAAGTATGTGTTTCCTTTTTTACTTCCCGCTACTCGTACACCTTCCACACTTTTCGTCTTCTATCTTACACTTAATCCCCTTTTCTATTTCAACCCGCTCTTCTCCCGAGCCGAGCGCTGAATCTCCTCTCTCACAGAACTCCCAGAGCCACGTTACGGCCGTCCCCCAAAGCCGGATCGGTACGAAGAAGTGAAGGCCCTTCGCAAGTTCGCCAAGTGAACGAAAAAAGTCGAGCCAGGCCAGGGCGCAATCCTGGTCCTTCTGGTAGTCAATTAGCCTTGCTGGGTCCCATAGACCAAGACCCTTCACTGACAGTGCTTCTGAAGTTCTTCTATCCAGGTCAGGTATCCCGTAAGAGACGTATAAATATACTAAAGCATACAACATGGCAATACTCTCATGGCAATATAGAATCAAATTAATGTGGTTCTAAGCTTTACTCAATTTGCGAGAAACAGGTCAAGCAGGACCAGAGCATACTACATATACTTACTATGCATCCTTTTTTCGGAATGGTTGTTTGGACACTCTTCTTCACGCTGATCAGATAGACGCTGAAGATAATGTGTGCAAATGCTGCACAGTCGATTGGTATATGTATAATGTGTGCGAGTCATATTTATTACAATGTCCCAGCAAACACGAGTGTAAAAGAACGAATCCAGGGGAGACTGAGAAAGTGAGAGAAAGCAGACAGAGCAAACGAGAAAACGAAGTACGCGACCTCTAAGAGTGAATGCATATCCGTATATCAGTACAGAAAACGATTATTTTTTCCACAACGATACGTATGAATGTTATATGTATATCTTTTTTCCCTTACGCAACCGACATCTCTACGTCCCGCCTCTCAGGCGGAGGTGTGCCATACCGCCGCTTGTAGTCCGCGTTAATCGCAACCAGCATATCTCGAATGAGCTCCGCATGCTTGCGCCTCTCCTCCTCCGGGACCGAAAGCGCACCTGCCTCGCCCCCGCCGGAGCGGGATGCGGAGAGCCGGAGGGAGGACACACCACGCGCGAGCACGCCGTCGACGCGCCTGTCGCGGTCCTCGTCGTCCAGGTCGAGATCGAGGTCTGCGGCGAGCGTGCGCAGCGACGGGAGCACGGTCTTGGTGAGGCGCGGGCTGCCCGCCGGCGAGGGCGTGCGCGACCCGTCGGAAGGCGGGCTTGAGGAGCGGAGTCGCGAGGGCCCGGGTGCGGGGCGCCGTGCGCCATACGGCGTGTACGAGGTGGACGGCTTGGATCGGGTCGACGAGACAGAGCCACTGCTGCCACTGCGACTTACGATCGGCGGCAAGCGCATGTCGCTCGCGGTCAGCACCGGGTACAGCGAGTTCGAGTCTCCCGACTTCGACGTTATCCTCGATGGGGGCGGGGGCGACGGCGAAGAGGTCGACGGGCTCGACGAAGAAGGCAGCTTCGCTGGCGGGCCACGCTGGATCGCAGGCTTCAGCCGAGGCTCCATAGGGCCCAGCGGCGGCAAAACGTAGCGCGTTCTCGGCTTCGTTTCCATCTCCTCTTCGTCCTCGTCCTCGCCGTCACGGCGTGGAACACTCTTCAGCGGCACGACCGTCCGGAGCGTGCGCGCGCCGCTGAACTCATACGAGCCCAGCTGCGGCTGCGGCAGGCCCGCGCCACTTCCTCCCATGCTGCTGGACCGCGCCAGGAAGTCGAAGTTCGCCGCGCCATCGGGCTGCCTCTGTCCCTGCTGGTGGTGCTGGGACGACGAAGCCTGAGGATATGCGGGGATGTGCACCGTCGTTGGATGCATGTGCGGCGACGGACCTGCACTGGACACGCTCCCCATGATCGAGGAATCGGGGCTCCCACTCGAGAGCGGCGGGGTCGGCCGGAACCCTGCTGCACTCATGCTCGCGCTCGAGCCGATGCTCGAGATGCGCGTACCTTGCGGCGCATGGAACGAGCCGTGTGTTGGCGTCGCATTTGCCGGACTGCCAGCGTTCGGAGAGGGCGAGAGCGAAATTGTCTGCGGGTAGGAGGAGTCGGTACTCATGCGCGGACGATGGGTCGGCCGTTCGCCATATCCAGAATACATGCTGCTGCCGGACTGCGCATATTCTCCCGGTCTTGGCCCCGATCCAGGCCGATGGGGTGGGGAGTATCCGCCGGTCTGGTAGTCGGACGACGTTGACCCGTACGACGATGATAAGCTTGCAATCCCGGGCATGTTCGCAATGCCGAGCTGCGAGAGGCCGACAGCATCGAAATACGATGACGGGGAGTCTGCAGAGTGGGCCGTATACTCCGGTGTGGGAGGGTTCTGCTGTTGTTGGCGTGGGCCTGGCGGAGGATGTTGGGACGAAGGCATGCCGGATGATGTGACGTTCCGGCCGAGCTGGAGGAGGAACTCATTCACGGCGGCCAGTTCTTCCGGTGTGCGGATGTCAAGAGATATTGAGCGAGGGTTGAATTGAGATTGTTGTTGTTGGTGTTGTTGCTGATTGTGTGAGGAAGGGAGGGGGCCGTATTGTTGCGCGAAAACGAGGCTCGAGAGGCGTTCTGCCATGTCTGAACGTAGAGTGGGGGAGGAGGACGCGAGTCAGCTTTATTCATTTCACTTAATGAAATAAAAGAGAAGAAAATAAAGGGCACATCAAAAACAGGCTCGCGGGCAGGGAGAGAGGACAGGAGGACGAACGCGAGACTGATTCTGCTCAACAAGAGGAGACGGGTACTGACGCGGATCGTAACTTGGGTTCACCCGCCGCTTCTTCATGTCCGTGAAGAACTCCTCGACTGCATCGTGGCTGCGCTTCATCCCCCCACCCGCACCCGTCGGTAGGCCGCTGGACGAGCCGTCGTCGCGGAGGACCTCCCATGTCGGTAGTCCAACGGCACCGGCACCGTGGTGCTGGAGGAAGGTGTTGTGCGCGGGATGCGCCTGGGAGTACGAGCTGCGGTGGGAGACGTGCGGGTGGGAATGGCCGAGCTCCGGAGAGGGCGTTGGGAGGAGACCAAAGTCTGGCGAGAGAGAGGAAAGGGAGGGCATCGATGAGGACGGCGAAAAGTCTGCAAAATAAAATAAAATAAAATAAAATGGATGAGAACAAAGTTATTAGCGACGCGGGCCGCCGGAAACATAAGGCAAATGGGCTGCTGACCTGGCGTGCCCTGTGATGATTCTGAGGGGGCCTTGGGGCGACCGAGCGCCAGCTTGTTGTCGTCGTAGTAGACCATCTGCTGGTCACCGCGCACACGTTGGCTGAACGCGGGGTCGGTGACGGTTATCGCCTTGGAGTGCTTATGCTGGGCATGGTGAGCCTCGGTATGAATCTTCTCGTGCTTCTTGAGATCCTGGGGGCGCTTGAAGCTCTTCTCGCAGATCTCGCAGACATGGGGCTTGAGCGGGGTGTGGACGCGGAGATGGGAGGTGATGTGGTCGCGCTTTGCGCAGGATGTGCCGCAGTCCTTCCACCTGCAGGTCAGACAGAGGTTGTTTGTCGACTTGCGGCCGATGTGGTCGTTGCAGAGGTGGTTGTAGAGATGCTCGGGGTCGACGAAGGCCTTGGAGCACGCGTCCCAGAGACACTTGTGCGACGGGGCGGAGGGGGACGTGGGCGAGCTCGCTGAGGCGACGGGCGGGTCGGCGTCGGGAGTCGTTGTAGCGTTGATGGCGTCGGCGTCGAGGGGCATGGTGTGGGCGCCGGGGGAGGCGAAGGCGAGGACGTGCTGGAGGGAGCGTTCGAGCTGGGGGAGGGGGACGAGGAGCCGCTCGTGGTCTGCTCGATCCGCCATTTTGTCGAAAAGCGCACCGGTGCTCGCCAAGACACGCCAAGAGCGTCTCTCCTCGTCTCAGTCCCTAATCAAGCCCCCCAGGCCTCCGCAGTCGGTCCCACACATTACCTAAGAAATACCCAGCTCTCCCTCCCCCGTCCCCGTTCCCTCGCTTTGCTGGCTATATGCGTCGGATAATGGCCTGCAATGCTCGCCCCTCTGCCTTGCCCTGCGACTGTACTGTCGACACTGCTAAAGCGGTCTATGGACCAGGTCTCTCGCACCCGACCGCCCGACATACAATCTGAAATAGGGTGATGCCAAGCCGTGCCAAGTGTCTTGCAAGGGGAGATGAAGCAAGCCAAGAGAACGGAGGGGATGGCCCTTCTCTTCGCCGGCGGCATCGCCCAACCTTGTGAATGCTTGGCGCCCTCGCTTCACCCGCCTTTCCTAATCAGGCCCTGCGCCTCTCCCGCCCACCGTCACGTTCGTCGCTATAAAAAGCCTGCCCGCCCGCCCGACTGCGCATCTCCCACATTCAATGCTTGTCCTTCTCAAGCCAGCGTGCAGGCCAAGCAACGGCTCTCCTTTGCCCCCTGCTCGCCGTCGCTAACCTATCTCACTCCGTTGTAATAGCTTGGCATCCCATGCCAAATCAAACTCTTTGCAGCACGGCCAAGAGCGAATTGGAACTAAATACCCTCGAATATCATGCCGATTGTAATTCATTACGCTCTCCACAAGCACAGTGCCCAGAGTAAAAGCAAATGACACGTTCTAATGCATCGCATGTTATTGCACGGCCCGCCCATGAGTGCCGTAATATTGAAACCGAATATCCACTTGGACGGAAGCAAAAAAAAACATTGTTCAACGAGCTCCATTTACTGCAACAGAAAGTAGTAAGCTCGGACCGAATGACCTTCGACACGCAGATCGGCGGGATACTAAGTGACGTTCGTCCCAAAAATAGGCGCGCGTTCTTTTTGCTTCCCATTGCGCTCGACGCGGCGCGCGCTTAACAAAGTTGGTCTTCGGTCTCGGACCACGATCTTGTGCACCGTGACTAAAACCCGTTGTCTCCGTCTTGGCTGCCTTCCGCATTCAAGTTGACGCTACTTGGCACTCGATCGCCCAGCGATTGCGTATGGTTACCAAGTGCCATATGACATGTCAGTTTTAAGTTGTGCTTGAGACACCGCGACGGCGTTGGTAGACACTGCCAGTGAGAGGTTATGCCAGTGGGTGGTGACTTTAATGAGGTGAGTGGTTGAAGCTCGAGCTCAAGTTAAGATTCCCATCATAAATTCCAAGCATTGCTATCGCGTCGACTGCGCGCATTTCTCCAAGCTCACTTCCCAGGGGCTACCTTCAACTTGTCTTGTCTTGCTGCGCTACATCCATAACTCGTCATAAATAGTCAAGCCCAGCCATCATAGTCACGGTGACCACGACCAAGCCGCATTCCGACCACAACACCAGTCTGTATCGGCCAATCAAGCAAGAAACAGAGGCGACGTAGACTTTGATGGTGTCAAGACACTTGGCGTCGAACAAGCCAAGGGCAAAATTCTTCGCGTTCCTGGGTTCGTCGACCAAGACATGACGCCTTGAGTTAACCATTCTGAGGTTAATCAAGTCCTTCGTAGTAAGCTTGGCTACTCGCAAAGTCTCCCATCTCGTACGGTGCCATTTACATCCGCTGAACAGTGCCAAGTTCATTCCCGACTACCAGGGTAGCACGCTCATATAACGAACTTGTCTGCCGTGATGATGACCATGTTTGGCATGCGTAGGTTACTTCGCCCTGGTGGCTCTGGTTTGGGCGAGCTTAAGGAAATTTGGGGCATCTTTTCTACGTACACAGGAATTGTTTGAGCAATCGACAGAGAGGATTTTCGAACTTCGCCACAAAGTAGCAGTAGCTCTCGCAATGTGGTTGGTTGGTCAACGATCACTAGCTCATATATGATAGCCTGTGAAGTCTCAAAACAATTCAACTGGAAGAAATTTGTGTAGAATCGGAGGATCATCTTCATAGTGAAATAGGTAAGCTCTATCTTTAGTCCTGGCTTTGAGGGTTGACGTACTCGCAGAGCGAAAGAAATCACGATTACACGGCCAACTTAGTAAGATTGCTCAATATTTAATCTCTTGCTTGGGCTCATTAACCGCTTTTCACTCTCAAGATCACACGAATAAGATGCTGTGGAGGGTTTTGTTGTTTCTGTCCCCGCAAAAAAAATAAGAAAAAAAAAACGTTCGCGCCATTGAAGGCAGGATGGGGAGGAAAAAACACGCAAGCCTTGGGGGGATGACCTGCACCCAAGTTAGACCCGTTTGGATCTTGCTAGACGCGAAAACCTCCCGGTAGCGAGAATTGGACTCGCTCCACCACCATCCGGAACACCAGTTCTACCTAACTCCCCGCATGTTTCCCCGCCGCAGAGACCGCCTCCCATTGAGGGACAAGCAGCCAATGCATCACCACATAGCCGGGCATGCAAACGCGGTCTGGGCATACGAGGTGGCCGCCGAACTCTCCGTCCCAGCGGCCGTCCGAAGACCTAACTACTTCTACTTCTACAAGCATGTTTCCCCGCCACAGAGACCGCTTCCCCCAGGAGGTTCAGCACTCTGCATTTCCACGAAACCGGGCATGCAGACGCGGCTTGGGAGTACGGGGTGGCCGCCGTTCGGGTATGTTGCGCTGCCTAATGCAGGGGACCGACGGCCGTCTTCCGTCACGCTTTCCACGGTGCAGAGGGCGGCATTGCTGCCACCATGACGGCGTACAGGCGTGACGTGCCCGGAGGCTGAAGTACCCAGGAAGAGTTGTAGACGGGCCCCGAGGAAAGTGCGAGCACACCGATGTCGAGAGTGGTGGTGAGACTCGGTGGCTGGACTACCTGTCGGAAAGGGCCTTGGTGCAAATGTGCTGAAAGGCGACTGCCAACATACTGGTTGGAAGTCAACAGTGGTGGAGGTAGGAGATCAAGAGGAGGTGGAGTCACTACGCCCAGCCTTCCGCTCCTTTATACCCTCTGAATTTGTGGCGAACAAACAGACGCTTTGAGCCTGTTGTTTTGTTCTGGACGGGTGTGGTGCGAACACGAGGTTGAGGAGGAAGCCAATCGACGCTCCCGCCACCCACATAGTAATTGCCAGCCGCCCAGCCTCACGCTTGGACAAGTCGGGAGTCATCAATATTACTGTCATCCGCTTGGACCAACCGACGATGAACCTGTCCTGCGTCTATGTACATAAAGCATAGAAAATCTATGGGCGTTCAAGTGTTAAGAGAGGAAAGAGAATTTTACCATTGCGCTTTAACATAACTGAGCTAGTTATGTTGTTTATATACTATACTAGACTTGGTTGTCGACACTCTGATTCAGTCGTTAAGAAAGTAAAGCCCTGACCCTCGATATCTCGGAATCAAAGCAAGCCAGGGAGCTTGGGTGACCCATATAGAATTTTGCTGCTAGTGGTCTTAATGCGAAGCACTTCACAGTAACCGCATGCACGCTCACCCGTACGTCAGCTTCGAGGACTGGTCTCTCTCTCAAAGTCAAGAGTATTCCTTGGCTAATTCTGGTTATGTCCCCCCTTCTCTCCCTCCAGTCGATGAATTGTCAGCGCGCCGCATTCGAGCGGACGTAGTGCAGATGTTGCCGTGAACAGATAGAACACCATTGTATTCATTCCCAGTCTAGAAGAATGTTTTGCTAAATATGATACATGCGTTAACTAGCACAAGAACAAAAGTCCACCTCACAGCAAAGTAATAAGTTAAGATTAAAATACATCAGCATCAATTCTTTTTTATCGTTAGCTTCAGCTTGGCCGTTCCAGGGATAACGTTCTTCTGATTGCTGCTGCTGACGCTGGGTTCGTCCACCTCCATAGCCGTGACAGGCGGGCTGGTGGCGAGGGGGGAAGGTACGAACGATGACTGCGACCGGGAGAAGGGAATAGAGGACGGTGGCGCAAGCGACAAAGGCGAGTTCGCTGCAACAGGCTGTGAAGACGGAAAACCAAAGTTCGGCGGCGAGAGTGCCCCGCCAGCTGGGGGACTGGTCGCAGACGGCGTGGCAGCAATGGGTGGCGCGCCCGAGTTGAACTCTGCCCATCGCGGGCATTTCCGATTCGTCTCTAAACACGAGGGGAAATATCAGAACAAAGTTCGGGGGGAGATGAATCAAGTGAACGATGACATACTCATGTGACCCATCTGCCCGCAATGTCCACAGCGTCTCTGTTTCGAAGCAAAGATATGAGAGAAAGGCACAATATAGCAATATGAAGGGAAGGAAGGAAGGCAAGGTCACATACCGTAGTATCAGGCTTCATGGGCCGGTTGAGCTGCATAGGCGTCCCACCCTCTTTCGCTATCTTCGCGTTCTTGCGGTGCAGCCGGCGCTCCTGGTTCTTCTTCATGCGCGCAATCTCCTCCTCGAGCCGCTTTCGCGCCCGCTTGTCCTTCTCCTCGTCGCCTGTCGGCGCCAGCTGGTCCGCCGTAGCTGCCTCCTCCTCGATATGTTGCCGCCGGCGCACGTACGCGCGAATGACAGCGGGGTCGCGGACGATCTCCATCTTCCATTCACCGTCGACCAGGCGTTTGATGCGCAGGACGCGCTGGCTTGCTTCTGGCCCAAGACTGACCTCGCGGTCCATGGACGACCCACGGCTGTAAGCCGGTGATGCAGGAGGCAGAGAAGCCCTGCTCGTGCTCGGAATCATGGCTGCGCTTGGGGGGAACTCAAGGTCCTCCAACCTCGGTTTGTTACGGGATGACTTGTTAGCTGCAGCCTTATCTTCTTCTTCAGAGAGTTGCGGCTCGTCCTTTCGACTGAGCGAGGTAAACTGCGCTTTCCAAATACGTTCGATCTCGGACTTGTAGACGTTCTGCTGTTCTGCTACATTGTACCTATGAGCCGACTTCGGTCGATTCTCAGCTTCGGCTGGGCAAAACAAGACAAACTATTAGTGAGAGAAATTTGGATGAAAGGGGGTAAACCATACCCAGCTTCTGTTCGTAATCCTCTCCTGCTCGGACGAATATGTCTTTCATAGACACACGGATGAAGCTGAAAGCCTCTCCGCGCCCCGTCGGATCACCCTCACCATGTAAACGAAGCATCGCCTTTGCTTGTGTCGCGTGCAAGAAATTCTTCGTAGTAATCCAGGGAGCAAGTTGCTGCTCAATGGAAAGATTCGATTCATCATCATCCTTAGCTGCTTCCGCTGTCCCACCATAACCAGAATCCTGAAGATGACGTTGTCCGACTTGCATACTCTCCGAAAGAACAACTTGCTCAGGGGTGACCATTTTCAACATCTCAGCATCCGAAGGAATGGTAATCCCTTCTTTCAGTCGCCAAAAGCCTTGATGTGGACCTCGACGATGATATTCCATAAATTCCTACAAGAGTATATTAAGAGATGAAAAATTAGAGATAAAGTATTTTCATGAACAACAGACCTTTAGCCTCTGCCGCATTTGAAGCTCGTTCTGGTCAGGGAAGTATTTCATCAATCGAGATATCTTCAAACGTTCACCCTGGCTCTTTCTTAAGAGTTTGAATGCGATAACTTGCAAGCGATTCTTGATTGTGGTTGTGATTTTGCGTGAGTGGGGGCCTGGCACTTCGGTCACAGGGTAAGTCTGTCCTATGACAAAGATAGTCTTGATTTCCCTCAAGTGATACTTCGCTTCGCCTCTCGAAGTGCTTCTGACCACCAGGAAGTCGGTCGGATAGGCTTTATGCCGAAAGAGGGGTGCACGCATGAGGTTGTTGTACAATGCCTGCACAGTTTGCCCGGGATATACATAACCGAACTTCATGAAGGGTGATTCGTCACCCGGTTCCAGGACGAAGGGCTCGCCGAGGTCGGCCTTCGGAATATAATCGTCCTTATCGTCCTTCTTACGGTAATAGTTGACAAGAACACTGCCCATTCCAAAGTCAGAGATGATAGGAGGATGTTCTTCCTATTTCATTGTCAGAAGAGTGAGCTAGGAATAATATGAACACATACCGAGAACTCCCAGAGCACATAACTACTTGTGTCTCTGAGGGTAAGGTCACTCGTCCTCCGCAAACCTTCTCCCACATCCCCTCCCTTTCCGACCTTGCGACCAGCCTTGTCTTTCTTCTTCTTTGCGGATCGGACCTTGTTGAACCTAAGCTCAATGTTCTGAGGAAATTGAAGGGCCGGACGATGGAACGACCGTGCTTCTTGTTTCGATAGACGTGTTTTGTACTAAATACGCAATTAATCAGATGTATCATTAACAACATACTTCGTGACTTACGAAGGGAAGCTGTAACTTCTGAGCTGGGTACGCATGCTGCACGACAAGTTGTCCGAAAGTCTGTCGAACACGATGCCGAAGACCATCTTTGGATACTTCGTAGTAGTGATCGTTGGAAAGATTGTATTTATCCCGAGGCTGGCCAGATTCAACTCGGGCTTTCTTCCGCGGCCGAACTTCCACCTGTCGCTCCTCTGTGGTCGCATCTTCCTCCACATCGAGTTCTAGCTGTGTGAAGTCCCTGAATGGTGTTTCCGCATCCCAGATTATGCTTTGCGTCCAGGCACCCGATTCAAGAGGTTGGTTGACAGGCGTTGTTAGCATCTCTTGCTTCTGAGGTTGGGGAAATTCATTGTCGTAGTCAGGCTCATAGATGATCTGATCCTCCCAATTAGATAGGAGGACAAGGTCGAAAGACCGGTCGTCTAGCGATATTGACACCGGGACGTCCGCTTCTGCGCGCTCCTGTCATCGACGTTAGAGAACGACCGCGTATTGATTGCACAGACACACCTGTAACGCGCGGACAAGATCATCCTCCACACTTCCTGCAGCAACTTTGTCTTCTACGCGCTTGTTCTCGACCTGACGCTTCATAGCACCCACAACTGCCTTCAAGTAACCTTTCGGTACTTCCTTCTTCCTCGGATTAATGGTTTCCACTATGGGGGCGATGAGCTTCCTATCAAACCAGAGTAGAGACACTCACCAAGAAGTGGTCTCTTCCCAACACGCGACTTCTTGATCACTCGACCCCTGAAGAGTTCCGTGAAGTCCAAGATTTTGCCCTGCTCGAAAGCAGGGAACCGCTCGTATACGGACTTCGGTCTTTCGATCAGCCGTTTGATGACTGTCACTTTCCGTCTCCTGTGGAAAGCCTCGGGTGAGCGAGCCTCGGTCTTCACGACCGGTTCTGCCTCATCAGTGAAGTCCTCATTCTCGAGCTCTCTGTTGACTTCATCCTCCCAATCTTCTCCCTCCTCTGCGCCAATAGCCACTTCATCATCGTCATAGTCGTCCCTATAGATCTGTTTTGAGTTAAGAGTAGGTATGCCACTAATACCGAGACGATTTGTGAGGCTGTCTCCGGATGGAAGCTCAAGGTCGGAGAGAATGTGATTTAAGGAGAATCCAGTGAGTGCGGAAATCGCTGCATTCTCGTCCTAGACGCAAGGCGTTAGCTATGCTGTAACTTATAAATGACCTGAAATACCTGAGTCGACATAGAAACGCTACTGGCAGGCTTTCGCTATGGCTGTCTGTGGACAGGATGAGAGTGAGGAACGGAGACAGAGTGACCCTGGGAGACAGGAGAGTGACGCGTTACGTAATTTGAGCTCGACTTCAACACCAGATCGCGGCTCCGTACTACGCGTCTTTCGCTCATCCTCAGCCTGAGCGCCACATATTCTTCTCTCATTTCCCTCACCGCAGCACCAGCTCGACGGCTTGACTTTCCAGCGATAATTTGTTGACACTAACTTACGCCAATCTACACGCCGCCAACATCACTAGCAGGATGGCTAAGCCCACAGTATCCATGGAGCGAGGACTCGCAAAGAACCTTGAGGTACTTTAGCATTGCACTCCGATTGCACTTCAGTCTGAAGTGGCTTACAATCAAGTCATCGATTAGGAATTTCATGCAAACGTTGCTTCTGCTGCCGAGGAGGTGGTTTTCAAGATATTCCCTCAGAAAGTGACGTATACCATGTAGCATGATACATTGTCATCACACTCACTGTTCTACAGACACTGTTTGCAATTCCTCTGCCAACAGTAAATCCATGGTACTGACCGTGCTTTACCAGTGACCTTCAGGCCTTTATAGACTCGACCTCATCACCGTCGTCAGAATTCCACGAATCACATGCATCGTCCTCTACGGACGCGCGAGTATACCCAGACCCTACAGAGGATGTCGCGCCAGAGACGAAGAAACGGAAACGGGAAACCGATACTGCAAACTCCGTTATTCATGCTCGATACCCTGATCTCGTTCATACCAATGAACTTGTCCAAAAAGTACACGAAATAGTTAAGAAGGAATGCAATGATCTTATTCAGCTTTGCGTGAGTTTGTTACAAGTACATTCTCTTTCAGTCAATAATACTCCAGTTAGGATAAAGTAAAGCTATGGGTGACTCTGACAATGCCGAAGTACGCTCTTAGTGACCGCTGCACGTCACATTTACTGAATTTCTGTGAACGCTCCATAGGATCGAAGAGTGCGTACCAATATCTTCCTTGGCTTGAACGGACATCGTCGTCTAATGATATTTACAGTGGTGACAACTTTGGTGTACAAATCCAAGAAGGTTCGTCTATGACATCTCACCACTAGATGCGACACTGATAGAGTCAATATATGCAGAGGCACTGAACGAGCTACATCGATCCCAAGAAAGTGCTTATACCCTGAGGGATGCAAGTCGTCTTCATCATTTAAGTAGGGCGAAGATTTGTTCGAAACTCATCAAGTATCCAAATGTCGAAGACTATACGGTACGTTTCAAGAAGCCACCCTTTGGCCGGAGACTAAACTGGGAATTACATGTCATAGCTTGCTCTGAAGGAACATGATGAAAAGCAACTATACCTTGCCAAACAGCACTTGTATGACTTACGGAACATATATGCTATCATTACAGGTGATTGTTTTTTCATCCTTAATACATAGTTAAAAATTTCTGATCATCCTTTATATTAGATACTCTACACAAGAATATTACTAAGGTATGTTCACGGGTGATAACTATCGTATGCTTTGTTGAGAATTATCTTCACTAGATTCGCGCTCCAAAAGCCAACAACTCTGTGGCCCTCTATTGATCGACTCTCTATTTATTCTCAGTATTACAGTGTATCTACTTATAATCTGCTTGACAGCATCATTAAAACCTATACTGATATAGTCTTGAAGATATTGAATCCATCAAAGGCAGTGCTTATGACTGCACCGGGGATTTGGGGATGCCAGTGCACCTCTTTTATGTCTTTTTGGCCTTGGTGTACGAAGAGCAGTTGCTGAGGTACACTATCGTGTGTTTCGTCCTGCATTGGCGCACCGTCTTCCTCGTCGTCTTGTTCGACAGATAAATCCCACAAAGTAACTTGATCGTCTGCACCTGAGGCAGCGAAGATGGAATCTTCAGTTGGATGCCATTCAATTGCCGTTATCGGTGCTTTATGCCATGAAAACGATGCCACTGGGGATGGGGCAGGTGATGACCTGCGGTAAGAAGCCATTAAAGTGGGGTAGTAAGCGAACAGTTTTTGATTTACTCACCCCTTCACGTTTCGTAAATCCCAAGCTTTAATCTGTCCCTCGTCGCCACCCGATAATAATAGATAGGATGTCCCCTTATTCCAGCTGATTACGTTCACGTCGCTCTCGTGCGCAGGTGCGATACCTACAACGTTCTTACGGCCTTTCGCTCGAATGTCCCATATTCGTATACTTTGGTCCGCAGAACAGGACGCAAAGACGGTCGGCTCAGCCGGACTCCACTGGAGGTCCTCTACACTCGATGTATGCGATGCATATGGCTGTGTTTGTGTTACAAAGCTCGCCTGAGAGGTAGTCGTGAGGTAGATTTTTGAATGGATGTCGCCCGTTAACAGGCGTAATGAAGCCGAGTTCGCACTGTCTGCAGCCCAGTCCATTGCGAAGCCCTCTGCACGGCCGTGCGTGTTGACAGTGTATGCTGGGTTATTAGTCCGCTTGCGGTCGAGCGTATATCCTGGTACATCAAGAGCCTCGATGAGAGGCCGGACGTCCCAGATATGCACCTTCCCGGTCTCGGCCCACGAGGCGGCATAATACGGTGAGGTAACGGGAGGTAACGGCCTAGAAGGAGGTAGAGGTTGTGCGCGGACACGGTTCACACCACCATAGTGAGGTACGGACCGAAATTCAAGGACGGCATCTTCGTCTAGATTGTCTTCATCGTCTTCATCGTCCGAATCTGATTCATCTAGAAGAGAAGGGAACCCGGGATTTTATTTCGATACTTTGATGCAAGCAAGAGATACTTACCTGCATCTTTTTGAGTACGGTGCAGTGAGCTCATTTTGTATACGGATAGCTCATTGTTTTTTGCAACGTCGGCTTGAGAGCCTGCTACGATGTACGCTGTCGCCGGATACCGTTGCCGTTCGTCTCCCAAGCTATCACGCAGCACATCAAACGAGAGGCAAGGCCAGTTCACATTCATAGTGTGTCTCATTTCGTAAACAGAATCATCCGGTTCTAAGATCTCGTCTTTCCCGAGAACATATTTGCCAGGTATGTAGGCTTCTTTTTGTGCCGGTGGTTCCTCGGATTCTTCAATTGCTGGAAGGACCTCGTCATCAACCTCCATACCTCCTGTAGTAAGAGATTTGTATGAGACTCGCTGCAAAGTCAATGAAGGGACTCACCTTCCTCAGCATCATTTCCTCCACCTTCGACTACCTCCTCATCGCTTTCGATCTCGTCCTCCCAAGCATCCTCGAACTCTCCCATTTCCGAAGTGTCAATTGGCGCATCTCTCCTTCCACCTGTCTCATTGGTTTTCGCAAACTTTTGTCCATCGTTCGATGTTGCTTGCACTTCGGTAACAGAGCGTTTTGACATGGTGAACAAGGTGCCGCGTTGTGGACTTCAAATTTCTTCCGGGACCATCTTACTGCTGAAATTGACCATTATGAGATCGTGAGAATATAGCCATGTGGCTACTACGATGCATGTAAATCACCGTGGCGGCCAGCATCTCTGTTCTCTTCAGTCTACATCACTATTTTTCGTTCTCAGCTAATATTGAGAAGTAATCTGTCGACAAAGCAAACAAAAGATTAAATCTCTTATACTGAATCCAAGCATCCTGTAACACACGCTGTATTCAGGGTATTTGAAGACCAACCCCATGGCATGCAAGCAAACAACAAGGAAGTCACCCACGGCCGGAGCGACCAGATCAATTCACAAGTGAGATGCCTGAGCTAAAACATCTTACCGACATCAGACACGATCCCGAGGGAGATTAAGCCGCGTGGTGGTATCACAGTCGTGTCATGCCACGTAGCCCGGCAGAGAGGTGACTAAGTTCAATTGAAGCTGACGAACTCACAACGTACTCGTTGGGACGCAAGCGCATAACAGTCGTTACGCGTCGTCGAGGCATTTCGGCAGTATCCTGTACTCACCGGAGTCTCCCACGACGAACTTGAACCATTATCTGTACTACAACGCAAAAGTCGGAAAAGGGAGGTTGGATACAGTCTTATCGTCAGCGTCGAAGAACAGCTTCCATGTACTATGCCAGAAGTAAGTTTATGAAGAATCAGAGTCAGAAAGACGGAAGGAGGGAACAGTGTCGATAAGTTTGCCAGAACTGAACTTGAAGAAGACACGCGTCGCCCTGTCAATCCTGGGAGATGTTTGGATCCGCATCGAACCTTCGGTTGTCCCCTGACCCGTCCAATAGACTTCATGCAGTCGTCGTACACGCCCTCCCTATAAAAGGCGCTCAACTTTTCATCCTCATCTCCACCAACATCTACTCAAAATCCCCGCACTCTTGAATACCTGAATTCTCCTGTGTATCTTGTTGCTTGAACTATCCGCAATGCCATCCATCATTGTTCCTGAAGGGTATGCACAGTCCAAGCTCGTGCAACTTTTCCTCACTGATTTATAGAACATAGCTACTCATATGTTATTGCCGCAGCAACATCTACGTTATGGCTTAACTTGTGGCAGTTCACGAAGGTTGGCTCAGCACGAAAGGCCTCTGGAATCAAATATCCACAAAGTGGGTTTTCGAATGATTGATTCTTGTACTTTTGTTGAGTCTGTATGCCCCATAGTGTATGCCGAGAAGGCAGAGGCAGCGGCGTCTCCAGCAGCAGCGAAGTTTAACTGCGTGCAACGTAAGCTTGAACAACGTTCATCCAGAAATGAAGCTGCTGACGTCCGTCATATTTCATACTGATAGGCGCCCACCAGAATACACTTGAGAGCATTCCTTACGTCCTTCTAACGTGCGGGTTTCCAGAAAATGTGACGTCTGAGCTGGAAACTAACAACTTTGATCAGTACCATCCTCTCAGGACTAAAGTTCCCGTATCTTACGGCTGGTCTCGGAGGGGCATGGGTAATTGGCAGGATCCTGTACACTATCGGCTATGCTACCGGTGACCCAGCGAAGGTTCGTAGAACTTCGTATCGGAGAATGGTTCTCTAGATTGCTAACACTACTATCAGCGCAATAGCCGCGGCGGTATACTCAGCAGCCTTGCAACTCTTGGTATGATCATCTATATTTTTTGCAACATTTGGTGGATACTAAGATCGTTCCAGGCTTAATCTTATCCACGACATATACTTCTTATCTTTTCATTGCGGAGGGGCTTTGATCAATTTTTGGATAAGGGCTGGTCGGAGGTTTGATCTTTGTCGGCTGGATACTAGTCTGAGATATTCTAGCCCCCTCTGTTATTTAATTTCTTCTCCCTAATAATATACTTGATGTGAACCGAGAAGAAGATCACTTACGAGTAGACCACTTGGGCATTGGGATAAACCCTTTCAGTGCTAGGAGGAAAGAAGGGAAAGTGTCTCAGTGGGTGTTGTTGATTGAACGCATGCCTTCCTGGTACCCCAAAAAGGATAATAGCATTGTATAGCTGGTGGTTGCCGATGTCGGGCAGCAATTGGCATCGCCCTCAAACGTCTCAATGGCCACAATCTCCCTTCTCCTCCTACCCCCTCCTCCGCATCTACAAAAAATGCTCGACAAATCTCCGGTGCAGTCACAATTCCTGCGCACCGACGTGAAAGTTAAATCGATAAGCTCAGCGGTAGAATCATCCATGTCGTCATCTAGTGACCTGTTAATGACCGACACGCAGCCTAATCGACCGTCTCTGTCGACATCGTTGTCAGACTTTGCCCTATCATCGTCTACGTCGAGCTCGCCGTCCTCGAGCATGAGCAATGGTCTACAGTCGTTGAACGCTATGTCTAAGGACGACACAACGCCACTTCTGAAACGGGTTCGCCGACCTACAATACATAACTGGTGGATGCCTGAACACAGAATGCAATCACCGCTCTCTACTACGTCCTTTGTTTTCCCTTTAACACGCAGCGCGAAGGGAAAGGAGCGGTGTACTGACAACGATGTCGACGGTGGCGACGACCTGGCGAATGTTGGGGCCTTTCGGGATAAGGACAACAGGATGTCTACAGATAGCTCTTCGCCATCCAGCGAATCCGATGCTCAGACCCCCTCTCTTCGGCTCGAGAACTCTCGACTAGAGGAGCTCGCTGACCGCCCAAAGTCATCTCCGATGGACATATCACGCTCTGCAAGTCCAGCTGCAGCGCTCAAGCCCCCTGCTGACATTTTGGACGCCCCCGGCCCGAACCGCCACAGCTCGAGGCGACTATCACATCCTGTGAGCAGCAACAACACGCATTCCATGCATCGTGCCTAATACTGAAATATTTGCCTTGCCTACGCAGCTCAAACCCCCGCGTCTGCTGACACTGCGCTCAGAAGCTCAGCACCCGGACGAGTACGAGGTTAAATCCGAAGCACAATTCCAACGGTTCATTGCACACTCTCATGGTTTCCCACCGGGGCTTAGAACCAACCGATCCACGAGAGCGCCCTCAGACAGAGGTCGCTACCCTGAAGAAGCAGTCGCCGACGACGACGAATTTCAAAGAGAAGAAACTCCTAGCGATGATGAGGTCGATCCTGAAGGAGATACGACTTCTTCGAGTTATATGACCTACAAGGCGCACGGCGGCACTGATCCGATTAATATCCTGAAGCCTTCTACGCCCGCACCGAGTGTCATTGGCACACCTGAGGATCTGAATGCATTCATTACTGTCTCAGAAAGTCCTGGAAATGTCATGGACATAGACATGGTGAGAGACATTGATTGATTTTATTAATGCCATCTGCTCACTTAATCATTTCAGCTACCCATGTCTCTTGCGGGTTCCCCTTCTATCAGTGGATTTATCCCACCTCCGATGCAGTGGCGGCAGACTCCCCCACCGACGGCCTCAAGCGCTGTCCGTACTTCCAAACGAAAATGTAAGTAATTTTTAGCTTCAAAGGACTTCTAGTTCCTTAAACTGATACTCCCATCAGATGATGAGCGATTCGAGCCTTATGCTCCTTCGGCAAAGCGACGAGCGGTTTCACCCTCCATTTCTCAACTTAAAGACCGAGATGGATATACCCTTGTTTCCCCAATCGTCATTCCGCGGTCACCCATCCTCAAACCCCGCAAATCGTTCAGCCAGTCTCAGAACAACTCTGCAACATCATCACCGACAGTATCGCAGAGTTCTTCGTATGCGTACGGCCTTTCTGGTACCCTTTCCTTCCCACTTTCCCAGAATGTTATGGGAAACGCAGGTGGCATCGTTGGCCATCACCGTTCCGGTTCTTCTTCGTCTGTTGCATCTCCGACTGTCCGATCAATTATGTTGGCTAGCCCAATCTTACGGCCGATACCCAGACTAGCTGGAGGTATAAGGAGAATGGAGGAAGAAGAGAAAATTGTGGATGGAGCTGGAGAGAATCTGCGGGAGTTGAATATTGGACGATGATTATTACGTTGTAACTGTCTATCCTTGCATCTCTTCATACTATCCTCATCCATTTCTCTTTAATGTTGTTGCATTTTTTTTATCTTTATGAGCATTTGTATATCAAGCATATAGTGTATATGTACGAGCCTGTGATATATCGATCTTTATTTACTGTCTAATAGCCAGATAGTGTTCCAATAAGGAAAAATCTGATACAGGCACGCGCCTCGGGGTGTAAAAATTTGTGTAAACAGCAATTCGGCTTTCAGCATCTTGCTCACTAGACACCACCATGGCCAACTCGCAGACCGTTCTTGTCGTCGGTAGCGGTGGTCGCGAACACGCACTTGCTTGGAAGCTCTCCGAATCGCCGATCGTCGACAGGATCTTCGTATGCCCAGGGAACGGGGGTACAGCACAGCTCCCGAAGACCGCCAACGTTAACATCTCTACGGGCCCGGATTTTGCGCCTTTGGTTGCTTTCGCTGTGGAGAACAATGTATGCGATCAGATACAGCCCTTCTGACGCTGCTGAGATCTATGTCAGGTCACCCTAGTGGTTCCAGGACCAGAACAACCTCTTGTCGAAGACATCGAGAGTGCTTTCCGTAAAGGCGAGTAGCAAGCTATATGCTATTTTTTGCTACATTTACACAGTATATGTGCAGTCGGTATTCCTGTGTTCGGGCCCTCTGCTCGTGCTGCAAGAATGGAAGGCTCGAAATCATTCTCTAAGGAGTTCATGAGCCGTCACAACATCCCGACTGCCCAATACAAGACTTTCACTGCATCACAATACAACGAGGCGGTTGAATATGTCAAGACCTGCGGTTTCAAAACTGTGCTCAAAGCAGATGGTCTGGCAGGAGGAAAGGGCGTGCTCATTCCGGAATCCATCGATGAAGCTGTCGCGGGCTTGCACGATATTCTGGTTGCGAATGCGTTTGGCAGCGCTGGTCAGTGTTATTTGCAAAATGAATCAGTGAAATAGAATCGCTCAGTTGTTATGCTAGGAAGCCAGGTGGTCATCGAGGAATACTTGACCGGCCCAGAACTATCCATTCTCGCATTTTCGGATGGCTACACCGTTGCACCACTACCGGCAGCACAAGATCACAAGCGGATCGGCGAAGGTAATACTGGGCCCAACACTGGTGGCATGGGTGCATACGCCCCAGCCCCAATCGCGACTCCTCAAGTGATGCAGCGAATCATGCAGGAATCTATTAAACCTACCATCGATGGAATGCGTCGAGAAGGCTTCCCCTTCGTCGGCTTACTCTTTACAGGCTTCATAATCACTGAAGCCGGTCCAAAAGTCCTCGAGTACAATGTCCGATTCGGTGATCCTGAGACCGAAGCTATATTGTTATTGCTGGAAACAGACCTGGCCGAAATTTTTCTCGTAGGGATTTTATCTACGGTTGTTAATTTTGGAACTTAACTTACATTGATATAACAATTGATTCGTAGGCATGCGTTGATCGGCGCTTGGACGCTGTCGAGGTTAAAATTCGAAAAGGATTTGCCGTGTCTGTTGTCGTTGCTTCTCAAGGTTATCCGGGCTCATATGCAAAGGGCAAGGCTATTCAGATTTCGGACTCGCCTCCTGGTCAGCGTTACTTATTCGTACAACTCAACCATTTTTTGAGTTTCGTTGACTTTCTATAGATGTTGAGATATTTCATGCCGGTACCACTTTGAACGACGGCAAAGTGCTAACATCTGGTGGACGCGTACTCGTTGTCTCTTCCGTTGCTCAAACAGTGAAGGAAGCCGTCGTAAAAGCATATGAGGGCGTGCGCTGTGTTTCTTTCGAGGGCGCAATTTATCGAAAGGATATCGCATATAGGTGAATAATCTGTCTTGATCGAATGCCGAGCTTTTTCAAAGCCATCATTTCCAGGGCACTTTCAGTTGAGGCTGGTCCTAGCAAACCAAGTTTGACATATGCCTCAGCCGGCGTTTCTGTTGACAGCGGCAATGCCTTCATCGAGGCTATCAAGCCCGCCGTCAGAGCCACCAAACGTATTGGGGCCGATGCAGTGATAGGTGGATTCGGGGGAACATTTGATCTCAAGCCCTTAAATTTGAAAGATCCTGTCTTGGTGAGCGGTACCGACGGAGTTGGCACGAAGTTACGCGTTGCAATGGATGCGGGCATCCATCGATTTGTTGGTGAGCTGAACTGAATCATCTTGCAGTGTCAGCGAACAGCTGCTAAAACACAATGCAGGCATCGATTTAGTTGCCATGTCCGTGAATGACCTAATTGTTCAGGGGGCAGAACCACTGTATTTCTTGGACTATTACGCTTGCAGTCGACTCGATCTGTCAATTGCGGCCGAGGTTGTGAGAAGCATCGCTGAGGGATGCGTCGAAGCTGGCTGTGCCCTAATTGGTGGCGAGACCGCGGAGATGCCTGGAATGTATCATGATGGTAAATCAGCTCGCAGTCGAAAAAAGTACATGTTCCTGACACAAAAACATAGATGATTATGACCTCGCTGGCTTCGCTGTAGGTGCCGTTGAGCGCGATGCTCTTTTACCTCAGTCAAATATTAAGCCAGGCGATGTATTGCTTGGGATTCCTTCCAATGGACTACACTCCAATGGATTTTCTCTCGTTCGCAAGATCATACAATTATCAGGGATATCGTACACCGATCAATGTCCTTGGCGCGAAGGTTCCACGCTGGCAGAAGAGCTGCTCAGACCAACTCGCATTTACGTGAAGACCCTTCTCCCGGCCATTCGCTCTGGGCTTGTAAAAGGCCTCTCTCACATCACTGGCGGCGGCTTCGTCGATAACATCCCACGTGTATTTCCCCCTGGACTCGGATGCTTCGTCGACGTCTCCCGCTGGCAGCTTCCCCCTGTCTTCCACTTCCTTATGAAGGAAGGAAATGTCCAGCCTCGTGAAATGTGCCGAACCTTCAATAATGGAGTCGGTATGGTAATCATCGTAGGGAAAGATAACGTTGGAGAAGTCAAAAAAGTCTTGGAACAGAGCGGAGAGTCAGTCGTTTATGAAATGGGAGAGGTAGTATCCGGTGAAGGCGTTGAACTCCGTGGATTAGACAAATGGCTATCATAATATGTAGAACAACAGCACATAGGCATCATCGGAAGTTTTATGGAGATGATACATGAATCATATGGGCGAATGAAGATGATATGGAAAATGTACTTATTTTGCATGATAGAGGGCTAATAATAGGAAATGGGACGAGATAGCGAGAAAGCAGCAGACAGTCAATGCTGAATGTAAAAAGAAATGAACATTAAACGGGTCGAGAAATAATGCAGTGTATGATCCGCGAAGATTAGATTAACCTTCGAATATGCGAGATTGAATGAGCATTATGCAGAAAGAAACCCAGAAGAAGCTGATAAAAATGCAACAAGGCAAGTAACTAAAGAAACGCAAGAAAAAATAGATGATCTATACACAGGACCCGGATCGGAGGGAAGCACGGGAATATATAGGAGAATAAGAGGACAAGAAGCAAGTACGAGAGCAGGCTAGTATTAGCCAAAGAGTAAACAATCAAGTCCGAGAGTGAGGGAAGACGAGGTGAGCGTATGCAAAGACAAATGACACACAGATCTCCGAGTAGTTGGATAACGGAGTAAGGTCAATAGGAATGCAGAGTTGCTAAGTGCCAGCGGTATGTTTTCAGGCCGAAACAGAAACTGCGTTGGAAACTTCTGGGCCTGAGGGACTGGCAATGGAAGCGAAAGTCGGTGGTTTGGTGTTCAAGTTGAAGGATGAACCATTAATGCCATTAACATGATTAGCACTGCCATTCATCTCTTCTGTAGCCTTTTGTTCCTATAAGACATTAGTTGATACTCAGACACGCATAAAAGAAAGAACTCACTGGTGATGATTGAGGAGAAGCTACTCGCTGCGAAGGAGATTCCGCGCCCTTCGTCCCCTGAGAATGTGTGCTGCTTCTGGCTGAGTCTCTCCTAACAGGCGGAGGAGCTTGCAGAACTTGAGCAGCAGTGGGTCCATTGAGTGGAGAGATACCAGGGCTACGGGCAGGAGGTGTCGTGGAACCAGCCAGGACTGGGAAATCATCGGCGCTTGGAATGCGCTGTTGGGGATGTGTTTGACGAGCAACACTATTGCGCTTATCACTTCGAACCCCATTCACATGGTTCGCCTTGTATTGCGCTACTGACCGGTTTCCGTTCGGTTGAAGAAGAGGGACCGGATGTCCATTCGGCTGGGACGCATCGTTGTGGGCTTCCTAGTTCTTGAATGTTAACTTCTAGAAATATCGGCGCTAGAGTGGTGCTTGACTTACTGAACGCAAACTCAACCCATTCATTTTCTCCTCCAAGGTGTCGGTAACCAAAGGGCTTGGCCGTGGGCGCGGTCCAGGCTTCAGCGGATAATGTACCGCAGAAGATTGATCAGAATTCTCAGGTAGTACGTGAGGGAAACGACAGGAGTCTCTGGATTGAGATAGTCAGAGCAGTTCATTGCATGCTTTTCGTAGTGATCGGCTCACCCATTGCGACACCTCCCAGAGGGGAAGAATAAGCAAGGTGGTTTACGACTAGGACCCATGGTCGATAGGCGACGTACACTTCCCCGTCTAGCGTGCATAGCATTATCACGAACTTGAGGACGCGGCCCATGTATAAAACCATCTTGATGTGGCGTCATTGGCTGAGTGGGGTTCATTGAGGCTTCCGAAGAAACACCAGCGGGGAGCACACCATTTTGAGGATGAGCAACAGATGAATTACGATGATGTGCCTGTGTCTGAATGACAGGCGAAGTTGGATGATACATCACACCGTTCGTATGAGGCACGGAAGCCATTGGTTGTTGAGGAGGGGGCAGGGGAGGCATTCCAACTGGAATCGGAGGAAGAGGGCCATGCGAGGGATATCCATTCGACATGGGTATTCCATAAGGCACAGGCTGGGGAACAGGCGGAGGTGCAAACGGCACTTGCAAAGGCGAAACCACTTCGGAGACATTTCGCACATGGTTTTGTTGTGGCGTAGGAGGCTGGGCAGGAACCTGTGGGGGCGACATAGGGTTGACAGAGGCGGGGGGCATACCATTTGGAACATAACCCTGAGGAGGAACTGCATAGTAACCGTTTGCATAAGGTGAAGGACCCATAGGATCATAAGGGGAGGGATATTGAGCCGGAGGGGGCAGAGGTCCCTGGAAATATGGACCTTGTGGATGAGCAAAGATGCAAGAGGGACCATACCGACAAGCAGGATAAAATCTAGCAAGTCACACTCAGAGGCAAATCAGCAATATAAATGTCGAATAAATCTTACCTGCATGGAATTAGTCTAGCGATCTCGGGAGGAGGTAAGTTGGAACCGCCATTACCATCTGAAGGGGGTTGTCCGGATGGCGGAAATGGAGGAGGTGCATAATAGGGTGCTGGTGATCCATCGGGCAGCATGGCAGCACCAGGGTGGATTGAAGGGTAATACATGTAAGAACCTTGAGGTTGAGCGTAGTAAGATTTGGACGGGTCGTTAGTGTATTCCTGTTGATAGTTTTCAGGATGGTAAGGAATGGCGGTGTTTTGCTCGGACTGGGCCCTTTTCTCTTTCGCCAAGTTCAGAAGCTCGAGTATGGTGGCGTCCGTCGTTAGCTGTTCCAAACCTTCCTCGCTCGAAGGATTGGAAAGATCAGCACCTGTAACAAATTTAACATTTATTGCATCGTCATAATTAACATTGGGGCTATGCGATCGTACCTGCATCTAAGAGGGCTCTCACGACTTCAGCGTGGCCATTCTTCACAGCTTGCACAAGGGGTGTGGCACCACTGCCGTCTGTTACGAACAGAGTTGAGAGCGAAGTCGAGAAACATACACAGAAAATTATGAGATGACTGTCATTCATGAAGAGTTCGTGTAACATACCCTTGATCTCGATGTCGACGGGGGAGGCTTCTGAGAGCAGGAGCTGGACCTGGTCAGCGTCACCTTCCGAACTGGCGTTCCACAGAGGAGATACCATGACTTTTTGCGAGACAAGGACTGGCTTGGAAGCACTGAAGTCGAGGAGCAGGGCCCGACGTCGGCTATGAGATGGGGAAGAGGTAGACGTCGAAGAGAGAAAGTAAAAAGGGAAGAGGAAAGCCGTTCAGACCGCGTAGAAGAGAAAAGAAATTTAATTTTACTTTACCACGATCACCCTTGCTCCTTTGACTTTTTCGACTCCCGAGCCGTCGGCGCATCTTCTGCTAACGTAAGCGGAGGTACCGAGTCTGACGCGCGTGCCCTCCGTCATCTATACACTGGCGACCGGCCGACATTAACCGAGCCTGACCATGTTCCGCTCTCCGCACTCTCCCCACATCCTCGACATGCCTGGCCTCCGAGTCGTCCGTAGCAAATCAAAATTAATTCGTTGCGAAATGCGCACAAGACAGTGCTGAAATGTGTCTGAGATATACCAATGACTTTTCCGACCATACGTCTTCGAACACGTGTATCTCGGCCTCCCAATCGACCCGCAGTTTCAAGAAAACTCCCTCTCGTGATTGTCTCGGTATGCGTGGCCCAATTCGATCCGTTTCCTATTTGCCCCGAGGCCCGTCTTCCACGTCTAATGAAGGTCGAGCTTACTCATGAGTTTTCGTGCCGGGCCAACCGCGCTCTTCTGCGGAAGATCTAACTCCAACATCACTGGGAAGTTCATAAGCCGTTCAGCTTCCTCCTTCACGTCCTTCCCTACATGCGCGATCCGTTAGCACACCTATCAATGCAAGTATTTAGACGTGGAATTCACCCTCATATAATACTTCGTAGATCTGCTTCCGATAAAGTACGGTACGTCCAATCAGCGCTTCGTAATGTGACCAATAAACCATGAACTCACCCCTTTTGCGATCGGCGCGCTGACATCCAGATCATCGATAATCTTTTTCACGCCCTTTGCCGTTGTCACCCCTTCGGCCACGCTGCCAAGCGTGCGAACAATGTCGTCCAGCTTCTCTCCCTTCCCCAGTCTGAATCCCACAGTATAATTTCGACTCTTCGGTGAGCTGCAAGTAAGAAACAAATCACCAACCCCGGCTAAAGACAAGAAAGTCAAAGGTGATGCCCCGTATGCAGCGCCTATACGGGTCATCTCCGCCAGACCGCGAGTAATAAGCACTATAAATTTCCGGTAGTCATGAGATTCCGTCTGGCACAACGCTCAAATAATACCGCTTACTCGCTCTAGTGTTGTTCTCGAACCCGAGTCCGTCCGCAATACCTGCCGCTATTGCATAAACGTTCTTCAAGGCCCCGGCTAGTTCAATCCCAATCGGATCGTTTCCCGTGTAACTATAAGATGTCGGACCAAGTCAGCGATGCTTGCGCAGTAAAAATCCCCCCAAAACAATCTAGCGTACCATCGGAACCAAGGCTGATGAAAGACTCTGGAAGCCCGCTCAGCATGTGATTCGGAGAGTGATGCAACTGACACCGAGGTCGGTTGCCGCCGGACGACTGTGGACGAAAGTCAGCTTAAGATTGATGAATCATAGCTATATGCGCCTTCCTTACTCTCATTTGCGAACGAAGGCCCAGACTGGTTGGTATAATCAGATAAGGGTGGATTTCTCCCAACTAAAACAGTCAAGCTCACAATAAATGTTGCAACCTTTGCTATGTCCGACCCGCAAGTATCAGCAATGATTTCCAGTGTCAGCGCTCGCGTAGAGATTTCTATGCCCTTATTCACAAAGATGAGCAACGGCAATTTATCTCCAGTCTCTTCGAGGCTAGGTCTTAACGCAGCAAGATTCTCCCTTTGCAATGTTCCCAACCGCAATTAGCGCGATAAGGGTAGAGACAATGTTCACAAATACCTTAAACCTTCCGTTGGAATCGCGAACAACAGCACATCCACACGTTTAATAATCTCAGCTGAGGGGAGCTCGGGGCCGATCGCAGTTATGTTGCTAGGAAACTCGTGGTCCGTCAAGTACGTTGGATTCTTATGGTGTTCGTTGAAGTGTTTTACGAGGTCTTCTTCACGCGACCATAGCAGTACGTCGTGCTCAGAGTCGGCGAGATGGTCTGCGAGACAGCTACCGAAGTTGCCTGCACCAAGGACACAGACTCGAGACTTAGGGGGAGAAGGGGAGCGGGACTGCATCCTGAACTGAGACGAACTGTCACTTGACATCGAGTTTCGATGCTTCGAACGAAGACCCAAAAATATCGCAGGAAACGAAGCTGGTTGTTGGGGAAGTTGAACGCGAGTATTAGACCTCAAAGACGATGTAAACGAGTAAACCCTGCGCAGACCACGCTGCATTCGTGACAATCTGGAGTCCGACTCGAAATGCTGGCTGGTGTCAGGGCTGATTCTATATACTGCCTGCCAGAGCTGAGAGCCAGTAGACTCAGAACTGAAATCAGTAGTAATCGTGGGAAACGCGCCACGTCTGTTGCTTCAGAGCTTCAGGATCTATCTCTGCACAGTCCCTCCATCTTCTGGCAACCCTTGTCTCATTTATCTTCTAAACTATTGTTCGACCACTAGACGCTTTTCTCCCAAAGAACGATACCCTACGCGTCAAGCGATTCTTGCCTTAAAATAATTGATAACTAATTCCAGCGGACACCGATAACCTTCGAACAAGAGAACAATGCCGGCGATCCAAGACCGTACGAACGAGTTCAGGGCATGTGTGGAGTCAATACGGAGTCGCTCGTCGACGACGTCGAAATATACAGAGCAGAGGCAGCGGCTACTGCACCAGGGACGGGAGGCAACTAAAAGCGACTTCTCCCGGATGGCTAGTGCAATTGGTAAAGAGATTAGTGCAACAACAATCAAGTTGGGAAAACTGGCACAATGTGAGTAAAACCTGACTCTCTTTCTTTCATACGAATCAGTCTTATTGTTTAGTGGCAAAGCGCAAAACACTGTTTGACGATAGACCGGTTGAGATTAGCGTAAGTTCCAAATATTAGCTATACCATACGCCTTCTCACATATGTGGTAATTTCATTCAGGAGCTCACCTTCATCATCAAGCAAGACATTGCGAACATCAACAAGCAAATAGCGTCTTTGCAAGCCTACCTCAAGCAACGGCAAGGCACAAATTCGAAGAATCCGTCGAGCAAACAGGTTGAGGAACATAACTCGAATGTCGTAATGATGCTTCAAAGTAAGCTCGCGAGTACGAGCATGAGCTTCAAAGATGTGTTGGAAGTACGGACTCAGGTAATTATCTTTGCTCCACGATGATTGGAAGTCAGCTCAGGCAGCAATCCGAATAGAACATGAAGGAGTCAAAAGATAGGACGGACCAGTTCATGTATTCTACTGCGGCTGCTGCGTCTCAAACACCTGCAAGTAAGTGGGATGAACAAAAGGGGTCGTCTCGGTTCTTACGAGTAATTTCCAGATTCTTTACTGTTCGGTGGGCAGAGAAACGCGGATCCAATGGGTGATGGAAGTTCAATGAGAGCGGATGCGAAGGGCAAAGGGCGAGCACGGCCAAATGGCGATGTTCTCGCGCTAGACCTTAACGCTGCAGAGGAAGGCTATGGTATTCAGAACGGGCCCTTCGCCCAAATGCAACTTGTAGAACAGCAGGTACGTGTCTCTTGGGCAACCATAGCAGTCTTCTTGACTTCTGACTCGCAATTGCATCGTGTTATCTAGGATGACTACATTCAACAGCGCTCCACAGCCATCGAGTCCATCGAGTCAACAATCGCGGAGCTCGGTCAAATATTCCAGCAGCTTGCACACATGGTGGCAGAGCAGAGAGAAACTGTGCAGCGTATCGATGCGGATACAATCGACATCGCCTCAAACGTTTCCGGGGCTCAGCGTGAACTTCTGAAGTATTATGCGAGTATATCGAGTAACAGATGGTTGATGTTGAAGGTGTTTGGTGTTCTTATTGTTTTTGTAAGTCCTTTTATCCTTGTTAGTCATTTCGCTAACCTTTATTCTTTGTTCGGCAGTTCCTTGTCTTCATTCTCGTGTCATAGGTTATGCAGTGTTTCCTGTACGGCATCCTTCACATATGGACTACTTTCATGTTACGATCACTTACTATTTCGTCTTCATGATGCCGGTTCATCTTCTCCTGTTTCGCCATTCCTCTCGGGTAATCGAGGATTTTTAACAAAAGGAACGAAAGAGTGAATGCATCAAGGAAGGTGAAAGATGAAACAGACATGTCTAAAGCCACAATCAACCGACTGGTATCGAGTTGACACCCGTTCCCCAGTCTTTGGCTTTCCGTTTCGGACCCCGCGTTTTGCTGTGCTTCTTCCCTCCTCTGTGAACTACCCCATCCTCAACATCATCGATCGTCCAAGTTCGCTTCTTGAGTGGTATTTCATCAATCCCTGACGTGGTTGAATGCCGCTGAGGTCGCTCAATGTCAGGCTCCTGATCTTTCCCATCTCCTTTTTGTGTTCGCTTGATCTAGATTGACAAGTTAAATAATTGAATGGAAAGTACGCGAAACGGGAAAAGACGACGTACCCTTTGACCCGCAAGCCCTTTATTTCGTTGCTTCACCTTCTCCAACCGTGCCTCACTTTTGCCTCCTCCGCCAGCCGTAAGTTCCACATTTATCTTCCGTCCGTCAAGCTCGGATTGGTGCAGTTTTAGCGCTTGCTGCAGCGCATTCTTGTGACTGAATTCGAGGAAGGCGCAACCCTTTGATTTAGTGGTAATTTTGGTCGTAGATTTGGGTGTTAGGAGCCGGACTTGAGGAGGGGGATCTACAGGGTTTGCAGTTAATTAATAGATGTGTGTTTCAGAAGATAGGAGATGCATACCGCAGGCAGAAAAATGTTTCTCGATTAAATCTTTTGAAGTGGTATACTTGAGGTTGCCTGAAGAAGGGTTCTTCAACAAACATACTGGAAGATATGATGGCGTTTGGTTTGTAGAGCACTCACCTACGAAAAGGATGTATCGGGGCTTCTTTCCCTTCGCTACTTCCTTCACTTCCTTCGAATCTATGTCCGCGTCCTTACTCTCCGGAGCACTCCTTGATTTCTTGGGTTTCGGAGGGCTTCTTCCAGTATCGTCATCTCCTGCAGCCGCATCATCCTTCTCCAATCGCTTTCGTTTTTTCGACTGCGTCCGAATCGTTTCGGTGTTCTGCTCCACATTCGTTCTAACGTCCCTCTCTTTGCCCTTTTTCACTGCCGAGGGTGGTTTGGGTCTATCGACTAGCAATGCTTCTTCGTCTTTTGGAGTGGGGATTTGCTCCGAGTCAAGGTCTAAATTTTCGACGACAGGCACATCGCGTTCCTCGTCGTCCACAGCTGCAGCTTTGCCCTTGCCCTTCTTTTGGCGGAAAGTTAGGCTTTTTCTCTGCTTCTTGGTGAGCTTCTGTGTTGTGGACATAGTGGATGGATGTAGAAAGTATATAAGAAACTCTAAAGTGTAAGCAGCACTGCAGCCGGGTCAATCCGATGCCAGTGTTAGTGGGCGCTTCAATAACAATCAAGTCAAGTGTTGCTGGCGAAAATAGAAAGATAGGATAGAAATGAACGGAGTAATGAAAGCTCCTTGGGCACACGTGTATAACGGTCTGCAGGGAGCAAAAGAGCGTATGGTATAGATGACCGAGACCGGAGCCTGCACGCCTGCAGGAACGAGGCCCGGTGGGCACTTTGGCACTGCTCGTAAGGCCGGATATATGTGCCAAACAAAGCTAACGACTTGCGTCTGTCTTTTGACTTTTCTCTCTTTCCCACTTAAATTATGGTGGGCCGCGCACGGACTCTGTCGCTGTCCATCAACTGGGGCTCGTCGTCGCTGGCCAGGACGCCCTCAGCACGGTCAACAGTGACCGTGGAGAGCATAGGCCCTCCAGGCGTGTTGCGCAAACATAGCCAAACGCGACCGAAAGGTAACTGCGTCCGCATTCCAACCTATTCTACAGCTCACAAGCCTCACGCCCTGGCATTCCTTCTATCTTTGCTTCCTAGATGCGCACGGCCAGCCCAATAATACGATGGATGTCGAGAAGCCAAAAGAGCACCCCAGAAGACTGTCTCGCCGCTCCCCTTCAACAGGCGCAAGTCGTTGGCGGCTTCCGTCCCGAAAGAACAGCAAGCAGCCGGAGCACGAAGGACACGACGAAAAAGACGGGGACATGAAGAATAAGAAGGATGCTGATGCCGATAGCGTCAAGGACAGTGACGATGGCCGCCCGATGAGCATGCTCGAAAAACAAGAGCAACGCCAACAGCTGCAGAACTTAGGTGCGTTTGGCGCGTCAAACGGCGACCTCTCGAGAAGCGGTTCGACTTCCGTCGTGCCCGACCCGCTGCCTACGTACACCGAGCAATTGCTTCAACAAATACCTGGCGTCCTACCTCCCATCAGGACGAATTACACCGTGAACAATCCGAGAGGTCCAAAGACCTATCTCAATCACCATCTAATCGAGCCCCACACGCGCATGCCTATCTCGTCGACGTTCTCGCCATCGTTCCCGCCTATGCGCACAACGGTCAACGGCGGCGCGATTGTCATGGATTCTCTGCGTATCCCGGGCCCAAGCCGCTCGCGCACCAACTCCCCAATCGCCACACCCAACGCCTCACAGACCCGTCTGGGAGAGGGCCTCACCCAGGGTGCACCTGGAACGCGTTCTCGGAAGGTCTCTCAGACCGCTCATGACAATGTTGACATGCTCGATGCGTCTGATCCGTGGGGCCAAAACTGGCATCATCATAGTCCGTATGACGTTGGCCTCACCAATGTACCAACACAGAGTCCAGCACAAGACGTACGTTCTCTTCTATTTCTACTACGTCGATATCAATAAAGTGATCTAACGTCATCATTTTCTTTACATATTGTAGCCCCAGATACGGTCCACCGGAAGTCGTACGTCGAGCACCACAAAGTTAAATGCTCGACCTACAAATCCATCTCCTCTTTCGAAATCCACTTCTGCTGTAAATCTCGCTGAACCGTCTGCTGTGGCCCTACCCCCACGCACAGCAAGCACGAGAGGCGGCACATCAGGTGCAATCCGGCGCCTTATGTCTGGTACATCGGACGAGCAGGGTGGTGCTGACCCATCGAACCACGTCAAGGTCCATTCAGCGCCTGTGACACCCCTAGCCGATCGGGAGCGCTCATCACCAGACAAGCTTGAAGTGCCCGTAGAGAACGCTCATGTCATGAGGCGGAAGCTTTCGAAGCGCGGACGGATGGCCACGGCTCCTCCATCTGTGCCTGCTGCCGGAAGTTCGACGGACTCACACGAGCGTGAAGCGAGGATGTTACGGCCACCACTTAACGGATCAGCTGAGAAAAGCCACAGACGCTCAAGTGTTTTAGACAAGATATCGAAGAAAATTAGCCTTTTGCGTAACAAGCCGATTGGTGATTCTTCGAAGAGAAACTCCTCAGCCTCACCGACGAAAGAACAGAGCAGACCGGAGAGCGCGTTATACTCGGATCCACGAAGGCTCAGCAAGCGCGTTCCTCCTCCATCAGCACAAGCACACGAGGTACCGGGCAACCGCCGTTCTGCTTCTATCGACATCGAGATGCCTTTGACGATGGGTCCGTTGACGATTGCCAATCCTGACACACCCAGCTCTGGAACCGCATCTCCCATTAATATCCGAAGTTCATTACTTCAGTCACAGTCGTCCGGGCAGCCGGAGCACATGGAAGGTGAAAGTTTGCGTCAGGAGGCCGAATCACCTATACCTCCACCGAAACGGTCTTCTCCGCCTTTGCAAGTGTCCAATCCTAATAGCTACCAAGAGCACGAATCTAGTAGCGGAGATAGTTCACAACAACCAGTACCTGAGGTCGAAGGAGATGTGCGGTCACAGCCTTCCCACCAGCTTTTACGCCCGAACGGCGCTCCGCTATTACCTTCGCTTCACCTCTCACCCGGTCGACTCTCGTTGGCTTTGTCGGCCACATCTAGTTACCCGCCACCTCTGCCTGAGAAGGATGGGGAATGGGCTCTCGTTGATCCTGCGACCCTTACGGACTCTCCGGTTGAGGAAAATCCTCCTGCTGATAATATTCCAGAGCCGCAGCCCGAACGCCGTACACCATCTCCACAACCACTTCTTGAAGTGCCTCCTGCTACTGTGCAGAGGACGGCTTCTCAGCAGTCGCTATCTCTTCTTGCCCCACCTCAAGCTCGGCTAGCAGCTCTTTCTACCTCAGGGGATACAGCCTTTTCTCGACTATCGACTATTGTAAATCCACCCACGCCTCACGTGCATCCTTCTCCCATTCCTTCGAACTCGAGCGCACTAGTTGAGTCTCTGCCCACAGAAAACGTCCCTGTACCTGTACATGAGCATCACCATCATCTACACTCCAGCGAGAAGCATAATATGGCAGCCTCCAGCTCGACTAGACCAGCAGCAATGCGAAATAGCTTTGTCGATGGAACGTCCCCGAACGTGACAACGAGTGAAGTAGTGGGGAAACGGGAATCAAGAAGAGAAGAGAGGTCCAGGCATGAAGAGAGGAGGGAGAGGTCATCGCGGCAGGGGGAGAAACAAAGGTACGAGGAAAGGCAGTCGAGGGGAGATGAAGGAGTTTCTCCTCTGGATGAGAAACATAATAGACATGAGGAGAGGACGAGGTCTGAGGATAGGAGCAGGCGCGAGGAGCGACCGAGGCGGGACTCCGCGGAAAAAGAGAAGGAGAGGTTGTCGAGGTATGAGGATAAGAGTAGGCACGAGGAGCGGGCTCGACGCGATTCTGCTGAGAAAGAGAAGGCTAGGCAGGAGAGGTCAAGGCAAGAAGACGTCTCGAAACCTGTTGTCCCTAACCAGACCAAAGTCGAGGAGAAACAAAGGCAAGACTCCGCTGACAGGGAAAACCCGCCTCGCAGGGAAAAGAAGAGATCGACTACCGAAAAGTTCCAGCTCGTTCGTACTCCGTCTGATAATATTCGTATGGTTTCGGACACTATTCCCGTGGGTGAGGAGCAATGGACCCTAGTGGAGACGACGACCTCTAATTCACGACGAGAGAAAAGGGAGAGGACGAGAGATGATCGAGAGAGGGAGAGAGAAAGAGAGAGGCCTAAGGACGGGACTGAGAGGGATCGTGACCGTGATCGCGGAAGGGAGAAGGAGAGGGACAGAGCAAGCCCAGAGAAAGGTAGCTCCCGACGTGATAGCAGACGTGAAGACAAGTATGCTAGTGTGCGTTCTGATCCGACCCATGGCCATAGCAGCAGTACTCGCCAGAGAGAGGATCGTCAGCGCTCGACAATTACTCGGGCGTCTAAGTTACTTGACCAACCCATCAGGCCTCAACGTTCGCCTAGCACTGAGAGGAACATCGGCGGTTCGTCATTCCCTACTCAAACGGGTTCGAGAATCAGCCCGCAAACTCCGGAGAAGGACCGTCCCTCTGAAAGGCGTAGTAGGAGGGAAGAGCGACCGTACGCCTCTGATCCCCGCTCTTCGTATGTGAACGATGGTAATGACTCGAAACTCTATCAAGCTGGACCCCCGAACGCAGGCCGACGATCGTCTAACAGACGACCAACGTCTGAAGTGCCCGCGACGGCAGAAACGATCAACAACATCACTGCAAGTGAACACTGGCAAGCTGATCGTCTGTGGAAGGGTCAGAGTGCTGTGATTGATCATGAAAACAGACCCTACATTCCTTCTACGTACGACCCGCGATACTCTACCTTCAGCGTAAACAGCACAATCGGTAGCCACCCAGCTGTTGACTCCATGTACGGATCCAACCATACGGCCTATTTGATGCAGAGTCCTTTTGCCGGCAATGCACCGCACCCTAACTCGTTTTATGCCATCCCCGTAGCGCCGCCCCCGACTATGGTCTATCCGACTGCCGTACAAGGCTCTCCTGAGGCTTATGGATATTTCCATCCTTATGCCGCCTACAGCGAAAGCGTTCCTCCCTTCCCCGTCCAAGACCCGCAATCCCCTCAGAATCCTTTACCTGAACCACCACGACAATCAGTTTATTCTCCTGAACCGCTACGACGCGGGCGACCGGGCTCGCTCGATGACCCTTCCACGCCGGAATATTGGAGCCTTTATGCAGGCATACCCTCACACTGAGTTCAAGGATATTCTGATACCCACATTTGTACGACGATTTTACCGTCTTCTTTTTTTCTAGACGTATCTTGTGATATATTTACTCATGCATTACATTCATCCATACTTTGATTGCATTCTTATCTTGGTTGTTCGAATCCCAAATTAGTTGTCATATCACGGACTATCTTATTTTGCTCATCTGTACTGGCATGTTTTGTGGGTTTTACGTTGATAGTTAACGTTATTCGGATTTCTACTCACTTTTCACTAATATTAATGAAGGCTGGAAACGAAATTCACAGATGATGAGTAAGATACAGAATATAACCGACAAAATGGACGTGCTACTGAACAGTGTACAAACGTGATGATGATGATAACGATGCTGAAAACAGAGCGGTGGTGTGTGTGTGTGTGCATCAGACTACTGCAACAGATTGTCAGGAATACTGTATGTGATGAGATATCAGAGACTAGACCAGTTTGTGTACTGACGCGATTCTACCGGGAAGTCAGTCTGCGGATAGTCATCGTATGTCGCCTCGCCGTCCAGGAAGCGCCGTAACCGCGCAACCTGGGACGAGAGGTACATGATGATAATCTGCATCTTGATATCCAGCCGGAGCCTCAAAATGTCCGAGCAGGTCTTGAGTGCCTGTTCGCGGGTCGCCACGAACATATTGCCGTTGAATCCGAGGGTCTTCAAGGCGTCGATGAGCTCACTGAACTCAGAACACCATCCTAGCACGCCGAGCTAGAGAGTACGATCAAAACTGTGCTGGGCACGCGTATACTGTCTTCGGCTCACATACCTGTCCGTACTGTTTGAAGCGAGAGTATAGTACATTTGGAGCATGCTTCATTGCATATATGAATCGCTCATTTTCTTCGACTACACTCGGTAGAGGAACATATTGCTCAGCAGATGTAGGAGGAGCGGAGGGCTGAGGCTATTTGGTAGATTTTAGAGGGAGATCAGATACCACTCATTAAAACACTTACCTCGTGCCGGGGAGGGGGCGGGTCCTATTGTCCGTGCAAGAAGGTAAGTTCGATGTATCTGCTTTAAAAGGACAGCCTGTGCACCTTAAACCACTGCATCCCATCATAATCCGGCTCTTGCTCATCCCAGTTAAACTCAACCGTCTCACCGTGCTTCGTCTGTATAGGCATCTTGGATTTAAACTGATCGTCTTTCAAGGTCTTCGGGCTCTTATTATCGCCTTTGTCCGAGAACTGCCTGCGGAGAGAACCGAGCACGCTCCGTAAACCTGAGCCTTTGGGCGACTTGCTGGAGGCCGAATTGGTCTTGCTCGATTTTGATTGCACGGAGGAGACGTAGGAGGAGTAGGAGTGAGAGGGCGGGGAGAGCCCGTGCTGCCTTCGGCGCGGGGAGAACAGGGTGTGGAAGTCGTGAGGAGGTATCGCGGTAAAGGAAGGTTTCGCAGATAAAGCCGGTAAACGTGGTCACGGGAACCGCAACTACTTGTCCTCACTCTTTCATCATAGATGGCAATTCACCGTCAGCATCCTCAAAAACTATGTATGTGAACTATAAGATAAAGCGCTCACTTTAATCTGCTAATTATCTTGCCGGTATTACGTCCGTCAACCGATGGGGAAAGTTCGTCTTGACTGCCGCAGTGAGGGAGCCAAGTGCGCAGCGATGCGGTGTACTTGGTGTATCTGGAATACGACAGCTCTGGATATATGGCACCTTGAGAAGGATCCAGAATCTGATAGGAGCTAGCTCTTCAAATCAGACGTCGATATCAATAGTCGGAAAGCTGTGATGAGTACCTTTGGTCGATTGCTTCAACCTCGAGGAGCTCGGAGATGGTTTTGACTCGATGGGTTGATCGCAGTTCACCGCAGCTAAGTAGAAGTAGAATTCCCAGCTAAACAATGTCTGGATTCGAGAGAAATTTTGTACGCTGAGATCAAGCTTTGCGCAAGACCAAGCTGGCGACCTATACCTCATGTTCTCCTCGAGGCTGCGTGCTGTCTGGCACCGACTAACTCCATGGGCTACACGTGACCAACAATTCGGCAGACTAACTGTACAACACTGCACTAAATACTCGAAGACTGTATGCCAAACTACTGCAACAGGCTACGGAAAGGAAAGGAAAGAACACAAGAAAAAAGCAGAGACATAGTTTACTGGATGCAAGTTAAATTTGAACTGGGATCAGAGATGTAGTCCCACGTCAAAGCAAATGAGCACTCTCCCCGGCATCTGCTTGCCTACCAGCCTGGAGGCTTCGTTTCCACACCATGGCAATGCGGTAGGCTTCTTTTGCATAGCGTAGCACTGGCTCCCAATGCAAGTTCAGCTCTGGTCTCCCTTCGCCTCGGACCTGAGCAATAGCCAACTTAGCCAACCATTCAACTCCAAATATGCTCCAAATAAGTGACATGGCAGGCCAGATGCCAAACCTCCCATAGACGGTCCTGGTGTCGTCGAATTCCGTATCGAGACCGATGGCACGAACCCATGAGCCACGCCCAACTTGAACAACTTCACCTGAACCCGTACCGCGTCCTGCAATCCCGCTCACGCCTTCCACATCACCGTCGCACCAAAGCAACGCGCTTCCGAGTTCCTCAGCCCGAGCTTTAGCCTGCTCCCAGATTGCCATCCCGGCTCCCGTGTGCCACGTCCGCGCAGGGCCGAGTATGAGAGACGGACGGCGATCCAGTTCAGCGAACGGTGCATTGGATGCGAAATCGAGACAGATAGACACGGTGATGGGAACTGTGAGGAATTTGACAGGTTTTCCGCGTGAGTTGCGCTTTGTGACGAGCTCATAATTAACCATCTTGGGAGGTTCAAGCGAGGGAACCATGACATTCGATTCTACAACTAAGGTCCAGTCAACACAAGTTCGATATCCGCCACCCGCGCATATACTCACAAGGAACAAGATGCCGTTTGTAATACTCCAGCACTAAACCTTCGTTGTCAATGAGCATAAAGCCATTGCGCAACTTGTTGTCCTTTGCGGTCGAATTGTCCGTGTACTCAAAACTAAGACCGATGACCGAGCCGGCCGCGTATGTTGAGATCCTTTCGATTGCTTCCTGTTTGATCTTTGCCGAAGGGAATTGTACGGCTCCCTCAGGCCAAAGAACAACCTTTGCTAATCCAATGAGTGCCTGCGTCTCCTTCAAATACTCATCGAAGGAGGGTTCCCTGTGAAAATCTTCGACAAATGGCAACGCGCAGGCCACGGATAAAGGAAAGGTAGTTTCTGAGTTCACGGGTGTCGGTAAAGGAGAGACGAGGTAGGATGGCAAAGCGCCCAGGCAGAGGAGGGCAGAGAGATACATGAGACGACGGGAACGCTCGGGCTTAGCGCTTTCATCGAGCTCCATATCATTTCTAATCTGTATGAGTAATTCCTCTGACTCCGGCTGCTTCTTCTCGCCCATAATCCACATCCCCAAGAGCTCCGATAGGACGACTGCCCAGGCGCCTACTACCCAATCGATCCCGGGAGGCCCGAAATAAGGACGGAGCCAACTGTACGCAGAAATCCCTTCCACAGGACTCCATGTTGAGAGGTAGCCTAATGGACTGAGTCGTGACACAATGTACAATGCTGTTGCCCATATCGTGGGGAAAAGAAGTAGTTGGAAAGACGGGTGTTGGATGCTGGAGCGGAAAGATATGTCGGCTAAAATGATGCTAAAGGCCAGGCCAGACACCACGAAGCTGAGCCAAAACATGGAGAACAGTGCCGTCGTCAGAGGTACCTCGGGCACAGCGGATGTCGCTGGGCCATATGCACTGAGGGTAGCCGACAATGCTACACTTCCGATTCCCAGTTGAACCTTCGGCCATGCGTATGCATGGGAGAAGACAGAGTTCAGGAATACTCGTAGAATTGCAAGCAAAAGTACGATGGGGATGAAGGACGGTGTGAGACTCAGCGCGAAGTATCCTAGGAACGACGCAGCAGTGAGGTACACCGGCGTAGGCGTAGTCACTAGAGAACGCTGGACAGAGTCAAACATGAAGTTGATTGGGGAGACACACTGGCAGGTCAAAAGCAGGAGAGACTGATGGGACAGTCCGCAGGCGTGCGGTCTTATGAGTGACTCCAGCAAAAAGCGCCCAGTGCGCCTGCAAGCATAGCATGTCCCCAGAAAGGCAGATTTTCATCTTGTACAGCTTCTGTGATATTAGGTTCCTGCGCACGACTTCGAGAACCAGCAGCTATACATAGTATATGCAGAAGCACGTTTACAGGCGCCCGTTCACTCGGCGTGTTTACCGGATTTCCTATGAGAGTAAAGGGGCCAGAAGGTAAGTGCATTCACCGCTTTCTTCTGTATTAGTCTATAGATCTTTCCGCAGGCAATGAAGGAGAACGTCGAGATTTCTTTCGATAGACCAAGTCGGAGATGATGGTGGCAGGAGCAAAGAAGGAACTATCCACCGCAGTGACCAATTCAGGGAAGCTTTCTTCATAGCCACCTCCACCGATGTACTCATCTCAGATGGACAGGCAGAATGCTTCCCCAGAAACCCAGCCCCGCCCCCGCCAATGGGACAGCAACCCTCGCCTTTGTAATTGGGAAACAGTGATATGTCCGAAGCGCGTCGGTATGAGGACTGAGGCGTCGAGCCTGTCAGGATTGAGCGGAAAAGAGGCTTACCCGGACCATGCTCGGTATATGGTCACGCTGATTATTTGGATGAGATCCGAATCTTTATATTCAGCCAGGATGTAGGCACATACGAACATCGAACCCCCTCCTCAGACTGACCATGACCGAACACCAGAGCTTGAGCGGCCCTTGTCCGCACATCCCTGACGACCTCACCATACCCCAGTTTCTTCTTGACTCTCACCATCCAACTCGCCCGGTACGCACTGACCATATACCTTGGCTCATCGAGGATGCCACTGGTCGGGCAATCGGTTTCGAGGAGGTGAGTGAGACCTTAGCTTCCAGACGTGGCACTCGTTGACGAGCCGACCGCAGCTACGGACACGCACATATGGGTTGGCTAATTCGTTACACAGTCGGTGGGGAGTTGGTAAGGTGTCGCTAGTCGGTACTTTAAGAACAAACACTGACATCTATTGCATGTAGGCGAGAATGATGTTGGTTAGTGTGCCGATGAATTTACCTGTGAATGTATCACTAATAGGCGTTCAGTCTGCATCTTCTCGCCAAATCACATTGGTGCGCATAAGACTTTCAGAGTCTCGCAGCTTTGCAACACTAACTTCGACACAGATTATCCGGTAGCAATTTGGGCAATCCACAGGCTCGGGGCTGTTGCATCGTGAGTGCAATTGCTCGTAACATCGATGCAAATTACAAAGGTTAAACAGATGCGCCAACCCTTCGTATACTGTTGAGGAGCTCGTCCATCAGCTTCAAACCATCAATGCCCTTGTCGTGTTTGCGTCCCCAGACTCTATCGATATAGCCCTGGCAGCTGCGCGACAATGTGGTCTTCCTGCGGATCATATTGTTGTGATGGACTCCAAGTTTAGCGAGAAAGTCGAATCTGCGAAAGCGATTCCGTACCCCTCAATCAGCGACCTGGTCAGTGAAGGGCTATCGACACCCTCTTCTTTTAAGGAGCGAAAACTTGCATTGGGAGAGGCGAAGACCAAACTGGCGTTTCTAAGCTTTTCGAGTGGCACAACTGGAAAACCAAAGGTGATCCTTCCTGTTCTACTTTTTTGTACATACAGATATTGAACCGTAACACTTGCAGGCTGTTGCCATTGCACACTATTCTGTCATTGCGAACGTTGTTCAAATGGCCGCCTTCCACAAAGTCAATGAAGACTATACAACGTGGGATCAACGTCGCTTTAGGCCAGGCGATGTCGCAGCAGCAGGTTCGCCGTAGTTTGCTCTCGTCCCCCATCGCCAACTGACGTGTTCCATTTTTCTTAGTTCTCCCTTTTTATCGTATGTCTTCTCTTCCTCGAAATGGAGTGAGACTCTCATCCCCTTGTAGATATCTATGGACTGGTCGTTACTGTGCGTAATTTCTGTTATTTCAATCACTTTACACTGAAAGATGTACCTAGCTTCATTGGCTATTATTCTCGGGGGTAAGCTCATATGGACCTGCTTCACTTGCCTTAGCTTGCTGCTAACAAATTCAACAGCTTTCACTTGTCGTGATACCCAAGTTCAATTTCGCAGAATATCTAAAAAGCATAGACAAATACAAGATTACACATCTCTTGTGAGTATACGCGAATATATCACCGGCTTAATCTGATTGTACGGTCGGCTGCAGTGTGGTTCCTCCTCAGGTCGTTCTGTTTTGTAAAGTAAGTTGTACATCGTGCCAAACCTACATTTCTTGCATTAAATATGACACTTTTTTAGCACCCTGCTGTGAAGAATTATAATCTCTCGCATGTCCGTTTTTGCATCGCAGGGGCCGCACCACTCTCTGCAGAACTCACAACTCAACTCATAAACGTTCTGCCGAATGCGTCAATAGGTCAAGGCTACGGTATGAACCCAAGAATGTCTATTCCGACATTTATTTAGTTTAATTGTTTGGGTTAGGCATGACCGAGACCTGTACATCAATAACGATGGTCCCGGTGTCACAGCGCATTGGAACGCTTGGAAGCGCTGGTCAGCTGATGCCAGGCACCGTTGCACGCATAGTGAAGTCTGATGGCTCGTTGGCGGGCTATGACGAGGAGGGCGAACTCCAAGTGAAGGGCCCGCAGATGGCCTTGGGGTACTTCAAGAATGAGCAAGCGTCAGTGTCACTTCATATCCCGCTTCATGCCACTTCTTCTGATTGAGGTCCTCGTGACTAGGACAAAGGAAGTCTTTATCGACGGATGGGTACGTACGGGAGACGAAGTGAAAGTAGCGAAGAATGGTGATTTTTTCGTAGTCGATCGATTAAAGGTTAGCAATCTAGAGTTGAAATGCTACAGTTCTAACGACGGCGCTAGGAAATCCTTAAAGTGCGCGGCTTTCAAGTAGCGTCGGCTGAGCTGGAAGGCCATCTACTAGATCACCCAGACGTGGCGGATACTTGTGTCGTCGGATACCCCGATGACTATAGCGGCGAGGTTCCCCTCGCATTCGTCGTACTAGAAGCGCATGCTGCACAGAGAGCGAAGTCAAGTCCAGAAGAGGCCGAAAAAATCAAGCAATCTATTTCAAAGGTGATATTCAAGTCCTCGCTTTTGCATGAGCTAATGCTGATGTGTCCACCTCAGCACGTGTCAGACGTCAAGGTGCAGTACAAGTGGCTGACGGGGGGCGTGGAGTTCGTAGATGAGATTGCGAAGAACCCGAGCGGAAAGCTTTTGCGGCGTGTTATGCGGGACAAGGCAAAGGTGTTGAAGGCGAATCGACCAGCGAAGACTAAGTTGTAGTAGTTTGTATTTATACTGGCATTCGAAGCTATGCTTGTCAGCTAAATACCTTGCAACCAGACAGGCATGGAGGACCTGAGGCCCGGTCAGTGGCATGACCCCGTGCGGAAGTTCCTGTCAAACTGAGATTGTTTAGGGACGCTAAGAAAGATGGGTGGGGTCGTAAATTCAGTACTATCTCTTATGTTTGCCAGCTTCATGAGTTCTCCCTTCTTCCTTTCACAGCCCTTGGAAATTTATGTGTGTGGTACTATTCATGCAACCAAATGGTAACATTCATTCTTCTTTGCAAAGAGCATGACAGTTGGATGAAAGAAAGATAAGAAGAAGCCATTACATGAAAGACACAAGCTTGTAGATACTTGTCATGTATTCCTTGTCTTGAATATCACAAGTCTTTAGGCTACTCTTTGTGCTAGGCCCTTGAGATCCATCCTTGCTTCACTCTTATGCTTGCACTCTTGCCTTTGCACACTTTTCTCGCTTCTCTACATAGTAAGAAAATGTAACATCCCAAGCTCTGATCTCTCTTTACTTTCAAAACTTCTCTTTTCTTGCCAACTGTCATTCTTTATGCAAAAAGGATAAAAAATATCTTTTCCTTGACTTTTTTCTTGCCCTATGATAAAGAGAATAAAAAGACGAGGAAATAAACGATCAGCGCGGGACTCGAACCCGCAGTCTTCAGCTTACGTAAGCGTCACATGTGACTGCGTCACTCTACCGGAAACTGACGTGTTGCCATTACACTAGCCGACCTATGCATTTTAGAAGATAAAGTTTTAATAGTTCTGAATATACCTGTCCCTCCGAGTTTTGGCTACATTCTGCCATTTAACTTGAAAACCATCAATACCGCCCTGAGGGCCAGCTAGTTGCTGGCAAAACCCAAACACCCTCAGGGTGTTAACTAACAGAATGAGTCTCAGACTGAAATCTCACTGCCCACTCTCAAAGAATTTTTGCTTCATACAGATGACACAGAGATATATATTGTTGACTGTATTTCCACAATCCTAAAGTTTCCAGTCTTTCGTAGCTCACTGCACAGGCTCAGGAGTCAGGAGAGATACTATGCTATGACTTTGCTAGAATCTTTTGCCGGATGCTCCTTCATGGATCAAGAACAAGGCACTCGAAGCTAGAGTATATACAACTAAAATTCAAAGAACAGACAATCAATAGTAGAGTCGAGGATATCATCGTCACCGACATCCTCGAGCTTCTCCCGACTACTATTCAGGAAGTCCCTAAGCAATGGCTGACAAAACATTTTTTCTGCAAAGCCTCTGTCAGGAATCGCCACGGATTTACTTATTGTTTTCTTTTATTTTCCGTTTACTTATGATTTACTGATGTTTTTATTTACTTTCGATTCCTGACATCGTACGAGACACTCGTACGGTCTCGTACGGTCAGCGGTACGCGCTCGGTACGAAGCCCGTACGGCGCGTACACCTTTGCATCTGTCTGCACACGGGATTATTGTTTCTTTTCATTCTATTCACTAACGGACACCTTTTGGTGCGCTTGGGTTCAAACCCGGCGCGCCAGCGATGCTTATTCATCTTTCTATTTGTATTTCAAATTCGGATCGGACCACGGGTCCGTACGGACGGTGGCTTGGAGGAACTGTATAGTTCCTCCTGCGCTTGCCAAAAGCGCCCGTCCGCCTGAGAAGCACTCCACTTTTGGCCTCTTGTCAAGTGCTTCCCAGGTGACGTTATATTTGTGCTTCTGATGTGTAGAATAGCTTAATTGACTTGTCAAGTGCTTCCCAGAGTGTGGAACCGCTTCGCATAGCCGCTGATCGTCCGATTTACGTTGTCCGAGGTCCTGAGAACGCATAGAACCACTCTGTGTCGTAACATTAGGCCAAAAGTCTTTTTTCTCACTACCTCGCGCAAAAAAACTCGTACCGTTCGAACCATTCTGCCGACGCTCGCTTCGCTCGAACGCCCGTACGATGCAGAACGCTACACCGCCTGTTCCTGCGCCCGGAGGCCCTCCTGGAGCGCCCCCCGTCGCACCCGTGCAGGCACCCGTACCCCCACAACCCCCAACTATGGATGAGGCGACTCAGGCTATGCTGAACCAGTATATGGCCCCCTGGAGGGAGCAGATCGACCAGTTGCTTCAGCAGAATGCATACTTGAAGGGAGCGCTCGAAACGCGCGTAGCCGAACCGCGCGGTACGAAGGGTCCGAAGATTCCACCCCCAGGCTTGTTTTACGGCCCCAAGGGCGATGCCGCGGACAAGGACAAGCTTTCGTACGAAGCTTGGTCCGGGCAGGTGCGGAACTACATCTCTATGCGCCCGCACGAGTTCCCGGACGAGCGTACGAAGTGCCAGTTCGCTGCGACTTACCTTCGAGGCCCTGCAGACGAGTGGGTGCGTCCATACATGGACTCGATCCACAAGGGCGAGCCGGTCGCCATTTTTGACAAGTTGGACACTTTCTTGGAGTCTCTGGCTGCTGGATATGGTGAAGCTGATGCTGTTGCTGCTGCTGAGAACGAAATTATGGCTCTCAGGCAGACTGGAACTGTGGCTGAGTATGCTGCTCGCTACAGGGCTCTCAAGGTCAAGACCAAGTGGGTTGCTGACGATAAACCATGGATTGCTTGGTTCCGGTACGGACTTTCGAACCGTTTTCGTACGGACCTGACGCTCAAGAAGATGCCTGAGGACTTTGATGGGTATGTGAAGGCCTGCTGTGTCTACAATGATGAGCTGCGAGCCATCTGTCAGGAATCCGCCTCAGGTTATTTTATTTCTTTTATTTTTCTTTTATTTTCTTTTACGATCACACTCCGAGTCGGATCCCCGACATGTCCGGTCCGAAACCGGACTTTCTTTAACTCCGATTCTCTTCCTTTTTGCATAGATTACTTGCCTGTATGTTTGCAGGCCGCTAGGACAAGCGCCCTGCAAACAATTCTCCTTTCTTTCTTTCTTCCGCCACTCCGACTCGAACCTCCGCTCTACCGATGCGGGACCCCGACTAGACCGGGACCCCGAACTCCGACTTACGTCAGCGGTATAGGTCGGACCTAGTCGGATCAGGGTCCAGTGGCTTGGTACTGTATAGTTTTTACCTTTGTTCATCAAAACCGCGGATCCCCCTGCGAAGCACTCCACTTTTGGCCTCTTGTAAAGTGCTTCTCAGGTGATGTGTTTATCTTTAGCTCTGATGTGTAGAATAGCTTAATTGACTTGTAAAGTGCTTCTCAGAGTGAGAACCACCGCTCATTGCGTCCGATCGTCGTCTGTGTCCGATTCAGGGTCTCGAAAGCGAAGGAACCACTCTAGGTCGTAACATTAGGCCAAAAGTTTGTTCTTTCGACGCCCTGCGATTGCACCGACCGATTTTTGATCCCTCTGAATGGGAAGATTCGGACAAGAAGACTCCGACGAAGATATGACCGACCCGATCAACCCCGCGCAAGCAGCGCCCGCGCCAGGCGCTGCTCCGACTCCGACTCCGGGTGCTGCTCCCGCCCAGACCGCACCACCGCCCCAGCAGGGCGGAGACCTCCCCCCAGACGTCCTCCAGGCTATCAATGATGCCACCCGACCTCTCCAGTCACACCTGCAGGAGGTGACCGCCGAAAACCAGCGCCTCCACGACTTCATGAACCTGTTTGTCCGAAATGCGCAGGAAGGCGCGACCCGCACTCCCAAGGGTCCGAAGGTCGGTGCCCCGCCCGCGTTCTATGGGCGTACTCCGAAAGATAAGGAGACAGAGAGTATCAGCTTTGAGGAGTGGTCGCAGAAGGTCCGACTTTATGTCCGGATGCGCCCCCAGGAGTTTGTAGGCAGTCCGACGATGGCCTGTCTATGGGCTGCTTCGCTACTCCGCGGGCCCGCTGAACAATGGGCTCGTCCGCACACAACCGCCGCCCTCGAGGGCACCGAAGTCCCCGCTCTCATGACCGATTTGGAACTCTTCCTGGCGTCCCTCCAGTCCGCGTTCGGACGTCCGAACATCAAGCGCCACGCCGGACAGGAGCTTATGAAACTGCGCTAGAGCATGACACGGGTGCACCCGTAGGTACCCGTGATCCGCAAGTGCAGGTACCTGTGCAAAAAAAATCAATACCTGGATCCGACCCGGATCCGTGGGAAACGGATCCAGGTGCACCCGCACCCGTTACCTGCAGGTATTGCAGGTACCTGTTAGCACCCGCAGGTATTTGCAGTAGGCCATGAGGATACTGTGCAATATTGTTCACTCAATAGTGTCGAGATCCCGGGCTCCTTTTCTCATTTCCCGCACTTTCCCGCCAAGGATCCCGACATGAGCAGACAAACCCGCGGGGAGAATCCCGCCATTGGATTCCCCGCGCGAAACCTCATTCCCGAATCGCACGATCCCATGCTCACGTGACTTATCCCGCACCACCGTCCCGGCAACCATGCACGCATACACACACTCATTTACGACGACCCGCCACGGCACACGTACATTCACTTATCAACATACGCTCATTAATCCGTTAGTACCTCAAGGTGACGACCTGCAACAGTCTGGCATACCTAGTCTGGCTAGTCGCGGCCCCGGACCGGACGCTGACGTCCACGGACAGGCCGTAGCCATCTGGAGAGACGGGATAGACATGCCTAGCAGTGCGGTCGTAGCATGTATCGTTTGTAGTAGATAGGTGCGCATTGCGCAAGGACACTTAGCGTAGATTAACTATACAGTCTTTACGAAGTAGATAAATAGCTGTAGGCATCGTAAGGAGCACCCCACTTTTGACCTCTTGTGGAGTGCTTCCTTAGGTGCGATCTCTCTCTTTTTCTCCTGTGTAGTTAGTTGCGCAATACTTACTTGTGGAGTGCTTCCTTAGGGATCCGCTTACTTGACGTTCAAAGCAGTGAAGAGTCCTAGCTGGCCTCGAGAATCCCGCGACGCGCCTGGATAGAATCCCGCGCGTTTCCCGCCTGAATTCCCATGCTCGTTCCCAGTCGCGAATCCAGATTCCCGAACGCGGGTTCTTGTCGCGAATTCCAGTTTCCCGAAACTGTTTCCCGCTACAATTCCCGACGGTCGTAACATTAGGTCAAAAGTCCTGGCTCACCGCCGCTCGGACTCGACACCCTCACGCTCTTTACTTCTACCCCCGCACCCGTACCGCCGACCCGCGATGTCGTCCCACCAGGAATGGGGAGGACTCGCAGACACCTTCGCTTTCCCGTCCCCTAGCTCCTCGATGGAGGAAGACAAACTCCAGCCCATCCTTGATCGCCTCGACACCCTCGAAAAGCGCTACTCCAAGCTAGTCAACGAACACAATCAGGTCCAGAACACAGTCGCCCAGCTCAAGCACGCCAACCGGGCGTTAGAAGCCCAAATCACGAGTCAGCCCGCCTCCCCGTCTGGGGGCGGAGCCGGGCTCAAGATGAAGCTTCCCGACACCTTCGAAGGCGAACGAGCCAAGCTGGAGAACTGGATTCACCAGATTAAGCTCTACCTGTTCGGACAACATCCGGGACTAGACGAAACCCGCAAGGTCGCATTTGCTCTGATGCTACTGCGGGGGCCGGCGCAAGACTGGGCACGACCCATTCTAGATCGACTCCAGGACATCCCGACACCGCCAGAAGCCGCCAGCCTGGAGGCCCTGTTCGCCGCCCTTCGCGCCTCTTACGGGGAAATCGATGCAGACAAAGCCGCAGCCGACAAGCTGATGCGCCTACGCCAGACAGGAACGGTCGCCGAGTTTGCGTCGCAATTCCGTGCCCTCCAAGCCCTCACCGGGTGGCCCAAGGACGCAACGACGGATGTCATCTACCTCGACATGTTCCGGAAGGGACTCAAAGACCAGGTTCGCCAGCACATCGCCAGCACAGAGGCGAAGGATATGAAATTCGATGCCTACGTCAACTGGGTTTCCGAGACGGACGAGAAGCTAAGGCTCGCACACGCCTATGGACCAGTATCAAAGCCAGCGGCTACCCCGAAGAACAATCCCGGCACCACTAGTTCAGCTCCGCGTACGATCCCGACTGCGGGCGCAAGCTCGACGAAGGATCCCAACGCAATGGAGATTGACAGGGTGCGCCGGGAGCGCAGGAGTAAGGGACTATGCTACTACTGCGGAGAGAAAGACCATTTGGTGAGCGATTGCCCAACGCGACCGCCATCCCGAAACCTAAAGGCGACGAAATCCACGTCCCCGTCGAGCCCATCGCCCCCCGCGCTCCAGTCGTTCGAAGAAACGCTCAAACGTATGGCGGAACAGTACGTCCAGAATGTGCAGCAGTCCGTGCTACAGAACGCATTCGCCGCCATGACGCCCACCGCCAAGAACGTTCACAATCCCGAAGCCCCGCCCCCAGCGGATTTTCAGTAGGGTCGTATTGCTCAGTCGCGCCCTATACGACCCAACCGCCCTTGTGGCCGAAGAACTCTCTTAATAATGGTCCCTTGTATTTAACCATCTCTACAATAGACCGTCGTCTTCGACGACATTTGAAGTTCCCGGTACAGGTTAGTGACGGAAAGACGGATGCCTTAGCCACAGTAATGTTAGACAGCGGTGCGTCGGGAACTTTCATAAATTCCCGCTACGTTTTGCGACACGGACTCCAGACCCGGGACTTGGTAATCCCGATACTTTTACGAAACGCAGACAATTCCCCGAACGCGATTGGACGCATCACCAAGGAAGTAGTCCTCAACGTCGAGATGAAGGGACACTTAGAACAGTTGACCATGGCCGTCGCGGATATTGGCGACGACGATATTATCATGGGGATCGACTGGTTGCGGCACCATAACCCAACCATTGACTGGACCAACGATGTGGTCGATCTCAACCGCTGCCCGCCCCAGTGTGACAACCAGCAACGCCTGGTCCCGCTTCCCCGCCTCGCCATAGCAGAAGAAGTCGAGACCCCCTGGGGGCCCGACAGGACCCAGGCCGAATGGGAAGCTGTCCCACCGGGATTTCGGTACTCAGAAAAATATTGGGATCAGTACCACGACGCCGAATCCTACTTCGTCACGACGGACGACCATTTCGCGTACAAAATTGCCGCCTCGTACACCCACTCCCAGGCCATCGCTGAGAAGTCTGCGGTGAAGGAAGGCGAGAAAACCTTCGAAGAACTAGTTCCCCCCGAATTCCGTGAGTTTGCCGACGTTTTCTCGAAAGTTGAATCCGAAAGGCTTCCACTGCGCAAGCCGTATGACCACGCCATAGATTTAGAACCCGGGAAGGTTCCCCCGTACAGCAAAATCTATCCCTTGGCCCCAGCCGAACGCGATGCCCTTCGCGAATTCGTTGACGAAAACCTGCGCAAGGGGTACATACGACCTTCGAAATCCCCTGCAGCGGCTCCCGTCTTCTTTATCAAGAAAAAGGATGGAACCTTGCGCATGGTAGTCGATTACCGACGACTGAACGACATCACGGTCAAGAATCAATACCCGCTTCCCCTCACGATGGAACTCGTAGACGCGCTGCAAAAGGCGAAGGTTTTCACGACTCTAGATTTACGATGGGGCTACCACAATGTGCGACTGAAGCAAGGCGACGAGTGGAAGGCTGCATTTCGGACTCAGGCAGGACATTTCGAACCAACGGTGATGACATTCGGGCTCACGAATGCCCCAGTGACCTTCCAGCACATGATGAACGATATCTTCAAAGACCTCATTGGAGTATACGTGATCATCTATCTTGACGACTTGCTAATCTTTTCCGAAGATGAATCGCAGCACGATGAACACGTACGGGAAGTCCTTAAACGGTACGCGAAAACGACTTGTTCTGCAAACCCGAAAAGTGCAAATTCAAACAGACTTCCGTCGAGTATCTCGGGATGATTATTTCGCAGGGAAAGGTGGCGATGGATCCCGCCAAGGTACAGGCGGTCCTCGACTGGCCTACCCCGAAAAAGGTGAAAGACATTCAAGCCTTCCTCGGGTTCGCGAATTTCTATCGACGCTTCATTCGGGATTTCTCGCACATCGTCAAACCGCTCACGACGCTGCTGAAGAAGGACGTTCGCTGGGCCTGGACAGAAAACCAGCAGTTCGCTTTCGACTATCTCAAGCGCATGTTCACGACCGCCCCCGTCCTGATGATGCCAGACATGTCGCGACAATTCATCGTGGAATGCGACGCCTCTGATTTCGCGACCGGCGTGGTCTTGTCCCAGGAAGGCGACGACGGGCTGATACATCCGGTCGCCTTTTTCTCGAAATCCCTCAACGATGCGGAACGCAACTACGAGATTTATGACAAGGAGCTACTCGCGATTATTAGAGCTCTTGACGAGTGGCAACATTATCTCGAAGGTGCGAGTCATAAACTCGATATCGTGTCTGACCACAAGAATCTGCTATATTTCTCTGAATCCCGAACGCTGACGCGACGCCAAGCCCGGTGGAGTCTGTTCCTCACTCGCTTCGACTTTACGATTCGCCATCGCCCAGGGCGACTCGGGGGCAAACCCGACGCCATGTCACGACGCGTCGATCTTCAACCCGAAGGCGAAGACAACACGGGACGGACCCTCTTGACCCCCGAAATGTTTCGACTAAAAGCAATTCGTCGGGGAATGACACAGGTACACGGGGATCAGGCCCTCCTACGACGCATTCGTAAGTCAGATCAGTATGAAGACGAACTGGTGGACGCAATCGAGTTGGTCAAGTCCAAGGCGCCTCGAGTCCTGACCAAGGAACTTGAGGACTGGAGCACCGAGGAAGGCCTCATCCTGTACCAGGGTAAGGTTTACGTCCCGAAAGACGAGACCATTCGCCGGGATGTGGTGAAGACTTACCACGACAGTCTCCCTGCCGGACATCCTGGACGTTGGAAAACGTTTGAGATGGTAAGCCGCAACTACTGGTGGCCCGGGATGTCTAACTTCGTAGAACGATACGTTTCGGGATGCGATACCTGCGCACGCACGAAGAACCGATCCCAACGCCCGGTAGGACTCCTGCAACCGAACGAAATCCCGCAGGGCCCCTGGCAGGCGATTTCGTGCGATTTCATCACCCAGCTCCCCCGATCTGAGGATTACGACGCAATTTTTGTGGTGGTCGACCGTCTCACCAAGCAAGCGCATTTTATCCCGACCACGTCTGACATTGATGCACCGGAAACTGCGGAACTATTCCTGCAGCACGTCTGGAAGCTGCACGGAACCCCCCGCCAGATCATATCCGACCGAGGACCACAGTTTGTCGCGCAGTTCATGAAAGCCCTTTTTTCCCGACTCGGTATCAAGGGTACCACGTCGACTGCGTATCACCCGCAGACGGATGGGCAAACCGAAAGGGTAAACCAAGAGCTGGAACAATATTTACGGGCTTTCATAGATACACGACAAGAAAACTGGGCCGGATTACTCCCAATGGCAGAATTCGCGCACAACACGAAAGCGCACGCGGCAACACGACAATCCCCGTTCGCGCTTGTCTACGGCTACAATCCCGAATTCACGATTGCCCCGAGCGACGGCCTGTCCACGGTCCCCGCCGCGGACGCACGACTACAGGAGCTTCAGCAGGCACAGGAAGAGGCAAGAGCGGCTTTGGAGGTTGCGGCAGAGCGCATGAAGCAGCACTACGATCAGGCCCGGAACGAGGCCCCGCAGTACGCAGTCGGGGATAAAGTATGGCTTGAGGCGACGAACGTTCGGCGACCAGGAGCGCGCAAATTATTACCGAAACGACTAGGGCCGTATAAAGTGAAGGCAAAGCTAAGTGACCTCACCTACGAACTCGAACTCCCCGCGTCGCTGAAGATTCATCCCGTATTTCACGTATCGCTGCTCTCGCCATACCACGAAGACGACATTCCCGGTCGAACGCAACCCCCGCCGCCCCCAGTCGAAGTAGAAGGAGATCTGGAGTACGAGGTGGAAGAGGTTCTGGATGCTAGACGGTTTAGACGGAGATTTGAATATTTGGTACGATGGAAGGGATATTCGAGCGCGGAAGATACATGGATTCCCGCAAAGGATATGGGTAATGCAAAGGCTAAAATTCGCAGTTTCTATCGAAAACACCCGGACGCCCCTCGAGAAGTCAACGCTATCGAGCTCTGTGACCTGAGCAAGATTCAAGCTTGGCGCCCCGGAGTTGCGCCTTTGGAGGGGGGTAATGTCGAGATCCCGGGCTCCTTTTCTCATTTCCCGCACTTTCCCGCCAAGGATCCCGACATGAGCAGACAAACCCGCGGGGAGAATCCCGCCATTGGATTCCCCGCGCGAAACCTCATTCCCGAATCGCACGATCCCATGCTCACGTGACTTATCCCGCACCACCGTCCCGGCAACCATGCACGCATACACACACTCATTTACGACGACCCGCCACGGCACACGTACATTCACTTATCAACATACGCTCATTAATCCGTTAGTACCTCAAGGTGACGACCTGCAACAGTCTGGCATACCTAGTCTGGCTAGTCGCGGCCCCGGACCGGACGCTGACGTCCACGGACAGGCCGTAGCCATCTGGAGAGACGGGATAGACATGCCTAGCAGTGCGGTCGTAGCATGTATCGTTTGTAGTAGATAGGTGCGCATTGCGCAAGGACACTTAGCGTAGATTAACTATACAGTCTTTACAAAGTAGATAAATAGCTGTAGGCATCGTAAGGAGCACCCCACTTTTGACCTCTTGTGGAGTGCTTCCTTAGGTGCGATCTCTCTCTTTTCTCCTGTGTAGTTAGTTGCGCAATACTTACTTGTGGAGTGCTTCCTTAGGGATCCGCTTACTTGACGTTCAAAGCAGTGAAGAGTCCTAGCTGGCCTTGAGAATCCCGCGACGCGCCTGGATAGAATCCCGCGCGTTTCCCGCCTGAATTCCCACGCTCGTTCCCAGTCGCGAATCCAGATTCCCGAACGCGGGTTCTTGTCGCGAATTCCAGTTTCCCGAAACTGTTTCCCGCTACAATTCCCGACGGTCGTAACACATGCGCAGCGAACCGTCCTTCTTTTTGATAAAGAAGACTGGAGCCGCAGCCGGAGACTTGGAGGGTCGAATGTACCCCTTCCTCAAGTTCTCCTCGATGAATTCCTTCAGCGCCGTACGCTCATTCGGCGCCATGGGATAGATCTTACTGTAAGAAGGTACCGCACCCGGTACGAGGTCGATCGCATGGTCGTACGGTTTACGGGTGGGGAGGCGTTCTGCCCGGTCCTTCGAGAAGACTTTGGCAAAATCGCGGTACTGCGGCGGTACGAGTTCTTCGAACGACTTCTCGCCTTCCTTCACTGCAGTCTTCTCAGCAATTGCCTGAGACCAGGTGTACAAAGCGGCGATCCGCTGTGCGAAATCCGGGTCATCCGTGACAAAGAATTCCTCAGAATCGTGATAAACATCCCAATACTTCTCAGAATACCGGAAGCCTGGCGGAACTTTGTCTCGTTCGCTGACGGGTTCGTCCGTACCACCCGAGTCGTACGGTTCGTCCTCGAGCTCAGCTACCGTCACTCGAGTTCGAGGAGGTGGCCGAGGCTTCGCGCGGCGTGCACGGTTCGAGGTCTCCGTACGAGCCGTGTGCACTGCGTCTGACTCCGGGGGACCTTCCATCCGAAACTCCGTACGGTCCGTACGAGGCTGACAGGCCTTTGCACAGCGCGTAAAAGTCATCTGGTCGTTCGCCCAGTCGATCTCTGGGTTGTGGAGTCGCAGCCAGTCGACCCCAATAATCAGGGGATAGTCCCCAATGTCCGCCACCACTGCAGTCACGTTCTCAGTGTGCGATCCAACCGTTAAACTAATCGGCACTTCATCTGTGAGCCAGCCCACATTGTTCAAAGAGTTGTCTGCGTTGTACAACCGCGTACGAGGGACCAAAGGTCTCGTACGGAGCCCGAACCGTTCGACAACCTTACGGTTAATAAATATCGATGAGGCCCCACTGTCTAAGAAGGCTCTCATCCTTAAGATCTTTCTGCCATCGCTGACTCTCACAGGAAAACGAATGAACCGGCGCAACTTCTTGTCTATTGACTGTATACTAGTAGACATAGAAGGGACTGGGACATCATTTTCTAAACAAGAGAATCGGTTATGGGTCTCGAGCGGCGCGACGATGCGCTGAGACCCTAGTTGAAATCCGATTCCTTCGAGAGGTGCGCCATAAGGACTTTGGCAGCATCAGAAACAGAGATTGGGCGTTCGGTCGTACCGTTTGGTACGAGGGGGGTCTCGTCCGAGACATCAGAGATCGAAGCAGTGGGAGCTGGGGCCGGTACCTGGGGTGTCGAGGCCGTACTGACGTTCGTACGGTTCGAGGTATTAGACGTGTGGCGCTTGGGGCACTTGGCGGACATATGACCTTTCTCGCCACAGTGGAAGCATAACCCCTTGCGCAGCGCCTCTTCCCTACTGATCTGGTCCACCTCCATCGCGTTCGGGTCACGGTGGCTCGAGCCGGTACGAGGCTGGTTCGAGTTCGACGTCTGACGCGTCTGGAAAGCAGTTCCAGTGCGCTGAGGGATGGGGTTGGTACGAGTTGTGGCACGGATGGTGTTACGACCTAGAGTGGTTCCTTCGCTTTCGAGACCCTGAATCGGACACAGACGACGATCGGACGCAATGAGCGGTGGTTCTCACTCTGAGAAGCACTTTACAAGTCAATTAAGCTATTCTACACATCAGAGCTAAAGATAAACACATCACCTGAGAAGCACTTTACAAGAGGCCAAAAGTGGAGTGCTTCGCAGGGGGATCCGCGGTTTTGATGAACAAAGGTAAAAACTATACAGTACCAAGCCACTGGACCCTGATCCGACTAGGTCCGACCTATACCGCTGACGTAAGTCGGAGTTCGGGGTCCCGGTCTAGTCGGGGTCCCGCATCGGTAGAGCGGAGGTTCGAGTCGGAGTGGCGGAAGAAAGAAAGAAAGGAGAATTGTTTGCAGGGCGCTTGTCCTAGCGGCCTGCAAACATACAGGCAAGTAATCTATGCAAAAAGGAAGAGAATCGGAGTTAAAGAAAGTCCGGTTTCGGACCGGACATGTCGGGGATCCGACTCGGAGTGTGATCGTAAAAGAAAATAAAAGAAAAATAAAAGAAATAAAATAACCTGAGGCGGATTCCTGACATTATCCCCCTCCAAGGGCGCTCCTAAAGAGCGCGCGCGTTCGTTAGCGAATGGCGTCGGGGTACCGACGATAGAACTTTCGGATAACGGCGGGGGCATGCTCCATGTCCGCGGCATCGATCCATTGGTCTTCCTCGGGTCCATAGCCTTTCCAGCGAACCAAATACTGCAGAGTCCGACCTCGACCGCTTTGGCGCGAATTAAGGACTTCGGATACTTCGTATTCGATGTCGCCGTCGACGTTTACGGGTTCTGGCGGTGTCTGGACGCGACCAGGAATGGTGTCCGGTGTATACTTCGTGAGAAGCGACACATGGAACACTGGGTGAATCCGCATAGTCGCAGGCAGCTGAAGCTCGTAATTCAAGGGTCCGATCTTCCGCAAAACCGTGTAGGGTCCGAGTCTCCGCGGATTCAGCTTGCGCGTGCCCGGTATTGCGATATTCCGTGCGTCGAGCCATACCTTGTCTCCTGGTCGGATGTCCGGCGTCTCTGCATGTCCCTGGTTGTACAGTGGCGAAAGGCCAAAACCCGCCTCTGGGTGCAGGCCGGAATTTTGCGTGAAAACTCGCCATACTGAAATTTTTGTAATCAAAGTAAGAAAGATACGTCGATTTATGCAATAAAAAAATTTCCGGGCAATGTTTCAAATTTTTTTGAAGGACATGAATTTTTTTTGTTAGATTTCAGCCTTTATTGGCCTTGGATTGGCTGGAAATATAATCAGGAGTGATTTCCGAACCTTTCTGGAAAGCTACCCAACTACGGTTAAAGAGTTAGATGGCCTTTGCCGGGTTACCGGAAAAATAAATTCCGATTAAAATTTCTCGTAATGACAAATTTTCTGTTTGAGGCTCATCGGATCGCGAAAAGACGTTGATTCCGCATGTTCCGAACCCGTGGGAACTGTTTAGAAGAGCTGCAGCCCCAAATTAAGCAAGATGTTTCAAATTCAGACAAGAGATTTTTTTCGGAATCATTTTTGCGCAAAACTAATCTATAAGAAATGAAGATACACTGCATTAGAAGCTATTTACGCAGTTTCAGGGTCATTGGTTGAGTTTTGTGTCCGTAGAAAGAAAGGTTTTGAAGGGGTTTCCGAGAGGCTGGTTTTAGCCTTTCGCCACTGTAGTACCGCTTCATCCGCTCCGCGGCAACTTCAAGAGCCGCGCGAGCGTCCTCCTGAGCCTTCTGAAGCAGGTCGAGTCGGTCGTCCGCTGCAGGTACCGTCGAAAGTCCGGCACTCGGTACAATGGTGAACTCGGGGTCGTATCCATACAGCAGTGCGAAGGGAGACACCTTGGTAGCGGAGTGCGCTCGCGTGTTGTGCGCAAACTCCGCCATGGGCAGTAACTCCGACCAATTTTCCTGTCGGACGTCGGTGAACGCGCGGAGATACTGTTCCAACTCCTGGTTCACCCGCTCGGTCTGACCGTCCGTTTGCGGGTGGAAGGATGTCGATGTTGCGCCCTCGATCCCAAGTCGATGGAGTACCGCCTTCATAAACCGGGACACGAACTGCGTACCCCGGTCCGAAATGACTTTGCGCGGCGTGCCATGGTGTTTCCAAACTTCGGACACAAACAAGTCGGCCGTCCGCGCAGAGTCAATATCCGAGGTCGTCGGTATGAAATGGGCCTGCTTGGTGAGTCGGTCTACAACCACGAAGATCGCGTCGTATTCACCGGACTGTGGCAGCTGGGTGATGAAGTCGCAAGAAATGACCTGCCACGGTCCGTCTGGTACTTCGTTGGGCTGAAGCGGACCAACCGGACGTTGCGGGATGTTCTTCGTCCGTATACAAGTGTCACACCCCGACACGTACCGCTCGACGAATGTGGACATACCAGGCCACCAGTAATTCCGACTCACCAGCTCGTAGGTCTTCCAACGACCCGGATGTCCGACCGGAAGCGAATCGTGGTGTAACTTGACGATATCGCGGCGGATCTCCTCGTCCTTCGGCACATAGACCTTACCCCGGTACAGCAGCAGCCCATCCTCCGTGTTCCACTCCTCCAGATCGTTTGCCAGCGCGCGCTGAAAATAAAATAAGTGATAAGGGGGTGGGAGTGTAGGGAACCCAGTAAGAATGAAAGAGTAGTAAAAGAAGACAGAAAGAAGAAGAGAAACAACGAAGGAAACTAGTGAAATAGCCCAACGGCCCTCAAACGTCCGTAGACAGAGTCTTCGCGCGTCCACCCAACGCAACCCTTCGCAAGAAGTCCGAAGACAAGAAACAAAAACCCCAGTAAGAATGGCTGTTGAGCCCCGTAGTCTTGTGTCCACCGCACCCGTCGAGGGAACTCCAGAAGATATCCGTAAGGCTCTTGTGCCCCGTCCGTCGACGCCCTGCTGTCGCGCCCGTAAGATTCTCGCTCTCGCTCACACGTAGTGGTGGTGGGGAGAAAAGAAGTAAATTTTCACACGGTGGTACATGTGGTGACTATCACCGGCAAATATCGCGTGTGAACCGGCTACTCCGGCCACTCCTACTACCCCGAGCCCGTTGTCTTTGTTCCCGTCCCTCAACTATCGCTACATTTCCCACGCCACTCTCACGCGCCACCACACTCTATGTGTCCGGCCGGTCGCATGTCCGTGACCTTGTCCGTACGTTCGTTTGCTCGTCCACCCATCGCGTTGTCCGTTGTGTGATCGCCGGCGAGCTCTGTGCATTGGCAGCTGTATCACTCTTGCTCAGGTACAGTTTTCCCTGCGCTATTTGGCTTCGAGTGTCGGCCGGCGGCCTTGCTGCTTGTCCGGTGTCCTTCGGGTGCACTGTCTTGCGGCCGTTGGATGTACTTGAGCGACTCCGCTTTCCGGCATTGCGTCTTCTGCGATGTACTGATGCCCTAGACTTGCTGGTGTACTGCCGAGTCTTGTACTTGAGTGACTCCGGTTTCCGGGTGCTTACTTTGTCTTCCGGGTGCCACTGTCGTGTCCGGCGGGCTTCGTACGAACACTGGATGAAATCCAAGTGTTACATCTCCCTCCAACTTTTGAATAGTGACCTCCTGGTCACTCTGCCTTCCTTGGCTGGCGTGCTTCGAAGTTGGGTGTCGTGTCCGTAGGGTAGATGCTCTGTTTTGCTTGGCCTCGATGTCTTGCGCGAGTTTGAATCAACTAGCTGTCCGTCGTGCATGCTATGCGTCTTGGAGGCTCTTGACTACGTCTGATAGGTCGCTTGACTGCTTGGGAATCGCGAAAATTTTCGGCACCTGACTGGGCGGTCTCTCGATGGTCGTCCGTGAGTCGTCTTCTCCGTGTCTTCATACCCCTTACTCCTCAATCTCCCTCTCTCTCTCTCTCTCTCTCTCTCTCCCTCTCTTCCCTTCCCCTCCCCCTTCGTCCTCCTTTCCTCGTGCCATCTTCGCGCGCACACCCTGTTCCTTCTCGCGTTCGCGCATGCGTAGTTGCCGCTCGTCCGTCGCTTCGCATGTCCTCACGATCGCCGTCCCTCTCGTTTCATCTTCCTCTTCCTCCTCTTCCTCTCCTTTTCGTCCACAATACATGCTACTATCTACTGTATTTGGTGTTCTTTTTGTTGTCTTTTGCGATTTTTTTTTTTTTTTTTTTTTTTTTTTTTTTTTGAAATAACTTGAAACTTGTCAACGATCGCGAATATGATACGAATAAAATTATGTATGCCAGGGGGTATAGAAAAAAAATGAATCCATCCAGCCGTCTATCCGTGAATCTATAATGAAAGAATAAAAATGCTTGCTCTAATTCTAATTGTCTTGAAAATAAAAGAGAAATAAAAATGCCATTAAACTTGCTAATATTTTGTAAACCTTCGCTTTTGCGAGACAGAATTCCAACCCCTCCACGGAACCCAAGGACTATGAACTGTTGCTGCTGCTGAATCTGTTGGCGGCCTGATGCTTGTGGTCGATTGCACATATGCTTGTGCGCTCGCGGCTTGGACGTCGTTCGCCTCATTCTGCCCACTCTTCTCAGCTTCTCGTCTGACCACGGTAGCTGTTGCTGCTGCTGAGTCTGTTCGGGCGCTTGCCTGTGCGTTCTTGACTTGGCTAACATTGGTCGTCGACTGCCTTCTCTTCTCAGCTTCTCGTCCGGCCTCGGTGTCCTCTGCCCTGTCGCCAGTGCACTCGCTGTCTTCGACGCTCGAGTCTTCTGCACTCGGGGTTTCGGTCGCTGTGTCGTGCCCAGACTCTTCATTGTCCTCTTCCTGATCGAGTACGCTTGCCGTTCGGATTCCTTGACGATTCTGCTTTGCTAGCTCTCTGCGCAGTTGGTCGACAGTTTCTTCCAGCTTTCGAACGCGAAGGCGCAGCTCTTGCAGTTCCAGATCTCTTGTCTCTTCGGTCATCTTGCTTGCAGCTTTGGCCGGCGCATCTGTCGAACACGTCCCTGCTTCGTCCACATGTCCGTCGGCCGTCAAGACCAGTCCTCGAGGTTGCCCACTCATTTCCTTCTCGCGTGCCTTCGCCCCTCCCGCTGCCGGCCTATTCGCGCTGTTCTGGACCGGTGCTCTGCTCGACTTTGCTGCTGGCGCGTTCTGTTGGCCTACGGAAGTCCACGCGGATACTATCTGAGCCCTGTCCGACTGTTCAGCTCGATGATGTCTTGCTGCGCTGCCCCAGACGCTCCCGGCTCGCGCTCGCTCGCAGAGACTCTTCCCCCACATAAACGGTAGTTCCGAACCGTCTGGCCTGACCACCCGGAACCCCGCACCCAGTCTACACAACCCGCGCGCGATGTCCGCGCGCAGATCCCAACACTCCCGCTTCCGGTGCCCCGGTCGCCAGCAGTAGTAGCACCCGAGCCCCGCGCGGCTCGTGCCTGCTCTACTCTGTGCCATCGCAGCCCCCCATATCGCTTGCTCCCTCGGAGCTCTCTCCCTCGCGTCCCCTCCCTTCGACTTCTGCGCAACCGGCGGCGGCGTCCCCAGCGTTTGCGCTTCTTGAGGAGAGTCTACGGACTTCTTCATAGTCGTCTCCTGCACTACCACTGGCGCCATCTTTGGTGCTTGCGCTTCTTGAGGACGGTCCCCCGGTTTCTTCGAACCCATCTCCCGTACAACCAGCGACGACATCCCCAGAGATTGCGCTTCTTGAGGAGAGTCTACCGGCTTCCGTTCTTCCTGCCCACTCCCCCTCTTCGTCCACTCCTGCATACCCTGGCGCCTCAGCCACGCAAGATATTCTGGATCCCCCTCTTCCATCTTCTTCACAAAAACCTGAGTCCGTAACACCACCCCCACCATTTCGTCGATCAACTCGTCCCTCAACATGCAGTCCAGGGGCATCCACCCGTCGGTCCCCTTCAATTCCCCTACAGGTCCGTCGAACCCAAACCTCAGAACCATCAAATCCATCTGATTCCGCTTCTCCGTAACCAACTCTATCAGTTCCCCTCGAGATTTGCCACTGTAATGCTTTCGAAGCTCTTCCACAGTCATCCCCAACACTCCCCATCGAGCCACTAGTTCATCCATCTTTCAACCAGACCTTGCTTTGTTCTGCTTGGTCTTCTCCTTCAACACTAATTCGAACCCTTCCCTGCCGGTTCAGTGTCTTGTCACAAGTTCCTTTTCACTGTTTCTTTTTCTCAATGAAAACCTGTAAACTACTTTGGCCCGAAGGCGACAATAAATCTTTTTGGGTTATACACAAAAGAACCACCCCCTCGCGGTGGGCTCCAGATGAAAATATAATAAATGATAAGGGGGTGGGAGTGTAGGGAACCCGAGAAGAAATAAAAGAGTAGTAAAAGAAACAAAAGAAGAGAAGAAACAGTGAAGGAAACAACAGAGACGACGCCCGTACGTCCGTCAACCGTTATTCCCACTAAAGAAGGCCCGTGGCCGTGTCGCGCCCTCGAGAGAACCCCAGAGGAAATCCGCAAGCTTGGCTATTGAGCCCCAGAGACCCGTCGTTCCGTCGAAAGAACTAAGGAGCACAGTAGAACGCGCCTATGCGCAAGCACTGAACCCCCCGTCGCCCGTCCAAGAGTCTTCTGCGCGGCCGCGCCCTCGCGAGAAGTCCGAAGACAAGAAACAAAGCCCCAGTAAGAATGGCTCTTGAGGCCCCTAGTCTTCGCCCGTCGAAAGAACAAACCGTCGTGTCGAACGCGCTCACAGCGCAGACGTCCAACGGTAATCCCGCTCCGTCCCAAGCGCGCACACACTTAGATAGTAGTGGTCGGGGAAAGAAAGCTAAATTTTCACACGGTCTACATGACGTGCTTAACACAAGTTATTATCGCGTGTGAACCGGCTACTCCGGTCACCGCTACTAGGCTGAGTCCCCGTCTTTGTCCCCGTCCCTCAATTGGCAACCCTATTCCCACGCCACTCGCGCATGTCGCCACCAAGTGTCCGTTATGTGACGTCCGTTAGTTCCCTTGTCCGTCACCCTGTTCTCCCACGCCACGCGCACACACTTGTCCGTCGCCACACTTATGTCGCCGGCCGGTTGCACGCCCGTACGCACGTCCGTTCGAACAAATGTTCGCCCGTTCGCTCGTCCACCCATGCAAGCGTCCGTCGGGTGCTCACCAGTGAGTCCTTTGCTTTGGCAGTTCTTTCACCCGTGCTCAGGTACAGTTTTCCCTGCGCTATTTGGCTTCGAGTGTCGACCGGCGGCCTTGCTGCTTGTCCGGTGTCCTTCGGGTGCACTGTCTTGCGGCCGTTGGATGTACTTGAGCGACTCCGCTTTCCGGCCTTGCGTCTTCTGTACTGTTGCTATGCTCTGGACTTGCTGGTGTCTTTCCGAGTCTTGTACTTGAGCGACTCCGGTTTCCGGGTGCTTACTTTGTCTTCCGGGTGCCACTGTCGTGTCCGGCGGGCTTCGTACGAACACTGGATGAAATCCAAGTGTTACAGCGCGGAGCCCCTTCCTTCACTTTCTCAATCGCCTCGACCAATTCCTCGTCAAACCTCTCGGACTCCCAAATCCTCCGCAACAACTCCGTATCCCCCTCTACCCGGACCATCCCTCGTCGCATCGCCAACGTATAGAAGCGGTTCGTGTCCAGCAGGACCTTGTTCGTATTGTCCGGTCCGTCAGGGCGAAGATCTTCGCGCCTGGACAAAGCATCCGGCTTTCCACCAAGTCGGCCGGGGCGGTGACGGATCAGAAAGTCAAAACGGCTAAGGAACAAGCTCCAGCGGGCCTGGCGTCTCGTAAGGTTTCGGGCTTCCGCAAAGAAGAGCAGGTTTCGGTGGTCCGACACAATGTCAATTTTGTGCGGACTTCCTTCGAGATAGTGCCGCCACTCGTCCAAGGCTCGGACGATGGCTAGAAGCTCCTTGTCGTGGATCTCATAGTTCCTCTCCGCATCGCCCAGGGACTTCGAATAGTAGGCCACTGGGTGAATGTCACCGTCTGGTCCGATCTGCGAAAGTACCGCTCCGGTCGCGAAGTCCGAAGCATCGCATTCGAGGATGAAGGGTTTCTCAAGGTCGGGCATTGCGAGGACCGGTGCCTCAGCAAACATCTTCTTCAGACCATCGAAGGACTCTAGCTGGCGGGTAGTCCAGCGCCACTGGACATCCTTCCGCAACAATTCGGTCATGGGAACCGCCAGCTTCGAGAAGTCCTTGATAAAACGTCGGTAGAAGTTTGCGAACCCCAAGAAAGCCTGAATGTCCTTCACCTTCGCCGGAGTCGGCCAGTCGGCCACTGCTTCGACCTTCTTCGGATCCATCGAGATAATTCCAGAGCCAATGATCATACCCAGGTACTCAATGGAGTCCTTGTGGAACTCGCACTTTTCGGGCTTACAGAACAGGTCATACTTTTCCAAACGTCGGAGTACCTCCTTAACGTGTTCCTCGTGCTCCGACTCGTTCTCCGAAAAAATGCAGATGTCATCGAGGTAGATAATGACAATAACATCCAGCATATCCTTGAAGAGCTCGTTCATCATCCGCTGAAACGTAGCGGGTGCGTTTGTAAGTCCGAAAGTCATAACGGTCGGTTCGAAGTGGCCCTCCTGAGTCCGAAAAGCGGCCTTCCACTCGTCGCCTTCCTTGATGCGGATATTGTTGTATCCGGCCCGCAAGTCGAGCTTGGTGAAGACGCGGGCCTTCTTCAAGGAATCGATGAGTTCGGTGGTCAGGGGAAGCGGGTACCGATTTTTGACGGTGATCTCATTGAGTTTTCGGTAGTCGACGACCATCCGAAGCGATCCGTCCTTCTTTTTGATGAAGAAGACCGGAGCAGCGGCGGGGGACTTCGACGGTCGGATGTAACCCTTTCGAAGGTTCTCCTCAATGAACTCCTTCAAGGCTGCCCGCTCCGCCGGTGCCATAGGATAGATCTTGCTGTATGAAGGGGTCGATCCGGGCTCCAAGTCGATCGCATGGTCAAACGGCTTCCTCTCGGGCAACCGTTCGGCCTCTGACTTCGAAAACACCTTCGCAAACTCGCGGTACTGCGGGGGGACCATCTCCTCGAAGGACTTATCGCCCTCCTTCACTGCCGACTTCTCCGCAATCGCCTGCGACCAGGTATACGAGGCCGCAACTTTATGCACAAAGTCCGGATCGTCCGCCACATAGAACTGCTCTGCATCATGGTAGATGTCCATGTACTTTTCGGAGTACCAAAATCCGGGGGGAATCTTCGCAAGGTCGTCAGACTCACTGTCCAACTCATCTGAATCATCACCGACTTCCGCAACGCAGACTCTCGCATGGGGCTGCGGTCGCGGTCGCATCTGTCGACTGTTCTTGCATCGCGCGGCCCGCAACTTGCGAACAGCGCGGGGTAGCGGTTGTCCGGCTTCTACGACTCTTGCCGCTTCGACGGGGCGGCATTCGTTCGGACATCGCGTAAAGCTGATGGTCTCATCGTTCCAATCAATCTCCGGGTTATGGTGGTGTAGCCAATCTATCCCAATGATCAACGGATAGTCTCCGATGTTTGCCACTGTGGCATCGACTTCTTCTTTGTGTCCACCGATCTCCAGAGTAAGTCGGACTTGGTCTGTAATCGGACCACTCTGGTTCAGCGAATCGTCGGCGTTGTACACCTTGATTGGTCGGTCGAGAGGACGAGTACGTAGTCCGAACTTCCGCACCAGCTTCTGGTTGATAATCACCGAAAATGCACCGCAGTCTAGCAGCGCTCTCATGCTCAAAATCTTTCGGCCGTCACTTATTCTCACTGGGACATGGATGAATCGACGCAAACTCTTGTGTATTAGCGAAGTACGATTGTACACAGAGGGATCGGATACATCATCATCTAACAGCGAAAATCGGTTCGGGGTCTTTGGCGGAACGACCGCGCGCCTAGACCCACTCAAAAACCCTGACTCTTGAGAGCAGCTGCTACCGCTTTGGCGATTTCGTCAACGGTCGGAGTGCGAGCGGCGTTCACGGTCGGAGTCTCGTCGCGGACTTCCTCGAGGGTCGCAGTCGGTGTCTTGGGAGCGGCGGCGGGCGCAGAGGCGGCGGGCGGAGCGGTGGATGACGAGGCGGCGGTCTGTGAAGCCACCTTCGATCGGACATTTGATCTCTTGCTCCGCTGCGGACAGTCTCGAGCCAGGTGTCCATGCTCACCGCACTGGAAGCAGAGTCCGCGGCGCATCATCTCTTCAGTGCTCAAGCGATCGATGTCCATCGCGTCGGGGTCCCGAGTCGGTCCGCGCGAAGCGGAGTGGTGTGTCTGCGAGCGGGAGCCCCAGTTCGGACTCCAGTTGTTCTGCTTGAAGCCAGTCCGACGCGCACGCAAGTCCTCATCGTATTCGCAAAGCAGTCGGACCCACTGGTCGAAGCTCTTGGTCTCCCGGATCTCCTTGCTCGCCAGATCGTAGCGGAACTGACTGCTGAGTCCGGTCTCGAACACCAGCATCTTCCCTTCTATCCCCCAGTCCACCTCCGACTCCACCAGCAACGCACGAAACTTCGCCGCATACTCCGACACCGTGTCCTTGCCCTGGCGCAGTTTAGAGCATGACACGGGTGCGTGTCACCCGTAGGTACCTGTAGGTACCTGCAGCAAAAACCTGCGGCTCCGGGTGCACCCGCATGCAGGTACCTGTTTCCCACGCTTACCTGCGGATCCAGGTATGACTTTTTTTTAACTCAGGTACCTGTGCAGGTACCTGCAGGTACCTGCAGTGGCCGTAGGCCGCAGACATTGAGGAACGGGAACAAAGACAACGGGTCAGGTTAGTTGCGTGTGTCGGGATCCCCCAGGACCCCAACATGTCTAAGGCAATCCCGAACAGAACCCGGTATACTGAAACCCGAAATCGCGACCTTGGCTAGATCCCGAAAGGATCCCCCGCTCTCTGATCCCAGAAGAACCCCTGCTTCGCCATGCATTCTCCTGCTAAGAGTTCAGCCCCGCTACGACCTCCTCGCCCCTGCTTGTCCTCGCCCACGTCTCCTCGTCAGTCCCCCGCCTCGTCCCCGCGTCTCGATCCATCCCTAGCCCGCCTCGTCGTTCCCCCGACTCTAGGATGATCCCCCGCTCGCTCCCCGCTCCCGTCATGCTCTGTTCCCCGCTCCAGCGAACCCCGTACCTCGCCATAGTCCCGAAGTCACTCACCATAGCCACCGCCATAGCCATAGCCTGCCACAGCCATAGCCATAGCCATAGCTATCCCAGACCTCGTAGGTTCTCGACTATGCCCGGATACCAGATCCCGGCCTCGCGTCCACAGTCATGAAGTGCAGTTAGGAGATTGATCCACTGCGTCCAAAGTCGACCTCTGTCTGGCCTTGAGTAAGCCAACACGACAGCAGGTCAAGGATTGCCGTCCCGCAATCCTGCCCGGTCACGAACCCTGCCCTGCGCTCGTCCTGCCACGGTGCCCTAGCTAACCCCTTCGACATCCTGTGCCTCTCGACCTGCCCTTGTTCGTCCACAGCCTGCCCCGCCAGGAATCCCGCCTCGCCGCGAACGCTGTCAAGCGTCCCCTCTGACAAATCCCGCAACCCACACTCGTCCCGGTTGGAGTCCCGCCAAACTCCCCCCGCTCGTTTCCAGACTAGAGTCCCGCCAGACTCCCCCGCTCATTCCCGGTAGAAACCCCGCTCGCTTCCCGGTTGGAATCCCACTCCTTTCCCCGCACGATCCCAGTCGAAATCCCGCTCGTTTCCCGCCTCGCGTCCCGTCTCGAATCCCTGCGCAAATCCCCCGCAGGATTCCCGCCTTCGATCCCGCCGCGATTCCCATCGCAACCCCAGCTAAGTTCCCGCTCTGATTCCCGAAAGATTCCCGCTACGATTCCCGGTCGAACCCTGTCTCGATTCCCGGTCGAAACCCGAACTCGATTCCCGGTCTAAACCCGAACTCGATTCCCAGTCGAACCCCGAACTCGAAACCCGGTCGAAACCCGAACCAGATTCCCTGCATGATCCCGTCGCGAATCGCGCGAGTTTCCCGTCGTCCAAGGGAAACCCCTTAGCTTCCCGCTCCTCGATGCTAACCTCGTCTTGAGATAGCCCCAGGTGATTGGCCTGGCCACGCACGTGCCAGCCAACTAGTCTCGCTAGTAGCGTCCTGTCCCGGCCCGCAGACCACATTCCCGCTACCCCGTGTGCGGGATTGATCTCATTGTCCGCAAGGACTCGAACCCCGTCCTTAGGTCGCCCTGCCCCGCGCGCGCCTCGCGATTAGGCTTCGTTACGACATCGAAGCACCGGCTTCTTCGAAGTTGGTCCCTGTCGATCTCCCGCGACCCTGATCCACGCCAGAAGTTGCCTGCAACTTAGCCCGAGACGATGTATGCATTACATCCGCCCCCCACGCTCGTTACCCCGCTGCCTGTGCGCCAGCTTGATACCTCGCGCACAATTACATTCCTTTAGTTCTCTTTGTTTCACTTGACCATGCTTCACGCTCGTTCCCTTAGATCTTGCCCAGATGTTCCCGCACCGAATCCCGAATCCCGGATTCACGTCACTGTATGCGCGGCCTTCGCCCGCAAGATTGTGTAACTAGTTAGTTGCGCGTTTGTGCATGCCCGTTCCCTGTAGATTCTGCCCAGTAGATAAATACCTGTCGCCACCGTAAGGAGCACTCACTTTTGTCCTCTTGTCGAGTGCTTCCTTAGGTGTGTTTCTGTCTTGTCTCTAGGTAGTTTTACAATGCTGACTTGTCGAGTGCTTCCTTAGGGAACCTCCTCCTGATACAGAAGTGTTGCCTTGAGATCCCGGTTATCCTGAGCTCTCTGCTCCCGTCCTGAGCACGCCTGCTCTCTGGCTCTCTTGTCTCTGTCTTGTCCCGGATCCCGCTCTGCGAATCCCGCTCTGAAGTCCTGCCCAGAATCCCGCTCTGAGATTCCCGCCAGAATCCCGCTCTGCGATTCCCGCCAAAGTCCCGAACGATTCCCGCTCTGCGATCCCCGCACGAATCCAGATTCCCGCACGAATCCAGATTCCCGCCCGAATCCAGATTCCCGCACGAATCCAGATTCCCGCGCGACTCCAGATTCCCGCCAGAATCCCGCTTTGCATTTCCCCGCGTCTCGACTCTGTCTTCCCGCGCCTCGACTCTGCCTTCCCAGCCTCGACTCTGACTCCGTCCCGTCCTCGCCTTGAGCCCCCTTGCGTCTCGCCCCCGCAGCCCCGCTCCCCGCGCGACTCCGTTGGCGTTGTAGCGTCCTTAACGGTTCCCTGCGCCTTCTCAGCTGCCGCGCGCTCTCCCAGGCCTTGCCCCGGAAGCCGCTAACGCGCCACGGCCCCCAGGTTCCCCCCAGGTCGTAACATTAGGACAAAAGTCTAAAGCTTACCGTAACCAGGATTGGCAACAATCTACGCTCTTTTCCCGACTCTTTTTTTTCGGACTTCGACAAAATCCCCGCGTTGCTATGTCCGCGTCAGACTCCCGCTCCACGCGCTCGTCTTCCTCGAGCAATTCCCGGCCACAGTCACCTGCTGTCCCGCTCCCCCGGCTTGTCTCTGTCCCTGCCTCGCCAGCCACGTCCCGGTCAACTTCCCCAGCCTCGGTAGCACCTCGCCCCCGCTCTCGCCCTGCGTCCCATACGTCGACCCCAGAAACCCGTGAACTGCGCCGTAAACTGCGCCTCTGTTTCTACTGCGGTTCTAACGAACATCTGGTTCCCGCATGTCCGACTGCCCCGCCCCGTGCCACGATGCCCCGTCCTACGGTTCCCCGAATCCCGTCCTCGACCAAGCGCACCCTTTCTGATGCTGATAGGCATGAAAGGCGAAAACTTGGGCTCTGCTTCTACTGCGGAACAAAGGGCCACTTGATTCGCGATTGTGCTGAAAGGCCGCCCGTGAAAAAAGCCGCTCCCCCCGCAAAAGTCGCACCCCGGAAGTCTAGCCCGAAACGCCAGTTTGCGATGATAGGTGTCCAAGCTACGTCCTCGGATTCTGCCCCGGAAACCCGCGCCCCTGCTGCCTCAGAACCGTCTCCCGCCATGTTGAGCCGCGTTGCCCAAGTCCTGACCCGAATGGTGCCCCATTGCACCCGGATAGTCCAAGACACGGATCCCGCGTTCAGCCAGTTCCTGCGTCACGAAGTTGAAAGCCTCTTACAGGGTTTGATACAAGTATGCATCTCTGACCTGCAAACGATCCCGTCAACGTCTACTGCCGCCCCGGTCCCGACTGTCACGTCCCCCGCTCCAGACGCTTCGACCCCAGCTTCTCCCGCCGTGCCTCCAGTTCCTGCACCTGTTTCCCCGGTCCCTGAACCAGTTCCCGCTTCGATCCCGACCCCGCTCGACCCCGTTGTTCCCGAACGACTGCTTGGTGCTGCAGAAGCACAAGCAAGCGCGTCCCGAACTTTGGTAGATTTCCTGCACCGAAAATCCCGTCCAGCCCAGTCGATCCCGGAAGGGCCCCCTGAGGCCGCCCTGCCTGAAGTCTCGTCCTCGACCCCCGCTTCGTCCCCGCCCCTGGTCCTTGCGAAACCCGACCGCCTAGGCAAACTGACTGCCTCTCCCCAGCTCGGTGGGAAAGGCACGCCTCGACGAAAGCAAAGCCGCCCGTTGGCGCGAATTTTGGTCAAAACCCGGTAGATTCCCCCGCGAATTTTTTTTCGGATTATGTTTAGTCCCGCGTTGGTAATAATGGTTTCTCGACGGAAATCCCGAAAGACTCTGCGTCTTGGTTATGATTATGGTTATTAAGTATTGGATAATTAGTACGAAAAGCTAAAGACTACTCTAATCCTTTGGTGCTCCGGAGTAGCACCTTTGGAGGGGGGTAATGTCGGGATCCCCCAGGACCCCAACATGTCTAAGGCAATCCCGAACAGAACCCGGTATACTGAAACCCGAAATCGCGACCTTGGCTAGATCCCGAAAGGATCCCCCGCTCTCTGATCCCAGAAGAACCCCTGCTTCGCCATGCATTCTCCTGCTAAGAGTTCAGCCCCGCTACGACCTCCTCGCCCCTGCTTGTCCTCGCCCACGTCTCCTCGTCAGTCCCCCGCCTCGTCCCCGCGTCTCGATCCATCCCTAGCCCGCCTCGTCGTTCCCCCGACTCTAGGATGATCCCCCGCTCGCTCCCCGCTCCCGTCATGCTCTGTTCCCCGCTCCAGCGAACCCCGTACCTCGCCATAGTCCCGAAGTCACTCACCATAGCCACCGCCATAGCCATAGCCTGCCACAGCCATAGCCATAGCCATAGCTATCCCAGACCTCGTAGGTTCTCGACTATGCCCGGATACCAGATCCCGGCCTCGCGTCCACAGTCATGAAGTGCAGTTAGGAGATTGATCCACTGCGTCCAAAGTCGACCTCTGTCTGGCCTTGAGTAAGCCAACACGACAGCAGGTCAAGGATTGCCGTCCCGCAATCCTGCCCGGTCACGAACCCTGCCCTGCGCTCGTCCTGCCACGGTGCCCTAGCTAACCCCTTCGACATCCTGTGCCTCTCGACCTGCCCTTGTTCGTCCACAGCCTGCCCCGCCAGGAATCCCGCCTCGCCGCGAACGCTGTCAAGCGTCCCCTCTGACAAATCCCGCAACCCACACTCGTCCCGGTTGGAGTCCCGCCAAACTCCCCCCGCTCGTTTCCAGACTAGAGTCCCGCCAGACTCCCCCGCTCATTCCCGGTAGAAACCCCGCTCGCTTCCCGGTTGGAATCCCACTCCTTTCCCCGCACGATCCCAGTCGAAATCCCGCTCGTTTCCCGCCTCGCGTCCCGTCTCGAATCCCTGCGCAAATCCCCCGCAGGATTCCCGCCTTCGATCCCGCCGCGATTCCCATCGCAACCCCAGCTAAGTTCCCGCTCTGATTCCCGAAAGATTCCCGCTACGATTCCCGGTCGAACCCTGTCTCGATTCCCGGTCGAAACCCGAACTCGATTCCCGGTCTAAACCCGAACTCGATTCCCAGTCGAACCCCGAACTCGAAACCCGGTCGAAACCCGAACCAGATTCCCTGCATGATCCCGTCGCGAATCGCGCGAGTTTCCCGTCGTCCAAGGGAAACCCCTTAGCTTCCCGCTCCTCGATGCTAACCTCGTCTTGAGATAGCCCCAGGTGATTGGCCTGGCCACGCACGTGCCAGCCAACTAGTCTCGCTAGTAGCGTCCTGTCCCGGCCCGCAGACCACATTCCCGCTACCCCGTGTGCGGGATTGATCTCATTGTCCGCAAGGACTCGAACCCCGTCCTTAGTCGCCCTGCCCCGCGCGCGCCTCGCGATTAGGCTTCGTTACGACATCGAAGCACCGGCTTCTTCGAAGTTGGTCCCTGTCGATCTCCCGCGACCCTGATCCACGCCAGAAGTTGCCTGCAACTTAGCCCGAGACGATGTATGCATTACATCCGCCCCCCACGCTCGTTACCCCGCTGCCTGTGCGCCAGCTTGATACCTCGCGCACAATTACATTCCTTTAGTTCTCTTTGTTTCACTTGACCATGCTTCACGCTCGTTCCCTTAGATCTTGCCCAGATGTTCCCGCACCGAATCCCGAATCCCGGATTCACGTCACTGTATGCGCGGCCTTCGCCCGCAAGATTGTGTAACTAGTTAGTTGCGCGTTTGTGCATGCCCGTTCCCTGTAGATTCTGCCCAGTAGATAAATACCTGTCGCCACCGTAAGGAGCACTCACTTTTGTCCTCTTGTCGAGTGCTTCCTTAGGTGTGTTTCTGTCTTGTCTCTAGTGTAGTTTTACAATGCTGACTTGTCGAGTGCTTCCTTAGGGAACCTCCTCCTGATACAGAAGTGTTGCCTTGAGATCCCGGTTATCCTGAGCTCTCTGCTCCCGTCCTGAGCACGCCTGCTCTCTGGCTCTCTTGTCTCTGTCTTGTCCCGGATCCCGCTCTGCGAATCCCGCTCTGAAGTCCTGCCCAGAATCCCGCTCTGAGATTCCCGCCAGAATCCCGCTCTGCGATTCCCGCCAAAGTCCCGAACGATTCCCGCTCTGCGATCCCCGCACGAATCCAGATTCCCGCACGAATCCAGATTCCCGCCCGAATCCAGATTCCCGCACGAATCCAGATTCCCGCGCGACTCCAGATTCCCGCCAGAATCCCGCTTTGCATTTCCCCGCGTCTCGACTCTGTCTTCCCGCGCCTCGACTCTGCCTTCCCAGCCTCGACTCTGACTCCGTCCCGTCCTCGCCTTGAGCCCCCTTGCGTCTCGCCCCCGCAGCCCCGCTCCCCGCGCGACTCCGTTGGCGTTGTAGCGTCCTTAACGGTTCCCTGCGCCTTCTCAGCTGCCGCGCGCTCTCCCAGGCCTTGCCCCGGAAGCCGCTAACGCGCCACGGCCCCCAGGTTCCCCCCAGGTCGTAACAGCGTGACCGGAGTAGCTGGTTCACACGCGATAATAACTTGTGTTAGTCGCGTCATGTAGACCGTGAGAAAATTAACTTACCTTTCCCCAACCACGACGTGCGAGAGCGTGAACGGGAACGAGTCTGACGTCTGCGCTGTTGCGCGTGCTTTAGGACTCGTTTCTTCTGGCGAACTAGTTTGTTTCTTGTCCTCGGGCTTCGACTACGACGGCGCGCGCGACATTCTTACGGGCGCGCAAGACTTTTACGGACGTGCAAGAGTCCAGTTTGTTTCTTGTCTTCGGACTTCTCGCGAGCGACGATTGCGTTGCGCACGCAGAAGACATACTACGGACGGTTGACTGGAGTCCGCGCATAGGCGCGTGCTACTGGTCGACTTAGTTCTTTCGACGGAACGACGACCACGGGCCTCGACGGCCATCGATTACCTCCGACGCGCGCGCGGACTATGCGCAGACTCTCGACTCCCTCCCTCTGGACCTCTCCCGCTTTGCCGACCTCCGCGAGCTTGACGCCGTGCTCACGTCGACCGTTACCTCTTTAACCTCGAAAATCTACAAACTGATTGAGCTCATTGAGACCCGCTCAGCTTCGACCGAGGAGAGACTGTGGCTGCTTGGAGAGATTGCGGATGAGGCGCATAAGGTGCGCCCAGGAGCGGAGGACAAGATACGTATCGAGATGACGGGCTGCAGACGAGCTTCGCGGGCAATCATCATACCTCAACGACCCCGTCACCACCCTTCCCGATTTCCAGCCCCATCTGCTCGTCAAAAAGACGACGTACCCACATGTGAGCGCGAAGGCGTACTTGATGCCGACAAACTATGAGACAGGACGAAGGCGGCGTGCATGCACAATATAACAACGCCAGCGCCGGAGGATGGCTTGGCATTTCCGATGGAAGCCCAGACAAAAAAAGGAGAGTCTTGCAGGAGGAAGGTTTGGACTACGCAGGAGGAAAATCTCCGAGAAAGGAGAAGACGGGTGACGGCGGTCAACAGCGACCACGGGGTGGCCCTCGTCCAAAGAAGTACGTTCGCTGGCCCGTTGTAATTTTACACATCGACTCACAATATCTTCAGAACTGACCGGTTACCATCGCCGTCCGACTCTCTGCGCTCCATGCAGTCTCCTATCAGCGCGCATGTGCAAGACGGTCCCATCCCGGCATCACCACCACTACACTTTCCCCTTTTGGCCGAAAACATCGCCCATAACTCGGGCTTGATTCAAGCCTTCACAAAACCAAGAACACCTTCGTCTTCGTCTTCCTGAGGGCTTTCCTATCGTCCAGCTTTCATTCGATTCGGCGCAAAACTCATCAATCGCCAGCACCATCTTTGGGACAGCCAGGGTAGCAGCAACAGATGATAGCTCGCCGCCTGCACACCCCATTTGGGCTGCACTTTCATCTGCTGCTTGCTCACCCTGGTGATTCCTGGGGCTTGCTCACACAAAGAAGCACTTGTCCAGGGAGGGTCCCCATGCCCAAGACCTGTAATATCTCACACACGTCGAACTCACCCCAGGGGATCCGTGTAAGTGAGCCTTCATCCACATGAAGGCTCATTGAGTTTGACGGCTCTCACTGTATCTTATCCTTTACTGGACTTGGTTGGGTGTATGGTGGTTTAGACTGCTTGACTTCGCGCAAAAGCACAAAGCCAGGCAGTTATACCGTTAGCTCAACAGCTGACTTCTATGCTGTGGCACAAGGAGTCCCTGTGGGTCGGGTGCGGCTGAGGCCATCACCCGGGCTGTTGAGCTTGTTGTTTCATTCATGAGCTACATCTCCACGTCTGAGGACAGGAGTAACCCGTAAGGGCAAGTCAAGGCTGAGGCCATCGACTGGGCTATTTGTTACGACCGTCGGGAATTGTAGCGGGAAACAGTTTCGGGAAACTGGAATTCGCGACAAGAACCCGCGTTCGGGAATCTGGATTCGCGACTGGGAACGAGCGTGGGAATTCAGGCGGGAAACGCGCGGGATTCTATCCAGGCGCGTCGCGGGATTCTCGAGGCCAGCTAGGACTCTTCACTGCTTTGAACGTCAAGTAAGCGGATCCCTAAGGAAGCACTCCACAAGTAAGTATTGCGCAACTAACTACACAGGAGAAAAGAGAGAGATCGCACCTAAGGAAGGCACTCCACAAGAGGTCAAAAGTGGGGTGCTCCTTACGATGCCTACAGCTATTTATCTACTTCGTAAAGACTGTATAGTTAATCTACGCTAAGTGTCCTTGCGCAATGCGCACCTATCTACTACAAACGATACATGCTACGACCGCACTGCTAGGCATGTCTATCCCGTCTCTCCAGATGGCTACGGCCTGTCCGTGGACGTCAGCGTCCGGTCCGGGGCCGCGACTAGCCAGACTAGGTATGCCAGACTGTTGCAGGTCGTCACCTTGAGGTACTAACGGATTAATGAGCGTATGTTGATAAGTGAATGTACGTGTGCCGTGGCGGGTCGTCGTAAATGAGTGTGTGTATGCGTGCATGGTTGCCGGGACGGTGGTGCGGGATAAGTCACGTGAGCATGGGATCGTGCGATTCGGGAATGAGGTTTCGCGCGGGGAATCCAATGGCGGGATTCTCCCCGCGGGTTTGTCTGCTCATGTCGGGATCCTTGGCGGGAAAGTGCGGGAAATGAGAAAAGGAGCCCGGGATCTCGACATTACCCCCCTCCAAAGGCGCAACTCCGGGGCGCCAAGCTTGAATCTTGCTCAGGTCACAGAGCTCGATAGCGTTGACTTCTCGAGGGGCGTCCGGGTGTTTTCGATAGAAACTGCGAATTTTAGCCTTTGCATTACCCATATCCTTTGCGGGAATCCATGTATCTTCCGCGCTCGAATATCCCTTCCATCGTACCAAATATTCAAATCTCCGTCTAAACCGTCTAGCATCCAGAACCTCTTCCACCTCGTACTCCAGATCTCCTTCTACTTCGACTGGGGGCGGCGGGGGTTGCGTTCGACCGGGAATGTCGTCTTCGTGGTATGGCGAGAGCAGCGATACGTGAAATACGGGATGAATCTTCAGCGACGCGGGGAGTTCGAGTTCGTAGGTGAGGTCACTTAGCTTTGCCTTCACTTTATACGGCCCTAGTCGTTTCGGTAATAATTTGCGCGCTCCTGGTCGCCGAACGTTCGTCGCCTCAAGCCATACTTTATCCCCGACTGCGTACTGCGGGGCCTCGTTCCGGGCCTGATCGTAGTGCTGCTTCATGCGCTCTGCCGCAACCTCCAAAGCCGCTCTTGCCTCTTCCTGTGCCTGCTGAAGCTCCTGTAGTCGTGCGTCCGCGGCGGGGACCGTGGACAGGCCGTCGCTCGGGGCAATCGTGAATTCGGGATTGTAGCCGTAGACAAGCGCGAACGGGGATTGTCGTGTTGCCGCGTGCGCTTTCGTGTTGTGCGCGAATTCTGCCATTGGGAGTAATCCGGCCCAGTTTTCTTGTCGTGTATCTATGAAAGCCCGTAAATATTGTTCCAGCTCTTGGTTTACCCTTTCGGTTTGCCCATCCGTCTGCGGGTGATACGCAGTCGACGTGGTACCCTTGATACCGAGTCGGGAAAAAAGGGCTTTCATGAACTGCGCGACAAACTGTGGTCCTCGGTCGGATATGATCTGGCGGGGGGTTCCGTGCAGCTTCCAGACGTGCTGCAGGAATAGTTCCGCAGTTTCCGGTGCATCAATGTCAGACGTGGTCGGGATAAAATGCGCTTGCTTGGTGAGACGGTCGACCACCACAAAAATTGCGTCGTAATCCTCAGATCGGGGGAGCTGGGTGATGAAATCGCACGAAATCGCCTGCCAGGGGCCCTGCGGGATTTCGTTCGGTTGCAGGAGTCCTACCGGGCGTTGGGATCGGTTCTTCGTGCGTGCGCAGGTATCGCATCCCGAAACGTATCGTTCTACGAAGTTAGACATCCCGGGCCACCAGTAGTTGCGGCTTACCATCTCAAACGTTTTCCAACGTCCAGGATGTCCGGCAGGGAGACTGTCGTGGTAAGTCTTCACCACATCCCGGCGAATGGTCTCGTCTTTCGGGACGTAAACCTTACCCTGGTACAGGATGAGGCCTTCCTCGGTGCTCCAGTCCTCAAGTTCCTTGGTCAGGACTCGAGGCGCCTTGGACTTGACCAACTCGATTGCGTCCACCAGTTCGTCTTCATACTGATCTGACTTACGAATGCGTCGTAGGAGGGCCTGATCCCCGTGTACCTGTGTCATTCCCCGACGAATTGCTTTTAGTCGAAACATTTCGGGGGTCAAGAGGGTCCGTCCCGTGTTGTCTTCGCCTTCGGGTTGAAGATCGACGCGTCGTGACATGGCGTCGGGTTTGCCCCCGAGTCGCCCTGGGCGATGGCGAATCGTAAAGTCGAAGCGAGTGAGGAACAGACTCCACCGGGCTTGGCGTCGCGTCAGCGTTCGGGATTCAGAGAAATATAGCAGATTCTTGTGGTCAGACACGATATCGAGTTTATGACTCGCACCTTCGAGATAATGTTGCCACTCGTCAAGAGCTCTAATAATCGCGAGTAGCTCCTTGTCATAAATCTCGTAGTTGCGTTCCGCATCGTTGAGGGATTTCGAGAAAAAGGCGACCGGATGTATCAGCCCGTCGTCGCCTTCCTGGGACAAGACCGCGCCGGTCGCGAAATCAGAGGCGTCGCATTCCACGATGAATTGTCGCGACATGTCTGGCATCATCAGGACGGGGGCGGTCGTGAACATGCGCTTGAGATAGTCGAAAGCGAACTGCTGGTTTTCTGTCCAGGCCCAGCGAACGTCCTTCTTCAGCAGCGTCGTGAGCGGTTTGACGATGTGCGAGAAATCCCGAATGAAGCGTCGATAGAAATTCGCGAACCCGAGGAAGGCTTGAATGTCTTTCACCTTTTTCGGGGTAGGCCAGTCGAGGACCGCCTGTACCTTGGCGGGATCCATCGCCACCTTTCCCTGCGAAATAATCATCCCGAGATACTCGACGGAAGTCTGTTTGAATTTGCACTTTTCGGGTTTGCAGAACAAGTCGTTTTCGCGTAGCCGTTTAAGGACTTCCCGTACGTGTTCATCGTGCTGCGATTCATCTTCGGAAAAGATTAGCAAGTCGTCAAGATAGATGATCACGTATACTCCAATGAGGTCTTTGAAGATATCGTTCATCATGTGCTGGAAGGTCACTGGGGCATTCGTGAGCCCGAATGTCATCACCGTTGGTTCGAAATGTCCTGCCTGAGTCCGAAATGCAGCCTTCCACTCGTCGCCTTGCTTCAGTCGCACATTGTGGTAGCCCCATCGTAAATCTAGAGTCGTGAAAACCTTCGCCTTTTGCAGCGCGTCTACGAGTTCCATCGTGAGGGGAAGCGGGTATTGATTCTTGACCGTGATGTCGTTCAGTCGTCGGTAATCGACTACCATGCGCAAGGTTCCATCCTTTTTCTTGATAAAGAAGACGGGAGCCGCTGCAGGGGATTTCGAAGGTCGTATGTACCCCTTGCGCAGGTTTTCGTCAACGAATTCGCGAAGGGCATCGCGTTCGGCTGGGGCCAAGGGATAGATTTTGCTGTACGGGGGAACCTTCCCGGGTTCTAAATCTATGGCGTGGTCATACGGCTTGCGCAGTGGAAGCCTTTCGGATTCAACTTTCGAGAAAATGTCGGCAAACTCACGGAATTCGGGGGGAACTAGTTCTTCGAAGGTTTTCTCGCCTTCCTTCACCGCAGACTTCTCAGCGATGGCCTGGGAGTGGGTGTACGAGGCGGCAATTTTGTACGCGAAATGGTCGTCCGTCGTGACGAAGTAGGATTCGGCGTCGTGGTACTGGTCCCAATATTTTTCTGAGTACCGAAATCCCGGTGGGACAGCTTCCCATTCGGCCTGGGTCCTGTCGGGCCCCCAGGGGGTCTCGACTTCTTCTGCTATGGCGAGGCGGGGAAGCGGGACCAGGCGTTGCTGGTTGTCACACTGGGGCGGGCAGCGGTTGAGATCGACCACATCGTTGGTCCAGTCAATGGTTGGGTTATGGTGCCGCAACCAGTCGATCCCCATGATAATATCGTCGTTGCCAATATCCGCACGGCCATGGTCAACTGTTCTAAGTGTCCCTTCATCTCGACGTTGAGGACTACTTCCTTGGTGATGCGTCCAATCGCGTTCGGGGAATTGTCCGCGTTGCGCAAAAGTATCGGGATTACCAAGTCCCGGGTCTGGAGTCCGTGTCGCGAAACGTAGCGGGAATTTATGAAAGTTCCCGACGCACCGCTGTCTAACATTACTGTGGCTAAGGCATCCGTCTTTCCGTCGCTAACCTGTACCGGGAACTTCAAATGTCGTCGAAGACGACGGTCTATTGTAGAGATGGTTAAATACAAGGGACCATTATTAAGAGAGTTCTTCGGCCACAAGGGCGGTTGGGTCGTATAGGGCGCGACTGAGCAATACGACCCTACTGAAAATCCGCTGGGGGCGGGGCTTCGGGATTGTGAACGTTCTTGGCGGCGGGCGTCATGGCGGCGAATGCGTTCTGTAGCACGGACTGCTGCACATTCTGGACGTACTGTTCCGCCATACGTTTGAGCGTTTCTTCGAACGACTGGAGCGCGGGGGGCGATGGGCTCGACGGGGACGTGGATTTCGTAGCTTTTAGGTTTCGGGATGGCGGTCGCGTTGGGCAATCGCTCACCAAATGGTCTTTCTCTCCGCAGTAGTAGCATAGTCCCTTACTCCTGCGCTCCCGGCGCACCCTGTCAATCTCCATTGCGTTGGGATCCTTCGTCGAGCTTGCGCCCGCAGTCGGGATCGTACGCGGAGCTGAACTAGTGGTGCCGGGATTGCTTCGGGGCGTAGCCGCTGGCTTTGATACTGGTCCATAGGCGTGTGCAAGCCTTAGCTTCTCGTCTGTCTCGGAAACCCAGTTGACGTAGGCATCGAATTTCATATCCTTCGCCTCTGTGCTGGCGATGTGCTGGCGAACCTGGTCTTTGAGTCCCTTCCGGAACATGTCGAGGTAGATGACATCCGTCGTTGCGTCCTTGGGCCACCCGGTGAGGGCTTGGAGGGCACGGAATTGCGACGCAAACTCGGCGACCGTTCCTGTCTGGCGTAGGCGCATCAGCTTGTCGGCTGCGGCTTTGTCTGCATCGATTTCCCCATAAGAGGCGCGAAGGGCGGCGAACAGGGCCTCCAGGCTGGCGGCTTCTGGCGGTGTCGGGATGTCCTGGAGTCGATCTAGAATGGGTCGTGCCCAGTCTTGCGCCGGCCCCCGCAGTAGCATCAGAGCAAATGCGACCTTGCGGGTTTCGTCTAGTCCCGGATGTTGTCCGAACAGGTAGAGCTTAATCTGGTGAATCCAGTTTTCCAGCTTGGCTCATTCGCCTTCGAAGGTGTCGGGAAGCTTCATCTTGAGCCCTGCTCCGCCCCCAGACGGGGAGGCGGGCTGACTCGCGATTTGGGCTTCTAACGCCCGGTTGGCGTGCTTGAGCTGGGCGACTGTGTTCTGGACCTGATTGTGTTCGTTGACTAGCTTGGAGTAGCGCTTTTCGAGGGTGTCGAGGCGATCAAGGATGGGCTGGAGTTTGTCTTCCTCCATCGAGGAGCTAGGGGACGGGAAAGCGAAGGTGTCTGCGAGTCCTCCCCATTCCTGGTGGGACGACATCGCGGGTCGGCGGTACGGGTGCGGGGGTAGAAGTAAAGAGCGTGAGGGTGTCGAGTCCGAGCGGCGGTGAGCCAGGACTTTTGACCTAATGTTACGACCGTCGGGAATTGTAGCGGGAAACAGTTTCGGGAAACTGGAATTCGCGACAAGAACCCCGCGTTCGGGGATCTGGATTCGCGACTGGGAACGAGCGTGGGAATTCAGGCGGGAAACGCGCGGGATTCTATCCAGGCGCGTCGCGGGATTCTCAAGGCCAGCTAGGACTCTTCACTGCTTTGAACGTCAAGTAAGTGGATCCCTAAGGAAGCACTCCACAAGTAAGTATTGCGCAACTAACTACACAGGAGAAAAGAGAGAGATCGCACCTAAGGAAGCACTCCACAAGAGGTCAAAAGTGGGGTGCTCCTTACGATGCCTACAGCTATTTATCTACTTCGTAAAGACTGTATAGTTAATCTACGCTAAGTGTCCTTGCGCAATGCGCACCTATCTACTACAAATGATACATGCTACGACCGCACTGCTAGGCATGTCTATCCCGTCTCTCCAGATGGCTACGGCCTGTCCGTGGACGTCAGCGTCCGGTCCGGGGCCGCGACTAGCCAGACTAGGTATGCCAGACTGTTGCAGGTCGTCACCTTGAGGTACTAACGGATTAATGAGCGTATGTTGATAAGTGAATGTACGTGTGCCGTGGCGGGTCGTCGTAAATGAGTGTGTGCATGCGTGCATGGTTGCCGGGACGGTGGTGCGGGATAAGTCACGTGAGCATGGGATCGTGCGATTCGGGAATGAGGTTTCGCGCGGGGAATCCAATGGCGGGATTCTCCCCGCGGGTTTGTCTGCTCATGTCGGGATCCTTGGCGGGAAAGTGCGGGAAATGAGAAAAGGAGCCCGGGATCTCGACAGTCTCAACCGCCGCTTTCGAGATATGCCACAACTGTTCCTGGGTACTTCAGCCTCTGGCTACATCACGACTAAACGCCATCATGGTGGCGGCAATGCCGCCCTCTGCACTCAGGCTGTGGAATGTGTGGCGGAAGATGACCGTCGGTCCCCTGCATAAGCAGGACAGCTTAAGCAAACGGGTCCACCCCGTTAGGACTTGCAAGCCGCGTCTGCATGCCCGGTTTTGGGGAAAGCGGTCTCTGTGGCGGGGAAACATTAGACGGGTCTTCGGGCGGTCGTTGGGACGGAGAGTTCGGCAGCAACCTTGTATGGCCAGGCCGTGTTTGCATGCCCGGCTATGCGGTGAAGCATTGGCTGCCTTGTGCAACTAGATATAAGTGCCGTTCATTTGTGAATTTAATGTTTACGTACCCTGCATATCGTTCTAACTTTGGCTTTGGAAAAGCGCCTGCAATTCGCCGTTTGATTGCGACAGCAAGGATATGTCTCGTGCTGAAGACAACGGAGAAGAAAGAAGACAATCGTGAAGCGTTGGCAATGATGGCGAGGACTGCGCACGGCGCAATGTCTCAGATTGTGTCATTATTAGTAATCAAGTACATCAGAATCTTCGAATGGAACACCTTCTTTAACAGGCAGGTTTAACATATAAGGGAATTTCACGTGACCATTTGACTTTTGGCAGAGAATCCGTACGGTTGCATACCCTAAGAACAAGCAGTTAAAGGCTGTGAGCTAACTCACAGCAAAGCCCGCTACCCGGGAATGCGGTTAGAGTGAGAGTGAGAGGAAGAAAATATTATATTTTTAAGCACACATACAGTACAGAAGTATTATACATACTCTTGCTGCCGCAGAAGCATCTGCCACAGGAACAGTCCCATTGTGAGTAGCTTCCCAACTTTCAGCAGCCGCAGCTGTATCAAACGTCAGCGCCGGTAAAGGTACAGTGTCCTCAGGATTTCCCCAGCCGCCCCACATGCTCTCTTCACCACTGGCATTCGTGCCTATGCCTTTGTCATCCTTGTCCGTCCTCAACGCAAACCCATATTGCAGCAGCGGCAAGCCAAGACCAGCACAAGCACAAAGCTTCGCCGCATGTGTAGTATGCAAGAGGTAGGTAAGCGGAAAGCCCACGAATTGGATGCAAATGGAAACGAGCATGTTCCAAGCAAATGAGAAGAGCGTGCCTGTTGCGAGACCATCAATCGGGCGCTCGCCTTGAAGCATCATTCCCGGCAATAAGGACGAAGGCGCATGGGCTGTCATCTCCCAGTCTGTTGTCTCCCAGTCCGGCGGGACAACATCCACCTGATCGGCGGCGTACAAAGGTGGTGCATCCTTCTCTGTCTCCTCCAGTATAACATTGACACTGTCTTCTATTGAATATGGGATGCAAAAGTAGCTGAAACAGACCCGTTAGACTACAAAGTAAAGAAGCAATCTGCTAATGCAGCAAATTAGGCTCACCTTCCACTATGACCTTGGAGAGACTCAGTTTCGCAGTGACATTCGCAAAGACACCATCATTCCCAGTCCCGCCGCCGACAACCCGCCTTCGTTCCTTGTGCCGACTTCCAGTTAAGCAACCTGTGATTCAGCCAGGGAGGACGCGGCGTGCCCACTCAAAGCCCGGGCCACGTACCCATGTGCCACAATTTGAGCTTGGACGTGCAGCAGGACCAGCTGTGCTTGAGCAGTTCTCCCCGTGTTTCCGGCAGCTACAATGCTCACTGCACCTGATACAGATGCGCTTGGTGTCCGCTCGTCGCCAGTGTTGGATGTCCTCACAGACAAAGTTGGCATTGCACCGCTGCAGGGTGTAGACACGGAGACACTGCTGTTGTTGCTGACTTGGATGAGTCAAGAACGTGTGGAAACAACCTGCTATGAAAGGTAGTTATCACATGACTGTATCACCTGCCTAAAAGGGTTATTTACCCATAAAGGCAATTCACGTGACCGGATCAGTTTTCGCAGAGAATCGACACAGTTGCGTTTTCCTAAGGTACCCAAGCGACCTCTACAGGTCGCGGGAATACCCAGCTACCCAAGGGGTAGCGGGAATTTATGATACTGTTTTGCTTCTTTTTTCAACCCCCACTTTCTCTGACAAGCAGTTAGTGGCTGCGAGTTCCTCACAGCAGAGCCCGCTACCCATCAATGGGCATGAAGTTATTGTAAGAGAAAGAAAAGAAAATCATTTTTACATACAGAAGTCTATTACTATCTATACATTTGAATCCTTTGCCAACTTCGACTGCCCAAGAAGGTGGCATGTAAAGTAGATGTCACCCTCAGCAACCGGCACAGGTCTACAACTGTCAGTCACGAGCAAGCCAAGATCACATCACTACAGATGAGCTTGAAATTGGGAGGTAGATCCAAGTGGTTGCAGTCTCGAGTTCACCCGCTGCTGCGACAGTCACCGCTTGTGCAACCTTTCCGGTTCTTCATTATGAACCCCTCCTTGTGGTTACGAGGCCACTTCCGAGAGGTAGTCCAACCACCGAGTCTCACCGCCAGTCTCAACCGCCACTTTCGAGATATGCCACAACTGTTCCTGGGTACTTCAGCCTACAGGCCTACACGCCATCATGGTGGCGGCAATGCCGCCCTCTGCACTCAGGCTGTGGAATGTGACGGAAGACGGCCTTCGGTCCCCTGCATATGCAGAGTAGCTTACGCAAACGGCGGTCACCCCCGTTACTTCCAAACCGCGTCTGCATGCCCGGTTTCGTGGAAATTTAGAGGTGGGGAAGGTGGTCTCTGTGGCGGATGAATATTAGATAGGTCTTCGGACAATCGTTGAGATGGAGAGTATGGCGGCATCCTTGTATGCCCGGCTATGTGGTGAAGCATTGGCTGCCTTGTGCGACTAGATATGAGCGGCCGTTCATTCGTGAAAATTTATGTTTACGTACCCTTTATACTGTTCTGGCTTGGCTTTGAGAAAGCGCCTATGATTGGCCATTTGATCACAATAGCGAGAACATAACTAGTTATTGAAGAGGTGTTTGCTGCGCAGCACCTTCGAATGCTTGATGGAGGCCAAAGATTCTACGTTGGCGACGACGGAGAATGCAGTCAAATTCGCATGGAAACAACCTGCTGTTGTAGGTAAACCATCACATGACTGGAGCTCCTACCATAAAGGGTTAATTACCCATAAAGGCAATTTCACGTGACCGGATCAGTTTTCGCAGAGAATCCGGACAGTTGCGTTTTCCTAAGGTACCCAAGCGAACCCTACGGGGTCGCGGGAATTATTGTTTTGCTTACCTACTTCCTTCTATTCATCATAGGATTACGCAAGCCACACTGAGTCGAATTCCGTAACATCTCTTCTATTTTCCTTGCTTTTCCCTCAGTGGTTTGCTTGCCATGCACTCCTCTCAATTCCTTTTCATCCCCAGTTTCAGCCTCCTGTTGGGCGACAATCGAGACAAGGACCCCATGAGCCTGCGCTGTAACAATCAATTCCCGAGGGCATGAATCCATTCGTCAAAATCAGCCACTCTTATAGGGAGCAATGCCGCACGTAAAGCCATCCATCATTAAGACCATCGTCTATCTGGCATATAGCACCAAGTAGGTTCCATGTCACGCTCTTTGGCTAGTCTGCCATGGCTAGTCTGCCATGGCAAGTTTTGAGTATTGCTGATTCTTTCAGCTTTGAGTAGGATGAGAGACTGTCAAGTTTTCCAAATGTTAGCCGCAACCAAACAGAACAGAACAAAATACCTCACATGTGGGGTTACAATGTAATGTACATTTAAAGAATCAGCGGAGAAGATCATTATGAGGCCTCGGCCCACTCAAGAACATCAACTGTAGACAATGTCTCACTCGACATGGCCTGAACAATAGTAAGATGAGCTTTCGATTCAGACCAGTGGCCAGTTGAAGTCATCACCGATTGCACGCCGTCGCTCAAAACAAATTCTCTCGCCTGTCAAACTCAATCGCTTCAGCGCATTGATGGGGATAAAGTGAGCCTTCGTACCCTTGACTTTAAACATATGAAGTTAGTCCTATGGTACTACAATAGCTTATGTATGACTTACCGAGTCCAACGCAATGGCCTTCAAGTCGTCCAGCTTACGCTGTAGGTCATCGCATTTCCTAAGGTAGATTGAGCTATGGTTTATATACAGAAGAGAATTTATGTTACCTATGAATAGAAGAAGTTTCTTCACGTCGCAGCTGCAGTTGTCGCTTCATCATGGTTTCCAGGTTAAATCGTGCTTGCACAGGCCGCAGATCGTTCGCTGCACTCATGATATTCTGAGCCATGATCGTCATCCATTCGATATGTTTCTGCCATTCCGGTGGATCTGCTGAATGGGGACTCGGTGGGGGGAGGAGTAGAGCTTTCAGTAACAAGGAGTATGTCAAGAGGAGCGAGCGAAGAATAGAGAGAAGTGCAGGTCTGCGATCTGCAAGATGATCTGTCTGAGCAGTGTGCATGTCAAGAGTATAGGACACTTCCTCACCGACAGCGGGATCTTCGGGATACAGTTGATGGCCACCTAGTTCGCCCAATGATGGAATCTTTTCCTTGACCTAAAGAACCGAAGACCTTCAGAAAAATGCCCATAGCATCTCTTCTTTGCAGCAACATACAAACCAAGTATCTCCATAGACATTGTAGTGCCCTTCTTCGAGGATCCAGTCTACCCGAGGTTTCTCTAGCTGCTTAAGAGGCCATTCTGGTACATCCTTCTGGTCAGCTAATATATCTCGCTGTTTGCGATCGTCTCCGCCAGCTTCTTCGATCCTAGAGTTCAGTAGTCTTAATATTTCAAGATTGTGAGATGTGTAGTTTTGGTAGTGTGAAGGAGGTGCAGGAAAAGGGTTTCTGAGCTCTGTCTCTTGGTCGTCGTCCATGTCGGTGTGAATGTCGATCCGGGGCTGAACTCCTGTGTGCTACGTCGTCGTCACGGTCACGTGAGACTCTCCGAGTCGTTCGTCATCGGTACGATCTACATCGTAGACCTTCGGATTAGTACCAACTCACAATACCGATCTTAAATTTTACCTTGTTATGGCGACAAGGAGGAGGATCGGTATAAGCGTGGCGACGACTGAGGCTGCTCGTCGCCAGCTTATGCAGCCAGTGCCGTGTTGGGAGAAAGTTTGGGTGACATATCAGGAAGCACCAGGCTCTACTTTGAAGGTATATAAATGGGTGAAGTCGGAAAAGAAACAGGTATGGATGGTAGTATATGTGAACATACGATATAAGCTCAAAACCATGTCAGCAATTTAGCGATGACGAAGAGGAACCCGATTTACCACTCGCTCCTCTACCAGATGAACCGGAGGGATTTGAGGATTTGGATCAGGACGAGCAGGCCACCTCAGTCGGAGCTGAAGCGGCTTCAAGAGCAGTCTCAGAACCAGTCCCAGCTCAAGAATCGGAAGATGTCACACCAGCTCTTCCCAAACCCCATCCATTGTCCATGTCCTTAGTACCCGATTCGCCCACTCCGGCGCTAGAAGTGGACGGGTCAGTCCTGGACGGCGACCTTAAAACTCTGGAGTCTAGCAACGACGTGCCAGAAGCGCTTAGCGTAGTAGGAGGTACCTCTCTTCATGTGCCAGAAGAACTCGGTGGCGACATAGAGGACCTCGACATGTCACAGCTCGGACCAGACGGGACGCAATTTGAAGATTCTGGAGATCTTTCGCAGCTACAAGCAGCAGACTCACTTCTCGGCGGAGAAGTCATGAACTCCAGTGACGATCCATTCCAGTCTGTGCCGATGGAATAATAGCCATTTACCTTATTCTCTATCCTTGGCCTGCTGGTTGTCGAGGTTTGTGCTATATCTTACAACCCACTGTCCATTGTTGATCATTCAAGGCTAATTAACTTCAAAGGCTAATTATTTCGCTTTGCTGTAACTTTTCCTCGCTGTAAACTACGAGCCCGAACTATTGTCTCTCGCCCCCTGGTGCAGTTACGAAGTCTCAACGATGCGATATTCGCTGTCGGAACGTAAGTCAACAGTCTTGGCATATCGACGGCGAGGATAAATAAAGAGCAGACCTGTGGATGTGGCACATTCTAAAGGAGTTCTATCGGGATTAATGTCCCATATGACCTATGCTTGAGACGCACTGAAAAGCATCGGAGGTGACTTGTTACCCAGTACCTCGCGCTTTGCCTCTGAGGGGTCAAAACGGGACAGCGGTTTCTGGGATTCAAGTCTATCCTACTTGCTTCTTTTCGACCAACCGCAGAAATAATCCGCGATTTCCGCATTCAAAGTGACTGAAATTTTCCGCAATGGCTGATTTAACTTTAAAATGAAGGCAAGCTGCTATTATGCGACGACCGTGACTCTTAAGATGGTTGTCTGGTCTTTGTCCGTGGCTCTGCTCGCTTTGTGTTCTTGCGCCTTTGCGGTACTCCCTGATGGCAGACCCCATGGGAACATGCCTCCATCGGCGGCTCTGCCAAGGATTACATTCGACGATACGGTACCTGTCACAACTCAGAACGGTACACAACTTCCCCCCTATTCGCAAGTGTACTATTTTCTTCAGCCGATTGATCATAACAATCTCAATCTGGGTACTTTTCACCAACGATACTGGTTCACGTATGAATTCTACGAGCCTGGAGGTCCAGTCGTGTTGATGACCCCAGGAGAGGTGGCAGGAGACGGTAAGTCGCATGTCAGTACTTCCTCAACCTCGTTGACACCGATCATATACAGGCTATACTAGTTACCTTACCAACAAAACGATAAATGGAATGATTGCTCAACAGCAAACGGGCGCAACGGTAGTCCTCGAGCACAGATTCTTCGGCCTCTCTAATCCCTACAATAACCTCAGCGAAGATAGCTTCAAAGTGCATACAGTACAGCAAGCTATAGATGATCTCGCATACTTCGCTCAGAACGTCCAGTTGCCAATGCCGTATGCTAATGAAACGACCGCCAACAGGACGCCCTGGATTCTTATTGGAGGCAGTTATTCAGGTATGTCAGAGTGTTTCTCAATAACCTCCGTATCTGATGCTATCTAGGAGCATTGGTGAGCTGGACCATGGTGACGTACGTGAGGTTTTCTTCGCTGATAGAGTAATATCCATTAAGCACGGTATCGTAGCAAACCGGGGGTGTTCTTTGCTGGTTATGCTTCATCTGCAGTCGTCCAGGCTAGCACCGACTTCTGGGCTTACTTTGAACCCATCCGTCAGTTCATGCCCCAAAACTGTTCCGCCGATGTCCAAGCTGTTGTCACTTATGTTGATGCAACTTTCACCAACGGATCACAGGCGGAGATACAATCTGTTTTGAGCAACTTCGGTCTAGGCGCAATAACCCATTTGGACGATGCTGCAGGCGCATGTGAGCAACTTGAAGTCCTCGTCGTTTTGCAACATTTCTAATGTGTTGTCAGTGCGCAACAATCTTTGGACATGGCAAAGCCTTCAGCCAACGACAGGCGCAGGCTCTGCATTCTACGAATTCTGTGATGCTCTAGAAGTAAAAAATGGCGAAACGGCAGGAGCCTCAGGATGGGGCCTGCAGTATGCTCTCACTGCCTGGGGTACGCTTTGGAACCAAACGTATTACAATCAATGTAAGCAAGTTTCAATAGGATAGGTAAGAGAAATACTTACGCCAGACATAAATAGTATGCGGACACTCGGACCCCGAGTAGGAATAATCCTCAGGTTTTGCGATTGCGATACGCGCTGCTAATTCCAGCGAAGTACTTGCTTAGGAACGTATGACTCCTCTTCGTATTACTACATCAACCCTGTCGTCAATAATGCTGCGCGGTCTTGGGAGTGGATAATGTGAGTTTATGACAGGTGGAAGAGTCTTCTGCTAACTTGATATAGATGCAATGAGGTTGGGTTTTTTCAAACGGGCGCTCCATCAGGATCACCGAGTATCTCATCCAGACTCATTCAACCGATATACGATGAAGTATGCGCCTCATTCCTGTCCTAGATACGTCTAACGATCCAAACTTAGCGTCAATGCACTTATTGGTTTCCCGACACGTTCATGAGTCCCGCTGCTCCGAACATTAATGCAACAAATACAGCGTACGGTGGATGGAATGTATCGGTAGAGCGATTGTTCTTCGCAAACGGTCAACGTGGGTAATTCTGAAAATTCGTTGGCTAAGCTCTAAACTGAAAGGCGGGACAGGTGACCCGTGGCGAGATGCTACTGTATCGTCCGAGTTCATATCGAGTAGAAGTACATCCCTCCAACCGATTGCACAAGGGGGTGGGTTCCACTGCTCCGATATGCTTGCCTCATCTGGTGAAGCGGATGCGACCATTCTTGCGGTCCAAAACGAAGCATTAGAATCGATGAAATCCTGGCTCAGCTTGTATAAGTCTGCCACTGCTCCTGTAGATGTTTCGGAGGAACAGGCCACTCCATTCACGAAGCGTGTGAGCCCTTGGCAGCACGGGGCAGGTGTAGTCAATAGTTGAGCATGGCGAGGTTGATATGGCGGCGTAGCTTCTTCATGTATGCTAGACTTTACTCCAGTGACATCGGAACTCCATCACTTTCTTCTTCTTCATCAAACCACCGCTCCTCGTCTCTCCTGTCATTGTCCATATCCCACTGGTCGTCCCAATCAATTGAATCATAATCTATTGACTACAAATGAATTAATGTGTGAATTAAATCCATTGAAGACTGTACTCACGTCTAAGGTACCATAGATAAATCTCTCTTGAATCGCACGTTCAAAGGTCCTTTTCATCTCGTCAAATGTGTCCTCTGATAGATCGACAGGATCTTCCTCATCCATGTCTTCGCTATCATCATCTTCCTCTTCCGGGGTAAATGCATCCTCTGCAGCTTGTCGCTTCAGCATTCGAATACGGTCTGCCTCCCTTTCTTCTGCATAATCTCCTAGCATTGAGCCTAGCTTCCCGACGTGCTGTTTCTGGCCTCCTAGAAACTCTCTATCCGCCCACTTCTTCTCCTCGATGCGCTCGTTCTGTCCTGGCCGTTCTCGGCCGGGCCAGAGAGTCGGCCATTTATCCTTAGCGACGTCGAAGGAAAGTTCGGAGGGTCTGAAGGTGGTGTATCTGAGACGTCTGTTCCTGATGATTGGAAGAACGGTGCGCTCTTTGGGCGTTGTGGACGCAGAGAAGTGTTGAAGCAACTGTGGCGGGAGATCTCGCAGATGTTTTCGTAAGAATTCTATTGGGTGTTCAGAGGGCTGAGGCTGATATGTCTCAGGAAGGTTCAGATACTTGAGTATCGGAGTTGCTTCCAACGACTCAGAGTTCATAGTGGTAGATGCTGACAAGTGAAGTGCTGGGGCTCTCATCTAAACTGAAATTGCTTGACTCCCGCGATCAACGAGCAAAAGTACCAAGATGAGTTTTTAAGCAAAACAAAAACTAATTTACTCCATCCACGTAGCCCGCTTGTTTGTCAAATGCCACTATATATGAAGAGACCGAACCAGATCTATCGTATTAAGTCGTATTAAAGATCATTGAAAATGTTGCGGAATGGGGAATGAAGGGGGAATATTGGTAGAACTTTCAGAGCCCGGTGTCTGGTGAGCTCGGTTAATCTCTTCTGGGGTAGCTGGCAATGGCACCTGAGCTTCAGGAGCAAAGCCATTCCTTGACTGAACAGCAGCCGAGAAGGGACTGGATTGAACTGCACTGGATGATCCTACAGCCTGGGGTAGAGAGGTCGTACTGGCTGGAGTAGGTGGTGCCGACGAAGAGGAATGTCCACCTGCAAGCGAAGCAAGATAGGGAGAGCCATAAGTGTTCCACATATTCATCGCCGTCTTCGCTGCATCCTGCATCGTGTTGCCATTGGAATCTTGCGTAGGCGCTTGCGCAGCTCCGGAGTGCACTGGACCGGAAGATTGACTGTAGCCTACTGCCTTCATGACCTTATCCAACAGAGATGAAACCCTGGACGCGAAGAATGTGAACAGGTTCGCCTTGGCTGATTCGATATGCCGATCAAAATCGACCTCATTGCGCGCAAGGAAGGACGCGACATATTGATCATAGATGAAGGTCGAACCCTGTCGAAATGAATTTCTTTAAGAAATTTCCTCTGCAATCATGCAATGCATTTGACACACCTGTATTTGCGGAAGAGATAGGAAAAGCAGGAAAAGAGTCCGGATTTCCCAGTAGAAAGGAAACCTTTAGATTAGTATTAGAAGCCGTGTGCGACGTATAGGAAGAACGTAAGAATGCGCACCAGCTAACCAGCCATTCCACCGTGTATTCAAGTGCTATGATGACTCCAATGATAACCCAGTATTTGGACCAGCGTTCAACGTCTGGATCTGACAGAGGCCTGCGCTGTAGTGCCTGGAAAGTACGAAAACAGGGCAAGATGAAGGCAAACCAGGCACTAATGAGTGATGTCAATACTACAACAACCCTTCTTACTTCATGAGACTCACGAAGCTAATCTTGAGAAGAAGTGGATGGTACCCATGTTAGTTGTGGATAAGAGAGAAAGAAAAATCCGGTTGTCAACCTTTGTCTATGCTGTGCAATGCCGCAGCCGTTCGGCCGGCGAACTTGAGCTGCGCGTCGACGCGTCGCGACTTCAAGTTACTCTCATTGCATTTACAGAATTACAGTGCGCAGTGCACACGCTTTTCGTAAATCGTCAGCGAAGACATCAATGTGCAATTTCTATCATCTACAGATAGATACATGACCGCGTTGAACAATTATTCTGCTCGTTATCTACGAAAACAACACGATTGACACGAATTCCGCATAGTGATATCTAACCTTCTTTTGCCTTCACAGCGAGTCGAATATCATCCCATGTTATGGACGACTGTTCACACATCCCTCTAAAAATACCCCCTGCTTGTTGGTACAAGTTGCTAGGTGTATCAAACTCCGCGATTTGCCCTGCGTCAAGGACACAGATGCGGTCGTATGATATAATTGTCCGAAGTCGGTCTACAGACAATTGTATGAGATTGAAGTTCTTTTGATCAAATGACTGTGTATACGCACGAGCTATACACAGGATCGTCCTGTCTCGGAACTCTCGGGCTATCGTATCTTGGATGTTGCGGTCGGTTTCGTAATCGACAGAAGCTGAGAGTCGCGCTGTTAGAACATTGGATGGAGTAGCGTACAGAGTTTACATACCAGTGGCTTCATCGAGTACGAGTACTTTGGAATCTTTCACTAATGCCCTTGCTAAAGACACCAATGATCGCTGAATGTATAATAGTCAGATTCGGAGCATCTGAGGCACACTGACAAACGCACCTGTCCAACTGACAGATTAGAACCTTCATCTTCTACAGGGCTGTCTAGAGTGAACCGATTGACAGGTGTCTGTGCACCACTGCCCATTCCATCATCCGTTGACATGTCAAGCGACTGATTCTTATTTTGATCAACGAGATATGATCTCTTCAATGCATCCCATAGCCTGGCATCGTCATGAAGGCCAAAGGGGTCCAAGTTGCTGCGTAAGGTACCGGAAACTGCCAATTACGTCATTTAGATCTTTACTGAAATAAGGTCAAACAGAAAACAGAAACACACATAGTAGCTAAGCAGGGAGTGGTCAGCGACTGGAAGCAAGAATGTGACATCAAATTTGCTTACTGGGTCCTGGGGAATGATAGCTATAGCGCTTCTAAGGTCGGTGAGACCCAACGTAGAGATATCAATATTATCTATCGTAATTTGTCCTTCAGCTAGCTCGACGAGGCGGTACAGTGCGACCATTATCGACGATTTTCCAGCACCAGTGCTAAATTTCATTGAATTATGGGTCCATCCAAAGATAAGTATCCACTTACCGGCCAACAATGCCTATCTTTTCACCACCTCTTATGGTCATGGAAATGCCCTTGAGTACTGGAGGCAGCTCTGGCCGATACTTCAGCACGACGTCCTTGAGTTCTACATGACCTTCAGATGGCCAGGAAGGCGGTGGGCGTTTATCCTCTATTTCATGTGGGGCTTCTTGCTCAATATTGTTCGTGTAATGAACGATCCGCTCGACTCCATTCATGTCGTTCTCCACCTCCGCACTTTGACGGATCATCCACCCGAACGACTATTACGATTGTTGAGAGCATGGAAGAGATAAACAGTGTAACAACACACCTGTTGAACAAGAAGGATGTACGAAAGCGTGACACCAGTCTGAGACGGTGAGATAGAGAAGCGAGCTGCAACCGTCAAAATTGCAACCACGAAGGTGAGAGTGATGCCCAGGAAATCCAAGCGGATACCCAGCCAACGTTGATTTGTGACGGTCAGCCAGTATGCCCTAAATGAAACAGGTAAGCACGAACAACCTGCATCAAAGACTATATGTTTGCACCTATTTTCCACATCTACCCTCCTCTCATTATCCTTTAAAAACCGATCTGTCTCACCATATGCGCGGATAGTTGCAAGACCCGAAAGAGACTCCGAGAAATGGGAGTAAACAGACGAACGTAAAATTGCATCCAAGCGCTGCAATCGGCCTGAGTGTGCATTCGTTTTCGATATAAAAGACTGACGCACCTTGAGCTCTCGAGCACTCGACCGGTAGAAGATGGCCATGTAGTAGTACCCAAAGGAAACGATTACAACAGCAATCAAGAACCAGGGCAACAAAATCTTGATTCCAAGTCAATGCCACGCAAAATACCATCAGCACAAGAAAGCTTACGCTGATAAGGATGATTGCGCCGATAATTTGTGAGAAAGTTCCAGTAAACATCCGGAGTGCGTCAGCCAACATATTGTCAATCGTGTCGATATCTAAACAGCCGTGAGCTATCGCTGAGGGAAATCAGTAACAAATAGGTGTCACCTTTCGAGAAGCGGTTCATGATTCTTCCTAGCGGCTATTGATCGACCAGATCAGTCCCAGTAATCGGTAAAGAGACAATGTACATACAGTAGTCTCGAAGAACGACATAGGCGCATGCATCACACGTTGAATGGCTTGTTTGTGGAGTTTCTTGGATGCGAAGAAGCCCAAGAAGGCGAACATGCTACCAGTGAAGAAGAAACAAATTGCTTGAGCAAAACCAAGGCCGGCATAAATACCCATCTATTCGCCTTCGATATAAGCACTACTTCAGACACAGATAAAGGTTCACTGAGACGTACATAAGCGCCCTGCGGCATCGGAAATTTCCTGATGATATGAACACGTTAGTAGTAGCAGACGAAACTTTCAACAAGAAGTCTTACATTTCCTGCCAATAGACAAGCCAGTAAGAGGACATCACTGTCGATCCTTGCTGCATAATGACCCAGAAAATAAGCAGCGGTATCACAATCCCACCCTTGCCTGCGCGGAAGTATGCTCCATAGACAGCACCGCTGACAGCGCCTGTGTTGCGCTCCTCCGTCTGCATAAGACCAGCACCTGCGACACCCGTCCTACGCTTCTTCTGAACAGCTTTCTGCTCAGCAGGTATTTCATCCTCTACGGCTTCGCCTTTGTCTCCGTTTTCAGCGTTTCCAAACTCTTGCACAAATCTCGCGAAAGCGCCTTCGTTACTGATGAGCTCTGCGTATGTCCCGCGTTCGACAATTTGGCCTTCAAACATGACATACACGTAATCTACGTAAGGCAAGAAATGAAGGGCATGCGTTACGAGGATCCGAGTCTTTCCTTGCAGACTGGACTGAAGTACGTTCTGGAATACCGCTTTCCCGACATGCGCATCCAAGGCCGACAGAGGGTCGTCGAAGATCTGTATGTCTGTATTGCAGTAGATGGCACGGCAAATATTAAGACGTTGTTTCTGCCCTCCTGAAAGCGAGATACCCTTCTCGCCCACTTCAGTCAAGTCGTAGTTTGGAAGGAGATCTAAGTCGGGTTCCAGACAGGAATCGCGAATAGCTTTCCAGTATCGTTCTTCGTCAAACGGACGGCCGAAGCAGATATTCTCCCTGATGGTTGCATTTTGGATCCATGCACTCTGGGGACAATATCCAACAGAACCACCAAACGTAACATGTCCCGATGTACGTCGCATCTCGCCAATAATGCCTTGTAAAAGACTGCTCTTCCCGGAACCGACAGGTCCGACAACTGCGACAAGTTTTCCGCGCGGAATTTCCATGTTTATATTGTTGAGCTGAAAGATTTTGTCCTCCTTTATTTCCTTCTCCACAACCTCCACTTTTATTCCGCTCTTCTTTTCCGCCTTTTCCGCCTTTCTTATCTTTTTGGCCGTCTTGCTATCCACTACCTCTGGAGGTGGTGCGTCCCAGGTGAATGACGCCGAGTCAACTCTGATCGCTACATCGAGATCGGGGTCGTTCTCTTTCACTTCGTCGAGAAGTTCTGCGCAGAAGCAATCGTAAAGTCGTTCTGAGGCATTTGCTGCATCTGCTATAGAGCTGAAAGACATTGCTATAAACAGTTTGTTAGCATACATACAAATTGGAATACAGTGTTTCTTACGCAAAAACATCAAAGGAAGACGTAACAGCTGGAATAACGTAAGTGACGTAAATATGATGGCCGGGTCGAGTAAATGACCAGTAAGTGAGTAAGTGACAAATGATAGAACGGCGGCGAGAACAGGCATTGCAAATGCAACTGCGTTGTTCGCGGAACGAAGGATCAGAAGTGACCTGACATATCTGAAGCGAGTAATAATGAGTGTCGTAAATCCGAACCGAGAATATGAAGTTGTGTCTTACTTGATCTCCTTCTTGCGGTACTCAGCGATCCTCTTGAGAAACGGCACCTCCCACGCGAAGAACTTTATGACTTTCATACCTCCCAGGAGTTCCTGTAGAAGTTTTGCGCGTTTATCTAAGTGTATGCGTAAGTTCAGGTGTTCAACAATTTGTCAAAAGGTTCACCTGTCCAAACCATACTCTTCTGCCTTAGCAGGAACAAACGCTTCATCACCCGCGTCTGCAACGGTGTCACGATTATGAAAAAGGCGAAACCAGCCAAAGCACTGGGGCCCAGATTCACTAGCAAAATAACCAAACAAATAATCATTTGAACAGGAGCCGACCACACCATATGGAAGAACGAGCAGCAGAAATCGATTCGCGACACATCCGTAGAAATGTGGTTTACTAATTTTCCATTTGTTAACGTCGACCGCGCTCGTGCGGAAAGGTGCAGTGAGCGATGGTAGATAGCTGTGATAAGTCCTCCACGCAAGAGTACGCCAGTCGATGCGCTACGATAGAAGAAATGATGTGTGCACAGAGAAGCAAAGAGCTGCAGTGCCAGTAAACAAAATGATAAACCTATGCCTTTTCCTATGCCCGGGGCGACAGCAGGGACTCCCAAGTGACGAGATCCATAAGAATCCTGCGCGAATTTGATGATTGCCTTGAAAAGGTATCAGTTAAACAATAGTAATGTGTAATGCATGGAAGGATTAAGAGTCGTACTTTCACAAGCAACGGACTCAGAACCTGAGCACTGTCAGCTAAGCACTTCATAACACCTCCCGTCCAGAACCACCAGGCGACGCTGTCGTTCATAGCGAGAACAAGACTCGGCCTCTTCTTCCCGTGCACTTCCCTCCATTGTTTCTCCCTTTCCTTTCTGTTTCCCCGAATCGACCACCACAAGGACTTCAAGCCTGGAGAAATCTCGCCCTTTTCCAGACGCTCATTGAATGCATCAGCCTTCGCCCGACGCCTCTCGAATGAAGCGATTATCTTATCCCCGATAACTTTAGCATTCCGTGGATCTTGGAGCTTGTACAAGTCCTCGGGGTCCAGAGGACGAGCATAGCCCAAAGTCAAGATCGGGGACATCCATTCGAATATCAAGCGACTAAAAATCCCAGCATCTGCCTCTGGTAAAATAGGCGCCGTATCGATAGTGTGCTGGGGCGGGGGTGCACTGGTTGAGCAAAACGGAACTCTCAGATACCTGTATCCAACGTTACTTTAATATACACGACTTTGCAAAGTGGATGGAAAGGCACGGACCAAGGAGCCTTGTCATACGCAAGGATAACCGGACTAGTGAGCACACCATCCTTGTCCACATTCGAGTCACGGCTACTGTGAGACTCTCCAGTTATTTGACGAGCTAGGGCATGAAGCTCGGAAGTATTTAGCCCTGTAGGGACATCTTGCTCGATGTCCTTCTCATTGGCTATGACTGCATCTTCAGTATGAGCGTCGTCGTCGGCCTTCACCATCGGTATGAAGTGCTCGATGGCTTTGGGGAAAGCAAGGCGTACGTGGGCGGCTGAATTGAGACAGCCCTATAAGCCGAGTAGTATTTATGGGCCTCTCCGCCCGCCGTTCCTTGCGCATATGGAACCATTCTCGCCCCCACACACAGCGCTTTGTCAGCCTATGCTTGCGCGCTTTTTAGCCTGGTTGACGAGACAGGGCGTGCCTAGTAGCAGCGAAATGTATTCAGCCGAGCACGTCGCGAGAGGGCAGCCTGCGAGCAACGAGCAGACGAACAGCGGGGACGTCGCGGACATGGCTGTCGACGTCGTCGGACATAGCGCCTGTGTTATCGGGTGAATGGCCGCACATGGCTGCTCCGGGATTGGGCAGATAACCGAGAAAATGAGATGTGCTGCCCGTTATGTAGACATGAACTGAGGTTGGACGTAATAGATCTGTACAGTGGGTAAAGCAGATAAACTCTCGGACGCTTTGGGGTTTCTTTTGTTGCTCAGCTGTCCCGCTTTCACTCCAGGCCGTGGCTTACGGTTGAGGACACGAATTTGTTGAAAATTCGTGTGTAAATTGTGTACTACTTATAACGTCGGCGCAGGGCAGCGGCGGTCGTTTCCGTCACCGTCGTGAACAGTCTGCAGGCTGCGTGCCGGATTAGACGCTGTTGAGCATCGTCTGGTGCGGTAGGTGAACGGACGGGAATTAGGACGCATCTTGAAAAGGTCTTCGTCTTGGTTTATAAATTCAGTCCCTGGGACTTCCATCAATACATCCCGTCTCGCTATCCTTCTTCTTCTACGTCCCCCTCGCCCACCTCGTCCGCCCGCCCGCCCTTCGCGATATGAGCACCAACAAGCCTGTCTCCGCCACCGGCAATGGCGTCAAGAAACAGGAGGACGGCGAGTCGGCCGATAGTGGACCAAAGGACGAAAAGCGGGACGTCAAACCGGTAAAGACTCTCAACCGTGTACCGCGTAAGTCTCCATATTGCATCCAAAATTTACAGCTATTGACAACCAATCCATCTCGCAGGTGCCTGCGTACGTATCAGTCTGAAATGGCACGCAAGTCGAGTACTTTCTGACGAGGCTTGTATAGAATGCCTGTCGGAAGCAAAAGATGCGATGCGAGGGTGCGGACAACCCCCCTTGTCGACGATGTCGGCACGCAGGATTGGAGTGTCTGTTCGAAAAACCCTCGAGGGAGCCGACACTAACAGGAGAGGCGGGTTTAGAGTGAGTGCAGTCGAGCTCGTTGTTAAATGACCTGTCATGGGCCTTGTTGCCGGCAATGAATTTATGAACTTTCTATGAGTAGACGCATCAAAAGCCTCGAAGCACAGGTGTCTGACATTCGACAATCGCAAGTGGCCATCCAGCACTCGCTCGCAGATCTCGTTCATACGCTGCGATCAGGAGTAGTGCCGTCACTACCACAGGGTTCATTCCCGCCCTTCCGACAGTCTCCGGGCGCATATGCAGCTGGTTCTCCCTCTCTTTCGACACCGACGAGTGCGACGCCAATAATGGTAGACGCGACTCATGTAGTACACAGCGGCGGCTCTCATGCGAGTGATGCGTCAGGCTCTAGCTTTACCGCTGGTCAGAACGTGTTGCCTCCAATGATCAGTCCCTCTCAGTCGCGGCAGGCATCACGACCATCCACCAGTGGACCGTATCGCAGCCCGCCAATCGGACCGGGTGTAGGCCCAAGGCCGCCCAGCGACATGCATCCTCCTCAGCTCCCTCCGCCAAACGGGTCATACTCAAACCATTCTAGCTTGCTGTATCCACCAGGCCCGCATGGCCCGACACTACCCCCCATCTCGTCTTTCCCGGAGATTGGACGTCAAGCGCCGTCCAACGTGTCCTCCATGCGTTACCACTCAGGAGATGGTTCGTTGACTTCCCCGAGGCAACATGCAACTAGACCACCGTCTACTCTTCACACATCACCTGGGCATCGCTCGCCGAAGCGGAAGGCCGCCGGCTCATCTAATGTAACAAGCTCCAACACCAGCGATCTCGAAGATGACGACAATGGAGAGTTGCCTTCGAAAGGACTCGTTGCGCCCTGGGAAGTCCTACGTGGTCTGGCAGACGTTGCCGCTGAGAGAGCCGCTCTGGTACGCTTCTGAAAATCTTAGTATTCAAGAGAAGAACTGAATTTAGACACAGGAAAGTGCTGAGAATAGCGAACCTGGGAGTAGGCAACGGTCTCCCTCCCCGGACACCAAGCGGCCAAAACCCGCAAAACGACGAAAGACCAGCCATCGAGTTGCTCGTGTAACGTTTACTGATGGTGAGTTTCGCTCATTTGTATGATTTGTTACTGACTCCCCGTCCAGTTGTAACAAAGAAGATAATTACCGAGCAAGAGGCTCGCGAGTTATTTAAAATGTATGTGGCCGCTTTTCTCTATGATACTGACGTCTAAGAGCTTTTGCAGTTACTATGCCGGGTGTTCTACCTTCTTACCTGTGTTCGATTCAAACTACGATACCTACGAGGCCTTGCACGAGCGTTCTCCTTTCGCGTTCGATTGTATTTGTATGGTTGCTGCCAAAGTTCGGGATGGAGGAGGTCAGTGATTGCTTTGCTCATCAACGGGCTTGTTTTCATCTAATAGCTAGGACCACCGAGCGAGGTATATTTAAAATGCCTGGAGGAAGTACAAGCTATTTCTTGTGCTACGCTCTTTGCTCCTGTTACCCGGCAGGAAGCCGTGCAAGCCATGAGTACGTGCTACAAGGTCCATCAGATTAGCAATACGTGATCGAAGTTTTTCCTAGTCCTTGTATCTGGTTGGTCTGATAATGGCTGGCTGAGTGGAGGCCATGCCGTCCGCATGGCAGTTGAGATATGTGAGTCATCATTCGCTTCACGCTCCGCACTTCGTCTTTCGAAGCGCTGCGCATGACAGTTCCCGTCAGAACGTGTTCTGTGAAACTTACTTCTTGTACTAATATGGCTATGTTTTTTCTGCGCAGCGATGCACCAGGCCTGGCCCAGGCTCATGAAGCGGATAGAGGCCGGTAAAGCGACCGACTCTTCCGAAGATAGAAAGCTCATTACTGCTTCGCGCGTTTGGTTCTGCCTCTACCTATTCGAGCATCAGTAAGATTGCAACCTTGTTTATTCGCGCTGTGAGAGAAAGTAAACTTCGTCTTTTCTTTAGAATGTCTTACGGAACGGGGCGACCGGCAATTCTCAAAGATGACGAGAGTATATGGGGTTCCCGGCTTCTGCTGAAACATCCCCTTGCCATACAGGATGATATGCGATTGTGCTCAACACTCGAGCTCATGGCCATCCGTGAACGCATTCACAACAAGCTTTCCCCCGATCTTCCTCTTGATGACCATACCTTCGCTATACTCAGGGAGGCCAATTCAGAGTTTCGGAATTGGTTTGCGACGTGGGACACCGCCTTCTCTCAGAAATATGAAGATGCAGGTGAGCCATATGAATACTATTTCTCGCCTAGCGTACGCCGACATTTGTGCCCTTAGCATTCTACAGACAGAGTCTACAGATTCAGCAATACCTCGCCGAACTGTTCCACAACGCATACGCTCTACGGGGTATAGATGGACCAGAAGATGTTCAGAACATCTACCCCTTCCAGAAGCAGCTCGCGCTAGATTCTCTGACTATTGCTCAGCAAACCCTTAATATATTTGTCAATTCTAGCTCATACCGAGAAGGCCTCAAATATGGTAAGTCGCAGAAGCCCATCCGCTTGTCAAGCACAAGAACCAATTCAATCTTGTTTAGCGGTCCATTACACGCATGCTACAGCAACATTTGCCGCGTCATTCCTTTTGCGACTAGGAAGACTCTTGTAAGTGCAAGAACTTGAGTCATTGAGCAGGTGATGATTGATAATAATGATCGCAGCCCAGAACACTGTGATATGGATCTCATTCGATCTCAAGTCGAGCGTCTTATCACCGTTCTATCGGAAAGTAGGTTCTGTGGTTCGCGATGCAGATCAGATTTCTTAACAAAATATTAAAGTTCCTGCGCGCCGATATGCTTATACGTTGCAACTGATGCTAAAGAAGTCGAAGAAGAGAAAATCGACTCATTCCCGGTCACCAACTGCGTCGCGTTTTCCTCCACAGTCTCAAGGCTCGTCTTCCGATCGGGCGCAGGTTGGAAGCTCCGCCCGCCTCAGTCAGCACGAACCCGTATCCCCAACCTATGAAAGATCGTATTCGCATCACGATAATAATCAAGGTTCACAAGTCTCTATGAACGTAGCCCCGCAGTTCAACGCAGATGCCGCGAATCTTGATCAGATCTGGCGCGGCTTCGAAGGATCCTCAAACGAACAGCTACCAATCTGGCTGACCGACCAGACCCTGGGCGGGAACTCCATAACGCAGTATGGACTAGAAGCCTTCATGATGCCGGCTGAATACGATCAGCGCAACCAATTCACAACGCCACAGATTTGGTAAAAATTTAATTTGTTTGGACCATAGTGTATCAATTTCATGCATATAACGCTTCTATCACGATGATTTATGCTGTCTTCTCAGCTTTCACATTTACTGTTTTGCTTTGCTGTATGGTTCTGTGGATCCGGCTATATTGTATACTTGTCTCACGAATGTGTACAACTAACTTGGATACCTTCAACTAAATTACCTCTCATTGAAATTCAAGACTGAGTGGTAAAAATAATAATGGCATCTATTCAAGTAAACTGTAAGACTCGGAAGCGTGGACCTCGGAGGCTAAGACGCGTCCGTACCTTTTACGCGTCCAGAGACATCGTGATCGTGGGAAACCACTTCGAACTTCAATGTGAGGGCGCGGGCGACGCGAGTAGCTTCAGCCCGTTTCTCTGCCTTTCCTCCTCTTCACACTTTTCTGCCGTTGGTGATCATCATGTCGGAGGGGCTGAACGACCCAGCCCTTCTTTTCACACCAGTCAAAGCTACAGCAACTAATTCTCTAAGTAGCCTAAGTGCTTTAAGTCCTCCTCCGGAATCCCCAACTCCGGCCGCAGAGCCGCTGGTGGCGCGTACGGGAATTAAGGGTAACGCGTCTTGCTTTGTGGAACTACCGCGAATCCCGAACCAGGAGAAGGAGAAGTATGAGCTGCTTGACATTGCCGATTCAGAGTCAGATTCAGATTCAGATGAAATCGTTGAGCTTGTAGGAGAGTACAAGCTTGGTGACAAACTGTATATCTATGCAGAACATGGGGATGGTATCATCCGCAGGGTATGTGTGAATCTCTTTCGAATGTCTTCGTGCATCTTATTAGCTCTGTAGAAAGAAGAATGGGAATTCAAAGCTAGTTTTCCTGATCTATATGAAGTTTATCGTGAGTTTTTCTGGACTCACAACATATGTGTTAGTTTGAACAAATTTATTTGCAGTCGAAAGGAAGGCGCAAGGAACTCTACCGCCTTTCGATCCGTCAGCTCCGAATGTATACCCCAAACACCGCATCGGTCTGGTCCTGAGTCTCGCAGGGAATCCTCACAATCGTGGCATTGACTACATTGAAGAGTCCGATGAGATGTCGGAGTCGTCGGAAGAGGACAATGATGGTGATGGTGACTACGGCGGCAAAGGCTCGCGCAGTAAGAGAAGGAAGCGTTCAATCCGAGTCAAGAATCGGTCTTCGCGCAATCTTCCGTTCAGTCCGATCAAAACACGAAATAGGGCTGGGGCCAGGGGCGCAGTTGTCGATTCTGTGGAGGATTCAGATGAATCGGACAACGACCACGTACCTTCTCGCCGCAGTAGGCGGGCGTTATCCAGAAGAAATTATGCAGATAACGAGGATAGCGACTTCGAGATGCTAGAGACGAGTGACGAAGGATCGTTGACAAGAAAGAAGAAGAAGAAACTGATAAAGAAAAGAAAGGGTCCAAAGCCAGCATATGGGTGCATACGAGATGTCACAGATCTATACGACTCGGACCCAGAAACAGCCCCACTCAGGGCGCATCGGAAGATTTGCGAGAGGTGCCGTCGCCAACCAACGCATATTCTCCTAAAAGGCAAGAAAAGAAGCAGAAAAAGGACCAGCGATGATCTTTCTGAAGATGAAGAGGATCATTCGACTCTTGGCGGTTGGGTTCGATGGTTCGTTAGTCGATTGGTCATCCTTGTGGTTTTTAACTAAATATCTTATGGTAGCCTAAAATGCTCAGTGGCTGCCCACTGGTCCTGCCTTGCTAAAGCTCAGCGAGATGAGATTATCAAAGCAGCCAGGGCTAAAGCGGATTCAGAGTTGCAGGACGGCGATGAACCCACTGAAAGGTTCATGACGCTGGATGCAGACCAAAGCACTGAATTTGTATGTGGTTCTTGTGCAAAGGGAGGCAATTGCATGTGCTGCAAGAAAGTCGCTCTGGTTCCAGAGAAGGTGGATACCGATCTTGAAGGAAAGGATGAAGCCAACTCCGAACTTGCCGTGAAGACCTTGGAGCCGTTGCGGGAGACTCTTTTCAGATGCTTTACGTGTAAGCGTATAGCGCATTATTCATGTCTGTCAATCAAGGACGACGATAATCTCGAGCCTGCAGAGGTTGCCGCCGTTTTTCAGGAGGATAATGATTGGCAATGCGCGGATTGTGTCTCTTACATTTTCCCGATAGACAATATCATTGCATGGCGACCTTCACCTTCGGACGCTGTGGATGCTTATGCAAGCTCTAAATCAATTCCAGACATCAAAGAAAATCTCCCTCGGGATTACCTTGTGAAATGGGTGGGGCGTAGTTATAGACGGGCCGAATGGGTACCGCATATGTGGCTAGCAACAACCCACGCTGCGAAACTCAAGAATTTCTATACTGCGGGTCCCAAAATTCCCCTGCTTGATGCTCCAATTGAAGAAGGCCAACCTTCACGTGCAATTGAGGATTCGACGGCCAATCCAATATTCAGCGCGGAAGCTTCCCGGGATGCGTCTGTTGAGGCTGAATCATCCAGTCGATCGGAAGACGGACCGCCTGCAGCATTGCCAGACGCCCTCTTACGAATCCCTCCGCTCTGGAAAACGGTTGACCGTGTCTTGGATATTTTGCTATGGTCTCCGGAAAAGTCGAAAGGTAAACAAAGAAAGTCCAAAGATGAGGTCGAAGATTCAGAAGGGGAAGACCTCACTCCGGAGGCGGCAAATGCTCTATGGGAGGCGTACGAATTTGGTAGCGAGCCTCCTACGGAATTTACTGAAACGACCGAAGAGTTTGAAAAGCGCATGGGCCGTAAAGTTGGTTTGGAAGATATAAATCGCGTTGTTTGGGCTTTCATTAAATGGGATGATTTGCCATATGATGAAGGTAATAAATATTTACCTCAATGGCTCATTTTATTGCGCTGTTAAACGTCTTTTGTCTCAGCAACTTGGGACTCACCACCTCGCTCAAGAACACCAGGATATTCAGCATTTGAAAAAGCTTTCGAGAAGTATTTGTTTTCGCGTTCAGTGCAGGTCAGAAAGTTAACAGGCAAAGAAGTCGAAAAGCTTGAATCACGGGATAACCGGAAGAAATGGAGCTCTGATTACCTTGGTGTGACAGAAGGTGGCAAATATGACATTGGGCAGAAGGATGGTCTATCGCTTATGCCTTTCCAGGTTTGTCACATCAATATTGTGAGTATCTGTCATTGATTATTGTGCCGTAGGTCGATGGCGTCAACTGGTTGTGCCGGAATTGGTTTCATCATCAACAATGCATTCTGGCGGACGAAATGGGCTTGGTGAGGCATATATGAAAATTTATACAGAAACAGCTGAGCTCACCATCCTTTTGCATAGGGTAAAACCGTTCAAATAATCACATTCCTAGGCATCCTAGAAGCGAGTCTTAAGGTCTTTCCTGCTCTCGTCGTGGTGCCCAACTCAACTATTACTAATTGGGTGCGTGAATTTGAGCGATGGGCGCCTCGGTTGAGGGTTGTTCCGTTCTATGGAGAGCAAAAGAGCCGAGAGATAGTCAAGAACTACGAGTTGTCACACTCGCATCCTGAAGCCGGCACAACTGGGGCCAAGTATCATGTTCTGGTGACGACGTATGAAACAATTACGGGACCCAAAGATTTCTCTACTGTCTTCAAGAAGACTCCGCGTTGGGAGGTCCTTATCGTTGACGAAGGCCAAAGACGTACGTTATATTATGCGTATCGGGAAGATGATTATGAGCGACAAATAACTGAATCGATTGCAGTGAAAAGCGACACAAATCTGATCTTTAAACGCTTGAACGAACTCAATTCCTGTCACCGCATCATCATGACCGGGGTAAGATATTGTTTACGACTCTCATCAATTTGAAACTCAAGTTTTAAAAAACTGACAGACGCCTCTCAACAATAACATCAGAGAGTTGTTCAACCTCCTGAACTTCCTAGATCCAGATGACTGGACAGATCTGGAGGGGTTAACAAAGGAATTTGAAGTATTGACTGAAGATTTGATCAAGGATTTACACGAACGCTTAAGGCCGTATTTCCTACGTCGCGTCAAGGCAGAAGTGCTGGATTTACCTCCGAAGGTTATACTTTCGCTTCCTACTTGATTTGTGCTGATAACGTGGTTCCAGAACGAAGTTATTGTGCCTCTTTCCATGGCCCCGCTTCAAAAGGAAATATATAAATCGATCTTGAGTAAGTCTTTAATGGTATTGTCTGTCTAGATTATTTTTAAATCTTTTTACTAGGTAAAAACTTGGCTGTGTTACGCAGTCTCACCGAAACTGCTTCATCTCGCCTAAACAAATCCGTCATAAATAAGTCTAACCTAAGAAACATGCTCATGCAACTTCGAAAGTGAGTTATCCCGTTCTTTTCCCTCGCCCGATTTGCTTATTATTGCGAAGATGCTTGCAGCACCCGTACCTAATCTCTAATGACATCGAACCTAAGAATCTTTCACCTGAGGATGCCCACAGCAAACTGATCAGTGCTAGTGGAAAACTACGATTCCTCAAACTTCTGCTACCGAAGCTGAAAGAGCGAGGTCATCGCGTTCTTCTATTCAGCCAGGTTCGTCTCATTATATTTTCTCGGGTATTTTGCCTTACGTTGGACAAGTTCGTAATTGGTTTGAATATTATCGAGGATTTCTTGCAGGGAGAAGGATACAAGTTCTTACGCTTGGTACGCCTTACAATCGTCATGTAGGAAGTGGCTCTTATCTTTCACCAGGACGGCGATATTAAGCAAGCCGAGCGACAGAAGGGAATGGATGAATTCAATCGGGAAGGGTCTGATGTCTTCATTTACATCTTATCCACCCGTGCGGGTGGTGTTGGCATAAATTTATGGAGTGCAGATACAGTAATAATCTACGACCCGGACTTCAACCCTCATCAGGTATGGGGTTAGTGCTGTATTGAGTCTATTGCTGAGCCATTTATCCTCCGTGCTGTCACATACGTCCAGGACTTACAAGTAAGTGTTGTATAATTGAAGACAGAAGACGGATTGACAACCCCTATAAATAGGCGATTGCAAGAGCACATCGGTTTGGGCAAAAGAAAACTTGTTTGGTCTTCAAATTTATGACCAAAGATTCAGCAGAAGGTGGATTACTTCTTGCAACGTTATGGTATCTGATCGTCTCACTCACGTGTCATTAGAACGCATCATTCAGACCGGGAAAAAGAAACTTGTCCTCGACCATCTTATTGTTCAGAAGATAAATGATGATGATGATAACAACGACGTCCAGTCGATGCTGACCTTCGGCGCGAAAGCACTATTTGACGAGACCAATGATGAAAACCGCGATATCAACTGTAAGCTCATCTTAAATCAAATGGCCGTCCATACTCATCAGTTCTGCTTAGATACTGAACAAGACGTCCAGAGACTGATTGAGAAAACCGAGCTGGAAGGTGATAAAGTCGAGGCATCAGATGCGTCCAATAATGCTTTCGCTTTCGCGAAGGTTTGGTCCTCGCACAGAGACGCTCTTGACGATATGCCTGATGAAGTAAGTGACGCTGTCCAGGACGACTCCTGGGCACAGACGCTTGCCAAAATACAAGAGGAGCAACAGCATGAGCAGGCTCAAGAAAAATCAGGCCGTGGGGTCCGCAGGAAAGCCGCCCAGCTCAAGGTGCGTAATTCGCCTGCTTTAGCCTTTCCTTCTCCACCAATATGTGTATGGTACTTCAGACGTCGTATTTTGACGAGGTCAGTCCGGATAAACTTACTTCAAAAGGGAAAAAGAGGCGTCGATCGGCAGACTCTGACGATTCCGACGGCGAGTTCAGACTTCAGCAAAGGCATGAAAGTATCTCCGATGATGAGGACGAAGGAATGGATATCGAATTGTCCGATGTCAATCAATCATCTCGCGGTGACGTCGGGAATTCCTCTACAAACCGGCAAACCGACGCTAAAGTGACCGAAGACGCTTCCATACCGACCACAGCTCGTTCAATCAGACCTCTGTCCCCGATCCATAATGTGTTGAAAGACGAAGAATGCGCGCTTTGTTTCACAGTTCATGGGAAGGATGGGTGCTTTATGACCCAAAAGTCTGAAAATTTAGTTGAATATCGCAGAATGCTCTTTGAAAACAGCGATGACGAGGCTTATGAAGATAGGGTTCGCTTCTTTACTACCTACTTATCTTTGCGCGAATTGTCTCTCACGCCTTTGTAGGTCGACGCTATAAGGATTATCGACGAAACTCTGATGAAACGCGGCCATTCTCATCTAATCGCTGGGCAACCGTTGAAGCCTGTGAGGAAACATAGGAAAATGTCTGACTCTCTGGGCCTCGGTGGAGAGAAGGCATATGGAATCGCGCAAGGATACAAGACTACGGCAAGAAAGACTACGGCAAGAAAAATGCCTCACACCGCTGGAAAGCCACTCGAGGGTGAGGGTGCTCGCGGCCACATCTCATCATCTAGGCCCTCTACTTCTAGCCTTAGGCAATTCGTTCCTTACGATATAAATAAAGCTAAAGCCTCCAATGCTCATTCTTCGACTACGGCGGCAGTATCCTCGTCATCGGCTTACGCGAACGGATCTTGTGTTATTTGCGGTCTGGATTCCTTCCACATCCCAGCACATTGTCCATTAGTACGACAGGGTCCGAAGAGGTGCGCATGCCATCTACCATCACAGTATTGTTGCTCGAAATTAAAACACGCTTTATAGTGTTGCAAGAGTTCTCGCTCGACTCACAAGTGAGGGCGGGCATTCGGAAACCATAGAAAGTTTACGATACATTTTACGCAAGCAGAAGAAAGCACTAGCGAACGCTCAATTCGCTCAGCCGAGGCCTCACGCTGCGCCCTCTTGACTGTCACATCTAAGTTGTAATAGTACATAATTTTTATTGTAGACCTATCATATCGTCATAGATCTTTTTTTTGCTCTGCTTTTGCTTTCGCTCTGTTTTCTGCGAGTTTAATCCCATGTAAATTATTGTTATCTATCTGTTTCATTCGTGAGGTATAGTTCTTTTCGAATGTTAGGTTCTTTACTCGTTTATACTCTTACATCGCATTATTTAATGCCACTTGTATGAGCTAAGGGACGTTCCTTTTATGCTGTGCGTTGAATAGTGAAAATCATTCTGTTGAGGCGTAAGTTGGATTATAAGTATCCTATTAGGCGACTACCAAAACCGGAGACCCTGAATTTCGCGTGCGTCATCTCAACTCCCGTTCGTCGTGTCAAATAGCTGGGTCATTGGCTCTGCTTGGCCTACCATGGCGGTTAAGACGAATCTCTCTAGAGCTGAAGTCAGGAGGGTGTTCGTTACATCCCAATACACAACGAACTTCCGGCACTTGCTCCCGGTGTACAAAGGTCATATCAATAAGGACTCGGTATTCGACAAAGTCCCAAAGACAGTACCAACGAGTGACAGGATAAAATGGTGGAATATTGTACCTGGAGATCAGATACGAGTGATGGCGGAGGAAAATGGACGTGTTCGAGAGGTGAAGGGTATTAACAAGTTGAGCAACCGTGTATACGTCGAAGGTGACAACAAGGTATATGATTACCACCTTTATTGTCAGTTTCATTACCTCACTGCATTACTTTAGAGAAAAAACACCAGTCAGAATGACTTCCGGTCAATGATTAGACATCAAAATCCTCACAAAAATGTGCACTACTCTGGAGTGCAACTTTACCTTGGTCATTACAGTTTTCCTCCAGCACCTGGCTCTTCAACGAAACAGAATCTTCCGTCAGTTATTTTGACTCGCACTGATATGGCTTCTCCTAAGCGTTCTCTATCACAGCGTCTTTGCTTTACGACTAGGGACGTCAGAGCCACGTTGGGAGAACGGGCATTGGGTTTGGGATCGTTTTGCCACGGCGACATCTCCTCGTCTTCCTACTTGGGAGCCTGGTGTGCAGGAGAAAATTCCGATCCCGTGGCCGGAGCCAAACAAACCCCAGCTTCCAGAACGTGAGTTCATTAGCCTCTGATGAAAGGCTCAAATACATATATGACATTTCAATCTCTCAGCAACTAGAAACGACACAGCACAAAGTGTAGTTGCCGAAGTGACTTATGTCCCTTCTCGCCTGTATCGAAAGTGCATAACGGAGACCGCGCAACCGAGCCGTGTTGGAGAAGATGATTATATTCGCATGCTTCGGCACGAAGTGCCATATTCGCAAAGGTATCCTATGGAGATCTCTATTGCACGGGAGCTTTCCAATCCCCATTCACGCGTAAAGAAACGTCTACGTTATCTCGCAGCGCGGACCCGCGAACGGGAACTTCTGAAGCAATATGTGCAAGCGGAAGTTGCGAAGAAGATTCCTGGCCGCAGCAAACGCGAAGCAGTGGCGGAAGCGACGTTTAAATGGCGGGAGAAGCTGAGATTGGACCGGAAGGTGGAACTGAAGAAGCGCTGGGTGCAGCGGGGATTAAAGGCAAGGTTGGAGAGAAAGCGCGAACGGGCTGGGAAGAAGCTAGAAAGGGAGAAGAGGAAGCTGAACGAACTCATCCTGAAGGAAGCACCGAACCAGGTCGTTCCAAAAGCACGATAGCTCACATTTGTCTTCTTACAATATCATCGATATATTATCTCTTCATTTGCCTAGTTTCCATTACAAACTGAGTCAAGTTCACAACGAGTCTACTGAGTCAACGAAATTCTGGAATTCTACTATTAATATTCTTTGATCGGGCGTCTACTTGACTTCAAGTTGCCGCCCGCGGCTTTCTCACTTCAAGTTCTGGTTTATGTAGACAGCAGTGTCCGCAGTATGGCTCACTTCCTGCTTCAGTGCATACATGTCTACTCCCCCATCTCAAAAGCGTCGTAGGTCATCTACTCCTACAACTTCCTCGCCACCTTCTATGCGAGACCTTCCCGAGCTGCCAAAAATCACGGGTGAAGTTATACTCGAAACCTTCACGCATAGATCACTACGAGTCGAGTCCAGCACAGACCACTCCTCCGATAATGAGCGACTTACTGCGTGAGCATAATCAGTGCATGCTGGAGTCGTTCGACTTTGGACTGACAGGGAGTCTTGACATGACACTAGACTTGGAAACAAGGCTTTGTCGTTGGCGGTGATGAATGTTGTCTTTCAGAGGAGACCAATGGTCAACGCTGCAGACTTACCCGTACGGTATCAAATTGAGCTACTCCAGCTACTTTCTTCGAAAGCTACTAATTGTCTTACCTGGTAGACGGAATGCGACAAGATTCTGAGTGACGAAAACTTCAAGACTTGGGTTCAGCGGTATAACCTGCGGAGCAAGCTTCGCTACTCTCCTTCCGATGCAATTGACTTGACTTCTCCCGAAGTATGTCTTTGCAGACCCATATACTACTATTGTATGCTTATTCCTCGTCCATGACGCAAACTCAGGAAACCCGAGCGTTGTTCGAGGCGTATGTTGGCGCCGTTTTTGCGCAGTCGGACATGGGCGTCATTATAAGATGGATATCGCGTTTAGTGGACCCGAATTCGACTGCATCAGACCACGGAAACGCCGTAGAATATGAAGAATATCGGCCGGTGAAACGGACTCGAACTCAAACACAAACTAATGTCAAAACCGAAGATGCAACTCCTGAGTATGGTCTTTTCCCGGCAGTGCCGACTCAACCATCGGGATTTTCTCCAGACAGTGTTTATACTGGCGCGCCTACAGTTAACACATATGCTATCCCGGCTTCTCCACCATCGAAACAACCCATGCCGTCAATCAAGGTCACATACTTGCCTGCCTTCAACGAGCGGTGCTCGCAACGTCACCTGCGTGTTGACTACGAATCTAGCAATACTGGTTTACCGCATGCACCGCGTTGGGTCATGAAATGTTATGGTGAGTATCAGTAATCCGTTTCTAAACTTCGGTTGCTTAGTGTTTTAACAGTGAACGGAATTGAGAAGGGTCAAGGCCATGGAAATAGCAAGCAAATAGCTAAAGAAGAGGCTGCTAAAATGGCATACTATAGTATGGGTTGGGGAGACTATGGGAGACTTCCTAGTACGACCTTTGGCGGCTCCGAATTCACAGGCACGAATCATATTTCGCTCTTCCGTCTGGGTCGAACTTTTTCTAATCAACATTTTCAAGGTTGATGTTGGATTAGTATGTTACACGAACGATTTCTCCCGATCTATTGCAGAACATTCATCTCCTCTCACGTAACACTTAACGCCTCCGAAATTAAAGGTTCTGATCTTCGGGCATCCTGTATACTGTTTGGTTGAAATCATATACGTACGATATATACATACTTGTATGTGATCACGCCGCCGATATGCTCTGCCAGATCAGAACCGAACCAGTGTGTGGTGAGCAATCCTTTTAGAATCACGACGACTAAACTGGCTAACGGAAAAGCTCAGAGAAGCTGACCGCAGCTACACGAATAATACCCTAGCCCAAAGAATGCATGTCCGTAGCTTAGTATCGATACCGTCATCCGATAAGGACAATCGAGCTTTTCGATGATCACAAGGTCACAGTCGAGCGCCAGTATCGATTACAAGGCTCTGCCCGCAAGTACAAAGCTTCAGACTTCAGATGCGGCGGAGTTGCTTAACGCCGGGTAGCAGGAATATTTAGGATTCAACCATCAAGTACCCCAGGAGCTCGAGCTATCGAAGACAGGGGTGGAAGAAGCTGCTGCTTCAGTGCTTGACAGCCTGAGTCGAGTGAGAGTCCCTACGAAGAGCGAGAGAAAGTTGACAGTCCAGCACGAACGCCGGAAGAAGAGCATGCCCAAGACACAAGTAGATTTGCTTTTGCACATACGTCCGATCCCATCGTGACGCTCACATGACACGTAGACGGTGTCGGATGCCCTTTCTTCGCAATGCTGGAAAGAAGACGAGAGGCTTTAGAAGAGGTCATATGTCTAAAGCTTGCAGGACGTATGCGGCGCGCCTAGTCATCTAGACTGATTGCGATGCGGAGGATGATGGTAGTCAGCGTTCAAGAGATGAGTCATCTGGGCCGACGCAGGAGCCGGAAGAACTTCCCAAATCTCCTAATCCGGCTGAGAAAAATAGCCTACTAGTATAGTATTGTAAAGCACATCACGTGCACAGCCTTGAAGCCTTTTCATTTCATACACCGTCCCAATCCGCCAAACTCGACCTCCTCCGTCTTGCTCGCCTCCTTTGCTCAACTCCTCCGATCCCCTGCTCGTCGTCTGCGGCGATGGCAACGACCTCCTCAACGGCGCCTGCATCTCCTTCCTCCCATTTCTACGCGCAATCTCACGCGCCCTTCACGCGCTCCGACACGATCGACCTTACTGGCGATGATGACCTTCACGACAATGCGAGACAGATAAAGCGACCGCGTACCGAATTTGACGCCTCCGAACCTCCAATTTCTCAGTCTCCGACGCCTTCAATCGCAACGCCATCCCCTTCACCTGCAAACTCTCAGATTCTCCAAATTCCGAGGCAACAATCCCATGTTACCCTCCGCGCTACTCCTACTTTCTCTACTATGCCCGATATTCGAACCGGGGGCGCCTATAGATCTCAGTTTAGCGGCCCTTCCAACTCTTCGGCCTTCTTTCCGAATCGCCTAGTTCAATCCGGTCTAGCAAACACGAGCACCGTCATTACTGACTCCTTGCCTCGGCCTCAGCAGCAGCAGCTACCAAGACGCCAAATTATTGATCTGACGGCGTCTCCATCTCCACCACCATCCACAAATCAAGCTACGTTACCTCCTCATAATACACCGCAGCAGGGTTTGCACATGCTTGATGTGCCACCTAAGACTCCAGTCTGCATAGGGCAGCTGACTGTAACAGCTCTTGTCCTCTATCCCATTTCATATCTGGAACGTCAGACATCTCCTGCGATAAGCCCGACAGAGGTAGAATGGGCTACTGTGCGTCTGCAATACGATGCAGCCCTTAAACAACGAAATCCGAATGCTGAAGAGACGATTCATATTCGGACGCCTTCATCGAGGACTCCATCGGGGGAGGTTGTTTCAGGAGAAAATTTCGGGGTGGTCGAACAGAAAGTAGCCACTGTCCTCGGGCCAATGTTAGGAAGGGGTCTTATTAGATTGGATGCAAAAGTGAGACGAGGTGTTCCAAGTGTGAGTAATCCATCCTTCATCCTTTGATCAACGAAATCCGCATTTACTCATATCATTTGCTCGCAGCTACCAATTCTCCCACTGCAAATGCTTGTGCATACCCCTAACGGGAATATTCCGATCGTCGCTCGCTTTCTACAACAATCAGGTTTATTCCTGGACCATCCTCAAGAGCAATATTGGGATCCTGAGCGTATCCGGCATTTTTTGTATTTGAATCCGCACAATCCTCCTGAGGGAGGACATGCTCGACACATAATAGGCTCAAACAGGACAGGAAATTCCGGACCGGGGGGAAGCAAGTGGAATATGCCATCCGTTTCCGGTAAAAGCGTAGAAGTGCAAAGGAGTCAGGTGGACGAAGTATTCAAGAGCTTGCGGAGTGGGGATGAACTGGAAGAAACAGAGCCGAGTGCGTATCTATCTTCTGTACTCTTTTCACCTCTCATCATGAGGAAACATAGGTTCGGATATTGCTACGAAGTTATATCCTCACCAGAAGAAAGCGCTCACCTTTCTGTTGGAACGGGAGCGAGAGATTACCGGCCCGGATGGCAAATCTTCATCTCTGTGGCAAATGAAGAGGGGTATCGACGGACAGCAATGTGTATGGTACAACCTGGTTACACAGAAGGAGGTTGCCTCCGTTCCGCGAGAGTCGAAGGGTGCTTTGCTTGCTGATGATGTATGTCTTACGTGTTATCTTATGTCACGCTTATACGTATTAACTCGGTTCTCAGATGGGCTTGGGGAAAACAATCACTTGTGTATCTCTCATAGCTTCTACCTTAGCCAAAGCGCGCGAATTTGCTCAATTGCCGCTGTCGACCCCCGCTCGACCAACTTTGGAACATCATAATTCTGCACCTTCACTTTCCGCTTCGCATTTTGCCGGGAGCGTATGGGGCATGCCTGATGCAGCTGCAGTGAATGATGTGGCATCGGGAAAACAGAAAGCGAAGGCGGACAGGGAGCGGGATAAACTGGAGGCTGATTATGTTCGAGCACGGAGAATAAAGGTTAGAAGCCGAGCTACTCTGATCGTCTGTCCGCTTTCAACCGTTGTCAATTGGGAAGATCAGTTCAAGGAACATTGGGCGGGAGAAGTCCAAGTTGTTGGAGGTGGGGGTTCGACATGTGGTTTATCGGTGCAAGCCAATGTGTCCCAAATAGGATGCAGTTCGACGGGTGACGTGGAACAAGCACCTTTGTCCGATGGAATGGCAGTGTGTGAAGTCAATGATACACCTCAGCCTACTCCACCTCAGGGTAAGCTGAGGAAAGGTAATCCCCTCCGAGTTTACGTCTATCATGGAATTGCACGCCGTCCGGACCCCAACTTTCTCGCTGACTTCGATGCTGTGATCACCACGTACGCGACACTTGCGACAGAGTACTCGAAGCAGAACAAGAGCATTGCTGCTCAGGAGGCGGAGGATGACGACGATGGTGATAGTACAGAAGGAGCCGATCCTTCGTTAGAGACTGATGCGCACGGGAACCAGTTGATCCAACTTCCCATAGCGAAGAAGGGTGTTAAGAGAAAGAAGAACCCCGCTCTTTTCTCTGGCCTTGTCGAAGCGTCGAGTCCTTTACAAAGTGTACATTGGTTTAGAGTCGTTCTTGATGAAGCCCAGTACGTGTTCCATTGCTCTTCGTTTTTGTTCTTCAGTTTGCGTGTACTGAATGCATTCTCTTTGTAGTTCGATCAAGGAAACATCAACCGTGGCTAGTCGAGCCTCTTGTGACTTGGAAGCAGATCGACGGCTTTGTCTAACAGGAACACCTGTTCAGAACAAACTCGACGATGTTTTTGCACTCATTAAATTTCTTCGCTTGGATCCGTTCGATGATAAGGGCACTTGGCAGGAGTTCGTTGGGACACCGGTGAAGTTTGGACAACCTTTGGGTGTCGCCCGCTTGCAAACAATCATGAAATGTATCACACTTCGTCGTACAAAGGAGACGAAGGCGCGAAACGGGCAAACAATTTTGACCCTCCCCCCTCGACGTGACGAATTGCGATACCTCAAGTTTGATGAGCATGAACAGAAGATCTACGACGACTTCTTCAACGAGTCCAGGGCCGAATTTAACGAGCTTTCACACAAGAACGAAGTGATGAAAAATTATGTAGGAATTTTACAGAAGATTCTCCGACTACGCCAAATCTGTGATCACTTCGAGCTGGTTGAAGGCAAGGGCCCTTTAGAAACAGGCATTAATTACGAGGAGGTTGTCGAAGCTATCGCGAAGGAAGGCATCACCGTGCATCGCGCGAGTGCCATATTCAGTCTTATCCGTGACTCTGGCACCGCGCAATGTGTTGAGTGCGGCTGTGAATTGGGCTCGCCTGTCGATCTCACACAGAACGAGAATAAAATGGACGTAGACGGAGTACCGCCTGCGTCTGCGAAGCGTGGGCGGAAATTGAAATCCAACTCCCGCGCACCGACACGCCAAAGCAGTCCTGCAGCTATTCGTCCTGTCATGACTCGATGCCAACACTTATTCTGCATCCATTGCTTCCAGAATAACATTTTTTCGCAATGGCCGAACGTGGCCCAGGATGATACCCGCTCTTGCACAGCATGTCAGACATTGCTTACTCCTAGCGATACCGTCGAATTAAGCCCCGATTGCTCAATGGCGGATTTCTTGCCTAAAAGGAAACCTGTCAAAAAAGAGAAACGGCAGAAGGGAGTCAATTTGGATAATTTTCACCCGTCGACGAAGGTCAAAGCTTTACTCGGTGATCTAGTGAATTTCTCGCGTCTCAACCCGTACTCAGCGAACTATGATCCGGCATCGATCGAAGTGCAGATGGTGGACGAGAAGGGTAACGAAATTGATGATAATGTGGTCAAGACTGTCGTGTTGTGAGTATTGCTTATTTGTTTTTTCTCCAGATAGTGCGGATGTTTAATAAATACTTTTTGACAGCTCGCAATGGACAACCATGTTGGACAAGTATGCTACACTCTGTTTCTCGAATTCGTACAGACTTACAGTTATTCTATTTCTTCAGAATCGAGGATGCTCTTGAAGCAGCAGGAATTCGCTACGACCGCCTTGACGGTACTATGAAGCGCGATGATCGGACACGGGCAATGGAAGCCCTCAAATTCGACCCAGGTTGTGAGGTCCTGCTCGTTAGCTTGAAGGCTGGAGGCGTTGGCCTGAACCTGACAGCAGCCCAGCGAGTTTACTTGATGGATCCTTATTGGTAAGCCCACTCCGGCGTAATTTTATATCGTCTCTCATTTCATCGTAAAGGAACCCTGCTGTGGAGAATCAAGCCGTAGATCGCATTGTGAGTTTGGTTGACCTTCTGTATGGAATGCTTGACTCACATCACCTTTCCCTCAGCACCGCCTTGGCCAAACTAGGCCTGTCACGACTGTAAAGCTTATCATTGAGAATACGATAGAAGCCCGACTACTAGAAGTCCAACGTAAGAAGACCGAGCTGGCCAATATGACTCTTGGTCAACATCTCAGCAAAGCCGAGATTCATTCTCGTCGCATGGAAGAGCTCAATGAGCTTTTCCATGGTTAATTGTCATACTAATCTTTTTTCTGTACGCCCTCTGAGTAATCTGTATTCTAGCACGCAACCCGCTCGCATACCCTAACATGTAATTTTTCTGTTACTCTTCAAGATATCGGGTCAGTATTACACATCCCACTCCTGTCTCCGTGCTGTTCTCGTCATTGTCGGGACTGTACGTAGTTACTAGTTGCCTTTAGATTGCGATTATCTCTATTTATTATGCTTATGTTATGCGATTGCTGTTACATTAAAGATGAATATAATTGCCGCAGCTGATGTATGTATTATTGGGATATATCAATACGGAAGAACTGTTAGATCATAGCTTGCATGAATCAGACGGTATTATATTGGAAAGATTTGTCTTGTAACCACTTCAGACATTCTTCCGCAAGCACAGTCCCATGATCTAGCACGGCGTAAGTGACCGTAAGCATTAGGAAAAAAGCTGACTGTGGGCGTACTGATGCAATATGCGTGTGGGATCCCGTGCTCGCCGTGGATGACCCGGACAGAATGTGGTTCGTCAGCCATCTCACGTATAATTGCGCGCTTATTCTCCCCGACCCAGTCATCCTGTTCGGCGAGGTAGAAGTAGAGTTTGTGCTTGACAGCGTCTAGAAGAGTTATGTCGAGCTCTTTGATTGTCTGCATCTCTTCGTGAGCCATTGACAGACTGTTGAGAATTGACGCAGGGGATTTCAGGAATGACCAAAGAACGTCGAATTGTTCTAGAGGCCAATCTTTGAATAGACAAGCAACAACACCCTTGGGCAGTAGCTGTAGAAGTCTGGAGAGATTTGATAGAAGATTGCGTATAGGCGATCGAAATAACCACTAAGAGATTGTCAAATGCATCTATGACTTGAGATGAAAGTAACTGACAGCATACAGATAGTCGCCTGCCATTGGGTGTCCTGACAATATGTGTGATGGTAGGAAATAGCAAGAAAACGCTCGTAAACGCCTGTTGCCTTTCTTTCATGGCCTGGTCATCAATCCAAAGAGCGGAGTTAAAGACTGACGAACAGCTTTATGTAGATAGACACTAACTTGCAAAACGACCCAAGCGCCGACGCTATGACCTACGAGTACGAGATTGACAGAAGAGTCAAATATTTCCCGCAGTGCATCGATTACTTCAATGACAGCCTCTACCTGAGAATGGAGGCTACAATATGCATGAGCCGTAGGGGCGACTTTGGGAGAATGGCCAAGCATAGAATGCGCAAGAATTGCGATAGAGTTGTTTGAAGAATCGTGGATATGCTTGAGAAATGGAATATAGAATCCAGCCAAGCCCGGATTTCCTTCGTATACACAAGAATTTGAGAGGCATTGGCGAATATCTTAAGCACGATACTGCATTACCTGGTATGAATAGAAGAACGGTGGATGGTTCTTCAGTGATATTCGGCCACCATAAACAGTGCGCATTTGCATTGCCTAAGGTCTCAGAATGCCGAAAGGAAGCATCAATAGGCCCTTCCGACAAGGACGAAGTCGAAGCTACTAATGGCTGTAAAAAGTGTGGCAGTAGTGAAGCAGAGGACATGGTAGGAGGTGAAGGCGTGAGTGGAAGCGGCGCGACTCCGAGTCTCCGTGTCCTGTTTTGGTGCACGCGACAATCGTTGTGACGACGCGACAAGCCCGAGTCCCAAACACTCATCATCCTCTGCCAGTATTGCAGCTCTCTATGTCGAGAGCTCAGTTTCCATCGAATCCTTCGAGAAGAACAAAGTCGCCTGCTGCCTACGATGCGAATCCCTCGACTTTACCTCTTTCAATAAACCGACAGCCGGCAAGGCCGATGACACCAACTTCTTCCGCAGGTTCGGCGATGTCGCGAGGCTCGCCTGCCCGCCCAGCACGCTCAGACCTGAGACCCAGACAGATCTCTCAGTACTCTATAAACTCTGTCTCATCGCGCGGTATGGATCGTGATAGCATGGCCTACGATGTAGGGGGCGAGTCGAGGATGCCGGAAACTCAACTGCAGAACGATAGATCAGAGGATGGAGAGGCGACTTCTCCAAAAGCTCTGACAGCTGTCTTAAATGCGTTTCAACAGGCCGGTGCGCAAAGGAAGAGGGCCATGACAAATGGAACGCTTGAACGGGAGCGCGAGCGCGAGAGAGAATTGCAGGCGGAGGCGGAGAGACAGAAGCGAATCAAGGACAGAGTGCCGGGTAGGAGAGTAAATGGAAGAACCAAAACGGCTGGCGGAATCGATGGTATGTGTATGAGTTCTATGACGACGTCTTCGCGCTGACCATTCTCTCAGCTGTTCTTGACCGTATTCAGGATGATTGGGCCTTCGTTATTGACCCAGACGTATGTTTGCATACACATATACGATAATGCATAGCCTCATGGTTCCTAGTTCAATCCAGTGGACTTAGCATTGCAGCTTCTGGAAAGCTCTTCTGCCGGGAAAGATGTAGATTCGTTCCGACGAACGAAGGCCATGTTATCAAAGGCACTGAAAGGGTCTGTAGATAGTGCGTGCCTTTCTCTCTCTCCCGTCTCTACTTATCAATACGTGACTTTGTTTCAGAGCATTACCAGGCGTTTGCTGCCGCATTACCGCACCACGCGTACCTAATAACCCACTTGACGGCCGCACAAGAACAGGTTATCGAGGCTCGCACTGCTCTTCAGGAAGCCAAAGATGGTCTAGGAACCAAACGGACCGATCTCGTCCAACTATGGTCCCGTGGCCATACCATAGAGGAAATGCTAACACTTTTAGATGAAATGTACGTTCGTCGATTAACCTGAACTTTTCGACGCCTGACGTTATTTGTAGTGATCACTTAAGAACTATTCCTGATGCCCTAGAATCCCTTATCTCAGAAAAACGCCTGCTTCAGGCGGCAGTACTACTTGTAAGGAGTCTCAAATCAATCAATAAGGCGGAAATGCAAGAAATCGGAGCACTTGCTGATTTACGAAACTACTTGGTTGGCCAAGAAAACGTACGAGCCAAGTTATCTCATGTTTGTCATAACTAAACTAAGCTTCTTAACAGACCCTTCGTGAAATTCTGATTGATGAACTTCATAACCATTTGTTCCTCAGATCTTTCTGGTGTGAAAGCCGGTGGGCAGAATATTCGCCAAATCAACAGTCCTGTGAGCGTTTTCTGGGAACTTACTCTGGGTTATGCCTCTCATTCCTCTGAATGTGATAGTACCTAACGTCGAATACGACAAGGACGTACAGACACAGAATGACATTGACCAAAGTCCCTCCCTCTCTGGTTCTTCATGCCCTCCTCGCTTGAAGCAATTTTTGGATAAGTTGACCATTAAGCCTAATGAACCACCGCTCGATCTCAACGAACCCGATATCCGGGCAAGTGCTACACTTCCACGGCCATTTTCATCCGGATCGTTATCAAGCATGATTGCAAATGCAACCCGTTCAGACCAGCCGCGTAATCCGGAAAGTGATTCTTTCGCATATATGGAGAACCTCCTCGAAGCTCTTGCCGTGCTAGGCAAGATAGGCAGCGCACTAGATGTTGTCAGCCAACGACTGCCTACGGAGATTTATTCCCTTGTGGATCAGACCGTTGATGAGGTGTATGAGCGAGCGGAAATGAGTCGCCGTTCGACGTTCTATGCGACAAGCGTCCAAGGCCGTCCATCCAGTATTTATGTGTTCGCCGACGCCACTGGTCCTGGTGGATTCCAATACAACACAGTGGATGCCTCCTCTCTGCGACTTGCTGCCTTGGAATCTTCGGAGAAACGAACGGATCATGAAACACTGCGCGACTTCTTCTGGACTCTCTATTCAAAGCTGGACGCTGTGAACCAAGGCCTTCGTGTCGTATATGAGATTTCTAATCGCATAGGAGCGGTGAGTAGCAACGATCTTCGTCTTGTTTGCCTCTCACGATCTTCACTAGAGGCGAGAGTTCAAGGATTCTTCTGGAGCGAAACCAGGTGCACTATTTCCTTTGATGGAGCTGTGGAGCCCAATACAAGCCGAAGTACGTGTGTCCATCGAATGAACCATTGTCGGTTGATTAACTTCAGAGAAGGTACGCACCCTCTTGACTGATTACTTGAACGACGAAGCAGAAGGTGCAGTGGCTGGTCGAAATCCTATATCATCAATCAACGAAGCTCTCAGGGAATTCAAAAGCTACAGAGATCGAGCTAAGGTATGACTTCCCTATTATCTTAATCCGATATTGACGAAACTAACACCGAAACGACTCTGCAGCAAGTCTTTCGGTTTGCTGATACTGATGTGAAATCAGCCAACAAATCTTTGCGAGGGCACGAAGATGCCCTTTTCCTTTCTCTGCGTGATACAATGCCAGGGCTTGTACAGGGCTCTGACAGTGCCGTGCAGACTACATTGTCTAACCTGGGTACCGATGACCGTTCAATAGGAGCAGAGCATCACAGGCTACTCATTCGTCCTGACGCTTTCCATGTTAGCGTTCTATTCCAGCCCACACTAGTCTTCTTAGAACGTGTTTCAGAAGTACTTCCGTCCGGTCTTGAGTCAACGAGGGCGGCTACAGAGTTGCTAGATGAATTCGTTTTGAACGTATATCTTCCGCAACTAGAAGAGAAATCCTCGATGCTTTTCCATAATATCGTGACCGGCCATGAGGCTTTCCTCGTTGATCCAGCGTCATCGAGGTTGTCATCCGAGCCTTTGCTGAAGGTATGTTGTACGAACTGTCTGGTACACCTACTCATAGCTGTTATAGGCATCTACTCAATTAATGGCATTGATTAATTCCCTATGCGCAATGCTGCGTGTTACGCCCTTCCATAGGGAGAACTATGCGCGACTCATCCTTAGCATTATTATCCAGTTCTATCAACGATGTAGTGACAGATTTTACAATACTGTGTCGAGAGACAGTTTGGACTTAACGGAGTCCCGACTCTTAATCTCAGCGAGATGGGCACAACGAGATAATATATCTGCCTGCCTTATCGATCTTCTAAATACTGTAAGTCTCAGGCTTGTTGCCTCGCATACAGTTCTTGCTGAGGCCCATAATGATTTTCAGGAGGGAAATGAGAAGCACAGGCGAACGTTGTGTGATCAAGAGACCAGAATTGAACTTGGAGTCCTGGAAAATGCCACGATTTCGAAGGAAGACCTTCTAAACCCTACAAATGATTTAACATTCCTTGCCAACCTCTACCGAAGTATCGTGAGTATTGATAACCATCGAGTCCTACACACAGCTGATCTTGAGTTGCCCGATACAGTCGTGGTTCATCGAACAGCTACGTGAACTGCATTCCTCCGCTGAAGAGGTCAAGTCACCCGACACGTCAGCCTCTCCGACTATACCAATGCTATCATCGGCGCCAGCGAATGAACGTTTGCAACTTCCTCTATCACGGGAGATGGCAGAGTCAGTACCTACGATTGTGAAACTACGAGCCTCATCTCATCCTGTTTTCCCCTTTCAGTCGATTTGGAGCTTTGATCATGACATATGAACAACTCGCTCAGATCATCCTTTTCACGATCAGGATTGACATTCGTTGCCAGGTTATCCACTACCTTGGCACAGCCATGCGACACGTAGGATGCTTCTTTCTTTTGGACCTTAATCACACTGACAGCTAATAGGGGAACTACCGTATCGACCAAGAGGACGGAGAACCGGATCCGCACATCATTGACCTGAATAGCGAGTTAAACAAGGCAGACGAAAGCATTTCTGCTGCCTTACCGGAAAAACAGAGGAGGTGAGATCATTGAACTTCCTCCGGAAACTACTTACTAATTTCGTTAAATGAAGATTCGTTCTGGAAGGGCTGGAGACACTCATGGAGGAGCTTATTATTTCAAACTCTCGATATATCCGCTATGCAAATAGCCACGGAGTAAAGAAGATAATGCGGAACATCCTTGCTTTACGGCAGAACATAAAGACTTTGTCAAGCTGGTCTCCGGATACGGAGTTCTCGCGAGCAAGGGAGTTCTATGGTCTCTTTTCCTTAGGCCCCGAGGTCTGTTGACCGTGTATTCGATTTTGGCTGGTGACTGACCCTTTCCCTTAAGGCAATGCTGGATAGCATCAGACGAGAGAAAAGATTTAGATTTGAGGAATACCAGGCGTTGCTGAAGCTGCAGTGCGGCGTGGACCAGACGCTCAGAGAGGCGGATAGCAACCAGGCGACCGACCGCAAGTACAGCACGTACGTCATCGACCTCCATGGACTGGAATTGGAATACACGAACGGAGACCCGACCTCGTAAAAATGATCCTTAAACTTCTTTCTTTGACGGATTGTGATACCCTTCTCGAACCTAGACCAGCGGATAATAGTGCATTTTGTTTTGTTTTGCAATGAGTTCAAGGCCTAGTGTATCTTTGTCGTAAATTATTTTATTCTTTCTGTGCTACTATTTTGCCGTTCTTCCAGTTCTTGCGCATGTTCAATCCAAGCCATGTTATTCTCTCCTGCGAGTGGCAGTCGTTGTAAAACTAGATTTCTGGATAGTGCGCCATGCGGTAAAGACACATCGTATTTCCCCTTTACTCTTCCCGGACCATCAGGGGACGGATTTGCATCATACTCGTTCCACTGTAAGATAGGAATCCTGCTAAGCAAATATCGATGCCGCCGGCGAAGGAATTTAGTCGGTAGGGCGCTGCTGGCATTCATATTTTCAGACACTTCCCCAGACGCTACCTCCGATTTCAAGCCGCCTTCATCCGTCGATAACGTCTTCCGTTCACGTCTTGTTAAAGGTGGATTTTTGTCCCAGATTCCAGCCAATCGTTGTATCTCGTGCAGAATCCCGCTATCTTGAAAACCACTTTCGGCCAAACCTCTCTCGGGACAGTCTGATCTTCGGCCAGACTCTGTCACTTCGCTGATCTCAAGAGGAGGCAATAGTTTGCGAGTTTCGGTCGCAAAATATCGCCAGCGCATGTTCACTTCTCGCCGCTTGCTGAAGGGGCCTAAAAATTTGGCTTCTTTAGAGTCTGGATTTGCACGAGGTGGAAGAGTGGGTGGTGTCGCGAGATCAGTCTTTTTGAGTGGTTTAGTAGTACGAGCCGAAGACGAGGTCAAGAGCGCTGTGAGTTCTGGGGAATACGCAGGTGGGCGAGACGTTTCGACTCCGCGTATTATCGGCGGAGGTCTCTCTGCGGTTCCATTTCTTATATATGGCTTGAAATGATTGTAAGCAATGCCGTTCAGTTTATGACTATATTTCAAACAAACGTACGTCCAGGAGTTCCCACTTCAGCTTCCCTCGTCGTCCATACGCAAAGTCTAAGACTCGGTTAAATGCTTTACACTTCCCAGAGTTGGCAGCTTTCAGCCTTTTCAACTCCTAAAGTCTGTGTAACTAGTTGCGTCAATTGGAATATGATAAGGCTTGCCTTCTCAAGTCTCTTTCTCTTCGAGTCGGAGAGTTTGATGGTTTGTGAACTAGAACGAATGTCGGAACGTATGTCATCACGAAACTTCAGTCGAAAGAAATCGCTGCACAGAACAGTGAGTAGACCACACTTTTTATTTGAGCACGGACAAATCTTCACCGTAGATATCCGTATGGTAGCTTTTTCGTTTCACGCAGCAAGGACCTGTACAGGGACTGCACAGGGAGAGCGGTTTGGACAGCAATAGTCATAGTGAACCCGGATGAGCGTTTGAATCGACTTCAAGTTGAAGCTGATCACTAAAAATAGACGCCGGCTCTGGAAAGTCACTTCAAGAAGTTCGGAGTCGTCTCCTCTTCTTCGCAGGTTTACCTGCCCTCTTCATCTCTGTATCTTCTGCATTCATCATACTCAAAAGACACAATGGCGCTACCTACCCTTGCATACAACGCGCTATTATCTGTGCTTTGGTCGCGTTGTTGCCATAGTTCCAGACTCGGAATAACACTGGATGAAACCTCTCCAATCTGCTCGGACCTCTACCCCAACAACTATCCGGTGATCAGTATAGACTAAACTGTTCTCGAAGTCAGAGTTATGTTTAGACATCGAGACTAAGCATCGCTGGCAAGAACTCTGCCAAACTCCCAAACCCCAGGATCGTAAATCTGTCGAGCCGATGCGGCGGTGTTCTATTTGATTGTTTTTCTTCCGTGCTCCAAGCAACCTCATCAATTCGCCCGAGGTCATGACATGACTATGTCAGGCTTGGAAAACGCCAGCTCATTCAATAGCTCTCGCTAGCTCTTTCCTTGACGACATCACACTTCGGATGTACCGCCGGCTTCAGTTGGAAGCAGAAAGAACGCCTCTAATTATGCAATGACCATGTTTCTCTCGATTCTCAGCGCAAGCGAGGATCCTCCTGACTGGCCAACTCACGACAAACATAATTCTGCCAACCAGTAAGGCTCCTTTTTGTTAAGCTTATATTCTTCAGTCTCCTGTTATCAACCGATCCCGCGCTGACGTCTTTTGAGAACTCCAGTGAGGTTAAACATCGGCGTACTCTTTCTTGTCCTCCAGCGAGATCTCAAGTCCGCAGATCATCCGCAGAATATCAAAAGCAATTATTGCTCTCTATCTTAGCGCAATCACACTTTAAGATATGTCGTTAGTATAAAACCTGGTGGCAAGGAGCTCTCTTTGCAAGTCAAGTCAAACCGGCCAACTGATGATGATGAAGCTCGCTGCATTTACTGCTCTTCTTGCTATTGTACCCTACGCTACGGCCCAGGCATCGGTGCGTACGCATTTTTCATCTCACATTATCTCTTCGCTAACATGACATATAGGTCTGGAGCCAATGTACGTAGCCCATTTTCACCCATTTTCGTGGAAGACTGATTTCTTTGAATGTCCTGAAGGTGGTGGTATAGGCTGGAGTGAGTGTAGGTTTAAGGAGCTGATAAATTGATCATTGACATTTGGTTGCTTTTGAAGGTGGTGCCACCGCTTGTGCGACGGGCAGCGTTTGTACTGAACTCAATGACTGTGAGGAATTACAGTGGTTGTCTTTACCTCTGGTCGTTTGTCCTGAGTTTACTTGTACAGATTACTCGCAATGCATTCCTGGCACCGCCACTACTAGCTCGGCGAGCGGAACTGCTACTTCGACATCGGGAACTTCAACCTCGACTAGTAGCATAGCCTTCATGGGTGGTGTGAATACAGCTGGTTACGATTTCTCTGTTGTACGTGTCATTGTTTATTATTCATCTTCTCTAGTACTTCACTTACAATACACTTCTGAAGGGTACGGATGGCTCTTTCACGCCGCCTTCTGTCTCGCCGCCTGCTTCTCAGTACCAGCACTTCGCTAGTCAGGGCGCCAATCTATTCCGTATCCGTAAGTCTCAGGCTTGTAGATCATGGACGAACAAATTTTGATTTTATCTCGAAAGCATTCGCTTGGCAGGAGATGACTCCTACTGTCGGGGGAACGATCAACTCCACATTCTTCTCGATCTACGATACGACTGTTCAACAGGCGCTTAGTTCTGGTTCGAACGTCCACGTCATCATTGATGTTGTACGTCTCCCTCCTTTACTCAAGACAATCAACTGCCCACGATATTCACTACGTTCATAGCACAACTACGCGCGCTGGAATGGTGAGATCATCAACCAGGGTGGCCCGACAAATGACCAGTTCGCTAGTCTTTGGTCTCAACTGGCGACGAAGTACGCTGATAACGATCGTATCATTGTTAGTATATTCTGTCCACAGATATAATAGTTGTGCTGAACCTCCATCCTTCTAGTTCGGAGTAATGAATGAGCCCCACGACATCCCTGATCTCCAGGCTTGGGCTGATTCTGTCCAAGCCGCCGTCAATGCGATCCGCGCAGCGGGTGCGACTTCACAGCTCATACTCATTCCAGGCTCCAGCTACTCGTCTGCTCAGACCCTTCCTACTGAAGCTGGACCTTACCTTCTTCTGGTCACTGACCCGGCCGGAGGCACAGATAAATTGATCTTTGATGGTGAGTATCATCTTCTCCATAGCAAGCTCATATATCTATCATACTGGTTGTAGTACACAAGTACCTCGATAGCGACAACTCTGGGACCCACGCCGACTGTGTCACCGACAATGTTTCGGTCCTACAGACCCTTGTACAATGGCTCCAAGCGAACGGTAATCGTCAAGCTCTTCTATCCGAGACCGGCGGTGGAAACACATCTTCGTGCGAAACTGAGTAAGATTATGTATTGTTGCTTTTGAGTACCATAACTGACGCACAATCTTACCAGCCTCAACTCCGAGCTTTCGTTCGTGAAGCAAAACTCGGACTCGATCGTAGGCTTCACTGCCTGGGCTGCTGGGGCCTTTGACTCAACATATGTCCTAACTCTCTCCCCGAATGCCGATGGTTCTGACCAACCGCTCTGGACCGCCGCTAGTAAGTATTCTGAGTTACATCGACCACGATATATTGCACTTACTAATCATTACTTCGCTTACAGTCAAACCCAATCTGCCTTGAGGGCATTGAACGAAGATTCTTGTTTCTTCGCGTGCAAATTAACGGCAATTAGACTGTTATGCCATAGCACTCCTTCATCGTTATGGATTTGCCTGCAGATGTGTATTGAATGAAAAAAATGCACCTTATCCTCAGTATTTTGTTGGCGTACTACTGGTTACAGTCCACCTATGCGAATGACGTTCTACTTGCCAGCCTGACTCAATGCTCAAGAGAGTCGAAAGTATGCTAGTGAGGGCGTGAGAATATGGTAGTTTTTATGACTTGAGGCTGCCAAATCGGATCCACGGATGTAATTTCTCTTAACAGCCTTGACTTCCACTAAGATCCCATAGGACGATGGTGGGGAATATAGATACAATTGACCCCCACAAGCTAATTAATCGGGCCTACAGGCTCCGAAGAAAAGGGACTTGAACCCAACGGGTCTCGGGCGAGCAATCATAAATCGGAAATCTAAGGATGCTCGACAAGCGAAGGAATCTCGACTTGTATGTGAAGCCTTGAAAATTTGAAAGCTCTCAATTTGTTGAGGTGTGGTCTTTAGTACACCACAGACATCGACTCTACGAATAATTTACGGTCTGTAACGCAAGAGAAGGACCTTGATGAATTCTTGAATACCGCTCAGCTCGCAGCAACTGATTTCACTGCTGGTATGATGCATTTATCCACTGCCTCTTGTGACTTCTGTCGCTGACTTCTGACACAGAGAGGCACAATATTACTATTATCCAAACTCCTAGTGCCGGAGCTTCGACCGCACACAATCCGTTCCTTCTCACCGATCAGGAGGAAAAACAGACATTGGAGATACACAAGGAGAACAAGGCTCGACTGCGCGTTCCGAGGAGACCAACATGGACGCGAGACATGACGCATCACCAGCTAGAGAGACAGGAAAGGGATGCATTCCTGGAGTGGCGGAGAGGCTTAGCTCAGTTGGTATTGTGGTCTTTTCCCTCATTCAAATACTGAAGCCAAATTCTTTCGAAACAGACTACAGGATGAAATGAGTCTACTTCTAACTCCATTCGAGCGGAATCTCGAGGTCTGGAGGCAGCTCTGGCGTGTCATTGAAAGATCCCACTTGATTGTACAGATCGTAGATGCGCGTAATCCCTTACGTTTCCGATGCGAAGACTTGGAAACGTACGTAGCCGAGGTAGAAGGACCGGAGGGTGAACAAGGGTCTGGTTCGGGTAGGCGGAAAACTCTGTTGTTGATCAACAAGGCTGATCTACTGACTGCTACTCAGAGGTAAGCTCATAGCTCGTTTGTAGCTTCTTCTAATAAGCATCATTTCAGACGACAATGGGCCGACTACTTTGATCAGCAGAATATTCAGTATGCATTTTTCTCTGCGGCCAATGCTGTCGCGCTGCAGGAAGCGAGACGTGAAGCATTCCTGCGTGAACAAGAAGCACTAAGATTGGCTTCCCAGAGAGACGAAGAGCACGATACTGACGAGGAAGAGGATAGCGATGATCAAGGATCGAAAGAAGGTCCCTCCATAGCTACTAAAGGTGACGGACAAACAGTCGACCCTCTAGGAAGCCCGTCAGTTGAATCTGAGCCCTCAGAGGAGCCCACAGAGGAACAGGAAAACGGTCCGGAGAGCGACAGTGATTCAGAGGAAGAGGAAGAGGGAGAATTTTATTCCTCAGCTGAGGAAGATGCTGAAAGTGAACAGGATCCTCGAATAAAGGTACTAAGTGTACTGGAGCTCGAGGCTCTCTTCTTGCATTCCGCGCCCGATCTGTCCAGTATGTCAAAGATTATATGTTAAGTGTATTCCCCCTAATCGATTGCCCTTAGAGTTTGCCGATGCATCTGGCGCCATACCTCCGAAACTTGTCGTTGGTCTGGTTGGTTATCCTAACGTCGGAAAATCTAGCACAATAAACTCTCTTCTGGGCGAGAAGAAAGTCAGCGTATCGTCAACACCCGGCAAGACAAAACATTTCCAAACTATTCATCTTTCTCCTTCGATTGTTCTTTGCGATTGTCCGGGATTGGTATTCCCTCAGTTCGCGACGACTGCCGCGGATCTAGTATGTGATGGTGTTTTACCCATAGACCAGCTTCGGGAATATACTGGCCCTGTTTCCTTGGTCGTGCGGAGAATTCCCAAGGTTATGCTGGAAGGAGTTTATGGACTGTCTATACGAACTAAAAGCGCAGAAGAGGGGGGCGACGGAAAGGTCACGGCGGAGGATCTGTTAATAGCTTCTGCTAGTAGGTATTGTCTATCAATTGTCTTCAAAACTGTGCTAATCATTTGGTAGTTGCGAGAGGATTTGCTCGCTCCGGCCAAGGCAATCCGGACGAAGCTCGCGCAGCTAGATATATACTCAAAGACTATGTGAACGCGAAGCTCCTTTACTGTCACCCTCCGCCTGGAATAGTGGACACCGACTTCAATGAAGAGACTCAGGGCCTAGTGTTACGCCGGCTCATGCGGAAAAAGCGTGCACCGACCACTCGTGTGACGAAGAACGCCGACACATTCATTGATGCGCCTACAACTGGATCTCAGCCCCAGAGCGGCAAAGCACGAAGAGTAGATGAATCGTTCTTTGAAATGGGCTCAAACCTATCAGCTCGTCCCTTCATTCAGGGTGGTGTCCGTCATGGCGAGCTTTTCAGTAGAGCGAATGCATATCCTCATCAGAATGCCGTTACAGACATTGGTACACCGGTCGATGGTCGGAGAGCAAGAATAGCGGCTGTTCTGGCTGCTAACGGAGGTGAGTTACCAGGAAAGAGCAAGAAACATTTCAAGGGAAATAAGAGAGTAAAACAGAGAAGTGGAAAAGGATATGATTAAATATCACCTGTAATTCTTTTGGATAGCAGATCAACATGCTGTATTTTATGTCCGAAGCCAGGAATACACTACGAGAAATAATTGTACATCGAAACTCACAAGAGCACAATCAGTAGTTCCTGAACATGAACTGGAAGCTGTATTGTTTTGTGTCGTCATCCCAGTGTGTCCAATTCCATCCTCCCTCATCTTCATCTTCGTTTTCTAGTTCTCTGGCTGGGATACGGAAGGCTATATTCTCATACGGTTCGGCAGCCACCTTCACAAAGTTTAAATCCATGACAGTGCAACATAAAACAAAAACTTACGATAAGATACTGATAGGCTCTGTTTGGAGGCTCTCGCTTCTGCTCCCAGGCGCTCATGAATCGTTTCCTGGGTATCACACCAGGTTTGATCTGCGGCAGGTGGACTTGCACCATCATACCCTCTTGGCGTGTATCTACATCCCGCACCTTGGTCACCCTGTAGCCTGGTTTTCCGATCTTTAAGAAAACCTTCCGAGGCACGACATTTTGTGTAGGTGCAATCATTAACTGAGCATCCTTCATGTCGCGAGCTGCACGGCGCGCTAAGTTCGTCTGGTGCTTCTTTCCCTGCGTATGAGCCAGGTACGAGCCTTCGTTGGTGTGTAAAGTAAGACATAGACGACATTCTAGTGATCCAAGATGGTTGCGAAGTATGTACGGATCCTTCAGAGCCTGTTAGCAAATAATTATCAAAACCACGAACATGCTGACGCACCTTCGCAAGATCAATAGTCTCAAGAGCCAACTTCCTCAGCCGCTCTCTTCGGTCGACATTTGCCTCGGATGCACCTGCTACACCACCACCACCGAATTTCGAACCGACACGATTCTACAAATTTCATTAGAGTGAGTTTTTGGGGGGAAAACTTGTTTCAATACCCACCTGGTAGTCTAAATTATCGCATGACAAGTCAGTCTTCAAGCCAATTCAAAGAGAGATGATAAGTAGGCTGACCCATTTATTATAAGTTTATAAGTGATTGGCCGCAACGCACTTGTTCACTCTAAAGACTATGACAAGGAGTGTTATGTAGCCTGAACGGTTGATTCCAGTGCTCAGGGGCCATCCCGGGGTCCTAGTAGTACTACTGTCACATGACCATATTCCGATCACCAGCAATGTTTCCTTTATTCACATTATTACAGAAAGCCGTGAAGCTGTAAAAAGTCTACAGAGTAGTAGTATTGCATATTGGCTGCCTGTTTGAAAAGTCTTAGATTTTATATGTGCGCTATGATGTAGCTATGATTATTTTTGCTGAGGAAGTCAAATTTCAAGCTGGGTCTCGAGAATGCCCTGCATCCGATCAGCGTGAGAAATGCCTTTTATGGTAAACTTGCAAAGCCTTTTACGGTGATTGCATATAGTGAGTGGATGAACACATCACAGAATAAGTACTAGAAGGCTCAATTGTTATCCGTTTTCCATGAAACCAAGTGCACATTACTGCTGTTTTCATATTTATACGGAATCGCACATTTTCGTTGAGGCCCATGTAACGCTAAATGTGACGGCGCTAGACTCCGGATCTAGAGCACCGGGGTGATCCGAAAACAAGCGCCCGCCCAATTGGGAAGATTAGTAATTTCAGTTAATGAAAGAAAAGCAACAGAAATTTGAGTTACACAAAATCAGCAACAAAAAAAACACTGCAGAGCTCAGAGGTACTCATGACACCAGAAATAAAACCCTTGGGATCCAAACAACAAATATTTCATGAGCTCTAACATCTTTGGCTCGTGAGAAATCCGTCCAAGTTTGTCCTTTGACAGTTCTTAGTCAGGACTTCCCTGTGCCGAGCATCGGCACTGGTCCTCACGCTGTCACCAGGAGCTTCGACGCGAAATTGCGATTCCGTATAAATATGAAAACAGCAGTAAAGCTGTAGTTATTGGCTATCTATTAGGTTGACTTTATTCCCTACACGGGCAAAAATGTTTTGTCAAGGGCATCTTTTCCCTACACATTACAAAATCAGTCATAGTAAGTTATCTGTCTCATTACATGCAATCACTGAGCCCATAAAACTCTCATAAATTCACAGGTAGAAGACAAGTATATAGTTACTAAGATAAAAGCTTAAAAGGACCAAAAGTAATTGTGCTAAGATTTGTATAGACCAGACACTTCATCAGCTTGAAATTTGAGCACTTTTTCACAGTCCAGCTTAACTATTTTATAGCATTTTGTAGATCATTTAAATTTATAAATACAAGGGAGATATACGGTGAGAACATATAGGTCTTTTTTATGGAGGAAGTTTGAAGTAGGTTGTTAAGACGGTTCTTTTTAAATGTGCATTTCAATCAAAGAGAGAATATGCAAAATGCCCTTTTTAGCCTGTTTTCATCGAATTTTTGAGTGTATTCTTATAATTGTACTATAGCTAATGATACTACTTCCTTTATAAATAGGCAGTTTGTCTGATAGTATCTCAAACATCCTCCCTACAAAAAGAATCACTCATTGAGCTTGCCTACAGCATTGTAGAAGCTTGGTGATCGGTTCATGGGCGTGAGCGGATGTAGGGCACGTGACAGTAGTAGTAATATAGCGCCGGCGCCGAGTGGCAAGTACATATACAGTAGTACTACTAGCCTAGTAGTAAGGACCCCGGTTGTCCAAATTTTGGATCTGAGAAGCACCATATTCTACAGAGTCTTTCTCTCTTCTGCTTCTGGCGCCATCGTCTCCTTTGCATAATTTGTGCACCATGGCCGGAAGCAAAAGGAGTGCCGACTCTGCGTTAGCTCATAGCTCACAGCGCAAACGTGTTAAGGTTTCAGAAAATTCAGTCGAACAGAATAAGGCACATGTGTCGGTCCTACGGCCAGAGGAAGTCGATTTTCCTCGAGGTGGAGGAACATCGTTTACACCAGTCGAATACAAGGCCATCAGGTCTGAGGCCCTCAAAGAACTAAATGATGAGGTTGTTTTCAAGGTGAGTGTTATACGACATGCATATGTAAAACGAAGGAAGTCCTGATAACTCTACAAGGACTCCGATGCACAAAACAAATCCTCGAAGAAACGCAAAAGGGACAGGACTGCTTCTTCGAAAGCAAATAAAGATGGAAAATCTGATGCCCCTTCAAAAACCACTATCCGTATCGAACATCTTAACTATAAAGTGCGTCTTTGGATATTGCTGCAAGCCTTTCTCACTGAAAGTTTGACTAGCGTGTTGCTGTCGGAATGAAAGTACTATGCCAAATTATAGTTGTTTACCCGTTTACTCTCATCGTATCTCTGCCAAACCAACTTCTGGGCCACATTCCAATAACACACGTTTCATCCCAACTCACTTCGCTACTTGAGGCAGCTGAAGAGGGTGTTACCTCTGACCAAGAAGATTCTGAAGATGGAGAAGCAAAAGAGGGAGCACCTCCAGATCTAGCAGAGCTTTTTCGGCCTGGCCAGTACGTCCGAGCGGTAGTTTCAGCCGTGAAACCTACGGGAACGACAGAAGGAAGAGCTCTCCGATACTCCAGGGACGAGGCGGAGAAGGCCAGTAGGAGAATTGAGCTAAGCCTCATACCGGAACAGGTTAACGTTGGCTTGGTGAAGGCGGATTTGAGAAAAGGCTTGGTGAGTCATGAAAGTTTTAATTACTACATGTCCATGAAGTTGACAGAGTGGGTTCAGGCATTATCAGCAGCCGTAAAAAGCGTTGAAGATCATGGATACATCCTTGACTTGGGCCTCGCCGACGTTGCGGGTTTCTTGCATTATAAAAGTAAATCTGAGAATGAATCTCGGAGACGTGTGGGAAGCCTTGTAGATGTGGTTGTCGAAAAGCTTGCTGAAGACGGTCGCACTTGCATCTTCACCGCAGATAAGGATACACATAAAAAATCTCTGGTGTGTATACCTTGACTTCATTACCTATGCCTACTAAATGCTCTTAATAAAACAGCTGACGGAGATATCAAATATCTCTTCCCTTCCTCCGGGAACGTTAGTACAAGGCCTCGTTGTCACTTCGGTCTCTACGGGATTGGTATTGCAAATACTAGGCTCATTCGACGGTACTGTCGACCAATATCACTTACCATCCCTTTCGTCTAAATACAAAGTTGGTCAAAAACTGAAGGCTCGTGTCCTCTACGATGTAGTTGGATCTAGTCCACCTCAGTTCGCGTTGAGCTTGAACCCACACGTTATCGCGTTACAGCCGAAACGACGGAGCTCAGAAGATAATCAACTCATTCAGGACGCGTTCCCCATAGGGACGATATTGGAGTCTGTCAAAGTGAAGCGTGTAGAGCAAGAACGTGGTTTAGTTGTATCGGTAGATGACAGTGTGGAAGGGTTTGTGCATGTACGTCAGGCCACTACCACTTGTCTCAAAATACTGATTGTTATTAGATTTCACATGTTTCAGATGATCATGTTCCTTCGCTGTCGTCCAACTCGGGACTATGGAAAGTGGATACAGTTCATCGCGCCCGTGTGATAGGATTTCACCCTCTTGACGGAATTCTACAGCTATCCTTAAGACCGTCGGTTCTGTCGCAGAAGTTCTTACGGGTCGATGACGTTGAAGTAGGGGAATTAGTCAAGGGGACCGTAAAGAAGGTGCTTCCGACATCCCTATTTCTTTCTATAAACGGAGCTGTGGATGCGATGGTTTGGCCAAACCATTTTGCAGATATCCTACTGAAACGACCAGAGAAACGCTTCAAGATTGGATCAACAGTTAAATGCAGGGTATGTCTTTATCCGAATCGTCATTGTCATTTATACTTTAAAGCTAACGCGTCCAACGACGTAGGTTCTTTCCGTCGATCCCAATAGAAAACGAATTCTGTTGACAGCCAAGAAAACTCTTGTGGAGTCCGAATTGCCAATCGTGACAAGTTTCGATGATGCTGAAGCTGGCATGCTGACACATGGTGTAGTATGCAAAGTCCTGCCCAAAAGCGTGCTCGTTGAACTTTACAACAACATACGCGCTATAGTGCCCGGGAACGAAGCAAGGTAAATACTAAATACCGACAAGCCGTTGTTATTGACATCTATTACCAGTGAATCCGCTTCAACGGACCTAGCGGAATCATTTCCTATTGGGAAACCGGTGAAAATCCGCATTCTTTCAATCGATCGCGAAGCCGAGCGCATAGTAGGGAGTATTCGTCAAGCTTCGGGCGATTTTGCAGCTTCTATTGGTGACATTAAGTCTGTTGAAATCGGCCAGAATGTCGAGGGAATTGTTTCCGAGCTCCACCGTGAAAACGCTTGGCTTACCATCGAGCCTTCGAAAGCCAGAGCTCTCATTTCTCTCAATAACGTTGCAAACCACCGGGGGATCACCGTCGCCCAGTTGCGAACGGCCTTAAAAGCTGGAGATAAACTGGAGAATCTTGTGGTCGTGTCTAGGAACCTCGATAAAGGCTTCGTCATAGTGGCAAACAAACCGGCTCAGAATTCACATTCATCGAAGAGGAATGCTTTCAATCTGAATGATATCTCCGTTGGTTCGAAAGTCAATGGGAAGATCCTAAAGTATGGAAGGCATGGCGCCATGCTGAAATTTCCCGGATGGGTCACGGCTTCGTTGCACCCCACTGATGCTACGGATGACTACCAAAAAGGTGTTCCATTCCCTGCAGTTGGTACAGACTTGGAAGCGGTCGTTGTTGGGATTGACAGGACGAAGAAATTACTCACCCTTTCCACAAGACAATCGCGGGTTGACCCAGATTCAGAGGCGAAAGTTGTCGACCGAGAAATTGACAGCTTAAAAGACTTGAAAGTTGGCGACCAAGTAAGAGGCTTCATTAAAAGCGTCACGGACCATGGCCTATTTGTTAGTGTTGGAAGAGATATCGATGCTCGGGTGCAAATAAAGGAGATGTATGACGAGGTGTGTTTCTTTTCTTCAGTTTACTTAAGATGTTAACCAATTTGTAGTATGTAAAAGACTGGAAGAAGGGATTTGAAGCCAATCAACTTGTCAAAGGACTGGTTCTAAGGTAAGCTCTTCGAGGAAGTGAGACGCAATCTTCATCTTATTCTTTGAAAGTATCGACGTGGAAAGCAAAAAAGTTGAGATGTCATTCCGATCAAGCCCCGGAACAACATCTCCTAAACCTGGAGCTTCATTGGGTGACCTTGTTGAAGGTCAGAAGGTTGATGGTATCGTCAAGAAAGTGGAAGACTATGGGATCTTCATCACTATCGCGGGCACGAAACTATCAGGATTGTGTCACAAGTCGGAGGTGCGGATGCTCAGTCTTTTTGCCTTCAACTTGCTCAGAGCATTTCCATTTCAGGTTGCTGACAGCAAGGACGCTGATGTCAGCATGGCTTTAAGGAACTTCAGAGAAGGTGATAAGGTGAAAGCTGTGATCCTTTCAATTGACACAGAGAAACGCCGTGTTTCACTTGGCCTAAAACCCTCTTACTTTGCCGAAGATGACATCGACGCGACGAGTGAAAACGAAGACGTGGATATGGATTCTGCAGAATACAATGGACAGATCGACAGTGTCATAAACGCTATCGGTCAAGCTGAAGAAACCGAATTGGATATCAATGAGGATAGCGATGACGAGAACGCTATCGTCATCGAGTCTTCATCCACCCGTTTTCATCCCGCTGTGGCAGACTCAGCGCCAGAGCAGGCAAAGTCTGAGACGCTAGCGCCAGTACTCTCGCTACAAGGGTTCCGATGGACTAACGATTCCATACCTGAAGACGACGAACCAGGATCGTCTTCAGACGAGGGTATTGATAATGAACAGAGCAGCAAGCGTAGTAAGAAGAAGGTTATCGAGAAGGACCTTACAGCAGACATGCATACAAAACTTCCGGAATCCATCACCGACTTCGAGCGTCTTCTTCTTGCGTCACCGAATTCTTCCTACATGTGGATCCAATATATGGCCTTCCAACTCCAACTCGCTGAGATTGACAAGGCGCGAGAAATTGCAAAGCGCGCATTGAATGCTATCAATATTAGAGAAGAGCAAGAGAAGCTGAATGTATGGATCGCTCTACTCAACCTGGAAAATACGTATGGGACGGAAGACAGTCTGGATCAGACGTTCAAAGATGCTACGCGGTACAATGACTCTAAGACTGTCCATCTGCGACTTGCGGCCATTTTAGATCAATCCGGCAAATCTGAGGTATTTATTTCTCATTAATCTCAAGTCACGGCTTATATATTTTCCTCATAGAAAGCCGAGGAGCTGTACAAACGTACGTGCAAAAAATTTGGATACAGCTCGAAGGTGTGGACTTTGTTCGGTGAGCATTACCTTCGAAGAGGTTTGCTCGAAGAAGCTCGCAAACTTCTCCAAAGAAGTCTGCAGAGCCTAGAGAAGAGAAAACGTGAGCTTCCATTTTTGTAAGTAGACGAGAAGTTGACAATTGTGTTATTATATGGTCTAGATTTGAAGACGATCTCTAAGTTCGCTCAGTTAGAATATAAACTTGGGGACCATGAACGGGGCAAGACAATTTTTGAAGGGATTGTCGATTCGCACCCGAAACGATGGGACTTGTGGTCAATATATATCGATATGGAAGCTGGTGAAAAAGACATTTCTAGCGTTAGGCAAGTCTATCCTTCTAAGTAAGAAATAGTCATAGCAACTAATCATCGAACAGAAACCTGTTCGAGCGCGTGCTGGCGAACAAGATGACGAGCCACAAAGCGAAGTACGTTCTTCCATCTGTATTCATTTCTTCTGTCGATCTAACCCATTTGCATGGGCAGATCGTTCTTCAAGAAATGGCTAGAACTAGAACGTCGCATTGGCGACGATGATGGCCAACGGGTCGTGAAAGAAAAAGCTATTGAATGGACGCAACGGACAGCAGCTACGTCAGCCTCATAATGTTTTCCGGCGAATTATCTTGCACTCTCTGCTCCCTCTATCTCACCATCATCATTGCTTTCTGTAATCAGTCTGTATAGTTGGGTTTTCCAGTAATCATAATCATACACTATCTCGTAAGGGATCGGAAGGAACGCAGCGTAATGTGCGATACTGAATCCGGAAAAGTTAAGTATATTTAGAAGAAAACAAGCCTTCATAAGGAGGGACGCCAAAGCAAATAATTATACTTAGTAATATCGAAGAACAGGAAGATGACTGGTACCGTAAAGTGATGCAGACGGGAAACACAAATGAGTGGATGCGGTATGTTGAAAGAGGAGGAAATGAGTATATATACAAGACGAACAAGAAACAAGTCACTCATGATCGTGACCTTGTCCGTTGATGTCCAGGTATTGAGCGATCTTCACTTAGTGGGCGTCGACCACCGCTTTGTAGTTGCCTCTGCCAATCGTCCAACTCATTTGACAGATGTTCGAAAGCGATGTCGTTTTCAAGACTTGAGCTACTCGCTCTTCGATCCAACACATCCGACAACGGCCTATCCCGACCGAAGGCAGACTGATCGTCTTCCAGGAGCAAGTCGATTTTTTGAGAAAGCTGCTCGTTTTCCATTTTTAAATGTGTGTTTTCGGCTGCAAGACGTTCCAACGTGGACTCGTTCTGGCCAGATCGCACAGCCGATAGGGAAGACTCTAGTTTTTGAATATCTTGCTCAAGCTCTTCGATCTGACTCAACCGTTCATCGGCCTCTCGTTGGGAGGCAACGAGATTGCTGCGCAGATTTTCGAGATCGTGTTCCATGGAGTCAACACGCCTCCGCAGGTCTCGGTTTTCTGATGCGAGACGTTGGTTTTGGCGCTGGGCATCAGCAAGTTGAATTCGGACATTGTCGTGGCCATCGTCCGACTGTGGCGTATTCCGTCCATTCACTGCCCGAATTCGGGAACCACTCTCATTACCTGACCCGCCCTTGGATTCTGAGTCAGACTGAAGGGTCAGATTAAGAGCCTTTTGTCTGCTGAGCTCCTCCTTCATCCGACGCATCATCTTTTCTGTGCCCCTGCAAAAAGAGTGTGTAATTAGCATCATTGGAAGATTCAGCAACTGATCAGTAAATCCTTACTTGACATACTTAACGGCTAACTGATAGTCGTCCTCCATTTGTTGTAGCTTCGCCTTGTACGACTGTTCTGTCTCCACGAGCTTCTGCTCAGCTTCGGCGGCGCGCGCTTGCCATTCGCCTTCATCGCTCTGATTCGAGGATGGACTGTGGCTGGAACGTAATCGCTCAAGCTGATTACCCATAACCTTCGTTTGAGCTTCTAGTTCATCGCGCCGCCTGATCGCTTGCTCGAGTTCCTTTTCCATCTCATCTTGAAGACGAGCACGAGCTGCAAGCTTGTTTTCAAGTTCCAAGACTCTCGCAGGGGCCTCTCCGATCTTGGTTTTGAGGTCGTCTTCGTCCACGACCTCGCCGCGATCTGCGAAGTAATTGCGGAACATGCCTAAGCGAACTTCTGCATCCGAAGTTCGCTGTCTATATTCACGAAGTTGCGATTCTTTGACAGCTAACTCCTTGCGAAGATTGCCTGTTTCAGACACAAGATCCTGTAGTTGACTCCGGATTCCAGATGTTTGGGCCATCATAGTCAATTGTTCTCCTTCGAGAACACGGATACGCTTCCTGGCGGATATGAGTTCGTGCTGAGCCTCCTCCAAACGCTGACCTTCTTCCTTCAGTAACTTTTGGAGAGATGCAGTCTGATCTTCCATCGCCTGGATCTTCTCCTCATGAACCCTCATCGCGCGATCATCATCTGCCATGATCTCCTTGTGAATATCGAGCATTTCACCAAGATTTCCGGTAGTCAGAGCGCGAAGAGCATCTGCTTCCTCACGTGACCGCGCCCAGGAGTTTTCGGTATCAGCAAGCCTTTGTCTGACCGATTCAACCTCTGCAGTACGAGACTCTAGCTCGATCTTCGCCTCGGTTAAGTCTGCCTCGAGATCCACTATGCGGTCGCGAGCTTGCCTCCACTGTAATTCCATCTCCTCTGCCCTCGCCGCAGTTGCCGTCATTGAACTTCGAGTCTGCTCTAAGACTCGAATGTGTTGATCCTTCAAAGCCGTCAGCTCCTCTAGTTTAGCGTCTAACGCCCGGCGCTCAGCCTCCAATAGGTTCGCCTTCGATGTATGTGTGATGGATCGTTCTTCGTGTTCATGCAATGTAGCCTCAAGCTGGTCATGACGGTCCTGTAGGTCTGCATGTTCACGCATTGTACGTTCATGGGCAGCATGCAACGCATCCGAACGTTTCGATGCCTCAGCGGCCCGCGCTTCGGCATGTTCGGCGACCTGCGTCTTAATCGCAAGCATGCTACTCAAGTCTGCAATCTGCTTATCCTGTTCCGAACGCTCCTTTGCCAGTGAGGCTACTTGCCGCTCTAACTCTGTAATACGATGTCGATCAATTCTTGTCGCTTCGTCCATAGAGTTATGCTCGAGTGCAGAGAGCTTCGCACGACAATATGCAGCCTCTTGGACTGCGGCATTCTTCTTGAGCTCTAAATCATTGCATTGATCTGAAGCGTTGTGGATCTGTAAGGCAAAGTCATTCTATATTTTTGCTATTAGACCTTGCATAGATGAGGCAAATATAACATTTCGTACCTGGATACGAGCATGGTCCTGCTTCACGCGCAATATGATATTCACAAGACTCTTCATGTCAGTCTGCTCATCTCCACTCGCAGGAGTACCTCTTCCCAGGTCGGTGAGATCAACTTCGGAATCAACGAGCGTAAATCCAGCGTGAGTAGCACTTTTCAGAGCCTCGCGCATCCATTTCTCCCTCTTCTTCATCACCTCCATTTCTGCCTCCTTCAACTTCAGATCGCGAATCAAATCTGCAGTAATATTACCGGTTGAACCAGGACGGACGACTCCTGTACCACCATCTCCATGTGAAGAACCGTAGCCGTTTGTCAGTGGCGACGCACGACCGGTCGAATAAAACCCATCGACAGGTGGCTTGGATCGATCGACAATCGGCGATGGACTTCGCGCGGCAAGTGCAGCGCGTTGTAAGGCAATATTCGCCATGTTTGCAGGCTGCTGAGCACCTGGTGGTACACCGTTCATGTATGGTTCCCCTTGCGGCGACATTGAGCGCGCGGCCTCCGGGCCTTGACTAGGTCGGCTTATAATAGGACTCTGCGAGCGAACGACATGTTCCGGAGAACGCGTACGTTCGCGTACTGCAGCAGCCTCCGCTCCACTGTCAGCACCGTCCTCAGCACCGAACAATTCTTCCCCGTCACGTCGTGGCCGCAAAGGAGCCTTTCCCTTGTTACCGGCGACAGGGAAAGGCGCATTCGCAGCAATCCCGTTTATTGGCTTCACATTTCCACGCTGGCCAGGTGGCGATATCGCGCGACGTAGCTCTTCCGCATCGGGAACAGGGCGAACGGTAGGGGACATCGCCCGCTGCGCGCTGACACCATTGGGTTGTGGCTGCCCTTGCTGTGGCTGCTGTATCGGGGGTGAGGGTTGAGGAGATACCTGGCCAGCACTTGCGGAAGGCCTTCGCGCAGCCGCTGTGGTTGCTGCTTCAGGAGGCGGAGGCTTACTCGGTTCTGGATATTTGATGTGTTCTAGTACGCAATTAAAGTTGTCAGGAAAAATTATAAACGTTATCAGCTTGACTGAGAGCTTACTAGTATCTAAGACGTGCACGATCGTTGGGTCATCCAATTGTCCCGGAGCGGAAGACTCGCCACCAAGGACGAACACGCGTGTACCGACAGCAGCCATCGAGTGGCCTGATCGCACAGTCGGTGCAGGACCCATGTTTTGGAACATATACCATCGTTGATCTGAACAAAAGATTTGCCGAAGATGATCAGTAGTCCATATCACTTCTGATTAAACAAATAGCCGCATTTGGGATAGCGGCTTCCTCAGGATCAAAGATAGCTGGGAGAGCGGGTGCAAGGACGGAAAACAAAAGGTAATATAGCGAATTACTCACTCGTGATCTTGAATGCTGCAAGGTCGCCCAAGTCATTACCATCGACACCTCGTCCACCAAATATGTATATGACATCGTTCACAAGGGCTGCAGCATGCCCTTCTCGCGGACTCGGAATAAAGCCTATGCATTTGAGCTCAGCCCACGTGCGAGTATTGGTGTCGAAAGCCCAAGTATCGTTATAATGGTACTGTGAATCTGTACCACCGAACCTGTAAATCGATCCAATTTAAGCCGGTTGTTAGGGGAAGGGCAACAGAAATGGAAGAAGTCGAAGTTATCTAGCGCGAAGCAAGATATCATGGAGAACTAGTGGAATGGATGCATAGGGAGAAAAAGCGAAAAACCATACGTACACAAGGATTCGGTCTCCATAGGTGACACAAGTGTGACCTGTACGCCGTGCGGGGCCATCGCTGGAGTTCGCCTTGACACACTCCCAGCTGGCTTTATTTCTCACTGTATTGATTTCTTGAACAAAAAATGTAGCCGTCATTTGAGACTGAATACGCACAAGTATTGAGGTCAAAAGCCCAAATGTCGTTGAGGAACTCGCCATCGACTTGTCCTCCGAAAACATAGAACTTTGTGCCAACCATGGTTACAGCATGGCCATATCGACCGGCTGGTGCGGGGCCATGTATTGCAACTCGTGTCCATTCGCGTGTGACTACAACATCGTTAGTAGTTGGTCAAGGGATCAACATCATGATTGGATTGAAAACTTTAATGAAAGAAAAAGCAAGAAACCCTATCCAAATGAACAAAGAGATGTAACTTACCAAGGTTTAGGAGGTAAAGGCCATCATCTTGCGTGTCGCTAAGACCAGGGCGGGTGTCCGATTTCGTGTCGCCGCCCCACACGATAAGCACACTGCTTACAAGAGCACTCGCATGGCCGACTCGCGGAGAAGGCACCTCACCCGCCGTCTGTAAGAGAGTCGCGGATAGCTCGCGAGTGCTAAAGCTGTATAGGTCATTGCGAACACTGTCTTTAACAAGACCGCCGAAAAGGAGGAGTTCCCCGTTTGCGGTCGCAACCGCCGGCAGGGAGTGACCATATCGCGGGAAAGGTGATGGGGATGGGGATGTCGGGGGCGTCACACCAGGTTTGGGCAGGAGAGCAGGGGGCGGGAGTAGTAGTCGTCTGGTCGACCACGGGTAGGCGGGAGGTTTGCTGGGCTGCGTCTGAGCCGGGGGTACGGAAGTGGGACCTGGGGCTGAAGGACCCTCACGCAAAACTTGCTGTTGCCTGCATTGTTTGGGAAGGCAACACGACAAGATTTATGTCAGAAGTTGTACGGACAATACATTGTGTTGATTCATGAATCGGAATGTTGTAAAAAAGAGGAAGATGCTGTACTGACTGCGTGTTCATATCGCGCTCGCGCTGTTCCCTCTCCCGTTCTCGCTCTCGTTCCCTCTCTCTTGCCAACTGTTGTTGCTGTTGCTGCTGCTGCTGTTGGGCGAGAGTCTGCTTTTCAATACCATCCTTGGTCTGAGCGAGAGCTTGGCTAGCGCTCTGGGCTACGGCGACGTTGCTGGCGGATGCTGAAGGAGCATGGTTGTTGGTCTGTCGCTTCCTGAAGAAGGACATTCTCCGAACACGGGTGCCGAGAAGGAACGATATGGCTGGTGGGTAATATTTTGGAGGAGTTTTGTGTTGGATGAGGAGGGAGGGGGAGGGAGCGGCAGACACGAGGCGAGCGCGATGGTGGACGCAGGCCTTGAAGATATTGCGACGAGGATAGCCAGCTACAGTCGACACCTACTCCGTCGCCATAACCGACAGATGATCTCGCACGGCACCTCTCCTGTTGCCCTTTGTTTGGCCACCTCTCTTCCTCTCTATTTCTTTTCTTTCCACATTTATTCTGAAATACATCCTTCCACATTTTTTCACTACATAGCACCTACGCGACATTACATTATCGATAACATCTATATCACCTCGCTCAGGCCAGAGTCCCAAGTCTTTTGCGGCCGATTGCATGGCAACCAGTCTCATATGGGGATCGACGCCCCTGACAGCCTCTCCGCGCAAAAAAGTCCCTCCTCGATGCACCGGATGCATTGCTATTCGTTCCATGTGATGATAGATTCTGTATCCTCTGTGTCATGATCCCTCTTGCGGTGCGTCATGAGCCTCTCGCGGGAGGGGTACAATCGATTGCATTCTGCATAGATAGCAAGTACGCGCATAGGTTGAACACAAAGCAGTGATGTCAGATCGGACTTGTAGTGATGTATGCATTGAGGATGATAGATCGTAGGCTGGCATGCATACGCGAAGATGCGGAACGACATAACTTTCGCATCGGCATCCTCGAGAACGAATACTCACTCGCATATGCGCATATATAAATAGGTGTTCTGTCAAGCATCACCAACGCGCGTGGGCATCATCAAATAGAGAATGGACGACAGAATCAACGACCAAGTCGCGCGCACAGATACAAGTAGAACGCACTCGGTAGGATTTGTTGCGCGTCCGACGCCCGAAGCTATTTGACTGGGCGTTGTGGAGACTTGTCAGTTGTAGCACATTGGTGATGATAACATTGATTATTTCCGTGATACTCGGTGTGAAAGGAAGTCAAACGAAGCAAACATACTATCTTGAATTGCAGGGCTAGATGGAAGTACAGATGGAAGTACTGGATGGGATGGTTGAGGCTGGGAACTCATATTGAAGGATGCAGTACGAGGACAAGAAATGTAGGTAGCCTTGCCAGTGCCAGGTACTTACCGTCTAGCCAGTGTGATTACGTCATTGCTCTAGACAGGCTCGTGCTCGACGCCCTCATCGTGGCCGATGGACTCTCCAACGTTTACGACAACGAGCAATGATAGAAACAGCTCAGAAAGGCCCCGCACCCCATTGTCTTCCAGGCTTCAAGCACTATTTGCCAACGACGGCTCAGGGAGCAGAAACGCCAGCGGTAGCTCACTAGTGTCCTCAACAGGCGATGAACACAGTCCTCGCTCAAGCCTCGAAATACGGTCAAGTGCTCAGGAGATCAAAATGTGGCGATCTCGAGCTCAACGGAGTAGCAGCAGCGCTTTGAACAATGTTTCAAATGTTCTTGACAATCCACGCTTCCAGTCTCCCAAACGCACTTTGCCAAATGCACCTTCCTCTGATTTGCCTGTTCTTCGCTGGTTCGGCAAAGTCCAAGAACTAGCTGGGACATCTGAGCCTATAGCTGGCCCCTCATCCACCCCCTCCTCGTCACCTTCCACCCCTCGCTCGGCTTTGCGAGAAGCTCTTGAGGACGATATTATCCTCACCCACTCCCCTTGGCTTTCCCCGCAATTCGATGCCATTCACCCTACACGCCCTCCCCCCGTGCAACTTCCCCCATCTGCAGTCCACACTGGTCGAATACCTATGCTATGCTCCCCGCCCTTCCTGGATTCCCTAGCGCGCTCAGCTCTTCCAACCGCTTCTGTAACACATCCACCACCAGTCTTCAGGCATCCCTCCGGACATTCGATACAACGATCGGAGACTGAGACTTACATTGACGTCGCTCAGTCTCCTCCATCACGAACATCTTTAGACACCTTACGATCGTTGAGAGACAGAGGAATCACAATAGCACCCGGTCCACCCGGCTCAAGTGGTGTGCATTCGCGTTCATTTAGCACAGGTCCTTCCCTCGGACCTACGAGGTGGTTCTGGAATAAGGAGCTGAAGGAAGATGTCGACCAGTTGCTCGATGAGACTGACCAACGAGATACATTAGAAGGCGAACAGGCCCATATCCGGCAGAAATGTTTGTCTCACTTCCGCATTTATTTCCCCTTTCCGCATTTCACCATTCCCTTGCATTCATTGTTTGTTAATTGCATCTCTCCACAGATTTCGCTCCAAAGCACCCTGTTGTGTTCTGCCATGGCCTGCTTGGATTCGATAGTGTCACAATTGGCCCCGCCATAGCGCAGGTCAGTGTTGCACACTGGCGGGGCATCAAAGAAGTACTTGAGGCACGAGGGATCGAGGTGTTTGTCACGCGAGTGCCTGCAACAAGCTCACCCATGGAACGCGCGAAGGTGCTGGAGGCTCGTGTGAGTGAAGTTTATCCTGGTCGGTCTGTGCATCTCATAGGTATGTCAAATCTTGTTTCGGGTTTTCTTAACATAAGAAGCTGATGCGATGAAAGGTCATAGCATGGTAATTAATGTATTCTTAGCTGTATAGCAGCTTGTTGACTAAGCGCTCAGGGTGGACTGGACTGCCGATACCTCACTACTCACCTTAAGCACCGCAAATTCAAAGTGCTCTCTATCACTACGGTGGCGACACCCCATCGTGGTTCATCCTTCGCCGATCACTTCATCGCCACCGTAGGAAAAGAACGCATACCTTCTTTTGTGTCACTGCTTGACCTTTTACCCAACGGAGGAGGTGATGGGAAAGCATTCGAGAGCTTAACTTTGGATGCAATGCGCAGATTTAATGAAGAGACACCAGACGTAGAGGGTGTGCAGTATTTTAGCTGGGGCGCTGTTTTCGAACCAGGCTTACTGGATGTATTCAAGTAAGTCGCCTGAGCAAGCTGCTCTATCAAGAAAAAGCATAACTCATGAAATAATCACTCAGGTGGTCGCATTCAGTAATTCTGGAGAAGGAAGGTCCAAATGATGGTCTTGTTTCAGTTGCATCAGCTAAATGGGTACATATTCCACATTTACCACACTCTTCCAATAGCTTACGCATTTTTTTCAGGGCACCTATCTCGGAACCCTTGAGGACGTGAATCACCTTGATCTCATTGGATGGCTGAATACTGCCAGATACAAGTGGGCTGAATTTACAGGACGCGAAATCAAGTTCAAGCCAGCCACGTTTTACCTCGGTGTCGCTGATCATCTTGCACGTAATGTAGAAGGCCAAGGGAAAGACACTCGCACAGATGTTGGTAGCAAGACAGCCGAGGGTACACACGCTGGCGAAGGCGTAAAAACAGTTGAGGGAGTAGAAAACAGAGGACCGTCCTCTGTAGACGAACCTGGCCAATCACCCTCATCCGAGGGTTTACGAAAACGACTTCCGACACCCGACAACTGCAGTAACGGGCCCACATCATAGTAACTTCTTCGGTTTTGTTCATTTTATTTTGTTCACTATACTCGCATTTTTCATTCGGATTCCCTCATACATGATATCATTGCTTTCATTCGTAGCCTATAGTCTATACGGTATCTGAACATCTCAACAGTGCGATTAGGTTCTCCTGTCCCTGAAGATCATACCGCTCATAATCCAATTGTAATAATGAAGAGATCTTCGACTTGAAGTTTGTCGTAACCATGACTTCTGTGTTACATGTCGATCCTTGGCGTGGGTCCACTGATAAGATAAGATAATTAGACAGTGTGACGTCTGCCTCAGGCTGCGTGAGGGAACGGGAGCCCGCGCCATCGATATTTCTGCCGCGGTTGAATGAAGACCCATCCAGTCTCTAATTCTCTACTCAAGCCCCCACAACTGTTCTCCGTGCAATATCACTGTAATCTCAAGAAAGACGATGGCAGACTTTAAAGAAGAGGCGTCAAACAAGGTCTTTGGGGGTGTAATCACGAAATACTCATTTACGGTGTGCCGTTAGTCGGTTTGGAGTGCGACGAAACTAAAGTACCTTCAGTCACCTGTTCTTGGAGGACTGCGAGCCAAGTTCAATATATTCTTACCCTCGAATGCGACCTCGACGACGAAGGTTCCAATACTTATATATCTCGCAGGCTTGACGTGCACCGAGGACAACGGGTGAGCATACTTGGCTATCGTTACAAAGACTCGGAAATAATAACGCATATACCTTGCTTACGCCCGGCCAGTGCGCAGAAGGGTGGCTTCCTTAAGGAAGCTGCAGCAGAGGGCATCGCTCTACTCTTCCCCGATACTTCCCCCCGCGGAGCTGGATGCGAAGACGAGACAACGGACTGGGATTTTGGAGTTGGTGAGTATCACTGAACTGTATGGAACACATAGGACCTGCTGATACATATGACCACACTACACTAGGTGCCGGATTTTATCTGAATGCGACTAATCCGAAATACTCGAAGTACTACAACATGTTGACGCATGTCACGGAGGAACTTCCGCAAGTACTCGGACAGAACAACCTACCTGTTGTACGTATATGCACTAATCTCAATACCGTCCCCGTCAAACATGACACGCCAATACTTCTACCAATAGGACCTTTCTCGGAAATCGATCTTCGGTCACTCTATGGGAGGGCATGGCGCTCTTACCATCTATCTCAGAGCTCACAATCAGTTCCGCTCCTGTTCGGCGTTCTCGCCGATCGCAAACCCAACAAACTGCCCGTGGGGCCAGAAAGCGTTCTCCGGATACCTCCAGGGCGGAATCGAGGAGGCCCACGGGATATACGATGCTACAGACCTGATTCCAAAGGTTTCGGACCCTCTGCGGATCCTCGTTGATTATGGCACGGCGGACAAGTTTTATAAAAACGGCCAGCTCTTACCGGAGAACTTCTTGAAGGCAGCACGCGAAGCTGGACACGACGAGCTCCAGGTACGCGTGAGGGCGCAAGAGGGGTATGACCACAGCTATTACTTCGTGAGTACCGGTGCTTTAGCAACATCCGACATCAGGTGATCCCGGAATTACTGCAGATCTCTACTTTCGCACCGGACCATGTGCATTGTGCGTAGCCCCGGTTTATTGCCTTGACAGGAGACTAACGAGATTGAGATTCAACAGTCCATGCCAACTTCCTGAAAGCATGAGGGCGGATAAACGGCGTGAGATAATAATGATGGCCAGCGAAAACACACATGATTGATTAACAATAAACTGTATCGAAAGACAGGAGGAAACATGTAACCATAGCAGAACATTAAGTACAATCGATAGTGATGCACAAGGTCAAATTCGAGAGAGCACAAGTGAGAGTCGTATCGTAGTCAGGGGAGCAACCAGTCAATCAGCAAGAGAACTGGTTCGAGTTAATCCGTTCTTTGTATGCGCCCTCGAGGTCTTCTAGATCAGACGTTATCCAGCTACTTCGAAGAGCACCATAGACAGTTTCCCTGTATCTGTGATCATAGACCATTAACCGACCAATTAGCCGTTTAGCTGTGAAGAGATGTTCAAGATCAGCAAAACAGAGGGAACGAGGGAAATTCTTGCCGTCGGGCAGCTCGCTCCATATCTCGTCGCCGAAGTCAATATGGCCAAAGACGATCCTCTCCTTCACTACTTGCTCGCTGACGATTGACCCTTGAGAAAATTGCGATAGCCGGTCTTGGGAGAACTGAGAGGCATAGCTTTGTTCGTCACTTGGATCAGCTTCTTGGTAGTCAAACGGATGGCCACCCCTAAGTGGAAGTTTCATTAGTAGGTGGTTTGTCTGTAATCACAGAATAATTGGAAGTCTCACGAGAGCATAATGTAGAGGATGACGCCAGCACTCCAGCAATCCGAAGGCATTCCCAAGTATCCAAGCTCTTTTTTGTCCAAGGCCAAAACACCTTCTGGAGGGAGGTACGCAACCGTACCGCAGACATTCCTGGTTTCTTGGTATGCCTTCTCTCTGGCAAGACCGAAATCCGCTATTTGTATTCGAGGATAGGGACCAGGGGTAAAAAGCATAATGTTCTCCGGCTAAAGGGAGTTAGGCAACGTTTCCTAAGACAACGAGCATCACCAACCTTGAGATCTAAAAACACTCCAGTAAGGTACGCATAAACTAGTTGAAAAGACGGACCTCGGTGCGAAACATGCCGATCGTGCAAATATTCAATACCCTTAAGGAGTTGATACATCATATACTTCGCTTCACCTTCACGCAATTGCTGTCGGCTGCTTATGTACGTGAAGAGGTCGCCTCCTGTGCAAAGTTCTAAAAAAATATGCCTGGGGACGTTACTCAGTATCAAAAATTACAATAGAAGCTTAGTTGTCTTACAGCCATCCGTTCTTCTCGTTAATGTTGACATCTAGTACTTGGTTAACGTTGGGCTAACGAAACTATTTGTCAATCTCAAGTGTTTAGGATGAGAATGTCACGTACGTGTTGCAAACCACGGAGTATATTCACTTCTTTCATAATGTTTTGCATGTCTTTCCTATCCTTGCCTCTTGCGACAATCGTCTTACATGCAACCTGTTTTTGGGACACTGTATCAAACGCAAGGTGTACCGAAGCGAAGCTCCCGCTTCAAAGGAAAGCATTAGAATTATGATATTGGTTTCACCTGTACGTACCTTCCAAGGCAGTGAGACATGATCGTATAACGTCCTACAGTCAAATTCTACAAAGAATAAGTACGACAATTGACAACGATCCCACAACTCACCTTGTGCTCGCCTTGAGGAGGCGTGGGCTCAAAGATATCCATCCTCTCGATAGGACCCTTCAGTATATGTACACATTTGAATTCTATGACGACACTGTGAGTTAGGTTCGCTCGAAAAGTTATAAATGCGCGACTTTTCGCGAATGGGATTTCTATCTCATCTCCATCCATGACAATAGCAGCTGCCTTGCGAAGCTTATAGCCATTTAATTTGATACCGTTTGTCGACATATCCTATGAATACAAGCAAATGAGAGCAAATAGATAGGGCAAAGACTGTGGTACATACTTGGCAGGAGACGATTACTCCTCCGTTACTTGACAAAACGCTAGAAGGAGTAAGAAGAGTAAAGTCTTTTGATAGGAGACATGCGTACGCATAGAATTTGCAATGCACATTAGATACTTGCAGCTTGTTTATCACGTAGGAGCTTTGATGGAGGTACGATGAGATTCTCTAAATATTAGAGAAAGCAAGAAGGCCAGCTAAAACTCTACCAAAGATGTTTATTTCTCCCAATGACCACAGGCATGTCGGGGCAGAGTATTATGGCTTTGTTTCAATCGGTCAGAGAGCACCCGAGCGAAAAGGGACGTGGTGGACATCACCTTCGTTTCCGCCATTCTCGTTGACGGTCATCAGCTTCGCATACTCGATGACATCGCAGCCTGCACTCCGTTTTGTGGAGTTTAAATCCAAAGAACTCGCATGAACGGCACTCAAATCATCTGCCTCTGTAAGAAGCCTGCGCTTTTTGAAGCCGGCCATGATGCTTCTGCTCACGGAGGAAAACGATAGAAACTTAAAGGAGACCGTGTAACCGTGTAAACGGTGCAGGGGAAGAGACGGCGTTCCTCAACTTGCAGTGAAGTGTTGTTGGTCCGCACGCGTTGTTTGTCAATATTTGGACAACTTGATCCTGAACTGAGCTTATCGAGTCCTGTTTCCGCCCGCTCTTGACTCTGCTCTCCCTGAATCAGGCATCAGGCTGTTCTCACTATCAGCACACGACACATAGTAACTCTCTCCTAAATATCATCTCTTCAATTGTACCACAAATTTAACACAGGAACCCAAAAATTCGGAAACATGGAAACACGGAACATCTCTTTATCAAACTGGAAGCCATTTGAGACTCGATGAACAACACAAACCCGGAAGAAACTGGACCTCGTGAAAATGAAATAGAGGTGGGTGAGTATTATTTATCGTGTCTCCTTCATATTCACTGCCTTAGTTAAGGCCAAGCTCGCCCAGAGACTGGGTGAAGGAAAGTGTCTCCAAGGTGGAGATCACCTCGGGCGAGAGGCTGAGGATCAAATATCATCAGCGATTATGAACAAGAGTCTCCTGCCTCAGGCTTACCCTTGGGCAATTGCCGGGAGCACTCCGTTAGAAGCTATCTCAGCTTGCTCAAGGAGGTTAAAGAGCGAAGTGTCGGTCGGTACGATGGCACTGAGCATGGAGGACAAGTTGGGGTTCTCTGTGAGCGGATCGAGCGTCGTAGCAAGGTTCTGCGCAGGGGGGTAAATCCCTTATTATCTCGCCTCAATTTCATGCATGCGAATACCACTTACGGTGATGACCTGGACAAATGGCTCAGCGTCTTCAGTGGCATCGCGCTTGACAAGAATGCCACCGAGCGCGTTGAGGAGGGACAGAGTCGAGGTGGCCGTGTCGAGAACCGAGGTCACTTCCCCGAGAACCGGTGTCAGGGATGTGAGGCTCGTGAGACTGCCCAACCCAAGGCCACCTGAACAGTAGCGCCATGTCAGTATTCGATGTCGAACAAATTGAACGAAAAACTCACTGAGAATAGAAAGGATTGGAGTGAGCAACCCAAGCAAAGTGGTGAGTATACTCAGAATGCTGCTGAGCTGACGCTTCTCGGCAGGCAACGCGGTGGCAACCGCAAGAAGTCCAACGGACATGAAGCCAATGAAGAACGTTGCGCTGCGAGAGAACTTCATTGTGTCGACTTGGTGAGCTGATGGATAGCTGACTTGGAGTATCAGGTGTTGACTAGAACTGACTCTTTGTCTGCTGCAGATCAAGCAACTGGTGCTCCATGCTTTTATACCGGATAACAGCTTTGTTTGTGGTACTGCACGGGCCATGTTTTGCTCTAAGCACGAACCATGCTATAGGGATGCACGGACCAGATTCGATACATCAAGGATTACTGGTTCGTGTACATCGCACCATTCGGCATCCACGATCACATCATGACAGGTGAATCAATACAGAAGGGCGAGAAGAGCGACGCAGAGACCAATCCCACTGATTCTTCCCCTATCAATGTGATTTTCCCGTGGCAAAGGATCCTCCGAGTGTTAATTTACCGCGGATTGGACCAGCTCTTCGATCTGAAGATCACGAGTTCTATCTATTTTTTCTATCGTCAATAGCTTAGAGGTGCACAACGAAACTATTCATACGCATCAACATGAGACAAGATACAACACCCTCGATCACCTTTCTTGGTAACTATTAGGCCATGCTGGGAAAACCACGCACGAGCAGAACTCGTAATGAGGCACAGGCCCAATTTTCCTTCCTTTTTGCCGTTCGTCGGCACACACACAAGAAAAACTTTGCTGGTACGTACCCTCGACAAGGATAAACCGGCACCGGGAAAGACAGATAGCGATATGTTAACCTCTTTATTAGCTCCCGGGCCCACCCAAGGTAGACGAGCTTCTACGCAACGACTGTGAATAACGAAAGCCACGCAAACCAACGAGTTCTCGACAACGGTCACTACTTTTCCATAGCCATTTGTTCCCTATATGGGCGATGATCATCCCAGGCTGGAACTCAGGCTGGAACTTTTCAACTTCATTGCTTAAGTGAAATGGTTATATATTTGGCTTTAGCTTTCCGCGGACACTTGCGGAATCGATGCTCTGTTGGTACCTCTACCTCCTGTCAGAATCCTGCCGGCGCTTGACGGTTGTTCCTTACGAGGCTTCTAGATCTTCTTTCCCGCTCCGGAGTCTCTCATGCCGGCGGAAATCCTATCCTGCTCTGAGATCGTTTTCGTCAAAGCTACATTCGCGTTGAGGATAGCGCATATTAACGTGCTGCATTGATCTAATCTAGCAGATGCTGATATGAAACCCCTCCAGGTCTATTTCAGGTTATGAATTATAGAAGAGGCGGGTTTGATATAGGATACTTATACACGACGAGTGGTATTGTCTCAGGAAGCGACTCGGAATCATTAGGTGAGTCTCAGCAATAACTTACCTTGCATTGTTGTCGCGTCAGGTTCCGCTTCGGGGCTGCAGCTTAACACGTACATATATCACTGAACAATTACACTGGTTTCTATTTAGTACAAAAGCGATCGATAGCGAGCCCGTAAGCCGTGGAACAATGCATGCCACATGCACTCCAAATCAGAGTGGCTGCTTAGAGATGAAAGGAACTGGTCCTAACTAAACCCAAGCGCAATGCATGCAGTAGAACTACATTCGTACAGATAACAATAGCAAGTATTCATAAACCCAAAAAAGTCAGCTTAACACGAGGACAAAAGGTGCAAAAACCGGTATGAAAAGCTTATAATGTTCAGTAATGTTCAATAATGTGCAACACAAACTCCGAAGTTGCCCCTGTACAGGGAGACGAGCGACAGACGAGATTTCACAAAGGATTCCTACGTTTGCTGAGCTTACGGCCACTCTTCTTAGCCTTCAGTTCCGGCTCCGGTTCAAGACCTCTGCCAAAACTTATCACAGAGTTGTTGTTGCTCTCAGGCATGTGTACTGGAGCAAGATGCTGATGGTTTTCGTGGGGTGATACGCTCTTACTCATGCGCTTCTTCAGAAGATTGCCCTTCCTTGGATCATGGATGGGAATAGAAGCTGCACTCAACTTCGGAGCAGGTGTAGGGTCCGCAAATGAGGGCTGGGACGGTGGAGGGAATAGATTGGGTGAATAGGGATTAGGAAGCCTGCTGTCTGCCCTCTGTTGTTGAAGGGGTGCGGGCATCACAAGGTGTTTCGGGCGGTGAAAGTCGACAGGTCGTGGGGGGGCACCATCTGGCCTAGAACGAGAGGTATCAGCTCGCGAGAGAGTGCTCGCTGAAGATGAATTGGGTGAGGGACCTCTCTGCTGTGCATCGTAAGCATTTTCCGGTTGCACCATAAGGCGACCAGTGGAAAATCCACGACGTTCATCCGCGAGTGAATAATCGGAATCAGAAGCAGCGGAAAGATTCGGATATGCCCTGAAATCTGATCGAGACGAGTTAGCAGAAGACGTAGGAGTAGGGAAACCACTGCGTGAGTTTGTTCGCCGAGCCTGCAAGGTGGGATCTACAGAACTACCTTGCCGAGATGCATACAGTTGATTCCCATACTGCATCGGCGTTTGATCAGAAGGCTGATACTGAGGTCGTTCGAACCCATAAGCCGTATCTCGAAGATCAGGGCGCATGTTCCCATATATAGGGCGACCAGTAGTGAATGCCTTCTGACTTAGTGCATAAGGGATAATCGGAGCAAGCGGAGCTCGTTGAGGGGTGCCAGCATAGGAATACCTTCCCGGGCCATTGCTACTACCAGTTGGTGGGAGCCTCGTAAGTATACCTCCAGGCTGAAGATTAAGTTTGAAAGGAACTGGAATGGGGGGATGAGAAAAGGATGCATCCTCCACCAGAATACGCGGAGGTTGTTGAAACTATAAACTAAATTAATGATGAAGATGAGCAATATGCAAGATGAAACGTACATTTTCCGTACGCCGGATGTCTGGCATTCGAGTAGGAGGAGGGGTTGCAATTGATCCCTGGAATTCGTACGGTCCTCTGTGGTGTAGTGAGTACCCATGCGGAGTAGTTTCGTCGAGCTCATCGATCCTATCTAGGTCGGCTGTACCGGGAAGACGTGGGCTTATTGTTATTCCTCGTGGAGGCAGCTGCGGGCGGTCTAAGGCAGGTAGATGCGAAGGTTCACTTGCGGTCCGAAGGGCAGGCGGAGGAGGTACGACAGCTGTGAGATTTGCACCCAGCGGCGGATAGTTTTGCCTCAGCATGTCTGGTGGGAGTTGCTGTACGACATTGGGTATAGCCGAGCTGGACGACTGCTGCCTGTTCTCTTCACCTCGAACTCCGAGCCCATCTATTTCTTCATAAGCATCTCGCAAGTATGGTAGCAGCTCGCCTTGGTCTTCTATTGGCGATGGCGCTATTGGTGAAGGCGAAGGTGAAGGGTCTGATGCATATGCGGATTCTCGCCGATGACTGCTCCCCTTCATGTCGATGTTAGCCATATCCCAAGTGCTCGCCGATGAAGATGCCGAGTTATAGCTTCCATCCTGAGCATGTCTACGGCCAGAGGCGGCGGACGAGGCGATGGATGCTTCATATGATGGAGGTTCTCCGATGTCCACATCGGTGTTATACCCGCTGGTGCTGTTGGGTGTCTTGCTCGAAGCATGCTCTGGAAAGTCGCCGGGAAACAGAGAATCGTTGGCTTGGTTGAAGAGAGGTGAGGACGAATATGACGATGATGATGACCGAGATATCGCGGTGGAAGATGTGCTGTACTTCGCCTGCGACGGATGACCCCCTGTGCTAATGTACGGCTGCCGTCGGCCGCCATAGTCTACGTCGGTCAATGCCTTCACATCTGGACCATCCGTCAAGTTCAGTGCTCTGAAGCTCGCTGTCGGGACTGCCGAGTCAATTTCATATTCGCCGAAGCCCTGCTTCGTGTTCAAATTCGATGAAATATGCGATTCCCGGCGACGACTTGGTTTCTCAAGCTTTGGCATGGGATATCAAAGAGGACTATCGGAGGAGAGGAGGCACAGGGGACCAATACTGGTAAGACGAAGAGCTGGAGAGGGGGTTTCTGGCATGTAGGCAGTGCGAACGCTGGCTGGGAAGGAACTAACTGCATGGGCCGAACATTCCCAATCAGCGAAGTGGCCCCGGACAACAAACCAGTTCTGGCAGCAAATGATCCGTTGATGCATGCATATTTCTGTGAGACAAACAAATTGACATAGCGCATAGTAGCTACATAGAGAAGTAACATATCAGATGGAAAGCGATAAAGACTAGATAAGTTGATAATGCAAATACAACCGGGAATAAATTGAGAGCGGTGGGAAAGCATACTATCAGACAACATAGTAACAAAATATGCGGGCATAGTAGGCGAGCGGCGACAAAAAATTGCGGGATTAGATCGAGTGGATTATAAAATTGATAGCTGCGTTCAGATTGTTGAGAACAACGGCTCGTTGTGAGTTTTCTCGCCGTCCATAACGAACAGCGTCCAAAAGCTGAAAAGCTTGAGTAGAATAGGCGGTGTTACTGCCCGGACGATCTCAGCGATGTATCCGGCCGAGTGACCGACATACCCGGTACTCGCTGCATCAGGTCCGGTGTACTCGAAGCCGACCTTCTCATTGAACTCCTCTATATCGGTCTGAGAGGAGGTTGTAACGAGCACGCCTGGTAGATCAAACGTCTCAGTCGAGACAGAGACCAGCTCTGGCTGAACTTCGATTGCCTGCTCTTGCAACGAAGGCAGCATCTCAACAGCTTCGTCGACAAGGGAAGGGGTGGCATCAATCTCCGCATCGCGTTGGAAGGGTTTCGTCGAGATGTTCTTATGACGGTATTGAATTTTTGTCTGGGTACCGAAGTCAGCTGTCGGGCACTTCGTCTGAATTGCCTTGCTGATCATTGTCTTCGCCGGCGCTGGGGCAGGCGGTGCAGTGCGACGGGAGGATACAACCTCCGGGGCTTTGGTGGGAACCGACAATGGACGTGCCTGAGCCTGCTCGCGTTCATGCAAGCGCAAGCGCTGAAGTTGTGGGAGTATATCTGAGACCCGAGTCCATCCGACACTGTGCGCCTCAACATAGCCAGGTCGGTTCTTTTCATGGAACCACTTCAGGTTGTCCATGTACGGGGCGAAGTGGCTCAAGAGGATAGAAACGCTCAGCGGATCCTCCACCCATGAATGACCGACATGTATGCGCTCAAGTGAGCGAGATGAGTATTGCATGTCGTAAAGGGAGAAATTCTTCGTTCCTGTCGCGTGAAGGGGTATATGGAGGGTGTGAAGTCGTTTACAATTGGAAGCAAGGGGCGCTAGGCCAGCTAGCGTCGTCTTCGGCGGGCCGTAGGGGATCGGCCAGCGCGAAAGGGGGCAAAGTTTGATGACCTCAAGGTTAGGACACGCCGATGCAAGATGTCTAATGTCCTCATCAAGGAAAACACGCGACTCCGGAAGGTCAACCTCCATGCGCACCAGAGCTGGGAATGGCTCGAGTCCATCCAAGCGAAGGCGCCGTGCCGCGTTTTCACCTCGCGACGTTGACCGAATGAGGTCGGTGAATCGTGAGGTACCTGAGGCTGTGATGACAATCGAGCGCAGGCTGTTCTTGAACTTCTTGCTAATAGTCGCCCAAAAGCTTCGCCACTCCTTTTCGTCATCTGGTTCGTCAAGAGCGAGTTCGATGCTCTGGAGGGGTGCAGAGATGCGAGAGAGGAAATTGTTCGTCGACGTCACCTCTCCCGAGAGGCTGACGTGACGAAGCTGTTTGAAGCCTTGCTCTTGGGTGAAATCGATCAATACAGTCGATTCTGTCCCAGGCAGAGGAGACATTGCAATGTCAGGAGATGCAATGCCGGGAGATGATACACCGGAAGCTGGGAGACCGGTGAAAAAACTGGCAATTACGCCGTCAGAGCGGTCACCGACATCCACCTGTAGGCTCTTGAGGGAAGACATCGCTGACAACCACCGCCCAATAGACGGCGAAAGACATCCGGGAGCCAATAGTGCCACCTTCTCCAACGTTGTCTGCTGTTGCATCAGTCGGGGAAGATATGCAGGCACTCGCGTCGGCGATGTGATAGATAATGAGCACAAACGTGTGCTCTGGGAAACCTCTGTCAAGAACTTGACCATCTCGTCCTGTGGTATGCCACTGCCAATCTCGACGGTCAAGCACCGGAGTTGAGGACTGAGGAAAAGGAGGCTCCTCTCAAGGCCTTCAGCGGTTTCAACTTTCCATACCAAAGTCTTCAGGTTTGGCAAGATGTACTCCTGTGGCTTCGTGTCTTCGAACACTGTGAAAATATCCGCACTGACGTTTCCGATAGTTTCGTTGTACCCAATCTTCCGGACACGCTCTCCGTATGCAAGCAGGCGCTGCCAATCTCTCGCATTCGGCTCCTTAGCCTAATCATAGAAAAAAAAATAGGCGTGTTAGTATGCTCATATATCAGCCCAGAGAAGATCACGTACGAATCCTAGACCAGGACGTCTCTGCCTTTTGAACAAGTGGTTGGGCATGAGAGACAACAGCGGCAAAATGGAGTCAAGATCCTTCCATAGGACATTCAGCGCTGGCTCCGAGAGAGCCTTGCATGATCGTGAGAGCCTAGAAACAGACCGACGACCACCCGGGGTATCGAGAATGTACTCGAGCAAGAATTTAGTAACTTCTGGGTCTCTGAGAACTGCCAGCATTGTAGATAGTATTAAGGGGGAAGGACACGATAGACGGTCGCAGTTAGACGAGCTTTAAGAGGCAGGATGGATTAGTGCTACCACTGAGTGTCGATGGAATGCAGCAGTGGTCGAACAGTAGAAAGTGAAGATGTTAATACGTTCAGTCGCAATGTATATACTGTGCCAGAAGAGCTTCGCAGAAGACAGGCATAGTCGGCATGTAAGGAGCATGCCACCATCAGTCGTGTTGAGAGTGCGTGTATTGTGATAATTCACTGAAATTAGTTCAATCACAGTTCGATAGGCCTTACAAGGTACTGAAAACATGCCCTGAACCTGCGTCGAGCTTCATATCACCCTAGAGCGCCAAGATGAGCACGTAGAAACGTTGGATATGAAACAGCGCAATGAGGAAAACGTCGGTCTTTGGGACTCACTGTTACAGAGTTAGATCCATGCCTCTTGCACGTGCCTGAATAAGGCAGTACTCTAAGCGTAGAATCCGGCATATACTCAGCTATTGACGTACGATGCGCCTTTGAATGTACATTTTATGAGTGCTATAGTTCAGCTGCCTCCCAAGGAACGCCTTCCCCGGCCCAATCATCTTCATCATCAGTAACAGCTGTGGACGGTTCGACCTCACCAACACCCCAAACTTCTCCATATTTGTCCACGCTTGCTTCTCCGAGGAGCAACGAGTCCACGAGGGCGCGTTCTTCACGCTCGCGCGCACGGGAGGGAGAAATGTGTAGGACGCTCCGAAGACAATCCGGTAGATTAATTTCAAGCTCCTCCCTTTCAGAAATCTCGCTTTCTGGTAAAGTTCGGTCAAATCCATGCCTGGCAAAAGGCGTAAGAATCCCAAGGTCAGGATCATCATCAGTTCGGCTCCTTGCTTTCAAGCGGTTCCGTAGGTCTCTCTCTGCTTCAAAGATCTGGACATCGACCAAATCGTCCTCTTCCGAAGCGTCACTATTGTCGTTGGGTATGAGTTTTGTCTTTTTCCTATTTGGCAATATATTTTTCATTGCTTTTGTTCCTTTCCCTGAAGTTTTGGGTAAAGTCGAAGAAGTTGGTTGGGGAGAGGGAGGAAGTAGCCTATCAACGCTCTCCAATTGAGCGCTGTTCACGATGTCCGGCGTTGAGATTTCAGCATCAGAGCTGGATCGTTTCCGTGCAAACACCGGAGCAGTATGAATACCTTGCTGTGTACCTGATGTCGACGCCGTGTTCAAGACTGATCCTTGACCAAAGGTCACAGAACTTTGTTTAGTGCCTAGAGCCAAACCCTTATTCGGTAGTGTTCGACTTTCGGTAGTAATGGCACTGCCTATACGATCATGCCTATGAGGATCCGGCCATACAGCTGACTTCTGTTTGCTGATTTTGGATCTTGAAAGCCGAGGTTCTTCAAAATTTAGTCGGGGTAGCCCTTCGTCAAAAAGAAGCTTGAAATCCTTCCCGGAAGAGGCCACTTTCATCGGCGATTCATCTATGAATGAAGTCTCGGCTTCATCGAGATTATCAAGACGTGGTTCGCTACTTGCTTGGGTGTCGTCATGAGACCGGGTCTGGAATGAGGGGAGTGACCCGACAGCAGCTGTACGACGCTTCTTATCTATACGAGCCGGAGAGGGTGACACTATATCTCCTCGAAGGCGCTTTCGGGCTTTTTTAACTGTGCTGCGCTCGTTCTGGCTGTATTCCGGAGTAGAAGACCGCAGTGGGCCATCGAAGGGCGGAAACGGATTTGGGGAGAGCGACCGCCTTGCTACGATGCTGCTTCGCGGAGGAGTGGTTGTCCGTCCCGAAGCGTTCCTTGGCTTCTCTAGTACATCAACGACATCGGTCCGCTGCTTACGCGATGCTTTCGTAGGAGAGAAAGGATTTGGCGAGAACGGATCTGATTCTCCTTGTATTGCTCGAGATTTCGGGATGAGAGAGGAAGGACCTGGTAGGCTAGCTTGTCGCCTAGGTGGAGTTACTGGAAAGACAGCGCCATTCCTTTCCCGCTGCTTAAAGTTACTCTCTTTTGACATACTCTTGTACAGTTTATACCTCGCAGCTAAGCTTCATGGTAGAATCAGGCGATTTAATTGTGAGGAATGCGTACACGGCGTACCTATATCTGGCCGACATTTGATATCATCTACATTCGGAGCCCTGGAGTATTTAGTCTTGAATGCGCGTTCCCAGTTCTTTATCTCCGCTTTGATAGTGGAAAGATCCATCGTTATGCTTCAAGTTGTCGTGTTCAAGGTGTGGACGCGCTCAAACACTCGAACTCGACGCGTCGCGGAGTTCAAATGATGACTCAGCAATTTGAACTTCAAGTTGCCAGTGATGATTAGGTAAAGAGCCTGAGACGCGACGCGTCACTTGCCACTGGCAGTGTACTACTTCGCCTGAGCTTCAAGCCCAACTCTTACTTCACTTCAAGCCCTTTTGATTGCTTCCCACCTTGACAAACGAAATGTCGGACAACAAGAAGCAGGAAAGGGACTTCACACCCGAGGTGGACGCTCTGCTTCCAGAAGCTATCGCGCTTGCGAAGGCAGGTATTTTTATACTCGTGCTACTTCATACCTGGCTTACTGACCTGTCTCTAGAGTGGTAAATTGAGTGAGGCAATTGAGAAGCTACTTTCTTTGGAGAAGCAAACGAGAAATGTATGTGCTTGACTATCTGTTCCAATATCTGTCTCACCTTCTACAGGCGGCGGACCAAAAATCGACTACAAGAATAGCAACGACGGTCTCTCAGCTAGCATATGACGCGAGAGACTATACCCAGCTCAATGCAAATATCAGCCTTTTGAGCAAGAAGCACGGGCAGCTTAAATCTGTCATTCAGTCAATTGTAGAACTAGCAATGGGTTGGCTAGATGAGATTAGGAGCAATGATGGCCTCGAGAAATGGCTGGAGTTAGTTGAAACCCTACGGCAAGTGACGGAGGGCAAGGTATTATCTCTTACTGTCTAGCTTGGATATATGAGATAATCTGTTCATACCTTCAGATATTTCTCGAAACACCTCGAGCTCGAGTCACCCTTGCACTGGCCCACTATCATGAGTCCCTTGCCAATAAGCCGACATCGACATCCCCACCCCCTCAGAAGTCCCTGGAAACTGCATCAGAATTGCTTTCGGACCTACAAGTTGAAACGTACTCGTCGATGGAACGTAGAGAAAAGACTGAGTTTCTACTAGAACAAATGCGTGTGCTTATTCTCGTGGCGAAAGGAAAGGATGAAGAAGATTTGAAGGAGAAGAAAGAGGATTTAAGCAGAGGTGAAGCGGACTGGATTAAAGTGAGAGTGGGTGGACGCAAAGTCAATGAAGGTTTCTTGAAAGAGAAGGGCAACGAGGTACGATATTCTTCTCCCCTAAAGGTTGCAGATAATCATACCTTTTGCACAGGATCTAAGACTGAAATATTACGACCTCATGATTCAATACGCGCTGCATAATCGAGATTACTTGGATGCTGCAAAGCACTATCACAAGATCTGGGAGACTCCTTCAGTCAAAGATGACACTGCCGGAAAGGGTAGAGAGGTATGTACTTTGCTTGGTTCTGAGACTGTAGTCCTGACGAAACTTCATTAGGCGCTATCTCATGTTGTCTACTATGTAGTTCTCGCGCCCCATGATAACGAGCAGTCTGACATGCTCCACAGAGTATCCAAGTACCCTGAGCTTGCGAAGTTAGAGTCACAATAGTAAGCTCAAAACTTGTCTGAGACCACAAGTCATGATTCCTGACATCCATAACAGCAATCTCATGAAATGCTTTGTAACCCGTGAATTAATGCGCTGGCCCTCCATCGAATCCGTGTATGGACCAACGCTACGAGGCACGGATGTCTTCGAGGAAAACACTCTAGCGGGGAGAAAGCGATGGGAAGACCTTCATACACGGGTGATAGAACACGTATGTCACTCTTATGTCTCTTTCATATGAAATGGGCTGACGTGTTCTACTTTCAAAGAATACACGGGTTGTCGCTGAGTATTATACCCGCATTACCATGAAGCGACTCACTGCTCTACTGGATCTTTCCCCCCAAGAAACTGAAGATACCCTGTCCCGCTTGGTAGTCTCAAAGACTATATGGGCACGTATTGATCGCCCTACAGGTATCGTAACCTTCCGAAACAAGAAGACTGCCGAAGATGTCATGAATGAATGGAGCTCTGATATGCAGAAACTCCTTGGACTTGTAGAAAAAACATGGATGGGCATGAATGCTGCGTTAGCTGCTCAATCTCGGGTGAAGGGATAATTTCTGTACTTTCTGGACCCTAGCTTCGCTTGTATCGTCTTATATTCGTGATTTCATCTCTTTCGCATAGTAAACCCGGTGTCACTTAACTTGAAGTTACAGTTACGTAAGCACTGAAATAGAATGAATCCTCGATTGCTCACTGGCAGTGCTTTCGTGTTCACGACATGGTTCGCCGGGTAGCATCGCAAGTTCACAAGCAAGTAGCGCGCCTCCAGCGCAAAGATTATCTCGACAAGGAACCTCTGTGGCTTAAAGCTGTCCTTGAACATCCGCCTCTCCCTCTTCCTCCCAAGGCACCTCCAGCTCGTTTCCCTCCCGATGGAAAACCATATGACTTACCACCTCGTAGAGCGGCTATGTCTGACAAGATGTCGAAAAAACCCGAAAAAGCTAGGACTTCGCCGATATTCTACCTAGAAGATGAAGTTCGTCGACAGTTTTTCCGTGACCACCCCTTCGAAGCATTCCGTGCAAGAAGTTTGGTTGAGTCTGGTCTCATTGAGAACGAGCACCCCGTTCGTGGCGAAGCTTGGACACGTCTAAGCCAACGAGGACGTAACCCCAGCCCCGAAGAGTACGTTTGCGATGCTCTCTCTCTCTTTACACATGCTCATCGAGTACGCTGAATAGCGCAATTCGGTTTGCGGTTAACTTATATGAATACCACGGAAAGCCTCTGACAGACGCGTATACGTCCTCCATTGCTCAGTTCCGTGCTCTACGCGCGGAACAGCACATTGCATCGCAAGTCGCCATCGCAGAAGCTCAGGTGTACGGCGGTGTATTCAAACCTGGCGAACTCGAAAAGGGCTTCTTACGAGAACAGGAATATTTGAAGAGTTGGGAGCAACGGCAATACACGGAGCAGGAATCAATGGAGGCACGGAAGCGTTGGAAGGCTATCATCGAGCGGAACGAGAACAAGTACTTTACCAGAGGAGCTGAATATGTTCGTCTGTGGAAAGAGGGAATTCGTCCAGACTATTCACCTGCGTTATCTGCTCCCGCGGAGGCACCTGCAGCACCTGCGGAATTGGGTGCGGACTTCCTGAACGTACAGCCAAGGTTGCAATGATTCGGACCTCTTCACTTCCTCCCTTTTGTATGGTATCTATTTGGTCGTGCAATGCGCAATAAATGGTACAGTAGACTACACTAAAAATCCATAATGTCATAAAATTCAAACTCTATGCCGCTTGAACGCTGTTTCAACATCCGCCCTCGAATATTCCAACGACACTCCAGCGTCCGGGTAACATTTGCTGATCCTCTTGGAAAACAAATCTGTAATTCTCAAAACCTCTTCCTCACAGGCTTTCCATACACCAGCCAATGCGATTCCGGCTTTTACTGCACCGTTGTTTTCGGGAGCGTTCTCTTCAGTGAAGTGCTTCTCCACACGCTTGAAGAGTGCATCGACATGCTTCTTGATATCTTTGGAATTATACTCTTTAATGACTCTCTTCAGCGCCGAACGGCTGTAAGTTCCGTTCTTTGCAATTTCAGTGGGGGAAGTCGTTTTCAGGAGTCTTTCGATGTTTTCGAAGAAGTCCTTTCAAAAGGCATTACGTTATGGTAGATAAATGCAGCTGTCGTAATGAACTCACTATGATTTTTGCGAAAGGCCTTCGTATTACGATCTTCACATATGAGTTCAAGTTTTCATCATATATGACCTCAGCGCGTTTCTTGAAGTCACTGATAGAAGTAATCTTCGACTGGTTAACCTCCGAGATGAAGTGTTGCATGTTTTCTGTGGAGATGGTCATCAGTTATAACCATGTAGTACTGGCCGACAGCTTACCAATAAGTATAACATGATAATTCAATTGGCCCTTGTCCTCAGCTTGTTCACCATCCATCTTCGCCATTTGTTTCAAACAATCGAACATGGACTGAACGATCCGTTCATACGCGGCGTCCACATTCCCTCTGATCTCAAGACCGTCGGCGCCCCCAAGCTGACTTTCAATACGATTCACGTAAACGGGGAAATGCTTGATGAAATGAGCCACGCCTCGTCGTTTCTTCGCGTTCAACTTTGTCTGTTCGATACCCTTTATTTGGTCATCCTAGAATCAAATCAAAACCTAAGTCAAAGAATAATAGAATATTTATCCAAGAAATCACGAACAACATGACGGTCAAACACAGCCCTCAGTCGCTGATGCTGTTTATCGAGTACACCAGCAAAGAAGTTGTTTCCACGTTCTTCTGCATCAGCGATTGCGCGTTCTACGGAGGCAAGGATCCCAACTATTTGCCTAGAGATGATGACCGAATTGATGCTGAGTTCACGTATCAATAGTCTCCAGGATGGCAATTGCTTACGATGAATCCTTTGCAAGCGCAGAATCAATGAATGTTTTTAACTCGATGGGTAAAAAGCCAAAAATAAGATCTAGCGACCCTCGTACGAGCTTCGTCGTTGCGCTGCTTAACCCAGAATATTGTGCAGCCTGACGACGGAAGTAGTGTTCTAACCCCATGTAATCGGCAAAAGTGAGAGCTGCATCATTGATTTGGAGGAAGTCCGCAATGAACTCCTCCTCGCGGTACACTTGAGGCGCAATTTGTTCCAGTACAATATCTAAAACCTAAGAAAATGACCCTTCATATGTTGCCAAATATCACGAATCATTGGACATACCTCAAATGGATGAAGTGTGCCGTTCTGCTGTTTGACTTTGTCTTTCCGTCCATCCAAAGGAGACCGGACAACAGTACCAGCACGACGAAGTCCACCAGAAGCCCAATTCGCATTTGCGGGACTGGCTGCGAAAGCTACATAACACAGCCGCTTAAGTATTCAACATTTCTAGGAGCAACCACACGAAAAATACCGACCTTGCTCTGTCTCCTCTTCTGTTGCCTGTCTTACGAAGTTTATATAAGAAGACAAGAGTGCCTTCACCTGCTTTGAGTGGAGATCGCTCGCTGCAGAAAAGTATGCCTGCATAATGTGAGATAATTGCCAGTCGTCGTGACACTGCGACTTACCGCGCAGACTTTTGAATACTTATTCTCATCCATTTCCTTGAGGTAGAGCATCAAACCGCAATACCTACCGAGGTAGGCCTCGATCTGTTGGTGATTGACCACGACTAGCCTTCCCTTCTCTCCTAGTGGCGCAACACCGTTGTTTTGTTCGAGGAGGAGATTTGCTTGGGCAGTGAACATTATTGTTAAGAAATCAAGCATACGCTTGCAGAATTGGCTATTATGAGTTCGGTATTCTTCCAGTCTTTCCATCGTAGCAGCCATGTCTAGATGATTAATGTCAGGTCGAAGATATTAGGAACTAACGGGCGCCTGAACTTGCCGTTGTCCCTTCCAGCAAGTAGAGCTTTATACAGTTCGGCTGCAGCTTCTTCCAGCCTCTGAATACTTGTGTTCTTCTCTAAAGATTCCTGTGTGAGGGTTAAGAGCGTTTCACGATCGACATGTACAGTTTGCTAAGGGATATGCGTCAGAGAATAGCATTACAGTATTTAATGTCACTCTTACTAGCAGTTTCTCCACTTCATTAAGGAGCGCCTTTTGATTTTGAGTCTGCACTTGTAAGCCACGGTTCTGAGATTGAATATAAGAGATGTCATCTCCAACGGCCTAAGCTATAACATCAGATGGTAATCCATGAAGCACAAGGGTCAATGACGTACGTTGAGGTGAATCTTGTATGAAGTAAGGGTGCTCTCCATTGTATCAAGCTCTAGAATTGCCTCGTCAAGGCCCTTCATGACTTTCGCTATTCGATCGTCATCCGATTCCAGTAATGAATGTATGTTCGCCTACAAAATTCCCTTGCAGTGTAAGACAGAGAAAAAGTATCACTTTAAGAAGGTTCATACCCTTTCAAGGAGGAGCAGCTCATCCAGCAATCGTGAATCCAGCTGATCTGCAGGACCTTTCCTTGTAGTGCGCGTTGACAAGCCATCACCAATCCACTCATAACCTTCAAGCATCTCTTCGATGTTAGAAAGCATAGCTGCCGCTGTGTCACCTTCTTCGGCCCATTCTATACCCTCTACATCGCCTTCCCTAGCCTCTACATCTTCCACCCCATTTGTTTTAGTATCGGACCCTGACTGTGAAGTGACAGTAGTGAATAGCAGCCGATCTAAGAGTGCTTGGTTCGTAGGGTCATAGAACGAAATTCGAGCTTTGGGATCGCGCCGGGGCGCTTGTTGAGTTGTTGAAGGTAGCGGAGCTTGTTTCAGTTTCGTTTTCTGCTGAGCCTGTGCGGGTATCGGTGGTTCTGGGCTCGAGGCCGCAGCTCGGCTCTTCTGGGAACGGCGCGAGGATGTAGATGGAGCTGGGGATGGAGTTCGCGTATTGGATCTGCCTGGTGCTCGAATGTTTGAGTTCTCACTATTTGCATATGGCGAAATAGGGGAAGGCGATGCAGACACAGATCCATTGGATCCGCGAGAGGCAGTAGCCGATATCGGTGAAGTACCATGTAAGGAAGTGGATGGCGAAGGTACATCCAAGGATGAACGAGAGGCGGAGAATGCTTGTGCTTGCACTTGTATTGGCTTTGACCGAAGGGGAGACGACTCCTTGGGGCGCCCAGTTTGGACTGGTATTGGACTGGTAGGAGGGACGACGATAGATGGCACTTGTCCTCTCGAGGAAGAGTCAGAGCGAATTGATGATCCTGCGTTCGAAGGTCTCCTTGGCTTTCGCGTAGGCGCTCCAGTCGCAGACAGTGCAGGAGAAGAGGGTCGAGTACTCGTCCGTGACGGGGACATCATTTGTGCACTACGAGACGAGCCAGCCGGGGATGGAGGCCGTCCGTTAGTCACAGGAGTACGAGATTGATTTCGGGGAACAGGAGACGCAGTACGTTCAGGAGTGCCATTGAAACGAGGGTCTCTGATTGTCGCTTGAGATTTAACAGAGCGCAGGTCATTACCATTCGTCCGGACGGGCTGCCGAGCTATAGCAACTTCAGATATCCGCACTAACATATGAAGGGATTACAAGGACCTACCTTGCGGCGCATCCATCGCTATTGCAAAGCCAGATGTTCGAAGCGAGGCAGATGAACCCAGTGTCTCTCTGTGCAACCTCACGAGTGCATTGAGGAAGCGGTCTTGATCCCGTGGATTTTCTGTTTGCCACATATAAGTACGCGCAAATGTGACTTGGATCTCTAGAGGCTAGCAACGGAGTGAATCAGCAAGCTTTCATTGGAAAGTCCAGAATAGCGCACATTGGTAACGTCGACAGCTCGTAGTTCATTGAGATTCCACGTCTTGCCCACAGAAAATGTTCCATTCGGATTCAAGCGCGATTTGTGAAGGAGGCCTCTTCCTCCATCAGCATCTTCAACATTATTCTGAGTATGTCACAGCGAAAGTGCAGAGCAGGATTTACCAGCAAGGATGATATACCGTGGCTTGTCATTGCCGTTCTCGATTTCCCATATTTTGAGATGCGCGACATAGCGTTCGTCTGTACGTTTCTCGAAAACTGAGACGACTATTCGATCTTTCACGGAGTCATAGTCGGCCATAACATCGAAAGATAGCCTTCAAGAGAGGGTCAGGTTGTTGTGAACGACGATGACGGTTGCAGGTACGCGTTTAGCATAGCATCAAATAAGGAGTGCCGCCTCAGGCTGCTACTATTTACGGACACATTTCATGAACGCTACTACATAGTATGCTGTCGAATTCAAAGATATATTTTGATAATGTAGCATGTACTCCGAACATTGGTTTATTGAAACCCTCTTGAGCACAAGAGATATATATTTTGGCTTCGCATAGTATTCATACATCAAGTCCTTCACCTTCTAATAAACCTAGAAGTCCTTTTCTTCCATTTGACATCGACATAACGGCCCGCTCAACCCTTTCCAAGCCTGAACGTTCGCCGCCTTCACTGCCCACTTCAAGACCTTGTTCAGCAGCCATTGAATCTATCTCCTTCAATCTTGTAAGCACTTTGTTGTTCGCCCGGGCGAGCACCTCCTGACCAGAAAGACCAGAAAGCAGCTCGTCTTTCTTCGTCCGATAGTCATTCAATGACCCTAGGGGTCTCTCAGCGAGTATCTTATGTGTCAAGGGCTCTGTCCTCCGACCATTGTGGTCAAAAAGAACAAAGTCCCCCTCCGGAATATCACTGGCAGACGAAGCACCCGCCATGTCCTTCACAATCGATTGTGCCGGGAATGCATTGCTTTCCGTCCAGCTATTGAGCAAGCTGACGGCAAGACGAGTCTTCTGCGACTTCTCTGCCTTGCTCGGTCTTCCTGCCTTTTTACCTGTAGACTGCTCTTTTCTGAAGGCATCCACCTCACCTGACTGCACGACTTCACGCGGAAGTATTCTGGGGTTTTGAGCGTACAAATGAGAAGGAGGAAGGATGACGAATGCTGATCTGGATTTGAGCAAGTGAATCATATACGTGACTTGATCTTGAAGTATTTTAAGATCTGTCGATGAGCCTAGTTCCCCAGGGAGGCCCAAGAGCATCTCAAAATCGTCTGTAGAGGACGAGGATGTCACGACAAACGTGGGTATAGGTGCCAAGCAGCTCACCGAGACAAATCGGTATAGACGATGTACCAATTATACGGGGAGTTAACGTAGAAGGCTGAGACATGAAAAACGTATAGAGGCCGAAAAGAGCGACCGCACGGACTGAAAGGGCCTCAGTCACTTTAGTCCGCTCTACAAAAGAACTCGATAAATAGAGTTTACTAAGACGAAGGAAACGTAGAAGACCGACCAAGAAATAGTCGCAGAACAGAGCTGAGGAAGGAATCTCTTGCTCTTGATTCGATTACTTTCAAGTGCAACCATTGCCACCCGAAAGATTTCCACACATCCTTGAATGTTTTATATGGATTGAATATGGCTTCCCGGTTGTCCGTATTTGCGAACGATTGTAAGTATGAGGTGATTAACAGATCAATATCGTCGCGCAAGGCATTAATGAATAACGACGACGTGAAGTATGCTGGCTGAATGGTTGTTTCCCCGCGAGCCGACGATGAAGCCGAGGGAGCTGGACGAAGTGCCATGATGGATGAAGTAGAGGTGGTTTGACGCGTCGTGGTACGCGCCGCCTGCATCCGGTTCGGTGTCATAAATGAACCACTTGTGGTAAGCATGAAGAGCTACCCTTCCTACGACCTCCATGACATTGTATTTCTTGTGTCTTTTATCCTGAGCTGAAACGACAAGAATGTCGCTCTTCAGACGTCTGCATCCTATAAAGTGCTTTTACTGCCAGTCAACAATTGCATCTTCCTCGAACTCGCCAAGCTTTCCAGCGTTCGGCTCGTCTAGTTCTTCCTCGAACTCCTTCGACCCAAGTCAATTCAGATGTCCCCATTGTGGCTGCTGGAATCGTTACAACTCTCAGGGGGAAATTATTGGCTATGAACCGGCTATGCACGACGAGCACTTAAATATCGATAGCTTTTCGAAGCGAGGTGAGTTCATGTTACCGTCGCATCTAGTAAAGAAATTGAAAAGCATTTGTTCAGGCTCGCCTGACAGAAATCATTTGCCCTCTGTCTACAGAAATAGCAACAGTAGATTCTTCTGCCATACTTGCCAGACAAATCAAACGCTACTTGTCAATCTCTTGTCCAACTATCTGCCGTCACCGGACGATCCGTCGTATAACTCTCGCATTGATGCATTACCCGACTACACCGCTTCCTTGCAGCTGCGCTATCCGCCCGTATGTTCATCATGCCTGCCTGCTGTTGAAGAGGAGATAAGCCGTAAGGATGAGATGGCGCGAACCCGAGCACTTGCGGGGGCACTCAAGGCTAGCAAACCCCGGGATAATACTACCAAGAAGCTCACATCCGGTCAAATGAAGAAGAGGGCAAAAATCGCGTCCTGGCGGGTACGAGGAGCTTTTTGGTTGATGAACTTGCTTTCTGTAGTGGCAGGTTATATTTTTGGTACGTGCAATACAATGACTATCGCTCATTTGCGGCGCATTCCTGATGATGCATCAGCTGTCCTTGACTATCGAATACCTCCTACTCTCGTTAGATGTGTAGCGTTATGTCCAATGATTGCTATGGTGTCGCTTTCGTGGATATTTTGGGATCCAACGTACTCGTTGCAGAGGCGTTCAAATTTCCAAGGCCGTCAGGTCCGTGTCGAGGGCCGGAATACCTACTACGTGAGTTCAGCAAGACCAGCCTGAACTCTACAACTCTGTTAACGACATCTTAGTTATTGCAGAGTCTGTCTTGGGTATCACGATTGATAACTGCCCTGGTTCTCTTTTGCCGATGGTATAAGTCCGAATGGGACATTCTAACCGTTGCGCCTTCTCATACAATCGACAAGTCACGAAAGCAACTATTCTTTGGGACATCATTAGCCCTCGAGTTTACTGTGAGATTCATTGCTCGTCGTTATGTACTGCGATACTGAGATCTTCCGTAGGTTTTGCTTCTGTCATACTTCTCGATCACCATCCACAAACCTGCACCCATCCGCCTCATCGACACTTCTGCGAGTCGCGCACTATCTCCATTCCCAGAATCCGCACCATCTTCGAGCACAAACAATAGCTTCTCGCGGGCACAGTCTCCTATTCCTCCAGCTCCTCGTTCAGCGAACTCGCTAGCCCTGCCCGAACCAGACCTTTTCGCCACGTTATCACTGTCATCAAATCCAATAATAACAAACTACGCAAACTCCGCCGCTACAAATCCCATGTTCGGGAGGCCCTCTCTTAATTCCCGGCCAGTCGATCCTCCTTTACCCGATAACAAGGGTTTCTTCTTGAGACCTCCAACAATGCCATTTGGTGATGATGACGACGACGATCACGATCATGTAGGAAATCAACCGAGGGACCAAGACGCGATGGACTGGGAACCACTCTCGCCTAAAGTACAACGCACACAGTATAACGGTCCACGACCGACAGATGATGGGTCGTGGCTCCGTCAACAGCGCTTCTTCCCACCAGAAGAACCAACAGGTCTCGAAGGCTTGCTGATGCGCACACGACTTGTCGACGAAGACGAAAATACGACAGCGTTGCCCAACGCGCAACGTGCGTCAAGACGGGAACTGAGGAGATGGCACTGGGGTTGGGTTTACTCGATTTCAGCTGTCCCTGTCCTCATTCTTATTGCTACTCTTTGGATCAACTCAAAGTCTCGCTCGTAGATTGAGCATCCACAATCCACATCATTTCATTCACGTCGCATTGTTACGCACCTGCTTTCTTGTTTTGAGCTGTGATAGTCAGCTTTGCAATGTTAATGACGGATATTGATAGATTGATGATCAGGCAGATTCTGACGTTGTCAGTTGAAACGCCAGTAATATGTGATTCTTACATGTTTCGTTGTCATGACCAGTTCAAGATGTACACACTCCACAATTTTATACTTCAATAATATCAAGCAATTAAGAACAAAGAGTTTCTTAGAAAGAACGTTGCACTTTCGTATGTTTAGCGAATACAGACTCGATGTACAGTAGCAAAAGTCTGAGCCAAGAGTGAACAGTCCCCAATAAGAAGCCCGCATCCAGCGGCAGAAAAATAGCAAACTGTATAAACAACACGAATTCAGAAATGAGAACAGTTTTGTCGACAAGTCCAAAGTTTAACAAAGGGGATGAAAGGAAAAACAAACAGAAACAAACGAAACTAATTGAATAGGTTAATGGAAACGGCCTGAGTGGTATTATAAGTAGTGATCGTAAGCGGGCGTGTACACAACGAGGGAGCGACAAAAGGAGTGCGAGCAAAGCCGGTGCACCTGCATGGCCAGACGCATAAGAAGGTGCACCGATTGCGAGAAGTGGTACACGAGCCTAGGATCAGTACCTGGGGCCGTAGGTATCATATCCGTAGCCGCGGTTGATGGTATTGCCCCTTCCGAGAGCCTCAGTCATCTGCGGTTGCGGGCTTGGACCACGCGCAAGGTCAGCGTATCCGCCAACCGGCGCGAGGTGAGCGGGGCCTGGTGTGAAATCGTGCGGCGGCAGGTCTACAATGGCATTGCTGTGGCCTTGGTCTGAGGCACCGCTATAGCCATTGTATGCACGTCCATCGTGGTCGGAGCCTGAGTGGAACGAGCCATGAGATGCGTTGGACGTCACGCGACGGAGGCTACCAGGAATGCCATCATCAGCACGATTGTGCTCAGCGGTAGGCTGCCAATCGATGGGTTGCATGCGCTCCTCAAACTCAGCGGACGGACTAAACTTCCACTTGCGGATGATGGTCCAGATGATGATCGCACCACCGATGCAAGACGCAATGACAATAATGACTGTAAGAGTGGCCTTGCCAATACCAGACGACGACGCAGAGCTAGTGCTGGCTGCAGCGGCAGTCGCAGTTGGGGATGAGTCGCTGAGGGAGCTCGTAAAAGTCACGGTCGTCGGACCGCGACTGACGGCTGCAGTGTCGCTAGGCGCAGAAGTCACAGCAAGAGTTTCCTGGGTGGACGAGGAGGTGGAGGACGAAGAGGTGGAGATAATCGAGGAGGTGGAGGTGGAGGTCGTGGAAGTGGAGGTCGTCGATGTCGATGTCGAATTATCCGAGATTGTCGACAACGTTGACGTGCTCGTAGTGCTCAATGTTGTCGATGTTGTTGTAACCTAATAAAAGTAGAAAATCGGATGAGATATTCGATTCTAGCGCAACAACAATACCAGCACTCACACCACTCGTGACAGCACTACTGGTTGTTGATGTCGACGTCGTCGATTTTCCAGTAGCGGCACTACTTGTCACCGCGGTCGCACTTGTCGACGTGCTGGTTGATGTGTCCGAGACCTTGTCCGGGTCCTGACCTACACCAATGGGCAGAAGCCCTCCTCCCGATGGGTCCGTACTCGCAGGCAATGGTGCACGCTTTCTTAACATGCGATTTGCCTGGCGGCGATGGGCGGGGACAGTGTTGCCATTGGCGTCGGCGGTAGGAGCGATGGCGATAAGGAGCGTAAGAGCCAAAAAGAGCGTGAAAAAGAGCGATCTGCTGCTTGAGAACATGGTGCTGAGTCGATGAAAAGAGCGTAAAGGAGCCCAGTCGTTTATTGGCTTTGCTGTCTATTTTATGCGTTGTCCGTGGTGGTGAGGAGGAGAGGACGAAAATGGATCAGGACGGGGCCAGCCGCGCTGCGGGTAGTAAGAATTGGCGGTCCAAACACGACAGACACAAAAAATAGGGCTGGGGCTTTGCTCTGCGCTCGACGCTGTCGGTTTCAAGGCCGCTGGGAGGTGCAGTGAACAAGCAGAGAATAAGAGACAAACGAGTGCGCCGTGAGGCTTAAAAATGAAACGCTGTCGTCGCTGTCGGTCAACAAACACGTCGTCAAGCACAACAGCCCAAAAGAGTACGGCGCTCATCTTGGCAGCTATCTTTTTCTCACGTTTAATCAATCCTACAACGCATTCTCTTCTCATTTCTCAATAACGACAGACTAACTTCGTAGGAAGTATCCAAGAGCTGTCCGAGAGAAGTCGTAAATCGTACGTATGGAAACACACTAAAGGTAGGTATATAGGTGGAATAAGGAGGCGATGTTCAAGTCAAAAGTCCATTCAAAACGAAAATTGTCACTGGAAAAGTCTGAGCTCTACTTGTGGCTAGTAAGGGTCCAGTCCGCCAATGCGACACTCGGCGGCGTCACGAAATCACTTGAAGACATGCCTGGCCATTGTGGGCTGAACAGGACTTGGAGAGTAGAACTGCCGGCGGGAACGTCAATGGTCACGACCGTCACACCAGGGTTTGGCTGGTCCGACTGGTTGTCAATCAGCGGAGGGTCGCTCGAAAGGCGTGTAGCATTCGTCGTCCCTAGAACAGCGCCTGAAGGAGCATTCAAAATGGTCATGATTAGTTTCTGGTCGCCGATGGTGAGGGTCGCCGAGTTGCCAGAAACTTCAACGGATGCATTGGTGTGCATGCGCCATTGGATCGCTTGGCTGGTATTGATCTCATCCTGGAGAAGGACTTGCTTGCGTGCATTGAGCAAACGAATGCCACGAGAGAATGACGTTCTACAAAGTAAACGGTAAGTAACCAGTCGATAAGAATAGATAAACTGCTCACGTGTCAAAGTACGCAGAGGTGAGATCAGCAATCCAGTATGCGGCCGAGTCCGAGGGGGCATTGTACACTGTGCTCGAGCCCTGCGCGTCATTGGTGGTTTCATGCTTTACAGTAGGGGCGGCCTGCACATTCTGGTTTTGTCCTCCGACCAAGATAGTGTTCTGTCCTTCCGTCCTTTTACGGTAGTAGAGCCAACGCTCACTACCCTGAGTGTCATTCGAGAAATAACCTTCTGATAGGTAATCGCCAGAACCGAGCTCGCCAGCCCACCGAGTTCCTAGGGCATCAAGGACAAAGTCACCACAGTCAAGATCGTTGTGTGTCTGATGACCCTGGAGAGTCCCAGCCTTGATAGCAACATACAAGGCATCCTCGTCTGTCCACGAAGAACGCATAGACGCCCATTGATCCGTGTGATTATCAAAGAAGGCATCCAGAGGCGTGCCATCCCAGAACGCACCCGAAACTGTTGGGTCATACCAAAACATTGACCATGGTTCCGGGGCATCATGCATGTCACGCTGGAAGAGTGAGAAGCGAGGGTTTTTAAACTGTTCGGAGTAGAAAATCATTGAATTGGCCGTCGTCGAGAACTTATTGGGGCCGTGATCTCCATAGTTGAACAGCGAAGTGGGCCCTGTGACATACATGTGGTAAAGTCCTGTGTTGTTGAAGTTCTGGTTTGTGTGAAGGAGACCAAAGTCCGAACCAGTCGCTGTCAGCAGAGAAGATGTCATTTCCGCATGTCCAGTGGTTCCGAAGTACCAATAATTAGCTGTTTCGGACCAGGTTCCGTCATCCGAAACGGCGAAAACGCAATTTTCCTTCGCGTTAGGAACCGTAAATCCGAGAATCTGTTCAGCGATACCTGAAGTATCGTCACCAAGAATAGCAAGGGCACCCATTGTAAGGCCACCATTGCAAACGCAATTCCAGTTGCCCTCGATGTTTTGCGACCACCATCCATTCGTACCTGTGGTGAAGGCAGTAACGCCGAAGCTAAGGCCGTATTTTATCATTGTGGTCCGTATTTGTGACTTTTGGACATCAGTCCAGACATCATTGAGCCAATCATACGCAATGGCGAAAGCGGCCGTGAATTCGGCTACGTCCAAGAAATGAACCGAATTCCACTTGTCATCATCTGGTCCGAAAGAGTTGGTTCCATTTCCAGCAGCGTTCTGCAGTCGCGGTTTAGAAAACAAATAATTTGATTCAGCAAAGGATGGCATACCTGGATCTCTTCCCAGGTACGATCGACCCAAGACGTATCATTCGTCATGCGGTAAACATACGCGAATGCCTTGATACGCATTTTAATTTCGCGAGCGTTATCGAGGATGCCACTGTCTCCATCCAAATGATAGACAACAGGGGGGAGCGGTTTGTAAGCAGACGCATTACCGAATATTGTGTCATTCCATCCACTGAGGTATGGGTCATGGGCAATAAGATTCGGTAATGCTTCCCACTTGTATGCTGGGGCGATGAGGCGAGGACGATCTGTGCGGACGGTCGTTGGGCTTGGGTTTGACGGCTGGAAGGGATCTTCGGGCCAGGCGAGGTTGACATCGTTAGAACTAACGAAGGTAGGAGTCGTGAAGACAGCGGTGTTTGTCTAGTACATGGTCATTATTAGCGCAACTCTTGAAACATGCGAAGAAGAAACACACAGTAGATGGGTAGATGGGCATAAAGTAGTTGGTATCGGTGGCGGTCGCGAAACGTCCTATTGAACTCTTCGCATTGATGGCAGAGCTAGCAGCTGCTGAAGGGTTGTTCGATGAGGCAGCAATGTCATTGTTGTTGTCGTTGTGCTTCTTGACGCCGACAACAGCACCAACCACGACAGCAATGATCACAATGATAAGTACGGGGACACCGAACTTGATCCAGTTGCTGACCCCCTTCTTTGGTTTTTGAGGTGGCAGATGGCCTGTGGATTGACTGTAGTACGGGTCGCCTGCGCCATACGGACTTGAATTAGCAGATTGGTATCTCACATGAGTGAGAGGGCGTTGGTCGGATTCCATGATGGGTGTGTCAGTGTTTTCCCTCCGCCTTGTGTCTGGTACTTAGGGGGAAATTAAAGGAGAGACGAGTGGCTATCGAGCCAACAGTAGACAGGGAAAGAAAAAAATTTATATGAGAAGTTTTGGTCAAGAAATCCAATGGCAAAAGTATGCTGAAAGGTGGCGGAGGGCGGAAGCGCGGGAGGGGGAGGGCGACGAGAGAAGAACAGTGACAAGAGAGGAGCGAGAGTAACAACAGCCCGCACACATCGCGACGTCTAATATTGAGATCGGAGTTTAAAACCGGCAAACTTTATTCGGCAGATCGGCATTCTATTTATGGAATAAAATGGCCTATTTTTATCGCAATGGTTATTTAAAGTCACGTCAATTCATTCAATGAAAACACTTCAACTGTGTTCCTCCAAGCCTTTTCCACCACATCTTCATAGGAGACATCGGGATGCAAAGCCTTAACGACCCAGGCAACACCGCCAATAGCACAAGGCTCGTTTCGACCCTTCACTGGCTTTCCCGGAATGAAACTTTCGGGCTTTGTAGCCGGCGGGAAATAAATGTCTTTCAAGGTCGGGGGAAGTGTATTTAAAGCACGTTTTGATGCATGCGTAGAAGTCATGGAACACCACGGCGCGTCTAATAAAGATTCCGAATGTGAGATCCAGAAAAGACGCAGATTACAATCTATGTAACTGACCAGTTTCCAGCATGATTCTGCCTATTGGAATGGCTTTCGCGGCTTCAAGGTTCTCTTCTGTTTTCAAAGAGCACCCGTTGACTGACACATGGAAGCCCATCGCGACCTATGAAACACATCAGATAGGATTTCACATTGAAGCTCGCGTGAGTTTACCAGTTCCTCCATTTCCGCCTTCCTCCCGGTGAAGCTATGCACTACACCGCCCTTCCCGCCAACAGCCGAGCCTCCATCATCACCGAATCCTTCTTCACGGAGTATTTGAACGAAATCTGCATGAGCGGCTCTGGAGTGTAAGAACAACGGAAGATGATATTTCTTTGCCAACGACAGCTGAACCCCTTGTTGCTACGTCAATGCGCGAACGACGAAGAGAGGCTGATGTACAGACTGAAATGCCTCTTCTGGACTTCTTCGCTTGCAAAGTGCAGCCTGTCATAATCTGGAAGGAAGTTAGAAAGAAACTGACATACAAACATTCGCATTGCCCACCAAGTCCACATTCTCCAACAGCAACAACCCTTCCTTTACCCTCCAGGTTACTTGCTATGACCTGATCCAGAGCTGACAAGTAACCATCTGGTCCAGTGCTAAACTTATCGAACTCAGCCGAACGAGTCGGATGGCAACCCACAGTTGCATAAAGATCTGGCGCAGCAGCTAAGCAGCACCGTTAAGTGAGATAGGCGGCAGCAACTCACTGTACGTTTTCGCGACTTTCAAAGCTTCTTTGGACTCTTTAAGACTACCACCCGTTACGATCATAGATTTTAATCCCGCATCCCGAGCACGTTGAAGCATGTACTCGAAATCGTCTACGAGAGTCTTTGCTCAGCCCATTAGAGACTGCCGAACAAGGGCTGGACGCACCTTCATGTTTCCGTCGTCCATGATGAATGCCTCGGAAAACCATATCTGTCAGATTGACTATGACCATCTTGCCTGTTATGTTTGTCGTACTAATTGATCGGCAGATAAAGGAGCATTACCTCCGATGTCTACGTTTCGAAGCTGCATTTCAGATTGTCTGACAGCCCTTGAACAATAGATAGCTACTCACCTATGAACCTGAGCCCAGTTACGTTGACCGGAGTTGCTCGAGTCCTCTCTCGGAATGACAGTGACCGACATTGCGATGTTGGAGGATGCCTTTCTTGAGAGATATGGCACGGGCGAAAACGATCGGGAGCGTCCAAGTCCAAGAATGTTGTGTCGTGAGTGATTGGAGAAAAGAAGAGTCATTCAAGAGTGATGCAACTTGAAGCGAATTCCATCCCGTGTCCGAGGCCGTGTCAGCTCCGAGCCTCAGCAATTTTCTCAGGTTGAAGAGCAGTCAAGGTCGCTGCACACCATCATGGTAGACAAGACGTTCGACAGCGAGCTCAACCTGGTCGCTGCTAGTACTCACATGTGATTGGTGGTCGAGGAATACGGAGTTTATGTTTAGCCTTGGGAGTCGGTTATGTGCCCTGCTCACTCGGGCTCGGTCATCGACTGCTTCATATAAAGTAAAATAATTTGACCCGGCCGCTGCTTACCCCGCATTCTCCTCATCCCCACCACATCCCCAATCTCTCATTTCAATTGGTCTGATACGGCCACTTTCGACAATGGACAGTCTCAAGTCTTTCGCGTCGCAGCTCACAGGCCGTTCTGGCGTGGCAGCGCTCGAGAAGAAGAGCCCCGACGACGTTGTCATTACGTTGGCCATCCGCACCCCTCTTTGCAAGGCAAGGAAGGGCGGGCTGAAGGATGCCAGGTCAGCGCGAGCTTTCTGTTTTGCCGTTCTCTTATGCTCACTGCTGCAACAGGTCCGATGAACTCCTAACGGAGATGTTCCGCAATGTCATTGCTAACTCAGGCATCGACCCAGCACTCATTCAAGATATATGCGTCGGAAATGTGCTTACCCCAGCTCCGACGTTTGAGGCGCGTGCTGCATCTCTTGCGGCGGGTATTCCAGAGTCGACTCCTGTTCAAGTTATCAACCGCTTCTGCTCCAGCGGTCTAATGGCACTGACCACCATCTCGAATCAAATCCGAGCGGGTCAGATAGAGATCGGTCTCGCTATTGGGTCTGAGAGTATGTCCGCGCAGTAAGTACCAAAGTTTTAGCATATTTTATATCTGCGCTAATGTGTCTGTAGCCCAGACCAGGGATCTCCCAACTTGAGCGAGGAAATCATGGGGCACCCAGTTGCGAAGGACTGTGTGCAGCCGATGGGCTGGACATCGGAAAATGTTGCTGCTGACTTCAACATCTCTCGGGAGGACATGGACGCATTCGCGGCACTTTCGTTTCAACGTGCCGAGGCAGCGCAGAAGGCAGGGCGTTTCGCGAAGGAGATCGTACCTGTCACTGTACCGCGCGTTGACCCAAAGACAGGACAGAAGGAGAAAGTCGTAGTCGACCGTGATGACGGTATCCGTTACGGGACGACGAAAGAATCGCTCGCGAAGATTAAGGGCGCATTCCCTCAGTGGGGAGGAGGGAAGACAACGGGCGGCAATGCAAGCCAGATCACTGACGGAGCAGCTGCCGTTCTGCTTATGACCCGCCGTAAGGCAGAGGAGCTTGGCCTTCCTGTGCTGGCAAAGCATATTACGACTGCCGTCTCTGGTGAGTTTCTGAATGTGACGGTCTTTTTATTGTTGTACTGAGATATGTTCAGGCCTTTCTCCCCGTGTGATGGGTATTGGCCCAACCTTTGCCATTCCTGCAGCCTTGAAGAATGCAGGAATAACATCGGCCGACGTGGACCTTTTTGAAGTACGTTCTTAGATACTGCACCCCTTTGCGTATCTTACGACGTCCTGCAGATCAATGAAGCCTTTGCTTCCATGTATGTGTACTGTGTTCGGGAGCTGGGCCTTGACATTGAGAAAGTCAATGTAAATGGCGGAGCGATAGCCCTCGGACATCCTTTAGATATGTTATTTCTCTCAACTGCAACCAGTGCAACAAACTTATGGTGTTTCATTTAGATACGCTGTACCGGTGCTCGCCAGGTTGCGACCGGTCTCAATGAACTCGCACGTCGAAATGGCAAGGTAACTACTTTGCGTTTTGTTCTGTAAATTAACACTATATTAAAGCTTGCCCGTAGGTCCTCGTTACCTCGATGTGCATCGGTACGGGTATGGGCGCTGCTGCTGTCTTCGTCAGGGACTAGAATCCAAAACATCACATACATTGTTCCTACCATTTGCGCTTCTCGTATGGCATGTAAACTATACACATAACATTATAAACATGAGACACGTTTCCTGAAATTATGAGACTTGAGTGAGTAATAAGAAGGCCGGCTCCCGAGAACAAGCATCGGGAAGTTCGGGTGTCAACCGAACTTGAAGTAAGACTGGACAGACAGATTGGGCCACCGAATTCGCGTCTTCACAATGGACGTCGATGACCATGTTGAGGTCGGCCAGCGTTCTCGCCTCGTTATACTCCTAGCCGTCACTGCGCTTGCATGGTATATACTGCTATGGTCACTGAGCATCTTGGGTTGCGTAGCTGGGTAAGTTCTACGATGGTCAGGATTGCCAGGGCATTCGGAAGTTCATTGACGTTCGTTGCTCTCCCGGACTACAGCAGGAGACGGTACCGCCTCCGCCCTCGCTCGCCTTTGTCCTCCGCACCCGCCTCCAGTGTGCCTGGAGTCTCCATCTTGAGACCGCTGAAAGGGCTTGACAACAACCTGTTTGAGAATCTGGAGTCTACATTCACTCAGGAATACCCGAACTTTGAGATTCTTCTTAGTGTGGACGACGAGAGCGACCAGGCGCTCGGAGTTGTTCGCGAACTCTTGCAGAAGTATCCGAACATTGATGCGAAGATCGTAATATGTGAGTCATGTGTCTTATTTCATATGTTCGGGAAATGTGACATTTTGCACTATAGGTAAAGAAGTGGTTGGCATTAACCCGAAGGTCAATAACCTGATGCAATCTTACAAGCAAGCGAAAAACGATATCTTATGGGTGATAGACTCCAATGTATTAGTCGCACCGGGGACACTTGCGCGGTCAGTGGACGCTCTTTTGGGTCCTCCTAGACCCGGTGGAGACGCAACGGCGACCAACAAACGTAGAATCGGACTGGTGCATCACGTCCCGTACGCTTTCGTCACTGCACAATCCCTAGGCTCGCGAATTGAAGAAGCGTTCTTGAATACGAACCATGCAAAGATGTATATGGCTATCAACACCGTCAGCATCGACTCGTGTGTCATTGGCAAGTCGAATATGTACCGCCGCTCCGACGTCGATCGGCTCACGGGCGACTTGAAGCCTGCCCGCACAGAATCACCTGAGGAGCCCGTTCGAGTAAGAGGCCTGGCGGCATTTGGACGTTTTCTGGCGGAGGACAACATGATAGCTTCTGCGTTATGGCACGAGCTTGGCCTGAGGCACGACTTGTCCTGCGATGTTGCGGGCAACGCAGTTGGAAACATGACATTCTTTGCATATGTTCAACGCCGAGTGCGATGGATCCGAGTACGCAAAAACATGGTGATGGCCGCGACGCTCCTGGAGCCGTTCACAGAATGCGTGTTGTTGAGCTTAATAGGAGCATGGTCGATGAAACGGTTGTTCGGCATTCCGCCGTGGGTCGTCCTGCTAGTGCATTATACCGCATGGATTGCGTTGGACCTAGATGTATTCGAAAGTCTTTCAGGCCATTACCTCCCGCCAGAAAAACGATGGTCCTTCCTTGCCGCATGGGCTCTACGAGAATTGCTTGCCTTGCCGATCTGGGTATACAGTATAGTAGGGAACGAAGTAGACTGGAGGGGCAGGCAGTTTCGCATATTACGGAATGGAGAGACAGTTCAGGCGGAGGCGAGAAATAGTTGGCTGGCAGCACTACTTGGTAGACGAAATAAAAAAGACGGATATGAGCAATTAGACCAAGAAGCTGTTCCGTTGGAAGGACGAAATTAGTGGTTCGTGTATAACTTGTCCTGTGTTTTTGTTTGCTAACGCCATCATAAACAGTATTTTGTTTAAGAAATTTAGGTCGCTAACGGATTTTATCGGTTACCATGAGAAGCCAGCTAAATCTAGCTTTAGGCACGCAACATTACTTTCTGCTTCCAAAACTCGGAACCTTTTGCTATCTTCCATTGGGAGTTTATGTTCGAGACTCGGTTCGTCTGAAATATGACCTTTAACTTGCACACAGAAAGATGTTTGTCGTAGGCTCCATGCAAGTCAAGGTGATGAACCAGTGCTACATGTTTTTTCATCCGCTAAGCCGGGTCCCGCGATCCTGCGAACACGTCAAAAACAGTGCATATTCTTGAGTGGACTCGTGTACTTTGGGCGCCCTACTATAATATGGACACCAGAAACATGAGGATTAGACGTAAAAACCAATGTAGATTATGGGCATTCCTCATTTCGAAAAAACCTATTTCGATTCCTCGCAACGGACTTGAGCACGACAATACTGATGATATGTCTATGATATTTGGCACGTTATTGATGAACGCTGAGAAAACGGAAAGAATATGTAGGTAAAGATGAGCTAAGGCAGTTGCCGTGGGCTAAACGATACAAGGGTCCAACTAGTTGTTTTGCACAGATCATCTTTCTGCATCTCTCTCTCCCTTTCTCCTCCACCTTCGCTGCAGTTGCTCTCCGCATTTCCACCCCCTGTACATCAACGTCCTCCACTCGCTACCACCCTACTGACGGTCCTTGCCTCTGACTTTTCATTAAGATTCAGAACAGCCTCCGTCTCTGACGAACTACTCTATCGTATTCATTAACCGCACAAACCCAGTTGTCGCTTGAGCCACTCCAATAGCAGCATTTCACCCTAAGTCCCCGCTCAATAGTAATATCTAACACTACAATGGCAACACAACTTGCTCCGCTCTCTGCATCTGTCACCCGCATCCTGAGTCTGACGGGCTTCCCGAAAGAGTTGAAGACGAAGGATATCCAGGCCGCGTTTTCCGAATGGGAAAACGCTTCAGGAGGATTCAGGATCAAGTGGATCGACGATACTAGTCTTCTCATCGTCTTCAACGATGCTGGCGTCGGTAGGCATTGCTACGCTTTCGTGGTTATTGGCTAAGGGTTGCTGATAATTCGGACCCATCCCATAGCGAAGCGCGCTTATCTGCAGGCTCTCTGCCAACCACCGCCCTCGATTTTTGGCAACGATTCTAACTCAGTCATCAAACCGTACGATGGGCCGGACGCCCAAGCTATCATCCAAAATGTCAATTCGCGTCATCAGAGCAATGCATCGCGAGGACACAATTCGCGCGGCTCTATCTCGACGTCGAATGGGCACTCTCGGATGGCTAGCTCAAACGTCCGCAACGGACATATGAAGAATAGCACTATCAGCGGTTCAATACCTGAACATCCAGTTGTTTCTGTAGACACAAACGGTGTAACGACCTTCGGGCGCGAGCCCTCGCCGACCCTGCCGTCGATGCCGGCACAGCCGACCTTGAGCGCGATGATCTCCTCCTCGGCCTCCTTTACCGAAGACACGATCCTCAACGACCCAGCTGTTCTAGCTGCAAGCTCGGAGACGAGTGGCGGGTCTGCGCCTCGGATTGGCAACCCGGGGAAGAGGATGCTCGGTGCAGCGCTCGGCATGAGGCATCCTGGACTAGGTCCAAGGACGCTGAGCGGCGGACACGCTGGCGACCAGATGCTGTCGAAGGCGATGAGTGGGCTTGTCATGTCTGAATAAAAAGGCGGTAGCGCGCTGGGGATGGATTTTATATGTTTGTGCGCGTAGCATGTGCAACTGCAGGGCTGACTGTGACACGAGCTGACGGAAGAGTGTTTCGTGGAGGTGGTGGGTTTTCTGGATTGCGTTTGTTTCACTCTTTGTATCATACTAGCCATTCACTGTGGCTGGCGCAGGAATGGGGAAATTAGTTAGAGCAAGCTGCTTCACCGACGCTCATTCTTTGTACCTGCGGTATATTTTCTCCAAGTTTGATGTGTAGCAGTTTCTAATGCTTCTTTAAATTTACTTCAACCTTATTACTATCTTCTACTAATCGTGGGAAGTTCCTGAATTCACATGTGGGGTAAGCTTGGCCAATGGAGAATAACCCAACTTGAACCCGGGGAGAGAGTAGCCGAGCCGGGCTGCTTAAATGTTTTAACTAGGGACCTCACCCCGTCCCTCTCATGTGTTCTCTCTCCGTCCCCGCCTCCTTCCCCACATTTGCGACGTTCGCTAGCTCGTCTGCCCATCCTGTCGTCCACTCGATAGCGTTAAGAGTATTGTCGGCTGGACATGCTCGCCAGACTGACAAAAAGAGCTGCAAATCTCATAGACATCTCCTGGCATGGTCCGGATGTCAGTGAGCACAAGAGCAGAGAGTCCCCCTTGTCGAATGACCTTCTTGTAAGTACTGACCAAACATCTACTTCCGTGATTGTGTCTCACTAACGTTCCTTGCTAGCCCCCAGAGGTCCAAGCTCTTTCCGATCTATCACTCCCTGGACCAGAAGTGGCCCTCGAAACCGTCTCGAATGTCTGTGGGAAGCTGCTGAGCCCGCTGTACCACTATGTTGAGTCAGTTTTGGGAGATGATGTTGAGAAGCTCGTGCAGACGTTAAACGAGGCTGATCCAGAAATTGCGGCGGTGTTCTCCTATCCGGTACGTCCAGCCAGTGCCCTCGAGTCACTTCGTTTACCCGGTTGAGCTAACACAGTCATTGTGCTGCGTGTTCAGGACGACGACGAGGATATTTATGTCATTTCAGAGCCCGATGAATCACTGGATGTGTTCGGGTCTGATACGCCACGGCTGGAGGACACACCTCAATTTCCCTCCGCCACAAGTACTCACCACCGCGAGTCAAAATATGTAAAATCTCTTGTACCCGAGTGCAACAACGAGGCGGGACCGTCACGCCCGCGGTCGAATATCGGGTCCATCCCTGCCATTATCATCACGCCTGCGCTGTATCAAGCACCTGAAAAGTCCGCCTGGGTGCCCATCCAGGACACTTGTTTCGGGCAGCGTCTTACTGTACCTACCCACACCGCACTTAACACCGCACATCCGCCGATGCTCGTATCCGCATTCTACCACACGTACTCGCGCACGTCTGCTGTCCGCTGCTGGACGTACAGGCATGGCCACTGGTGTGCTGTCGTGCCCGGTTTAGACGACCAGGAGCGGCGAGGCCTGTTTTCTCGACCCTTAGGTGTTCGACGGCGATCTGTGTTAGGATCTGCACACAAGTGCACTCGTGATTCTTCAAAAAGGCATAAAAACGCAGGGAGATTAAAACGAGAATCATAGTATTTTACTGTTATTTTTTCACAGTAAAGCTTACATTTCATAGAATTTATTTAAGGATTTACGACGCCAATCATTCTCTTGCATACTTTTTTTTTTGTCACAATGCATTTTGTATGGTATTATTTGATCAAGGTTAAGCGATCACTCCTTGTATTGTAGAGCGCAACTTATCCATCGGGTTTTCATAATCCGATCGAAGAATGAAAACCTCCTTATCCGCGAAGTACAGATGTGAGCAAGAGCAGAGGTCTGATTCCAATAGCGTATGCGATATGTGCGATTAATACAGTGAATAGTGCAAAGATATGGACAGTAGAATAATATTACAAACGGGAACTATGCGCGGGCAGAAACAGAATGTTTCCGGGGAGGCAAGGGGGGAGGCGGACGCTTTGGCAGCTCAGGAGGCGCATTACTCGGCGTCTCCGCAACATCACTGTTGGCAGAAGTAGATGCAGGAACTGTCTCGTTATGTTCACTAAAGACATCAGGTGGAGCAGCATGTGGTTCACCCTGTATAGTATCGGGAAGCGGTGGTATGTCTTCAGGACCGTCAGTGACTTTCAACTCTTGCGGTTGATCAGACACTTCACCCTGGTGGTCGACTGACGACTCGATAGACTGCGACATGAGCTCCTGAGGTATCTCCGCAAGGGAAATGCGCTTCGCGCCTAATGAACTACGCTTGCTTCTTGTTGCTATCTTTGCTTCAGCTCCAGCGTCGAGTGAACGACGTTTGGCCTCGTCTTGTTCTGCAACCAGTTTCAGCGCATCAGATGCTGACAACGCAGAAGCCGCGAGCGTGTTGAGAGACTGCCCGGACTCCTGAGGTGCTGACGACGAGGATGAAATCACGGGTGTGGACCGAGGAGGGAGCGGAGGAGGTGCAGGCTTTGCCGGCGTAGAAGTCTTGTCTTCCAAAATATTTGGAACAGCTGGAGACAAGAGCAACGGTGCAACATCATCGTTGATGTCAGACGACGGATTTGTATGCTGAGAAAATGGCCCTCGCGGGCTATTCTGCCCCTCGATCGTCCCTTCCGCAGACGAGTTCGTTGTCGGTTGTTGTTGCTGGCGCTGCAGAACACTAGCGCCTGACGTCGGGCTTTTAAACAACCTGTACATGTTCTGTATCGTCGGCGGGATCGCTGGCGTTCGCAACTTGTGCTCTGTAGGGGGCGGTGTCGCCAGTGTTGGTGCGACGTAGCCCATAGACATGACGTCTCCGCGGTGGCTCGCGTGTATGCCTGGGATGGTCATCATAGCACCTTGAGAGGGCTGGGTCTTTATTGGCGGCGCCTGAGGAGGCGGAGATGGGGGAGGAACGAACGCTGGTGCTGGCCGTTGCTGGTGTTGGCCATTGGTGAGTGAGCTTAGGTGGGCGTTATCGGGCACATGCGACTCCGTTGTGACCCTCGGAGGCGATGGTGCAGACCTATTCAAGTCTCCCCGCAGAAGTGTGGGACCTCGAGGCGATCCCGTTTGTGGTGGGGTCGAGGGGGTTGTACCAGATTCCTTCCCCTTCTTACTCGCAGAAGCGGATGACTCAGAGTGATCAAAGTCATCTACGGTACCCTCGCCATTATCCCTCCTCGCAGGAATATCGATCGGTCTAGAGACGCCTTCAGGCCTTTCTTCTGAGGTGGACTCACGATCCCTCCTGTCTCTGCGACTCGCCACCGCAGCACGTATGTCTGAGTAGCCCCGTCCTTCCGACGTCGGGAAGGAGAACAACGAGCTCGTAGCACTCGACGGAGCACCATCTACGTGGTCTTCTTGGCCGCCTGACTCCCCTCCGGCCATACGTCCGCGTTTGAAGCCGTTCCAATTTGCGCTCCATTTACGCATGGCTTCCTTCGCTGCATTATTCAGAGCCTGCTTATCGGTTTTTGATTTGAGAGCAGAGAGGAAGGAAGACGCGTTTGTCGATACATTGCTACCCGAGCCACGACTGTTCCCAGATATCGAGTCTCGAGAGGTACCTTGGCTCAAGGTATCGCTAGGTTCAGACGGGACGCCCATGCCAGCCCCGGAAGATAACGAGCGTATCCTTGATGAGAACGTCGACGAAAGAGAATCTTGGTGTGCCTCTGCGGCAGGAGTGGCTTCGTTATCCTCTTCCGCAGAGGTCGATCCAGAAGCTGACTTCGACGCTGGAACAGAAGTCGCGCGCCGGCCTGAGGTCTCCACAGTCAGGCCCCTACCTCTGTCTTCTGAGGAAGATCCTTCTTGCACGTCCTCCAGAACAGAGACGCCCAACGAACTTGTATCTGTACTCCGTGTGCTGCCAAACCACGACTTCTGTTTCGTAGCCTCATTCATTTCAAGCGCCGCGACTGTCGTTGCACGCCGGACACCAGCATCTTGCTCGGGAGAAGAGGGATCAACACTGATTGCGGTGGCAGCATTTGTAAGAGTACTAGGGAGCACGTCAATGGACTCAGATTTTACTGGTATGCCGTTGTCCAAAGAGACAGCAGGTTTCTGCTCCTCTAAGTCATCGAGCATTTCGGACACAGTACGTTCCTTACGGATGGCGTCTCCCCAGATTCCTCCACGGTGCTTGTACGGCTTTGACTCGAAGAAAGCGATGTCGTCCATGTTAGGCAGCACTACTGACTCGTTGATCTATATTGTAGTACCCAATTAGCCAAACTTCATTATAAAAATACAGATACAGGATATATGAGAGCTTACAATCTCCTTCAGCCTCGACTCAATTGTACTCAAAATCATACTCCACTTGATCTGCCTATCGCTGACAACCGGCTCGACGTCGAGAATCATGTCCGGCGGCTGCGTGAAGGCATACCAAATTCGATTCGTCGGAGGGCGTTTCACTTTGATGAGCAAGTTGCCGTCTAGCTTACGCAGAACAACAGCGAGTACGAGCTTGACCGTGTATGTCTTGAACCGCTGGCCGAGGTTGAAGATTGCAGTTGCTTCGACAGTGACTCGTACTTCGCCTTTGTACATTAACCGTACCTCCAGCGCGGCGTCGCCTTCTTTGGTTAATTCCTTCAGCATCGGCTTACTGAGCGTTGGTGGCGTATTCCCGACAGAAACTTCAGTCACAGAGATATTCTGTAGGAAAGATGGTGTCTTCACTTTCGACAACTTCTTCATGAGCCTGCCAATGATGAAGGACTCTAGGACGTCTGTCCGGTAGAAACTGAAGAAGATGCGACCTATGATGGCGTTTAGCCAACGCATGGGGATGATGTCCGGTTGGTCGTCCAGTGTGGATACCAAAAATTGCATGTCTTCTGGCCTGAAGACGGGCAGAACAGGTTCCAGAGTCGAAGAAGCTGAGTGGTAATTTGAGGCATGCACAAGAGACAAATACCAATCTTCCATCTCCACGCACGACCGTACGAAGATGAACCAGGGTGTTGAAACGTCGAAAGCTTCGGCCTTCGCCTCTGACGCTATTCTCTCGACCTCCTCCAATCTCTCCTTCGTCTTTCGCTTTTGCTTCTCACTCGCATCCATCTCCTCCACTTTCTCGTCGACATTCTCCGTCTTCAGCGTCATTTCACTCGTCACATTCTTCAAGCCCTCGTCACCTTCTTCACTTCTGCGAGGCCTGAGGCATATGGAGTTGCGTTTTGTGAAGAGCTCACCATCCATTAGACCCTCAGGATACACGACGACGTCATACGAGGATACTTGCACAGCCGCCTCGCATTCCGTCATCGCTTCATCCTCATACAGATACAGCACGTTTCCCTTGAGGACGACGTACCACATATCCTTTGGCCGTGAGCGCTTCGGGTCCTTAGAGCGCGAGTCAAGGAAGGTGCGCATCATAGCCATGTAAGATGCGTCTGTCTCCTTTTGTTCGAAGGTACGGCGAACAGTAAGCCATGCTTTACGGGGTCTTTGTTGCGCATTAGTGGCGAGCGGGGTGCCTGTCGACTCCTTTTCGTCTTCTAGCTTTTCACCTTCTTTGGAGAGCTTCTTCCGCTCAAGCTTTGCTGGATCTGGGTCGCCTACGGGAACCGAGGTGTAGATTGTCCAGGCAATAGCAGCGCATATTAGAAGCGGTAAGAAAGTCAGACCTCCTAATACGTATGCATAAACGAGTGCCTTGAAGGACATAAGAGAAAGTCTGTTCTATCACAGAGAGCGCGCTCCTAACCAAAAGACTTGGAAGCGAAGGAGCCCTTGCGCTGATGCAGAGCAGAGAATACTTCTAAAGATGCAAGAAGTCGAGTACACGAGGGGTACAGTAGAGCAGTGGAGTGTTGTGGCCGGGCGTCCAGTCTCGCGTCTGGCTTGAATGGCTACGTTGTCGCGGTTCAAGGCAGTGAAGCCCATCCGGAATGATGACACGCGCCCAGATTAGTAGTCACGTGCGTGAATTCGGTGGAAAATAGTAAGGAAATTATGCCGACCGCTCTTAGAACTTTACCGTCACGTTTGTCGCTCAAGCCTACTAGTACGCACTGGCAAGCAAAGTCGAAGGCCACAGTGGACGGAATAGTAAGGGACGGATCATCGCTTATATCAGTTCTGCCTAGTTTCACAATGAAGGAGTCCTGATAAGATACGGCCGCGACTACATATTACTAGTAGTACTAGTAGTATCTCCCGGGAACTTGAAGACTTTGTTGTGTTGTATTGACGATCTGTGAGATTTTGTATCATGACCTACAGTAAGTATATGTTATTTGCTCATACCTAAGGCTTTGCACTCGGTGTTCAACGACATGCAGGATTGTTTGTCTATCAGCCGGTTGCACTACGGGTGAGCGTCAGAAGCATCAGCCTCATTGCAAGTTGCCATCAATATCATTGTTTCGTTGCCAGTGCACGGGAAGCGTACAAGGGAGTTTTGAACCAAAGATAGATGTCGCCTATGATCGTGCCTTCTGCAGCTGGGCCGAGCGCCGCATTGTTTTCAATTCCATCCTCATCATCATCGGGTATCTTTTGCGTATGCGATGGAGCTCGCAGAGATCACCGAGGGACACTGACTTGCGTCGTGGCTAGCTTGCTGCAGAACAGCCCGTGCCAGTGGCCAAACGGCGTCCGAGCTGCTGTCTTCTGTTTTCGAGATCGTTACATTTGCTTCCGTCGGGAGGGAACTTGAATTAATGAATTTCCAGGAGGTCCGAGATTGTTATTAAAACCATTACATGTCAGTAGTCTCATCGTAATAGCTTCATGAATGAATAGTAGGATGGCTAGCTGGATAATGCTCTCTGCGGCCCTGATGAAAGATATCAACAAGCATGCCATTTCCGGACGTCACTCCTGAGTTGTGTGATGTATAATTTCAATACACTGCACCGCCCGTGCCAGTCTACATTTTCATCTCGCCGCCCCCGCCGTCGCTCACCACGCACCCTCGTCGTCGACAGTCGCCCACCACTGCGTGCGCTCGTCTCCTGCAACAGCGACCAGCGTGCTCAACGGGTTCGCGTTCCCTGCCGATTAAGTGTTTTGACTTTACGCAAAAACTCATCTCGCTAGATCACCCGTAATTATAGCACGCACGCGCCCCTAGCTAGTAGTGCTTCTAGAACACTGCCCACGCGCGCCCAGCTTTACAGTTTACATATACAGTGATGAAGTGGAACGCCTTCCAGCGTGATGATCTCGCCGAGGTCCAGCCTGTCCAGCACAACGATAGCGACCGCGCACTCGCTAGTGCTCCAGCAGGCGGTCTCCCACAAACACACGCCGACATCCCCTTCGCAACCGCTTCCTACTCTTCAAATACCGAACGTGCTGGTTCTTATGCTCTGGGGACTACTCTGCTAATCTCCAAAGACATCGAGGCATTGCTGAAGGACGACGAAAAGCAGCGTGGCAAGGACTCAAGTTACTCAGGTTCTGCCGACTCAAGCATGGAATATCCTCCATACGCATTTGAAGACTCGGGTATTCCAGTATTTGGTCTGCCAGCTCCCCCTCGTGGGCCAAGAAAATCGTCGCCTCGCGAGAGAAGACAGCCGAGCAGACCGCGCAGCGATGGGCCTGTGGGGCACTCACCAACAGAGTCTCGGAGAGCGGAGGAGAAGATAGCGGAGTCAATAGTGGCGCAGAACGACGATGATACTCTTATATCACTGAGTGCGTTTGGACCCGCAAACGCTCTGCGCGCACCCGCTATTGGTGACCTTGCGCTAGACAATAGCTCGACTCTGGAGATTGAGGTCATGAATGCGCTCAATTCAAACAAGTCGAATGGAACATCCGGCCCTTCCGGTATAAAGAAGAGGTCGGTCTTACTTACTATGAATCTACAAGAAAAGGGCTCACTGCTTGTAGATCTACTCCGAATCAAGACTATGGTTCATCAACTTTCTCCGAAGCTGTTACTAGCAACCGCGTCCTCTCTCATGTCCAAAGTATGCACCAACTTCTTCACGATAGATATCTTCCCACTAAACTTAAATTATATGCATAGACGACTACAGTCAAGAACTCGGTAGTAGGGGAAGAGAGCAGGTGTCAGAGCGTGTGAGGACTACGCAGCGAAACACTTCCATGCCACCCTATTCCACATCTCTTCCTCCACGAAGAGCTTTTTTAACGCACGCCCATAATGATTCACGCGATTCCGACTTCTCGCATACGACGTTCTCTAGCCTTGATCCTCCTTCCACTACATATGAACCACGCATCAGCATTTCAAGCACGATATACCCTTCATCAGCATGCAATAGTCTATCACCGGATGTCCCTCACCTTTCTTCTTCATCCGCGCAACAAAACGATCAGCTTCGTGATCAACTTGCGTCGTCCTTGAGACCGCACAGCGCAGAACCGGATTCTATCGAGCCGGAGGCGTACTTTCGCCACACATCCGCCACGACGGATCGTGACTCCGATCCCGCCATCGTGTTTCCCATACCCACCACACTTGAAACGCTTCTGGTACCTAAATTTGCTGATCGTGAGGATATATCATCATCGGACAACAGTCCCATTGATTTTGGCGCGGACAGTCTTCTTCATCATGATTCGGACAAGGAGGTGGGAACATCGAAGGCACATGCAGATAGTCCACGGTGGGCTGGAAAGCCTGCGTTGCCCACGGCACCTAAACCTACTTTTCGCCGTTCGCGTTCCGTGCAGCCTGTCTCAAAAACACCACGTATATCTCAGCCCCCTTCTCCAACAGCGTCTCCGAAACTCGCTAGTCTCATTCCTTATAATCTTCTCACTTCTCTCAATAATGTCGGCCAAGGCTCGGCTGATGCTCTTCCACCGACTACCAATCACTTAAATCCTCAGGAACGAGCGGAACTAGTGCGCAAGACACGCAAGTTGACTCAGTTGTTTGGACGGACTCCATCTCCCATCATTGGTGGTGTGGACGAGCTGACAGACTCGCAAATTCCAAATAATTGTTTAATTCCGATGATGCCAACCAGGAAAAGCCATACCCGCGGTGCGCTGTCAACATCAGACGCGCTACAAGTCGCACAGATAGTCAGAGGAATTCGAGAGAGACATGCTTCCCCGCTCTCGCCGGCGGGTCGAGTAAAATCAGCTCGTGACAGTCCACTTAGCCCTATGACATTTCGCAGCTCCTTTTTGGCTAATGATGACAGTGATTCGGATGGTTCATTATCTCCGCTCGAGAGTCCAGCTGCTCAGACTCCGGAATCATCCCAACGAAAAAGTGCGGACAGATCTGTTACCAGTCCTGCCATTATTACAGCCGCCGATTCGTTCATGGACTTGGCTGGCCCGGAGCAAGAAGGTACGTATGAGATGTCGAATTGTATCTATATCGGTAGATTTGAACGTGCCTGCCCACCAGCTTTAGCTCGACCGCCATCTGCTTTCTCTATGACAGATTCTTTGACCGATTCTCATAAGGCGGAGGACGAACGAAGGCGTAAGCGGGAGCGCTTGTCAAAGTTACACCGATTTCTTGGCTCACGCATTCCTCCGGAGCTCATTCTTGGTCCTCACGAGATGGGTGTTCCTCTTCCACCCCTTGCGCCGAAAAATGCAGGTTATGATGACGTTCATTCTGACAATGATTCTTCGAGTCCTGCGAGGCTCTGGGCGCGTAATAAACGGCGAAATAGCCTGGCATCATCCGACCCGACACATTGGCTCGCTGATTCTGAGCGCATGAAGGAAGATTTGAATGGACAGCAGAAAGCTCTCATTGTGAAAAGAGCGCAAAAAATGGAGAAGGTGGAGATCAGTTATCACCGTAAAGTTATTTGATCGTTGACATATATCATTTTCCCTGGATTTCTCTCAGGTCTTTGGCGAACAACCTCCTCTGAAGCTCTTCCACAACCGTCAACCCGTGAATTCCGGACGTCCGTCGAGCCGGACTATGGAATTATCCAGTTCTGCGCCAACCTCTCCGGTGGGAAGAAATGTCAACAAGTCTGCATATCGGAAGAGTAAAACTTCGAGGCGTAATGATGGTCGTCCTGGGACAGCGGAGTCAAGGAAGGGTCTGATAAACTCGACTGATTTCATTGACATCAGCCCAGGCAAGGAAGAAATGTCTCAAGTATATTTACATTACAGACATTCCTTGATTTCATTGACAAACATCGTTGATAACGTGAGTCACTTTTGCTACTCCTGACGCCCGATCTCATGATACCCGTGATTATCCTCAGGATGACCGAAGGTCGCTTGCAGAACTACACGAGTACATCAATGGGGGCTTGCCGTACACCGCAGATCGCCGTCAGAAACAGCTGAGCGGCGTCGACAAAGAATCTCGCTTGTCTACACATTCTGAGCGGCGAAGATCCCTTCCCCATCAGTCATCACTGACTTCTCTTGCTTCGCAATATACAATAACGGAAGGGAAGGTCGAGGCATCACCTTTCGAAGTACGTCGACGAAGGGCTGCGAAGCTAAGCCACTTTTTCGGTGTCAGTTACCGCGACCTTTTCGGCGAGGTGCTGGACAGCATTGAGCTGGGTGTGCGTGAAGATGAAGTCAAGGGTACCCTTAATCCTGACGAAGCTCAGGTCGGTGACTTTTCTCTGTTGAAATAGGCTGCGAATACTCACTCACCCCCCCCCCCCCCCCCCCCCTCCCCCATTTACAGGATCTTCTTGCTCAATTGAAGAGATTGAAGAAACGACGTGACGATTTTGAGTGATTGGCTGATGAATATTCCGCTCTTTACTCCCGTTTATGACCCTCCTATGCCAGGAATGCATTAAATTATTGAGCAGTCTACAATGATTTAGCCAGTGTACTAATAATGCAACTAATGTCCCTATAAAAAATGAATGGTCGTAGTCCACTTTCTATAATACAATGAGATCCCCTTTGCAGGATGCACACCAGAAGACATGCGATTCGTCAAGGAATTGCGGCCTGCGCAATTGGTATGTACTGCTACTTACACTTGCAAAGCTAGCTTGGCCATGAGTTGGTGATCCGGATTTCGACGCTAGATGAAGACTGGCAGCTTCAGCTTCGCTGAACATGCGAGCCTGCAACATAGCTAAGCTAACATGCCTCTGATGCCGAGTAGCGAGGGGCAGTCCTTGATCTATGGACTTGGAAGATTGAAGTCGGCCTATGCTGTCAGATCTATTCGAGGTAAACGAGGGTCGGCGAAGGTCGTCCGAAGCCCGTCTTGAAAACGAATCACGCCGTGCGAATGCATGTGCTTTTTGCGTCTTTGTGATAGATCGTAGCTGGACTAATTCGTCTTCCATAGAAGCGAGTTGCTTTTGCAATTGTAGCTCCCTCGACTCCGCCTCGTAGATAGAGCTTTCCAAGTTACGAATCGTAGACTGGGCTGAGGAGAGCTCCAAATCGTACTGTTGCTTCAAGGCACTTTGGAATTCATCATTCAAATTCGGAGGGAGAGTGGAAGGCGATGCTGCGGCTTGTCGAACCCGAGATATTTCATCCTCTTTTGCGGCAAGGTCGGAGCGGAGTGATTCGACCTCTGCCTGAAGCTCTTCGAGCATTCGTTGCGTGTCTTCTTCTGCACGTTGACGTTCCTCCAGCCTTTCTTGCAATGTCGATATTTCCTCATTCTGAGCGCGCTTATCGATTTGCAAATTATCTATTTCTTCTTGCTGACGAATAGCTATTTGTCGTTGTCGAGAACGATCGGCCTCAAGCTCGCGAGAGCTAGCCACGGTATCAGCGTACTGCTGCTGTAAATCATCGTACGATTGCTGAAGCACCGCAATACTCTTCTCTGTCGTAGCCGTCTCCGAGTCGCGTTCTTTCACAAGTTGATCATACCGCGCCTGAGCTTCCGAGTTTGTTTGCTGAAGCTGATCGAGCAAGGACTCCAGTTCGGAGATGGACGCATCTCTCTGAGTTACCGACCTCGTCAATTGATCAACCTTTTCCGACAACTCTAATTTCTCTCCCGTCAGAGCGACGACCTTAGGTCGAAGTTCGTTTAAAGAATCCATCAAGCCCCGTGCCTCCCCTTGCAAACTTTGTTGCGTGTGTTCGGCATCGTCTGCCTTTCTTATGGCACTTCGCAGTTCGGCTTGTGTACTATCAAGCTGACGGGCTAGATTGGACAGTTCTGAAGTAGACTGCCCCAATTTACTTTCGAGGTCCGCCGTTGTACGTTCCGCCGTTTGTACTTGTATCGTTAAGGTTTCTTTCGATGAGAGAAGAGAATCGCGTTCGGAATTGACTGAGGACAAGTCCTCTTTTATGGTCGCAAAGCTTGTTTGTAGATCAGAGTACTTCTTCGCCATATCCTCATAAGCGGCTGATTTTGATCCAAGCTCCTCCCGTAAATCCGTATGCTCGGAATCGAGTTTCTCGTAGGACTAGAGAAGGAATATGTCAAGCCATGTTGGTGTATTTAAGGTGGTTCGTATACCTGTTTCAGCTTCGACAATTGGAACGAAAGCTCTTCAGCACGATCTTGAGTATTTTTCAGCGTCTTCTCTAGTACCTCGATACGATCGTCATTCTGTATCTGTTCTTCCAACTCTCGGATTCGGCGATTCTGACTGTCCAATTGGGACCGAAGGGCTTCGGCCTCTTGGCGGGATGTATGAAGATCCCTCTCCTTCCATGACTCGGTCAGTAGCAGCAAGATTGGATGAAAACCCAATAGATACCTGTTCACGTAGCTTGGAAGCCGTTTGAGAAGCTAGGCTTTCTGATGCAGTGAGGCGAGAAAGAATCGAATTCTTCTCTACTTCAAGGTGGGACAAAGCTGACTGTAGCTCAGAGAGACTCTTATCCTTGCTTTCAAGTTGCGCTTCGGTCTCCCTTAGCTCTACGCATCTTACACGTCAGTTACTCGAGGCCTTAATCAGTCGAGACAACGCACTCGCATCGACACCTTGAAGTATTTCAAGTGATTCGGCTATAGATGCCTTCTCTGAAACAAGAAGAGATATTGTTTGACTCTGGTCTTTCAGCTTGCTTGAGTACTCTTCCAGCTTTTTAGCTAGCTCTGAATTAACAGGGTCAAGCCTATCGTCGCCATTTGTAGTAGCTTGAGAATCATTGGGTGGAGACTTGGACGACAGTCTGAGCAATTAGACGACTCGGAATAAGCTCAAGCATAAAGACTCAGGTAATTTGGATCATTGCGTACATTTCACCGAATTCATTGATGGCACTACTAGTATCATTTGCCGTCTGGCTCTGGGAAGGTGCCGGAGATAGAGCTCTTGAAGCTGGGGAGCTTGGTGTATTGGGTACCGACTCCGCAGTAGGTACAGCTGATTTTTTCTGCTGCTGCCTTTTCTTGAGCTGGAAGAGTTTCATGAGTCGTGTCAGTCATGCACACGCTTCTAGTAGAAGGGACTGTTCGAGACAGCAGTGATACCATTGCTTTTGCTCGGGCAGCCTTTGCTGCACGCTCGTCGTCGGCCATAGTGGGGCAAGGAGTCGGGAGGTTGCTGTGAGGACAGCACAAGGCTGAAAGTGGTTAAGTCAATGATTCAAGGTTGACCTTTACGCGCGGCTTTCAAGTAAGTTACGCGTCGGAGGACACGCTTCATTTTGCAACATTATGTAAGCATGTTCCGGAGACAAATCACGTCTGGCAACAGTCTCCTACCCAAACCCTCCCACGGTTCGGAAGAGGCCGAGGCCTCAGGGTCATTGTAAAGTTGAGGGGGACCCTTTTCCTCCCGTTAGGGAGGGTCTGGCGCCACCTTTGCTAGCCGAAGCCCGCTCGTCGTAAGCCTGAGGGTCCTCCCCCGCTCACCACTTACCGTGAGAAACCTTATTTTGTGACATCAAACCAGCTTTCAATTAAAATAATGTATCTACACAAAATCAGCACAACAACTGCATATATGAAAGCATTATAGGTGATGCTAAATACAAGTAGTCCATAAAATATATTGCTTGAAGTGGTGAACGGAGTTCAATGGAGTGTCGGCCCTCCGCATTGGCGCAGTTCCCACGGTGAACAATAGTCGGGGGTGGACCCTTACAGCGAGCGGGTCTCGGCTAAAAAGGTGGCATCAGACCCTCCCTAACGGGAGGATTAAGGGTCCAGCAAACTTTTCACGGACCCTGAGGCTTTAGCCAATCCGCCCGTGGGAGGGTCTGAGGAGGAGACTGGTCTGGCAAACGATCCTTTCCGAAGCAATATATTATATGGGAGACATGAATGTAAAAAAGTAAGAATAAAGAGAACCGCAGATGGACAAATAAGTGACACCACAGAAAGCAAGGGGAAGGGAAGGAACGTTCGGTACTCGCATTGCGAGGGTAAAGTACTTGCTTCTTTCCATGAGAGCAAGGATAGGGTAACAAGGAGACCTCATCCATCAGAAAGGTCTTGGGTGGAGAATGCATATTCAGGACAAGTTAGACTGTACAGAAGTGAAAGCGGAAAAAGGAAGTGCAGAGCGTAAGCTTCTCCCCCATGGACCAGGTTCAAAATCTCAAGAACACCGTAACATACGTTTACGCCCAAACCTGGATTGTAGTGAGTTAGCTAGGATCGCTATCCAGTTTCGCATACTTACCTTAAGCGTACTATCCCAGCTTCCAGTGCAGAGTGCCATGCCGTCACTGCTAACACCAAGGCAACTGACGCGGTTTTCATGTCCTGTAAGTACACCAACGCGCTCGCCCTTCAGGGTATCCCAAACATTGCAAGTCCAGTCGTCATAACCCCCGAAGAGAATGCGACCAGAGATGGAAAATGCGACGGAAGTTATTCCACACAAAATGTTGTCATGTGTAAAGGCATTCAATTCTCTGTCCGCACGAATATCAAATAGACGGCAGGATGCGTCATCTGAACCTGTAGCAAAGGCATCGCCATTGGGGAAGAACCTGAGGGGAAAATCAATTTTGGGATATGAAATAAGCTGTATCACTTCACGTACGTGACAGCGTTTATGTCTGATTCATGACCCGTAAAGGTCTGAGTGGCTTTTCCGCTCCTTATGTCCCACAGCTTCGCCGTCGCATCGCAAGCACCGGAAACAAATACATTTTGCGTGGGTCCCAACGACAGGCTGCCATAAAAGTTCAGTCAGAAATTCTTTCAACAGCCTGGGAAAACATTCAACATGCCTCATCACATCGCCAGTGTGGTCGCTAAACTCCATCACCCGCACGCCAGCCTCAATATCCCACAACATGCAAGTCATATCACCAGAGCTCGTCACGATTTGCCTGTCATTCATGAAACGGCAGCAGCTCAAATAACCGGAGTGAGCGCTGAGCTCCCGTGCACCCTTCATTGCGCCCGTCTCCTTCGAGTTCAAATTGTAAATGGAGCAGATATTGTCCAAACCTCCGCAAGCCACAAAATTACCCGAGGGAGAATAGGCGCACGTCATGACCCAGCTTGATCGCAATGGAATGGCGTGAACTTTATTGGTGGTATAGGCATCCCACACGATGAGCTTTCCATCTTGCGACGCAGAAACAAGGTGCCGGCGATCAGCCGCCCAGTGCATTGCGTAGATTTTTGCCAAATGGCCTTTGAGGGCCCGCCGTGGGCGCATAACGATGCGAGGTAACGCCTCAACCTCAGCCGCCATGGCGCGGACTTTACGGAAGCAATAGTTTAATATGCCTTCGTTAACAGAGCAAAGAAAAATTATGGCTTACGACTCGTATCAGCAGATGCCTCTTTCTTTGCCCTGATTTTCTCTTTCAGAGACTCGGCCTCGCGTCGAGCGGCCGCGATCCGTTCCTGGATATCCTGTTGCTGCGACATACTGAGCTACAAATTGGCTTTTCTTCAGCGAGAACTGCGAGCAGACGAGTAGAATGAAGATGAATGTTGTGCTGTGATTAGCAGACGAGGTGTGTACTCACGCGAAAAACAACGTATTTGAAGTTGATTGGAAAGCAAAACAACTGACTTCCGCCGCTTAATTTGAGGAAAAGTCAGGCTATCTGGCAGATGGATAGAGCAAGCCCAGGCAGAAATGCGAGGGAGTTGCGGAGACGACCTCAGCAGGACGCTGTTCGACTAGACTTGTCGCCGCTGTTAGCTAGTGGGGAAGACAGGTGGGGCTGTCGAGGTGGTGGGACGACGGGGAACAGTCTGATGAGTATCGTGATGGAATGGTCGGGCGGCGACGCTGTGCCTGAGGCGAAGCGGAGTTTCGGAGTTTAAACTGATTCAATTCTTCTTTTAACTTATTTTCCTTCGCTGCATCCCTCTTTCAAGTATCATAAATCTCAAAGAAGTTCACAAATCTCACAAACCCTCGGGTGTTCAGGACGTACTCAGGCTAACGGTCAATTCTTTCTGAAAGTCTCTAAAAGATGCGTACGCTACTGAACGATTCATTTACATGCTGCTACTAATCTGGCCGTCTAAACGAACGCTGAGGGATGAGTTTCATTGTTGCTGGTGCACGCTACTGCCACGATGTTTCCTGAGGCATCTCAGTTCCCTGCGAGGTTAACTCCTCTCTTGTTGTTCGTGCTCCTGGCAGCATCGTTGAAGTTTTAGGATCGATGGTATGACCGTTCTCACCGGATGCTCCATCCAACGCAATCGGCTTTAAATTAACGAACAGCACTGGAATCCACAGAGACGCTCGTTTCTCAGGGTAAGGAGATCGGCACTTCCTTCATTAGCTACTTACAACTTGTCAGACGACGACTACCCTTAACTTCAGATCCCCCGGAAGGATGGATCTTCGTATCTCTATACAGGTTCTACCGATTTATGGAGACGGCAAATGTCTCTCGCCGGACTTGAAGTAGATCCATTGCTGAAAGCTCACAGAGGAGAGCGTCAATTCAAACTATTCATGTTGAAAACCCGTGCGCAATCTAATCTTCTCCGTATCATGTATGGATGATATTATTTACTGTGTCCAATTGCACAAATACCCCATGGCTTCAACGTGGAGAAATCAGATGAAACGTGTGCGCTTTCTTGACTTTCGCTGTCCGGATCTCCGACTACCAGCCCTGCAATCAGACAACTCTGTCGCAAAACACTTCTTGAAAGCGCATTAAGCCGAAATGTCATCAATGACAAGAGACGATTAGGTCAATTCCATTATTACAGATTTCTGAGGATGTTTCTTTGAACGGGCAGGCACCCAACTTATCCAGTCGCACACACGCTCGCCGGGAGGGTATCATGTACCGTCTAGTACCGCTGAGATATGCTTGAAGTTGGGAACAATCTGACTTTAGTCTACCTTGCAAAAACAAGGTGCAGCCTAGTTTACCATTACTCACCGGCGACAACTGCAGACCTCAGAGACAATCTTTTGCTCTCACTCTCGCTATGAAAAAGCCTGTAGTTCTGACGCGGAACCTGAACAAGCGCCTGGGGTAGAAGGTTGTAATGACGAATCTCCAATCCAAAGCTAGGAACAAATCCTCCTCATTTGTTGATGGCGTATGCGCAGTGGGCCGATCGGTGTAGAGCTCAGGCGGATGACATTTTCGGATAGCTGTCATCACTACATTAGGCGGATATCAAATAATGGAAAGTATCTCCCTAATTAGCACTGAGATAATTTATTCAGATCTCCCTTGACAGGCCCGCAACCAACCTCAAGCCACCGCTTGTCACTTGTGACCTCACTTACTGGGTTAAAGTGATGCCGTCCTATTTTCTCTCGTTCATTGGTCGGGCGCCGTTATGGGAGAGATCATGAGCTGAGGTGGAGGACTCGTCAACTACCGTCTTCTGGTGCATATAACACACGCACTCCATGTCTATGAAGCCTTCAACTTTCCGAACCTGGGATCATGAATGTTTGTAGCCGTCATTCGCATCGACTTCATCTCATCTTTCTTTCTCAGCCCGATATTCGCATTCAGGGATAATCTGTAATTCAATCGAACTTCATGTCGCCCTTCAAGTTGCAGGATCTGGTGTTCGGTATTCTATGTTACTCCTTGCTACCGCCATGGCAAACTGCTGACCTGACTTTGCCTGCACGCACTTTGTGATGGACAACCTGCATCTACAGGCGAGGTGCTGTTTGGGCAAGAGCTTTCACTCAGCTCTACTGCAGCGTTACCAAACATATCCGGACAAGGGTAGGATAACTGACGCTCACGAGTGAAATAAGAGACTCGAATTCGACTATGTGTCTCAAAGCTAAGAACACCCAGCTCGAACAACTCTGTCAGACATGTCGACCAGTACGTTGTATACCAGTCTCACTGATGTTCGGGGCTTACTCATAACCAAATTCCATAGCTCACTACCGTATGGACCTGAATAACAAAATTCAAGGGAAGTTTCATGGACGGGCTCAAGATCATTGTGTATGGGAATGCATTCAAACTATGCCTCAAGATTCGGGCGAGTGGATTGCTACGGTCACCAGTACGTGGGGTAGTCGGTTATTATCTATCGTGTGCTAAATAATCTGTAGTCGAAGGGAGTGTGTATGAAGGCAGGCACCAGAGGAAGGATGATGCTAAAGAGTTGGCAGCTAAATCCGCAATAGATGGCCATAGCTGGGTCAACTAAGCTTTATCTGAAGTTGAATGCCATTTCAAATTGACTAATCGCGTTCAAGTTACTCATCCAATCTCAAGTTTTCATCATGTTGTTTTGAACCACTGTTCAACCAGTGATCCTTAATTACCAATCTCGTGTTTTTAAATATCAACTGAACGTACCTCAGCTTGCACATTTGGCGATATTGATCGTCTCTGGCTGAAGATGTATAGAATTAGGAGCCTGATGACGGCAACGGACTTAAGTTTTATATTGTGTTAAGCGAGGAAGAGTTGAATGATCGACGTTCGACGCCACGAAGGTCTTATGCTACTATTTTTGGAAGCTGGCACGCCATTCGGCTAAAATGGCCAGCCGCGAAGCTTCTCGCCTTAACAACCAACTTCATCTCTCTCTCTCCTCGTCTACAATTCTTTTACTTTCTGTCCTCTGAACTATCGCATCATACAACAACAAGGACTTAGGCATTATTAGCTCCTGAACGTTTCATACACGCCCTGATATTTATGAGACGCGTTTCTTTCACCGGTATACACCCGTAGCTCTTGAGTATGTGAACAACTGCGGCTCGGCGTCGGCGTCGATGACCTTACCGGACAGAATGTTGCCTTGCACTGCAACAAGGTCTTGTATCTTCTCTTTTATCATTGATTTCATCTATTTTAGACCTTTCAATCAAACCTCCCGTACATTCTCGATCCACTCGTGAGTGTTCATTCCCTGACGGTGGGAGAAAAGACAAATGGCCCAACAATCTAATGCATCCTAGTTCACGCTCCAAGGGAATCACCGGCACTCGCATCAATTTAATTGCTTCACTTGATGAGCCGATTTCAAGTCATGGCTGTCAGAGCCTTGCAGGTGTCGCCACCCAATTCATTCACGACCGGCAAAAGATCCGAAGCATTAACGGCCCACCTTCATAGAATATCATGATGGACACAGACTCTAATTCTGTACCCGTCCCCTATCCTACTGATGACTCTGACATCGACTGAATGTCACCACACCTCAGGAACAGCTCCGATACACTTGCTTAGGGCCTTATCATCATGATTCCACTTCTTACGCCGGCTGCCTTACCTCGTCCCGTTGAGCGCATCGCTTATTTATGTGGATTTCGAGTCGAAGCATCTCCGAAACTAACTATACTCTAAACGCCGGCTTCTTCTTCGACGGCCTCTTCATTTGAAGTTGACAAAAGACATATCGACTCGAATCGCGTACATGCAAATACCCTAACAACAATTCTCATCGTCCAGGTGTGAACAGATGCGTACCCCTTTATCGAAGATATGCCACCTGTTACTTGCTTAGCAAATTCTGACGGCTTAGACGGTCCTTACCAAGCTCTTTTTATGTTTCGCCAACTAATCGGGGTCAGTGACGTCCGTCTGGCAAGACACTGTCTGATAGGCAACGCGATCTGACGCTGTGCCTTTGATATCGTGTCGCGTTTATTGTGCATTGCTTCTGACAGTGTTCTCCATAGTTATCGGTTTACCAATGGTGAAGACGTCAAAGCATTCTAATTCACTGACATTCTCCATTGCACACCACAGGGTCTACGTAAGAAGGTCTGAACTGCCCTTATAATTCCTCAGTTCGCTCTTTCGCTCATCGCCCAGGGGTGATCGGCTTTCAGCAGTGCTTGTTTGAAAGCATTGCAGGGTCTTGTATACCCTGTATCTCATCATTGTCGTTTCGTGAAGCAAACCACGCAATCTAGGCGCACATCGAATCCATTGTCATTCGTAACGCACCTGTTCAGATCTCCGGTTCGTCCGACCATTCTCGATACTTTGATATTGCTCACGCTGCTTTCTAGTATCAGTCTCCTAGCCTTGATATCTCAACTCACAATTCTCCGCGATGTGCGGTCCGAATTCGAATATAAAAGCATGTCCTTCTAAACATGTCTCCCAACTGACCATCGAACCACATTGTATTCATTGCAAGACATGGCAGAAAGTGAGTTAGCTGCCTAAGCATAACCTCCGCACATTGACATCTCTTGTGAAGAGTCTTCAATAGCTTTGCATAACTGTACGTTCTCACTGTTTGTGTCTAGCTCACCGCTGCATTGACTCATGATACATGAAGACTTGCAGAAGACGAAAGAAGAGAGTTATATGGCGTACGTGGAAAGTCCAGCTGGCAAGGAGTGGATAGTAAAATGCAAATGTATGCGCCCCTCTTCTTCTGATCCTTGAATATAGGCTCATTAGTCACTTCAGTCAAGGGCGAAGTTATCGGAGAAGGTACAGCTCCTCAGAAAGCTTCTGCTAAGGAAAAAGCTTGTGCACAGGCACTGGAGACACTGAAGAAGCGTCGCGGAAACTAACGGAAGGGGCGATGCGACTGCAGAGTGATAGCTGCAAAGTAATAGAGCCATTCTTCGGTGTCTATTTTCAATCGGGGTCCCTCAGAAGCTAGAAAATCATATTCTTCTGATCCCGGAATTTATTTATCAACTTGATTTCGATGTGAAGAGCAATACTGTATGCACCCATGCTATGAGAATAAGTCAATCCCACAGTTTTTCTTCGCACAGTACTTGGCCAGCCTCGTTGTGACCGCAGTCGCCGATTGTATAATTCTTTATAAATTGAAACGGTGGTATCGACAGTTAATCTTGTCGTGCACCAACTCAGAGTCGTGTGCTGAATCCTGACTCGGATGAAATACTATTTGGATCCGAGTCCGGTCGGATAAGGACAGGGCACTGGCAGCGGCCATTCCATCCAGCCAGAGTTCAAAGACCTGGCAGATAAAGTCGCGGTACCGTCGTAGGAGACTGTATGAGTGAAAGATACTGATTTCTTTTCAGTCCAATCTATACATTGCTTCTACCAGTATTCAATGTACAGAATATTACTCGTTGGGGCTTCAAAAGGAAGCTCGGGTAATTTAAGTTCAAGTTTACATAACTTGAACTTGAGTTGAATAGTACTAGGTCTGCAAATTCAGTGAAGATGTCACTTCCTTTCTTACCACATACTCCCTCCACCGTATTATGATCGGCGATCTGGGATTATTTAGCAGGCATTGGCACTACTCATCTAAACTGCTGTTAAATGCGGCTGCGAGGTCTCATGTTATTGCGGAAAGCAGCAGATGTTTTTCTACAACGAGGCCAGTTTGTATACGCAAAGTGAAGGCTCGTCCTGCGCCGTCAAAGGCGAAACTGGCCGCGAAGGAGAGGAAAAGGGCGCTGAAAGCGAAGAAAAGTGTATATGAGCAGGAGAAAATGCCATTAGCTGATGCTATCAATGTTCTACGTGTACGTCTTTGGCTGCTGATTCTAGTTACCACTGACAATTTCATCGAACTCAGGCTGTTGAAGTTACCAGACCGAATGCCACATTTGAGCTGGTGATCAAAACAGCCATGAAACGTGGAACCACTATTCCGAAAGGACGAATCAATCTACCGCGTGAAGCGAAGGCGAAGCCCAAAGATCGAGTTCTTGTGTTCGCTGAAGGTCGTCAGGCGGACGAAGCAAGGCGAGCTGGCGCTGAGTTTGTTGGTGGGACTGAATTGATTGAAGGAGTATGTCATTAGCTCTTGTTGTCTGAAAGTCATCTAATATGTTTCAAATGGCACAGGTCGCAAATGGGCGTTATCCCGCGACCGTATACCTTTGCACGCCCTCTCTCATCCGAGCTATCACCCCTAGACTCGGAAGAATATTAGGTCCTCGTGGTTTGATGCCATCAGAGCGCAGAGGAACCGTGACAGAAGACATAGTTGGCTATCTAAGAAAGATATCGGGCTCTAGTGAATGGAAGGGTGATAAAGCTGGGACAATCCGAAGTGCTATCGCTAAGGTATGTGCTATCAACATTTGATTTGCCGTGCTATTTTAATTATGGGATTTCAAGATGAACTTCCCCATCGAAGATGTTATTCGGAACGCACGACATTTCCTTACCACAGTCAAGAAAGCCACTGGCAATTTAGCGGATAAGGATGTCCGGCAATCCAAAGGCGGGCCTAAACCAGGTCTGTATACTTATACTGAGTCTGAATATTGTGTCATTTACCCTCGTATTTTCAGTGAACTCTATTACTCGCGTGGTCTTAAGTTCCACACAGGGACCGGGCATTCAGATATCAGATATTTAACACGAGATGGGGATTATTAATTCAATCTACATACATATAAATAATTCGGGGAGGAAATTCGATGACAAGGTGGACTAATTTACACAAACGGCAAGCAATTCGAAAGAAAAAAAACGGTTAACGCGTCTGATCGTCATTCTCGAATTCCTGTGTTTTCCGCGCGAACTCACGACGCCTTTGCTTTTTACTTTCTTTGAGGTCAGCAGCAATGCTGTCATAGCTAGCTACTTGCTTTTTGTGCCCTTTATTTCTCCGTTTTCCAATATCCGCACCGGGGAGCTCGGCAATATTATTATTGTCCTTTCCTGCGGACTGATATCTAACCTGCGGAGGATTTTTTGGATCATGGGGGAATATATCGCCCCATGATGACTTCCGAGCGTCATAGTATGCCTGTTTGCCCTGTGAACGTGGAATTGTCATTCGCATGATCTGGCCTGAGAACGCCCATTGATTAATATCAGCACATGTCCAAATCTTATGTGTTTACCTTTACTTGTACAGCCGTCCAGGATGACATGACCACTTTTCTTCAGGGGCGGGAACACAAGGCGTGGCCAGTTGTAAGCTTCCGTGCGAATACGGTCTTCTGAGTCGATGTCCGCCGAGTTTCCTTCAGACATAGCGCCTGCGCCCGCTGAAGACGGTGTGATGTTGTCCGGACCACGGTGTGCAGGCCTTTCCCCCCGCTTGATGACGACATATGTGTATCCGATGTCCTCGTGGCCCGCTCTGACATGTTTCGTCTTGCGTAGAAATGACGGCCTCTGTAGTCTTTGCGAGAATGAACACACAAGCTTGGACGTTCCCTGATGACGCAAAGGGCAAGCCCCATCATGCGGACACTATTATTGTGTCATACAAAATCTACGGACAATACGGAGCATGTAACTCACCGGTGCAACAACATGGCAGCCAGTCAAGCCATCATGTTCAACAGAAGGGTCGTCAAATTCTTTTCTACCCATGCGAAGAAGATAATCTCTGGCATCTGCGATACTCTCAAATCCAGCAGGCGAATCATGGTCAATGAGAACCTGATTAAAGCAATCAGATGAAAAGCCCCGTAACTGAATGATGCACTCACAATCACACTAGCACCACTGCTCCAAATTTGTTTAACCAGGTCTCTGCGAGCCAAAGACGTCGAAAGGGAAGATAGATAGAAAGCAGACAGAGCTAAGACATCGGTACCCTCAGAACGGTATATTTGCTCGGTGTCCGAGAAACCCCTAAGCCATCTCACTCGAGCTGCTCCCACGTTGGTATCTAATCAAACGCCGAACCAAGTGAATTCCGTGCCATATTAGATGAGATGTACACTGACTCTCTAGCAAATGTTTCGCCATCGATGACAAGCCATCACGTTTGTCAATACCCAAGTAACTAGAAATTGATGACTGGGAAAGGACGGGTTCGAATGTGGTATTGTGTGTGTCATTTCGAGCTTGCTCTTGAAATGCGTGCATAGAAGCCCTAGATTCACATGATGAGTATATTAAGGACACCATACATTGTCGTTGAGACATACCAGAGTCCACTGCCCACACCTGAACCCCATTCAAGAATGTGTCGAACTGCCCATTCACTACCAAGCCGGTGTCTCAAGTCTTTCAAGATGGCGAAAACAACGGAATAATGTGCTGGAAGGGCAACTGATGCAAATGCCGTTCCATCCCTATCAGCATGTCTATCTGCTTGCTTCCGGGATTTATAATGTGGAGAATAGGTGGTGTCCCAAAGGTTCATTCCAGCTTCCTGTTCGTCCAAAAAGAGACGCTTCGCATCTTCATGAAGCCTTGGCTTATCATGTTCTAGTTTTGCAATGTTTCGGGGTTTGTTTCATCAAGAAGTAAATCGGTACTCACCTTGTATGACTCTATCAATGGCGTCCCGGAGTTCTGCAGGAAGGAAAACAGATCCTATACCATGACTCCCAAATAATGCCCTTGCGGATTTTCTCTCTTTCTTTACCTCTCCAAGCGAAACTACATCCTCGGTGTCTGGTCCCCACGCCTGATCGAACTCCAGAATCTCCAGTTCTCTCGGTGCATTAGAGCTTGGTCCAGCTAAAGGGTCCCTCTGCGCCTTGAACGACGACAGCGACATATCGACATCTTTCAGTAGCTCTTGAAGGGATGGATCAAGATCCAAGGGCGCATTCGGGCTTTGAGACTGCGCTGAGATAGTTGAGGAAAGCTTGCGGGACATGCATGTTGCCCTGTGGTAAAGAAGACGCCTCTGAAGTGTACAACTGCGTCCCAGCATGCCAGAGGTTCGTGAAAATCACTGAGTGACGAAGAGTTAACCTTGAGGTTATCAACGATACAAAACGTAAGCCTGTGATCGGATATGAAGAGAACAATGGCACGTTGGAGTAAGTGCAATAAGCTTCAATAGATTTGAGCTGACTACTAGTAGTACAGTAAGAGAAGTTTCGAGTTGTAAAGATTTGCATTTCCTCATTTAGACTACAGTACTGTGAACTTTTTTGCTCGTGCAGTATATGCATATTCCAGATTCCAGAGTACAGTATGATAATGGCGAGTGCTCTCAATGAGCTTTTGACAAGCATCTACGAGTGATTCATAGTTTGATATAAAAAATTGAGATGTTTTTGGAATTATATAGTACATAATGAAGTAGTGGCCTGAGAGCTTACACGCATTTGTCAAATTAAGGATTGATACTCTGTGAAACGTCGGGGCACTCACTATAATCATAAAGACGCCTTCCAGTCATAGTTCCATCCTGCACGAGGAGGGGTGTCTGTCGGCAGTCGTATTTCACGCGGAAATAGCCCTGAGATCCTACTCTCCAATGCTTTATGTGCTGCACCTCGTAAAGATTTCAATATCTCGACCTCGGATTGCGCACGCGTACGAGGGTCTTCTGCCCTGTTTGCCTCTTTGAAAAGTGTTGCGTCCACTTTCTCCAGTTCTGACATTGCCTTCTCCATGCACCTAAATTTCCGTTCCGACTCCTCTTCGCGCTTCCACCTTAAATGACGTTCGTGCAACAACCAAGCCCGTTGAATGGTCTCATGAGCCTGCTTCGAGGGAATAGCCCGCTTGAGGGCACGGGCAACATCTGGACGCCATGTGCCGGTTGGTGTTTCCTTGTTGCGGATGTTGCTCGGGTAGAGAGCGCGGCGTATTAGCTCATTCTGTGGGTCTCCATGGACAGCCTTTCGGCCAGCGTAGCGGACAAATATTTTCAAGTGAGCTGTCTCTCGAGTAACATGTCGCGCCGCAGGGATGAGTGACATGGTGAAGTGGAAGCTGTTTAGAAAAAGTTCCTACAAGTTGATCCCTGCCAGTGCCAGTGGAAGCGGTGTGACCCAGTTGCCTAATGCAACATTCAAGTTGAAGTTGCCCTACCATCGTTCCTCGCCTCTCCTATCCTAACCATAACATGTTGCGCCGGGGGAACCTCTTCAATGTGCTAGTCGCTGTAGGCACAGGTGAGCGATATATAACGACTTGATATCCATCCGATCTCAGATTCGTACAAGGTGTTGTATCTGGCGTATACATATTTTATCCTATAACGTCGGGGAACCCTTCGTTAGAAAGTACATCACACACTCATGGGTAAGAGCAAAACCACAAATGTTTTGACAAGATTACTAACACTACATTATGGAATGCGTAATATCGTTTGCGAAAGAAGGCCACCTTCGGACAATGTATCCCGAGACACAGCTGGCAAAGAGACCGGTCAACAACCTTTTAGTGAAATCAATTCCAACTTGAAGTGAAAGTCAATTGCTATTGATTTTTTGCAGCGAATGTTCGATCTAAAGATGGCGGTCGCCAGTAGCGCTTGTCACAAGGACATCTGTTAATCTTACATCCCGAAGCGATTCATGGAAGAGTCTGGATGTCATCTGCCGTCAAATCTAAGGCCATTTGTGTCAGATTCCATCGGTTCCCGTCTTTCCCATATCTACGAGATTCATGTTATACGATTCAATCGATCTCAGATAGAGAGAACGATTAGCTTACTTGTATCACTGTTTCTCCCAAGAAGATCATCTCCTTCCGAACCTCCTCTACAATCAGATCCTGGATTTGAAACCACTTCTCATTCTCGCCGCCGCCTGAACCTGCTCGTACATGTGCTTTCCAAGCTGTATTCACCTTGTCTCTCGTTGTACCTGCGACTGACTCATGTGTAATATTCACGATCAGATCGTAAATTGTGGGAGGATGATCTTGTGGGGCTTCCAGATCTGTAAAGATAGCTGTGAGATACGCAGAGCGGTAAGAAAGTAGCCGAACGTACATTCCCGGAAATCTACACCACGCAGGGGGAAGTTGACGATCGTGGGGTTCTTCTCTTCTACAAAGATATTCTTTGTGAAACGCTTGAAATGAAGTATCAAATATCGCGGGAGTCGTAGGCACTTGTAGCGCCTTAATTGTCCAGGTAACTCCTAGATGAGAATAAGATATTATCCGAAGCTTTGCGGTAATCAAAGCATAAGTACCTGTGTAGTTTTCCCGTCATACTTTGATAGAACAGAGGCCAAACTGACTTGGGGAATAATGTTTTTCTCTACAGAATCTTGAAACAATGGTGGCGGGGGAAGATCCACTGACAGAAACAGAAAGGGTGATGTTGTAGTTTTCGTATCTAATACGAGTCTTCAGTTGACGGATAGATGTGCTATGCTTTAAGAACATACCTCGATCAATATCAAACTGTGGACGATGATTGGGGCCTTCCTCGGGGCGCACAACCACTTGCTGTGTTTCCATACGCAGTTCACCTTGAAAAGTCGAGAAAATTACACCTGTATTAAGGGTAAATATCATATGGTAACGTAAACCGCGCTCATTATCCGAAAGACATACTTGAATTGCGTTTCTTTGTTCCACCTAGATCTTTGTGGAGCCGGTTGAGAAGCCAACCGAGGAATTCTGACGGATCCCCTTGCTCTTGGAGTCTAAACTTCCCCGCACTAGCTCGACCAACTTCTTGCAAAAATTCATGGGGACTAACTTGACTCTTGAATAGCCGAGGATTCCAGAGCTTCTTCGCAAGACCTGCAAAGCGCTTAAGCACCTCACTTTCTTTTCCTTTGAAGTCAGAAAGCAGCAAATAATCGCGTAAAGGCGGAATGTGCATCAAGGCTTGGATGATCACGTTCATATGGTCATGCCTCTTTATATTGTTAAGACCAATGTATCCCGGAAGATAAGGTTTATTCGCCAGGTCGTACGACAGCTTCTGTAAATGTGCAGAAGAAGATAGAGAGGCAATAGATTGAGGAGTAAATGTCGGCGCCAACACATAAGATATGTCCTCCAATGACGGGTCCGAAACAAGGTAACCATCCGGGAGAACATAAACCTACAAACATGTCATGTTTAGAGATAAAGGTAAGAACGAGCTGTGGGGGTTCACCTTCGTTGTTTCAAGATTCATGAATACATGGTGGTCTTCGTGAATGGAGTGTGCGTACGCATATGAGTTTCGTCCACGGCCCTGGAAGTACTTTCCACACACGAGACAGCCATAGATGTTGATATTAGAAAGACAGACTGAGCAAAGTTTCTCGAAGTCGAAGTCAAGAGCTGCTCTGTTGATCTAGCAAGATATCTATCAATAGTCAGGCCATGAAGCAAAGGTATTGCTCACAGTATCCAGGTAAAGGTCGGACGCCCGAGTCGATTCTACAGGAGCTGTAATACCCTCATCTTCCTCTTCATATAATTCTTCTTCGCCATCTCTTTCTCGAACATCCATATTGTCCTCTCCCTCGTCCTGACGACTATCGTTTTCCAATAATTGCGAATTCAACCGCGGCCTTTTTGTCGGACGGCCAACATTCGTATCTCCAAGCTCAGTTACCAACTGTTTCGCCAGTCGCGCGCTTGACATTTACTTTAGCACAAAGAATAGAGATCGAAGATCGTTGAGGATGTTCTCAGATTAATGGAACGACGGTTGTAGGTTGTATGTATGAGGGGTAATGAACACACTCCAATTACTCGGACATTCTGATGCGTGCCAGTGCCATCTGGCGGTCAGTGAACGTCACGCGTCTCGAGTCAAGGGCTTCAACTGCAACTACCATAGTACTGCGCTTCGCGCCATACTTGTACTCAAAGGTCTTACATTACTATCCTAGTTTGAAGACAATATGGATGACGACGATGCTGATTATATGCAAGGAAGTGATGACGAGGTAACTTTCAATCGCTTACATACTACTTATCCTCACACTTGTCTCTTATTCCAAAGGACTTCGGTTTTGACTACTCAGACGGCGATGATGCTGACGACTCCGGAGATGTCGATCTCGAAAATATGTACTACACTGCGAAGTGTGAGTGAGATGCGTTGTGGTTAACGATCTAGTTCAAATAGTCTCTCAACAGCTAAGAAGGAGGATAGCCCCGAGGATGCCTTGAAAGCATTCAAGGATATTGTAGAGAAAGAGGAAGAGAAAGGAGATTGGTACGGCTACGCAGTGTCACTTCATCTAAGACCACTCAATCGTTATCACATTTAAAGGGGGTTCAAGGCTCTCAAACAAGCCACCAAACTATTGTATCTTGTCCTTAGAAGACCATCGGAGGCTCTTGAGACTTACACGGAACTCCTGAAATATACGCGTTCTGCAGTCACGCGAAACTACTCCGAGAAGACCATTAACAACATACTCGACTACGTGGGGGGCGGAAAGGGTGGTTCAGTAGATGTTGACGTGCTAGAAAAGTTCTATCAGGTTACGAAGGATGCATTACAGGAGGCAAAGAATGAGGTTTGTGCTCATATCATTGTACCCATTAAATCCCCCATTAACGATGTAAACGTTCTGTCAGCGCCTCTCGGCCAAGACTAACCTGAAGCTTGCAAAACTTTGGCTCGATAGGAAAGAATATGGACGCCTGGCTCGGGTTCGTTGCGCGTATAGGCTCGCTCTATAAATGCTAACGACTACTGTCAGTTGATCAAGGAACTGCATCGCACAACTCAAGAATCCGAGGATCAGCAATCACGCGGTACACAACTTCTTGAAATATATGCCCTTGAGATTCAAATGTATAATGAAACGAAGAACCAAAAGAAGTTGAAGGTTAGTCCTGAGATATTTGTTTGCTTGAATACGTACCTATCTTCTCCAGGAAATATATAACGCCACCAATGAGGTTCGGTCCGCCATTCCACATCCAAGAATAATGGGCGTTATCAAGGAATGTGGTGGTAAAATGTGGATGGGAGAGCGTAAGGCATCTTGTTTCTATGTGCTGTATGAGATATTGAATAGTGCGTACGTACGTAGGTCAATGGAATCGGGCCTTCATGGACTTCTTCGAGTCTTTCAAGAACTATGACGAAGCAGGCTCACCTCAGAGGATACAGGTCCTGAAGTACCTTGTACTCGCGAACATGCTTACAGGTAGCGCTGTTAATCCTTTCGACAGTCAAGAAACGAAACCGTGAGTAATAATGCAGTGGGAATCGTTTGAAAATCATTCGGATTACGCAACATTAGGTATAAGAATGACCCTCAGATCACGGCCATGACAGATCTAGTCGATGCTTACCAGCGTCGTGAAGTGCACGCTGCTGAAAAAATCCTTCGAGGTACGAAGAGAAGAATTTGCAGTCGATTTGAATCTCAATGACTTGAAACAGATAACCGATCTACCATCATGGATGACCCATTCATCCGATATTATATTGGTGACCTTCTCCGAAGTTTAAGAACGTCCTATCTCATCGACTTGATCAAACCGTATACTCGCCTTGAACTATCTTTCTTAGCAAGAGTACGTGTTTTGCCCCGAAGAAATCGTTCTTTCGTCCTAACACCACCTGTCATAGCAATTAAATGTGGAGAAAGACGAGGTTGAAGAAATGCTCATCGATCTGATTTTAGAGGGAAAGGTTGAAGGACGAATTGATCAAGTCACCCAGCGCCTTGAATTGGACCGACAGTAAGCAATGAATATATAACTTGAAGCCTCACCATTCCTGACAAACTTGACAGTCAAGCGCTTGAGAAGAGGCGATATGCTGCTCTGGAGAAATGGACCGAAGCTCTAGAGAATGTCCATTCAGCTGTTGTATCAAAGACCTCGGGATCGAGAAATGGCGATCCATTGATGGGTGGTATGTCAGAGGCGTTTGCCGCGTATGCATAGTAGGGCCAGTTATGTAATAGTATAGTTTACCCTGAATCTTTACTTGAGGTTGGAGTTATTCCGATCTCCTACGTCCTCTACGCGTCCGTCTTCTCTCTCATTTAACTCAATGTCGTCTGGGTCTGCTTCTGGCCCTAACGTCTTCATGTCGACAACCTACACGAGATTCTGACGTGCTCCCAACTTGTAGCAGCGTGGACCGCGTTATGGACTTTCCAACTTCCCCGATCAATGGAACTGGCCCTCCGAAGTCCAGTAGTAGTAGCTCTACGAGGCTTGTGGTCGACGACGTTACGAGTTTAACGAGCTTTAATCCTTTCTCAGAGGAAGATGAAAATGACCAATCGTCGTATGCGTTGGTCAGTTCATTGTTCTCAAGAGTTAAGAACTCGTTCACTGCCCCACTTACTTCTGCGGCCGGTGTTACGTCCAGCAATATGCAAATAGTGAACACAGCGACCAACCCCTCACCCGCATCTGAACAGAGACGTACAATGGAAAGGCCACAACAGATTTACTCTTCGATACCGGCAGCTAGGACTGCTGCGGATAAGCTTCGAGCGAGAATTATAGGCCCTTCTCTGGCCCCGCCACTGGTGTCTGTTATCCCAGCTCTCTCTGAAATACAATCATTCAACGCAGATTATGAGAAGTCATCGGGAAAGGGAGGAATACTATACTCGCCCGCCACAGAATCGCATGAGGGTGGTCTATTTGGCACTGGTATCCCTGGATTCCCAATTCAAGACGATGCACGGAGTATCCATACCTCTACGAGCCTGAAGCGTTCTGCATCTGTTTCAAAGGTTATAAGACGTATACGTGGAGAGGGTCGGTCTGCATCTCCTTTCTGGCCGTCATTTGTTCACTAAGTATTTCTTTAGGCTTATCGCGGGATTATTGGATGGACGACGAGGATTGTAAAGAGTGCTACGACTGCAAAAGTGTGTTCACAGCCTGGAGGCGAAAGCACCACTGTAGAATATGTGGTGAGTCCATCTGTCTGCAACGTCCGACTCCTGTTAAATCCTTACTCAGGTCAAATATTCTGCTCGCGTTGTGCATCACACATCATCAGGGGCGTCAAATTTGGGCATGAGGGCATGTTACGAGTTTGTAACTTATGTCTTGAGAAGTTGAATATCGACGAAGACGATGACGACGATCGGCGTTCAATCCACTCCAATATTTCTACCCCATATCCTCCTCAAATGATGGATTCATACCTAAACGCTATAGGGCATCGCTCTCAGTCTCCTTTTGCGTCCTCGCAGGTATTTGTTCGGTCGGATGAGCCTTTCAATCTGTACTCGATAGCAGAGAGGAGACGTCAATTCTCTGGTTCCGACAACAGTGGATTTGGTTCACGGCCTTTGACGCCAGGTGATGGCGAGGGTGGAAATTTGTGGGAAGACGTGGTTGACGCACAGCCTGCCCCCTTTCGACGTTCATCGGCTGAAGAAGACAGGGAGGCTGTCGTAGTCCCCGATTCTTTTCAGGATCAGTCTCCAACCAGACCCCGTTCTCGTACGAAAACACCGATTGACCTTCACGTTGTTACGCCCGGCGGCATAGATGCATCGAAAAGCACAATTCAATTCCCTGGAAGCTCCCCAGAGCATGGCTTAGATAGCCCTCATCCTTCAAGCTTATTTCGCTCGAGAGTAAATTCGTATACAGAGACAGAGATTCCAACGCCTTTCCTGAGAAGTAGAGTGCATAGTAGGCTAAACGAGTTGAACCTTGGGGAAGCCGGATGGCGAACAAGGAGGGAGAGTACAGCGTATGTGTTAATACCTGACTTCACTTTTGTATTCTAATATCATCTTCAGGTACGCGCAGGAGCTGAATACCATCTCAATGTTCCACCTTCGTATTATGCTGCGACAAATGCTCATGAACGAGGGGATATCTAATGTCCGAGAGTGGGAGGAGTCACTTCTGAAGCTTGCTTTGAAAATTGCGAAGGAGCTTACTTTCACTGCATATCCCAACCGCGAGGGCGCTGATATGGATGTCCGTCGATACGTCAAGATAAAAAAGATTCCTGGTGGTTCTCCAAGGGATTCTGAATACGTTGATGGGGCTGTTATTTCGAAAAATGTCGCCCACAAACTGATGTCGAGGTCTCAGAAAAACCCGCGAGTGATGTTGGTGACTTTCCCCCTGGAGTTTCAACGCGTCGAAGGGCAATACATGCATTTTGATCAAGCAGTGCGGCAAGAAAAGGCTTATCTAGGAAATCTAGCAAGCCGTATAGCAGCTTTGAGGCCTCACGTAGTTCTGGTTGAAAAATCTGTCTCACGTTTGGCCCTGGAGGCCCTTGTTAAGCAGAATATCGTTGTTGCGAGATCGGTCAAGCACTCCGCGATACAACTTGTAGCCCGTATGACACAAGGCGATATATTTTCTTCTATAGACAAGTTGGCGCTAGAACCTCGTCTTGGTCATTGCACCCACTTCAGAATTCAGACATTCGACCATCCTCTTATTCCCTCTCGAAGGAAGACGTACATGCGGTTCGAAGGGTGTAGCCATGACCTTGGCTGTACGATCATTCTACGGGGTGGCGATATGGGGCACCTTAGACACATTAAGAAGGTCACGCTCTTCCTTGCCTTCATTGTCCGTAATCTGAAGCTGGAGACTCATTTGTGGAAAGACTCTGTCATCACAGCTCCTCATCTCACAGCAGACGCCGCGCCACAATGGTATCTCGCTCAACTTCAATCTACGAAACCCCGAAATGACTACTCTCCAGGAGAACGAACTCGTTGCAATACTCTAGTTGGCTTCAACAGTCGAAGCATGTTGTCGAGCTCTGCATCAAATGGATCGATTGTGGATGATCTTCCTAATGAAGATGCTCGTGAAGTTTTGCTATCCCGTCGAATCCAAGAATCATTAGATCCTTACCTGAAGACTTTCATATCCGTCTCTGCGACACTGCGTTTCTTACCTCCCCACCCAATTCGGAAAATGAAAGAATTGGATGATGAGCTGCATCGGGTTAGAAGGGCTTGGGAGGACGAGATAATCAGTCGGGAAGAGAATGTCTCTGTCCAACATTCGCAAGAGACTACTATCACCCCTTCAGACACTATCACTACGACTGAAGATATCAAAGCACAGATTGAAGCTCTCCCTTCGATACCTTTTCCAGAGACCCCGACTCCCGGTAGCAGATCGTCTACAAAGACTGGCGAAACCTCGCTGTCTGTGGACTATTTCACGCGAGGATTGACCCAGTCTGCATCCAGCACAAGTCTTAGGTCTCTAGGGAACTCACTTTACGCTTCGAAGGATTGCAGTGCAGACGTACTCAAACTCATGACAGAGTCCGACATAGCCAGTCAAAGCGCCCTCGACCACGTCAAATGGCAACACAACGAACAGAGACGTGTTTGGGAATGGTACTTAAGGAAGAACAAAGATGATTTCAATGTGGAAAAGTACCAGTGCATCAGTCTGGTAGAATTCACGTTACCAATTACAGAGTTAGGCCACCATAGGGCGTGTTTTCTTCCCGAACTTAAGTATATGACGTTCTACGGCAAAAACGATTGCACCCTAGGGCAATTCATTGACAAGACTGTTAACGAGACTATCGCACGTATTGTCGATAAGGAGTTCTGTTCTGGGAAGCAGTGTGGGCAACCATTGGCACGGCACTGCCGTGTCTACTTGCACAATGAAAGTCGGCTGTTGGTGTACGCTGAACAATCGGATGGGCAAATCAAGACACGTATGAATTTACCACCTGCACCAGAAATCATTACCACATGGAGTGCTTGTCGCGTGTGTGGGTCAGTGACGCCTTTCATATCGGTTTCGGAAGAAATGCAGCGCTACTCCTTCGCAAAATTTCTCGAACTTCACTATTACCCGGCTGACGTCCAGCTTGTCCAAGGTGCCGGATGCATTCACAATATATATCAGCATCATATCCGCTACTTCGCAACGAAGGGCATGACAGTGATGTTCCAAACAGATGCGATTGTTCTCCAGGAAATCATCTTCCCTCCCAGCCGAATTCATATCAGGAGCGAAACATTGTTGCAAATAAAGAATGCTGACTATGAGCGTTTGCGGAAGAGAAATGCACAGTGGTATGCTGCTCTAGTTGACGACCTGAAGCTTATCAACATAGATGCCGCAACTGGGGACGAGGAAGTAGACGAGAAGCTCACTGCCGAAATCAATGTTCTGATTGAACGAGCAGAGTCAGAACAGGTTGAGATAGTTCAACTTATCGATCAGGTGTACAAAATTTCTGCACCTTTCGACACTCTTGCATTAAATCGCGTACGGGCAGAGAGACAGGATAGGATTGTAGCCTGGCAGCAGGATTTTGACAAGCTTCCCAAGCCGAAGCTGGCACAAGTACCCGAGAAGGAAGTGCGAAAGGTATCTGCGTTCAATTCCGTGAGAGCCATGTGGCCTAAACGATACGAATTTCCCGGCGTGTTAGAAAACCTGCATTTCCCTCAAACGAGCACCCCAGGAGCAGAGTCTCATCCCCCGCTTCAACGGCGCGTCACTGGCGACTCGCTTTCGTCAACAGCCTCGGCTTCTGATATCTCTGATGCTGAGCCTGCGCATGCTATAGTACCGGTCGTTTTATCCATAGAAGACTCCACATCTCTAGCATCGCCGACGAAACACAACAATGTGGGACGCACCCGCAGAGGTTCGGATAGCGACTCTACCATAGCGGCACGTGGTGTTACTCGTCAACTCCCTGTAACCGACTTGTCAGACCTGCCTTCACATGTGAGTGATCAATCCTATGTCTATGTAAAGTACGTGGTACTAATCTACAATATAGGATGATGCCAGCGAAAGTGAACTCGCAACGTTCGTTCCAGGAAGGTCAAAGCTGCCTCGACGTTCGGGTCAGCGTACTTCTGTAGCTGAGCTTGTAAAGCGGTATCAGGACTATCTACCGGAATCAGTATCGTCGGAGCTGGCTACCACTTCTATCCCTCCCCCTGTACCCCCTCTCATTGGTGAAAGCGACCAGGAAACTCAGGATCAATATGATACTGTACGCTACAAACCTAGGGTCAAGTTCAAAGCTCCACGCAGAAAGGACTCCACATCTGATTTTGAACATAGCTATGCAGCTAATGTCGCACCCAGATATCTCACAACTAGACGGCAACTGGGCAATTCTTCGCATCTTAGTAAAATACCCGGACCAACATCGTCGTCTTACGACTCTCGGCAATCCTCGAGGCGTACGTCTCCAGACAAGCGGGCCGCTGTCGCGCAAAAGAGAGCACCAGATACTACTAAACAAGATAGAGAACATTTTCCTGACAATCCAACGGCAAATGCGTTACCCGCTAGACAAGGTAAAGCGAGAGTCGTGGGAAGAAACCCTCTTAAAGAAAGACCTACGGCGACCCGTTCGACGTCGGTATCCAATATCAAGGCAACAATGAGAAGAGCTTCTGCTATTGGTATGGGCGGGAAAGTATCCAATATTGCTCGGCATTTCGAACGCTTACACCGGGACAACGAGAAAGCCAACAAGCGCTATGCTGTCATTAGAGGGAGACGTGCGCGCCCGGTAGCTTCTTCTCGTGCTACTGTCGAAATATTTGAGAGCGTTAGAGAAGCTATTCGCGATGAGAGTGAAAGCTCTGATTCGTCTAGTGAGGCTGACGACGAGGATGAGGGCGAGGGAGAGGATGAGAGGGACAAGAAAACTTCACCAGAATTAGAGGTGCAGGACGCTGAACTCCAGAGCCCAGCGGTCATATCACAGCCTTCCCTTAATCATACATCCACGCCAGTGGAGACGCTCCCAACTGTAGATCCGGTGCCGCGGTTAGATGCGGAAACTGAAACGAATCCTTCACCCATAGATACGGGAGCTTTGTCTAATCCTCAAATACCAACTGTAGTGCAACCTCCCTTTGAGACTCCTCCACAGTCAGATGCGGAGACCACGCCTATGGGCCAGGAACGTCCTTCCACTTTGCTGAAGGCGTTGTCTGGCTTTTGGCCCCATCAAACCAGCGGTGCCCGCAGTCAGGTCGACTTTGACGGAGATGATCCCTTAGCCGACCCAGAGCATATTTTCCGTGAATCGTCAATGGTTGTCCGGACCGACGAGCCTACATCTATCATCGCTCTTGCACTGAAGCGAGTACTTTACCCTTCCTCCCTTGACGTATATTAACCTCATCATACACAGCTCGCCACAATATAGAGACATGCTCGCGAAGTCCAGAGCCGACAAGAAGCTCGTTAGGGAGCCTAAAATTTCTGATGGCGGGGAAGCCTTCATGCCTGACGACGCTTCGGTGGCAGGATCAACGTCGACATGGGGCGTTGTCAACATAGATTCTACAGATGACGGAAATCCAACTGAGGATCTACGGGTTCCATCTTCTAAACTGCCTTGGGCTATATGTCAGTTTTCAGCTGAATATGTCACACATTGTATTAAACTGACTACTCATCATTAGCTTTCGAGAGTGGAGGACTAACAATCACTTGTACGATCCTGTACCCAGAACAATTTGATGCTCTCCGTCGTACATATGACTGCGACAGAAGCCTCATCGAGTCTTTGGCGCGTTGTGTTAAGTGGAATGCGAGCGGGGGCAAATCTGGATCAGCTTTTTTAAAGACACAAGGTTAGTGGGCAATACAGTTATTTCGCAGCTTTAATACTTAGTTGCAAGCTTCAGATGATCGCTTCATCGCTAAAGAACTTTCAAGGAACGAGCTAGAGACCATGGCGACATTCGCACCTGCGTATTTTGACTACATGTCTTCTGCCGTTACCGCTGATGTAAGTGCCCCCAATCTTCTCCTGTAGTTTACTGATAGTGGAGATAGCGTCCGACACTGCTTGCGAAAGTTTTTGGGTGCTACAAGCTGGTGTTCAAGAAGACCACCAAGGATAAGGAGCGGTCCGCGAAGTCTAAGCATACGCAGATGAATCTTCTCGTAATGGAGAATTTATTCTATGACAAGCGTTTTGCAAAGGTGACATTTCACCTACTGTATCACTAAACTGTGCCTTTTGTTCATACGTTGTTCATCAGATCTTTGACCTTAAAGGTTCAACAAGAAATAGACATGTCCAATCTACCGGAAGGGAGAACGAGGTTCTTTTAGATGAGAATTTAGTTCAAAGTGAGTCTGTCACTCAAATACTTTTAGTACATTCCTGACAGAACCCAGCTGCACATCTCTCACCGTTCTATGTCCGAGAACACTCAAAGCGGATTCTTCGAGGAGCGCTGTATAATGACACAAAATTTCTGGCAGATATAAATGTTATGGACTATTCGCTTGTGGTTGGGGTTGACGGTAATAAGAACGAACTTGTTGTGGGAATTGTCGGTAAGTTAAATATAAGATTAGCTTATGAATGGATGGACTAACGTGCATCAGACTACATCCGGACGTATACATGGGATAAGAAATTGGAAAGCTGGGTGAAGGAGTCAGCATTTCTGACGGGCGCCGGCAAGGGTGAACCTACAATCATAACACCCAAACAGTATCGCCAGCGCTTTTTAAGCGCAATGGAGAGGTACTTTCCCCTGGTAGGTGAACTTTTCTGGTGCCAGAAAATGAATGTGCTAACGAATGACACAGGTCCCTGATAGATGGATGAAACAACAAGACGCCCCCGAAGAAGAGGGTGATAGTTTACTTGACCTTTGGCCAGATTGGTGATACACACCGTACATTGAGGTCTATTTCACAATTAATGCATCTTTCAAGCATCTTGACTACTCACGCCGCATTGTAAAATACGCAATATAGTCTGTTATCGTCATGTACACTAATGTCACATCATTTGTCACATACAATACTTCAAGTTTACAGCTTCTTGATACCCTTTCTTTCCGTGTTGGCAAGAATCTGCAGTTGGCGTTTCCTCTCGTCTGAGAACTGATGCTGCGTTGCCTTCTTCTCCGTCCGACGCGCCTGGCGTTCTAACTTCACAGCTTGCTTGCGAAGATGTTTCTCCTCTTTCGTTTCATTTTTTGGACGAGCAATTGTAACTATGTAAACCGAGTCAGTGATTTACCCCGACCGCACAACAAAAAAAACTGTAAAAACCTTGGGGTTTAATATTTGTATTTTCCTCTGCTAAGACAGGAGGGACTGAGCGGCGAGTGGATATGCGCGTTTTGGGGTCCACAGCAACAGCTGAGGGAAAGCCAGTTTTAGGATCGAGGACAATTTTGGGAACTATCTTAATTTCTCTTGCTCTGATCAATCGTGGATGGTTCTCGAGATTGCTATAGGTGCCTTTAGAACCAAAAGGTCAGCGCGAGAAGGATAGAAGTAATAAGAAGCCTAATGATCACTCACTGAGTATTGTCTCGCAGTCCCAGCGGTCTCCCCTTTCTTCCACGAAATCTTCGAAAGCATCTTCTACATCCTTCTCGTCTTCTATTTGGTCATTCACTTCGTAGCCAATTTCTCTCAGCGACTGTCGAATTGTGCCAAGCTTGTCCGTCACCGACTCTCCGGGTAGAGTTGGCCTCATCTTTCCGCCAAGAATCTCGTAGTTCTCAAGGAAGTCATCCATGATGGAGTTGAAATCTTCTCTCGACGTAATGAGATCCGGGGCCATATCTGAGTCAACCTCGTCTTCATCCGAATCCTCATCGGACGCGTACTCTTTTTCGACCTGAAAAGACGCCCATCAGAAACGAGCATTCATAACTAAACTTGTTTAAGACCTGATCAAAGCGTTCATCCAGAAGTGTCAACCCTTCATTGCGGAACATGGAGGAGCTGCTCATAGAATATCCCGACGCATCTGATGTGCCCTTCCTTCTGCGTTTGCCTCCTATGACATGGATCTCTGGTAGTTTCCCAATTGTATCTCCACCTTCTGATCGTAAGTCCGAAGCAATGTCTGAAGTAGCGGATTGGTCATGTAGCCAACTCTCTTGCTCTTTCTCCTTTTTGAACTTTGCAAATCTCGCTTCCCAATTATCCTCTTCGTCATCTAGAGCCACAGCCTCTTCTCCAGTACCTTCTGCGCCATACTCAACACCGTACTCATCAAACTCGAAGCCTGCTTCTTCGTCATCCCTCTCTCCTCCTTCCACAAGATCTTTGAAAAAATCATCTTCTAGACCCTCATCCACGAAAGCGTCATCTTCCAAAGCTTCTAGCGTCTGCCTCAAATGCGGGTCCATATCCGGCTGTAGTCCAGACAGCTCAGCTGGGATCGCTTGCTGTGAGTCATAATCCCGAGGCAGCTCTATAGTCGACGGGAGTGCTTCAGCAGGTATATCACGAATCATATCATCGCCTTTTGCCTTTGCCTTTCCACCGGCGGTCCGCTTTCCCTTACTCGTCGATGGCGCATCTATTAGGACGCTATCGACACCGTCTTCTTGTACGCCCACAGGACGGAGATGCTGCATGTAATCGTAATCCGTATCATCGTAATAGACACCATAGAGTGAGGCTTCGCCAATATTTGCACGAGAAAGATCATGAGCAAGTTCATCTGCAGCAAGCGCGCTTTCTAGATCTGCTCGATTTTGGCCCTAATAAGAGTATCAAATCGTAAGCCTTCCGAGCACCATATGACATGTGGTATGCGCACCTTTACTATGGGCTTGAGGACGTGTTGGCTAGCTTCGGGATCATGATAAAGAGGATCACGCTGTGAGCGATGCACAAGCTGGAAATGTCTGGCGCCTGGTTGTCTGAATATTGATTTTGGCGGCATTTCTTAAAGTTTAACGGAGGAAAGAGAAGGTCTTCACAAGACATACAAAATTTCTCTAATGTCATTTCGGAGGCAAACTCTATTTCCCAAATAGGCAACCATAACCCACTGGCACTAATAATAACGCGTTGTATCACAAAGAAAGAAAACTGAGGAAGTCTATTAGATTAATGTATTATGTAGAGTAAATGTGAGATTTATCACACAGCAATTGCGAGCAGGATGTAATGCTACAAACATAGATGTACAATGAAGTGGAATGAGGAATCGACATATAACAATAAATGCAGAAACCATTGGCATCTGAAGCACAGATTGCATCGAAGTAATGGTGTAGGAAGAAAGGGACCAGGTTATACAGCGTAAAAAGACAATTTGCGCAAGGGTGCAGGGTATTAAGAAGAACAGCGCAGACGATGAAAGAACGAAACAAGTAATGTGCGTTTGAATATAAGGTTAGAGTGTAAGGTAGCATTTGTAGAGTTGTACGGTGAAGACGTATGGTCAGACAGGCTATTTAGCCTCAAAAGCAAGGCGGCTTCCGCCTAGTCCTTCGAAGGCGACACCTGTCAGTCGTTCGCGACCGCAGCCCAGACTGCCCGTGTGTGCCCGGCCCTCCCAAGCAATGCCGCGCTCGTACAACCTATTCGACAAAGCTTTTAGACGCAGGGTCACGGGATTTGCGACGGGCCGTAAACGCCACTCAGGTGTGCACAATTGATGGCGTGGGCGGAGAGGCGACGGAGGGATGAACGCGAGCGGGGAGAAAACGCGAGGAACACTGTGCTCGGGATTGAATTCCACGAGAGGAATGTTAGTCTCCGAGGCGAAGTTCAGTTCGCGGATAGGCCTCCGATCTAGGTAAGGTGCAAATTTCTGAACTTCGGACGGGCAGGCACGATAACCCAAGGGCTTTGATGACAATGTCTTCCGTGTACTGCGAGTATTAGTTGCGCCCTGCGGCGCAGATAGGAGACTTGAATCTAAAGGCAACGGCACCGAAAACTGGATGGTTCGAATGTACGATAGCTGAACTTTGTTCGCAAGGTCAAGCAGGCTAGAGAATGACCGCTTCATGCGCGCAAGCACCACATTCGTCCCTTGTACCCCTCGCTGGTCTTGAGAGGAGTCACACGTCGATGCAACACGCAATTCCAGACCATCCGAATCGTTCCAAAGAAGGGGTGATTTGGATAGCGGGACAGGAGTCAATTTACTCTTCCGGAGTTGGCGACACGAGTGTATAACCTTCTGGCGAAAGTTTATGTCATCAATTAGTGGAGGAAGAGGCACCTTATCACAATTAGGGGAGTTGGGAGGGGAGGTGACCAGTGTCGAGATAGATCCGCTACTCGTGCACGATGCCCAAGAATTCGTGCGAGATATTGAAGCTGTAGTATCCGCGGAACACGCGAGGCAGCTCGTGCTTGATATCGTGGAAGTACGCACGAGACGGTCCGCCACCCAGTTCCTAGTATAGTCAGGTTGCTTTCCTTTGTTAGCTGTGCCCTTCCTTTGCAAGCCTTCCCTGTGTACATCTGCGAGAAGCGATCTGAACAACTTTTCTTGTGATGACGATCTTGGGCGCATGCAGCGGGCCTCCGGCTCGTCGTCCGGAAAGAGGGATCCCTGCATACGGTAGGCAACTTCCTTGAATGAAACGTTTGTTGCAGATGAGAGAGTTAATTTCGATCGGCCAGAAGGTAATGATGACGACAATCCACACATCTTATGGCTTGTCGAAGACGAAGGGGATGACGACGGAGAGGAGAATGACTCAATAAGCTGCGATAAGGCATCAGTAAATGTGCAGAGTAGAACGGTCTTGATGTGCGGCACTCACCGAGCACGGTCGGCCAGAGATGTTTGCCCGACGAGATCGTATAGGTTGGGAACGACCCTTTGTGTTAATCTCAAGTTTGTGCCATTGCAGATTAAGCACGGTTTCATCTCGCATCCGCCTAGCAAGTGCCTTTGCAGATATAACACGTTCGACCTCAGCTTCCCAAGCCATTTCCTTCTCTGACGACCGATGTGAACGCGAAGGCACAGAAGGTGGCTTGCAGTCTGCGGCTTTTGCTGCCTGTGACCTTTGCGCTTCTTGCCAGACAGCCAATGATTCATCGTCCAGCTCAAGGCGTCCGCCGGGAACAAATACGAAGTCTTCATCGCGTACTTGGGCTATTCGTGGGTCATTGTCGGATGTCACTTCTATACCTTGTATCTTGAGATATAGAATACGAGCAAGTTGCATGTTCTCCGCGGCATATGCCTCCTGCATTTGCTCCTGAAGGGATCGGGGAGGCATTGAGCTATCTTCAGAGCTATCATCTGGTTCCGAGTACAGATCGAATGCATAGCCTCGGGCCCGGGGAGCACTGGAGGCAGTGGACGAAGATGGGGCGTTAGAGGGAATTGGTGGTGAGTCATGGGATACCCTGCTCGACTGAGGATAATGGGTAGCAGTCAGCGGCGCGTTGGCCACTGACTGGCTTTCTGTGGCCACGTCGTTAGGTAGTCGATGTCGGTTGTTGCTGCATGACGCGGCTGGAGATGATGTGGATTCGGTGCTTGATCGAGTTTCAATGTCGGACTTCGATGATGTGTTTGGGGGTCGAATGGCAGACATTGATGAAGCATCTTGAACACGGATTGCGGTCACAAGAGCGCGTCTTTGAGCTATGCGGCGTTCCTCAGACGCGCGGCGAGCGAGTGCCACAGGCGATATGTCTCTGCTTCTGCCACGGTCGACGACAGGCAGGCGTCGGGGCTGCCGCTGATGGCGCGGCGGCGGGTGGACCATGAGCATGGCCGGCGACGGAGGGGGGAAGGAGGCAAAGGGAGAACGAAGAGGTAAGTGGGAAAGAGGGAAGGCAAGATATGGTTATTGATATCAGCCCGGGAGCTTGGACCACGCGCAATTCCGCAAATGAAATCCCTCCTCGAGGCTGTTCTCCAACTCAACGTCTGACGTGTGCTCAACAAATATCCTCGGCATACAACCTTGCTCGCTGTGTTGGCGACGACGACGACGACGACGACCGCCTGGGCGCCGTTGCCTGCTCTCCTTAACTACTGCTACAGTCACCCGCCGGCGCTTTCTCCTTCTCGCACTCTCTTCTGTTTTAATCAATGGCTTCAAGCAAATACTATGTAATGCTCCTCTCTTCCGCAAATAACATCGACGACGACTACGCTTGTCCCCTTCGCTCTGCAGCCATCGTAATGCCAGCGTTTCCCCGGCCGCAGTAAACTTGCTTTGGATTTGCCGACATTAGCGTCCTGCGCTGCGTGTCACCAGTAACCGGTATCCAGAGTCTCTCCATCTCATCCGTTTGGTGGGATTGCGCTGCAGCAGCCAACACTGGCCCCTATCCCCGCGCCTCGAGGCGTTCTCGAGACACCCCTCCGACCGCGAGGCCAGCTCGCTGTTCGCATTCTCCTATACATAGCTCTCGCCTGAGTCGCCCGCATCTGATTAGCCCACGCAAGCCCATCATCCCGTTGGTCGGCTTGAGTTGATGTTATCTTCACATGCAACAGCCCATCATGTTCGCCTTGATCCTATTCTTACCCACAAACTTGGCTATCTAAGAGGCTCTCTATTTACGGATACCACCCGTGTAGGGCCCAAGCCTGTCTTTGCAGCGTCTTGGAGCGCCTGCGGGCGACGATAAGACCTCACCGCCAACTTGCTCCTTCCGCAAGGCAGTCATAGGACTTGAATCCAGTGCACTCGTGGTTAGCACAGTGCACAGTACCCGACTCATATCTACTTTTCCGGTACTGTCGGAAATGAATCTTGCTCTATCTCTTTGTACTATCTCATCGGAAGTCAAGATACGACATCTTCATGGTCGCTATTCCGACAATTCTCTTTTCCAGAGCGAATATTGCTAGGCACTACAACTTTCCGGCAGGATCCGACAGCTAAAACGAAACTCCATCCAATCTGACGCCAGTTTGGCATTTGGTAAGGAACATGTTTGCTTCCGAGCGGAAATATCATGCTCGTATATCCAATCAAACTCGGTGCGTTACCAGCCCGGTTAGCGTTTTAGCATTGTATCTGTCTGTAGAGCAAGCTCCTCAATACGAAGGTTTCCAGGGAGATGAGCTTTGTGGCATCGCCTGTTGCATGCACAACGTCGTATTCGGTACGAAAATACAATTTATCCATCCGCATATTTCGAGGCTCCACTAAAAGTACAGACTCGCTGCGAATACAACTGTCGGAGGCGATCAGACACGTGGGACGGAAGTATGTTAGTATGGTATGCGGGACGGACCAAATGCAGGGACACAACGATAAGGAAGACAAATGACGAATGTGATTATGAAACATGAGACACAGACTCACTGTCGCGTTTTATCTTGATCTGAGCCTCCTCCATCTTCTTCATGAGGCTCGCGTCGCCGATGACACGAGCTGCGTCGCGCACCTCGCGACACGTCTCGTCCAAACGCGTGATGACGCGCACGATCGTCCCCTCCGCAACGTCGGTCAAGCTCGTTATTTGCTCGAATGGCTTATGCGCAGATATGCCCCAGCGTGCGGCGTAGATAACAGGAGTTGCGGCGTCCATAGAGGGTCAGATGTCGAGGTTGTCCATCAGTTGAGATGAAATGCAGTTCAAAGTTACTTTATGAGTAACATATAGAGACGGAAAAAGACCGGACACATACCATGCCTTTGGCCCACTCGTATACAGCCTCTACTAACCCAAATTTGAGCTTCGACTCGGCGTCAATGTTCTGGACGCCAAATCTGTCCTGCACTGCGCCGACTTTCGCCGCTATCTCAAGAATCGCATCTCGTCCCTCTTCCAATTTAGGCGGGATGACAGGCTCAACATCGGTCTTCTCTTGGAAAACAAAGCATGAAAGAAGCGCCACAACCTCTTCGGGCTCAAACGTTGCGAGCTTATTCTCCAGAATGAGCTCTGTTAAAATGAGCTCATCGGCTGAATTGACCTGCATTGATAACAACCATGAATGAGATCCGTGGCCCCGATTGATAGGTGCAATGAGCCACTAACCTCACAAGCAACGCGCCCTTTCAGTAATACGGTCGAGTTCGCATCAATGAATTTTAGTTCCTGAAGGACACCTATGCGCTGTTCGTAATCGGGGATAAGCTCCAAGTTCTGGTCTGAAATAGCTAGTTTAAGGAACTCGATATTCGTCCGTAAGAGCATCTCGCCATGGAGGATCGCATACTAATGGAGAGTGTGTAAAACAATTCAGTGTTAATATCTCAACGTAAAGGAGTTAGGAGCTGACGTGATCCTTGAACTGTGTACATTCGAGGCAACTCTTGCCGTCCAACTGTTTAGCCAGTTCATTTCGAGAGCGTAACGCCTCTTGGAACTCAAGGGCACGCATACGGCTCCACTCGACTTCAGGAATCTGGTCTAGCGAGATCCATTCCCGGATGATTTCGTCCAGATGACTTACCGCCTGCTTCATAGGCGTAATCTTATGTCGTTCAACAATATCATTCACGTCGAGCTGAGAAAATAGCACCATTAGTATAGGCATAGGTACGGTTGATTGGTGATCTAACCTTCACGATCTTGTTTGTGACTAGCGCAATGCTAGACAGTGGCACACACGCCACCTCATAGACAAAATCATTGATAAGAAGTGACGCGGGGTCGGGGGGCCAAACAGGAGGCACATTCTGGGCGTCGATGTCTCGCAAAAACAGAGACGTAAGAAGCAAGGAGTGGAACGAATAACGAGCAAAGCAGCTTACTTAGTTTTCGAGATTTTGTCTCCACATCGCTTAAAGCTAGAATGATATATGTCTTCATTTTCTCTTGCACAGGCCCAGGTTTCAGCAGTATTGCCGCATTGTTCCGGAAATGCTGCAAGTAAACCAGCACCAAAGAAAACACACATCAGGAAACTACATAGCACACAAAGCACACAAACATACATCGTCACGCAGAATGACAACACGTCCGGCGCCTAAGGACTTGATACCTTGCGGATGGTCAGCGGCCATTGTCAGAAGCATCAGGTTTAGATCAATGATTTGAGCAGAAATTTCGTAAAGCAGCCTAATGTCCGGTGAGCAAATCTCGCATTCAAGCTTTGGCAATGACGAGAGTTTTTTTTCGTTCTATAAGGGGTCAATAAGTCAAATTAATTACTGACGCCGAGGACAACGCGTACCTCGAGAACTTTCTTCTGCTGGTCGGGAAGGAGTTTCTGAGATGCATTCTCCGAGAAACTTCGCTTGATCATCTCCTCAACTTTCAGCGCTTCAACTCGGAGAAGGTTTAAGATCATGTTGTAGGTCAGGCGGAACTGTGATGACAACTTCGTTGGCGTTCCTAACATCATATTGTGAAGAGTTGGTGTCTAGTCTCATGTCAGTTCATTAATCTGTATATAGGTGCGCTATCTCACATCTGGAAGTTCCTCTCCTGAGACAATGATCACCGTCCCAGTCGTGTCTAAACCACGGCGACCAGCACGGCCTGCCATTTGAGTGTATTCACCGGGTTCCAGAGTTCGGAAGCTACGGCCATCATGCTTCCTTATCCCAGAGAAAACTACGCATTTTGCCGGCATATTTACGCCCTGAACATGCATTAACACTTCGTTGAGCTGCATTTACTGCCTGACGTCACACACCATTGCAAACGTTTCAGTTGCGAACAGCACTTTTACAAGTCCGCGTGCGAATAGAATTTCCACAACCTAAGGGGAGCGTCAGACGAGTACGGGAATTCGTAAGTTATCCGAACCTCTTTGACAATCGGGAGAAGGCCGCCGTGGTGAACGCCGATGCCCCTTGAAAGGAGATCCTTCATCCGACTTATTTGAGGAAGTTTTCTGTCGGAACCTTTTGGTATGCGATGAGTTCCGCCATTCATCACGCTCGGAGATATAACCAGATACCTTTGAGGCGCGACAAAGCCTTCTCAATCGTAACATGCACCTCACTCTTCTCTCCAGAAGTACAAAGGTCCTGGTTTGTTAGGGTCCCGGCGTTCTCTTCGCATCTCTTCTTCGAGAAAGTGAAAACGACAACAGGAAGGAGATTCTTTTTGCGAAGATGCCCAAGGAGATGGACATATAGATTCTTGTCTGTTTGGTGAAAAGTCCGCGGGCCGCCTGGTGCTCCACCGCGTGAAAACGAAGGCGCCCCGCCTCCACGACCACGAACGGGGGGACCGGCACCTCGTCCTCCCCGCTGAGCAGCTGCGCGCGCGCCCAATCGTTGAACAGGAGGCAATCCGGCTGCTTCGCGCTCCTTATCTTGTTTCCGCCGAAGCGCCTCACCGGCGTCTTTGTATCTGAAAGACATGTTGGTATACATACCGTGGAACAGACGCCCATGACGCACCCTTGACCGAGAAATTGTCCCCGCGCATCTACGATTTTGAAAGTTTCTCGTCCCGCATAAAGATAATGCTCTAATGGGACAGGTCGAGTCGGTGTCGAAATCACGTAGATGTCTTTCTTCTTTGTCCGCCTGCATAACTGTCACAATATGGTCAAAAAGCCTATAACTCTTACTTACCCTACCCAATCCGCAAACTCCTTGGTGTTCGGAACCGTAGCCGACAACAAGATTATGCTGACATGCTCCGGAAGCATGATGATGACCTCTTCCCAGACCACGCCTCGCTGTAAGGTGTCATGCTGTGAGCGAGCTGGTTACACGGAACTCAGTTCTCACCTCGGCATCGTTTACATAGTGAACCTCGTCGAAAATGACAAATTCGACATCACGAATCAGATCAGCGCCTTTGTAGAGCATGCTTCGAAGAATTTCTGTCGTCATGATCAGACAGTTCGCTTCTGGATTGATCTGAACGTCGCCGGTAAGTATGCCCACAGAAGATGAAGAAAACGTCTGCTTGAAATCTCGAAATTTCTGATTTGACAAAGCTTTTATCGGCGATGTATATATTGCTCTATGAAGTACGATGGAAGTGAAACATTAGAATACATATCACATATTGATAGATGAGAGTATCGCTCACCTTGTCATGTGTTTCGAAGCAAGGGCAATGGCATATTCAGCTACCACGGTCTTTCCGGCAGAAGTATGAGCGGCTACAAAGACTGAATCGCCCATCTCAAGGTGGTAGACCGCCTCTTTCTGGAACGTATCTAGTTCGAAAGGATACTATCGATTCATTGCATTTCCGTTAGCATCTGTGTAAAGTGCGGTGTATTAATCTCTTAAATACCTTGTGTGCCATCTCCGGAACCAGTTCATGGAAATTCGTCATAGGTTTTCTAACGTCCACAACATGCGCCCATTCTCGTTTCTGTAAGGTAGGTCGCTTCAGGGTTTTAGCTGGTTTCATTACTGGCTTGAGGTACGATCGCTGGAGGTGTCTGAGTGTCATATACCGAAAACAAAGGCTGAAAGCAGCTAGGGCTTACCGACGTCGGCAATAGTTCATCGATTTCTGATGATCCTGGTAAGACTTCAAATTCTTTGTCTTCCTCACTGCCGACTAGCCTGCCGGCTTCCTAGTGTTAATGTTCATTAGAGAAGTTACTTAAAGAACGCATTGGCATTTACCTCCAAAATTTGCTTATCTTCAGTTTCACCTGTTCCCTCTAATGCCGCAAAGTCTGCATTTTCATATTCACCATCACCAATGCGCAAACCTCTGCTAAATCCTGGAGGTACAGTGCGTAATCCTCGAAAGCCCGACGAGCTTCCCGAACTTGAGGGTAACAAGACCTCGTCGAGACCTCCGGGCCAAAATGGCACATGGCTAGACTTGCCTCTAACAAAGCTTTGAATGGGAGCCGGTGCACGTTCGAGAGAGGTAGAAGTCAGACCGGTTCCTTGCTGCACTACGGGCGTCTAGAGCCTTGGATTCATCGCTCGCTCCTCTAACGCTCAAAAGGTCAGGAACCTACCTCAACATAGCCCGTGACATGTCCATCTAGCCCTGACCGGACAAATGATAGGGTGGAAGTAGGAGGTGAAGGTGCCAAAGACAGAAGCGATGGGATTTCAAGTTTATGTTCCCAATGACTGACGCAGAAGATCACTCAAATGCACTCTCATGTAAGGTCGCCAAGCTCACATCTGATATGTCGGAAGCCAGTGGTCAGGCATTCGTGTCTTCGGAAGAAGCAAGCTCTCTTCAATGTCCCTGTAAACCTCTTCCTTTGAAGGTAGACCGTCTAAGTGCAATTTCTTGAGGATGTCCTTTGGTGTTGTAGAACTACAGGTGTTGACTAGATTGCCGATGGCTTCTGAACGATCATTTTTTCCTTCCATGATGTTCAAGGGAGACTATGATTGGATTCCAAGAATCCAACCAAGTCCAACACTTCACAAGAATAGAGCAATCGAGTTTCTCGTAGGCAGGCTGAAGCTGGAGTTGAAGCGTCGGACTCGGACCTGGCAGGCTGCACAGCCTTCCCTGAACTTGGATTTTATAGTTACGTAATTCTAAGTTTGAGATACAAGTACATGCTTCAAAGTTCAACTTCAACTGCGGGCCACTGGCAGTGAAGTCTCGTCCTCCGCAATCATTGTGACATGATTCGCCGCTCGTACCAGCTACACTTCGAACGCTGGAAAGCAACTTGTGAGAACGTACATGTCTCCTTGTAAAATCTCCAGGCATTGGCTCATCACAATCTTCGCGACGATCATACCAATGATGGCCATGTTTCTGTCTCTTTTGAATTGTCTTGCTACCGACGCTACCCTCGCATCTAAACATTGATCAACATACAGCGTCCATTTTTGAAGACACGAAGCCGGCGGTCCAGTAGCATCTCGTTCTATTGAAAATGATCAATAGCCGCCCATCCCTTTGTCGCTTCTGCCCTAATTAAATTCGGGAGTCGGCCTTCCTTCTATCGTTCATTGATCCTCCTCTGCCAGTGGGGAGCGGAGGTCGCTCTTTATGAGAACCCGATGCTAGCTGACTGAAAGTTGTACATAGTCCTTCTTGCACGGCCTGAGTTCTATCCTCACTAGTTCAGTCTCGCGCCGTTCTGGGCTTTCATACAGCCTTGTTCTACGTCAAGGGAGGAGAATGTCTACAACGTGGAATTATACACTGGAAGATACAAGCCCAATCATCAATTATGAACCATATTGTTAGTTCTTCCAATTTGCTTTGGAGATCTACTAACTGGTCATCGTCAAGCCGACGGAAATCTTACCGGTGGTTGGCAGACGTGGTACTCAGGAAGTGGCTTCAACCATGAGTTTGGAGAAGCCAGCTCAGGGGATTCGTTTCACCTCTCGTCATTTTCTGGAGCTCGTCTTTCGCTCTCATTCTTTGGTATGATTGCAAATGTTTATTCTTATTTTGATGGACGCTTAACAGGCTCGAAGGCGTTGGCATTAGCTTGATTGGTTCTGCCAACTGCTCTTATCAAGTTGTATTGGATGGAGTCCTTAGACCCAACGGCTCTCCGCCATTCAATATGTTGTTCAACGAAAATGGTCTTGATTCTGGGCTTCACAACGTGTCAATGACCGTTGCTGAAAACGACGAAGGTGGCATGCTTCAGTTCGATAAAGCGATACTCTTTTCTCTTGCTTCCGGACAGTGAGTTACCTCCTATGACTATGACTATAATCAGGCATGACTCATGGTCATAGACGAAGCTCTCCTCTAGCAGAAAAGATTAACAACCAAAACGTATCCGTCATAAGTTACACACCAGGGGCCTGGCAAACTCAAAATGACCCACAAATACCATCAAGACAGGATCCGTCGGCATATCAACAAACCAATGTTTTTGAAGCGTCAGCTTGGCTAAACTTCACCGGTAGAGCTGTGGAATTGCGAGGCGAAAGTAATTGGGGTTGGTGGACTTATGAAGTAGTGAGTGAGCAACTTTAAGTTACCTAGTATTTCCTGATATCTTCTCTATTTCATCGTCTCAAAAATCCGAACATTCAATCAGACGCTGAATGGACAGCACTATACCGGTTTCAACGCCAGCAACTCCTGGATTGTACCAGACGCCGTGCTGTTTTACCAGGATGGATTAGACGAGACGACAACTCACACGCTCAATATCACAAATACCGGCTCGGGTGGTATGAACCTTGCATTAAACTCCATCACGGCTTTCCACTTTGCAACTACATCTGTGGAGCAAAATGGGACTGCTGGTACGGTGCCTAGTTCTACTCCTTCGTAAGTTTACGTCGTTTCTATGGTGTTCACTGGACTACAGCATTACTCAAGTGTCACATCAAGGCATGGCGTGTCCAAAGGAGCAATTGCTGGTGCAGTTATAGCAACGTTAGTGGGGACAGCGATTCTGCTCGGTTTATTACACCTCTTCTTGAACCGACGCAAACAGGCCTCCTTACACTTAATTCCAAGGCATAACGAACTTCTCGACTCAGCCGATGAAAATCGGGAAGTCCGAGAGGTTACGGCGGGCTCTACGCGTGTTGGAGATGTTACTTTGGTATCACGGAAGCCTCTTAGTCCCGGACTCATTTCCGGAAACACAGGTGCGGAAACAGAAAGCTACACAGCTGCGCCGACCTTTGTGCTTCCAACAAGCACACAGCTATTGCCGAGCCAAAGCCCGACATCTCCATTAGGTATCATCGAACCTGCTGGCTCTCGTTTCCACGAAAAGCTTCATGCCCAGCCCGTGTCACCGCCACTGGATCGATCTCAAAGGCCGCCGCAACAGACACCTTATGACCTCCCTGGTTCAAGAGATGATTCGGCTGTCGATCGAATAGCGAATGTTGTGGCAGAACGAATTGCACAACAATTTGGTGGTCTTTCGAGGGAAGATATGCTTTCCCCTCCCCCGGAATATGGAGAACATGTTTAATGTTTTTTAAATGGGTCTAACACTTTTACTTTCTCACTTTAGATATCATATTACATACTTATACTGAATCACTGACTATCACCGCAATTTTACGGTTCCCATCTGGATTTTATTAATCGTGGATACAAATCTCATACCTACGTTAGTGTGCTTGTGCATCATCACTGGCGATCAAAAGGTCGGAGAGACATAAGGTGGTAAGGTGGCGAAAGATGTGCGGTACCACCGGAACCGGAATCAATCTCGGATAGATTCGCACGCATTGCCGTAATTGATGGGCGCTTGTGCTGGATTAGGCAGTCCCTTTGATCCTTTTCGCTTTCAACTTCGCTTCCAATGCTTATTGTAATGGTACGTATAGTCTGTTGCTGGGGTGCACTCCCCCTTTCCCTCCCTTCCTTTAGCACTCGTCCTAACGTCAGTTCACGACGCCATGGCTGGCCCAGTGTCGTGGAATTTTACCATCGACGATACGAGCCCTATATTGTCGTATTCACCATACGGTAAGCTTGCTCTTGTATGCTATTGTGCCCGGGAAATGGAGAGCTGACGCATAGGACATCGCGCGTGTGCGCTTATTGTTATCAATCCAAAGCTGATGGGCACGAATTAAGCAAAGGCTGGCAGACTTGGTATACTGGCTCGGGGTATAATGCGCAGACTGGCGAGACAATCTCAGGGGATTCGTTCCACCTGACTTCATTAGATGGAGCACAAGTCTCGCTAATATTCTACGGTATGTGATGCTGACATACTCGTGTACGGAAATACTGAAACTTTTCATACCCGTAGGCATAGGCATTGCACTTTACGGGACCACCAACTCCTCTTACGAAGTCGTACTCGACAACAGTACAATCGCTAGACCCACGACTGATCAGGGCGTTTTCTTCTCTCAGTCGGGTCTTGATGCGGGCTTTCATAATGTGACATTGGTTGCAAAGCCTACAAGTGATCAACAGGTCTTGTCTTTCCGACAAGCCATCGTCACTTCGATCGCAGATAGCAAGTGAGCTTATAGTTTAATCTTGACTTCCTTATGAATGACGAATTTGTGAAGCTCTTCACCACCTGGAACCCTTACATACGATAACCAAAATACGACAGCCATAACTTACACTGGCAACTGGACGCCTGATAAAGTTGTTTCTGGTGTTCCGTCATCGTCATCATCTGCCCCTTTTCACACGACGTCTGATTTTGGCGCATCCGCCTCTCTTAATTTTTGTGGAAGGGCTGTGGCCGTGTATGGTTCTACGACATTTGGGCATGGTCAATATTCAGTGGTAGGTTGAAATTGAAGGAAAGACTTGACATCTGCTTCAAACTGATCATTGTGATACAGACGCTGGATGGCAAGGAAAGGGTGCTAAACGGCAGTTCAAATTGGTTAATCGGCAATTTGCTTCTCTTTTATGAAGATGGACTCAACGAGACTGTTCCGCACTTCCTGAACATCACGAATCTCGGAGTTAACGAGGTGTTTTCATTAAACCGAGTTGACGTAACGCAGTTTGCGAGTGCTATGTCCGTCTCAGCTCCTTCGTGAGTGGCGATACTCTACGTCTGACAATTAAGCTTCTGTTGACCTTAATGTGGTTAGACAAAGCCATGTGTCGGTCGGTGCTATTGTTGGACCCATAGTGGCAGCGATAACTATCTTGACTGTGCTCAGCTTGTACTTCTATTCCAGATACAGGAGCAGGCACAGGCCGAAAGAGACAGGCCACTCTATGTTCTCTTCATCAATTCTCTTGCCACGATGGCTTCGAAGGGGCGATGGCAGGTTAACACCCTTTGTTGTCACTCTGGATCGTCCACAAACGGCGCAGTCTTTCACCTCATCGGACGCCAATGCGTATTTCTCTGGATATGGATATGCTGATCGTACGAAGTCACCGAGACGCTCGCGCACACCCAGTACCAACTTCGATGCATCATATGACTTCGACAGACCAGATTCGATCCTTGCACCCCCGACTCATGTGCCGACTATTTATCCATCTGATTCCGCTTCGCATCATCAGGGAGATGAAATAACCTATCCTCCTCGAGTATTACCAAATCCACGTGCTGTCGGGAGTGGGACGCCAATGCGCGATGAATCTGCGCTTGTTGACAGAATTCTCGAGTTGGTCGTCCAGAGAATAGACGGTCCTTCGCCTGGTCATGCTCAAAACGTTGTGCGAAAAATGACGAACGACTCTCTTTCACAATTGCCTGCATACCCCGAAGATGTATAATGTCCATTTATCGTTCTATTGCTATCTTTCCTGTTGTTCTAGTGATGGTTGTTTTGCTTTGTAGTGCAAGTTGCTTGTTGTAATCGTAGATCGCTTAATTTAAGGTTTTTACGTCACGGCCTGTATAAAGCGTGGGAAAGGGATGGTTACTGGAAGGGGTTGAAGTATGAGTGATGAGTGAACTTGCTGAGCACGTTTTCTTGTATTCGACTGAGACGCTCATCGCTGTGTCACTTCCCAAAGGTGTGGCCCACCCATGGCCTCTCCAACCGAAATATTCCTCCCGGACACCCTTCCATTTCCAATCAAAGTACACTCGCTTCCCGCTCGCGCGGGTGCCTCTGTCAAGCCCGGACACCGGCTGCTAACTTACTCCTTCCTGCATATACCGCCGGGAAACGTCAAAGAATCAGAAACTCGCTATGGCTCCTGGGATGCGACATTCGATGGTGATATCAAGTCTTGGAATGTGAAAATAGGGGACATGATCACCCGCCAGCGGGCGCGAGACAAGGCAGTATTGAACATCATCGAACCTTGCAAGCATGGTGTCCAGTTTAATGGTCTATGTGCTTTGTGTGGTATGGACATGGATAAGTAAGTGGTGTTGAACATTGTAGGTCTATAAGTTACTCACGAGCACGGGTGGCATCAAGCTTTGACTATACAGGCAGACCGGAGTCATCTCGCGCGACAATACAGATGACGCACTCTGCATCGGGACCTACCGTATCCCTTGAAGAAGCACAGAAACTGGAGCGGGATACTGCCGAACATCTCCTCGCTTCGCGAAAGCTCTCGCTCATTGTCGATCTGGACCAGACGATTGTGCACGCGACAGTCGATCCAACAGTTGGGGAATGGATATCCGAAGGCGAGGCATGGGAAGAACGGCAAGCACGTCGAGAGGCGAGAAAGAACAAAGCGAAGGATGGAGTGAAGGAAGAGGGCAGCGATGACAGTAGTGACAGCGACGACGACGATGAGGAAGATGAGGAAGTGAATCCCAACTGGGAAGCACTCAAGGATGTTAAAAAGTTCCGCCTCGCTCCAGACACATTTAGTGCGCCCCGTCCTCGTTGGCAGGACAAAGGAAAGCAGAAAGGTATACAAAATGAGGGGTGTCTGTACTACGTCAAACCTCGGTGAGCACTATTGCCACTTACTTTGACGTTAAGCGATTCTCTTACGTAGGGTTTAGACCAGGATGGCAGGAATTTCTTCCATCAGTTGCAAAGAAATATGAGATGCATGTTTACACGATGGGAACTCGGGCTTATGCTGAAGAGGTTTGTGCAGCTATAGATCCTGATGGGACCCTTTTTGGTGGCCGAATATTAAGTCGGGACGAGAGTGGGAGTGAGTAGTTATACTGTCTATGCTGTTTGGATCTCTCCTGATGTTGGTTTTATAGGCTTGACTCAGAAGAGCTTGCGCAGACTCTTTCCATGCGATACATCTATGGTGGTCATTATTGACGATCGTGCAGATGTTTGGGAATGGAGTCCGAATTTACTAAAAGTTATTCCATGTCAGTCTAATAAAGTCATTATGAGGGTCTTCCACTGATTGTACACTTCAAGATGACTTTTTTGTAGGAATTGGAGATATTAATTCGACATTCCTACCTAAGCAAGTGGACTTGCTTAAAGATGTCCCGACGGAGCAGAAGCTTCCTCTGGTAGATGCGAAAGATAGTGCCACATTATCGTCTCCGCCGATACCAGTCCCTTCTTCTCCTGAACTCTCAAGCAACCTGTCTGACACATCTGACACGACAGCTGTGGAGGACTCCGACGAGAAACAGATTGTGGTTAAGACGGAGATGATCACTCAGAACACACTTGCTCTAGAGGCCCAGTTAGAAGAGCGTCCGTTGGCCAAAAAGCAGGAATTGCTGGAGGAAGACAAGGAGGAAGAAGAGACACCTTTAGACGCATCTGTAGAATCGAATTCCAATGGAGTGCCATCTGATGCACCCGATCAAGGCAAAAGCAAGCACCATAGGAAGGCTCTGTTGAAGAACGATGATACGGAGCTCACTCGTATTGGCCAGGTGGGCTATTTTATGTAACAATGTTAAAGAGAGCTGCTCAACTTCTTCTAGCTTCTGGACGAAGTACATCGCAAGTTTTTCGAGGCATATGATAATCGCTTGCCGGAGAATAAACTGAGTAAACGTAGACAATCCGTCGTACGCCGCGACGTTCCCTACGATGTGAAAGTGAGTCAATGAACCAGTTACGCTAACATTCATTGACCCACCATATGATAATTCAGCTTATTATCCCAAAAATTCGCATGGAAACCTTCAAGGATATTCACATATTATTCTCAGGCGTTATTCCTACAAATACTCCAATTGTTCACGAGTCTACCGAAATATGGAGGATGGCACGCGCCTTTGGAGCGACATGCCACAAAGATATGGTTGATGCTGTAACACACGTCGTGACCTCGAAGGTGCTTCAGTTCTCTTTACGTCAATAGTCACCTATCTCTAATCACCTAATATCCAGCGGGGGACACAGAAGGTCGAGAAAGCGCGTTCAAGAGGAGGTATATTCGTTGTATGGATTCAGTGGTTCCAAGACTCTGTTGCCAGGTGGAAGCGACAAGACGAGCGGCTATACCTTGTAGATGATGAACCTCATTCTACGACCCCCCAGCCTGAATCCGCATCGAGCCCTCCCTCGGACCCAAATGCCATATCAACAGACACTGACCCTGAAGAACTCGTCGGCGAAAATGAAGGGGATGGTGAGGCCGAAGCCGGCGAGATAAACGAGGACGAGTTGTCGAAGGAGCTGCTTGCAGCGGTGGGAGCAACAGAGGAAACCAGTAAGTCTCAAGGAGACACTTCTGGTGCACCATCTGAGGTGACCGACCTTACCCCGGAGGATCTCGATCTTGGCGATGTCGATTGGCAGAACGTCAATGACGAAGTGGATGCAGCGATGATGGAGAGTGACAGTGATGATGATGATCGGAGAAGTGTTGTTAGTGCCAGTGGACGAAGTAGTAATGCGGACGAAGAAGAAAGCGATCTTGCAATGGAGGATGCCGAAAATTTACCGAGGTAGATTTTTGCCAACTGCACCTCTCTTCTGATTCACTGATCAAAGTTATCACTTCAGCTTACCTTCGACCCCTCGTGGCAAACGAAAGCGATTGAGGAGCTTAACACCTTCAGAGTTCAACAATCGCCGTGATGCGTTACGGTCCCCACTTGCTAAACGAAAGAAACTTGCGGCTGACCGATCAGGGATGTCACCTTTGAAGGAAACAGTGCTCGCTAATGACATCAGTTCAAAGGCCGAAAACGACGAAAATGAGGATATGGGTGACAGCCGTCCTGCAACACCTACACGTGCGCAGGACTCTACTCTAAATGAAGATGAGGAATACGAGGAGGATACTGACTCATCCGAAGGTGAAGAATTTGACGATGACTTCCTTGCACGAGAACTTGCGGAGGAGTTGGGATAAGTCTATCTATAATACTACCCCTGGCACAGCTACACTCGACACTTTTCACGACTAAGCTCACGTTCTGTCGCATATCTACATTTACGCTTTCGGGACCTTCGATGCATCTAACTTATCTCTCTGTGCTTTCTGTATTCGTTCATGAAGGAGCAGCTATAAGCATACAATAGTTACTTATCTGTATTCATAGTTTTCTAGATATTCGACGGTATTCTCAGCTTGTCTGTGATACTAATTCAGTGACTGTATTTGAAGCGCTCTGTGCTTTGGGAAGGACGTTACCGGAAGATCTTCATCGACGGAACCCATTAGTCGTGTGGGTGGCCAGACGAGGAATCGCATCGAATGGCTTCATAGAACTCGTATTTGCTCATCGCTTGTCGGATGGCGTTGGTGGAGAGCTGGGCGAACGATGGGTGATATCAGGGTGTTTTGTCGCCTCTGGTCGTCGTCCTGCTGTGCCTTTGTGGCATCGGACTCTACTTGCTACTCGCACTCCTGGCTTTATCCCCGGACCTGACTGCCGTCTACATGCCGACTCCAGCCACAGCGATAGCAAAGTCGTTTGGGCAGACAACATCGTACAGCGATGTCTGAGACACATTCTAATTGAGCCAGCATTGTGACGCAGACGTGGCAGCAGTACAAATGGGTCGCCGTCAGCCCGCTGCGAATCTCAATCGGTCCCAGGTTGATTCCGCATACTCACCAACGACCACATCGCCATTCATTACTGCACTTCATGCGCCTCCACATGCCGTCCTTGCACCACAACGACGAGACTAATGCGCAAGCACCGCTAGGCCCGAACGACGACAGGCAGCAGCCCCTGCCACCGGTTCCTACAGACTGGCCAGCCCCGAAGCTTCGTCTGATCACCAAGGATGTGTCGACCGCTGGCTCTGCGATGTTCTTTACGCATATTCACCCCACGATGGCGCTCCGGAACGCGGTCCTGTCAGTGCTGAAGACACTCTATACGCTGGAGACCTGCCCGAGGACGTGAGTGCGGTGCTTCTAGGGCAAGCCATGACTGACGTTGAGATGTGCATATAGTGTGAGATCGGTAACACTGTACTTGGAAGACATGGACGGCGTGGCACACACGATGGGCAGCGATTTGGATAACGATCACAAGGAGATACACTTCTCTACTCGGCATATTGAAAACAACAAACAGCGTGCCAAGGATGAAATCATGGGTGTCATTGTGCACGAGATGGTACACTGCTTCCAGTACAACGCGAAGGGCTCGTGTCCCGGCGGACTTATTGAGGGCATTGCAGGTTTGTTTACATATTCTGGACTTTTCATAATTGGTGCTTAGCGCTGCGCAGACTATGTTCGCTTGAAGGCGGGGCTGTCCCCACCGCACTGGAAAAGGGGAGGCAATCGCTGGGACGAGGGATATCAAACAACAGGGTACTTTCTGGAATGGGCCGAGAACACTTATGCCGGCTTCAGCGTGAAGAAGCTCAACGAGGCAATGCGGGATAAAAAATATCAACCTGATGTTTGGAGAGAGTTGACCGGGCAGCCCGTAGACGACCTCTGGAAGGTGTACAAAGCCTCGTTGTAGACTGCTCTGCCTGTATGCACTCCCGCGGACGGCCGGACTTGGCATTAACAATGACGGCATGCTCGGCCGTTCGGGTTCTCCGAATGCCGAATTCGGCCGCTTTAATATATATTTGGGGTACTATCCGCATTTGTCGTCTGGAAACGTGCTGGAACCGAGTCCGGATAACGTCCGCATCACGCGGAGCAGAACACCGGCGAAGATACAGGCACGGCTCTACAGCCGCCGTGCGACCGCGCTCGGGCTGCTCCGATCAGGGAGGCTTCGATTGTCCTCGCCTTCTGGGGTCACCTGCGGGTCCCCGCCGTCGCCCGGGCCATGTCCACCGGTGAAAGCTCTCAGGGCGGCCCATCAATTATGCAAATAACAACAAATAGACGGCTTCCCGCGAGTCATAAGAACAACGGCCGGTTGCGTGCCCGCGCACGACCGCCTGCCCCAGGCAGACACCCGCAGCACCCGCCTCTGACGGTCCACGGTTGCATCTACCCGTCCCAGACCTCCCCTCCTCGACGTTGGAGTTCTCTACACAAAGTAAATAAATTATCAAAGATCAAGATCATGTCTGGTTTGAGTGACGCGTTGTCCCCAGTGCAGGGCACCTCTCAGCAAGGCATGATGGACACCTCTCAGCTACAGCAACCACCACCAGACCAACAAATGCAACAGAACCAACAAACCCCTTCTACCCCAAGTAACGAGGGCAGTGGAAAGGGAAAGCAGCGCCGGTCTTCGCCCGTGCCGCGAAGTAAGTGCATGAAACATATTTTCTCTATTTTCTCTCATCGTGAGTAGTCCGCAGAGCTTGCACGGCGTGCCACACAGGGAAAACGAGGTGCAGTGAGGTACGCACAATTAGCCTTTTCACTTCCGGCGGCTCTTTCTAATTCAATCTATTTTTTAGGTGCTGCCTTGTCAGGTGAGCAAGAGTACAACACACCACCAGCTGCACCATATCTGACTTCCCCCTCAGTCTTGCTTGAAGCGCGGCCTCGGGGCAACATGCGCGTATCCAGACCCGGACCAAAACGACCAGAACGGTGGACAATGTAAGACACTTTGTTATTTGCTTCCGGTACTTTCCCCGATGGCCATCCTAATGCACACTTCAGCAGCGTCTGCCTCCGCGCAAGCATCGTTCACAGCCCCAGCTGCTTTCTCGCAGATGACAACAATGCCAACCCAGTATTACTACGACTATAATGCCAGTACGTCGACGTTCCGACCGACCAAGCGGCCCCGTCCGCTTACAGAAGAGGAGGCTGCTGCCATCACCCGCAACTTCCAGCGTGGTGACTTCTACGTCGGCAACAGTGGTCCCGTTCGGATTGATCCCCGTCTTCCTGTCCGCTTAACCCTCGGCGAAGGCGACCATGTGCATTTCACAATCTCAGAAGCGTTAATGTGAACGCCTTCGACAAAACTCCAACTTGGCAGACTGTCTTGTTTTCACCCTATTCTGTTATCCTGCTGTGTTACATATGTCGTTTGTCGTGTATTTATAGTGCCTCACTATATCAATTAACTGCTTGCATTGCCTTCCTTCAGAATGTTACTGTCTGGCACAGTTCTAATCCGATTTCATGTGAGAATCTAGTTTGGTAGTATCTGAGACTGTCACAGTTACTGTATGTATCGATCTGGATATGTGATTTAAGGTTCAGCATAGGTGAGATGGCCGAGCGGTCTAAGGCGCCAGACTAAGGTCACCCTATTATATAGGGAGTCGTCAATGCGCAGCATTACGTAATCTGGTCTTTCGGGGCATGGGTTCGAATCCCATTCTCATCAATTTCCTGTCGAATGGTATATTTTTGTTCAAAATCTCTTCTGTCAGAACTGTCTTGTAGAACGCTCCTGAGAGGACAACGGACGATCGACTGTGCTATTATGTACAATAATTGTAGTCTAAGTATTTTAGTTGCCAATGATCTTTACATATTATGCAATATATGTACATAACTTCATTGTCTGAACATGCATCATAGCTTAATAATGCTACACATATGATATATATACACCGAGCATGAATCTAGATATTGCAAATCGAATCATTCGTCTTCTCCAAACATAATTCGAAGATTTTCCATTGACTCAGAGTCACCGCCGGACTGACCCTTGAATGCTTCTTTGATAATAGCAGTCTTCTTCTTTTGAATTTGGAGTATGCGCCCCTCGATTGTGTTGGAAATCTGTGTCAGTGTTAACAGAGTGTAAAGAGTGGGATAAAGTAGATGTACACACAATGAAGTGGGTTACGAATACTGTTCGCTCCTGACCGATGCGATGGACCCGGTCGATGGCTACATAATGGTCATAAGCGTTTATATCTATGCGCACTTTTGACAGAACAAACCTTGCTGCTCGATTGCCGCATTCCACCAACAGTCCATCTGAAGAAAAATGAATATCATCGCACATAGGTTGACAAAAGGTAACGCACCATAAAGACATGATTAGCAGACGTAAGCTGTTCACATAGTATGAGTCAAGCTTTGTCGTGAATTGGCAACAATAGACGCACATTGAGACCGACCCCTCCAGCTTTCAAGCTCAGCAAAAATACCTTGGGTTTTCGCGACGGGTTATTAAACTCTGCGATCGCCAGATGCCTCTTCTTTATCTCTGTCGCTCCATCAAGGCGATACCAAGACAATTTCTCGCGTATGATTGCGGCTTCAATAAGGTCCAAAAAGCTGGTAAACTGCGAAAAGATGATGACCCGGAAACAAGGATCCTGGTCGCGCAATCGCCCTGCGTATTTGTCAGTTTAGAACTCAAACATGCACATTCTCTAACATACGAAGATGTTGAATGAGAGCATTCAGCTTCGTCGAGCTTTTGAAGTCATTTCTTCGTAGCTCGATTTCCGGCGAAGAAGAGGGTGGGGCGGGCTCCAACCCATCCTCGTCCTTTGCTGCCTCGATGCCAATGCTGACATCTCTAATGCGCTTGCGCTTAACGATTTCTAATAGCTCGCTTGCCTAGTTGTTCCTCGCTTAGTCCGCTGACACAATCATTCAAAGCTCTTAGAACATACCTTCACTGGACCACGACTACATGTTGGACATATCCCTTCTTCGCCCTTCTCGGCTCGACCATGAAGATAAGCTGAGATGCAGTCCTTGCAGCTGTGGAATGTCCCGTTAGTAAGAGCTTCGACATGCAGATAAAGGGCATACCCTCTATGCATGCAGACAGGGATTAACACTGGATCCTCCATAATGTCCATGCAAATGGGGCACTCTTCATCGACTTCAACGGAGAGATTTTTCAGAACAGTGTGCGCGTACGTCTCTCCCGTCTGGTCGCTGTCTTCATCCTGAGCAAATTGCTTTATCATGTCGTTGACGTTTAGGCTGCTGTCGTTGTCAGTGGTTCCCTCTCCACCAGTATCCTCGCTCAAGACAAGGCTTGGGTGCAAGACGGCTCGTCGAAGTCTATGCTGGAGGTTAGATGCGACAATTTCATCGAAAAGGGAACGACAGACCTCATCAGCATTGCTAGAATGTGAGTATATTTTTTTCCAACAAGACCCTTTTCAGTGAGTCTATTGAAGTCAATCTTCGCGTGCTCGTACAGACTATCATAGATCTTCCTCTCTAAAAAAGAGAACTCGAGATACTCATGCTTTACCTGGTATTTCGGCGTCTGAGAAGAAAGCGATAACCAGATGGCGCACCACTTACCTCTTTACTTGGAAGCTGCACGATCACATTACCATCCCGATCGCGCGTGTTTTTCTCTCGTCTCAGCAATACACTTTCTAGAATGACCTGGACAACTTCAATAGCCTTCGGCTCATGCTCGAGGAAAGGAAGTGTGACTACCGATCGGAAGAAAGAGTAATCTGACCACGGTGCGTAATCGAGGAATCGTCTAAATGAAATGTTTAAGAATGCTTCGAGATCAAAGGGAGAGAATGACCTACAAGAGGGAGTATAGGTCCTCTAGACGATTAACAATGGGTGTGCCTGAGAATTACTGTCAGACCTATTCGTGATGCGGCAGACATTGTCTGAGAACTAGCCTGTCAGAGCCCAGCGTCTTGGACTCCTCAAATCGAAGACAGCTTTAGAGCTTTTGCTTGCCCTTGATTTGATATTATGTGCCTCATCAAGGACAACGCGAAACCACTCAACTAAAGTGCCTTGTCAGGTTTAAGAAAAAAAAATCGCAATGTCTCGCTCACTGTCATATATGGGGACAGCTTTGGTCTGTGTTTTCTCCAATCGCGCGTGTTCTGAGGCTAGCGTCCCGTATGATGTGATAACAACATCAATGGCATCAATATCCACGTCGATCATTGTTTCCAAATCTTCACGGGCTTGTCCATGCCAAACAATGACGTTCACGGTGCCCTTCTGGGACGAACGCTGGATCTCGTTTGCCCACTGATCCAGCAGAGAAGCCGGAGCTACGATGAGCGTGGCCTTACTTCGTCGTCCACTCTGCCTTTGTTTCACTATCGGTTTAAATGCAGAGTCAAGCTTCAGTTGCTTATGCTTTGCCGGATGCTTGAGTTGATCCCGTTCATCCGGAATCTCTTCCTCAACCTTATCACCTCGGTTCGTCTGTATCAGAGAAGAAACCATGATTGTCTTTCCCATCCCCACTATGATCAAGTCAGTAACCAACAGAATATATGAGTCCTGGACAGATCCTACTTTCTGTGGAAGAATAGTCAGGTATCGAGTTAGACAAGTCAATCAGATCGAGGAAGGAAGTAAATACCGTCACTGTCACAAGATAGTCAGTAAGACACAAACATTTTTCGTGACGGTCAGAGCTCACGCTAAGATACCACCCCGACAAAGGTTTTCCGCACGAGGAAATTCCAGACTTAGTTCACCAGAATGTGCATTGTAGAAGAACGGCAGTTCATCAGCCGTAAGGTCAAAGGCACCAGTATGGTCGGGTTCCGCTGGAAAGGTGTATCTAATGCATAGAGATGAACATTTCTCCAGGCGATCCGCAAACGACTGTACATACTCGGTCCAAAGAGGGTGCAATGAATTTGTTTTCCGAGCTGAAACTGTGCCAGTTTCCCTCGAATACATCCAACTAGTTGCAAAGCCCATCAGAGGTAGCTAATGTTGCTTTGCGGCTGAACTTACTGAAGCGCTTGCTTTTGATATGGACGTAACTTGAACGTGAAGGTCTCACAGGGATCCATTTCATCCATTTGTGCATCATTGGCCTGAGCGCTATTATGAGGTTAGCATACAGTTAACTGCATTCATTCCCGAGAGAAGGATCACCGTTTGTAAATAATGTCAATATCAGTCTCAGAAAGAACCTCTTCTGCGTTTTCGGCTTCAACTTCTTCTCCGGGCTTATTGACTTCAGTGTCAATAAATACGTTCCTTGACGAGTGTTGACTTGGCGAATCTATCGGTGTAGCATTGCCCTTCGGAGGTATATTCTCTTTCCCGGAACAGAAGGGATCACGACCTCCTCGTGGATTCAAGGATATCTTTTCAAACATTTGCTGTAGAGAATGTTTCCGCTGTCTAAGCGCTTCCTCTTCAGACGTTTCTTGGCCTTCATTGAACCACGTTTTTGTATATGACGCCGAGGAGGATGAAGAATCTGGTGTATAGCGCTTGAACGCCGAGGGGAGTAGATAAACAGAGAGAGAGACCAATAGATCTGCGCCAGAGTGTAATTTGTCTGGGCAGTCTACCATAGTGCTCCCCCGAAACTCGACCGCGCCTACATAACTATCAAGACACCAGAGAGATGACAGGAGAAGCTAATGCTTACCAAGATCAAGCAGTTTCGACACCCAGTTTGATATATCTGTTGGTAGCCTACCGAACTCTATTGTTTGGATCTGTAAGTACCCGAATGGTTCACATCATCTATAAGTGATAACGAACCAAAGCCCCTCGTATTCGTGAGTCTGACTATCGTATTCGCCTTCGCCTTCTTCGGTACGGAGCTCTTTGCTTGAGGCTTGAACATATTATTGATGGTCATTTGCTTTCCCTTTCCCTTTTTCTTGGGATCTTTGCCTGACTGAGTTGTCTCCTGAACCAAGGTATCCCTCTCAACAAGAATTGGGTCGCCATTCTTAATGTACCCTGTTCCTTTCACAGTGCTCCAAGCATTGCTGACAAGAAATGATCCTAGGTAATATGAAGAGCGGGTCGCTGTGATATTTTTCTGATAAGTGGTAACCCGCCGCTTCTTTCGAGGGCGCATGTCCGGAGTGGTAGCTGCGGTTGACAATGATACGTCCACATCTTCGTCCATGAGCGACACAACCTCGCTACGAGGGGATGACGGTGGATTCTCTGTTTCTTCCACCATATTCTCAGCTTTAATATTTACGTCTATTGCTTCTTCGGACTGACTTGTCGTCAGAGCTCAGAAGAAAAGAGAAAAGACACGGCAACTCACCACCCTGTTTCTCGATGGGCCTGCCTCCATGTCTTCGTCAGGAAATGACAAGAAAAGTGGCATCTCATTCTCTTCAGTGTCTTCAAACATGTCTCAGGTATGTAGTAAATGGTGACGGTGATGATATGTGGGATGAACCAACAAAAGCACGCGCGGCGTAGGAAGCTCACACTTGCGACGGACGCGACTCAGCCTGAGGTTCGGAGCGCCTCTCACTGGCACTGGCAATTGGATTATTCCCGCTACCCCTTGGGTAGCTGGGTATTCTTAGGGTATGCAACCGTGTCCAGCGCCTGCCAAAAGTCAAATGGTCACGTGAAATTGCCTTATACAGTCATCAACGGGTCCTTTGGTCACCCCCAGTCCGTGAGACAGCAGCACAAATACCAGCCCCCTCACTTTCCTACGTCATTTAAAATTCTTTAAAAATCATATTAGTGTGATGAATGACATTGTTAGTCTCTGTAGAAAATTTGAAGAAATTCCATGCAGCAGAAAGCAAGAAATTAAAACATCAACTGTATTTCTTTGCTATGTCACAAAAATCATGTTACTTCCTGACACCTCCAGATGCTCAAAATAATTCATTTCGCGCATATAAGCCCTTTATTAGCTGCTCAATGTGTATAGTAGTAGATAACATGCTTGATTTTGCAAAAAGAATCAATTAAAACAATTGAGAACTCACTGTAAAAGCACATACTGTTTCTGACAGCTATCTAAAGGTAGAATAAGCATAACTAAATTAGGTAACTGCATTTCATCAGTATGTTGCACAAGCTCTACACCACTTTGTGCTCATTGGTTTCTCTCCAAAACTCTCTGGAGCGTGTATATACTGTATAGATATGTTATCCTGAAGTTTTAAATATAAAAGCTAGGCAGAAGGTATAGGAAAAAAGGTGAATGTAATTATAATACCGTGGGAAAACTAGTGTTTCAAGGACTGGGGAAGCCCCGAAAACATCTCATATGCATATATCAAGATATCTACTCAGATACAGCTTGGATTGCTTTCAAAATAAACGTATAAGTTCTTCAGTAGTACGTTCACCGTAATATGCAAAAAGAATGGCGAAATTTGACCTGGTCGATGACAAAAACGCAGGTCAAATGTGCTGTTTCAAGGATCGGTTGATGACTGTATGTTAAACCTGCCTAATAAAGAAGGCGTTCTAATCGAAAGTTCTGATGGATTTGATTACTAATAATGACGCAATCTGAGACATCGCGCTTTGTCGTCAACCGTCAACGCCGTTGTCGCCACCGCTGTCCTTGTCTTTCTTGTACTTATGTCGGACTCACATATTGACACTCCTAATGGCAAATAGACACTCCTAATGGCGACGCGTCCTCGTGAGTTTTATCTATTCTACTTGTCCCTAAATTGCAAATATTTTGTGTTTTTGTTTCTACGACTTGACCTGCCAGGATCTGCCGCCCACCTTTGAAGACTCGCACTCCGCTTTCTTTGCTCTCCTCCTTCAGCTCATACTCAATGTCTCTCAAGACCGTTCGGTGTGGCTCGTAGCCAGTGTCTATCTTAAGAACACGATCAACCGGCGATGGGAGGATGAGGACTCGCCTTTGGCGGACGCAGAGAAGACGCAGCTGAAGGGTCAGCTGGTCCCTGCAATGATCGCGCTTTCGAGTCCAGCGGACAAGACATTACGAGCGCAGGTTGCGGAGGCCGTGTCCATTCTCGTCAAGTACAATTTCCTCGAGCAGTGGCCAGATCTCATCGTCAGCTCGTCTCTTCACTCTCGCCCTACGCTGCAAATGATCCAACAAACATCTTTGTTCTCGAAACTGCCCACTCAATCTTCGCGCCTTGGCGTTCTGAAATACGCTCAGACTCGCTCTACACGACGATCAACTTCATTTTGAGCCGCTCTCGGGCACAAATCTTCGAACACACCGCCACCAATCTTCTGAAGGGGTCGGGAACTGAAGCGATGGCGCAAACTCGGGTTGTGCTTCTGTCAATCTTCTACAACATGACGTCCCAGGATCTGCCTCCCACTTTTGAAGATTTGCACTCCGCTTTCTTTGGCGCCGAGCAGGGAGTGCTCACCAAGTTCCTTACTTGGGACCTCGAGAACATGCGCGGTGATCCCAACAATTCGACTCCCTCTTTCCTCGCCCAAATCAAAACTTCGATCTTCGAGCTCGCCAAGCTTTATACGCATCGATACCCGGAGGCCCTCTCGTCTTCGAATACCGTACCGGCCACAGCTCTGTGGGGACATCTCGGTGGAGGTCAGAGATCTGGAGTAACATGTGACGGACTGGTCAGTCAGGGACTACGCTTCCTCAGCACGGTCATCCGATCAGGAAACTACAAGGCGACGCTAGCGGAAAGGGAGATGATTAAGGTTGTGATCAATGGCGTAGTTGTCCCCAATGTCACATTACGAGGTGCGCAAACTTCTTCTTTCATCGCGCTCATCTTTTTACTGATATTATCTTGACCTTCAGAACACGAAGTGGAGCAATTTGAGGACGATCCTCTGGAGTATGTCCGAGTCGACCTTTCTTTCGCGGCGTCTTCTTGGTCCAGCGGGTTGACTGCGGAGGGAACCACGTGGCGACAAACTGCGGCCGATGTCCTCCGTGCACTCGTTGCCTCAGGTTTCGAGACTGAGACAACGGAAGTCGTCTTGACGCTAATAGGGAACGGACCGGAGGATTACAACAGGAAGGGAGACGAGGAGAGTAGGAAGAGGAAGGATGAGAGTGTGTACCTGTTCATGGCGGGGCAATTGTTGGTGCAGCCGCTCAGGTGAGTGATGCAAATCATTCAGGAGGAACAGTGAATAATTTTGAGGATCTATAGCAAGGTGTTACAAGCATGAATGGTGCATGTCGTGCAGTTCTTCTCGCAACATGTGCACAAGGACCTACAGGCCGATTAGAACTCCGTGCATCCAATTCTCCAGGTTGATGTGATTTGCTTTTTGTACTCCTTCCGAAATCAGGTGTGTAATTTTAACATAATAGAATTTTGTCTGCTTGTAACATAGTAGAATATTGTATGTACAGATGTAAAGAAGAAAAATGTTTTTTTTCTCTAACAATAACCTTGCACCCATCCACGGGTAGCGGGCTCTGCTGTGAGGAACTCGCAGCCACTAACTGCTTGTTCCCGCTACACCCTAGCGGGTTCTAATAGCGTACTGACTTGCACCTTTCAAAAGCAAAACCTTATTTATCATGTGATTTAAGGTCTGGACCGGTCTTCGGGGAATATACTAAAGATCCGGTGAGTCAACTTGACGCATCGGAACCGAATACTAGTAATGTCTCGGATGTCCCCGAGAATCGTCTTCCTCACTATGACCTCCTCTTCGTCGCCCTTGCATTCTGCCTCGTCCCCGACTACCACAAACAAGCAGAACAAAATATACTTTCCCTATCCTTGCTCTCATTTTCAATGTCTCCCATGACCATTCGGTGTGACTTGCAGCCTGAAGAACATGATGAAACAGCGATGGGAGGATGAAGACTCGCCTTTGGCTGAGACAGAGAAAGCACAACTGAAGGGTAAGCTGGTCCCTGCAATGATCGCACTTTCGAGGTTCAATATACAAGACATTACAAGCACAGGTTGCAGAGGCCGTGTCCATTGTCGCAAACTATGGTATTACCGAGCAGTGGCTAGATCTCATCGATCAGCCCGTTTCTTCACTCTTGCCCGACGCTGCAAATTATCCGACAATCGTCTCTGTTCTCAAAACTGCTCACTCGATCTTCGCGCCATGGCGTCCTGCACTACGCTCGGACTCGCTCTATATGATGATCAACTTCGTTTTGAGCCGCTTCTCGGGCACTTTCTTCCAAATCTTCGAACTCACCGCCACCAATCTGCTGAATGGAACGGGAGCTGAAGCGATGGCGGAGGCTCAGCAAAGTGCTGAAGAAGTACCCAAACAATGAGCTGGCGAAGGTACGGGCTATCTATGATATGATGATGGTTGGTCTAATGTGTTTTGTAGGCCCTGAAAGCGCTGGCGACGGTGCACATGAATATTCTCTTGTCTTCGAATACCGTACCGGCATCTGTCACAGCGCTGTGGAGACTTCTTGATGGAGGTCAGAGATCTGCAATGGTGTATGACGGACTGGTCAGCCAGTGACTACGCTTCCTCAACACGGACATCCGGTCAGGAAACTATAAGGCGACGTTTGCGGAGAGGGAGACGATTAAGGTTGTGATCAAAGGCGTAGTCTTACCCAGTGTCACATTACGAGGTGCGCAAGCTTTTTCTTTCTTAACGCTCATCTTTACTGATACTGTTTTGACCCGCAGAGTACGAAGTGGAGCAATATGAGGACGATCCTCTGGAGTATGTCCGAGTCGACCTTTCTTTTGCGGCATTTGGTCCATTGGCGGATTGGCTGCGGAGGGAACCACACGGCGACAAGCTGCGGCATGTCCTCCGTACACTCGTTGCCTCAGGTTTCGAGGTTGAGACGACCGAAGTTGTCTTGATGTTGATTGGGAACGGACTGGAGGAGTACAACAGGAAGAAGGGAGAAGAGAGTTGGAAGAGGAAGGATGAGAGTGTGTGCCTGCTCACGGCGGTGACAACGGTTGGCGCAACTGCTCAGGTGAGTGATGCAGCTCTTTCGGCAGGAACAGATACTAATTTTGGAGATCTATAGCAAGGTGTTACAAGCATGAATCCTCTTGTGGACGTCGTGTAGTTCTCGCGACATGTATACAAGAACCTACAGGCCGGTGAAAATTCACATTTGTTCACATCTTCTACCAGATCTGCAACACTGTAGACAAGCTACTCGCTGAACGAGAAGCAGCCGCACTCATCAAGCAATTGAACCCTTCTTTCCAAGCTCCGTCACGGCCATTCATGCGACTAGCATATGTGGATGCTATTAGGTTGCTTAACGACCATGGTATCCAGCATGAAGAAGAGGATGCTGAGGGCAACGTCATCAAAGACGACAAAGGCAATCCCAAGATGGTCGATCACGTCGTTAGCGAAGATATTGCTGATGCCGCTGAGCGGCGCTTCCCTGCGGAACTGAAGGCCTTCTACATGAAAAAGATGCCTAACTCTGGAGAACAAGGTGGAAAGGTGTTCACCGAGAGTTGTGATCTTCTCATGCTCGGGGTGGGAGAGATTGTTGGTGCGTCTTGATACTTTTTTATGGTCGTCGCGAAAACATGAGAATTGACCTCTCTTGAAGGTGGATCCATGAGGATTGCGGACACTGAAGAGCTGCTGGCTGGCTACAAGCGTGAAGGGATCGACCCAGAGCCATATTACTGGTACATGGACCAGTGAAAGTACGGTACGTGCGAACACGGCGGGTATGGGTTAGGCGTTGAGCTATGATTGATCCGAAACTTGTCATATTTCTTTGTCCAATAACACACGACCATTTCATCAGCGTTTCCTCGCTTGGTTGGCGGATAGGTATACTGTTCGGTAAGTAGTCACCCATAGTTTCATTTTCATTCATTTTCTGAAGACTTCGGTTTAGGGAATGTTGCTTATACCCGAGGTATATTAAACATGACTATTTTAATTGTACTGGACTGAAATCAATCGACAGATGGCCAGGCTGTGCGACACCTTAGAATCTGTTGTAACCCATTTGAAGTTACAGCTTCGTTGTATTTGCTGGTGTTCAACTTTTTCGGCGCCATCCTTGCTGCGATTTGCAAGAACCCAAGCAATACCAACTTCGATCAATATATTTTTGAGAGTATCTCTGATTGATTAGGTGAGGAGTTTGCAACCAAGCAACATGCAGCAGCCTCTGATTGCCAACTAATACAAAGGTTTATGGTCGGCTCATCGCATCAATCATTGGTGACATGTGAACAGGCTCTATTTCGCCCTTTCACAATTGTTCTGCAGCAGGACATCGATTGTGTGTGTCTTTCTTTCTGTAATATGAAATAACTATCAAAAATCATAATTATTGTTTCATTTATAATATATATATAACTTGATACATTCTCAATCTAATGAAATTAACCAGACCTGGGTAGCGGGCTCTGCTGTGCACCCACAGCGTTCGCAATTATTGGATTATGTAAAAAACGCGCTGTGACTATCGTGACCAGATGTGCGTCGGCTGTGACTTAGGGCGGACGTGACACCGAGCCCCCTCAGGCTGCCACGAACCTGCTCAGTGCCTTACCTCTAGAATGAGCACAAAAAAGCTTTTATCGAAGGCTAACGCCCTCTCGAGCTCTCTAGATGAACTGGAGGCCAAACTCGAACCTATCTTATCTTATTCTCTCCAAGAAAATCTTGAATCTTTAGAGAAGCTACAGCAGGCGAAGCTGAATGTTCTTCTTCCGTATCTCATTAATGACCTGATATTCAGTGCGTATGGAATATATCCAAATCTCGCTCTGTCTCCTAATATCTTACCAGTCTACCTGAAGACCCGAGGGGTCGACCCTAAGACCCACCCAGTTGTTGCAGAGCTTGTACGGAAGGTCGTTCTACACTCCAATAATCTTAGGCTAATATGTCTCATACTCAGGATAGGGTCCGTCAATATTTTGCCAAGATAAAGGATGCCGAAGAGGGAGAGAAAAGTACGCTTTTACCATGGTATGCTGCTGGCATTCTAGCTGTGCTCATAGTACCTCTAGAGAGGCCTTCTGGCATTGACAAAGCAGCGGCGGGAAGATTCATCAAACATGCTATTGCTCAAGCAAAGCAAAATATCGACACGAATAATAGCGGCAAGGAAGCTGGTCCTTCTGTGCCTTCCGTCTTGGTTCCCGCACATGTGACGGAAAAGATGAAAGAGCGGGAGGCTTATCTACAGAACCTGAAAGACGACTCGGAAAGCGAGGAGCATACTCTCGAGGTCATAGGTGAAGACAGCATTGCAGGTAGAGATATTGAGAAGAAAGATGCCTATGCCGAGGCAACGGGAAAGAAAAAGCGCAGACGCCCCATGGATCCTTTTGGTCGTGAGTGCCACTTGGCGGCTTTCACAAATTATATAGTACGTTGACGAGTTTTCCGGACAGCTTCAGGTGATAAAGGCATGGATGTCGACTCGGTAGCGGGGACACCTAAGCGGAGTAGGAAATTGATGGAAGTCATGGGCGAGGACACTGTAACAAGCAGTCGTGCAAGCTCGGTCTCGAACATAGATGATGCAAGCCCTATCACAGACAAGAAGAGAAAGAAAAAAAAGAAAAGCAAAAAATCTCAGGAGTGATTTTTGGCTCGTCATCTTACATTCACTATGCTATAATTTGATGTAGTTCCTTGTACCCTATCAGCCAGTCAAGACATCATTAGCATTAATCCTTTATTATCAAAACATGTAGACTACTTGAGTTGCGAATTACATCCAAGGCGATAACAAAAACGAGATTTACAACAGGTGCTTGTTGACGTACATTACAATGACACAGGACATTAGCGATGCAGATTGTTTGCTGAAAGCAAGTGAAAGACTTCTAGAATCCGTGCAGATAGGAAATAGATGGTACAATATATCATGAAACGTCGTGACGTCGGCAAATAGAACAGCAACATATGGAGTCGAAATTATCTTGGCTTTACAGCCTCGTAAACACGAATACGCCGAACAAGCGTCCCCTGGGCACTTGAGGAGCTTTCCGGATCACAAGATGTGCGTGAAGCTCTGACCTGCCTCTGTAGCGATTGAGCGACCGCGTCAGGCAGCTTGCGAGCGGCTGCAAAAGAATCTAAATGGTCCAGATCGTCGACTTCCCAATCACCCCTTTCGTTCTGTGGTAAATTGAAGTGCGCGTACCGCGAGCTGAAATTGAACGTATCATGAACAAAAGCCATAGAAAAGGGTGGCAGGGATGTAACTTACCACTGGTACTCCCACATCATCTCACGCCAGTCCTCTTCAGTGATAATCGGCTCGCCAGCCTCATCCCGTAAGCTGAGCACATGCTCTTCAAGCGCCGCATCTGATCCGAGAACAGTCTGTACATGCTTGCCGATGTACATCTCTAACTCTCGAGGAGACGTATCCAGGAACTTGTTTGGATAGAGGAAAAGACCTTTTGGCTGATACTTCGACTTCTTTGGGGTGCTCGGCTGGTCGATAGAGCCAGAGAGGAGGAGGCTCGAGGAAGACGACGAGCGAGAGTTTATTGATTGGTCTCCCGAGTCGTCGGTGTCTCCTGTATCGTCAAACAGGCTGTCGTTGATGGGATCCGGTAGAACCTTTGAGGGCGTTACCGGCGCATCATCGTTCATACCAAGCATCTTCATGGCTTTCGACCTTCGTTCGAAGTGCACCTCCGTGGTCTGAACATGATCACATATGATCCTCACCGGACGACACTCTTCCTCCAATTTCGACTCAACATTCGACTCGGCATTGAAGCGTAAGAACTTCTTGCTCTTCTTGTCTTTGCTGGGAACACCAGTCTCTTTAATGGATGCGACGACGCTGTCTAAAGGATTAGACAGCAAAGAAAGGCGGAAATCAAATGTCAGATTCGAACGACCAGGGCCAAACGTGGTCAAGAGGAGCTTCAGGATAAGTTCGTGTGGGCGAGGATTGATCCCATATCTGCCTTCCAGCATTGTCTCGTAGATCCCCTCCACATCTTGGCAGAGCGAAGTGGATATCGGCGAAGGTGACGGGGGAGTGCATGCTGAGCTCGGTGTCCTCCAACGACACGCCCCCAGAGGCTCCTCTTCCGTTGGTGTCGGAAGAAACTCAGCGCTAGCCTCAGACGGCGAATGGCCACGGTATAGGCTCGGCACAGGTTCTATACTGATGCGCTCGGAAATGCTTCCAGAATCCTCATCAGCTTCAGTCTCCGCGTCCAACTCGAGGAAAGATGCCCGGTAGTCTTGGTTCTTGCCCTCACCAGCCCCGAGGACTAACGCAGCCTTCGGAGGCATCTCAGGGCCATTCCAACTCGAACGTGCACTGGGCACGTCACTGCTCGAGGCGGTACTTGACCTTGACAAAGTAAACGAGCTCTCGGGTAACTCGACTGGATGATCGCTTATGTATGGGAACATCAACTCGTCATCTATGATTTCCATTCGTTTGCCAGGCTTGAGAACTCGGTATGCTTCGGATAAAACGTGTTGCCAGCGATTTTGAGGAATAGTGTCTGATAAATTGGAAATCCTGACAAAGTCGAAGGTATCGGATTTGAAAGGGAGTAGGTAGGATACACTAGATAGAAAGGAGAAAGGGTTAGGCACACAATGAGTGGGTAGACATACATAGTAACTCACAAGTTGCCTCTCTTCCAGGACACGGAAGGCATATCCCGTACTTCGTCGCTAACCATATCCACCAAATCAAACCCTACTATCGAGGTTCCATACTGAGTGAAGAACTTTGACGCTTCAGCAACCCAATGTCCTTGGCCACACCCCAGATCAAGGATGGCCACAGGCGGGACTTCCATCTCGTGGAACACAGGAGTACCCGTCGGATTAATTCGTCGTAAAAGAACATTGAAATATAAATCGCTAAGAGAGCAAATGGCATTTAATATTAGAAAGCAAGTCAAGGAGTTCTTTCACTCACTTTTCCATGTCGACTTTGTTATAGCTCCGCAAAGACGGTGCATCATTCAATGAATAAGGGTGAAGTAGTCTACGGCCCTTCCTCGTTAAAGGGAGGGCTCGGTAACCATTCTTCGAGAGGTCCACAGCATCACTAGACTCATTTTCCGAATCGCGTCTAAGGTGACGAAATGCGCTACCGTCAAAGTTTACCTTCGAGGCATCGAAATTCGCATTTGAGGGAGAGAATGTGTCATCGAGAGTATACCGGTCGAATGGTGAACCGAGCATTTGTCCGGGGCCCGTGGGGGTCGTCGGAGACTCTATTATTGGGTTCTTGTCGCTGAAAGTTGAGAGACTTGAGAGCAATGGGGAAGAACGCTTCCTCGACAGACGACCTTTTATCGATCCTACGAGACCGCTATTACCCACCGATGGGCGCTTTGGGGACCCACGTAAGTTCGACGCCGAATCTTTCTTTGACAGCGACCGACGCTCGGGCTTTCCGTCCTTCGAGCCTTTCGAGCCGGAACGGGGGCGTATGTCGCCCATGTCCTGCAGCTTTTCGAAAATAGTCGATGCTGAAGGCATGGTGGAATATCGATGGAATTTAAGGAAGTCAAAGGGTTCGGAGGAGGGAGGAGATGAAGAAGAGGGATTGAACCATAAAGAACGTCTATGCGCAGCCTGCATTGTGGTCATGTCTCCATTCACGGCCACTCTTTGTGGTTGAGCGTGGTTATGTTTAAGGACTGGTGTGGTGGTAGCTGGATGAGTTGGGTACTATAGACAAAGTAGCTGAATGGAATGGGGGCGGAATATACAGAAGGCCGGAATCGTGGCTTGACTTCGCTCGATAGAAGAGGTAGACAGGCAGTCAAACAAAGAACAGAAAGCTGGCCAGTCTGCGACCAAACCTTTTCCACTGTTGCAAACTTGTCCAATGCAGTCGGTCAGCACGCTCGTATAATTTTTGCCCCACAGCCGATGTTTTCGGACGGTAGGTAGGTATCGCTTCGCCCTGGTCGCGGTTGTCTCGGAAGTGTCGCCTAGACTGTTGGTGGGTCCGGTGACGAGCTGGACGATGGGCGGGCACGTAGAGGAGGACGTGGAAGAAAAGCAAGAAGGCCGGGGGAGGGGAAGGGGCGGGGAGCAGTATACATAGCGCCTGAGTGCGGTAAGAAATTGGAATAGAATTTCATCAAGTTTGATGTTGATGGCAGTGTCCAATCCGGCTATCCGCACACCGACGTTTCATGAGAATGCTATCCACCTCCACGGCCGCTCTCCTCCAACTGCGCATTCCCTCTTACCGACCCCTCTCCAAGTCCCGCAACTCTTTCTTCAAAATACCCAGTTGCAAATGAGACGATTGTCAAAAATACAGAAAAAACATATCTGCATTAAGCCTAGTACGGTAATACAAGCCTGTCTATATGCGCGACAAGGCAACGCCAACTTTAGGCACAACTGTATTCACACGACCGCCATGACCCTTCCAAGCGTAATTAACCCTTGTAAATGCGCACGTCTATATCGTTGCTCGCATCTCCTCCGCGGTCAGATGCCCCACGTCGAGCCCCAGTCGTCTACGTCTTGTCGTCGGCCTTCCCGGGAGAATCTGTCTTCACAGGATCAGTCTTCATCCTTCGCAGGAGGGGGGCCACATGGCTGAAGCATCCGCTACAACCATTGCCATCAGAATACTTCTATAAGGTAGCGAGTGTCTGCGAACCTCAGTCATTTCGAACTTGACTCTTCCTATGCTCTCGCCATCTGCTATGGCAAGGTACGATGTCAGTGTTGGGTGTCCTACGATGGAAGCGCAGGTATCCCGGTGCTGATGAGTCAGCCATTCACTGAGGCGAACAAAGTCAGCGCAGCTCCAAGGCATAGTGAAAACGCAGACACGTACTATTTTGTCATATCGGCATGACCTGTGTTGTTGTAAACATTGATGAGCTCTTCATCATCTCATGAGACAAGACCAAGTCATTCTTACCAGTTCCTGTGTACCGAGCATGTACTGTGGCGAGAAGAACAAGCACATGTAAAATCAAACGAACGCAATTTTGGGATGAAAAAGATACTTACAATGCTCCAACTGCGTGTTTGCTGTATATCTTAGTTCTGAAGACTACGAACATAATATATGATTAAGAATCACTTTGTAGAGAAAGGAATAGAAGATGGACGTACCATGTCAAGATGCCTGTTGATTGTTGTTTACCAAAAACGTCAACCCTAAGTACGCGTCAGGAAAAGACGCGTTCAAGCATTAGTACTTTCTACTCATTCTACTTCAAAATGCAGCGAGGCCTTCCGATGGTAAGTACATGAGTGAAATATAGAGAGTTGTGCTAATCTGCTTCGCAGCAACCGACTGTCGTACTTCTGCGAGAAGGAACGGACACTTCACAGGGCAAACCGCAACTACTTTCAAATATTTCCGCATGCCTTGCAGTCGCAGACACTTTATCGACTACGCTTGGTCCGCGAGGGATGGATAAGCTAATTGTGAATGATCGCGGAGAGGCTCAGATCACTAATGACGGTGCAACGATTATGAAGCTTCTGGACATTGTACACCCTGCAGCCCGGACTTTGGTAGACATTGCCCGCGCTCAGGACTCTGAAATCGGTGACGGAACAACGAGCGTGGTGTTACTAGCGGCTCAGCTGCTGAAAGAAGTTCGGGGATATGTTGAGGAAGGTGTAAGCCCGCATATTATAACTAAGGGCTTTCGGAAGGCAGCGCAGTTGGTGAGTGTCAAGGGTTATATTTATATGCTATTTGCTTAACATTCTTGTGTAGGCAACGGATCGCATTAAAGAGATACAAATCACTGTTGACAAGTCTAATCCCGAGTAAGGTCGTCGACTCATACTATTTGAATATTATACTAATCTTTATGATAGGAAGTTCCGATCGCTTCTGTTAAAATGCGCATCTACTTCCATGTCATCAAAACTTATACACTCCGAAAAGCCCTTTTTCTCAAACATGGTCGTTGATGCTGTGATGTGTCTTGATCAGAACGAGCTTGACGAATCTCTCATCGGAATCAAAAAGATTCCTGGTGGTGGTATGCAAGACACATTGCTCGTTCGCGGTGTTGCCTTCAAAAAGACTTTCACGTACGCCGGTGCCGAGCAACAACCCAAATCGTTCAAAAATCCTCTCGTTCTCTGTCTAAACGTCGAGTTAGAATTGAAAGCGGAGAAGGACAATGCTGAAGTGCGGGTTGAGCAAGTCTCGGAGTACCAAGCAATCGTTGATGCAGAGTGGGAGATCATCTTCCGCAAGCTACAGGCCATCGAGAAGACAGGCGCGAAGGTCGTTTTCAGCAAGCTCCCGATCGGCGATCTTGCAACGCAGTGGTTCGCGGACCGCGATATCTTCTGCGCTGGCCGTGTCCCCGCGGACGACTTGCGCCGAGTTGTGCAGGCCGTCGGTGGCTCCATCCAGTCCACTTGCAATGATATCTCGCGTGAGCATCTGGGCACCTGTGGACGATTCGAAGAGCGTCAGGTCGGTGGAGAGCGTTACAATCTTCTTGAGGACTGCCCGAAGTCAAAGACGTGCACGCTCCTCCTCAGGGGAGGTGCTGACCAGTTCATCGAAGAAGTACACCGCAGTTTGCACGACGCGATCATGGTCGTGAAGCGGACTGTACGTACGGGTGAAATTGTCGCAGGAGGGGGTGCCGTAGAGGTAAGCATGCATTCACAGGTCATCTTTCGACCAGCTCATCAGCCAATGAATGTCCCTTAGATGGATTTGTCTGCATATATTCGTAAAGAAGCACTAAAAATTGCGGGGAAAATGCAGTTGATTATGACCGCATTCGCGCACGCTCTTGAGGTCATCCCTCGACAGATCTCCGACAACGCAGGTCTCGATACTACAGATGTGCTCAACAAGCTTCGCATGAAGCATGCTAAGGGCGAGCTCTGGGCCGGAGTGGATGTCGATGGCGTTGACGGCGTTCGCAACAACATGGAGGCATTTGTATGGGAGCCGAGTCTCGTGAAGGTCAATGCTATAAATAGTGCGACCGAAGCCGCCTGCCTCATCCTTAGCGTGGACGAGACAGTCCGCAATCCACAGAGTGAACAGGTGCGTCGTTGACTTCTTTCCATTCGTTTATTCAGGTACTGATCCCTGCTGGCGTACATGCAGCAAAATCCTGGCCCGAGAGCACCTCCTGGAGCAGCTGCGCGAGCTATGCGTGGGCGTGGCCGCGGTATGCCGAGGCGGTGATGGATGAAGTTTTACATTCAATGTATAGCGTACGCATCTCATAGAAAAACATTTGGTGAATAATTGACTTTGCAGGTTGGTCACGAAGCGATCGCGTAAGAATGGCTCTATGTGGGTAAGTAGATGTATTTTGGTCCACTGCTTCGCGATGGCGCAATCGCTGTGAAGTTGCACGCAATTCGACCAGTTAAGCTCGTATCATGACCGTTGGTGAACGTTCAAGCAGTTTGATCCAATGAAAGGGGGCCGGGAGTAACGGAGCGATAGCGACTTGCTCTCTGAAGATATAAGTCGGGGGGCATGGTCAAAAATTGCACACCAGCAGAATGTCGAACATACTTCTGCGGGAATACACTTCTCAGTACTCAGAGAAGGACGACAAGATCAACTTGGATGACGAACAGAAGTCAAATTCTGAGAGCATTATCGAGAAGCCTCCTTCGCTAGCAGATCCTTCGGACGCTAATCAGCCTCGGTTCTTCTGGCAATGGCGCAAGAGGCGTGCCTTCGACCTTGACGCCATCGCAACCCAACCTTCCGTCTTCGACGACCCTCATTCTGCAGAGATCTACAAGCCTCCTCCAGCCTATGAGAATGCGCACCGATTCGACCCGAATGCTCGGTGGACATGGCGCGAAGAACAGGTGCTTTTGTTGCATGCCTCGGAAAAGCTTGAAACTCAAATGCTTCTCGCAGACTATCATTCGAAAGGTCGATCTACGGGTTTTGTTATGGGCATGTGAGTTCTTTAATCTTTCTGTGAGAACAGGTTCGCTGATTTGCGCCAGGCATCATGTAATGGGTTTTATTTCAATCGCATGGCTGAGGCTGACTGGCTTCAGGTTCTTCGCACTCGATTTAGACCGAGGAAACATATCCCAGGCCAACTCTGACAACTTCTTAGCTGATTTGGGGATGACCACCAATGATTTCAACCTGGGTAACACGTTGTTCCGGCTCTCGTTCCTTATTGCAGAACTTCCGTCTCAGCTTGTTTCGAAACGAATTGGACCAGATGTTTGGATCCCAACTCAAGTGAGTTTGCATAGTTCGCCGTCAGCGTGAATTTAACCTATAGCCTTGTAGATGACGTTATGGAGCATAGTTGCACTGAGTCAATACTGGCTTTCTGGCAGGTCATCGTTTCTTGCTACGAGGTCAGTGTGCATTGCCTACCGCATATCTCATTTCTCATAAATCTCTCAATCACATATAGATGCCTCCTTGGATTCTTAGAAGGAGGCTTCATTCCTGACGTTGTATTGTACCTGTCTTACTACTATACCAAGAAGGAATGTAAGTCAACCTCCCATGCATATGCATAAACTCAAAGTCACATTCCATCTGATTGTAAATGCAGTGCCCGTCAGGATGGCGTATTTCTGGCTGTCCAATTATTTGACAGATATTGTCAGCGCATTTCTTGCCACTGGCATCTTAAAGCTTCGAGGTGTACATGGACAATCTGGCTGGCGTTATCTTTTCTTGATAGAAGGATGCTTAACGCTTTCTATTGGATTGTCGTCCTACTTTCTTCTGCCCCCTGGTCCAACGCAGACGAAAGCATGGTATAGACCGAAAGGATGGTTTACGGAAAGGTACGTTGGCAAGCCTGCACTACAACCTCTCTTCACTAAATTCCATCATTAGAGAGGAGGTCATCATGGTTAATAGGTTAGATCGATTATGCCGTATGCAAGTGCCTCCAGCTGACACATCGTATTTTCAGAGTTCTTCGAGACGATCCATCGAAGTCCGATATGCACAACCGACAAGGATTGTCAGTCGGCATGATCTGGGAAGCCCTGTGCGACTGGAGAATGTGGCCCCTCTACTGCTTGGGGCTGACTCATCAAAGTGAGCACTGATCCATTCATATCAATTATTCATATCAATTATATTGTCCATCTTGACGAACTGCTACCGAAGTCCCTACTGGACCGCCTCAGACCTACCTTACGTTGTCCCTCCGAAACCTCGGATTCAATACGACAAAAACGAACCTTCTGACGATCCCATCAAGCGTTATAGGAATGACGAACATGATCATCACGGCCTATCTGAGCGAATTGATTAACAGCCGGGTTCTTGCCACCGTGACTTTGCAATTTTGGGCATTACCACTCCTCATTGCACTGTATACGTTTACAACGCATACATCACAATGGGTATATTTCGCTGTGGTACGTGAGATAATAATTGGTATTAGCTCATGTTAGCTAAACTGCACTTTGCAGGTAACGCTTGTAACTGGTAAAACGCTTTTTGTTATCAGAGCTCGCTGCACTCACGCTATGTTGCAGGTTACCCTTATATTCATCCTATCCAGGTGGCCTGGGCTTCACGAAACTCGTTCAGTGTGCGGACTAGGACTATTTCGGCATCCATATATAACATGTTCGTTCAGGCTGGTGCCATAGTAATTGTATGTCCTATCCCTTGTGAAAACTAGGCTGAGGACTAATCCCGTTCATTTCCCTAGGCAAACATCTATCGTGCTGATGATAAGGTGAGCTTTCTTAATGTTGCGCTTCCTAAACGCTCATACTAATAAATTTTGTTCTCCATCAGCCTCTCTGTGAGCGTCGCCCTAGCCCTACATTCCACTCCTTCGACTGACAGCTATGACAGATAAACGAGGCAATAGGGACCTGATAGCCATTTGTTGCATGAATATCGCGTTGTACACATTCACATTCTTTTTCTACAAAGCTATAAACAGGCGACGAGATAGAACTTGGAATTCTTGGTCCACTAAGGTGAGTGCCAAAGACCTTCGATTGTCGAAGTGTCTTATCCTTGACGAATGAATCACAGGAACAGCAAGAGTACCTGGAAACGACCAAGGATAAGGGAAACCAGCGATTAGATTTCCGATTCGCGTATTGAGGCGCATACATACACTGGCCTGCTAATTTTCTTTAATTAAATGAAGTAGTACTCAATACAATGACGAATTTACGAACGATTATTCCCGTCGAGTTAATACAAAAATTCGTACGTCTCCAGTCTCCATGTGCCTCACTCCAGGCTGCTTGACGCAGAGCTCTTTGAAAAACGTATCGCTTTCCAACGCTCGTTCCTCGTTCACTAAAGCTACAGCTTCGCACTGTCTGATAAATTCATCAAGCGTCGCTTCATTCCTTACAGTCCCGGCGATTATTGCTTTTCTTGGAAGGGAGTCGACCTTGGGGGACGGCAATTCCAGTGCAAGCTTTAGGGTAGCGACAAGTGATGGAATTATTGTCGTATCGTAAACCTGACGGGTTCCATTAGCCAGTGGGGTGTTGACCTCACGTACAATACTTACCAAGTCTGCCCCAATGATGAGGTCGGGATCAGCATTCGTTAAGAACTCCTGGAGACGATATTTACGATCATTATCGAGGGCGTCTGTCCAATCCAAGAGCTTGACGGTTAATGAAGGGTGGAGGCTTGCCTTGTCTAAGAAAATATGAAGATGATCCACGATGAAGTCGCCATCTCACGCATCTCACGTACTGCAAGGTAGCATGACATTGTTCCGGCAACGGACGAGAACTTGCTCATTCGCATCTGTTAAGCACAGGGAAGCTGCAATGGAGTTGGGTACGGTCTGCTCGTTTATTCTCAAGTCATTTGAAGACATCTGCATATGACCAACTACGGCGCCCAAAAAACCTGCGCCGGAACCAAGCTCTAACACTTTTGAATTAGCTATAAGCCCTAAGAAGTTATGAGCATATAAGTCAGAGATTATGAATAGCATGGAATGTTCACCAAGTCTTTTGATCAAGTAGTCTGCGAGAACAAAGCTTGCATTCCATGTCGTTAAGCCAGTCGTGCCACTTTCAACCATCGTATGAGACTCATATAGAGCACATAACTCGTACTCGTTAATAGATAGTTTTGTCGGAGGATTCCAGATGTATGATACGTAGGAAGGAGACGGTGGACGAGTATTTGAGCATGAGTCACTACATAGCAGGGATCAGAATGAAGGATTGCAATGAAGTTCAGGAGTAGGTGAATAACTCAGATAGCAGGTTGAGGTAGTTATCGTAGACTCTCTCGTCTACTTCTTTCCCGAGCTCCTCGATTTTCTCTATAGTCCATTTCCAGAATCTACGCTGGTAAAATTTTGACGGAGGATAAGTTTCGAAGTGCACGGATTTCAGGATATGATTTATGAGATAATCTTGGATATCTTCGGTAGAAGTATCAAGAGGCCACAAAGATTCATCAACTGGAGCCAATAGACCATAGCGCTGAATGAATATAAATAATTGTTTGCTCGACATGAAGGGAGGTGGGTGAGAGAGGTCGAGAATTTCAACTCCGATCTCTTGAACTTGGAGGCTCGGAGCTCACCCTAATGACCTTTCACGTGATCGCGAAGGACAAATAAAAATTCTCCGCGTTTTCGTTTCTTCATGTCTGTCTCCTTTCAACTTCGACCTCGTCTCCCCCTTCCCCGGCCTCAGCCAACCTTTTCTCGAGGCATTCGCGTAGCTCGTCGCTCCTCTGGTGACGAGGCCTTGAAATGGCTTCATGGTCCTGGTGCAAAGTACAAGGATGCGTTCCCTCGCAGTCAGAGTTCCAATTGGCTTGGGGGTGACTACGTATGTTTTCCTAGGGCACTCTATATCATCTTGAATCTGACATCGTCATTCAGCCATTCCCAATGAACCCGTCTTTTAAGCCAGCTCCACCTATCTCTGATAAGACTAGAGAGGAGATATACAAACGGTATATGTCAAACCCGGAAAAGTACAACATACGTGTCCTCTCGGGGGCTTATGGTATTAGTTTCAAGAGAATAGATGCCATTCTCAGGTTAAAGGGCTTAGAACGCAACTGGGAAAAGGTTCGTACTATTGTAACCTAATGTTTTGTGTCCTCTACGTGGGATTTTATGATGAGTTAAAAATCGATTAGTCTTGAAGACCAAACACATGGTTAAAAACTTTTTTACATGCATGGCTTTCTGATCTCTTTTCTTTCGTATATGGCCTTCCTGCATCTTACTAACTTGCATCTCCGCACAGGTATGCGCATGAATTATGTATCGTAATGTGAATCTCACCGCGTTGGCTCTGCTGTTTGTTTGTTTGTAAAAGGATGTGAGTGGGCGTTCAATTGTTTTAGCTGGTGATGAGACTTTTATCATCATTCGCGAATCGAAAGACACCTAATGGTTAGACCTTCTTCAACCCCAGCTGACGGTTTTTCCCTATTCTCTCTCCCTGTACTAAATAAAAAATATCCGCTAATCCATTTACCTCTGTCAGAATAAACAGCTTCAAACCGGGTTCTTGGCCGGTATGGAGGCCGTCTTGGGATCGATAGACCACGTTGTTGGTGCTATTCCTCCTGCGAGGAAGGACACCACCGCTGCCGATTTGCAAGACCAGGATGAGGCAAATGATAGAGCGCGTGATCGCTACCAACGGTTGTTCTGGGAGCCTGTTGCGGACAACGAGGTTAGTAGTGCACTCTGTATGATTCAACAAGGTCTGACTCTTTAAACAGTCGCCTGCTGTTATTCCGGCTCTCGAGCGAGCGAAGCTAGATGCCAAGCAAGCTCGTAAGGAGGCTGCCCAAGCGAAGTCTGATCCTGTGTTATTGTACGGTCGTGAATTACGCGCGGGAGAGGACAAGGCATTTGTTACGAAGGGGAAAATTGTTGAAGGCAACGATAATGGGCCACAGCTTAGGTTCGTTGATGTAGGAGGGAAATTCATTGATGCGGACGACCGGAGAAGGCGGATCCACGAAGCTCAGCGGCGTAGAGAAGCAAGGAAGGAAGAACGGGGAAATTGAGGTGGTTGAGATGCTGATTTGCTTTCATGTAATTTATTCATTTTCAATATTCAATGGGAAATCATATTTGACGGTGTGTACAAGATATATTACTACAACTAGATATTGAACAAGGTCATCTCAAAAGTACAGTATGTATGTATAATAGATGTTACAAGCGAATGTCTACAGTGAGACTTACATTATGATACAGCTTTCTCTGTCTCCATCGAATCCAGGACTAGTTGGTGGTGTTGTTCCATAGACTCTTCTACCTCCTGGGGCCCACCACTTAGCCCCCCTTCTACTCGAGTCTTCTCCGTCTTGGCCATTCTTCCTCTCTGCTTTCTTACGCTTCTGTCTCGCTGCAGTGACAGCGTCGACAGTCTGCCATGTATAGAATGATTTAAGAACGACACGCTTATCATCGCACTCGTCTTGGCCAACATCCAAATCTTCGTTGTCACGTCCATCGAGGTACTGGAGCGCTCGCGCATCCCAAGACCGCCAGCCTTTCCTCGTCCTGGTAATGTCTGCAAGATCCTTAATCGTGCTCTCCCCTACGCCACGGCAATCGACAGCAACAATCCCAGCATCTTCTGTCTGCCTCTTCCGACACAAACGGACGAACTCCTTAACAACAGCGCTCGAGACGCGCGTGTTGTCTACCTCCAGGTACTTCAAGTGCGTGCAGGCATGAATGAGTTCCATCATGGCACCATTCGAAATCTGCACGGCGTATGAGAGAATAAGTTGTTGAAGGAGTGAGCCTGGCTGAGGTGTCCCTGTAGAAACAGAGTTATCCTGTATAACTTCGGGTGTTATGGCTGCCAACACGGCGTCCGTGATATCACAGGCGTCTTCAAGGTCCAATCGACGAAGTAGGGGAGTGGTCCGAAGCAAATGTATCAATCCTTCGTCTCTTAATTCCGGGCCAATGCTGGCGAGCTCCAGGTATTCGAGCTTTGGAACGGCATGTGCGAGGTGCGATAAGGCTTTATCCGTGAGCAATGGACAGGATGAGAGACTAAGATGTCGCAACTTCGTGACGCGTCTTCTATATTTCGTCGCATCACCCGGATCCCGACCAGCCTCTCGAGAGGTCAGGATCAATACGTCCGAGTTAAGTTCATCCTCACGTGCAGTCACGAACGCCTCTAAGGCTGTATTGTGAAGCCCTCGTACGTCGCACAAGTCCAGAACCTCCAAATTCGGGGCGTACCTGCCTAAAAGCGAGAGAAGCGAGTCATTCACTCGCCTGAGGCCCGAGATCCGCAGCTCTCTTATATGAGATTGTGTGTATTGCGTCTGGTGGATGGACATCAAGGCGCTGATGCCGTCGCAATCTATCCTATGACAGCGATTGAAATCGAGGGCTTCGAGTCGAGGGCAATAGTGGGCAAGTGTCCGGCACGTATCGTTCGTGACTGCGTTGATACCCTTGGCCTTCAAGCTAACTAGCCACGGGGAGTGCTTGAGTAAATGCTGTAGTGAAGAGAAACTAATAGTCGAACATCCGGAGACGTTGACATGAGTGAGTTGAGTGGTGGAAGAGATACTGTCGTAGATGCTGTTGCTGTTATAAATACACATTGATTTCGAAATGTCTATGAGTGTTGAGCCAGAAAGTCGTGTGTGCCCGGAGAAATCGATATTGCGCACGAATGACCCAGATGATGCGGCAAGTCGTTGAAGAAGAGGTGACGGAACGGTAATAAACTCTCGAATGTCCAGATTAACCCATATTTGACCGTCAAACACGAGAGACTGCCAACCCTTGGAAACCTACAGAAGATGAGACATTGTCGGTCACAGAGGTGCAAGATGGGCTTACACTGCTTAGGCGGACGAGCTCTATGAAACCCTTGGATTTGCCTATCCATCTATTTTCCGGTTTGGATGCTGTCAAAGCAGTCCAAGATTGACCTCGGCGTAATGTCTCGCCTTCTTTCTCGTGAAGAGCAAGGAAAGTCATGAATATTGTTAGTCTTGTCTCTCTCGGAAGCATAGTGTCAAATAGGTTGCGTGGGGCAGTCTTCGCCTGCAGACTACGGGTATGAGAGTCAATAAATATGTCGTCACCGAAGAACGATAGTTGTCCTCCTGTCAGGTAAGGAGAACAAGGTTCAGATAGACTGCTTTGAAGCTTAGGATCGGTGATCTTCCCGGTGTCGAGCCCTGGTCGAATGTAGATGATGTCGTTGTTCTTTCCAAGCAGCAATTTGCGGGCTAGATTACTGCTGCGTTTGTTCCCGGAGAGGCTCAAAGTGAGTTTCGCTACGGAACGCGCAGCTAGAGACTTCGCCGACTTTGTAGACAGGGAGGAAAAGGACCGTGTTCGAGCAGGCTGTCGAGGAACAAAGGAAGACGAAGTGGAGTCAGTATTGTCTTGTTGTTCGACGGAAGGACTCTGGGCGAAGGGAAACACATGCACCACTGAGTCCGTAGGCGTATTATTTGGTGCATTAGCAATAGTCGGAGCATGAGGACCTAGCGGCCAATTCGTTTCGCCATGCGTGAACTCAGATGGACTGAAAGTCAAGGGAGGAAGGACAGGCGGTTCCGCGCGCACTTTGCCTTTGGTCTGCCTTTGGTCCACGGCTTCAGTCGTTTCCTCTCCGTTCATGCTCATGTCTTTCATGGCATCGTCAGAGGAATATGAGGAGCCGGGAGTCGTAACGTTCGTGTCATAGCTCCCATAGAAGAAGCTCGGTGTCGTCGTAGGTGAAAAAGCGAAGGATGCAGATGTTTGTGCGGTGGATGCAGAGGACGAAGGCACGGGTATGGCTCGCCTGCCTCTGCTGGATCCAGATGCGGTGGATGAAAGAGAGAATAGGTCAAAATCTGGCTCTGCGGGGTCTCGCAGTTGAATGTTCATCGGCTGGGAAACCGCTTTCCCTTTCCCTTTGAAACTCATAGATTCATCGTCAACGCTTTGATATGCACCTGTGTCATCGGATGCCTGGGCCATGGAGATCGACCTGACAACCTCTGCCGGTGTCGATTCGGTGGTGTACGCAGATAGGTCGAGTGAGCTGAAATCTGGGATGTAGGACATATCTAGCAAATCAGCTGGAACGGATATCAGCCGTGAAGACGAATCGAGGTGTTGTTCAAGAATATCGTCGTTCTCGAGACCTTCGAGGTGGTCGAAATGGAAGAGGGGTTCATCCCCATCGATCCCATGCTCCTTACTCATGGCGTGCAGCAGGTAAATGGGGTATGTTGTGAACGAAATATGGTCGCAGAATGAAAGACAAAAGGTGATACAGTTCAGATGGAGATACAAAAGTGCGAAGAGAACGCTGAAAGCTGAGGATGTCGCGCAGTTGTCTCAGCGGGACGTGAGGGACGAGGGCAAGCTGCAAGGGCTGTATGCACGACCCAAGAGCGGACCTGTCCTTCCACGATTCCCACGCCCAAAACACTCGGAATGCGGGAATTCCCGGTACTAGTATTGCCACTGGCAGTGTTTGTTGCGCCCCTCGTCATGGCTCTTGCTCACACTGAGTCTTATCAGTCCAGGTCTCCCGTTCCTCTAATCACTCCTATATGCCCCTCGCGTCTTATCGCGCAAGAATGAATATTACCAATGCCAGCTGTCTCCTCGTCTTCTCTGCGTGTGCTTTAATAGCTTGGAGGGCCGACTCGGATATTTCTGAGAACTTGAAAAAGACTCCAATAATATCTGACTCGGACAAAGTCATGAGGATGGTCACGGTGACATGCGCAAGAATTGCCAGTTGCCTCAGCACTTGTCGTTGCAAGCATTACGCAAGATCTGCAAGATACCTGCCTCTTGTGCGGCTTGGGTAGGACAGCCGACCTCTCTGCATTACACGAGGACTACATGCGTTCGGGCGTCTGAGATCTGGGAGACTAGCTGAACTTCAGCGGTAATATTAATCAAGTTATAATTCAGTCAGTGTGGCAGTCACAGGCCAGCGCTCGTTCTTCTCTCGTCTCGCGAAAAGGTGCCGCGAGTACGACACCATCACCTACTTCATACATGCATCGCTGCAGTGGCCCCCTTCCTTATATATGAGCACCATATATATGGGCTTACAACGCGCAGAGCTGTCTATAGCTGAGTATATTGCAAATCTTCGGCATTCCTCTGGCGATAACTCGCCGGGGCCACGCCAGCCGCATCTTAAGGACCTAGCCGGGCCTTGAATACAACCTTCTATTGCCTGGTCGTGCGCAAGTCATTCCAGGGTTGCTTCCCGTAGCACACTGCAGGAGAGGTATGCAGTTGTTCCGTGACTGTGCAATTGCTTTGTACGTCGAAAGACCTAAGGACATAAGAGAAGCTTTGCACGTTCCCCTTCCCATCTCTCGGGTCTGTAATTGGTAGCCTTGAGACTTCGTTTCATTGAAGTGAATTAGAACAAAGCTGAGGCAGGAGAACAGTATAAGTTTATATTACCAAAAATAAAGTGTCACTCAGTATTAGGTAGTAATACAAATGTTGAAGAGATACCAGAAGTACAAACACCAGAACAGACTGCGGGAGAGAGAGCGAAGGACGAAACGACGGACAAGCGTTAGCTGCAATGCACCGATATTTAGGCACTGTAAGTAAAGGTAGGCGGAATTCGCAGAAAATGGAAATGTCCTAGGACGACGCTATAGTTCAACGACTATGTCAATAATATGATTTACGCTAGTGAAAACCACCACTTACATGACCGAATATCGGAAATAAGTGAAGATAACCTTGCAATATCATTTCGCGTTCTTCGGGTTTTCCTTGGCCTTCGCCCAGTTCCCGGCAGCTATCTTGAACCTAGAATATCCGGTCCATTAACTCAGAACGATTTTATCAATTGCGGTAAATGAGAACTACCTCTCAGGATGTTTCATGTCGGGACTGCTCTCCTTCAGGCGGGCAAGTTCATCTTTCATGAATTTGTTGTAAGGAGTAATTTTCTTAGCCTTGGCGCCTCCGGTAGACTTGACTGTTATTATAGGATTTAATATCATAATTCCAAATATCATATAAATGTACCACTCACCCTTCTTGGGCTTATCGGTATCTGCAGCTTTACCGCGAGCCATTGTACTAAGGTGAGTAGGATAACGCAAAAGATCAGAGAAGAGCGAAAAACGCGTTAGACGAGTGTAAACACACGTGTTCGAGTGTTCCTGTAGTGGTTATCTTATAAAGAGATAAAATAGAAGAAAATAAGGAATTTGGTGAGTGACCTGGGTTTGAGGCTATAACAGAAGTTGGAGGGAATACTTACAGCGGACGTTTGGGAGCGTCGAGGAAGGGAGCCCGAGAGGGGGGAATAATGATGTGGTTGAAAGGAAAGGTCTGTGGGCGCATTGGGTTCGTTTGACGGGCCTTTTCAAGATTCAACTGCCAGCCCAACCAAGCTCTTCTCCGCGTAATAATAAATCGCAGTCTGAATTTCGGGTCACGCTACCGGACAAACAGTGACCCCGGTCACCAAACGTATCGTAAACCTTAATTCGATCTGTAAGGCAATCAATCCAACACGACATCGAAAGCTGACACAATCAATCACTCACTTTTATAATTCTTAGAATACGGGAATAAAAGATGATCAAAAGAAAGTCGCGTAAACTGGTGTCGAAGCTGGAGGAGCGATATCTTTGCACCTGAGGAATAGCGAGAAGTGATTGGCGATCCGGACTCCGGACAGTTGTTGGTGTTGAGGTAAACTTGGACGCGCATATTCAATCGTTGCGGCTAGCTAGGTCTGAGAATGATAATACCCATTCCACTCCTTTAGACCCCTTTCGCCCATCTGTCAATGGAATTACGTAGTATTCCTTCGTCATCCGGCCCAAGCACACAATATCGTAGCACGCTGCAACATCTCCACCAGACGCACATCTCCGTGTAGGGGGAAGGCAAGCTGCTGAAGTATAGTCCATAGGCCTACTTACATTAAAGTCTAGTTCGGCTCACGACATTACTGCACGGCGAGGATATCAAATTTATTCTTTGTTGCCTTCCAAGCAACTTGAATGGACATGTCACAAGTTCTATCGGTCCTCCGTATATGGTAAGTAAATTGGCACTAGCAGGCGTGAGAAATACTCACGTTTGTTAAGATTCATGGGCAGATCTTTTCTCTAGATATCTGCTAATTCGCCCCCCGTCACTCAGTCCCTACATTGCAAGAAAAGGGATTTTCACATAAAGTGTAGTGCTGAATGGGAACGAGCAAAATATGTGTGGAACTAACACAATTTGCTTATGGAACTGTATAGTCACATAAAAGGCGAAGTCAAGCGGGTGTTCATGACTCCACTGTGAATGAATGTAGGGGAACATAATCAATATACACGGGGATTATCTTACAGCATCGTTTCATGAAGCGACCGCCTCTTTGATATCCGTGCGACCAATAGCGCCACCAGACATACTATTGATCAAAGACGCCCCACTAATAATGCTCGTAGTAGCGATAAGGATGCGTCTCCCTTTATATACCAAGAAGTTAGCCATTCTATACATGTGTCAGTGACATGGCTGGATGTACCTTTAGTCTGCCGCCCGATCCACCGCAGCGCAGCAATTTCCGTGTACGTGCAGCCGCCTAAGAAGAACACGACGGAAGTTGTGGTCTTCTCCAGGGGAAGAACTAAATTGCATGCACTGTGAGCAAATGCTAATATTGAGTAGGAAGAGAGCTCACTAGTGTGGGCTGCTGTCGCGGCCGCCGATTCAGAAGTATGGGCCCCAGAAACGGTCTGGGTAACATCGAACAACTCCCCAGGTAAGCTACCCACAACATCCTCAAATCCCTTCCAACCAACAATAGGATGCGCTCTGACTTTCCCGAGACCTGATGCCGCGCCCTTGCCCTTATCAATGTCACCAGATGCGCCTCCTGTATTGATGAGGCTACCTTTCTGTACTACACATTGGACAAGGCGGACAGACACAGGAGCATAACCGGAGTAAACATAGCTAATGTCCTCTGGCACGTCCGCCTCCTCGATGTCTTCAGCGACCAGTTTCAGCGATTTCCTCAACGATGAATAGGGCAGTTTCAAGGAGGCAAGAGAAGGCGCCGAGGTCGGTAAAGGGTTTGGCACGAGTAGTCCAAGCGGAGCAGAGGATAACGACAGAAGTAGGGGTAAGTTTTCATACCCATATGACTGGATGAAACTGATCAACAGCGAATCAGCTTTCATGAGAAGGATACGCACTTGAAGAACCTCTCGCTTGATATTTTCAAGTGTCTTCGCCTTTATCCCGCCATTCACTATGCTAGCGAGACACAGAAGCCGAAGTACCATTTGCATGCTTTCTCCTTGCGCAATTAATTCTTCTATGGCAGATACTTGTGCAGATATTTCGTACGACGAAAGGAGATCTAAACGGAGAATGCAGAACAGTCGAAACAATATTGGTATGCAAGTCTGCAGAACCTCACGGACGGTCGAGCTTACTTTGTTGTATTTCCAACGCTTTATTGAAGCCCTCTGTACGAGTTATCGGAACCAACATCTCAGACAGGCCCGTATCTTTCAATTTTTCGCATTAGTTAGAGAACAGCACCTGTGCATAGTGCATTTACTCACGGATACGCAATGACTGGTGCTCGTTCTGCAACCCACTCAGTTTGCCTACGAAATCCCGTAGTTGTTGTACAGTTTTGGCCTGTAGACGGCTCTGCAAAGAATGATTGAGTAACGAATCCATCAACGAGCAGAGAAAATGAGGCCATCTCGAGACCTACCTTGTAATCATCGTCGAGTCGACGTGCATGTTTGTTTAAAGTCTTCCCAACCGATGAAAAGTTCAGGTCCCTCAGTTCACTGAAGAGGGCATCCGTTGATGCATCGAGGTGGTGTTTCTTCTTCGTCTCTTTTGCTAGCACAGATGCAGACGCCGTGCTTGTACTTGGCGGCGCAGATGACGTTCCCTGCGCTGGAGGAGTGAGTAACGAAGCAGGCAGCTCAACGTAAGCTAGGAAAGGCTCATTAGAAAAGCAAATATGGCAGAGTCAAATGCATACAGTTCTTGATCCCGATTAATTCGTCAATAAGTCCTTCATACGTCAACTGAGTGAGGAGAGGTGTGATCATGTCAACACGCCGGTCAATGACAATTAAAGAATCAATCTTGGTGGAAGGCGTCATCAAGTTCTCAGCACCCATGTCATTTCTCGTTTGCTCTAGATGTCGTGAAAGTAAGTTAGCTAGATGCTGAAGTCAGAAGTGAATTTAGCGTCTAATGCAAATAGTCGCAAGGGGACACTACTTACTCCTGCGTAGTCACCTTTTCCAACAATCCTCGGAAACAAGCCATATAGTTTCTGAAGCATCACGAGAGCTTGAGATGAGTCATAGATTACACTCTCGTCCCCATCCTGACCATAGTAAGCCAACAGAATATTAGACATGCATGTAAACACTACTTACGACCCAAATCTCCTTGAAGGCAGATTCATGCTCCAAAGATACAACATCATCCGCGATCGGTATGAACTGCATGTTGAATGCCGATACCGTCACTTCACCTAGAACGCCTTCCTCCTCCAATACTCGGGTCACAAGTGTTGATGTCCGCGGTACCAATAGTAGGGTATAAGTATGCTTCTTCCCTTCTTGTCCATGTCGCTTTATTTGTTCTTTCTTCGGTAAGTGATATCACAGACTCAGTAGGACGTGGTAGCACACCTGCAATAATCTTGATCCAGTTGATCTTCGGACGAGTGAGATACACAATGTTCGTCGATGAGGCAGTCAAAGGGCCGGCTTCTAACCAAAACATTTTGTCTACGCCATGTTGCTACATGTATCGTGTTCAGTGGGGAGAAGGAGTGTGCTAAACGATAAACTCACTTTCAGAAGAGAAACTTCAGTAAGTAGGCCTAATGGGCCCGCTATAGTGGGATCCAGCACTAATGTCTTCGACCCGTTCACCTGCGGAGGATAGTTAATAAAGAATTCCATTCAAAAGTTATCAAAGCCACTCACTGAGTTTAATGCATTTATCAATGTGTTCTTTCCCAGTTCCCTTAGCAAAGATAGATCTATGGCGGCGTCCTCTTCATTGTCGGTCCTTGAGGCTTCCTCCTCAGACACTGAAGCCACAGTGCCGTTCAATTGGTGATGCGAATTGTGAACCCATGCGATTGACTTACTTTCCCTTTAGCAAGACTCCAGGAGTTGTGACAGATTTGCTTCTTCTTCTGGTCAGATATCTCGAACAGCAGTTAGCATATGCGCGCTACTGGTAGCTCAAGTATGTAGTAAACTTGAGGTAGACCAGCTCGGACGCGCCTGCAGCGGAGTTCGCGTGCCCACTTTGAGTAATCTATTTTTAGATTACTATTCATACTGCATGTTGCCAGCGTGCTGACTCTGTTGAGAGCCTGAGATCCGAGTTGAATCGCAAATTTTCATTATTTGAGACTCATCGAGGTACATCATACAAAATTCTGATAATGATACAGTATGTTCAATGTAATCCATGTTTGTTTTAAATTGAATTTCTTCTAATGCTCCTCCCTTTCTTGCGAGCCTGTATGCGAACCTCCTTAAAACCGTCAAGAATAGTCGAAAGTTTACCTTCTTCATCCCATTTCTCAAGCATGTCTACAGATGCACGGTAGCCCTTACTTTGTATCTCCTCGTACTTAGTGAATTGAAGGATGCCATACTGAGAAAAATGTGAAAGTCAGCACAACCGATTTTACTTCTTTTGATAGATTACTCGCCTCTTGCACCGGCATCTGCATGTAAAAGCACCCACGAGCAACTTTGGCCTCCTCCAGGGTCTTTACACTCGAGACACTGGGAATTTTTAAGAATCAAATTTGTGGCAGAAAGGCCCGCTACTCACTAAGCAAGCCGACTCTGAATTTCGGTGATGGGTGGTATTTGTCTTGCGCTAGAGAATGGATTCCACCTATTGATCATAAGCCAGATTCCGGATACGGTATCCCCGAAGTTTCGAGGAGAATTGTCGTCGATCTGCAGAATACTTAGTAATTGGATCTGTCGATCTGCCGTGTCATACTCACGGAGGCCACGTCTGAAGCGAAAACGACACTGGTACCCATCGACAGCATTGAGGCAACCTAAACAAATATCAGCACTGTCAACAATCTTCTCATGTAAAGTCTGACTGGAAGATTGTCCACTACATAGAAAGTGTAAGACGGACGTATACATAACACTCAGAGACGAATACGCACTGTATCCACCATCTACTAGCATGTTTCCGTTATCACACAAAGGTGGGACGAGACCGACCAAAGTCATCGATGCTCCTAGGCACTTTCAGTAGAGTGAATTAAGCAAGTACACCTGCGTGTTACGTACGAATATACCTCCACGCATAGCCGGACTCATGCGTCTCCATCGCAGAAGTCAGAATATTTGTGGTGTTACAGAAGTATGGAAGCCACATGTCCTCAATGTGTAAATCGTAGAAGGCCTTTCCTGACCATTGAGTAGAGTCATCCACTTAAACAAGCTTGAAGTTACCTTGTAGATTGAGCGATTAAACTCATGACCCTAGTAACGCTGTGTCAAGATCTTTTATTTTGATTAAGATCGCAAGTGCTTACCGTTGTATAAGCGACGATAGGGTATGTAACATCTGACAGTAGCCTCCAGATGTTACCCATGCGAGAACTGAACTGCTTCACTCGTCCGGCACTAGACAAGAGGTCGCCTTCTCGCGCATATAACCCCCCGACAAAGGCACCGATACTAGTACCACCGATATGATCCACAGGAATATCGTACTCGGTCAGAGCCCGGATGACGCCCTGTGATTCGGGAGTTAGTTGTGTATTTCCAACTGGACAACAACATACCAAATGTGCAATACCGCGAGCCCCACCGCCTCCGAGAACCAGGCCAATGGATTTTCCGCAGAGCCGCCTAGCAAGACGAGCAAAATCGCTCATATGTGGCGGCCGCTGAGGTCTTGGAGTATCTCGAGAGCCACGGTACTTTTGGATTTCATTCTGTACTTTATCTTTGAAGTTTTTTAACGCAACTACCGCCGCAGGGTCAGGATCTTTCAATGCTGCCTTCGATGCAGGCAATACAATTCCCTATCGATGCGCATGTCAGAGAGAGAAGCTCAAATTTACTAGCCATACACTGACCGGTAGCTCAACATGGAAGTGGCGACTGATCCAAGGCCGCAGCTAGAAATTCTCAAGCTTGGAATACAGGTTTATACTTTATTTGAATTGACATACCTTGAGCCACTCTCTTGTTGAGCCAGGGATGACAGAACGCCCCGGATGTAACAGGATCAATTCCTTTCTGGCAGTGGTCTTGACCGACATCAAGACGCGCTCGTACTCTCCAATACTCGGGTCTTCCCCTCCACCGACGACCATAACACAATCAGCCTTCAGAAACGAGAAATTTAAAGGACATAAAATACAGAATGGTTGCCTTGCAGTGCTTACCTGACGGATGCAAGTTTGTGTCCATGTGCTGTTCACTGGCGAATCCGCGACATACAGAACAATCCTGTATCTCTGCTCTTGATCCGCTAACCACCCAGCGACTTTGAGCTTTCCCATCCTCGTGAACGCATGGCGACCCAGATAACGACTTATCGAAGCTTGATTCAGGTACGCTGTGGGTGCACCAATACTTTCTAACGCAGCTTGTAGTTTTTTCGCAAATGTATCAATGGGAATATTACGCGCAATAGGTACAATAGCAACTGTCTTCAAGTTCAGGTCATTCCACCCAAGCTCAGACGGAATAGCAACCTTTGAACGCGAGGTAGCAGATGAGTCTACCTCATCTCGCACGCGAGCCGCGATTATGCGTAAAAGGTGCGCAGTTGCCTGGGGATTGCGTGCTGAGATCGCATTGAAAAGCGTTAATGGCATGCGGACCAGTTCGCTATCCCGGATAGCATGAACGGTATTGCGTCGAGGCGAGCGCGTAATCACATCGAGTTCGCCAACCGAGTCGCCTTGTCCGTATTCTCCCAATATCCGAACTTCATCCTCCACCTCGTCATCTATTGCTCGCAGGCGTCCATTAATGACGATGTAGAAGCTATCACTAACATCACCTGGTCTCCAGAGGATTTTACCACCGCTGACCTGCATCCAATCGAGCGCAGCATCGATATGCAGGACGAGCGGCGAAAGTAAGGAAATAAGACGCTTCGCTAATGTGAGAAGAACGATTGGTCTTTTCTCGAGTAGTCGTTCGAGTGCTTTGTACGGCAGGAATCCCACGTACGTGTCCGTCTTCGTCGTGATATCAACATAGGAGGGAATGCCGCACAGAGATGCCATGTAGCCAGCGATGCCACCTGGTCGGACGGTAAAAAGGTGTTTCCGAGCTTTCTCAGATGGCCCAGAGTGAACCTCCCTATCAGCGCCACCTCTGCTATTGCTTCTTGCTGTCGAGTTGTGCTCATGTTCAAAAGATGTTGAGGACGCGGGTCTTCCTCTTGGAGTGTGATTGCTCAGGGGTTCCTCGTGTCTGGAGTTCGTCTTATTGGTATCTTCAATGGGAATTGAAATATCAAGGATGCCATCTATCACATAAAAGAGCCCTACGTATGGTGATCAGTAAGTTACGACGTTTAATTAATCGATTCAGACAGGACCCACCTGGATGTTTCTCCCCTGCACGAGCTAGAGTGGACCCGGCTGCAAAGTACAGTATCTCAACTTCATTATCAAGGGCAGCAATGCTCCCATTCGAATCCAACACAGACGAACTAGCCATACTAGAAACATCATCACCCGTTTCTAGGAGGGACAATGAACTGAAAGAAGTGAATGGTCTGTCTCGTTCGCGACTGTCAGCGCTTCGGCTTCTCGCAGCGGAGAACGCAGGAGAGGCTTCAACAGAATCCGACCCGCTCAGTGGTGGTTGATGAAGTCCGATCGATTTCGCAATGCAAGACATTACTTCATCGCGTAGGTCGAAGTCCTCGAAGGGTAAGCGGAGCTCATCAACACTTTGCAATGTAGTGGATATCCCGGTATCTGGCTTTATCCCAAGTCCCGTAGAGCTTAATGATCGGTGATAATATCTGTACGTGTCATTGCTACCTGTTGTGGTGTGTAGGTCGCCGGCCTGTACTTGCGTGCGCGATGAGTGCGCACGAGTGAAAACGGGGCTATCCTTCGAGGTTGTGTTTGCCATCGCTTGAGGGCTATCAGAGACGACCTGCTCATCTGACAATCGGTGTATGGACTCTGAGGATTCTCTGGAGGAGTGACTAGGAGAGAAGTAGTCCTCAGGGGCCGTGGGGCTATCTTCCCCTGACTGCCTGTCAAACCGTTGTCGAAGCCGCTGCAGGCCGCCTCCTTCGTAGAAAGAGCTTGGCAATGGGTGGCAAGCAATGTCGTTGATGGCTTTCTCCGTTCGAAGCACCTCTGTAGTCAAGCCAAGGTATTTATGTGCTGCATGTATAGTGACTCGAGAAAACCTCGTTAATATGACTTTTACGGGCAAATTGATCAGTGCATGACGGTGCACATTGACTGGAGCACGATTCACCTTGAACGATATGTGCAGAAGCTTTCGGGAACTTTTTCGTCAGTCTTCTGAAAGCCTCTGCTGGTATGACAGCCAGGGTAGCATCCTCGACAGCTACGGCAACAGTTCCGTGATCAGAGTGATGGTGATTTTGAGTAGCCGTATACGCAGTGGACGTTGACATTCGTGAGTAGGGCCTTCGCCCGCGTCCGCCTGGAGAAAATGCCACTAATTCGTCACCATGGACTGTTGAACCAGATGAAGATATGGAGTTTCGTCGTGAAGCAGCAGTTGAGGATGAAATGCGATCGGCATTCTCCAGTGCAATGCTTGATACATCAGAGTCCGAGCGGTGAGGCCGTGTACGAACAGTGGGTTCGGCTTCAATGTCAGGTCCCGGTTCAGATTGCACTTCATCCTGCCAACTTATGCGTACATCTTCGGTGAAGAGACTAAGGATGGTGAAAAGACTGGAAAGAGTTCCTCCACTACCGACTTCATTCAGAAGCTGATATCCCTTCGTACCACTATCTCCCCAACTTTCGTCATCCTGATGTACATCTCCGTTCCGCGTATGCACTTGAACGAGGCCGTCAATTACGCAATAGAAGTTCTTGTCCTGATCTAGAGATATACTGTCGCCGGCAATAAGCCGTCTAGTTTGCAGATGCCTTGCAAGTTCATGGAATACCTACCCGATCGTATGTTGAGTCGTGATCAACGATGTAATATAAGAGGTGTGCTTACGGGTTTCTCGAGAAATCCAAATATCCTTATAGCCTGCAAGAAATCATCCAGATAGTTGTGAAAATTGGTAGTCGGTTCAGGTACATTCACATCGGGATGGAGCTCCTTTGCATCGGTCTTAACGAGAGGTGGTTCCTTCAAAGTTGCGTAGACATTTAAGTATCTGAACCGAATCCAGTAGTTGAGTGCAACCGCAGAGGCTATAAATATGACAACAAAGGACCAGAAGTTCAGCTAAGCAGTGATCAGTCTCAATCTATCGATAAAATCAACAAGAACGCATACAGTGAATGTCAGGGAGTAGGAGAGGACGGCATAGATGAAGCGAGGAACAGAGATGGTGGCGAATGCTACAAGAAGCTTCACCCAGGACAGAAGCCAAACTGTAAGCTCAGATCAGTATAGATGAACAGAGTCAAGCATACGGATTTTCACGTACGAACAACCCAAAATGCTGCTGTCACCAAAGAGAGTAGAGGATGCGTCCCAAACTCAGCGGCATCCGCAACAGGGGATGGATCCATGCCGCACTGCTATAATAGTAGGCCCAACCAAGCGTCTTGCTGGTCACCTCGCCTTCAATACTGTCGCAAATCGAAAGAAAGGTGCAGAGACCTTAGTGAAGGAGCGTTCTAAGATTCAGCATGAGGGCGAAGAGGAAGTCTGCGCGTCATTCTTATGTGCACGTAGGTTCTAGGTTCCGACAAGGTCTTCGCGCTTGACGGCCCTGACCTCAGTTCAACTGTGTATGACGCACGTGCAGATCATCGTACATCAATACAGGGTATCATTCCAGATACTACAGATAATCAAACATGTGCATCCACCAGCAGATATACATCGTGTAATCGAATAAAAAGTATAAAGTAAAGAAGGATAAGTGGTTGGGTATCACATCCCGTGAGATTCTCTCAAAGCCCAACGAGCCTGAAAAGAAGGTACAAAGTAGAACCAACGAAGCGTATCGCGCTAATCCCGGCACTATTTTTACGTGTCATAAGTAACAGTACATAAAGATTGCATGTTGTCTTATCTACTCACAGTGCGAAGAATAAGAAGGCCAGGTACGGGTTGAAATTCGCATCTGAATTATTGACGATGTGCTTGTTGACCCAGTTAGTGAACGCGGTTGAGGTGAAGACGACAATCATAAGCCTAAGCAACTATCAGAACTGGAGATATATCCAAGAGCTGTCAAACACGAACATATTCGTTCCGACCCAGGTGAGCACGACGTTGGTCCTACTGTTCCGGTCGTGATCTTCCTGTTTGGTTGCTGCATCACGATGTTCCTTTTGCTCTGCGGGTTTGTATCGTAGGGCATTCCGACTTGCAGTCCAAAGGCTATCAACGTCTTCTGAGCCTGTGGGGAGCTCGACTTCCATAACATCTTTGCCACTAGCATCCTTGACTTTCTTGGCGCCACCTAGGTCTTTTGCGGCGCCATTGTCGCCCTTGGTTCCCCTATCTGAATGTCAGATAATAGCATAAACCTGAGTTAATTTACACATACCAAGTCACGTCATGTAAGTTACACATCGCATACATCACTGGGGCATACATACGTCAATATTTTGGAAACGCAGTCCGTCGTTCGAACTTACTTAAAATGTTGACGTCTGAGAACAGCAGGTTTAGTTATAGGTAATTTATGACTCGGAGACAGCCGGGGCACTTACAGCTAGGTAGGAGGAACATGTATTGAATAAAGGAGGTGAACATGTGCCAAGGTTCGAAGTGCATGAAGGAGCTGATAAAGTAAAGTCCTGTATGATGTTGGTAACATGATTGCCGCTGAACGAATAACACACATACCATAGGTTGCAGCCAAGGAAATGACTATTTCCCGGAATGTCGTATTGGTTTCGATGAGACTAGATTAATTAATTAGCAATTCATTCCATCCTTCCATCAAGCTCTCCACTTACTTTCCGATGTGTTTCCATCCATCGACGGAATGCGGAACAGCAAGGTACACTGTATATCCGGCGCACCACAGAGTTATGACGTTACAGAAACCGAAAAGGATGATGGCAATGCTATATGTCCATTTCGAACCTTGAGGTCGATTACCGAGAGAGCAAACGGTGATGACGAATAGAAGAGCAATGTACAACTGTGAAGAGTAAGTCCATTGTCTCATTTCAAATCATGTCAAGGAGAATCCTACCTTCAAGATGACGTCAAAAACCTCTTTCCCTGCGCCTTCAGCGAGGAAATTGAAGGCATCCGTTTTGGGGCTAGCCGTTGCCGAAGAAACCAACTGAAGGTTAAAGCTTAGAAGAGTTAATTTGCGCAACTTATGACGACACATACGAAGAAGAAAGCGAGGTAGAAGTTCGCAAGTGAAGTCCAGGTGAATAGCAATTGCACTGCATTGTAGATGAACTCGAGTTGAAGGATGATCTTGCGGAAGAAGTTGTGTCCAGAGGTCCATATCCTTCCAAAGAAAACAGTTGCATGGATAGCGGCGAAGAGTGATCCGTTAAGCCAACGTCGACGTTGGGAGATGAACTCAGCGACGGTGGTAGGCACATCAGTTGAAGCTTTTGCACTCTTGACATAACGCAGACTGAGATTTATTAGTTACGCTATTCGAAAAGAAACAATGTGGGTAACTTACACCCAGGCCTCGTGCTTTTTCGTTACTATCTCGAAGCATAGAATACGGTCCTCTGCGAGATACATGTTACGTTCTTAATGGGATAAGCAGGAATCAGAGACAATGCTTTAAATTGAAGCAAGCTTGACATACCAAACAGTCCCGCACCGCTTGGGCCTCCGCCATGCATTGTCTCGCCCTTGAAGTAGCTGGCAAGAGGACCTTTACCATTCGGGTGGTTTTGCAATGCCTTGTAGCGATAGGCAGAAAAGGCACCAGGAAGCACACTGATGTAGCCGCAGATACTCTATTAAGAAGATCAGGTTGATTATCAGACCGCAGCAACGAGCAGACAAACCTCGAGAGGCTTGTCAAGAATATTGGACATCTTATACTGTTTAATCTCTCTCAGTCTTGAGGTCCGTAAGACAATGATATATCGCAAACCTCAAAATTCTGTGATGCTGCAAGAGGGCTTGTAAGGAGCAAGGAACATCCTTTTCCAGTATCAACGCAAATCCTGATAGCAGATCCATGAGTAGGTAAGGACAAGCATCATGAACATTAACTCACTCTCCGCAAGCGCCACCGACGTTCTTGTTCTTATTGAAGCCTACCAAAACGGTCAGCTACAAATACTTATTGTACGGAAAAGTAAGCTAACATTTCCAAAGTTCGTAAATTGACGTTCCAGTAGGCTTCGTCCCAACGTCCAACAGAACACAGACTAGTGATAATTGAAAACGAGTTAAATTTCGAAGATAATCATGATAAAAATGCGATTACCATTTGGATTAATCAATGGACCAAACGCATTGAAGAACCAGCGGTGGCTGTTGAGTTTCTTCTTGTTCTGCTCCTTGAGACAGAATATGATCTGAACGGGGCAAGCTCCCTGAGACACCTCGCCAGAGTCGGTAACGACTACGCTAGAAGTGTATCTGAAAAAGACAGTGAGAATGTATCAGTCAGGTGCTAATGCATTTGCATACTCGAATATGTGGGCAGTGACATCCTTCCCCCCTACTGAATCTTTCGCTATGCCTTCTTGATACAATCCCATCTGATATTTGATTAGAAATAGGTACCCAAGGAAGCGGGTGGGAAGATGTGCGTTACCAGGGTTAGCACTTGAAGCGTGCGCTTGTTAACTTTATTGCGACCGTCGGACACGACACAAACGACAACTTTCTTCCATCCTTCTGGCCCCCACATCTTTGACTTGGATCGGGTGCAGAGATGTGCTATGTTCTTGATTACGCTGATTGGAAAAGATCAAACATTTCATTCGAAACCTCTGAATTGCAAATACGTACGCGTTCATAGTGCGGACGAAAAGCACTTCGTCTTCGTTGTACATAGTCATAACAATGAAAAGTTCCGTCTGGCGGCCATAGAGATAAGGACGAAGAGAGTACTTCTGGCGCATAAAATCGCTGTCGGAACCGGCTGGTGAGGATTTACCCAGTTTCTCAGATGAAAGAAAACGTACTCGGGGTCGCACGTTGCGGCAGTATAGCGCATTTTCGTATGCTCTTCGCCTGGACCTGCCGATCTTGAAATAATATGGGACGGAACGGGAACGTCGATAACGAGATTTCCCTGGTAAAGTTCGACCTGTCTCACGGAACGGCGCTTCATCAACTTCTCCTTCGCAGAGGAATAGCCGGACGTGCTCATGTCACTCCTGAGGGGCGGTCGCAGCTGCTGTTGCTGATGTACGGGTGGGTACTGAGGCTGCGAAGTATAGGGCACGGTGGGGACGGGGGGAACCTCAGCCATCTCGTATTGCGGGTTCAGATGCGCTTGAGAGTCAGCGTACGCGGTGCTGGAGTACGTTTGATAGGACTTGGCCGACTTGTTGTCCCAGTGGGCGTCATGATCGTAATCGTAGCCTCCATGCTGAACGGGATAACTACCAGCGTTACCCGTCGGCGGCATGTCAGTCGAGTACGCATGGCCCGCAGCATTAGGGCTTGGTGGATAGTTTGAGTGGGAATCGTAGTTGTAGGTGGTATTGTTATAGTAATGATCGTTGTTCTGGCGGTATGCCATCGTAGGTCCAATTTGCGCCAAGTCACGACAAATAAGCTTCCAGAGTGTTTGGACAAGTCGGTGATAGTAGACACCGTTCGCAAGGCAGAAGAAAAGAGAGGCCTATTGAGATCTGGTTAAAGAATGTGGAGAAAGCAGAAGGAAAGACGATGGGTCGGGTCACTACGTAGTGATATGGGAGGAGGAGGAGAAGATGGTAGTTGGCTTGGAAGCCAATCTTGTTGATGCCCTGCTTATACTTCCAAAATTGGTCTACCCAAACAGCGAATCAGGATGATTCAAGTTGCTCACGAGCGGCTATTTTATGCCGTCGATCCTATCTATCTTTCAAGAGTAAAATTTCGTATTATGTTCAAATAGATTCAAATAGAACACTGGTGTGAGGTTTGAGTAGTGCTGTGGGCGTGTTACATTAAACGTCGAAGCAATTATAACAGGTCAGACCACAAGATCAAGAAAAGAGACTTTTCACTAGTCTAACAACCAAAGTATTGTACAAAGACGAGGGATTGTAAGACGCTGGTCGACAAACAGCTCATCTCTTCAAGGGCTATGATCACATAGATAGTCAAAGTGACGAGCTACATTTGAGAACGTAGAATGAGCATCCAGTCAATCGAATCACTAATGTATGTGTAGGCTGTGCAAATCAGCGAATCGGCGGCTTTTTCTCGTAATGCACAAATGGATCGCAAGGGACTATTGACTATTAGCATCAGCAACAAGTCCGAGGGCGACCTGAAAAGGACTTTATTCTAATCAACACATTCCGACGCTCGTAATGGAGTGCAGTTGAATCTACGCAAGACTCCTGCGAAAGGTTGATGCGAAACCGAGGCTGCTGCGGAGAGTGTCAAATTGGTCTTGCATCCCTTCGGATGGTGAAGTAACTGCTAATCTACGGTTGATCTGGAATTTCCCGAGTGCTGTGTCAAAAGCCCAGATAAGGTACGTTTCATCGTGCAAGTCTGGCAGCCTGGAGGCAGTACGACAGAAGTGAGATGAAGCATAGTGCGCGGTCGTCCGTCGGCATTCATCGGTGCAAGATATATAAAGATATACAAGATATATTATTGAATTCGATACCAGAACCACCATGATATCACCATTCCCCCGGTGTTGGAGGAAGCAAGGTGGAAAAGCATCAGGACCGGAAGGGACCCGGGCGTTTTTCTCATGAGCTCTGCACACATGCAAAATTCAAATTGCGAGAACATTGGTTCATTCGGTTTAGTATTCCGCGCACTATGCGCCTTGTGAATTTGAACACAGGCCGAGCAGGACGAGAGGGAAGGAGAAGCATGATTCCCGCGGTGTGAATGATCACAGGACGACGATATACCCGTAACGCCTAAGGTGTTGTGGATGTTCGCATGTCATTATCCGCACGATTGTATACGTATTACTCGGAGATTAGATGCACGCTTTAGTTCTCCCGAGCCGGTTCGTGGTCGGGCCAAATGCGACATGAGGCGGTATCCATCAGAACAGGTCCAGATCCAGGCATATTCGTGATGGTGTAGAAGGCAAGCCAAGGCCAGATTGAATACAAGCAATTCGTGTCAAAGAGAGCTATGAGGAGGCTGCGGAGGTCGAGGACAAAGGAGGAAAAGATTTGAGGAGAAGGTCGACGTGGATTAGAAGAGGATAGTAATAGTGATGTAAAAAAGCAAATGGAGGTAAGGAAGGTAACTAATGAGAGTAAGAAACCGATTACAACTGATAATCACATTATTGCACTCTCGATGGAGTCACACTTCACTTCACTGCCAGTGGTTTATATTCCCAGGATTCCCAGGCCACCCCTCTTCGGTCACCTCCCTCCTCCTCCTTGTTCCCCCTCATCTTCCACCTCTCAGCCCCATCATCCGCTCTTTCCTTCCGACCACTATCTTCTCCCCCTCAAACCCATCTTAATCCTTCGTGAGTGTCTTCTTCTAATTTTCTTGTTTCACCCCACGGTGGGCAGAGGGTTATGCCTTGCGTAGGCCACGTTGAACAGGCGCTTGGGTCGACAAAGCGGGAGCGGCCAAGCTGTGCGCCCACCCATTTACAAGCCATGCAAAGGGCGCTTGTACCAGGTCTTGCTGTATAAAAAGAGCACTGTCCCTTGTCCGCAGCCCCATCTTAGCCAGCCTCTTAAGAACCTCCACCCGAATCAATCGTCTTCCGTTTCAGCTCAGCTGACATTGTAACACCCGTTCTGACCGTCTTCTCCCTCATCTCCACAGCCCATATACCACTTGCCCACCACGGCGGACAGTACAGCACCCAGAATGGACCTCAGAGTCGGAGGGAAATATCGTTTGGGAAAGAAGATCGGTTCGGGTTCTTTCGGTGCGTGCCGATTCCTCATCGATTGTCTTTTCGGTTCTTATTTTTCGTTATTGGCTTCTATCAGGCGATATCTACCTCGGTATCAACATTATCTCTGGTGAAGAGGTTGCCATCAAACTTGAATCTGTAAAGGCAAAGCATCCGCAGCTCGAGTATGAATCCAAGGTGTACAAGACTCTTGCTGGTGGCGTCGGCGTTCCATTTGTGCGCTGGTTCGGCACGGAATGCGACTACAATGCCATGGTCATGGATCTCCTTGGCCCCAGTTTGGAGGATCTTTTCAACTTTTGCAACCGGAAGTTCAGCCTGAAGACTGTTCTTCTCCTGGCTGATCAATTGGTTAGTTCCGTCTTTTTATGATTTCTTTGTATGATTCTGACCAGGTAATTCAGATCTCTCGTATCGAATATATTCACTCCCGTAACTTCATTCACCGTGACATCAAACCTGATAACTTCCTCATGGGAATCGGCAAGCGCGGGAACCAGGTCAACGTCATTGACTTTGGTCTGGCGAAGAAATTCCGAGACCCGAAGACTCACCTTCACATTCCGTACAGGGAGAACAAGAATTTGACGGGTACTGCACGTTACACTTCCATTAACACTCACTTGGGTGTCGAACAAGCTCGCCGTGACGATCTCGAGTCTCTCGCCTACGTTCTGATGTACTTCCTTCGTGGTGCTCTTCCGTGGCAAGGCCTGAAGGCTGCCACGAAGAAGCAGAAGTATGATCGCATCATGGAAAAGAAGATGACCACACCCACCGACTTGCTCTGCCGTGGCTTCCCGAACGAATTCGGAATCTTCCTCAACTACTGCCGTGCCCTCCGCTTTGACGACAAGCCCGATTATTCCTACCTGCGCAAGCTTTTCCGTGATCTGTTTGTTCGTGAGGGCTACCAGTACGATTATGTATTTGACTGGAGCGTTCAGAGGAACACTCAGGAGGATCAGGCCGGATCCAGTGCGAAGGCTGCAGCTGGTAGGCGCAAGGTTGTCCAAGAGGAGGAAGCTGAGCCGCGCACTAGCGACCGGATGTAAGTGAATGTCGCGATCTTTGTCTGAGGCCGGTATCTCAACGAAATGGCAGGCTTCGTTCCCAGACTCGGCAACAGCAACAGGCTGCTGCGTCGACGCAGCGGAGGGGAAGAGATGAGATTTGGTAGACGAGAATATCGTCTGCTTGCTTTTATATTGGCGTACTGAGGATAACCGAGCGTGGGGGCGGAGGGCAGGTGCAGATTTTGCTCGGTCGGATGTAGATCCTGAGTCGTCAATTGTTTGGTCTTCGTACGTCAGGGTTTCAGGGTGGATTGTGCCGATGTCGATATCTCAAGGTCGCCACACACGTTTCCGAGTCAAGGATATCAAGTAATTTGTTCGTGTGGTAGAAGCGGCGTTGCCTGCGTGCGCGTCAGGCCTCGACAACCCGCTTTCGCTTTACCAGGCCGTCTATTGTGGTCACATCGCTATATCTAGGGGTCCAAGTTCCCCCTATCCTCCTGGGTGTCGTGCTTTTATATCTGATTGGAGCCTCTTCCGAGGTATTGCGAGAGTACTTCACATATCTCCACGGACGCTGTTTCTTTTCACGTCATTCCAGACCCCTCGCGTCTTGTAAGTATTTACAAGACGTGGGGAGAGGATGGCCGCTTCGTCTTAATCGCTTAATAACCTGATTCCATTTCATAGCGCCCGTACTTCAATCCCTTTTCTTATAGGCACAACTACTGTCAAGAAGTTCATTAGCATCCTCTTCCCTATTGTAGTGGATTGATTGATATTATCAAGCCATCGCTACCCCATTTCCTGTTCTTTTTTCTTTTCCTTCAGGCTCTGTGTTTGTCCTCCTTTCCCTACCTTGGTCGAACTTACTATCGTCGTTATCCAAGGGCGAGGTGAGAGGAGAGGGCGTCGTGCGCATGGAGTAGATTTTGACAGCTGCTTTGGTTGAGAAGATTCTAGGAAAGCAGGGCGGGAATTGTCGAGTATCCTCTGCGCGCACGTTTTATTTCTACTCCTTTACCATGACTCTGCACCCCATACGTATACTATTTGCGAGACCTATGCTATACAAATAATCCCGTTGCTTAGATTCGAATGCCGTGGTGATTTGTTCGGACTCGCTTCTGTTTTATGTTTGTATGTATGGGCTCCTGTGTTTCAAAGTGAATAAACTGTATGCCTTTGTATCTGTCGGGTCTGCTTTTAGGGTCTTGTTCATCCGAAATCAAAAATAATGAAGTCTAAGCGCAGTGCTTGCGGAAAAAAGTACTTAGCCTGAGTAAACAAAGACAAACTACGCCAGGAAGTCCAAATCCAGTTCAGTGGACACGTCGCGTCCCTCAGGACTGAACACTTGATTTCTGGAAATATTCACCATGGCCACTGGCTCAAAAAAGGACGATGAAAGTGGTATCAACCAGTATTACCACAACAAAACGACAGTTTTGCAGGAGGCACGCGTCTTTAACGAATCACCAATTAGTCCTCGAAAATGCAGAGCATTGCTCGCGCAGATCGTTTACTTGCTCTATGTCGGGGAAACGTTTGGGACGCAGGAAGCTACGACGCTATTCTTTGGCGTAACAAAGCTCTTCCAGCATAAGGACGTGAGTTGTGTATCCATGACTTCTGTTTGCAAGATATTCACGTCCGATATCAGAGTGCGCTGCGGCAGGCCGTATATCTTGCGATCAAGGAGCTGGCAACCACGGCTGAAGATGTTATTATGGTTACGAGCAGTATAATGAAGGATATGCAACCCAATTCAGAGGTTATCTACAGACCCAATGCGATCCGTGCTCTGTGCCGCATCATTGACGTACGTGGATTATATATGGATTGTTGTAGTAGTGAGCTAACGAATCTGTGTCCTAGCCGTCCATGGCGCAAGGCGTGGAGCGCTTCTTCAAGGCTGCTATTGTAGATCGAAATCCTTCTATCGCATCTGCTGCGCTTGTTTCCGCATACCACCTCTTCCCTGCGGCTAAGGATGTCGTCAAGCGCTGGGCAAACGAAGCTCAAGAAGCAGTAAATGCGAAGAGCTCGTCAAGCTTCTTCGGTGGCAGCATCGGCTCTAGCTCGTATCTTGGATTTGGCGCATCCTCTCAGGCGAACACTGTGAACCAGCCCATCCCGTCGACGAGCTACATCGCGCAGTACCACGCCCTCGGCCTCTTGTATCTTATTCGGCAGCAGGATAGGATGGCCGTGACGAAAATGATTCAGCAACTTGGTGGCGGCAAGTCTGGTGCGGGGACGGTCTTGAAGAACCCGATGGCGTTGTGCTTGTTAATCCGCTATGCTGCGAAAGTTATGGATGAGGATCCCAAGTAAGCTCAACGTTTATGTCGGGTGAGCGCAGCTGATCACCCATATAGCGTTCAGCGGCAGATGTATGAGCTATTGGAAGGCTGGCTCCGCCACAAGAGCGATATGGTAAACATCGAAGCTGCAAGGGCTATTTGCGAGATGAAGAATGTCACGAATCAACAGTTGATTCGACCTATTGCTGGTAAGTTTGCCCTGTCACACTGAAGAGTTTGGTCCTCATGTGCTCTCAGTCCTCCAACTATGCTTGAGCTCTCCAAAATCTTCATTGAAGTTTGCCGCGATCAGAACGCTAGCAAGTCTCTCTTTGACTCATCCAGGAAACGTCGCGACATGCAATGTGGAAATGGAACACCTAATCTCAGACCCCAATCGTAGTATCGCTACATATGCGATCACGACTCTTCTTAAGGTACAAGGATCAGTCTTCAATCTCATTTTGCCAAAAAATAACGTCGAGCTGCCTAGACTGGTACAGAAGCTTCTGTTGATCGCCTCATGAAACAAATTTCTGGCTTTATGTCGGAGATCAGCGATGAATTCAAAGTCATTGTTGTCGATGCCATCCGGACACTTTGCCTCAAATTCCCAGCGAAGCAAGCGACTATGCTAACCTTCCTTTCCGGTGTTCTTCGTGACGAGGGTGGTTACGACTTCAAGCGTGCGGTCGTGGAGGCTATCTTTGACATGATCAAGTTCGTCTCGGAATGTAAAGAGCAAGCACTGTCGCACCTCTGTGAATTCATCGAAGACTGTGAATTCACAAAACTCTCTGTTCGCATTCTTCATCTTCTTGGAATCGAGGGTCCAAAGGCCCCACAGCCAGCGAAATTCATTCGTTATATCTACAACCGTGTCGTTTTAGAGAACGCGATAGTCCGAGCGGCGGCTGTATCGAGTATGGCGAAGTTCGGCATCAATGTCAGCGATACATCTGTCAAGAAAAGCATTAAGGTGCTTCTGTCTCGGTTTGTCTTTTCCTCTGTAAATGCATTTGTGCACAGGGTGACGGTTGAATAGTTGCCTAGAGGACGTAGACGATGAAGTCCGAGACCGTGCCGCGCTGTATCTGACGGCCATGGAAAACCAAGAGCTTGCTAATATGTATGTCAAAGAAGGTATGCCGTCCACACTCATTTTAGAAACAGGTTATCAATGATTTCCTGTAGAGTCGGTATTCTCATTGTCAGCCCTCGAAGCAAGTCTTGTCACCTATGTAAAGGATCCATCCGCTTCAGAGAAGCCATTTGATATCGATACTATTCCAAGAATTAGCCGCGAGCAAGCGGCTAAGGAGGTAGCTCGTGAGTCCCTTGTATGCACTCTCACCGGACGTAACCAACATTTCACTAGGTCCGAGCACTCTTGACACTATCTCAGCACCTTCGTCATCAAGGGCCGCCATCGCGACCCCACCACCACGTACAGTTGCAGAGACGCAATCGGCCTACGCCCAGCAGTTGGCGGAAGTGCCTGAGTTCGCTAACTACGGTCCTGTGCTCAATAGCAGTTCTAAACCTGCGCCTCTCACGGAGAGCGAGACGGAATATCAAGTTTCCTGTGTCAAGCACATATTCAAGGAACATATCGTCTTCCAGGTGAGGTTTAGCACAACTTTGCGAGGAAAAGTATTTCTCATAGTTTTTCTGGCAGTTCAATGTCTCGAACACTATGGCAGACACCGTTTTGGAACAAGTCTCCGTTATCATGCAACCTCAGGCCGATTCTGGTCTCACGGAAGATTTCATTATGCCTCTTCCGTCATTAACGCAAGCCACATCACCAGGCATCGTTTATGTCTCATTCACTCGTGATATACCGGAAGAATATCCTGTGGCGTCGTTCCAATGCGTGCTCAAGTTCATCAGCAAAGAGGTTGATCCGACCAGTGGAGAGCCAGAGGAAGAAGGGTATGAAGATGAATATCAGCTTGAGGATGTTGAGCTGGCTTCTGGTGGCGACTACATTCTTCCTAACTACGCCTCCTTTGCGGCTGAATGGGATCGCCTACGTGAGGGAGCCACTGCGACTGAAACGTTTGCGCTTTCGGCGATGGAGAGTATAAAGGGTATGTTCTTGCTTTGTCCTCAACTAGCATACACTCTCATGAGAGGTGGTTTGATATTATTCAGCGGCATGCGACTCGATTATCGAGATCCTCAATATGGAAGCCTTGGGTGGCACGGAGAGCCCGACCTCCTCCTCTACACACACACTGCAGTTGTCAGGACTGGTGATTGGTGGTGGAGGGAAGGTTCTTGTTCGCTGTCGTATGACATACTCGGCGAACGAGGGGGTAACACTACTACTGGACGTGCGCGCGGAGAAGCAAGAAGCATGCAATCTGGTGGTTGCTGCTATCGGTGGTTGATGCTTAGACTTTGTTGTCTGATGTGTTTTTATTCATGATTCTACAGTACATTTGTTTCCCTTCACCGTGTTTGATATCCAGGGTCCGAGTGGTAAGACACCTCCGGTGTAGTCGGTTATAAGATGCGCCCATGGCCGGCAAATCAACAGCAACTACGCCGCAGGTAAATGTGAGACATGATAGACTGCGAACAAGGACAGGAGAACTACTGTATTATACGATTGATGTCTTGATAAAAGTAAGACGAGCTTGTCAGTGGTTGTGCGGAGTGCGGGGAGACCAGGGGCGAGGATGGGGAAGCGTGTGTTTCCCTGAAAGCGGGAAGCTGCATTTAGTCGAGAGTCAGCCGATATGCATCCCATAACTGAACGAATTACCATGCTAGCATTCCAGCTCCGTGTCCGTGTAACTTACCCGCTCATGTAAATTCCTATGCGAATGGCCATATCTCACCTCACTGCATAATCTGCTGCCCCAACTACATCTCTTACCGTCAAACCCCAACCATGTCTGCCACCCCCGCCCTCCCGACCGCGCGCGTCATTCAGGTCGATACTCGCGGAGCAGTCATCCTCGACGAGGAGTCGCCTGATGTGAGCTTGATGTATTGCTGACAGGAATGAATGAGATCTCATGCATTACTTTGTCTTGGCTTCTAGACAAGAGACAGCAGAGGAATTTACCTGCCGAATCACATCGAGCTATTCTCACATATCGCAGTTGACGTGCGTATTGCAGTCTTTCCTCTATCATTTAGTGCTAAGATTTTACACAGGTCGGCGGTTCACTAGCAAAAGTCGTCTACTTTACTCGCTCGCCGGACCCACCTTCCTCGCCATCTATCGTTGCAACAAATGGAAGCAGCGTGCGCAGCCTTAGCGGATCTTCGACACCCTCTTCGCACACCTCCAGTGACGACAATCACAGCCATGCAAAGAAAGTGAATGGTGCTCTCACACCCCTTGTCCTGGAATCAGCCAATGGCCATGTGAACGGACACGATGGCGTTCGCGAGACCAGCCTCGAAGACCGCTCTTATCTGCGAGATGCCATCGTACGGCGAGCATCGCTGCGGCACTTTCCCGGTGGCTCGCTTAACTTCGAGCGCTTCGAGACGGACAACATCGACGAGTGCGTGGACTTCATCCGGTCGCTCATCGAGCGGTCCGCACAGGTGAATGGTGTGAGCATTGCGGAGATGCGGAGCGGGGTGAAGATCATCGCGACGGGGGGCGGTGCGCACAAATTCTTCGAGCTGTTTAGCGACACGCTCGGCGCCGAGGTCCTCCGTGAAGACGAGATGGAATGCCTGATCGAAGGCCTGAAGTTTATCACCATGATCCCGGACGAAGTGTACTATTTCTCGGATGAGCTCGTGCAGCAGGTATCGAGACCAGGGCAAGCCCAGAAGCAGGACAAACTAGAAGGCCCATCAACGTCTCAGAGCTGTGCTCCATCTTCTAACGGCGCTGTTCTCGAACGGCCGAGCCCGAACCCACCTCAGTATGGAATCACCTTCGAATCCAACCCGTCCCCACAACTTCCGTGCCTGCTTGTCAACATCGGTTCAGGTGTGTCGATCATTAAGGTCGATGAAGATGGCAAGTTTGAGCGTGTTAGCGGAACAAGTCTTGGTGGAGGTACCTTATGGGGTCTGCTAAGTCTTCTGACGCCAGCGCGGAGTTTTGATGGTAAGCCAGCCATCTATCCTATCGCACATTTCACGTACCTGATACTGTTTGACTTACAGAGATGCTGGCACTATCAGAAAATGGCGATAACGAAACAGTGGATATGCTGGTCGGTGATATATACGGGCAAGACTACAGCCGTTTAGGTCTAAAGTCCACGATGATTGCGAGTTCATTTGGCAAAGTGTTCAAGAAAGGTGGTAAAAAGCGGACGTTCTCACCGGAAGACATCAGCAAGAGCCTTCTATACGCCATCTCGAATAACATCGGCCAAATAGCGTATGCGATTTCAAATCCCATAATAGTCTCCTACTGCTTTAAAACTAATTATTCTCGCTTGCTGTAAAGGTACATGAATGCGGAGAAGTATGGCCTGGACAGGATATATTTCGGTGGCTATTTCATCCGGGGTAAGCATATCGGCGACCTTCCGTGTGCATGTAGCGTTCTAACGAAACGTCGAACCTTTGCATCGTACAGGTCATGCAGCAACTATAGCTACTTTGTCCTATGCCATCCGCTTTTGGAGTAAGGGTACGAAACGTGCACTTTTCCTGAGGCATGAGGGCTTCCTGTACGTGTTTCATTCTTTCTGTCAAAGCATCATCGGTCGCCGATCTTGACACCGCTCATTTCCACCTTATAGCGGTGCCCTAGGTGCTTGGATTAAAAACATGGAACCGCATCAACGAGAACAGATCGTGGAACAATAAGCTGCTTCTACGGCAATACCACCTATTGCTATTTTGGATTCCATGCATCGTCATCTATACATCAGTTCTGGATAATCTTCACACTCAAACATCTATTTATCCCAATATTGTATCATCAGCAGTAGAAGCAAAGATAGGACTAAACGGAGCTAATATAATCAAGATGGGTTGTTTTCGTTCTCATGAGCAGGAACATCTGAGGGTCCTGGGTCCTCAAGCATTTGAATGATTGGATGAGCCCGCTTTGGCAATGGCCTCATCGGTCTTTGAGTGGAAGGTGTACTGGTCAGAAAGTTACCAATCAAGGTTCCGTATGCATCTTCGACTTCCGAGTCGACGCCGTCGGTGGCGGAACCTGACGCATCTGAACTGTCGTCGCCGCTCTCGCTGTCTGTGCTAGTCTCCGAGTCCGAGTGGTCCGATGCTGGCCGGCGCATATCAAAGACGCCAAGCCCCAAGTCCTGCATAATGCGAGCGTAGTCAGTGTCTGCGGCGACTCGGGCGGATGAGGAAAGCAGATGACGCGAGGTCAAGGAACAAAGACGATTGGCGTCCTCAATCAAGGCAAGCGATGCGGCTGCATCCGATTGCACACTCGTCGTCAAAACGGAAAAGGGAACAGGGAGAACGGCATGTCGGCTGCACTGACCATTTCGATGTAGGTTCCATCGTGATTGGCGTCCAGATGCTCGATGTCGACGGATTCAGGATGGAGTTGCGCACGCTGGAGAAGGTCTGCGTTGGCCGCCTCCATCTGAGGGAGAAACTGGTGGATGCGGTCGAGCACTGCGAGCCACGTCATGAAGCTTAAGAGAGGTATGATGCAAGAGCAGAGCAGGATGCAGACGCATATAGGCAGCTTACATTGTGTGGGAGGCTCTACCGCGTGGGTTTCGCGCACGCCAAAGTCAAATGATGGACGAGATGGGTCTGTTGATGTTCCTGCAACCGGCCGCTGGGATTGGCCTCTGTCTGTCCGTTCGAGTAGCCGTCCTATTCATTTGTTTCAGCAGTGCAGGATGACATTGTAAGGTCAATATGCAGGCACGGCGGCAGGCAGCGACACGCACGGAGACGCTCTTCGTGGTCGACATGCTCGACGTCGAGACGGTTGTTGGCCATCGTCGTGGATGTTGAGGAGAGGAGGAAGAGAGGAAGGAGTACGTGGGAGTGGTTGCCATTCCTGGGCACTGTATAGACCGAGTGCTGCTTTAATATCCTGCTTCCTAATCGGGCAGATGTGTATTTCAATTAACCGTCGTCAGCGACTTAGACTCTCCCTGTAAATTTCGCTGGCCCTCTCCCGCTCCTTGCCTCTGCCCACCACATGCTGCCTCTCCCCACAATCCCTCCCCTCTCCTCCTCGCCGTCCCCTCCCCCGCAGCCAGCGCACACCGCCGTGCCCACAATGCCCATAAAACCTGAGGAACCGAGGGACAAGAAGCCCCGAATTCGTCATACAGAGGCACAGCTCGCGGCCCTAAATGATCTATACGACGCAAACGAGCACCCCTCCTTGGAGGAACGTGCAGAGCTGGCAGAGCGGCTAGGAATGTGAGCTCTATCATTCTTCTTTCATATCGCACTCGGCTTCTGTCTCTTTCTCTGTTTTCTCGCCGACCCTCTATGCTGTTCTCGCACACAAAGAACAAAGTCTCACACTTGCTTTTATCTCCCCTGTCCCTTTCAGGGAGCCCAAGGCTGTCAATGCTTGGTTCGCGAACAAGCGGTCAGCAACTAAAAAGAAGACGCGAGGCTCGAATCCTCCATACAGCACACCCCCTCCGCATACCATACCCAAGGTCGACGACGACGATTTGGTGCCGCAGGATATGCCCTCTCGCCTCTCGACCCCGCTCGGTTCCGTCGACTTCCAGACATTCCCTGCGCTGGACTCAGACAGCAGGCACGTCTTTGACAGCGAGATAAGCTCCGCAGGGATCCAACGCAGAATGCGAATTCGTCCCACCCCAAACCAGACCCAAGAATTACGGAGGCTGTACACTATTAACACCCATCCGTCCAGGGAGGAAAGAGAAGCGCTCGGCCATCGCATTGGGATGTACGTGTTAGGCCATCTTGCCTACTTTACTCTATTACCATGATCCGTTAACTCACCTGCGCGCCGGCTGTCGCTACTATTTTTTTCATTCTCATCGGCGACCTATCTATAGGAAATACCAAAGTGTCACGAACTGGTTCCAAAACCAGCGATCCTTAGCTAGGAAACGAATGGAAGAGCAGGATCTCGATACTCAGTCTGTACATAGCAATGACATGGATGAGGGTGGCATGCCGTCCCGTCCTGAGTCGCGAGCATATCACTCCTTCCCACCTGCAACAGCTCACCCGTCACTGGCGTCCTCGGTCGGCCCCTCTCGAGGCCCGTCCATGCCACCAAGCGCTACTCCCTCCCGCTCCTTCTCGGACAGCCATGTCCCGCATGCACATGAGCCCAAGCTAGCTGCAGTGCGTCGGCTTGCACAGAGTGCACCGTTGTCTCGGCCGAGGCGGACGAGGCCCGAACCATTTCAGCTCGAGGCGCTGAAGAAACTTTTCATGAGGACGTCCAATCCTTCCATTGAAGAGCGTGGTGCACTGGCCCTTGAGATTGGAATGTACGTGATAAGAGCTGCTAATTGCAAAATTGTATAGCAGTCGCTAACATGTGATCGCTTTATTAGGGAATTGGGTAAGGTGACAAATTGGTTCCGCAATCTCCGTCAGACCGCCAGGAAACGCGCTGCAAAGGGCATCAACGATGATGGCGACGATGAGAGCATGGACTACGACGAGTCCGCGTCTGTCTCACTTCTAGGGACGCCGACATTCCCCGCACATTCATCATATTCATCTTCGGCGGCTTCGGTCGATGGTGACGTCGAGCATATGGATCTCGACGGACTAATGGAGGTGCCGGGCCACCACCTTCACTATCATCGTCGCCGTGGACATCACTCTCACTCGGACGGCAGCGAAGAGGAGGATCAAGAGGCTGTCACACCTCCGCCTGCGGCACCGCGTGCGGCGGGCAGAAGACGTATGGACGTTGGATTCCTGACTGGCTCGAGCGATGATTTGCATATGCCACCACCGTCAACAAAGCCTTTTGGCCCCAGTGCTCCCGTACCAGTCGAACCTGCCCGAATGGAAGATGCACTGTTACTTCTTAGCTTCTCTCGTGTAGCGCATTAGTGAGTATCAGCGTTGCTATGTGCTTCTATCCTAGTCCGTGATTCTCACCGTTATCCCCATTTATCTCCGCAGAAAGACACCTGTTTAACGTATCCATCTACTTCTTGCTCAACGCTTCTTCGTTCGCCGACTTCGCTCTCCCTTGTTTGACACACATCTATTAGCATGTTATTGCTATACACGCGGCACGGCTTTGTTCTAATTATCACGCTGATCTTAATTATTTTGATGTTGTTTCCATCACCCGGCTTCATGGATACGTGCGTTAAACTTGTATCTCTACGGCTGATATGCGTCCGCCAGGACTATACTTCCCATTAGCTTAGCTGATTGCACCTTTATTGTTGCATCTGGTTATGCATATTCCGCTTACTCCCCCGCATCTTCATACCGTATTCGTATTTGACCATCCTCATACCATCCATTGTGTTGTGCGACTCATGACCTGTTTCCATATAGCTAACTTACGAGCCACAATGTTGTTTACGCTAATCCCATCCGCACTAGTAGTTTTTCTTGTTTTCCTTGAAGCCAACTAAAATTTCCTCCAAACCCAACTCACGCCGTGTGTAAATGTTGTACTAGTTTCACTAATGTCAACAATTTTCCGTACATCGATGCATCAATCAAGTGATTAAATCAAAGAATGCTTTGTTCTGCACATTGCTTCGCAGGTGATGGGATCTGAGGACCGAGATGGCTGGAAAAGGGAATTTAACAAAAGCAGGACTTGGAGGATGGTTTCCATTCTTGGCGGCTGTTAGCGACCATGCTTGCTGTAATAAGGAGCTGCCGATGACGTCTTTGTTCAAACTCGTCTCATGTCTCGAAACGGAAGCGGCTGTGCCTGCCATATACTAAATTAATTCCCGACTGAATTTGTCCGAGTTATTGAATTCGGTACAGTGTGGATCGTAAGCAGCTTGCTTGATTGACAAGCGTTGCCGGTAGTGGGAAGCAAGGCTGCTGTTCTCCTGTCTTTCCGGGGAAACAGGCGTGCTGATGCTCGCAATCAGTCCGGATAAGTCGGCGATCAGCAGTCGTTCAGTGTGAACAAGAGCGCTCATATATCCTGGCACTGTCCTTTCGGCGATTCAGCTATCATATCCGGTAAACCTTCGCCAGATGTATGACTTGGTGACACCCGGGTCTGCATACAAAAGCATACCTGCCCAGGAAAACACCCATGGAGACATCCGGAAGCAATACGGTGTGATCGAAGACCCCTATCATTCGTAAGAGCTTTAGCACATCCACGTCAAGCTTTGCTTGTAAAAAAGAATATGATTGCCAATTACAGTCGTTCCAATAAACCTTGGCACCCCCGCAAGTTTGACAACTTTTTTTGCGCGGGACACGTGAGGTCAGAATTCCTTGAAATGGTAGTGTGTGCACTGCCCCAAGTTGAATCCCTGAAAGGAACGCTCGTGTAAAGACTCAAAATCAATAGGGAGGGGCTGTGTACACACTACCATTTCAAGGAATTCTGACCTCACGTGTCCCGCGGAAAAAAAAGTTGGGCCAACAGGTGGTGTCAAGGTTTATTGGAACGACTGTAATGTGCGGTGTGCCGATACATATTTACATGTGAAGTGACAGTCCGTCAATAGGGCATATTTAGAGCATGTGTAATTCAAGTTACACATAGAATTAAACATTCTCACACTCCTAAACAGGCTGAGAATACAAACCCGGCTTACTGCGGCAAGCCCAATTAAGTGCGGTGACGCTCGTGAGACATGATTGTCACGGCTCTACTAAATAGAAAAATTATACTTCATCTTAGCTATACTTCCACGACTTTCAGATGGGAGCTAAACTACCGCATATTCTACTACCTCTCCAGCTACAAGTAGCTCACACAGGCAAGGGCAAGGTCAGTTGCTTGCACTTGGTAGTGACATGGTGACAGATTCTGTGACATAGTGAAGCGGCATTGATGCAGCCGCGTTGATGCCTCAGCCTGTTTTGGATTGTGAGAATGTGTAATTTGATGTGTAACTTCATGTGTAACTTGAGTTACACATGCTCTAAATATGCCCTAATCAATGCGATGGATACTTACAAATGCAGTGCTATAGCTCTTTAAGCAGATCCAATCCGGAGAGCAAATTAGGTTATACTGTATGTACGTGGAATGCGAGAATGAGCGAATGGTGGACAGATGAAGATGATAATTTACGGTTGGGGAGAAAAAAGAGTGGACCTAGGCAAGTCACGGTGCGGCCGGAGATGGGGCCACTAACATTCGGTACGTGAGAATTGCGCTTATGCTCAGCGCACAGGTGAAGCCGGACGAAAGCAGCGCGATGCTTCGGTCGGTGACTTCGTTGACAACGCGAGCTACGGGCGCCAGCATCCCCGGCCCTGAGCTCGCCTCGGTGTGCAAGCCCCGGACGTTCGACTGGGTTGCGCGCGGGTAGAGGTTGAGCAGGCAGTCCATGCAGTTGCACGACGGGTGCCACTCGATCCGGAAGTAGTGGTCGGTCGGCTTGCAGAGCTTGCTCTGCAGCTTGTGCGTGAACCGAAGCGAAGAACCTGGTCAAGACAGACTGTTAACTTCCTGTCAAACAGAGCACGGGGAGACACAAGACGTACCTTCCAGCCGGGGGAACGGCGCATCGCCGGCCGCTGGCGGGCACACCTGGAGCTCGCGCAGGACGCGGCGGAGCGTGACAGCGGGATCGTCGGCGTGCAGGGGCGCGATGGTGACGGCGAGCCCGAAGCTGCACTGCAGCGCGCGCTTGCGCTCGATGTACCGGCTGGCGAGCGCGGGGCCCAGCGACGGGTCGTACGCGTCCTCGAGCTCCGCGCTGCACTCGCACCCAAGCCCCGCCAGCACGTCCTTCACCAGCCCGCGCCACGGCTCCACGTCCGCACGCTCTCGGGCGTCGGGGAGGTAGGTGCGCGCGATGTGCGCGTCGAGCCACTGCCGGCGCGAGTAGATCTCGAGCCCGGCGTACTTGCGCGCGACACGCGCCTTCTCTGCGGACACGCGCGCCATGTCGTCGCGCGCGGCGTCGGGCACGCAGCACTTGCACGCCTCGCGGTAGCCGTTCTCGACCCACGCCCACACATCCTCGCCATAGATATCGTGGTTCCACCAGAAACAGTCCGCGCAGAGCCCGTCGACGAGCGCGCCCTCGTACTCGTCCAGCGCGTGCGCGGTGTCGACGGCGGTGCGCTGCAGCAGCGCGGCCTGCAGCTCCGCCCGGACGCGCAGAAGGACCTCGGGCGGCAGCGACGCGAGCGTGGCCACCGTGGGCGAGGCGGCGGCGACGGAGAGGGTGCCAGAAGACCGGAAGGCGATGATCTGGTTCAGAGTGTGCATCTCCGGGCGGGTGTATGCGACACAGGCATGGAGGAGATCCTCCGGCCTGAGCATGAGTGTGTTAGCGAGATCGTCGTGATCGTTGGTGTTCGTCATATGGGCCATGGCGAGAGCAAATGTTAAAGGATGGCAATGCGTGCTGTGTCCTTATAATGAATGTCCGAACAAAAAGAAATACGAAAAGGCAGCGGGCGCTAGGTTGATGGCTGCGGCAGCAGTACTGCCGGGCTAAGAAGACGGAGGGAGTCCGATATGCTCGTAGGATTGGCATTCAGACAATCGACTTCTCTCACTGATATACCCATCTCACTTCTCCCAGCTGCACCAGCCCATTCCTGTCGGCGGACAACAGCAAACCTCAAACAAGTGTATTGACGTGCTTCATCCCCCATTGCAAATATTATTGTCTGCACTCGATTAGATATCAGACAAATAGTGCTCGTAGAATGAGACGAATGTATCCGAGAGTCATTGGACCCCTGTCGCTATGATTTCATGCCGCAACACAGAGCCATCAACGCACCTGTACCCTGGGTATGCGGTGCAAGCAAAGCACAATCGGCGCCATCGGGTACATGCTAAAGCCTACGAGTGTATCGGAGCATAGAACTATTTGTATTTTTCTCAGTATGCCTAGAATTAACACAGATTACATATCGGCGACATGGTCACATCCTCCTCAACCCCTTTCTTACAAAAAATACGAGCACATCCGGTGCGAAAGTGTAAAGGAACGTAGTTCAGAAATGCGGACCGGAATCCAAGCAGACAGCGGGGACAAAAGGGAGTGTATGTACGAAAGAATGAAAGCGAAATAATCCAACAAACGAATGCGAGAAGAATAGAAAGGCCGGGTGCGTGGTAAGCGGAGAACAATCAATGCCTGCATCCACGCACGCGACCGCAAGAAAAGGGAGATTAAACGGCTATGATGAAAGAAGATGTGGGGTCTGGAAGTTGAACTGGCCCACTTTCGGCGAAACGATCTCAAACTGGGTCGCGTCGAAGCTGAATCGCACATCGTCCGACGACCTAGGACTTGCCAGCGCAACATTGCCATCCGGGCTCGACGAAGGCCCCATGGCAGACACCGGCGTGTGTATCGCCTCCGTCGACGCGAGAGAAGAGTCCGTCGAAGACGACGGGGCTGGCTTCCGGCGAATTGAGTTTGTCCGCACGGGCTGCTCCTGCGTCCGCTCGTCCCCATTCGCAACCTGCACAGTCGTGATCGACGCGCGCGACTGCCGGCTTATTCGATATTCGGCGGGAAGCTCAGGCACAGAAGGTGAGTTCTCACTCGCCGAGGCCACGCTTGCACGCATCATGCTCCCCGCAACATCCAGGATGCTTGGGCGTCGGCGTCTCGTATCAGGTCTATCTGTGCTCTGTCGCCGTTCGCCAGCCCCATCCGGGTTTCCGTTGATACTGCTCGAAGAGTTGCTTTTCCACTTCAATATCGATTTCCTTACCGACCGTTTCTTCTCCGTCACAGGAGTGGGCGCACCGGTTTGGTAAGGAGCCATACCATATTGCTCTTGAGGCGAGCCTGCACGGTGAACCGGATATTTGGAATCCTGGTCGAAGTAGAACGGATCCAAGCCCGAATCAGGCCTCGATGACTTCCCACCTCTTGCTGGATAAGACTGTGATGGCGCAGCCTGCAGGTTGACGCTTCGCACAGACGCCTGCGATGTCCGCCCTGACGGCATTGGCGGGGGTGCCTGCGAGAAAGTATACGACGGTGATGGTGCTCTCGACGACTCGTATTCTGTGTCGTGCAGAGATGCAGCGGAGCTCGGCGGCCGTGAAAGAAGGATAGAAGGATCAGGACTAGGCATCGTCGAGATCGACGACTTGTTCGTCTTCCTCCAAAGCTTCTTGATACTCTTCATTGACACAAGCGTCGAGCGGTTGCTCGTTGCCTTCAAGTTCGCATTTGCAGCTGCCTCTTCGAGCACTGAATCTGCCGAGAAACGGCTGGAAGGTGTCTTTGACGGTGGGCGTTCGTACGGATCACCACTATCTGGCTGGCCCCGCTGAGCTAGGGAGGAGGTGCGCTCAGGAGGCATATAACTAGAGTTTGTACCTTCTGCGCCCTGAGCTACAGAAGACGGAAACCGGCCAAATGGATCCGGCGAAAGAGGCAAAACTGGGGAATCCGACGCCTCGCCAGCTCTACGTGACAGCGACGGTGGAAGGTTCATTGATCCCGGATAGACGGCTGCTTCTTCCTCGAACTGCTTTGATCGGGCTTGTGACTCTGAGATGCTACTCAAAGTAGATGACACAGACAAATTGGAGGTTTTTCGCTTTTGCCTGGTCGAATCATCCGTTTTTCCATTAAGCACAACCTTCGGGGGTGAGTTGGTGAGTCTTTTGCCCTTTGCTCTTGGCGACTGAGTAACAGGCGATAGTGGGGTTTCTTCACCACGATTGACTATGGTCGCGAATGGTACAGCAGGCCAAGCTGACTGCAGTGACTCGCGTGCTTCAGAGTTATAGTGCCTTTTACAAAAATTATCGCGTAAATACAGATAGCTTAATTTTATTAAGAAGGACATACCCTTCTGACGAAGAATTGTTTCTAGCACCTGGTTGGTCAACACCCCTAAAGCTGTCCGCAATGGGACTGGGAGTGCCAACGAGCACAGGCTGCCTGAAGGAGGGCGGACTCGCCTTCACGTCGTCCTCTACCATCTCTCTGCTGGGCTGTACGGGTTGTAGTTGCTGTATTGTAGGAACTTGTCGCTTTGATCCTCGGTGTGAAGCGTCTAGTCTGTCCCGCCTGGGCGAAAAGCGTGGACCCTGAGAGGAAGACGGAGCAAAATCCGTAGTGCCGGGAGGTGCGGATCGCATGCTGGAATTGCTAGGGAACTCTTCCGGTGCAAGCTCAATTGTTTTAAGCTCCCGAGGTGAGAACTGCGCAAGATTCTGCAATGAAGAATCATGAATATCTGGGAACCGAAAGCCATTAGAACCACGACTTACTCGCTCAAGAATATCGAGCTGCTCACGCATCTTGAGCTGACTAACACGAGTTTCGTCAGGATCAAACTGAATGCAAATCAGTGGCAGAACAAAGAGATCAAAGGTTAAGCACCCACGTCTGCACTTAAATCCAAGTCAAGCTCGATATCGTCAAAGATACCCGCTACACGCTTTTCCTTAAACTTCTCATCCTCGAAGGTTACTATAGAGTTGTCCTGAGAAAGGTAGGCTAAATGCGAGTCATCCTGAGCGTCCTCAAAGCCAGCGGTATACGGACCAGGAGTTGGGGTAGCGACATTCAGCTCTATCCCAGCAGCTCCGCGAGGTGCCAAAGTCAATGGAGGGGGTGCTTGCTTGCGATTGCTTTGAGGTGTGTTATTAGCAAGGCTGCCATTCCTCGATGACTGCGGTGTGCCAGGTATGCCCACAGCAAGCTTCGGCTGCTTGCGAGCATTCCACAGAGCTCGGACTTCCTCAGTGTCTGAACCACCCATGGCAGGATCTGTCAAGTCGCCATTAGGTGCTGACAGCGCAGCGCCATCGAGAGCTAAATCACCATTATTCCTCCTAAGAGGACGCGAGGACTGCAAGTCAGACCATGCCTCTGCATCTGAACCGAATACGTCGGAAAGGGGGTCACGACGTGCTGGTGATACGCGAGCTGTGAGTTCAGCCTCAACATCTGAGTGATCTGGTGTGTCCGTGAGAGGAGCGTAGTCCCCCTGATCCTCCTCCTCTGTCGAAGGATCTGAAGGACTGCTCTGAGACTTCTTGTCATTGATAGTAATCCGTAGAGGCAGCTTTCCTTTAGCCTCAACAGCTTTCTTCTTCCGACGTAGCATGTCACGACGTGAACGTGACCAAGTATCATACCAGGTGCCCACTCGTCGATCGACGTCAAATTCAACCTTGGCGAGGACAGGCATCAAAGATGGGCTGCCGAGTCCGGGTAACAACCTCGGGTCCAAGTCAAGAGAGGATGTCGCAGGTGTATCGTTAGATTCTGTTGGGGAGTTTGTAGACGAATGTGAGGTATCGGAGTTCTGTGCGGAAGAGGGGTGAACTTGCGAGAGGGACGAAGGGCCAGCTGTAGAAGTGGCAGGGGAGGATGGCGAAGGAGTTGGGTACATTCCTGCTCCATTCAGACGGGGAGATGAATCGAGTTGTGATGGCGTTGATAATTTTCGCAGAGGGGATGCTCTACCACCGAGAGCTGGAGAAGACGCACCGCTGCTGAAGCCAAGTCCAACACCACGCATTAATGGTTGTTCATCTGCCACCTTCAAGCACAACCATTTCCAAACTTCATCGCTGATCCGAGGGCCTTTCCCTGTTGTATAGTCAACGCTGTCGCCAACTTCTGCGTCGCCCATGAGATATAGAATCAATCCATGTGCTGTGGGTAGTTGAAACTCTCGCGATATGGCACTGAGCTGGGCTTGCAGTGTCGTGTGGAGAGGAACAAGGGATCCTCGACGAAAAGCTCTGTAGGACTCGGGGTCCAATTTGCTTTCATGAGGTAGATGTTTGGGTGGGACGACATGGATAAGATATCTCGAACTCGAACTCGACGAAGCACGTAAATTTGCTGATAACGGAGTAGCGCTTCTAGGTTCAGGAGTATACCGTTCATCCGCTGGTCTGGCCGACTGTGACCGCTTCAGTTGCGAGGAGAGTGGATTTGATGCTGGAAGCGGCGTGGATACGCCTAACGCATTGGCAAGTTTTGCTAGTTTGTGTGGTGGGAGAGGTGATCGTGGAGACCTTGCCGAGGCTGCGGTCACTGGCAATTTTCTAGGGGAAGCTCCCGCTATCTTTGGCAGATTCGGCGTCGCAGGTGCAGTCAGCGGCGAGACGTACCATTCGTTTGAGGACATGGCGGGCGTGAAGATAGTATACTTCCCCGGTTGCTCTTAGATTGTATAGCGTAGTTGAAGCGCGATTTAGTTGAGTCGGGCCGTGGATGGCATGCTAAAAGTTCCTAAAAGTCGCGTAGAGACCGACGTAAAGACCGTTGTTGGCGTTGCAGACGTGCAGGAGGCGGGTGGGCGCAAAGGAGGGAGCGAGGACTCAAGAGGAAGCGAAAGGGATGCGAGAGGAAGGGGATAAGATGTGTTTTGCGATTTTCGGCTGATGAACTGCTTGTTCCCCTTATTCCCCTTTTCGGAATGCTTTTCTTGACCAGTGCAACACGTGCCTCAGAGTCGATCCCGGCGCCTATCCTATCCCTTCAAATTCACAAATGCTGTACTGTGATTGAGAGCGCTTTTGCACAGATAAATCGTACTCGTATGTTCTCAGTTCTCGGTCGACGCAGCCTGTAATTCTGTCCTAGTAGTTATGAGAGGCCAAGCATTACAAATGCCGCAATTACTGTACCCCGGACACTAAGTAGCACCCATATATATGACGCTCCGGTCTGGCCCTTGTTCTCGGTCTATCTCTTGCTTGGTCGGTGCTCCGGTCAGACATCCTCTTCGGATACTCTCTTAGTATTTCTTATTGCATCCTTGCAATTTGTTTCAAGAGACACTGCATTTCAAATTGTCGGTTGCTGTAGCTCTGGAGAGCTAAAAGTCAATCCCCGACACTTAATCACCGATGTCAAAAGAGTTCATGAGAATATCAGCATTTGCTATCAGAAATCAAATATCAGCTGAATAGTGAGCACGGGATGTCCGGAGATGTCGCTAGTCTTTCTGGTGGCTCATCAGCGCCGAGGGTAGCATCTCCGAGTCCTCTGCTACGCAATAGTAGATCCACATACCGAAGTATTTTTTTGATACTATCTCAGAATAGAATGTTGAGTCGAAACGCATCAAATGATCCTCCGTAAACCATGCTTGGATGACGTCTATTAGTACATTGATTAGCAGCCAAAACTTAGTTCAGAACGCATGTTCAGTTGAGCCTGATCCAACAGAACTGGTGGTCGACGAAGAGCTAACACTCTGTAGTATCCTATCCACGTAGTTTGCTCCGCTCCTAAAGCAATAGGTGAGCGAGAGGTAGCACCGAGTGGCTCAGAGATACATACCATTTTTGGTGTGTCAAGATATCTACTCCGAGCTCGCGTTCCTTCTGCTGAACGAGTTGAATATAGGCTAGCATGCCATCCTCCTTGTAACGGCGGGAAAGCTCAGCTAGGATGTCAAGTCAGTACATGCCCCAGAGCATACGGAGGACAAGACACACCCCATGAGATTGCGTCGCAATGGAGCCCAGCCAACGAAATTAACTGGAGGACAAAGCCTTCTTTCCCAAGGTCCCAAATGAAGTTCTTCAAGTCGGCATCTGAAAAACAGAATTATTTGAGCAAAATTCGGTACAATATCGAAACACGAGATACACACCACTGAAGCCAAACTTGGCCCAGTTGAATGATGGACTGAGATTATAGACAAACCATTTGTCGGGGTACTGTTCCTTAATCTTTCCTGAGAAATATTGAGCGGAGGACAGGTTCGGCGTAGATGTCTCAACCCAGAGAAGGTCTGCATAGGGGGCGAATATTTTAGCTCGTTTAATTGCCGGCTGTAGGCCCAAGTTAGCTATGATGTATGAAAAAGAAAGAAAGAAAGTTTGTCTGTACAAACCTCTACTCCTCCCGTGAAGTGATAATAACCCTCTCTAGTACGAGGCACTGATGACCAGGTTAGACATGATTCGAGGAAGCGAATGTGAATACTTACTGTCCCAGTTCCAGAAGACCTCTTGACCAACAAAATCCTTCGCAATTTCCCGAGCATGTGAGTTTGATTTACCGTCGACAGCAGCAAGATACTGCTTCAGAGTTTCTGACTTATCCTTAATGTTGGAGGATGCATTGATAGCCTTCTCAACAGCTAAAGATATCATCTCTATTATGATCCTTTGAACTCGGCAAAACTCAACAAGCTCACCTTGATTAAACGTGCACATTTCATGTTCGGCCATCCACTTCGTCTCCAGCTTCTCAATTTCCGCGCCTGACGCGCCTTTCATCTCCGCTTCGGCGATTTCGTCCGCGAGGGCGGTTCCAGGCGCGGTCGTCCCGATGATAAACTCGTGATCATTCGCGTCGACCGTGGATGAAATAAGCTTCCCAGATTCAGCATCCGAGCGCGCAATGAGGAGCATAGTCGAATGGAGCATGTCAAGCTGGAAGCGCGAGGCTATAAGGCGGGATACATGTGTGGATGTGGGGACGAGAACTTTTCCGCCAAGGTGACCACACTGGGTGAACAGAATTGTAAATGTGAAAATCCCGTTCTTTAGAACAAATTAATCACCTTCTTTCCACCGTGAAGTTGATCCTCCATGTGGATAGCAGCTGCTCCCTTCAGATACAGGTAAGTTCGCTGGTTCGGATTTATTATCCACAAGACTTACTGATTCAGCAAATAGCTTAACGAGTTTCATGACTGCCGAAAGACCGCCATGTCTGTTTCATTTAAGTCACAAAAAAGCTAGCAGCCAGGTAGATGCCTACCCAGTATCAGCGTCCGCGATGATAGGTCGTAAGTAATCCACATAATGCATCTGAGCGCGCTTCTCCGGAGAGGCGGATAACCGTTCGTCGTAATGTTTCCTGTCATGGAGTTGTTGGGCCCGGAACAGGCGGTGGACCTGGTTCGGTACCGTCGTGTAAGGATAGTCGCTATAAAACATCCATAGTTAACTATCGCATCGTAAAGTAATTAAAATATCAACACTCACCCAAAGTCAGGACCAACTTCATTATTACCGGTCGTAAGCACACTACTGCAAGCCCATCCGCTGACGTACACAACCTCCTGGTTCATCGCCATCTGCGTCATCTGGACAGGATCAATAGCACCCATAGTATGTATAGGTTTCTTTGCCTCCGCCGCTCTGCTCAGCAGCGCATAAAGCTTATCCGCCGTGAAGGTCGACGGCAAAGGCAGAACGGGTAGCGATCCTTGCTTCGAAGCCACATCAGCAACAGAGTAGGGTCGTTTTATACCCTTGAATCGAGGCAGCGAGAAGAATTCCGAGAGTTTGTTGCAGCGAGCTTTGAACTCAGCGGTCTCTCTCTCTAAGGAGGGCGGATCTAGAGGTAGAGGTTCAGGCGTTGAAAATGTAGCACTCGAGCTCGCGGTGGACGAGCTCATCGTCCGCACGCTGTTCAGCACGGCTGGCGTACTGAAGCGAGCTCTTGGGAGATACATCGAGGTAAAGAAAGATGGCCGAAGCCTTCCAGGTGAATGGTCGATGGTCAAGCTTGAGAAGGATGTGTCTGCAACTTCAAACCCGGATGTAACCCGGTCTCCCGGTCACGGGACGTTAGGTCCCAAGTTTTTACGCGTAGGTCCACCTTAGGCAACGGATTTCAGGGTCCAATAGGGCCTCTTAGGGGTAGTTCTTTTTGCAAAAGAATAGACCTAACCATATGAAAGCTCCCGATGTTCGTCCCCCTATTTACCCAAAGAAGTTCGTGAGACTTCGGTAGAATCCCAAAACATTCACGATGTTCGGCATTCAAATTGCCGATGTTTGCGAGACCTTCGTGAACATCCGAAGCCACACGATCTTCGGGTAACATGGTACAAAATATGTAGTATATATGCACAAAATAAATACACTAACAAGAACATCAAAAATGGTAGCTAAATGCTATATTTTCTGAGAAGAACATCTGCAGAATATCTGCAGAACATCTGCGAGAACATCTGCAGAACATCTGCAAATATCTGCGAATATCTGCAGAACATCTGCGAGAACATCTGCAGAACATCTGCGAATATCTGCGAATATCTGCAGAACATCTGCGAATATCTGCGAATATCTGCAGAACATCTGCGAATATCTGCAGAACATCTGCGAATATCTGGGAATATCTGCAGAACATCTGCGAATATCTGGGAATATCTGGGAATATCTGGGAATATCTGCAGAACATCTGCAGAATATCTGCAGAACATCTGCGAATATCTGCGAATATCTGCAGAACATCTGCGAGAACATCTGCAGAATATCTGCGAATATCTGCAGAACATCGAAATCGCAACCTCGGGTTTTGCCTCAGTGGGCTGGCCAATCACAGCACATATAAGTGTATACCGTCTGTTTGCATGATCCATTTACTTATCTACCGCATACAACTAACTATTTCTCCCCCCATTGCATTGTCTTGTTCTATTTAGACCCTAATAGGTGACTACACATGTAATACACTAGTTCAATAAGTAAATTGCTCTTGTAATACTCAGAATCTTGAATAGAGGAGGAATGTATGTATGTGAAACAATACATACTGGATCTGACTGACTCGGAGTCCATAACATAGCTTCTCTACCAAAAGCCCCCACCCCTCAGTAAGTAACATAAGATATATCTATTCAGTTCTTCTTTAACTACATTACTATGCCCTATGGCATTGGATGAGCTACTACCAGGCTTGATATTGAGTTAAGTGTGTCAAACAATATTGTGTACTTCTCGGGCCTGCACCAAAGGCCCGGAGTATCCATCCTTGCAAGCAGTAGTTTCAAGTATATTACTTATGGAGATTAAATACTATTTGTTTATTTCTGTGCTTGTACAGCATGACTACTTATATTTTACAAGGGTTCTTGTAAGTGTATTTGTTTTATGCATATATACCGTAACATAAAGTTCAATATTTTAGACTTTTTGATTGTTTCCTCTGTAACTCAAGAAATAATTGTCGCGTTCAAAAGTTAAATAGATACATGGAAAGGCCTTGATTAGTAGTTTCTGTCGATATAAGTTTCAAATTTCTAAGCAAAGAATTGACGGAGTTATTGATGTCCGAACTGGAGTCTCATTGAGACAGTACCGTGACATTCCGATAATTCGGACAAAATCATAATATATTCATTTCCGCTTCAAATCACTTCGGATTTTTCGCAATGGGAAGGGAGTTATATGTACTTTGTACCAAGAAGGTCTGCTACCTTACTGTCGAAAAGCATGTGGCTTTGGATGTTTGCGGCAACTAGCCGAAGGTCTTGGACAGTCTCACGATCTTCTCTGGTGTATACACGAACATCGGCAATGCCGAACATCGCAGATATTCGCAGATGTTCTGCAGATATTCGCAGATATTCACAGATGTTCTGCAGATATTCGCAGATATTTGCAGATGTTCTGCAGATATTCGCAGATATTCGCAGATGTTCTGCAGATATTCGCAGATATTCGCAGATATTCGCAGATATTCGCAGATGTTCGCAGATGTTCTGCAGATATTCGCAGATATTCGCAGATGTTCTGCAGATGTTCTCGCAGATATTCGCAGATATTCGCAGATGTTCTGCAGATGTTCTCGCAGATGTTCTGCAGATATTCGCAGATATTTGCAGATGTTCTGCAGATGTTCTCGCAGATGTTCTGCAGATATTCTGCAGATGTTCTTCTCAGAAAATATAGCATTTAGCTACCATTTTTGATGTTCTTGTTAGTGTATTTATTTTGTGCATATATACTACATATTTTGTACCATGTTACCCGAAGATCGTGTGGCTTCGGATGTTCACGAAGGTCTCGCAAACATCGGCAATTTGAATGCCGAACATCGTGAATGTTTTGGGATTCTACCGAAGTCTCACGAACTTCTTTGGGTAAATAGGGGGACGAACATCGGGAGCTTTCATATGGTTAGGTCTATTCTTTTGCAAAAAGAACTACCCCTAAGAGGCCCTATTGGACCCTGAAATCCGTTGCCTAAGGTGCGTAGGTCGGAGTCCTCAGTCTCTGGCAGTCTCGGCGTTCACGATGGAGGCGGACGGAAGACCCGAGGGCGAACAAATAGATCCTATATGGACCACCAGTCGAACCTCGAGGCAGATTTATGCACTTGGTGAAGTAGAAAAGGTTTTCATTATTTATTACTTTTGAATATTCCCGGGTTGCTGAAACTTTCTTCAGGACATTGGGCGGCTGCTCGCTCTGGCAGCGACGTCCATTTCTCTGCTCACCTTGCCACAGACCGACCCACCAGGGAGCACACTACCTCAGGGTGAGGAACGGTCTGAACAATTTGTGCTCGATGTTAGCGAGTACTTCGAACGTCTTGATGTAAGCTCAAACTGCTGCGTACTATCGTATGAAACCATACAAACCACACTTCCTTCCAAACATATGTAGCAAATACACATCAACATTCGTTCAACCCTTGCTCACATTCGGCAGTCACGAATCGTACCGTCAGCAATCGATGCTCCGCCAAACAACTTCATTCCACAGCCTTCGGGTGTTGGGACTCCGTCTCTTGACACAGAGAAGCAGGAGAATGGTGATGGGCTCTCGTCATCTTCGCAACCTAAGCGGAGTCAGGATACGACAACGGCCAAGGTAAACGGGTCTACATCCGCAGAACCCAAGCGCGGCTTACAGGAAGAACGTATCAATCGAGATGCATGGCGAGGGATCCTAGATGCGTTGCGAAGGCTCAAGGAGGACAGGGACCTCGGGCTTACATCTCAGATGGAGACGGGCACAGAATAAGATAACTCAGGTTCCGAGCGGTCAAAAGATCTGGTATGTGCATCTGCATCTACTATGTACTCCTTTCTTTCTTAGTCATTTTCCCTCTGCTTTTGAAACACGAGTTTAGCCGTGACTCATGTCCAAATACCCCCCTAGCCCTCCGACCAAAGTTCCTTTCCGTCAAATTTCCATCGCCCTACATATGATTGATCACGTACTCGCCTCCTCCAACGCATCTTCAGCCTGCTGCAACGACTCGTCGCCCTGAAGCTGCGCGTCAGATCTCACCGAAACCTAAATGCGCGCCCGGGTCCGGGGTATCGATTTTGCAAATACGAGCGGGACGGGAAAGCAAACAGCATACCATCAGTCAGCTCTCCGAACATCAGACTCAGATCACAATGAATGAAGACTATAATATCATCGCGGAAGCGGGAAATTTGCCACCGCCACACAACAACGCGCGATGCACGAGGCTTTCATGCGATACCGCGCGCTGGCTAGCGCTTGCGCAAGAGAGTTATGATGCTTAGAGAAGGAGGGGGGCAAAAGTGCAAGGGAAAGGGTAGGAAGATGACGTACAACGAGATCCCTGAGCTCTCCCACTGCCTTGCCCAATCGCGACACCGAATCGTCAATCATCTTCTGCGCTTCCTCGAGCATCCGGTTCTAAACAACGTTTGGTTCACATATCATCGGAATGAAACGAAAGTGTCATGAGACGGGTCCGATAAGCATAAGTATAAGCATAAGCGTTGGGATAGGTCGAGTGGTCAGATTGTGTGTGAAAGGTATAGCGAAATAATAGCTCTACGTACTCCGTTTTTGATGTCCCATTCCTCCGCACCATCTGCGACGAACTTATCGACCTTCAATTTCTGCTGCGTGTGTTCATTCCGGTACATTGTGCTCTCCTTCAGCAGACTGCATTGCATTGAGAAGCAAAGAAAGAAAGCGTGAACATCGCGAGTTATGACGAGTTGGGAGTAGAACGGCCTTCATAAGTTCGGTGCACAGGCTCTGGACTTACCGCTTGACAGACCCAGTCTTGATCTTCAGCTGCCTTTTGATAGCGTTTATATCGCTCATAACGTAATGTTGTGTTGAGAACGAGGTGTGAGCGTGAGTGAATTGGTTTGAGGTTCGCAGTGACAGTTGGAGTTAAGACGAAGGTCAAACTTGGGTCATTATATGCAGTTTTATCTCGATCGGTCACGCTGATTTCAGCGATGCGTTCCAGCAGCTTCAAGTTTCCATCGAAGACAGTGTTTACTATTGAGAGGTCTCTAGAACAACCGTTGAAGTCCTAAAATAAGAAAAAAATTACTTTTTGTTATTACGGGCCAGACTTGGACGGTTGAACCAGCGACAATAGCGACTATCGCTTATGCCTGAGTCATATTTCATTCACACCATTCAAAGCACACCAGTTGTTTGTTTCAGTATATGGCATAGGGTAATTCATCGAGAATCGTGAATGTGGACTACGGCAAACAACAAACTAGTGCTATCTATTCGTCCAACATTTAGGACAAGCCAACCTGGGCTCAACAATGCGGATGTACCGATCGCCGTGATCGACTAGTCGATCACGATCGAAGGGCAAGGGAGGATGAAAAACTAAAACATGGGACTTGTCCCAACAAGAAAGAGAAGGCACAGCCAAGTCTCGGGATGAACAGGCAACGACGCTGGAGTGTGGAACGTAAGATAGAAAAGGGCATCGATCAAAAGGGGTGGGTAATCTGTCGATCGAGTCGTGAGTGAGTTATTGTCGTGTCATGTCGGAAAACGTAAGTCGTAAATAATATTGAACCAATAAAAAGTGCTAGAGGGGGAAACTATAGGTTTCCATGGATCGTCAAGGGCAGTGTGAAGGAATGAGATGCTGTAGAAGCAAGCCTATAGGGAATGCGAATAACCGGTGTGTCGGTAACGCGAAAAGCGGAGCGGGAGTGTAGGCAGGGGCGTGCATCAAGGACCGTCATCGACTGTATGAAAAACAAGAAAGATTACAGCATCGCGAGACATCGCGCCAACTCCTATGAGTGACGACCATGATATCTACAAGCAGAAGCTGCTCTTGCGTCGTGTCGAGAGGCGCCGAGCAACTAGCTCAAAGCCGTATTCCCGGACTCTTGCAGTCCGAATGGCGGAGGGAGGAAGTCGGTGTCGGGTACGCTACGAAATGTGCATGACATTGAGCGAGGGCGACAGGGGAGGGGAGGCGGCACTGCCGTGTGACGATCCGATGAAGTAGCACCTCACGGAGATGCTCCTATTGTACCCCGGAGTGGGATAGGAATGGGTGCGATGCGAGATGCGAGAGCAATGCGATGGTCGATAAAGATGAGAATAAATGAATAGGGTGTGGATGATAGTCGTAAGAGCAACCCTGCACTAGGCAGGATAAGAGTCATTCATAGTTCGTGTTGACGTGTGAAGAGCCGAGTCCACGTCGAGGTGACCGTGAGTGCACCGATCGCACGAAGGACGACGATCAGTCCTTTTCTGTCTGGCCTCTCCGGCGCCCGTCTTCTGAATCCAAGAAATAGATTCAGAAGCCCGGTTGCTGGGATGCAAGGACGGCGCCATGGCGCTCAGCTGTGCTCAGCATGAGTGCCTCGTTGAGCGAGCGCAGACGTTGCGTCTCCATCTCAGCTTGGTTTAGCCTCGTCTGAAGCTGTTGTTGGGTCATCTCGAGATACTTGATATGGGTAGTCGCTGAAGAAGGGATTGGTCAACTGGTTTGCTAAGAGGTAGCTTTGGTACATACCACGGTCCAGAAGAGAAACCTTGGAAGATTTCTGGTTGGAAACCGGCAGAACGTCCTTGAGCCTACGGTAGCCATCGCGGAGCTCGTCTCTGCGGCGCTGCTCAGACTCGATGCGCTGGCGGCGAATCTCCTCGCGGCGCATGTCCGAGTTGGCAGCAGAGGTCGAGGGCGCAAAGTCCTCCTCATCGTCGTCACTGGCAAAGTCGTCCTTGGATGCCCTCCGCTGTTTGCGCTCGCGCTGGCTGGTGCGGGCACCCAAGGGGTTGAAGCGATGCTGGCCTCTGGGCGTGGGAAGGGCGCCATGAATGGACGAAGGCGAACCCGCTCCCACGGTCGAGTTGGAGCGGCTCTTCCGGCCCGCGTTGGACGGCATGCTGTCGGAGGACAGCTCACCGTTGCTCACGAGTGCGGGCTGAATGCTGGCGCCTTCGGGGGGAGTGAATGGGCGAGCAGGCGATCCTGTTGTGAACGAAGCACTGGGCGAGTAGCTGTAGTCCGGAAGACCACCGGTGCCAGTGAGGCTCAAGGAATCAAAGCCCATGTGCGGGGAGGAGCCAGGCACTATTACGAAGAAAAGGTACAGTAAGTATGCTGTGCAAGATAAACGGAAGCAAATGTCGAAAACGTACAAGCGACGCCGTTGACGTTGAAGGGGGAGTGAGGGAACTGGAGGTAGTCGAAGCCGTAGTCATGGGCATATGGGAAGGCCGGGCTCGATGTATCCATGGTGAAGGACGGAGACTTTGGGCGGTCGAGGTGCTCGAAGTGGTGCTGGTCGATATGCGAAGCCATTGAGATGATGAAGACGAGAAGCTGAGAAGAGAAGGCAGAAAAGGAGACTCGTGGAGAACGTTAAGAAAAGTAGGAATAGAGTGTGGGCGGAGTGTATGCGATCAAGAAGGGCGGATTGGAGGTAAGTAGGGAAGGCGGGCAGAGGGAGAGGGCAGGAGACGGGAGGATGGGGAGAATGAGGAATTTGGTTCCGTCGAGGGTGGATTTATAGGAGCTGGATGGCCAGGGTGGTCTCTGAGATTCGATCGGAGATTACAAGGCGGCGATGGTCCAGCTGATACGGTATATTAGATCCCAATAAGGCAACTTATACCCAGCTCTCTGGTGCCTGTCCTTCTGCTATTGAGCCATGGCCATCCTCTCCATTCTCCTCCATCAACCTCTGCTCTCGCCACCACGTCCCTTCGCACATCGGCCTATGCTCCATTCCTGCGAGAGCAGCCAACGTAGACCACCGTCCAGAATACAAAGTGCTTTGGCTCTATGGGTCCACGCTTGGCCCCGTTTCAAGCCTTCACATGGCATTTCCGCGAAATGAAAGTCATCACCAAGGCCATCACCGGTTCACGATACTTCGTACCAGCGCACATTAATTATTAAATCTGTTCCATGCATAAAGCCCTTGCTCTTCGCATCGCACCGGTTTCCGATTGCAAAAGAAGCAAGATCCGTCGATGTCGTCCCTAATCCATACAGTCTTGCCCTTAAACCCTCCTTTTCTCCTACGCATAGGCCCATACAAATAAACTCAGATGCCTCGAGGCACTTCTTTCCCCTCTTTGTCCTTGCTCTCCTCAATATTCTCCCATCTCCATCAGCATCAATCCCGCAGTAAGGGCTTTCATTATTTCGCTCTCGGCGTCTTTCCACTTCTGGGATCGTGCTATGGCGCCCTTCCCGCTTATTACTCTGGAGCAGTTAGACAACTCATTCGTAGCCGCGTGCTATCGGCTTCCTAATGATAGTAAAACAAACGAAGCTAGCAAATAGCAATATAGTCCACAGCTCGGTGCGTAAACGCCGATTACAACATAATATAAAATCCAAAACAGAACTTATTCGTAAAAACAATCGTTAGTTCGTAAAAGTCATCAAAAAGTGTCATCATCGATGTGTCGTTAGTGGCCTCGCCAAGGGTGCATAATAATGAGAAGGTGGATAGCGGAGCGAACTTATTATCCTTCGGCCACAGTTCCATTGCATTCAATGAGCCAGGTCGAGCTCATGAATTGTAATACCCTGACAGAAGAATTCCCGATGTCAATCGATTGCACCGGAATTTCGGACATGAAAGGAGGAATCCTCCGATGCGAATTGTACGTACCCCCGAAGAATGGGCCCTTCATCTCCCTGTAGTGTTCTAAACGTTTGGAGAACCTCCAATTCAAGAATAGCATGTACATCTGTCCGAACATGGTGAGTGACAATATACGGACTATCTGCGTATTGTTTGGCCACCACCAAGTACATACCTGGAAAACCAGATCGACCAGCAGACCGCCAATGAAAGCAGCGTATAAGCTGGAGAAGCCAGATGCACAGAATCCGGAAGGAAAAGAAGTCCCATTGTCGTAGCCGGAGGTGACGGAGTCCGTCCAAAGCTGACCTCCATTTTCACATTCCCAAGCAATGTTGTCCTTCCTAAAACACCGTAAGGTTAGCATCGATGTGAAGTCACAGAGGCGCATCGGAACTGGAAGCCGCACACCGAAGGACTTAGAGTGACTCTGCGGATTCTTTTACTCACCCTCTCTGGAGTTCTACGATCATGATGATGGCCCGCACAGCGCTTAGAACGACAACGAATGGCCATATGAACTTGCAAACTCTTGTCCAGATGTAAGAGCGCTGGAAGACGGTGGAAGAAGGGGATAGAGAATGTCCGCGGCACCGGTGCGAAGCAATGAGTCAGTTTTGCGAGTAGATCGGCTATTGTGCATCAGTCTACACATAGCAATAGCCTAGGACTTACGTTCGAAAGGGCAAGGATATTGATCGCCGCTGCGGCAGCAACTGCCAGTCCGATGCCACCATAGATCTGCCTACATTCAAGAGATAGACAAAAAGCGAATCAGTTTCCCATGCACTATCGCTGAGCGGGAGCAGAAACGCACCATTCTGGGTAGACGAAGTACAGGTACTGACCGTACCTGAGGAGAAAGATCCCCCCTGCTATGCTATAGAGCTGTGCGATGGACCAACTTAGATTCTCGCTAGTTTTGTCATTGCTGTGCGGCATATAAACTTACCACAATGATCACTCCCCATGCTATGGCACCATGGCGCTACGCCCATGATATGAAGCATCAGAGAACTATATTCACCCATATTGCACCGGGCGGCCGAGGAGAAAGTTGCGTACCAGAGGCAGGAGGAGCAGACAGTTGTCACACCTGGTAAGAAAGTAAGGACATAAGAAAACCCTTGTGAAAAACACGATCATCGGCCGACGTACCACATGATTTGAGAGCTGATCTGAGAAAAGCTTCTTCGGAGTATTCAAGGCAGAGCGTAGATAGATGAGATAGAAAGATATAGACTTTCGGGTATCGCTTCGTCGCAGGTTACAATGAAAAGAATGAAAAGGCGCGTCCTGGAATACAGAGAAAATAGGTCGTTAAGAGAGAGGAGAGAAGCTGTCAGGACTCCGTTGAGAGCTAAGTCGCTGACTATCGCAGCTCTACGTGGTGGACGAGAGCAAGTCGTGCAGCGAAGCAGGCCCCTGTCCTGTGCGAACGTTGGCCATCTGGCGCATATGCGAAATGCGCTAACTGCTAATGCGGTCATAGCGTGACGGATTATCGCAGTCACAACTAGGTACGGCGGTGTCACATATCACAACCTTCTAATTTAGGGTACCTGGGAGCGGTAGCCTCTTGCTCGCTGAAGGAAGTCTCTTCTTGACTTCAACCTGCTCTTCCTCAACCTCCTATCCCGCACAACGCGTGTTCTACTCGTGGCCACAAAGATCTGCTATAAATATACTCAGACAAATACCTTCTGATAACTTGAAGGGTCTTTCTGATGTGCCTTCATCGCCCTCGCCGAGAATGTCTTCGTGAACTTTGCCACTAGGACGGAAAGCGAGCGTCGCGGGACTATTCATCTGCGAGGGGGAACCCTCTTCTTCCCTTATTCGTATCCTTGGTCAGTCGGAATGTACAAGGCGATATCTTCGATATTTAATATAAGACGGCGCCCACACAAACAAGGTTTTCTGCCATCTGGATGTTTCTAATGATAGGCGGCAACACCCGGATCACAGGCAACAAGCGACATCCTGAGTTGACATTTCGAATGGCTTTTCTTTGGCTTGCATTTCCTGGTGCGAGAAAGAATCTCTGATTGTTGCCCTTAATTCTACGAGAAGGCCTTCCGCTACCTCTCTGGACTTGTCATCAAGACAGGAGTAGAACACGTACGTGCTGGGACTCCTCGGAATTATATCGCACGGCTCAGCTTCTAGCATGTCTACCATTTAATAGAAAGGAAAGAATATTCCTTGGCTCACATAGAGGGCTTCTAACGGTCGACAATGGGCCACTGTGTTGATTCGGCTGTGTGTTAATACGGCCCAAAGCTTGGCTGCAAACACTAGTTCACCGTATCGGCGGATCAATTCTTCGGACAGAGGGAAACGGCGAGTACACCACTCTTCTTCGGACGTTCCATGAGATGCGCGCGTCCGCATGCTACAATACGGTGTGTATGCAATGTATTCTGAATAACCGACGCTCACTATACCCGACGAGTGGCATTCAGTCGTAGAGAAATAGCTGATACACGAGGTCTTAACACTTGGTGCGGGGTATCTCTTTCACAAGCCCTAACTCCCCCTTGCAACCAAACGCCCCTTTGCCCTTCTCATGTCATTTGAATCCCCTCTCCTCCAACGGGGACTCGTGTTTTGCTCCTTCGCGGCTTGTGCTGATGAGGACAACGTTTTTGTAGCCAATCGGACGGATAAGCACTTCTACCTTCATTCGCGAGGCCACGGACTCAGTCAATTGGCGGCAAAGTACGATCTACTCAAACATAAGTTCTAGAACTCTCGTAGGTCGATCCCACAAAGTTTGGTTCCCGAAGCTATTTGGTATGTCCTCGTTTAACAAGCATTCCCTTCGACCAATTTTCTGTTAATCTTGAGAAGGGATTGAGAGGGGGGAAGACGGCGAAGCCTCATGTCCAGGTCTCTGATATTGTGTTATTGCTCGCTTTCACTCGCGAGCAAATGCAGCCGACCAGACTTGCCTCCCATTCTTCATCTTGACTCCCCCCTCAACAAATTTGGTGTGTCCCCATCCATAAAACACCTGTTCATGACGTTCACTCTTTGATGACCATCCGCAGACAGCGGTCAGTGGAGGATCCGACGGAACTTCCGCTGCCTTGCCCCCTTACCCACTTCGTCTCATTTGCGCGCAAAACCCAGAGCATATTGAACCTTAGAACATCTGGTTAGGAGGCCCAGGTTTAATTCACCGCTCTTCACTCTTCCTTCATCTGCTACGATGGCAATCGCAGCATCTCCGTAAGATTTATCGCATTTTGTTGCAGCTCTCATTTACCCCCTGTTCTGTCCTTCGGGTATCGTGCCCGGCTAACTTTTCTTTTCGGGGGAGAGATACGACGACCTTGCTAATTTTTCCTTCTGCAGTCGAAAGATGCCCATCGTGACCTCTGGTATCTATCTAACTACCCATCGATAACGGCGACGCGTCTTCTACTTCTTCCACCGACCGTTTTCTTTATCTCTGCGCTGTCTACCCCTCTGGCCCTTTCACCTAATCACCAGTGTGACCATTGAAGTCGATGTCTTCTGCATCTCGGAGCCTCTACGCCGGACATCGGATGGCGCGTCCGAGCCCTTTCCTTCGGTTGATCCATCCTCTTCACGAGACCGCTTTTCTCGGCTCTGTCTGAAAAGTCACAGAGAAACTTTAAAGCTTGCGCTCTTTAAAGCCTCCAATGCTCCGTTACTGTCCCATTTGTCAGCGAGGGATTTCGTTACCTCTTGCTCCGTGGAGTATCAGGAGGTCCGAGCTTAGTGAACTGTCGCAGATGGATTTTGATGTTTGTGCAAAACTTCATATTTTCGTTCACACCTGACCAGATTGTTGATATCCCGTCAGATTTCATTCCATTTCAGAAACATACTGAGAAATCCATGGCTCCGCGTCACAAGCTTGACTTCGAAACGTACCTCGTTCCATTCTATCGAAGATGATTGTTTCAAAAACCTTCGTTAAGGAGTTGACTATGCTTATCCGTCACAGGTCTTTACTCTTTGCCCATTTACTACAAAATAGAGAAAGAGTGGAAAGCGACACCCCAATATTCTCTTGCTTATCTCGCTGTGCTCAGTGATGGGGTCTGACGGATTAACTGCCTCGTGCTGTCTGGGCTTTGTCGACATGTGTCCTTCTGGATCTTACAGTATTTTCAGTTTCCGTTTCTGGGAGCATTCTATCGATTCAATCGAGACCCTCCTTCATTTGCCAGGTCGATAAACAAAGAGGGTCTGAGATACAACACAATGAAGGACACAACTACATTTTATTGTGAAACGACGAACGAGACTACTCTCACTACATAATGTACAGCTGTCCTTGGTCTGATTGGCTTGTTTGGCGACTTTCGGTCCATTGATTTGATCCGTCTCCAAACGTTCACCTCGAATTGAGGAGTACTCTTCTCCGTCCGTCCTCCACTTGAGGCCCCAAAGGTCGATAAGGTAGATTTGGAGATGTCGCCAGCCAACTTCATCTTCTGAGAGAAGCATGGAGAATGGGAGTTTTGGTTGTGCGATGTCACTTCTTCAGCGAAAACAAAATTAACATGATATGTCCTTCGTCTTGGGGCGCTCTCGGCATGCTGTGTGTGTGTATTTGTCGTAAGAATGATCTGTTCGTTCGTAGTCTGGGAGTCGTGTCCTTCGTTATTTGCGGATGGAAAGGAGGTGCTTGCATACTGGTACAAGGAAGACTGCCATGCCCGTTGGCCGATGGTCGAGAGGAACGAGATGGATGATCTTGAGAATTTGCGATAAAATGAGAAATCAAGTACAATGATCGCCGATGCAATTGACGGCGAAAGCGATGGATGATTTAGGGTGATAGTAGGCCAGCGGGACATAGCAAAGGCAGACAAGGTGCTGAGTAGAAGCAGTACAAAAGACTGTCGCCGATAGGAGAAGCGATGCATTTATGGGAATTGACTCCGCGAAATTCGACAGTGGAAGCCGGGATTTTGACGAAGTCGACAAGATTGTCAAGGTGTGCAATTAGTTGGACCTCGGAATTGCAGACTTTCCTGTCCCCCTACCAAGAGGGACCACGATTTCGCCGGTAACTGAATGGCAGAAAGCCCCAAAAGCTCCAGGCTTGGGGAATTTCGTGACTGGAAAATGCGATAGTCGGGGCCAAATGCGATTTAAGACTGGTCCCATAAAACAAGAAGCACCAGCCTTCAACAACAACAAAAAACAGAGAACAATAGATGGACGAGAGATAGTGGATGAGATATATGGAGGAAAACAAGAAATGAGAGTCAATGACGTATCACGAAAAGAGAAAGCGTATAAATAGCAGAAACAAGCTGCAGAACCGCCAAAAATCGCACTTGAATGAATTCGGTTGAAGAGGAGCCTCAGTTGTAACCTCCGTCTGAGCCAGAGCCACTCGAATCCTCGTTAGGATGATCTCCAACGACAGGAAGAAGGTCATGCGCAGAAGATAGTTGTTGCTGTTGTTGGGGTTGAAGATGTTGAACTCCTTCAGGGGGCGGTGATAATGGTCGATCCATTGGATGGACAAGCGACATGGGCTGCAGGCCCATGCCTCCTCCGATTTCAGGCGTAGTACTGCCCACGCTGAGTGATATTTTCTCGTTTAATGAACGAAGTCTTTGAACTTCGCTTTCAAGTGCAGCGAGACGAGTCTGCATCTGACGCGTTTGTTTGTCAAGCTGAATAATGTAGTTCGTCGCTATTAACAAAATGTATACATTAACATCGTTCCCCCCAGCACCAAGCGCCAGTGCAGATCTAAATGCGTACCTCGTTCGAGTAATGAGACTTTGCTGCTCTTCTGATTTGAAACAGGAAGCACATCCTTGAGTCTGGCATAGCCATCCCTTAGCTCATCCCGGCGCCTCTGTTCAGCCTCTATGCGCTGTCTGCGCGTTGCCTCTTTCCGGCTGTGGGCAATCTCTTGCACTACGGACATCATATTGGAATGATCGTCTTCGTCGGAGTCTACGGAGCGGCCGCGTCCTCGGCGGTGTGAGGAACCAGACGGAGAAGGAGTCGGGTTGTAACGGAGAGGATTCCTGTGAACAAGACTGTTGCCTCGGGAAGAGGATGGAGAAGTGGTACCGCTGCTATTCCTCGAGATGTAAATGCCGTCGGCGGACGTATCGGAGCCAGAAATTGGAGGAGACAAAGGGTCGTACTGACTCGGAGAATGCGGGGGAGGCGACGATGCGCCAGAAAGAGGCAAATTTAGGTTGGTTGGAGAAGAGGGTGGGTAAACTGGGTTAGGGTACTGGTGGTTGGGCATGAGGTTCAGGGAACGAAACTGAAGAGCTTGCTGCAGCTCGCCAGCAGACATTTGGCCTAGAGAACAGTGAAGAGATCAGCGAGATGAGCAGAGGGTGAACACGAGGATATGGATCAACCCACGAGGCGGAGGCGCGGCCGGCACGACTTCGTAATTAGCCATCTGGTGGGGGAAAGGAATAGCATAGGCAGGATCGGCAGCTTCTTGAGGATGATAAAAACCGTATTGTGCTTGTGCAAGACCCGGGTCATGCTGCATGTCGATGTGCTCCTGCTGGTGCGGGTGCTGCTGATGATGATGATGCTGGTCCATTCGAGTCGTCTATGAAGACAGAAGAGAGGAAGGAGAATTGATATGGCAGGTAGGGGGATTGGGGTAAGTGCCTTTTGAACTCGTTGCAGTCGTCGCGGTCGTCGCGGTCGTAGGCGTCGTCGTCGCTGAGGACGGTGGGGAGAAGTGAAGAAAGAGGTGGAAAGAGAGAGAGGGAAAGGGCAGACCAGCAATCTCTCAACACGAGGCAGTCAACTCCTCCTCCTCCTCTGCTCTGTATATAAATAAATTCCCATTTCTTTGTTTGGCAAACAGACATGTCCTTCTATTTTCGGCCGCGTCACGCGTCATACGTAACCACAATATACCTTTTTCTCCTATTATTGGCCATTTAGCTCTTCAATCAGCTCTCAATGGCCCCATGCGCATTTACTTCCTCTTCTTGTCTTATTGCAATCCACATCTCATTCATCCAATTGCAATCTGTGCTTATTGGGTCTCTTCCTACAACAAATAGTCTCTCTAATACGCATACATACAATACCTAGGCTTTCGACCGACAAGCACGGCCATCCGCCTAATACTTCTTTCCGTTTACCTGCTTTCTCCACTTCATCAGAGCATCAGGTTCACTCGTAGTAGTCGTCCCTGCGTCGGTGTCGACCTCCATGGCTCTCCTCCCGGTCTTCGAGATTCAGTCGTTCGGCGCCAAACGTTTCATCGTTCCCTCCATACGGCCTGCCGCCATATCCGCCATCATACGACTCGCTGACTTCGTCGGGCTCCTCACGCTTCTCATGTTTCTTATGATGCTTTTTGTGGCGATGTTCTTCGTTTTCCCCAGAGAATTCATTGCCACCCCCATACTCCCCGCGGCCCTGTTCAGTGTTGCACATCGCCTCCTGACGAGAATTCGTTATTCTCAAATCCGCCTCCGCCGTATACTGGCTGCTGGTATGACGGCTGATACCCGGTCCGGGCCGAAGATTCGTACGTGTTCACCGGCTCCTCATCATGGCGTCGACGGCCATGGTGTTCTTGCCTTTCATCACCGCCCGCAAAAGAGCTGTCGTACGACGGTGCTTGAGCCTGGTGTCCATAGCTGTAGTCGTTCTGAGTTTCATTGCGCCGCCGCGAATAGGAGTCTCCGTCTCCATAGTCGTTTTCACCGCGGTCATAAGAGCCGGTCTCGCCGCCGTACTGATTCTGGCTACTACGGCTGCCATAGTCTATTCGTGCACGGATCAGCGTTCTGCCGTCCGTCATTCCATCTGTCTTGTGAACTCACTATTATCATATTCTTGAGCTTGGCGGCCGCTCTGATTATCTACATCCCGGTTGTAATAACCGGTATCACCTCCACCGTAACCCTGGTGCGCTATGAAAGAACAAAAATCAGATAATCGCATACAAACTGGCCAACAAAGCAAGCTGACAGTCCTCGTCCTTATAATGGCGCCCACTGCCTTCGTGTTTCTTCTCGTGTCTATTTTCATCGTTGGGCCGGAAGAACGACTCGGCATTAGCAGAGTTATTTGACCTAACTTCCTCACTGACACCTATCGGAACAAGATCTAATCAACCCAAGGCCGTCCTGTACTTCACATTTGCACCTACCACCGTATGCGATACCCTGCTGTTGATTGTATCGCCGCCCTTGATTTGTCTCCAAATTCTGTTGGGGCTCATAGCCACCTTGAGAGCCATAGTTCGTATTTGATCCGTAACCGGAAACAGGCTCGGAATACGATGCACCGCTCGCATTACCTTCTGACCCTAAGCGTTTGTTTTTACCGTTCCGCACACTCTCCTGTATTTGCCATGAGGCAACATAAAAGAAGTTAATATATGCGCGCCCATGTTCAAATGCGGGTGTTTGTGACCGACCTTAGTAAGGGCTTGGATTGTTTGGCGACCTTCGTCCTCTCCGAGACCCCCAAGCCAGCGTTCCAGCTGGTCCATCATAATTCTCTGAATCTGTGATCTCCCTGTCGCATAGTAAGGATGATGGAATGCCTCGAGTATCTACAAAATGCGTCAGAACGCATCAGTCAGAAAATAGATGGATTTACTTCATCAATAATTCTTCGGGGGTCGTCGTCATTGAACCATGCCTGAAATGCAACCTCAATGAGCCTCGACTAAATGGAAGGCAAAACTCCTGTCTTACTTTGACAATGAGGTTCACAGTGTGTTCGACGACCAATTTTGCGATTTTCCCTGCCGGTTCATTGAGGATAAGACCAAAGTGATCTTTCGACAACAGGCTATGGGAAGGGTCGGAAGCATCAGGATCGTCGAAGACCTGTTATTGTTTAACCGGGGCTCAAGTACAACAAAATAACTTGAATCTTACAGCATACTGATCATCAGAATCGATTACTGCCTTGCTCCCTTCCCCGAGCACTCCAGTGGCCTGCTTAAGGATCGGCTATGACAAGACACATCAGTTACGGCTATATCTTACTTCTGATACGCATCACGTACTGTAAGCCATGGTGCCAGAACAGTATACACATCTATTGCATATAGCTCAGTGAGCATCCTTGGCCTGCGAGTAGACTCGGAAACATACAGGCATTCAGAGCGTTAGTCAGCTGGTCAATGAGATCCTCTAAGCCAGGAATCATCTGGATCTTCGTCGTTATGTCTCTGAAAATTCCATCCCGCCACTTCAGAACAGCGAAGAGTTGCTCTTGGACTTCCTTTGGTGCGACCGTATCCGGGTCGAAATTATAGGCCTTGTTCTTGATGTCTTCTGCTTGTTGTGCATCGTCGTCTCCACTGCCGCCAAGAGGCAATTTCTTGAAGATACGCAGCAATCCATCTAGGGAAGAGTCCGAGTTTCCGGCCTGGCAACCAAGTTAAGCTCCGAAGAGTCGGTGTATGACATTTCATACGCACATCATCCATCTTAGCATACAGGTCGGTGACACTGGCTTCGCTCAAGTGACTAGCAAAATATTGAGTTACGTGAAATGAGTTACGTGAAAAGTAGAGCAATAATTGTAACGCGTACTCAGTTGCCTCCCCCATCAATGAATGTATGAAGTCAGCACTCCCAAATGTTCCAGTAATAAGAGGAGGAGCTGGTCCATTCGGGGTATTGACAATCACTGTGCCCACGGTTAGATACACTACGCACGCAATGACCAGGTACGTACCGTTGTCTCCTACATGACAGAACACTTCTTCATGACCCAGTCTCCTTAACGCGAGTTCACACCAGTTGCTGTGAGCTAACAAATCCTCCATTGTATGCAAGCCAGTTCCTAAAAGTCTATACGCTTCCCATAGATCTGCGTTTTCCCTTCCGCGAGCTCTGCGGCCATGATTGATACATTTCTCGAAAGTACGACGGATGTGCGCTGTTGAGGTATCCCAGCCTTCGTTTTCGGTCGCAATGTATTTCTATAAAACAGTAAGTATGCGATGTCATAATCGTTTCTTCAAATTGATTGACAGCTGCTCACCTTCATACCAGTCCTCTCATCGATTTCGAGTTCTCTTGGGTCGACCGGTGGGCGCAACTTCGGATGAAATTGTCGAGCATCTCCTTCCTTCTCGGCATATCCTCTACGACGTGAGTTAGCATATATGGGTCTTTCTATAACAAAATGTGTAAGTACTTAGGATTATCGATGTGCTCCTTTAAGAGCATTGGAGAAAAGTCAGCAACTAGAAAGCTTCGCTGAGTCAAGTTCTGCATACCACCGGAAGGTAGACACCCAGTCTATCAGCAGTCACTTCAAATTCCTCAGTGGCGAATCCAAATGTCTATGAAATGACCATCATGAGGGCTTGTTTGTTAGTAAATTAGAAAGGTATATACCATGAATCCCAGGATGGAGATGATCATGACGATTGTATCCGGAGATAGTTTGCTCAATCCGGCTATGTCCATTGCCTACACAATCGGAGAACAAGTCGGATAGATGATCAACCGCATGAAAGACATGTCAAAATACCTGAGAGTAGTCACGCAGCCAATTTCCCTGTAGTATCATGGTCAAGAATTCCACCAATTATTAGGCACAAAGCTGAACGCACAAAGTAGACTCGCTTGACGTCCATCTTACTGAACTTCGATCCTCCTTTCGCCGCATTGAACACGGAGCTCGCAAAGCCCAACAAACCGCTTCCACCCGCCGCAACTCCAGCGGTCTTCGCCAGTTCCTCAAGTATGCTTTCGATGTCACCATGCCTGAATGCCTTGCCTATTCAATGGGTTAATAAATTGCATACAGCCGTGCCACAAGTTTACCTTCAAGGTATGCGAAGTCAGGAATATCTCCCGCACCAAACGCGTGTACGCTCGGTGCAAGGATAACAAGAACAGTGAGTACAAGGAACAAAGTAGTGATTGAATGCATATATTCGTCAGATGATGGTGGTCAGAGGTAGAGAGGTTAGGGTCATAGGGGAGACCCAGGCTAGATCCGATTACTATCATCATGCCATGCCTTGCCAAGACCACGACGTAGTTCTAATGACGAACTTGAAAGACAGGACATCCGTGTCGGCATCCGTGCGCAGTCGTAGACACATTGGTCCTGTACAGGTTGTAGCAAACATGCTCATCGACGTATCTTCCTTCACTTGGTGAAGATATGCACAGTCGAACATAATCAGGTCGAAACTAATTCCGAGTCGGTTCAAGTTGCGTAGTACTATTGCGCGATCACGTGTCAGTGGGAGTAGAGGTACGATTATTTTAATATTTATACTTCAAAGTCTACGAAAGCAAGGAAAAAAAAAACGAAAAATGCAGGTGAAGATTAGTTTACTAAACTACAGTGAATCATATGGTAAAGTCGTCCGCATCTTCACTAAGTCTACCATCGTCGCATTCACAGGAATTGTGCATCCGTACTGCTTTGCAAGATTTAAGAGGTAGCCGTTCAGAAATTCAATTTCCGTCGATTTGTTGCCTTTCTTTAAGTCTGCAAGCATAGACGAGGTATTGCCTGCTGTGATTCGGGCCACACGCTTGCACTCGTCGACAAGCTTGGGTGCAGTCAGTTCCGGAGGGATGTTTACTTCCGAGCGTTTTGTACCCGGCCCCGCGTTCGCAACCAGTTCCCTCTTGAACACTTCCGCGGCTTCATGGCAAATGCGCTGTGTCAGACGGTTTGCAGCAGGGTCCTCATAAAGCTCCCCATTCTGGCAACCGAGAATGGCGGTGAGCGGGTTTACAACGCAATTGACGACAAGTTTCTGGCGAAGGACAATCTCCAGCTTCTCGAATGGTACCCATAACGCTTGCAAGTCCGTAAGTCCTTGCAAAACCGCGACCGTATTCCGCAAGGATCGGTAACGAGATATTTCGGCGTCGTCCGCCGGTCTGGCAATATCATCCAGGCTGAGTTGCGCTTTTCCGCCTCGTCTTCTGATTTGACCGTCATCGCTCTCCTCGCCCTCGTAGTAGGTCTTTTCAAAATCTCGCTCTCCGTTTGGGATGATTCCAAAATGCATCTGGCCGATTCCAGCATGTACGACGTGGAACGGGGGTCTTTTGAGCCATACTCCATGAGTATTTGATACAAGAATGAAGTTCGGTCGTTTCTCCTTCGTGAAAATATTCTGGATGAGATGTTGGTGTACCCCAAGATTTCCGTTTTGCAGCAAAACGATAGTGCTTTCCGGAGACAGTCGATGTTCAACCTGTCTGATCGCAGCGAGCGTGGATTGGGCTTTGCATGCCACAATAAGCGACTCGATCGGCTCTCCCCCTCTTCCAGCCATAATCTCTTTTCCCCATGGGATCTCAATCGCCTTCCGTGCATCCCGTGATGGTAAAATGAGCGTATCTCCTGACCCCTTTGACAACGCACTGTCCGTTTCGATCTCTTTCCGTCGATTTTGCAAGTCGTACACGCCTGCGAGCGTTGACTCTGTGTCGAAGCCAGAAACGGAGGATACGACACCTTGGTACTCGATGTGGATGGGATTGTCGTGCATGCGCTTGGCGAGTTGCGGGTTCTTGAACATGAGGGAGATTGCATGTTTTGGAGAGATGGTCCTGCGAAGGTGGAAGGCGAAAAGCTGCCCAACGGGTCCCAAGCCGAGGACATGAAATCGCATGTCCTTGTCCAGTCCAGTCGAGGTTGCATGGACGTCAAAATCTGCGCTGGAGTTCAAGTCAACGAGAAGCTGAGTTGGCACAGACTAGCTACGCACACGACCCCCAATGTTGATGGGAAGCAGCCAGCACTATCTCAATTGAATAGTCAGGAGTGCATTGAGACCTTCAGTGTTTTCGTTCGTTGAGCAACCTTCACGCTTGAGGCCAAAAAAATGGCTGTGACAACGCGAGCAAATTTAGAAGTGTTATAATGTTATGTAATTATGTCACGGAATGACAGTCACGCAACATTGCCACAATTCTCCGGCCGGGCGTCTCCGAGGCTGAAAGTGCAGCCAAGCGCTGGAGAGGAAATGGGAGTTGTATCAGAAAGAGTGCTCTTGGTCTTCGTCTAAGAAGATTCGCCAGCGGAGCAACGGTCGACCTTTCTCTTCTTCGCGGCCCGACGTGGTCCGTCCCTGCTACAAATATTTCAGAAGGTCGAGTTATCGATTGACCCCTCTTCCTTCCTCCCACCAAGTCAACTGCGCTCAAGCATCAAGAACAATGGCCTCTGTCGTCTTGAAGAGAACTGGCACTAAGGTTCTTTGATGCTCTTCCTTATAAGATTTTTGTTCACCAATCATGTATGTAGATGCCTCTCGTAGGGTGAGACACCTCTCAAGGTTTACGCCGCATATAGCCTAATATCGCCAATTATTCTTCATTCATCAAAGCTTCGGCCTATGGAAGGTAATGCTCCTCAGGCTACATTTTTGCACTCAGACCTTTACAAACGCTACTTTAGGTCACAAAGTCGACCTGTGCAGAAGTGAGCATCGGAGAGCCGGACGCCTTACATAAATCGGACTGAGCGCTTGTTTAGACCGTATACAATGCTATCAAGGCTGGCTACCGCCTTCTCGATGGCGCAGGAGACTATGGAAATGAAAAGGAGGCTGGTGAGGGTGTTGCAAAGGCCATCAAAGATGGTCTCGTGAAGCGAGAGGACCTATGTAAGTGACGTCAAACACGTTCAGACTAACTCAGGCTGTAGTCTAATCTTTAATGATCTACAGTTATTACGTCCAAGGTGAGTTAAAGATACATTGTATAGACTTATCTAAACAGTACTGCTATAGCTGTGGAATACATTCCATGCCCATGATCACGTACGCTGTTCCGTTGCAATGTCGTTAACGAATAGCATCTGATGGCATGTACTATAGGTCAAAGCATTGGCAAAGCACCAGCTGAATCTTTGGGGAATTGACTATTTCGATCTCTTCCTCGTCCACTTCCCAATTGCCTTGCAATACGTCGATCCCAGTCATCGCTATCCACCGGAATGGTTCGGCGATGATGGGAAAACAGTGTACCTTCGTGAGTTCGGGACAACCTGGATAAATGCATTTACATAATAACGATCGACGCAGAGAACACTCCGCTACAGGAGACTTGGAAAGCTATGGAGGAGCTTGTGGACGAGGGTTCGGCGAAGAACATAGGTCTAAGGTAGGAATTTTAGTTGCAGCAGGGACGGTGTTTATCTAAACGCAAGCTATAGCAACACCCAGGGCTCTTTGATTCTTGATGTCTTACGCTACGCCCGCATTGAGCCCCAGGTTCTGCAGGTCGAGCTTCATCCTTACCTTTCTCAAGAGGGTCTTGTCAAACTAGCAAAGACCCTCGGAATTGCTGTCACGGCGTACTCCTCGTTTGGCCCCCAAAGCTACGTGGAACTTGGAATGGATAAAGGGGTTGGAAGCCTTTTGAACCACGATGCAGTTGCTGCGATTGCCTCACAGCATGGAAAGAGTAAGTCCCTAATATAGTCATTTTTATGAGAGAAAATTTTGACTCCATTTCCGCAGCGCCTGCGCAAGTCCTCCTTCGGTGGGCAACTCAGAGAGGCATTGCCGTTATCCCAAAAAGTAATAGCCATGAACGTCTTGTGGCCAATCTGGACTGCTGCTCTTTCAACCTCTCTGAGGCTGAGTTGAAGGAGTTAAACTCACTGAATATCAACCTCCGCGTAAGACATCGACTTGATAATTGTTCAAAGAGCTGGATCTAACCTGTGCTTTGTAGCTTAACGATCCCGCTGACATCGACCCCCGATTGGCTATTTTCGCATGAAGAGAAAGAGAGGAAAGTATTGATGTAGGATGTATGTATTTTCTGTGTAACAGCATAACAAACATGTGTTTTCCAAGCTGGATAGTTTGTGCTCAGAAATGCGAGTCATTTTCGAAGAGAGGGCCGCAGTGATTGAAGGTTTAGCATGGACACTGGAGCGCTGCGCTTCATCATTACCGCAGCGTCGGAGTTTGAACCTACTGGCATATATAAGGCATATCTTGAACCCGCAGCCAAATTAGACGCTGTGCATACTTCCCAGAGCTCGTCAACAACGATGGCTCCTACACCGTTCAAGTTCACGAAATCCGGTCGTGAAACCAGGCGTTTTACATTCCCCAATCCACCGACATGGCTGTCACTCGAGACACGCATTTCATCACTGTTCGACATACCTGCTGGGAAAGTTGCGGTGTCGTACGAAGACCATGATGGGGACATGGTTACAATGAGTTCCCAGGAGGAGTTGGGGGACTACTTTGCGAACTTCCACAAAGCGAGTGAGCCAGTGAAGCTCACGGTTATCGACTTGCGCGAGCTCCGGGCTGCTCGCGGAGAGGCGGCCGGAAATGCCGAGGATCTGAGGGATAGCTCGGCCGCAGGCGGTTTCCCCCCTTTGGGTGAAACTATGTTCATCGAAGTCGACGACGACTGGCAGCGCTTGCCCGGAATGCCTCTCTTTGGTATGGGTTTAGGAGAAAGGACACCCGAAGAACTCCCCCATGCGTTTGTTGAAGTTGTTGATAGCGACGTGTCGGGGTCGAAGAAGACTAGTCAGCGCTCTATCTCGGACCTATCAAGTCTCTCCTCTTTGAACCAACATCGACCTGTAGACAAAGGGAAGGCGAAGGCTGCGGATACGGCAACAAATCAAACTCAGGCCACCTCCGAAGCCTCGATTGTCGAGAACGACCAACCGTTGAAGCATCCGGTCCATGTTTATGACGTTTCTGATGCCGCCGGACTGTCCCCCCGCGCCGATCCTTTGGTGATGCAGTCGCCGATGTTTGGCCAGTCTAGTCTCCCATCGGGTAAGCATTTACGTCTGTTTATAGTACAAAGCCGTATTTTATTGACCAGCAGGTGCAGGAATGCCAAGGAACTCCGTGTTCGGTGGTGGAAATGATGACTTACTTGCTCCCATAGGTGTCTCGTCTCCTCGCGCTGACTCGGAGCAAAGCAAGCCGTTGCCCAGGACTCCGAATTCTCAACGTGATTCATTCCACCCGTTGTCGACGCTCTCTACTCAGACGACTCCGCGGCAGCTTCACGCAAATGAACTTCCACCCCCTCCTTCGGAATCAACAGCAGGCGCAAGAGCTGCTGGATTCGCTCCGACATCCTCACCTTCCTTTGTGAATGATGTTGCTGGCCTTCTTGAGGGACTCACTGCAGCTGTTGCGTCTCACCCAGAGCTGTCCGAGGGACTGCGGAATCTCGTAAAGAAGACCGTTGATGGGACATATTTTGAGGCGGAGCGCGAGAGGGTCGTTAATGCTGCCGAGAACGTCCGTCTGGCTGCTGAGCAGACGTCTGAACGTATTGCTCTTGCGGCTGGGAATATGGCTACTTATTCTGAACAAGAAGCGGGGAGACGTATTGCCAGAGCACTCTCGGATGTATTCAAGGTCATCGGAGAAATAAGCAGCGGTTTCGGTAACCTTCCTGGCCCACCGCAGACACCGACTCAAAGGGGGCCACCGCGTGCGCGGGAGCCTCCAGTACGGTCGCCCACTGGACCGCCACAGCATTTCTTCCCTCCACCACCGACAAGAGGACACACAATGCCGGGAGGCTGGCCAGGTTTCGGTGGACCTCCTCCTCCTGGATTTCTACCGCAAGGACAGTTTTTAGGTCACCCTGGAAACTTTCCCCATCACTTCGGACATCCCCATGCGCCCCCTCCACCCCCGCCTCCACGATCCTCTGCACCGTTCGGACCCATACCACCTTCGTCTGATGTGCCTGCGACCAGTCCTTCTCACAGGACAGTTGGCCCCTGGGAGTCAGGTCGGGTAGGCAGCCATCCGTCTCAGCGTAGTGGCCCCTGGTCTTCGAGATATGATCAATATATGCCCCCTTACTTCGCGGGGTATCCGTTCGACTACTACACGGAGCCATATCACAACCGTCCAGATAATCAACGACCAGACATTCACGAAACCAAAGCACAGTTAGAGGCAGCTAAAGCAGTGTACAAAGCTGAAAAGGAACGTTTTAAGCAAGAAAAAGAGGAGAGACGAAAGTTACGCCAAGAGGTCGCCCAGAAGCGTGCGGAGGAGGGCAAAAAGCCTCGAGAGTGAGATTGACTCATATTTTCATCTCTTGACGCTGTTCTGACGCATTTATCACGCCTTTCTTCCACAGTGGTGAGCGTGAAGAGACTATTGTCGCTCGCATTGCTCTCCCTAGTCCTTCGAAAGGTCCCGGACGCTATGCCGAAGTTGTTAGTGTACCCACTCAACACTCAAGGCAACCCGGCCCTTCGAATACAGGTGTAGTACCAGCGCCTATTCCACCTCTACCTCAACCTGTGGCCCGCCCTCCTCCTGTCAGCTCTCATGGAGGGGGTATGTCAAGTCTACTAGAGCGGATCATGGCTCGCCTCGCCGACGTAAGCTCCTATATGTCTCTTATTTACGTGGTGCCAATTCCTCTCTAGATGGGAATCACTACCTATACCCACCCGGACATGGTGAACACGCTGAACGAGATTGTTACACCGAATGGCGAACCGACCAAAGACAGTGAGGAAGACATCATCGCAAAGTTAGTCGCGACGTTGAACATTAGAGGAAGCCCCTCTCCTCGCCCGTCCGGGTCAAGGCTTCCGTAACTGCTGCTTCCATCCTACTTTTCCGGTGTTTCAAAAACATTGATTTCCTTATTTATGCCCTTCGCTTAAGTACTTGAATCTGTTGTATCTCGAAAGTAGCTGTAACTGTGTCTTAAGAATTTTATTTTTTATTTTTCTTGTTATATCGCTTCATAGTCATGAAACAATCTTTCAGGGAGGATGCCACTGCCGACTCGGATTGTGCCGGGTGATCGACGCTGTACAAACCATTCGCAAACAATGTCCTCCGGAGTCCGGACTCACCGCCAACTTTATCTCTGGTTCTTTCGAATCTCATGCCATGACCCAGAAAGATGGTCAGATAAATTATTCTCTCTTCCTTGGCTAGACATTTGATTGAAGCAGGCTCGCAATATAATCGCAGTGCAAGTGGACGCTGTTTAAGCTGTACTTGGTAGGCTTACCAGATATAGACTACAAAAGGCTGAGACGATCCTTCCGGCCAACGGGAAATATGAGAGCCCATGATGTCGAGGCTCAGGGGAAAAGATTGAAAAATTTATTTCTTCCTAGCAACTTTGACTTCCATGAAGTGTAGGTGCTTGTTCTCTAATTTAATTTTTGCGTCCACTGTGGGTCCACCACCGCTCAGTCGGGGGAGGTCTAAATAATTCAGCTTTGGCGTTTGTCCTTTGCTCGTGTGTCATGTGGAAGTGGCTCGACAGGCCTCGCGCCTTTTTATCGTGATGCCATCGTACTATTTTCGACCACTAAACCCCTCTTCTCTGCAAAGCTCTCGAATACGAGGAGGTCTGATACTATCGTAGGTGTTTGATCGCTATTGCCTGAGGTGGTCAGTGTGCTGACAATTCTACTCAGTCTTTCGTCTCCACGCAGGCACCATGCAGGACATGAACTGCGATGAAGCATCCTTGAAGGATGCATTTACTCAACATGGCGAGGAGCACTCTATGGTGCCCAAGGTGTCCGCAGAGCTCTGTGAGCAGGCTGTCATTGCGGACGACGAGATGCCAGACGTCCAAGAAGTGGTATATGCGGAGGACGAGGGGTCATTGCGAGCTGTGGACAATATGGGAAGGGAATTAGCCGCAGCACTTCCAACTCAAGATTTTCAAGGTTTTCCCGTCAACAATCTTCCTCTCGAGGTTCTTCAGCATATTTTCTCGTGGTGTATTGCGGGGTTTGATCCTATCGGCGTAGTTCGAGGGCGCAATGCTATAACGTCCGTCTGTAGTCTCTGGCGCGATGCAATAAGAGGTTCCCCGGAACTATGGACCTTTATTCCAGTAATCGGACCGGGTCCTTTCGATCCCGCATTCGCTTGCGCTAAGCGTTCGAAGGCCTTGCCTCTCAAAATTCATATCGATCAGCGGGATCCGTACTGGAATGGTGACGAGAAGAGTTATTCGTTTGGACCAAACGACATGACAAGCCTTTTGGATGGTTTCAGCAGATACTATGCAAGAATAGAAGAGCTGCATGTTATCGTTGACACCTGGACCGTTATGCAGTCGGCATTGTCATGGCTGCATACGCATCCAGCTCCTCCAATGCTCAAGCGGTTGGAACTTCGACGGCATGGTCCGCAGTATGTTATTATCGAAGGTCCTCCCCCAGCAGGCCTCGCCGTTCCAGGCATGACGCTTTTTGGAGGATCAATGCCGCCTATGCTAAAGCACGTCAACTTTTCTGGGGTACACGTAAATTGGGATAATACGGCTCTGGAAGGACTTCATCACCTTTCCCTACGGAAATTGGCAGTCGAACTTGCGCCTTCTCTTCCTGCATTCCGATCGATATTGCAGAGATCTCCCTGCTTAGAGAATCTCTTACTCCTTGACGCAAGTCCGGTCATGATGGAGGGACAAGAAGCTTTCGAGGGATTACCTCCCATAAAGCTTGACTACTTGACAGATTTATCAGTCGGAAGGTTGACTCTGGAGCATGCGATATATGTCTTTAGTCAGATAAATGCGCCTAATCTTCGGAGGCTTACCTTAAGCGCATTCAACTCTGACGACTATGGTCCTCTTTTCAAGAAGATCACTGGTGCCTTTCCCGCACTCACCGTCCTCTTTGTCGAGAACTTCGAGACTGAGGATCAGGCATCGATGTATGAATTCCTAAAGTCGATCCCGAATCTCCGATACCTGAAAATAGGCGGTTTGGCAGTAGAGTTCTTCCAGGCTCTCTGCTCGTACGTACCCGTGCCTGCCAAGGGCAACAATCTCGGACAGGGTGCTGAGGAACAGTGGTGGCCCATTTGTCCGTATTTAGAGACGGTGGAGTTCACCGATGTCGAGTTCGATGTTCTACAATGGTTCCATGATTACCGGAGTGGTATGGGTGCACCCTTGCAACAACTGTTTATCTCATATCGTCTTCTCCCAAAGCTGAAGCAGGCCGATTTGCGATGGCTGGTTGACCTTGGATCTAACGTAGTGAGGCTGGTACCAAACGGGTCCGTGCCGTACAATGATCCCAAATATTTGTCTTGAAGACCTCCAAGGTCATTAACTATATCCCATACAATATATCAACAATAATTAGCAGTTTAATAACAACCAGAAATATACTTATCTATACATTTTTTATGCTTGAAGTAGTTTTCCGCTTCATATTCCTTCAAAGATAGTACGGAAGCTATCTTGAGCCTAACTTCAAGAAGTTGCCGGCAATTGCCGGTATTGAATTTTTTTCCGCAGATGTCAAAGAATCTCATCTTCGCGAAGCTGCCTCATGACTGTTTTGCTTGGATCAAGGCCGCAGCAGCAACATCGACGCGAACCACAGTGGAAGATGACAGAGAATGGGGCTAAACCCGTAAAATCTAGGAAGGGGAAGGGGAAGGAGAATATCGATGAAGGTGTTCAAACGTTCACAAGCAAGAGTGCAGTCACTCCCCTCGTCGCAGAAACACTTCAGAAGAAAGGGTCGAAACTAGACGACCATGACACACCGTGGTCATGGACAACACTTGCAGATGGCTCAGTGAGCGCACGTCCCGCTGTCTTCACAGTGGATGGAAAGTGAGCTGGAATACATTGAATAGTTTTCATCTTAGACCGACTGACTCGTTGCAAAGCTACTTCTTCTCGGTTGTCGGCACGTCGGTCAGGATATACTCTGTCGCAACGGGCAAAGTCGTATCTACGCTTTCCTCCACATCTGTTAGCAGCTCAAGCTCGAGGCTAGCGAGGGGCGACGGACATACCGACACAATTACCGCAACCATCGTCAACCCCGAAAATCCATTTCAGCTTCTTACTGCATCGTTAGATGGGACAATCAAAATTTGGGACTACCTAGATGCAGTCCTTCTTCAGACCATACATGTTGGCAGACCAATCTCCCATATGTGTGCTCATGAGAAGTTCAAAGGACATGTTTTTGTCGCGCTTCTTACGAAGCAAGGCACTGGGCAAAACAATTGTAAGAAGGTTATCTACTCTCCTGTGCATGAAGATCACTGAAAGAATATTTAAAGCTTCTTTCGATAGAGGAAATACGTTAATTTATCGTGTTTCGCTAAAACCGAAGGAGAAGAAAACTTCAAAAGCTCCTAGGTCTTCGGAGGTTATTAGTGTCGGAAAAAGCAGAGCTGCCGTGGGCATGTCCATTTCCCCCAGTGGTTCTTGGTTGGTGGTTATCGCTGGACACAAAGCTTATGTTGCAATGACATTGTCGCTTGAGTCAGGATTCACCAAATTTGTTTCCCCTGAACGATTAACTTGCCTTGCGTTCCATCCCTCGGAGGATTACTTCGCAACCGGCGACGAGCAAGGCCAAATCCGACTGTGGTATTGTCTCAATAACCAATTGTCATTCAAAACGGCAGGAGGTGAGAAAAGAGCTCAAACCACGACTATGCATTGGCACGCGCATGCGGTGTCCTCACTTTCGTTCACGCCGAATGGTGCTTACCTACTTAGTGGCGGAGAAGAAAGTGTGCTAGTCATCTGGCAGCTACAGACTGGGAAGAGAGAATATGTTCCCCGCCTCGGTTCACCTATCCTTCAGGTTTCGGTTCGAAGTAATAGCACGGACGGGGAGGAATATCTTGTTGGTTTATCAGACGGAAGTTACATTTTCATTGATGCCGGAACCTTGTCCGTTAGTCGGACCATCTCTCGGTTAAAACTTGGTGAGTACTGACTATATGACTATATCATTTTTCTGTAGGTAGTTCAACTAAGTCTTATATTTCAGATCCCAAGGGGATAGTAGGAAGACCAACAAACCTCCACGTTCCTCTAGCCATTCATGAAAAGTCATCAACTCTGATCCTACCTGCTCCACATCCATCATCCCTGCAAATATACTCTCCCAATACATCGTCTCTTCTTGCAGAGCTCGAAGTTTCACCGTCAAATCGCATATCGCGAAAGGACCAAAAACCGATAGAAGCCTCTCACATTGAATTTGCCGTCGTGAGCTCTACAGGTGAATGGTTGGCAACTATAGATAAGAGGGACAATGATGAAGAGTTCACTGAGGAAGTGTATCTGAAAATCTGGCACTGGGAATCGTCAAAATGGGTACTCAGCACTAGAATAGACCGTCCACACGCTTCGCATGCCGTTACAGCGATAGGATTCTCTCCTGTGCAGGGTGAACAAGGGGCAATCCTGATGACTGCCGGTTTGGATAAACAGGTGAAAACCTGGTGTTTACGGTCTTTTGATGAAAAGAAAGGGAGAAATGATGGTACAAAAAGATCTCACTCATTTTTATTAGCCGTTCTACTGACATATTATCCAGGTTTCTGGACCGCGAGATCTAGCTTCTCGTTTCAGGAGACGATACCAGTAGATGCGCGTTGGTCTCCAGATGGTTCTCTACTCGCCGTATGTTTCGATCGTCAGGTTGCACTCTACGACCCTCATACGAACTCATTGCTCGACTGCTTGGTCACACCTGACGCAAAACACACCTCGTTTATCAACTTCATTGGACGTAGTGGTCGTCACTTGCTTGTATCAGGTAGAAATAATGCTGCGCTGTGGGATCTTGTTAGTCGAACAGGTAAGTCTGGGTATTTATCTTCATTTCCCCCCTTCAACTCATCGGTAATTTATCCAAGTTTCCTGGCATTTGCATTCTTCCTTGGAAATCACTCAGGTGGTGGCTCATCCGACGGACGACATATTTGCTGTGGTTGTACAACCATTCGCCGAAGACGAGACTTTACGAATATCGAAGGTGATGCTTCTCCGACCGGAGTCATCGGAGCCTTTCGAGACTCAATCTCTTCCTTTCCGATTTCGTGCCATGTCCTGGTATAGCTCAGATAAGGGTAGTCGTACTCTATTGGGGATCACATATTCCTGGAACGTTGTCCTATGCGGAGACAAACCAGACCTGACAATGGAATTCGATGACATCCCTCGTGAGATCACCGAAGGCTCAATATTGCCGAAACGCACACTCTTCCAAGACATCTTTGGCCAGTCGGCATTCCTTGACACATCTGTCTCTAATAACAAAGCTAGAGCCCTGGCAACTGCGACAAGGATTGAGGATCGCGGAGGTCGTTCGTCTGTCTCAGTGTTCGACACTCCAGCCTATTTAGCACCCCCTCTTGAATCACTCTTCTCAACGATCATGGACGACTTCCTATCTACGACTGTCGACCAAGACATACCTCCTGGCGAAACGATCAACGAAGAAGGGGAGGAAGAGGATGCAATGATAGTTGATGCTGACTCGCCGCCTTCAATCGCGCTAAATCGTGATGTTGGCGACGATGAAATCAAGAGACTTACTACGCTCTTCAGAGCACAAACCATTCAAAGTTCGTGGTCCGAACTCTCCGATCCTTGGCGTGTGTTGTACTCACATTTTACTAGATACTCCAGATATAGGAAATGCGATGAACGGGATGGTCAAAATACCGAATGGATCTGCGAGTACGCCTCGACCTTCGACATCATTACATCAAAATGGCATTAGGAAGGCCACTGCTCATGGTGGCGCTTCGTCTGTCACGCATTCTCCTGCCCCTTCGTCGCCAACAACCGTGGGCAAAAAAAGAAAGAAAAGTACTGCTTAAGCTGAAATGTTTTCTGTTTTCCTCTATTATAGCTGGGCTTCTGACACCTTTGTTATTCTGCGTGATCTCATCACTGTCTGTCGGCTCTGCTTTTCACACATGACACATTTACGCACTCCATTGTAGAAGACTCGCTACACAAAAAGACTATACAAGTACTTTCCCATATTATATTATTATAGCTGAAAGGCATTGTTGTTTCATCTGCACCAAAGTAATGGCAACTTCAAGTTCATCTGGACTGTATAGATTGGATGACATTGAAGGACGGAGGACGAAAGGCAGCGGTGTTGAATCACGAATTTTAAGACGACTTCGTCGAAGGGTCTTCCGTTGAGGCAAGGTTTTTATATCAGAGTGTATGCGATTGCTGGCATAATTTGCTCTGTCCTTGTCACAAGCCCATTCGAGCGATATCAGAGGTACTGTCTTGCTCTTTGAAAGCGTTTCACTTGTCGATAGGTCGATCTGGTCGGAGCTGAGTTTACTACTATCTGGTGAAGATGGGAGAAGTGACCAAAGGGGCGATGCAAGTTCTCTTGAAGTTGCAGATACTGGTGATCTGCTAAGCGCTTTCAAGTTATTGTCTACATTCTTGAAGCGTTTGAATTGCGGTCGTTTGCCGGTCGACATATCGGTTGGCGAAAGCTTTGTCGACGGTCGCCGTTTGTTCTGAAACCATACTGAGACTACCTTCAAGTTTCTGACGAGGTTGGATTTTACGAGGTTGAATATTAACAGGCCGAATCACGAGCATCATTGATTTATAGTACTTACAGACCCAGCTGTGTTGCAAGCTCCCGCCGTTTTAACAAGTCCGGGTATTTATCGAGCGAGGCAGCCCTTTCGAGCAGGCTCTGTTGTTCGACAGTCAATTTTCTTCTGAGCTTTCTAGGAATGTTCTCGACCGGAGACATTTGCATTCGGAAATTGCTAATGTCGCCCACATCTACTTCAGTATGAGGGTCCCCAGAATTAAAACCTTCCTTTGCGGAGACGCAGTCGTTCGGTGCATCAATCACGGAAGATTTGTCGGTACGTGTGTAATCGTCTCTATTCTCTGCAGTATGTTTCATAGCAGAAGACAGAGACCCCAGTGAAGACCTAGTTGACCGTTTAGGAGGAAGCATTTAGATATCCACTGCCAGTGGAGCCGAGAAATCGTAGACCAAGATGACACTGTGCTGAGAAGATCAAAACCAACGAGAGGCTCGCCTTTTAACTCGTCGAGTGAATGATTGCTGGCTGGATAGAGCGGCGGGCAGTCGGTCAGCCCTAACACCTGAAACAGGGTAAAGATAAGTTGATCGATGGAGGCCGTTTGGGCTGACAGGTTGGCAAGCAAATCAACTAATCAAACACGTATGGTATAATGGTCGAAAAGGAAGGCTGAGAGTACAGAAGAACACAAAACAGCGATATCTAAGCAGTTAACCCCAATGCTTTCCGCGCTTGGGGAACGAACAGTGCCTTTCCTTTAGCCATTGGGACTACTGTGTCGCCGAACGTCAGACCCCACAACTTAGCAAGGAATCCAGCGCCCTTAGTCTATAAATTAACTTGGTTGAGTTGCGGTGAAGTAAGCATACGTGGTTTCTTACCTTTCCGTTCGTAATGAAGATCGCCTCAAATGTACCACCGTACGTCTTCTTCGGTTCGGACCCAGAGATCAGATTTAGAATATTCGCCACAACAACAGCCACATGCCCGGGAATCTTGGCGAGAGTCTTCTGTTCTTTGAATGACAAGATGTCCCCGGCCGCAAATATATCGGAGTGTTGCGCTAGCTGCAGGGTAGGAGTAATCCGTACATAGCCATGTTCATCTAGTGTATTCTCGCCCAGAGCGCTCAAGATCGCAGTGTTCGGACGTCCGCCTCTTGTAGGAACCTATGTCACGATGCATTCAGCCTCAGCGATGGGAGTCACACTCAACTGAAGGCTCACAAAGAGGTCTGCAGTAATTGTCTTGCCTTTCACTGTCGTAGCGGTCCCTGTCATGTCCGGAGGGAGTTGATCTATGCGATCATTGAAGATGAAATCAATGTCTCTAGAGCGCCAACGCTTTTCGACATCCTTTCTGAAGCTATCAGGATAAACGTCATTCAGCGGAAGAGCCTCAGCCTGGACTATGCTAATTTTCTTGCTCTGCAAAGGACATTAGTGTATTTCTACCGGCATGAATGGAACCGACATCGTACCGGGAAAAAGTCACGAAGTTCGCCTGCGAGCTCTAAATAACAATGAAAGTTGCAAGTGGGTTTTTATTAGAATTTTGTGAACGTACCAAGGCCTACAGCTCCGGCGCCAATGATAACGATACTTTGAGCCTTTTGGAATTTCGCACGCCAGTCTCTGATAGAAGTGAGGAATTCTTCTGTACTTTCGGCAATGTTCGCAAGCGGCCCTTCCCAAATGCTACCAGTGGCCACGACGAGGTACCTGTATTTTATCTCCTCGCCACTCTGAAGAACAACCTTTCCACCAGCACTGGATGATTCAATGCGCGTCGCAGTCCCAATTTTCAGCGTTCCGAAACCATTGACAAAGAGATGATCGTAAGGAATCACTGCGGTATCCTCCAGTTTATCCTCCGATGAAGCAGCCATCCGCAGCATGGCAGGCATGTGGACATAATGGTCGCGAGAGGTGACGAGGATGAGGTTATACGTTGAACTGACTTTCGGTAACTTGGCAGATAGTTCGCGGGCGATGGCTGCCCCAGCACCACCACCTCCAAGAATGACAACGTTCTCCTTCGACATCGGTGAGGCAGTGCTCAAGGGGAATGAGTTGAGGGGTGTATAGGAAGGTATGTGGACTAGGAAAATTAATTGCCATCATTCTAATTTATACCCGGTCAGGTTTAGTCGTGCTTCAAGTTGAATGCTGGTGAGGCTGCACCAGCCACGAATCACGATGTCGGTGACATGAACTCGCTTATTCAATGTATTGCTAATCCTTTCCTTTTCAGGGGCAGGCTAAGGAACCATAAATATAAAGGCCGTTTGTCGACCGCACTCCTCCTTGTTTCAATCGAGTCCGACTCGGAGCTTATGGATTCTTCCCACTCTTGCCAAGTTCAACAGCATTAAATGAGAATCTGAGATAAGGTTCTATCATTTCGTATGTATCACTTGTCCCGAATGGAAGGGTTCAGCCATGATGTACAGTGAAAGTGCTGACTTGAGGCCTAGACATTAAAGCCATAGGCCTTGCGCGTCGTGCTAACGAATAGATCGTTTGACTTCAGCGCACGGACAACCATGTCACCCAATATTATACCCCACAGCAAGCCCACATATAGGATACCACCTCTCTTGCCGTTCGTAATCCCAATAAGCTCGAATGTACCCTTGTACAGGTCCACGGGGTCATTTCCTTTCAAAAGCGCTAGTATATTTGGTACAATCGTCGCCACGTGGCCTGCGACCTTCGCGAGTTGCTTCTGCTCCTTGAACGACAAGATGTCACCGGCAGCGAAGATGTCCGGATGCCCCTCAACTTGCAGTGTCTGTAGCACCTTTACCCGGTCTTCTTTATCCAGTACATCCCCTCCCAGAGAATTCAAATATTGTGTGTTGGGGCGGGGACCTCGGGCCAGAATCTATTTCGAAGGAAACATGAAGACTTCGTCATTTACCACCCCTGACTGACGTATGTTACTTACTACGAGGTCAGCATCCACCTGCTTTCCTTTCGAGGTTTGAACACCCACTGCGGTAGCAGCCTTGGTATCATCGACTTTGTCATCAAGAATGAACTGCACTCCGCGAGCCTCCCAGCGTTTGAGGACTTTCTTGCGCAGTTTATGGGGATACGCGCTACTTAGCGGCAGGACACCGGCATGGATGACTGTGACCTTGGTGTTCTGCAAAAAACATCAATGCAAAATAACACGTTCGAGCTATCAAACCGCTTACAGGATAGTAGTCTTTGATCTCTCCGGCAAACTCTGCATAGAAGCATCAATCTACATTGTTTGCTTAAGACAACTTCAATATTTCTGAACTCACCGAGTCCGACCGAACCTGCGCCTACAATCGCCACGTGATTTGCCTTCGCAAATTTGGACCGCCATTGCTTCACGTAGTCCAGCACATCTGCGTACGCGTCTGGGAATGCCAATGGGCCCTCGAAGGAGCTTCCAGTCGCGAGAACCAAAACTTTATATGACACTTGCTCGCCGCTTTCCAAAGTGACAGAACCACCAGTACCCAGTTCTCCGTCATCCTCGATTCCGACAACTTTGCCTATCTTCACTTCGACTCTTCCGGTGAACATTTCAGATAGGGGGAGCGCTGCTCTTTCTTCCAGGTGGCCGTCATCTGTAACAACCATCCGGATAAGTGAGGGCATGACAAAATGGCGGCCTCCTGGTGATATGAGGACGATATTGTGGTTGGAGCTGTCAACCCTCGAAGAGAGTTGTGAGGCGAGCAAGACACCAGCACCCCCAGAGCCAACAATGACGATATTCTCCTTCACCATCTATGAAGTGTGTAGAAGGTAGGCGATACTATAGAATGATCCGACGAGGCAATATGGGAAGTCTTGAGCTAAGATATGACGACTCTCACCTCACTCGGTTTATTTAATATCAAATCAAGAGCAACTGCGAATCTCTGTTCCGACATCGGTACATATGTATTGCGTCTCGTCGTGGCTGAGATGAGATGTTCGGACGCATGTGCATTTCCATAATATCTGCTGACATTGACTTTGTAAGATATATAGACTCAAGTGCATAGAAGCTTAAGCAACTCCTCTACTTCTCCAATTCCTCTTCGGTTACCTTCTACCATTTATCAGGGGGAAAAATGCCAATGCGATCGGCATATGAAGTCTACGGGAGAACTACTCTAGGAAGTCACATTCTCTGACGAATGGCGTGCGGCCGCCGATCTCAAGCTGTGCACCCTTGTGATTAGTCACACTATTTTGGACTTGCTGAACCAATGTAAGCATAGTATCTTTTCTGTTCTTACCATTGACATTCTCCCTCATTTGTAAAGCCTTTTTGCTGTTTGTATGATTTTGTTCACTATGTGATGATTGGACATCGCCTATCATTGCTATACCAAATATCCATGCTTCGTTTTGCTTATCAAACACTTGATTGATGGCATTATCTTTACAAGGTCAACCCTTCGCCCATGCAGTGAATTACTACGTCTGAACAACACATTTGGCTCCAAGATCCTCATGGCACGCATAAAGACCCTTCGCCCCCGTAATGCCCGCTACCCTACGCACAGCCAACCTGACAGATTTAAAATGTACCGAACTTACAGATAATAAGCTCATCATAGCTCGTGGTCTATTAATCTGCGTAACTCTTGCTCGACTTGACAGTACATGTCAGACTGCACTATCAAGGAAGTCACTGCGGCTGACATAGGCCCCCCCTTCACTGATCCAGCCGCCGCCTTCATAACATGGCCGCGTCAATATCGTTCGTATGCGAGTCACAGAGGCTTTAACACAGAGCTGGCTCGCATCGCTCAGTCAGAGGTTCTTCAGCATCCAGTTCACAAAGTCGAGCTGAAGGTACAGACAACAACCCTTCAGCCTTTCTCGAAGCCCGGGGAAAAGGGTAACGAGGATCGATACACTGTTCAGTTCTGGGAGCTTCCATCTGGTACATGGACGTTTGCCGCTGTCTTCGATGGTTAGTATCAAACTGAATGGCTCATACTGATACATACCCTAACATCGTTTATTTGTAGGTCATGCAGGGGAAGAGACTGCTACGTATGCAGCTGATATGTTGCCGCAGAAGATTCGCGAGAACCTTCAGGCTGCTTTGTCGTCCGGCAGCTATACTCCCGAGGATATAGCCGACGCGCTGAAGTCAAGCATCGAGTTATTCGATAAAAGTCTCAGTGATGACTTGTTGGCTATCCTGCCTTCGAATTTGGAGGACCTCAGTGATGAGGATGCCGAGAAGATAGCCAATGACGAGAAGAACGCTCAGGTCGTCCTGCGCTGTATGCGCGGAAGCACTGCGCTCATCACCTTAATTGATCCGGGTAAACAGAACCTCTGGGTTGCTAACCTGGGTGACTGCCAAGCGCGTGAGTTTTGGACTGGGAATGGTTTATCACTTGGGCTGAAATGTATCTTGTTTGCTAGTCCTTGCAAAGTCGGGCAACAAGGGGATTGAGGCGCAGATTCTTACCTCATCGCACAACGGACGTTCGGAGGCAGAGCAGCAGCGCATCAAACTTGAGCATCCTGGTGAAGAGGGTGCGATCCTCAAGAACCGCGTGCTGGGAGCAATAGCGGTGACTCGAGGTTCGATAAACGTGCTATCTTAATCAGCTTCTGCACGTCTGCTGACGATTGAATCTCACAGCCCTTGGGGACCACGCGTTCAAGCTTCCCGCTATCGTCACGACGAAGATATTACTGAAGCGAACGCCGGGTTTCCGCGTGCGTACGAAGGTCGAGGAGTTCATCTTGAGGAATATAACACCGCCCTATCTGTCATCCACACCTGATGTCGTGCATCATAGACTCGAGGCGGGAGATCAGAGGCTTATTTTGTATTCGGACGGACTGACTGACCTCTATGGCGAAAGGGAGGTGAAGGAGGAAGAGGCGACCCAAAGAATTGCCCAGATAGCATTGCAGAAGGACGAAGGCGATGAACTTGAGGGTCTTGAAGGCAACAGGGCCTTGCACATTGTTAAAAATGCGCTGGGCAATGACCTTGAGTCGCAGTCTGCATTCTTGACCATTGACTTTGATTTTCCTCACCTCGATGATATCACGGTGATCGTCTTGGAATGGTAAATTGTGTGTGACTAAGTCGCGTTAAATCTGTAACCTGAGTATTCCACCCGCATTCTCAGAATGTTTTATTTATTTGCTTATTCGAATTGACTCCAGATACGTTGTTGTGATATTTATCGAATACTTTATTCAATATCGTGATTAACCCGTATGGACATTATTAAGAGATTTGCAAGGTACAAAGCAAGCACTCAGCAAAAAAGCCAGTAGAAGTTCTAGCCATGGTCTATCGAGGAAAATCAGAAGAACCCGTCCAATAATTTCCGAGATGCTTCGACGCCCAACTGTTGTTCATTTCATCAGATTTATATTCTTTAATCAGTGTAAATGAAAGAAAGATACTCACAAAAGTTGCAGCGTTGGCGGGGAAGGCCTGTATTGATGAATTGTTAGCGCATGGACTGAGCGCATATCTGTTGCGCACTTACCCTAAGCATAGCAGGCCCAAAGCCCTTCCACAAAGCGCCGACACCGTCAGCTGCAATTGTTTTTCTTGCACAATCTAGGAATCCAGAGTAGGTTCCAGTCGGTGCGCTTTGTATCCGCGATTTCAGGACCTGTGAAAGGGAGTTCAAGTATGCCATCACACAAAGATTGCATTGAACCTCACATCAGGCGGGATAGCAATACTCCACATCGCAACTCCAGACATACCACCTGCGAAGATGATGGCACCGAGGTTCAAGTCTGAAGGCGAAGACCCGGCCGGTGTGAGAGCTTTCTTCGTTACTTCATAAGCCGCGAAATACGCAGCACTTCCCGGGCCATCACGAGCCAACGTAGCGCCCGTTCCTCGGAATATGCTCCGGATACCACCTTCCCGGTACAGGCTGCGCACAACGTCAAACACGCCCTTATACTTCTGTTCGCTTCCGCCCTGGCCCTGAATTTGAAGCAAAACCTTCGCCCGTTCGACAGGCGCAGCGACGAATGTCTGGGGAATCGCAGAGATGAAGCCAGCCAGTGCGTATTCGGCCGTGGAGAACTGCTGGCTTTGTCGGTTCGGTGTCGCAGCGTAGATTATTTTTTGGCCAAGGTCGTATCCCTGTCAGAGAGTCCTTAGCAATAACATACCGCCGAATGCCAACATGCGATTAACATACCCAGAAAGACACAGCAAAGATTGGCGTCACACCAAGAAGAGGTGGAACCATACCGCGGTACATCCTACATGCAGAATTCAGCATTTTTCTCTTACTTCCGATGGAGTGAGTAATCACCCCCGCACTCCATCCTTTGCCAGCGTCTTTTTCACAACATCCATCGCGCCTTTATACATGCCCGGCTCGGCCGTTTGTAAACGGGTTTTGGTGAGATCGAAGGGGTGCCCGACGAGCACGGCGCACACGCCTCCAAATCCGCCAGAGATGAACGCTTTTATCGAAGACGAAGTGGACGAAACAGCGCGTTTCTGGTCGGCGGCGACATCTTCAACAACATCGTTTGAGCTCTAGGCCGTTCGTTAGCTATGCCAGAATTTCGCCGTTCATGATTTGCTACGCACCATTGTCGTATGCTACCCGCTAGCTAAGCCACAGGCAGTCGTTGGGTGTCTGTGGGTAAGAGAAGGGCCAGCGGGCTGCCGGTGCTGTTGTGAGAGGCGGAGTAGGAGCAGAGACGCATTTACGGACGAGCTGGCTATTTCAAGCAAATGGCTCGTGATTTCACGCTTGTGCTCGTCGGCCTGTCGGGTAAGTCCGCTCGCATCCTTCGAGCGACATTAGAGCGGCATCCTATCGATCGTAACTATCAGCTCTCCAGCTTGCGCGCTGCAATACTTGTTCCCGGGCTCACATATTCTGGCTCGGAACGGCCTGAGCATACGGGGCGGAAAATATCGGATAGTTTGATCTACGGTGGGGTGCGGGGAAATACACCAATCTATCTAATACGTACGTGGGGTATCGGATCCAAAACAAAGCGAATTTTGTTGCTCACATTGAGGCAATAGATCGTGGATAACTGTGCAATACATATCTCAGGTAAGGTACAGAGTCTAAAAGGGATTGGTTCCGAAAGCTTGTGCTCCACGATGGTTTATTAGTGAAGTAGTGAACGCCCGAAGGCGGCTTACAATTCCAGACGCCTGCGCAGCAATGTCCAGAAACGACTAGTGCACGCAAAAGTGCATGTTGATAGTTTGAGATAGACAAGACCCGGTGATTAAGAATGGATACGAGAAGGCTGTTGAAAACTTTCGGTCAAATCCAGGCGATTACTTTCTCAGGAAAGTGCATATTCATCAAAGAGGTTGATGCCAGCAGTCGGATGGACGCAAGGAGGTACCATCCTATTCCAGCGAGGCTATTCGTAATGTAGAGTTGCGTGGTGCAAAAAGAGTTGAAGGTATTGAAACACGGAAGAGAAAGGAAGGACAAGTACTTACACATTGGTAGCAAGCTTTCTTCCCAGTCTCCCACTGCAAGGCTAGATGAAGACGACGAAAATCACTCTTGCGCGCCGAGATGGAAGACTGAAGTGGCTGATCCGACAACTCTGGACTCGAAAGGCTATGTTCCAATATAAGCGCCTGTGAGTAATGATGAGTGACCCTCAAGCCAATATGACTAGCCTTGATTGGAACGTTTTGTCCCAGTAGTCTAAATACCTACCCAGACACAGGGAAGTGTTGATCCATCGATATGTCCCCGTTAAAGGAAACGCCTGGAAGACAATAGGCTTAGTGACTCAGTCAAGGTCGGACGTTTGAAGCAGAGAAACATCCAATTCTAACACAGAAGCGTCGACAACGCAAGAATGCAATGAACTTTTCATGGCTGCGCGGCTACCAGAGGGCAGCCATCATCTGCCAGCAGATCAACCCCTGCAAGTGCTCGGAAGCCAGGAAGAGTCATGGTCGGTCGTCCTGCATCAGAAATCGAGGAACGTGGGCGGCCTAAAAGGAGATACTCGAGTACGCCATGTATTCAAGGCAGTGGGTTCGGCCGTGCATTATTCGAGGTTATGAATACGATGTATTGCGGTTCTGGAGTCCAAGAATGCTAGGAAGGCTGGCACGACATATGGTTGTTTGACTGGCAGCCATTGAGCGATTCTGCCGAGCACATTGGCGAAACGAGCGCAGCTTCACGCTGGTTCAAGGTGCGGAAATGGAATACAACCGGGCGGTGCATAGGTGATGGTGCGATAGCGAAAAGAGCTGAAGAGCGAAAGAAAGGCGATTTGCTGAGGGCTTCAAGTTAATCTTATCTGCTGAAGTAATTGTGACGCGATATGTCCGAAAGCAGCACTAAAATTTCAACCGCCTGCTATGTTCCTCCTCTCCTTCTCCCTACTACCCTGCCTCATGACTCGAGTCTTTATAACACCAGCTCTTCCGTTCTCGTAGGTCCCATCCCCCCTCTCCTACGCTTGATGTTTGGTCCTGCCCGAAGCTGTATACAGCCAGCAACTACCAGCGCAGTCAAACAGCGCGTACCCAGCCTACTGGCAGCTACATATGCGGTTGGTGTTGAAGTCGCATAGACTCGTAGTGTCCACTGACGGACTTTTCGTAGACCGTACGCAGTACGCGAGCGCCAGTGCCGGATCCAGATGAGCCGGACTTGACTAGCAATGTTCGTCAACAATTTCTGACTACAGATATGGAGCATATGCTGACTGAGTTGTAGGATTTCATTCTCTCCATCCTGAAGGCGAAGCCTTCAATGAGGGACACGAAAAACTACCTCCAATCATTTGGTCCTCGGGCCCGCCCTACAGAGCAGCCAACCGCGCGGATGCCAGACCTGACCCTCCCACCCCTACAAACATCGGCGACACGCAATGTCTCCAAGTCCGTCCAGGCAGAGCCTCTAGCTCGGACGTTAGCAACCTCGATCCTGGAACCCATTTACCGGCGCACTGCGCTCGTGAAGCTACAGGGACCCTACACAGACAGGCAGTTGGAAAGCATTTCGAAGGGAATGGTCTACCTCGAAAGGCTTGGACTCGTCAGTGTCATCGTAGTCGAGCTCGACAACTGGGTACCCGGAGAGCCAGGAGAGAAAGCCGCTGCAATTGAGGAGACGATGCGCGTCGTCTCTGCTCTAGAGAAACAGGGTGCGCGCGCTCGTCCTGTTTTGCAGAGCGTTGTTCGTCTGGGACCCAGGCCGGGCGACGAGAACTCACACTCCGATCCAAACAATCCGGAAGCAATTCCTGTACCGGAGGCACATACACTTCCGTACGACCTCGTGTCAATCCGTTCAGCCTTGCGAGCTGGTGAGATCCCGGTGCTCGCGCCCCTCGCTCTCGATTCCTTTTGTCGCTCAGTCCGAGTTCGCTCAAATGATGTTATCAGCGCGTTGGCACGTGGCATGGTCGAGGTAGCCAACACGCCGTTGACCTCACCCGACGCCGGCAGCTCGAAAGATGCTCACGAAGTGGAACACGATGACATGGACCTCACCCCACTGCGACTGATGATCATCAACAAAGAGGGCGGAGTACCCTCATATGCGCGAAATGGCCTCCCTCATTTACTCGTGAATCTCACTGGCGAGTACTCGCATATCCATTCGACATTCCACCCTGCCTGGCGAGACACCCATCGCACCGCTCTCGAGAACCTCTCACTAGCACGAACATGTCTCTCCTACATGCCTCCTTCGTCTTCCGCAATCATGGTTTCGCACCGCTCACCCAAGTCGCTCATTGCTAATCTCGTCACGAACAAACCCGAGTTGAGTTCGAGCCTTCCTCATGCCCTACTGCAGAACACCACCCGCCTCACCCAGCACACCCCAACCCTTCTACGTCGTGGACTGCCGGTCCGCGTTATCAATCGTGCATGTGATCTAGATCGTGCAAAGCTCACTGCTCTCCTGCAAGACTCTTTCCGTCGAACACTTGACCAAGATGCGTTCTACAGGCGGCTAGACAACACACTCGACTTCGCTATCGTTGCCGGTGACTACTCAGGCGCTGCTATTGTTACTCGCGAGATGCCGATCCCATCCTCAGGCTCAAAGGAGCCGATAGCATACCTGGACAAATTTGCGGTACGCCCGGAGCACCAAGGGGACGGCACTGTTGATTTTCTCTGGGTTGCACTACACGACGAGTCTTACGGCCTTGGTCTCTCATATGCAGCCAATCCAAACGGCGGAAAGGAGGGGCAAGGAGAGGGCTGGGATCTCGTCTGGCGCTCGCGCTCGGACAACCCGGTCAATAAGTGGTACTTCGAACGTGCGACGGGCCACTTGCGGATCGGGAAGTGGGTGATGTTTTGGTGTGATGCGGAGAAGCGGCTTAAGATCGAGGAGGGTCGTCGTGGCTTTGCTGGGCTCAGTCATGTCGAGGAATGGGAACGGGGCAGACTATCAGTCTGGGCAGAGGCTATCGAGCAAATACCGTCCAGTTGGACTTAAAGCAAGATTTCACGCCACATATTTCTTATCTTCTCATTGCACTAGACTGTTTCATTGCAAAGATTCGATGTTGTATTACTACCTACAACTATTCCTACTATGCAGTCATGAAAAGGCGTACAAAACATCGTGAAGGGCATCTTAGAACTGTAAGAAAATATACATTTGCGGCAGATTGTAACTCCGGATTTCGCGATAGAATAAAGATATGATAGATTATGTTACATAGAACGTGTGAATGAGTCGTTATCGTCGTTTCACTCCAAGACCGCGAGCTTGTCGCTCGCTGACATTTTTCTTCGTGCCGCGGGGAGGCGATCTGATCACAACGCTTACGCTCGTCGACAGCGCACTGCTTTTCGAAGTTGTCGTTAGTTCGGTACTCGTGGAAATTGTGTTCTCCTTTCCAAGAGCTGTCGGACGTAGAGTTGGCCCTTTCTGCGCCGGGCTGGCAAGACCTTCGTGCCTCCAAGGCTCAAATGTGCATCCGCCTTGAGTAATCGCCTGTCCTAGCGCCTCGACTCCTTTCTCTATGAGCTCGCGAAAGCGCCCAGCAGTCCACTGATCGATGTTCCGAATGAGCAGGAATACCGATATGATGTCCTCGGGTCTGCTGAGGTCCCACTCAAAGAACTCCGGCGTGCTTCTCTTCGTGTCCTTCGGCGATCCGTCTTTCTCGTCGGCGCTCGATGACAAGGACAATGAGCCGGGGTAAGGCGCAGAATACACAGCCTGTTTTGCGGGCGCCAATCAGCGGACTTATTAGACGCTCAGACCCAAGAACACGAAAGCCCACGTACCAGTTGGCCCCCCTCGCGAACACACCAGTCTACATGTGCTCGCACCTTGCCATCGGCCCACAGAAGGCCGATCACAGGTGCCTGTATGCGCAGCGAGTGCAGGTGCCGTGCTGCTGACGCACACGCCATCCGATTCTGCCTGTACGCTGACTCAAAATCATATGTGCTCAGCTTTTTGTCCTCCCAGATGCTGCTTACGAACTCAAAGCAGCGCCTTTGAGGGAGTTGCATGCAGGGCGTGGCTTGATACCGAAAAGAGCTTCCGGGGTATTGTCCACATGACTTTGTTGTATTCGGATGCGTGTTGAGGCAGTTGTAGGTTGATGATTTTGTTGATGAGAGGTGGTTTACAGAGCTCGGGCTGACGAAGATCACACAGTCAGGCGAAACAGTACGAGATTTCAGGATGCGAGTTACGGTGGGATCCCTTGATTCTAAACGCGGAAGCTGCTTAGGCAAAGACAGCTTGCATTTTGTCCTGTCCTTTCTCATCAGAACATTGAACACACAATCATTAAAAGGAGCACTAACCGACAAGAACTCTTTTTTACAGCCGCTGAAGTTCGAAAGATATCATACACTTTAGCAGCATAATCCGATTCAGACCACTTCTCCCTTTCTTCGCGCATGGTCTGTATCTGTCGATGAGCTGGTAAGACCGTGCCGAGCTCTATCAAGAGATCCTCGCAAGCCCCATCCTCAACTTCAGCCGAGAAGAGCTCTGGAATCGTCTTTTGAGCATCTCGTAGAAGCTTGACAAACGAAGGCGTTGTCTTTTTTAGGCGCTTATACATGCCAGAAGACTAGGCGCTCAATATTCAGTTTTGAGAAGCATGATAGGTTGAGAAAAAATCGAGTACCTTTGAAACCCAGCCCCCTGGAAGCTTCCCATTCACGTGGAAAATTTCGTCGACATCACTTCGTATCTGTCTAGGAAGGTCGGAAAAGGCCACCTGGTGCAGACCTTGAAAGGACGACCAAGTTTCGAACTTGTTGACATCCCGAGCTATTCTGTATGAGAAGCAATATCATTAGGCAGGTCATTTGACGCAGCGCGAATATTGTGACGTACTCCGAAGCCGAGATTGACCTCTGGGAAACGGTCGTCCTTTGTACGTCGCGCTTCATCGGCAAAGATTCGAGTAATGGATGTGTCGCTATAAAACTCGGTTCTGAGAGGTATCGCTTGTTTGATAGAATATGCAAGTTAGAGAATGGTGATAGTTGGAAGAGCTCATGCAGATATTAATGTGGGTGTCTGGCGTTGCCTGCGTCGTGTAGACGGAAGCAAAACCAGGAAGAGCCTCTCTCGCGTCGATCACGGAATCAAAAGGCAACTGAAAACGCCACGATGATCACGTGGACGCGTGTTCGGTAGCCTGTTCTTTGTCTTCCGTATTCCTCGCAATGATCCAAAAGCGAATACGCAAAGCAAGACGAGCACAATGAGTACCGACCCGACGGGTTTGAGTTGTCAATGTCACAAAAAGGAGCTTAAGAACAAGTGGGAAGCTCTTACCATTGTAGAGATTGGGTGATTAAACCAATAAGCATACAGGCAGACCACCGCCATATTCATAGCCTAACTCGGAGGTTGCAAAAGGCTCGGAGCCTGAGTGTGATAGAACGAATCGAGCTGGGATGAAGCTAAAGGCGGGATTTGAGTTCATTGCTATATCCGAAGTCTTGATCCTGCAGAATGTCGACGATCCGGAATGGCTTCCTGTGTAGACCGAATATGCGAGTCAGGGCCGAGGTTTCTATTAATCGCATGTTATTCGTCGGCATTGTGTACATCAGAACGTAGAGTCAAGTGTGCTACATAGAGCAGTTATGCTGAGTGATGAGCGACGAAAGGGGTTCGCGATGCGCGCGTATCTCGGAGAAGCTTGGGAATGAATGCATATTCTTAACCTTCCAATCTGATTTCGATGGCCATAAGACGGCATCAGACGCATAATTCGAAGAGTATCGGAGGATATACCGGCCAGAGAACGAAAAGAGACGAGACGAGAAGCTAGGTGGCTTTGAAGGCTGCAATAATAAGGATGAACCACAACATCCAGAAAACAGATGGAGCGGAGGCACGGAGAACATAGATTTTATGCAGTCCGAGAACAAGAGGAAGAACATAAGTTAGCAAAATAATTTTCATTGGCTGAAACACGAAGCGAACTTGAATTGGTATTAGAATAACTGCCGGAATCTCAGGCTCAGGCTGCGGACGATGCCTCTTCGATGGGCCGAGCAGGATTATGTTCTGCTCTGTCGACGACAGTTAGAATGAGAAAATATATGAAGCTCTGGAGAGTCACTGCGATTTGGGAAGGACAGTGAGGACAACTTGAAGGAAAAATAAAAGCCAATGGCAACAATAGATAGATATGTGACCGAAAATGGAAGGGGTTGAAACGGTGGCTATGAGTTGTCGCACTTGGTCGTCGTTGGTCACCAACTTGTTCACGCTCGCTTGCTCTGCCTCTCTTTTGCAAATTTTTTACGTCTTTTTGTTTATTGGCGAGGGAAACGAGTACGACGTGGACGATGGCGTCAAAACCGGCCTACCCCTTTACCTCCAACCCCTTCACCAACCAGGGCAGCGCTCCCGTACAATACCGCCAACAGTCCCAGACCCGCCCACTCGACTCAAGCCCCGTCATGGCCGCTGCAGGAAACCAGCGCCCCTACGGCGCAGGCGCAGATGCTGCCTCTCCTTCAACAATGTCGCTCCTTCCCCCTTCAGCAAAGGGTGCCCCGTCTGGCGTGCAGGCCACGTTCGCGCGGGCTCCACCAAGCCTTCGTAGCCAAGCATCCAACGCCTCCCTAATTGTGCGTACTCGAGCGTCTCGCTATCCTACGCTGCAGCTAACGATGACTTTGTAGAGCGAGACTCCGTATTCTGCGGCCAATATGTCGTCGGCGGCGTCGATTGTGCCCTCCATTTCAGACAAGGTCAGCGCAGAACAAATGTTCCTCATAAGGCAATCCGTCTCTGACTTCTCCTCGACAGTTTTCCCTATCCCCCGACCCTTCGTCATGGGGCGCACAAATCGATCCAGGTTTTGTTGAGCCCGATGATTTCCTCCACAACCCCGACCCGCGCCGCGACAGGAAAGTTGACAAGGGCGGATCTGTATTAACAACCCGTGGTCTCGCCAATCTTGGTTGTTTGGTACGCTTATCTTGCAGTCCTCGCTGATCATCTGCATACTGACATTGGCGCCCTTGTACATGTTGTTGACGCCCATAGATTGTACTTTGCACCGGTCTCGTCACCCTCTTGTATGTGCCAATTATCTTGTTGCTTTGACCCCAACCCGCGCTAATCTGAACCGCTCTCAGCGCCGGCTTTCCTTTAATATCGCATTTCACTCAACACCCATTATCTACTCTTGGTGGTTTCAACCTCGGTGGTATCAATGCCTCGGGGCAAGTCCCGTCGATGCCAGGTAATTGGGGCCTTATCGACCTGGACACTCCTCAGGATGTCTATACGAAGCCATCCTACATCGATGGTACTCAACTTGAGTTGGTCTTCTCTGATGAGTTCAACACGGATGGACGGACTTTCTATCCGGGAGGTTTGTGGTATTCGCCTCGATTGTCGATCTTTTATTAACCAAAGGTATCTTAGACGACCCTTACTGGGAAGCTGTGGATCTTCACTACTGGCAAACCAACAATCTTGAGTGGTACGATCCGGCAGCGATCACGACGAAGGGTGGGTATCTCACCATCACCTTGTCGGCGAAGGAAACGCATGGTCTGGACTATCAGGGTGGCATGATGAGTACTTGGAACAAGTTCTGCTTTACTGGTGGTCTACTCGAGAGTAGCGTTTCGTTACCGGGCGTTAACAACATCCTTGGTCTTTGGCCTGCAGTGTATGTGACTATACACTGCACCATAGTTGTATCTAACCTATTATTTTTTAGTTGGGCGATGGGTAACCTAGGTCGTGCTGGCTATGGTGCCTCGCTCGAAGGCATGTGGCCTTACACCTACGACTCTTGCGATATCGGAACCGTGAGCAATCAGTCTATAAACGGTCTTCCTGTTGCGTGCGTACTTTGAAACATCTTCGATCTTTTTGTATCTGACAATATTGCAGAGCGACGGAGAACGGTGACAAAAGCGAGGGTGGTGTCTTGTCTTTTCTTCCTGGCCAACGTCTTTCTCGTTGCACCTGTCCCGGAGAATCTCACCCGGGCCCTATGCATTCGGACGGGACATATGTCGGTCGATCAGCACCAGAAATCGATGTCTTTGAAGCTCAGATCTCTGGTGATCCGTTGACCGGTCAAGTCTCGCAATCGGCACAATGGGCGCCATTCAACGCTGCGTATACGTGGTTCAACACTTCCGACAATTTAATCATACCTGATCCCGATACATCCATACTAAACGGCTACAAGGGCGGTGCGTTCCAGCAAGCAACTTCTGTAGTTTCCGAAACGAATCAACAATGTTATGAGGGCACTGGCGGATGCTTCAGTGTTTATGGGTTCGAGTACAAGCCGGGCTTCGACGATGCATATATTGGGTGGATTACTGATGACAAGCTGGTATGGCGGCTGAATGTTGCCGGCATGGCTGCTGATACAGCAGTCGAAATCGGTCCGAGGCCTGTTCCACAAGAACCAATGGTGTGTTAATTACGCCCATATCAAATGTTTTTGTACTCATGATTTTGTTCATTGTCCATCAGTACCTCATCGCGAATCTGGGTATGTCGACAAACTTCGGAACAGTCGATCTCAAGCATCTACCATTCCCCGCAACAATGCGCGTGGACTACATTCGTGTATACCAGAGGTCTGACTCAAAGAACATTGGCTGCGACCCTCCGGACTTCCCCACCGCAGACTATATCAACCAGTAAGTTCTCTACGAAACTTGATTGAACGAATAATTCTGATGTCTAACGCAAAATCTCAGATACCTTGAGGCGTATACGAATCCGAACTTGACGACTTGGGTCGATGATTTCAAGCAGCCTTTCCCGAAGAACTCGTTCCTCGGCCAATGCTGATGGCCATCATCCCTTAGCCCGTTTCGAATGCAATTCGGATTACGATACCTTACGATGTCAACGTTATCCTTGTTCAATTTAGTCATCAATTGGATACCTTAGCTACAGAACTAACAGCCCATTACTTGCCAAGGACTGTATTGTCATCATCCTCTTAGGAACTTTAATTATACCCTTCATTCGCACCTGCCTCGTGCCTGATTACCGCTTTCCCGACCAAGATCATGCTGTGTGCGGCGTCTCCCTGGCGGAACATGCATGGTCCATCACTCCTTTTTCTAGCGGTGGTCTTCTGGCCGAAAACCAGCGTACTTTTCGTATGCGTTTTGACGCTTGTGCTGTAACTTCTTGTAGTTAAGAGCTTTTTCGACCACGTACTATTTCTTCAGTTTGAGTACCTGCTCATCACCATTTTGCCGCATCTTCTTTTGTATAATACCAAGCCAGCTTGCTTCTAGCTGTGCCCCAATTTAATAGAGATCTGATGATAGTATTGTTGCAAGTACATATTAATCATTAATAAGTAAGAAACTACAGGAAAAATATGCTATGGAGATGGTAATGTTTCCTTCGCTAGGATAGCTTCTAACTTGTCTAATGTCCGCGTAAGGGTTATTACACCTCCACCGGTTAACCTGTGTACAGCAAGCTCGTCGTCATTGTCATCATTAGTCGAGTTTTTGCTTTTGTCAATTAAAGCTCGAGCATTCTGTATAACTTTCGCCAGCTTCCCTTTGGTTAGGTAAATGTCCCTGATGACATTGTCCAGGCTACCTAAGGATATTTCGAGTGCTCGACGGACAAAGCCTCGTGAAAGTACATAAGCCTTTTCATTGTACAGACGGCTGAAATCCAAGGGTCAGAAAGACGAGCTTAGCAAGGCCTAGGAGGACATACCTGTTCACTCTCCCTTCGTCTGTGCCCCTCCATTTCTCATAGGAAGGCTCGCAGTACCACCTGTGGTGACTATTCAGGCTATTAGTCAATAGATGGACAAATTAATACTTACGGTTCCTTGACGAGCACTAGCCCTTGTATGGACACAAGCGCCTGCAGGAGCGAAGATCTGGTTGGACTCCAGGATTCGCTTTTATCGCCCGTCCAAGTCCCGAGAATTGACAAGCACACTTTGCCCTCCTCATATAAATTTCTGGAATCATGTGAGTATGGTAACCCAGTGCGAAAGCAAGAGTCTTACGGATTGACTAGTTAAAATGTATAAGCAGCTTCAGTAGGTATTTGTCAGTCAAGAAATCTTTTACTTACCTCGACCGTTCCCGTTAGTCCAACTGAGGAAATGAGCTATCGGAGGTGACTGAGGAAAGTTCGAATCCAGTAGCCAGTCAATTACGAATGGTGCATCCTCATAAGGTGTGTTTTCTGGGCCGATGATTAGACTTCGCAGGAGATCTGCCCGGTCTTCGTATGTTCTGATTATGACCGATTCTGGAGACATCATTGAGCATAGTCAATCAGAAAAATGATGAAACACACCAGGTAAGCTCGACTCTAAAGCCCGGTACTCCTTTGAGAGCCGGGACATAAACTGCCTTGAGGGCTGGCATGGGGGAGTATTGTAGAAAGCATGGTCTACGGGTGCGGACGGGAGGATATCAAATCGTTTCCACGATGGCTCTCCGAGACCATTACTTTGAGTTTGGTCCTCGTCTTGCCTCACTATCGGACTGAGTTCATTTGTCTCCGGTGTCTCATGAGTTGGAGTATGCTCTGTCTCCCCATTTGAAGATGGCCAAGCCCCGGGTACTAAGCCGCGAGGAAACGACTCTGATCCCTCCGAGGAAGTATCATCTGCGTCTATGGATACCTCACCCTCGTCTAGTTCCATGGGAAGATCATCCTCAACCCAATCGTCTTCGTCCTCGCCGCCAGAGTAAGTTTGCCATTCGCCATCTTCTGTGAGTATCTCTAGCGGCCGATCCGAATCATCTTCATCATAGTCATCGTGACCATCAGATAAATCATCCCCCCAAAGACCCTCTAGTTGTTCAAGGCCGTCATTCAACCGAGACAGGCGCTCCAGGGGTACTTCTCGGTATTCGTGACTTAATAATGCCAGCTTTATCAACCCGTTTAGCCCTAACTAAGAGAAAAGAGAAGTATTAAGGTTAAGTAGAGTGAGAAAGAAAGGAGTACCACTTGCATCAACGACTTCCCCGAGCCAATCAATATCGGTGCTAAGTGGAGGCCTTCGCATAGTGCCGTCTGGTATGGTATCTGTTCCTCGGGAACGAGCGATTTTTTGACCGATATCATCCAGTTCCTTACGCCAGCCCGTAAACTCTCCATTCTCCTCTACATACGGCGGTTCGTAAGCCCAAGCCTCGAGTTCGCCTATACCAGGTACTGTAGGCTTTTTACATCCATTCGTATCACCCTCGCGGTGGATAAAGACAAAGTCGCCTCTCCGTAAACCAAAACTATCTTGAGGATTGCTCGCGCTGGCATCTGACCCGTGAGGATCCAGTTCCAGCACGGATACAATTTCCCGTCGACCATCATACAACAAGATATCCGCAGTGCGCTCGATAGCATTCACGGATTGAACGACAGCAGGATATGAGGTTTCCTCGGATTTCCATACAACATGGTCCCCAGGCCTTACTTAAGAGTCAGTATGAGATTAAAGTTGAGGGAAATGGCGCATACACACCAGCAATCATATTCATCCGGGTTGAGGTACGGGATAAGCAGTACGGATGGTGATGTCTCTCTCGAACCATCTTGCCATAGAATTTCGATAGAAGTCTGCGTTTCCTCCACTGCGAATGTCTCGACCGTTATGGTGCTTTCACTTTTCTCGGATTTGCCATGTCTTGTCGCGTACTCTCCAGGTGGAGATTTCAGAAGGAGTTTATCCCCTATACGTATATTTTGGTCGTTGAACCCGCTCAGGAGCGTCAGCTGAGAGATATCTGAACCCGACCAAAATCTTTGCGGACGTTGGCGCCCAGAAGCATCCTCTGGAGATAGCTGTAAAGCGATATAACAAACAATTCTCGGTATGATTGTAAGGTTTTGAAAACATACCGATTGGTTGATGGCCATCCATGAAATAGCATAAACAGTATGTTTTACGGACACGACTACGTCACGCGCTGATGGCCGTACATCACCCATGAAGAAGGAAAGCAGCCCACTCAAACCCTCTTCCGGAGGTGCTGGGAGAATGTCCTATACAACCCTATCAGTATTGTATCGCAGTCAATAACATTTCAACAACCTCTCCTCGATCGCCGATGCTCAGCCGGGCACTGAGCTCGGGCAATGTAACAAGCGAGCCATTCTCGGTATCTACAATCGTTTCATCGAACATCTATGTATGCAGGACACATTTCTTTAGCTTCACACCAACACAGTTCAAAACTTCACTCACATCTTGTATTTGTCCTATCCAATCATTGTATGCTACATAATCGCCCACTTGAATTTCTTCAAGAGCCTTGACATCACTCATAGTCTTCCACTCATCCAGCTTTCGACCACTGACCGCGTGAGCAACCTTGAACCGGACTGAAACACTAGTCACCACAGCCGATTGCAGATCTTCTGTTCGACGTTTGACAATGTCGCCAATTTGCATGGGACGGTCGACCAGTGTAAATTCTGACTCCGGAAGAATCTCGCGAGACTGACTGGGGAGAAATGAGACGCCCACTTCTCCCCGCTTCAATGGTCGAAGGAGAGGATCGACTGCGGTGTTTAGATGTTGTAGCTCATCGCTATCGTGCCAGCACCGCTGAGAAAGACTCATAAGCTGATCACTCTAACGAATAACACGATGATAGTACCAAGACAATTCCTCGAGCCAGTGGGTCTGTGACGCGCTGTACAACATCTTCCTGGTAGAACTTGTGAAGAAGGTTTGTATGGGAATCAATTAAAGATACTGACACGAGCTAACCTTTGTCGAGATCCCACTCGCTTTTCTAGCAGCCATGCTTCGATGGTAAATCGGGTGGTAGAGCGAGATAAGACTTAGACGTAACTGACGAGTCTGGGGCAAGGCCGCAGATTCACGTGTACTGCTTCAAGAAGTTACTAGTAGCGGCTGACTCTCTGAGGATTCGTTCTCGCGTGACTAATTTGACGATGACGATGGCAGCGTCCTATGAACTTCACTAGAGGCACATTATTTCGAGATATAATACAAAAAGTAAACTACGGGCAGAGTACGACAGCACGCTAATGAAAACGTTAATATAACTTATAAGTATCTTGGGAATACATTACAAGGGAGAGTACGGCATATTGTAAGAGGTCTTACCTTCACACTATCAAGTCGGCTCCAGAGATCGGGCCATTGATTCAGGAGTCTCCTTCAAAGGAATATCGTCATGAAGAATCCGCGTTGGTGTTAGAGGCGGTTCCCGCCTATCTACTTTGGTGCCTACGGAGAGCGTAGCCTTCCCTCTTCCCAGCTCCTGTTCAGAGACAGTAGACCTACGCGACCCCAAGCGGAAGACAGGTTCTCGTGTGGAATGAAAGTCATTGATAGCATGCGATAGCGTTTCCAGCTGTTGAGTTGATGCTCAGCATCAAGCCAAAAAATCCTGCATCTTTGAAACTTACTTTATTCATAATGGCATCTATAGCATCCTTCCTTCCGCTGAACCGATCTGCGAGTTTCTGAAATTCCTCCTTTTTAGCCTCCTTCGCATCCTCCTCGAAGTTCATAGCCTCATCATCACCGATAGATTGCTCGACCCGCAGAGTTCGTTCGGTCGTTCCCAGACCTTCCATCTGGGAGTGCATTATAGCTATTTGACTCTGCAGTTCGCGTATTCGCTTTAGATGTGTCCACAGGTCGTCCTCGGATTCAGGATATTCACCCGGTACATAGTTTCCCATACTGTGACCTGTGAACAAGTCGTAGACGTTATCTGCCATACGTGTCCTGGTCCTCGTATGCTCCCCTGCCGGTTGGCTATTCCCATCGTCGCGCTCTGGGTCAACGGACGGCATAGGACGAGAGGGGCTACCAAGCTCAATCTCACGGATTTTTTCGTTCATTTCGCTCACAATTGTATCATGGGGCGTCGATAGCACCGGCGATTTATCCAGTTTATTTTGTTCGGAGCCTGCGTACGGTATCGAGTCCTCTTGAGAAGGTAGACTTGTGATGCTCGATTCAGACAGGGTGGTCACGATGTTTTCGTCATTATGCACCGCGCCCTTTCTTGAGTCTGTTGCATACGTCCTATCAGCAAACCAGCCTCCAAGCATGATGTTGCTATGTAGTAAAGTTCGAACAGGAAATGAATGTGGTGTGCCAGTGGACGAAGAGGGCGAATGACCCTACTACTACAAAAACAAGGGGCGATTGATCGTCGCCGCTATTTGCCGAAAATGCCAACCTGAATGAAGAACCGAAGTCTGGAATATGATATGGTATCATGACATTGGGTATGACTACATCTAGCTAATAGAATACAGAAGCAAGATACGAAAGCATTATGAAACCAAAGTGTGAAATGCGTACAAAAAAAATGACAGGAAACAATGATAAAATATAGGCACAAACGACGATATATGTAAGTCTACATCTGGGATTTAAAACCAACGAATATGCGAAGAGTTCTGCATTGACTGCGCGAATTTTCGTCACTAGCCTTGCGCTGCGCCTCTAGCATAGCCCGATAAACCCGATCTTCGTCGTTCATCTCTGCCTTGGACATAAGGCCTTGCCTGGGCAATTTAAAGTGTGGGCTTTGTGATAGGACCATTCTTTGCCACAAAGCTGCTCGAGTTTTCATGTCACTTGGTTCGATAAATTAGGTTTCTGACGATCAAAAAGCACGCGTGACTCACCCTTCATACCTTTCCAGCAGCTTTTCGAATCTTTGTCGAGCGTGATCAGCTTCCAGATCGTCATCATCCCAACCGAGATCTTTTAGTTCCTGTTCACGGTTGCGGATGCGATCGTTTAGAACCTCCCACATGCTTTCCTGACAAGCTAAGACAAGATTATACATCCTGTGGAGTTGTAGAGCCAGAGAAAAGCCCGACGCCTGTGAGAGAGCAGATATCGGAAGAAGGGCGGACGCATCGCCTATGGAGGTGTCATCGGATGGAGAAGAGAAGTAGGGCTGAACATAGACCGAGTTATTTGATGCCTTTGATAACTCCTCTGATTCATCTTCAGACGAGGGTGGCGTTCGTTGCTGAACAAGTTGTTCGTCGTCGTCATCGGAAGAATTGTTGTAAACTGACGATTCAGACGTCGAAGATTGAGACCTTTCTTGTCTGTGGGAGCGAAGAGAGCGTGTTTGTGATGCAAGAGAAGATGGGGATATGAAACGGCGGGACGCAGCGATATTGTATGTCGGAATTGAGGGCAAGGGAGGTACGGGGAAGTTTATGACCGGTGAGCATTGAACCTGACGAAAGTAAGTAGAGAAATAGCTAGGAAGTATGGCTGGCAAAACAGTGAGCTCTACATTTCGGCATCTTTACATTGCCTAACACTCACATGTCGGTTCGCGGTTGATAAATCGTGTTTCAAAAACTGAATTGAATAAGGATTCCAAAAGGGCATGATCGTGAGGGGCATCGTCCCGCGGAGGGGTAGGAGGCGGTGACATCGGTAGGGAGCGACGAAGCGAGCCATCGGGTAGATGGACCATAGCTTTCTTTTGGTCTCGGGCACGAAGAGCCGTCGTGTACCATCGTGGCAAGGAAGGAAAGAGTATATCTTGTAGTGCAAAAACGACGTTGAAGGGATTGATTGGTGTAACAAGATGGTCGTACTTACCCTCTTCGATCATTTCTACTGAACCTCCCGGCCGAAGGACCCTGTGTATCTCCTACAGCATGATAATAAAACGTTAGATGGACACCCTACATAAGCGAGATAAAGAGCGACCTCGAGCAGGTAATCCCACTACGGCAAAGATTTAGTATGAATACTCCCGAGAACTCTAAAAGTTTTACCGTACTTTGTTTTCCGGCACAGCTCGGGCGATGCCTCTTATATGCACATGGTCGAACTCGTCATCATCGAAGGGCAGTTTCGTCGTTAAGCTGCGGAAGCTATTACTCGCAGCCCGAACGCCGGAATCAAAGGGCGACATACAAATTCCCATATACCCACTTCACACGGCTTGCATCGAAGTTGGTGAATGCATTGGGCGCTGGCTGTATGTTTACGAGGTCGAAGCCTACCTTAAGTCGAAAGTGAAAGAGTCAGCATAGTAGCCAGCCCATGATCATTCTCAATCACTCACAAATTCACAATCCGGCCACTCATTCAGAGCATCCAGTATCCATGCGCCCGTCTGATCGTCTCTGTCTATCAGCGGACCAGTTTATATGCAAGAAGACACTTACGCCACATCCCAAGTCCAAACATCGTGTAGGAAGCCCTTCCTCGAAATTCACGAAGCTGACAGACTGTTTCATCTGCTTGAGGAAGACGTGGTCGATGATGTCACTATATAGGCAGGTTCATTAGACTTAAGCAGCATATGCAGAAGAAGAGCAACGCACAGGTCGACAGCAAGCCTGTCGTAACTAAGCGGATATGGGGCCTTCTCCTTGTCGAAACCATGGTGTCGCCGACCATGCTTCTTGGTGAACTGCGTCTGCTTGAGGAGCACCGAGCGGCGACGGGTGTCCTGCAAGTCATCGACCTTCAGCGATGCTAGTCCGTTGGGCATGGAAGAAAAGGAAATGAAGAACAAGTGTCGTGAGAGCGCTGTCGCCGGAAATTGCGGTGGGAGGTATCGCCTAGATATATATGTACAGAGAAAAGAGATGGCGAGAAGCCATCAGCGGTCGTTTGGAAATATACCTCGGCGGTTTACATGAGAACCAAGCCACGAGGCCGTCCAAAAGCAGCACCAGTCCAGTCTCCTTCAGCCTTCCGAGCTCGCCATTAGTACTGTAACTGGTCCCCTTACGCACCATCCTTCATCCAGCTCGTGCAATCTGCTGATACTATGCAGCATTTGAAAAAGCAGCCTTGTCAGGTAGCATCCAGTGTTACAGATAAACGCCGACTGTCCCTATTGAATGCCTATTCAGGCACATCTACAGATACCAAGCAAGTTTAGACATTCAGAGCGGAAGACAATCTCGTATAAATCTCTTAACCATATGAACGAGCTTAGATCGCGGATCTACATTTCAAGGATCATTGAAACAGAAATTCATAGATACATGCAATTTCTGGACTGTCTCAGGCTATGTACATTCGGGCCAAAGGGATAATAAATACAACGTAAACATTTATACATTAAAGTACAGTAGAATGCTCTATTATTATAGGTCAGTGTTATGGCTCTTCATCGTCTTCGTTGCTAAACCCTCCTACGGGCTCATATGTTGCCTCGGACGCATCTCTGCGCCAGAACGCTCGGACCCCCATGAAGAAAACACAGATCATCATGACGCCTACGACTCCTACTGCAACGGGTGCACCATATTCCGACCACCATGGCGGACGGTATGGGAAGAGTACAGCATCAATCTGAATCACACCACCGACACCTCCGTTCATCGTAGTTCGACCCCAGGACATAACCCGTGCCCAGTCCCTGCGGCCTCCTGTTCCCCTTGCATCTTTAATGCCTACAAGAAAGCCGCTCCACCCCTTCTCCTCATCGGCAGATTTCCGGAAAACAATTTCTCCATAAGCAGAGTCTTTCGATTCTAGGGTTGTATAAGTCGCAGTATCATCGAGGAGCAACGGTTGATTGGTCTGGTATGGATCCAGTTGAGCAAGCATTAGGGCATGCGCCTTGGCAACGGGGATGAGGTGTTGATTGACAATGCTTCGTAGAAGATCTGGATTCTCATAGAGCCTGGTTAGGTTGTAGCTTTTGAAGGCCTCGTCAGTCGGGCACAACAAAGTCCAGCCGGCGCCCTCCAATCCTGCTTCCGCCCACGAGGAATCCTCTGGTGGGGCTGTCCCATTAAGTATCCATTCCATACCTGCTCGGGAGATAATAGTTGCCATAGTGCTTCCCTTTGCCGCTTTGACCAGCTTTCCTATAGTCAGATTAAGAGAACGAGGCAGCAAGACGTCTGACAATTCGTGTATAACGCCTGTCTTCGTCAACATATTGCGTACTGTCGCTGTCGAACTCATTCCCGGCCATCCACCGCTTGCGCTGACAATAACTGTGTTGTTCTCATCCCGGTCAACATGCACGTCTGTACCCTCAAGCGTCGGGTAGCTCTGTTGAGAACCATTCTGGAATGATTTCGCGTATTCAACGCCGCTTATGAAATGGTGAAGGATGACTTTCTCCAGGTCCGCCTTCGCAGTAGGGGATAACAGATGATCGCTAATCAACATCCCAAGACGCTCAAATCCATCATTCTCGGGAATCAGTAGTGTTGTTTGAGGTTCTTTCTTCAAACGCCCAGGAAGACGTGGTGAGGAATGTACGGCAGCCAAGAAATGCGAGAGTTTAAGGAGCGGTAGAGCTGTTTCCAGCACGTCGGAAGGAGGAAAAACAGGGCGGGAAACTAGGTAAATCAACGTATTGTTGAAAGAATCTGAAATATTTGCGGTAAGAATATCGACCGTTAATTGATAAATTAAACCTTACTTGGATCACCCATGGCGGAAGCGCCCCCGAAAGTGATGCTTTTCTCCTTTGAATCCTTCCCAACTTTGCTGACTTGAACGTCAAGCACCTGACGTCCTCCTCGAAGGCCAGGTTCTGTAAGGGCAGTTTCCAGAAGCATTCTATCCTTTAATTTTTCCGGAGTCCATTTTCCAGGTAGAAAATGGTAACTGAGAACTCGCTTCAGCTCGTCTGTGCCATCCTTCGGGAAGCCATCGTCATCATCGCCAAACAATTCCAATACCTCGTCCGTAGGGGCTAGGATTGTATATTCTGCATCGGTGTTGTTGACCAAACTTGTCAAATTGACAGAATGTAATTTTTTGACAAAGTTGGTGCAATCAAGGGTCAGAAGAAGTTTCTCGGGTGTGATTGAGAATGCACCAGGAGGGATGAGAAGCGACGAAACCGTGTGGAGCACACCATTCGAAGCGTAAATGTCCGGTTGTACCAATTCGGCGGATCCTATAAAGGTCTTATGAGATTCAGGAGAGACGAATATCTCAAGTGTCGAATTTGACATTGTTGTCACTGTCAAAAGAAAGAAAAGAAATTTACGCAAACTACATATATTATAGAGAAAAACGAACGTACAATTTACTGCATGTTCAAATGTGTCGGACCAGTGAACCCCGTCTTCGACCACCGCATGCAAGTTCAGAATCTTCAAGAGGTCATCCGTTGCAAATTTACTTTCCAGATACTTGCGCTCGATCGATTGTAAAGAATCCCAGGCTTCATCGACAGGCAAGAAGACTGTCAGCGCCTCAGTGTCATTTATGAATGACAGAATTTCGGGGGTGACAATCTTATTAAAATAGGACAGGGAGGGTTGCTTTGAGACAACAGTAGCTAGGAGAAATCACTGAGATAATGCAAAAGGCTCAACAGATGTTTACGCACCAAGGCTTGGGGGCACATTCAGCACATCTCCTACCCCAAATAACAAGCCATTTCCGACGTCGACACGCCCCTTTACAACTTTCACACCACCTTGGGCAAAGGCATTCGTCCCGACGCGAATTTCGCCACTCACGGATGCGACCCGCACGCGCTGCGGCTTACCATCGAGGGACCCTCCGGGTATAGGCATCCAAGGGGGGCCCGGAGGAGGTTCACGAGAAGGAGGATCGACCGGCTTTCGCGGATAGTGTAGGGTCTCATGAACTTGTAGGTTGTGCTCGTCGGGAAGAGCATCAATAGAGTAGTTCAATAGATGGTACAGCAGTTCTTGTCGTAATTTCTCCTGAATATTATCGCGAAGTGCTTCATCGTCCTTCAGGATGTCGGACCAAAGAGAGTGGTGCTCGATGGCATCATTTGTAGGTGCGAACAAGGTGCTTCCATCAAGCCTGTTTAGAGTCGGAATTAAACGCGCCTTTTGAAGGAGCGTAAGCAGCAAGGTGTAATCCGGGTCATCCGAAAGCGCGTCAACTAGAGTAGATGAAGCGGTCGAAGGTGTCGCATTAAATGAAAGTTGGCTATCGGATGACGAAACAAAAGGAAGAAAAGCGAGTGAGATTCTAAGGAGGTTGAAGAGACGCATGAGGTAGCGGTTGAAAGGAAAGGAGTGTAGGAAAGGCAAGTTGTCCAGAGTACCCCTCGAAAGAATGACCACGGCGCAGACGTGTGCCAGAAAGTGAACAGTGCCGCAGTCCGTGACGTCTTCAAGTTGCATTACGTAATAATAAGCGATATTACTTTACTATTATGTAATTATATAAATTAGCGCTCAAGCTCGAACTTGAAGTTAAACGTGAACTGAAGAGTGCTGCTGCAACGACAGACCCACAGACTTGCATTAGTTGCGACTGAGTCGTTCACGATCAGCATCGTTGAGGTCAGCGGCTAATCAATGCTTGAGCTGGTCCGTTCATTTGTGGGCTGTCCAGCTTCAGACGTTCATATCCTCACCCTCCCTAAAGAGATTCTCCTGGTCAGCATTCATTCGTTGCTAATTCATGAAGTGGCGCACACTCATATTCTCTTCAGGCATATGCATTCGCAGACTGCGTCGTCCTCGTTAATGCGCAGACTTTCTCATTTATACGTGCCCTCGCCTTTTGGGAAGTCTTTCCTAGTACTCGAGATTCTGGTCAACATGTAAAATGTATATCCATTGAGCCTGGAATGAGACTGGTAAGTCGATAAGTTACCTATTTCGCGCGGCCCGTAACAGATGTCGGAAGATTGCCGCTTCATCAGGGCCACACATTGCATGTTGGTCGCTATCTGGCGTTCAAAAGGACACATGGAGAGTGCATTCTTCTCTCACTGTATCGGATGGGCGTCCGGTCACTGCAATAGATTGCAAGTCTGGTATGCTCTATAAATATCAGCAATGACTACACTCTTACCTGTTACTCGTAGGCCTACTTGGAGTTGGAAGTGAATCTGGATTGTCGGTTTACACGCTGGACCTCGAGGACGAACTACTGACATGGACTCGGAAATGGTCTATCAGGTATTGTAACTTTGCCCTCTTCCTCCATCATATTCTTAATGCATAGTTAGTACCGGCCCCTACTCCGTTGTCCGCTTCTCTCCATCTCTCATGCATCTCGCAACTATTTCTCCTGTATGTTCTTTTCTCGGGCTTCCAGACGCTATGCTCACCTCTCTCTGTAGAACGGAAATGCAGTTCGCATTTTTTCAACTGCCTCAGGAAATCTATTGCAGATGTTACGACATCCCCGACCTGTGCAAGACTTCATATGGCGGTTCTCCAAGACATCTAGCAGGTATGTTTCTATGCAATCGATGTCTTTAAATCTAATCTAGCATATATACTTAGGGATGATCTAATCCTATTCACAATTACATCCGATGCAACCTTGCGCATCTTCCTTCCCGTATTAGATACTCCTCACTTCTTACAATTTCATGCCTCCTTAGACGCATTCTCAGAGTTGCCTCATCATGTTCATAATCAGAACTTGACTCACCGATCGAGTATATTCTGGCTCCATAGGGACACATTGACAGACTCCTTCCAGTCGATATTATCCTCACATACCCTTTCAGCTGACACTTCACAATATCGAAGAATCAAGGAGATGAACGACGAAGGCTGGGATTTTTTCTTGCGAGTGTACCCTGACAATTCGCTCGTGATCCGAACAATTGCGGTGAGTTATGTCCATTTTCCTCACTATCACCTGGCTGATCGTTCACGCAGAATATTGACCGGCGACCTCCAACACTTCTCAGACACTTCACCTTGTTACAGTCAGCTCCATCAACGCTCTCCGCATACCCAAACCATCTTCATATCCTTAAGATTCCAACAGACTCCTCTCTCATCATTGTCACGTCACCCCCTTTGCGCACATATACAATGGATCCCATGAAGTTTTTCCATGATGGAGAAAACGGAATGAAACTTCTTGCGCAGGGCCCAGATGTCGAAGAAAGTGGGGATTCTAAGGTAGTTCGTTACGTTCGAACTCCCGATGGTAGAGGTTTGGGTATAGTACGGGAAGATGCCGTGGAATCTTGGCATCTGTGCACGAAATCGAATGAATTGAGATGTGTTGGGAAAATAAACAGCGCAGATCTAGTAGCTGTGCTTGCCCAGGGAGAACTCCTTGTGTCATACACCGATTCCGAAAGCATGCCGATGCTCAGTCTATTTCAAGCTCCATTTTCTTCCCCTGCTTCGTCTATCTCCGTACCTAGACTGCTTTCAATCTTTTCATTACCTGCTTCGGATGCATCTACCATTCTTATCGGCATAACTGCATCATGTTTGGTCGTCAGGATCGAGGTTTCTTCATCGAAACAGTCGTCGCCATTCTTGGCCCTCCTTCCTCCGACAACGCTCCCCCTGGGCAAGCCCTTATCACTCATAATTCCTGTAGATCCGATGGCATGGAGCTATTCTAAAGGCATACGGCGCGAACAGAGACACGATGTTCTCCTTAGTATTTCCGAAGACGGCGATCTCGCTTTCTGGGCTTTCGATAACGATGACCGACATTGTGAGTGGGTTTGCTCAGGATTAGTGAGGACGGGAAGGTCCGGGTATCGCTTAGCGCGGTGCAGCTCTGCAAAGAAAACAGCTCTAGGTGAGAAAAGGTGACCAGGCCCTCGACAATGCTCTAATTTTTTTTCTTGCCATCAAGTCATTGCGAAGCCGGAGGGCGATGAGCTTACGATATGGGATTCAAAAGTATCTGAGTTTGCCTCTGGATTGGAATACAAGTCCATATTCGGGTAGACATGTTTTCTTCCTTCTAAAAGGCGAATTCCGCTAACAACGATTTAGAGAAGAGCCCATCAATGATCTGGATTGGACTTCAACACCAGGCTCTCAATCTGTTCTTGCTGTCGGATTCTCGCATCATATCTTGCTCCTTTGCCAGCAACGGATGACTTATTTCAATGACGACCCAGCTTGGGGCACTCTACGTCGCATTGAGATTGGCCAGTAAGTACTATTACTCCTTTCAGGGAAGATAAGATGTTCCTCCTGATGTTTGTCTTGCGTAGCATGCTCGCACACCGAATAAATGATTCCATTTGGCTTTCGAATGGCAATCTCCTCATCGGTGCTGGCCATCACATGTTGCAGTATGGTCAATGTCACGGAAACAAAGCCAATGACGGGAGTCCAGCAGGACTTTTCGAGCATGTTGCATGGCTGAATGGTCCATTACCTGATTATCATCCTCAGATGATACTGCAGTGCCTTCTTTGGGGTAAATGTGTTGTCTATCACTTTTCACCAACGAAATTAATGTTTGTGTCATCAGGAAAGATAGAGCTTGTCAACGAAATTATCCTTAATCTAGCCTTAGACCTGAAGAAGGCGGTTCACGATGCGGCTGGCGTTCATAAGGAATGGCGGAGCGTGCCGATTGAGCACTTTCTCAACGATGAACAGACTGCATCCGCTGTAAGGCATCTTTGTTCGTGCTGGAGTGTTGTTGCAACTGAACGCAGAACCAGAGTAAAGTTAGTCATCGCACTCAATACTCTCTTTTATTCGATGGACCGGAACTCTCGCATTCTGAGTACGTTTATTTGATAATTGATAATCGGTATATTGTTGAGCCTTTCTAGAGAGGACGAGGAGAAAATCTCTCGAGCCCTTGTGGAAGGTGTCATCAGGCAGCTTGAGACTGAGCCGTTAAACCAACTAACGCACAATGAGCATGCTCACTTGATAGTCCTTCTGCAGACGGCTATAGAGGTACTTCACTTTCACTTTCAATTGTAAAATATCTGATCAATCATATCCACAGATCGAAGAACAGCGCCGCAGTCTCGACGCAAACGGTCTTCGATATCTGATTTCGATGCGCTCCTTTTACATCCTCAATGCGCGAGCCACGTCTTCACGCCCGGTGTCTGGTGCAACAACGCCACTGCTAATGCAACCCGAGGCTCGTTCTCCGCCAAAATCCTTCGTCCGTGAAAGGCTACGATATCGTGATATGGTTTGGGCTTTTCACAGCGAAAGCCAAGAGATTCTACTCGCTGCTTCGACCGCCGCTTGTGGCAACAAGATGAAATGGAATGATGCGAAGGCACTGGGTTTGTTCTTGTGGTTAAGCTCAACAGAATCGTTGGTTTGTCCCCCCCCTTCGCTCTCTTTAACCAATCTTTATTGAACACAAATTCTACAGAAGACCGAGATGGAAACAATTGCCCGAAACGAATACTTAGCAGAGGACATGAGAGATCCTACGGCGTGTTCGCTATTTTACTTCGCCCTCGGCAAGGTTAGGTTGGTACATGGCCTGTGGAAACAAGCATCCTGGCATAAAGAACAAAATGTTATGCTTAAGTTCTTGTCCAATGACTTCAGTCAGGCGAAATGGAAGACCGCAGCTTTGAAGAATGCTTACGCTCTACTGGCGAGGCAGCGCTTTGAATACGCCGCTGCCTTCTTTCTCCTCGGAGGTTCCTTGAAAGATGCCGTTAGTGTCTGCATAAGGCAGCTGGACGACTTTCAACTCGCAATAGCGTTGGCAAGGGTTGTCGAACAAGATGAGAGCAAGCCTATATTGAATAGCATTTTGACATCAACCGTAATCCCAACTGCTTTCGAGAAGGGAAATCGTTGGCTCGCCAGCTGGGGGTTCTGGCTCTTGCACAGGAGGGACCTGGCTGTCCGCATTCTCGTCGTAAGTTTAGTCGTTAACTCATTCATTCATTATCATGGTCGTTCTGACTGTTCTGCTAGTCACCACTGGACGACATTGCAGATTTGTTAGACTTCCAAATTGAAGAGATAGGAGATCCCAACTATGATGACCCTAGCCTGGCTCTTCTTTTTTCACAACTCAAATCAAAGACCCTTCAGACAGCGAAGGGAACGTACGAGATCTCAGGCTCGACAGAGTTTAATTTTGTGTTACAAACTGCTCGAGTATTCCGTAGAATGGGTGAGTTCTCTTCTCGTGCGTTTGCGCGCTCGAACTATATAAGCTGAACTTCTATGAAGGTTGCCATGCCCTGGCACTGTTCCTCGTTAGATCGTGGTCATTCGAGAGACCGACAGCTCCTCCATTACAAGCGAATGTCCCTCCACCTTCGGACGATGGTGACACCATCGGCCCTCTTCCAGCACATCGGCCAATTTTCCTTAATGGTCATCACCGCCGATCTTCTATCGTCATAGATATGGAAGTCCCGTCAGATCCATCCACTCGACCGACCTCACCTGAGATTGCGGAGAAGGAAAGCTCGGTGGGCCAACTAGTGAAAGATAAAGAGCACGATAAAGTCAGTGACAAAGGCTTAGGTGGCTTGTTGAAGTCGGCGAAGCAGGACGTGAAAGTTCCAGAGTTCGACATGAGTGCATTTTCTTTCTAATAGATTATTTCTTTTTGCCATTACTAAGTTCTGATTCATTCAAATGTGATCAATGCTCGACTACACCTACAACATATTACAAGCTAATTATTGACTGCTCCCATGACAATGCGAAATCGTAAAACGTAAAAAGCATTTGTTGGCCATGCATGACCTACGCCTCAACCTCCACTTCCCGCTTCTTTAAAACGAGATCCTTGCCCACAACCCTCTCCCAAACGTCCTTGACGTCGTCAACTACCGTCTCGAAATGAGAAGTCGCGTCATAGGATTTTGTGATGAATATATTGTCGCTAACACCTGTTGACGTTGGCGTGTATAATGGCGTAACAGACACGAACCTGGAGAAGATTAGATTCAGAAGCTATCAAGATTAGAGTGAAACAGCATACTTGTCATATATAGGGCCAAGCAATTCCAAACCCGGTCTGATTTCGAGCTCAGGCTTGTCTGTTTCGACAATCGTGCTGACAATGGCGATGTAAACATCCTTCGCGCAAACGTTGTGCGTGGCAGAAACCATAGCAATATAGATATCTATAACACGCATCGGTGTAATTCACTGCCACAATCACGAAAAGTCTTACCGTTGCGTCTCCGAACTTGGTTCTGAGGAATAATGATTTGTACACTGTCGGCATCGTCCGTACCGGGTATGGGGTGCTTGAGTATGCAAATGGCACGGATGACCTTGCTCTCTTCGATAACACGCATTTTGCCCCCATCCTGCACTTTCCCAGCGCCGAAGTAGCTTGGATCTCCGATAACCTGCTTCGCTTTGACAGTCTCGCTTCCGCTGCGAACCCCGACGAACTTGCCGTCCGAATCGGTAACGATTTCATCAACTTTCTTATCCAGCATGTACGTGCCACCATAGATAGCGCTCAAACGGGCGAAAGACTGAGGCAATTCTCCGAGGCCATAAAGGGGATAAATATACGGGGATTTACCGTAGCGAGCCATAGATGAAGTGTACAGAACGATTCGATCGTAAGCCGGTCGAGCTGGTTTGTCGATATAGCTATTCCACATATGAATAATGTGTTAAGATCAAAATATGCGATCATTAAGCTCACTCATCGTCAAGGTAGAGAGCCATTGCATGTCCGACGAAGTCTTGAGTACCCGGTTCCAAACCGAATTTCTCATACACAGTACGCATGCTGTCCGTGTCAAGATTTAAACCTATGTGAGGGCAATGTGAGGTCAACATTAATGATTGAAGTATACGTAAATATGGTATTACCTTGATGAGTCGCCGGGTCATCGTCCCTCCAGTTCTGCAAGAATTCAAAGAACTTCTTTGCACGCCGCTTCTCAAATAAGCCCATCAGAGGACTTCTAACAGCTTCCATCTCCGTGCTGGGAACCTTGGAAATCTTTCCATCACGATAAACGAAACTGCCCGCAATCTGCTTAAACTCCAGGTAGCGAGTAACATCGGTATGGACGAGTATCTTCGTGAGCTCTCCTGAAGCGATAATGAATTTGGGGATAAGATCAATGGCATAATCTCTATCACGACCGAGTTCTGCAGGAGGAGTCTGATCAGGTCTGAACTTCCTGTAAAGCTACGCATGGATTCACTATCAGTTTCATATTGTCATTAGACACCCATTAAATCACCAGGCATACCTGAGTAAGGTTCAAGCTGGCACTGTCGCCTCCATAGTAGTCATTTCTGTCCATATGAAGGACCTTCTTTCCCTCCACAGATAGCAGTCCCGACAAGATGCATTCAGTGAGACCTGTGCCCAGGACAATGACCTGATGCCGATCATGGTTAGCAGCCGCTTTAACAGAGAGAAGGCACACTGAACGTACATCGTATTCTTCATCCATGTTGAGATACTTCTATGCTAATGGTTGAAATCAATATTTTGATAGTGTCGTTGCTACGAGGTGGTGGAGGGCAAGATGGATCGATGTCGGCTGAGGACCGTGCCTGCCAAATACGGGTTCGGCTATTTCTGCACTCACTGGCAGGCTGAGTCTGGCACGCGTCACTCGGACATCTTTTCTATAGTATGTCTTCATGCTGTTGAAGCCGCGAACGACACAGTGTAGCTCTCCGAACATTCCTTTTCGAAGCAATACAGAATGAATGCCACCCCTGGACCTTCAGGCCCCAAGCATATGAATGAACAGGACACCATCTCCCCGAATACATGCATACAAGAAGGACATTCCGTATTCTTCAAACTACCCAACGGCGATTGGAAGTATGCAAAGATAGAAAAGAGCAGGTCCGTGCATCTTCTTTAAGTATAAAATTATGGCCATTGTAGAGCTTAATGGCTTTTAAAGTAATATATCATTAGGAAAGTTTGGGACTTTCAACTCAAACTTGCTGGTTGGCCAGCCATACGGTCTGACGTATGAGATCAACAAGAAAAGGCTCATAGTTCTGCCACCGAAGACAATGCAGGAGCTAGGTATGTTCTTGTTTCGACAAGATTGTGCATAGGCTTATGGTCATAGAGGAAACGGAGGCGACAAACGAGCTTATAGATGATGGTATAGTCGTACAACCTTTAACGACCGAGGAGATCGAAGCCTTGAAGCGGTCGGGAGCACATGCGTCGGTCTGACACCCATAAATATTGTCTTCATGCCTCTCATTGACTTCAAACTTTTTAGGAAATCATAAAAAAGCAAATTGAGCTTCACGCGAATTTCTCGTTGAAAACTGAGTATAGTAAGGAGAAGTATTTAAAGCGCAAGGAGGCAAAGTCAGATTTGCTCTTTTGCTTCCAGATGCCTGTCGCTCACACTGTATTTAATAGATTTGCGAAGAAGTTCTCGACGGTTGAGTCGACCGTGCACAATGTCTGCGAATTTTGGTACAAAAAAGACTCGAACCGGATACGAGGAATCAGATCGGATACGTTAGCGCAGATGATGAATCTTGCTGGGATAAGGCCAGACGGGCGATATCTGGTTGTGGATGAAGCTTCAGGACTGATCGTGACGGCTGTCCTCGATAGATTAGGCTGTGAGTCTCTATGCGTCCCGTCAGCTTGTTGCTCAAGCTTTATTAGCTGATGGTCGGATTATAACAATTTGCGATGTTGAGTCACCACCAGCATATCCGTTGATGGGTCATATGAACTTCGACGAAAAACTCGTAAATACTGTTCTAGCCTCACTAAATTGGGCCACGGCAGACGAAGACTACATCCCTCGTACGCTATAGTTTATGCATACAATGTTTTCTGTTTTACTTACCTAAACCTTCTAGTTCTCCCTCCTACTGAACCTGACTCAGGTGTATATCAATCCGAAAGGCAGAAACGCCGTTTGAACAAGCGCAAGGGAGTAGTAGAATCCCTAAATAGCACCAGAGAGGAGTTATTCGCTGGAGAATTTGAAGGGTATGTGCGATCCATCATAACAACCTAGTGCGGACCAGCTCACTTATCTGCTTCAAGTCTAATTGTTGCAAGCGATTACGAACCTTTCTCAATAGTTGAGAAGCTCACGCCTTACCTTGCTGGATCAGCCTCGATTGTTGTTCACAGTCCTCATTTACAAGTAAGTGATCCAGGATGGACGAAGCTCTTGGACTGATTGGCTATCTCAAGGTTGTGTCTGAGCTCCAAGCAAGGCTACGGGCCCTCCCGCAATATCTTGGCTCTTCTGTGACGGAAAGCTGGCTACGACGCTATCAAGTGAGTCTTTCACCCTGTATAATTGTAAACTATCTGAATTTTCGCAGGTGCTCCCCGGGAGGACGCATCCTGTAATGACCACATCTGGTTCTGGAGGGTACTTGCTTCATGCAATCAGAATGTGCGTATTTCTACAATATATTTCTCCACAAACCTCCAAAGAGCATTGCAGATATGACAACCCAAATGTCTCTGCTGTGGTTCTCAAGCACCCCCGCAGTAAAAAGCGAAAAACTGAGTCCAGCACCCCCGTACCCGAAGGTAAAAATGATGAACAAGTTAGTTCTCGAATGGCAGAAGAAACACCTCCATCATAGTAAAATACGATATGTATCTTTCATACACACCATTTCAGAAAGGGCGGAATTTGGGAGACAAAATAGGCTGTTATTTACTACGTACCTAGATATTATCTTGCTCAATATTGTATCTTTATTCTTGCCGATTTTATGACCCATGAAAGATGTCTTTACAACAGGATGATTACTAAATCTGACCACTCAGGCCACTGCCAGTGGTGAGGCACTGTGGTCGCGGTACTAGTAGTGCAGAGTTCGGAGTTCTTCACTACCACTTTTCCTCGATGGTCGGCATGTAGCTCAAGATCAATGGTGGTCGTTAGCATCCGAGCAGCTGTAGGAGTAGCGTTACTCTCGGTCGCATTCCCCGTCATTTTGCGCATCTTCCTTTCACCGTGGACATTCGTTCTTGTCTTCCCATTTCTCCTTTTCGTCTCCGGAGCGGCTGGCTTTTGGTCATATGTGGTATTGGCACACTACACGAGCACTGCGCGACCTTCTCGATCCCGGAGACTACTGGAAGCATCCCGGCCATTGGCGTTCTCTACACCAGCTGCATGGCAGGCAGTTCTGACACGATCTCAATGGTCACTCAAATCGCCTCAGAATCTTCCGCCCCTGTATCCAGACTATCCTCTAGTCTCAGCGACAGTGAACGAAATTCTGATCATGATAGTCAGAGATTTTGTTCTCACATGGTACAAAGAACTTTCGACGTCGCCTTCATTCCCGACAGCTGTATCAGAAAGCTTGCACTCTTCGATGGACGTGTTATTGAAGCGAATGGAGGGCACGGATTTAGCTAGCTTGATTGTTAGGAGAATCCTCCCAAAACTCACTGCGCATGTTGACCAATTCAGGTACTCAGAAACTGTGTTACGCGGTGCAGGCCTCGAGCGGCATCTTACTCAGTCGGAGGAGCTTGATCTGTTGCTCGCAAGTAGATACGTGAGCCGTGGAGGAAGCTTACATCCTGCTGTGGATAACCTATCAACAACTTTCACGAGGCAGGCTGAGGAAAACCATCTGAGGGGGTTGGTGGAATCAACGTTACCTTACTTGCTTCCCTCAAACGACGCAGGCAGCAAGGCTGTCCGTCTCGTCGTCCGAGAAATTGTGGCCTGTTCCGTACTGGCCCCCATGACGGATCTTTTGTCCGATCCTGATTTCTGGAATCGTTCAATCGACCATCTAGTGAGTTTCTTACGACGCTTTAAGCATCCATATATCTTACAATCCATTGCGTTTACTCTAGGCTGGTGCTGCAATTAGGCAACAGTGAGCTACTTCCGGATTTTTTCTAGTTGTATACTTTCTAAATGATACACAACGCAGAAAACTCATAACGAAAGTTCGCAATGTGATCGAATCTCAATCTCCCTCTCATACACTTGCTCGGCCTGGGAGACAGAAGGTTCCGCGTCATGAGCTAATAACGCTACAGACTGATGCTCGTCACTTCGAAGGCTTTCTGCGTAGCATTGGCCGTTGCGATTCTCTTCTGGATGCGCGTCGATTAAAGAGCGATATCGTTGGCGAAGTACGGCGTACTCGAACATTGTTAGGTGTGCCAATCTTTAGAAATAAGCGAACCCATTGCTAATTATTCTAGCCGAGCATGAAAATGAGGATTGGATAGATGGAAGAAAGACAGAAGATATTGTAGCCTTCCTTGATCGACTATACACGGCCAAACGGAAGGTTGAGAAGAGGATTGCCATACTCGGCGGCCAGGATGAAAATGTAAGTCCCAGGGCGCCTCTTAGTTGGTAGGCTAACATATTCTGGCAGACGGTTGTAGTGCAAGACGAAGGCTCAACATCGCAACTGAAACTACGAGACATCCTCACGAATCCGAGTTCCTTATCTTATTTCATGGAATTTATGGACCGTCGAGGTCGATCTCTGCCTGTACAGTTTTGGTTGACCGTGGAAAGCTTTAAAAATCCACTGGAGTCTGTTGATTCAGGGTCATCGGATGAGGATTACGAACCTTTGGCAAATCAATCTTCTACTGCAACGCTCAAGGAAGACCTTAGTATGATCAACGACCTTTATTTTGCAGGGTCTTCAACTCCATTAACATTATCTGCTATATCGCAGAAACATGTTGATGCGATACGACAATATGTTTCTTTGGCTTCCGCGACCCCTCTAGAAGAGAGGAAGGCCCGGAGAAGCGTAATGCTTGCGCAGCGACAAGTAGAACAAAACATGGATCACGATTTTGAAGAGTTTCGGAACAGCGATCTTTGGTTCCGTGCAGTGAGCGATCTGAATGCTAAGGAGCGGACAAGTCTTCCGTCTGCGCCGTCCGCTGCTCCTATGCAATCTGGTCCTTCTTCGTCTTCAGGAGGTAGATTTCTAGCGTCTCTAGTCCAGGGCTTAACGCCAGAGTTACACCGGTCTTCATCAAACACGAACAACGCTACCCAGCCTCGTCGGCTATATCCTGCGAATTCAAGACCATCCCAGGAAACGGAGCGTCCGTCTGTCCCGAGTGCACCAATGAGTCGCTCAGTCTCGGCACAAGCAATGACGAGCAGCCTTGAGATTTTGATGTCTCCTACAGCCACCGACCAACCGACTGATCGTGCCCCGCTGTTTGACGAAACAGAGGACGGACGACTTATATCTGCCGATGCAGAGGAAGCTCAGCGTATGGAGGCCATCCAAGCAGCTGTTACAGACATTATAGCGACGGAAAGTAGACAAAGCACGGACAAACCTTCCAGTAATCGTTCTTCCGAGACATCTCTGGACAAGGCTCTTGACGGCTTGGATGGAATTAGCATCAACTCGAAGCGAAGGGGCATATTCGATGACACTTACAGCATTCGTGAAGGGGAGGTAGTCCCAGAAGACGAAGATGATGACACGAAAGCAAATACTTTCGAACTTCCTCCGCCAGGAAATCTTCATTTGTCAGGGGAAGTAGTTCGTTTGTCAGACAAAATCACCCACCTACAATCTCAAGATGTCATCTTAGACGCGCTCATCCGGAAAGCAGAGCTCACAGGCGATGCACAGGAGCTACGTGTGCTGCAGAAATCGAAGTCTGCGCTTGAGCGGGAATTAAGACAGCTATCGTTCCAGAAGACTCAATACGAACAGCAGGACAATGCTAACAGGCTTATCCCTGGGCGAACAAAAGCATATATCGTGAATTCTACGTCGGGGGAAGAGGAAGGCAAGCAAGTCGTCCGATATCTCATTCAAGTTCAGCAATTGGGCCCTACAGGCGTGGAGGTCTCCGGTTGGGTTGTGGCGAGAAGGTATAGCGAATTTCTAGCTGTGCACCAGCGACTAAAGGAACGCTTTCTGAACGTGAAGAACCTTGACTTTCCGGGTAAGCGACTGGTGACTACCCTGTCTACCAACCTTGTCGACAACAGGAGGGTGGCGCTGGAAAAGTATCTCCAGGTGAGCTTATTTGTGCAAGCTCTACCACTAAGAGCGGCTTAAAGAACTTGGTTTTCAGAACCTCCTGTCGATTCCGATAGTCTGTGAAAGCCACGAATTACGTTCGTTCCTCTCACGCGATTCACCCTTCATCGCTAAGTCTGTACCGGAGGCACCCTCAAAGGAATCCCCGGCCTTTCCGGGGCATGGCATTATGCGTAACATGGTCCGCTCGTTCACGGAGAGTATTGATGAGGTGTTCTTTGGGCCGTCCATGTTAGATGTTATGATTGGTAGGCTTACACGCCAGGCTGCTGAGTTTGCTGGTATCGTCGGTTCTGGAGTAAACGACGAAGACTTGGTTACACAAGCGCTGAAGGCATCAGGAAAAGCAGCACCTGAGGAGACATTAGCACAACTTTCCGGTGATCTCAAGCCACTCGAGGGCGAGACCAGTACCTCAGCCTTCACAGCACCAATATGTGACCTCATCCTTGCTGTTTTCGAGCTCGATAAGAAAAACAACTGGTTAAGGCGCCAGGCTATAGTCATCATTTTACAACAAGTCTTTGGCGAGACCGTGGAAAGGTGAGCATTAGTTTGAATCGGTATTTGTTTGCCGAGTTGATGCCCGTCTAGGAAAGTCCGAGAAAGCGTGAAGTCCCAACTGGATGAACCGCATGTGTTGACTTATATCAATATGTTGAAAGACAGCTTGTGGCCAGGAGGACGTCTAAAGCCGGTAGATGTGCGTCGGACAGTGGAGGAGAAAGCAAGAACAAGAGAAGAGGCAAATCGCAAGCTATCTTCTCTACTTCCAGGTTTGTTCTTTAGAGATTAAAAAGCAAACCCAGTGACTCACGGATTGTGAACCAGACATGACTGCTAATATTATGGGTCGGTCAAATGCACGTAGAGGGGCGCGACGTATCTTTGCAGTACTTCAAAATCGGCGCCTAAATCAGCACATTGTCTATACCGTTTTGGATGAGGTATGTTGAGAAAAATAGTTTAGAGACAAGCATCGGAATGACGACTGACATGTCCATTTAAGATTCACAAGGCTCTATTCCCTGAAGTTACGAAACCTTCCGCCGCTCAGCTATGATACCCCTGCGGACACGTTTATTCTTATTGATCGCACGCTATGTTTGGTATTTCCCGCTGTGTATGATATAATGGTGTCCAAACGAAGAATTAACGACCCTTGATGATTTTGACCAGAGATATGTATATGAGACTGTCTTGGATTTCAAAGAGAGAAGCCTGTGTCCTCCAAGTTAATTAGAAAGTATCTGCCCTTGTCCAGCAATTTGACGAAGATGATCCTGATCTGATTCAAGACGATGATCCTATATGGGGGTAATACAATGTTACCTGCCATTGACGCGAAAGTTGTGAGTCCATGATGCGAGGAATTACTATCTGGATCGCGATTGCACTCGTTCAGCATAGCTAGACCTGCGTCATATCCGAGGATTTTTCAAAGGCTTACCAGATGGTTGATGAGATCATCTGGAACGAACAGTGCATGAAGCCTATTCATGCAATGTTGCGAAGGTTGAGTCACGCAACCTCGAGGTACTGATCGGTATCTGAAATCTGGACCACTTCTCTGTCGAGCCTTGTAGTCTAAGAGCCTGTGCAATCTTCCAGTGACAGCGTCATCGCCTCTGGGGGTTTCTCTGAATATGGGGAGACCAGGGGACGTTATGAAGCTGTCCTCGGGGATGCCTTCGAATAAAAACGGGGAACACCCTCCATATCTGCTGCTGCTTTCCCGAGGACTCACAGGCGATATCAAGCACACACGAACCATTCGAGACCGCGGGCTCAGACCAGGGAAAGCAGACGGCAAGGAGGGAGTGATCGGTATGTATCGAAACCTCGGAAGAGATCATGTCAGATCGGCGTTTTGCGTGAGATCAGTGGGATCGCCTTGGCTGTGCGGCGATCCAGACTCGAGCCTTCGGGAATCAGCTTACTAGACGTGGGTGAAGGGGCAAATTAAGGTGGGATATATACCCTTTACAGATAAGTTTCGTGTTGCTCGATAGGCTGTCGATATCGCAACGTGCTTCATCAGGCGTTTACCGCGGCATTGGCACGTTTTGTCAGTTAGAAAATTGTGTCCCTTTTGCGTAGGACTGATTCCGAGATCTGGCCGGGACGTTGGTGAGATTGAGAATAACGGTTAATGGCGAGGGAAAGCGCGAGATATGCGAGGGCGGAGATTGCGATTGTCCATAAGCTGTTTGTAAAAGGCCATTGTGTGAGCATCGAACAGAAGGATGCGGTCCGGGCTGCGGTGTTAACAGCACTTTTGAGAAGAGATGCTGGAGGGGCGCAGCCGAATGCGAAAGCCAGCAAGCCCGCGCTTGAAGTCCAAAGGGCGGAAGCGGAACCCGTCACCGGCAACCGACATAATGAAGACGGTCATGATGTAGAAGAGCACACAGTATGACCAGGTATGCCATATCTCGCCAACACGAGTTGATGGCCTTCCTAGGTCGGTGTCAGAGCGATGATGACTCACTGCGCTATGAGATTGATTGAGTGTAGAGGTGCTTCTGAAGGTTCATTTCGCCACGCGTAATGGATGCCCTGGGTACGAACTTTGTTATATGAATGTATGAACCATCAGGAAAGGAAGGCTTCGCTGTTCTGAGAGAAAGATCGCTCCTATTCCTGTCGTCGCATCCATTGTTCCTGATGCGAGTTGGAACGACCGCAACTGGCCAAAGTACAAAGCGGAGAGCGAATACTTCGATCCATTGAGCTGTTGTGCCAGGAACAATAGACTTGCTTCGTATGTCGCCGAGCAGCAGAGATTTCATCTTTGTGCTGTTGGTATTGGTAGTATTTGTAGTCATACCGCAAACCGTAAGTTGAAGACCGCGTCGTGCTATGTCCACCGCATTCAACCGCATCCGTCCAATGTTCTTCTCGGACACCATCTTCGAACACGCTGCACGCCCGTCTGCCTCATGTCTCACAGCATCACGAAAACTCACCCGCAGACATTTTAGAGTAAGGAGATAACCGCGTGCACGTGTATACATAGTACGAAGCAACTTGACTCAAGCAGCACGCAAACTGGGCTCATTTCCGACGACCTCGCAGGGCCGCTTTTCCTTCGATGGCGCGACAATTTTTCTGCACAGCTGAAGCGTTATCTATGAGTAAGAACAAAAACACACACACACACAGAGAATTCCGAACGAATCTAACAATGGAGGAGTCCGGGTCGCCGACGGACGGACACTCTATCTTGCGCCGGCTTGCATTTCGCCCAGGCCTCCCTGTTCCCCATCAGGGTGGCCCGGGCTGGCCCTCTTTTCTTCCCAAGGCTCATCTCCATCAGCTCTCGCCCCACTGGTAGGAGATAACGCGTGCACGTTCGTCCGTTCGTATCGAGGGAGATGCGGAAAACCGGAGGAGAAGAGGAGAGAAGATAGACGCAGAGCCTGTTCAGATCCCATACCTCCAACGTCCCAGTTCTCGCGGCATGCGCTTCCCAATGAACGCCGAGTCTCGTAAAGCTCCCAAGGAATTCGCAAGGAGTCTCCCTAGACTGCTCAGGCGATCCTGCCCGACTTCCGACATGCTGTCGCCCAACCATTCATCAATTGATGAACACAGCACTGCACATGCAACTTTCGCAAGAGATCAGATTGACCCTCACTGGCAGGCTCGCGTCGCGAAACTGGATTCAAGTTGAACATACTGAACAATCTGCATCTCAAGATCTCGGGGAATTTCCGTAACTGTCTGCCACTGCTGATGAGAAGCTTTCTGCTGAATCAACAATCTGAACTGGCAGCACATATGCTGGCTGCGTTGCTCGGAGAACGCGGCACGAGGCAGCGGGGGGTCTTCTTGCGTTCATCGCACAATATTGTCGGCAGCCTACTAGTGCGTTCTCTCTGGCTTCGCTATACAGTTCGCATATAAGGGACCGATCAAACACCCCCGTACCTGCCAGAAGCCATGCACAACAAGGCCTCTGGAGCGATTCTCTGGAATGAATACACTGTGTACGTAGGGACCTGCCTCCGTTCACATCCGAACGGCAACTGAATGCAGTTCCTTTCTACAGACGGGCTACGGACCTATATCTTCGAAGGCGTCGATATCGATACCGTGGCCGCGCGCCGTGCTTCTGGGGACAGGCGCGACAATCTATACATGTTGATCAGCATTACCTTCATCTTGGACAGGTCATCGCAAGCGAGTATTAGCTGGCAGTGCAGAACCACACAGTTGAAGTTATCGATGGATGGAATACGTGGTTTGAAACCACTTCGGGCCTGAAGGAGAAGGTCGGAAGGTGTTTTCCTCGAAGCATACTTTCTGATTCAGTTTCGAAGGACACGGGCAAATACGGCTTCCGACCAAAAGACCAGCATCAGTCCATTATTCTATTCAAGTGTCTAGGTATAGAATCATACGATGTACTATATGATGACGAATCATGAAATCTCGTGTACGAATAAATAAATGTAAGAGGATAAGGTTGTTTATGTGCATTCGTGAAGGAATCTAGGAATTGCTCAAACAGCGTCCATAAACAAGCATACGTTAGAGGCTGAGACGAGGAAATCGATGGATAAGGAAAAGTGTGGTAGTACATTGAGGCTATTACTATGTGAAAGCGAGCGGCCCTCCTCTTCTCCAAAAGTTGTTAATAAGTCCATGCTCTCAACTCGGATGAGAGGAATGACGTGAAGGAAATGACGGAGAGAAACCATATTTGTGTGCAATGAACAAGAACAGACGAAGTATTGCGAGGAACAAGACACAATGGAAAGGGAAAAGACAAAAAAGATATAAAAAAGGCAACGGTAGACCGAGATTACATCGAACAACCAGAAAACTGATGGTCTGGGAGAGCAGTAGAGATAGTAAAAGGCGGAGAAAGTTTGATATGGGTGTGATTCAATCCAATTAAGGAACGAAGTCTCTAATTTCTGACGATGTCAGGATCAGGAAAGAAGTTGCGATTGAGGGGGTGAGGATGTCGAGTAGATGTTGCGTGTGGGACCCAAGTGTACCGATCGTGTATGCAGACGACTGGGGTACCGATTTTTTTTGGGAGTCAATGGGTGAATGGGAATCAAAGGGGGTAAATGCATCAGCGCTGCTTCCGTTAACGTGGTTGCGGTGAGAGAAACGAGCAATGAAGAAGTGGACCGGGATATATGGGGAGAAAGAGGAGGGGTGAAACTGTTGCGTGTGGAAAGGTCAGAACAAAATAAATATGCGATATGCTGCTTCCGATTTTTTGATTAATGAATGGGAGGTGGGGGGAAGGGGGAAGATGGGTAATTGGTTTGGGTCATAATCGGTCGTAGCATAAGAAGTCGAATCGTAAATATGCAATCATGTTTCATTCATTATTCCCGGCGGACAAGCGAGTCTGAATTCCAAAGGCACGCGGCGTCTTTGCTTGGGACTTTGAAAAAAATATTTGATAAGCATTTTCTTTCATTTTCAAAAGTTAAGCTGCGCTCACCGACTGCACGCCGATCAATTCCAACTCGCCAAGACAGAAAATTCTGCGTTTACATGCTCGCCAGCATAGGACTGTCGCTCCGCATATTGCCACCATAGAGACCATTGAAGTTATCCATGCCCATGCCGATTCCGCGCCACGCCGGCATTTGACGGTTGGGTGTAGGTGTTGGCAAAGGCGTTTCCTGCGATGGAGAGGGAGTGGGCGATTGAACGAAGCACCACTGTTTCAAAAGTGCTGCGTAAGACTGATCAGTTGGAAGGGACGAGGACGATGCTATGTCCTTCATGTGTTGTTTCTCTGACTCCGACGGTTGGGGTAGCATAGAATATGAGGGAGGCGGGGACGAGTTGGAAATCGATTGCGATGAAGAGCTCGTAGACGGCGGCCAGGTGTAGTCATACCCTGGTGCAGTAGCTGGCATGCCACCAATGAGACTGCTCACCGTATTCTTTGATTCAGACGGGAACGTGATGGTGTGGCTGCGCGGTGTGCTCGCGTTTGAGGACGTCCGCGAGGAAGGCGCAGCATAGTTGAGTAGGCTGAGCTTTGTGGGCACAGATTGATAGGCTTGTGGGGCTGACTGTGAACGCTGCATGGACGCGAGCGTGAGCGGCTGCGGGGAGGAGTTGTGACGGATGGGCGGGGACGGTCGCGCAGGCATGCTCGGCCGATGTGCGCGCGCGTTAGCAGTCGGGAGAGTGATCCTCGGCAATGGCACATGCGTACCATGCGCAGCCGCTTGTGCAGCTTCCGTTGTCGGAGTCCCCTTGAGAGTCGACGGCGCACTGAAAGTGCGCTGCTGGCTGTTCCCCACCACCGGACTACGGATACCCGCATCCACCTTCGTGTTCGCTTCCTTGGCACCATTGCCTTCCGACTTCTTGAAATTGATGCGGTAGTTCATACCGTTGTTGTTGTCCCACCATTCACCTGAACCCGGAACGGTATACCGCACCACTAGCCAAAGCGTCTTGTCCTGCAGCCTCCGCTCAAAGTCCTCCAGATTGATCGCAAAGCTAAACCGATCCCACATGTCGCTTTGTCCACCCGTCGAATGAGATGCGGCGCGGTCGCCGGGAGTGCTCGGCGTGGGGAACGGCGGTGGGAGGGAGGGAAGCGAGACGACGTGCTTGCATATCACTTCCGAAGTAGTCTGCCAATCGTCCAACGTAAAGCGGACAGCGACGTCCTTGGTGAATGCGATATTGCGAACGAGGATTGATCCGCGCAACATAGGCGGACGCGACTTGGGGATCAATGCGGTCTCAAAATGCACGTTTACGTATCGCGGCGGGTCGGGACTGGGCACTGGGGACGATTTGATGGTGTCGAGCTCGAAAATCGGCTCGGCGTCGCTGCTCGTGCTCGAAACCATGTTCGGGAAGGGGTAGCTCGACGGCTCGTTCGGGACGCTCGACGAATCGTACTCCGTCTCCGTCTCCGTCTCGTCCGCGGACTGACCCGTCTTCGAAACACTGACCGGCTTGCCTGACGAGCTAAAGACACGAACAGACCTTAGAGACTCTTCCCCAGCGAAGTGCACGTTCTTCACAATCCCCCCAGCAGGGGTTGCGGGCTCTGATTGAGCGCGCTGGTGCAAACGCAGACCAACAACATTCGGCGACGACTGCGATGACTTGAGAGATGGTTTGAGCGGCTTGCCATTGGAAAGAATGATGGGTGTCGAGGGCGTTCTGGGGATGGAAGCGCTAGACGGGGACGGGGACGGTGGCGGGAGTGGCGAGCTTCCTGGTGAACCTCTTGAGGGGAATGGCAAAGTGGACTGCTCCTTCGTCCTTACTAATGGATCTGAGGGGAAATTAGACGGAACGTTCTTCGTGTCCACTGTGAGCCCCAGCGCATTCATAGATGCAGGCAGACTCGTCTCATCCGAAGAGTCGCTCTCGTCCTGGCTGAAGTGGAAGATCGCTCGAGTGCCTATGGGCGACTTGTGTCGGGGCACCTTTGAGATTGGGGCGAAGGCGCCAGGCCCGCGTTCGTCAGTAAAGTTTGCTGCACTGGCAGAGCGCGAACGCCTGTGCCTGCGCAGCTTCAGAGGCGGGATATCAGGGTCATGGTGATCCAACGGAGTCGCGTAGGGCATCGTAGCCGTCGTCGACGCGTAAGGCGACGAAGAGGATGTCGAGGAGATAGGAAAAGAATGAAAAGACGGGTGCTGAAAAATGAAACAAAGAAAAGGTTGATGAGCAAATGTGTCTGACGGATTACGCGCATACAGACGTCAGAAGAAAGTGAGACATACGTTGATTAATGCCTAGAGTACGCTCTTGTGCGTCGGCGGCGATGCAGGAGTTGACAATCGCGGGCGACGGAGGACGAGCAGCGGCAAGAGGGAGGTAGGAGGAGGATGGGAGGGCAGAGAAATTCGGGAAGGAGAAGGGGAAGGGAGCGTGGAGTGCTACTTATCATTCAAACGTGTGAATACAGATAATACGGAAAACCGAACCGAATCGTAATACAATTTCTAATTTATTACACTTTCCAAATTGCATGACTAGTCCCATCTTATCTTCCCTTCTCTTCCCTTCTCTATTCGAGCCTCGCCCTGACTCTGTCTCACCACCTCGAGACCATTCCAGAGGCCGATGGAGCAATGCGGTGCACCAGTGCAGCCCTCCAAATTCGTAATGCGGGCCCGTGGCGCGCGATGGCACCTCGTCGTGCGTGGCCCACTCCATCTGCGCCCGCTAAGGCTGCTGGGCATCCGCAACGGGCGGGAAGAGAAGCAGCGACGGACGACGACGACGACGACGAACGGGGGTTTGGCGACGAGCAAGGAAGAGACGCTTTGGGGCGCAACGCAGACTGAATGGCGAATCGGTGTCGGATCGGACGCGGGCCCGGCAGTCGGTACGGTGGCCTGCTCGTCTATTTCAGTTCTATATCAGGAAGATGCTTCGATCTTGTCAGAAATAAATTTGCAAATGGGGGTCCCTGCACTCAGGGTCCAGATTGTTCTCCTTCTGGCCTAGTCTACGAGCCCACATTGCGGCGCTTGCCGTGATGATGTCACTCGCCCGCCCCGACCCCCGACGCCTTCCTTCCCGCCTTCGTTTCCAACGTCCGCCCCTCCACGCGTTGAGCACCACCGACGCTGCGGGCCCGACTGCACCGTCCTGTGGCGCTTTGTATCCATACACCCAACAGCTCTATCAATGTTTATATGCATCCTCTTTGTCGGATTGTCTTCTTGCTAGATTCACGCTCTATTCGCTCATTCAATGACGCACATCCTTGCATCGTGCAATGAATCCATCATACCACCCTATCGTCTGACCATCCCACGCGATCCTTCTGCCGTGCGCGGCTTGTCGTCGCCACACATAGATGTTCCTTGACGCCAAATCAAACAAGCCGCTATCTCCAGCACAGACTCAATGGCTTGCATTACTTCTTATCAACCAACAGTATGCTACATTGAATTGTATGTTGAGCCCTGCCCAGCATCCAGCGACCTTGCTATACCCGACCTCTATACGTTGTATAGCAGCATGCACCCTGGAATCACTGAAGCCGCCCCCTCATGACCTTGTCGAAGTACTAGGTTGGGAGGACAATGAGCCGACAGACGTGCATCGTGTCCAGATGTCTGATGCGAACTTTCCGCGCCGAAACAACGATCAGCGATGCCCATTTGCCGGCCGGAATTGGGTGTGGGGCGATGACGCACTGGCTGCGGACGAATTTCAACGTCATTCAGTACAAGCTGTTGAGATGTTGTCGACTCTAATCGGTTTCCCGCCGTGAATACATCATCTCAACCGTCGGGTTCATGTTAAAGCGACCAGCTGGACAACAATGAGCGCGGCCACTCGGTTCAGCGTGCCCCTTGCACACGTAGGCATTCTGCATTCAGTTCGCTATCTTCTCTTACTCTCTACATCCCGCACTAGCGCTCTGCTCTTCTCGTTGTGTTGTCGAATCGATGTGCGCGATTCATTGTTCGGAACAGACTCGGTATGCAGCGCTGCTTTGTGACGACACTTATCACAGGTATCTACGAATCAACGTGCACTCGGCGACGGGCGCAGGTAGGAGTAGGCTGACTAGTCAACCTACTTGTCTTGCGCAACCGTCAAGATGGTCGGCCGCAACACACCATTGGGGGAAAATGGCGATGGCGAATCGATCGACTGACTCACAACTATCTGGCTTGCCTTTTCCTGCAATTCCCCCATCAAAAAAATGGTAACAGGCGTGCGTGGAGAAATGGACGGGTGACCGGCGATACCGCACGCTTGTTTTGTTCTGAGAGTGCGGTCGACTCGATTTGGCACAAGGAACGTCGATGAAGAACGGTTCGCGGCAGTTCGAGGCAGACACCATTCGTGTTGCTCCACTTTGACATGCCTTGCTTCTTCAAATCGCCGCGGCTTTACGTGTATGCTGGGCTCTGTGGGTCCCAGCCAGGGCGCCAGGGAATTCCCGAGGGGAAATCAACTCGCTTTACCGTGCACGCCACGCATGGAAGACAATGCCTATCGGTCTCTGAACGACAATCAGGGCCCGCTACTGTCAATGTCAACTCTTATCAGATTCATAATCATTTTACATTCCTATTGCGCGCTTTACAGTCGCAGCGACTGTTGCTTCTTGGCACACAGGCGAATAATTGCATGAGAGTCGCTCGCACGCAAATCTTCGATATGGGCAGGGTTACGGCATAGTGTGTTGATCTATCACCTTCGAGTCCGCAACGAACACGAACATTTGCGATAGCTGACAGGGCTGTGATCTCCTGCGGACTCGGTCGCGCCGGGTACGGTGCTCATCAGAGCTTCCGCAACTGATGCGAACCTCACTAGTTTGTCGGATGATCGCACCGGTGCACCGTGATCGCGCTCACGTCAACTCGAAGCTCAAGCTTCTGACTGAGGCCGGACACTTCCAAGTTCAAATTAGCGCCCACTTCGGGTTCGCAAGACTGCAGAAGATGATCAACCACCTCGGTCTCGCCTTACGTTTTGCGAACCCCTCCTCTATCTGCAATCTCAGGCATGAGCATGGCCAATTCGAACGCGAAGCTGCTCGAAGGGAATTATGGTTGTCATGATATCATAGAAGCTATGGATTGGCCAAACGTTATGAAGCGTTCGAGCGAGAGCAATTCGAGGGGAGGGAAGGGGGAGAATCCGGAAAGGTTGTCAACTTCTCCCGGGTGAGCAATACAGTAGTCATCCTCGAACCTAAAACGCTGACATGTTGTTCAAGTCTGCGTCAACATACGAATTCCCCGCATCCGAAAGGAGATTCGTTCAAGCCGCGTTACGTGTCTGTGTGGGGTAGGGTCTGTCAAGAATACTGCAGTTGTCAACGCGATTCGCACCGACCTGTCCCGGATAATTGTCGAAGCACATATAGCATCTATATACATGACCGTGCAGGTAGGATCACTACCTCTGAAGACTGGGGTATAGCCGAGGCTTCTTGAGGGGTTGGAGAGCGTTGCTCGTACGCAAGTAGTAAGAAGTAGGTCCGATACTCCGTATGCTAGCTAGCTACCCCACCTATACCATCATATGCTAGTCATTTCCATTCACAGTTGGTACATACGTATATGCATTGGCCCGACCACCCGTGAATCGCTGGCGGTCCCGATGGCCGTTTTGTACGCAACGCTTTGAATTAGAGAAGGCTGTAGAAAGCTACCACCTGGAAGCTATATCATCCTGAAGAAGACTCCTACAAGCCAGCACATCCTCACTTCGTCGAAGTTTAGCGGCGACTGAGGGGAAAGCAAATATGCCATCAGCGCATCGCTCGGGCTCTCGGGTAGCTTTCTCCGTATCCTTCTAATCAGATAGCAAAGACGCCTGCTTTTGCCTAAACGCTCTGCTCTCTGTCAAACCCATAGCATCTGAGCTCAACATAGAGAAAGATCTCTATCCGTCGGAGGTACCGGTGCGTCGCAGCTTCCGCACCAGAATGCCTGCTTCAGATCGACCCCCCGGGACCCGAGCTCGTAGCTATGGACCGGTGACAAAACTGGAATTTTCTCGAGTTTGAAACAGCACGGACCCTGACTTTCAGTGAGCTACCTGTCATTTCCTGAGAAACAGTCCTGAACATGATACACGGGTCCTCGGCATCGTGGATCTAGGTTCAAGCTTGTTTTTCGACTCTGGAAATTCCATGCTATCTGCGGTCACGACTGTATGGCATGAATGTGTTATGATACATGCAGTTTCACGAAAGCTTTCGACATCGGACTCCCCGCGCGCGGGGACATATTCGAGGCTTCATCGAGCGATTATTGGGCCTTGAGAAATACGAATAACGAGTCGGATGTCAGGGGCAACTGAATTCTTGTAATGTAAGAAACAAATAAGAGGGAGAGGGATGCGGGGAACGAAAACTGTTCTCCAAGGAACACTGGGAGGGAAGGAGATATCGGCACGCCGGTGAGTGAATTGAATCGATTGCTCGAACCTGAAACTGACGCGTGCGATCTCGGAGCCTTGGGCGGCCGAGAGTGAGTAAGTAAGTCTAAGAGGCTAATTAAGGCAAGGCAAATCCCATATATGACGATAAACGCGCGATCTGCTTTGCCGTGTATAATCTGAAGACATATCACATATCACGAAAGAGAGATCGGATAAAGTGCAGCACATGTGCTTTGGTGTTTTGTAGCTCTAAATATGTTCTGACTGGAAAAACAGAAATACAATTAGCTGGTTTGAGTTCGATTTGTCGTTTCTGGGTCGTGGTCGCGGCGCAAGAAGAACACATGTTGGAGGCAGATGACACGGATGAACGGATAATATGTATGGCATAATAGTGCGTGAGGTAGATATGAATGACGACCGTGACGATGCGGCGGCGGACATGAAGAAAAGGATCGACGGGGGACGTCGAGTTGTTGACATAAAACGACAAAGTCACCGGTAAGGATGCCGACATTCCTTTTCTGGAAAACAAAGACGTGATGATGAGTTGCCGAGTACTGTGCCTGGACTTACGTTACTAGTAGTAAGTGTGCGAACGCCGGCGTCTAACGTTGCCCCCTCTGACAAAGCCCGTCTGTTGCGCTTTGTCGCTCATAACGATGCCTGGCAGAAACAATGGGAAGAAACAAACGATTCATTCATGCGCATATGGCGACAGGTGAGTATCATCGTTCTCTGATGCTCCACGGTCTGCTAGGTCTCGCCTTTTCGTCTTTGTCCCCGCCCTCCCGTAATGCCCCTTCGTTATCTCCCAGTTCTACGAACAGGCACAATGCCCATGGTACGGATGATCGCTCGGCTGAATCGTTGACCGGCACGAGCTCATGCGCCTAATCGTCGCGGCGGACATTAACGTCGTCAGTGGTCGGTCAGAAGAACTGGGCTATCAGGTACCGTCGTCACCGGTACGTCAGTCTGTCTTCGAAGATAACTCAATAATTGAACAGAATCTGCGGCGAGCTGCGTATCTGAAATGCTATAACGATTGAAACCACGGCTTTGGGCGAACGTGCAAAAGATTGTTGGCAATGGCTCACACCATCATGCAGCTTCCCCGTCAACGCATCTGTGGCTCGCAGTCCAGAAGCTCTCACCGCCGTCGTCATCGCTTTACAACTGCTTCAGAACGAGACACGAACGTGGGCTGATCCAGAGGCCAGGCTTCTCATTTCTCATCTATATTCGTGTCTCCTGCGACTGTAATGATGACGAAACTGAGTAACTTCGGCTTAGTCCCGCACTTCAATTCGAATTAGCAGAAACTACTGCTGGTGCTATCAGCATGCGCTAATGGACTTCGCACGCGCGCCGCCCACCACTTCGAAACGTCAACCTACCACTCGAAGTCGTGTCAGTTAGCGCTTGGAAGCTCGATAACCCCACTGACACTCAGCATCATCTTAGTCGCCTTCAAACTTTTCATCATAAGTGTGCACTTAACAAGCATACCCCTTGACGCAACACGAGAGCCGCGAACCTAAAGCTTAACCTCCCCCACCCGCTTCCTGCTTCTTTCTTCACGTAATAAGACCCTCTTACCGAATGTCGGTACAATACAGATAACTCTATGCGCGATGCTTGTACTCGATCCAGTTTATCAGTCTCTCCAGCTTCCCTTTTCCCTGTGGCGCCACGCATCTGACTATTGGATCAAACTATGTGACCTTCCTGAGGCTATCAGCGACTTGTATCCATCTGTCTTACACACACGATGCTCTCGTCCCCCCATCTTGCGCTTACCGCCATTCTTGGCCCCGCTATCCTGTCTATCCTCAAATTTCGGACAACCACGTCCGAAACACTTCTTTCAACCTCTTTACTCAATTCCCTCGTCTATCTTGAAGCGCCCTATTCACTCCAGGCAACCGGCCAACATTGTTAGGAATGGAGAACGGAAGACGGAGAATGGAGAACGGAGAACGGCCACACGCTGCGATTTGGACTCTGGACTACTATCCGCCGCCGTGGCCACCTCTGCCCCGTTTCCGTCTTACGTTCAATCTATCCGACGCCGCACGATATAACTTATGTACTTACTACGCTAGATGTCGAGCCGATACATCGACACCAGGTAAGAGTGGCTTTTATTTACCATATATACATATCACGACATGGTCTATATCGCGGGCTTCCCCCATTTCCGAGCGTATGCATGCAAGAAGCAATACCCGGAGTACATTTGGCCCATTCCTTCAGTTTGCAAATCGAATTCTGATTGCCTGAATCCCTTCTCGGACTGGATGCTCGATGTTCAGACGTGCCTCACAAACCGTCCCTCGTTTCGGAGATTTGCGACGATGCGGCTTGCAGCCCTCCATCGTTCTCCAATGTTCTTGAATTCAGATTGCCTTGATGTACTTTCTTATACACTTACATCCACTACTCCGCTACCCCGAATACTATATTCACATCACAAGTATATTTGTCGCATTCGTCCGGGATGAGCACGAACAAAGCGACTCCACTGACCTTCAGATAGCTCAGAAGCAATCATAGAATCTAATGGACAATAGTTTCAAAACGAGTGGATTGGTTATATGCTAGGATAACAAATACGATGATGCGGTAATGAGATGAATATGCAGCTGTTTAAGATAAAAGAAACTGTTCCGTCGTCGTCGACAATGTCTTGGATTGTCAACGCCCAAAAATGTCCAAGCGCCCAAGCACGCAAAAAATATACTATAAAGTCGCCTATCGAGTACGGCTTGAGTAAGATGAAATTAGAGTATGGAAGGGTAGGAGGAGGAGAGGATAGCGAGTCCGTGATTGACGTGTCGTGATATGCGGATGATTGCAGAAGCTGGGTCCGGTCATGATGAAATAAAGCAGAGCAAAAGGAAAGCTGTTGCCAGCGAGCAGATACCTGGTCGGTCATTAAAGCGAGAGCCGGCCATACACGCCCGCCGCGCCAAGGAGAGCACCAGAGAGACCGACGGCCAGGGCAGGCAGCACACCTACGGGGAGCAATGGGAGCACGCCGTTGAATGAGACGAAACTCGGGGTGGAAGAGGTGTCGCTGGCAAAAGCGCCACCAGTTCCCCCGCCGGTCAGGTTTGCGCCGTTAGGCTGCAGGGTAGAGGAGGAAGAAGTTAGCGCATATACGCAGGAGCAAATGATGGAAAATAGAAGGTGGCGACATACCCCAATAGGCCGTGAGTCATCACTGAAGGAACATGTCGTGGAGTTGCAGATACACTTGTTGCCGATGGGGTCCCAGAACGGTGTTGAGCAGTTTGCGGGCACTAAATCAGTTGGAAGTTGTGAGAAGTGCAAAGATAATATTGCTTCATAAATCCTTACGGCGGAAACGAGCCTGAGCACTCGACGTTGCCTGCGCCGGGTTCGGGTCATCCGGCGATGGAGTCGTCACAGGGCAGCCATACTACAGAAATACCGAGAATGATGCGTTGTCGATCAGCGCTAATGCTAGCTATTAGGGAGTGATGAACGTGACTTACGCAGGTGTAGAAGGGGAAGTCGGGGAAGGGACAAAGCTCTAGCACGCCCTTCTCATTTTGTGGCATGCCATTGCAGATCTGCAGCGTCGAATCAACGGCCGGGGTGCTACACTTCAGACCAGCGAAGTCGTTAAGCTGGGACACCGGGACTGGGTTGCGAACCCATGCCAAAAGCTGCTCGTTAGAGACGATCCAAACTGACCATAGATGTATGAGTATGTAGAGTCAAGTCGTGAGAAGGTTTGTTTACCATTCTGTTGCTCTTGAGCCCAGTCTAGGAAAGCGTTAATCATATCGATTGTGGACTGCGAGACTTGTACTCCGGGGTAGGTTTTCTGCCAAATTGGATAAATAATAGTGTATAGTGGGAAGCGACTTAGACGCACAGCAACATGGATCGGGTGAGTGTAAAGCCCAATCGGTTGACGGTTGCCGTTATCTTCATTAATGTACGCATTAACTCCTATTCTCCAAGATTTGCGGTGGTCTAAAATAGCTTGTACTTACAGTGATTGGTGAATGTGGACTTCATATATGCGAGCGTCGCAGCTTTATAACCATTCAATAAATGGTCTTATAGCATAAATAATAGACGTACCGTCATCAGGCTTGCTTCCACCATTGGGGTTATCCCTATGAGTAGCTTATGAGACGTGCGGAATATACTTTGAGCAAGCAAACTCACAGCCAAGGGTCCATCAAATGAACACCAGCATCACCAAGCTCGTCGAAGAAGGCGTACATTGGTATCTCCCATAGACCGGGAACGACAGGCTGGCCCTTACAGACACCTTCAGATGTCAAGCAATTGTTTGCGAGACCATTGTCAAGAGTGTATGGCCAGTAAGCATCAGTGTAACTCTCGTTGACAGGGATGGATGCGGCAGCACTAGAATCATAAGTGAAGCCAGCTTTGCCCAAGAACTTCAAAGTATCGCCCGAGAAGTCCAAGTAGGGAGCTCGGAAGCCGATGATTGAGCTGAGGGGGATACCAGCAAGAGCGTTCAATGCAATGAGGTTCCCATTAATTTCGTCCTCTGGAGGGGTCCCAACATGCGTCATTCTGTTTGAGAGAGATGAAATCAGTCCTAATGCTTAACTAAAAGGTAGCAAAATGAAACATACGTATGGTCGGCAATCTCGTTTCCAGCAACAAACCAGTCGGTTACGAGGGTGTAGTTAGTGTAGTTGAGGGAGGTGAAGTAGGTCATCTTGGGTTGGCAGCCATTGGGGTTCTTGCGCTGGGCGAGGAACTGGTTCACCGCGTCAAGGGTGTATGACTGGACGGCGTCGTCGGCAGTGAAGACGATGAATTGAGGGACCTCTTTCTGTAGACACAGGCTGTAAGTATCAATGTGCAATCACATTACTATTCGCTACATACCGGGTCCAAGCCTCCAGGAGGGGATGTTGTGGCACATGCGCAATTGGGGAGCTTGCACTTGGAAGCGTCGCACGAATAGCCAGCGGCGTCTTGGCTCGTCGTAGGCCCAGTGATACTTCCATCCTGCGCAAGCACTAGCAGAGGGCCTAAAGCCAGAAGTAAGAGAGCGCTGCAGTGCATGATGTGCAACGAACAGCGGAGAGAAAGAAAGAAAGGACAGGAAGGGGTGGATTGAAGGATGGCGGTGGTCGTATAGGATGAAAAGAGTGACGAAGACAGTGAAGGCCGGGTGGCAGACAACGGAGGCGAACGGACTGCACTGGACCCATATGGATCCTACTAATCACCGCTGCTCGTAATCCACATTCAAAAATCATCCGGCTCCGTCTCCACGGCTTCTGGATCGCCGCCATGAAACACGCATATAGCCACCTAAGCGCGTGCCTTCGACATCCATTCTCAGTCCTTCGCTGTCATGGCCGCCGTGCTCGTCGTCACTTGCTGCTTGCACTGTTGCACGACGTCAACTGCAGAAGAGGTTTTAAACATGCTTTTTCAAATTGTGCGACAGCTAGCATGGATCTGCACCAGGGCCTTTCCTCATAGTATATTTGGAAATCCTAAAACTTTGTCGCGACCCTTTCTTGGGATTTCTTGGCTGAGCTAATCCGGATTATCCAACGGAAGCATATTCATTAGAGTTTACTAGGGTTATTTTGATGTGCAACCTAACTTAACTTATTCTGGACTTAAACTTGCCGAAAGCACCGGACTTAGCCGACTTGCGTTCTGAATGTCGCGGAAGGCCAAGCTGTGGCCAAGTCGTCGACAGTCGCTGTCGTTGTCGACGCGCCTTTCCTCGTCCTCGTCTCGTCTTCACGATGGCGGACGTGCAAGTGAAAAGAAAGGTACGAATGCCTCATAGCTGTTCAAGTTAGTCGTGAATAGTTGATGGGCGTGCCAGATAACTGTGACCGCATCCGCCAGGCTTGACTATAAGCGTGAAACCCCATCGCGTCCAGCTTCGCCAACGAAGATAATAAGACCAGCTTCACCGACAAAGTCCACTCCAAAGATTCAGTCAACACCCGCGACACCCATTGCACGTCCGCGCGCAAAGATTAGCAGCAGTGCCGCAGTAGGGGGCGCGCGGAAGCCAGCTGGAGGTCTTGCTCCTGGTTATGGGTCTGGGACGTCGACACCACGCGCAACGTCGCCGACCAAACAGCTTGAGCTCAAGCATGGAAGATCCTCGCCGCAGCTGCTGTCAGTGTCAAGAATGAGATCAAGAACAAATGTAGCTTCGGTTCCAAATTCTCCGCGGATGGGAAGTGCGGCGTCATCGTCTTCTCAGCTTTCCCAGACGTCTATGTCTGCAGCTGCGTCGGACAGCGCGTTAGTGAAGACACCGCCTCCGAGAGTCAGACATGCCAGTATATCATCTATGTCGCAGGTTTCTGGCGTCTCCTCTGTTCGCAGCAATCTCTTTTCCCCGCCATCGTCTGTCATTTCAAGCCAAGAATCAGATCTGCAGTCAACCGTGTCCTCCACACGAATAAAGGCCAAAGTGTCAGGCGTTGCGAAGGCCAAAGCACCGGCCACTCCTCCTTCCTCCTCCTCCTCATCTACTTGGTTGCCATCATCAGCTGCAAGTCCACCTCTTAATAGCACCTTGAGCACTCAGAGGATGGGACGAACACCTTCTGTGTCTTCCCTTTCAAATAAGGAACCTCTCTTTAATCCCATAACTACAGCATCTCCTGCCGCAAATGTGCATCGTTTTGCTACAGTTCGTTCTCCACCATCCTCTCGACGCTCGTCCAGTGCATTCATTGCACCCCAGCAATCCGACCAGCCAACTGTTCATGTTGACCCTGCTCTCATCCCCTTACCTCCACTCTCACCTCCCAGTTCAACACTATCCTTCTCATCGCATTCTTCCGCCTCCCGCTCTTCTCTTTCGATGGCAAGTCATAGCACAGCACCTACATTCAATGCAGAAGTGAATGGCCAGAGCCTCGATCATAATATCTTGCTTAGCAATAATGGCTTAAGCAAACCTCGATCAAACTCATTTATTATACACGATCTGGGAGGTGTAAGAGAGGAAAACGGGCTTTACAAAGTTTCGAATGAAGACGATGAGGAAAAGAAGATACGCGCAGAGGCCAAATCTAACAGAAAGGTGTGTTATATTGTAGTCTATATCAATGGCTAAAATTTTAACACAACAGTATTGGTAGATCGCTGATTTAGAAATAACAAACAAATCATTGATGGCTATAAACGCGCAGCTGGAAGCGACTAAACATAAACAAGCGAAGGAAATCCGTGAACTGCGCCGTAAACTGCGCGAGTCCCGTCTAATCCTTCCACCTCGTACCTATCGGGAGTTACGATTATCGAGCGGCCCAGAAGAAGTAGGATTTCATGATGACGATGTGGACGATGAGGAAGAAGAGGAGGAAGGTGAAGAAGTTGATACGTCCGTCGAAATCACCAAGATCAGCAAGGAAGATGAAATCTACATGCGCGTGCGGGGCTTGATAGACACACTCTTGGAGAGCGGCAAACGAGCTTTGGAGACGAAAGTCGAAGACTTCGCTCCGGCAAAAGGGGGTACGAAGGTGTTACACGAGATCGAGGCCCGGACGTGGCGATACGGGCCTGGTGAGGGTCAAGCGGACACCGCAGCGGACGAGAGCTTCGATGATAGTTTCATCACCGCTGACTCAGGTGATGAGGCTGCTGCAAACTTTCCCGGTTCTCGACGAGTCTCCCGCATCCGCAACGAAGATAGTTTAAGGTCAGAGGAGGTCGAGGATATAGTGGGAGATCCCGATCAACCTCATTCTTCTTCACAGTAACCCTTTTTATCTGACCTCTACATGAAGAATTGTTAATGCATAGTATATAATTTCTGTTCCATTGCACTATCTCTGTTTATCATTTGCTCACTTTCCGCACCTAGACCGCATACTACTGGACTACTGCATATCCATCAAGATTTTGCTTTTGCAATTTGTTTTTCTCTTCGCTATCCATGGAATGACCTTACGTTTATCATGACACTTATTGTACAATATTCTCTGTTATTCACCAATCTATACCATGCCTGATGGCTTCATATATTGAACACATTAATCAGAACTTGTGCGACTACGGTTGTAAAAGAAATTGCAGATATTCCTGGGGCTCAATTATCTTCACTGATGCGTTGCGCTCTCTTAGCAAGCTAAAAAAAATTGTATGAGTACCTACAATGTCAACATAACAAATATCGAAGCTTACAACAGCAGCTAGATCTAGCTGTCCAGGAGCTCCACCAGATGGTTTGACACCTCCGCCGGGTCGAGGAGCCTGGGCAACCGATGTTGGCCTCGGTGCAGAGGGAACAGGCGGCTTCCCATGTACCTTTAGTCCACCTGGCTTAGCTGCGACGACTGGTTTCGGCTTCGTACCCACTGCAGGTGCAGGAGGTTTATTTGCCAATGAGCTACCAGGCCGCGAGCTCGCCGGACTAGAATCGCTGGAGTCTTGTAAAGTTGACGATCTCTTCCAAGAAGCAGCCGAGCCGTTCGATGTTCCCATGCTAGGGAAGGCGGAAGCAGGCCTTGTCGTTTGACCGCCCGGAGGGGGAGGAGGACGTCGGTTGGCGGGAGGGGGAGGGGGAGGAGCAGGCGCTGCCTTTGGCTTCGGTGGTACGAGTTCCAGATAATTGCTAGGTGCCCAGCCTTCAGTACCGTCTTTCTTGACCAGCCACCAACCGTTGTCGTCTTTCTCAACTAGTTCAAGTAGATCATCCTTTTTCATTGACATCTCGCCTTCCTGGCCTTGAAACGCATACTTCGCCTTATACAATGGAACGTCTGGTTCAGCGGGCGGTGGGGGTGGCGGAGGTGCTGGAGCTCTTGGAGGAGCTGGGGGCGCACGAGAAGCACCCGCACCTGTTGATACCGGTTTAGGCGCCGCAGGCTTACTTGAAGTTGCTGGCGCAGAAGAAAATGCAGGCGGCGGGGCTGCAGACTTGCCAGGCAATGCTTGTGGTATTGGCCGGGGTTTTGATGCTGCTTTTGGCTTATCTGGGCCTCCTCTCCGAAGGAGTTTTCCTTGAGTGATCGGTCTCACGACGCCAGGCTTGCGCTTCGCAGGTGGCCGAGACAAGCTATTCGGAGGCTCGCCTGATGGAACGTGAACTGTGTGACTCTTGTACGTGTCGTCTCTCGGCACCGTCTCATCCTTAATGAATTTGATCTGGGCACGTTTTTCCTTCTTTTTCGCGTAGTCGATACTGGGTCAATTGTAAGAACATGTCCATTGAGAATGACTATCGAACTTACGATGGTGCAATCAGTAAACTGATGCTTGCTTGTGTCAATCTCATGAGGTGGGTCGCTAGTTCCGTTTTGAAAACACAGCTGAATACCGGATCACCCTCCTCAGAGGCGTTACAGTTTAATGCCTACAAATATCTATATTTTTCCGCACAGAATAAGATCATGGAACGTACCACCCAATCATCCCGAAGAGTCGACATTGCAATGCTTTTTATGGTGACCAACGGAATTTTACGCTCCAAAGTGGTGATAGCCTGTCCCCCCTGGGCTGTCGTAATGAGAATGTATACGGCTTTGCCAGTCTATGGGTTCTCAGTCAATTGCCTTTTTTTTCACATATACGTTGACTGACCAAAACCAAATAACGAGGACTAGGTTTGCTCGAGCGGCCGAACTTCGAGACTAACAGCTGAATCCGGGAGCTAAATGCGACAGGCTCTCCAGCTGTAAATATGTGATCAATCAATGAGCGAAGAAGTAGAAAGGTAACTCTACGCACAACCTATACCACATATCTCATGCAACTCCTGACCGAAAGCGCTCTTCCCATCTACATCCAAGTAATCACCCATAAATCGCCTGTAACTTAGCAAGCTGAACCGTCTACGCTCTTTTCGACCAGCAAGGATCTGGTGACCGTATTCGCGAATTTCTGCGTAAGCAATACTTTCCTTGTTGTTCTTCCAAAATCGTTGTATGCGAGTAGCGCATTCCGCTCTGTAACGCTGGTAGTTCCGCCATGCTCTCTGAATACGCGCAGCCATGTTATGCCAATAACGATCTCGCATAGTTTCCAAGGCAAACAGCTTTAACAGGCTGAGTTTTACACCAATGACTTATTGGCAAACATGCTCACAGTTTCAGGATTTTTGATGAAAGCCTTTGTAACACCCATTTGCCATTCCTCTTTTGCAATGCCAGTGTCAGTGAGGATTCTCTCGCAACCCGATTTTGGATCGCCTTGCCAAATGTAGTCTCCAGCATACGATGTAGCGGGAGAAAGGAGGTAGAAGCGCTCGACGACCTTCTCAAAGGTGTTCCGGTACGCAAAACCCGCGCGGCGAACCCGAATGTTCTCTTGTAGACCAAGGTATTTGATTTGGTGCAGAACAGCCTTAGTGTCGTACTCCGAAGAACTGCGATTCTGGTTTGGTTTGATTGTTCGGATGTAAGATGGTTGAGCTCGCATCAGGTTCTCAACGAGGGCTCCGGCGGATTGCTGAATATTGATGTTTAGCACAGAATCACTTCCAGGCCTGTACGATGCAGCATTACCTTAATACGATCCCCAGCCGTCGGTGGCCTCTTTTTGCTATTGGGGTCTGGTCTATCAGGGAACAGAGTCTGCAAGAATTGGTTGCCACTGCCTGCAACTAGGTCGAGAAGATCCTTCACTAGTGCGTCCTTATTCTTGTCAGTCATACCACGGATAGTATATGTAACGTCTCCAGCGTAGTGTTTGACTAGGAACTGGGATCCCCGATTATCGAAGTGTGCGTTTGAGGAAAGTGCCGAGAGTCTTTGCGTGAAAGCGTTGTCTGCGGCTGTCGGGTCGGCATGTGCGGTCGCACATGCGTCATTAAGTGCAGCAAAGATACCTGGAGGCCTACGTTCTTCGATGAGGTCACAGACAACCTTGTTATTGAAATAAGTAATCGGCGTCCACTTGATCTGTTCCCTGACGTATTCTTCTTGTTCGGCCTTGAGAGTAAGTTCAATGAATATTTGCTGGAGTTTCTCGTTGACATAGTTTATACAGAGTTGCTCAAACGAGTTGTCCTGAAAGCAATCAATCAAAGCCCGATCCATCATGAGCAGGTCAAGGCCATCATACCTCAAATATTTCAAAGCCGAAGATATCCTAACAGCCTGTCAGCTTCAAAGGTTCTCTTCAATGCAAAATATCCGAAATCTTACCAGAATGCCAATTAATTGGGCTATGTTACCTCGAGGCTTCATGGAAATGTTAATCCTTGAAACAATCCACTCGAAAAGATTATTATAGATGGCTTTCGCTAATGCATCCCTTCCAGAACTTGCTTGTGCCGGATTCAATGGCACGTCATATACAGAACCTCGCCTTCCGCCTCGCTGAGTTTCAACAACCTTCGAGGTCAAGGCCTTTTCCACTAATGCAGACTCAGTCTCCATAAGATATGCAACGAAGTCTGTTACTCCAGTATCGGCGATCTCCGAGTTTCCGTCATCCTTTTCTGAAAACTGCACGTTTCCCAACCATAGAATAATGGCTAACATTCGGAGTATTTCGGTTTGCTCTTCTTCGCTCAAGCCGATGACCTGCATGGCTTGCTGTGATCAAAAGGTGAGATAAGGATATGCGTGTGTAAGTACAGCAATGCTAACCAATGTTTCGCTGAAGTCTTTCACGTCGTCTATGTCTTGGACATCAAGGCAACCGCTTCTACTCGTGTATGCATATGCCTCAGGGCCCTGGATACCGAAAGTTTCTTCAAGAGAGTTTAGTCTGATGTGAGGGCGATATATAGACTTGGTACCAACCGCGCTGTTCAGGTGTGGCTGCCTTGGTAAATTGGTAGAAGATATGAAAGTCTCGCTCGTTGTCGATTTGACCGACCACACGGCCCTTCTCAAGCAAATAGTTCGTAATTTGAGCACCGATAGGTTCTCCGCGATCATTGAACATGATTTCTAGGTATTTTCCCTAAAGCATCATCAGTATAGTACTGGAAACGGTAGGCTCATGAGACTGACATGACGACTCGAGTTATTATTACGCAGTGTCTTTGCGCAACCGAAACTCTCTAACAATGGATTCGTTGCTAACACCATGTCCTTGATTTGTTGAATACTACTGTCTTGCCCTCCGGAAACAGCAGCTATATATTGCATGATGCGTTTCGCTGCTTCTGTCTTGCCAGCACCTGATTCGCCGGAGATGATTACGCATTGATTATCGTGATATGCGTTCATATTGTAATAGGCAGACTCCGCAATGGAATAGACATGAGGCGGTACTTCGAGCCTGTTCTTGCCCTTGTAACTTTGTAGAACCGTATCCGAGTAGATTCCCAAGTCTGAAATGACTGTCAAATTCTCGCCTACAAGCAAACGCGTTCGCATGCGCACCTCTGAAAGGGTTCACAGAGATGAGGACAGGGCCGATATACGTATAGATATCGCCATTCTTCCATCTCTTCTCTAAGTTCTCGTTTACACTTTCGTTACTGATCTTCGTTAGGAGAGTCATATCGGACACGCCAACTTGCTTCTTCTTGAAACCCTCCTTCCAGTCCGCCTAGTATACCAGATGAGCTTCACTAATAAAGACTGTGATTACAATCGCGCACCTTAACGAACTTCGTAGCTCCGGCAGAGGTGCCGCCCTTCTTTTGAGTTGCAGCCACCTTTTTACCTGCTTTCTTTGAAGGTGCCTGTAATGCGATGTAGATATTGTAAGTTGCAATGAGCTGGAATGCATCTTGCTCACCATGCTGATAGTCCCCTCGAGGTATACCCGTTCTCCACACTACCTAACACTATTAATCCCACTTAGCGTGGACCGATTATAAGTTGTTATACCGCGCGTTAGCTCCTTGCGCGCACTCGATGGTGAGAGATTGGTAGACAGTGCACGACTGCGCTACCTGCGCGAGGCTGGATTAGGAAAGTATGAAGCAGTGCACTGGCAGCGGATGATCGCTTCAAATTTGGTCAGGGACGCATAGTATACAGTATATCTCTGGTGGTATGATACAATTGCAAGATATTATGGGATTTAGGAGCAATCGCTGGTGGTTGCTTCACAAAATTTGGTGGCTACTATACACTCCCTTCCTTCATTATCCATTGTAAGGCTTCCGCAGTGGGCCTTAATATAGCTTCAGCAACACCCCCCTCGAGCTGTCCTGATGATTTTATTATTTCCCCCAGTGAATCTACCAGCCCTTCCTTAACTGCTTCTTCCACAATTTGACCCTTTGACTTTATATCCGTGGAGTTGAGTAGAACGTTACGTACACATACAACCCCCCTGTGGACAAGACCTAAATTAGGTTCAGTATTCCGGCCTTCATCCCTGCTGAGGTCGATGAGTTGCTTGAATATCGGGAACACTCGATGATTTTCCAGCTCCAGAGAACAAATTGATTTGCAAGCAGTAGGAGAGCTAGTCAAGACAGCAATGGCACCGGAAGCCGCTAGTCTTGTAGGTTCATCATCCACGTCGGCTAGTGCAATGAGGATGTGAAGGCGAGACTTTGCTTGATTTTGCTTAGAAGAGTTTGCCAGATCGTCGTTTCCGGAGAATAGGTCGAAAGCCACTTCGCTACCGGAAACGAGATTGCAGATGAGCTCCGCGGCTGCCCTCCTGACCATAGTATTGTCATCCAGGAGCAAAGTCTCCGTCTTGCTCAGCAACCCTTCCGTCCCAGCTACTCGATCAGCTAAGTCTGGGCCAACAGACGAAATGTTCGTTAATGCCATCAGTGCCTCAAACTTCTGAAGAAGAGTGGACGACTGATGCAGAAGTAGACATGCGAAGGGTTTTATAGCGTCGATAGTAGCATTTACGTCTGGTCCAAAAACTTGTAGTGGAGAGGATGTTATGCTAAGTTTCGCTAGAGCCTGTATGGACATTATATCTGCAAATTCCATATTGCCTTTTGCAAGTGGGATCGAAGACTTTGGATCCGCCGTCTGCTGTGATGATCGGATGAGCAACATAAGGGTCTTAGCACCCCCGGCTTGGATTATCCTGCCCCTGTTATCCTTGTCTTCTGCTAGGCCTAAAAGTGCCTTGCCGACGGTCATCCTAGTGGCGGCACCGTCTGAACATTTTGAAAGAGCTACCAAGAGAACAACGGCTCCAGACTCTACCAGTTTTTTCCCCCGCGATCGAACGTGTTCATCGTCGTCGAGAACATCCTCCGGTGTTTCTGAAAGGCGGCCTTTCGCATCTTTCGATGCGCCAGGTTGTGCCATTCGCCTCAAACGCTCGATTTGTGATTGCTCTTCAGTGAGCCGCGGCCGGTACGAGCTGAGATTCGCAATGATGGCAGCAAGACCAAAGGGGGCAGTTCCTAGAGGAACCTCCAGTGATGCTTTGCGCGGTAAATCCTTATGAAACGAAACGAGCTTGCGCAGTAAGACCTCGTCTTTAATTATCGCATCTTTGAAAATCGGCTTCGTACTAAGGTAAGCCAATCCTTCGATTGCGTCAACAACATCACGTAGTGCAACGTCTGAACGAGTGATGATATCCCTGAGAGATTTGAGGTACATTTTCTGACGGTCGTTTGCGAGCGCAGCAGATGCCTCGTCTCCGCCAGCGGCAGTTGCTCCAGTCTCAGCATTTTGCGAAAGTTTGAGTAGTGCGACAGATAGGGTGGACTTCAATTTATCATCTTTATTGTGCTGATAAGTGGTCTCCATCCAGGAAGTGCATCGGGTAGAAAGAGCGGATATGCAGGTTTTATGGCCACAAGCCAGCGACAGCAAGGACGCAATGATGCTGGACATATATGTAGAAGTAGGGAATAGATCCAGCGCATCCATCATTGTATCCTGGAAGCCATCGCGGGTGAAGACAGATGACGCTGCTCTCCAATCTACAGTAAATAAAGCGGCTAAGAAGGACAAAGCTTCAAGTAAAGGCTGCTCTTCGACGTCCGCCAGTTTGGACTGCAGTGCGGCAGAGAAGTGGTGTAAAATGCCACGAGTCGCGGGTTCATCATCAACACCACCACTTCGCCTTTCACGTTCACATATTGCTGCCAACGCTACATGAGCTTTCCCGCGAACGGCCAGTGTCTTAAGCGCAGAAAAGCAAGTTATAAGTCGGGCGTAATCGTCCGGGAGAATATGCCCCTCGGCATTTCCTGGTGCGTTCGTGTGGCCTGCCGTTTTCCTTAGGAGTTGGTCGAGGAAGCTTTCGTCGTCCATGTCTACTATCGTTGGCTAGAGGGCAAATCGTCTCAGCTGGGCTAACAATTTCCGATGAGAGCCTGTTGAGTGCTGAACATAGAGTCAGCTAGTAGGGGTAGGAGTCGACAATATAAATGACGATGCTTACTACTCGGAAATTCCTTGCGTGCGAAGTGAATTACCCCGGCCCTGCCACCTCGGGTGTGCGAGATGGATGAAAAATCTTGAGATGGACTATGTACATAAAATAGTAGGATCCTAAAAGAATGGGTTACGAGCTATACTGTGTGTGAGAACGCATCGTCGGCGTTCGAAACAATGATATGAACGGTGACGGCGCCTACTTGAAGTTGAAAGTTGTCATCATGTCGGATGCCATTACGGTGAAAAGTCGAGTAAGCCCGACGCGTTCCTGCCAGTGGGTGCCCGTACATTTCAAATTTGAGTTACCTCTGACTGTCACGGTATAAGTACGTTGCTTCTCAGGAGGCTGCGCATCAGCATCGTAGACGCGAATGAGCACGTCCAGTCCAGCCGTCACGCTCTCAACAGCTGAGGGCTTCATCTGTGGCGGCTTAGCAGCCTGCACTGCTGTATGTACATCCAGCACTCATAGTGCCGAAGTCCGAAATAACCAATCAACACACCCCTCGCCAGGTTACGTTCTCGAATCCCGCTGAAGTAGCAAAAACTCGTCTACAGCTGCAAGGCGAGCTTGCGAAGGATGGGGGTGTGAAGGTATACAACAGTGCTGTGGATGCACTTGCGAAGACGTGGAGGAATGAGGGGATTAGAGGACTGCAAAGAGGACTATCGCCTGCTGTAAGCCTTTGTTACTTCATGGCACTGAATCCTTTGTTGAATCCGTTTCGCAGTATGTTTATCAAGTGAGTGTTCCGCAGTACCTATATAACGAGTTCAAGCTAAAGCGGACGTTGATTAGATTCTTCTTAATGGATCGCGACTCGGTGCGTGCCTACCCACCTCTTCGTGTTCTTTCTTTCCTCATGTTGCTCTATAGGTTTTTATGACCCCTTTAGACAAACGTTTAACCGACTGGCTGGTCGATCGGCCACAGAGCAAATAGCTGCCACTTCAGTAGCTGCTGGTGCAGCTAGTGGAATAGTCGGAGGTGAACCAAACTACTCTTCTGGACGTTATTAGTATAATGACATCTTGCCTGTAGCTTGCCTCGGAAATCCCCTATTCCTGATCAAAGCTCGGATGCAGGTGGGACATCCTGACCCGTCACGTTTCCTTGCTTACCGACAGCCTCGTAGGCTTATTCTCCTACACTTCCAGTCGGCACTCAGCATTACTACAAGAATTCCATAGATGCGTTGACAACCATCTTCCGTGCAGAGGGTTTCCGAGGTCTTATTCGCGGTATTGACGCTGCGATGCTTCGGACAGCTTGTGGGTCTTCGGTACGTTCCATCGATAGAGCTTTATTCGAGGTGTAGAAGTGACACCAAGGTACTTAGGTGCAACTTCCGACTTATAATTGGACCAAGAACCATCTGGTGCAATCTGGCATTTCCAAGTCTGACAGCATTTGGACGTTCCTTGCGAGTAGTACTGTCTCTGGAGCTTGTGTTGTATGTACTTCTCGCATGGATTCAATACAGGAAGCTGAAAATTTGTTCACGTAGTGCCTGGCTATGCAACCGGCTGATACGGTACGCCTTTCCAAACAGTCTGCTCAACATCAACTAATAATTATCGAAGGCTTTGACCAGAATGTATAATCAGCCAACGACGAAACTACCGAATGGCAGGACGGTAGGAACTCTCTACAAAAACCCGTTCGATTGTCTGTGGAAGACGTTGAAAACCGAAGGTCCTTTTGGATGGTACAAGGGTCAGTAACTACATCCTACTCTGTTTCACGAATCCACAAAACTAATATTGCATTGAAGGTTCGACAGCGCATTTTTTAAGAATCGCACCTCACACGTAAGTAACCATTATCTCTGTACCAATATGTCTTGATCTAAACGCACAATAGGATCATCACACTCACTGCTAATGATATCATAATAAACTTGTATAAGAAGTTTAAGAGTCGGAACCTCTCATGACATAGATGAGATTTTACTTTCTTGGCAATGGAATTATTCTTCAAATTTCCATCCATCCGCTTTCAATGCATTTACAGCTTCATCGACCTTTTCACTAGGAACAAGGACATAATCCGTATTCCTGGGGGACGCAATAGAATTCAACAAGGAAATATGCAATCAAATAATAGATGAGCTTACCATGTACTCAAGGCAAATATCGGCACTCCAGCATGTTTCAGAGGTGTCGTGAACTCGCACATGATTCCTGTCAGTCCTACATACGAGCACATGTGAACAGTGTGTAATGAGACTCCTTTATGAAGAAAAAAATACACAAACATACCGAAGTTCATAGGCCCCATGATCTTGATACATCTCCATTGTGGTACTTGGTACCCAGACACATGTCCGTTGTAGATAATCGATATTTCTTCAGAGGTACGTGTGATAGAGATGAGTTTCTCTGTCTCGGGGTTTCCTGGAGATGGGCCTGAAGTCTTTCCTATGAGCAGGTTCAGGAAATCAGCAGGGACAGCTTCATTATATTTCAACTGCAGCACGGAATATGTCTCGCCGAGAAGTCGCAAGTTGAGTGCAGCGTCATCACTTGGAGGAGGCATGGTGAGTGTACAGCGTGTACCTGTTAGTGGCCCGGGCACAATACTCAGAAATGTATATATGGTCGACATACATACCGGCGATTCTGATGGTCGGGATTCGGCATTCAAGTCGATTGAAAAGGAGGTTTAAGGTAAATGTACATATATATGCAATGCGCAACAACCCAATGTATACAAGAAAATGAGCCCTACAGGTGACAAAATACAACGGGAAACATGAAAGGTGATCGACCCATTCGACCTGTCGGGAGATCAAACACCGTTAATAACAAGACTGAAATCTTGCGAGTGCGAGCTCCCCGTGAATACGGTCTCCTGCGTAGTTCCACTCGGAACGGCGTCGCTTGTGAAAGACGTTGATCCACCGAACGCGAGGAGCAGCGAGCCTCCTGAGCTGACCTGCATGGAAAGGTCAACATGAAGTTCATGTGTATGTATATCAAATATCATATCGCATAAATGACATACGGCAGAGAACGTAGATGAAGTGACTCCACTTCCACATGTGAGTGTTCCGGAAGAGACGCCGCAATTGCCTTTTGATGTCTTTAAGGTGAAGCTGCTCGTGGTTCCGGACAACGTGTAGGTGGCTAATGTTTGGGTGGACCAGGTGCCCGCAGTGAGGAGACCGCCGGTCGAACTTCCGGTCGAACGCAGCGCCGTGATTGTGGCCTTCGCAGGTAGTCCGCTTCCTGACTATTTGAGGAAAAACAACTTCATTTCAGTTTAAAGTTCTAAGATCTGTAACTACTAATTTACTGTTGGAGAGGAGCCTACGGATCCGGTAGTCTATATTACGAGCATGTGGTCAAAAACAAAATCATCGGACATGATCAGCGTGAGTACACGTACAGTCGTCGGGGCAGCCGATCCCGATTTAGGAGGGTATTTTATGCCAGACGAAGGGCAAGTTCCTTTCTCCGGAGCGTCTATCAAGAGACATGAGTGGTTTGTTTACTAGGCACTAAGCACACCGCAAATCATACCGATCGGGGCAAATGTCCCATCTATCAAAGAACCCCTTTAATGACCTAAGTTAGTCAAGTGCTTTATACAAAGTAGCTCGAACATACTTAAGATTGAAATACCAACTGATCTGATTCACTGCACCACTGTCGCAGTTGAGGGCGGGTACGACGCCCTGTGAATTCCGATGTTAACCAAAAGTTGGTATTCGAAATGAGCGGAAGTGCTTACGGATTCAGCTTTCAAGGCATCCGTGAGTTGAGTATACGTGAACGTCTTGCTTGTCGACGGCGTAATTCCTTGATTCGACAGCCAAGTGAACGTAGGGAGAGTCTAATGCCCGGTAAATTGCAATACTTGAAAGCATCCACAATGCTCACCTTGAATAGCTTCACGACTGTATTGAAGAAGTCCACAGCCTTCACTAAACGTATTGAGTTGAAGTTAGTTGACCAAGTGTACTACGACTGACCTCCGCGCCCTTCGCACTCCCTGAGGGCAGACATGTAGGGTTTAAAGTACTATCGGAGAGTACGTGTTAAATGTGTTATCAGTGTAGAAAGGAAGCATCTCACCTGTAGCAAGTGCCATGTGTACTCCATTCATGCTTTGAAAGAACGTCAATCAAGCTGAATGTGTTCTTAGGTGCAGTGTCGTACCTCCCAGAATTGTTCATTTTGCCCATTGATGTCAACCCAGAACTGTACACAAGTATTGAATGCGCGTTAACACTAGCACTTTACAAATGATGCGAACCTGTTGCATAAAAGACAGTGTGTCTGTCGCACCGGCGCTGGTGAGAAGCTGGAACAGATGTTAGGAATGATTTGGTTATATGTGATAGAATACTTACACCTGCGATGTCCGTGTAGTCACGGGAGGGATCACAGTTCTCAGTAAAGGTTCCATCACAGCTTTAGGTTTCATGTTGTCATCAATATCAGCTTTTTCTACGACATGGATAGACCTACTTGTCCGGCCAAAGACCTGAAAGACTGAGTGAGCTTCGCGTTCCTACTGCAAATGAAGTTGGGATCATACCGTGAATTGTCCAACTATTTGAAGGACCAGTGCTCGGGTTTGTATCCCAGAACTGTCAGGCATCCTTAGTCCACGGCTGCAGTTGTAAAGCAAGCGGCTGCACTCACCTGCGTTTGAAGCAGCAACCCCTTTTGTTACGGTCTGATCAGTCAACGCTCCGTGAAACGATTACAACACGGCTCACCCCAGGAGACTCAAAGCAGCATAGGTTGCTCTGGGCAGTCGTGTTGTGGCAAGAAGCTTGGCCAGTAGTCGAGCAGCCAGAGCCCGCGCGCTTGAACAGATCAAAGGAGTCGACCGAGCTGACGAGAGGCGAAGCCAAGGCAAGTCCGAAGAAGGAGCAGACGAGAGAAAGAGAGGCGACAACCATGATTCTTGTGCGGACCGAGGCGAACGAGGCAGGGTGCTAGCAGGAAGCAATCAAACCCAGCATAGTCGATTGTTTAAATACGTTCATATCTGCTTCGCTGGAATGAAAAGAACTGCACATGGAGAAGCGAAATCCTCAATCGTGGTTGTCAACTGGGAAGCTCAACTGCATGGTCGTCTTCGGCTCCTCCAATTATAGCTCCACTCACACTTGAGATATGATTAACGGCCGGTTTTGATTGTGCTAAATTCCGAGAAATCGAAGATCGACCATGTGAGCCATGTCCGGAGGTTCCTTGTGTTTTGACACCGCCTGGGCGGGGAACAGACAGAGATAGCTCTTCAGCATGTCCGGACATCAGATTTCTCATCGCTGAAAGGCCCCTATGTCAAAACGATAAACCCGGAGATGCGCAAGTCCGAGTCGTGTCCACCTTCAAGCAAGCGACGAAGAGCAGGCAGGTTAGCAGCCGGAGTCATGGAAAGTGCCAAACAAGGTAATTTCGAGCGGATTGCGTCCGCAAGGGTGCGCCACGCTCAATGCGGCAAAGCGCACATGAGATACAAAAGCCAACGTGCATCTCGCGATAGTCAAAGAACCATGCGGTCCCAAGGACATGTTAATCAATGTACATATAGATACCAGTCGTAAACTCGTCATCATGCCCGCAATCAACGTTCGCTCGAAGGGCGGTAAGGCCGTACCTCACCTGCTTCCTGCTCTCAGCAAGTGTACCACACCCTGTAGGCGCGTTTTAATGGTGTCCCCGTAGAGGAGCTGCACAAGTCCGCTGATAAATTCCCTGTGTGCAAGGCGCGATCAGCATCGTCCGTAGGTCTGGATGCACATGTGTCAGAACATACCAGCTCCCAGGCAGGGACCGAATGGGATAATCCAAGGCACCAGGAATTCCTGTTTGCACGAGGAACGGCCAGCGGTCAACAATGATGGCCTTCGGATTTGTCAATCCTCTCAGGCCTTCGGGTCCGCCTACAGTATTCGAACATCACTTAGCAAAGAAACGTATAGAGATTGTGAACTGTTCTCACCGAATCTGCCGTAACCACTTCCCTTTACACCTCCAAAGGGTAAATCTTGACTGATAGAGGCTTCAGCACATGGTAACGATGTAAAGGGTATTCACAGCTTACTTAAGCTACGAACGTCAATATTAGTCTTACAGAGTAAATGAAGACGAGAATAACTTACATAGAAAACTCCGAAGTCGTTGATTGACACCATTCCGCATTCGAGGCGCTTGGCTACCTCCAGACACTGTTCCTGGCTGTGCCCAAACACACTGGCGCCAAGGCCGTATTTCGTGTTGTTTGCCAATTCGATTGCATCATCGATCTCTTCATACGGCATAAGAGCTGCAACAGGGGCAAACACTGCGAACACTTGTAAGCTTTTGTACCTATACACGTGGAACAGAATGGACGCACATTCTCGCTGAGCGATTTCCATGCCCTGATGGACATTGCCAATGACAGTTGGACTGAAGTAAGATCCTCCCTCGAGGTAAGCATGTTTCCATCTTGCGCCACCCGTTTCTAGCTGAGCGCCGTCTTGAACAGCTTCAGTTACGACACGCTCTAGTTCACCAAAGCGGTCGCTTGAGATCATGGACCCGCAGTCTACTGGAGCAATGAATCCATCCGCTGCATACAAAACAGAACCAAGACGAAGTTTCTTGACTCGTTCTGACAACATGGCGAGAAGCTCGTCATGCTGTGATGCATGTACAATGAGCCTTTCTATTCCTATGCAATTTTGACCACAGTTCTGGCTGCAAGATGAAAAGTTTAATTTAGGAACTTAGCGATAAGCTTCTTGGCACTCACAAAACTCCCCGCATCCAGATGCTGATCCATTTCTCCAAGTTAGTGCCAGGCAAAATAATCGCTGGATCCTTGCCTCCGAGTTCCAGAGTGACAGGCGTTAGGTTCACTGTTGCAGCAACAGCCACCTTCGATTGCGAGTGAGCTCTCTTACAGCTGATTATGAACTTGAATCTAACCTTGCGTCCCACTTCTTCCGAACCTATGAATGTTATATGTTTTATGTGCGGAGACGTTGTGAGCGATTCTGCTTCTTCTGGCCAGCAGCAAACTAACTACTGCAGAGGTCAGGATTAGAGAAATAATAATATGTTAAGTGTCACTTGCCTGGACTAGTTCAGGGTCAAATCCGCACACTATCAAACATTCTCGTATTGCGCCAATGAACCAGCTTGTGGACCAGACGACGTTTTCTGAACATTTGACAACAACGCCGTTTCCTGCAAAAATGGCTGCCAGTATAGGAGACCAGGCGTTGTGTAAGGCTTGTAAAAGGTAATCCCATCAACTTTCTGTGCTTTGTCGAACATACTTTACTCACGATAGTTCCATGATACAATTGCGGCAACAACGCCTAACGGTTCGAAATGAAGTTCCGACCTTTTGTAACTGAGCATGAGCGAGGAGCTGCGCTTTTCAGGACGGAGATAGCGCTCTCCGTGGGCAATTAACCATTCCATCTTGGCACTCGTCGTTCTGCCCTTATTCATGTTAGCTACACATTCACTTCAAGCGAGCTATGGCGTAGCGTACAAGATTTCGCCCAGGGCTGCATCGACCACTGGAAATTTGCGTCAATAAACTGAAGCAAAGAAAACCCGAAGAAGTAAACGTACTCGTCTTTCCCGTATCTCTACACGCAACTCGTGCACAGACTTCTTTATTATCAACCAGCCATTTGAGTAGGCTGCGAACCACCCTCTTGCGGTCGGCAAAAGATGACTGCCTCCATGATAGTTGGGCTCTTCCAGCACTCCCAATCTTCTCTCCAATCGTGTAATCATCATCGGCGAGGAACGTGCCTAAATGAAGTGAGGTAGCGGGGTCGAAACAAGTTATGTAGCGTCGGTTGGGGATATGCACAGGAGGCAAAATCTCCGGGGTTTTCAAATGTGACTCGAGACTTGGTTCATTCAAGGTGATGGAGGTCCATTCCGCATCAGCGGCCTGTTGAGTTCTAAGTGAGATACTCCAGTGATTAGCACGTCCGAAAACTCACATCCGGAGCAGGCCATGTAAAAGGCACTGCTCTGTTCCTTACAGACTGGTAGCGGTTGAAGACAAGCCAGATTCCAACAGCAAAGCACGCAGAGAAGCCAAAGAAAAGCGAGTTGACGCCCTCATCCATATCTCTACTAGACTTGCGGAGGAGCAGAGGAGCAGAGTCTTCGCGAAAACCAACGCACGCGCTTCAAGTTGTTCACGCGTGTCTTACGTAATCCAGACTTCAAGAGTCTGAGTGTGCCAGTGTGGGACTTTACTGCTGCAACTTGAAGACGGACCGGTTCGCGCCAATTCTGGGCCTTCTCATCCTTTAAACCGCAATGGCTCACTATGTCCATCTCATTCAATTCCCTCTCTCATGTTCTCATTCACCCCAGGTGTTGGCTACGACTTGAACCTAATCGCAAAAGCTTTTGTCTCAAAAAATGGCGGTCCGACATTCTTCGCATCCGACAGTCTCCCACCTACGAACTGGATTTATGACGATTTTCCAACATACATTTCAGTCTCGGTGATAGTGTTCACTATCTTTTACGATCTACTGATTGCGACTCGTTTCCCGGGATCAATAAGAAAACTCTTCAAATGCATATCTTCTCCGTTTGAGAACTTTCTTCATGTCGAAGACCTTGAAGAATACACTTCCAGTAAACCCGTGAAACTTACGCCACCGAGGTGGAAACTGCTTCTACTAGTATTACTCCCCTTTCTCCAGGTTCTGCTAAAAATTTCCTTTCTATCCTATCATGTTGTGTCGGGAAACTCGCGTGAGGCGCTACAGTGTGCAATTGTCGCTTTTGCTTGGGTGAGTCGATATATGAGTAGTATTCCGTATGTTTAACATTTAGCCAAATTCCTTAGTGCTATTCATCATGGAGAACATGGTGCAAACCACCATCGACGCCTCCCTATTTGCTATTCCTCTTCTACTCAATTTGGGTTTTGTCCTCCTCATCGGATTTGCTCGTCTCTTTCACGAAGGGCCAATTCGGACCTCAAGTCATTCCTTGTATCATAACCTTGTTCATCTCCCTTTCCACACTCCTTGTCATCGGAACGTTTCCTCTGAATGATATCCTTCCAAGCTCCAATGTCGCCACTGGGAAAGAGGTAACGATACATCTGTAGCTATCAAATATGCGCTTACTTGCTATGTTTAAGACTCCATCACATCTAAAAACCATGCCCGAGGACTCCGTAACTCTATGGCAATGGTGTACGTTTTCGTTCGTCGAACCAATCTTCGGAGTCGCCGTAAAACGAAGAATAGAATATGAAGATGTGTGGAGTCTCTCACCTTACTTCAAACACAAAAATCTATTCCTCAAGTACCTTGACTATCGCGAACGGTAGGCGTTCTCTACTTGAACATATGACGATTGCGCGATGTCCTTCTAAGACTTAGCTATAGGTATCCTAAGCATTCGCTGATATGGTTTTTAATCGCCTCCAATTCACTCGACCTTATCCTTGACGTAGTATTGGAACTTTGGAGCGCTACTGCAGGTACGTAAATGAATCAGATCAACGTTTTTGTCACTGAACCTACAATGGGACTGGTAGGCTTCGTACCAGTATACGCCCTCCAGAGGATCCTTACTATTCTGGCCGATAATTCTCGCGAATCAGAGGCCGAAGCCTACTTTTATGCGTTCGTGACATTTGTTGTCAATCTATCCTTTGCGCAAGTAGACTTGATCCAGTCTTGGCATTCTCGAAGATCATATGAACGGGCTCGAGGCCAAGTAAGTAAACCTCACTAATAGTGAGTATGTTTTTGGTCATAACGCGGTCTAGCTCTTCTGTGCACTGCACTACAAAGCCTTACGAAGACGTGACTTGGGAACAGCAGGCGGTAGCACTCCAAATGACGATAAGTCTCAACCCGAAAGTGCGGACTTGGGTAAAATAGTCAATCTCATGCAGTAAGGGGCTTTCTGTATCTCAGCCGCTCAGTGGACTCACGCATCGTAGGGGGGATGCATATACCGTCTCACTGCGATTTTGGCAGGCATCCCTTGTCTTTGCCTTAACCGTGCGTCTTATTATCTCGCTTGTCTTTCTATATCAGTGAGTCAGTTCAAGTACGGTACTGGATGCTGTACTAAATGAAGCTTCTATAGGGTACTGGGTTGGAGCTCTATGGCTGGTGTCGTTGTTGTCATCGGGGCATACATTGTCAATTTCCCTCTCGGAAAGTATAACGTATACGTACGTCAGCATTCTCTGCCTTTGTGAGACCACTAGGAATGCGTGATTGACTAGAGTTACAGATTACGAGGGAATCATGGAAAGCGAAAGACTTACGCATGAGTGGAGTCAATGAGCTCTTTCAGAATATCCGTTTCCTCAAATTCTACGGTTGGGGTCAGTCATTGGAGCTTATACATGACATAGCAATCGTGTTTACCGACCTATTAGAGAATTTTTGGGCTGCAAGAAGCCTTAAACGTCGTGAAGTTGAACTTCAGTGGCGAGTGAAGGAGAATATTGTTGCGATCCTCATTTCTTTTATCTGGCAAGTGCAAAAGGCATGGAATAATATGAGTCTCACTTATGATACACGTTCAGGATCTGGGTACCATCTGCCATGGCGCTTTTTTCATTCTTGTTTTACACTATTGTTGCTGGTGGTCGTCTGACTGTCGCCAAAACGTTTACCTCGCTGGCGTTGTTCTCTTCTTTGCAGAGCCCTATGATGGAACTTCCAGATCAATTTTTCTCTTTCTTGCACGGTGATTTGTTCTTTGATTACTCTGCATTCTCAAAATGTTGATGGCCTGCTTTAGCGTATGTCTCGCTGCAGAGAATTAATACGTTTCTGTGGGAAGATGAGGTGGACCCATGGGCGTCGGACTTCATGAGACCAACCAGCAGCCAACAAAGCAAGATAGAGCGCCTAGGATTCGAAGATGCTCGATTTGGATGGCGTGCCCAAACTGATGATATGATGGATCGACATTTTCAATTGGGACCCTTAAACCTTGATTTTCCCTTAGGTCAGATCTCACTTATAACTGGTGCTACTGGATCAGGAAAGAGTACCCTACTAGCTGCACTCCTGGGTGGTAAGTAAACACTTTTTCTGCTGAACCTGCTGCTAACAACCCTGTAGAAATGTACTGCCTCAGTGGAAAAGTATTTATCTCAAAGAGTAATCATCAAGTGGCATTCTGCGCTCAGAATCCTTGTAAGCTTGCATTGGTTTGTCAGCCTAGGTAACTCTAATTCTGAAGTAAATTAGGGCTTGAACATGCAACCATTCGGGACAACATTGTCTTTGGGTCTGGGCGAGGTTACGACGAAACTCGCTATCGCTCTACATTAGAAGCATGTGCATTGGAAAGAGACTTGCAGATGTTCGAGGCCGGAGACATGACAGGTGAAGCTTCTGTATTTTTTTCGCACAGAGTTATGTCTCTGACTGAGATGCAGAGATTGGTGAGAAGGGTGTCACATTATCCGGAGGTCAGCGTGCGCGTGTTGCGTTGGCACGCGCCTTGTATTCGGAAGCGTTGGTGCGTCAAACATATCGTAACTCCCGAAGTAGCCACTGACAAACTTGCTTACTATCTCAGGTTCTTCTACTGGACGATCCGTAAGCTTTTTGCTCAATGATGACACTTCAAAGTTTTGAATCTCCTTTCGTTTTAGCCTGGCAGCAGTTGATATGCATACGGCGCATCATATTGTCGAACATTGCCTCCAAGGTCCCCTCATGCGTGGGCGGACTGTCATACTCGTCACCCACCATATATCTCTTTGCTTACGAGTCGCTTCTTATATCGTTGAGCTCTCTAATGGCACAATAATACGGGGTGGATTGATAAGGGATCTGAAAGCGTCGGGCGAACTGAAGACCGTCATTGACGCCGAAGATGAACCATTCAAGGAAGATGAGAAGTCCCAAATCGCACAGGTGCCTGGAGATGAGTTGGTATCGGAAATATGCAATGAAGTGCACGTTTCCTCCGGTAAACTTGTTGAAGCAGAACATCGCGCTGAAGGAAGGGTTTCGTTAATGACGTATATCACATACATTCGAGCTGCCGGATGGTTCTCCTGGCTTCTGACACTTTCTTTGATGCTACTGATTCGAGCTATCGCAATTGCTAGTGATGTACGTTCACACTCATTACAACTAGGTTCTCGGTTTAACTTGGATTTATTATTCAGCTTTTTCTTGCTAAATGGTCGGAAGCTTTCGAGGAAAGAGTAGATATTGGTACCTTCCGGCTTCAGACTGTTCTGGTTAACACCATGGACAGAGCCCATATCCCAATACTCAAGGACCTTCCACCTCCGGCGATTGATACGAAGCCTTGGCTAATGATCTATCTTTGGATCTCGCTAGCCGGTGCTGCTGCAACGTTGACCTACATATCCCTCGGCTACTATGCAAGCTTGCAAGCTTCGCGGAAACTTTTTAAACAGATGCTTTCTCGCCTCGTTCGCGCTCCTTCCCGGTTCTTCGATGTGACGCCCATTGGACGAATCCTCAACAGGTTCACCTCAGATATGAATACTGTGGATTCTACATTACAGCAATCTGTTCGAGCCGCTCTGACAGGGGGTTTGACATTCATTGCCTCCTTCCTATTTATCATATGGATCGTCCCCCAATTTGCACCTTTCGCAGTCATCATTGCTTGGTTATACATTCGTATTGCCCCTCCCTATATTCAAGCAGCTCGCGATCTGCGTCGGCTGGAGTCTGTATCACTTTCACCGGCCTTTGCTGGCTTTGATGAGTTACTGAGGGGATTAAGCCACGTCCGTGCTTACGCAATGGAGAAGCGATACCAAGACTCCTTTTACGCGAAAGTGGATCTATTCCAAGGGTACGATCATGTTTATGTAAGTTTTTCTTATTTGTTTAGTTGCTAACGAATAACGAACTGATTGGCATTTAGTGGTTAGTGGCCGGATGGTTGCGATGGCGCTACGACTGTGAGTTACCATCGTCTATATTGTCTTGTTGAATTAATCGACCTCTTTAGGTCTTGGCTCTCTCGTTGTGTATGTCACCACCATCTTTGCGCTGTGGAGCGGTGTATCTGCCGGATTCGCTGCCATTGTAATCGTTCAAGCTGGGATATTTGCGGAAGCATCACGACAACTTGTAAAGTAAGTGGCTTAGTAGACCATTTAAATTGGGATTGATTCCGTTCCGTCCCGCTGTGTAGAGTTGCAGCTCAACTTGAGCTGGATTTCAACTCCGTTGAAAGGATTGGAGAATATTTACAGACACCGCAGGAAGCTCCGTCGATTATTGAAGAGAAACGCCCTCCAGCGCATTGGCCGACCGATAGCGGCAAGCTTGTAGTGGAAGATCTCGAAGTGCGATATGCCCCTGATTTACCTCTTGTTTTGAGGGGTATTTCGTTCACCGTGAGTGCAAGTGAGAAAATTGGTGTTGTAAGTTTGGGGGTTACATTATCTAAAATATGTTGCTCAAGAACATTCTCCTATATGCAGGTTGGACGAACAGGATCCGGTATTATGTTCGTCGTTTTAGACATAGGTGGTATCTAATTTTCCACCAACCAGGGAAGTCAACGCTGGGCCTTTCGCTCCTGCGGATTATCGAGCCTTGTGGAGGAAGGATCATGTAAGTCAGGCTTTAAAAGTACTGCTATTCTACTAAATTCGTCATAGACTTGATGGGATCGATATCACGAGTATTGGTCTCGAAGACCTACGTACCAAAATTGTCAGTTGTTTGTGCGATTACCTCTTGGTCTTTCTTAATGATTTCATCATTGTAGACAATCGTCAGTCAAGATGTCTCCTTGTTCACAGGGACCATCCGCAGTAATTTAGATCCATTCGGCGATCACACGGATGAGGAATGTTGGGATGCTTTGTCTCGGTGTCATTTGACGAAACGGGACGACAACCCAGAGTCTAGGAACATCGTCAGTCTCGATACGATGATCAGTCCCACAGGCTCTCTTAGCGCTGGCGAGAGACAACTGGTTGCGCTTGCGCGTGCGATATTGCGCCGTTCTCAAGTGATTGTTATGGATGAAGCCACCTCACAGATCGACGTGTCTCTGGATGACAAGGTAGGCATTCTCTCGTCTCCGTTTTAGGTCATTGCTGAGCCCGTCGCAACCAGATCCAACGGACGATCAGAGAAGAGCTTTCTAGCGCAATGGTTATTACGATTGCTCACCGTCTGAAGACCATCATTGACTACGATCGCATCCTTGTTCTTGATGATGGTCACATCGTTGAATTCGATTCACCTGTCCACTTGATCAATCACGAAGGTAGCGCATTCAGAGACATGTGTAGGAGATCTGCGGATTGGAATGATCTGCGTAAGAGTGTTGGCCAATTATAGTTAGGCTATTTTTGGGATGCTTCCAATTTGACTGTTGCACTTCGAATCATGGCTCCTTTCATACACTGCATTTACGATTATTATTGCGTTGACAACCAGGTGGGTACTAGTATACGTGGGACTATGAAAGATCCGTTGGTCCTGGGTGCACCGCAGCTGTTATGAGAGTTGACGTAAGGCATGCTTGCTACTATGCACAGCGTGCACTGAAGACTGGCATTTATAGTTAAGATGCAAAGAACGGAATGTATTGCACATATAAATTTACAGTCTGAAAGAGTGGATAAGTACGTGCTGAGCTAATCAAACATGAGTTGCACAAGCCCAAGAACCGTGAATATCAAAAGAAAGAAAAAGGGATAAAAACAATATTTTTGAGCTTGAGCCCGTCAGTTTGTGGTGGCGGTGGTGAAGGAGGTAGTCGCAAAACCAATGCGCTTGTTTGCGGTGTCGAATACGGCATAGAAGCGCTCGAGCCATGCGAATCCGTTGATGAAGTCAAGACCCTCACCGGAAGGTGTGCCGAGGTCGCCAACAATCAGATACACGTTATTGGTAGTGCCGCCAATAGCTGTATTGAGAGCACGAGGCCACGCCTGAGCATTGGCAGTGAACTCGAAGGTGACCTAAGACATACCAGAGCTAAATGAGCAGATTGATCACCGCTATTAGAGCATATGACTCACCCCGTTGATAGTAAAGAACAAGCTCTTGAGGTTCGCAAACTGTGTAGTGGTCAAACGAAGCAGACCGGTATTGCGGTCAGCTACTGCACCAGTGGCACTCTGGTAGCGAGACAAAGCATCGGAAGCAATGAGGAGAAGAGTGGTACCAGTGTCGACAATGCCAGCAGTGGTGGATAATATGGTAGTTGAAGTACCATAGCGGATGCTCTCGTTGATACCCCAAAATTCGCTAGCCGGTGAAGTAGTGGCTGAAGGAACGCGTTCAGCGTCATAGTGTATATTACATGCCATGAAAACTCACTGAGAGGAGCGAAGGAGATGGAGCCAGTGAACTTTGAGCTGTCAGTGCCACCGAAGGTCAACTCTCCGTTGTTGTTAATCTCCTCAGTGGTAGGTTCGAACGACACAGCGACCTCATTTGCGCTGATGATGCCTTGACTGAACAGATTGTCGGTGACCGTAGGAATGGTGGAGCGCGTATCTGGGGAAAGGGTGTCAACCGTGAGGTCAACAGGGCCGATTCTATTGCGGATACGTCATCAGTAAGAAGTCTTGATATCTTCATGGTAACTTTACTCACCCAAGAATGCCATCGACACCATCGAAACCCTCCGATTGTGATGCAACACCGATTGATTGTTTAGTAATGGTGAGGCCACCTCCAAGTGACACAGTGTCGGTAAACTCTGTACCACTGAAATCGCCCGAACCGTAGGTTACAGCCTTATTTGGTAAAGTATATGTGGGCAAAAGATCACACAGACGAGACGGATACATACCACCCGATCGGACGTTTGAACACTGGTGCTGGTCCTAACAAAGGCCTTCCCAGCGCCAACCCATGTGTTCGAACTTCCCGTGTCAATCAGTAAGGAGTCTATGAGGTGTCGCGATGAGCATTCATCAGATTATAGAACACATCTAACATACAGGTCGTCGCAGGGCTGCCAACACCGACAGAGGCGACGTAGGTCACAGCCTGGTTCTGGACTGGAACACTGATGACCGCATCCTTAGTGAGCTTGCCTGAAGCACGTCCCAGAGCGTGTGCACGCAAAGCAGCTGCACGAGCCTGATCGTTCTTGAGAATGTGACCTTCCGAGGTGACATTAATCTTCTTCGCGAAGGGCACGCGAATAAGGTTGTCGCGAACGACGATGGGGTTTGCCGAGACGGCGAGAGCGAGGAGGAGCGTCGAAAGGAGTGAGGCAGCTGAGAACATAATGGGCAAGGGAGGGTAGCTGAGCGTGCAGACTCGGGGGTGAGTGAGGAGTTCCGAAGGGCATCCTGGTCCTATTTATGTGAAGAGGGTGAAGGGAGGCAAAGCGCACATGGGGTCATTCTGCGCTCGATGATTTGGAATGAATGTTGCGAAGAGAACGCGCTGAGTTTGGAATGGCGAGAAGCGCCAACAGCATGGCCAAAGCACAGGCGAACTCGGGACAGATCTCATGAGACGAATTCGTTCTGCAGCCTCGGAGGAACAAGGAGTACCCGACGATGCGAATGACGAACAGCAACGCTCGAAGTGTAGCATGAGCCAAAAACGGCCCGCCCCTACGACCAGAATAACAAGAAAGTTTCCGGGAAGGCAATGTAAATTTAGCACAGCCAAAGAAAAAATAGAGGATTGTTTTTCTTATTTCGGCTTCCGCAGCATCTTCAAGTTAAGATCAACTTGCGCCTCAGAAAGATCAACCCAGTGATTAGTTTCCTTCAATTGGTTTTGCCAACCAAATCTAAAGGAGGGTGATATTTTGCAGCGTTTGGCCTCATCCTGCACAAAAGAAACTGGACAGTGGTCTTGCAGAATGTCCTAGAAAGCTTAGTGATCTTCCGCGCCAGAGATAAGGCCTGAGTTGCGCCTTCTATCACAGGATGGAGTGCAACCGCATGATCAGAGCTGCGATGGGAATACCAGAAGCAAGAATTGCACCATTGCATGTCCGATTGTCTGTTGTCTGTGGTATATGTGGCAGTTCTGACGGTTGTATGTATTGCCTGGGGTGTTTTTGGATCTCCTATATCACTGAGATTACGACCGTCAGTGCTGGGAGACTTCATCGACACCATACTAGTGCACAAATTTGCCTGCATTTCATCGAGCAGCGTATGAGATTAGGGGCATTCAACGGGTTAAATTCGTGTGAATGAGGAGAGGCTCTACCCCGCCGGCCAATGTTGTGGCTCCAAAAAGAACGAAAGTTCAAGGGCAGCTTGCTTCGAGTTATTCATGGAAGAAAGGAAGCATTGAGACTTATCAGCGGAACATATAAGGGGAACAAGATGCTGACCAACTATGTAGCGACGACACACAGCTGTGAAGCTTCTCATGACTGAAAGCAAAAGAACGTTCGTCCTTGATTCATCGAAGTCCTCATGAAGCAGTGTCGTGCCTCGACGTCGAATCCTCGGACAACTTCGAGGCGAGATCCGTATCACGAGCGTACTGGCTCACTTGAGATATGAGATAGCATATGGCAAAATGTTTTGCGAGGATAGATGCGAGGATGACGAGACTGTTGTGGGAGTCGTTGTCGGATGGTTGGGAGTTGCGGACTTTAAACTTACAAACTCCGAGCGTGTTTTCTTACAATCCCGAAATGCTCATCACATACTTCGTTCATCTCGTTGGCATGTCGAAGCTGATGACTTGCTTGTCGTTTCAAGACCATCAGAACTGCACCATAATTCTACTCGCCGAGTCCAGTTTTACTGACTTGCTCATCATTCATCTGGTCAAGGTTTTGTTCCAACGACTTCCAAGTACATGTGCCTCTTCCGTTTTCTTAACTTTTCTTCCCATGTCGCATCTACGTTGCTGGTCAAGATCTACACTTTGGTGCCTTTCTCTATATGCTGACGTCTGCGGCGCCTGCAGCATCGACGATAATCTATTTGCATTATTGCAGATCCCGCGAATTCGGTTCCATTGACACCATCAGGTTGATCCGTGCAACTTCGAAGTCCTGTCTGCCGGCGGATTGCAAAGGAAAGGTAGCTACCTCCGCATGGAAATGCTAGTTTCAGGATACTTGCCAGCTAGTACACTACGCAATCATGTGAGTCCTGTGTACCTGCCAATCGGCTTCGGGATAGTTCCTATTTTCATCCCACCGATCCTTATGTCTGTATGTGTTTTGGATTCTATTCTCATCCGCTTCCCTCCAGCTTCTGTACCTCACATGAACTAGCTCGTATACTTGCGAATAATACTGCCATTAGAACAGGATATGGCGCTCAAGGAATTCCTGCATGCGTGTATGAGATTCTATCCCTCGGATCCCGTTTTTGCGTCCTGACAGTACCTATCGGACGAGGAGCTCTTCTGCCTCTCAGGCACTCTGGGATCGATCACAAATGTGAATGGTACAGCATGAATGCCACATGAGCCCTCGTGTCGTCCGAGATAGCTGGCTACTTGATGGCAGATCATCCATCTAGTGCCGCCAACTTCAAGGAATGACCGGAATGGCCGCTATTGACATCGTCTGGGACGCTTCCCGATCGTGTGTTATATTTTTGTATCTTTTAGGCATATGTGAGTGATTTCTCCGAACTCACCACATGCTCGTGAAATTAAGCGACCTATGTTTGCCTCTCACAAGCTCTTCTCTGTCTCTTTGCAGGCATGGATGCCATATTGCTTAATATTGATGCGATCACTGCTCGTGCTTCCTTCGGCTCTGGCGTCATGGAAGGGACGCAATGGTGACATGCTACCAGATAGTTCGGGAGACCTAGCGATATGAACATACAAGCGATGTCTTGCTTATTTGTGAGTTTTGTTCCCCCCCCTCTCAATCCCCCAATCCTTCTTTGCGGGATCCCTTGTCACTAGAAGCTAAGGACATCTACAATGCTGCGACGGACTGGATGTGCCCACTCTGCACTCTCCTTTCGTTCGTTATACTAACTGACATGCCTTCATACAGACACTGATTTGCCAACCTCCTCTGGAAAGTTATGGTTGACTAACACAGGTGAAACTACTCAGTCATGACCGTCAAGTCCAATACTTACGATTGCCTTCATAGATAAACACATTTCAGTCCATTCTTGGCTTTGACTCAATGCTAAACAGATCTTCATCGTTTGTCACGCAATATGTCGCTTCTCGTGTTCCTTCGTCAGCTGCACTGGTGCATAGATGTCCAGGCCGGTCGCGCGAAGAGAATTTCTGAATGATAAGGAGAGGAGACTTGAAAGATGACCATGATCATCCTACGCCTGGCTCCGGGAACCCCCTGGTTTGAGCGGTTGCTTCCGGCTCCGCACGAAAAAGAGACCGTCGATCATGCCACGTAACTTGCGCACCTTGTCCAAGATCCTCTGGTCGATAAGGACGACCTCGCTCTCAGTCTATTCGACGCTTATCCCCCCTGATTTGCGCCTGGACTTCGCGAAGTTGGAACTCTGACCTCTAGTACTCTCGGTGTCTCAACTCTTTTATCCCCTGATAGTTGCTGCTCGTGCACAGTTCTCGCTCGTGGGTTTGAGCGGACACGGCTCTTGCGAGCCAGTCAGGGTCTCCTCATAGTAAGCCATAGTAGCTCGATCTCCGCCGAGGTCGCTATGGAGCTCCATTGCGGCGGGTGATACTTTCGAGCTGGTGTTTGTCGTCTTGGGCATCCTTATCACCGAAAGTTGAGCCATGTAAGGCTAACTCAGCTCCTTTGTGTAGGCGGGATATTGATCGCTCCGAAATTCATTGTGATCGCTTCCCTTTGGTAAACGATGAACATTCGTGCTGCATACTTTCCTTGGCTAGTGCAACGGAATCAGCGATCTGCGGTCATCACTGCGTAGTTAAGCATGCCATCTCAATCGACTCGAGATAATGACATTCATCATCGACCCCGGAGGAAAGACTAAGAATTAACATGCGGCAGCTTTGTCTCACCTTGTTCCGTTTCTCTGGGTCGAGGAACCATATGTTACATGACGCAGAAGCCCGTTAATCTTTCAAGCGAGCGCAGTCAAGATGGCCTCATAGAGAAAAAATGTGGTATTTCCCCTCATCTTTTCTATGCAGTATCCCGTGCCAAGTCCTATCGGTGATCAAGTGGAGTTCGTTGAAATTCGGCAATTATGAATGCTATTGTATCGTGATCCCTGTTTTCATCAGTAAGTATACGATAAGTACTAGTTCCTTCGCATGCATCACTAAACATAAATTAAATCCGTGAACAGCCTACTCTCGCAAAACGCTGTGTATTGATTGCGCGCGGCGCACTATCGTAATCCCAGCCCGTCGTTAGCGGTAAGCTCCACTTTAGAGTCAATCTATCATGCAACTTGGAAGCAACTTGTCCCCTGCTTACACGCACTTGCAAAGATCACCCCATTTTGACATCTCCACTTCAGTGTCAAGACAATTTGTAGAGCGGCCCCGGAGCCGCTCCGAAATCCGCGCGGCGCATTCGCCCGTATCGGAGGAAAGCAAACTACCTTGCCAAGCTGATCGGTGATCAGCGCTCAAGTGAATAGGTCGCAAATTTGCTCGCGAATGGATTGCGAGGATAAGCATCGTTATGTACACCAAGCGTAACTGAAACGCATCTTAACCTGCCGAATTACTTCTCATTTCTGCGCTGAAGAGAGTCAAAAGTCCTCAAGCTCAAGGACGAATTGCATCGGCGCAAGAAGTGGGGCTGTGTTGAGGTAATGAGACTGTATGGCCTCTCACATTCAGACTTCTAGCGAGCTCCACCTTGGGAAGTTTTTCATGAAACTCGTCGTTTCTTTGCCAGTTTCTTGAGCACAAAGACCGAAAAAGGAAGTTAAGGTGCGAGCGGCATGATCTACGCGATTATCGCGATATTCGCGAAGGGGCGGCGAGACAGACACGGAGGCCAGCTTTGAGCCCCGTGAGCAACGCATGATCGTGCCGCTGCCAGTGGTTATCTCTGCGCGCCAATGGACGCATACTGAATCGAAGAAAACGTACATTCTGGGGGGAATATGTTGGATGAGTTCAGCCTCCGCACAGTCGGCACTCGCAATGCCTTTTCCCTTTTTAGGACTTTATGAAGCTGCATTTGGAAGTCTTTGTCACGCCCGCATTCGTCACGGTACAGAGTCTCCGATGCTGGCGTTCTCTGCGACCTGCCTTCTCGACTCTCGAGCTTATTGAACAAACTTTCATTCCGATGAAGCCTATCTCTGACGGAGGATTAGCTACGCGAGTTTAGGACTGTACAGATTGGAAAAAGCTCTCGCGGATTGCACTCCAACGTTAGTTGCTGCGATCCGTCGCCGCAATTTTTGTGAGTTAGCTGTGATAGAACAACATTACTATTACTACGTCGCGAATTAAGGTGGTGTAATTGAGAAGAACTGATAAGGACAAATTGTTGCCGGCCGGAGGCAACGGAGATGATGTCACCACCGAGGACTTCATACTACCTTTTGTCGGTGAAAGAGCTCCTTCTGCTTTGACGAAGCCATCGTGCTCGATGAAACCATTGCGGATGGCTGCAGGGGCGCGGGGAAGCGAGCGGAGGGGAGCAAAACAAAGGGTGCAAAGAGGCAGAGGCGACTGGTGATTGCAATATGTTGTGACAAATGGAGTCGGTCGGCCTTTAAAGGAGGACCAGTTTGCGTCTCCACCAGCAGTCAAAACAAAACACCCTCTTCTCCTTCCTCCACCACGTTGCAATTTTCCATTATCAAGTATCTCCCGCATCAATTGCATTCTGCCACAGGTACGCTATCCACTCCATTTCTCCCAGTATATAAACTCTCCCATTGCCCTGCCACTTTCCGTCCAACCCGCTCCCGCTCATCCGACATGTCTACTGCACATTTATCTAGCTCTTACTTTCCCCCCACTCCCCCGGTCGCTTCAGACGACAACATTGACAGCTTTTCACAGAAGTTCAAGAACATGGCCTCGCTTGCACCCAACGGCGTCAAGGGCAATGCCACCAATGGTGTTGTCAATGGAAGTGGCGGCAGCGATAACGCGCAGAGTGCCACATCCCCGACGCGTGCGGGCGCGCCTGCAAAGATCACCCTCTCTCTCGGACACCTTCCGAGCAAAAAGGAGGTGAAAGCCGTTTGGCCGAGGACACCCTCAAGGGTACGGCGCTCATCTCTTTCACTTTTGCCTTTCATTGACACTACCTCACAAGGTGGACCCGAACAACCCTCCTTGGCCTGCATACCGAGGCTACCATGAGTACTCCTTCGCGCATGCCACCATGGGCGTTCGCTTGCCGACCATTCTTGGCAAGGCCATCGACGATGTTATCCGCACGCTCAACGATGAGTGGGACGAAGACAAGATGGTCGACCTCGTCAAGTGTATAGAGCGTATGGAGGACCTCATGCATGACCTTACCGGAAAGGCTGTGCTTCGTCCCATTGCCGATGACGGCGAAGGCGATGTCGCTCTCTGGAATAAAGAAATTGCGAAATACTTCCAAGGTTAGTTGTGCTCATTTGTGCCTCAATATATGCGTCACCCGGTGACTGATATGCTATCTCCGTATTTAATTCTTCAGGCAAGAACTTCATAAATGCACCTTGGCTATTCGCAGAAGCCTACAAATACCGCCGCCTACACGAATGCTTTAGCATTAGCAAGTTCTGGAAAGACTATGATGTCTTTTTCCGTCAAAAGGTTAGTTTCTGTTTGGGAGTGTAATCGATATGGATTTAAACAATTCGTTTCAGTGTGACACTTTCTCACGGTCTTCTGAAGCTGTTTTTGAACTCTCACAACGTTTCGTTGAGCCCTGGAAATATGCCAACGACCGGGGTGATCTGAAACCTACGGAGGTCCTCGATGCAGAGCGGTTGATGTTCCTGGAGTTGACCCAAGTCTGCCTCTGGGGAAACTCTACAGATCTTTCGCTTTTAATTAACATGACTGAGGAAGACATCAAGAAGCTGCAGTCTACCGGTGGCGACCATCTGGCTGCTACCGAGAAAAATATTCTCGGAAATAATCTTCCAAGGTTATGGGAGGTAGTCAGGGACCTTCGCGACCAAACCGGCGGCCGCATCGACTTTGTACTTGACAATGCGGGCTTTGAGCTCTATTGCGACTGTGTCTTTGGTGAGTAACACGAATGTCGTTGAATTATTGAAGGCACTTACATTTGAAACAGCGGATTATCTTATTCAGTCCGGTTTAGCCAAACAAATCCGATTCCATGGAAAGCGCTTTGCCTGGTTTGTGTCAGACGTCACCAAAAAGGACTGGGATTGGCTCCTTAACACAATGGTCTATGGCGAACTTTTCAAGAATGCAAGCGAGACGGAGCGTGAATCTTTAAGGCGTCTGGGGCTGCGCTGGAAGGTACGTCTTGCGATTGTATCATATTCAGGGCTTGGATATTTATAATACTTCTAGCAATACGAAAAAGAAGGCAAATGGGTATACGAGCAGCACCCTTTCTGGTGTACTGGATATACTTTCTGGGATATGATTACCGAAGCGCCAGACTTGTTCCTTCACCTATCTCGCTCCGACTTGGTTTTCTTCAAGGGAGATTTAAATCACCGCAAGCTGACTTATGATTGCGCTGCTCCTGCATCGACTCCATTCGAAGAGGCTATTGGGCCTATGGCTAGTGCACCTGGTGCTCCGAAGGTTTGCTCCCTTCGAACCATTAAGAGCGATGTAGTTGTTGGCCTCGAAAGTGATGAATTGGCGGAGAAACTCGATAAGGAGGAACCTGGCTGGAAGATCAGCGGAAAATATGTATGTGATGCTTTTATCTGTGATCAGCGCTTGCTCATTGGATCTTTAGGCGGTTGTGTTACTTTCTGAAGGCCGACCGGGCGAAAAAGTCCGTTTTGCTTGATTCCGTCCATAATAGTCATCCTTGTGTGGTGTTGTCTACTTCTCCAACGAACTCATTCATCCTCTTTTCCATCGGCATGTTCTTTTTTTACCTATGCATTCTAATTATTCTTTCAATTCCTCTTCAAACCAGCAGAGATGCCATCTCTCGATTGTCACCTCTCCCTCTCTCGTCTCTGTATGACAGCTCCAACACGTTTCAGATAAAACTCGCACCTGTATAGAATAAGCTCTTGTACACTGTTAATCCACCAGACACGGATTCAATGATATTCATCGACACAATCCGGAATTACCTGATGTGATGAAAGCGCATGAATGTGATCCATCAAATTTGTCGGATGTGTCTATTCAGAACTCTAATGAGCATTGTTGTGAGCAGAATCCTTCGGCCGACACTGCCATTGTTGCTATTCCCGTCGCCAATGTATATGTACATCTTTCCGGGGAATCATACACGTGGAACGTGGTTACAACGTCTACGGCTTGTTCAATCAGATGTTCTTTGTTCTGGTTTACTCCGGCGCTAGACATTTCGTTCCGTAATCCCTCTTCAAATCAATGAGTTGAAGCGCAGAGCGAGCTATCCCCGTATTGTTAACAGAGTAGTATCATGATCTGTCTCGTCAATGCGCCGAGTCGAACATAGTTTGAACCAGTTACAATACATACATTCGTGCCGCCGGGAATCGCGGGATCTACATCTCATGAGTCGGAATATATGGGATAGGTATTACGGAAAGCAAGAAAGCTGTCTTAGGATAAAACTCTGGCAGTGGTACAACTTGAAGGACCATGCCAGTGGTTGTAATTAATTACAGTCATTGACCATTCCTTTAAACACCACCAGTCCTTTAAACACCATATATTCTCTGCTCTTTACATTTCAAGCTCACCACTTTTATCTCAGTTTATCTATGCTATAGTACATCTCTAGCTCTTGAGAAAATCTCAGGCCGATTGCTGCAGTAATTAATGAGATATGAAGAAAATGATGTTGGCTTCGTAAAACTTTTGAATTACTAAAATAGTCATCAAACTCAAGAAAATACTGTTAGGTCCGTGCAACCATGTATATGCATGTTCTTACTGTCTATAAAATATCTTATGACCATCTTTTATCCGATTCTGCAAGAAAAATGGAGATCTCTGCTATTTTGCTTGCAGTAGAAGCAAAGAACTTTTTTGTTATACTTTTTCGTACGAAAATCCTATGCTTCCCAATTCGGCAACTGCATCTCAACAGGGTACTATTGGTGCTCTGCCGCATCTTCTTCATATTGGATCAGAATAAAACTTAGCATACATAGTGATATAAGGCATACTTACAATCCTAGCAGGTTAATTTGATACGACTACAATTTTAACTCTATGAAACTAGCAAAGGGGAGGTACTTCACCCCGTGGGAAAATAGGTGTTTAAAGGAATAGGAGGGCCCGAGAGTGGCCAAAACTTTACTTGTACATTTGCCATAGAATGGTTGCTGTAATGAGTACAGAAACGTAGATATCAATTCTTACAGTGCTATTCTAAGCCTATATGCGAAAAAAATTAATGAAATTGATGGTGAATTGATGAAAATAATGTTGCAAAAATCGGAGTTTAAAGGAATGGTCAATGACTGTATAGCACCCGTGGGAATCACTACTAGTAGCAGTACCCGCCAGGAATTCAAGTTGAAGCTCCGCACAATATCCACATCATATGTAGGATGGGATTGACACGTTTTATCCTTCTCTTCATTCCACCTGTTACTTGTACTCGAGATACGCATTATCCGCGGTAGACTGTCTTAAGGCGCCAAATTTATGCCCTTCTGTGTCTTGCTTTTAATCTGCATCTTGATGAGAACGCTTTCATGGAGAAGCTTGCGATCATACGTGCAAAAAGAATCGCCGGTCGTTCATGTGACTGGATGTTGGGAGTGCAAAAGCCAGCAGCTGTGGGGCAGAGTCTGATCTAACTGGCCTACAATCTGTAGGCTTCGATATCCTGCCGAAAGGGTACGGTCGGGGCCAAGGACATGCGCGTCTTATCCTCCTCCAGGTGGTTCTTTATGCCGTTTGCATGAGCTCGAATCTCATGATACAGAAGTCATGGGACGCTTGCCGCTGCCTCAGGCTGAGCGTTTGGTCAAGGTGTGCAGTTTCTGAATTCTCTTTCTTTTCTTTCCTCCCCGCAAGCTTTTCTATCCTCATAATGCAGGCGTCAGCCAGAGTCTGATATGCTACAGAGTGATGATTAATCTTCAGTTCCCTATTATACGAACCTTGCGCTCCTGAAAGGGGCAGCGAGGTCATGAGAAAGAACTAGGTTTATGTCTGATTCTCGTTTCACGTTTTCAGTGTTTAACCCAGACATTTACACCTCAACCCGTTCTCGAATTTGACACTAAGCTGACATATCCTTTCAGATGAAGTCTATCGCCGCGTCCATCTAATTATCTGCATGAAAGGTGTAAGCCATGCAAATATGTCATTCCAATACAGAGTAAGCGGCTCCAAACGAATGACCGTAAAGTCACGATAATTAGGGGAAAACGAAAGCAATCCGTTCAAAAGCGGTATTCTATAAGAATGAATATACTGTACAATATACTGTACAATACTCGTATGAATTTTCCAACTGGAACGGAAGTAAATCAACCATGTATTTGCATAGTGTGCAAGAGTTGCAAAACTATGTAAACGTACTTGAAAGCAAGTCGCCCTGTATATAATATCTTGCGGAATCAATCTCTCCAAGCACCCGGAAGATTATTGTCTCTTGACGATCGTCGATTGCGTGTAGGGGAATGTTGTGTACGTGGTGGCGAGGAACCGCGAGGACGGTGATCTGCTGAGTTCCCGCCATGGCTGTGAGGAACAAACCCCAGTAATGAGTTCAATAAGTTGTGTCCAAATGACTCCGAGCCTGAGGTATGGGTGTTCCCGCTTCTGCTATTGCTTCCTGGACTTCCGCTTCCAGGGCCTCCGCCACTGCTACCCGGCCTGTTAGAGCCGTTGTCATTATTATTATTCGGAGGTGGCGACGATGAGCCTGATGGACCTCCAGGGTGTGCATTTGGTTGCGGAATTAATGCATGTCTAGCAACGTTGTTATCGCCAATCGGAGGGAGAGCTGAACGCGCGCTTACCTGCATACAGGGCACGTTCCACTACTTTTGAGCCAAGGCAAGATACAGCCCTCGTGGAATGGATGACTGCAAGGCAAAGTAACAACAACTTGTTCATCTGGATCCTCAGCCTTCGCACTGAATTGTTCCTTGCAAACCGCGCAGTCCTTCTCGAGAAGAGGGCCTTAAGACAAAATGCGAAGTGATAAGACTTTACTATGGATCAATTGTAAACTAAAGCACGTACTTCCTTCTTCCAGGACAGTTCTAGGTAGTTCGTCCATAATTTCCTGGGTTGCGGGAACAGGTCGCGTGGAGTTGCCACCTTCCATTAATTGTGTCATAATTTGGTCAAGTGCTAGTTGGTTCAAAGAATGTCAGCCTTCACGAGTCTATCATTACCAACGTTGGACTGACCTTCTTGTGTAAACACATAGTCACCCATACGCCCGCTCTCGGGCCCGAGGCCTTCACCGCCTAAAGGCCCAAAGAAAGGTGACAGACCCCTCATTCCCATACCTCCGCCCAACAACGCCATAAGATATTGAGCCATGAGATCTCCAGGAATGCGGGTGTTGTCCGGGTCTGACCCGTCCGCTCTGCTACTATTTGCACGCAGGAACCTGCAGGAGTGCATTTCACAGTATCAGCATCCAACATCTTGATACCAGAACGCTTCATCTCGGCGTTCATGAAGAAGCTTTGCTATACGCACTCGGAAAGCCGTGGTGGAGCATTTGGTGCATTCGAAGCACCGGTGGAACCTGATGGACCTGTTTCGCTATCCTGGCGGTTTAACACATTTGGGCCGCCGAGGATAACCGTTCGCCGACCATTGGGTCCGCCAAACTCGAATCGCACACTTCTGCTCGTGGTTGTGGTTGTGGGACTTCCGCTTCTGTTGAGTGGAGGGCTTTGATTTCGTCCTGGATTATTTGCTGTAGCAGGTAGCGATGTGAGCGCTGATGATCGGATGAGAAGGTATGAGAAGCTCGGCGAATACCTAGGAGAGGAAGCAAAGACGAAAATGGTGGGAAGGGCCAAACGTCCTCCTCGTCGTCCAGCTGGCCTGCAGCTGCAGCATTGTGAAACTGCCGAGGGTCATCTTCTGGATTGTCAAGCTTGTAGCATGCAGAGTGATCGAGTCGGACGATATGAGTTCCAGAATGATATGTATGCGCCGCTTAACTTACTTTCTCGATGAATGTGCCATGGCATGAAGCACAGTGTGGATCTGGCATCTATGACGCTCCCAGAATCATGAGAGACAAGACACGAGCGCTTCATGCAGGCCAGCGCACCATTAGCGGCCTCATCTCTGCATTGCACTATACGGCCGGTGATCAGCAAACCGTGAATGATCTTAGAACGACAAGAGTCAGGATCCGCTCACCTCATGACAAAACCACATTGGTTCTCTAGTCGACATTCTGAGTGGCAGTTGAAGGTGGTGGTCCAAGGATGGAATAAGAATATATGTATAAGTAGAGGGGAGGTCAAGAGGGTTTGTGCTCAGGACGAAAGCGGCCGGTGTCGGTCAACTCGAGGCCGCTCCCACAATGACGTGCTCCTTCGTGCAGGCTGAGTTCCATTTAAGGCAATTCCACGTGTCTTATTCCTTCAAGCTCTTTGCTCGTCGTATTGCATTCCTCCATGTTCAAGACAACGACGGCGACGAGCTCGACTCCTCCTAAACATTTATAATTTCTTCAAGTTCTACGTGGCCCACCAAGCACCCTGATACATAAACATGACAACCCGCGTTGTTCTGGATCTGATGGGGAGTTCACGAAATTAAACACGACGTTACCTTGAGGCTGTCGTAAACGCTAATCGCTAAACGAGGTCAAACTGGCATTTTCTCTTGAGAATTGTGCTTATGCCATCAGTCATTTCTTTGCCATTATGCAGCTTCAACAAGTAAGCTTGCGGAAAACATGCTGCGTTCCTCGCCCTTGGTTTGTTCACGGCGACCTCTATCTCTGTACATGCACTGCCCAACGTCTCCCACCTGAAGCTTATTCAAGATGAACATGTTCGGCTTCGTTTTTTCCCTCTTTTGCTTTCATTACCTAATTATGAGACGAAGATCAAGCTTCCGACCCTTCTTCAATATGAATGGTGTGAGTTCATCCACCGTGCCTCAGTGATAGTAAGACTAATTTGATCCGGGAGGTTAAACGGTGTCCTTTCCGGAAGTCCGCACAGTTTCTGAACGTGCATGACGTGCGCCTACCTCGCGAAAAAATGTATATATCTCTCGCTTGTTGGTTCTCGATTACGCACCCCGCTTTTTTCGCTTTCTTCCTGTCCGCGACAACGTTCATCTCTCCCTCTATCCATCAGCCCAGTGTATCTTGAAGATGCCTGCTGAAATCAAGTTCACCAATCTCGGTATCCCATACCTCGTTGAGTTTGCCAACATCTCCATCCGCTCCTCCAAATCCGCCTTCGGAAAGAAGAAAGTCGACAAAACCTTCGATAAGACCAAGAAGAAGCTCCCCCCGCCGCCCGTACGCTGCCCAACATGTGGTCACTTGCCCGACCATCCGCCACGACCTGTTGATGACGACGAAGTCAGTCCGAAGGGTAACAGACCAGGTGGTCTTTACATTCGGTTCGCCTCCAGAGCGAACTTGCCGCCCACGAGAATCTCGGACCGACGTCTTGTGAGACTCCGTGGGATGATCGAAGAGGCAGTTATGAGGGCTGGCATGGTCAGACCTCCCGATGAGGGGACAGGATCGATAGACTCGCATTCAACTGATGGGTCTGAAACGCTGCGGAGCACTGCTTCAGACTCGTCGAAGAAGGCGTTGTTTAAGGGAACCTATGGTCAGGTCAAACAGGCGTTGAAGGAGGCAGGCTTAGTTACGACACCATGCCCCGAAGAGGGCGTTGAGCATGGTACGTTCTTTCAGGTCCATGAAGTTGATTCTCCTGACATTAATGTCTATTAATGTAGGGACAAAGATAGGTGCTCTTTTCGTGGCCAATTCAGGACACTATGGATCGGGTGACCTGGAGCTCACCAAACTCACTTTATGGGGATAATCATGCTCTCTCTTTTTCCCTTCACCTTGATCTTCGATTTCGAAGCTGTATTGTTATTGTCGTTTCACATGTCCCTTTTAATTCCTATTATTCGTTCCTTCCTTGTTCATATTGAGCGTTTGTAACGCTCGCCGATGCTATCGATTCAACTATCCCATATCACCTTATACCATTTGTACCACCTCCCATCGACACGTCCTCGTGTCGTTCACTGTACTTCACGACCTGCACATACCTGCACATATTGTACAACATCACATCCGTTACGTAGACCATATATGTATGCCTCGCATGCGATCATGAATAAATATGCTAAACTAGAGTAACTGGAGCTCTCCAATGCATTCAACAATAATGTAATAGTCTGCAATGTGCATTGTTTGGAGAAGGTTTACAAGGGTTTACACTCAAGTAAGTAGGTTATTATTAAGTTCAATCTCAGCGACTCGATACGACACGCAAGCCGCGTTCCCCGCACGTGCCTCACCCATCTTCAAGTTAGCCATCCACCACCATCATGATGTTAGCGTTTTCCGTGTCACGGCGGCTTATCATCGCACCTTCTTTTCTCCCCATCATCGTGCGCCAAGATGATGGACAGTACACTTGGATCTTCGGCTTCCATCGCTGAGGGGAGCAAAAAGCAGCGTTCCGTTATAGTGCTCGGTGCAGGGGTAATTGGCCTGTCTGTAGCATATAAGCTGTCTTTTGACCCATTAAACAAGTAATTAAGAACGAATTAATAAACAAGTGATACCTGCTAACCCCGAGTACTCCAGAATCACAGTTGTCGCTCGAGATATGCCTGAACATCTTGATAGTCAAGGCTGGTCTAGTCCATGGGCGGTGTGTGTTTACGCCCTTCAATGTGATACATACCTACATACCTGACCATCATCTTTACCCAGGGTGCTAACTGGTCACCAATCGGTCTGTTTGATGAGCGGATTCATAAGTGGGAGAAATATACATTGTATTTATTCATTCATCTTGCATGCGCCAGTTATTGGCTGAAGGTGGCATAGTGATAAACTCTGGTCGATGATACCCTCCGGACTCGTAATGGTATGTTCTATGTCCCATGCGTGACGAATCGTGTCATTAAATTCCTTCTTAGCAACTCCCTACAAAGGTATTTCACTATGATCCAGAAGCTCTGGTGGAATCGAAGCTTTGGTGGAAGCACATTGTTCGCGATGTGCGTCTCAGATGTTAATGCATATAGTTCAATTTTCTCCATAATATTAATACTCGATTCATACTAGTTTCGGTATCTTTCACAAGAAGAACTCGCTGATGGAGCTAAAGCTGGACTTGCCTACACGACAATCTCCACTAAGCCAGCGCGTTACCTCAGATGGATGAAAGATGAGCTTACGCAGCGCGGAGTTACATTCATCACGAAGAGCGTAGGAAGTATAGAAGAAGCCGCAGGCTACGGTGACGATGAAAGCATTTTAATCAATGCGACAGGTCTAGGTATACTAAACCATTGTAAACATGACAATGATAGTAACATTGGACGTGTTTGTAGGATCGAGATCACTGCTCGGCGTTGAGGATTTGAACGTATTTCCGATTCGCGGGCAGACCGTTATCGTCAATGCACCTCATGTCAAGGAGTGTGTAAGTGAACTGTCAGGTAAACTTATATCTTCAGCTTTCCTTTCGTCTTGATTTGACTGTCGTATAGACCACGGTTTGGAACCAGGCGAGGCGACGTATATTATACCTCGGCCTGACGGTTCGGTGATCCTGGGCGGAACATTCCAAGCGGATAACTGGGAGTTGGCCGTAAATCACAGGACCGCGCGTCGAATCTTCGAGCGATGCACGAAGCTCATTCCTGCACTCTTGCCGTCGCGAGGCACTACAATCCTGAGTCACAATGTCGGCCTCCGGCCAGCACGGAAGGGAGGCCCGAGAGTAGAAATCGAGACCATACAGCTGCCGCTCGATTACGAGCTTGTGCCCAATGATGGCGAGAGGCCAAGACCCAAGAGACAGTTCAAAGTAATTCATGCGTATGGATTTGGGTAAGAACGTTTTTCTTCATCAAACTTCATGTTTTTACTCGGTTGCCTTCAGACCCGCCGGGTACCAGAATTCATGGGGTGTAGCGGAGGAAGTTGCATCCTTGCTGGCACAACTGTGACTAGATCAGCTTGATTACCATGATGTTTTCGATGGAAAGGATATATAGCTCGTAGAATACATAAAGCGTACAAAAGCACAACGCACGAAAGTAAGATAGAATATGACACATTATTTTCTTGCGAAAGTAATCTGCAAGGAAAGAAGATTTTAGCATTAATTCGCGTATGTGGAAAGTGCAACTCACTTTGATCTTGCTCTCCCCATCCAGTCTGTAGTTGTGTAACGCATCTTTCGCCACAGTCGCGCTGCCCTCGTCCATATATTCCACGAAAGCAATGTCCTTCTTCGTCGGTATCATACGGACTTCGTTCAGGTTCGGGTATCTACACAAACACGTCAGAGAGCTCCAAAATTTCGTAAATGAGCAAGGAGACGTACTGAGAGAATAATGCCATGAGTTGGTCCTTCGTGACACTCTCCGGCAAGTTTTGTAAGAAGAGAATCTTGTTTGGTGGTAGGTACTCGTCCGGCATTTGGACGGCGGGTCGCTTCGGCGCAGGCGCTGCAGCGCCTTCCACTGTTTGACGAAAATTAGTAGGTCGTACGTGATAAAAGAACAACATGCACGCACTTTCGGCTGCCATACGCTTCGCCCTGAATTTCCTCTTGATCGGATTGGTATACCGGGTTTGCTCTGCCAGACATAATGTGAGTCATGCCAGGGAGCGGCTCGCGAGGAGGGAAGAACGTACTTTTGTTTTCCGCACGTGCAGATTTATGTTGATCAAAATGCTCGGCATCTAACTTCTTCACCACCGCGTCTGACCGATTTTTGGCGAACGAGATTTGCTAGTATAATATGTGTACGATTAGAATCATGTTCTTCCGGTTTGGAAGGAAATAGACGCACCATGGGTTTTGAGTACAGGGGGAACCTGTTGACCTCTCGTTGCGCCTTCTTGGCAATGTCCTTGTCTGCAAACGATACGAATGCCTGTCCTCGCATCCTCAAGTTGCTGTGGGCCACGACATCGAGCACTTCTCCGTAGTTTTTAAAGAGCGATCGGAGCGTCTGCTTCATCACTGTTGAGTATCATCTCTGTGAGCTCGCAGGCAGTATGAGAAGTATCAAAAGAGGTTTTACCATCAAGCTTCACTCTCTCGTTAAGATTTTGGATGTAGAGAGTCTCAGAGACTTGCTCAGGAGGCGCTGAAGCGGGTGACTGGATATTTTCTGCTGCAGGCGTAGCAGAAGGATTAACGGGTGCCGGGGCCACGACTGCCAGTTCAGGCGACACAGACGACTGAATTGCTGAGGCGGGGAGAACGCCTTGCATTTGTTCAGCCATGATAGCTCTGGGTGTCGGCTGAGCGATAGATATGTATAGTGTGCAAATAACAGATATCTGATGTGCCAAAGCGAAGACCAAAACAACTTGAAGTTCTTTCTCGTCTCGATATTCGCCCGCGAGTTTCAGGTTGGGCGGTTACTAGTAGTAGTATTACGTAAGAAACAATAGTAGGCACATTTATTCCCGGAGGAAGACGGCCGTAAGTAAGGTCTATACTTAAGTGTGTCAGTGGCATGGTTAGGCCACATCACTTCCTTTTCACTCCATTCCTCCCATCTTCATTGCCTTCCAACTCGTCCCAGGGCTCTGTAAGAACTCGACCTACTGTGACCCGTCAGAAACTATGGGCCGCTGGACGCAGTACGACGAAGTGTGTCCTTTAGGTGTCTGTTATCGAAAGTAGCCTAATTTACGTCCATTACCAGGATGAATATCGCCTTCCAGATGGAATGAAGCGTGTAGGGTATGATGCAGATACTCAGAAATACTCGTATGTGGATCAGAATGGGGATTTCTGGGAAGGTTCTGAAGGTCAAGAATTTGGCGAGTTGAGGAGAGGTACGCACAACCGTCCTTAACACCGTGCAGTGTTTTGATTTCTTTATTTTGTCCGGACTATTAGTTGGCGAAGCTCGTTCCACAACCACAGACTTAGAGGCATCAGCTCCTACGAGGGCAGATGGCTACCAACCATTGAGTGCGGGAAATGTGAGTGCAGTAAATTTTCTATTCGTCCTTTGTCCCTAATAATTGGAATTAGGCCCAGACTCCGCGCGATCGCAACAGAGAAGCGTGGCGTCATATACTTCCCTTCTTTCTAATAATCTGTGTCATTCTTCTGCTCGTATTCCGGCTCCTCCACCCTTCCTTCCTTAGCCCGTCGCCTATGACATGCCCGGAGCATAACAAGCCCTACGAAATCAAGTTGGGTGATACTTGCTGGGCCATTGCGAAGGACTATGGCACATCGGTTGACACTCTTCGCGCTGCCAACCCTGGCCTCGATTGTTCTGCACTGAGGCCCGGCGTAAAGGTTTGCGTGCCTGTTGTCGACTGACTGATTCGTAGGACTTATGTTGGATTACGACTCTCACGACTATGACTGTATATCTTGTGTATTGTACAATAGAACTGTATAATTCTCAGACGTAGGTCTATGATGACTATGCATCCAGGCAGTCCAGCGGGAGCTGATGAGAAAGTAATGATGGTTCCGGTTAGGGTGCTCTCCGCTGACGTCACTAGCGTTGACCTGAATTGGCCAATTGCAGATTACACCGGGTGGGTCGATCTTCTGTGCCCGCCGCGCCTCATAAGTGTCAGCCCATTCCGACTCAGACTCACTCTTCCATTCTCCTCTTTCCTCCGTACCACTACTGCTTTACCTCCTGCCCGCCTTACGACTTCACGCTCTTCACGACTATACAATGGCTTTTGACAACACTATCCGCAGGGGCCACCCAGGTCAGTCTTGGTTTACTGGCGAATTTTCACAGCACTGACTGATTGCATTTGCTGCTTCTAGTTATCTTTGGTCTCATAGTCTTCTTCGCGATTATCGAAGTAAGGCGCAACACTACCGTCCATGAGGCTGAAATAAACTAAATCTCGCTAACTTTATAGGGTGCAATTGCAACATGGCTCACTACTAGGTTCAACCAACATCACAACTACCTTTCTACTTCCGTCCGCGACCGCACCCGCTTCCTCACATTCACCTCATGGTGGACTGTACTTTTCTGTGCAATGTACCTTATCCTCTTCCTGCATTCTGCAGGCGGATCCGTCTTAACGAGCGTTGGATCCCATGGATTATTGTCAGTGTGATACTTTCAACCCAGCCGACTGCATTTAACTCTTTTATCCACTCTCACAGCCTCATCGTAACATGGATATTCTGGACAGCGGGTGCAGCGAGTATCACGGCTGCCCTCGGAGGTGGCTATGATTGCAGGTGAGTTTATGTGTTATTGCTGATACATCTAGCATCTGAAAGTGAAACCAATCAGTAACATTGACTTCAACTTGCCATATTGCAACCAGTTGAATGCCGAAATGGGTGAGTGTAAACTTAGTATTGATACGGAACGGCTCAATGATTGACATTCTCCCACTAAAAGGATTCGCCTGGGTTGTTTGGTCCGTATTCTTCATCCGCTCTCAGAGATTGTACACTGATATATATATATCCTCTCAATGCAGGGTGTTCATCACACTTGCATTATTCGTTGTAATCTTCCGAGGTGTCGTCTCGAGCCGTCGCGGCGATGGTTTCAGAGGACCGCTTGTGAATACTGTCTGATTACAGACATCTCACTTGGAATGAAACTGGCACCTTCAGGAGTGTTGATAATTAATGTTGTTTTTTCGAGACTTGACGTTCTACATAGCCTTTTCTATCTTGTTCTCTACGCCTTCCTGTATCTTCATCCAATGATACATATATTTACATAATTCCCATCCCAAATCGTACACTTTTATACAATGAATAAATGAATACATTTCAAGAAAGAGAATTAATTAGTGAGTACGATGCCTACGATAATCGCCAAACCCAGATCTCTTGGCAATACTCGAATAATGAAGTTAACTGGTTTCCAGATTCATATGTCATTTGCCTGAAAATGAATTGCGGATGTTAGCATCAGGTCATCTCCGGTCGTACAGAATATTGACGAACTGATATCGATAGATTCTGGCAGGGACCTTAAGAATTCGCATATCATTGCGAGAGTCTTCCCCTTTTCATATATCAGCCTCTCCTGGCACTCTTCACACTTGCTGTTGATGAAGGATTGTATTGCACTAGACTTTAGAAATTCCGGCGCAAAAATCGTGTCCCCAAGAGGTCGGCGATACAGCTCCTTCACTATGCTTGCTTTCAACAACGGCCAAGTTATGTCGTTGAGCTTCTTGTCGCATGTCACGCAAGTGAAGTCTGCCGCATTGCCCTCGAAGCGGTCACCGTCCAAAAACTCCCGCACGCCGTCAATTCGCCGATGTCGAAGTGAATGAAGCGATATGAGGTCCATGACCTTGAACCCTGTTTGCTGAAACACTTCTGTGTTATTCGGGTCGTGGATGTCGACTGTTAACGTCGCGCGGGAGGCTGCTTTTGCTTCTTGGACGAAGCCGAATCGACAGGCGAGGGCGAAGATATGTACTGGGTTCTCCGCTATGAAGCGTTCGTCGCGCATGTGAAGTCTCAAAGTAGAGATGACACCAGCCATATCGTACTTCTCTGCAGCGAAGAAGGCGGATGCGAGGGCGTGAGTGGACTCAATCGTGGGTTGGGTCGTGGGGTAAATCATGCGCAGGAGGATCTCCAATGTCGTGCTGTCCTCTGGCAAGTCGATGGATGGGATTTTGGCAGCTCCGTCGCCTAAAGCTGTGGACGATGAGCCATGAGATACTGGCTGGGGGAGGCTCAGCATCGTCCGAAAGACAGGCGAGGACTCTTGAAGAAAGAGTCGGTGGCATTTGAAGCGGACACCATCGCAAGAACGAACAACAAAGTCGGCGGTCTGTGAGTTGAATTCAGTGTGATATTTGTCCACCCCTGAGGCCAGCACGCTCGCTGCTGACATTGATGGCGCTGAAATAGGTTCGCGTCCGCTCATAGCTTGTTCAGATTGAACATATAGGGTTGGATGTTTGAAGTTGAGGAAACGCTATGGAAGGTGTACACGAGGCATTCCATCATGGTGCGTTCACATAAATCAGGGACACAAAGATCGCCCATTCAACTCCCAAGTTTGGCAGACTCGATTTACAAATGAACTTGCTACTACATAGTACAGTCATATCTCTTTCTACGAGTCGACAATACAACACGCCTAAGGAGCTTATTATCCTCCAAAACTCAAGTATGTGCCTGTATACCTTTTGAACGAAACTGGATAACTGCAAAGTCGTCAAAGTACCTGATGAAGAATTTATATTAGAAGTACATATCTATGATGTATGTAGCCGAGCGAAATCAAAGCGCTTTAATCCCTCAGGCCCCCTCGAAGATAGGACTGGAGCCGTTAGACTTTGACATAAGGACGGGCCTATTTCTCCCTCGCAACATTCTTCCGGGCATTTCCCAACTTTGGGATATGGCCAGCCCGGCGGAATCTGATCCAGTTTGATTCAAGCTTGCGCACAGCACCCCAGCAGTCTTCTTGCAAGTCTGCTTCCCATTCGTCTTCTAGATGCCAGCCCCTGACCTCCGCTATAGTGCAAAGCATGTCCCACGTTCTCTCGGTGCATTGGCCAATTTCATGTATGTCCGACTCAGCAAGCAGGCGGTCTGGAGAGGCGGCAGCGATTAACTTCTTGTGCATAGGAGAGCGCCCGTTGATTGCTGTGGATAGAGACAGAAACACGTTAACGTGTGCTTTCTAGTGCTCCTACGTAAGTGCATACTGTGGAGGTGAATTGGTGAATGCAAAGAAAACAGCCAGTACCTCGATATCACACCATGTTTCGGGACTGAGCCCACAGCTATGGAGATCCAGACTGATTTGGATCCATTTGGGACCATGTTTGTCCTTAAGGCGTGCCAGTAGATCGACAGTCGCCTTCTGAGATTTGACGCTATGAAAACTGACGTTTCGGCCCATTTCAATAGCAAGGTCCAGCTGCGCCTCCACAAGTGCTAGTTGGTGCTCGAAGGGGGCACTGAAAGGAGATATTTCTCGCCGTTCTTCCCGATAATCGAAGGGAACGCGAGCTGATCGATCCAAACCTATTTCACCCAGCATGGCCTCTGGAAATTGTTCAAAGTTGCTTCGTATAGCTGATAGGCAGTCCGCCAGAGGAATAGGGTCTGGTAAAGAAGGCAGAAGCCTCGCAAAAGCCTGCAGCTTAGCGTCAGATTCCGACTCCGGTTCCTCTCCTGATGTTTCGAGGTGGAAGAGTGACCTGTAATGTTGTTCTTTAGGTGGTGCTGATTGACTGCCCGTAATGGATATCCAGTGAGCAAACCATGGATGGTAGCCTATCCAACAACAGCTGCAATCTTAGAGATTTCTCGCCTGACGATGAGCCCATTGACTAACCGAAGCAAGGAACGACTTGCTGAGGATTAGACCTAGCCAAGCCAGCCACTCTTGATTGATCTGAAGGACGAGTGGCCATGGCACAGATGGTGATGGGCAACGAGTGCATTACCTCCTCCGGTATTTCGGAGTCCGTTGGATGGCAATGCACGTCAACGATATGCTTAAGAACATCTTTCGATGGTAGAGGTTGCATAGATGTGGTGAGTGTCAAGGAGGGAAACAAACGGAACGATTCGTGGTATGTCACGGCATCCCAAATCAGTCTGCACGCGACGCATCAAATATATATCTCAACGACTCCCATCGAGTCATCAACACACCGTGTATATGTTTTTTACTTCTCTGTCAAAGCTTTTGCTATCCCCATCCCATACACATTGCACTGCTCGACGGATATCAGATATGGCTTCTTCGTCTTTACGAGTGCTCGATACATCTCCGCCAAGGCATCCTATCGCAGCAGGCACCTCTTCCATCAACAGGGAGCTGTTCCGGAAGACTTTGCCGGTCGTTGCAGCTCGAATACCAGCTGCTAAAACAGGTGCCTTTCTTAAGGCCGGGGAGTTAAAGAGGTATGTTATCTCAGGTAGAGCTCCACTCGGGTGCTAAAGAGTTGATTGTTACCAGGGTCATCCTTGACCTCCCTAAATTGCGGAGTGTTATTCCTGTTAGTGATGAAGCTGGACAAACAGCAGAGCGTCTTGTGCTCCTAGGCTCACAAACCAAAGGTAAGCGATACATGCCATGGTACTCTATTCTTCCCCTTGTACGTTTCGCTGAGCATCGTTAACATTTCAAGATAGATCACTTGCCGGAACAAGCCGTCGAATACCTCACCAAGGAAGGGGCATCCTTTACGACTCACGACGTTCAGCTAGAGTATGATTACTGGACTGCTGGTAGGAAATTCATAATTTTTGGCTTCATGACGGCTGAGCAACACCCCATCAGATGAGATCCTCCAAGCAATTTTACCTGAAGAATTGTGCGATGGATCTCCCACAGGTTTTGCGATTACCGGGCATCTGGGTATGTGGTATCTCACCAAGCTGATTGATGGAGGTTTGATGTCTCGCAAGCACATTTCAATCTAAGAGACGAATATCTTCCGTTTAAAAATATCATCGGCCAAGTTGTTATGGATGTACGATCTTTCCCATATTGTCGCAGCTTGTACGTCTGATCCTTTTTATAGAAAAACAAGAAGATCAGAACAGTCGTCAACAAACTCGACAACATTCATAATCAATTCCGGTTCTTTGATATGGAGCTTATTGCCGGAGAGCCTGATTTCGTCGTGCAACACGTGAGTGTGGAATTCGTTGTATTGGTATACGGCTGATTGATTGAGCGTCCATGCTCAGCACGAGTCCGATTGTCGATTCACGTTTGACTTCAGGGAGGTATACTGGAATTCTCGGTTGCATACCGAGCATGAGCGACTCGTGCAACTTTTCAAGGCCGAGGATGGAATCATTGCGGACGTCTTCGCTGGCGTTGGCCCATTCGCGATTCCGGCTGCTAAAAGGGGTTGTGCCGTTCTGGCAAACGACCTGAATCCGAACAGCTTCAAGTGGATGAAAAAGAATGTAGCAGACAACAACGTGAGTAAGGAACCGCATTCCGACTGAACTGGACTGAACTGAACTAAAGCACTGATAGGTTTCCGATAACACTCGAGTCTTCTGTGAAGACGGCCGCGATTTTATTCGTGCCGCCTTTAAGCGTGCATTTGACAATCCGTTTCTACCCTATCTCGGACCCAAATCGAGCAAACGCCAGAAGAAAGTGGAGAGAAACAAGCGACTTGCGAGCGACCACTCAGAGGATGCCGAAACAAAACATTCAGGCGAGATATCGGAGCCCGCTACTCTGCCAGGTCGGAATCGTATAGCGCATTTTGTGATGAATCTACCGGACACGGCTATCGAGTTCCTTGACGCGCTTCGTGGTGTCTTATCGCACGCGGACCGGGATTTGAGTGGTCTTTACGAGACGATGCCTATGGTTCACTGTCACTGTTTCACGCGATTTCTTGACCCAGCGGAAGCCGAATCGGATATAAGGAAGGTATGCGGCGATAACCTCTGTACCCGATTTGCTGCTGATTTCACGCGATAGAGGGTGGAAGACGCGATGGGAGGCAAACTGGAGGGTGAAGTCAGCCTACATCATGTGCGTTCTGTTGCACCGAACAAAGACATGTACTGCATCAGCTTCAGACTACCGCACGCGATTGCTTTTGCATAACATATCTACCTTTCCAATGTACATCTGTCACTTCAAGCTTCCGCCGGACATTACTTCCGGCCAATTATTTCGCGACGACCCGGCGGACGGAATCGGAAAGATCGACAAGGAGCACTGATTACGTAAAACACTTGTAGTTCGTCAGAGAAAAGTTGAGCGCCAGCGGACGTGAGCATGGCATCCTGTCCCATACCTACGACGAGTTGCTCGTCCTCCTTCTTCTCCTGTTCTCTAAATATCTAGACTTATAGACGTCTCAGCTACATCCTTTCTTAATCTAAATTGCTATAGACTGGTCTGCTCTTGCTCTCAACAATGCTGCCTTTCCCTCTGCCGCGTATCTTCAAGCCCGTTTATTGCGATGACGCCTCATCATCCATTCCAACGTCTTCTCGGGCAGCAAGTGCTATAGCGTCATTGAAGGAGGCCGTGAAAGCTCCCGAGTCCGAGTTGAAGAGATGGCGAAGGACCTTTGACGCGAATTCTAAAGTTGTCGTTGGGAACGAGAAGTGAGTGTCACGCGCTTCGTAGTGTCTAGCCCACGGCTTACGCTGTACCTTCAATTATATAGGTTTCTGGACCGTGACTCATTTGTAGAAGCGATCGCGCCAAAAGAGGACCTCACCAAGATTGGACGTGCCCAGTTTGCGATACTGTTCAAGGTCGCAGATGGTTCGAAACGCGGGCTGGTGTCGTGGGACGACTTCGCCGTATTCCAAACTTTGCTAAAACGACCGGACGCAGATTATTGGATTGCTTTCCAGTACTTTGATGTGTATGTACATTACAATATCCCCTATGTTTAAAATAATAACTCTTGTCCAAGTGATTCTTCGGGCACAATTACCTTCGATGAATTCAAGAATGTATTCTCGTCGAATTTGGGTCCCGACAGCATTCCCTTCAACTTTGACTGGTACGGTACAATCCAGATCATTAATACCACACTCCTTGTCTCACCTCCTTAAAAGCGACTGGGTAAAACTGTACCTGGGAAAAAAGGATGGAACGCACGTCCTTGGATGTAGGTTGATGAAACACCTTTCTTCCTTCGTAGACTAATCATATTACGATATTATAGACAATGAATTTACGCAACTCATGAAGGGTCTTCAGGGCGAACGACTTCGTCAAGCCTTTAAGTATCTTGATGACAATCAGGATGGGTTCATTAAACCCGAACAATTTAAACGCATTATTTTGGTATGTTTTGTTTGCTCTTGACGCAGGCATTAGCCTGACTTTTGTTGCAGGAGTTAGCGGGTCACAAGCTTTCTGATGCAGTCATCGAACGATTGCCCACACTTTGCACTTTGACACCCGGTGGTAAAATATCTTATTCGGAAGTCATTGCTTTCCATAATGTTATCAGAGGTACATTTTGGATGAAATTTCTTCGGCAACTATAATATACTAATAACTATGCGCAGAGATGGATATGGTGGAACGGTATGCTTAATGAGACTGATTAACTCGGGCGGAATTGAAATTAATATTTTTGCAGAGTAATTAGGGAGGCCACTCGGAAGTCAAAGGACGGACGGATAGACCAGTCGGACTTTTTGAACTATGCAGCATCCACGACACGCTACAGCCTATTTAGCCCTATGGAAGTCTCCATAATTTTCCACTTTGCCGGCCGTGGTAATGGCGTTCAGCGTCTCGCTTTGATAGATTTTGCCCAGCTGCTTGATCCCAGGTGGAAAGCGCCAGGTGATCTCGTCGAACCACTGAAACCGGAGGTATCAAAGACAGCTTCCTTCGTCTCAGGCCTCGCCCAATCAGCATACAATTTTGTTCAAGGTGGCGTTGCCGGGGCTCTCGGAGCAACGATTGTGTACCCTATCGACCTGGGTGAGTATCACAAACAATAGTCTAAATACAACTTAATGATATGCTATGTCACATTAGTCAAAACGCGGTAAGTAAGCTTCCTTGCTTTCCTTGTCAGAGAACTGAGATACTGCTCTCAGAATGCAGAATCAGCGCAGCAACGTCGTTGGTCAGCTTCTTTATAGGAACAGCTTGGACTGCGTTAGGAAGGTCTTCCGAAATGAAGGATTTCGTGGGTTTTATCGAGGACTTGGCCCCCAATTGATCGTACGTTCTTCAACACATCGGAAAGGTCCACAGATTAATATTCGAAATAGGGCGTAGCGCCAGAAAAGGCCATCAAACTCACTGTCAACGATCTTGTTCGGGGATGGGCCATGGATCCGGAGACCGGTCGCATCAAGCTCTCATGGGAGCTCATCGCCGGTGGCACGGCAGGTGGGAGCCAAGTGGTGCGCAACTTGTTGGCATCAAATGAAGGAAGTCTTTCTGACATGCTGTGAAAACATACAGATTTTCACCAATCCCCTAGAGATTGTGTGAGCCCCAGATACCTCGTTCAGAGAAATGATTTACTAAGTATTATTCAGGAAAATTCGATTACAGGTGCAAGGTGAAGCCGCAAAAGCCGAGGGTGCTGTTCCCCGCGGTGCTGTGCATATTGTGCGACAACTTGGTCTCGTTGGTCTTTACAAAGGCGCATCGGCGTGTCTTTTGCGAGATATTCCGTTTTCGGCCATCTACTTCACAGCTTATAACCATATGAAAAAGGATGTTTACCATGAAGGTTACAACGGCAAGAAACTCGGCTTCCTTGAAACTTTGATTTCAGCGAGTGTCGCGTACGTCAATGCGTTGCCAATTATTTTGTCATGCGTATTGGATATTGACGGTGTTTTTTGACGTCGGGGTCCGATAGTGGGATGCCTGCTGCGTATCTCACCACTCCAGCCGGTAAGATATCTAATAATAGCATCGTAGTTCCTTTTAACACTGCCATTCACTAGACGTCGTCAAGACCAGGCTGCAGGTCGAGGCTCGCAAGGGGGATACCAATTACAAGGGCTTGGCAGATGCGTTTGTTAAGATATGTGTGTCCGATCAGCACGCGGCGGCTTAGTCTGTGATTGACTGATGTTGGCTTTTCAGACCGCGAGGAGGGCTTCAAGGCGCTTTTCAAGGGCGGTCCTGCTCGCATCCTCCGGAGTAGCCCGCAGTTTGGATTCACACTCGTTGCATACGAATATCTGCATAAGGTGCGAAAATATCTGCGAGTCTCCTTAGAGAAACATTTGATTGACAGGGAACGCGGTCGGGTTGTGGTTGGTTGCAACGCGGGTTTGGACATCAGTACCTTCCCGTAAGTCATTTGCCCCGCGTTGATTGGCGGAGGATTGCTGTGCCAAACGAGGCAATTACTGACACGATCTTTTTTTCCAACCTGACGGTATCTGTCGCTATGGACAGTACCCCTGGGAAGATCGCCCGAAGCAAGTCGAAACCCTACTCACGTCGGGCCCGGAGGACATGGCGAAGGTGCGGGCGAGGAATGCGCTCAAAATCTTGCTGGATGTACATGGGGATGTGGGTCGGCGATCTGGCTCGTCGTCGTCGTCGTCGTAGATGGTCTGTTTACTGCTGGAGTAATGTACATATATATACCAGCGTACACGTTCATTGGTTTGAGTCTAGAATGGCAACGAAGCGAGATAGAGAAGCGACCAGAATACCATTTGCTATTTGGCCGTCGCAAGGGAGACAAGAATATCAGCTATATTCCCCGAGATACCCTGCCAATCATGATGTGACAGGGCCGTGACGGTCTCGTCGTCATGGAACAGACGCCTGCTTACGGATGCGGAAGAACCGGCATACTAGTATTAGTGGACCTTCAAAAGGTTCAATTCCTCCTTCCCTCTCCTTCAACCCCCCTTCGTCTTCGTTCTTCTGCTTCGCCCTTTTTTCTCTTCGTTTTCTTTTTAATCCTTTTTTTTGGTATGTCTCTGCTCTCCGAAAACATACGGGCATTCACTAATACTTCCTCAGAACGCTTGCGTTCGTTTAGGTCGCATTTAGCTGCTAGACAGTCTCTGCCTGCCATCAAAGCCCAGCGTAGACCGCTTGCATTCGTTCAAACAGCCGCCACGCATTTTTCGGTTTCTGACAACAGCTTTTATTCTTTACACGCCCTCTTTTATCCTACCCAACCTTCGTTAACCAACAATCATGAAGTCTGCCATCATACTCTCCCTCGTCGGCGCGACAGTCGCCCAGATGGTCAACGTTAACGGTGTTTCAATGGTCACTATTGCGGGCAGTGATGCGACACCGACAGCAAATAATGACTACAGCTACTACGGAAGCTCCGCGCCCCCTCAGTACACATCAGATGCTGCTTCGTCGTCGTATGCTGCGCCCCCGTCCCAGTACACGACCCCTCCGTCCTATAACCCCAGCGAATACTCTTCGATGACGTCTGGAGGGTATAAGAGCATGGACTGTGGGTACGGGTATAGCAAGGCTTATGACGGTTCATGTCAATCGATGTCATGGGTGAGATCTACATTGATTCGCGAGGAAAATGATTGGCACGTCTGACATGTCTATTTTCTCCTCGATTTTCAGTACTCTTTTTCGGGATGCTACGAGACGATCATCATCAATCAGTGAGTTTAGCGAATGTTTTTCCGCGTAGATGCGCATATGCTTATGCCGCCTGCAGCTCGGAGAAGTGCTATACCCCGCCTCCCTACACGGTCACCAAGACCATGACGGAGACCATGACGGACTTTAGCACAGTGACCAAGACCATGACGGACGTAAGTTATGTTTTTCTCCGCGTCCGTGTCGATCATTAACCATGTGATATGTTAGACGGTCACCTACCCGACAACAGTCACCATGACCGAGGTCGTTACCAAAACCATGACGGACACCGACACTGTCACATCTACCGAGATTATGACGTCCACCGAGCTCGTCCCGACAACACGTGTATGGGTATCGACGGAGATCATTGACAATACTGTCACCCAACGCTACACCCTGACGGCTACGGAAACGAAGACACAGGTTAACATCTACACAAAGACCAACACGGCCACGGAGACGCAGACAGCGACCAAGACTGACTCGTTCACCGAGACCGATACCGCGACCGCTACGGAGACGTTGAAGCAGACCTACACCGACTTCATAACAAAGACGCAACTTTCCACAATGTAAGCTAACTATTTCATCATTACTTCTGTTTTAGCTTATCAATTATCTGCATATAGCATCCAGCCGACGACGTACACGAAGGTTTGGGTCAGCACGGAGGTCATCGACAAAACTAAGACCATCGAGAACACCCTAACCTCGACCATCACGGATGAGATGACCATCGTTTCGACTGCGACACAAACCCAGACGAAGACTGAGACGGACAAAGTGACGATGACTGAAGTCAGCACTGTCGTTCAGCCTACTACGCTCACCTCTGTCTACGTGCAGACGCAGACAATCGACAACACTAAGACTGTCGAGAACACGATCACCTCAACAATGATCGAAAACAAGACGTACCTGCAAACAACTACGTACTTGTCCGTCCAGACGTCTACCGCGACGGCGACTGAAACGCAGACAGCGACAGCGACAGAGACCCAAACCGTGCTCGAGACGCAGCTGGCAAGCTGCTTGAACCAATGCAAGAGCAGCTGGTCGTTGACGGCTGGAAACAGCAACACGTATAACACGTATGCTTACACGACCTCGTCCGCTGCATACTACGCGCCGTCGTCATCGTCATCTGCTGCGTACTACGCACCGTCTTCCTCTTCGAAAGCATACTACACTTCCTCCGCCTACTCAGCTGCTGCTACCAGCTCATCGAGCGGATGCTATAGCGGCAAGTGCTGAGCGGGATGTGCGGGGTGCATATGACTTTAATGTGTAGATGTGTCTTTATTTCTCATTTGTGTCTTTCATCCTTCGGACAGTTCCATCTGCAAGTTTACTCTAGAGCTTTCTCAATGAGTCGATGCTGTTTTATATTCATGGTTGCTTGTGCTTTACGTTAGGGTATTGAGAGCATATATACACCTTCCTTTTCTTTCGATAACGTCTTGCTCTGGCCGACTTTTTTTTTTTTCGTTTCCGCCCTTACTTCAAGCTTTGATGGCGGCAGTTTCTCCCTCGCATTTGCATTGTTTACAGTGATAATGGACGATCTAACCGTACATATTTTGACGCAGTGTTATTTTACTCGGACAGCGAGCCCGCATTCTGCAGGTTGCAATTATTCATTGTTGTGCCATCGGCTGTGTGTACAAACTGCATCGAGTAAGGAAAGCTGTGCGAAGTGCAACTTGAACTCTGACCACGCCGGGGAATGTGAGTCTTTTCTCCCCGGTCATGAAATCTGCTCGACGCTCATCACAGCTTCAAAGCTGTCCTGCTTCTCAGAGAGCTACTATCACCAAGAAGTTGCAAGAACAAGCATGCCTCTGTTGGGAGTCGTCGATTCTGTTATTGGAGTGACTGATCCCACCTCACTGACAACCGGAACTCTGGATGCACAGTACCTCGTGTTCTATTCATCTGTCGATCAGTCTGGTGTGCTGTGGTGTCCAGTGAGTTTGCTCAGCTTCTGGTGGCTCTGAGGCAGTTATGGCCAAGAGCAATCAACATCCACATCAAGATACTGATCTTAGGAATGACGATCCGTCGAACATCACCGTATACTCTCTGCCACCGATAGGATTGTCGCCGGATAGAGCAACTGATCATCGATACCTTTGATAAGCCCGATGGGCCTAACGCTCGCACAGTTTACGTTGGGCAGCGCTCAGAGTACGTGCGTTTAGTGTACCGCCTACTGTTCGGCGTTTGCTCCATCCGTACTAACGATGCCAACCCGTATATAGCTGGAGGGGCAACACGGAAAATCCGTACCGAGGAACACCTTGGTCTATCAGCTCAGTCCCGACAATCCTGAGAGTTCGAGACGTGCGTTATTATGCTAGACTCCTCCCGGACAAGCCAACTGATGATCCGTCCACTCAAGGATGCCCGACTTGTAGATGATCAAATCGATGAACAGACGCTTGCAGACTTCGTACAAGGGTAACCATACATATGTATGACAGCTCAACGTGGTTGCATTTGCGAATTCTCCAACCTGAACGTGACTGTAAGAATCCTCTGGCGCGCACTGCAACTTCAAGTTGTCAGGGTCATCGCATTTCCGAACAGCGCACAGCCTCGATGAGCAAGAAAAATACCGCTCGTTGAATGCGCCGCATTCTCTCGCGCTAATAACGGCGTATTACGGTCGCAAACGTACGACTTGAGTGCTGATGGACCGGGTTCGCTTCTCTAACGAAACTCTATCCCACCTTGTACAGCCTTCCGCCATTGCAGAGATTTAAGCCGCCGGTTTCTTTTCTTCTAAGCGCCTTTAAACCTCTGATAAACTGCTTCTGACGAAGTAGCCCAAGGCAACTTCATCCCCTGGGCCTGCAACCTCAACTTCTTTCGTCTTGCTGAATCAATTGGCTCACAATGGTCGCAGCTGACTGGGCAACTCTGTCGAATGAGAAACGGGTAGATCGGGAAACGAGCTTGGCACAATTCTCCGGATGGAGGGTGGATGGGTCCAAATTTGAGGGTCTGAAAGATGTTTCTCAGCTCCGATTTACGGAGATGTCCAAACATGAACTGGAAATCATTTCATATGATGCAACCGCTCTCCTGGAATTCATACGGGTTGGGCACTTCACGTCATCGGAGGTCATCCGAGCATATGGCCATGCAGCTGTAATCGCCCAGGATACAACCAATTGCCTTACAGAGGTTTTCCTTGCTGAAGCATTTAAACGTGCAGATGAGCTCGACATATACATGAAAGCCACGGGTAAAACTGTCGGGCCCCTGCACGGGCTTCCTGTCTCTATAAAAGACCACATCAAGGTCAAAGGGAAAGATACATCGTCCGGCTATGTTGCGTGGTGTTATAAAAAAGTTGCAGACGAAGACGCAGTGGCGGTCAGCATTCTTAGGCAAGCTGGTGCAATTTTATATGTTAAGACGAACAACCCGCAGACACTCATGGTATGTGAAAGTTGTAACATCAATTGCAAGACTTAGCAGCTAAGATGCTGCGCTCTTCCCCTCAATTCTAGTCTTTGGAGACAAACAACAACATATTCGGGAGAACCAAGAACCCTTACAACCGTGATCTAACTGCTGGAGGCAGCAGTGGGGGGGAAAGCGCCTTGATTGCCCTTCATGGTAGTCCGCTAGGTATCGGAACTGATATTGGAGGCAGTATTGTTAGTCTCTAAACGTCTCTTTATCCCCCCTTCCATATCTCTGTCTTCGCTCCACTTTTAGAGAGTTGACTGACAAGCGCTCTTTTCCAGCGCCTTCCAGCCGCAGCTACGGGGCTGTATGGGTTTAAACCCTCTGTAGGGCGGATGCCTCATGCTGGGTTACTAGGTTCTCACGACGGAATAGACGCGATACAGGGCGCTCTTGGTCCTTTGGCTCGTTCAGCGCGAGACTTGGCTTTGTTCTGCCGAGTGATGCTACATAACGAGCCCTGGACAATCGAACCCCCGCTTCTAGAAATTCCATGGAAGCAAGAAATTGTAGAAGGCAAAGGGATACCATCGAAACTCTCATTTGCAATTTTATGGAGCGACGGTGTCGTTGCGCCCGACTCACCTATCTTAGCTGCCTTGAAAAAATGCAAGGATCTCCTCATTGCAGCAGGGCACGAAGTGATTGATTGGCAGCCGATGGACCATGAGATGGCCTGGAATTTAATTGTATGTTGTTCTAATCGGCCTTCTGACGGTTAGTTCTCTGAAAAAAAAATCTCAAATTGGCAGATGAAACTCTATTTCCTGGACGGAGGGGATGAATACCGGGAGGTTCTTCAAGAATCCGGCGAGCCAGCGGTAAAGCAGACGGAATGGATCCTCGAACAGATAGAGGCCCCTGATAAGTCCCTTAATGCTAGAGAGATCTTCAAAGTCAACCTGGAACGAGAAACGTTTCGGCTTAGACTGGCCCAACATTGGAATGCAACGAAAACTAAGACAGCAACGGGCAGGATGGTCGATGCCATCATTTCACCGGTCGCCCCGACCTTGGCTCCGAGGCACGATACAACGAAGTGGTGGGGATACACTTCTTATTGGAACCTTGTGGACTATCCTGGAGTCGTTTTCCCGGTTGGAGAATGCGGCCGTAGCTTGCTTAATGACCCTGCCATTGGCATAGCCTCAACTTCAATTAACGGCGACAACATAGCCGCGAACATGTCACAATATGCCTCTCCGCCTTGGAATCTTGAAATGCACGCTAACTTGCCTGTTTGTCTTCAGCTCATTGGCCGTCGATTGAACGAGGAGAAGGTATTGGGCATGCTGAATGTGGTTGAAGAGGCTCTGTCAAGTGCGCGCCTTGCCCTGTAAAAGAAAGATTTAGACTGTCCTTAAAAGAACAAATTGTTATTATATGGGTCTTCTCCCATGTACAATGAATGCTATATGTGAACCAGGCCCTGCGGTGTGTATATTAGTTTCATAGTAGGGACGGTCAATACAATACACGCGATCTGTGAATCTACGTACGTATTTAATCCAGATCTGAAACTGATATACGTCCGGTGTGTTAGTGGATGACTTTCCGTAGGCTTGCGGAATAGAATACAGATTTTTAGATGTTTGGAAAAGGCAATAAGGCAGTGTTTAGTGATAACGGGTTCTTTGGATGCATAGGAGCAGGTCATCGTACACTTGCGGTGCCAAAAGAGGTCACATCTAATCTGTAAGAATATAGAAAGCCTACGAAAAGTCATCTACTAACGTAAGAAGAACAGCTAATAATGACTGAACTACTATCTGCATGCATTCTGCGCACTGACCCTGAGTAGCACAGGCCCGGGCAAGGATAAGACCCCATGAAGCAAGTCGTGACCTCCTAGGCCACATAATTATCTGTTGCAAGTGGAGGTTTTAACAATTTCACAAGTTATGATATGGCATGCTTGCGAAGACGTGTTACTCCTTAACATTCCAGCGCTGGCAAAGGTCTGGACCAATGCTAGGAGCAACTCATTGCCTAACTTAATCACATTGATTTAATAAAGCGGCATTGTCAATTGCAGCGAAGCTTAGGCATTGTTATTCACAGCTTACTTCGCCAAACGTAGCAAACGCCTGTTGAGACCTACAGAATTCAGGAATTCCGTATCGGAACTTCACTGACCTTCTAATTGGAATAATTGGTACTGTGCCTTTGGTAGGAACTCCAACGCGCGATACTAAACCGGCACACACTCATGGGGGTCGTTTTTCTCCTTGAATGTATACCAGCTTGTTCGCAATTCTATTTCGGGGGATCACAGTCCGGGACTCGATATGTGTACTTCTTCTAAATGCAGGTCAGAACTTGAAATTTCTGAAAATGGTTCACTTATGAGAAGCAGATGCGTGGGGAGCGGGAAGAGGCTAGACGCTCGTACTTCCATGGTCGTTCTGTAATGACCCACAAAAGTTCGCGCCTCAACTTTGTGAAAGAGTATAAAATTTAGCATTTCCCAGGCAGTATCTCACAACTCACTTTCCCCCTACTGCCTGGCTCAGAAATCATCCTCTGAAAGTGACCGACTGATATGCCAGGCCGCGTCCTGCAAGATGTGTCCACCGAGAGTATCGTTATTAAAGTCCACACCTCCGGCACAGATTTTCTCTTAGATGCATACCCAAAACTCCAGGAGCACGAAGCGACGAGTAACATCATCCTGGCGCATGCTATGGAATATGCTGAGGCAGAGCTGGCCAATATTATTGAGCTGACAACCGATACTGTTGCGGTGCAGCCCAGGAAAGACCAGAGGAATCCCTTGCTCCCACCAAGCGGTTACTTCTGGTTTTCCAGCTGGGAGGTGGGACAGCGCCGATTCATGAAGCCCCCAAAGCTCATCTTCGTACTTTCATGCCTGAGCTGGGAGCTGGGAGATTACCCCATATTCCTCTGGTCGTTGGATAAGCCCAGCAATTTGCGCGATGGTTCCCTCCGAAACGCTCACATTGCCGCACTGGCAAAGGCATTGGCGAATTTTGTGCCGAAGGAGCGGGTTTTTGCAATCTTTGGTCAGACAGTGCTGGTAGAGACCTTTGCTAGCCAGTGGACACAGTTAGGCGTTGAGCAGATAGAAGAGCCCATTTATTCAGCACTGCTTTCATGCTGCAGCATTAACACTTTGAAGGCAAGAGGAGACATGGTACTGCCTACTGGCCACAACATACGCCGCTGTGTTGTGGAAGACTTGAGATCAGATAACCTGTTACAGGCGCTAAGCCATATGTGCAAAGGCTTTGCCGATGAGTCGGTGAGTGAATATATATCTCCCCCGCAGATAGCCGAACTGAATAGCTTATAGGAACATTACCGGCTGGAAGCATCGGAAAGCAAAATGGAGGCAATGGTGCTATTGAGAAGGTATCACGTCTGGCTGTACGAAGTAGACGGGAAGGCAACAAGCATTTGCGCAGTCACCCGTATAAGTCGAAATATTGCTGCGATAACGAAGGTGTACACCCCCGCCGGGGAGCGTAAGAAGGGATTTGCAGAGCGCCTGGTCAGTCATGTCACAAGATCGTACGTAGTTTTAGTAACTTTATTGCCGCCAGATAACTGACCCAGAGATTGAACAGGCTGCTGACTGGCGCCGACGACATGCAGGCCAAGAAGAAGGTGGTCCTTTACGTGGGCCGGGAGAATGTGGCTCAGAAGATCTACAGCCGACTTGGTTTCGTAGGATTGTGTGGAGAAGATGATAGTATGATTGACAAAGATGGCGTTTTGGAGATAGGCTTCAATTCCGGGGGGAAAGGCTTCTGGTAGTGTCAGATTGAGGACATCGCGTGGTCGCAATCGGGCAGCATATCGTGTATTTGCGAAAAAAAACTGTTCAGCTGTTGGATTGCTGTCCGTATAGATGATGCATTTGCTTAATGATTGCTGTAGGTCAGCTTTGAGCTTCCGATGCTACGTATCGCCTCCGTCTTCCTCAAAATTAGACACATCATGAACATGGCCTCGAGAAGTCGCCACTCTTTCCTCCTTCTTTGCTGGAAACATACACATCCGTGATTAGCATCTCTCTCCCCGCGACGGCTTTGAGCATGTCCCAGACAGTCAACAGGCTGGTTGAAACAGCGGTGAGAGCTTCCATCTCAACTCCGGTCTTTCCGGTACAAACGGCTGTTGCTCGACATAGAACACTGTAGTTCTGAGAAAGATTTGTATCTGGGATGTGACTGTCCTGTGCAGCCGCCGAGTCACCGGTTTCCTCAAGCGTAAGTGTTACTGAAACATGCGTCAAGGGAATCGGATGGCAGAGCGGAATCAATTCTGAAGTTCGTTTGCTAGCCATGATCCCCGCTAGCTGAGCCACAGTCAGAACGTTCCCTTTCGAATTGGCCTTCTCTAATCGGCGGATGCTGTCCTCATCCATTTGGGAAGTTAATTGTGCTGGGGGGATACCTGAACCCATACTTTGACTGTTAAGTAGATCAAAAGCCATTTTGGGAATGAATATTCTTCCTTGAGCGCTAGCCGTCCTTTTCGTAATAGCTTTCTCTGAAACATCGACCATAGAAGGGCGCCCGTGGTCGTCAATGTGAGTCAGACCATGTTGAGCACTCGAGAAGCTCGACATAAGCCGGATAGTGGTATGTTGACTCGATCTTACGATGCCACGGTATCTAGATCGTATCGTATTATGACGCCGTCTCGCAGTCTTCCGAGTAGTATCTGTATTGAATACAAAATAACAATGAGGTCTATGCTACATGTGGACTTGTAATATGCAAGAAAGAATAGACTCAACCACCGATCAATATCATTGGCCTGTTATTCTTCACATCGATATCCTCCATACCCGCATGTTTTTCTTTTTTCATATGAAGAGCGCCTCGTACAACATTTAGCAATTGAAGATCCGAAGCGCCCGAACGGAGGACTTCCCGTAAGGAGACTTCTTCACTGTCAAATAAGCAGACCTATAGCATGATGTCATCAGTAGGTATCGCATCTTTGATTCAGATCAGACCGTACTTTAATTTTACCATCTGCTGTAATCCGTAGACGGTTACAAGTACCACAGAAATGATCTGACATACTGCTGATGAAGCCGAATGTGCCTTTGAACCCGGGAATACCATACGATCGAGCTGTGTCATTCAGTTCATCGGAGATTTTGTATAAATTGGGATAGACCGTAGAAATACGACCCAACAGCTCCGAAGAAGCGATCATTTTGCGCTTATCCCATTTGTTGCCTGATAAAATCAAAAAGAATGAGGAAAATTTCATCCTTCAGATTAAGAACTAACTTACCAGTAAATGGCATGAACTCAATAAATCGGATAGAGAGTGGCAAGTCTTCCGTCATGCGAACAAAATCCAAGATCTCCATGTCATTCAAGTCACGTATAATCACAACATTCAACTTCACAGATTGCAGACGAGGCGATTTGAGAGCAATATCGAGTGAGCGAATGACAGCTTCATGTCCCGATCGACGAGTCATAATCTCGAACTTGAAAGGATCAAGAGTGTCCAGACTAGCGACTTTGAGTCCCGATGATTGATCTGACCTGAATCATGCAACATACCTGAGGTTGAGATGAGTCAGTCCATTATCAATCAAGGCAGGGAGCTTGCGATGTAAGGCAACACCATTGCTTGTCATTGCAATTGCTTTCAACCCATGGTTTCGCAGTTCTCCGAGTCGCCCTGGAATAAGTTCTATTAGAACGCAACACAGTGGATGAACGAAGCCACAAGCGTACACACCAACAAGCTCAACAATGCCTTTCCTAATCGTCGGCTCTCCTCCTGTCAATCGTATCTTCGTAATTCCACAATTGACGAAAAGAGATGCTAAACGTATGACTTCGTCATCCGAGAGAATACTCGGGCCTGGGCTCAACTCAACACCTTCGCTGGGCATACAATAGAAGCCTGTAGAGTTTGATTATTACAGTACTTTGCCCATGTTTATTTCGTAAACATACATCGAAGGTTGCACTTCTCTGAGAGGGAAATCCGCAAATAGTCGTGCCGACGGTTGAAAGCATCGAAAAGGGGTGGAGTAGGGAATGCTTTATCGACCTCCGCAATACGCTTCTATAATAGTGACGAGTTAAGTCAGAGCGCAATAACAGAACGAAGGACGCAGTAATGCGCACTTGAGCTCTAGTACGAGCTTCGACCACAGTTATGTTCGGAGTGGCAGCGGATGAGCATAGTCTTTTGCAAGGTCCGAGAATTGATGCTTTTCGCGTCCGTAGCATTGAAGCAGGAGTAAGGAAATCTTAGTGACACAATATTCGAGGCAGATGTGCATAAACCAGGGCATACGCGGACATCGTGTACTTGGAGACATTGAATGGAGATTGACTTGGGTATTGGTATTCTCAGCCTCTGCCAGTGGCTGTGTCTGCGCTGCCAATGGGTACACCGGCAACCAATCAGGCCGTCAACTTTCTTCAACTTCAACTACTACGAGACAGCTACTAGTAAAGAAAATTGTGGTCTCTATCGCAATCAAGCACCTAACATAAATTGCCTTTGGACTCAGTATCGCTGCGAAACTTCTGACAATCTGTTGGTCTGTCGGGTCGCGACCCCAACCTCATGCGTCAATTTACCGTACCTTACCGAGTTCTCTCGATAACTGCGATAGCCACTGCTTTCTTAGCCGTACTCGTAGCATTTTCAGATCACGACCGGAAAGGTGTTTATCAACGCCGCCTCTTACGCAAACTTCAGAATCTGGATATTCCATTTTCCCGACCTCACCAACTTACATACCTCTCCGCAGACTCAACCGCATCCGAGTCAGCATACACTAACGTAACTTTCAGAAGTTTGCGAAATGCAACGGAGATTGCGGACACGACTGCGGTTATCCTCAATTGGTCGCGACTCGACAATGTACTTTTAATATCCTCTCTTCTTTGTTCTCTTTATCTACACGGCACCATCTCCCGTGTTATCGTCTGGAATAATAATCCTAACCCACTTACGGTGGAGGTGCGTGTAGTGTAAAGTCCATTCATCTACCTTATGATGCTAACCCATCGCCCAGATGTTCGCCGACACCAACTGCAACCCTGCAAAACTCAAAATATACAATTCACCATCGAATATTTATTTTCAGGCTAGGTTTATAGCTTGTGCTGAATCAGAAACTCCCTACTGCTTCATACAGGTGAGATTATGATCTTTGAACATTGATTCACATTGAAAGCTTCTAATTTGGGGCAATTTGGGGCAGGATGATGACTATTTAGTCCGCCCGGAGATTATCGAAGCCATGCGTTCGTTCATCATCGAAGAACCGTCTCTTTATTCCATACACCTCCTGCCCACTCATGAGCATCTTTTATCCCGGCTAAGAACTGTTGTAAGTTATGATGAGAGGATATCAACGTCTTTTGCATGGCTTGGCCACGGAGCGTTCATCCGAAGGAACGCTGTCGTTGATTTCCTTCAACTTCTTAGAAAGCTTAATCTGGCCGAGGATGAGCTCCAAATGGCAGATAACTATTTCACAATCCTGGCAAACCGTCGAGCAGAGACATGGCTTGACCACGGAATTGAACTCGGGGGTGGACAGCCATTCACAGTGGGCGCGGAAGGCGACGAGCGAAATGATAAATACATGGTATGGGCTACTGCGCTTCTATTGTCTCAGTAATCTTATTGAAAGTATTCTCAGACTCGAGCTCTTGAATATCTGTTTGAGATAACTGGATCCGAAAACTTCAAAAGGTTGCCTTATGTGTCGATAGCCGCAAAGCCGCCGCCTTTCGATATAAATCGGTCTCCTTGCCTCAAAGGGGCTTGCTTGATAGAAACGAACATAAACTTGACACCTGGTTATGGCTATTCAGTTGTTTCACATGCGAATGAGATGAACCCCCAGGTCCACGAGGCCCAGAAAATGCTCGACGGAGAAATGGTCAATGCGTATATCTACAATGCTTTGTCCAATGCTGTGGATGATAACCCTATGACTTCATTCCGCAGCCCATCCGGTGAGCTGAAGGTATGACCATCATCTGAAACATAGCTAAGCTCTAAGTATAGAAGGAAAGATAGGAGACTGGATGGCATTGAGAATTCTCGATGGGCCCTTGCAATCCACTTCAAAAAATGAACTGCAAGTCGTGCTTCTCGTTCGAACAGGCACGGCACGTTTGTTGTTATCAAGTATGGTGACTTTCTTACTGACCAATGGTATATGGGTAAGCATCTGTACGAAGCTCTTGCTGCAAACTCCAGCTGATGGACGTTAGTCTAAGGGCAAGAATGGGACCAGATGCTTTGACACTGACCTACCAGCAGAGGGGTCGGCATTAACACCTATTGCCTCCACGGATAAAAATTTGCTTTTAAAGGAATGCTGTTTCACAATTGACTCTTCAAAGGACCAGAAAGTGGATATACAGTCAATCCGCATTGAGCTCCTTGAGAACGCAAAGGATCCCTGGGAAGTGCATGAAATCTGGCTCCGAAGAGTTGCATTGTAGAGGACTTGCCTAAACTTGAATAAGAAATAAATGACGTACTAGTTTCCCATACTATTATGTAGTACTATGGATTCAACTTGAACTTACTTAGAGCCGCACGGAGGCAATTCAAGTCGACCGCACTGTATCCCCGTTGAGTTTGCATCTCACTTCATCCACGACCATTAGCAACTGTGGACTCCTTCTATAACTTGATCTTCTACCTGACCTTTATCGAAACACTCATTTGAATACTACCGTGACTTAGGCTTACACCATTCTTTCCTTTGCTCATCACCGCTTATTGCGTACCATGTTGACACGACGACTGTCAGGTCAAGTGAAGCCCGCACTGACTACTTTGAAGAGGAACGTGTCGCTACAGGTACTTAGTCTTGCATTTATTGACTTCAGGAATGGCTTTGATTTCACTCTCTAGAGTATAGTTTATGGCTCACCGGAAGCGAAGAAGGTTGGAGATGTGGAGATGCAGCAGCACTCACGTCTAGTAGCGCGGGGAAAGTACTTGCACGTATTTGAATGTGAGTGAAACGTACAAATCTTTTTCGAATAGACTCTAACGAATACTGTCAACTTGCTTGGGACTTTTGCCCTGTCAATATACCCTTCAGTCCATCGAGTTAAACCTGATGCTTTAGACAAATACAAGAAGGCAGCGTAAGTCCCATAACCCCTGGGCAGTCAGTGTAAATAGGAGCACTAATGTTTCAACATTTCTTGCAGTGAAAAGTACTATACCGGTGTGAAGTCAGACTCGGACTTGCATGTGAAGCTTACGGGAAGCTGGGAGACAATAGTGGGGGAGAATGACACTTTTGGTTTGTCGTCTACTTGACATTCACAATGTACCGTACAGCTCATATTGTACCTTCTACCACGAACAGTTCATATCACCGAGTATGAGAACTATGGCGGCTTCGATCGTTCGTCGCGCCTCATTCGTGATTCCGACGTATGTATATCGCAATTGCTTGACTTGTAACACTGGCGACTAAAAAGGACATGCAGCACATAAATGCATACAACGATATGCTGCCGTATCTCACATCAAGGTCTACGCAGCTAAATCAGGAGTTTGCTTTCTTACCCTCCTCACCCCCTCGAACGCAAGGAGGCATCTTCGAATTACGGAGTTATCAACTGTTACCTGGGAAGCTGTTGGAATGGGAGAGTACCTGGTAATCTATCTTGATCTAGTGTTTGGCTATCAGATCGATTTATCTTGTCTATGGACTTTCACAGGCGGAGGGGAATAGAAGCCCGACGAAAACTCATTGAACCTGTGGGAGCGTGGTTTTCGCAAGTGGGAAGGCTGCACATGGTTCACCATTTATGGCAATATCCGTACGTGTATCAATATATCATTGCACTTGCGCGTTATGTCTAACAAATGTCGACTAGGGATCTACAAACCCGTAAGGAAACTCGAGAGAAGGCGTGGCAGGTAGACGGTTGGAGTGATACTGTTCACAAGGTTTGATTGATTTTATAACGCGCTTCAAGCCCGACTGACGGATTATACACCAGACATCGCAGCTGGGGAAGTACATGGACTCCAATATAATGGTGGCTCTACCATTCAGTCCTCTCAAGTAATCTGTTCTATGCAGTCACGAGCATTGCTTATGGAGCCTGATCACCCCCTGTTGCTTGAATCGTGACATACGGAGAGATCAATAAAGAGCGTGGTTGTCCTTGGTGGGGTTGTGTTTGCACTTAAAGCAATCTGGTCTTGCCAGACTTGTAGTGATGCAATTGACGAAGTATTAGGGGACCTACAAGTACTAACGGCCCAGAAATGTATCCCACACGTTAAATACAGTCATCTGATCCTGGTATTGATCCTATGCAAGGACAAGAAGCGTATCTGCATCAAAGAGATGAGTCTTGTAAACAAGCGGCTTGTTCTGCGAGAATTAGTGGATTAAAGCCAGCCCTAGTTACGGCAACGATATCGGCTACTGCGGTAGTCTCGGAGCGTAAACCTTCGAGGAACAAGAGAAAGAGTGTGGGAAAAGGGACCCACACACATAAATACGTTCGCTTCCAGTTAACCACAATATTCTGCCACTTACTACGCCTCCCCCGGCTGCTCTTTTGTAGGTCTATCATGGCGAGCTTGCGAAATCTTCTGAATCCCCAGTCTCCTAGAAAGGCTTGCAGCCTGTATGTTAATTTTATCTGAGAAATCCACGTTGCCAAACGAACTTTGACCCTTTCTTTTTAGCTCATCTCAACAAGTCGAGACAAATGATTCGAATTGTAGTGTTTCTTCTTCGCCGAGCCAGTCTGCGAGCAGAGCATCGACACCCGATACTCAATCCTCGACATTTTACCCTACCTACCCTACCTACCCCTCAAACCGACCTCACGCCGCTCACGAGAATTGTCCTGATTCGCTTGATTGCCTCCCCGACTCCGACGAGAGACCACAGCATACTTTGCCAGTCATATTACGATGCGCTATTCTTGGCAGCGCCAGGAAACGCCTAACAATTCGTGACATTTATTCTGCAATGGAGCAAAAGTATCCGTACTACAAGACAGCGGGACCAGCATGGAAGGTTAGCCTTTGTTTTCATGATGATTTATCATACAATTCATATTATGCCAGCAATCTGTCCGACATCATCTATCTCTCAACAGGCTCTTCGAGAGGCAGGTTAAGCCTGTCACTGAACCTGGCTTTGGCTCGTACTGGACTGTGAACTTAGATGCTCCTCCGGGTACGAAGCGACCCCGAAAACGTGGTCGTCAGAGCAAGAATGCTGCCAAACCACAAGATGAGCAGTCACCTCGTCGTGGGCGCCCAAGCAAGGCTAGAACCGAAGGTTCAGACTACGAGCTAGAACCCGAAACTCCTTCAATTGGTACTCTACCCATCCCTCCCCATAACTCTACTCCTCACTATCGTCAGTACGTGATGCGCCCATCGCCACTTATTCAGCGCCACGACGATGACGAAGAGCTGATGGAACTGCAAGAAGTTCATGATGTCTGTGTTGGTGATCCTTCTGTATTAGGTTCCGACGATGCATTCGAAAGCAGCGATGAGGCCACGGAAGATCGGAGTGTGTGGGCGTCTAGCTTTGAGCACCGCATATTTCCTCCAAGTCCGCCTCAATCTCTTCCTGAAACAGTCATGAGGCCATCCTACGGCCACTGCACAGTTGGGATGACTGTCGAACAGCTTCAAGAGGAAGTGAGGGAACTGCGAAGGAAGGCAGAACAATCATCGGCGATGGCTGCGCGTATGGCGGATGAGCTTTCTGAGGCTCACGCAGAGATAGCAAGACTTCGTGTGAAAAAAGACTTTCTCGAACGGGGTATCAGCGCTGATTTAGGTCAAAGGTATAGACGATAAGTGGCGATGCGAGATACTACTCTTTATTCTATCTTCTGTTTTGATGGGTATTGCCGGCAGCGTGTACGATACGGCTAGAATTTTTTTGGAATTGTTTCTATTTGGTGGGCCCCCTCAGGTTTTCATTAGGGTCTATAACCTGACTTGCGCTTACTATTACTTACAGCATTCATATCATTGTTTCCTTAGTTTCAGGGGAAAATCAGTTTCCTTCGAGTTCAGGGTCTGCACATTGTATTTCTAATAAAAGATGTACTTCTTACAAGGCACGCGCTCGGCAACAGACAACGTGCCATCATTCAAATTTAATGGAATTCTTTAGTACGGAATCACTGTGTTTATAGATTCTTCGCAATCATTCCAAGCAATGCAACATAATTTTGTTTCACATGTGTAACGGAGTACTAACTTGCCTGCAAGTAATATACTCTAGTTTTAAACGCCGCGCTGGACCGCGGACTAAAAACGTGAGAAGTACGTGACAAAGGAATTAATTACACATGCTTTACAGTAATACTAGTAGTAAGCATCTTACTAAATTTAGTAACTAAGATATTTTGTTTATAAGAACTTGTACGTAGTACTACTGTACTAAGTACTAAACCCTGAGATTTAAAATAGCACACAATTTGCGCAAAATTCGACCATTTCGCTACTCAGCCATTTGTTCCATCATGTCACGGCTGAAAACGACGTAGGCTCATATTATCTATACGCTTGCAGAGCTGAGCATCTTACTGATAAAACCTACTAGCTTTGAGAAGTCACGCGTGATTGGGCCTTTGCACACTGGAGGACCTGTCGCTGTTTCGTTAGACGCATTGCACATCGTTACTTGTGTGGGTGAAGAGGCCGTTCTCACTCGTCTTGAAGATGGCCAAGAACTTTGTCGCTTCGCATCTGTGAGTCTCGAGCCTTTTAATTCACTGTAACAGTACCTCTGATAATTCTTAGGACTCAGAAACTATCCATTCACTATGCTTGACCCAGTCCTCTTCCCACCTTGTCGTTTTCACGGCCTCATTGTGCATGCATATCTATAACGATCCTCTTTCAACTTCTCTCTCTGGAAAGACAGTACGCCCGTCGAGGACTATATCCAGAGCTCATGACGCGCCGGTACATGTCTGCACAGTCGACCCTTCTTCAACTCTTCTGGCTTCAGGTTCCGCGGATGGCATTGTGAAGGTCTGGGATGTTCGGAGAGGCTATGCCACACACACCTTCAGGGGACACGGTGGAGTCGTCAGCTCACTCCTGTTCCGGTATGTTCATGACACCTCCACGGCCATCAACATCGAGCCCATCCTACAACTCATAACGGCATCAGTGGACACGAGGTTGCGCGTTTTCGACCTATCTGCAAGCAGTAGTAGATCTGGAATCTCGAAACCCATTGCGATCCTTGAAGGGCACGTATCTGTGCCTAGGGGCTTGTCTATCTCTAAAGATGGCCGTTGGCTCATTAGTGGGGGTCGTGATTCTGTTGTGCTCGTTTGGGACTTCGTCGGTAGTAGCACATCGTCAAACACTAAGGGGAAGGGGAAGGGGAATGCCGTATCTGTACCCACTCTCACCCGGACAATCCCGATCTTAGAAAGAGTTGAGGCTGTCGGTATCGTTGTCGACGATGACAGTCGGTTACATTTCTTCACCGCAGGTGAAAAGGGTGTGGTAAAGGTGTGGGATGCTCATACGGGTACAACACTCTTCAGTATGGGTGACAATGCGGATGTATCAAGCGATCTGGAGGAGCAAAGAGGAATAACCGACGCTTTGTGAGTTAACATGGTTTTGTAAGGGATATTCGACTGATGTGTATCTCGTTTAGCTATCTATCATCCTCGCTCAGTATTATGTCAGTCCATGCAGACCAGAACATTCTTTTCCATTCTCTAGCCGATAACTCGCTGATCAGACAACTTGTCGGTTTCAACGATGAAGTCATTGGAGCTACTTTCCTTTCTGTGACTAGCGCAGACTCACATTTGGCGATAGCTGCTAATTCTTCGCTCGTACGGGTTTACTCCACAGCGACAAACGATGCACGACTGTTATCCGGCCATTCAGGCGTCGTCCTTTGTTTAGCCCGAAGTATAGATGGGCGCATCCTAGCGAGCGGAAGTAAAGACAATACCGCCCGACTATGGTCTTTTTCATCCGAGACTCAATCATGGCGTTGTCTCGGCTCTTGTGAAGGTCATACTGAGAGCGTCGGCGCTATCGCGCTGTCGAGAAAGGCATCTGACAGTGGCATGGACTCTCCACGCTTCATGTTTACGGGAAGCCAGGACAGAACTATAAAAATGTGGGATCTATCACCCATGAATTCAGACCCGAATTCAGATAACTGCAGAAGATACAAGAGCTTGGCTACCCATAAAGCACACGAGAAAGACATCAACTCGCTTGACATCGCGCCGAATGACCAGCTCCTCGCGTCGGGCTCGCAGGATAAGACGGCGAAAATTTACGAAATAGCCTATCTGATTGGCGCCTCCGGTGTCACAAAGGCAGATATGAAACTCATAGGCACTTGCAAAGGTCACAAACGTGGAGTTTGGACTGTGAAGTTTGGTCAGACGGAGAAGGTCCTCGCTACCGGTAGTGGCGATAAAACCATCAAGCTGTGGAATTTGGACGATTTCACTTGTGTCAAGGTACGGCGCGCGGGTCATCGTATGGAATTTATTTATGATCTTGACATCCTTTATCATGGAGACTTTCGAAGGACATACAAATTCAGTCCTTCAGGTTGAGTTCCTAAACCGCGATATGCAATTGGCAAGTTCCGCATCTGATGGTCTTCTGAAGCTTTGGAATGTGCGAAGTGAAGAATGTGTTGCAACCATGGATAATCATGAGGATAAGGTGAGTCCGATTGAAATAAGGAATTGCACAAGCCTGACATAAGTGTTTAAAAGGTCTGGGCACTCGCAATCAGCTCTGACGAGAAAACAATAGTGACTGGTGCGGCCGACTCTGTCATCACTTTCTGGACAGACTGTACGGAGCAGAGAGAACAGGATAAGCTCGCGGATCGCGAAAAAAATGTGTTAAAGTGGGTTACCTATCGTTTACGGCATCAAAAGACTTACCATTAATTTATTAATAGAGAACAGGACTTCCAGAACTATGTTTCCATAAGAGATTATAGGAATGCAATATCTCTAGCTCTTGCGATGGATCAGCCGGGAAGGCTCTTGTCATTATTCAAAGCTCTTGTCGGGACAGACGACATGGAACTCTACGATATTATTCGCAGTCTTCCCGCAAACGAGCTAGCCACTCTCTTGCGGCACGTTCGTGAATGGAATGCAACTGCAAAAACTAGTGTTGTTGCCCAAACTATCTTGCACGCCGTGTTCAAGTTGCGAACTTTGGATGATATCTCGGAGGCATTCAATCCTCACGGCAAACTCCTTCAGCTTGATGGGACACCCGTAGGTTCCACGGCCAGTGTTGCATCTCTGAACGAACTGGTCCACTCCCTAATACCATATACGGAGAGACATCTTGCGAGGCTGAATCGCCTTGTACAAGACAGCTACATCCTCGATTATATTCTAGGCGAAATGGACGGTGGTTTGTTTATCGATGAGTCAGATGCGTTGGCTATCTAAGGCGCGTATGTCGAAAAAAAGTATATTATGCATATTAATTACTTTCTGTATCACCGCTTTCTACGCTGTACTATAGGTTGCCTTGACGTATCCATTACAATTAGTCCGTGTGTGTTTGGATTTCGCCCGCAAGCCTCAGTCTAAATCAACATACAGCCGTGCCGCGAGACACGATACTGAACGGTCTCAGAGTGCACTTCCCGCTGCTCGAAAGTATAGATGGATAGAAGAGTTCTGTGTCTCCAATCGGATGTACGTTGTCATTTAGTCTCGGATTTCAAATCGTATAAAGAAGGGTTTAACAACTGGGCAAAATTCACCTTCAGCCTTACACCAGTCATCAATCACTTCCGCCCTTCATCGCTCATTTCTCTGCGCCATGTCTCGCACGACCTTCATCGACTTACCTCGCTTTGTCACTGTGAGCTTAGTCGCCATTGTACTGGCAATCATCGGTTTCTTCCTTGTAGGTGAATGTCATAAAACTAATTCTCTTACTTTAACATTTCCATTCCACCCAGAGCGCCCTTGTACCTTCTCTCATATACGCCTTTCCCGCTCTACGACCTTCGAAACCTCACGCGAAACGGACGAGAAAGAGCTGTCGGAAGTTGGTACCAACGCGGTACGTTTAAAGTTCGCTTTATTTACAAAACTTGTCGAACTTATAATCATCAGATCCATAGTCTCCATAACGCAAGTGAATATATCGCAGACTTCGTCTCCGTCTCTTGCTCGTCCACGCCAGGCGTTAACAAGCCGCTGTCGTAGCATTCCTGCAAATCGGGATCCGTCCCGGGGCGCGAAACCTTCGAAGTCATCAAGGCACAATCTAATTAAGCGGCTCCCATACGTCAGACGTATATCTCAAGCAGTCAAGAAAACTGTCACAGCCGACTCCCGTAAGACAGCCAAAGATACACGCAGCGTATTTTTTGGCAAAGCTTTATCGTCTATAAACGCAAGGGAAGAGCCAATCGCAGAGGAAATTGTTGAGCGCACATCAGTGCAGGCGTCAGCGTATCAAACTCCGTACGCAGTAACGGACACATTGGGCATGCCAGCGGATGAAGTTGCAGAACCACCAGTGGATCAGTCACGCGCATGTCTTCGGAGAACCAGCACCGTGCAGAAGTTAAACGCCATCTTCAAGACTCCATCGGAATACACTATTTCCAGGGCAACGACCAACTTGATCAAGACTTGCAAACTAAATGCTCGTATGTCTATTTCATTTTGAGTATGTCGTACGTACTGAGAAAAAGAAGCTGTGAGGGTAGTTAACAAGCGGTCACGAAAATTTGTCGGTGCTGTTGTGGATATATTTCCTTCGTCAGGAGCTTCATGCACCGGATCGAATGAATCCAACGGTCTGCAATCGAATTGCACTACGTCGAAGCGTCGACCTTCTCTCCTGCGAAGTGATTGACTGGGATACTCGCAGGAAATCAAAGAATCAGTCTACTACTCAACCCTATTCCACATTTTTATTTTTAGCACCCCCTTTATCATCTTTCCATTACACATTCATCCTTCACCGTTAACGCCTATCACTTTCAACCTAGTTCTCATGTGGAATAATTCCGACGATTATTATAGTGACTATCTTGAAGATGAATCCTTGGATTCTTCAAGTGAAAGACAAGAACTTGCTCGTGCAGTATATCAGACAATATGTTAGGCAATATGTGGCACTATTTATATGTCAAGATTTTTTTTCTGAGATGCAATTTTTTGAAGTTGTCGATGTTAAATTCAACTTCAAGTTTACGTAACGGTTTAAAATAACTGATAGTATGCCAGTGACGAAGATAACTTCTGAAGTGTAAATAACAAACACTTCTGCCAGTGCACCGTAACTACTCGACGGACTCACTTTCATACCCCACACTGCATCCTTCATGCCGACAATGGAAAAAAGCGATAATCCGAAGGAGCCTATTGTCGATGATGTCAACGACGATGGAGAGGACGAAAATGAAGAGAACGACGAGGAAGCTATTGCAATTGTAAATGGAGGTCAGTACCTACTCCCATCGATTATATATAATGAGCTCACTCACAATCCAGGCGAGTCGAAGAAGAAGAAAAAGAAGAAGAAGCCCAAGAAGAAAAAAGCAGAACAAAGCGAGCCTCCTCGGATTGGCTTGTCGAAACTGTTCCCTAATGGCGTGTATCCGGAAGGTGAAATTCAAGAATATAAGGACGAGTAAGCCCCTAACTATCTAATAATATTGTTCGTAGCTGAGATAATGTAGTAATAACTGGCGGACAACGTCGGAGGAGAAAAGATATGACGAGAGAATGGCCATGGAAGATCCGGAAGTTACATATCAGCACATTCGGCGAGCAGCAGAAGTACATCGTCAGGTTCGGAAGCACGCTCGGAAGTTCATCAAACCCGGTATGACCATGACAGAGATTGCGAACGGTATCGAAGATGGATCGAGAGCGCTAGTCGAAGAGGATGGTCTTGAGAGTGGTATCGGCTTTCCGACGGGGTTGAGCTTGAATGAATGTGCAGCCCACTATACCCCAAATGCCGGCGATACGATAGGTGAGTGATCTCATCCATATGTGCAGCCACTATAATGATACGTTTGAGCGTAGTTCTTCAACAGAGCGACGTGCTAAAAGTGGACATCGGCGTACATGTGAAAGGACGGATATGCGACTCTGCATTTACTCTTAATTTTGAGCCGACTTACAATAAGCTCTTGGAGGCAGTAAAAGATGCTACAGACACCGGCATACGAGTACGCCATTTTAGCAGCTTCTCCTATCCCTATTTTCATCCTTTTGGCTAGGAATCCGGGATCGATGTACGCCTGGGGGAGGTAGGAGCAGCAATTCAAGAAACCATGGAATCATACGAAGTTGAAGTGAATGGATCAACCCGTCGAGGTCTGTGAAGTCCAACTCATATAATCACTTTTAATAGCTCATTTCTTCGGATGAAGTGAAAGCGATTGAAAACCTAAGTGGGCATTCTATCAACCGATACCAAATCCACGGAGGAAAATCCGTCCTGATAGTGAAAAATGACGATCAGACAAAGATGGAAGAGGGAGAATATTTTGCAATTGAGACCTTTGGGTCTACGGGAAGGGGTCGTGTCGTCGAAAGAGTAAGCTCGCCGGTAATGCATTACCAGCCTGGAAGAGATTGACGGGCAAATTAGGGTGACTGCTCACATTATGCGAAAATCGTCAATGCTCCGCATGTCCCTCTAAGGTAAGCTACCAAGATATGCAAACTATCGAACGCTCAGATAAAGTATCTCTAGGCTCTCATCTGCGAAGTCTTTATTGAAGTCAATTAATAAAAACTTTGGTACTTTGCCGTTCTGTCGAAGGTACCTTGATAGGGTAGGCGAGTCTAAGTACCTCCTTGCGGTACGTTTCCTTATCACCAGTTGACTGTCACACCGGAATCTTAAAGTACTATTGTAGTTAAACCATCTCGTAGCACAAGGGGTCGTTCAAGATTACCCCCCTCTTTGTGACCAAAAGGGTTCCATGACTGCCCAATTTGTCAGTGTTGAGGCAACTACACTCTTTACTTGAGTTCTGATAGTTTGTCTAGGAGCATACCATTCTGCTGCGCCCTACGGTCAAGGAGGTAGTTAGTAGAGGAGATGACTACTAATGAGCTCGCATGAGTCTTTATTGGCAGTGCAGATTCTGTGCCTTACTATGTTGCGGCCCTACTATGACGGATTCGGCAATCTGTAGGGGATAACCACGTGCCAATGCCTCAGGTCATACGGAGTGGCCGCTTGACCAGGTTGTTCTCCCCACTTCGATGTAGCTAGCTAGTTTCGTGTCTCTCTTACTCCCATCTGTAACTCTAGTTCCGCAACTACTTAATGGTCCCACCGCAGTTCTATCTGCTGCATAAGATATATCTTCTTTGTCTGACTCAGTTAGTTCGTACTTCCGATACTGCACATGCTATTCTCCCTACCATGGCCGCTGCGTTCGTCGTCAGCAAATGAAGAGGTTCGGAACGAAGAACAAACACAGATACAGAGGGAAGATACTCTGAGCTCGCTTCTGCGGCACTATGACGCTACAAGCCTGTCGGTCCTGCCCCCATCGGCTCGAATCGATCCGTCACTCAGGCAGCAGGAAAGACGACCTTTGCGTGTATTCGATCTTTGGAAGTACGGAGCATTCATCGCGACCAAAAGTAATTATTGGCAATGAAATAACACAAGTACATCACTGACCTTGCTATCAGCGACTGAAATAATGTTCGACGTAATATCTCATTGTGTGAGAGGGCCTAGGAGAAAGTCTTGGGGTCTGGAAATGACGCTAATAACGAGCTTCATGCGCAATGTGGGGAACCATTCTCACCTAGCAGATATAGTGAGTGCTATCACACTCATCGCCTTCAGTCATTGAGATGGTTGGTACGTCAGACTATGCTACGAGCAATGATTAATCTTGCTGGATATGTTCCCCTCCCCTCTGATGCAATGGTGACCCCGGTAACTTTTCGAGTCAGAAAGCTCAATCTGCGAGGGATGCTTTCTGATTGCGATGCGAAAGAGACGGGAGATCGTGAACTGTCCGGGGAGTGGGTCATCGGAAAGGACCTATGGAAAAAGCTTCAGGCAGAGTGGAAGGTGGCCTCGTTAAGCGACAAACGATTCCCTGAGCGCAAGGACCGACAAAAAAGAAAGGACCGCGTCATTTTATATTTGCACGGAGGTCGGTGGATCCAGTGTCGCTACTCTTCGCTATGTGGCTAAAGTATGAACGCAAGGCGCATACTATATGTTTAGCGCAGCCACTCATAGACAGTTGACAATTCAGCTATCTAAGTACACGAGCTGTCGAATCTTTGGTGAGTTCCATCAGGTTGTCTGATTAAAATTGCTTATTTATGGTCGATGCTGCGATCAAGCTGTCGATTATCGACTAGCACCCGAAACTCGATTTCCAGGACAGCTGCATGACGCTGTTGTCACTTATATGCGGTTGTTGAACGATCTTCGTATCCCTCCAGAGAATATTCTAATAGCGGGAGATAGTGCCGGTGGTGGCCTTTCCCTTGCTTTGCTCATGTATCTTCGCGATAACCAGTATCCTCTGCCTTCCGGGGCAATTCTTATGTCCCCATGGGTTGGTGAGTGCAATTAATTTGATCTCCATTTGATATTCCTTGACTCAAGCTCTTATCACAGATTTGACCATGAGCTGCGATTCATGGGACAGTAACGCTGCCTACGATGTCGTACCAATGCCCAAACCTGGTGACCATCTAAATCCTGTGTCCTGCTATCTGGGCGAGGACCTCGACAAGTATGTTACGCACCCATACGCTAGCCCCTTGTTTGGCGACTGCAGAGGACTACCCCCGCTCCTCATTCAGTCCGGAGATGCGGAAGTGCTGAGGGATGAGATCACTCTACTCGCGCACAAGGCTTCTATGTCAAGTGTGAAGGTCCGCCATGAGCTTTATGAAGATGCTGTGAGTATCATACCTTATTCAAAAAGTTATATACTGATAAATCATTCTCTTAGGTTCACGTATTTCAAACATTTCCTTTCCTTGAATGTTCTCGCAAAGCCTTTCTGTCTTGCCGAGAATTTGTGAAGAAGGACCTTATCACTCCAGAAGGAGACACTGCTCAACAACTAGGCGGTACAAGTTTCGTCGAATTGGATCGCGATATTGACAATGAGCAGACGCGCCCGGTCCGTGGCGACGGGCAAGAAATGACTGGTGATAAGCATGGGTTTTCACCCTACGAAGAGAACGGTTATGAAAGTTCCGAAGCAGGTAGCGACGTTGAACGACCTAGCTGGACGCGTCGGAGTAGTCAAATGCTCAGTAATTATAAAGTCAACATTTCGGAGGGTGAGACAGCGGAAGCTCAAGGTGGAGCGACAGAACCTCAACCACCTAAACGCCGATCACCACGACCCTCCTTATTGACTCGTATTTCTTCAGCACCTATGCCGAAAATCGATCTACCTCCTGCCACACAAAGCGCGTCCAAAAGCGGAGATGAGAGGCCAAGAAATCACAGACGAAGGGTGACTACTGCCGGTGGACAACTTCGTCTTTCAAGCTTGATCATATCGCCTTCCGTAGCGGCAGCACCTACACCTACCATAAGGTCTCGCAGTCGAGCAATAAGCCATCCAGACATATACTCACTATGTCAGGAATGGGCGAACACTGGTCCCGCTAATCAGACAATGCGGTATTTATCCGCTTCGCAAAGCACAGATTCTGTCGAACCACCTTAATTCGGAATTGCTACTTCTTTCAAACAATAATTTCTCATAGAATACGAACTGTAACCTTATTGTAATATCGCAATTGATTGCCTTGTATAATGGACCGCATCTAACTCATGTTATAAGAAATTAAATACCACTACCACTACTATTTTCCTGCATGCGTTTGTAATTCACGGCGAGCTCTAACTCTTCTATGACATTAGTGAGTGCTCGACGTTCCCAATTTCCGTAAATGAAACCAGCGTAGAGCATTGTGGTACCCAACCAGGATACGAAAATGGTGAAAAGAATGAATATTGGATTAATCCAGTTGTGTGGTAGCCATGCTGATCCAACGGCAATGGCTAATAGAACGGCAATGCAAATGGCAAACAATGAAAGCTCAACGTGTGACCGATGAGTAGACACTCTGTAGCAAGCAGTCAGGGCCCGCGACATAGATCGTATGCTTTCGTATTCCAAGCTCGTCGGTGATCGGAAAGTAGGGGTAGATTCCGCCTCATCAACGGTTGAACTCGGTTCCGTTACAATCTCGATTGTTGCTTCCAGCCCAAAGTGATCGGAGAAGGAGAAGCTATGACCGGGAACCTTGTCGGTGAATGCAACTCGACTGTTGGTGCACTTTAGTGAAGGATGAGAGGGGTCGTGCGCGAAAGGCAGCCGGTACAAGATATAGTCTAAACGCTTTCCAAGATGCTTGCGGGCAGTAGCATCCAATGGTTTTCCGGCTGAATAGGAGTTTAATGGCGAGTCCGCCGTGATCCCAAGCCGTAATATGGCATCTTCAGATGTAACATTTCCACCATACGCATCCGGAGAGAGTCCATGAGATGCAGCCCAAGCATCTACCAAGTTCGCATGCTCCCGGATAATCGTCATAGGCAACGTTGTCGGGATACTGTTAAAGTCTCCTGCCTGTGTCACACGAGGTTGTGGAGGTTAGTGAGTTCGTAGTGTGTTTCAACAGCGAGTCTACATACCGCGATTACATACCGACCAACTGCCGCTGAATCTCTGACACGCTTTGCAAACTCCCATGCATTAACTAGCCTGTGGGCACGCAGATGCTCGGGACCAACTTCACCGCCTTTTGCGAAGAGCTGGAAAAGATATATTCAAATTTATTCGTTCAGCACAAAACGTTGTATACTCACATGGGTGTTAAAGAACTCCACTTCTCCTAGGATAGGATGTATTATGACTATGCTAGCAGCAGCCTTGCCCACAATCCAATCTCCACCCGCAACGTCCACTGGATGCCCATTAAGTGAGTATGGGTGGATGGAGGCAGAGATGATTGGGAACTTGGAAAACATAGCAAGTCCTGCACCAAGTGCCCCGCTGGTATGTCAATCTCAGCTATATCGTCTCGAATGGTTGTATACAGCTCTAGTTACATACCTGTAGAAGAATTTCGCGTACGGCAGGCGTTTTGAAACACTGGTCCGTACATGTTCGAAGTCAGAGAATACCCATAGCTCCTGTAAGGCTACAATATCATAGTTTGACTCCGCAATCCTGGATGCTATTCCGTCGACTCGCTGTCTCCGATCTTTAGCGACATATTTTAGGCCCCTATAAGGACAGATTCACTCATTTAGCCTCCGCGCAACTTGTAGATAGTGAGATAGTAGAAAAAGTCGGACCAACAGTTCAATGTGAGGATGTTTAGTGCAGATGTCATTCCTAAATTGTTGGACACGACTGGGTCCGCAGAGTAGAAGGATGCTGAGTCTAAGAGAGGCGTGTCTTCAAACATTACTATATATTCAAGACGGAGGCACGGCTTGGCAGCCTGAGTGTAATAAATGTGTGACACTGGCAGGTTCAATCCTGACGTCGATGTCCAGGCTGGGGTTGTCATTTTCGGCTAAATTGCTGTTACTACCAGATTAACCTATTAAATAATTAGCAGTCCCTTTCGCACATGAACAAATGTTTAAATTCGAGAGAACGCGTGGATAGAGCCTGATAGAGTTTACATGAAGTTCACTACTACACTTTATTACTGTTGACACTGGAGAACATGTATTTACAAGAGGAACCTTGCCCATAGACATTATGGACAATTATCCAACGAATCTGAGGTCATCCGTATTTACGAAGTACTTTACTTGAGCAGAAGATCCGTCTGCGGGAGGCTGAGGCGAGTCTGTCTCCGGGGTAAGCATGAAAGTCTGCGCAAAGATGCGAGGTTGGTCGTCAACGACTTTGCTAGTCACAGGTCTCGTTAACTCTGCTGCCTTGCCGTGCATAATTGTTCCACACACTGTTACGAGAAGTGATGGCGGAGAGGTGTCTTGAAGTGGGCATTCGTGAAGTGACCGAGACATCGCCGAAAAGTATGCGGTGTACTACTCACTAGGAATGGGATGACAGTCAAAGGACTGAATTTCATGCTTGCTGTTCGGCATAGTCTGCAGCAATTTCTTGATTCCCTCATCACCCTGTACAGGGTTTCCATTCCATACCACAGATGAAGTAGAGCGATAGAATTTGGGCAAGCTGTCAAGGCGTTCTTTTGAGTCATACGCTGCATAGTACAAGCGAATGAACTGGTCTGCTCCCCGAGTAGCTATGTCAATGCTAGGCGTAGTGAGTACAAAACTTTATTTCTGTACGCGTGTTATAGCTTACTCGGTTTTTGCTAGGGCCGACATTTCGAAATACGAAGGAAATGGGCGCTCTCGATTGTGTCACCCACGACAATCTGAGTGAGGGAGCCAAGTTTCTCGGCGCAATGCTTCTTGAACTTGAACGATGCTTAGTCATCACTGGCGTCTTCCAACTTGAATGCAGCGAGAATGCACTCGTCCCCTCCGAGTGTACTACTCTTTAGTCTCTTCTCCTTCTCTTTCTCTCACTACCTTTTGGATTGCTCAGCGTTGCGGGCGACCAGGCAATTTCTAAGTGACAAGGATCCCAAGCCGATTCGCAGCCTACACGTCGTCTGGCACCAAGAAACGACTCCACGATGGCTGATGACTTATACGAACTCGAACTTCTGTCTCTTGTCGCCAAAATTACTCAGGAGATATTAAATTACACCGGTATAAATGATAAAACACTGGCAGAGTTTGTTATCTCTCTTCATGGCGAATCAAAGACCGTCCAAGAGTTTAAACAGAAGCTAAAGGATACTGGGGCGGACTTTCCGGACGCCTTCGTTGAAAATATGGACCGCCTTATTCTCAGTATGCACCCAAAGCATAAGAAGCGGTCGTCTGTGAATGGGTCAGCGAAGGCGAATGGGAAAAAGACTGACGGGGTTATTGACGAGAAGGAGAAGAACAGGCGACTGTTTCCTGGTCTTGCATTACCTGATCAAGAATGGCAACCTTCGACAGAGAAAGACGTCTTCATGAAGGAAGTAGACGATATGATGGCTCAGCTAGAAGGTGTACAACAGAAGAAGAATGGGTCTGAAGCGGAGGGCGGGCGAGAATTTAAACGCCAACGTCATAGTCGGTCTCGGTCTCCTCGTCGAAGGAGTCCAAGCCCGCCTCGAGGTCGAAGAGATAACCGCTACGACGATAGAAGAGGCCGGCAACAAAAACGAGTAGACGAAAAGCCTGTTCTATACAAAATCTATGATGGACGTGTTGCGTCGTTGAAGGATTTTGGGGCCTTTGTAACATTGGAAGGCGTTGCTGGTCGTGTAGAAGGTAATACTTTACGCCTATTAACCCCTTTTCTCATTTTGACGTTTGCCGTGCTTTTATCAGGCCTTGTACATATCTCAGCGATTCAACAAGGGGGGAGAGTAAACTCTGCCACTGATTTACTCAGCCGAGGCCAGAATGTAAAAGTGAAAGTGATGAGCGTTGCTGGTAGCCGAGTTAGCTTGTCCATGAAAGACGTCGATCAAGCGTCAGGCGCCGATCTCACACCTCACTTGCGTATCAAGTCCGAAGCCGAATTAGCAGAAGAAGAGCGGCAGCATGCAATACGTGCCTCTTCCGGAGCGAATGCTGTTCCGATAGGTGCCCAGGCTGCAGCCGACCAGTCATCCCTTGTCCGTTCAGCAAAACGCTTAACATCCCCTGAACGATGGGAAATTAAACAACTGATTTCCTCAGGTGTCATACCTGCCTCTGAATACCCAGAACTCGATGAAGAATTCAACTCTCCCATGGCAAAAGCTGAAGTGGAAGAGGAGCTGGATGTGGAAGTTCGCGAGGACGAACCTGCGTTCTTGGCTGGACAGACCAAGAAAACACTCGATCTCAGTCCAGTGAAGATTGTCAAAGCGCCCGATGGCTCGCTCAATCGTGCAGCTCTTGCTGGTGCATCTCTTGCGAAGGAGCGCCGAGAACTACGTCAGCAGGAAACGAACGACAAGGCAGACTCAGAAGCTCGCGACTTCAATGCACCGTGGTTAGATCCAATGGCCACTCAACAAGAACGAATGTTCGCCCAAGATTTACGTGGGACCATCATGGGTCAAAAAGCTCAAGAGGTACCGCAATGGAAGGAGGCGACCTTCAACAAGGCAACGACTTTTGGCAAAATCACTAGTCTTAGCATACAAGATCAAAGGAAAAGTCTACCCATTTACAAACTTCGAGATCCATTATTGCAAGCCATCCGTGATGTTTGTAGATTTTTTTCTTTTCTCTTCTTGCTCTCAAGTGCCTTTCTGACTCGTTCTATAGCATCAGGTGCTAATTGTTGTCGGTGACACTGGATCTGGGAAAACTACTCAAATGACACAGTATCTTGCTGAGGAAGGATTCGCTGACAGGGGAAAGATAGGTTGCACCCAACCTCGTCGCGTGGCCGCAATGTCCGTGGCAAAGCGTGTAGCGGAAGAAGTTGGTTGTCGCCTTGGTCAAGAAGTTGGTTACACCATTCGTTTTGAAGATTGCACTAGTCCAGAGACTAAGATCAAGTACATGACGGACGGTATGCTTCAACGTGAATGCCTACTCGACCCCGATATGAGCGCGTATTCTGTTATTATGTTGGACGAGGCGCACGAGAGAACCATTGCGACAGATGTGCTCTTTGGCTTGTTGAAGAGTAAGTCACTATCTATTTTTTGTATGATTGTTACGTTCTCTTACGCCCTCTTGTAGAGGCTGTGAGGCGTAGGCCAGACTTGAAGTTGATTGTTACCTCGGCTACCTTGGATGCAGAGAAGTTCTCTAAGTACTTCTTCGAATGTCCGATTTTCTCTATACCTGGCCGGACGTACCCAGTGGAAATACTTTACACCAAAGAACCCGAGTCTGACTATTTGGACGCGTCCCTTATCACCATCATGCAGATCCATCTATCTGAGCCACCCGGCGATATTCTTCTTTTCCTTACTGGCCAGGAAGAAATCGACACATCATGTGAAATTCTATACGAACGAATGAAAGCCTTAGGCCCTCAAGTTCCGGAACTCATCATTCTCCCGGTCTACTCAGCATTACCATCGGAGATGCAATCGAGAATTTTCGAGCCTGCTCCTCCAGGTGCTCGGAAGGTTGTCATTGCTACAAATTATGCTGAGACAAGCATCACGATTGATGGCATTTACTATGTTATTGATCCTGGGTTCGTCAAGCAAAATGCGTACGATCCTCGGTTGGGTATGGACTCGCTTGTCGTGACGGTGTGTTTGAATACCATCTTCTTTTCGTACCTATCTAACTCCGCCATCTAGCCGATCTCACAAGCTCAAGCTCGGCAACGGTCTGGACGAGCAGGGCGAACAGGACCGGGAAAGTGTTACCGCCTTTACACCGAGGTTGCTTTCAGAAATGAAATGCTGCCAAATCCTATCCCCGAAATACAGCGGTCTAATCTATCGCACACGATCCTTATGCTCAAGGCGATGGGTGTCAATGACTTGCTCAACTTCGATTTCATGGACCCTCCACCGGCGCAGACTTTGTTGACTGCGCTTGAACAGCTTTATGCCCTTTCAGCATTAGATGACGAAGGCTTGCTCACACGTCTGGGCCGTAAAATGGCAGATTTCCCAATGGAGCCGCCACTTGCAAAGATGCTTATCGCATCTGTTGAACTCGGCTGCTCAGAGGAGATCCTTTCTATAGTCGCCATGTTGTCTGTGCAGAACGTGTTCTATCGCCCGAAGGAGAAGCAAGCGCAGGCGGATTCCAAGAAGGCCAAGTTCCATCAACCGGAAGGGGATCATTTGACGCTTCTTACCGTCTACAACGGCTGGAAGGCTAGCAAGTTCTCGAATCCATGGTGTTATGAAAACTTCATCCAGGCAAGGAGTATGCGTCGCGCACAAGATGTGCGAAAACAGCTGTTGGGTATCATGGACAGATACAAACATGATATCCTCTCTGCCGGAAGAGATTATAACCGAGTTCGACGTGCGATATGCTCGGGCTTTTTCCGTAATGCGGCCAAGAAAGATCCACAGGAGGGGTACAAAACTCTAGTGGAAGGAACGCCAGTGTATATCCATCCCTCTAGTGCCCTTTTCAATCGTCCGCCTGAATGGCTTATCTATCACGAGTTAATTTTGACAACTCGGGAGTACTGCCATACGGTGACCGCAATCGAACCCAAGTGGCTAGTGGAAGTTGCGCCTCAGTTCTTCAAGGTTGCAGATGCGAATAAGATCAGTAAACGGAAGAAGCAAGAAAAGATCGAACCTCTGTTCAACAAGTACGAGAAACCGGACGAATGGCGTCTATCAAAAATCAAACGGAGCGCTCGCTCAGTATGTCTCTTTACTTTCTTTCTGGCTTCTGTTGACTGACACATCGTGTTACAGAGTCAAACGTTCGGTTGATTCTTGTTGTACGTATGCAACGACCGCACTTGTAACATGTATAGCAATTGTAGAAGTAATCATATTATCTTATTTACTGGATTTCATACATAGTCAGTATAACTTAACTTTCATGACCATCTTTTCGAGTCTTGGTTCGGGAAGATGACCGATTGGTTAGGTGACTGAGATACTTACCGTCGAGCCTGCCTCTGTTCTGCCTGATGCTGTGCCAACATCATACGTGTGTATGTATGCAATGACCACTTTTGCAGCATGCCTATCTTTGAACGTTTCAACCAATTTAATGGACTTTTAAGTAGTAAATAGCACCAACAGCTCAAGTTCGTAATAAATGGGTCATGGATATCGACTGCAACAAAATCAAAACAAAGGTAGATATATGACAGCATTTTTCAACAAGTATTCGTACTCACTACTTTTTACGGTGCTCACTACATCAGGGCTGCACTATAAACTCGTTACTCTGTACTTTTTTATGTAATTTTATTTGTTACTCTTTACTCTGTACTTCTTACTATCTGCTTTTGGTAGGTATATTAGTTACATCTCCAAATTAAGGCAGAAAAATTATACTCGATTAAGTCCAAATAGGGAAAGTCAGTGCATTCCTGATGCTCACGGAGGCCCCGGGAGGCAATGTGACGTTGCGTGCGGTACGATCATCTACGAGCAGTCCGTGACTTCAGTGCATTCAGTCAGTCTTCAAGTTCATTGGCCTTTTTTACTTGAATGCATGAAAAAAGAGATGTAAAAACAAAAATCTGGCAAACAATAAGGGATAGGTCTCAAACAACAATCTCACAGAGATTGCCAAGTCAGCTCAATCCAGCATGGGTAGCTAGTGTTTGCAACATAGCCCTGGCACTGTTGTGGAATCCGCAGAAATGTGGGAGCCTATCATCAAAACAGGACAAGATTCTGCATATACTCAGGTGTAATGTTGGGCAAAAAATGAGCTTTCTTTATTTGGACTTAATCGAGTATAATTTTTCTGCCTTAATTTGGAGATGTAACTGATATACCTACCAAAAGCAGATAGTAAGAAGTACAGAGTAAAGAGTAACAAATAAAATTACAGAGTAACGAGTTTATAGTGCAACCCTGAAGTAGTGAGCACAGTAAAAAGTAGTGAGTACGAATACTTGTTGAAAAATGCTGTCATATAGATGAATCTTACAGATAATTACACGTTAGTCAATTCATACATTACACTTCTTTCTTACAATCGATATAGTGTAGTTGAGCATACAAAAATACAAGCTTTGGATCGCGACTCGGAAGGGCACTGGAAAATGGAGAGAGAACATCCAGCTGACGATCGGAATTCTACTTCTTTGCATTGAAGAAAGCGATAAGAAAAAAGAGAAGAAAATCGAACAAGAAGAACTTCACTAGGTGAAATATCATTGCGTTTTGGTGTCGTCGACGTGACATTAGAGCCCAAGTAACTAATTAAATAGGCGTTAATACTGTCTTATGTATCCAGAAGGCTTTGGTAGCTCACCAATAATGTCATCCAACATACTGTTATCATATACAGGCGAAAGTGCGAGGAACGCGCTTCGTTTTCTGCAGAACGCACGACTTCGGCTATAGGTAACGAGGGGACCAGAGTCCCTATCGTCTTCGGAATACAGCTACAAGTAAGATAAATGATGAGGTCGTCGCTGATTGGCACCTGAAAAACAGACAGTGATACCTTCAGCGAGTCAGGAAGGGAATTCCAGAGATATCCTTTGCCATTTGCCTGAAATACGAGTTTTCTAGTCAAGCACTCGAGTGAGTAGGGTAAAATAAAAGGAGACAATTCTACTCACATTTGATAGAAATAGGGAAATGTCCATACACGCCGAAGAATGTCCCCAGTAGGCATAAATCCGTCGGACACCGACTTTGGCAGACGCACTCGGTCGTTAATCCAGTTTCGCTCCAATTCGGCCACAAGGAGACTCTTCTCATTCTTCGCATCCGTCCGAGTGATCAATGTGAACTGCTGTCTGTGGAACCACTTGCCCGTTGTCTTGATGTCGTACTGTACGTTGAGTGTGGCACAGACCAAGGTTGTGTTTATGTCGTTATCCTTGAGAAGGACGAACGCAGTCCTATCGCCAATTGCTTTTCGTGTATTCTCATTGACGTCGTTCGAGGGTGTTTGGATTGGCGACTGTGCTTCTAGATCGGAGGACCGCTCGCTGCTTTCGGAGGAGCCAGGGAAAGGCATGGCAGGATTTCAATGGTCGCTCAGTTCTAGATGTTGATGAGCATACGCAGACTTGGCCGCAGCAATTGCAGTCGTTGGGAGTCAACACGCCGAGACATGCAAGTGGGAGAGTTATATGCACAGCTTGGGCGCCTAGTACGCAATACAGTCTAACCGACCCATCAAGTTGGCAGGAATGCGCAGTTTTGATGGAGCTGTGGAGTATTCATTTTTGATACAAGTACAAGTTTGATGCATGATCAAGGAGAGCTCCATCTAACCTTGTTACCAGGTTAGGCTTTTGAAAGAGCTTGCGGAGCAAGAATTAGCGCCGGTCTGCCACAGCAGACATATGTACCTAAAACGCTAGCCTGGCCTGGTCACATCAACAGAAGTAGAACGAGCAAAAGGACCAAATTGGGAGGATACGCACGCATTGAAATCACGAGGTCCTCAAACCACAACTGCTATACGCTGGCAGCACGACTTCTCATCCTTAAGATTGTCATGATTGCGAAGCATGTCCCACGTTAGTTCATCTTTGCCCGCCCCCTGAGTCCATACCATTTACTAAGGCATTTCTTTCACGTCCGAATTGCTGGAATAGCCGATCGAGACAGTTTCACCAGTCAACTGAAGCACAAACTGTACAGTATAAGCCTGCGGGAGCAAATAAAGATACATAGTTATACACGGAATGTAGACACAAAAGAGACGTGCGTCGTCCTAGTTTATGCACCGAATCCATACAACGTACGCCCTGAGCGCTTGAGTGCATATACTACATCCAACGCGGTGACGGTTTTGCTGTGAAAAGATATAAGCCCAAACATAAAGAAAGAACTTGGCAACAGCACTCACCGCTTCGCATGCTCAGTGTAAGTGACGGAATCCCTGATGACCTGTATGAAATGTCAGCGGAGTCAATGTGTTGCATAGAATGTCTGGCTCACATTTTCAAGGAAGATCTTCAGGACACCACGCGTTTCCTCATAAATGAGACCCGAGATACGCTTCACACCGCCACGACGAGCAAGACGGCGAATAGCTGGCTTGGTTATACCTATGAGCAACATTAGTCGCGCCCAAGCCTCTCCCCGAGCAGAGATGCTCACCCTGAATGTTGTCACGTAAGATCTTGCGGTGACGCTTTGCACCACCCTTTCCGAGACCCTAGGAACGAACAAAATCAGCCACTGGCACACACGTTCGAGCCATTAACAGCGAACGACAAGTGGGAATAATCACCTTTCCACCCTTGCCACGTCCAGACATTGCTTACAAGGAGGAGTGAGAATGAAGTTGCTTAAAAGTGCTGGATGGAGGCTCAAAGCGGAGTGCTGATGATGGTAGAAGAAGAAGAGGTTACAGTGGACTGCTGAAGTTCTCAGCGCGTTATTTTATGCCAATAAGTTGTATGGTCACACGTGACTGCCAGTGACGTGTTGTTTGCGCGTAATGACGCGTCACTGCCTCTGCCAGCCTGTAGCCCTCGCTGTTACCCCTTCACTATCATCGTCTCATCGTCAAACATAGTCCTATGCAATGACAAAAGACGCAATTTTGTCTCTTTTAGATGAGGCTCTGAACTTTGAGAAGATTTCCGTTCCAGATGTCCAGGTCACTTTGACGTTTGCACAGTCGCTCGATGCAAAGATCGGCGGAAAAGGAGGCAAGCAATTAGCTCTCAGTTGCGAGGAAAGTATGCTTATGACACACATGTGAGTAGTACCTCCCTTGTCTCTCTGATCATCGTCTGAAGGTACACTGGATAGGCTTCGATCTAGGCATGATGCGATCCTGGTCGGTATTGGCACAGCTTTAAATGATGATCCCCAACTGAACAGTGGGTATCTAAAGAGCATTCCATTGCTCATAATCTTAAGCACCCGGCAGCTCGTTTGCTTCCTCCAGATGAAGGTGGCTCGAATGCTCCTCTACCAGTCATCCTCGATCATGATTTGAGGTTTCGTTGCGAGTCGAAGCTTATGAAGAATTATCAGAACAAGAAGGGGAGACAACCGATAATAATAACAGCTGATAAAGCAGATGGCTCTGATGCCAATGCTAATTGGGACGAGAAGCGCCGGAAGCTAGAAGAGCACGGCGCTAGAGTCATACCTGTTCCGGCGGAAAACAGTTGAGCGCAACCGATACCTGCGTTATTAAAATGCTCATGACTCGACAGGAAGACTCAATCTGGGAAGCGTGTTGTGCTCCTTGAGTGCGATTGGTGTACGCACTCTGATGGTCGAGGGCGGTGCATCTGTTATCGCTTCTTTCCTAAACTCTGGCTTTGTGGACCGGCTTATCGTCACTGTCAGTCCCACTCTGGTTGGTAATGGCGTTGGATACGATGTTGGGGAAGTGTCCGTAAGTATTCTTGCTGATATTATAGTTTACGAATGGTGGGCTGATTCGCAGAGTTTGCTCAGATGCCACACTTAAAGCATTTACGAACATCGAGTATCGGGCGTGATAGTGTTATTGCCTGGAGTGTGACAAGAAGAGCGTTGTCGTGATGTCTCCCGGCCTTCAAGTTCTGTCAACATTGGCAACGTAGTTGTCTCCTGCCTTTCACGTTTTCCCCCCCTGTATGCATGTATCCTCAGGATGGCATATTGTATCATGATAGAGAACTTGTACACAACATGGACAATTATAAGAAGGCAAAAAGTATCTGCGCCGCAGTAAGATGATGGGGGATGTTACCAAGGCTTACTACAGTCGTAAGCGTGGGTCCCGTGGCGGCTGTCGGCATCCGGCGTAAGCGCCCGTATCGCTTATATAGATAGGCTCACGTCTCCCCTCCACTTCCACCTTCCCTCCTACACACCATGTTCTTCGTGAAGGCAACGTATAACAATGAAACTCGCAAGTTTAGTTTTTCAGACCCAAATTTCCCTTCTTATGTAGAGCTGAATGCTCAGGTAAATGCCTATCATCTTGTTGCTCTCGTTCTTTGTTATGCTGACTCCGCTCCCCTAGCTTCACCGCGTCTTCCCTCTTCGAGGTTCTTATCGCCTCTCGAAGCTCTTCTTCACTCCGGCAGGTGGTGGAAGGGTAAAGGTTGGAGAAGAGGTGTGCAATGAAGAGCAGTATATTCTACATGTCACCCCTTTCGTCGCTCGCACTTGGCCAAAGGGCTTGCTGCGCTTCGAAGTGGTGGATAACCTTCCTCATAAGCCTCAGCTTCCTGGTTGGAAGGCGACCCCTGTCTTCATTCCGCCGCATCCATCTTCAATAACCTCATATGGATCTGGAAGGCCCCTTCCTAGAGCACCTGGTACTTCAGGACCATTCAAAGTGACATCGTTATCTACAGATATGGATATGGACCGGGAGCTACCGTTCGTCTCCACTACTTCGAGCAAACGCAATTCGGTCTTTTCACAGTCATTTTCACAACGCTCCTGCTGCTCTGTGATGGAAGGGAGATTGGAGGTCAAGGAGTTAATGACAAGCTTCGTGCGAGACCTTGACAACGTGATGATTTCGACGTTTGGCGAGGGACTACAGCTGAGTTCAGGAGTTGTCACCCCACGAGCGCCTTTAGTAGAGGTTCCCTCAAACATCACGCATTGTTCACTTGAAGCGAAGGACAACGTAGACGTGACAAATCTCCCCATCCCTGGGGCATTTGTTCAGACGCCTTCAATCAACGAAGTTGTACACCCTGGAATTACTTGTGACTTCTGCAGTAGCCAAGTGAAAGGAATACGCTATAAATGTAATGCATGTGTTAGCTATGACCTAGTACGTACATCAACTACTCTTGACTGATGTCTGACTGACAGGTTTATAGTGCGAAGCTTGTGTTAGAATGCGTGGCGCGAAGATCGTCCACTCAGGCATGTTTAGCTGCTCGACAAAGAGCAACATAAGCTTGCAGCATACATTCACAGAATACAGAACGCCAGTTCTCCCTACGTCTACGGTCAATGCGCAACCTCCAGCTCCTCCTTGTCCACTTGGCAACGCACGGCACTCTGTGACTGCGCCGCAGCCCCCAACTACCCGTAAAGTCCATACAGGCGTTACATGCGACCAGTGCAATCTCACGCCAGTAGGAAATAGGAACAAATGTCTTGACTGCCCCGGTATGTTGGCTGAATGTATAATGTGAATACTGCGTCTAATCGGTCTCTACAGATTTCGACCTTTGCGACGTTTGTTATAATATGGGCGAGAATGCGCATAATGCGTTCCATGAGTTCTTCACTATCAAGGAACCGGGCCGTGTCATCGTCCACACTGTATTTTCTGGCGATGGGGACAAGCTGCCTTCCCAAGCGCCTCCGGCTGTCCGGCCATTTGCCGGCTCTTCAGGATCATCAGAGGTGGTCCATCAGGCCAATTGTGATCTTTGCGATTCTAGGATTCGCGGAAAGCGCTATGTAAGTGACCTGAAATTGATTCATGTGTTGTTTAGCTAATATTGTGTGTGGCAAGAAATGCTTGACTTGCCCGGACTTCGATGTTTGTTCAAGCTGCTTTTCCATCACCCCGGAACAGCATCCTAAACATGTCTTTGTACGGATTGATGAATATCAGAATCTGGTAATATTTCTTCCCATCATTGTGTGATCGTCTGTCTAATTTTGCAATTATCAGTTACCTAAGGACCCAGCAGTCTCTGTCAAGCACAACGCGACTTGCGACGGATGCCGCAGGCTCATTCGTGGCATTCGGTACAAGTGCATGCATCCAGAATGTCCTGACTTCGACCTTTGCGACAAATGCGAGTCATTGCCCATTGCAATACATCCTTCGGAACACCCCATGCTGAAGATGCGCAGTCCGTCAACCGTCATTCCCACTGTGTACCGTGTGGGAGGGACGACGCTTATCCCGCCCCCTACGGTTGCGGAAGTAATACCTCCGGTTATTGTGGAGAGCACCGGGATCGCTATTGCTACAGAACCTTTGCCAGAGAAGCTAGATGCATCTGTTTCTGCAGAAACCACGAAGCCGGAGACGAATGATGCAGCTGTATCAACTACTGCGGTTAACGTTGAATCTACTTCTGATTTGGAGAAATCTACGATCTTACCTGCTCTGCCGACTCCCCCACCACATGTTCCTGGATCTTTCTTCCTTGAGCCGCAGAATTTGTTTACGGAACTCCTTGGAAAATATTCTGACCCAAATGCTTCATACGAAGCTTCCGCTCCGCAAGAAATGGTTCAGACAACCGCAGAGGTCCCTTCCATGATTCGAACCTTTTTGGACAGGTTCCCTCCCGTCCAAGGTTCAGGTCTCCGGGCTACTTTTGTGTCCGACAATAATGTTGAGGATGGGCAAGCCTTTCCTGCAGGAGCTGAATTCGTGAAGAGCTGGCGTATGCAAAATGATGGTGACGTTGCGTGGCCAGATTCGACTGAAGTGGTTTTTGTTGCCGGTGATCGCCTCCCTGCCTTTGAGCTCGCTCCCGATAGGTATTTCGTTGGAAGAGTGGAACCTGGCGCATATGTGGACGTATATGCCGCTGATATGAAGGCACCTGAAATCCCGGGCAAATATGTTGGATACTGGCGCTTAACAGACGGTATCAAATTCTTCGGTCAAAGCGTCTGGTGCGAGTGAGTGTTCATTTTTTTATGTACTTTGAACGAAGGTTGACCTATATAATCAACAGTATTTTAGTTCCTATCCACACTAATCCTGAGGGTTTGGACAGATCGCTCACTGCTTCAGAGGTCATCATGCCGGAATCGGCGCCTGCTCGCTCCATCGTACTCACCGACTTTTCCGGCCCGGGCACTGGAATGACGACTCCAGAGTTGGGTCCCTCGACCCCTGCGCCTTCCACGCCGACTATGGCCTCCGACAGCCCCCTGTCCAGCGAGAATGGTGATAGCTCTGCATCTTTACTCGACGAATTTGAAACTGCGTCTGATGCAGAATACTGGGAAGCCTCTCGATCACAGATGGGTAGGCCTTTCCATGCTGGCGCTGACATCGAATATGTCGTCCTGTATGATGAGGAGAGTGGAAACGAGAGCCACTAATGCCTCACGTCTTCCCTACATTGCTGACCTCTTTCATGTTACTAGTAAATGTATGTTTATGCACTCGCTCGCTTGATCACTAACTAAACCTCATTACATTCTTTCATCCTTTCTCTGTCATGTACTTCCTTCTTTCCTTGTACGACCAGTTGCCTGAACATGATGAGTGCCCTACTTAGAATCACGAGTAGGCTCAGCAATATTCTATCCTTTAATAAAAGATTCGAAATATATTCTACATTGTGTGAAATATTGCCATTGGAAAGATCAGATTACACCTGGGTATGTATATGGGACGGATGTAATTACAGCATGATACCAATGAAAAAAAAAAGCCAGTGAAATACAAAATCAGCGACATGTCTGAATCGCATTCAAGTTCGCGCGGATGTGCAATTTATACAAAAAACGTCGCCGCACCAAATGAAACATACTCATATACTCATAATCTAAAACTACGTGAGAGGAATAGGACCGGAAAACAACCGATAGCATAGATGGGGACTAAACGAAAAGCGAGATACAAACGAATAAACAAGACAGGGAGTGAAGAGAGATTCTGTCTGCAATATAGCTAACTAGTGTCTACTTATAAAAGGCGGTGTTTCCTTGGGCCCGATCACATTTCCGCGCAAGTGTTTCCGCGCATCTGACGGCCTTCTCGACGAGTTCACGGGAGTTCGAAGTTAGTGGTGTGTGCTTGAGTAAGTCTATTAGAAAAAGTTCAGTCTCTCCTCAATGCAATGCTTACTTGAAGCAGAACTCAAACTACTGACCTTTATAGAGTAGCGCATATCTAGTAACGCGCTGAGTAGGCAAAATCGCGAGCTCTCTGTATGGTGGCTTTCGCTTCTTCTTCTCGTCACTGATGCTTGATCCCCTCCTGAAGCTCTTCCGCAGGCTCAAGAAGTGCTCGCCCGAATGGTTTTCGTCGGAAGGTGACTGCGAGAAGGCAGGGCGGAGTAACCAATGCGTTGACATGGTTCGCCGAGTACGTCCACTAGTGATTTCAACAGCAGGAGCGACGTAAACCTCTTCGTGGCTCTGTCTTGATTTCGATCTATAGATGTCCTCGTCCACCTCGGTAGCGACGTGACTTTCAGTCATGACCAGCCCAGTTAACGTCGCTCCTCGTTTATGCCTGGGGATCATAGATGCCTCTCGCTTGCCGCCAAAGAACTCGCCCACAACACCGCTCCAAGCAAGGAATGCATTCTCCAGTACCGGTTCAGACTGGATGATGGCACGCGACACACCCGTGGTCGACATGTCTTCATTAAAGTGTGAACTTAGAATCTTGGAGGCAGTGATAAGTGCAGGAAGATACTGGAGAAGGAGTTTTGGTACAGAATCAGACACCTGGATCAGACCAGAACATTAGTACAAAAGATGAAAGGCCAAGCACAAGAAGGCGAACCTGAGCATCTGCTAGTTCCTGTAGGCGAGCCTGGTAGCTTCTCTCTGTTCTTACGAGCTCTCTGCAACACATGATGGCCCTTCTTGCATGCGTCCATTCCAGTTCATCCTCCGACGCGAGATGGACTTCCACAACTGCAGAGTCATGCTTCTCGAGCTGGTCTACAGTTACATGATGTCCAGCATCATGCATCTCGACTTCTGAGCGTTTCTCTGACACAGCATGTACAGCATTCGCCTTCATCGTTGAGTTCAATGAAGTCTGACTTAATTTTTGCCCAAGCACTTCTCCGACCCTCAGCCCCATTCGACGAAGCCGCTCGAATTCCTCAATGAATAGATCGTCTGGGACATCTGCAACAGCCACAGTCCACCTTCTATTAGATTCTGTACGAAGGAACGATGGACGTTGGGGTCTACCAGTTGCCAATTGCTGACTTCTGGAGAGCTCTTGTACCCTGACATCTGTCTCGTCTTCACGTGTTGTAGAATGCGAAGAATTTGTTAAGGCTGGCATCAGGCTATCGGAGCTATGGTTAGGTGGAGGTGGTGGTGGAGGTGGTAAGGGAGGAAGTGGCAAGTCCTAAGTGAACAGTCAGAATAGGTAACATCCGAACATTATCGAAGTTATATCTACATTCTTGCTCTTCGAGATCGACCTTGACTTAGGCGGTACGGGAGGTGGCTGCTCGTTGATCGTAGACTGTCTGGAATTAGGTATCGGTGGTAGTTGAGGCGATGGTTTTTTCGTCAATTTTCGAGCAGGACGGGGTATTGATGGTGATACACTAGAAGGCACAAGTGAAGGAAGTTGCTTGTTTGTGAGAGATTTGGAATTGGATTGATTGGTATGCACGGTCAAGGACGTCAAGAAGAGGTCGTGCCCCGAATCGCTCTGCGTTGAGGTCGACTTGATACTCTTCCGTAACTTTCGTGGGTTTCTGCGAACCGTCGAACTGGAATCATTGGGGAGACCAGCGCTCACAGGCAAAGTACGAGTAGACTGCGCTCCATTGAAAGTCCCTTGTGACCATAAACCATGATTTGAATGTACGGGAAATGGGATATGCCCACTCGGGAGAATAGAGGTTGACACCATTCCGGATGGATGTATACGTGACACCGCGGCGCTGCCGTGGCCGATGTCAGAGCGCGATGTTAGCGAAAGGGCCGGGCGAAAGACACTCGATGAGGAATCACTGCTATGCAGTAGCACTGCGTGTCCCACTTCGGAAACGGTGCCCTGGGGTTCGCCATATGAATCATAGTCAGACCGACCACGCCCAGTTCGCGCGTAGTGCACGTTTGGACTCGATCGACTCTGCGCGTGGTTACAATGCTGAAAGAAATTAATACATGATTCATGATTAGCGCTTCGGCCTGGGGGAGACATGTAGAGAGAGAGATGAGAATGAGAAGCACGGGAGCAAATATAAAGAAACGGCCGAAGGCCGATAGGCCGGCCGTAGCTTGCGAGAATCAACCAATTATCGTCAATAGAAGGGTAGATAGGACTTCGTGGAAGGAAAGAAGACTAAGAGTCATGCAAATGTACTCACGTATGGGCTGTCTTGCTCGTCAGGGTGATACGAAGCATTCGTAACACTGGGGCCAAAGGATGTGTAGTCAATAGCATGGCCTATATCTGACTGAGCGACTCGTATGTCCTCATCGTGCACCAGATGCAAGCAAGAGTCAGATACATCCGGTGATAATGCCACTGGGGGCGAGGTAAAGTTGGTGTCATCCAGAGGCTGAGCCCTAGACAGCTGAGGGATATGTGGATGGGGCCTAAGTGCTGTCGTTGTGTGCGCAGGAGCTGACCTCCATGAACTCGGTCCTGCGCTCTTGGACACCCTTCGTTCAGAAAATTTCTCGCCTAAAACAGCCCATTTGATTGTTTTCGAGATACCTCGCCATTCCAACTTCCAGAACGAAGATGTGAAAGACCTCCTTCTGGGCAGTGACCCGCGTTCGCGTTCATGCTGAAGCGTAGCACTGCCGTGACTAATGGTAGCGTTCTGGTGCGAGAACGATTGCTGAGGAGATGGTGGCCTGGCGCCTTTGGGTAGAGGGACTGTAGATGCATTTGAAGTATGCGAGGATGCAGTTGATGTATGGAAGTGAAGAGAGGATTCGCCACTACGGCTGATGGAGGATTCGGCAGAGCCTGAGGTAAAAGAGACGCGTGACCGGCGTTGAGTAGGGTCTTGCGATTGAAGGGCGGTCGGGAGCGGACGGACTGGAGGAAGGTGCGCCATTGTTGCGGACGACGAGCAAAGACCGTGCTCGCTGTGACAGGCGACGAAGGCAAAGACGATAGAAGGAAACGCACGGGTTGATTATATGTATGCGAAATATAAACAGCATATACCCAAGTACACAAGTGACTACTACGTCATTTTGCTGTCATGGCCCTATGGTCTAGTACTACTCTTGATATACTCGGGCCGCCGCATTCGCAACGATTTCTCATCGCTAACCAGCACCGGCACGCACATCAAAGGCTGTTGAACGCAGCTCTATTCTGTCGCTCGGAACATGTGGGTCTAATTGTACAATGAACGTAGGGTATAGCAATGGGTGTCATAGAACAATACATCGTATAAACGAGGGTCAAATGCCCATAAGAAACCCGCCGGTTGGAAATACACAGGCCATAGGACACGCGATTATATCTTTTCATCGAAAGGAAGTGAAGTCGTTGAGAAAGAGAGGAAACTTTGAATTGGCGGATGGTAATGAGTAATGAAGATTGAATAGATGGATAAATTTCACCGATACGAATTGAGTAACTTGCACTTTGTGAATGCATTTCCCGAGATATGCAGAGGCCACGATGAGGATAAGATAATGAAGAGCTGAGCTAAACGGTTGAATGCCGGTGCTGATATGGCAGATGAGTGTGCCTAATTCTTGTTTGATGATTGTCGTCCACATAAATATCGATCATGAGAGTGAATATCGCAAGGAGCAGTCCAGATGAGTCAGATGCAAAGGATAAAATGTCCAGCACATGCGATGTGTTCGCAAGGCCTTAAGCAGCAGGAAAAGCAAGCCGATCTTCACGAGCCATAGTATGCGCGCTGTAGGTCAGTGAAGTCAGCGAATCGCTTCTGGAATTTTTTGTCCCAGTACGCACCATTCTATCACTGAAGCGACAAATATAGTAAGCCAAACAATCCCTCAAAAGTGTAGGTACATCATTGACTTACAACAGCCAGATAACTTTCGAACCAGTCTTGCATCCTCGCAAAGTTACAATGTGTCCGCGAATCTGTTGAACTGTTAGGGGAAAATCCGCGCGAATAGTCGGCATACTCACAGCATCGTATAGCGAAGAACGTTGGTTCTTGTCAATCTAAATATTATCCTTTAAGTGTATCGATTGATCCATAAGCTTGAGTCTTACGTTTGGGAGTACACTTGCAATAAATTGACTGCCAGTGGTTGAAAGCGCTAAGTCAACGATAATTGCTCGGCGACCACTAAAGTTTCAGATGTGAGTTGTTGATTTAGACGAAGCAACAATGTCTGCAAGAACCTACCCTGGAGGTGCTTCGCGTAACCTATTGACAAATTTGTCAAGAGCTTCTTTGCCTCCCTCCTTCAATGCTTTCGTGACAGACTTGAATCCCTGTTCACTCGTGGCGAATTCCAGAAGCCCGGTTAGAAGATGGGACAAAGCCATGTCACGATGCTTTTCCGAACCATGCTCCAAAACTGTTAACAAATGAGTATATGATGGCCCTTTACTATGATACGGAATACCCACTGTGTTGGATACAATACGATCCCCATTGATTCTTGGCAACTTCCGCAAAAACAGCAGGGCCTCTATTCAGAAGTTCATCTACTATCCCCTCCTTCGCTGACTCCTCGAGGTTCTCGAAAGCATGCTAGACATCGTTGATAGCTCAGCCTTGCAACTTGCTATTTATATTGAGGACATACCTGGACCACCAATGACCCAGTTTCATGGCACGCCAAGGAAGCCCATTTTCCCTGCAGAGCTTTATTTACACTACAAATAATCTGTGTAAGTCCGGAGTAAATAGATAGAAGAAATAACGTACTATGTGAAGATAGGAGGCGCGGGTGGGGTCCAGCTAATTTCCATAATCTGAGGTATTTCGCATATACAAGTCAGCCCGGCATGTTATTATAATCCTTTTGCGCGTTCGAACCTTGCTCCAAACATGTGATGCATGTTTATTTATGAGCGTCTTCGCAGGATCGCATAACAGTAACTCTGAGACTATAAGAAGACGAATGTCCTCCTCACAGTCCAAAGCCTTCTGCAAAACATGGCACCCATAACAATTGGTAGCAAGCTCAACGACGTGACCCCTTGATGCAATGACAATCAGCGCGAGTAAAGATATTAGTAATGTACACGTACCTCATACATGCGGCAATCTTTCTTCGCTCTTCGGCAGATGAGGCAGCTTCGAGACACCTTTGGACGGCCCAATTTCCAAATCTATTCGGTGAACGTATTAGACGAATGGGGGAGAGAGAATGAAAATAATGATGCAATAGTTTACCTATGGGACATCATCTCTGTACCCTTGGTGCAGATAGCGTCGACTATTTTCGCCCGCTCTTTCTCATCGGCAACTTTGAGCTTTTGCTGCAAGAAAATAGAAGCCTGTTGGTCCGATGATTTCACAATGCGAGAGACAAATAGAGCGTAAGGAGGGGATGATGAAGGATGAAGAAGCGAGAGGAAGTTGATCGGCTGAGGGAAACAGCATATAGTTAGCAGTCCACACTAATTGACTCAACAGTGCATACCTCCGTAGTCAAGGGCTGATGCTGATGCCGACTGTGCATCGAAGCTGAGGAACTAACAAAGGCGCCGGACCCCACAGAATCGTTGTTTGTGATTCTGGAAAATTCGAAATTGCTGTTACCGCCTGAAAAGGTCCTGTTCAAAGGGGGCGAAAGCTGAGGCCAATCGGAGAAGTCGGACACAGACTGGTGGTTATAGTCGAACGTTGTAGCGCGCCTGTGGTCGCCATTGTAGACAGTCTGAAGGACAGGCGTTGAGTGGCCATCCGAGATTCTATCAAACTGAGGCCGTCCGGAATAGTGCTGATGAGACATATTTTGGTTCATAAAACTACCACGAACTGTAGTGATGTCGTTCCAGTATGGATCCTGCATTTTCAACCCGGGGGGAAGTTGTCCTTGCCGGGGGGAGAGTGGGCGACCCATATTACCGGGGCACGCATACTCGTACATCTGATTGAAAAAGGCATCCGAGGAACAGGGAGTCGTGGGGGAGTTCTCAACCGGTGTCGGTGGGAAGGACGATGTCGTTGAGGGCGATGCATCGAACTCAGCAGCACACGGTGAAAGCTGGCCAACAAGGGCAGGCGAGTTAAGGTCCAATGTGCGAAGAAGCTTCTCAACATGCTGCAGAGAAGGATAAACAAATCACATCAGAACCGAGTGGCACAGTGCATATATGCAGTGAAGTGCATGAAACGCGCGATGACTGATAGACGTTCGCTTTCAACACTCACATCTGCCTCTTGAGGTTGGTCGTCTTTCTGTCTGCCTTCACCGATGGCACCTACTTCTCTTCGGTTCGGTACGGACGCGCTTGTGCCACTCAGGGTTCCGAAAACATCATCCTTAGTGAGCGCTTGCCTGTTCTCAAGGAGTGGCATAATGCTCTCCGGCGCTTGCGATGGTTGTAGACAAGTGCTTTCATTATACGAAAATATACCTTTTGGCCAGGTGCCACCTGGCGACGTGGGCTGCGGTGCCCAGATTGATTGACTGAGAGAGGGCGCCGAGTGCTGGCGAACACGATTGTTGGGAGAGTCGGGGAGAAGGGGAATAAACTGCTGACGAAAAGATGTGACCGTCGACGGCGGATGCTGCATGTCGTCGCGGGGAGGAGATAGACGTCGGGAAGAGAGAAGATGGACAGCAGCGATGGGATGAGGACGACCTTTATACTTGAGCTTCCCGTCACACGAAAGAGTGACTTCTGTCAGTCAAGAATATTACCATAATTGACGCGGTTCTTTCCTGATCCAGCAAATGTCATATACAAATTGGGAAGCCGCTGTGGAGGCGCCACATACGTGTAATTCGCAGGCGGAAGCAAAACAACAACGGCGCAAATGCTACCTAATGCCGATTTTAAAACCCTGCGCGGGTAGGAACATACGGTCCATCCTGGCACACAAAGCCCACATCGTTGGAAACCTACATGTGAATGATTAGCGCAACTCTCGATCTGGAAACCAACTTGAATGCAGACGCGCACCGCTGTTGAATTGCACATTACGGCTACCCGAGCGCCAGATTCTGTCTTCGCGAAGATATCCTTTGCAACAATGTTTGTCGCTACACACATGATTAATTAAAAGTACTTTGCGGAAGCTGGTCGCATCTCACCGGTTCCGGGGTACAGGTCGAAGATGATCACCTCCTTTCCGGTTGCACCAGACACGGCGTACCTAAAAAAGGCACGATGAGCAGACATCTCCTTTAACCACTATGTACTCACCAGCATGGATCAGTGATGCAAGAGCCCTCCACGTAATTTTTTTTGCTACGGCGTAGTGTCATGAGTCCGCGCGTTTCAAGCATGACTCAAGCGAACTCTTACTCATTGATGGTGCCCGCGAAGCCCTGGAACAAGAAGTCTTCGACATGGGTGCTATTCGTGTTAGTGCCATCTGACGGAGAGCCGGTCTGCGCAGCGAGGAAGAAAAATGAATGGCCATCGACCTGATGGAAGAGAGTAACTCACTTCCTGATCATAATAGCTGATCGCAAAATATAGTTAGATAGCGAATTGGTGTTTGTCATTCAACATACTTCTGTGTGACATAAATCTAAAAGGAGAACTCTCAGAGGTTGCACTTCGATAACAGCGTTTGCCACACTTACCGGGAACAACACGTTAATGAAACCGATGTTCTTCCACGTAACACTTTCAAGGTGATCGGTCATTGAGCGCCGCCGAACAAGAATTCACATATTACTATTAGTTGAACTTACTTTCGGGCAGCTCCATTGCCTCCGGTCCAGCTCTTGAACCGAGCCGCGTAGAGAGAGTCTTTCTGTGGATAGATGAGGACTAATTGGAAGTTTAGTCAACGAATAAGCTTACCACGACGACATTTTCAATGCTAGATATTGTTCAGCATCATCTTCAACATGAAGTGCATTGCTACCCACAGGATATTTTCCACATCTGCAACCGCGCCGCCCGAACCGAGTGAGCCGATAGATAAACCATGTCCGTTGGCACCTGCGAGCGCGATTAAGAACGTCGTAATATTAGGCTAAATGTGGGTCACCCACAGTACGAGTTCCTAAATGAAGTTAAGTAAGCACACCATCAACCGGGAATGCTGTTACGCACTTAAAGACGATGTTCTTCGAACCATCACCAACAGTTAGGCAGTCATCTCCGTTTTCGACATGATTGTTCTCGAATATGAGATCGGTACCACCAGCGGAGAAACCATCGCTAATAACGCTATGAGAACTTGAACAGCAGGCCAGAAACCTCTTACGTGTTGAAGGGGAAGGACTGCCCTCGGTAAGACATAGTCAGAATGTCTTTCTCCTCTTATTGTAAAACACTCACGCCTGTACTTGACACTGCGAGAATTTGGTTGTTGAAGATGTGGACATTACTGGATCCGCTCGTCGAGAAAACCCATGCAACGGGCTGCAATCAAATCCTCAACTCTCGCTAACGTGTACGCAAATAAAGCTTCTGGTCTCACCTTCCAGATCTTCAAGTCCCGGATAACACCGCCTTTGATCTTCTTGAACGCAATCCCATGAGGCCGATTCGTTTGTTGAACGGCATCCCACCACTGCAATATCCAATATCCAATGAAAAACTGACTTAAGTCTCAAGGAGTTAAAACGTTCGCGTACAGGTTGACCATGGCCGTCAATCCAACCCCATTTCGGATCTGTAGATCCACGTAAAGTAACATTGGTACCCCCAGTGAATGTTATCCTAGCATGTCCGTGAGAAAGAAAGGATTTCATATAGAGGAGAAACTGCTTACCAGGAACCAGGGAACCCCTTCACGTTTTAAAGCAAGGGTCAGCCTGGCTATAACCCATCGAAGGGATACTCACAGAAGAGCCAACGACAGCTGAATAACAAAATTAGAAAGGTGATCAATGGCTCTTTATCCTCCAGTACACACCTTGAACAGTAGCAATGTCACTCGGGTAGGTTAGGTTACCTTGGACACTGATCTCCACATTGGTCAAGGTAGGGAACTTGATCGCGGTGAACAGATTGTAAGTAACGCCTTTCTTGAAAAGGATCGTCGCGTTCGTCGAGTAGTTGGCGATCGCAGCATTGAGAGCTGGCACGTCATCTGCACCGACTGTGTGCGGGACGGTGAAGGTCTTCCACGCAGATGCGATTGTGGCAAAGGTCAAGAGGGAAAGAGTAACAGGCTTCATACCGATACCGAACTTCAATCCAATGCAGAGCTACGAACGGTGGGACCTCCTCGCTGTCTCATTCGTCTCGAAATTTATACGATTGCCAACAAGCTCAGATGGGGCTCGGTAGCGCTATGTTCCTGCGATGAATGGGCATGTGATCTGCGCCCGAAACCTTTCTATGAAGTCGGAACCGCCATTAAATGACATTATTGGTTGCCGTCGCGTATCGAAAGAACAATCCTCAGATTTGACGTCGTCGATAAATGTTCACGGCCCGCGAATAAGTTGTCAGAGGCTGTGACGTCGTCCTGACATTTGTATGGGGTATCTGGGCAAATTACGATTGAGGCACGTAGACTGGGGCCGGTAAGAAGGAAGGGACCAAAGGAAGACCACATGGATAAATAGATTCAACCAAATTCAACCCAGAATGATCGGCGGGGAATGTCCGGTCCGTACGGTCCGACAGCGGCACTTTAAGTTTATTCTCCTTCTGTCACCTTACCCGGGGTCAACCTTTGTAATTTCTTTATAGTCAAGCTCCTGACCCTTCCCCCACTGACTCGAAGCTTTCTATCTCTAAAACGTCGAGCTCGACGGTAACAGTCAACTAATAGTTGCCAGCGCTGGACCCACTGGCAGAGGCTACGACTCAACCGTTTACCAGGGAATTGACGTCAGATGGGCTGTTAATAGCTACGTGCTACTAGTAGAGCATTCGCTGAGTAAACAGTTCTGAATATCTACCAAAACTGCTTTGTTTCAGACTCTGACTTACAGTATGTCTTCCAAGCGCATTGTCCTAACAGGCTCGACTGGAGGGCTTGGGTCATCTGTGCTCAAACATATCTTGAAGCTCGTTGAGCCCTCACAGCTCATCGTCTCTCTACACAACCCCTCCAAAGTACCTTCTGTCGACCCTTCTTCGAAAGTCAAAGTAAGGCGAGGCGACTATTCTGATACTGCCTCGCTCGAGTCTGCCTTCTCCGGGGCTGACATACTCTTCCTCGTTTCCTATCCATCAATAGCACACGAACTTCGCGTGAAGAACCATGTAAACGCCATTGATGCTGCGAAGCGCTCTGAGATCAAGCACATCTTCTATACGAGCCTTGCTTTTGCCGGCCCGCCTTCGAGCAGCGAGAGCGTTGCCGCAGTGATGCGTGCACACATTGACACGGAGGCCTACCTCAAGGAATGTGGTCTTACATACACAATTATCCGAGAAGGCATTTACAGCGAGTCATATCCGTTGTATCTGGGCTTCTTTGACCCATCAAGTGGGGCAAGCGAGGTTGCCATTCCGGATGATGGAAATGGAGGTATCGCATGGGTGTCCAGAGATGAGCTTGGCGAGGGGACCGCAAAGCTTATTGCGCAAGCTGCCGCAGGGGACACGTCATACTTCAACAAGACGATCCTTCTCTCCGGTCCAGAGGTATTATCATTGTCTCAACTGGCCGTCATCATATCCGATCTCATTGAACGGAATATCCTCGTCAAGTATGTCAAACCAGAAGAATATGCAACTTCCTCAGCAGCCCTTGCGAAACTCGGGCCAGAATTTGCTAAACTCTGGGCAACGACTTACGAGGCCTTGAAGAAGGGAGAGTGTGCTGTGATCGATCCACTGCTGGAAGAAATTCTTGGTCGCAGGCCGAAAGACATGCAGACCATTCTAACCGAACTCCTGGGAAGCGCGGAGAGCGCCAAAGGATCTATTGACCGGTATGCAAAGTAGTAGGAATACATCATGTAGCTGTTGGATATGTTGAATATGGATATGTAGAGAGCTGTCACCGTTGAGGATGTAATATGCAAACATGAGGTGTAAATATGTAGGACGAGTTGGAATCGTGATAATAGGCACGTTGAATGCGTGAATGGAAGAAATGAAAAAAATAATGATATTTATGCAAGTCGCAGATGAATGCAACGTTCAAGGTAAGTGAAAGGTTGTTTGAACCAAGGCTGTCTAGTTTGAATTGTTTATTGCTGTTCGTTATCTACCGCCAAAGCTCTCAAAACGGACTGAAGCTTGACAAGCATCTCATCCCATTCTGCCTCGGGATCCGAAAGCGCAGTGATTGCCCCGCCCGCGCCGGCAAACCATTCCTCGTATTCTTCCTGCGCATGTACAGCAAGCTCGATCGTCTCGTCATTGCGACGGTCCTCCTCGACTTTGTATAAAGAGCGAATAATGACCGACCAGTCACCACCTCCACTCACGCACCAATAGCCCATGACCCCGGAATATATGGAACGGTCGTCTTCCTCGAGGTTCTGAAGGATCTGTACGCTTCGCTTCTTTGGAGCCCCCGTCATGCTGCCCGGTGGAAGACTTTCCTTCAAAACTTCCCAGCCAATCTGGCTGGTATCACCACGCTGCTCTGAGACCTCAGGTTCAACGTTGCCTTCTATCACACTGACAAGTTGCCAGACTGTCTCGTATTCCTCGATTCCACAGAACTTCTTCACGTCGACGCCGGCGCCAATTACACCATGCAAGTCATGGCGGATCAAATCCACAATCATCAGGTTTTCTCCGATCTCTTTCGGACTGTTCAAGATATCTTCAGCGAGTTCACATGTCATCCCCTTTCCCTTCCGTACAGTTCCCTTGATCGGTCGAAGCTGGAGACGTGAAGGAGGTCTCGAGTACGATAGGAACCTTTCCGGCGAAGAAGACAGGAGAGTCGTAGGGTGCAGCCTCATGTAAGCCGCATACGGGGCAGGGTTGACGGATCTTAGCCTCTTGTACAGATTCCAAGAGGATTGGGACGAGGGACCGGGTGACTTCGGAACTCTTATACGAGTGCGTGCTGTTAAGCATAGCTCGTAGGATTCGCCCGCAAAGAGGTATTCCTGAGCTTCTTTTACTCGCGAAACATAGGCTTCTTTCTCCGGACAGTAAACGACTGGTTCCCCCTTCGACACAGCCCTATGCAATGGTAGCCCTCCAATGCCTTTGTCGCCACCACTGGCAGCTCGTTTCAGCATGGAAGCCGTGTACGCGAACCAGACATCATCGCCAGTTATGAGGGACTGCAGGTGCACTTTGCCTGAAATTGCATCCAAAACCAGACTACGCTCGACAAAGACTAAGTTGACATCAGGAAAGCTTCTTGCAGATTGACGATCGTGACGAAGAGTATGGTCTAATTTTTCAAGACCAAGCTCGTAGCTCAGGTACCCGACAAGTCCGCCCCAGAACGGGATATCTTCGTTTCCTCCTACTGCTTCTTTGGTACGCATGAACGACGCCAGCCAGGTCCAAATGTCCGATGAACCCAAGGAGCACGATGATTGACGTTTCCCTTTGTAAAGAGTAACATGCTTATCGCCTACGAAATACTGTATCTTAAGGGTAGAAGCACCGATGCTTCCAATAATAGCATGTGTTCCGGGTGCAGCGGCAGAATCAAGAAGTACAAAATCTGTACTGCCCTTGTAGACTCCGAGAACTTCGCAGATCTGAAGCACGTCCAACCCCGGTACAGAGATAGAGACGGTCTTCAGCCTCTGGGGAGCGAAATTCGATTGCGGATTATTAGAGAGCCGCAAAGAAGGCCATTCATTCTTGCGAAAATTAACTTCGCAGCGAGAATCCCAGGGTCTCTGCACTAAGCCATGCACCCCCCACCACTCTAGAGCAAGTTTCCAAAAGTTTTGAAGAAGACGGAGACCACTAGAATCTGTACAGACAGACTCCGGATGATATTGCACGGCCCAAAGAGGCTTTGACCGATGCTTTAGTCCCATGACTACATCTCCGTTGTCTCCCCCATCATTGGCCCAAGCCAAAGGCTCCAGTTTTGATGCACCATTTGTATCAACATGGAGCGAATGATATCGTACGACTGAGGAATTCTGCGCAATTCCTTCGAATAACCTGTCTCCATTATGAACGATCTTCGCAACCTGACCATGCTTCACAACTTCTAGCCTCTTGAGCGTAGCCCCAAATTCCACTCCTAGGCTTTGAAGGCCGAGGCAGACACCAAACACTGGTAGTGAAATATGATCAGGAAGGTTCCACAGGTGTCTTCCGATACCGATGTCGGATGCAACCAGAGGTGAGCCAGGGCCAGGGCCTACAAGAGCAGCTGTGAAACTCGGGATGCAGTCGATGAGGCGGTCGATGAGAATTTCATCGTTTTTCACGATGTATAATTTAGCTGTTGGAATTGCTTTCTTGACGAGGTCCGCGAGGCTATTTGAGGATTGGTGTAAGATTTATCTGGTGCCCAGAGAGCCATGGCACTCCTACTCACTTGTATGTGAAGGAGTCATATGAGTCGATTATCAAGATTCGCGGTGAATCAGCCGAAGTGTCCATTATTATAAGGAGGAAAATATGAATAGGTTATCCAAGAAATGGCCCGGAAAAGCTCAGAATTCGAGCTAAGGGAAATGCATGAGTGCAAGAGCAGCAAGATGATCCGGAAATCACAGATGGTGGTGGGTGCAGTTAAACACCCGGGCCAGAAATGGCACTGCCAGTGGCCGAGCTTCAAGTTTTGAGTCGCCGCACTGGCATGGCGTGGCACCGAGAGACGTCATACAGTGAGTACTACTTCGATTGCTTCAAGCAGAACTACCATCTTCCTTCCTTACCACTATGTCTAAGAAGTCTCCTATTACCTGCCACGGTATGTATGCTCTCCTATCTCGTAGTCTGAGCGCATATATTCAGATCTTCATTTCATTTACAGTGCTCGATTCTTCGACAGGTAAACCCGCGCAGGGTGTTGCTGTAGCTCTCCAAAGGCACCGAAAGATTTCCGAAGAAGGCGATGTATTCTCCTTCGACCCCATAGCTCATGGGTGAGCGCCTTCTCGCGTTCCTCTGGCAGTCGACTCGGAAATTCTCATCATGTACAGAAAGACAAATGAGGACGGTCGGTGCTTGGATCTGCTGACTCCTACCCATGACTCTGTGGAAGACCTTGCGGTCTTGCGTCCAGGCCTCTATAAAATCATCTTTCATACCAAGGAGTATTTCGAGTCAACAAACAGACAATGTTTTTATCCATGGGTTGAGGTTCGCGATCTGCTATAATGTTCGACATTGCAAACTTACGCATTTATTGTAGATAACCTTTGAAATCCAAGACCTCGATCAGCACTACCATATACCATTGCTACTTAGCCCCTACTCTTATACGACTTACAGAGGAAGTTGAAAAAGTCCATGTTTGTGGTTTGAAGGGAAGTAATCTCCATGCACATGTTTACTTGTTTATCGTAGTTGTGCATGTATCTTACTACTAACTGAGAGTGTAAAGATCATTGGTATATTACATATGATGGACCATACAGCCGTTGCAATCTATTACGGAGAAGCAAAGTAGCTGTTGGACGACTCGAAAATATCCCACAAAAATAGTAAACGGAAGGAGATCTTACAGGCATCTAACAATAGAACATCACTCTTCTCGAGCTTGTACTTCATCGTACTGTACACCATTAACCATACGTCCGGCCATAGATGTCCTCACGTTGCGCATGAACTGATCTCGGTTTCGTCTAAGATCCTCAGCAGCCTCTGCAATGAAAAGTTAGTCCCGATTCTACAGTGCAATAAAATTCTTGCATACCCTTGTTCAACGGGTCATCCGCATTCGGCTCGAGGAAAAGGTATTGTATACCAACAATCACCGAGTTGAGGTTAAGAACGGGTTTCCAGTCTTCTCGTAGAATGTTTAGGCATACGTTGCCCTCTAGATCGACATTGGGATGATATATCTGCAAGCGAAACACATTCACTTAACCACTGAATGACATGTATGTAATTGTGCTAACCTTCTGTGTACATTTGACCTTTGGGGGGTCGTGGGGATAGTTTGAGTTGATGCTGAACTGGAACTTGTACGCGCCCCCTTTGTACATTCCTGAAGAGTATCTCCGTTAAGAGCATAAACTGTAAGAATATAAGACGAGCATACCTTCATCAGGGGTGATAGTGAGAGTGAAATTGAGGAGATCAGCAGGATCTGGGAAGTCTACTTTCATAGTCTTTGATAGTTCTAGCTCGGTTACATCTACAATGGCGATTATGCAAGGAGGTGAGCATTTGGCAATTGACCATACTAAGGTAATGAGCACCTTTCTGCACTCGCAGCTGTGCTGCGCTCATCTTCGGCTTCTTCTTCGCGGCCGCCTCCTCATTCTTCTTCATACTCCAGATCTACATGATAGACGCGTCAGACACGTCGTCCTTTGCCAATGGGATTTGCAGTAATCCAGGTATGCCCCAAGCCCATGGGCCACGAGAGACCGATATCAAGAGATCGTCGTGTGCACTGACCTTAATCATGATGGCGACGTGAGCAGCAGGTAACCGAGGTTAGCAGGAGATAGAAAGTCTAGAAAGATTTGAGAGCGAAAGGAGGAATGTCAGACGAATGGTGAGCGAGTGTAAGGCGGGAAGGAAAGGCTGTGGGTGGCGTGCCGGTGACTGGACTAATCAAGTCATCCAGTCAGGTCCGGTCGCTGCCGCGCGTCAACTTGAAGCCAACATTGGCGACAAAACAGCAGAAGAAACCAGGATATGTTACGCATCTTCCAGCACAATCTTACCTTATTATCTTTCTTTCCGAGTGAATTGCTGCAATGTGCTCTGGGGTGACCTGGCTTCGGAACAAGTGTAGCGCATGATACGGGCGCATGGGCCCTACAGCGTGGAAAGTACTTTAGGAGGAAGTATGGTCTGGACAGGAGATAGCTCAATCTCTTGCTCTCAAACCTCGACCATGTCCACTATTTCGCTCCCCATTATCGACCTCGACGTGTTTCTCCGCCAGCCACAGGAGTCCGAGGCTGTTGTTTCCGAGTGTAAGAAGGTACGGTTCAAGGATAACCTTTCACCGACGTAAACAGACTGAACAGCATACAGGCCGCCGATGCGCTAGTCACGTACGGTGCACTACTTGTGCATGATTCTCGGGTCTCCGAAGAAGACAATGGCGAATTCCTGGACTTGGTCGAGGACTACTTTGCACAGCCCGAAGAAGCGCTCAAGAAAGATGAGCGCCCTGAGTTAGGCTACCAGGTTGGCGTCACGCTCGAGAACACCGAGAAACCCAAGTGCGCCGTAGACGAGCCGTGCTTGCGTGTTATCGAGCGCCTTGAACCCTCGGAACGTCCGTTGGACATCTCAGCGCATTCTCCTGATCCCAAATGCCGGTTCTTTTGGAAGATGGGTGACCTCCCACCATATGAAACTCAATTTCCGGCTTTGAACGCGCCGAATGTCGTGCCAGAAGACACATCCTTGGCTGCCAGATGGGTACCAACGATGGAGAAGTGGGGAAAGGCAATGAAGGACGCGTAAGTGACACGTAGTGACACCTTCTACTTAGTTCACTACTAATAACAATTCATAGTGTTTCGAATGTCGCCGAGATGGCTGCTCTTGGGTTCGGTTTATCTCGCGAAGTATTCTTGGATGCAAGCCGTTATGGGTGAGCTCAAATTAAATGCATTCATTTAACAATCACTGAAATGCGCTTCAGCCCACACCTGCTTGCACCCACTGCTTCCGATCTCAAGAAGTACGGGGAGAAAGACACTATCCTTGCCGGTTTCCACACCGACCTCAACTTCCTCACCATTCATGGACGTTCTCGGTATCCCGGTTTGCACATCTGGGCTCGTAACACGGGCAAACGTATCCCGGTCAAGTTCCCGCCGACCGGTCGCTTCCTCCTTGTACAAGCCGGGAAACAGTTTGAGCATCTCAGCGGTGGCCTCGTCAAGGCGGGCTTCCACGAAGTCGTAGTCAACGAGAACACAGTTGAGGTAAACGAAACATTCATCTTCCGAGTGTCGATACTAATGACTTTCTTGAAGACTATTGAGCGCCGGAACAGAGAGTTCCCGGACCGACCTCTCATCCGTATATCCAGTACCTTCTTCTTCCACCTATCTTCGGACTATGATCTGGCCCCCATACCTTCCCTGGCAGCACAAGCGAAGGCCCTGAAAGCGGACAATCTGAATCTTGGAAAGGAGATCGGTCACGAAGATGAGGCAGAATACTTGCCTATGAAAGTCGGACAACAAGTCCAAAAGTGAGGTTTCTCCCATTCAAATCAAAGAATTAAACTAATTCCTATCCTTGTGAAGTGAACTCAAGCATATCGCTCTTATGGCTTAGCGTCGCTTTATATTTGGTGAATGTATCATATGTTGTGTTTATGAAAAAAATCGTTCAGCGTCACTGGCACGCGGTTGGAGTCTCCTTGACCAGTGAAAACTCGGTTTTCTCGTGTATCTCAGCGCTTCCTGCCTCGCTGACCTCAGTGTCAGCATCGATGTTCGGGCCAGTGAAGTTCTTTCGTCCTGTGGTTATCCATGTGACAAGGCTTATCAGTCCAATCACACCAATCGCCGCTGAAGTGTAGTTCATGTTGTCCTTGTTGACAGGATTCACTATAAGAAGAGGCTCAACAAGTGTCTTCAGGAAGACATTTCGGCCGTTACTTACCTTGAGGGAAGTTGAAAGTGATCGAAGCGAAAAGAAGGAAAAGAAATCCTACACCATTGAGTGGGAGGCTAAGTTTTCCAAGCTTGTATGGTCCATCTAGGATCCTGTTATGGCCTGTGAATCTACTCAAAATGCGGCCTCCCAGAGGAGTCGCATATGACAAGTCTAAAGGGCCATGCGGTTAGATATGAGCATATCATATGCATGATTAGTATCTCACAAAATCCCTCGGTAGCAATGGCTATGACCGTATTGAACCCAGTCACCGTCCCAAAGTCAATCGCACAGAGTGCCATCTGGAAGCCTCCTGCCAGAAGGATCGCACGAACAGGAACCTTCCTCTTCTCGTCGACTTTGCTCCAGAACGGTGAAAATGGCAAACCATGATCGCGAGCGAACGCATATAGGCTGCGTGAGCCCTCTGCTTGCAACGCCGCGGCGCAGAAGAGGCCGATGGCTGTGATAGTCGACGCGAGGAAACAGGCGGCGACTTTTGACTGTGTAGAGTCGAAGAAAATTTGAATTAGAGGCACGCCGGTAGGGGTGTTTGCGGTTGCTTGAATGTCTCCGATACAAAAGCAGATCGAGACGAGGAAAATGAATCCTGTTATAGCACCGATATACACAGACATGATTATTGCCTGAAGATATGTTCATTCTTCTTAAGTCCGAAATTTCTTTCAATCTCAGTATCGCAACATGAACAGACCTTTGGTGCCTCTCGAGAAGCATTCCGCATTTCTTCGGTCATATGAGCGGGTGCATCATAACAGCACATGCCAAAGGCACTTTGTAGTATCTGCATGACGTGAAACAATCTATCAGTCTTGCAGCATGAGGTGTATGGTTGTAAGGTCTACCCCAAGGATTGCAGCCATTGCGGGCCCAAATCCCGTGAAGTTTTGGAAATCTTTGAAAACAAAACTTGCTCTGAAAGAAAATACGTACTATTAGAGTACATCTCTGCGTGAAATATCTTGCTTACGGTTGCTTGTGTCCGTTTGTTGCCAGAACGACAGCAATGACGACAATAAACGAGAGGAGGTTCCAAGTAATGGCGATCTTGCTCAGCTTATCAAGCAGATGGGGCCCATAGATGTTCACTGTCATTCCAATCATGGCCACGAGGTAGGATATCAAGACAATCTGCCAGCGTTGAATCTCAAAGTCTGGATGGGTCAGGTTCACCTGTCCCAAGATGAAGTTCGAGCAAACGAAATTGTTCGTAGCTCCCATTGCAAGAATGCCTGGCAGAGCTCATTCAACATCAGGCGCCAATTTGACAGGATGTAGAAGCACCAGCCTGTTATCATCATCCACCCGGTGACCCAGCTTGAACCACGAGCGATAGAGGGAGGTGCAAGGACAGCTACCCATGAGTATTGCCCACCTGCAACTGGCAAAGCAGAGCAGATCTCTGCCATCGAGTAAGCAACGGCTAGCGTCACAATGCATATCGCAACCCATGAGTAGATCATGACTGCAGGTCCTCCGGCATTGACACCTGTGATGAGAACTCCGCCGAGAGCTGTCCAGCTGCAATCAATTCAGTATGCACATGCTTGCAGCACTTATATGATATTACGATCTCGTACCTTGTTACAATGCTAAAGCTAAAGCCTATCATCCCCAATAGACTGAAAGTCCTTTTGAGCTCTTCGTGGCACAGCATAAGACAAAGTCTTGTAAGAAGTAGACAATTGTCAAACCTTGTTGATAACCGAGTTTCCCGAGGACAGCATCTTCACCAACCTCGTCTGAGATAGCAGGCTGTGTGCTTAACTGCATCGCTTACGCGGATTTAACAGTTTCTAAAGAAAGGCGTAGAGCTTCTGAGTGGTATTTTCGCGAATTCGGTTGAGAATCCCTGCAGATGGTCGAAGAAACGAAAAGATGCGAGTCGTATCGATTGTACTCGTCGAACTTCTCCCGAGTCTTTGCTCACGAAGACTACATTGCTAAAGTTAGAGATGAGAAGCAGCATACCCCACATGTTGTTTGTGGACGAGAAGAAAGGAAGTAGTAGGGCGAAGTCATGGCCGCATTCGGATAGTAGGCGTGGGAGGCGGTGCTCAAGGATAAGTAATTTTGCGAACGTATGCGTGAACACATATGCAACTTATATTGAAAGCTTGGTCAATGATGTGTATGAACTTCGCTCAATGAGAACGCGTAACAACATGATCTAAAGTATCGTAAGTGATTAGGAAGAGGGTGTAGTAGTGAGTACTTTTGGGCGCAATAACTTATAATCTGAATGCCTTCCACTGTCTCCGAGTATCTCTGAATCCAGTGCTCCCACGAGCTGAAGCAACGAGAATGCAGTACTTTGTGGCCACTAGGACTGGAAAGACGTGAGCTAGTCAATTTCAGGTGTCCGATCAGTATCGTCCTCCTCGGCCATCCCGTCCTTCCAGATTGCATACATCTTTCGACGGTTCGACTCGCGTGCGTCCGTACTACTTGCGACATCGAATAGCTTCCTCAGGAGCGATTTTCTCAGCTGATTCCGGTCGACTTTGCCCTCCTCCTTCGGACTCTCCAAGCACGAGTTGGCCAAGACATTAAGAAAGGCAGGGTCATTGGACAATCGTGGTCTTTTTTTCGACGGAGGATCACTGGCAGGCAAAGGGGGTTTGAGGGAGTTGAAGAGGGGATCGAGGAGAGAAGTCTGGATGCGCTGGTAGGTGACATTGGAGATTGTACGCGCCGAAATCTGAAAGAAAGGAACAAGGAGCGACAAGAGCGGGGCAGGCGGCGGTTCCTCGCCCGAACCCGAAGAGCTCTCTACATCCGTGGATGCGAGTACCTTGTCAAGTTCTTCCAAGTAGATATCCGCGAGGTGGTACGTCAAGCTTGCGGGAACACGGTTGTCATCTGGGCTATTCATTGTTAATTTTAGGGCGGCGCCGAATGGTCAACTGATGTCTGAGAATCTCACCATAGTGGACCTCCCCGACACGATAAGATATCATTGTATTCATGGACAGCAGCGTTACTCCATCGGGTCCGAATAAGGAGGCGAAAGCTTGAATTCACAAATCGCCGAACGAGCATGTAATACTTGTCCATGCTAATCGATCATCGCTTCAATGAGCTCGAAGTAGTCGGAGACAGTCGTGAGAGCAGCCAGAGGCCGAATTGACTCACCGTAATCGGTCAATGCCATTCCATTCACGAACCATTGCTTCCCAGAATCCACGTAGAAACGCCAAAGCGGCGTCGGTGGATGTGATGGTCAATAAAAGCTCGGCGAGCTCAGCCGCGAGACCTTGCTGCACAAGAGGCTTGTCGGACATCCAGTAGCCTTGGAGAATTCTGTCAGAAACTAGTGCGAAAGCGCGTACGAAGCGAGATGAAACACGTACAATAAAAGATGCCTTTCCAGAGCTTGGCCATCTCGTTCTTCGGCAGAGCATCTTCACCAGAAACGGAGAGGAACGTAGAAATATTTTTTATAGCTTTGTCGCGGGTCTTCTTGTCTATGCATAGGTCAGAGCTAAAGCAGCCAATGCAAGTGCGAGAAATGCACCTGTGGATGCCAGATATTTTGCGAGGGGCGGGGAAGACGAGTCGGTGTCGGCCATGGTTGTGGTATAAAGTGAAAGTTTGGCAGCTGGTGTAAGCGGCGTCACGGCCGGAATCAATTCGTGTCCAAGGTGTGAGAGCCGGAGAGGGACACCCCCGATCGTTCGATGGGCGCTTCCTTGTTATTCGCGCCATCCCTTCATCTGACTTCCATGCATGTCACCCTCCTTGGACAGCGCATTTCCTGCCCGACATGCCCAAACATAATATTACTATCGTGCGGCATATAAGACGGGATGGGAGAAATCCATCTGCAGCTTAGTCGCCCAACATGTCCGACAGCGCACAGTCCCCGCAGTCTCCTGCCATGAAAGACGCGACGACCTACGACTCGATGAGGACGCTGCACGAAGTCGAGCCGTCGAATGCTTCGACTCTTTACAACGCGGGCTTCCCGTTTCTTCCAAACAACCCCTCCAACAAGGCAAGCCTGAGGGGTCCTCGTAACTGGATACCTGATCCCGATGAACCCATACCGCGCGCTCGGACACTTGTGCTATGTTTTGATGGGACTGGTGTGTTTGCTTTCTTCCAGTCTCATATCTAAATCTAACGGGGTTTCTCTGTGATAGGTGATCAATTTGATGACGATGTACGTCGTTCTTGTCCAGTGCTTCTGAAGACAGTGTCTTATACTTTCCCCTAAGAACTCAAACGTTGTCAATTTCCTCGCTTGCCTGAAGAAAGACGATCAAAGACAACAACTCGTCTACTACCAGGCTGGAATTGGGACATACACAGACTCCAAATTCGTCAGCCCCTTGTCGAGTGAGATATCGAAAACGCTCGATGAAATGATTGCCTGGAACTTGGCAGATCATGTACAACGTCAGTAAATTACCTTTTACACTCAGGCTTGCAATTTGTTTCTAACAATCTCACAGAGGGCTACGAATTTTTGATGCAAAATTGTTCGTCCTTCGCCGCTTTCCTAAATTTCTATCACTCATTCGACAAAATTAGACACTGCTGGGGACAAGATCGCAATCTTTGGCTTCTCTCGTGGCGCATATACTGCGCGAGCATTAGCCGGAATGGTACAGAAAGTTGGTCTCCTTCCTGCGTCTAACGTACAGCAGATTCCTTTCGCATATGCTATGTTTTCGCGAGGTCTGTATGGTCCTCTCTCCGCTTCAAAGGTCATCAAATTGAAACTTTCCACGCAGAGGACGTTGAAGGATTACGAAGCAGTGAAGGCTTCAAGAAAACCTTCTCTATTGATGTTCGAATCGATTTTGTTGGAGTCTGGTAAGCGACCTTTCACAAGCTACATTCCCAGATCATCTAACATCTTTGAACAGGGACACAGTCGCCTCTGTCGGTATCACAAACAAAGAGCTTCCCTTCGTCTCTAACAATACGGCAATCAGGTGAGTACTGCAGGAGTCAGAAGTCTCGTTTGTAATTCATGAGTGTGTAAAAGGGTTTTCCGACATGCCATTGCTCTCGACGAACATCGTGCTAAGTTCATGCCGAACTTCTACCAGGCATCTCCAGATTCCGATCCGATGCAGGCAACAAGCACAATCGGCGTCGGCAATACCGTCAAGCATTTGGAAGACCAAGCGGCTGAGGCAATCGCAAGGCCCCAGGCCCCGGCACTAGTTAGCCTGAAGAAGAACGGGAAAGGCAAACACAGGCACCAGTCCGAGAGCGAGATGTGGCAGGCAGAGATCAACGCACAGGAGGAACCGACAGACGCACTCGAAGTCTGGTTCGCGGGGTGCCACTGTGATGTTGGTGGTGGCTCCGTCCGTAACAATACGCGAAACGTGCTTGCTCGTATCCCACTCCGGTGGATGATTCGCGAATGCTTCCGGATGCAGACTGGCATCATCTTCGACAAAGACATGCTTCGTGACAACATCGGCCTTGACCCGGATACTTTGACTGCAGAGCGCCGCCCACCGCGCATCCGGGCACCAATCGGGGCTAAGATTGTGCAGGCTGAGTCGCAAGGATTAGCTATCACCTATTTCCTCAAATTGTTCGGCTCTCTGCTCGCGATCCCGATCACATTCGCATTCAGCGTTATTACCTGGCCGATCAAACACACCTGGTTGCTCGCCAAGTTCACAAGGCCGGTCAAGTGGCTTCGCAAGACGCTCGGCATCAAAAAGTGGTTCAAGAAATCTAACAAGGATTGCCACAAGTGCGATGAGCAGACGCCCCTTCTTCCCAAGGAGCCCCAGGTGCTCATCAGCAATTTCAAGTCCGAAGAAGATGAAGAGCTGAACGACGCCTTGCAACCGGAGTACGACCAGCTCAGCCTCAGTTGGGGGTGGTGGATCCTTGAAATCTTGCCCATGCGCTTCCGTGAACAAAAGGGTCGCCGCGACGACTACTTTGTGCGGGCCAACCTTGGTGAGGGTCGCAAGATCTACGGCGACGCGCGGAAGAGGGGATTGAAGATTCATCGGTCGGTCAAGACGCGCCTCGAGGCCGTGGGCATGGATGGGAAGAGTGTCTACCAACCAAGGGCGTGGTTCACTCAGAAGGATCCTATAACGAAGAAGCGGACGGTTGTAAGAATTACGAACAAGGACGATCCCGACCCGAAGACGGAGTGGGAGTGGGTCGACTAAATTCTTACTTTTGACTCTTTCTTGCAAAGTCTTATGTCTTAATTAATGTATGTTCTTCTATACTACGGATCTTTTGATTTCTACGAATATATGATTTCTCTCTTTGAGTTAGAGTTATACATACGGCTGTCGATCTGCCGAGACTTCGGAGTCTGAAAATTCGCATCAGGGAAACTTCCTTTTGCTTACGGCGACTGGCGCGTCCTGGCGCGCCCTGAAGCTTTCTTAAATGGGTCGAAGCGCTGCCACGCCTGCCTGAAGGGTTGTCTGGCTGCCTGATGGCCTTAAAACACGGCGTTTCAGGATAAAATCAGTGCAAAAGGAGGGGAATTGTACATCAGGCGGCAAGCCAGGATTAAGTGAGGTTTAAGCACCGGCATGCCAGTGGGCAGTTCAAGTGCAATGGTAAGTGCAACATAAGTGCATCAGTTTCGAAACGGAAGTTCTCCAAATTGGATGTCATCACTCAACTTTGATGCTGTGTATCATTGCACTTACCAACTTGAATACATATTATATCTGATAAACACATGCCAGCAATATGATATTTCTAATCTTTCATAGTAAAGTAAAATGTTTGTTCTGGTGGAAGCGAGAAAACAATTTGCACTTGAAGGAGCACCGCTACTACTACTACTAGAGTAGTACTAGCCTGAGTCATGCCTGTGTCGATTTAAGTTGTTGTGGAAATTTTGAAAAGTCAAGCCCTGAATCATAGAGAGAGACTGGAAGATGGTAGACTACTTGTAAGTGAATAAACAGTGCTGAGGCAGGAAGTTATACATACCCTAGCATTTTTTGAACGAACCTCACACCTCTCATAACAACCGACGCTGCCACTAGTAGCGTCAGAATTCTCCGAGTCTATCGTATACTGTAGGAAACAAAGGGTCAGCTTTCATTCTGTACTGAGATAGTAAACGGCTTGAATCACCTTTGTCAATCGCGTCCTCTTCGTCCAACTCGCGCCTTCCTCCGACTCGGACTCCGCAATTAGACATAAATGCTGCTATGAAGCGCAGGATAAAGGTTATAATGTTGAGTAGCATGACAGTTAATGATCGCGCGAGCATAGGATATTTAGCAAAGAGATATTTTGTCCTCCTTTTATAACTTGAAGCTGTTTGAACCATTCTTCTGGATTATTCGAAAGAGCGCTCACCGCCCACCGCCTGCGAGTCCGAGTCACACTGCGCAGCGCTCTGATTCTGATGGAAGAGAATAAATCCGCTTTAGTACGAAATCAAGTAAAGTTCATCTTGAAGTCGTCTTCTTGATTTCATTACTCTGAAGAAGCATTGGGAGACTTTGTTATATCTGATTTCCGAAGTTGATCCGGAAAAAAGAACTCACAAAATTTTAAGAGATCGAGTCACAGTCATCTTGAAGCTGTCTTCATTTCTCTGAAGAAGCATTGTGAAGACTTTGTGATATTTGATTTCCGAGGAGACGGAAAAAAGGAACTCACGAAATTTTAAGAGATCGAGTCACAGTCATTTTGAAGCTGTCTTCATTTCTCTGAAGAAACATTTAAAAACTTCGTGATACCTGATTTCCAAGGACTCGGAATCGGTAACGGAAAGAAGGAACTCACGAAATTTCAAGAGATCGAGACACATTCAAACTGTTTCAAGCCCACTCAGGCTAGCACTCCTCCTCGTCCACCACACTTTCTATCTTCGCCTCTTGGGTCCGAGTCTGCGGCTGTCCGCCTTAAAGCACGCCTTCTTTTGAGTGACCGGGGAACCGCGGAGGGGGGTGGTGCGACAACTTTCCAATCGCCTACTAAAACACTGAGTCTTTCAACGTTCGAGCTCAGGTAATTTCGTTCCTCGTCTGGGCCTGTAATTCCGAGCGATAGCGAGGTTGTGTAGTTCGCCCACGTCGCCGTAGGTTTCTTGGGCTTCCTCGAGGAAAACGGTGGAGGAAGTACAAGTTCAACAATACAGCCTGAGGTGGGTGTAAAAAGCGGTGACTCAACTTGAAGTGACACTGGCAGTCACAGGATACCTTCCTATGATTTTGGCTGTGCGCTCACTGGCACTGCCAGTGGCACCAAGGCTGCCACTGCCAGTGCAGTGGCAGCAGGCTGAGCTAAAATCTATGCTCTTGTTCACTTTTTCCTGCCTCATTTTCTCGATATTATCTCAAAAACTTATATGATATCCATACTTCTATCACTATGCAGTTCTTGAGACCTCAAATGTGATGGTAAAGTGCTTTAACACCCTTCTGTCCTTCATGAGGGGTAACGTGTGACAAATTAAGTAGTCACTGGCAGGCTGTAGCTTCAACAAGTTCGAAAACGAAGCTGCTCAGGCTGACGTTTGTCAGTGCCAGGACCAGCAGAGATGATGTCGCGTGCACTGAAATAGTATGTAGTACAAAGCCTATCATCATGATGGTACATATGAGTTGTGGTTCCTTGGATTGCATTCATATTTACTCACCTTTTCTATCCACTCTATTTCATGTTTCTCCGAGTCTTCAGGAGGTCCTTCAAGTTCTTTCTTTGCCGTTCCCCATCCTTCAAGTTGTACAGACCTCGTACATATCTATCCCTATTTCCTTTATGCCGTAAACCATCTTCATGCTGCCTCTTCGTGCATCGTCTACAATATATATATCTCACAGTATTTGCAGAAATGTATCTTATGATAAACCCACTACTATAGCAGTATTACTCGAACATGGTGGTAGTTCGGTACCGGAGCCTGAGGAGGGTCAGAGTCCACTGCCACTGGCAGTGGCAGCCTGAGCTTCAACTTGAACGATGGCAATGCATCATGATCCGACTTGGAGGCTGAGTCGTATGACTCCGCAACTTGAACTTTCCGTGTCCCCTTCAAGTTTAACTTCCAACGTTGTTACGCATACAATGATTCAAGACCATGATTATACAGCCTGAAGTTCAAGTGGCTTCATCTTGAAGTAATAAGCAATAATTCCCCATAAACTTCAAATCAGGGCCCATCCGCCGAGGGAAGACGATCCTCCAACTGTCCGAGTCCAAGTCGCGAATCATGTCACTAGAACAAGTACAAGTTCAAGTTATCACTGGCTACTAGCTAGCAGTATACTTCAAGTTCACGGATGGAAACCACACTTGCAATATCATTCCCATTTCCTCAAGTCATACATGTACTACCACATAAAGCGCACGCCAAAGGCCATCAAACACAGAGCAGGAAACAAACGTACGAATACGCAACACCATCGCATGAGAATAAGAAAAGAGCTCCACTAATTACTACTATAGGAGTTGAGAGGAGCATCGTTATACTTCATTGTCCGGAAGTGCATTCATGCCTAGCTTGAATTCACTTTCAGCTAGAGAAAAAGAGGTCTCAAGCTCTTCCACCGTTTGCCATAGAGCGACACCATAAGTATAACCGTCGAGTACACTCTGATTATCCCTACCCCTCGCTTCGATGAGTCCGCAAGCTAAAATGGTACCAACTGCACGTCTGTGCCGATCAATGATTATGGCACCCGAATCCCCCGGTTCTGCGAACAAAGCATTGTTCCTATGCCCGATATTCCCTAAACCAACCGAACCCGGTGGGATCTGTAAAGCAATATGCGTAGTTTGCTCAATGTGCCCAGGGGAAACCTGCATAGATCTGAGAACGGCAGCAACGTTGTTGACCTCGCCTAACGTATGGCCAGTTTTCCAGCCCCATTTGTACACAGCTTTCTTAAACTCCACAGCGACGAGATTGTCGATGAAAGTCCATCCATAATCATAATCTGCGTCCAATTGGTGCTCCTGGACCCGGGGGAATATATTTTCTTTCGGAACATATCCCGCAATTCGGATTGGACTAAAGAAGTCCCTCCCTTTCCAGCCAAGCCTAGACAAGAGTGCTTCTCGTGGTACAGACTGAGCTGCCGACGATGGAGGAAGCCTATTAATGTCGATGACGTTATAGAAATTGTTCCAACTGAGACCTTCACCATCAGTAGAGGAAAATTCAAATTCGTTGGGGAGGCATTGGTCGTCCACCTTGATCAAGCACCAATCCGTAAGGTAGGGTGTCTTGGAGATAGTCAAGTTACCCATTCTTCGAGGGGGAGCATTGGCCACTTTCCCAATACGATTATTAATCCACAAATGTGGCGATGACGTCTTATCAAGCCAAGATTGCTCAATGAATTGACACTTGTTTACGATATCCGCGAAAGCTTGTTGTTCAGCAGACGGCGGAAGATCAGGTGCCAGTGGCTGAGTAAACGCTGCCGCTTCTAACTCATCGTGAAGCGCGCCAATCATTGGCACATGGGCGGCTAGAGCCTCGCGAGAGAAGAGATAAATTGGGCAATTGTCGTTTGGGTCGCGCGGCTTATTTGTTGTATCTGCGTATGGATCGTAGTCTCCGAATTTCGAAGGAACGTTGCCATGGCGAGTACCGAGGATGAACACCTTGAGCGTCGTGTTATCGAGCTTTTGTAGGATAAAGAGCGACCCCGTTGAGAAGCCACCCTCCAGATTGCCAAGGCAAGTTCCTGTGACCATGGAGAAAGACGGTGTCATACGACTGATTGGCTTGTTGGCAGCTGCCACTGGCCTGCTTGGGAAATCCATCATGCGATCCCACAGGCGGAAATAATTATCGGCTCCCGCAGGTGCGGTGAACAGTATCTCTGTTGGGTAGGCGTAGGGTTCTGCCCCGTGAGCGCTAGCGACAAGGGGCCTGGTGCTGTTACCGTCATTATGCTCAGTGACATCCCCCGCACCTCCATTGTTCGTCGGAGCAGTGCGACAATCGGAACGTCTGGGAAGGTTGGTGAGTTCCGGATGAAAACTGAAGCCAGTGTGAACGGGAGCGGTATTGCCAACGCCAGTCTCAGCATGACCGCTAGCCAGAGTATTTGAGTCGCCGGTGCCAGTGCGCACAACAGGTGGAACACTGACAGAAGCTTTGCCCTGGCCTGAGGCGCTAATGATTTTTCGCTCCCTGAGCTCGACCTCAACGTCGAAGATGCGCATTTCAAAGAGGAACTCTTTAACGCGTTCCGCGATGCGGCACGCATCTTCAGTGCGAAGTGACGGGTCGTTGACTCCGATCAAAACAAAAACAGGGCACACCCGACTATCTCCGTAGGCAACACGGTTGGCTTCCAGACTGTTCCACCGCAAATTCTCGGAATCGAGATACTTCATGATCTTCTTGAGCAGTTGCGGCCATACATTGGCAATCCGGTGATTTCCAACAATGCCCACATATTTACGTTCTTTGGTCTCCGTCCAATTGGGACCGGTTCGCCCGAGCAGGCGCGGTTTGCCAGGGAAGCCAAGGTAGTAACCTTTCTGCTCCTCTTCTGACACATGTGTTCGTCGTGGGAGATAAGCGTTAGGATTTTGCGCGAGAATCGTATTCACAACCGCTGAAGACAGGACGGACTTGGTTTGCTGTGACTTCAAGTCTGGTTGAAGGGATGCGAGAGGAATTGATAGTAGGAGGCTTCCCCCCTCCGAGTCTAAGGAACTCGTGACGGTGAATGACCCACGGGCAGGGCCACCGGCAATGATAAATCGTTCCCCCGAACCTTGTCCTTGCACAGGTTCGTCATCAGTAATCGCAGTTTCTGGGGCCTGTGAAACTGGTAACGGGTTAATACCAATCAGTTTTGCCAGTGTCAGTGAAGGGAAGGAAGGACTCACTTTCAGTCGGCATTGATGAAGAATGTCCTCCTGCAGCTTCTTCAACGTTAACCCCTAGGGCCTGCAAAACTAGAGATGGGTGATGCAGTAATCAGTATTGCCAGTGTCAGTGAAGGAAGGCATAGGACGCACATTGCGCACTGAAAGGTGGCGTTGTAACTCCCAGTACATCTTCGTCTTGTACTATTGGGGTAGTCAGCAATCAGTATTGCCTGTGACAGAGATGGAGAACGCAGAACTCACATCCGCGTCGGTCATTGTTTGCTCTACTAGTAGTATTCCTTGGATGTGGCCCTGGCAAGCCTGGAGGTTGGGGGGCGGTGGATGTCATAGTGGTAGTACTGGTAGTAGTTGCTGGTTACTAGTAAGTAGTAGAAGTGAAAACAAGAGACTACTACTAAATAAATAGTAGTACTAGTAGTACGTCACTGCCAGCAGAGCCTGAGGGTTCAAGTTCCGAGGCCAGTGAGTGCCAGTCTTTTATACAACTTCAACTCATCATTCACACGCTGGTGCGGCGCCACCGTGACTCCGAGTCGGACAGGCTCGGAGTCACTGCCAGTGCCAGTGGTGCCACCGTGACTGCCAGTGGCACTGGCACTCAGGTGGCACCATGCACTCACTGGCACCTGAGGCTGAGGCTGCCACTGAAGGAGCCTTAACCTGAGGTGGCTGAGAAGTAACTTGAATTCAAATTCAATGATAATGTGGAGTACAAATCATGAGCCTGAGGCTACTACTACTACTAGTAACTTCAACTTGAAGTTGAAGCAAACTTTGAACGCAACACGCCATTCAAGAAAATGACAAACATCATACTAGTAGTAGTTGACCAGGAAGATAAAGATCAAGCAGCTCGTTGCATCCAAACCCTTCAAGTTGTCCTGTCACGGTACTCGTACACGGATACCTCCAAATCCGCCATTGCCAGTGGCTTCACTGTGTGATCGTCTGAGTTGACACATCTGTGAGCTGCTGCACGCCTGCGCCTAAAATCCGAAGTACCAAAGAATCAATGGGTAGTTCATCCTCAGCCTGCGAGTTGGCGCCTAGTAAGATGGACCGCAACTTCTGGCCCCAAAAACGCCCACTGATATGCGACTCATTGAAATTCCGGCCGTAAGGCTTGTTTTGATCCGCTATCTCGCATAATGTGAGCAGTTGGGTTTTTACAGGTTCGGGGAAAACATCCTTTTGCACTTTCAAAATGTCCTCAGCATTCTCAACAAATGTGCGAAGGCCAGCGGGGTCACTGATTTCAGAGCGGTCATGGGCAACCTTGTTTAAAAACATTCGGAATCGTGTGTCGTTGAAAATGTCAGGGACGAGTTCGTCTACCAAGATAATTCTCATCGCAGTGTCGAGGGTTAAAGCCTTCTCCCTATGCTCATTACGTCGATTCAATAGCCGCCGTAGTCTCAAATCATCGGGAGACACGCTCGTGTCTTCACGGGCTTTGGGGATGGGTTCGTTCGTCTGACCCGCTTTCAGGTCGGCGGATGCCATTGGCACGGTGGCCTCCATTTTCAGGCATAAACGGTCGAAGTATTCTTGCATCTCCTTCAACGCGACAATGACCTGCGGCACTTCGAGAGTCCCGCCTACAGCCACGCACGGTATATCCTCCGGGCCCACGTACTCTTGCCCGTCCAGCTCAGCCATCCTGGCAAAGTGGTCCTCGAAGTGGAACTTTACCATCAAGCCTTTGAACCGATGTTCATACATTTGGTCGTCAAAGAGATAGCCGGTAAAATCCTTATCCAGTATTACTTTCGCGTTTGTGTTCCAGGCCGCGTCGGCATCCAGCAAATCAATAGTCTGAGGATCCATCGGGTTCCTTTCCAGCTGGCTTAGCCGGCGATCGAGGAGGAAGAATAGTCTTCGGTGAAATTCGAAGACTATAAAAAATCGGACCAGGAAAAATTTGAACTGGTCGACGATTGATGCGTTAAGTGGTGGCTGCCAGGAGTATGGCGTCGCCGTCTTTTCCTTCGATGCATCCTCCGACACATCCACAGCCTTGAACTCATCCTTTCCATTTCCCTTTCCCTTTCCCTTTCCCTTTCCCTTTCCCTTTCCCTTTCCCTTTCCCTTTCCCTTTCCCTTTCCCTTTCCCTTTCCCTTTCCCTTTCCCTTTCCCTTTCCCTTTCCCTTTCCCTTTCCCTTTCCCTTTCCCTTTCCTTCATCATTTCCCTTCGCATACGCCTCTGTCAGCTCTAACTCTGCCAAGGACTTGGTGATGTCGACAATCAGGTCGTCGAATAGATGCCTTGGAATGATAGCAATGTCATTAGACAGGATTGTCGCTGGGCCCTGAGCTATGCCACTCATGCCGACTTCGCCTGTACGTCGTCCTTCCTTTAGCTTCTTGCCCGGCCCAGGTGATAGGGTCGCGAACTTCATGTAGAGTTGTTCAACCTTGTTCAAAAAATTTCGAATCATAAAACCACTTTCGCCAGTAACGTCATAAGGGATGACCTGTTTTGGAGAGAAGAATCCTTTCTCTAATGGGAACGCAATTATGAAGCTTTTCATGACGACTACCCTATTGTCCTCGCAGAGGGTGCGTATCTTACTGCTGGCTTTGGCGGCTTCGTTCTGGGTGAGATCCTGTGAGCTTCATTTGTTTTACGATAGCAGCTCAAATTGGCTTACCCCTTTGGCGGCTGCCGCACTAATCTGTAAGTCGTGTACTGTGTATACAAGACCCTTCACTGTCTCCTGCAAACACTTGTAAGTCCCAGCCATCTCCTCAAGTGTCACTTTGTCCGCCTTCAAGTCCAATTCCTCAGTCACATCAACGAATGTGTCGTCAATAGCCCGTATATGTCCTACAATCCGCTGTTCCTTTTCTAGTGACTGCTTTCGATAATTTTCCAGGTTAGTGAGCCTGCGCGAAGTCACGGCGAAGAGACTCTCCTGAGCTGAAGCTCTCGCGATTAGGGTGTAATCTTGAGCGAGCTGTTTCTTTAGAGCTTCAATAGCGTCCTCATGCTTTTTCAATTGCTCCTCATGTATATCCTTCTCCTTGTGAAGCTGGAGTGAGTCAGTCGCCCGGCTGAAGTTGGCTTCTGAGAGGTTTGATTCGACATTTGAGATAAGTTTTTTGGTTTTCATCAACTCATTCTGCAAAAGCTTTAATTGCTCCTGATCACTGTCCCGCTTATTTATCAGGAGTTCCCTATGCCTCCGTTCGAAATCTTCCTTTTCATCTCGAAGCCTTCTTTCTTTCTCCTCAGTGTCGATCCGAAGTTGCTCTAGCTCTTTCATAGAGGCTAAGGCCTTCATGATATCGTCGTAGGGGGAACGGCCGATGTGTTTGTGGATGTTGCTGCCACTGTCAGATGATCAGAATCGGATGCGTACTCAGGCTGGCGCCGTAACTCACGACTCGGATACATCAGCTTCATGTTCCGACACCTTCAAGTTCAAGTTTCCGGCCTCACTGGCATGTAATTCTGTGACTTCGCCACTTGATGCGTGCATTCCAAATTCGAGAATGGTCAGACTCGGACGCGCACTCAGGCTGATACCGTTACTCACGACTCGGATTCGGTGTCAGCTTCCAGCACTGGCACCTTACTGGTACTAGCCTCACAGTCACTAGCAGCCTGAGCGGTATGTGATTCCAAGACTTCGCCACTGCCAGTGGGCCAAATTTAAGAGTCAGAATCAGGCGCATAGTAATCAGGCTGAGACCGTCACTCACGGTTTGTCCGGAAGTCCGTTTGCGATTATTACAGCTGCGCGTGCTGCTAGGTCTGTCTTTTTTGTTCCGGGTTTCTCCACCCATGCTTGCAAGATGAATTTTATACGGTCAAGGACGTTTGCCAAGTAAATATCCTCCTTTGCAACGGGGTGTGAACCCAATCCTATACTAGCCGCTGTTTTTAGTAAAGGAATGGAAATTAGTAGTGAATATTTCAGACAACTGTCAGTATACCATGACGATATACGGACCATTAACAATATGGTGAGCCCTACTATCAGCGTTTCCTGTGCCGGACATAAATACGTTGAAAGTATCTGATGCCATGTTCAAGTTGATGTTTTTTCTGCTATGTATTGATAAAAGTTGCGGCGGGCTGGGGCACAGAGACAGCCAGCGCAGTTTAGTTCAAGTTTCAGGTTCAATTTGACTCTGGATGGGTATTGGGTTACTGCTAAAGCCTAGTCCGGACGCTCACTACTAGTAGTAGCAGGCTGAAGTTCAAGGACTCGGAGTTGCCACTGGCACTGGTGACTGCGAGTCGGAGTCACCGTGACGCACGCGGCGGTGACGAGTCAGCGGTTCAAGTTCAACTTGAATCTGGCTGCCAGTGGCAGCTACTACTACTACTACTATACTACTACTAGTAGTAGTACTACTAGTACTAGTAGTGCACAGCGCCGGTGACTCAGCACGACTTTGAAGTTCAAGTTGCTGCTGGCAACGGCCCGTTTCGAACTCCGGACAGGAAGTCCCCTGTCACTGCCAGTGCCTGCCAGCCTCAGGCTGCCAGTGAGTGCCAGTGAGTGACAATCTCCGAGTCTACCACTGTTAGTAATACTACTAGTAGTAGTATTAGTAGTATTAGAGCTCTAGTTGTAGTACTAAAATACATACATGTGCGGAACATCCGATTCGGCTCTGAACAAGTTCCGGCCACTGGCACTGGCAGACGATCTTCAAGGCCTGGCTGAGCTTCAGTTGAGGAGGGCCGGTGACAAGCACAATGATATGGGCTTCGTAAGTAGTTGTGACAGATGGGGCAGAATCCGGGTTCTTGAGAGCTGAACCGACATCCAGAAGTAGAGGGGATTCAAGGCCTGACACACCTGAGTTCGGATAGCAAGAGAGCGCCGGAAGGGCCTACTACTACTACTACTACTATAGTACTACTACTACTAGTAGTAGGCCAACACCGGCAGCCTCACTCACTGGGCTGGCAGGCTGACCTGATCCCGGGCCGGGTCCTGCCAGTGGCAGTGGCAGTGGCACAAACTTGAACGTGGCTCAAATTGTCCCGATATAACTGAAGGACCAAGTCGCCAGAGGCCTTTATCGAGGGTCCCACAAATCGGCAGTCTGCTGAGTTTCCGCTGAGTGAGAGTTCACTAAAGTTAGTACTAGTAAGTTAGTAACTACCGCCTGTCATCATTCACTCACACCAATGTGACTGGCACTGGTACTCACTGGCAGGCTCAGCCTGAGGATGATGACCGATGATGCCCCTATAGATCCACGCCGTTCACACGGCGCTTAAACTTGAACCATCCTTCGTCAACAAGCCTTGCTTTTCTTTCAATTACTACTCTCCGCCGCTGGTAGTGGCACGCCATTACTGGTATTTCTTACCATTGAGGCTCGAAGTTAGGTTACTGTCAAACTCCCAGCATGTCAAGTTCCGAACGCGGGGACGAAACTTCAGGCTCTCGCTCAGATACAGATGACGAGTCAGTCTCTAGCCCGGATACAGATGATGAGCAGAGCGTTTCAGAATTCACCATACCTGGTACTCGCGACAGTAGTAGCTCAAAGCGCTCGATTGTCGATGGGTCCGACTCCGAGTCTGGCACCGACTGGGAACAGGATGCATTTCTCGAACTTATCGATTTCGGTAGGGATCATATTGCTTACTTACTACGCAGCTTGGCTTATCTTTGGTGAATTGACAGAGGACTTACCCCGAGGCTTTCAGTCAAAACTATTTATCGATAGCACCGTGGTCCAATCAATCGTCAAAAGTTTGTCGTCCAAGATAAAGCATGCAGACCGCGTCGGATTCTCGTCGGAGGACTTTCAGGAAACGCTTCACCTGGCTGAGCGCCTAGGGATGTGCTTTGATTCAGCAAATATGAGGATCCTTAAGAGGGATAGGGAGATTCAAGCTCTGCGGAGAAAGATGGAGAGGGCGATAGATCAGCTTGAGTCCAATACATTTCAGTACACGGACATGCTCTTCAAACTCACTGAAGAGCTAGCGATCTTCAAGCATCACATGGTAAGCCCAGGCTGCATCTTGGACTTGAAATAAACTCTGACTTAATCATTTCTAACTTCTCGTCCTATTCTTCTCGGTGATATACAGTCTGAGCCGCTTCATCTGCTTATCAACAAACGTGTGGATGAATTCAGACTTGCTGTTGCCACAGCCTTCATATCTGTTCTTCCCGGCGCATTTCCGTCAAGAAAACTCTCCAATATTTTTACTGGGGGCGTCATCTGGGACTACTTTTTGACTTGCTTAGTAACCCATTATCATTCACACCATACGATCCTGCGCTGGCAAATTCGACTTGAGGATAGTAAGGAGCTCGGCAATCGTTGGATACAGACGAAATCTGTCTTCTCTGCGATAAGGATTGACATCAAAGACACAGAGCTCGGGAGAAATATTTGTCATGAACTCGCTACTCAATTGAAGCACTTTACGACAGTCATGGCTATGAATCTCGAAAGATCTGAACGCAAACCCCGAAATCCCAGGCTTGCGCTTAAGTTCTTCCTGCCCCTTCTTATTTGGTCCTATAACGAATGCAAGGATTGGGTAGCCGCCTTAGACGAATGCAGTTCGGGACAACAGTCAGAGTCGACCAACATTCGACTCTCGGAAACAGAAGTCAATTGTTCTGCCACTCAGACGAAGGCTGTCTTTCAAGCCGGAACAGCACGTGATGCACGGCGTCAATGGAAACGTGAACTTGAACGTGCCGGTGGAGAGGGTGCTCTGTCCGACATTCAACAACTCATTCAGAAGTCAATGGATATTCTTGGCGCCGACTCGGCTGACGGCGTAGCATCCTCGTTGAAGATAAATCGACAACTCCTGCGCAAATATGGAGACCGTTCGGCCATCCTGAGCAGGTTCAATTGGATCAGGAAATGCTTAATTATCCTCTCTGACGACTTGCTCTTGGATATGCTCCTCAAAAATGATGGTGCAATGCGTCGGTTTACGATGAAGATGGATGCCTCTCAAATAGGGATTATCGAAGCGAGTCAGGGCATTGGACGATTTGACAATGCCGATTACAAAGATACAGACGAGGAAAATCTGGACAGGTCCACCCACTTGTTCCTCAAGGATATCGAGCACATGGAGCATCTTGAAGCCCTTGTTCCGACAGAAGAGAATATTGACTCTCTCGTCTTGAAAACAGTCAACGATCTACTTCATGAGTATGGTCCATTCTATTTAACGGATTATGGAATCCTATTTGCTCTTCTCGACAAATTGGACCCTATCCCACACCAGTACTGATATAAGTACGGCAGTGTACTAGCTGACGGTTACAAATCGATCCATTGGTCACCGGCACACCATTTTGGCTGAGGCCCAAGGACAAGTTTTTTTTCGTTCATGGACAAATATTATGTTTAAGGATTTGTACTCTTACTATTTAATGGTTTACTCTATGGTGATCCACTTACTCTTCTCTCTTCAGACTCTACTCTTTACAAGTAAGCTCTGTACTATAAGTACTAGTATTCAAGTTAGAAACCACTACCGCCAATAAATCTTCTTGAATATGACAAAAATAATATTTAATAATATTCATATACTTATCTTTATGACAGGTGCTCAACATGAACTTGAAGTCGTAGTACTACAGTACTACTACTCAGCCTAGTAGTGGTACATTTTGAAGTTTAAAGTACTCATATTCAAGTTTTTTTTTTTGATATTTCATACTATGCAAGTCGGGAACTGCAGTGATACACCACTATCAGCCTGAGGCTACTCAATCATCCTCCATCATATCTACGCTTTCCTCTGAAGCGCTTCATGTGTACTAGTATACAGTATTACTACTATGCTAATCGTACTATTTGTAACTTCAAGTTCAAAACATAGCTAACTTGGAGAGGAAAGCATGCCTCTTTCCGGATGCCAATGGGGAACTTCTGGCCTGAGGTAGGTCACTGGCATGATCCGACTCGGCGAGTCAGTTCGAGCTTGAGTCCGCTGATGGCAATGTGAGCTTCTCGAGAGTTTGTTTTTTACTAGGTCATAACTAGTACTGTCATTTTATTATATCTCAACACTGAATTTGTCGTACTGTTTCAAGTTGTAACTTCGAGCCAACGTACTAGTAGCTACCAGTGAGTGGAAACTTGAAGCATGCCTCAGGCTCTTTCCGGATTCAAGTTGAGAACTTCCGGCCTGAGGTAGTACTACTACTAGTACTAGTAGTAGTAGGTCCGAGTCATTGGTTCGAGTCAAATGCCAGTGTTCAACTTGAAAGCACTCAGGCTTTCAAGTTGGATTGGTGTTATGTAAAAAAATTTGTACCAATAGTACTGTACTAGTACTAGTACTACTAGTACTACTACTACTGTACTACTCGACGCCGGCGGCCGCCCGGGGAATGATTTCCGACCATCGCACTGACTGCAATATTTGGCTACCATCATCTACAACACTGAAGAAGGTCTGTTTTCACATCATTTTCTTTCAGTACCGTAGTATCCTCAATTCATAAGTTTCAATATACTCCGTATGTGCTGAATGAAAAGTTTATGTTTATCACTGTCTATTTTCGTACAAAGATTCGTGCATGTGCATGTCAGCAAATCGGTTAACATAGAATCTATCATAAAAGTCCAGGGACTTCTCAGGTGTCAATGACTTCGGCGGACATTCATCACCCTTTGGAACCCCAAGGAGGTGAGCCAAACGAAAGATGTCCCCTATACCTATCACCAATAGCTTCGGAGCCTTGCAGTCACGGTGATAGTGACGTCTGCCACTGGCATTCACACCAGAACAGCATTCAACACAGGCGGTAGAGGTCTCTAACTCATATTCCGGCTCGACAATCCACATACTTGTTTTTGGGTCAGGCGAGTCTCCAACACGCTTGAACAATTGGACGAGAGCGCAGTCCTGATGCTCCCCTTTAGCGGTGAAGGAAAAAAGAAGCATAACCCGGGCAACTCTCATTCCTGAAAACCCCTTTTTGCGGGGGCTAACTCGAACAAGGACTGCGTCATGTCTTGCTTTTCCGCGCCAAGAGGGATTGGACCTGATCACCTCCCTCATTGCTTGTTCTATTGGGATCGATTCGCCACGGTAGGCAAAGAAAGCGGTGGCTGAATGGAAAATTGAGAAGTCATTGTTCATGTCCAATCAGCTGTTGGTTCGGCTCTGCCAGAGGAGCCCCTTAAGTTGGAATTGCGCTTCTCGTACTTGTTGAATAAGTATTCTTTAATGAGCTGTCGGAGCTGTCGAAGCTCTGGATGGCCTTTTATCGCCGCAAGCGCGTTGAGCTGTTTCGGGTACACCTTACTGGACTCTGCAAGTATAACAACAGAGAAGTCAGATGTGCAGCACCAAAAGCACGGGTTACTAAGTAATACTAACGTTGTTTCGAAGCCATTAACATCAAGCTCAAAGGGTCATTTCTGCCGCCCAAGCGAAGCTGGCATTCTACGCTATGAACCGCACCACACTGGGGCTCATCCACTGAACTTCCGGAATCCTCCAGGTCAGCAATTTCGATTTGCTCTTGGTTGCCCACAATGTCATCGAAGAAGTCCTCTGTATCATCGGCTGCCCCTGTTGTTTGTACGCCATGATGTTGCATCTGCTCCCTCTGGGTTGGGGCCTTCTCGGCGTCATCCGTCTTTTGACTCTGACATATTTTTCCGCAAAACGTCTCGCAAGGCATTCCACATAGCCTCAGCCAGCGTATCGTCCAGCAGTCCACGCCTTTTGAAGTCTGCCCTCGACGCAATAAGTTTGCTGAGTCGTTGGTTTGCTGTGATCATCTGTCCCAAAGGATCATTTCTGTTCGAGCGCCGCCATGTCTCCTTGACCGCGTGAATGTGTTTATTTTCTGTTATAGACGAACACAATCCGCTAGGAGCAGCAAAGAGAGGGATCATTGTTGGATAATGGACCATGGCATGTTGTCGTGGCAGTGAAAAATTATCCCGGATGCCCTTTGCTATGAATATTTGCCGATATTGATGATAGTGATCCAGAGAGGCTTTAATTTGATCAAGATTTGAGGCTGTAATCGTGTACCGACGCACAAGGTAACAGAAGTCCAGAAATGCACTCAATGCATGAATTATATCATCGTGCACAATGCCCACAATAGCCGGAAGATACACCTAAGTGGATTGCATCAGATATCAGCAAACCACCGCCTCGAGCGAGATGCAAAGACCACATACTTTCATAAGCGCCTTTGAATCATTACCTGTCCATTGCTTGAAGCCTCGACCTTCAGGAAATCTGCGAAGACCAGGAAAAGGAGCAGCAACTCTGATTCTACGTGAAAGTTAGCAATGGTATTCACATTAAACGACTTGTAAGGTAATAGTGCCTTTTATCCACAATATCCAGCTCTGTCGTGGTCATGCACTGGCAAATCCACTCAACAAGATGGTCCTTGAACACGCCTTTGATGATTTGGTGCAGCAGGTCCGGAGATATGAGATCGCATATATCTGCGCGCGGAAAGTCATTGGTGAAAGGCTACAGAACAACATACAAGTTGCAGAATACGCATCCAGTGAAGAAGTTGAAGTACGTACCACAATATCCTGGTGGAACCCGTACTCTTTCCGGATTGTTGCTCTATTAATGTTGTTGCCATCTACTTGATCTATCAATTGTTCGTGCAGCTCTTTTGTTCGAGGATTTGAAACAAATTCCAAATTATCTAGGTCCTTGTGAGGTGCTGTGCATCTATGCCGCCACAGTAAGTCATTGCCTCAGACTCGGATATGATTTTGGGAAAGGACGGTACTTACTTGCAGCACCATCCAGTGCATATTGCGCATAGACTCACCTGTTCCGGATAATCGGCTATATACGAGCCGAGTCCGAGAACCGACCTACGCAAGTGACCATCAGGACACCGGAGAATGGTTAACTCAGTGTTTATGGACATGGCGGTCTTCAGTGAACTCAAGATTTTTGATATAGACGAATGAAAAATTTGATGTCGAAAGCGGCGGAATTCATCTGACTTTTCGTATTGCCGCTCAGCTGCAAAATGTGTCAGAGCTAATCAAATATTACGGTATGATACACACTCTTTGGTATTGCTAGAAATGCTACAAGCTGGACTGTATTCAATTTCTGTGACCGCCGGGCCTTGTTAGATACATTCCCGATGGAGAGATACAACGGATAGTATTCGTTATTTCCAGTTCCGACAGAGACTGTTGTCTTATCGCTCCCTAAGATCACCGGAACAAACATAGATCCATGGACTGCTTTATCTTCGGCGTAGATCTTGTTCTAGGTCAAGGATAATCAGCATGTTTCCTGCGAGTTTATGATTCATGACCTACAGCCTGTTCCCAAGCAAAATTTCCGGCATGTAATTTCTGAATACTCGTTCTTTGTCATCAGAGTCCTCCTTCGGCTGATACTCGCGAAACGGGACATAGTCGAATTCGCCTTCCAACGCCGGATTGTCCACCAAATTCCGGATCACTTCCAGAGGATCCCGATACCATACATCATATTCTTTCCTCTTCCATGACTCGGTGTTCTCGTTTGTCGCCTTTTGGCCATTGTCGTCCGTGTAGAAGTTACTAAAGGACTTCCAAGACACATCACCGACTTCCGTAGCGTCAATGACGGTGTACAAATTTTGTGCGTCTCCATCAAGTAGCGAACTAGTTATACCTAGATCCGAGTCATTGTCAGGCTCTGTCGTATCCAATTCGGAACATCCGCCAGATTTTACATTCTCCGCCACCTGAATCAGCTGATAAGCCTTCATGATTCCGAGAATTTTTGTTATGTTCCCAGCAGACATTTGCTCTTCCCGATACAGAAAATCTGCGAGCTCGAAATCTGCTCTGCACGAATAGGGAAACCAGACATTAGACACAGGTTCGTTTCGCGGAACGGGTGGTTCTTCATTTTCTAAGGAAATTCCTGCCGCATCGCATGGCGTGGCTGCACGGTGTCAGGTGTCAGAGTACTGCAGTAAACCGGGGACAATAAACATGACACGCACCATTCAAGTATCTGTGATACACCTTCAAGTTATCCTCGCTCTCCTTATAATCTCCAATGTCGGAGTCCAAATCTTCAGAGGATGCGCTACGGCCATCACTTCCGGTGACAGAATGATGGGACAGAGAATCAGCTCCGTCTAAATCTTGAAGCAGCTCGTCTCGGCCTATGCTAAGCATCGAGATATCCTGCGTAAGTATAGAGATGTCGTAATCGTAACTTGAAGAGCCGCAGCCCATTTTATCTTCAAGTTGACCCTCGACCCGGAGTTCGGGGGAGTTCGAGATACTTTTAGGTTCTGGAACTTGTGCGGGTCGAATGGGTGATGAATCATAACCATAAGCAGCAGGTCCTGATGCAAATGATGATGGATGAGCTGAGTATTCATGTCTTGTTCTTGCGGATTGATTCTTAAACCTTCTGTCGCAGTCGGAGAAGGTACATCGAATGGATGGGGGGAAGAAATCAGTAAAATGAACGGGTTTGGGCTTTCGCCGTGTTACCGGCATCGACTTGGATGCAACCTATAGTAGTACCTATTAGCAACTTGAAGTCGACTTTTGACTTACTTCGACTTTTGACTTACTAAGTTAGAACATGAATCCCCAGCCTCAGGCTGAAGCTGTCAACTTGAACTTGAAGTAGCACTGGCAGCGAATCGAGTTCGCCAAGGTGGACTCGCGTAGTAGGAGCTAGTAGTAGTCTACCTGGCAGATTTGCTAGTAGTACGGTAGAAGGCTGCGGCTGAGTGCCTTGACTCACTGACTGCCAGTTCCAGTGTCAGGCTTGCCGTCTCGGTCGCCGGAATCCGAGTCGGAGTGCAACTTCAAGTTGAAGCCTGCCAGTGCCAGTCTGAGTGAGCCTGAGTGCCAGTGCCAGCGCCAGTGCCAGGTACCGCCGTGACTCAGGCTCGCTCACTGGCACTCCGAGTCACTGCCAGCCTGAGTGCCAGTGGCAGGCTGGCAGTGGGCGTAAATTTTCCTTGAATAGGCGCCCTCATCTTCAACTTGAACTTTAACTTGCACCTTTGACTCTGAGTCGACTCACCATCGATATTCATAGCACCTGCCAGTGTGCCCCTATTACTACTGCACAGGAATGTTAACTCAAAGACAGACGCGGGCTAAGAATAGTGATCAGCATCCGGGAGCGGTAGTCAATAAGCTGCGAACACGTCGAACGAAAGAGGAGATATTGAGGGAGAAGGAAGGGAAGGAGAGAAGGAGAGAAGAACAGGCATCAAAGCGTGATGAGGCATTGAGGGAGAAGGAGGAGAAGGAAAAACAGAAGGAAGAACGGGCAGCTCTGCGCGAAGCTGCGGCACAGCAAGCCGCGTATGCGAGAGAGAAGAGAAAACTCATCGCGGAACAGAAACGGGCAGCGAAAGAACAAGAGGCATCTGAGAAGGTACGCAAGAAAAGAACTGCAGCAGAGCAACAGGAAACAGCCATACTGGAGACGATGGAGCTTGAGAACAATTTGTCAAAGGCTCTTGACATTCGCACCCATATGGGCTCAACTGCACCTAAGCTGGCTGGCACTGGCAAACGAGGGCGAAACAAGTCGAAAGGCGTCCCTGAAACTAGTGAGTCCTTATCTTCAAGTCAGTGACAGTCGAGTTATGAGATATGGGCATAACAGGTTCAACGAACGATGAAAAAGACAGCTCTTGTGCAGCTGAAGACGGCGAACATTTAAAGATTCGTAAGTTGTTTGCCTTTATGACTTTAGACTCCAAGGGTGACCACTTTAACTCACATTATGATGCAGCTAACTCCGATGCGCCCAACAGAGCGCGCGCAAAGAAAGTTAGGAAAAAGGATACCAGAGGTGCACTTCCTTTCCGTACTCGCGTGCAGGGTGCAAAGGGTTCAAATAGTGCCATAAGTGGCACCGGATATCATAGTACGCTTGCAGGACAAAACAGCAGTCTTTCTGGTGAGGATACAGACATGATAGAGTCGCCCAATACGTCGAAGCAGAACGATAGGACAAAGCGACCTGTTAGGGCACTTCGCAACACAGATGGATCCACATTCTTCGGCGGAGAGGGCAGAAACCCTGAGGTCGCAGGGACAGAGGAGATCGACTTGTGAGTTTTAAGTCGTACTACTACTCAACCGTTGGCATCATAGTAAGAAAGATCAATTTCAAACAAATTCAAGTTGATAGTAAGTGTGAAGCTTGATTTAGACTCAGCTACTTGAAGCTTATCCGACATCGTACTACAGATTAGTATTACTACTACTAACTTGAGCCTGAGTGCGCCTGGCGACACCGTGCCAGTGACCGGCTTGACCGGCGCGCGGCGGTGCCACACTCAGGTTGGCACTTAACTGTGACCCCGAGATGCCACCCGGGTTGGCAAGTTGCAGCTTCTTCACTTATAATGCTCACATTCTTATCTTTATTACAAGTTGTGAGCCTGGCTGACACAAGGAAAAACTAGGCTCCCCGTCTCGGCGCAAGACGATGCGAACTTTAGTCCTTGGGAGGATGAAGGAGTGACAGTAACCCTCACGAGTTTCCAAGGTGTAAAGAATAGCTCAGCTAGCGAACGACAGAGGGCACATCTCGTTGACTCCGACACTGATATTGTGAGTTGGATGGAGCATTAATTAGACTGGCAGAGGAAATCTTAATATTTTGATTGTGCGTTTAATTAGGACGTGAGTAGACTGACAATACCGACCCAAGCCAATGTAAGTGCCGCTTATACTTCAAAGAAATCGTTTGATTCACAATCACTATACGTCGGTGGAGTCTCATGCACAACGATGGCTATCTAACAATTTTTCTGTATCGTAACAGGATGGAGCTAGCAGCAAATTGAAGAAAAGGAAGCTATCCCGCGACACTCTCTCCGAGTTGCAGGCTCATATAACACTGGTAAGCGGCTTCATAATCTCCTGTTTCGTTCAAGCTACTTATTTTTCTTTCTTTATGCACTGGAGAAGAAGAATATCAAGGGACAATCGGGCATTCAGGTGAGTTCTACACAACAAAGCATGGACTTGGTGCCATACTTTGTTGTGGCCTCCGGCGTCGAATATACTTCCTTCATTACTTACCAAATTGTACTCTGAATAGGGCGCGAGCATGACGAACATCGTCAACTCCCAACTCGATGTATTGGTAAGTTTATTCTGCTTTTAATCCTCACCCGTATACTCATCTATTTTCCCGTCAGGACGGTATTTCTGTTGAGGGTCATAGGGGGCAGTCTCCAGCGTCGCATCTACAGATACAGGTATGTGTAGGCATCGACACTCATTAGGATTACTTTTGGTGCCCCTTTCTTTGGCAAGTATCTGGATGTCCACTAAACCTTGTTTATGTGTAGGACAGCATGATTGTGAATAATAAGAAGAGGAAGTCGCCGCCTGACTCAAACTCACATATCGATGTGGTAATTCGTACTCTTCCACCCAATTTCAAAAGCACTTCCTTACTATCTAAAACAGGCTAGCATGAACGTGTATATGAAGAAGCCTCCATCCCAGGCTGCCTCAACAGTTAGTGTCAATCACATCTAATTTCCATTTCATATTGTTTTCTGATCAAGCGACAAGGACTTAAATACTGCTAAGGAGAGTGAACCGCAAGACAGTCATTCTCAGGCTGATATACTGGTATTTAATTCTCTTTGAGCTTCCCTTGGTAAGAACTCCTCTAATTGCTACAGATGAAATCTACTACCTCTGTTCGCAATCTGAAGAGGTCACTGGCGGTTCATGCACATCATATTGCAAGTGTGAGCTAATTGCTGCAATTGATTCGGTACTTATTCTCGGTTCTTCTGACAGGCAAGTGGTCGTGAGGCGTCGCCAACACCACAAGCACAATCACCTGCGATGACGACAGTATCCTTCAGTCCCAAACCCGAAGTGCTCGCAACCAAGGCTCATCTTGGTCATCGCAAAGTCTCTCGGACTACTAGCTCTGTGCGTTGATCCATTCATGTTTGTGACATGCATCCACTAACTTGCTTACATGCAGACATCTGTAGGACTTGAGGATAAGGATAGAAATAGTAAAGGAAGGGAGGGATCCCGCGCTCTCGGCAAAAAAAGGGCAACGAATCAGTGTCTTCCTCCCGGAACTCAGGCTGGCTGGACTCATATTCTTCTGCCTTCGCTGTATCGCGCAGTCGGAAAGTCCACAACTCCATGGCAAAACCCAGACAATAAGTCCATCGGAACACTGTGGGGGAAAGTATTTGATTCTGTCGAACTTAGTTACGACACACAATTGGCCGACATCTGTTCTTTAGTTGAGTCATCCCTATTTGTCTTACATCGGCCATACTGAATCAGGTATGATCTATTCTGTAGGCAGCCCAGAGATGCTCTGATAGTTGGCGGAAGAAATTGTTTGAGAAAGCCGAGCAGTCAATTTCGAGTTTCGTCGGCAACGAGCGTTCTAAGTCAGTGGAGACCGAAGAAATTGTGAAGATGTTGCAGACGATGGTCGACAAGAAGAAAGCTGAACCATTCCTCTGGGAACGCTGGCATAGTATGGAAAGGGTGTGTGAGATTTCACTCAATGTCACCCTTCGAGTCCGTGCATTGACTATGAATGTACACAGAAGCAAGGATTGTTCTGCTCTGACCTCGTAGTCTCAGTGTTGTCCGTGCACATTGTCTTGGCCCTGGGTCGGCATAAAGTATTGGACAAGAACACAATAGGAAAGCCTATAGGTGCCCTCGCCCTTGCGGCAACAGCGGTATCTATCTACTTCAGTACTTGCAGTGGCTTTATTCACTGAATCTCTCATGGACAGGTCAAAGTTGCAATCGATAAGCAGGTAGCCCGGTTGCAAAATATCAAAGAAGAGCTTGGTGGTGCTGAGTGGTACTTCACTAGTGCTCTGTGGCAGCCTCATACGGACGACTATGTCAACTTATTGTCAAATTCCTCGTTTTTCACTGAATCAAACTGGGAGAAGGTTCGGTCCCGCATAGAAGCTTACAACTCCGTTGAAGATGTCAATGCGGGAAGGAATGCCGAACTTGTTGGATCGGGTGTCACTGGCAGGGATTTCTCCCTATATATCGACGTTGGAGACGCGGATGCGAGCGGCGAGTATACACATGGTGAGGGCGCTAATAGAAGTGGTAAGTGCAAGGAGAGAAACGAAGACAAGGATAATGACGGCGAAGAAGTTGAGGATTTCAAGGAGAGGGAGGACGACATGGAGGACGAGGGTGTGTCTAGCGAGGGAGACGAGGACAAGGATCAGGATGAGGACAATGACGATGAAGAGGACAAGGATCAGGATCGGGATAAGAACAAGGATGCGGACGAGGTTCTTAGCGTGGGTGATGGATTCAGTGGAGGCTCTGAGGGCGAGGCGAATGACGCAGACAGAAAGGGCGGGGAAGGCGAAGGCGATCGCGAGGACGACGAGGGTTCATTATGGGATTCGGCTACGGACGGCGCAGACTTTTAAGAGCAGGTCGATCACTGGTGAGCTTTGGCTTTAACCATCCCGCCACTGTATTCAAACACTTACTATCATCAACTTGCAGTGGCCTTTGTTCTCTGAGTATGCCGAGGAACAGGCAGAAGTGGCGAAATACGATCTGGATCAGGATGCCGTGGTGTAGTTACTGAGGGACACTGAGGCACTGATTTCTACTTATCTGTCTTAAATTACTTGTGGAATGAACCAATACTGGAACCTCTTAGTACGCACTTACACGCTTGGGTACTGCAAACCTACAGACGAAAAAGTCTACTTATATGATTAAATGCTGAATTACTTATGGAATGAACTACTTGAACGTCTTACACACTTTTACTCTTGAGCACTGCAATTAAACTGCCAGAATAAATTCTTCTGATATGCTTGAATGCTGGAGACTGAGGCACTGAGAGCACTGATTTCAGTTGACGGCACTGAATTCAGTAAGCCCCTTCCTGAATAATGAAACCACATGCCTGAAATCAGTAAATCAGTAGAATTTTACTTCCCAGGGCTTCAGAGGACTTAAGGCCGGTTAAGTAGCCGTAAGCAAAAAAGAAGATTCCCTGATGCGGCCTTATGCGTAGCTTTGACTACTTGAAGTGAATCCGGGTCCGGATTCAAGTCAGCTTCCCTACTTCAAAGTTCAAGATGAGATACAGACAGGGAGTAGTTCGGGCGAATCTGGTTCGGGTCAATACGAAACAATGAATCACAGTAAAGATGAAGGAGTCAGCGGGTTCAAGTCTAACGTCTCAACATTGATTTGTAAATCCAGGTACCACTGGCATTCGGGCTCACACTAGCAGTGTCAGCACTCGGACATAAACTTGAACGTCGATCCCTCCGCGCGTGCTTAAGATTGCCAAGGCCACTGGAAAAAGAGAAGCCGATCAGGTACAATCGGTTCCAACTTGCGGGAGATATGTCATACGCATCTCGAGAAGAGCTGTTGTCTAATTGGAAGATAGATGATCTCCGAGAAGTGGGTAATTCGGAGATTGGGATTAAGGAATTAGTTCTGAAGGGGTCACTATCGGAGTCATGAGACGTCAGTCGAAGAATAGGGCAGAGAAGCTACAGTCATCGAGTCGAGGAATTGACGCTTCGCCGTTGTCTCCGCACTTGTGCAACAGCGTGTGCATACGTCGCAGTGTTCTATTCTCGATGGTCATATGATTAGTGGTACTGAATTGATAGTACGAAGAGGATGCGGATGGGGAGCCGCAGTGCTCGTTTTACTAATGGCAAATAAATAATAAGATAAGGATTCTGAGGTCTTTTATCAGCCTAAAGTTTCCGACTATTATCTCGTTGATATTGCCGGTTCGAAGGAATAAGCGCGATATATAGCTCGTCATATCATCGTGTCCGGTGCTTCGCTGCCACTGGCAGTGAGAGGAGGCGGGACCTACTACCTTCCTTTTCAGGCCAAGGTTTGCTTATCTCTGTCCATTCAAGTTCAACATCTAAGCCTTACCGCCATGTGTATCAGCACAGCGCCAGCTGTTCTCCTCGGCATTTCTTGAAAAGACAACACTCTCGGCCGGTATCATGGATCAAGAATCGTATATGAAGTCGACGGAAGTACGGGGAGATGCTCGACGACCTAAGTGCTGCGGTACACCAAGCTCTTAGTCGCCAACATGGTCGAATTTCGCTCGGCTTTCGCTGTACTCGCCGCTACTGTCTTTGCTGCTATCTCGTCTCTCAGCGGACAAGCGGCTGCTTGGAGCTCTATCAGTGTCTCGCGTACTCTGAACATTGATGGTCAGCCTTACTACCTTCCTGTAGAGCCGATCGCTTCGCTCTCGAATGCTCCCGTTTCTGGAGAGGTGCTTCCTTTCACGACTATTGTCACTAACTCTGGTACAATCACGAGTGACACTATCAAAAGCGCCCTTGCTAGCTACAAGGCTTCGGATGATGTCTTCACGGACTCATTTTTGCGCGGTAAGTTAGACAGTATTCTAGCGGCTCAGTCTGGTGACTTACAACAGCCTTCATATAGGTGTTTTGATCATCGGTAAAGGTTCATCAACCGTGTCGTCATCTGCGACAACTTACCTTGCTAAGTTGGGTGTGGAGAAGTTGATCGTATCCGGGGTCAGCTCCTTCTCTACTTCAGGCAAGATTCCTACGACCAAAGTGTCTGGCATCAACGTACGCTGCCTTTTCCCAAGTCGTACCACTCAATACAGGCCAATACCCCCAATTAACAGCTGCCTCCTGGTCCTTACGTGCTAGCGAAAGATGTCTCTGGCTCTACCAGTGTCTATGAACCATATAAGCTCTACTATGACGAGACCCAGGTACTTATCTCAACAATACGAAATCACCGGCATTATTGATGTAAAGTTTCTTTTTCATTTTCTTAATAGTCATTTTATAAATCCGTCCACCCGCTCAAGAACGGAACTTTCGCAGTGGTATCGGCCTCACTTGATACTGACTCTTCGCCATACATCGGAGTCCCCTCAAAGATTTACGCTACGTCCAAGGACAAGAGCAAGTATCCGCTCGCGGGCGTTCGTGTAACGGTCAAGGACATCTACTTCAGTACGTATTCCGCTATCCTTGTTATCAGCGTAGATAGAAACTAATGATCGGGTCGCAGTCAAGGGTATTATTGCTTCCTGCGGAAATCGCGCCTTCTATCAGACATATGGTATCCAAAACGTTACCGGGCCTGCTGTCCAAAGACTCATCGACCAAGGCGCCAACATTGTTGGTACGACCAAGACGGTGCAGTTTGCAAATGGTGACAGGGCCACGGCCGATTGGGTTGACTATCACGCTTCGTTCGTTCTTCGTGGAGACGGGTACCGTGAGCCCTCCGGTTCGTCCACAGGCGGCGGTTCGAGCACGAGCGCTCATGACTGGTTGGATGTCGGTATCGGCTCAGACACTGGCGGATCCATCCGTGGCCCGTCTGGTGCTAACGGAATCTATGGTATCCGTCCGTCTGTAGGCGCTATCGACCTTGACCATGTCATGCCACTCAGTGACATATTGGATACTGGGGGATACGTACGCACTGGTGTCCTATTCTCAGTAGTGATTTTGACCATCGTCTTTTGATAGATGACCCGTGATCCGAAGCTCTTCCAAACCTTCGGGAAGTCCTGGTATGGGGAAAACACTATGTTTAAGTCCTACCCATCCTTCCCGAAGACTTTGCTTCTTGCTCCGAGCTTCGAAAGTGTTTCGGAACCAGCCATGGAAGTGTACAATAGCTTCTTCACGAAGCTCCAGGATTTCCTGGGTGCAACTATCGCCAACTATAGCATTGCCGATAATTGGAACCAGACGAGTGGCATCTCCACGCCCGTCGCCACTTATCTGAACGCGGTGAGTTGCGGTGGATTCACGTCGACTTACGACTCATGGCCTCACGCTTCGTTCCATTCAACGACAGACATACCCGACCCTCATTGCTTTCCATCAGTGGTCTGTGCTTGGCAGCAAACTCTTCAAGGACTACGCTGCTGTTAATGGCGGCCGTAATCCGCATATTAACCCGGCTGTCCTGAGCAGGTGGAACTATGGTATTTCGCGTGGTGAGGATGGCTACAACGAAGAGATGGTTCACCAGAAGACGTTCGAAAACTGGACAATGAACAACTTCCTACTCGAGGATGCGAAGAGTTGCTCTCAGAGCATTTACCTATACCCGTGAGTCTGATTTTTGTATTATATTTCTAAGGCTTAGGTTATAACACGTTTCTTTCAAGGCAAAGCGCGGGATCCTATAGCTCTCGTGAGACGTACTTCAATGTATCCTCTCCACCGTTTGGCTTCTCTGATGGACGTGTCGCCGTCCACGCCCGTTCACCGGACGCTGTTGTTCCCAGTACGTATTACGCACCCTACGCCCTTCTGCTCTTACTAACCTCTGTCATTCAGTTGGGCAAATTTCGTACAATTCGACGATCTCAGGCATACAGGAGGTGTTGCCAGTCACTGTGTCTTTGGTTGCACGCCGCGGCTGTGACTTTATGCTTATGGACCTCATTAGCGCTCTCGCGGATAAGGGCATTGTGCAAACCGTCAAGACTGGTCGTACCGCGTATTAATGAGAATGTCCACGAGGCTTTAAAAATATTTGACTTCTTGGACTTTACTTTAGTATTGTTACATGTCTAAGCATATGTAGAGTTCTATGATGGACTGTTAGATGACAAAATGTAATGAATGTGTTGACGATACGAGAACGCTTAACGCCCCTTGCCAGCAACGTTAGGTTTGAGCTGCTCTCATGTCCACCACTCCAGAATCAAACATACTGTACTATGATAGCAAAATAATATTAACTACATTATAATTTACCCCGGATATTCTATTACAAGTCAGGCAATTCACGTTGAATAAGTCGTGACCAAGTACTTTCCTTCCACCATCCTTCTAAAGCGTCAATCTCTTCCCATACGTTGTCTTCGTCGATATTGTAGATCTCGTATTTGCAGAAACCGAGCACTCTACCCTCCCTTCGAGCGAGGTCAAGGGCTGCTTTATTTTCCCCGCTACGTAGGTATGTTAGTTTAGGGAATGAAATAAAGGGCAATATGGCTTGCTCATGACGCACTGGAGCAATTCTAAGAGCTCGTGCCGATCTGGGAAGAATAGACGAGGCTCGAGAACGGCGAGGATTGCTAGTGCAGCCCGAAAAAGAAACGAGTCGCCCTCGAGAACCAACACGTCCCATATTCGGGCGCAGGCCTCTAGGGGCAGATGGTTGAGGAAAAGAGGCATTAGCCATCCCGGAAGATAGGCTGAAGGAGAAACTTGGTGTTGTTTGAAGTTGAAGTAAACTGGAAGTATGTTAGTGTGTATAGATTTGAGAACAAATCAGCATAATCAAACTTTTTGGCATGTAGTCCGCTAATAGGGTGTCGAATATACTGAGAACTCCCCATAAGCACTTTAGCATATAGTCAAGACAAATAGGTCAATATTACCGATAATATGCTTCAACCTAGTAACTCTTAGCTGAGCACGATCATTCAGACAATAATAACTCACGTCCTCCTTAGCCGCTAAACCTCCGTAAAAACTGCGCATACAATGCCTCTCTAGCATATTGCTCATGGATACGAACGCGTTTGCTGGTTGCATATTTAGTAAAAACATGGCTGCAATCTTGCTTGCACCCAACACATATCCCAGCCCCTCGTCGGAACGGGATACAACCCAAGCACACAACATATCTTTCAGATCCTGATACAACGGGCCTACGTTAGGAGTGAAAATATGCAGCATCGGTAGCGTTGTACGAATGTCTTCGTCGATGAGGTTAAGCGTAGTCGTCGGGAATGTTCCAGCTGAGAGTGCGCGAAGTGCGCGAGCGAGACACATTCGGTATGTATCTGAGGGGATCGGGAGCTGATAATTAGTGCATTGATCCAGTATTGCAAGATGTTGATATCTACCTTTGCCTAGAGCAAGGGCATTTCCCACTGTCTTTTCCCAAACCAAACCTCTGAGTTTAGGTGGCACACCGTTCCACCACATTTTTCGTAGCTTCGCGTCTCGAACGGCAGACTTCCAGTCTGGCAAAATCTGTTGCTCCCAAATAGTCATCGATTCCTCCACCATTCGTTCTCGCGCAAGACGACGCTCCTGCCTAATCTTTTTTTTATGTTCCTCTAAAGAATATGAATCAATACTAACTTTATGATGTGTGAATGTAGACACTCACCAGCAACCCGACTCTGTTTCATCATGGCCTCCCAATCTGACAAATGCTTCCGGTCCTCCGGCTTGGGTTTTGGTGGCAAATATGCAGGACGAGTTTTCGAGATGACCTGTTCGAGTGCGCTTGGACCTGTGGACTTCGAAGAGCGGTGTGTAGGCGTTTTGGGTTCTGTTAGAGGGAGCGGAAGCGAAGAGGAAGGGGCAATGGTCGGCTTAGAGGACGACGATGAAGCTTCAATTGGAAGTCCAGAACGTAAAGCATTTGGTGAGTGAGGAGGTGGATGTTCTAGTTCAGAGGGCGCGGGGAGTGAATCAGAGGTGATGGTGACTTGCTGTGCCGACGGTTTCGACAAGTCAATCACTACTGATGGGAAGGCATGGTGTCCAGAGCTCGCAGGTGGACTGGGACGGAAGGACAAGGACTGGGGAGATATTGCATCTACATGCGTGTTACTTGTCCGAGATTCTGGAGATGGAGGAAGAGCTATTGAAGTTGGATTATCTGGCGAGCCATGTAATGGGGGTGCGTATATGTCAATAGTTGAGACAGAAGCATCTGGATCCTCAAGCGACGGCTCTATTTGTATGTCCTCAAATTCCACCTCTCCATCACCTGCATCCCAAGAGTGTCCATTCTGTGCATTTCTAGCAAGCTCCTTGCGAATGAAATCCGAAGTGAATTCGGCCTGCGTTTCGTCGTCGCCACCGTCCGAGAACGCATCGTCCACCGAGAAAGAGTTGGACTTATGGAGAGATCGACCGTTGCCAGTGATAGTATCTAAGCTGATGTCTTCAAAGGAGGACTTGCGGTCGTCCATGTCGAGATTCAACAATGCGCATGAGGGTGTGAGGTTGAAGTAGACGTGTCGGCGGTCGCGGGCAGCACTGGGAAACTGTGCACTGCGCCTCCGAGTCCGGTTGCCTTCCAACTCCGACGACGCCTAAATTGACCAGCGCGTCCGCGACGCGACGCGTTCAGCTTCCTCCTCCTCCTTACTGCCATCTGCCTAGGCACGTTCTTCAACAGGCACGCTAACACCGCTTTCAATAGGAATGATAGCAGAAATCCTGCTTGTTCTTGCTGGTCACTCGTCTTCTCTTTTTGTTAAGGATTACAAGTTACACCCAGACTTCATCCCTCTGTTGCACCCAGGCGAGCGCCAATGCCTCGAATCTCTTGGACTGCTGGCCTTTCGTTATCGCAATATTCGAGCAGCTTCGAAGAGATTGTCTCAGTCGTCCTCGCGATATCTGTGCGCCTTCTGCGCCAAGCTGAATGATATACTCAAGGAGGAGTACGAGTCGCTTATAGTTGAAACGGAGGCAAAAATCCTTAGCAAAGATCATGATTATGTTGGGCAAGGTTCTTTCGTTCCGCTCAGTGCAATTCGGGCGACGTTCTCTGAATGGAGCAGCCCTCTTGCAGCGTTAGAGACCTTGATGAATGGCCTTGAAGAAGAAGTACTGTGGCCGGCTGGCCGGCTCATTGATCTGCTGCTATCCCGCGCAGAAACGGGAGTATATCGAGTTTCACACTTGATGTCAAGACTTGCTGAAGCCGTTCAACGAATATGGCGCGCTCAACTCTCAGCGTTTGTTGTTCACGGGGCTTTATCCACCAAAGAACCTCTTGCATCAGACAAATATGTACTGGATTCAGAACAGATTCCCAAATGTGTCTCGAGCTCCTCGAAAGAATCCATCGAATACATTGGCAGGGCGATAGGGACGGTTAAGATGATCAAGTGGCAAAAACAAATCCCGAGTGTCCTGTCGCTCGCGCATGCGAGACTTCTGGACTCTGTCCTTCCACAAGACCAACATGCCTTCGATCAAGTTATTGCTCAAATACGAGCTGATATTAGCGAATGGCTATGGGCGAACGTACTGACAATATCTGATGTAGAAGATGCTGTTGACTCATTGTAAGCGATTCTTCGCATCTGTGGCCCGTATTCTGACCACCGACTTTGTTTAGAGCGAATTATTTCCTTCTACAAAATGGCGAATTCTGCTTGTCTCTGATAAGGGAAATCGAGCGACTAAAACACTCTAGGCTCACATCTCGATCTGGCCCCAACGTAGCGATTCGTGAGCAAGATTTACATCTTGCTATGCTGCGAGCATCACTAGGCACTTCTGCTCAACACGATCCGAACCTATCCCGACTTCGCTTCCACCTACCGTCAGGACCTGTTCGACCCCTCCTGCCATCATTAACCGAACATACGAGCAAATCAGTTGCCCGATCTTTTTTTGAACAGACGCGATTCGATGACATCTTGCTAGGCACGACATTGAGAATGACTTACGAAATCGCATGGCCCCTCGACCTTTTCCTTCAGTCCTCAGACCTATCAACTTACGCAGATCTCTTCGCCTTCCTATCTTCTCTCCGGCACATCCATACTAGAATCCATTCTTGTTGGACTTCGCTATCAAACGCGCAGCGTGCCCGTCGTCGATGGACAGGACACGATGAGGGAGGAACAGCGGACTCGGAGGCACGAAAGGAGCTTCTTCGTTGTGGTTGGGGCGTTGTCAGGTTGATGGACTGGTTTATGGATGTGCTCTTGGGTTACATGATGATTGACGTTGTGGAAAGCGAATTCCAGAAGATCAAGCGACTACTGCGTCCTCAAGAGGGTTTGGGTACAAGCCGAAGTAATGGAACTGTTAGATCATCGAATTCAATCAAGCTGCCCCAGTCTTCGTCCCTGCGAACACTACCCTCTTTGGCATCTAAGGATACTATGTATTCAAATGCGCAACAATATCTCGACTTCACGACGCTACGTGGCTTGCATGCTAAATTCTTGCAGAACCTGCTGTCTGGCAGCCTACTTACAAACCCGACGCTCACCTCCAGTATCCGAGCCATCTTAGAAGTAATTGAGCGATTTGCTGGGTTAGTGGAGAGATGGGGAGGTGACGTACTTCCTGCGCTTCTCTTCGAAGGCAGCATTGGCGGGGACGTCTCAGTGGGAGATATGGTAAAGGATAGATGGGAGATTGTGAAGGATATAGACAAGGTTTGTCGAAGAATTCCCTTTCTAAAATATTAGATACTAAAGAGTAAAATCGACAGACTCTCAAGGGCCATCTGGAGGTATTCTACGAAAATCTATCATCATCGACGACTCAGGCCTCCAACGTCAGTGACGGATCTAAATCGGTGCTGTTGAATACCACAAACATTTCGGGTTCTCTACACAACTCCTTGAAGGCCAGAGCAAGATCGGAAAAGGCTGGCGAGACACGCAGACATGTGGAGAGACTACTTCTTCGGTTGGACTTCAACAGAATGTTTTCCAAACGCGCGATGGGTGAAGCCCTTCCTGCTGTTGAAAGTACTGATATCTTGAAGGAAGGCGGCTTAGCGTAACCGTCTGACTTTGTTCCGTTGTATACCTCGGAGTAACCCACTCTTATAAATTATACCCAGACTGTTTACCCGGTCCTATCATACATAGCGATTTTGAGAAATATTATTACACTGAGCTCAGCCGGATTGAAGTGATAACTTGAATCGGTCAGGTCAGCGACTTGGATGGGGTGAATCGCAAATCATATGCAAATGTCTTTCGTATCTCTCTACATTGAGCAATTATGTCTGAGCAAGGCGGCAGTTCAAGGTCAGTGAAGTGAGAAGGTCAATTAAGCGAAAATTTTAGGCATTGACTTATTTCGTCATTCTTGATAATCGTGGTATCGATTATAATTCTCCATCTAGCGCCGCCGTGATACACATGAGCCCAGTTCTTCGACGGTTGGCCCAAACCGCACGCCATCTCTCCTACCAGCATACACCCACCATGTCCCGTCGTAACGTTTTCTCTTCATCGTTGCTACCACATTGCTCACATTTGACTCAACAGAATACACCCCACGCATTGTTGGCGCTGCCAACACCCTCGGTGCGTATCTGCACTGGTCTTTGTCCCACAATAAAGACCAACAGACTCTCCACAGAACACCGCGTTTACATCCAGCAGAATGGCAGCGTCGTCTCGCCGTTCCACGACATCCCTCTCTTCGCTGACCAAAGCCGGGGCATCCTGAACATGGTTGTCGAGGTCCCCCGCTGGACGAATGCGAAGATGGAGATATCGAAGGAAGAGCCCTTCAATCCCATCAAGCAGGACATCAAGCGTGGCAAGTTGCGTTTCGTCCGGAACTGCTTCCCTCACCACGGATACATCTGGAACTATGGCGCGTTCCCTCAGGTATGTGGTTCACGCATCGCACGGGTGGGGATAAAGCTCATGTCTGTGGCAGACATGGGAGGACCCGAATCAGATGCACCCGGAAACGAAGGCAAGGGGTGACAATGACCCGCTCGACGTTTGCGAGATCGGAGAGCAGGTTGGATTCGTTGGGCAGGTCAAGCAGGTCAAGGTTCTCGGCATAATGGCACTTCTTGACGAGGGCGAGACCGACTGGAAGGTCATCGTTGTTGATGTGACTGATCCCCTCGCGTCCAAGCTCAATGATATTGAGGATGTCGAGAGGCACCTTCCTGGACTCATCCGTGCTACTAATGAGTGGTTCAGGTGTGTTGCGCATTGATAGTAATATATTATAGTCGAACTGAATCCCTTTCTTCAGGATTTACAAGATCCCGGATGGCAAGCCCGAGAACGCGTTCGCCTTCTCTGGTGAGGCGAAAAACAAGAAGTACGCAACGGAAATTGTCCATGAGTGCCACGAAGCATGGCGCCGACTTATTAGCGGCGAGAGCCCAGCAGGCGAGATTTCTCTGTTCGTCTTTCGATAAGATTAGGAAGAACGTTCTCTTATCGTATGTATAGTGCAAACATCACAGTCGATGGGTCGCCAAATCAGATTAGGATGAACGATCAAGTCTATACCAACTTGCCCGCAGAGAGGCGTGAACCTCCTGCTCCCATTGATCCTTCAAGTAAGCCGTCACAGAATCTAATGCCGCGTCATAAGCAGTGATAATTAACACTATATCTTACTCTCAATAGTCAACAAATGGTTCCATATCTCGTCTGCTCAGGTCTGAAAAGCATGGCGAAGGTGTGAGTAGTCACGAAAATAGAATAAATTTGATTTGTGTAGGAACAGCTCTGGACTGTGGATGACGGTACTTTTGATAAATTGACAATGCGGTGTCGCTATACTGGACGTGGTATCGAACATGTATGACTGCTTATATTGATACAAAAAAATAGAGTGAGATCGCTCAGGCTCTTATCTTATCCGCCAGGGCGTCTGGCTGGGCGGGGGGATAACGACAATACTTGTCCGATATGAAGGTGATTGTCCAAGTACCTGGAGAGTCATGCCAATCAATGAGCCCGAAGACAAGCAAGCATAGCTATTTGAATAAAGCGTACCTTCTAATGCAGAATATATTGAATATTCGTGCGTCATAACGCCCGAAACAGTGTGCGTCTCAAGTACCTTTCCCGGCTTGGCTCCTTTACGTGCTGGACGTTCCGAGCGTTGATATGTGAACGTGAAAGGTGGCTCGCCAATCAAAGTGAATACGATCTGGGCTTGACTGCCTTCGTGAATGTCCTCGAAGTACTCTTTGCCCTGTGCAACTTGTGCAGATGGAAGAGCGTGCACTTGGAAATTGATGTTATCAACAGCTGTCTTGCATTGCTTGTGTTGGTGTGAGATGGATGTGATAGAGAACTCCCCTGGGTGCTGCTGTACGAGCGCGAATGGGGAGTGTTTCGCTACTTGTTCGTGTTGTTTCCGGTTCATCTTGTATCTGTTGGCAAACATTAAACTCGACTGAATCAATTTGGATCGCAACATACCCAATCGTCCAAGGCGGAATGCCTTCCAGTTGGAACTGTGTAACCTCGCCAACACAGAAGTGCTCTCGACGATCGAATGGTACGATGGCCGCCGACTCGGCAACATCAACCCAGATGAATGAGTTGAGCGGATCAGCCGAAGCAGGATCGCATGAAGATGCATCTCGAACTGACTCGATGGTCACCAGATGTGGACCAATGGAGGTGAACATGTAGTTAGGTAGGTTAACTCTCCACTGTGTATCCCAAATTTCGACAGTCTGGCGATGTACCTCACTTGCTGCGAGGCTCTTTACGGAGAGTTCCAAATGGAAAGGTGGTTTCCCTTCCAGGATAACCATATCGTCCATTGAGAAGCCGTCTCCCGGAGTGAAGGTATCCCGTAGGCAGTGTGTCAAACGTGCGTTCCTCTTAAACTGCGCCGAAGGACGTCCAAGGACTTCTTGCTCGAAGAGTAAACGGTCACGGCGAGGGATAACATGGTGCTTGTTCTGAGCCAGCGGGTAATTGGCATCGCCCACTTGTTTCACTTCATAATAGATACGGCCTGTTTGAGATGTGAGGAGCTGAATACGTATTCGAGGTTGAATACTGCTGATGATAGGTTGATCCAGAATCCTCGTGCCACCGGTCTCGCTATTGCGTGCGACGTTGTACATCAACTGGAATGGTGCCCGTCCTTCAAGAAAGATTAGACCTCTGAAGAGTATAGACATATTTGACTATTTACCATTAACTTCTAGATCCACATAATCCTCCTTGCCCTCACAGACAGGGGTACGAAGTAACGAGCCATTAGTCTTTTCCAGTTGAACTTTGGCATCTGTAACAAGTTTGACAACTGGACGTGGTATCCATGTAACCTTGTACGTCGCGGTACTATCGTGGACTTCACCTGGACACTGCGAGTCAGAAACCTTTTGAAAACTGTTAGCATGATGTGTATATCTTGAAGCATAGATTTTCTGACCCCAGTTATGCGGTAAACACCATCTTCACGAACAGAGAGGAAATCATTGGGTGAGTGCACAATCGTCGAGCGCTCTGGGCCAGGAGGATCAATCTTCTGGTACTTGACCCGCCAAGGCTGCGTTCATAGTTAGTAACAATGAATTGTGCGCCTACATTAAAATATACTTACCCCTTCACCCGTTAACCGCAAAGGTATACGGGCTTCACCGCCTTCAAGAACACTAATATCCCGTTTGCCGTCCTGGGTGTAGAATCGAGCAGTTGGCTACACAGATGACAAGTGAATGGCTTTTCCCTCCTGGAGTACGGTTTTACGTACCTTGACACGGCGAACATTTACAGACATGCCAGGCACGGCCAGATCTTTTTTACAACCATACGAATCCTCGATGCTCACAAGGTCAATCTGGAAGGTGCCGCCTTCTTCATCAATAATGCGAGGGATTGGCACTTTGACCTTTTCTCTCTTCTGCTTCAGATCCTTCAGATGAAGCGTCTCAGAACCCCTCGGTCCTACGACTTGCATTTCCAAATTCCATGGCCCGTCACCCTAGAATAAGTGACAATCGTCTTAGATGGCTCAACGTAATTAGCTCCGTTTCACTTACCCGCATCTCCACTTCAACCTCGACGACGTTGCCAGAACAGCTATTAACACTGCGCTTGCTCCCAACACCAGTGGCACTAGTGAAAACGAAGTTGGCAGAAGCTAACGGATGGACGATCTGGTTTATGCTAGGCCCGTCTAGTTTTACCCTCTTGTAGTTAGCGTCGCTCAAGGCAACAAAGGTGTATGTGTAGTTGCCGCTGCTTTCCGGCTGGAGAACAATTTCCCCCCGAGAACCTTGGAAGGACCGGTGCATCTCTTTCATAAGTTCTTTATTTCGCTTCTGCTGGTAGAAGACCTGGAACGGTGGACGTCCGTGCAAGACTAAGAATGCTGATACCCCGGTATCTCCGGAGCTGCAACAAAATATCAAACATCAATTGACTATTTTCGTAAGTCATGATTGTCACTGCTTACCACTCGTGAATCCGCTTCCACTCTATGTCAGCAGTTGGGTAAGGTTGTTCCACGACTTTGCACGTTTCTGGGCTGAGTACATCACCCATGCAATAACGACCACTGACATCCAGAATCGTATACTCGCCAGGAGCTCCGGCATTCACTGTCAATGATGTCCTCCCAGCCGGCGTTGTGAGCTTTTTCTTCCAGGTTTTCGCAGCCTTTCCATCAGCCTGCGCTCCTTGTGATGGTTTATATTCTATAGTCACATCCCACGGCCCATCCTGTGCGTCGGAATCTCTTGCAGAAACATCCAACGGCGCATCAGAGCCAATCAGTAAGTTCGCAGGATTGCCTGGGCCACAGTCTTTGAACGACATGGCTGCACGACGTAACACGGACAGAGAACGCGAGTTTTCGTTTGTTAGCTTCGCGACTGCATCAGCTTGTTCGCTCTTTCGAGAGATTTGACTGAGTGTTAGTACATGAACATTGCCTTGACTATCCGACAGGGAGTCCAAGATATAAATATGTGAGCCAGGTGTGTTAAGAGGCATGTCCAAAGGAACACGAAGCTCTTCTGCTTGTCCCAGTTTCTGCAATAAATGATGAATAAATGCAATAAGGGAGACTATTCCTCAGTCTTACATCCGGGGAGCCTTCGATTCGGTCTACGGAAAAGTGCTCTCGACGTCCATTAATCTCCCTGTGCCACTTGAGGGTAAGGGGAGGGACACCATAGACTTTGACGCCTAATTCTTCTTTTGAACCCATACAGCGGACACTGTCGCCACTTGAAATCTTGTCGGGGACGAAAGACATCCTTGGGCAGGGTACGACGGATATTTCATTGGGGTAGATTCGAGCTGTATCCGATGTTGCTGAGTCCTGAACACGCACGAGACGAACGACGCCAGGTTTCGTGACTTTCAGATGAACATAAGACTGCGTTTTCTCGAGCTTATTGGAGGCAGACGGGTAGCCCAGCAATCGTTGCCCGCTGGTCTTCGCAATCTCTTCATCTTCGTCCTCCGCATCCCAATCCTCCTCATTGATGTCAGAAATATCGTTAGCCGCGCTTTTAGTTAGTTGTAGCTGCTTTTGAAGGTGCTCCTCTATCTGACGAAGCTCCTTTGTGCCGATGTCAACAGTGTCAACTTTTTGAGAGTTCGGATGCGAGATGGTATAGCGTATATGGGACGGCTTGGTATTGTTGAGCAAAATAGGGATTAAAACTGAATTGGTGGGTGGACCTAGACAGAAGGACTGTCCTGCGGGATTTAATTTTGCGGTACTAGATGGGAGGTTAGCTATCCATGTAGACCTTAATTGCATCTAACGTACCTTATAGGTGACATGCGAACGGTGTGCTCTCCTTTCAAATGCTCATCTCCCACAAATAGATCACGCAAGCTAACCATTCGGCCAGACGTCGAAAGCTCTCTTCGATCTGTAGTAAGAGAAATATTAATGAGTAGTTCTCAAAAAAAAATCCAGGGTGCTAGACGAAAGACATACAGAAGTCTCGCGCGGTCGAAGACAATGAATAAGAGGAAACTCCAATCTGCTCGGGACACATAAGTCAAACCCGTACAATAAATCGGAAAATTAATGAGACAGAGCTCACCCTAACAGATCCAAAAAGTATTCCGTCGACCATGCACAAGCTAAATATCTGTAATAACACGGCCACAACTGCGTAATTCAATCTCGGTATTCGCAAGCGCTTGAGCACAAGGCAGTATGCAACGTCGACCGCGATCCATTTCAATGTCAAGTTCGTAGTGAGGTCAGGGGAAACGAGGCTATACAGCCAGTCAAACACTTTGATGGCCTATACTCGTAGATATAGCTCACACCTCGAATGGTAAGACAAAGGAAGGCGGACTGACCTGACAAAGGAGCCAAAGACTAACAACGTATAAACGCTGCGAAGGTACATCAATGAATGTTTCGGGTATTAAAGGCCCCTTTTGTTGAACATTTGTTGGCTCAATGGACTTGCTGTTCGGTGCCTGCCCACTGGCAGACATTACTGCACCAGCTACCGTAAAGCTATGACGTTTGAGAAACGGACGATGAACCAGACTTATCAAATAATTCCTCACAGTTTTGGCGAGCCAGAGTACCGCGAGATAAAAGAGTATACCGTGAAGTTCGTCGGGAGGAGCTTGTTATTTCAGAGTTCGCGTTTTGGTATGGTCGTGGAAATACAAAAACAGCGAAAACGCGCACCGCGAGCACTGTCACTGACACGGACACTGACACTGGCACGTGCCTTCAAGTTCATCATGATCTCACTGAATTGGAAGATTTAGAAACCCTTTTCAAAAAAGTAAATAATACAGGAGTCAAAACTATCTATACATCGTATGCGCCTTCAAGAGAAATACCACAAGAGCACGTACAGACCCACCAAACCTAGTAGAACTTTCGTCTGAGGCGTTAAGTTGACAACACCATCCGTCACAGGTACCGAGTTCGATGAGTTGCCTCCCAAAGTCTGGCCCTTTCCAGCGAAAGCTGTCGACGACCCACCAGAGTGGTTTTTGAGCGCAAGTTCAAGCCCACTATATAATACTGATTAGCAGCTTCGTCCGATTTGCAGCACATTTCAATTCAGCCATACGCTTTATTAGCTCCTCGAACTTGATCCACTTTCGTGCTTCCCTTCAGAAATATGAATGTAGGCCTGAGTTGCAAGTGCCGCGTTAATAGACCGAAGATAAGTTCCTATGCCCTTGCTTACATAGCTGACACGCTGTAACGCGCTGCCACATCTTTTGCTGCATCAACGTCAACCTTAATGAAATTCACATTCGTATATTGTTTTGATAGTCTTTCGAACCTGATTTCATAGGTCAAAGAAACGCTCAGAATCAGTGAACTATATGCATACGTACTCTGGAGCTATCGCATGGCATGGGCCGCACCTAATCAAGAGGAAGCTCAATCTATCCCCAACTTGCTCAGAAGCCAGCTCTAAACCGACCATGTTGCGTGAAAATCAATGACCTATTCGAAAGTTTATCTTGACAAGTTATACGAGTCGATGACAACTCCGTAGCATACCGATAGCTTACTATTAGATCCAAAGAGTATGCGATCCAGCTGAGCTGTCGATGTAACGTGGGTAATGGACATGTTGGTAAGTGGCGAATGGAAGATGTGCCCGGAAGCTCAAGTGAAGTACTCCCTCCTTCAACTTGAAGTTCCCAGGGGCTCTCTACGGTCGCCTAATCCGGCGGTAGTACTAGCTTAAATAAATAATACTACTACTACTAGTAGTTACCTTAAATGTGTTTTGCGTAAACAATAAACATGATCATGAACTAGATAACGGGCCGAGCTGCGCCGGCAGGTCCCTTACTCCACCTTTCGGTGCCAAAAAACATTCCCTTACTCCCCTGGGAGTATTCCCTTACTCCCCTGGGAGTATGGGCACTCCCCGAGCACAATTGCGTGAGAACTTCCAACTTTTACCTGTGCGAAAGTTGCCTGTCAATTGTGCGAAAGTTGCCTGTCAATTGTGCGAAAGTTGACACCGTGCGAATTTCGCTGGCGCTGACTGGCTCGTCTGTTCCTGTATTATACTGACGTAATAACCAAACCAGCGTACTTAAAGTTTCTGCCATTTGTGTGAAAGTGAGTCAATTCTCTTCATTCATTCACTTCTATTCTATTAATAACATTTCCGTTCTAACTAATTTATTACCCTCGTACTAAGCTTTCGCAAATGACCGTTTGTTCCATTCCCGTTTCCCTTGCGTGTCTAAATAACATACATACATACATACATACATAATTCCATTCCTTCCAGTACTCTATCTGTTCCTTAAATGTCCGTAATATATTACAATCAATTTAAACATGAGGTGGGCCCTGTTCCATCGCTCGCACTCGCGTTAGACTGGTCAATTCATACACGATCGCGTCCCTCTTCTTCGCTCTTTTGTCAGTCTTACAATATATACCGCTTCGACCTCCCTCTCCTTTCCTATCGGAATGTGACGGTATGAGTATCTTCCCAGCTTCCGCGCCCCATACTACCAATGCCTGATCTTCTTTCAAGCTCGGGGAACACAAGTCGAGACTGCTCAATGGAACATATTCATCTCGCACTTGGTTGCTGTCCTTCGGTCGGTATGAAACACGGATTTCACATGTCGCTGTTCGTACGTCTGTTGCTGGCGTCGTCCACGCTATTCTGCCATCCGCATTGCGAGGGGTTTTGCATCCCATTCTAAACCTGAGGAAAACGAAATGAGTCTTTACAACTGTGTTAAAAAGTTCCCGTAACACGAATGTGCTGCGATTTTCCTCATGGTTTATCATGCAAGGGCAGAGCCCCCGCTCAACCTCTTGCTCTGCTCCTTTCCTCACCATATCCTTTCGTTTCAATCCAATCGTTCTTCTCGTCACTCCCAACCGTCGTTTATAGCGAGAAATTATCCCTTTCACATTTCCTGGCATACTCCCATCCAGTCGTCGCAGAGTCAACCTGCTGATTCAATGAGCATTGCAGAATATTTCTGTTCCTTTACTCACATTGAGATAACTTCCTTCGCTTCCAATGAAATAGGCCCTTGAGTTCCGCTGACCGACACAAACGCTTTCCCGTTCTCATTCGTTCCCACAAAGTCTCCAAAGCATTTGTACTGTTTATGCGTCACGAACACATCGTGCCCACTCCTCGGCATACGATCGATGTATCGCTCGCTTCCTACCTTCTCTGTATCATGTCGGAAGTACGCTGCGAATTTCTCCTTCACTTCTTCCCACTGGTTGTAGTGTGTGTTGTCCAGTCGAAGCCACGAATCGCTATCGGTCTCTCCCAAAATCAGCACAATTATCTTCGGCGATTGTCAGTTTCTTACGTTGCAAGTAAGTCCGTACCCTGCCATTGTACTGTCTCCTGTCGACCCGTCGCTTTCACGCTTCCATCCTCGCGTCGCGTTTCCAGCTCGTGCGTGTCCCGTTCCTCTGCCGTATACCTCGCTCGTTCCTTTCTCATCTCCACATGGAACTGCTTCCCGTTCCCGTGCACCTCCACAATCTTGGCGAACCGGTCTTCTGGAATGACATACACAATCTTTCCTAGCGCTGGATGCTTTCTGCCCGGCATTTCTGCTCCCATATTCACACTGCTCAGCGTCGGCATACTTCTATGCCTGTATTCCCCCTCTTCTCGCACAACGAATGCTTGTAGCACACTCCACTGAAGTGAAACGTGAGCATCGTCCCTCTGCACAGCTACTTAAAACGCACCTGTTGCTTGCTGCTGAAGTCAACCAATGTTACGTCCGCTCCACCGATATCTACGACGATTCCTCGACGTCCTATGTCCTTTCCTATACGTACTTGAACATGATCTCCCTGCCGAAACAGCCGGCGCACTTCGTCCATATTCACATCGTACACTGTCTCCCCTGAATCCGTCTTCCCTGCCACTTTGATGCGCACGACGTCTTCCTTCATTGACATAACCCGTCCTTCCGTTCCACGCAGGGTTCCTTTCGTCACTGATACCTCATCTCCCGTACGAAGCAAATCGCGATTCGTTTCGCGAAGTGTGTCAATTCCGGCTATCGTATACAGCTCCAGCTCCTTCGCCGTCGGTCTACAATGCTTTAGCAAATGCAGGCCCGTCACTTTCATGCTTCGTAACCCATTCGAAAGGTAATGTTGTTCATTATCTATCGTCCACGTCCCTCGCTCTTCCCCTGGCTGCATACGCTTCCCGTCAAATCCTCGCCATCGTCCTGTCATATCCGGCGAGAACAACACCTGCGGGGCTCGTTCGTTTGTCCTCGTGCCTCTTCCTCGCTTTCCCGTCCTTTGCCATAATCGAGGGACTACGTCGACCTCGACTACATCAGAATCCTCTTCCGCACGACGTACTCGCACTATGTCTCCCGTGAATGTCCCCCGCGTACATTTCGCCCAACAGCCCGCTTCAAATCGTACCAGCGTATCCCTGTTTCCGTTCAAAGCCTGTCGTATAACTTCACAGTCCTCTTCACTAACACGATCGATACGTCTATGCACATAAGCCGTCTCCACACATGTTGTGCACAGTCTCACAATCGTGACCGGATCTATTGCTTTCGGGCACTGCACGTACACTCGACCCTTACACCACGATACGGCAACAGCGTTCAAACCCTCAGGTAATAACTCATTCATGCGCTCGGCCGTGCCGCACTCTTTTCCGACCTGTCATTCGTCACTCAGTTATCCAATCAGCAGTGCATGATGGACCTCACATACGCGAACGGGTACCATCCAGTATGCTACCTTATCCATTTCGTCGTCCATGCGGACTTCTCTTGTTCGCTGCCTCTCATATAACGCCGCTATTTGTCGTGCTTCTTCCTCATTCACCGTCTGTAGAGTGCGACCGGAGTACAGCTCATCATGCTCTACAGGTCGCAGGCCATCTTGTTCCTCGTCTTGCACAATGAATCCATCTGAAAGACAAGAATCAGTTCCCTCCTCTAACAGACAACTTTTATCGATGTTCTGACCTTCCTCCTCGTCCCCATTCTCGTCCTCCTCTTCGTCCTCATACACTTCTGCTTCCAAATCGAAAAATCTCCTCACTTTCTGGAGCGCAGTCAGTTCCGCACTCATTCTGTGAACTACCAGCGCCTCAGCACGCTATACTGCATCCTTAGAACTATTCTCTTACTGTACTTTCTCTTTAATATGCTCGTTAAACGGAAAGAAAGAAACATTACGTCATTCAAGTGCGGATGCAAAAAACCGACTTTCACTCCGTGGAAGTTCGCTACCAAATTAGGCTTCCATGCAGGGCTATCATCCCCGGCTTGTCTCACGCGTTCATTCTCGGGCAACGCCCCGACCACGGAACGCAGGCCCCATTTCGCTCTTTTTACTGTACGACCATCATCGTTGACAAAGAATGTTTCGCCGTCGTCGGGTCACTCAGGTCTTTACAGTTCCGTACAGAATGCTTTCAAACAATATTATAAGTTATACATGATTAAAAGATATTGCACGGGGGACAAATCATATATTCGACAATGATAGCTTTCTTGTCGCGTTGCGCCGGATGCCATGTTCCATGTCCGTTAACGCGTGCAAATCAATGATGCGAACGCAGAACTAAAATACCTATGGATAAAATGAGGCATGTTATACTGCCGTACGTCTGTATGAAGTCCGTCAGTACGCTTCATTTGCACTGGCACTTCCCACTGACCTTGTGAAAACAGTATCCCATTTGGCCTTCGTCACCCGGTCCAGGCGTTCCAGACGCTTGTCCTCTTGCCTTAGATACTCGCTGGGATGCTTCGTGAACAAAGTTGGTTCAAAATCTCGCAAGAGCCTGATTGTCTCCGCGCCGGAGCTCCGTGACAATGCAACGTAGACATTGAACGGTGTCAACCCTCCCGAAGGCGGCCATGCGATGTCCACAATGACATACTTAAGCGTTTGCCCTTGTGCACGGTAGTCTGTCAATGCGTACGCCAGCGTCATTGGAAGAGTCGTCCGGCTGACCCTCACCGAACGCCCGTTAACAGAAATGGTCATATCCTTGGTCATGGGTTTGATTGGCACTACACCTTCCGGCAAACCCGCTAACCTCGGTGCCTTCGTCCTATCCAACTTTACCAATATATACGCAGGTGGGTACTTCAAGTGAACAACGGATCCCTCGCTAACCGGTTCCCTCTCATCCAGTACTATTCCATGTACGACTCCTCGACTACCGTTCGCAATATCTAGCTCCGTCTCCACATTGAAAGTGACCATGACTTGTGCACCGATAGCAAACTCGCTTGTCGCCGGTAGAGGTGTGCGCTTCAGGCGTAGCACCGCCAGTTTCTCCTTCGCCGTAAGCTCTCTTCCGTTTATCAGGTCTTCAGCGGGACTAATGTACAACGTCGTCTTTGTGTCTTCACAATGCTCTCTGACTTTCGCCGAGTTATATAGCCTCCGTACCGAGTGCCGCGGTGTGATGAGGGTCGCGCTCTTCCATGGCTCCTGAGAAAAGTCCGTCGGCGGACACTCTGCTTTGTTCAGAATCACTCGCCGGAGGTATCGGAATTCGTTCGCTCCACAATTTCCATGCCGAACCCTTTGAAGCAGATTCCTCCACTCCTCGTCTACGACACGAACTTGCTTTCGCAGCTTTACGACGGTGTCAAATTGTTCGTATATCTCTCGCCCCTTAACCATCGCTTCAGAATTCGTCCTGGCTGCTCGACACCTCTCTATTGGCAAGAATAGCGCTTTGTGTACACCCCCTATCACGGGTGGGAATTGGTGCATGTCCCCAAGCAGGATCACATTCAGCCCTCCGAAGGGCTTAGTACTCGAGTGATCAGGAAGATGGGCACGTGCCCTCCCTATCCTTTGCGACAGCTGTGTCATCATTGTAAGAGGCACCATGGACACTTCGTCTATGATCAGGTATGAGCGGTTGTTCCAGAATTTGGCCAACTGCCTTTCCGTCCGTGGATTTCGTTTTCCCTCCTTACCCTCCCGCAAAGGTATTTTCGCCAGAGTGTGTAGCGTTCGGCCTCCAATCAAGGACGCAGCTATTCCAGTGTACGCGCCTTTAACCAGCTTCTCTTCCACACCTAACTGTTTGAACCTTTCAGTGATCGTCTGAATAACCTTTGACTTCCCAACTCCTCCTTCACCAGGAATATGCATGAGCAGTTGCTCTGGGTTCTTCCCATGCAGAGTCTGGTTCAGATGCCAGTCGACGATGTCATATGCCCGACGTTGTTCCGGGAAAAGACACGAGGGTTCAACCGCACTTAATTGCGTCTCCCCCACGCCCATGTTATCTGGTGGAATATATTGCACGGTCTCTTGCTCTCCGCCATCCATGGTCACAGTTCCCGCATCCACGTCTCCCTCAACAATCGCCTCAGGTTCCATCGCCGTCAAACTTGCCTGCAACGCGTGTTGCCATCTCTCTAGATTCATCAAGTCGTCCCCTGTCGCAACCCCTGCACGACTTCCACTCACTTCCCATTCCCCTTCCGTGTCTCGCAAGATATGACAGGTCTTCGCAGCAGCCAATGCCGCTTTCCCGTACACCTCCTCCCGACTATTCTGCTCCTCATCCAGAGCTTGCGCTAATTCCCTTTGCGCACGATCAGCTTCCTCGTCATCCATCTCATCGTCAGACTCATCATCTTGAACTGCCTCTACGATCTCATCGAACTCAGACCTAACCCTTCGGGTTTCAGCACGTTGCGCCCCATCCTCCGGCACAATCCGACGCTTTGCTGCTGACCTGCGGCACTCATAATGGTATTTGATCCCCGATACGATATGATGAATCCTTTTGGGCGCGCTTGCCATAAATGTATCATACGCCGACTCCCACGTTTCATCGTCTTGCTTCAGATCTGCCAGCTGCCGCCACGGCTTGCATATCGCAAGCATGCTGGCGAAAAAGAACTCGCGGCGGTCTGGGTCATCGTGTGATGGATAGAAAGCTCCCACTGTCTTGGGGATCGTATTGTGGCCGGGCGTACGCAAAACCCTCTGATGTGATTCGCATCTAGGATGCCCCTGCAAATAACGACAGCGCTGATTTGGACGCCTTCCACGTCGCCGCTTTGCTCCCATCCTTTCTACAAATTCTTCGTCCTCCGCGTCTCCCTGATCAGTTGGCTCCACGTCGTCACTTGCATCTTCTCCCGGCTGGTCATGTACATTATCCTCTTCCCCAGCTTCCTCTTCATCGACCTGGTGCGGCTGCTGCCTTTCCTCTCGCACCTTGATACGCTCTTCGTATGTATCAGCAACGAAGAAGATCAAAGGAAATGCAGCAAGTTCAGGGCCACGTTCCACGTAATCTTGTAACTGCGAAATCGGTACGTTCATCCCTTGTCTACCAAACGTAAGGTTGATATTCTGTATCATTAAGTCAATTAAACTTGATTGCTTTCATATCTCATGTCACGTTTACCTGTCCTGAGTCCTCTTCGTCCTCGTCGTCCTCCTCGCCACGGCTCACATGGTCTGCTTCCCCCTCTGGATGTCCTTGCACTGGGTCCAGTCCGGGCAAGGGCTCCTCCACTCTGCTTTCCGTCGCAGCTGCATCATCGACGTCCATGGGCCGCTCTTCGCCTATTTGCACTTCGCCGTCCTCCTCGTCTTGCCCTGCCGCATTGTCGTGCAACCTGGCATCCCGCCCTGTCGTCGTCTCGTCAACGTCCATACCATCATCTGCCACGCCCTGTTCCCGATCGTCGGCACTACGGAAATCACAATGAGTTGTTATACGACAGCAAGGTACTTGCGTACTTACTTTCTCCGTGTTCGCAGTTCCGGATACTTCTTTTTCAACTCACTTGCAACTGCAAACCAGTAAAACGGTACATAATTATGCGACTTGTACACATCTCCCCATCCCATGAGATACGACATCACCTGAGGAGCCGACATCTCTTGTTCGTAGTTTATGGCATTGGAGCAACGACTTAGAAGTTGGCGCCCTTGCTCTCTGACGTCCCAAACGTACTTGGGATCCTTGTGCCGTAAGTCATACATAACACCTCGTGCCACTAGCGCCGAATAATTGAAAGAGTTGTTCTGACTTTTCGTCCCATAGTTTGTAACATACCAGCCAAGATCCTTGGTGTCCCTACCGAAAATTACGAGTTTAACGTCCTTGTTGCATTTCAAGTCCAGGATCGTCTCCGTATTGAACGGGTTCACGTATTCGTAATGCCTTTCTGGACCCCATTCACCATTTGGTTTAATATATGATCGATCAGACAGCGGAAATGGCGCCCTGCGCTTGCACGCGACGACTCCGTTTCGCTGCTTAACCAGGCATGTGTTGCGCGAACATGTGTGAATTTGTTGCGAGCGCACAATTTTCTTCAATAATTCCTTCCTATCCTCTTCGTAATTTGGACTTTGGGGGTCTAAAGGTCGAGAATACGCCAAATCGGCCTCCCTCGGTACGGATTGTACCTCTTCCTTCGTCGTTAATCCTGGCACATGTGCAGTGATGTTACGATCTATGTACGCCTCGATGCGCTTCCTGAAGTCCTCTGACGTTTCCAACAAATTAATCATCTCATCCGCACTTGGCGAATCCTCCAACCACACGAACATGTGCAAGTGCAGAGAGCCACGTCCTTGCGCCTCCACAATCCCGTAGTAAGCACTCAGCTTCCCCAGTAAACCCATCTCAGACGTAACTCTGCCTTGTCCTCTCTTTATTCCAAACAGCTCTTCCAGTACCAAGTTCACTGTCATATTGAAATACTTCGCCGCCGCGTAAGGGTCGAAGGCAACGTTCCTTGCTCGCTTTTTCGCATCTGGCCCAAACCTGCGATTAAAGTTATCCATATCGATCTGCTCCCCTGCCAATACTTGCACAAGCGGGTCGTGTAGATCGTTGGGATTGATCGTAATCCACAGGTTCATCGGCCTTTTCCATACAGAAGTAGCCCAAATCTCGCTTCGATAGCCTGCACGTGTCTCGTTGGATCCCATAACGCGACCCCCACAACCGAAAACCAGTTCGTTTAATTTCTTAAGTCTGGCGTCCGACACCGGCTTCTTAGCCTCCATCTCTGACACAGCTTTCTTTACGTCGTCTGCCGTGATAGATGTAATCGTGCGCGCATCTTGTAAGAAATTCCTCTTCAACATCTGCAGCCTCGCTGACCTCAGGATGTCACGTCTTTGCAGAATACCAAATACAACAAACGGGAACGAATGATGCGTCCGAAACCGTCTGTCGTAATATTGCAAAGCCCACTTCACATGCTGCACGAACGTCACTATCTGTGGTCTATCTGCTTCAATTCCACCAACACCGTATGGGAACAGTCCTGGGTACGCGGCCGCGAGCGGATTTCTTCTCTTCTCATCCGCTTCCTCTCCTAACGATCACTCTCTCAGCATTTGTCCAAACACTGCTGCCTACGTATGACATGAGCTTACCTTCGCGAGGTCGTCCGAACATGTTAACAGGCGACCGGCCGTGACGATTAGCATAGCCACCTTCCCCCTCATTCGATGAATTCGCAAGCCCCCAAAGAAGTAGCTCGTGAGAAGAAAGGGTGTTCATATCCGTGTCGCTCGTTCCTAGCGCCTGAATCGGTATCACGTCTGGTTCCCCGTCATCATAGTCTTCTAATGCTTTGCTCAACAAAGTCGATGCCAGTCTCATGATATATAAACTCACCATCGTCCTCCTCATCTCCTTCTTCGACAGGTGCGGCTTCCCTACCACTGTCCTGTACATCTTCCCCTTCAGGTGCGTCATGCGCGACTGCGTTCTGCGGTGCCCGCACCTCTGCTTCGTCTACGTCATCGTCACCTGGTACATACGACTCCCTCTCTCTCTGTGCTATGCTGTCCGACTCTTCCTGGCGCACATTCGCCAAAATCGCATCCGGAATACCATCTTCTGGTAACACGTTCAAGGCCTCCTCCGAGATCTCAATATCTTCGTACATCGGATTGTTGGCCTTCAACCAGCGCAATGCGTCGTGTACTACAGCTCGCCGCACGCGAAATGTCCCCTTCAGCCACTTTTTCGGAAGTTTGCCCAATCCTATGAAGGACACCGCAATCACACACGCCAACAGCCTCGGTGGACGCGGCATTAACTTTCCCTCCAGCATTTTCGCTACCTCATCAGCGTTCTGTGTATACGTGGTCACATTGCCCACCATGCCGCGCTGCAAGGACTCGGGATCACCCACGCCTCTGTTCTTAGGAAACAGCTTGAAGACAAAGCAGCGCGGGTAATGCAGTGCTATAAGCATCTGCTCAGGCACTGTAAGACATTGGATCTCCTCGGGAACGTCACCGATCCACATATTGTTCGCGAGAGACAACGGAGGTGTCTTCTTCGACCGCAATTTCCGGAAGCAATCATCACAAAACATGCCCGCCGGTCCCTCCGGCGTTTCTCGTAACTTGTCCTCAACGAGAAGCATACCATCCACCAGTTTATGTGCCGGGTGCGCTTTCCAAGGCCTAAGTCGGTCCTTGCACTTTAGGCTGCTTAGTAAGACTTCCTGTGCCTCGCGTCTCCACACCTCGCGCGCACAACACACGCAGACGCATTGTGCCAATGCATCGTTGGATGTCGCATTACGATATCGTTCATGCCGGTACTGCACGTCCTCTTCGCTCGGGAGTTCCATGAATTTGTCAATGTTTGGATTATAGGAATCGATTGCGGCCAATACGCGTTCTGCTGTAGTCAGAGGTCGGTCATTCTCTTCTCGACCTTCATCGTCTTCATCCCCGTCCCTGTCAAGCGATGCATGCCGACGTCTCCTGCCTCTTCGACCTCCATTCTCGCGTATGCGCGGACCCGGAACATTGCTGGACGCTGGATGTCCACCCCTTTCTCGTTCGTTGACAGCCGCTTCCAAAGCCACCCTGAATGGGCCCTCTAGCATTGACACCCTCTCCAGCAGAGAGCGTTTGTCTCCCCGTCGTCCAAGACCAAGGTTGTCGTACCCACGAAGCGCTGCCATTATTTGCGGTCGTGACAGCCGATCTAGCCTAGATATCCAATCCTCATCGAACATCTGTACCTGTGAACCTCCATTCTCTAATTCCCGTATCGCTGTCTCAAGTGCCGTTCGATGCGCACCGGTCAAACTCGAGGCTTCTTCCAATAGTCTATCTCTCCTCCGACGTGCAACGTTCCCAAACCTATGACCACCAGGCACATTCGCCACCGCGGCCATAATCTGTTCTCGCGAAAGGTTGGATAGTCTCCTCGTCCACTCCCTCTCGCTCTCAGCCAAGGCGACACGCGCATCGTCGACACCGTCCTCCTGCGCCACGCGTACTTCCTCCATCTACTTTTCGTCAGTCTCATGCTTGGTCTAACATGCAACATTTATCTCACCGTTACATTAGACACCCGCCGTTTCTCTAACACAGCTAATTCCAAAGCCCGTCTCACTTCGCCATCCAGCAGCGATGCCTCCTCAAGCAATTTATTTTTTGTCCGGTGCGCCTCGTAACTGAACTCATGCCCACCCGCATCGTGAACTGCCTCCATTATCTGCTCACGCGTAAGACATTTCAGCTCATTGATCCATTCCCGTTCTAAAGTCCTCTCAGGTACACGAGTGTCCTCTAAAACGTCATCCGGGCCCTGTTTTTCATATTAATTATTGGCTACTCAAGCTGTGATCATTACACTCACAATCAAAGCGCCAACGCGCTCCTTCTCCATAACAGCCGCCTCCAAAGCCAGTCGAAGTTCGCCCATTAACCTCGATGCTTCCTCCAGAAGTTTGTCCTTACTTCGACGCGCTCCGTAACTGAAGTCATGTCCACCTACACTTGCCACCGCCTCCATGATCTGCTCATGGGTGAGGCTCTCTAGCTTCGCTATCCATTCAACATCGTATTCCACTTCAGGTACATGAGTCTCTTCCACTCTATCGTCCTGCACCTGTTTCTCATATTAGCTACTGCTTTATCAAGTTGCATCACTAAACTCACCCGCAGTGTCGTAATGCGCTCCTTCTCCAGAACAGCCGCCTCCAAAGCCTGTCGAAGTTCGCCCTCTAACCTCGATGCTTCCTCAACCAACTTGTCCTTCGTTCGACGTGCTCCGTAAGTGAAATCGTGACTAGCCACTGTATCAAGTGCGTCCATGATCTGTTCTCGCGATAGACTATCGAGCTTAGCCTTCCACTCCTCATCTATCTCCACAGTACGAGCCGCTGTACCAAGTGTTGAAGGACCCGCCTGACTTCCCATTTCGTGTGTCAGTGCTGTCTCTAGGGCCTCGCGCCACTCTCCCTCCAACATCGACGCCTCCTCCACCAATGTCTCCTTCGACCGACCAGCCGCACGGCTGAATCTATAGCCTCGGACTGCATTTCTGATCGCTCCAACGCTCAGCCTCTTCAACCTCGCTTTCCAGTCACGGGCCATATCGCGGGTCAGTGTAGTTCTCTGCAGAGCCCGTTGACGAAAAGGACTAAGGCAATTTCTCTGCTTACCCGGCCTTTACTGTCTCCCTATCGCACTCAAAGCTCCGGTGTTTCTGCACCGCTCTCAGAAGTGAAACAAGCTACCATTCCCTTCATCCCATTCCCTCTATCTCATTTCAAATTAACACGCTCTTTCGCCCCATTCCCAAGCATTCCTCCAATGCTCTACTTTGCACACTTTCCTTCCCACATCAGCGACCCGTACTTACTCCCCATCTGCGCTATCCCCATCCTCGACACCTGTAATGGCTTCCTCCTATTCATCTCATTCCTCACTCCTCTCTGACGCTATCGAACACCGACCCTCAAACCACATCGCTGACGTCTGAAACAAACTCATGCAGAGCTGATTTTCAAATTTCTATTGCCCGTCTTCCTTTCTCCATACACACTACTACTCTTTTAATGGTGCTGTCCTCGGGCACTACACCGACAACAAACTTACCAATTACCGTGCACTCACCCATTGCCTATTGCTTGTTCACTTTCATTACCTCCACAATGCTCATGGCGAGAGTTTCCCTATCTCACGCTTTGCGCGCTATGTCCGTTATCGTCATCATCATCCGTTGATCCGGTCCAAACCGTAAACCTTATCAAGAGTCTGGGCCCGGGTGCACACGGACCGGTACCTAAATATAACGCATCGGCTTACTGACGCCCTCGTAATGCAACGAGCGTCTAACACAGCGACGCTCACCGTTTCACTGTCTCTGCATTCCGTGCATATGTCAAGACTCTTCACGACCAAACACAGAAAGCACAACGGCCCAGCCTACAACTGTCAAAACGCTCTTTTCTCTCGTTTTACATCCATATTGCTTGACGTGCAAAACATGTCATCCATACAAAGTACGCGCCTTGTCACTACACTCCGTTTCCTTCACATAATACTCATGGTGCTGTCAGTGCTCTTGTCAACGAATGCGCGAAATCATGCTGAACGACACCACAAGGCATATCTGTCCTTAGTAACTCAACGTTCACGCCCGGCGTTTGTGTGCACGTGTATCCTCGACATCTCTCTACCGGAGTTGCGCTTTCTCCTGCTCACAAGTAAACGGTTTGCGAAATTGGACTTGACGATTTGCGCTTAGCGTTCTGCACTACTCTCTAGTTCGTTCGCAACCCCCCCCCCCCCCCCCACAGGTTACGTAACCGACATCTGCGAACCTTATACCCGTGCTCGCTTTTGTCTTCCGTTGATCCGGCGCTCCCGTATACCTTAATACACGTGCCAGCCCGGTCTTACGCGGTCCGGTCACTCATCTCCATACAGATAGTCTAAATATAACGTATCGACTTCTCAGTCCGTCCGTCGTGCAACGAGGCTCACGAAGACGCTACTCCCTACGTTGCCGTTTCATTGTCACTGCAATCCCTACGTACGTCAAGACTCTGTACGACCAAACACATAAAGCGCACCCAGCCTTGCCTACAAACGTCCAACTCATCCGTACTCTTGTTTTAACTCGACATCTCCACACTTCCTGCGACATTCTGCATCCATGCCAAGTGCGCAATTTGACACTGTCTATCGTCTCATACCCATCGCAAGTCACTCTTCCGTCACTCTTCTTCCCAACAAATGACGATAATCATGCCGGAACATACCTACCAGCACAAGACACATCTGTCCTCTCCATATCAACGTTAACGAAGCATGTCTAACCACGCATGTATCCTCCACATTTCCGAACCGGTGTCTCGCTTTCTCCTGCTTACAGTGCAACTTACTCCAAAATCGTGGCTGACCTCTTCGACATCATCTCGTCCTATAAAGGCCTTCCCACATTCTGCAGTGTCTCATCAACGCACCCGCCTTCGCTCTCAGCACTCGTTTTCCCTCTCAGCACTCGCCTTCGCTCCCCATCTCTGCTTTCCCGCGTCTTCGACTTTCTCGCTCTCATTTCTGTCGACAATGCCTACCCCCATCACTGCCCTCACTGTTGAACTCGCCCTTCAGCTCGCCCGCACTCACGACCTCTGCCTCAGCGATCCCGAGCTCACTTCGAAAGTCGCCTGGACTCCCAGCACACCCGGTGACTCGCTTTCTCTCAGCACTACTGTCAACGATGCCGAGCCCACTACTGCCCATGCCACTGTCATCGGGCAAGTTTCTACAAACAACTGGTTCGCCGGTCCAAATGGCAACTACAGACCTGGCAACACCTCGTTCCGTGAATCCATCGAGAATACGAAGTTGAAGATGCAGATCCACCATATCAAGCAACCTCACCTCTCGCAAGTCGGCGTATCTGACTTCAGTCGTTCTCTGAAGAATGTTGAAGCTATTCACCGCCTCAATTACTCCAGTGGCTCTATACCCAAGCTCGGTACGCCCATCAAGAACGGAGAAATCTGCATCTCCCATAGCCTTTTCGAAGTACGTATTTCCTCCTCATAACCCTAGGTCATCCATCTCACTGTACCCCTTGTTCCTTAAGAAAATCGATCCTAATGCTCCCCCTGAAGAGGACGAGGAGGAGGAGGACGTCGAGATCAAGGACGATGAGGCTAAGGAGGACGAGGTCAAGGACGATGACGCTAAGGAGGACGAGGTCAAGGTCGATGACGCTAAGGAGGACGAGGTCGACGACGATGGCGCTAAGGACGATGAGGCTAAGACCGACGACGCTAAGACCGACGACGCTAAGACCGACGACGCTAAGACCGACGAGGTCAACGACGCCGGGGTAGAGCCTAACACTATTGACAGACACGATGCGGACGTCGCCCACGCCCTTGACGCTCACGATAGCAATGACGAGGCCGAAGTTGAAAATGATATATATGATGCACATGGTCTGTCCGTCACTGTCTACGATTAATTCCCTTAACTCAACTTACTTTCCCTCGCAGCCCCACCTTCCCCTCCCAGCCCATGGAGCATGGAAGCTTGGCCGGTGCAAGGTGCTTGGAGGGAGGAAATGCTTGCTCTGCGGGGCTCTTATGAACTGCGACCTCTGGTAGTGTACGACAGCCTGGACGACGATGCAAGGCCTCTGAGACCCGACGAGTACGCAACGCGTCTCCCAGGCTCGATCGTTAAGGTGGTGCTCTCTTTCCGATCGTTCAAGTTCGGCTACCATGCTATGACTGCCGTGATTGAGGAGATGCGCATCTTAGCACCGGCGCTGGCGCGTCCTGTCTCACCTAAGAAGCGCCGCTTCCAGAAGGTCATCGCGGCGTCAAGCCCAAGCAAGAAACGCAAGACCGCGTAGATACACGACACTTAATTCTACATTAATTACATCATAGTCTTCCAAATACTGTACTCGCGCGCTGCCCTGCACTCCTAATACTGCGTACATACTCTTTCAGCGTTAGACTCACGGCCCCTATTCTATACAGCCTTAAAAATAATATGTCATGCGTTTCCCGTAATAATGTCTGTCTCCGCGCTCAAGTCGCAGAATTACATCACTGACCGTCTCCGAAGCTTGAGAACGTCCTATCTCTCATGAATCAGAATATAGGATCATAATACACAAAACTTATATACAATTCAGCCGTACTTTATACAATACATTCGTAGTCTTAATATACAATGAAAAGTACGACAATAAATAAGCAGCAACAGTAGTAAGCTCGGAATAACAGGAATTACAAACACAAAAGCGCAACCATTCGCGTGCGAGTCAGCCAGATGCAGCCCAATCATCAATAATGTGTAGCGTCAATGCTTATCATTCCACGTGTCACATAATGTTTCGCGGACACAGTCAAGACAGACAGGTATGATAATAACAAGACAACGACGCGCAATGAAATCGATTCAATTGGAAGCTCGAGAGGGGATAGTGGAAGTACCGACCTCACATGAATCCACTGAGAACGTGGCTCACAATTTGGACGATAACATTCAGTGCCAACGCGAACAAAAAGGACTCGAGCCTCGCTCGTCCAGACCTCGCTCGCTCTGCAGTTCCTGAAATCAACTCAGCCACTCGATTAACGCTCCCCTCGACCCTCGCCAATGTTCGATTTCCCTCCGCAACGAGGTCCGCATTCATCCTCAAGGTGATGTCCCGTCGCATATCCTACGATCTCATTAGACTGACATGCAACTTAAAAAAACCCCTCGAACCTCAATGTCCCCGCGCAAGCTGTCTAAGCTCGTCTTCAAGCGTTCCAGGTCACGAGTCGAGTCCTCGACATGAATGAAGCGAGACATGCTCGCCTCTCCGTTCAAGCGCGCTATATCCGCGCCCAAGTTCGTCAAGTCTCTATCATGTTAAGGTTAGTCCATCTTCGCTTTCATTGTGCACATCACTCACCCAACCACGTCATTCAAACGTTCCTCGAACTCTGGCGGACAGGGCATGAGTCGGATCCCTCGCAGAGTTGCCTGTACACTCTCGTACAACGTTCCCATGTCGTGTTTCAAGTTCTTTGAAGTCTGTACATACTACAATTACTTTTCAATCCGACCCCGTTTTTTTACACTGCAACTCACCTCATACCTATCCCACATCATCTTCCCTGGCTTGCGAACCAACGCACCGAAGGGCAAAGCGCCCACGAACTCGACAGCCACACGGCCCAGCAACTTCAACGCCATCAGCCAGTTGCGTACGCGCGAGCGCGAGGACAATGTGGGACGCGTGCGTGTCGACATCTTCTTGTTCTCGCTTGTTCCTACCGTGTGTTGTACGTTGAGGATGGTGGCCAAAGTTCGAGGTCTTGCTAGCGAATGACTTCCAAGGCCAACGCAAGCCCTCTTGCGCACGCACAGCCCTACCTGCTTTGGTCTCATGGCTGCGCAAGCCGTGCATCATAGAAGCTCGCCATTTTAGTCGTACAGGAAGCAATAAATTGTTTGTAGTCGCGCGCGCACTCTGATCTTTATTCTCTTAATTACACTCTCATTTTTAACCCCTAATCCCGTCTGTCATCGGATGCACCTTTTTTTTTACCTACCTTTACTGTCTTACTATGTCTCCATCTTTTTTTTTATCCACATACATGTAAATTATCTACAATTAATATCACAGCGCGTTCTCTGCAAACGAACGGCTTTAAAACACTCTACTACCCGTGTGCCATACTGCTTTTTCAAATTCCACGCAAAAAAACGGCGATCCGCTGCGATCCGACCACATCTGACGTTGGCACGTGTCATTACGCGTACTTACACACATGCCTATGCATGCCACTCACTCGCGATCGCGTACGTCTTGAACAATGCTTCAAGTCGTTCGTATCTAAGATCTTACACTCCGTCCCAACTGGGTAATGCTCAATCCTCGTGCGAACTTACCTTCCTATTTTACACTCATCCCTATTCAGTAATACTCTCATGCCTATTATATTACAAAGCTCCGACCCCGTCGCAATGAATCACAGCCTTTGTCCCTCTATTACTACTAGTAGTAACATGTTCTCATACTCTACTCTCCTTTACCTCATTTTCGCACTCGTCACGTGACGGGATACCCTACATTCTCATACGCTCAAGGGCTTCCTCTCTTGCAGTTGCGCGTCCACAGAAACTCCTTTCGATATCCAGAGGGAGTAAGGGATTTGCCGGCGGAGCTCGGCCTGTTTCTAGTGGGCCCTCACCGAGCACAATTCTTTTTACTTGAACTGTGAGAAAATCGCCTGTCAATTGTGCGAAAGTCGCCTGTCAATTGTGCGAAAGTTGTGTGAGACATGGTTGCCTTATTAATATCTATTCTATCAACATGCAATTACTCGGCGCGCGTCGTCGTCCATGAGCGCTCACGACAGGACTACCTCTCGACGCAAGAGCTCCAGCAGATCGAGCTTCTTTGCCGGCAAAATGTAGATGATGAAGCGCTGTTTCGCGGTATGAAGGTCTCCAAGCGAGAACGCGAAGTCTGGGAAGAGGAACAAGTCCTTCGGAGGTCGTGCTCTATCAGCGATACGAAGAAGCGAAGGCTAGAATGATCAGTTTGTAAGACATCGACCACTGGGAAGCGGCGCAGACGAAACACAGCACATCCCGAACCAGCGCTCTTGACAAGGAGCAACCTGTCGACAATGACGAGTTGCCAGACAATCCAGCTCGTTCTATCGGACACAATGAGTGCGGAAGCAAATCTTACAACCGCGAAGCGCCTGCTAGGCAGCAGATCAAAGAAGCAGAAAGCGTGCTTGAGCTATCGGCAACAGGCAGATGAGTCTGTCAATCTGTCAGTCCCGCTATCAACCACTGGATGTGATTCGAAAGTTCCCCGTGCTCATTGTTGTTGCAGAGAAAGGCTCGGACAAGACGACACAACTCCCTCAGTACCTTCACGAGGCTTGCAAATCAGTGAGTGGGATGAATGTCGGGTGCACGCTGCCGCGTCGCGTTCCTGCAATGAGTGTTGCAGCGCGTGTTGCTGAGGAAGTAGGCGCCTACGTGGGCTATGAGGTTGGAAATTCGATTATTTTCGAAGATTGTACAAGTGACAAGACCATGATCAAATACATGAAGCATGGTATTCTTCTTCGAGAGTCCTTCATGGTGCCGGATCTTGCGAGTTACTCTGCCTTGAGTATTGACAATGCTCATGAACGAACTTTAAGTACGGATATTTTGTATTGCTGCATTCAATGCATTCTAATATTCCCATGCGTTGCATAGTAGACATTATAGCTTTCATTCTCAATCACCCCTGTTGACTCTTGACATCAAGAGGGAGTAAGGGATTTGCCGGCGGAGCTCGGCCTGTTTCTAGTTACATAAGAGAAAACAGAGAAACGGTTGACGAAACTGAAATTGTATACAAATTAAGTAATACAAAAAACTCGGAGAAACATCGGTGAAAACTGACATCCGGTGAATTTAGACTCAACAGTGCCCTTTACTCCCGGTGGGAGTAAGGGAATGAAACTTTTCAAGTTGAACCAAACAAACCGGGCACGGCTCTCTCTCAGGTGAGCTGGAACTACTTTATAGCACTCAACGCCCATCTTGTTCTCTTATGTTCTCCCTCAGAATAGCACCTCACACTAGTAGCAGTTGCTGTATGGTATGTGCTGATTTCAGTTCATGTGTGGACACGACATCTGGGATCCCGAATCCGCTCCTTGTAAAGCTTGTAGGGGCGGTGTGTGGGCGTTCACTCTTTTCCATTGATTAAAAACAAACCGGAACTCAACTTGAAGGAACAAGTACAGAAGGGACATTCTCTTAGTCTATAGGACTTTGACAGGTATACATAATCTTACTTCTCACTACCTCCTGGTCAACTATGAAGCATCGTCGTTTTGTCAAGCTACATGCATGCGTACTATCTCCTCCAAGCCATCTGGAAGTAGACGTTCCTTGCTCGCTGTGACTAACAGTCCACATGGATTGATTCAATCAGCAACTTGAATGGGAGCGGTGCGCTTGTACGCGAAGTCGCATGTATCTGGCTCTGACTCAAACTCGAGCGTTACTCATTCCGATAGATCTAGTGTAAGCTTTCACTTCAGAATCGCCGAATGGGTCCTTTGAATTGACGTTGCTGTCAGTGTAGTAAGTAGTATCGTCTTCTTCATTATAGAATGCTCATGATTCATATACACGGCCGTCCGACTTCATACTCCAATTCGCTCTTGATAACGACAAAGCGCCTGTACTCAATTGCTGGTAAACTCCTCGTAGTATAGTAATTGCGGGGGCTGATCGCGATATCAGTCATCATTTCGATAAACGGTGAAGCAGAACCTACCTCAGTAAGAACGTCAGGAATCGCAGCTGCGAGAGCCTTGAACTCTTCGCTTTCAAAGTGACTGTGCAACTTTAGTTTAGCAAGAAACTCTCATCTCGATGATCATAGACTTACGTAGCGACTGCTTTGTTATCGTTATACCTATGATTTCAAGTGTATTTTTTTTAAATAAATTACTCCGTACGAGATAGAGTTCTACTCACTTCTCGAAGACGATGAAGTTATCGCCGGACCTGCATGTACGGAAAGTACTGCATCCTGGCTCCTTTTCCGAGTTTGCAAATCCGTGAATTGCCTTCAGTAATTTCTCCACAGCGTCGCCTTTGCCTGGCTTGGCATGAAGCTGATAGCACAAGCTATGTTATACAGGTGAGATGGAGACGTTAGACCTACTTACAGTAGCATTGAGGATTACTGGACCGGTGAAGTGTTCAGCTGTTGTCGCCATCGTCGGTGTATATGCGAAAGCTTGGGAGAGTGGAGATCCGTGCGCTCCTAATATATATACAAGTCAGGATGTACATCTTTACCGGTGCGGGTCCTGATGAACATGGTTTACCATAGGCTAATTTGGACTGCGTTCGTGTATGACAAAAGGTATATAGTGTGCATGTGCGATTTCCCCCACGGTTACTTTGCTTCTATGAACAAACCACCATGTCTGATTCCTCTCAAAACCTTCCAGGCTCTTCAACGCCCACATCTCGGAAGCGATCGAAATGGGACGCTGTCACGGACGAGGAAGAAACAGAGCTGGCGAGGCTACGAAACATTATAAAGAAACGTCCAAAAATCAAAAATATCCGAGTTCATGAGTTGGATGAGCCTCCTCGAAATCCCCAAGAAGCAGCGTTAGCGTCGACGAGCAATTCGAAACCGCATAGTAGATTTGTCCCACCCCGCACTTCTCACCCACCATTAATGTCCTCACGTTCGGTTTATTCATACGAGAGGCTGAATCAAATCGAAGAAGGGTCATATGGTGTTGTCTTCCGGGCAAGAGATAGACAGACAGGGGATGTGGTCGCTCTCAAAAAGCTCAAGCTGGACGAGGAGAAATATGGGTTTCCCATTACAGCACTCCGGGAGATCAACGCTTTGATAGCATGCAAACACGAAAATGTGGTTGGAATACGAGAAGTCGTTGTTGGCGAGACACTTACTCAGTGCGTGAGCTGCTATTTTCTATTCTGCACCAATGAAGGGGCATCACACAGGGATCTATACATCATCTATCCTACGCCGTAGAGTCTTCATCGTTATGGACTTTATCGAACACGATTTGAAGTCTCTTCTGACTCTTATGCCTCAACCATTTCTGCAATCAGAAATTAAGACGCTAATGCTTCAGCTCTTGTCGGCTGTTGCCCACTGCCATTCGAATTGGATTTTACACCGTGACCTCAAGACAAGCAATCTACTAATGAACAACCGTGGAACGATAAAAGTAGCAGACTTCGGGCTAGCTCGCAGATATGGAGACCCTGTCGGACTAGGCGGGCTAACTCAACTGGTCGTGACCCTTTGGTATCGGTACGTTCAAGTCCATTACCTGCGCAATTCTGTGCGCTAATGTTATCACATAGTGCACCCGAGATTCTGCTTGGAGCAACGACTTATTCAACTGCAGTTGATATGTGGTCTGTCGGCTGTATATTTGCGGAGCTGCTGCTCAAGGAGCCTCTCTTTCAAGCAAAGAACGAAGTCGAACTTCTATCGATGATCTTCAAGCTACTCGGGCCTCCATCATCTGCTACTTGGCCTAATTACCACTCTCTTCCAGTCGCAAAGACTCTGACTCTTCCTGCACCACATTCCTCACAGCTACGACAGAGGTTTCCTTACCTAACTGTCGCTTGTATAGATCTTCTCGCTCAACTCTTGACGTACGACCCAGATCAGAGAATCAGCGCTGCAGAGGCTTTGAAGCATCCTTACTTCAGGTATGGCCATGTGTGATCCAGTCTCGGAGGGTTATCTTAATATTTGTACAGTGAATCGCCTCCACCAAAACATCCAGATTTATTCAGTTCATTTCCTTCAACCGCCGCGGGTGAGAAGTGAGTGATAGTCGATGTCTTTTCTCTAACTGAAACGCTAATTAAGGTTAGGCCTAGGAAGAAACCAGACTCGCCATCTGCACCGAAGGGCGCTGGTCACGTACTGGGCGATCTGGAATCACTGGTAGCTTAGGGCGCTATATATTATATGTGTACATTCCTCTGTGTTTCATTGCTCTGATATCCCTTAGTATACAACATTATAGTAGAAATATATAGCCGTTATGTTCCTCTGTTCCCTAAGGCATTGTATTCAAAACCGCGCGCATCCTTCCGAAACGCAGCCTTGTCGCGTTCAGATCTCTCGTTTTCTCATACCAGGCACGAACTTCATCTGGAACGAAGTGAAACTCCTGGGCGATGTCAAAGATGGCCCGATCGATGGGGTGCATGGCTCCAGGCGCACCAAAATCAGCAGCGAATTCTGTTGCGGATGTGAAATCCCCCATCACATTCTGCGCGTGAGCACTAGTTGAAGGGACACCGTAATCTGGGGCGGGCGCTAGAACAAATGTACGAAAGGTAGACGTTCCGGACTTGATACGTTTCTCGTCGGTTGCCTCACCCTCAGTTCGTTTCGCCCAGTCGGGCGTGGGTGCGTCACCTACTTTAATTGCCCATTCATTCTCCTGTGAGCCCTGCCCCTGCGTGGCCATCAGAGTCCCATTCTCGCCGGAGACTATGTCCTCAGCTCCCTGCTCCTCGCCCTTAACCTTACGCTTCCGCTTACGCGTTGGCGCCTGCCGACCTTCTGTGAGCTTGAAGAAGCCAAATTGAGCTTTATCATGTGTGTTTGTCTGGCTTAGGTTCACAATCGCAGCTATATGCTGGTCGAGCCGTAAGGCGTTCTTCTTATATCGTTCACGCCATGACTGCCAGGTGTGCCGTCCAACCCATTCGTAACCGGGTAAGTTTGCCTTAAATGCTTAGGTTAAGTACTTATCACGCACGCAACAAGGAGGTTTAACTCACCCGAGACACCAGTTCTTGATAGATCTTGTTGCCTGTCCGTCCACCGGATTCCTTGTAAGGGATTACTGAAGCTATCCAATTGCATAGATTGACTTCATCTTCTTCGGAAAAAGCAGTTCGCCTTTAAGATGAGGTCAGACAACACTCAGTCCGGTATGAAAATTTGGCAGCTTACTCGTCTCCAGGTCTGCGACCACCGGGGTTTCGGATAGGATTCGGGCTATTATAGTACATCTCCTGTTGCATGCAGGTTTCCAACCACTTCAGGTGCTCCACATACTTCTGGTCATTTCCCTGAAGCTGTCGACGCATTTCCCTAAAGAAGTCGGTGTCTGCAGGAGCAAGTATGATTCTGGCTTCATCACCCGATGGACAGGTTTCTCCGCCATAATTCTATTCGAAAGAATTAGAACAATCTCCAGTAATGATAGTTTTTCACATACAGCAATTTTCACTGACAACTCCTCCCGATATTGTGGATTTGCAATGGCTGCATGAATATGTATCTTAACAGGCTCCGCTGTGGTTTTGTCGACAAAAATTTGAGGTATTGGTTTCCCTTTCTGCTTGCTCGCTTCAATCCAGGAGAGTGGTACAAAATGCCTCTCCGGTCTCTCTGGCCTCTGCCAACTATCCTTTAGACGTTGAGCCTCTTGAGATCCCGGCTGATAGATTATGAAGCCTCTTATTGGTACTTTCGTCTCACAAGTACCGCCCAACGCCTGTAAGTAAAGGTTAGCGACCATATGATGCTGACCACAGATGAGGGTAATTATACCTGTATTTGCTCCTGCACCTGCTCACGTATCTCATTTGGAATATCCTTCTGGATAAAAAACTTGAGTGGTTGACCTTCTACGACGAATATCTGGGAACTGGGTGGCTGCGATGAGCCATTGACGTCGGTGGGTTCATGCTCAACCTGAGTAGAGGTGGGTTAGAAAGAATTTCAGGTGGACAAGTTATGGTCACTGGATACCATTTATCGGAGAAGGAATCAGCACCGGGGCAGGCGGGGCTGCTAGGGTTTCGATACGATGGTGGTGGGTTTGGCAGTATAGAACAAGGTTACGACGCCAACCACGACGCCCCCTTTTCGGGAAAACTACTGTAGTGTCACCACTGGCAACTTCGGAAAGCGCCGGTCGACATCCCTTACAATTGTAAATTTCTATGTTTTTATTAAGTTTTATGTCAAAAAATAATACATAGAGCATAAAGATCACAACCCTCCTATTCAAGCACTTTCCCTGGGTTCATGATACCTCTCTCATCGAAGAGCTTCTTGATTTTCTTCATCCATTCGATGCTTACGGCGTTCTTGGAATAGTGCAGCGCATGAGTTTTGTGCGAGCCGATGCCATGCTCCGCAGATATTGAGCCATGCAGGCTCGCTAGCGACGTGTAAGCAAGTATCGTGTAAGTATTATTACAAGACTCACAAACAAGCTCGTAAACAAATGGCTCTAATGCATCTTGAATCTCTTGCGAGTATTGGTCTGCGACAATATTCAAATGCAAATTGCCTGAAAAAGGGTTAATAAACTGAAGCAGGACAAGAAAGCTTTGCATACCATCGCCAACGTGTCCATATCCAATGACGTGCCTCACAGCACCTTCCTTTAAGAGACCCTTATTGCGAATATGTTCCCGCGTCGTATCGACGACTTGCTTGAAGGTAGATTGTGGTATTGAGATATCGTACTTGTAGGCCTTGCCCTCTTTGGAGACTGCCTCAGTGATTCCTTCTCGTAATGCCAGCAGGGAAGCGAACTGAGCAGGCGACTGAGACAAGACGCCGGTGGTGATCAGAGGATCTTCCCCTTCCATTAGAATTTCAAGGAGATGGTTTAGTTTCTATAGTTGATATAAGCCATCACGGTAATGCGCGATTAGAGTGAAGTATTACCTCTTCGTCGTGTTCACGCTTGCCTCCGCTGGTTTCTACTAACACGAAGCACTCCGCGCCCTCCGCGTCCTCCTCGCTCAGCCCTTTACCCTGCCCGTGCTTGACTGCAAGGTCGTATGCCCCACGGTCAATGAACTCGAAGGCAGACAGAATCTCCGACAAATTCTCCTTGACTTTCTTGAATAGAGGGAGGACATTCTTCGTACTGGGAAGGGCGAGCAAGACATTGTGAGTTGCTTGGGGTGCTGCAGCTGTCAAAATTGATACACCGGTAATTATACCGAGTGTCCCCTCCGCCCCGATGAAGAGCTGCTTAAGGTCATAACCTACGGTGTACATTAGACTCAATGGGCTATCAAGCTGTCACTAAATATACCGGTGTTATCCTTTCGTAATTCTGATAGTTGGTTCAAAATAGTCCCATCAGGGAGGACAACCTCCAGACCGAGGACATTGCCATGTAGCGAACCAAACCGCAGAAGTCGCAATCCACCGGCGTTCGTGGCAACATTTCCGCCAATCATGCAACTAACAAAATGCCCTTTAGACTAGCAGTGGTTTTTGTACATCATTGTACTCACCTGCCTTTGGCACCTAGATCTATCGGCATGATGTGTTTATATGGAGAGATATGTTCTGACAATGCATCTAACACGCAGCCGGCATCAGCCACAAGAATTCCTGTTCGTAATTCATTAGCCAAATGTTTCAGGCCATAAAACGATGTCTTGCCTGTGACCGGGTCGAAAGTCCTCACTTTGTTCATGTTCGCCAAGCTGATTATTAGCTCGTCCTTCAGCGGGACGCTGCCACCGACTAGGCCAGTGTTCCCCCCCTGTGGAACAACACCAATCCTCCTCTCCCAGCACCATTTCATGATTTGGCTCACTTGTTCGGTTGTCTTTGGCCTAAGGACTGTCGTAGAGCTACCCTTGTATTTTCCCATCCAATCCGTGTTGTATATTGAGAGGTCTTCTGGTGAGTTCGAAGTAGGTGGGAGCGTCGACAGAATACATGACTCTGGCAAAATTTGAGAGAAATGAGCGAGGTCGGTTTCGGAGACAGAGTTGAGACCAGCAAGAGCACGCGAAGATGTACTAGCCCACCGTCTCGAGTAGACCACTGAGCCCAGCCTATATGACGCTAGACGAGAGACAGCCATCCTTGAAGAATATGGTCAAGGTCAAGGACCGGCAGAACCAGCTCCTGCACATTTCTGTACTACTAGGTGTCATATATTTCCCAAGCGGAGCTAACGGACTACATAATACTCAGGCGCAACTGAACACCAGTGCTGCAAGCGAAGGGATCCATTTTCGGCCGAAATGCGTGGAAGGACTCAGCATATACATATCGTTACATGCAAATATTCTACAAACAACAACGACTAAAATATATAAGCAAAGCGAAAGCACGCCAAACCAAGCAGAAGAGACAGACTAAATTAATTTACGGGAATCTCTGGCCCAAGGTCAACGCGTGCAAGACTTTCAAGCTCAGTGAACATGATGTCGTCGAGCTCACGCTGCATCATAATGTGCCAAAGTACATCGTCCCTATATCCGCCCCACACTCCGAAGCCTTTTTCTATTCTTTTATCCCCGACCTCGCCATAACCAACCCCAAACGACAATGGAGGCACACTTGGTTGTGACGAGTCAAAAGAATCGCCTCCCTCGTCGATCAATTTCATCGTCTCGATGAGTCGTCTGCAACAGTAGTAGAACTTCAGCCGACAATCCGTCATCTGTGCCCCTCCACTCATGAACTTCTTTACGACGCTAAACGTGACCTTCGTAAACGCAAGTTGACGATCTGCTATCGTGCGCTTTTTCAGGTCCGGCGACATGAGGTAGGCAAGCGAGTAAAGTCCCAACGCCAGCTTCTCCATATAGGCCATCCATGGATCTTCACGGTACATGAGTGTATAGTCTGTGTCGGTTGTTGGTAAGCGATGTATCAATGATTCAAAAAGTTTCCATATCCATCCTTTAGGAACGGTACTGGAGATGACCTGTCGGTTCGCATCTGGTTGAGATAACCGTGAGAAAACCTCTAATGCAGCATCAGCGAGGAGGGGCGGGCGAACATGAGGGGTGGTCAGGCCCCCAGACTGAACAATCCAATTGACTGGCGATATCGCATCCGTGGGATCCACCAAATATGAGGAAACAAGTTCGAACACTTGCCGTGCTCGTCGATCCTGGTCCGCAGTTGGTGTGGAGGAAGATGACAGTGTAACAGCACCAGCGAGGTTAGCGAATGTCATGAGGACTTCTTTCCGGACAGCAATCAAATCGGGGAGGCTCAAATTGGGAGAAGCCGCTCGAGGTGTGCCATCTACGTCGGTATGAACGCAAGTCAAACGAAGCAAGAGATGAGACACCATCGGATGCTGGCCCATATAGGCGACATTATCCCCTACAGCACTCAAATTGCGCAGAATAATGAGCACCATACGAATTATATCCGCCCGTCGCTGCACTGGTCCGGCAGAGGTTGGATCTTGGTCTCCCGGTCGTTTCTTCGGAGGAACAAAGGGGCCTGACATATCGTCTTGCGCATAACTAACCAATTGCCGGTTGGTAACTATTTTTACATCTGGGTCTGGATTTCCGGTATCGGTATCTTCAACACCATTGAAGGCAGCTTCTTCCAGCAAGTCAAGCACTTCATCGAGTAGTTCTCCGCATTGACTAATGGGGAAGCCACTTTCAGGAGTAGGGCCGCGCATTGTGGTGAGAAGTCCAAAAGTCGTGAGAGCATAAGACAGTTCGGAAGATATTCGAGAGCGCAGAGACATCATCAGTGCGTCGATGTGCACTCGACCCCATTCAGTGATATCGCGTAGAAGCCGACCCCTGGATAGTCGCGCTATTTCAGCCTGAATTTGACTAACGTCCCGCCCTCCTGCAGTGTCAACCTCTCTTGCAAGTGGGACGTATTCAATCTTCCTTCGGTATGGTTGAACGCGAGCGGGACCGGCACCACCGGGTACTGATGTTTGCATATTGGGATGCGGCGTTGTGTCTGAACCAGGACGCTAAAGGGAGAAGATAATTTCAGCATGAGCAAAACGTTGAGTTGGATGACTTAAGTATATACAGAAGACGTCACGGGAGGTTCAGAGTCTGCCAGAGCAAGGTTCATCATCCCGTTAGTCTGTGTGAAAAGTCCCACGGGGATATATGACGCACCAGTCTTCCTTCGTGATCGCTTGCTATTCAATTCTTCGAATTCGTTGACCTTGCGCTTCCGACTATCCATGTCCATGTCTAGGTCCGTGCTTCCGGTGGGGAAAGAGGGCCCAGTCACTTCAGGACCAGAGGTAAGCTGATTCTGTGCTGCACCTGCTGCTGCTGAGCCAGGGGGAGACATGCTATGTCCATGGTGGCTACTAGACATCATGCCCATCATTCCAGAATTTGACCGCAGCTGAGGCGTTTGAGGGATTGCCTGCGCTTGATAATGCGACCCCGCAACATTAGATCCCTGGACAGGAAATTGTGTGCCAGGCATGCCGCTGCCTGTCATTCCATTTGGTTGACCAGAAAATCCTTGAGGAGGACGACCCTGCATTGCATTCTGTCGCTGCGCTTCTTTCAGATTTGTCAAATATGCTTCTTCAAACGGAGAAAGAAGCAACGCGTAGTACCGCGCGATGGCACGCGCAGTTGATAAATCGCCATTTTCTTGAGGATGGGGGAGCGTCTCTGGGAGGCCAAATTGAGGCAGGAGAGAAGCCCACGCGTTCTGCTGCTGGACTTTATTAGCCCCACCGGCCTGGTGAACGAGACCATATAGCAGAAAAAGATCGACATCTTTGTCTGCCAGCCTGAAGCCGCCAATCTCGGACGCCGGCTCGAGACCTTTCCACGGAGACGTCGCTGGGTCATAAGGAACCTGCACGCCTGTGATGGAAGGAGGAAGAGGTGTGTTCCGACCGGCCATGATCCTTGCCAAGCTCTGTAAAAAGCCTTGTTGGCGAGACCTATATGACTGCGAATTCATATTCTGAGCGGACATTTTCATGCTCTGACGCTGATGGAGGGAGGGATCGCCTTGAGGATGCATGTTGAACGGCGTGGAAGCAGATGGCAAGCCTACAGTGGTGTGTGCCTGATGTAATTGGACAGGTGAGCCGTGGCCGAGCGCTGAAGAGGCTGGGCCAAAACCGTGTTGAGATGAAGCTATTCCTCCGACAAAACTTCCCGAGGTTCCGCCAGGCTGTGAAAGCGTAGCGCGCCTAACGTTCCCGGCAGCGGTGAGTGCAGCGAGCTGCTTTGACGACGATGCATCGAGGTTAGAGAAGAACTGGGATGTATCTTGAGGAGCAGCCTGTTGGTAGTTCGGGAGTAGTGACGGGTTCACATTCGTGTTGTTCTGCAGGGAGCCTGCGCCGGGTGGTCTTTGTGCGTTGGCGTTTTGTTGGCTGGTCGGAACAAAAGTCAACACTAAAGTACGAAAATAAGTGGTGGGTAATGGAAACGAATACACACAGCATTGCCGTCGCCTGGTGCACGGATATCTCTGTGCAACGCTGGATGTCGGGTGTGAACGAGCTCGTTGACGTCTTGCACGTCGCTGGCCGCCTTCCTTAACCAACCCCCGTCGTTCTCACACAGCCAATGACATCCCAAATACAGCAATACACCGTGTTCTCATTTTCTCATACATTTTCTATGATTTTTAGACGATGCCAGCACCGTCTGGTGCTGAGACCGCATACACCGACGGAGGAGTCCTGACAGGATGCTCGACCTCCGGATAATAGTAACTCGTGCTAATTATTGCGGCACATGATACGGCGGTTTCTCAGGTACGAGCTATCTCGCTCCTCGGATCCTCATAGCCGCCATAACGAAACGAGCTCAAGCCAGAAATTCCATAAAGATCAATCCTTCTGAACATCAGTTTACAGACGTTCGGTAGCTGTGTGAGTGTAATTTTACCCTTGCGTGTACGAAGAATGTGGGCGGGAGGAACCTCATTCGCAAGTTTCCCCGAGTTTATTTATTTAGATTGACTTTCGCATATTCAGCCAAACACTGATGCTTTATCCTGCTATGAATTTGGAATTGAGATGCTGAGAGATGGCCGGTAGACAGTAGTTGTGGAGACCATCCAAATGTGAGGAGGCGTGGCCGTGTCGCCGAATTTAGCAAGACACCGCCTGGACACCGCCCTGCATCTGTGCAATGCATCCCTTCTCAAACCACTACATATCCTTGTCATTGCCCCCATGTCGATGCAAGCAATTCCAACGGTACCTCCGCCAACATACGAGCTAGAGGACGAACATGGTCTCGGCCAATCTTCTGCTGCTCCGGAATTTCCTACTGAGGCGCAACTCCTCATTAGTCCTACTGGGACCACCTCGCAGTTTCAAAAAGGCTACCTTGGTGCTGCCGGAGAACGCGCAGCTATCGAAGGCGAAATTCAGATAAAGGGCGTTCCTGTGGCCTCTTGGAATAGCTTGTGCGTATTTGCTCCCCTCAGGCCTACCTTCATTCCGCGCTGATTAATGTCTCCCGGCGACTGTTTGCTGTGCTTTCTAGATTGATCTCACTGGTCTCGAAGGAAGAAACTGAGGACCATCAGATAGAATTCAACAATGTCGACATTGAGCTCTACTCTCGTGCTCAGCCTTCTGGTTCTTCTCTGTCTAACACATTCACCACACCGTCGTCTATCCCGTTCTCAATACCATTAACACTCGATACGCCAGAATGTCTCCATGTTGGGCGCTCTAACTTATCACACATCCTAACTGCGACTCTGCAAACATCTGATCCGTCTCATCCCAGCTTAACCCGGAGCATTGCCGTGCATACTCGGAGATTCACAGCACATACATTCACTTGTGACATTATGCCCCAGACTATCTCAATCCGAACACCCACTCTTGTTGAAGTCCAGGTTCCTCGGACAACCTATAGACTCAACGAGCCTATTCCCATATACGTTACAGTCCCTCCCCCGGACCGCAGTGTCGTCCTTGACCATGGGTATACTCTCCGGAGCGTCCGTGCGGAACTCATTCGTACGGTTAAGGTCTTAAATACGAGTGCTAGTGACATTTCATCGGACGATACATCTCCACCTGTCAGCGATGATGACAATAACTCTGTAGACAGCTCAGAGACGGCATCCAGTGTTGGTGTACCTCCGAGTGCACAGTTTCTGGCTATGGCTTCGTCTTCTGCTGAGAAAGGTCTTAATCCGGGAACTATCACGTCCTCAGATGTGCCCGAAGTTATGGCTGGACTTCAGTCGCCGTTCGAGACTATCCTAGCGCGCTCCGGCACCTCCTGTCGATTTCATTCATCCCGGCCCTTGAAGCTTAGGCTAGTACTCCATGCCCGACCCCAATCTCCTCGCGAGCCTGCCTCTGAACTACCAACGAACGCTGAATACGGTTTTGTAGATAGCGATACTCAATGCGCTTCTATGTCTCAAACAACGTTACTACATTCTGTTGAATTTCGCATTCAATTTCGGGTCACCTTCCTTCATGTGTCTTCTCACACCGAGCAGACCCATCCAATCATTATACCAGTAACTATTCTCCCTCCGCCAGCGCCCCTTCCTGAGGTCGATTCTACCGTAGACTCTGCATATCATAAAAAGCATGATCGTCCTCCAGTAAAAACAGTACGACGGGAAGATTCCGATGTATATGTGGATGACCATGCTTTCAACCAACCTGGCCCCAGTATTCTATCCAGCGGTGCACCTCCTCCGTTCGATGATGCTCCGCCGCCATTCTTCTCTGTTGGCGAAGCTTCTACTTCTTCTCGCCTTCCAACCTTCTTCGAATCAGAATCAGAGATCATCATGCCCTCGGAAGACCATCCTGCTGCAGCAAGGGCACTCGCTACAGCACCGGAAGGATCAGTCTTTGAAGGGGAAGGGGTGCTGTTTGGCTTCCCGCCGTCTGAGCAATACGATGGTTATTCGAACGAGATGGCGCGGTCGTCCACACCACCACCATCCCTTGAGATGGCGCGCGACGACACAGACGTGACCGATTTAGCGGATCTCGTGAACCAGCCTGAACGTGCAATGGGCGCATTGAACATGGTACTTGAGCAGCATGAACAGCCGCCTGCGAACGGCGAACTCTTGCCCCCTCCACCTCCACCATTGGATGACCCATCCGACCCGCCACCGCCCATTGACTCCGAATTCCGGTCGCGAGACATCGCACTGGACCCTCCCCCCTCTATCTTGTCGACCGACTTCACGTCTCCTGGGATGCTGCGAAGGACTCACACTCATGATGAAAGTCCTTCTGGGCGCCTGACTCCCCGCGCTAACGATTCGGTTCCTCAGCTGGACATGTCTCGGGGGCTTATGAGTTCGGACGAACAACGGACGGTTTCCCCTTCGCAGGCTCCGCCGCCATATCTAAACCATCCTACAATAGCTGATACGGAGCATGCGTCTGGACCTCCTCCCTACGTCGATCTTGTGCCTTCTCAATCCCATTCGTAATGCCGGCGTGTATGGTACAGACTCTCGGCCACAGAGACAGTTGTGTGATATAATAGCAGAAATAGTTGTGTACCATGTGCCCTTTGGTTTGTATTTAAATATATCTTGCATTTGTCTCAAGCAGGCCTTTCGTTATCACGAACGATAAGCTCTATTATCCTTCAAACGATAGCACACACAGGCAGGAGCATATGAAGAGAGTAAAGATAAAAAATATACAACTGTCATTATTTACCAAATGCATATAAAAAGCGTAGCGGACAGTGAGCGTAAAGGTGTATATGTAGGCATCACAGGACAACAGAAATAGATAAACCATGAAGAGTACTGAGGAAGGATATTAACAGTTGCACGCATCCTTTCCCTTGGCAGTATTCTCCTCTAAGTTTACTCCCTGCTGGTTTCCAGTACGTCCAGCAGGTCCTCCATTTCGGTTCGCGCCCCGTGTGGATGCTAGGATGTGTTCGATAGGAATTTTCTTGGCTAGAAAATCAAAAGTAAGATCTCAATGACCATTGCAGAGTGAAAAGAGAATGTACCAATTTCCGTAAAGAGCTCAACAATTCCATCGCCTGTCTTCGCACTGGTCTCAAAGAAGAGCAGACCAGCCTCCGTTGCATACGCCTGTGCTTCATCCCGCGGGACTTGCCTGAGCGACTCAGGTTCCCCCACAGACGCAGGCGACTCGCCAGGGGTAGCGGTTGCGTCGTCCGGCTCATCTTCAGCATCCGATGAGCTCGCTGCAACAGTAGATGATGATGATGGCTGAACAAGATCCACTTTGTTCCCAGCCAGCGCAATGACAATGTTGGGGTTGGCTTGCCGTTGAAGCTCCTTCACCCATGATTTTGCCTTCTCAAGACTGGCGGCTTTGGTTACATCGTAAACAACCACAGCGGCTTGTGCGTTGCGGTAGTACATTGGCTTTCATGGAAAGAAAGAGATACTATGAGCTTCTATTTGATGATCCAACAAACTAAACATACCGCGAGAGAGTGGAAACGCTCTTGGCCAGCTGTGTCCCAAATTTCGTACCGCAGCACCCGGTCCTCCAGACGGCATTTCTGAGTCAAGAACGCTGCACCAATTGTCGGCTCCTTGTTTGCTTGAAATTCATTGGAGACCTGGGATATTGTTTAGCAACTTGAAGGAAGGTCATTTCATTGAGCAAGAAGACTTACGAAGCGTAAAACGACGGATGATTTGCCCACGGCAGCCTCCCCTAAAAGATAGAGGGATTAGTTTCGTGCTACAAGCCTCTTTCGCAGTAATCAGAGAGAAGCCAAAGACCGTTACAGCCTTCCGCCTTTAACTTGTATATGTGATATGCACCCGTTCAAGATAACAACGGTAAACGGGTATAAGTCTCCTGAATTGCACTCACCGAGTAGAACGAGTTTGACCTGAACGGACTTATCCGACGAACCAGAAGCAGCTTCGGCCATTGAAAGAAAAGGCAAGGTATAAGCAGTCCGGAGATATGGAGGTATCAAGAAAGGAGGAGGATGAAGATGGTGGTCGCTGGTTATGAGCTGCCTCGTAAGTCACGAACGCATCACCGCCCTGTGACTGCGTGGCGCGGTCCGTCCAGGGGTGGCAACACCCTTCTCCTTACAGCCGTGACAAAATCTGCTATATTTTATACACTCAGCATTGCTTTCTCGTATGTCTGATGAACATGATGATCCTATAGTCTCTGTACTCCCTATTCACCTCTCCAATTCTTTGGAACCGAACATCCACCTGCACCAATTTCCTCTACTTACAAGACCGTTACAAGTTCCGCCGTCGGCAGCTCAAAGCGGGAAGAAGATCAAAGTGCGACTAAAACCGCAAGTTGCTAGACTAGAAGTCCATGTACCCGTTGATACGCGTCCGGAGGTGTGGAATAAAGATAGGGGGGAAGAATTAGGCAAGGCAAGGGTGCAAGACGATGCCGAGAAAAACATGGATGCAAAGAGCACGGAAGCTGCTGACCAGCGTCTAACGGAGACTCGACTAAGAAGTGAACAAATTACCAGTAGAGGGTGTTATATGCTCGGTATAGTTAGGGATGGTGAGCAGTGTTCACTATGTGCTTGCTTATTGTCATAGTTATGTGTTGACTAGGGCGCCTTCACCTGCATCCAATTAGCCAGACACATCAGCTTCGACCTACGCTCACTTATGTAGATATCTTTCATCGCAAGACTCGCAGAACAAGAACTGGCACCGGAGATGATTCGGACTCTGACGATGGCCCTCCTCCGGATCCAGACGACCCGACTCCTGCCCCTGTTCCCGTTAAAAAGGAACCGAAAGTGGTCGGAGAAACGAAAGAAGTTAATGTTGCAGTGAGGAAGACTACCGACGATAAAGGCGGACCGTCTCTGCAAGGGGGTCTTTCTGCAGCCAGGCATGAGATGTTGCTTGCAATGCGCAAAGAAGACGACGAGCCTTGGCAAAATCTTGAATACTATGATGGAGAGGTTAGTGTCTACGCAACTCATGTTATCCTTTTTGACTCTGAAACCTGTTTTCCTGCAGACGGAAGAGGCATCTGAGGCATTCGATACTCTATTTTCAAAATCCGACGAAAAGTTGACTTGTAAATCTGACATAACTACTATTTTGACCAGTATTCCTGGTTTGTAGTGCTAACGACGCAAGCATATAGCACATGTATTGCGTTTACGTGGTTACAATTAATCTAACAGCGAGAAAGATTGTGGGTGTTCCGCAGAAAATAATGATAAGCAAGACTCAACATACAAGCACAATTGTTGGAGAGAAAAAGTCAATTGTAGATTTGTGGGCTACTCCGCCCTGCGCGTAGCAATTGATTAAAGAACGCTGTTATTCAGTAAGCATGGGTATGTTCCGCCTTGGATGATTCTTCCGGTTTGTAAAACAAGCCTTCAAATCGATCATCAGAAATTCTTGGTTGTGGTTCCCAGCTCAGGACATAATTATGAGTGTGTTCCGAGAAGGAGGAAGGTACAGATGGAGGCCTGGCATCATGATTGCGTGGATTCCAGGAGTCCGCAGAAACAGGTTGACGACCCTCGAATGAGTCGATCTCGCTGGAAGTCGGTAAAGTGAAAGGTAAAGAAGCGGGGACGAGGTGAGCGACCGACTCAAAATCTTCGAATGGGTTCTCCGCCGAATGTTGAGTAACTTGGTCATCTTGCCTTGTCCGAGAATGCCGCTCGTAATCTGGTCCGTCCTCGTCGTCCAGAACCTCGATTGTTGATCTCGCACGATATGGGTTAGACGCAACACTAGCCGTCGACAAGGCGCGTCGGACGTCGCCATTCGTCGCCTTTTCGACGTGATACAGAGGGTCCCAGGCCGAAGGATGTTGAAGAAGAGCTTCACGCTCATGTCTTTGAATGACACGGGCAAAGCTATTCATAACCGTGAGCGACAACACCGCCCCTGAAGATTCTCGGTCAGCCTTGCATGAGTTAACACAAACTGAGAAGCTTACAATATGCGCCGATGAATATGGCAGGAGTTACGGGAACGATGCAGAACACACCGACAAGAATGAGAATCGTCGCTATGACATTTGTCAAGGCGATCAGCGCAGTATGCGCCAGCTAGAATAGCGCTTTAAGCTCAGAAGCTTGGAAGCCTAGAATGAGTCGAAATGACGCATACCTCGTTTCGCAACATCTCCCTAAAAAGCCTCATGCGATTCATGAGCTTTCCCAGACTGCCGGCATGCGATTGAGTAGGCGACGCGGCTCTACTGACATCGAAGTACGACTTCTCATTGTCTTGGAAATGCACAGTCGACAGGTGCCTCTGTGAAGATGGACCAGGCTCGGAAGCCACCCTGCGGTGATGTCGATGAGGGCGCTTGTCGCGAGTCTTAGTGAGTAGAAGCAGGCGCATGTTTTGCATGAAGCCTCGGTCCTCCGCCATGTGCCATGACGGCCGTAATTTCTCCGATGATCCTGGGATTGAGACATTGTCATTGTTTTCGGGGACATAATCCCACCATCCTCGAGGTCGTGGACAAATGGAAGATACCTCATCCTTTTCAGTGAGAGGAGGTTCTGGGGTAGCACGCTCCGAGAGTCGGAGTGATATTCGCCCCTGAGCAGCAGGGAACTTTGACGCCTTCCAAATAGCATATACGACTTAAACATCTATCAGACTGATTTCTTTGTACCGAATGAAGCAAAACTTACAGCATACACATATGAAGAGTGCAATAATGAGACGGAAAGCTACTGCCAGGGGCAGAAAAGGAAAGGACGTAGTCGCAGTGCAAGTTCCTGTTAAATAAGTCTAGATTTGAGCTTCATTCAATTTATAATTATCAGTGCACGTACGAGACAGTCGGCGAATTGCTTGAAGACGGACTAGGTCTGTATACACGAAGGCTGACGATGAAGCCTGCAACACGATTATGACAACGAGGACAAATTTGGAGTTGTTCAGGCATCTATAGGCCTTCAAGCCAAGAACACCCGACAACTAAGGTAGTGTCTCAGTATTTGGCGTTAAGCTAGGACATGGAACGACTCACCATAAGGGCAGCAGAGATGTCAGTGAGAATGCCTTCGATGATCATCGTCCTATTGCTAGGGTCAGGTTTCTGAATGGTCTTAATTCAGGTCCAGCACTCACGTCCTGCAGTCGACGTGACTCGTCAGATAGGAGGTAGCCAATATAATAAAGGTCAACACTCCTGCAGCTTGACTGATTATAAGTGTGTAAAATAGGCCTCTGCGTTTCACGCGACCTCGCCTGATGTAGTCGGCGGAGACTATGGTGTTTCTTAGAAATAACATGAGGAACATCCCGATTAGCAGCAGAAACCAGTTTCCCTGCTGGATTTCCTTCAGATACGTCTCAGTGACTAGCGAGCCGTCGGGTAAGGCTCTGTAGTTCATACGGAATTGTTGAATGGGGATGTCGTGGTAGTACTCGCGATAATCCGGGATCAAGACCTGCGTCGAGATCTTAACGAGGACTTCGTTGGGACATTGTGAGCTTGTAGAGGAGGCATCCGCATCCCTCGCGCGCAAAGTTGGCGGATGCGTCACCAGACTCGGTGCAGAAGTCAAAGAACTAGAGAATGTCGGGATCGAATAGGCAGAGGCCGTCGACCGGGAAGCCGCTGGAGTTGCAAGCGTGTCGGGAGAGCCCATATAAAACTGGAGGCTTGCTTGTATGTGATATGTACGAAGCTAGTGGGCGCAGCAGCGGCCACAGAGTAGGAGATGAGAGAGACAAGTCGAGTCGGACAGGCGTGGCCTGGAAGGTAGAAAGACATCAGACTAACGGAACTTTGACTGTGTTTTGCGCTCGGAGACAGTTGCAATGGGCATTCAATTAAAAAGCTTTGTATAGTGTCATTGGATGCATTGGTTGCTGTCCCGCGACATCGAGAGGGGGATGAGGGGAACATCAGGGAACGTATATTGCGGCTGCGCCCGGTTTGGGCACTCGCTAGATTTGCCTTGCCTGATCGGGCACGTTCTCCTGGCACCCGGCCTTTGCCGCACGCAGGGCAAAAGACTTTTGAGGAGGCCGCCAACTCTCCATCTGCACCCATCCCGCCTTTGGACCTCGTTGCCATCGTGGCCCAGTGACCAACGCTCCGCCCCGGAACTCTAGAAAACACCTCGCTTCACAATGGCGGAAAATGGCCAAGCTCCAAGGAAGCTGCCCACAATCCTGATCACAGGCACACCCGGCACGGGCAAAACAACACACGCACAAGTCCTCGCTCAGCAGTCTCCAATTCCACTGCAGCATATCAATGTCGGAGACCTCGTGAAGGAGAAAAATCTGCACGAGGGCTATGATGACGAATGGCAGTCATATATCGTTGACGAGGACAAGGTACGCTCGGTTTATTGCACATGGCAATGAGGCCCTCAAAATGAATGGCAGCTTCTAGATGAGCTTGAACCAATTGCATCGGCCGGGGGGATAATCCTTGATTGGCACACCTGCGATATATTCCCCGAAAGATGGATCGATCTGGTCGTAGTCTTACGCTGTGATCATACACAATTATGGGACCGGCTGGAGAAACGGTCCGTGCCCCGTTGTGCATATATTTTGTTTGCTCGTCATACTGAATTGGGAGTTTGTCAGGAACTATACACTCAAGAAGATTCAGGAGAATAATGAGTCCGAAATAATGCAATGCGTCCTCGACGAGGCAGAAGAATCATATGCGAAGGAACTCGTCGTTGAATTAAGGAGCGAGTCAACTGAGGATTTGGAGGGTAATGTTGATCGGATTGTCCAGTGGATACGTGCTTGGCGTAAAGACAGAGGGTTCGAGGACAAAGAGGGGTCTTGACACGACTAGTATTGAAAGCATTTTCAAATTGCGCACCGACCGACGTTCGTGGCATTCTTAAATTTGCTCAAAAGATCAGCAGTACCTGAGACAGAAATGACTCATGTTCGTCCCTGATTTCCGATCACCCTGGAGTCTCATATGCGTAGTGGGTTATGAATATATTGACCGGGTATACTAGTAGATCGAGGGATATGCGAAATGGTCAGAAGGCAAGGAATACAAAAGGTATGCATGCCAAAAGCACCGCAAAGACCATCTTCATGGGAGATGCAAGTGATACAGCTGCGTTGACGGGTAAGAATCCTCCTGCGGTCACTGCGCTGGGTGCCATGATTGCGGTGACGGTGCTTGTGACTACGCTCCTACAGATCGATTCAAGTTATTAAGAAAGCAGAATAGTAGAGCTGAAATACTACATCATACTCACGTAGTTGTGAAAGTGGAAGGGTTTCCAGTAGTCACCGTTTCGGTCAACGTTTCTGATGATATCACCACGAGAGTTGCGGTCGTCACTGCTTCCGTCGTGGCCGTGATAGTCGATCCACTGGGTTCAATCGTCCATTGGGATGGAAGACCTGAAGTTCCAACTGTGACGGTATAAACCGTCCCCGGGCCTGTTACGCCTGATTGCGCAAGACCAGAGTTCGGATCCAGATACGGATTCACAGCTGGTGCTGAGTCCGGCTGCGGTTGTGTTTGCAGTGCGTTCGAAATGCTGTCGCATGCTGAATTGTCAGAGTTCTTGTTCGCGTTCTCCATCGTCACATTGATCGGAGTGATCGAAAAGAAACGCTGTAGAACAAAGTCATTGTTTGAGTGCGAGTGTACTGATCACAGGGCTATGTCACTCGCCTGGTTATTGATGTGGGACAACTCATAGTATGTGAGCTACAGACGCATGCGTTAGAATATAGTTTGTTCATCAGGAGTTCCTTTGCGTACGTTGTATGAGCCAGAGGAGACGCAGTTCGGAATAGGCCAGTTCAAATGTTTCACGGTACTCCCCGGTTCCTGTTCGAGGAAGTCTGTGCCATTAGACACCGTGTAGTTCACTCCAAGCTGAGAGGAAACTAAATATATTTCCAGCAAGTCATAACCGGTAGAAGCTCCAGAACCAGGTATAAAGGCACTTTGAGGTACTTTGCCGTCCCCAGAAAGCTGATGGAGTTTATTGAGAGATCGTGATAGCACGAAGGGGATGGGTATCTTACGTCGACTGCTATGACAATATCACTTCCAGCATGTTGAGGACTTTGGTACCAAATTGAGTAAAACATTTTGACAGAACCGAAAATTACATACCTTCCTGGAGCAGGCGCGTCACTTATTGTCAGACCTTTGGTAAAGAATTGCCCATTGTTCGAAAACGCCTGGCCGAAGACAGCGGAAGGTAAGGATAACAGCGAGCTAATTAGAAGGAGTGCGAAGAAGTTTGCGGTGAATGAGCGTGGTGATCGTCTTTGCGATTGTGTTTGAGCTGTTGATGGACTGTGTACCAGCACTCGAGCCATTATTCTTGCGATATCGACTCCGACGATGCGCGAGAGTCGGTGTTTCGTCAACTTGGGCAGCAGGAAGGAACGAAGATGAGAAAAAGATGCGCGCTCTGAGGAATTGCTGGGTATTACGCATCATCGACATTTTCGAGCAGCCTGCAGAAATAACTTCGGAACCAGTATGTGTGTACGATTGGTTGCCAACACCGTCGCTCATATATCCAATGTTGATAGCAAGAGTGCCGACGTCGCCGAGAGCAAGTCGCGTTGATGACGTGCCTGACGCGACGGTAAAACTCAGGCTTCGGCTTACCACACGCACCTCTTTATTACCTACTTTCATGACCGTTCAACTTACATCCTCAGAAACCACACAAAACTCGCAGAAGAGACCTCTGTACGAAGGGACAACACAATTCAGAAACTGGAGATACTCTTTAGAACAGCTGCGGGAGATAAGGTCATCGCTAAACGCTGCTGCTGTCGCCGTCATCAAGAATGCTCTGGAGGTGAACTCGGCACGTCTCTCGTTCCGCCACTGTCCTCAATGTCCTCGCTGAAGTCGGAACATGTTAGCCTGGCTCTTCCTCAGAGGTGTCATTCTTGACGCCCGAAGAGGAGTGCTTGCTTGTAAAGCTTTACATTGGAAAGGTGTCCCAGCTGTGTGGCCACTTCAGATTCCCAGAGGAAGTCGAAGCTACCGCTGTTTCATACCTTAAGCGGTTTTACCTGAAGAACACTGTCATGGACTGGCATCCAAAGAATGTGATGTGCGCTATATGGCTACTCTACCGCTGCAGTGCAATTCTGATCCGTAGCTAGGCTGACTGCTGTGTTCTTGGCCTCAAAAACAACAAACCATCCTATATCTCTAGAGGCCTACACAACGAACATTCCCAGAACAGCGCCAGCTGATGTCCTTGATCTAGAGTTCCTTGTTGCGCAAAGCCTGAACTTTGAGTTCAGTGTCTGGCATGCCCACAGGGCTCTGTGGGGCATATATCTTGATGTCCAGGTTGGTCCGATCACGCCGTGCTACTGGGGTTGTACGCTAATCTGAGTTATTGCCAAGAATCTACCTGATACATCAATAGAAGTATTGCATGGGGCTTATGGCACAGCTATGCAGCACGTTCGCGCCTCTCGACTGACAGACGCCGAGCTTGTCTATTCACCATCGCAAATCGCCTTAGCAGCCTTTGCTTTGGCATCTCCGGACCTTGCTGCGAGCTGGGCCCGTTCAAAAGGAGCGAACTCCGCGGTCGACATCATCGAAGATATCAAGACTATGATACTACAAGATGGGATGGGACCAGACGTAGAGAGGGTACGAGATGTCGATAGACGGCTACGGTCGTGCAAGAATCCCGAGAAGATACCCGGAACGAAGGCTTACATTGCGAAGAAGGCAGAAGAAGAAGCAAGAGCTCGAAAGAAGCGGGAAAGAAAGGCTGAGAACGTGAAACGGACGTTGGAGGCGGGTGATCCGTTTGGCGACGAACTCTCCCGCGACGGTGTCGATGCAGGATTGGACGACGATGACGACGACGACGACTGACGGGCTGCTGCGGAGAATTTCAAGTATGTACTACTGCATGGTAGTATGTGAAATGCTGCTAGCGATTGATGGGACATCCTTGGAGAGAGATTAGCCTGAGGGCTGAGACGTGTGTCTGTAGATTATGCAAATGATACCCAAGAGAGGGCATATTCCCGCAGATGCAATGGTGGGACCGAGGCGAGCTGTAAGACGAGCGCGTGGTGCACCCAAGGTCGGCAGCCCGTCGGCCCTTGATGAGATTCTGAGAGCGGTCATGATCGTTTCGAGCTGACACAGTGATTAGACCGAGTCCGCAAGGAGTAGTAGACTTTTCTAACCGTGGGAATCGTTGGCCTTATGGCTGTTCTCCACAAAACTGGTTTGCCCCGGCCATTATTACCGCCCGCTTTCGCCTGTCATCCCATCCCTGCTTCTCTTTTCATCTCCTCCTTTCCTTCTCTTCCCAACGGCGGCGAGGCTCTAGCTCGTCGTTGTGCAACTCGATGGCGAATGCGCCTGCCTCATCCACCGTCGCCCACAGCGGCGCAAGTTCCGTAGTAGGAAGCGCGGCGACGTCTCCGATTTCTCCTGCCTTCGCGAGCTCGAATTATACGAAGGAGAATGGAAGCATGACGACTGTGGGTGATGAGGTCTGGAGCGACGCGCAGGAAATGGCGGACATAGAGGTAGAGACTGCGAGGACGCGTCGTGAGATCGAGGAAATCGACGGCGACGGCCGTAGTGTCCAGGCAACCGAACGTGTCCCAAGCATTAGCGGGGACAAGGAATTCAACAAAGAACTTGGGTCGGAAGGAAAGAAGAGTGCTGAATCTATCGTCATCGACAGACCTTCGTCGAGTATGGCAAACTTGCATGAATCTCATAGACGAGACGCGGGTGCAGGGGTCAGCCCGCCTGGCACTGCGACAGCAAGCTCGGCACCCTCACTGGTTTCTGGGCGAAATACACTGGAGTTGGTTCAAACACTAGAAGTTCCAGCTTCTGCCTCCGTCACCAATCCGTCTCCGGCGTTGAGCCACCACTCATCAACATCCTTAGAAAGACGGTCGAGCAGAAGGAGGTCTACGGTTGATGTGCGTTCTTTTACTCTTTCTAATCTTAACTGACATTGACCTTTTGCGTTGACTTCTGGCCACAATCCATTTCTTCAGACTCGTGCTGCAAACCGATTCTCCGGATTCTTATCACAGCTCATTCACCGTAGACCAGAGCGGGAATTGCCAACTTCTGCAAGCCAACCCTCTGTCGTACCGGAAGAGACTAATCGTACAAGGGCTGAAGACACATCCAGAGCTTCGTCGCCTACACCACCGACTCGGCCAATTACTCCTCCACCCACCCTACCACCACCTGCTCTTCCGGAACTTGGACTATCCCTCACTGCCATCACAAGTGTCTTAACACCGTCTCATTTTAGTACTCCTCCGACCAGTGGTACCTTTCTAGCCCCTCATTTTCTTTTGCTATGCCACTCTCAGGGCTTGGATGTACTGCCTCTCGTTTCCCCTCCAGCTCCACAACCTTACGCATTGGTACGGAGGGTGAGTTTCAAGAGTGTTGTAGTTATGGAAGAACGAGGTGTATTAGTGGCGATCGCTGGCCGAAGGGACGGCGTACGGGTTTATGCTTTGGAAGAAGTCAGAAAGGCGGTTGAATGGAGGATTGATGTCGAGGTAAGAAGAGAAAGGGACCGAATGCGACGCGAGGAAGCAAAGAAGGGCGTTGCAGGCGGTGTTGACAGAGTGTTCGGTGAGCTTAAAATCCATAAAGGTGACAACGAGAAGTACATCAAGGCGAGAATCGGTGATTCTCCTACAACACCCACACCTCCCACTCCGACTCCCAAGTCCAAGAGGCGTAAATCACTTAGTATTGGAGCTGAGGCCTCTCCTTCTTCACTCCACGAAAGGCCACGTCCACGCCCGCCCACTATTCGCCGGAAGTCCCGAGCGGTGACTCAAGAGAATGTTGCAACTTCCCAACATGATTCAGATCCTCCACCTTACCAGAATCCGTCTCCCACTAGACCTCCATTGCGAAATCAATCTTCGGTAATTTCAGTTGCTCAAACTCGTTCTCGCACTGGATCCATTGCAGATGTCTTAGCTGGGACTACAGTACGCCGACGAAGCGCGATTACTGCTAATCGGGATGATGAAAAGGCGGATTGGGAACATGGCTCAAGTGACGACGAAGCGATTAACATGACCACTGCTGGTAATAGTGGGAGTGCTGCCTTGGATGAGCGGACTAGTTCCATGGCTACTGGTCCAAACTCTCCTGGAGTTATGCCATCGTCTAGTTCGGTAGGTTTGTCGTCATCCCCTGCTATCGAAGTGCCCAATATCGAAGATTCACTACGTCGAACACAAACGTCTACCTCTGCAGCGCCGACTCTGAACCGTCGCGGGCGACCAACTCAGTTAGATTTGTCAAACAACTCCAATACGGCTGCCCGACCGCCTCCCTCACCAACACCGACTGTTTGGACACTTCGACAGGCGCTTTCATACACTCCTCCTGGAGAGGAACGTCCCAATACGGCGACTTCGGATGCTGACAACGATGAGGATGAGGACGAGGAGGGCGGCGATTCCATCACATTTGCTCAGGCCCTATTGGAGAGCCGACTGCCAGATCTGCCCCCGATAGGTACCCGACAACCTCAGGAGGCTATCCTCATCGGATCTCACATGAACTCTATGGACGAGCCTCAGAGTCCCATGGATACAAACTCAGAGATTCATGGTGCCAGGTCAGATATGCACACGCCCACCCCCTCTTCGTCTCGGAGGTCGCGCCGGCGATGGTCTGTTTTCGACGGCGTCTTCGCCAATTCCAGCAGCCACGGTAGCATGGAGTCCTCCAGCATCTTCTCTAATACACCAAGCAATATGACCCGACCCAGGACAGCCGACTCGCAGATGACCGAACGCTCATCAAATCTTCTTACGCGTATCGGTTCTGCTGACACTACCTCTGTTATGCAACGGACTTCATCTGCGCGTGGACCTACCCCAACGCGACCGGTGTCACGGGCGAGTACGGCTCGCACTGCCCCAGTATCGGGTCCAGCTATTCCGCCATCGACATCAGTCTCCAGCTCGACTTCTCATCATAGATTTTTACCCCGAATTTTCACAAATGCATTCAGCTCGCGTCGATCGGAAGAGCAGCTACATGCACTCAAATCCTCTCACAGTGATATTGCGAAGAGGCAAACAGGCTCTTCACTACCTCCGATCCCCCCAGCACCCAAATTGGAGTACGTTAAATTACCTGGAACAAAGGGTGCAGTATTGATCAAAGCAGTCGAAACGGCGAAGAAGAGGTAATTCATCTTGTTTGCACATTAATATGCTCTGCTAACGATCTTTTGCAGCTTCCTGGCTATTCTTTGCGGAGAGAATGGCGAGAAGGTTGAACTGTTCGCTGGAACGTACAGGACAACTCTTGGCCTTTCTCGTACATTCATACTCCCAGATTCACCTCGATCACTAGAGCTGCAGCTGCAAGGAGATGACTTGGTTGAGGTCTTCCTAGTATTTGCTCAGAACGTCTTCGGTCTTGAACCTGCCACTGTCCGTGTTCGCGAAGTAAGAGTAGGTCGTGCTGAGCGTCGTGCCGCTCGGCGACGAGCTCGTGACCGTGTTGAGGAACTTGTCAGCAGCGAGGCAGATGCCCCAACTCTGGGTGATGACGACGCCAATGGTGGTAATAGTGGACCCGTCGGTGTGACGTTCTCTACAATTTCGGCTCCTATGAACACGGAGGAAACTACTGCTACCCCGCCGCCTATGAGCCGGCATGCTTCTGATCCCAACATGCAAATCACCACCCCAGGTCTATCTCAGACTTCCAACACTCCTGATGCACACTCAGATGAGTTGGCAGCTATCGCCGCTGCCCAGCTTGCCCCGTATACGACGTTTCAACAACTAAGTTTTGCACCCAACTTCCCGCTTGCTACTATTGCCGATGAATACATAATTCCACCAACATATCAGTCTTTCCTTGAGTATCGAGCGCAATACGAGCCTGAAGAAAACGGTGTCAACAACCTTGATCTTGCCAATGTCCAATTTACACCTCCAGGTTTACCTGTCCCGCCTGTTCTCCCACCTTCCAAGTGGTTCTATCGCGATCCGAAGGGCGTTGTCCAGGGTCCTTGGAAGGCTTCACTCATGCAGACGTGGTACAAGGATGGACTCTTGCCTCCGGATTTACCAGTGAGGCGAGAGGAGGACTTGGATTTCACTCATTTGAAAGACCTACGCGCGCAGAGTGTCGACCCATCGCACCCCTTCCGATCGCTCCCCCCTCCCTTGGATTGCGTGTCGACAATCAACGAGAACGTGAAGCCTCTGCTGGACCCAATCTCACTTCTGACTCAACCTCGGCATTATGGTCCACCTGCGCTGTTTTTCACTACTCGTGGCGGACATAGCACGTCCATCGTCGATTCGCGCGGTAGATCGGTCCTTAAGGGACGGATTCAGTGGAGTACGGACGAAGAGGAAAACTTTTCGTTCTATTATGGACGTTTGGGTGATGTGAAGCGCCTGGAGGCATTTGACGTCCAGAACAAAGCCGTCATTGTTGCCGTTAGGCAAGGTGGCTTAGAGGTGATTGAAGTAGGTGATGCGTTAATGAGACCCGGTGATCTTTCTCGTTCGTATTTGCCGCATTTCCAACCTTCCCCATCTACAACAAATAGGCGGGAACCTTTTGTCTGGAGAATAGGCTCCCCTCTTTCTCACTTTGCCTCCGGCCCGATTTCGTCCGCGCCTCCCTCATTACCTCAGACACCGAGCAAGAAACAGCATCTTGGCATTGGGAAGTCTCCAGCCAAGAGCGATTTCGCTTTGGGAGTGTCCGACGATTACGAGAGCCGCATCAACGAAGAGCTCCTTTTCTTGGGACGTAACGACGATAATGTCTATTTCTGCGAAAGAAGCAACGGCTCCTTCCGCATCTTACGCCTTTGCCCAAATCCCGTGTCTTGAAAAAAAAACCGACCACCCAATCTTTCGCATTTTTATTCATTTATACGCATCTTGTCCAAGCAAAATACCCGCCTGCCTCAACATTAATGATTAATTATGCACACTTATCCACGAACATTTGTAGCCGCTACTGTCATGCAGAATTTGTTATACTACTAGTAATATACATTTCATAACTTCGCGACAAATCCCCTGAGTGCGGTCTTCATTATCTTGCCCGTTGAAGTTTTCTGAAGAAAGAACGGAAACTTAGCTACCATGCATGTCGTATCTGAAACCGGCAAAGCTTACTGGCAATTCATCTACGACCCTCACCCATTCCGGACACGCGAAGCCGGGCAATCTGGTTTTCGCGAACGACTTGAGGTCAGCTTCGAATTGAGAATGTCGTCCGGCGTACTCCTTGTCGGCTGCGGGGGTAAGGATCACAAACGCCATCGGGCGTTCGCCCCATTTCGGATGGGATCGAGCAACAACAGCTACTTCGAGGACGGCAGGATGTTCTGCCAGTTCTAATGCATTTTGTATTAATAATGTCAAATAGCATCGTACATTCCAAAGAACATCAGTACCTTGCTCAATGGCTAGGCTGGATGCGTTCTGAGAAATGTTCCAGTTTTTTCAGTTCGTGGCGTTTCATTAAGCTAGTGTTACATACCTCTCCGCCAGAAATGATGAGATCTTTACTGCGATCTTGGATCGAAATGCTGCCATCAGGAAACATTACCGCAAGATCACCTGAGCCGAAGTAGCCCCCTCTGAACGCCTTCTTTGTTGCTTCCGGGTCCCGGAAATACTGTGAATCAAGATCTCCCTTCAATCCAGAATGTTGTGTAAAAATATCGAGGTGAATACCTCTTTCATTACTATATTTCCACGAGTGACGATCTCACCGACCGTCTTTCCGTCAGCCGGGACGTCCGTCAGGTCATCGCTGTCATCTTGATACACGACCCGCACTTCCTGAGCGGTCGCGTAGGCATGCCCCTGACGGGCCATAATCTTTGCTCTTTCTTCCAATGAAATACCTTTCCAGAAATCCTGAGGATAACCGCGAGTGAAAGGACCATAGGTCTGAAGGAATCATGATCAGATGTCAGTGACACATATATGGAAAGAAATTGAATTCTCACTTCACTGTAAATGATGAAGGTCAGATTATTCAAAGGCATCCACATAAAGTATGTATGTATGCTCACGTTAAACCGTAAACGTGTACTACATGTATATTCTTCTTCTCAAGCTCGCCTATAAGATGAGCGGTAGGTGCTGAACCTGCGATGATAGCATTTATGGGACGCTCCAATACACGTGCGTCGGGGTGATTGATTATCCCAATCTGCAGAGGTAATTTAACATTCAGCTTAACACCGATACATACAATCAAGTTATTGCAAGTAGTACCTGTACTGTGGGGGCTCCACAGTAATGCGTTACGCCTGACTTTAAGAAATGCCCCCATATTTGGTCGTGCTTTACCGCACGAATAGTAATCTAAAAGCATGAATCGAATCGTTTAGCATGATATATGCAACTAAAGGAAACGAATTAACCTGTGCCGCAAATGAGAAAGTAATTGCCCAAGGGAATGTCCAGCCGGCGGCGTGGAACATCGGTAAGATCCTGGAAATTGTCAGAAAAGGACAGCAAGCCGCGCAAAGGTAGCTATAGCTTACCATAGGTAGACGGAATCTGGGTTCATCCTACAGGAAGGTCAGCTATTTGGCAAGAGGTTCGCCAGGATTAGCAGCGAACCGGGTTTCAAACGCATTAGCCACAGCCGCTAGATATGATCCTGGATTGCACATCGAGTTAGCTATAGCTAAAATAAAACGAACGGAGTACCCCACCCCTTAACGTAGTAAGTACACCCTTGGGCTACGTATACATTAGAAGGAATACAGTTTCGATGCGTGTTGCTCGTACCCGACCTGTCGTTCCGGATCTGTGCAACATGGATTAGATTATTATGTGTGCACGAATCAAATTATTACCGACGTATAACAGAGTATAGCAGGTGCATTTTCGTTGAGCTCCATTTCAAGACCAAACCACCCTTTTTCTTTACTATGCTGCCTTCCTTTTGATAGGAATTCTTCGTAAGGGCAACCGAACCGGCCTGTAAGACAGACTCGACTTAGTGATACAGCTTCCAGACGATGGACACATCATGTACCAGTGTCTTTACTAACGATCACAGGGACCTTTGAACCCTTAACTAGGTGGACGTATTCGTAGTCGACAAGTATAATCTTGGCCCCGCTATGCTCCAGGATATAGTCTACCTCGCCTTTTGTCAAACGAGTGTTGATAGCTGTGTGCACGCCCCGTGCTGCAATAACACCATGCAATGTCTCTAAGGATGGTAGATTGTTAGTGAAATCCTGTGAATTCAATATTGACCATACCTGCAATCATGGGACTGCCGAAGCATTAGTTTGTCTTTCTAACTGTGTAGTACGGAAGCATCAAGACGTACGTGTTGGGTGCTATTACAGCTACTCTGTCCCCCGGTTTAATGCCGGCCCAGATCAATGCGTAAGCGAGGTTCTGAATTCTTTGGGCCCTACGAAGATGTACAGATAGTCAGACATTCATAGAGATGTCTGTACATATGGGCTGTGCATACCATACTGAGTATGTATAGGCTACAGGATGCTCTACATCTGGATGAGCAATAGCAAGCTTATTCGGGTATATCTGCGCGCCGCGCAAAAGGAACGCAAGAGGATTCTGATACGGTGTCACGGTCAGACCAATGCTATGGATTATCAGAAGACGTAGCTCGGACCAAAGGGTGTAGATGGACTGGATATTCTTTGGGCACGTTCATCCTGAAGCTAATGTGTTCCGGGGGTATGCTTGCAGGAGTTGGCCGAAAGCCTGGAGTTCGCAGTCAGTAAATTGACCTTTTTGTCTATTATATTGTGTGAGCTTTGTTGCTTACTAGCAAGGATCTGTGAAGCCATTATGGTGAGGGCCAGCGGGGGACAAAATTATGCAAGAAAACCGAGATAAAGTTGCAGATGGTATAAGAGAGAAGTAGTAAGAGAGACTCGGAAGGTTAGAAGCTACATAGTACTATTTATACCCCATGGGGAACAATTCAATTCAACTTCAAGTTGTTGAAACGGCTTCCGGCAAGCTCCTTCCCGAAGCCTTCCTCGCTTCGACCCAGTCCGACACCGACGGTCTTCCTTCTCTTCCTTCAACTATCACCACACCCGACTGGCGGTCAATACCGGTCTGCGCCATGGTATACGAAGACAATATAGACCTTATTCTGGACAACCTTTGCACCAGCGAGAATACCGTTGATCAGCTTTCTCCCGATGTTATGGAACTCCGCGAAATAGTTTGTTCGAGAACACTTCGTGCTATCGCAAAAGTGCACGAACTCTGCGACAATGTGACTCAAACGACCTCAGTGAGTCGCACTCACGTAGACCCTAGCAACATCCCTGATTTCTCTAAGGATAATGTAGTGACCGAGGACCTTCACTCGAACATTGTCGACATGATCAGGTTTACCAGGGCCACTGTAACCAACGTCTTTGGCAAAAACGAAGACGATCTTTATATTCATTGTCTGGAATCAATATGTATGTTCGGTAGAAGACTAGATGGAACGCATATATGGACGTCTAATGTATTCTCTCAGTCGATCCAGCACTGTTATCCTGCTTGTTATCTTTGCGACAGAGTTTACTCGGATCAGTCAACGAGGACTCGGAGATCTTGGTCAACGAACAGGACTGCGATGGAATCTTCACTTGGATGGATGTTCTCTTGTCTCTGCTCGGAGATGCGATTCTCAGCGTCGCCGGTGGGACATCTACACCAAATTACCCAATGAGCTCTTTACCGGCGAGCTTGCAAGCGCGAAGGCAAGAGGAGAGTGTTCGGACAGCCAGCCAGCTCCCTTGTAAGCTCTCTCTTCTCTAGTCCAGGTCATAAAAGATGTTAAATGAGTTTCATATCAGCGTCTATCAGGCAACTACCAGATGTGCTGCGGTCACCACACTCCTCCCCGGCACTCAAGCGTTTATCACTTTGTTTTCTGTTTGCTGCAATCGTGATCAAAGCAGATCTGTCAGAATGCAGCCCCTGGTCTGAAATCGAGTGCGTTGATACGATCTATCGTGCTTAGATCACTGAATAGCCAATAAAATCGCTCGCCTCAGATTAGATCCCAGTCAATTTTCGGAGTGTTTAGAATCCTTGATAGGCGATTTCTCACTGCAAACTCAGGCGATATCTGAAGCAGATGGATGCGTCGCTGATACCACGAGCTACACACACCGTGCAGCTTCTTCGATGCTAATATCTCTATATTCTGTGAGGCCCATAGCATTTACTTGCTTTGCCAATTGCTGATACTTAGTTCAACAGGCAGCGAATGACATGTCGCAGGATCAGTCGCCTTCACCTTTCCGACCTCACACGGAAGCCCAAATCCTTTTATTACTCCGCACGGTTATTTCGACGAGTGAATCGAAGGAGTGTCCAGTGATCTATGAATTGGACTACTGCCAAAGGATTCTCCTTCGATGGGGTTGTTTCATCCCCTGGGCATGGTCGACATGGGATGACTCACGCATAGTGCAACCCGATGTCAAGCGTCTGGTATGTCTCAATATATATAGTTTTAGCCTAAAATCACAAACGCATACAGACTGCGACATGGCTTTGCCACCTGGAAGAAACGTTTGTTCTTTCTGATGAGCAGACTATGGACAGCCCCAACGATCCTTGCCATCTGTCACACAATGCGCAGCGCATTCTGAAGGCGGTCGTGGCTATCAATCCCGCTGCTTCGTTTACCGCCCTTTTTGTAAGTGGTCCGTAAATGTTCTCTGGTCCGCTCTCTGACCGCCTTTCCGTACTTTAGTATCAACTCAACTATGGAACCGATGGCCTATACGAAATGCCTAGTCATGACCAAAGACTAGAAGCTGAAGGAATTGCAGCCTTGCACATAATGCGTCTCTTCCGCGCCATCTGGTGTCTCGTCCAGCTGATATCGGATCACGCTTTAGCCCTTCCCCTACCTAGCTTAAGTGTCGTCGCTGAGCGTCTACTAGAATTATGTGGCACATTGGGTTGTAGCACTTCCGAGTATAAGGGTGAGTTTTGATTCGCAATTCCGATCAAGGGTGACGTTCCGTCTGCTAACACATCGCGGTAGTGCGCGCTGAAATTGTGCGCTGCCTGAGATCTTTGGAGCATGCAGTTGTCAGGAAGGCTTGTTCCTCTTATGACGGAATCGGGAAGGACGGAAAGGAATCGTTTACGAGCAAACTTGCACTCAGTGGGATTCCTTTATCTTTGCGTGTTTCAGATGCGCTGACGAATTTTGACCCAGGTATCAGCTGTGCCATACGGTGCGTTTGTGGTTTATCGCGCGATTGGATTCTCTACGCTCCCATGGGATCGACTGATGCAAAAATAGGACGGAGACACCTTTGGTCATCGACCAAGACTCACGGCTGGCTCTAACTGTGCTGCTGGACATGGCTACTGTTCTTTGCAATTGCGATGCGACTAATTGTCTTCCTACCTCTACGTCCACGCTACTCGCGAAGCTCGTGAAAGACCTCTCTTCTCGGACCACCTCTGCTGATATTGAAATCAGAGTCTCTCTTCTGAACTGTCTAGCTGCGGCGAAGAAATCTGGATCATCTGCAAATAGATCTCCTGGTTCAAACAGTACAGATCTGACACTGCCCAAGTCTTGCACAGATGACGCCATTTTCAACTTGGCGTTCGGTATCCGCGGCACTCACCTGAAGCTGGCTTCTGCGTTCGCGTCTTACGCTGCTATCTCAATTAAGAAGAGCACGGACGGGCTGCTCGTTGCGGAAACCTGGGACTACCTGTGCGACGCTCTGATGTTTACTGCGGCCAATCAACATATTACGCAGCTCTCTGCATTGGATATAGTTGATGCGGTGGAGCAGATTTGTGAAGGGCTTGCTGCGTTGCTCACCCGCGCAGATACGACGATGAGTGAGCGGTGTTCCTTGATATTCATCGTGATTTTGCGTTTATGGTAGCGAAAACTAATATTCACTTGACGCAGCGGCTTTCCTCCTTCGCTCTCCACTAACTCTCAGCTTTGTGAACACCCTGAAGCGGCTGTCCCCCACAGATGCACGTCACAGCAAAGCATATGACCGACTCTTCGACAAGGTGAACTATTTCAGTCTAATGTTCACTCAAAACGTTGCTAATATGTAGTGGATTAGATGCAAAAGTTATGCACTATGAAACGTTACTAGAATGCGATTGCAGTGTTGCCTCATATATCTCACTACCTCCGTTATCGGCCTTTTTCATGATTTAAATTCGTAGATCTGTCCAAAAGTGCCAAGTTTATGATAGCTTGATGTCAGACAAACGAACACATACACACCTTCCGAACCTGAGTTCCTGAATCCGGCAAGTACGTCCAGTTGACCCGCTCCGGAGCGCAGATAACCCCTATGGGAACGGAAGCTCAATCTCGTTCGCGATGTCCCCACGACCCTAGAAGTCTGAAGCATACTCCCGGTACCCCGAAATTTAACGTCGATTTGAACTAGTCCAGGAAAGACCGGCCATTCATGATATCCAGGGTGCGGCGTTACGCGTGAACTCTACATAATAATCAGCAATGGCAAATGAGGTGGAGTCTTGCCTTGTCTTCGGAATGTGAACATGAAGGTGTGTGGGAATTCATCTGCAGGCCAAGCAAAGATAAGCAGAGGTCATCGGACGACAAAGGTACACGAAGGTTTGCTGAAGAATTAGCGAGGAGAAGGAAGAATAGCGTTGGCCTAGAGCACCCTTTGAAGGGGCTGGCGACAGCAGATGTTGTAAGTAACCCTGTAATGCTCATCATCAGAGCATGGAGAGAAGGAGAGCGGCCTTTTCGTTGCCATAATCTTTACGTGGAAATGAACAGCGTCGATCGCTCGCGTGGGTGTTTTGACCAGCTTGAAGGTCCGCTAACACCGATCGGGACGCAATGGGACAGATTGATTGCGGAACGAGCCAGCAATGATATTGGCGCTCAGATAACGAAGATCATTCCCGATACGAATGGCGAGTGGTATACGAAACGGAACGATACGAGGAAAGCAGGGTCCTGATGCAAGCTACAAGATCGATGGCGGAAGCATACCTTCAGGAGATGTCTGAATTGAATAGACGAGATAGACCCGCGTCGGCAGATCTCCCATGACGGTGCGTGGACCCAACGTGTAGTGCCTGCATTAAAGATACTGATGCGGGGAGGCCAGATAAAGGCGCGGGAGAAATGAAGAGTCGCGGAGATGCAAAGCCGGAGAAGGTGCGGAGAGAGAGTTTCGCCTCAAGATCGGATGAGTATACATTTGCAAGCTCAGCCTGCTATGCCAGGTGATGTCAGAGGACACCAGACGCACGATGACTCCTGACCGAAAGATTTGATTCCGTTCCGCACCACTGTCAATAAACCGGCTCAACGTTTTGTCTTCCATAGCCTGCGGGGGTGGCCACATACCAGCGGCGTAACGCAACACACCCGTGGTTCTAGCCAGACAGTTGCACGAACACCGGTGGTGATGTGATAAGTGCGAGAACGCTAAGCCCGGTAGCTCTCGCACTAAGATAGGAACGAATGGCGCTCTTGAAAGAATGTGTTGATAGACGCAGTGACGTTCAAGGCAGCCTGCGTGAGTTCTCGAAGCGTGTATTGTGCTGTACAGGATAGGCGATCATAAAGACACGGCTCTTTCTGATCCGTTATGAGGCTGAGAGTGCATGGGACAATTCTGCAAGCGTTTTGCTGTGTCTACGACCGATGCTAAGTGGCCATGGGCGCACAGGCTAGTAGAGGAGATAGACAGAAGGAGAGCACAGGCATTGCAAAGTAGTAAAAAAGAAAGAAGGTTGTTGGTACCCCGAACACCCGGTGCTACTATGGAGTGGACCCTGACCCTGAACTGTATGTATGATACGCTTATACCAACGCCTGTGCTATCCTCCCTCGGCTCATCCCTTCCCTCCGCATTACCCATCTCCTCACCGCCATCCAGCGAGCTCATTGTCTACTCATCCTCAACGACATCGCCCTCACCGTTGATGTCTTCGCCCTTCCACCCATCTCATCGCCGCACCAGATCTCACTCATCGCTCTCAACACCCTGCACGTCTCCCGGACCTCAGCAGATCCAGTGGCGCTCGCCCATCCATCGCGCCCACGCATGCCCGAAAACCATTCCATGCAATGTTCATGGCGTAAGCGCCCCGTGCGCCTCGGCTAAGGGCGCTCTCGAATTATCTTCTCAGCCACCGGAAAAATGGGATGTCGATAGATGGAGGCGCGGAAAGCGGGCGCGTCGTGAGCCAGAGGTGCGTTGCTCCTTTTCGCAATTCTCGAGCAGCAATCCATCTCACTAATTCTTTCTCTTATGCGTAGTCGCCTAGTGCTGACGCAGATATGGAGTCAGGGGACGAAGCCCTGGCTGGTCTGTCGTCGCCGGACCAAGATCGGTCAATAACTGATTCCGCTTGGCCCGGCTCAGTGGGGCTGGCATCGACTTCCGATGCATTCAAGTTCTTTAATACAAGGCTCAAAGGTCCTGGCAGGACGCGTACCGCACCCCAACGGCTCTCAGACGACGAAATTATGGAAGGCATGCAGTTCTCACCTCCGACGGATGGCCTCGCACGCATGCAGGCTGCAGCCTTCGACGACCTACGTAAATCTGTCGAAGAAGCCGGCGAGGGATTCGTGCGCCGTATGCGAGAGTTCGAGGCACAGCGATCAGTTGCGGGGCCGAGCGTGTCAATAAACACGAGTCAGCGTGTCTTCCACAAGCGAGGACGTAAACGGCCTTCTCCCCGGGCCTCAAGGCATTTTGCCTTCCCTCCTGCATCAACAGAAGACGTTGCACCGGGACATAGAGAAGACGAGGAGGAGTCCGACGTCGAAATTCTTTCGAGTGTCGCTTCAAGCTCCGATGATTATCCACATTCCTCTCCATCGAAGAAACGGGCTGTTTCCCTATGCGCATTGAATGATATTCCGTATGCCTCGCAGCCGCAATGCTTGTCGAGTCCTGTAAGGCCATCGGGAGTCAGCTTCAGAAGGGCGAGAAGTCCATCACCAATGGGGGCCCACCGAGGTCCATCGTTGGCGTACTCGAACTGCAATTCTTCCGATGAAGATGATGAACTCCAATTTAATACGCATCGACCACGTCGGGCGCGCAAAGTACTGCGGCCGAGGTATTCATGTGACGCTTCGTCAGCCGAATCCAACGCGCCGTCTCTTTCATTCTCTTTCGCGTCCAACAACTCATCACTGCAATCACTGCCGCTTGGTGCACCCACGCCCACTGGAAGGCCCTCATTGCCGACCAGTGATGGAGACGCCTGTAATTATTTCTTATTCCAGAACGTGCATAGGAATCGTCCGATTATCCCAGAAAGGTCGTCGAAATACACCGAGAAAGCCGTGGCTGCACTAAGTCTCGCCCTTGCTAACGGAGCCGGCAGCGTGACCGATTACGAAGCGCTCCAGAACGCATGTGGCGCATTCCCTCCGAACGATGGCGACGCGGGAAGTCTCTGGGACTGAGTTCACCGTTGCAAGTGAACGATCTCACTACCGACCAACATAACATTCCCGAGCTCGTACAAGCCATGTGCACCAAAAAGCGACTAGCATCGGACCAAGTTCCGCAAGACCCGGGATCCTCGGCGAAGTTTATCTTTCCAAAGGAATCACTCAATCATCCCAATGAAAGTCGTTAATTATTATTCAACGCAATGCAATTATTCCACTTCTTTGTTAATGCCTGGCCAATGTCAGGCTCGTTTTCCTCTTACTTCTTCGGTACCCGCGGAATCCTCCAATATTTACTCCTGGCATTATCCATCGTATAGGCTCATTCATCATGCATCAATGTACTTCTTCTCGGGGAACTATTCATACCTCCATTGCTATTATGTTGCATACCAGAATCCACTGTATATCGGCCTTTCTTAACTCTTATCACAAATAGTTAGCAGTCTAAACAATACATTAAAAAGTTATTCAGCAAGTATAACTAAGCAACAATATAATGAACGCTACACAGTGAGTACATGGCAGAAGCACATGTGAAATGGAATAGACTGTAGAAGTTGATCTCCACAAGGTCATAAGGTACCAGCTGTTCCTAAAACCTTCATTGCTAAGGCGCGAAGAATCTTCACGAAAACAGTTTAGTTTTCTATTAAGACATTATAGAAAGATTGAAGTAGCTAACCTCTGCTTTCTGACTTCCACCGAGCGAGGAGAAGACAGAGGCAACACTCTTGCCCTTCGCATCACGGACAGCACCAAGACGGTTGCCTGCGTAACTGCCGACAAGCAAGCCTGGAACATTCGCAATGATGTACCCGAGTCCCGCACCACAGATGGCGCCAACCCACTTCCACCACGGCCATACTTGTTGGACTTCAGGGCGGAGGAGCTACACGAAAAGAAGACAAAGAGAGATCAGCGCTCAGCGGAGCATAATTGACGTCCGACAGTAGCGCCTCTAGCTCACGACCCGACCCGACGAGCGAGTCCTGAGTAGTGCGTAGAGACGCTGTCTGTGGAGATGAGGTCGAATGTAGTGGCGTGCAGAACGTACCTCTTCAAAGACATCGCCAAAGACGTGCTCCGCATTAGGCTGTTGCCCAGGCGGGACGGCGTCAGCGCCCGCGGTTCCCGCTCCCGCAGCGCTCCCAAACATATTTGCGAAGGTTGAGAAGAAGTTCGCAGACGCGTTAGGGTCAGTGGTACGTTCCGAACGCGCCGAACGCAGCTCGTCGTATTCCCGCCTTCGCGTCGGGTCTGATAGGATGTAGTACGCGTCTGCTACTGCCTGACGACGATCGAGAACAAGGGTGGTTAGCCTTTGCGTGGCTATGGCAGCAGCGAGCAAGAATAGCTAGTTGATTGACTATACACACCTGGAATTTCTCCGTTGCTCGGCGCTTCTCCTCTGGCGACGCGTTTGCGATGCGGTCGGGATGTGAGCGTAAAGACTCTCGTTTGTATGCCTGTCGCACTTCATCTTGAGATGCGCTGGATTGTAGGCCAAGTAAAGCATAGTAGTCTGGAAATTCAGATGCCATTTTCAAGTTCAAGTTTGTGGTGGTCAGAGTCGGATGAGTAGAGCACTCAGCAGGCGCTGGACGGACGTGTCTTAATGAACCGTCGCTGTCTGACGTCACCCTCAGGCTGCCCCATGGAGGACTTTCCTTTTCTGACGTCACACATTGTGACGTAAGCAAAGATCGTCACTGCCAAAAACGTCTAAAGTTTATCCGACGATTTACCAGAGAACTTTAAGTAAATAGCAATTGTGAGATTCAATTACATGTCTGGCTACCTATTGCTTACACTCTGAGATAAAGACTCTGTAGATAAAGAATAATGAAAATATTTAGATAAAATTCTTGCCGCTGAAGCTACAACTTCCATAATATCCCATGACAATGCATCAGAACAATCCATCCGAAATACCAGACTGCATCCGTCCCTGCAAGACATCGAATTCAGAATCGATCGCCTTGGACCGCGTCGGTTGGTATGCTGAGGCTATCCTTGACATCCCTGAGAATTAACGGTGCAGGGCGAGGGCGCTCGAAGGTCGTCCGTTCATTCAGAACGCCGCCGGCCTGTGGGATAGGTTTGCTGATCGCCAGCCGCCCGCGAGGTCCAGTCGGCAGTCCCCGGCCTTTCGTCAGAGTAAACGCAGGATTTAACGGAGGACGTTTAATTTGCGGTTGAGGTTCGGGAGGCGCAGTCGTTGGTGGCGGAGACACAGATGGTTCTGCCGAGCTCCCCGCGTTCCCTGCGTCGCTTCCGCCAAGAGGTCGAAGCCCTTCAACCAGTTGGACACGCCTGAGTGCAGAGATAGTCGCCGGGACAACACTGTCCGTGTCGGACTCCATCGATTTACCCTCAGAGATGTCGGCTAAACGAGTATCTCCAGAATTTCGTTCTTTCCCCGGCATCGACAAGCCTAAAAGAAAACAATCTATTTCAGTATCAAGGAAGCAGGTAGTACGTTGTCATTGGCACGTACCTCCTATGAATGATGTCACGTCATATTGAGTTCCTTGAGAGTCAAATCGGGGACCACGATTCGCTTCTCCAATGCTGAGTCCAAGAATAGAGTCATTCGTATCGCTGAACACCAAAGAGACCGGCTGGTTTTGCGGTATTGGGTAGTTTGACGAGGTAGCGGGCATTCGGGGTTGAACAAGTTGGAATGGAACATCGTCGACCATCAGACTGTACTCGCTCATTAGGCTTTTCGTCCGATCGGTCTCTGTGGTGGGGAGCGACTGGTCGGAGTTGTTCGGGAGAGCTGCTCTAGCTGAGATAGGTGTGGTGGTCTTGCCCGAGTCGAGAGATCGTCGAAGGAAAGGCGGTTCCGGGAAGTTCGACAGTGAGAATTCGCTTTGCAGTGACTCTGACAAAACACGAGGTGGTCCAAGCTCTGCATCTGATGTGGGTGAGAAGTTTCGCAGTCCAGCGATACTCTGGTCGAGTTCCTGCTGCTGCCGTAGAAGGCTCTCTATGCCAGATGAGCGCTCGGTAGTGATGTTACTCTCCCGACTTCCGTCAATCCCGCCTACTTGCAAGTTTCGAATAATGCCATCAAGTCCATATATGGGTGAATCTGTCGTACTTCTTGGCGGAGGGACGATTACAATATCATTGAGTTGAGACATTTCCAGCTGCGACGTGTTTTCTGACGGCGATGCTGGAGACCGGATGATCTGTGGAGCTTGGCGGGGTTTATCGTCTACTGTCCGGACTGCACTAGACGAAGGAAGTACCGCTGGAGGTAAAGGGCGCAACGGATCTTCTCGAACGACGGACGTGAACATGGGATCTCTCCAACCAGGTGTTTCTCTCGCCTCAGCTAGTGGTGTCTGTGTAGGAGTCTGGTCCATTGAGCCGCGTGCGGTCCTTTGATCGGTCGGACTGTTTCCGAGCTCAGCATCCCCCTGGTTCCATAACCGCCGCTGATCGCCCTCCTCGCCATCGTTTCTTTGCTTCCTTTCCCCCGAGCCCGTTCGCGTTGAGTTCCGCCTGGACATCAAGCGAGAGGGGAAAAACGAGGCAGAGGAAAGTCGTTGTACAAGACTCGGCCTGCCTACAGACTGGCCTGATCGCCTTGAACCGTCACGCAGATCACCATCAACCGACATAGGATTCTGTGCCATCGTAAGGGAGTTCCGACGGCGGATATCTTCCATGTTTGAATAGCCAGTTTGTGCGGCAAGTCGACGACGGACCAGTTCAGCGACGACACTCGATCGGACTGGCATCTTGTAGAATGCCGATATGAGAACGTATAGAACCAAAATATAAAGTTCAATCGCCTGGAGGAAGCGACCTAAGATAGTTTCTGAGAATTGAACTGGAAGTTATCAGTAGACAAACAGCCTGACAGACACTGATGTACTCACAGCATAAAATATTTCCAATACCAACACCCATTCCTATCAAAAGCGCCATTATAGGAGGTATGTAGTCTCGTAAGGTCTTCCATCGAGGGACCAAAGGCGACATCAATGTGTTTGCGAATAACTTCATGATGAATATAGCCGACAGGACAATTTCAATCCCTCCTTCCACATAATAGATGGGTCCAAACTTGTCGAAGGCATTCACCAACCTCCATAACCCTTGCAATACTGGTACTGAAAGCGTCATAAGCAGTAAAGTCCACTTGAGGAAAAAGCCCACAAAACTCCACTTTATCCAACTCGCGCTGTGGAGGATTGATTCAGAGTCAAGTGATATGAAGTTCGGCCTACGATCGTCTGGGACAGGAATAAGAGGAAGCTCCCCCCGGGGCGGTTCAGCGACATATGCCCAGAAGAAGAAAAAGCGCAAGCCGAACGATAAAGCGAAGTTGAGCTCTCGGAGCACGATCAAGACTTGCACAGAAGAAATTTGGAGGTTGTGTGATGTGTTGTAGCTCCCTCTCCGAATGATCTGGCTTAGGTCGAACACCGATGCGAGAAAAGCTAGGAGGATCGCTAGATGGATGTAAAGTGTGATTCTAAAGCGTTGGTTAGATGATACCACTCCTACAAAGCACTCAAGACGCACCGATTTATCCTACGCATCACAAAGAAGAACGTGAACACCCCAAATGCAACAAATCCTACAGAGAATAGGGGTATGTCGGCTAACACGTCCTCAAGCTGAAATGATGGATCAGCAGGATCAGCGCTGTGCGGTACCGACATAGGAAGCGAAGATCTACTTACAGCGACATCGTCTGTGAGGGAGAGGGTAGAATATGTCGCAAAGACACCTCTTGGCTTCACAGACAGTAGAATTGGGAAAACGAGATGAGATCTCGCCATATGAAAAAGAGTGGCGCTGAAAGTAAAGGTGTGAAGGTAACGATCGGAGAGAAAAGCAGGAAAGTTGAAGTATAGAATACAACAAGAAATAACTCAACGTCCCGCGACGAGAGGAGGATGTCTAGCAGACACCTCAAGAACTTGAAGTTGAAAGCGAAGAAGGAGAAAGTTGAGAAGGCTGTGGCAGAGCACTCCGGTTGATGATATAAAGCCTCTGAGCAACCAGCGTCAGGCAGATCGTCCCAGCAACAGATCCCGAGAGTTGAATCAATCCGACTGGAGATGCATTCAGTCCCAACTTGCAGCTTCAAGTGGTTCCTCCGAGTCGCTGAACTAGCAGGCGTCGGTGAAGCTTGAAACTAGCCCGGCTCTCCGAAGAAGATGAAGAAAGAGCTTGAAAACCAGCAAGACTGAAGTGGTTGAAAGTCGGAAGGACGAAGCGGTCGCATATGGGATTTAGAACCAGCCAAGCTCAAGCGAATCATATATTCGGATATCGTGGGGGATAAGCAAAGGTGTGAGGAAAGAAGCGTCACCAGGAACGGGTCCTTTAGAAAATATCTATGCGCCGCTCACCCTGACGACAGTCAATGATCGGCAATAACTCCTTAGAGCCTTTCCTTTTCCGCCATATGCGAAACGCGTGCACACTCGTTGAACATGTTCGATTCGTCCCCTACATCTGTAGTACAAAACAATACTTATTCCTATACACAAGAGAGGGACCAAGTTCCCAAAGGTCATGAAGAAAAAAATAAATAGCTTAGTCCATTCTGACACGATAATTAAAGGTCGGCCTTCAAGAGATCAAAGGGCTACGGCGCAACAGAGAAGCTTGATCTTGCCCAGTTAACCCAATCTCTGTAGCAACATACTTAAAATCCCAGGGGCTGACTATTGCCAGTCAACTGTCGAACGAGGAACATTCCTCGTCCTTCATCAACACTCTTTCCACGATTACCTATTACACTCTTGGGTCGGGGGAATGGTCGCCTCCCGGGCATGCCGGATCCCAACATCTTGGTAGGACTTGGTGAGCGACTGCAAAGCTGCCGAGTGGGGCTTAAACCTCCTCCAGTGAGCTGCGACGTAAGGGCACTCATGCCTGTGAACTGTCTCGCGATAGTAGTAGTTCCAGTGAGTTGAGGAGCAACTCCTTCCATCCTCCTCCCATTGGATGTAGGGAAACGACTGAAGATATTTCCTGTATGGGATGGCGTGATAGGTCGAACTGGCGATCCGTGCCTAGAGGTAGGACTTGACCCATTCGGTATTAGCAACTGGAAGAATAGGAGCATTTGAGGTCTAAGTGCGATTCTCAACATTATTGACTCAGCGTATATTCACGTACCATGCATTCTCTACACCAGACCCCACCATCTCCGTCTGTCTTCGCGGCACTGTCCAGGCGCTTCCCGCAACCCGGCTTGCTCGGGTCGCGACGCACGCCTACGCCTTTGCCTCCGCAAACTAAACAAGAAGCATGCCAGCGGCTGCCCTGCGGACCTGGTACAACCCCTCTTTCCATCGGCGAGACAGAAATGTGACAGCCCGGACATGTTGTCCCGCTGCCAAAGCGAGGAAATGATGTCTGCGTCGGCGGCGCTGTTTTCGGTGGCTGCTCATACTTGATTGGTGACGAGTGTAGAGAACCTGAAGATGACTTTGTCTTCAATGGTTTGATCACAATACGTTCTGGCGTAACACACTGAACAGTTCATTTAGTAAGGAGTTAATATATGGCAACGAAACGGACCTACACCAATATGACAACATCCGGATGAACTTCGGACGAATATAGCTTGTCCGTTTTTCGTCTCTTCAAACGGTTCGTCGCAGACTATGCACCTAAAGCAGTCAACATGATAGCTTTTAGGGGGGAGGGCTTTTGCAGACTCTTCTGGAACAGTAACGAAGCGACCACCACTTTGGGTTCTGAACAGAGGCTTGGAGCACTTCGCACATGGTGTTGAAGGTGTACTCATGGCGAGCTTGAGTGGTGTACATTTGTTTTGTTTTGGAGTTTCAGCTGATGTATTGGAACTGGGACTGAATAAGTCTTGTTGACCAGGACTATTTGAAGGAGGTGTAGATGGTGCGGAGGATGTCGTGTTTGCGTCGGAGAAGTCAGTGAGGTCGGGGGTCGAAGGAGTGAATGACTCTCGAGAGAGGGAAGTGGAAGGTGAGGCGGACCTCCGGGAGGGCGACCCAGAGAGTGAACTAAACAGGAAACGACGATCGAAATCGGAGACACTACTGTTGTCCATCTTCAACGAAGAGCTATGTTGCGCCGGCGATCTTGTTACAGGCGTCTTAGGCTTCTCATAACGGCGCCTTGGGCTGCCGTCAGAAAGCGTATAGGTTGTCTCTTCGGAAAGTCTACTGTGAAGCCCTGGACTCCCTTTCGCAGTCGTCATGTCTGCAAGACGCTGAGTCAAATCAGGAATGGCAGGACTGCTTTCACGAGTCCGGGGCCTGGACCTCTCTACCATCGGACTATTTTCGCGGCTTTTAATTCCAAGTCGCTGGTGTAGCTCGTCGATGTGGGGACTACTTTCCCGACTCTCCCCTTTCAGACCACCAGGATTGCCGCGTCTTTCCGCCTTGTCTGGTGTGCCATAGCGTCTAGGACTGGGACTGCCCATGGTCGGGCGCTTCAGACATGTATCAAAGCAGTCCTCGCAAGTTGGGCGACCCAGAAGATCGACCATTGGTGAGTCGCCAACATCCTTGAAACAGCCATCGCATCGGAAGCACCTCCGATGCCACACTCTTCCAGCGTTCTCTATAAATTCCCCTTCACTAGCTAGAATGAGAACAGGGCGCTGGCACGAAGCACATTCGCCCTTCGTACCGCCGTTGGTAACAAAACAAGGTTTACAAAGGAAGTTAGTCTTGGTGTCGAGATTGGCAGGATCCGGATAGATGGTTGCATCATGAGGAAATGGCGTTGAGCAGAAGTAGCATCGGAATGTATCAAGAGTCTCCTTCGGTTGTAGTACAGAGCCATACGCTTTAGAAAGGGTCGAAGTATTGGGATCAGCGAGAATGTCGGCAGGAGGTGAGGGAGGCCCCTGTTCATCTTCTAATCTGGATACGATCTTCAAGGGTGAGGTGGACCTTTGGGTCACAGCTGATTGAATATGTGATGAGACTTTGTCCGTTAGTGTTGAGCGAGGAAAGGGAGTCGAGTTAGTGGCCGGACGATGGAACTTGCGCACAGGATTAGGAGCTTCTTTGGTTGGGTTTGGCTGATTTTTACTTGTAGACGGAATGGTGTTCGAACGATCCCTCGTCACATACGTACGAGACCAAGGGTCGGGGGTCTGTCGGTCGGCAGTCGCTTGAGTGAAGTTGACAGAAGGAGCTGCAGCACAGTTAGACAGATACAAAGGTGTTTGTAGAGAACCACATACCAACTGCCGTTCCACCACATTTGCAGCGTGCTCCAGAGACGATATCGCCGCACCTGCGACAGAAGCCCATCGTTTCACCCGCTTGACGTTGCTCTCTTGCTTGTTGCTGAAGTGGTTGAGGAGAACTTCAACGAAGGACAAGGCGCGTCGGGACTTGGATACGCTTCAACTTACGCGCTGAGAGCACGTGCCTTCGCTTGTGGTTATTTTAGGTAAGAAAACGATCACATGATCTGGTTCTCTACGCGTTCCTTCCATTTTCGGCGTGTCTTGGTGAACGGTTGGTTTCGTCTCTCTTCTGTTCAGCTCTCTCATCATCGATTTCCATCTCTTCGTCAGTTGAGACGCACCTTGCGTCTACGCCCACAAAATGCAGGCATCCGGCCTTCCTTTCACTCGACAGGACTTGGAGCGCTTGAAACGAGTAGATATACAGAGGATATGCAAGGTAGATCAGGAACATTCGTTTCGAGTTCCTGCCTTTCTCTAATATGCACTTTTTAGGAATATGGCGTAAAAGCGAACATGAAAACAGAATCTCTCATCGAGCTGCTTCTGGATACAATACGGTAAGCTCCAGAGCAAAGATATATTCGATTCTTTATAACTTAGTAGTCGAAAAGGTCGAATATTTCACCGCTAGTTCAGCCACCTCGTCCTCCACAACCTCAGCCCCAGTCTCAGCCACAACCAGCTCCAACAGCTACGACCATTCGGAGAGTCTCTACTCGCTCTCGCACGACTAGTAGGACAAGCAGCGGTACCCGAACTCGAGGGACTTCAGGATCCAGCGTAATCATTCACGACACAGAAGATGAATCACAAGCCGAACAGTCTTCAACCACCCAAGTGTCGGAATCAGTTGCATCGTCGAGTCGTGTCCGGAAGGCGAAAGCTACACAGCTCAGACTGGGTGTGGGTAGACCAGTGATTGCGGGGGGACAGGGAGCCCGCGCTGTAACAAGGGCAACCAGTGTTGTTAAAGGAAAGCGTACTCGAGTTAGCACGATCTCTAGGCCCGTGGAGGAAACCATTGAAGAAGGTTAGCCTGTTAAGTTCAGCTCCTCCTATTGGTGCTAACAAAACGATATAGAGCCAGAGCTCAGTGCGACGGATGCTTTACCTTCAATAGATGCTTTACCGTCAATGCCGCCTGTCAACGAATCGCCGTCCTCTGCCTTTGAACCACAGGTCAATTTTAGGATTGAGAAACTCGAATCTCTCCTCAACGATATGAACCTAAAACAGCAGTTTGAAACTTTGAAGGAGGCAACTGCTCAGATCGACTGGCTGAAATCTTCCCTTCAAAAATGTGAGGTGGAAATCTTAAATGTTCGTGGGGAGCTTCAAGCATGCAGAGTTGAAGTGATGGTACTTCGCAACGAAACTGCGAAAATTCCCGCTCTGGAAAATCAACTCCGCGCATTGAAAGAAAATTTCGACAAAGCTCGGAATGGTAACGCAGGATCTCCTAGCAAAACTCAGGCCGCTCGGTGAGTACCATGATGTTTTCTTTCCACCGTCTCTAATAGTTTACGTGGTGAAGGCGTGTATCAATTCCGCTGGGAGAAAGTAACACCAACTCTTTGTTACCGTCACCTTCTATTCAGCCTGTGCCAGCGAAGATGCAGATGCCGGGTCCGACAGAGACGACGCTAGGAAAACGTCATCGTGACTCTGCTGCAAGTAACATAACTAGCGTTTCGGAATCTGGGGGGTCGATACCAGGAAAGGACCAGACAAAACGAGTTTTACGACCTAGTAGAAAGCGCACTAGGACTGATGAACTGACAAACCCTGCAGAATCATCGAATCCGGCAGGCAAATCGACCGAGTCTGACGGCCTGTCTCTTGAACATGACAGAGACGATGACTCCGGAACCGGATCCTCTGCACCCTCAACCGTGCCTCCCATAGGGACACCGCCGCCCACGATCCACCTTCCGGAGCTGTTTGGGGCATCTATCGATACTGAACAGCACACGCCAAAGAACTACGAGGACTACCCCACTGACGGTGGTCTTCTAGGCTTCAGCTTCAGCCATGCGGCGTCTTCGACTCCGCGAGACGATGTGTTTGGCTATGTCGAAGAACCATTCTCTCCAGGTTCTGCCTTGAGAGCTGGTATTCGTCCCACTACGGCAACGAGCAATAACGGAGGTCTCCGGCCTGGACCATTTGGCGATCGTCTCGGGTCGCCTTCGCCCTCACCTCGACCGCGCACACCAACGCGCCAAAACATGAACTCTCCCAGCATGCTCCCGCAGTACAGGGGATCGCCTTTTGAAGGCATGGACGAGACGACGGACTACGTCCTCCATTTCACGGACCCGGACCGTCGGGAATCCGGTAGCACCGTGCCCTTGCCGATTGCGCTGGGCTACAGCTTCAATGAGATCATGGGCGTTCCACCGCTCGACGACTCTCCTGAGCGGCCTTCCCAAAGGACTATGTATGGGACGGAGGTGCAGAACGATACGCGCTTTGGCGAATTCGGACGTGATGGTATTGCGGGAAGCGCTAATTGGCTCAACGGCAAACTGTTCTCCTGAGGGAATTGATTCCTCCTTTTTTTCGTTCATTTTCCTTCTCTCTGCCTCATCTTACTGATTCCCGACTTATCCGATTCCCCTATACATCTATAACCTTGCGCAACATTGCGTCCCGAGTGTAAAATTTCATACATCATCAAACTTATGGTTGCAATATTGTGTTCTACGGCCCTATGCTTATGTTTCTTTTGCATATTTATCCTTTACCCGAGTGTTTTGTTAGTAGGCTGGTACTTGGTATAGCTTTATCTTTCTTGTAACCCGATAAATCTGCGCGGTGTGCGCCCTCCTCTCATGACAACGATGCGATAATGAAATAATGATGAATTTGTAACGAATTTGTCGGCATGATAAGCGTGTGTAGATGGTATACATGATGATACAAGGTGGTCGATAATATTTATTAAATATCTGATGAGAACCAGATGAAAAGCATGGTGTTTCGGGGCCAGTAGTCATAAGTTAAAATTAAATAGAGGGAGTGAAGGAGTGAACCTCATTGTATAGGAGCTCTGTGGAAGACGCTAAGACTTTGCCCGTACTGAAAGTAACAAAAGACTGACCTTTTAGTTGAGCTTTACTGAGTTCCTCCTTTTGCACTGAAAGTTGGCGATTAGAGCCGAACTCATGTGTATGACAGAAACAAATACTCACAATCGAAGTAAAAATAGTTTTCGTCTAAGCCTGGGGCACAAGGTTCATCTGCCGGGTCATACTGAAGTTACATGAAATCAGTAAAACCCTGGGAGAGTATATTGTGAATACTTACATAGGGGGAAAGGTATGGATGCCTTAGGCACTCATCAACCGACATGCGCTTTTTTGGATCAAACGTCTATAAGCATCACTCATCAGTAGCCATAACACGGAGTCAGGCGTACAACGACGTACCAAGGTCCGTGACAGGAAATCAATGGCAGCCGGCGAAGCGGAAGGTATAAGCGTTGTAAACGGCTTGCGCTTGCGAATGGGCAGAGCACGGATGTAGTCTCTTGATCTGCGAGATGTAATTGCGGCGTATTCTTCAAGGGTCGGCGTTCCTAATCACACATAAACAACATTGAGCTTCATTTGTTACAAGGGATGCTGGGAAACTGACCTATTACGTCGAGAATAAGGTCCAACTGGTGTCCATAATCCCGGCCGGGAAACAGGGGTCGGCCCGTGAGCATCTCCGCGAGGATGCATCCCACAGACCAGACGTCGATAGCCTTAAGTGCAGACAAAAGAAAATGAGTCACAGGATACAACAGACGAAATACAACAAAACACATACCTTTGTATACATCTTAAATGAAAGCATGATTTCAGGGGCGCGATACCACCTGGTCGCTACATATTCCTATCTCGGCGAGAAAATATATGAGGAAGAAAGGGCGAAGTTCTCGCGTCAATATCCTTGTCTTTTCTTGTAGTCTCAAATAGGAAGTGAGTAAAAAACAGACGTTATTGTACTGACCGTCATCAATCCCACCTCACCCGCTGGACGGCCTGTGCGTACACTGCGCGCCAGTCCGAAGTCGCAAACCTTTAGGTCGCAGTTCTGGTTTAAGAGAATATTTGCTGGTTTCAGGTCCCGGTGTACGATGTCGGCGTCGTGCATGGATTTGACCGCGAGTAGAGTCTGGTATGTGAAGTACTGCGTACTTTATTTAGTCTCAGATGCTTGGAGAATACTGGTAGGGAACACTAACTTCGCAGTGATCTGGACTGAGGTGTTGAGTCCGTATGACATGGTGCAAATCTGTTTGCATCAATTCTTGGACAACTATACGTATTCTATGAAGGAGCTGTATCGCTAATGGAGCGACTGACTTACAGTATATTTCCTTGAACTCGTCAAAAGAAGGAGGTTTGATGATATCAAGAATTGCAATGATCTTGGAGTACCTCAGTCAAAGTGAGTGAGATATTTTCATTGATCTCACATTTTCGTTCAGGACAACTTGAGAGAAGAACTTAAGGAGCTTGAGTTCTCTGAGAGTGCGAAGAGCAAACAAAGTGTGGTCGAAGGGGAGGACCTTTTTGATGGCGACCTGTCTGCCGGAGGGCTTGTGGAGAGCTGCAACCACGGTGCCATATGCGCCCTCTCCAAGGACGTGGAGGATACGATAATCATCGCCTGTCAAAAGAAGATAATCGGCACATGGGTTATGATGTTCGGTCGCGACGTCGATAAGTCAAAGAGCAGGCACTGACCAACTTCAAACGTGGGAACAGGCTTTTTCGCTGAGGTACGCACGGTCATCTCGGGCTGTTTGAGGTTGAGAACAAAGCAAACACAGGACAATGAGCTGGCGGGGACGATGGACTTGACAGACGTGCTCGGGCCAGCCAGCAAAAAGTAGTGCAACCAGGCAGATCAGCAATGAGTTCGAGCAGGGAATGCGGGCGTGCCATTTGGATAGGCGGGTTATATAGGCCCAGGTCGCGAATCAAGTGGCTCAAGATGGAGGCGAAAAGAGACAGAACAATCAGCTCAAAGAGGCATTCATATGAGTGTACCGGAATGTTGTTCTGCATTCTGACGTGATGGCCGGGCAGATGCAGCGCAAAGAAGAGCGTTGGTAGTCGAGCGTTGTTGGATGGCAACGAGCATGATTGCATCACACAAGGCCTCTGTTTTTGCCTGGCGAGGTGACATTTCGTGATAGGACCTCGGTTGAGCTCGCTGGATCAACAGCACAGAGCGCGAATCAGACTGTCGTTTGACCTGCAGATTTCAAGATCTTGGACGAGATGTAAAACAAGTCGTGTCCAATCATTATTGCAAACAATAGTTTTTTTAGCGTGACAAGTGACAGCAGTCGTGTGACTGAGGACGACTTGAGCGATTTCCGCTTCGCTGGGAGGGCTGTGATTGGATGTGCTAATTTAGGCGGACCGGATATGGAGACAGGAATGAAAGATCAGAGTGTTTGTCGCCAGGGCCCAACATCGTGTCGCCCGGTGCTATATAACCCCATGTCCGCCCCCATTTGCAACACCCATTCTTCTTTCCCCCCCTCACCTTTCTCTGCATTCACGCTCGGCCGCCTGGTGCCCCAGTCTCTCCCTTCGTTCAGACAGTGTCCTCTGGCAGTACATTTTTCAAACTCTCCCTCAGCCTTCAGCAAACTCAAGTAGTTCTTCGCGTCCTCAACTTCTTATCGAATTCATCAACTGGGTTGTTCAAGTCATGTTTGCCTCTGCCGTCCTCTCTTTTGGTCTTCTCCTTGCCCCCACCGCCTTTGCTGCGGTTCACGACGTTACTGTCGGCTCATCTGCAGGAGCTTTGGAATTCAGCCCGGAAGCGATTGTATGCTCTATTTTCTCTGAAAAGTCTATTTTATTTCCGTCGCTAACGTTCGCAATCTTTTCCCACGCTCCAGTTCGCTGACCCCGGTGACCAAGTCGTCTTCCACTTCCAACAAAAGAACCATACTGCAACCCAGTCCTCTTTCGCCGACCCGTGTGGCTTGAAGGATGGCGGTTTCAACTCTGGATTGTCGGTCTTTTTCCCATTTCTGGTTATTAAATGATGGGTGTCTGATGCATATTGATACAGCATGCCCGTTGCTGCCAACGTGACCGACAACTTCCCCACCTACACCATCACTGTCAACGATACTCAACCGATCTGGGTTTACTGCGCACAGGCTGCTGGCACCCCGGCTAGCCACTGTGGACAGGGAATGGTCTTCGCCGTGAACTGCGGTGCAGACGGCTCTGCCAACTCGTTCACCAACTTCAAAAACGCCGCTCTGGGTGTTGGTGCGAGCCTTTCGTCAGCTGCTGCTGCTTCATCGACGGCAGTCGCCAGCGTTGGTTACGGTGCACCTGCAACGACAACTGCTGCTCCGGCTGAGACCTCTTCTGCTGTTGCGACCGGCTCAGCGACTGGTGCAGCTGCAACGCACACCGTTATCGTCGGCGGCTCCGGTTCCCTCACCTACAACCCGCCTGAAGTCTCGGCTGCGGTCGACGACGTTGTTGTCTTCCAATTGTGAGTTGCAATATCGCTTCATTGAAATTGAAATGTAGATACTGACACGGTGTTTTTCTCAGCCAGTCAAAGAACCACACCGTCACGCAGTCTTCGTTCGCTGACCCTTGCCGCAAGCTTGAGTTAACCTCCACCACCGGCCAGGTCGGATTCGATTCCGGATTGTAAGTAAAAGTATCTTGTCCGTAAAATGATCTTCGCTAATAAACCTCTTTCAGCATGCCTGTTGCAAACGGTACGACCGACTTCCCCACGTTCAGCATCGTTGTCAACGATACTACTCCTATCTGGGGCTACGTAAGCTATTTTGATTGGTCTTGATTGGAAATGATGTTGATCATTGTTTTATTTAGTGCCGTCAAACTGGTCACTGTGGTCAGGGCATGGTGTTCGCCATCAACGCCGTTGACTCTGGTGCGAAGAACTTCACTGCCTTCACTTCGCTCGCCAAGCAGCTAAATGGCACAACTGCGAGCGCGTCTGCGTCCACACCTTCATCAACCACTGGTGCTGCCAGCGGCGCGTCTCGCGTTGGTGCGAGCGCGAGCGCTGCTCTCGGATTAGTAGGAGCTGTGTTCCTCCTCTTGCTATGAACATAGAGCATAGTTTCCGTGCTTCGCTGTTTTTCTCTCGTTCCTTCGCACTTGACGACCTTCGGACTTTGCATTCATGACAAGGACAATTTTTTATCTGATTCTGATACCATTTGATGATCTTCGTTGACCGACGTACTACTTTATATTTTTTGGTTCTTGGGATTTGGGTAACGGTAGATCCTGTTTTTATACCCAAATCAATGTAATCGGCCTCGACTGGTCATTGCATGTAATTCGATTGATCGACAAGAATCTTGCGCTCCAAGCATTCTACACAAGAACATTAGCAATTGGGATACTTAAGTCTAATTTTCTGGAGATGAAAGAGAAACTTCGCGAAGCTCAAACATGGATACCGGTGCATCAAATACTTCTCCAGCCATGTGTGTGCCACACTCGCCACTGCGTGAGTTTGGAGGAAGCGAACCGTGATGTATGATCGTGAGAACTATACTCCCAAACCAGGACGCTTACGCGCCTTCACCAAGCTGACGCGTCTTCGAGTGACGGACCACGGTCAATTTCGTCGCACAAGTCCTTTCCTCTCTCCTCATTTCCATCCCCCTCCTCTCCACCGGCTATGGTTGCGCGAACACAAACATCAGCAGCGGGTGTCCTTGCCCTGCTCTCGGAACCAGAGGCCCTCATCAAGCAGCACGCCCTCCGAGCTCTCGTCCCTCTCGTTCCCCAGTTCTGGGCAGAAATTTCTGAACATATTGCATTAATGTTCGTGTTCTACTTCTTTCATCTTGCTTCGTATTTCTTGTGCTGAACGTTCTGTTTGAATAGTGAGTCACTATACGAGAATGACGGTCTTCCTAACGAAGCCCGTTCCTCAGCGGCTTTGCTAGCTAGCAAAGTCTATTACTATCTTGGCGACTATGACGATGCTCTTTCTTTCGCACTCGGTGCTGGACCGGCTTTCGAAGCAGAAAGTCGCGCCCCTGGCTCAGAAGAATACATTGAAACTGTTGTCTGTGAGTTTGGCGCTGGAATGTTCACTTCAGCAGTTTCCAACTCTTTTGTTTAGCAAAGGCCATTGACCGATACGTCGAGCTTCGGTCAGACGAGTCGCCTGGTGCAGAGAAAAAGATGGACAAACGGCTGCAGGGAATCATCGACGGCATCCTCAGAAGGTGCATTGATGACGGCGAGCACAAACAGGCCAGTCCGTTCTGTTGAATGTCTCCCAGTTATATTCCTCATTCGAAGCTACACAGGCCATTGGCATTGCTCTGGAATCCCACCGTTTAGACCTCATTCTCCAGATTTTCAAGCTAAACGAGGATGTGTCGCTACTGAGTTACGCAATGGACGCCGTTCTCGAAACAAACTTTTCCCTTTCTTACCGAAACCAAGTCCTCAACTTCCTCCTCCCACTCTTCCCTCCCCTCGAACCGAAGGCGCCGCATGTGCACGCAGTGACGCGTCTCCTCGTGACGTTAAGCGATGCGAACCTCACGATTCCCTTGCTTACTGCCCTCGTGCCGAAGGAGACGTTGCTTGCATACCAACTCGCGTTCGACTTGGTGGAAGGTGGCGGCCAGGATTTCTTAGAAGCCATCAGAACGCAGCTCCCTGAAGGTGATGAGGTGAGTATCCAATGTAGGTCAAGATACGCGCCCGAGTTTGACTATCTTTTTCGTTAGGAAACGAAAGGGACGTACGATAAACTTCGACAAATTCTAACCGGACAGGAGTCTGTGAAACTATACCTCCAATTCCTGAAACATAATAATAAGGTTGACATGGCTATCCTGAAGAACACGAAAGTGCGTTAATAATGATCGCTTGAGATACACCTAGCTGACCACGAGTAATAGGATGTGTTGGAGTCGCGCTCGTCTGTTTACCACACTGCGTTAACACTGCAGAATGCATTTATGCATGCAGGCACCACCTCCGACATTTTCTTAAGAGAAAACCTTGAGTGGCTAGCAAAGGCATCGAACTGGGCCAAATTCTCTACAACTGCTGCATTAGGTGTCATCCACAAAGGTCACTTCGAAGAGGGCATGAACATTTTGGGGCCGTATCTACCCACTGATGGCAATGCCCAGGCGCCCGGTATACAAGGCGCTCAGTATTCCGAAGGTGGTTCCCTGTACGCACTCGGCATTGTCAATGCTGGTTGCGGTTCAGGGCGTGATGTCGAAGGATATCTTCGCGATAAGCTCAAGGCCGCTACAAACGCTAATAATGAAGTCGTTGAACACGGGGCGGCCCTTGGTCTCGGTGTTGCCGGTATGGGTGGCAAGAGTGAGCAATCCTATGATGACCTCAAGCAGGCGCTCTTTACGGACTCTGCCGTGGCTGGTGAGGCTGCTGGTATCGGAATGGGCTTAGTTATGTTGGGGACCGCGGACGCAGCGGTCGCTGATGAGATGATTGCATATGCAAAGGATACTCAGCATGAGAAGATCATCCGTGGGCTTGCGATTGGTCTCGCTCTGCTCTTCTATGCCAAACAAGAAGAAGCAGACGAAACGGCAAAGGCTTTACTTGCGGAAAAGGTTAGTAACTATTCTTCGAATCGCCGTGCTTACAGTTTCCTGACATTCTGGCAGGACCCAATCCTGCGTTATGGTGGTGTATACACTGTTGCGCTGGCTTACGCGGGAACCTCTAACAATTACGCCATTCGTAAACTGTTGCATGTTGCCGTATCTGATACTTCAGACGATGTTCGTCGTGCAGCTGTGACATCTCTTGCGTTTGTTCTCTTCAAGAACCCCAGTCAGGTGCCGAAAATCGTTCAGCTACTAAGCGAGAGCTACAATCCACATGTGCGTTGCGGTGCTACCCTTGCTCTTGGTATAGCCTGTGCTGGAACCGGTCTGCAAGACGCTGTGGAGATTCTCGAACCTATGACGAAGGACCCGGTTGACTTCGTTCGTCAAGGCGCTCTGATCGCCCTGGGCATGGTTCTCATCCAGCAATCCGAAGCTTCTTCGCCATCCATGTCTACGACCCGAACGTTGTATGCGAAAATCGTTGCAGACAAGCACGAGGACCCTATGGCGCGTTTCGGTGCTGCACTGGGCCAGGGTCTTATCGATGCTGGCGGACGCAATGTCACCATCAGCCTCCAAAGTCGTGCTGGTAGCGCGAACACGAGTGCAATTGTCGGCATGGTCCTCTTCTGCCAGTTCTGGTACTGGTACCCACTCGCACACTGTGCATGTCTCGCGTTCGAGCCCACTGCGATCATTGGCTTAAATGGTGACCTCAAGGCGCCCAAGTTCGAATTCGTTTCAAACGCAAAGCCAAGTCTCTTCGCATATCCACCACCCGTCAAGCCACCGACCAGAGAATCTGTTACGAAAGTTGCCACGGCTGTTCTATCCACCACTGCAAAGACCAAGGCTCGTGAAAAGACTAAGGAGAAGGAAAAGGCTGCCGCTACAGCACACACGAACGGCGACGCGATGGAGACTGTGAGTCTATTACTTAATCAATAGAATTCGGAAACTAATCGATTGGCTATTTGGAATTGTAGGACGACAAGCAAGAGCCCAAGCCTGAAGCCAAGGGCGATGTGGAGATGACGGCAGACGGTCCTTCATCCTCAGCTGGACCGCCAGGCGACATTTCGCCTATCGCCGAATCATTATCCAACCTTCCGGAAGCATCGAAATCCGAGGGTAAGGCGGCTGTGACGAAGAAAGCTCCGCGTAAATCAGAACCCGCGTTCGAGAAACTGCCCAACTTATCTCGTGTTACACCCGCTCAACTCGCGCACGTAGTTTTCCCGGCTGAGGCGCGCTATCAGCCTGTGCGCCCCGTGTCGTCGCAGGCATTGAAGAGTGCGAAAAGCAAGGCGTCTACTGTGACCAAGGCACCGTCAGCTGCAGCCCTGGGTGGTACTGCTGAGCGATATGCGGGTGGTGGCGGAATCTTGATACTCATTGATCAGGCACCTAGTGAGCCTGTAGAGCTTGTTGAGTTAGAGCCCGCACCCGCATCCGCGCCCCCTGCTACGGAAGCCGCGCCTGCAACAACAACTCCAGCAGCTCCTGCGTCTACAGGGCGTCACATCGCCCTGGATGACAATGCACCTGAGGCGGACCCTCCACAATCATTTGAGGTATGATCATCATTTGTTCATCTATCTTCTGCTGATGTTAACGCCTTTTGCTCACACAGTATCCTTTTGATGATGATACCAAGAACTGATCGTAGCTACCTATATTCCCGATCCCTATTAACTTTGTATTTGTTCTCTTAATGCATCTTCTCGAACTCCTTTTCTTTATAGATTATTCCTTGTCCGTTTTCGTTAGGTTATCTCAGATGGAATTCAAGGGCAACGAATTCGAAATCTTGTCAAAGCATCAATTTGAAACTTGAAGGTTGCGGGTAACATCTATGTAATTTACAGGGTAAACTCGAAAAGACGTGAGATTCGTCGGAAATACTTCAATAAGTCTACTATACATATGAATATGACATTTAGGAAAGGACTGTCCAAAAGGTACCTAAAGTTAGTGAGCATAGTGTGTAAAGGCTACGGACTACAACAAATATAGGCTTCGAGGCGTGCAGGTATACAGAACACAATAGAGATAAACTAATTTCAACTGATTCAGCTTCAGGTTGAATCGCCATACGAGCGGATGGAAGGACTCAATCGGCCCTTCGCGGAGATGTCCAGCGTCACACGATCGTTATACCTGTCGTCGAAATGCAAATCGCTACCGTCCAGGAAGGTGCTGAGGTGCGTTGCTCCCCCACGAGCCATGGCCATGGGTGGTCGGCCGACATACGAACGATCGCCCACATCCTCGGTGACGCGACTACGTAGTGAGAAGCTGATTCCTTGTGAGTCGTATTGGGAGTTGCGTCGCGGGAGGAGGGACGGACGCGTGAGGGCGAAGAGAATAACATTGAAGAGGCCGGAGGACGAGAAGAGTACGTCGGAGACGACGGTCGCGGCGAAGGGGACGTGCTGGTCGTGGAATGCACGGAAACGGACGATGGCTATGGGGAGTACGGTTATAGTGTATATCGCAGGATAGCTGCAAGAGATGAACGCTTGTAAGCCTACTTCTGCGAAAAAAAAAAAATAGATGAGGTAATTGAGGAGACATACAAAAACATCTGGAGTGCAATCCCATCGATGCCCCTGCTGGGCTCTGTGGTGCGGCTGCGGACGTCCAGCCTGTCTCTCTTATCCGCAAGCTTGAACTTCCAACCCTCAACGACAACCACGCCCTTGATGACGAGAGCAAGGGGGATGTACAGAATGATGTTAACAAATGCTGTTGTCCACATAAAGACATAATCAAGAGCAATCTGCTGCACTGGGTAATCCTTCGTAATCCAACACCCTGTGAAGTCGATGCACAGATGCAATCAGTCAATTATACAACTTGATGTAACCTGAGTATATGCACGTACAATATTGGGTATTCCCCCAGTACGTCTTCCCGACATGGGTAGCTGCGCTGACGACCATGATGACGATGATGATGGCCCATATCGTGCAGAGAACAAGTGTTGCGATGCGATTGGGATGTTCAGGATGCCAGCGGAACACAATTGCTCGGAATGTGTGGATCGCAATCGCCTGTGGACTGCGGTCAGCAACCTAAAGCGACAGATGGACAGGCGCAGCAGCGCTCAGCTCACCAATGTACTGGAAGGTTATGATGAGTGAATCGATGAACCCAAGCCACAAACATTTATTCAGAACTCACCAGAGCGCTACAGAGACGTCCCCGATGTTCTTGAGGATACCTGCCGAAGCCCAAACGGGTTAATCCGGGATTTCCTGTACAGCATAGATAACTTGAACACACCCTGGGCGGTGCAGTAGGGCCCGTCTGTAACATCCTATTAATCCAGGACATAGTCAGTTATGGTGAGGTCACGAGCGTAGATAATAGTATACGCACAGCCATGATAACCCACTTTAGGTCCATTATGCTCCCTGCAGACAGGTACACGCATGTGAGCCAAGATTATGCCGAGTCCAGGACAAGCAACGTCCTCGGAATTGCTACGCACCTGTGGCCTGGATAGCCTCTGCTACCAGCATCGACAAGAAATACCAGTGAAGGGGACCCGAGATGTCCCAGCGGCGTCGTGCATCACGTCTGACTGCAACGGCGGCGTACTGGAGTGAATGACAGCAGGTATGAATATATGCGCAATGCTCCGGAGTCCGGACAAACAACTCACCGTAATATACAAGAGAAGAGTGACCACCGCAATAAGAGACAAAAAGGCGGCCTGGATGATGAAAACTATGCCCAGTCGCGTGCCAAAGGTGAAGAGCGGATTTGACGACGAGCTGACTGTGGGCGAGTCTTCTCTCGACACGAGGATGCCCGGCATCGTCGAGAGCCTGGACGGCGGCGACGGTGGGTGTGTCGCGTACGAGAGACGATGAGGTGGAGGGCGTGGAGATGGACAAAAGCGAGCATGGCTGGATAGGTAGAGAGCTATATAGATATACTCCAGCACCAGCGTGCCTCGGCATAATCTCCATGAAGGGTCGGATTGGACAGGATTAGACGGGGAGATAACAAGCCCAAAGTGCACGGCCGACCTGCGCGGGGCAGTGATCTCTTCTCAACTGTACCTGGTCCTAGACGCTGAAAAAACACGTCGCCAGATGCTCCCGGATGCTATAGATCTATGGAAAAGTCGATATACTTTGCAACATGTGGCTCGCAGAGTGTCTCAGCTTGACAGTTGCTGGTAACCGTGATCCACACGGCGCTCAGCCCGGTACTTTCAAATAACTCTCGTGCACTCTGTTCAAATTCATCAAGTAAACTACATTTTCGCTCGCAGTAGTCATTCAGTCCACTAAACACATGTGCTGGCATTAAGCCATCCATTGACTGCCAGAGCGTTGCCTTCGTCTCTTCTATCCCTGTACGCAAATTTTAGCTGCCCAGCACCCGAGCCTTGACACTCGCAGGTGGTCGACCGTTCACAATAAAGTCCGGATCAGGAATGGTGTAGTTTGCGAGGCAGTCGAATGCATAGTCTATCTGTCCTATGTGTTCTTGCATCGAGCTGATGTATGTGTCCAGTGGGCAAAGTCCGTCCTTGTTGGGTTTGCAGCCATTGACACCGGTCAGAGGGACCACTGCATCATTCAGAATCCAGCGTATATGTGTAGGCGCTGCTGAGGAGGCTGGGCACGCTAGGACCTGCCCGACAAGCCTGGACGCAAATGGGGACACTTGGTTGGTAAACCATGTCTGTGCAGGATAGCATAAGACACTCGTTCAAGTGCAACATAATCCGTGAGTAGTACGGATACAGGTGACGTACCTGGTTCTTTGGTATGTGGTCGGTGGGCAGTGGCCCATTCCCGGCAAGACTTGTAAAGTTCAGCGCCACGACAACTATGAACGAGTCAGATCTGTACAGACACCGTCATGACGGAATAGAACGCACTGTTCGAGATAATGACATCGTGGGTAGCATCCACATAAATAGGCTGATTGAGCGGGAAAGTTATATTACTGTTCGTGATCGTCGAATTCGTCGTTGTGTTGAACTGTGTGATCGGTGTTTGTGTGAGGCGCGCAATGAGTTCTTGGACGTAGCCTATGCCTTGCGCTGCAGAAGTCGGATTGCCCGGTCCTATGCCGTACCAGAAGCTGAGGTCTATAGGTAAATAATACGAGAGAAACGCTAAGTTTAGCCATTCCATGATGTGTTTATCTTTACGCACCGTTCCAATACTCGAATCCGTTCCATTCTTCCTGTGTGAAAATATCACAAAAGTCGGAGTAACCCAGAGCAACAGTCTGAAAGATAGGCGCTTCAATGCTAATACACCAAAAAGGTAGCCGACGCTGATCATACCTCATAGGCACACAACTCTTGCATACCGAAAACGTCTGAGAGAGTAAGGTTTACCCCTTTTATCTGAGGGCCGAGACGCTTTACAGCGTCTTGAAGATAGATGGCCGCCCACTTGTCCGCCTGAACAGACCCAAAGTTCCCGATGTCGTTATTTGCATTCGTACAAGTATCATAGGTTGCTAGGGTGTTGTTGAATCCATCCTCCTCGATAGTTATGAGCTGATGGTAATCAGTCAAGTAATCGGGGATGCCAAAGAATCCAGCAGCAAAGTTCAGCCTTAGAACAAGGTCAATATTGATGCATACGACGACAAAGCCTCAATCTGCTGCACTTACGCCGACTTCACCATTCGATCTTCTGACGTCGTACGAAACACGGGAAGGCCCGTAAAATTCTTCAGGAGCTCGCCATATTTCATTCGGAATTGTGTTCCAAGTTCAAAGCTAATAAGTAGTTAAGAAAAAAAAATTAAAGGATTGTTAGAGTATGTAGGAAATGTCTTCTTCCTGTCACTTACAGTTGTTGGCGGCCGAATGGAGTCAAAAGCTCCGCTCCCAGTTTGAACGTCCAGGTATTCAAGAAACTAAGATCACCAGAGGCGGTGAAGCCCGTGTCAGTAACAGTGGCATTGTGTAGCTTTGTAGCAAATGCCGCAGGAGGAGAGCCTGATGTCGGGTACCGGGAACCATGCCGGTGAACAAGGTGCACCTGTCTGAGCTCGCAACCTTCGGGAATCAATTCGCTCGCGTCCGGTAGACCGAATGAATCGACAGAGAACATCGGTGAAAGACTGCCCCATTTCTGCAGCACGTCAAACTTCGTAGATTTGTTGTCCAAGGTCGTTGGGTTGATCAGCGGGAATTCATCACCACTGATTTTCGGTGCAATAGTCGCGGTAGCAATTTCTTCTGCTTCATCACCAGCTATTCCGAGGTTAAGTATTTGAGAACAGTGTGGTAAATGATCGACTACGCACTGGGAGTGGGCCCAGCAAAGCCGACTTCTGACTCAGTGGGAAAGAAAGAGTCGATGGATGCATCGTCGGATGCTCCCGGCGGTGGGAAGACCGCACTGGTGGTTGCGCCTGCGAAGCTCGATGCTTGAAATGATTCTGAGCGTGCTTTCGCAACTCCTCGTCGCCAAAATCCCGCCCTAGCTGACTGAATGATCCCAGCGACGACGAGAATGTGAGCAATATTCCGCATTTTGGGGGTCCTCGAGGTCAGCAATTAATGCGCCCAGTTCACCAGAAGGTCGACCATCGACATTTTATATGCTGCAGGGCGATAAGGAAGCATGGTGCGAGAGCTATTTCCGTAACGGTCCGAGCTGGTGGTGCACACCGCATGACAGTGAGACCACGACCAGAGTCGAGGCTGACAATCCGAAAGAATAAGAAGTCGAATTTCAGTGATTGTTATTCCAGCGTCGCCTTTACGCCGACCACAGGCGCTGGAGACATTAACAATTGTCGATCGACGCACGTTTGATGAGGATTTCGTATATTTGCTAAACAACTTTGGTTTAGGCGAGGACGGAGTTCAACACGGTCGTAGCGGAGAGGAAGCGGGACAAGACGCGCTGGAAATAGCCACAGGACTCTCAGCACGTCTGCACGTGAACATGCTTGAGAACTTGTGCCGTGCTAGCATTCAGTTATCGCATCAGTGTCGAGTACGGTGGGCATGCAGAACAAACAGGCTCTTCAACTCGCTCCAGGGCAATGGCGGAGACCGTACGCGTAGCTATCCTCGACGATTACCAAAAGGTTGCGTTCAAATTCGCGGATTGGTCGTCCATCCAAGACAAATTGTCTATTGACGTATACACTGAAACGCTTCAGGACGAGGAAGCTCTGGTCGAGCGTTTGGAACCGTATACGATAATATGTGCGATGAGGGAGCGTACCAAGTTTCCAGCGTCGTTACTCGATAGACTCCCGAACTTGAAACTGATCGCGACAACGGGGATGGGCAACCGCGGTATCGACGGTTCGCATGCGAAGTCAAAGGGGATTCTCGTTTCCGGCACCGGAAGCAGAGGAAATTCAACTCTAGAGCACATATGGGCCCTTCTGCTGTCCACAGTCCGATTTGTGGCTTTCGATGATGCGAATACGAAGGGTAAGAAGGAGCCGTGGCAGAGCTACATGCCGCTGGGGCTTGCGGGTCGCACCCTAGGACTGGTAGGAGCAGGAAAATTGGGCGTTGCTACTGCTAGAGTGAGATACACGTTCTTTCTGCAACTTGAAGTTGGGAAATCCAACAACCATGTTGCCTAGATTGCCAAGGCCTTCAACATGCGTGTCATCGCTTGGTCCCCCCATCTCACTCGTGAGCGCGCTGAAGCAGCTGGCGTGGAGTACTGCGCGTCGAAGGAAGAATTGTTCGAGACGAGCGACATTGTTTCCATTCATATGGTGTTGTCGGATAGTACGACCGGATTGATTGGTGCAACGGATTTTGCGAAGATGAAACCCACGTCGTTCTTCATCAATACCTCTCGAGGCCCATTGGTTGACGAGACTGCTTTGATTAGCACCTTGAAAGAAAAGAAGATCGCAGGAGCTGGGTTGGATGTCTTTGACATAGAGCCATTGCCACTTGAACACCCGCTTCGTACTCTCAGCAACGTTACTCTCACTCCGCACACGGGCTATGTCAGTGATAGCAATTATGAGGTATGTCTGACATATTTAAAGTAGATTTAGACACTCAAACCTTTCTTTCTCTGCCAGGCATTTTGGAGCGATACAGTAGATAATATTTCTGCTTTCCTTGAAGGCAGTCCTAAGCGTGTTATAAACTGAGTACGGCAGAGTCGTTTGTAGCTGTAAGATAGTGTACAAGAGCTGTGTTTGGTATCAATTCACATAGTACTGAACTTGGAGTAAGCCCGTAACAACCCGACACCACCCACCGTTGTTCATTAAAGCTTATACCCTGGTTCTGAACTGCCACCATTGCGACGACGGCCTGCGCGAGCAACTTCGCCTGAAATGATAAGGGGCCTGCAAGATTACTCGTCACAGCTTGCTGCATGTTATCTTCTCGTCTCTGGTCTTCATGGTGTGCTCGATCTGTCCATTTCCGAACCCAGAGAAACTTCCATACCTACATCAAGGCATCGACACCCAACGGTGCGCATCTCTCCGAGATCGTCTGCTCAGTCTGATCATTTACGGGACATAAATACTGAACAGGTGGCATAGTGAGGATTCCACTTGGTTCGCCGCAAGTGATTGGGATTGCGGAGTCGCGAAATACAAGATCGTGAGTGCTCTGACAACTCGGATGTTTTTACCCTATCCAACACCACTCAGTTATCAAGAAGACTCGCATCAATTTGCAGCTCTTTCTTTGAATCCGGAGGAACTTTGCGTGCATGCGAAGAAATTCTTCAATGTTGACTGGGCGCCTGATGCCGCAGGCGAGGCATTGGCGAGACAGGTGTTGTTCGTAGGAATATATGATGGGTAAGTCCAGAGTCTCTCTCAGCTTACTTGTTATTTGACGATAGACTTTGGATAGTCACGGTGGACCAGCCGTCTCGTTGTTCCTGCATCAAAACCTTCACGGTCTTTTTGAGTATGTGGAGAAATCGCACATACCAGATATCTATGAATGGACAAAAGAGCTTGGTGGATATTTCAAACGCTTCAAAGGAGGTGTGCTTCAGCCATGGCTAACTCATCCACCGAGCGATCGAGAGTTGGATCTCGAAGCTAGATCAACACTAGCTTTTCTCGAGGTTTGTGGGTTCATGATCATTGAACACGGTCCGTGTATTGACGGCCAGGTTTGTCTGCCAGGCTGACAGAATAGTGTCCGAAGGAAATGAGGCCAAGACCTGCGGTGCGACAGCCTCTGTCGTACTTCTACAATCTCTAGATACCCCCGCTGCACCTTTCTTCGCCTCCCAGTTGCTTGGACTCACAGTCGCTCATTGTGGGTTAGTTGACTTGTTCACATTCATATACGGGTAATCAGACTGATCGGACTTGCTCTCGTAGTGACACTCGAGTACTATTGTGCTCAACAGACGGCGGGAAAGTTTTACGCATGACGCAAGACCACCATGCGGAGGCCCGGGGCGAAGCTGCTAGACTTCGTCGAATGGGTACCAGCCGTCTAATCATGGATTCTTATGGTGAAACTCGCTGGATGGGGGCATTGGCTAACACTCGGGGGTGCGTGTTTGCTTCTTTCGTTACTCCGACCTCATATCAATTTCCCTATAGGATAGGGGATATGAATTTCAAACCGTACGGTGTGACCGCTGAACCAGAAGTAAAGACGAAACTCTTACATGGTTCTGAATGGGCCTACATTGTTCTCTGCACCGACGGTATCTCATCCGTCTTATCTGACGCCGAAATTGTGGATCTTGCGAGAAATGCAAGGGATCCCAAGGTGGCTGCTAAAACGATCATGGACTTCGCTGAGGAACTGGGCAGCGACGATAACCTAACCGCGATGGTTGTTCCGCTGGCTGGCTGGGGAAAGATCACAGGGCCTGATCGGACTAAAGAGCTGAGAGAATTTCGTCGGAATGAAGCAAGTGAGTGGAATTACCAAGTTTTTTTTACAATGTCACTCATGGCTACTTGACTTAGTTGGAACTGAACGGCGGAGGCGAATGTAAATACATATCGACATGGACAAGATACCTAGACATACCCGTATACTCAAATATCACTTTCTCGGATGTTGCAAGTTTCCCTTAAGCGGTGCGATTGATTTAATGCTTGATCCTTCTTCTTATAAGTTGTATTGCCAGATATTCACAATGTCATGTAGTCTCTACATCTTAAAGAGTTACCCTCGTTAGATCTGAGCCGCTGCATGCCCATCTGCTCGAGGATCGGATCCAGCAGCCCATACAGTTCTCCCAGAAATATCGACTATCTTTTGAATCACTTGACCCCGACCCATCATTCCCCTTTGGAAACCTTTCACAAGATATGCGTCATGTCCCATTGCTGCAACACGCATTGTCAGTTCTCAATAATGCCTACATTGGATGGCAAACAACTATACCCCTTAGTTCTTTGACTGTATCTTCTGGAATACCCTCTTCGAAGTATACTTCGCTGTTGATGTCGCCTGCTTTGGATGCAGATCCCTTCACCTCGGAGTCTGGGGATCCTGCTGAGATACAGAAACGGGGTGCATCAAGTGCCGCTTGAGCTGTGAACCCGCGTAGCATGTTCAATAGAACCTGCACATGTCCTTGTGGCTTGAATTCATGTCAGACCACCATAAAAAGTGGGGATAAAGCGTGGTATTACCTGCATGTAACCACCCATCACGCCATAGGAAAGGAACAAATCGTCGCCACGAAGTGCCATGGCTGGAATAATCGTATGGTACGGCCGCTTGCCTCCCTGCACTCAAATGCTGAATGTCGTTAATCTATTTCAAGGAATGGTGCGCAGTACCTTGAGCTGGTTAGGGTGTCCCTCCGCCAAAACAAAGCCTGTTCCGCGGTTTTGTAGCGTAAATCCACAACCCTTAGGGATCGCTTTTGGTTGATCAGAATTGAATGGTAATAAATCACCCAGCGAGCTCACCGCCGGTGCCGAATCCAGCGTAGTTGCTCTGGATGTAACTGCACGCATTTCCCCACTGGTCGACCACTAACATTTGCCATCTTAACCCGTTTTTAAGATGCTAGTAACACAAGCGAATTACCTGAGAAGTAAACTGTATCTGACGAATTGACTGGGTTCCCCTGTGATGAGTAAGAGTCTCAACATAACAGCTTCTTTTCGACACATTTGTGGGACTGACATGGATAACTTCAGGATTAGTCTTCGTTGGATCGAAGAGCTTTGCTCTACTGGCCAGATACTCCTACGAAGCTGTTAGTAAATTCGTCAGAGTGTACAGAAGAACAGACAGACTTTACTCAAGAGTTCATTGACTGGGACGTGCTGAAGCTCTGGGTCTGCGACGTAGTACTGGCTGTCGGCGAACGCTAGCCTAAGGCAATAAAATCAGCATGCAGCTTCGCTTTATGGTCTGGGTAGAATACTTGCCTTAGGGCTTCGACTAGAGCGTGGAGGTATTCTGCCGAATTATGTTCCATCTCTAGGAGAGGCTTGGTAAGGCCTAGCTCTTGAATGTTGTCCAAGATACCGAGTGCAAGTAAAGCAGTGATGCCTGACATAACCCGATGAGTAACAGCTCATAGTTACGGTTGAAGGGAGATACCTTGGCCATTCGGCGGACACTAAGTAAGAGCATGTTATGTTATATATATACTGTATCTCCTTCAGCTCAATCTGCTAAGCTTACCTCGTAGACTGTCACCTCTGCGCCATAAGTATACTTGATAGGCTCAACAAATGATGTCTCATGCTTTGCAAGGTCCTCAAGCTCCATCACGCCGCCTTTACTTTGGATGAGCTCGACAATTGCTTCTGCGATGCGTCCCTTATAGAATCCATCTTTGCCATTCTCGGCAACGGACCGGAAAGTCTTTGCGAGGTTCGGGAACGTCATTATCTGACCAGGGAGAGGGGCCTTGCCGTTGAGAAGCATCTCGTCTCCGCTCGGAGAGGCATGCTTGATCAGATTCTCCGATCTTTGCCACTATAACAACGTCGTGAATATCTTCTCGTCCGAGAGTATCTAGCACTCCTACCGCATAGCTGTGGATTTCTGAGACTGGGACGCTGTAAAGCTTCTTTCAACAAACACAAAATATGCATGCTCGATGATCACGACACATACCCTTCTTCAGCAAGCCGAATAGCTGGTTCAAGCACCTCAGCAACGGTCAACTTGCCGCTTCCGAGATTCTCCACCGTATCAACCCACGCAGCGGCAGCGCCGGGGACAGTGACAGAATTTAAGTCTGTCAGAGGTATAGACCGGCCGTTGATACCACGGGAACGGGCATAGTCAATGGTAAGCTTCTGAGGAGAATGCCCGGAGCCGTTCAGGGCTTTCACCACCTTCGTCTTGGCATCATAGAAGAGGCAGAAGGCGTCACTGGTCGATAAGTCCTCGTTAGCGATGCGGCCAATTGAAGATCCTTAAAGTGGTGCGGTTGTAAGGCGCATATACGCACCCACCAATGCCACAGCAGCTGGGCTCAGTCACATTGAGTGCAGCAGACGTTGCCACAGCCGCATCGGCTTGGAGTTACATGACGTTAGACAAAGCATTTATACAGTATATGCGCGCTTCCACATACCGGCATTTCCACCCTTTCGTAGTATCTCCAGACCAGCCTCGGTGGCAAGCGGTTGAGAAGACGAAACAACTCCCTTCGTGCCGTAGACTTGTGAGCGCCGACTCGGGAAACGCTGTAGCACGAGCTCGGGCTGGTCGATCTTGCTCCAGTCAATCTTTGTCGGGTATGTCATTATAGCTGCTTCTTTTCTATAACACATACGTGAATGTTATTGCATTGCGTGTCGGGTTCGCGGATAACAGAGTGCAGTAAGATCTATTAGTATGGAGGTTATTTAATCCCAAGAATAAACTTACTGAAGATACTGGAATATTGGATGTGCTGGAAAGCTGCCGCAGTCTCTATGGCACTCGACGTCGGTAGAGGTGGTGGCTGCCTGTGGTAGAGAAGTTAGTCGAACTTAAGCTAGAATGCTTGGCTTGGCCGGGTGCAGAAGATAAACAGAGGAAGCTATCGCCATCTGTTCCCAAGGCCGGACGACCGTGCACTATTTCCATAGATTGTCTGTCGGCCTTGAGAGGAGGAGCACAAGGTGTTTAAGCGCCTCCTTCGGCCAATCTCAGGCCGAGTCCAGGTCATTCATTATCCCCGAAAACTCCTTTTAGGCGCTTATTTTCGGCATTCCGTCTTCCGCCCAGACATCCGTATGAAAGGAATAAAAGGAACAATCTTTTGCATTCGATAATTTATAACAAACTTCTCTATGTATTATACTAAGCTACATTTGTACATAAAAATGAATTGATCATGAATAGTAGACGTGTGATTTGCTCGGGTGATGAACGAAGAAGTTAGAAAGTCATTAAAGCCAGTAAGATAGATATACTGCGAGAACAGTTAAATGCCATAATTTGTCCAATAAAAATGATGATGAGATTATGAACAGGTGAAAGGAAGTGGTGAAGGATGAAAAGAAAGGATTCTATGCTTGCGACACTTCAACCTTCGGAGGCGGAGGAAGTTTCGGTGCATGTTTGGAGTGCTTTCGTAATGTAGGTCCATACCTAGGGGAAATTCGTTAATCGCTAACTTCATAATGTCATGGCAATAAAGACGTACTTGATAAGAATGAAAGGCATAGGCACCATCAATAATGCAAAACAACCGAGTAATGTTGAAGCCCATCTCGCGTTCAAAGCGTCGTACATCTGTGTAGCAAACAGCGGGAAGGCCGCACCGAAAACGCTTCGGACGACTGTGTTAGCCGCTAAAGCTGACGCCGCGACAAATAGGTACGCGTCAATCATGTAGTTTATCAAAGACAACTAGTTATCATACACATTAGCACTCAGAAACGGATCCAATTTGTCCCACTTACGAAGATAAAGTTCACGGAGATACCCATCGCCAACCCAGACAGCATGGGTGCCCAAAATGAGATACTCGGATAAGAGGTCCAACCGAACCAGAAGAATGCAATGGCGAATAAGGGTGCACCAAATATTGCAAGTTCAAGCCGAACTTCGGGAGGTACGGGGTTCGGCTTATACTTCTCCATGGCTCGCTCGTAACGTGGGTTGAAGATGGTCAAATACTGGAAAAGAGTGAAAAAATGGTGAGTAGATGCGGAGACAACCATAAGCGCGTCATTTACCAAGGTGACAGCAATACAACCACCCAAGAACACTGGAAGAAACGTTAAGCCAAGTGCCCCCGCAGTGAAGTGATGACCCTCCACGAAAACAATAGGATACGCCTCAAAAAGGAGGTAAATGCATCCATAAACAAACTGATAGGCAGTCAGAAAATGAGATTTTGATAGATGAAGTAGCCGCTTACACTAATATAGACTGTTATAGCCAAAAGCATCGGCTCTTGGGCCAGCATCTTGAACGGACGGGCAATGATTTTCTCCAGTCGCGCAGACAAAGAGATCTTGTCCTCTCTCTCTATCGGTGCATAATATCCATCATCATTGAACTTCGCACGAAGCACCTTCGCCTTCTTCACCATCAGGATAGGCGCATAGGTCTCAGGAAGAGTAAAGACTATGATAACCCAGCAAGCACCAGCCTGCAAATGGAATATGTTAGCTTTAAAGAAAAAGCATGCAATGCTCCAAAATGAGTTGCGTACGAATAGAGTCAAAACCCAAAATAGCCAACGCCAAGAAACGCCCGCATTACTAATGTATCCTCCTACGATGGGACCTAGGCACGGGCCAGCAAAAGGTGCGAGCGCGAAGATCGCTAAGGCTTTGCCACGGGTTCCAGCATCCCATATGTCGGCAATGACACCACTATGAATAATGTTAGAGCACGAATACAAACCAGAAATGCGCTTGGAGACGAACCCGCTGTTTGTTAAAGGGGCCGAGGCAAAGAGGCCGCCCAATATACGAAAAACGAGGATAGACGCAATGTTTTGTGAAAGAGCACAACCAACTTGGAAGCCGGTGTAAAAGATGAAAGCGACAATGAAAATTGGCCTTCGTCCGTACTAATGGCCTCCGTGAGAAAAACGCTGGTAAGGGAAAGGTAAATTTACTTACCTGCTCAGACAGAGGCCCCCAGGCTAAAGGACCAACACAGTAGCCAGCAACGAAGAGGGCTATAGTGAGAGTCGCTACTTCTTGACTCATATGGAAATGTTCGATAAGCTGGCCGGCAATACCAGATGGGGCCGAAGACGCGAATGTTCTGCAAGAAGTCGAAGCCATGGTCAAAGTCTAAAGGCAATCAAAAGAGCAGTGTTACGCACGCATTAAGGACCAGCACTCCTGACAACATTGTCAAGTACCATCGGTACAAACGAGACCATGTCTGGCAAATGAAATCAGCTCGGGCACCGAACGCGAGAACAGAAGACACACCTTAGGGTCCATTGGGTCATTCGGATCAAACTCGACCAGGTATGGGTCCTTCTTTTTCTCGTCCGGACCAGGGTAGAGCTCGTGTTCTACCTCCTCGTTAATGCTGGAGCTATCATCATTGACAATCGTCGGGGTTGCGCTGGGGGTTGCGCTGGTCGTGGGGAGGGCGGAAGCCATGACGGCGGGAGAGAAAGACGGGGGGTAAAAGGTTTTGCGAGGGCAGTTTTGAGAGGCAAGGAATATATATAGGGAATAACATATTTCTAAGGGTGCTCGGGAGTGGATAGTTTCTAGACAGCACACTAACATTCGATTACGCCAATGGCTCCCGATGTCGTATTAAGGGTCTGGCTGACACATAAATAGCTTATCTTGATGTCAAATAAGCCTTATACGGATATGACTAATAGAAACTTCCAGGAACCCACGCCGGTAAAACAGCCGAGTCCGTTTCCCGCGCTCTGAGACGCGGTGGTGTCATGTCCTCACGCGTCTTGAACAAAGACCAACTGGTTGACCAACACACTCAGCCCGGTCTCTCGCGCTTTGCATAATGGACTTTACTGAGCTTTACCAGCAGTCAAATGGCCTTGTGGCCTTCAGCAACGGCGCACACTGGGTGCTCAACGCTGTTCAAGACCGCATCATCGTTCGACGCGCTGACACTTTCGCCGTCACGCGAACATGGGTCGTCGACGCGACCCCATCCGCGACAAATGCGTCATTCGGCACCGCGAGCAGCAAGCAGACTGCGGGCCACAATGCCGCCGATCTCGCATTAGTCAGCCACATCGGCTGGTCCGCTGATTCCGAATTCGTCCTGGCTGCCTGTGCAAGACACGGGGTCGTCAACATTTATAAGATGCGCGACGAGGAGTGGAGTGCCCGGATTGAAGCTGGCGTGGAAGGTCTCACCAGAGCCGAATGGGCTCCCGATGGTCGCAGCGTTCTATGTTTTTCAGAATGGGGTGTGCGTTTCAGTTTTCGTTCATTTTGTTTTCGTCCTTTTCACCGGTTATTCGGGTATCTCAGCTTCGGGTGACCATCTGGTCCCTAGTCAGCGGTTCGGCCACTCATATACAATTTCCAAAGTACCCAGACAAAGGTCACCTTCTGTGTTTTAGAAACGACACGGAGAAATATTAATCTCCCGGCATTTAGGATATGCGTTTCGCCGCGACGGTCGGTATCTCGTCCTGGCCGAGAGGCACAAGTCTAAAGACAGTCTTGGTGTATATGACACTGAAGACGCCTATAAACAAGTCCGAGTACGCATTTCCCGTATTCGTGTCCTACGCTTGAGCATCACGGTTGATGGGTTGCAGTTAGCACTTCACAGTTCCCACCTCTTCTCTTGCCTCCATTGCTATATCCCCGAATGGCAAACACATCGCCGTCTGGGAAGGCCCTATTGAGGTATGAATTGACAGCTCTCATACTTAACTCCGTTACAAAATTGTCTACAGTATAAGTTATGCATCTTGACGCTAACCGGAGCTCTCCTCCGCACTTACTCGCCCAACCCGGATCCAGGGCTAGGCATACGATGCGTAGCTTGGCATCCATCTGGATCATTTATTGCCGTAGGAGGGTTTGATGATAAAGTAAGTCCCTTTCTGTGTACAAGTATGAGGAGTCGGACGTTTATGTTCCTATCTCAGATTCGGATTCTTGATGGCCTCAGCTGGTCGTGTGTTGCGACCCTGGAACTAAGCGGTCGTATACCGGTTAACACGGTAACTCGTCTCTTCCGAATCGGTGCCTTCTGACCTGTACTTGCTCATTTTACATCAAACAGGCGGTATGGCGCGAACCCATGAATTGGATTGAAGCGACGATGGGTCGGGGGTTTCTCACTTGTATGCCCAATGCCCACTTTATTTCGGTTGTGTGATATCAGATCTAACTTGATCAGATGAACGACCACAAGGAATGCAATCCGTGTCCTTGGCTCGGGCGGATGCTTCCAAAGCACATCCGAAAAGCGGGCTTTTGCAACTTGAATGGAGTAAGGTCGGAGACCAGCTTCTAGCTCGGTTTGGTACGCGTCCTGCTTACGTTCGTTACACTTACTTCTCAACATTACAACAATATCTCAGAAACATGTTCGAATGCCGTGTTCATCTACTCGTTCCCCTCTCCGTCCGAGCGGTTTGCCCCAAAGTTAAGAAGTGTTCTCCTGCATTCGAAACCAGTATTGCAGGCGCGCTGGAACCCTGTGCGACCGGGGAAATTAGCCCTGTGCTGCGGCACCGGTGCGCTGTATACGTGGAGTAATGAGTGGATCTCGTCATCCAGGAGCGATAGCGGAGACACTGAAAAGGACGAAGAGGAGATTGCCGAATGCATTGGCATCCCTGCAAGTATGTGGTAGGCTCAAATATTATTATCAGTTCAGTCATTCTAAATTGTTTATCTTCTTAAGAATCTTTCCATGTGCGTGACGTCCGGTGGGCCCCCGATGGAAAGGGCATACTCTTGATTGACAAAGACCTTTTCTGCTGTGCTTTCGAGGTTGAAGATGATGAAGGAGGCGTGCCAGACATATGATTCCCTGATGCGATTCTGTTGTAAGCTCGAGATTTTTGTTAACTTATTATGTCTCCTTCGTTGTCGTTCTTCCTTATATTTTAGCAATCGTTTCGTGATCAAGACATCGGGAGCAGTGTTGGCAATTTTTGTTCACGTTCGTCATCTGTTACTTGCAGTCACCAAAGCTCCAATGAGGGTTCTTGAGCTGAACCTCATCTCTCTCACACGTAACCGGTCGTGTCTCCTGTGCTGAACCCCCCCAAATAAAATGCTATGCAACATGATGAAGGCAACACCTCGATGCTCACATTGACTAATCCTATTACGAGGAAAGCCAACGAGCGGCGCAGCACCTCGGCGACACTTAATCTATAGCTTGACTCATTTGGCGTCTGTCTGTCCCACCTAATCTGCGGCCCGAAAAGACTATGTCCTAATTCTCTAGCGTTATCGCAGTTTGCTTCCGACCCACTTTCATGTGTCTGTCCATCTGGTTGCCTAAAACGGAAATTATAGTAGCTTAACGCGAAGGTGTTTGATTCAAGTTCGGGGATTACCGGAGCACTCTGCAACTGAACTTGAACGGGATGTATCTGCTGTCCTTCCCAGTACGTCGCTCTTTAATATTGGCTTACTGTGAAATTCATACTTCTGATTTGATTTGGGTGTAGACTATCATTAGTGCGATGTACGCTGAAGTTGTCGCATATGAACATTATTTCTGCGAGCAGCGCATCCAGCCGAGAGCAGCAAATATCAGAGGTCTAGTTAAACTGCCCATGAGTAATACAGAATCATCATGCTGCGAATATCTTCTATTTTTATAATCGTACTGTTTCACGAACAGATTAATGCATGACAAGCCTAGGCAACCTCATGACTCTCGTGCCAACCTCTTGCCAAAAGTCTCCTTAACAATGTCCTGGATAGGTATTAATACGTCTGGATCTGAAACAATCAAATAGCATTCACTTACTAATTGTATACCCTTCTTGACGCTAGGTCGCTCTGACAGTCTTCCAACGTAATTTCGGAGCTTGTCATACTTGGAACTATTATATACCTCAAACGCTTTCAGCCCATCCCCTTTCTCGTATTTTCCAATGTCATTCTTCAGCATCATCTCGAGCAGGCAGAAGAAGGATGCAGCAGCAATGTCGGCAATCGTAAAGTCGTCCCCAACAGCATATCGAACGCCATCCGGAAGTTGAGACTGTACAAGATCGAACACTGCATATAACTCAGTAATGTCCTTTTTCCCGGAAAAGATGCAATCTTGCAGCGCTGGGAGAACAGTGGAGTCCATCAGCCTTGCAAACATGCTTGCTTTCGCCTTTTGGACCGGATCCTTGGGAACTAGTTTCGTACTCGGATACAAGTCCGCAATGAACTCGACGATAACCAGAGATTCATTGATCGCCACCGACTCTGATGTAGGCTGGTCTGGAGGGTGGGGAGGTCCATACGTGATAGCCGGGACCTAGGAGTAAGCTTCAAGTTAATGGCAGATTCATGCGAAGAAAAGCCTATAAATGACCAACTTTTCGCAGGGGGTTAATCTTCTCTTTGTACCACGCTAGCTCGTCTCCCGCCGAGTACAGTTCTACCTCGTATCTAGTGGCCTCAATTCCACCTTCTTGGAGAGCGATCTCCACCTGAAGTACTAGTTGAGCTATTGCCTCGTTTCGACGAAGGCAAGGCCAGACTAAGAACTTACTCTGGAGGTGAATGGGCTGACCTATGGCGTCGGATGAATATTATCAGATGAGAAGCACGGGAAGAACAAAGTCACAAGCCACCATTACCTTACTGGTATAGAAGGTAATATGTGGAGACATTGCCTAGAGCTCGAACTGATAACACACTTAACTCTGTTTATTGCGCCATCAGCGTCCGTCGTCCACTACTTATATCGCTGGGGAAATGCAGAAGAAGTGGCCGTAAAGACGCCCAGCTGATTCATTTCTCACACATTATCGACCCCCAGCTTATGCAGAACCGAACGTTGACAATATGTCTTCACGTCAGCCTTCTTCAAGTTCTCTGATAGGCTCATAACGTCTCATGGGAAGAATAAAGAGCGCTGGTTGACCTGATGAGCTCGCCTAGCCCGCAGTCTTTGTAAGTTGCGGTATGCATTTTCAGATGGAACACATGTGCATACGTGTCACTGGCGGTAAGCAGTTTGGTTTACGTGTCGGTTCGTACAGTACTAGAGCTATGATTTATACTCTGGAGTCTGATCAGTCTTGGATCCAGGACTGCCAGTGTTGGAAATCCAACTATAGTCCTATCATATATTGTTATCAACTTATTAAACACTTGAACATGGACCACTCTGGTTGCCTTCTAAGGAAACTAAAGTATCAGCTTGAGCATCTCCAGCCCACTGCGATGCAATTGTTTGCATCTGCACCGTAGGCCTATAGCTTCAAGCTTTCGAGCCATTTCAATATCTCTTCATTTACTTTATGAGGCTCAGCAGCAAGCACCCAATGGTCCGTATCAAATTCTACAATCGTCACGTTTGGACAGGTAGCCTGGATGATCGCTGTGTTCTCCGATGCGACACACGCGGGGTCCTTGAGACAAGCTGCGAAGAAGACGGGCTTTGAGATTATGTAGTTTTCCTTGGGAATGTCTATCTCTGTGTCAGCTGTTTTCTGCTTGCTTTGTGTATTAAAGTGAAGTATACCTGCGTCGTCCTTTGGCGTAAGCTTTTGCATGAACGCTTTGTACCAACATAGAGGTCCAGAGAGTCCTCCCTTTTCAAAATTTTGCTTCCATGTCTCCCGGTCCTATTTTAGTGCTGATGAAGGGCCATCACTCGCTTTATAACTATGTTCTCACCTCCTCCGAAATGTATGTCGCTCGCTTGGTCTTCTGATCAGTCAATAGCCACGCCTCCAGTGCGCCGGTGGGACAAAAGTGTTTGTTCACCATGGTCGGATCTTCCGCAAATGTGAGGCTGAAGAACGATTCAATCTTACACAATCGTAGGTCACATAAGTTCTTTTTTAATCCGCAGCGAACCGATGTGCCAGCATAACTTACATGATTTTCAATGACTTTCGCGGCCTCGTCTTTAGCGAAGAAGTTCCAGTAACCAAAGTTCTCATACCCTCTTGCCGAGAGACTTTTGGCGTTAATCACATTAACGTTGAAGTCTGGGACGGGCGGTAGATAGCCGAGCGCTAGAAACGCGAAAGCGGCGAACCTATCCGCCCTGTAGTTCGCAAGTCTGGAGCACAACCCAGAGCCCCTGGATCCAGCCACAGAGAGTTAGGGTACACTGAATAGCAGAGATAGCAAACTTGCCAGTCATGCGATACGACAACAACTGTCTCTGCCTTCTCTTTGTCCACAATCTCGACAACGTCGGAGACCATGTACTTCATCCTGTACGAGTCTGGCGCGGTTGGTTTGTCCGTGCCACCGTAACCGAGCAAGTCGGGAGCAATGAGTCCATATCCACGCTCTCCGAAGAACTTGCAAAGATAGCGCCAGTCGGAAGACGTCGAGGGAAACCCGTGAAGGCAAAGGATCGTTGGCTTGCCGGATTGAGGTGGGGTAGAAAAGTAGTGATAAGTAAACCCCCGCGAAGTCTTCAGGTCCTTGTATGAGCTTGGGTCCATGGTCAGTAAAGACGTTTGAGAGTTCTCAGGCAGATGGCTCGTGGTAATGATGGAGGGTTTTATATAGCTGAGGGTCACCGCGGACATCAAATTTGGCTTCGCTTCACGTTACCGCTTTACGCCGAACACTATGAAGCCCCATACAGTCTGCCCCATCATCTCCGTAATGATATTCTCCGTATTGTGAGACGCTTCCTAAAGTGAAAATCCCGGATCTATCTGACTTTGTTACAGATCGTCTACGCGGAAATCTTCAGCGATTCAATCCATTTAAGCAGCTCTTCGTACTTTCGCGGCGTGAAGAATCACGGGTTCATTCATTTTGATATGCTTGACGGGCTTAGAAGCGTCAAGTGATAACTTGGAACCACATGTATAGGCGATCGCCCAGACTTTTTATGAGAGCAAGGTGCATATTTGTCTGTATTTGTATTATCAACTGAAGCGCTGATTATTACTGCAAGATAAAGTTAAATCACAGCAGCCTATCAGTTCAAGCACAATATGGTCATTATTCAATGTTCCTCACCCAAACTATATCGGTCACCAATGGAAACCTTATACTATCAACTTCTGCGCACTTTTATGTAAGTGTGAGTCCGTATAATAAGCAGGATGCACGCACTGGTGTATATTGTTCATGACTACAACTGTTAAGAAGAGCTTTGCTTCTCTTTCGCAATCTCAAGCGATTCTATCCACTTTAAGAGCTCCCGATTTACATTATCAGGCTCCGCAAGCATAACCCAGTGGTCGGTATCGAAGTCAACTACGGTTGCTTTCGGACAAAATTGCTGAGTAATGTGTTTGCCCGTAGCCTCCAGGCAGACATAGTCACGCAACGTGGCACCGAAGAATACCGGATTGTGTACAGTGTATTTCTCCAAGGGGATCTCTGATACAGTAATCATCAGTCGTTTTCAAGTCAGATGCGCAACATCTAACAGACTCACTTGCATCGTCGGGGGCGTTGATGTTTTGCATGGGAACCTTGTACCAGCATAGAGGAGCGGCAAACCCGCCTTTCATCAACTCTTCTTGCCACTTCTTCTTTTCCTATCACGATTCTGTCAGATTTACAGACAAAATTCTCATTTTAAAAACCAACCCCATCGTTCAAAAAAGATGCATAACCTTCATTACGATCCGCAAGAAACCATTCCTTGGTCTTTCCTTCTGGAGCTATATCGGTTATCCAATATTTTGGATCGGAAGGGTATAGAAGGGAAAAGAATGAGTCCAACTAACAGTGTTACATCAGAATGACGGGCCCTCGATATCCATAAATATGATATTTCCTCACATGTGACTCAATGATCTTGTCAGTCCCATCTTCGCAGAAGAACTTCCAGTACCCAATCGTGCCATATCCAGCCGCCTTAGTAGTTAGAGCCATGAAAGCATCATAGTCGAATGGGGTTGGCGGTCCGTATGACAATGCCAGGAAACCAAAGGCGATGAAACGGGAAGGATAGTACACCGCCAGCCTTGAGGTAAAATAGGAACCCCTTTATATAAGGTCAGTGGATGTTTAATAGCTAAAGCTTCGTGTGGCTCACCAATCATGACCAATGGCAATCACATTCTCAATATTTTCTGCATCTAGAAGTTGTACGATATCGGCGGTCAATGAGATTGCCTTGTAAGACTCTGGCGTAGTTGGCTTGTCTGTTCCTCCGTAACCTAGCATATCCGGGACAATGAGGCCAAACCCCTTGTCCTTGAAGAAATCGACCTGGTAGTGCCATTCGTAAGAAGTAGCTGGGAAGCCATGGGAAAACAAGAGGGTGATCCCGTTGTCCTTAGGGCGAGAGAAGTAGTAGTGATAGTTGACGCCCCTGGCAGTCTTGAAATCCTTATAAGAATTTGGATCCATCTGTTGCAGTAGGTGTTGACGAAGATAAGGTAAACTGAGATTGACTGAAGACTTTATAGCTCATCGCTAGCACTTCACATTATGCAAAAAGCGAGTATAGCGGATTTGTTACGATCAACGCTAATTGCACGTCATCGGTCGGTTGGTAAGGAAAAGACACAGCGACGGTCAAGCAGACCGACGCAGATGGCAAGCTTGAGAAATGCAGCCATCTCAGCAGAGTTGTTGGATGCAGCCTGAGGAAGTATGCCGCGGCAGTTTCAAGTTTCTTTTGTACTCCTCAGGCTGCTTACATGATAACTTGAAGACTCAGGCTTGAACATTCTCACTGCCACAGGCTCAGGCTGCGGGTAAACATTTGTCCTGCATGATGGTCATGTGACGTGTTGCAGGATTTTGGGGGAAACGCGAAGCCTGCGCGAGCGAGTTGCCGACGGCTCGTACCCTGGACCAGTGTTCTCGAATCACCTCGCCAATAAAATCCCCTTACATGCCTACCTTTGCCCATGCTGCTTTTCTAGGTTCTTTCATCACCACCTTCGTCGTACTCTACTTCCTCTCGTCCTTCATCTCAGCGCAGCTAAGAGCACGCGGTTGGGACATACACGACATCATACTCATTGGCCTGGAAAAGAAAGACTTTGGTAACGAACCGCCCCCGAAAATGTTGACTTTCTCCACGATTGTTGAGACTATCAAATTGGAGAAAAGCGCTCAGATTGCTGTAGCTGCCGGGGTTTTGACTGTTGTCTTCCTGTTGACCAAACTTGTGAAACCTAGTGAGTGATGCTTTCCTCTATCACTTTATATTCTAAAACGTAACTGCAGAGAAGAAGCCAGTTCTTGACCCCCAAGAGTGGAAGGAGTTCCCTCTTGTCGCGAAATTCAATGTCTCGCCGAACACCGCCCTGTGCGTACTGGAGCTACGGCAAATATAACACCCACTTATTTTCCTTTACTAGGTATCGGTTCGCTCTACCGAACAAGGACGATGTTCTTGGTCTTCCTATCGGTCAACACATCTCGGTTCAAGCTGAAATAAACGGGAAAAACATCATGAGATCCTACACGCCAACGAGCAGCGATGATGATCTAGGTCACTTCGACCTACTTGTCAAGGTAATCATTTATCCGGACCGGGACTAACTAGAACTAAACTATTGCACTTTAGACCTATGAGCAAGGAAACATATCAAAGTATCTTGCCTTGCTGAAAATTGGTGACAAGGTCCGCATCAAGGGGCCGAAGGGTCAGTTCAAGTACCACCCCTCTCTCTCACGCGAATTGGGCATGATCGCTGGAGGAACCGGAATTACGCCCATGCTCCAGATCATCCGTGCAGCCCTGAAGAACCCGCTGGACCGTACCAAGCTCACACTCATATATGCCAACGTGAACGTCGAGGATATCTTGCTGCGCACCGAACTGGATGAGCTTGCGGAGAAACACAAGGATCGCTTCACGGTCTACTACGTTCTGAACAACCCCCCACCCAACTGGAAGGGTGGTGTTGGCTTCGTCACAAAGGACCAGGTTGAACGCTTCATGCCTCCCACGGACCACAACATCAAGGTTCTCATGTGTGGTAAGCTCGTGTATACGTTATTACTTCCATCATATTCTAACACGCCCTCAAGGTCCCCCTCCTATGATGACTGCAATGAAGTGAGTAATGTGTGTGACCGATGGTCTATAATTTGCTTAACTGTTTTTTTGTAGAAAACACCTTGCCGAGCTTAATTATCCTGCTCCCAAGACAGTTAGCAAACTTGAGGACCAGGTATGCGGTATATGTTTCAAGTCCTTCCATTCACTAGCTCACTTTGCCCTAGGTCTTCTTGTTCTAAGCATGTCGTACTATCTTCGAGGCAGAAATTAGAGGAAGGATCTTTAATTTTGTTTGTTAATTTTGGTATTGGAGCAATGATTTAGATGGAATCGCAATTAATTATTCTTGAAATCTATCATGTCGGAGAATCTTGTGGGACTATTCCACAGTAACGGTCAAGTTGAAGTTTAAAGAGGAGAGCAAGCTTGCTGCATGTGACTACCGTTTGATAAGGTTTTGCTTGCTCATCCATTGATAATCTTCGATGACGGTTGTACCTTCGCGCATCAACCTACCAAGGGTCATCTCGTCTGTACTGCAAACAGGTGTCCTCTCCTTACGCGGCAACGTCTGCAAACCTATCGTGACCGGTGTGTTCTACGTGTCTGTATGCGCCATCAGGTCCATCACCACCATCTCGTCCTGCGCATGCGTCGACCAAGTCCGTTGCTTAAAATTTTGGACGACTGCACCTTGTTGTGTTCGCTGTCTCGTGATCCTTGAAACGTGACTTTGGCTGCTGCTTGATAACTCACGGTCACCAACGTTGACCTCAGAGCACTCTTTCTAGTGCATGACGCCACATAGTCTTCATCAATATGCGACCCGGGCACGAGTATATAATAGCTGGCATGCTCGAACAACTGGGAAGTCAAACGCTCCACTTCGCCTTTCACCCATTCCTCTCTAATCCTTGACTCTATCCACTCGCGCAATGTCGAAGGTCTGCAGCCATGAGATAATTGCAATGCATTATACTGACTAGTCGATGCGTAGCCTGTCTTCTATACGTTCGGTGGCTCTGTGTGGGCAGCGGTGCCTGAACTTGCTATGTTCGCGTCATAATACTGCCACTCTATGCTGGGACTGACAACTAAATCCATAGCCTCGAACTTGGATACCCGTATGGAGCAATCGAGAAGAAGGTTGTGAACCTTATCAACGGAGAGAACTTTGATCCGACTTTCGTGAAGATTGTATGTGTTCAGAATATGGGACACTGAAAACCATACTAATCAACTGACTTTCCGAAGAATCCCAATGCCACACTGCCAACACTGACCGCAGGTGGCAAGGTGTACAAGAATACAACCGAGGTCGTAGAGTACCTCGCAAACAACGCACCGGAACAACCTGGAAAGCCTTCTGCCACTGACTTAGTTAAGAGAATTCATGATGACAACATTGATCCGAACTTCGCACTCTTGTTGTCTGTGAGTAACTCCCTCGCCTATTGTGAATAGTGGTTTGATTTCATTGCTGTAGCGTAATGACAATGAGATGAAAGCTCGAGCGGATGGAATCGTTATCGAATTCCTGTCCAATAGTAAGTGGGCACAGTTATAAGCAACGGAAAAACTCACCTCATTAACCATACTTACAGGGCAAAAGTCGCTCGAAGAAAACTCCAAGAAGCCCGAAGCCGCCCAGTTCAGCGAGTTCTACCAGAAGAAACTGAAGGAGAACGGTGGTCTTCTTGCCATATACAAAGGAGAAGTCCCCGATGATGTCAAGCAGCAATTTTTCCAGACATCGCGGCAGCACTGGGAGAACCTGAAGAATTTCTTCCTCAATGAGCTTCCATCATACCTTCCTGAATCGGGCTTCATAGGTGGAGAAAAGCCTGGGATCGATGACTTCCATCTTGGTGGCTGGCTAGCACGTATTGTCGCAACGGTAGGGGGTTCTGATATCTCTGCGCTCGAATCTGAGAATGCAGTAGGTCAGCCCATCCCAACAATAGTCGCGTCATACTATAAGGCATGGAGTGGGAGGGACAGTTGGAAGGCTGTTTATGCCGATGCACTGCATTAGATTAGATAGTTGTTTTGTAAACAAGCTTATTCCTGTCCTGTGTTGTAATAAGTTACGTGCAGGATGTGGTACTGACTGCGTAATATATCGAAATAAATATGGAAAGATCTAAGCAAACCAAAAAACGCGATTACGAGAGCTCAGAGAGCACAGCGAAGTCCATCACGGATCTTCGATAAAAAGATGAATCAGTGCTGTTTCTATCTCTTGAGAGCGTGAATGCAACTACCTCAAGTTGACAGAGTCACCGGTGTCGACATCGGTTAATAGCAATCCATCAACAGTATGGATTCCAGGTCGTAAAGCTAAAAATCGCATGGTGACTGATTGACAAGTAGAAGGACTTAGAGGTCTGTTTGTAACATTTAAATGAGGTACGTGGCAAGGAAGAGACCAAACATACCCTATTCGAACTTTTCCTTCCAATGGTACAAATCCCGGTGGCTCGGGTTTCCACAAGTCTGCCGAGGCCGTAGAGAGCAGAGTCTGTTTCTCCTCTCTGCGACGTTTATGATCGGGATATGTTGCTTCAAGCGTCCGAAGGTACGGGGATTGGTTGAACACGAAGATCTCAAGAGAAAATTCGTCGAGTGGATAGATGTGTGCTTGATCCTCTAGTATATGCGACTCAAATTTGGGACCGACAAGGCTTACGGATACGACAAACTCCGCAGATCCACTCCTGATACTCGCTGGGAACCTTTCGCCCGCCATAAGTCGAGGGGCAGGCGTCTGTGGGATACCGGGCTGCGGCACCTTCTCTCGGTGAGCATCAACGCCCATTCCGACACTTCCCATTTGCCCAAACGAGGGCGTGATAGAGTTGGGACGGGGTGTAAGGGGATCACTACCATATGAAGGGAACGCAGGAGTAGGCGGGACGACTTGGGTCTGAGCTGTCCCGGGCGTACTTGGTGCAACCTGCGCACCAAGTGGCAATGGAGGCAAAGGAGGGCTGAGCGTCCCAGGTGTCACTGGTGATCCACGTCTAGAGGATCTATCACCTGGGAGTTGCAGTCTAGACGGGTTGGCGGCGTTATATGGACCAGGGCCGAGTGACGCTGGTCTCTGCGGCGCAACAAGTCGCGACTCATGCTTTACAGAAGAAGATACGACACCAGGGATCGTGTGGCGCTTCGAGCCAGCAGTCGGGGCATGCTGGGAGCTCGCTGACGGCAGTTGCTCTTGTGAAAACTGCATATTAGGGCTGGGGACAGGGAAGGGGGAGGCCGGGTAAGGGAGAGCGTTGCGCGAGGCCACAGATGTATCTTCAAGAACTTGCAATGAATCCCTGTCTCGACGAGGAGTGAGATCGAGAATGCAGTTCCATCGAGACAGGAACGAGGATGTCGGATACGATAGTTTGTCCATGCAATCCTTCGGTAACAGATCAGGTTCACTCATAATGAAGGGCCTGCCGATTATATTGATGGAAACTGCTCGTTGAAATTCTGCTGCGGAATCCATATTACGATCCGATGTCAGGAAGGTCTCAGTTGGCCTAAGGAATGATACGGCATAAAGCAGGTTATACTGCTCTGATGACCGCATGAGAAGGGGAAATACCGTCGCAGAATCAGTTACTTCTCCCCATCCAATAAGCCTAATTTTTGCTCCCTCGCCGCTCACTGAAACGTTTACTGTCTCCACAGAAAATCCAGCTCCTGAATCCCCCGAGTTTTCAATCTCAACACAGAGTACGACAGTGCTCTCTTCGCTTGTCGCTTGTTGTTCAGAGTCCGTGTCCCCAGGAATGTATAATTGAGGAATAAAAACAGTTCGCATGCGAACGAAGAAACCGGAAACAGTCGATATGACCTTTCTGTATGACTTGCGTAAAGTAGGGAGTGAGCGAACAGACACAGGAGTTCTCGTCTCCGGGGAAGTAGGGGAAATCGGTGGTAAGGCATAGGCTTGCCGGACAGACGATCCCAGTCGCGCTGTCGGTAAAAACAGCTTCTCAGGCTGTGAGTTAGCTTGTGACGCTAAGCCAAGCACATCAAACATTGATGTAAGGAAGACTAGTCATATTTGACTTACGAATTTCCAAACCATCCAGAAGGTTTACTTCCTCCAGGTAGCTTTCTATGCCCCCACCAATTACTGGGGAGTTCCGTCCCGAGTCCATGTCATCTTCTAGGGATTCGTCAGTAAGGGAGGGGAGCTTCCCAGCAGCGCGTATAAGCTCGGTCAGACGCTTTCTTTGAGGTGTCTCTGGCAATGGTTTGTCTCGTAAGGTGATGGAAGAAGTAAGGCACAATAAAGGGTCGGAGATATTTGTTCGGACAAACGCTTGAATAAAATTCAGCGACAACGAGGGTCGGTGGAGGGACAACATCACTTACCGACTATGACTGACATCCTGTATATTGCGAACCAGCAGTTTTCCTTTTCGGACCGCATAAGACGAAATGTGTCTATTTCTCCAGAGGTGTCATCACCCCACGTTAACGATTTCAATAGAGTTCCTTCGGAGTAAGCATATTTCTTGTCGTATTCATTCGTTTTGGGCATAGGACTGGGTGTTTGGGGAGGGTAGAGTTGTAACGGCAGCCCCAGAGTTTTCGGTTTTGCGGTGAGTCCCGCGCTGCTCGTTCTCGGTGGAACCGGGAAACGGCCGTTCGGAGAGAGCTCCTGAGGAATTTCGGATATATAAGTTGCGTCTAGTGTGACCTGGATATGGTTGAGAAGCGACAGAAGCAAGGGCGGGGGAGATGCATGCTCGCCAGCTACATCAGAGGTCAGGTCCTGCAACCGCAAGGTAAAGAAGAAGTCCAACTTCTCGTCTTGCGAGGCAAATCAGCGTTCGTTTCAAAAAGAGTTAATGAACTGCGTACCAAAGAAAACCTTTTGCCTTTCTCCTGCTTTCTCTACAGCTCCTAACCATTCGTCTACCCCAGTATTTTCATCAAGTGCTGGAAGGTCCAGCACGACATCTGGAACTATGAGACCCAATGTCGAGGAGTTGAATAATTGCTCCGCATTGGCCATTCGAGTGTGACAAACTCATATGAGCAGTTTTGCGCGCAGTATTGATTGTTCAAACTGCAAAGGCCAACCAAGTAGCCCGAGGGAATTGCTGGAACTCGGCTACTAATTCAAAGTTGAAGCTTCACAGAGTCTAAATTAGGAGTGCATCGACCGCCGGTTGTTTGGGTCTCACCACGCTAGTATCAGCTTCAAGTTCAGCAAAATTAACCAAGTTTGCATTGCTCTTATCGATATATTTTGATGGTATTCCAGCCTTCTCAGTTGCCTCAGAGACCTTGCCAGCTACACCTCATCACCGACAGGCTTGCAGCCCCGGGCGAATTTATTCTACACGGTCTAATAGGAAGCCAATTCAAGTCGTCCAGGAATTCAAGATGCATTCTGGTTTCTTTCACAGAAGATTTTACGCATTGGAAGACGGTTGCTAGTCGTCTGGTCGGTCAACTACCTGCGTTTCTTGCGCAATGCTCTGATGGACACTTTTGATCCTCCGTTATTATGATTTTAGAACCCTGCTACAAACCTACTAGTAGCGGCACTCAGTTCCGCCGGCTCCTTTGCATTTATCGACGTCCTCTCTGAATTTCCCAATCTTCTCCGAAGCAACGATCCAGTCCAGCAAAGCGCTGCTTTGAAGGATCTCTATATGCGCATATGCGCCTTATGTGAAACCACAGAATACGCAGAGGGCAAACAAATCTCTCTTGTTCTTGATAGTATATCATCTCTTGAATGGATCGGGGCCCCGATATCGGAGCTGAAGCAATTCGTGAGGGCGGTACACAGTATTTGCAGAAAGGTGATTCTATTAGTGCATACTTAGAATTCAGTTTCTCATTGATTTAATAGCATAATGCAAGTCTCTTCGTTCGACATCATCGAAATGTTACGGATGGATTAGATGACATGATGCGTAGTCTACTGCAGTCATGTGTATGGCACCTTGAGATACTGCCGCTAGCAAGCGGGAGAAGCGGCGCAGTGAGCGGAGAGGTGAGTCACGAATGCGCTTCATCATAACGACACTCTGATCGTCGGTCCGATAGATCGCACTTCATCGTGGCCCTCTCGACGACGGATTCGATGCTATAGGGGCTGGTGGAAGAAGTAAAGCGATTCAATACCGCCTCAGCGATGCCGGAGCCATTTACTTTGATCGAGGTACGGGGGCGGGAGTATTATAGGTCGAGGTTTGGGATACGCATGTCGGCTTCCTCGGAAAATAGTGAAATACAGGGGCAACCTATTTCTCTTGACATCATCGAGGATTTGCCATGTCTCAGCGTGTCATAGGTAGCCTTCGAGATCTCGAGGATGTTCTCTACGATCGCAACTGCGGGTCTCTTATGATAGGAGTTTGGGGAGAGGGCGTATCCAGGACTTTCTTCAGGATCGCGTTTCTGGTGCCGAAGTTATAACTTATAGCGGTAGACATTCTGAAAGACATTGGTCTACTTGCCTTTCTTTAAACTGCGCTAGGATGAGTTGTGGATTATCGATATGGTGTACAGGGACCTCCGCTGGGCTGGGATGGAACATGCTACCTTAGCCATGGTTTGAGCATTAGTCACCGAAAGCTAACCTTCCCTCCACCCCGCTGATTGTCTCGACGATGTAAATCTGGTCGTTCCATCTAGGTTCTCCATCGCGCGCAGCACTGGCTCCAGGAGCGTCCGTCACCTTCACCCCAGTAACTGCAAGATTCTTCTCCAAGCTCTCTGCCACGGGAGTTTCATCTGTACCATCATAGTCGAGAATAATTATACTTTCTGACGGGGACGCAGGTAGCAGGGTGGATGGTGGATCGTCCGCAAAGTGATACTCGATGACGGGGTGAACGAAGGCTGTGGAAGTTGGATTCGTCGACGAGGGCCCGGGGAGACTCGATTGAGAAAGCAGAATGTAATACGGAGGGTCTATATTTCCGGATGCCATGTTGCTTTGATGTTGTCTGATGTTGAGGAATGTGGTCGATTTTAATTGCAGTGTCCTATGCACACTGCATTGCGAAAGCAGAATAACTTCGACGGCAACGGGTGCGGTTATTTTTGGACCACATGGTTTGTTATTTACGCGTATTTACCAGCACCTTTGAACTGTTGGCAGATCCGGGTCAGACACATCGCCGAGCGCGACTTCCTCAACGTCCACACCGACTGCTTGACGATGACCACAAGCTTTCCAATGGATTTAATTTCTTGTAATTTGCCTGGAACGTTGAAGACAGCGACGATCTGAAGCGATGATCTGCCCATCATACTGTCCTTTACTCGGCTCGGCGACCCCTACGCTGCCTTAGAGACCGTGCTCATGATGTTCGGCCAAACGGTTGCCAGCGTCTCCCGTACTATATAGGGGGCGTGTCTTACACTCTCCAGCATCCCCAGCTTCTCTTTACCCATCTTCAGAGCCGGCGTTCGCTCTCAATCGTCATAGTCTCCTATACGTTCTTTATTCTGAGACCTGAGCTCTCTTTGCCTTTCTTAAAGGCGCTGGCTCGTCCGTTCATTTCCATCAACATTCGTTTGCAAACTTCCGCTTTTCCCTCTTCTCATAAATTGCGACTGGAGATTTAGTTCCCCAACCATGCGCTCAGTTCTCCCAGTAGCAGCTCTTGTTATCAGCTTGTTCTCGATCCCGTCCGCACTCGCTGGCCCAGCATGTTCTCGACGATTGAAGAATCGCGCGGACTGTATGTCTGAGTGCGCAGCAAAATGGGGTTGGCCTGGTGCGGTCATGGGCACTGATCGCTGGGGCAGTGTCATGTCACCTTCAGAATCGAAGTCGGTTAGCGAGGCAATTGCCAGTGCCTGTGGGTCGGTCGATTCGTGAGTTGTCGACTACACCTTATCCTTAGCCGTCTATTTATTCAATTTTCCAGCTCTTCTGGAGGTGCTCTTGCCGGTGCTTCATCATCAAGCTCTAGCCCTGCCTTAAGTTTTATGACTCTTGCAGCAAGCTCCTCAACTTCGTCCTGTCCTAGTCCGACATCTACGTCAACCGTTACCTCTGTATCCACTGTCACAACAACCATACAATCTTGCCCTGTGGTCTCAACTTCAACCAGTACAAGCACAAGTACTTCCAGATCCTCTTCTTCCACGAGTTCGTCAACTTCTTCAAGTAGTGCTACCACTTCACATTCTACGTCAACAAGCACGTCTACAAGCACGTCTACAAAGACTACTTCGACTACTTCGTCGTCTTCAACCTCAACTCCCACCTCAACTTCCACCACTACCGTACCTACCACCGCAACGTCTACTTCTTCGTCAACTGCTTCGACCACATCGGCGACATCCGGTACCTCCAGTTCAGACAGAGCTTCGTACCTACAGTATCACAATACCGTCCGTGCTCAACACGGTGCTTCGCCCCTATCGTGGAACACTACATTGGCGAATGCCGCTCAGACCTGGGCTAATAAATGCGTTTTCCAACATTCAGGAGGAACATTAGGTCCATATGGAGGTACGAAAGTTTCATCGGTATTGTAACTTCAGCTTCTGTTGACTAAACGAAATTACGCAGAGAATCTCGCTGCCGGAACAGGTAGTGGTTATGGCATTCAGCAGGCCGTCCAGTCGTGGACGAATGAAGCATGTCTGTCTATGATGTCTCTTTGAGCGATATCATCCTTTATTGACTTTTTGGAACAGCTCAGTACAATTCCAGTAATCCACAGCCATCTCACTACACCCAAGTTGTATGGAAGGCAACTACTCAGCTCGGGTGCGCCGTTGCGTCTTGCAACGGTATTTTCCCTGCTAGTTATGGAGTGAGCGATACTCTTTTTCCTTCACTGGGTTGTTCTGATTATTATGCCATTAGCCTGCTGCGTACTACGTCTGTGAATACTTCGTGCAGGGCAACGTTATTGGGGAATTCCCGTGAGTACATCATTTCTATAGCTCGTGAGTTGGCAATTGATGAAAAGAAAAATAGGCAAAACGTTCAATAGAAGTATCAACTGATCGTCCATAAGACCAACTATAATAACAACTGTATTCTGTCGCAAGTGTTAGCACGATGTACATCTTACTTATATACCAGAGTTTTTGAGAATAGAAACTCGTCATAGTTCCGAAAGTATGCCATGTGACATGAATTGGAGAGAACTTTCGTGCGGTTCGGCATAACTCAACTTCTCTTCAGTCATATGCTCTATTCCGCTACTCGAGTATTCTTTAATTTCGCTCAACTTGTTGCTCGCATCTACTTCACACATGAGAAGGCTTGCACTGATGAATTAGTAGCCGAGAGTAAATTTGATGGCAATGCATATTCAAATCGACTTCTAGGCGAACCTGGCGACACACCTGATCGCTGATAGTAGACTGTTAGATCCATATATCCTCGGTTAAGCATGTCTCCACAGACGCTCTCATACTGAAGGCATCGTCATGCCGGACCTGCGCTACCGCTGTCTGTGAGTATATAAACATAGTTTGCAGATCGATTCGTCGCCTGAAGATCCCGCCCAAGATGCCCGGTGCACTACTTCCCATGGCCAGGTGGCCAGTACACTCAATATTTCCGTTGCTGCTAGTCACTCTTTTGTCTCTTCTTGTGAATGTAGCTCACGGTGCTGTATCTTGGACCGCTACGCCATTCAATCCGGCAGCTGTGCCCTTGGCTGTAAGAACACCCTACTTGTCTTGCTGGCTTCCACAGGGAGCTGGGACAGCTCTGAACGGTGCATGGCCGACTTTCTGGACGGGTAGCGTATGTGGTCATCCAATATTTCTTCCCGTCTATCCCTTATGTTGATGTTTTTAGATTCTTGGCTGGGCGGGATACATTCGCGTCGACGGCACAGTTTACAACTTCATGGGAGACCCCGCCGTACCGAATACCAACGCTATTAAGGCAGTCCAGAAAAGCTTAGAGGTGGGCGTTCAGTTGTCGGCTCGATGTATATTCGTGTTGACCTGTCCTTCAGTTTACGGCCACACAGAGTATATTCGTTATGACTGCCGGACCCGTGGACCTGTCCGTCACTTTCCTCAGTCCTGTTGAAGTGAGTGAATCCGGGACGATCCTCTGAGTTGTACAATACTAATCTAATTCTTCTCCAGCCTACCGATCTGGTCAAGCAGTCTCTACCTTTCTCATATTTCGTATTATCGGCTGCCTCCAATGACGGAGGACTTCACTCGGTGCAAGTCTATACCGATATTAGTGCCGAGTGGATCACCGGAGACAATTCCTTAACTGCGAACTGGACAACCACCGTGGGGGACATTATAACCCACCAGGTTCAGTTGGCTACTCAGCAGCTCTTCTCCGAAGTATCCGACCATATTCAACGTGGGTGTCTCTTCGCCTTGGTTTCTATCGGGTTCTGACATTTCATTCAGAGGGTTCCGCATTTTACTCGACTGCTCAGGTGACTGATAAGTCGTGTGTGAGGTTTCCTATCGCTAACGGTGTACATAGACCACGGGAACAACATTTCAGACCGGGCAGGATATTGTTGTTCGCGCTCAGTTCATCAACAATGGTGTTCTGGCTAATTCACAGGATTCGAATTTCCGCGCGGTCGAAGATGATTGGCCTGTCTTTGCATTTGCGAAGGATTTGGGTACAGTTTCTTCCGCGACTGCACCCGCTGTCTTTTCCATCGGTCACGCTCGAGATCCAGTTATCCAATATATCATTGCGAATGATCAGTTGCAGCAGCGTAGTCCTTTCTTCCTCTCAGCTCATTCATCACCGGCAGATGCGGTGAGTCTTCTTTATATCAGTGTGAATCTGACGTTGATTGAACGTGTGCCACTGTGGGAACTCGTCTCTCATTAGATATCCTTTTTCCTCGGCGATTTCTCAAATGCATTGTCATCGGCAAATGCATTTGATACCAAGATCTCGAGCGATGCATCCGCGATATCAACTGACTACGCTTCGATTGTTGCTTTGAGCGTTCGTCAAGTGCTCGGGGCTATCGAGATCACTTTGTCTAAGAACTCTGATGGATCATTTAACACAGACGATGTTATGGTGTTTATGAAAGGTGAGATCTTGAGCGCCTGCACTGCGAGTTTTGGGTCCTGATACGAGCCGCCGCCTTTTCACCAGAAATCTCCAGCGATGGGGTGAGTTCATTTACCCAACAACCATCGGCGTCTTTCTTACATCCGCTGTTTAGAACGTGAACACTGTTGATGTGATTTTCCCCTCATGGCCAGCATTCCTGTACACGAATCCGAGTCTGGGCCGTTACCTGCTCGAAGGCCTTTTCCAGTACCAAGAGACTGGACAGTATCCCAACAAATGGAGCGTCCATGATCTCGGTAAGTCGCTGCACGAACTTATGCATGAGCATCCTAACTTTTGATTCTGTAGGTGCTTCTTATCCCAAGGCGTTAGGCCACAATGATGGTATGTTACTGATTTGATCGTTTGCACAATTCATAAGTGTTGAACTCGTGGTCAGGCAAGGACGAACCGATGCCTGTTGAAGGCATGTAATTCTGGAGGATGGTTTCAGATAGTTCTCCCCTTGCTAAATAAAAAATTTCTAGAGAGCGGCAACATGCTTATTATGTCCCTGAGCTACACGCAAGCATCAGGCGATACCTCTATGATCAGCAAATACGTAAGATGATGCTATGCGCTATAAGCATTATGGGCTGTAGAGATCTGATTTATCATTTACTTTGTCGCAGTTTAACCTTCTCGACCAATGGACACAATTCTTAATCACCGACTCGTTGATACCGGCCAACCAGATTAGTACGGACGACTTCGCCGGAAGCCTGGCGAACCAAACCAATCTCGCCATCAAAGGTATCGTTGGTATCAAGGCTATGTCCGAGATTGCTGGCTTGTTAGGCGACACTGCTCGTCAGACAAATTACAGTGTAAGCGTTAACAGTGTAAGCGTAACTGCAAGCAATACTGATGTTCGTTGTTAGAACATTGCTTCGTCGTACGTTTCACAGTGGCAGACTTTCGCCACATCTTCAGATGGGAAGCATTTGACGCTCGCTGTGAGTAGTCGTCTACCAGAACATTATATCGTTTGCTGAGTTTTGCACATTGCCAGTATGGCAGTGACTCTAGGTAAGCAACTAAATTGGCCAGCTACCGACCTTAATCAATTTCCTCTGCGAATTCTAGCTGGGGTTTGTCATACAACATGTACGCCGACGTGCTCCTGAAGACAAACGTCTTTCCCCAATCAGTGTACGAGATGCGTAAGTCCTGAATTGACAGGAAAGCTCATAAAGTTCGTGACTAAAACTCCTGGCAATCAGAGACTGCATGGTATAAGACTGTGGATAATGAATTCGGCGTACCCTTAGACACTCGGTGCGTTTCCTGTGTACCGATGACGATTTCTGCATGCTGAGTCTTCTGGTCATATCAGGCACACTTATACAAAGTCTGGTGCGTTTATTTCATACCATCTGAATGCAAAATGGGGGTCATTGATGCGCGATCAACGTCGGTATAGACTGGCAGATATGGACAGCAGGGCTTGTGACTGACTCGACGGCGCGTGATATCTTTGTCAAGGCTGTTCATGACTATGCGGCCGACGGGGCCAACAACGCGCCCCTCAGTGACTGGTATGAAACTACGAACGGCCAGTCACAGGGATTCCGTGCGCGCCCAGTTGTAGGCGGGCACCTCGCGCTTGTGAGTCGCCTCTTCCTTAAGTCCCCTCCCCCGAAGCTTCCCCCCTTCTCCACCTCCCCCCTCATGCATTCCTCCTCTCGTATATCATACGCCCACGGGACTACTGCTTACTTGCCTTTCTCCCCTACACCTACAGCTTGTTGTGTGAGTCAGCGATCCTTCACGAACTTCCAAAGACAATTTGTGACATTTCTGGGCATTCTTTTGTCGTTATTCGTACAAATCGTACATACTCTTGCAAACGGAAATGATGTACATACATGCATCCAATCTGCTTGCTTCGTGCGCAAATACGTATCTTCTGCTAATGCTGTCTTCGCGAAAAGAAACAACACGTTAGCAAGCGGGCAGTCGAGTACACAGAGCAGTCTGCCTCCGTTAGACACGGCTACGACAAAAGCACATTCTGGGGCATCCCCTCGACTTGCTAATCCGACCTGTGAGTGACCGTTGCGATTGATACGAGGTCCACAATATTGACCAGAGCCTCGTTTTGACATGCTGGAAAATGCACGATGAGCCAGATCTCGTTGGGGTCGTCCTCTTCTCCACTCTCACCCTCCTTTCACCCCGAAAGTGACCGCGTGGCTGGCCCACCTGACGTTTCTGCCGATGACGATTTCAGTTTCTCATCTTTCGTTGGGGTTACGTAGTAAATTCAATTTTTTTTATTGTTATATTTTTTACCGTATCGCGAGGGGATTGACTTCAGACAACGTCAAAGGGTTGTTTGTAGGGATGAAAACTGGGCAGGCATTCTTCCCGCTCGCTGTCTTCAGCGGTGCGATACACTATCAGTAGATATCATTAGAGGACCTTTACGAGATTACGTAGATAATAATACATACATACCCATGGAGTTAGTGGACTCCGAAAATCCGAGTTGTCCGTCTTCCTTGAAGGTCATGAAGAAAGGGAAAATTGCGGTCGCGGCAAATTTCTTACGGTGTTGAGGTGCCAGTGTTAGGAACCGGTGCACAAGGACTTCGACAGAAGCTCTAGAATTCCACCGGCAAGTGGCGTTACCAGTGACACCTACTTCCACTACTAGTACTAGTAGAGGCTTCGTGATCGATCCTGTCGAACCAGTAAATCGGCAGCTTCTGAATCGCGATCATTCGGTGAGAATAATCCTACAAGATGAAGAAAAAAAATAACGTGTCCTGAGTTTGAGGGTTCATACGCACTGAATTTAAACGTATTGAGATGGATTGTTGTAATGGAAGCGCTGACGCCCAAGCAATCCCGATTCGCTTCATGGATAGGATAGATAAACAGGAGATATTCCTGCACAAATGAGCTGGGGTGACGGGGACGTGTGATGCGCCGGAAGGGTCAACGAGCGGTCGACCGGCTTCAGCAATCTGGCAGTATACTATTTCTTTTAAAAAGGCAGTTAGAGATCAAGTATTAAAATATATTGCAAGGAACAAGGGCCGTGCGTACTAGTACTTCGAAGGCAACTGGACCACATTCTTCGTCTATTTTTCGTATGTTGTTCCCATGGATGAAGATACTAGTAGTACTAGCGGTCGAGTTCAATAGCGGTGAAGACGGAGAGCTGCAATGTAGTGATTGGCTCGGCTGTGGTCCGAAAGCGCGCAGATCAAGATTGTCAGGAGCACGGTTAATGCCCTAGGACAGCAATTCATAGTCTTGTTTTGTCTGTTGATGTCATTTAGCACGATCGTTCGTCGAGAAGTGAAGAGAATGGAGAAAAAGAACTTTAGAAGTCCATGTACTAGTAGATGACATTGGCAAGACCATGGAGTTAGTGGATGATCAATATCGCGCGAAGCCAGAGTGCATAAATTCCTGTCAGCCCCCAACGATTGGTCGTTGTACTGGATGTTGCACATGTTACATCCGTTCTCCCGAATCGCGGCGGCTTCTAGATCTCAGGTCGAAGTCGTAAAGAGGAGAAGAAAAAAAAAGTCCGGTGTGCCCGTCCACGAAGACCAATGGAGAGTTCGCAGTGCGGTGGTATTGAATTGAGAGTCGTCATTATGATACTCTGCCATAGTATGATGCCGTTAGCCAAGTGCCATTGGCACACCGAGGAGTATGAGCCCACGACAGCTGATCGACCATAGACTTCGCGAAATTTGAGCTTGACAGCGCAGAGTGGCGTTAGCCGAGGAAGAGCATGGACCTAAGATGGAGCAAGTGTTAACTGAGAGATTGTGTCATTAATGCAGTACTATGTGGTAGGAGGGGTGTGTTGAACAAGCGTTTGAATAGTGTCGTGCATTCAAGAGATGCTGGTAGCTACCACCGTCTCGGGGGCGTAAGTCGCCTTGGGTACCAGTGATCAACGAGGCACAACCACTAATTCACTTCAAGCTTTTGCATTGAATTAGAAAGATGCGCATTAACTAGAAAGGTGATGACTGTTAGTGTTTAAGTCTAAGATACGTAAACGAACTGAGTTGAGCGCATTCTCGGCGGAAAGATGTGTTTATGCCGCGATTACATGAGCGACCGACAAGAGCTCGATGGTGAGACCGTCTTGAAGGGTGGTGATGGAGCAAAGACAAGACGCGCTGAGAAACTGGAGACGAAATTGGGGAGAAAGAAAAGAAAAGAAAAGAAAAGAAAAGTGACCAAAGAGCTGGCGCATGCAGATCGGGTCCGAATTTAGGCTGTCCTCTTTTGCCGAATGCGATGACTCGGATTCATTATGGCGGCCCTTTTTCAAGTTGTCCACTGTTGCATGCATCTCTGACTTTTGCAATGAAGGCCCTATCTCGCTGTGCATCGATAACGAAGGTCAGAGATATGAAGAAAAGAGAAAGTGGAGGAGTGGTAAATGAGGCACTTGTCTAGCAGCGCTGGTCGTCAGGGCAGTAAGTGGATGCACTAAGCGAGACAATGCGCACGCGCATATAGTCAGAGAACAGCGGGATGAGGGCGACAGGATCCGCCCCTTCGCCTGCCTCGTTTCGTATTCAATCTCCACATTTTCTGATCGGAATATGTCCTGAAACCTTCGTTCGACGGAGAACTTGGCCTCCTTTTTTCATCGCTTTTAGCGTGATTTATAGTCGAGATCCCTCACAGATCGCCATTCATTCCCTCATCCTTATCTTCTCCTTCTCTCTTTCTCCTCGTCCCCACCACTTTCTCCAAAATTCCTTGTCGCTATAATGCACGTTTTCCAACATCATGTTCGTGAGATGCAGCGCAATCTTGCAGACGCGAAACGGAAGGCAGGCCTTCAATACCTGTACGACAAACAAGACTGTGAAACGAATGAGAACGCTTTTTTCGCAGACATGCGTCTGCGCGAAAGTGAGAATTGCTTCGACCCCAGCTTCTCGCTGCCCGGTCTGGAGACAGCGACAGCGCCCAATGCCCCCTCGTTGAGCGACAACGAATACGAGGAGGTGTTCAAGCAATTTACCGCCTTTCCGGACAGCGAGGAAACATCCACCGGCAACGAAAGCCTCAACTTCGACACCGAGCTGAGGCCTATCAACGACGAGCCGCTGGAAGTATGGCCTATCCCCCTTCCTCTCCCCGTCCCCATCGCTCCCGCTCCTGAGCATTCGAAGGCTAACGCACGGACCAGAAGTATGATGGACGAGGTACGTTCCGCGACGCGTAGTCGGGCGCTTTTACGTTTACGCGACAACCAATCACAGAGGCTGATTACCCTTCTTTCCTGCTTTAGGTCGTCGAGCGCGCCGCCAAGAGGGCCCGGACAGCGAAACCCGAAGGGCGCATCACGTCGGCGCCGTTACCAGGTCCATCGAAATCCGTCCTCTTGAAGCAATACCCGTGCAGCGACTGCGAGCTCTCGTTTGCGCGGAAGCACGACCTTGACCGTAAGTGTACCTCCCGGTCTTACGTCCTGTCTTACCGACTCCTTGTACCCTTCCCTCCTCGTCCGGCGCGCCACCCTCATCCAGGTCATATGCGAAAGCATACAGGCGACCTTCCGTATCGGTGCCACGGATGCAACGAAGGATTCAGGCGCACCGACGCGCGCGATCGCCACTGGCGTCGTCGGCCAGAGTGTAAGGTCAAGGACGACGAGGCAGTCAGGAACACCAAGGAGGGAAATCGTCGCGCTCGACGGATGGAAGCGCGCCGCATGCGAGACAGGGAGGCAACATCAGCTCCTTGACTCTTCGAACATAAAATGAGTCCAGTCCCCCAAAGAATCGCTATCTGTATACATGCTACCGTCATCGCTAATCTGTTGTCTTCGTTCTAAACTCTTCCCTGTAGTGTACTATCTTGCTTAACCTACTCGTAGATGAAATATTTGTGTAAAGTAATTCCAACACCTTCACCGGTCCTTTAAATCTCCCAATTTGAAGCTCGATTTGATCATTTTCTTCCAACTCATTTCTATTGTGAGCTTAAATCATCTCCAAGTTCGATTCAAGATTGTCAATTTGCCGTTCTTTTTTGAGATGAATTTCGACATCTCACCTTGAAACATTAAGCTCTCATTGGCACCGCACCGTCCTGCCCTTGCGCACATCTAGGTCGACGAAGAGAAGTGTAGTACGCTACTCCATCTTAATACATTCTTGATGACCGAGGGAGACATGAAACTGCGCACGAGTCTGGGTTCTTCAGCCGACGAAGCTGGCGGACGAGCCTGCGTGTGTGCAGACCCGGTTGGTTGTGTTGCAGATTTTGTAAGGGAAGAGGAAGGCGTCACGGTATTTCGGGATGAATTTATCCAATGTGTGAAAGGTGTAGACCAGGGAACGAAAAGAGAGAGTTAGTTCCAGAGTATCATTGTGCCCTAGAGAATGCAGTCGCAGTTTGAACCCCACCAAACACCACCTCTGCATTACTTGATGTGTCATGCTTCTGGTCAAGTTGCTCAAGGATTGCGAGAAGCTCAAGTACCGAGTGTAGACTGTAAGGTTACTTACCTTAGAATATTTCAATCACAAAGGATCACGCGTTCGTCTCGCACAAAAGCATTCTGTCAGAATTGTCTTGTTACGCCGTGCACTTAGCTACAGGCAAATGTTGTACATGGATGGTTAACATGATGAAAAAAATATAAGTCAACAACGATCTCAGTTACCACCACGGAGACGCAAGACTACACACAAACGTCAGTTCATTATGGTCTTGAAACAGACAACGATCGAAACTCACCAAGATGAAGAGTTGACTCTTTCTGGATGTTGTAGTCCGAAAGAGTACGGCCATCCTCAAGCTGCTTACCAGCGAAGATGAGACGCTGCTGATCAGGAGGGATTCCCTCCTTATCCTGGATCTTGTTTTTCACGTTGTCGATGGTATCAGAGGACTCCACCTCAAGGGTGATCGTCTTTCCAGTAAGAGTCTTGACAAAGATCTGCATACCACCACGGAGACGCAAGACAAGATGCAGCGTGGACTCCTTCTGGATGTTGTAGTCCGAAAGGGTACGACCGTCCTCAAGCTGTTTGCCGGCGAAGATCAGGCGCTGCTGGTCCGGGGGAATGCCCTCCTTATCCTGAATTTTGTTCTTCACGTTATCAATCGTATCCGAAGACTCGACTTCCAGTGTGATCGTCTTCCCAGTCAAGGTCTTCACAAAGATTTGCATGCCACCACGCAAACGAAGGACGAGGTGAAGAGTCGATTCCTTTTGAATGTTGTAGTCCGACAAAGTACGACCATCCTCAAGTTGCTTTCCTGCAAAGATCAGACGTTGTTGATCAGGCGGGATACTTAAACAGGAGTCAGCACACGAATAACCATGAAGGGAACTTTAAACATACCCTTCCTTGTCCTGGATCTTGTTCTTTACATTGTCGATGGTGTCCGATGACTCGACCTCGAGGGTAATAGTCTTACCCGTCAAAGTCTTGACAAAGATTTGCATTCCACCGCGCAGACGAAGAACGAGATGAAGAGTAGATTCTTTCTGGATGTTGTAGTCGGAGAGGGTGCGACCATCCTCGAGCTGCTTTCCCGCGAAGATCAGGCGCTGCTGGTCCGGAGGAATGCTAATGAATCGTCAATGACTGCGCATACATGCGATTGAACGCTGCAATACTCACCCCTCCTTGTCTTGAATCTTATTCTTGACATTGTCAATGGTGTCTGAAGACTCCACCTCGAGGGTGATGGTCTTGCCAGTAAGCGTCTTCACGAAAATTTGCATGGTGAAAGGAGTATGTGGACTGTACGAGAGAGCAAAGGGATTGTTAGGGGTAGAGATAAGGAGGCAGTTCAAAGCAGCGTCTTATATACACTGTCGGAGTTCCAAGCCAGACGTGGCGCATCGCCATCTGTGGCCAAAAGGGGAATAGCAAGCGGCTGACATGCTGTATTTGTAATCGGATGTGACTCGGTCAGCCAATCCGACACCGGTGGACGTTCTAGCACGCTCTCACATCACAAAGAACATCAACTGCGGTTCCAGGTCTATTGTCCTGTGCTATCTGTAATACTAATAACACTGCCGACCACTACACGAAGTCATACACATGCAATCAAGGTAAGAACGTAGCCAATGTCTGGTCCTTATTCGTGGACGTTCGAGCCTGGCGCTTTGGAAGTTATCTGTTTTCAGCGCTAATGTTTCTGTCGCTGAACATAGCACTGTATGCTACGAAGCTTGGCCCGGACGAATGGGCATAGGTTACGACTCCCACTCAACCTGCGGCATCTGCACTTTCATCAACCCAAAGACGAATAGTAAGATCTTTCTCCATAGACGCCGAAGCTAGGATTGGTAAGGTTGGATGAGTCTATGAAGCTTTCAGATCAGTATTGAACCCCGAAAGACGTAATCCAATTAAACGTACCGCAACTGTCAAAACAACATCTACACAGGAATGTGAGTGGCACAGGTTTGCAAACACATCATATTCTATCTCACCTTTGTGGCCCTCTAGGATTTGAGCAATTTTGCGACTCTGTAAGTCCCAGATGTAAACCTTGTTGTCTTCGCTACCGCTCACGATGTACTGGCCATTCTGCACGCAAAAGTTAGCTGCAATGCAATACGTCCGGTTTGTGTGTCCAGTGTAAGTCTTGAGACAGCGAGACGTTTGAAAGTCCCAAAGCCTGATGGTAGAATCCTGTGTCGATGCTAATAGGAATTTGGAGTTTGGAGAGAATCTAACATGTCCACTGGCACTGGAATCAATACTCGGCTGATCCTATCGAATGATCTGTACACGTACCAAATAGGATTATCATCGTCTACTATCGTCTTCAAGCACTGACCAGAAGCTGAGTCCCAAATACGACTGTAGGCTAGCCATGAGCGTAAATAAGGTTTCGCCGAAAATTGACGTACATCAGTCCGTCCATAGAGCAGGTCGCTATGAGAGTTCCATCACGATTAAAGCTAACGGCGGTCACTGGATCGGAATGAGCAGGAAGAACTCTCATTGATTTCCCTGGATAACATGTTTTGCGAATGAATTACAACGGACAAGATGGCTGAACGCTCCCTACCTCTCGACACGTCCCAAATGCGTACAGTCTCGTCAAACCCGCCGGATACAAGCAAGTTTGATGTTGGATTGAAATTAACGCAGAAAACGAAGTTCGTATGACCCTTCAAAGTTTTGAGCATCGCACCCTGAGTCACAATTTGTGATATGTTAATATGAGAGGACATAGAGTCAGCGTGTAAGACAATTTATAACTCACAGTCTCTGAGTTCCAAATCCGAACAGTCTTGTCATCAGAGGCAGACGCCAGAAGTTCACTGTCAGATGACCAAGCAATATCGGAGATTCCTTCAGTGTGGCCAGACAGTGTCCTCACGAATTGACCTGTGTACGCGTTCCAGAGTTTTATGAGCTTGTCTGCAGCTATATGCTAGCGTAGTCAGGTATGAGTCGTGTTGGAAAGAGCTATGTGAATTAATCATCTCACCAGCAGAGGCAAGAACCTTCCCGTTAGGACTGAACTTCACAGCAGAAATGGCCATTGTATGTCCACTGAGGGTGTAGTGGGTGCGGTAGATGGGTCGCGTCACAGTCGCCGACGCCAAGATATCCTGCTCTCGCTGTCCAGGTTCTCGCTTTGGTAAGGTTATCTCCTCCTTCGTATCCATAGGCATAGTACCATTCTTCTCAAGCAAATCCATGGTATGCGTCGCGATAAAATGCTAAATGGGCCAAGTGGTCATGAATCAGGCCTGGTTTCATCTGAAGTTCAAGTTCGCCAAAGGATGATGAGGATCAACTGAACTTGAAGTTACGTAAGTCGATTTTGGCTTTTGGCTGTTTTTCACCGACTCTCTACCAGCACACCCCTTCGCCATGTCTGCCACAAAAGAATGGATAACGCCCTCAACACGGCCTGAGCTCATTGAGGACCTTGTATCTGGTGTCGGTGCGTCCTGGGTCAGAGATAGAAGGTTACAGCTCACTGACCGTTGACCATTAGACCGATACAACCCTTCAAATGTCTCCATCCTGGAAGATTACCTTTACCATCAGCTTCGGAGCAATGAATACGACTGTTTAGCAAATCTGGCTATCCTAAAACTGTTCGTTGTCGATGCTTTGAAGGCCCATCCCCCATATACTAATATGACATTTAGCTATCAGTTCAATCCAGCTCTCTACAACCCAGACGTAACAATCAATGTCCTCATCAAGTCTCTCACTGTCGTGCCTTTGCCAGACTTCAATCTCTGTATCGCGCTCCTCGGAGAACGACCTGTTGCTACGAACTTGGATGAGCCCGACCCATTACCGACCCTGCTCCCCCACTTAACGAACCTTCATGGGCTGCTGCTTCAATGCCGGTTCCCGGTGTTCTGGGCGCTATACAAGTCAGCCGAACTCGAGACGCTACGTGACAATTATACGGTAGAGATTGCAGGGTTTGAAGACAGTATCCGGGAGGTGGTTGTGCGGGCAATAAAAACAACCTTCAAGAAGATCAATGCGGATAGATTAAGCACCTATCTCGATCTATCTGGTACGTGCATTTTTGTGCCCTGAAGGCTTTTGCGCTGAAAGTCATTATTCCAATATAAGGGGACAGCCTAGTCGAGTATGTTTCAGGGCTTGGGTGGACTATTGAGGGGTCTGTCGTGACGATCCCACCAAACCCTGATAATCAAATTGAAGCTACTGTTGTTCGGGAAAGCATCCAGTTCCAACGTACGTCATTCTACAGTCAATCGAATCCTTGGACAAAAACCTACCTGATTTCTTTACAGAACTATCAAAAATTATTTCGCACACAGCAAAGGCATCTTCATAAATTCTGTGCAGGTGTTTTCGTGGAGTGTGGCATGTTTGATTTCGCTTTGTAGTTTATTAAACTGGTATATACGTTCGATTGCCCTGTGCAATAATGATATCTATCAATACTATGATACGCTATGCCATAAAAGCCGCAATTGTTCCCCAAACTGCCATCAGCACAGCGACCAAGAGAAGAGTAGCATCCAACAAACTACATTTTCCAGCCAAAGCAACCTTCGCTGAGACAGGTCCAATAACACAGAGCAGGAATGCCGAAAATGATCCGAGAAACGCCATCATTGCGCTAAACTCCGGTACGAAGATAGAAGCAGCAACAGCCATTAACGCAAACACAATTCGCTCCACCACGACGAGGAACTGGTTAAGCATGCGGGAACGCTTTCTGTGAGTTGCCGCAGGTAGTGATGCAACTGAGTTATCACCCTGCCTCATTTCTGGTAAAGGATTAGATTCCAGACCGAATATGATTTCCAGTGTGATGTTGACCTGAAAAAAGTTAATCCATTCGTTGTCAGTAAGTAGGGACAACTGGTACTCACAGGTCGAGTCGTGAGGGCAAACTTCGTTCTGTAACGAAAGTCAGAAACGAATAAAATGCATAATGTTCGTTAAACTCACAGAGGCATGATAACCAAACTCCAAACTGCGATTCTATTTAAGAAGACATTGTACCCCGGTGTGGCGAGCATGTCTTTACTGACCTAAAGCAATACTTGAATAAAATGTACATGAAGAAAAACAGAAAGGAGCATACTTCATCGCTGACGAAGTTACCGAACATAAGATACCCCGCTGCACCAATCACACCGTAAATTACTGTCGCTGCCAGCTGTTGATTAAGACTAAGGTCAGTATTTACTGAGGTAATATATGGTCGAGTACACTTACGAAAGCCCAGTTGATCATGGAATCAAACTGCCTTGAATCCGCCATATCTCGAGCAAGAGAAGGTAGTACAGCATGTCCAGAGAACTGAAGAGAGAAGTGAGCAAGCGCAAGATGTAGCCAGAAGAGACCTGTCAACTCACTCCTGCCATTATTAAACCAAATGCAACACCAAGTTCACCCAAGCTAGCAATACTGAGGCTTGTATCTGCCGGACTCCATAAACTCCCGGGTGGTGAGGTCTTCGAGAGGCCGTCAAAGAGTAGAACAGCTATGATGAGTAGTGTAGAGAGGATACCCAGGATTGATGCGTAAGATAGTACAGATATAGGTACGAAGACAGAGGGTAATAATCTAGATCATTAGTCAGTCGCTTGAATGGTCAGTAGTAGCAACAAAAGAAATACCACGTACATTATCAAGCCGACGAGCTTGTAAGTGTCAGAAGAATATGTAGGCAAGATGGAATGTAGTGAATCGGCATATAATGTAACCAATACAACACTAAAAGGCTCTCAGTAAATGCAATCTTCTATGTCAATTATCTCTTACCTAACAGAGAATAATTCGAGACAAAACAAGGAGCTCGTTAGGAACCTGGACCGCTGTCCGAAGGCTTTGTTGCCGATATCAGCATATGTTCTTATCTGAGGATCCTCAAGCATTATACGGGCCAATATTTTCGCACTTGAAGACATAACAAGGTTAAAAAATTAAGTATCATAAGACAAGGGTCACTCACGTATAGCAGGTAATGAGCCCATAACCTACGACTAGGAGAGTTCCACAAATCCAACCTGCATATGCGAATGCCAGTGGCTCAGAAAGCATGCCAAAGCCCAGAAGAATAGCGATAGAATTAAATAACTGAGGGATGTCGTTAGCTCGTAGCATGTCTTTAGCAAACGCATGTACCCACTGTCTGTCCAAACGTACTTTGCCCACCCGCCACTAGCTTTTCACTACGAGTGGAAACGGACGATATCTTGTGCCGGAGAGGGCCCTTTCCGTCTTGTGCACTGAACGACAACCGGGGACCAACAAGGTTGGAACCCGTAGCATCCGATCCGCTATCCCGGCGTGCACTTGGTAACGTCAAGGCAATTGAAGACTTTGACGGTGCCTTTTGTAGCAGAGGTGTTTGCTCCGTCGAGCTTTCTGGTGGAGGAGGTTGCGCCTGTCGTACACCTAGGGGGCTTCCTCGGTAGTCCGTCCTCCATTGTCCAAGCGATTGCTGACGAGACAGAGTCCTCCGGTGCGTTGAATGTATCGGTGCACTCTGCGCAACCCCCACATCCTCATCCCATTCGAGGTTGCTTATGAGTGGCTCATCTCGAGGCATAGGCGTGAGGTCTTCATCCTCTGCCTCCGAAAATTCTGTGATACGTTCCGTTTCGTCGCGATAGAGCGGGCCTCCCTCCACGTCCTCCTCAACGGAACTTGTCTCTGCAGAGGATGGTACATTCTGGCCAGTAATAATATATTGGGAACGCCTATCTGAATGCACATTGAGGTAAACGACCATACCAGGACCATACAATGTACTCACAAGATGCAATTGCTTCAGAGACACTAATTGCACTCGACCATGAGGTAGAGACATAGCTGGAGCCTGGCGGAGCAGGCGGCTGCAGGAGATCACGGTCTTGTGAGCTCATTAGAGGTCGTAAGCTTCGTTGCGGTCGTAATGGGTGATGGCAAGAGAGAGTAGGCCTGGCGGGCTCGGGTGGAGATTGACCTCCATGATTTAAAGACCCTACGGCGCAGACAGAATATACGCGAGAGGCCGGGCCTCGTTCCGCGACGCAGATAAGAACTCATACCGAGCCCGAGATAACAGCCCGTCACCATCTTTGCATATACTTCTATCATTCTGTATGTTCGCCGTGTTTCTAGTGCGTTCCTCTTCGTCTGCTACTCCGTCTTTCAAGTTCAATCCACAGTCGCGAGAAGCTGCAATTCACTGAGAACCGAAGGCGACCGGACGGGTCTTGGTGGAGTAGTAGAAAACTGTTGACGTTCAGTTTACTCGGCTATTAGTCGCATCAGATTCTCAGGCGAAGGACTCACATTTCCCCAGACGTAAAATTTCAAGAACCAGCTGGAATACGAAGAATAATTAATGAATGTATCGAGAGGATTGATCTTGATCTTAATACAGATTGCTAAATTGCATAACATAATGCACTTGACTACTATGCGTGTGTATATATACCGGAGGTTAGACAACAATTCTTGGATGGATGGTAATGGTAACGCAAGGTGAAAACCCGAAAGCAAGTAATACAACGAGGGAATAAGATGCAGAGAATAACCTAGTTAACGGCCTTCCGATTGGTCCATAACATGTAAGGCTCCCGGGAGATGTCAGAAACTGCCGACTTTCCTCGTTGACTCCGTCGAGCCTCCGGGATTTTAGCATTCATAGTGAGATCCTTAACATTATGTGAGTGGACTCATAGCTGCCCGTCAATATAATGAACTTACAGCAGCACGCTTTCGAACTCCCGGTGCCAACAAGTCCCACCATTTAGCTAAGGCATTCTTAAGTGCTAGTTCACGGACTCCCTTCGGATTCAACCAAGCAACGAACTCGTCCATCTGTTATAAGTGTGCGGTAAATAGATAGAACCAATTCTGTCTTTAGTGGTCCTCACCTCTTGAAGTTCTGTGTAAACAGCCCACTCTCCTGGCTTCAACATACCTTCCTCCCCTTCCTCTTCATATCTTCTCGCCACTACATCGTCCTCTTCTCGCCTATCCAATACTTCCTGATCAAATACGCTGGGACCTTGGATGAACAATCGTCCTGTTCCGTACTGCACAGCACCACCACTGCCCACAAGTGACGATGTACCGCAACCGTCAAACCACCATATTCGATTATAGAACCTATCTTTACCCATAGGCTTAACCCGAATCACACCAAGTAGCTTCCGGAATTCTCTTTCGATACTCTCCAGGCGTCGTTCTAATTTATTGACTTCTTCGTCCAGACGACGATGTTCAGCCTGAGCCTGCTTTTGTTCGGCAAGTTTCTGCCTTGCTAGCTCGCGTTGCTTTGCAATAGCCTGACCTTGCTGAGCCTTCAGGCGGAGTGTCAGTTGTCGCTGAGACGAGCTCGCTCTGCGCCCAGCAGCTGAGCTTGTTTCTGAAGCCTCCTCTGAAGGAATTGCACTTTCTGATTCTATATCACTCGCTTCATTTGTGGGAGGTACCTCTGGGGATTCTTCTTCCTTGCTTTCCCCCGTGAGTGCAGCCATCTCTTCCGCACTACGAACGGTCAGATTCGAATCAGTTTGCTCGCCGTTTGGATGTACTTACTATTGCTTCTTTTGCCTGTTTACCTCGATTTTTTCCTTTCGCAGTGCGGTCAATTGCTCCTCACAGTGCTCCATATGTGCATGAATGGACTTGCTTGACACAGCAAGATCACACATGAACTGGAGGATAGAAATCCTATCCTCTGGAGGGAGCGCAAAGTAGCGTTCCTCCGGTGGAGCTCTTGATGGGGATGGGTGAAGTACTGGTGAGGATAAAGGCGAGGAACCAGGAGTGAGAGGTTCTCGGAACGGTCTGAGTTCTTTGGGAGTGGGTTCGTCCCAGTCAAACAAGAGTTTCGTGAATATCTGTCGTAATCTTGGGAATGTGGAAACGGTCGCGTGCTAACATATCAATCAGGTTCGTCACACGACAATGAAATTTTATCAAAAAGAGACCCACGTCCTTTAAGCAGCCGATCAGTGCTTCTTGCCAGCCTTCGCGACCCTCACCGTGCTTGAGAGGAACTCTTTCCCAATTATTCCCCGTCTCTACTAAAGCATCAGTGAGGGCATCGACAGAGGGTAACCCTTCCACGTCGCGATCTATGCTGTTATCTCGCGCTTCAGAAAGTGAGATAACAGCTGCGTGCCGCGCAAACGGTACTGTACGTAGATTGTAGATAAGGACACTGTGTACTTCTGCGAGGAGGTTGCAAGGAGGATCCGGGAAAGAGTGCCGAATCGCATGTTCAAAGTCGTCCAAGGAGAAGAAAGATAGATGTAACGGTTGTCTACAGCTCATTCAGAATCACTTACACGAACAAAATGGAATAAAACACTAACCCGAAGCAAATCAAGAAATTCCATGTCGCAATAAAACTTCCAAAAGCCCCATGAGATTCGTTGAACGGGACTTTGTCAGGACTGGTGCTGGGAATAGGTCTTTGTACCTTCATTCCCGCTCTTCTATCCCTTTCCGTTAATCTTACGTCTAGGTCCTCAGTTGGATAGCGAATAGGTTTCTTTTTCAGTTTCGCCTTCTCTGCAGCCAAACGTTCAGCCTCCTCTCTGGCTGCCTGCTCTGCTGCAAGTTTCACCGCTTTTACTTTAGCGATGTTTGCCGCCTTCTTTTGAGCGTCACGCTGGCGTGCAGCCACTTCGGCAGCCTTGGCAGCAGCTAAGGGACGTATTAGCACCTCCGCTCAAAAGAATCAAACCCAAGTGATATTCTGCACCTTTGGCTTCTCGTTCTTTTTCTTTGATCATTTTCTTCGTAAACCTTCCTTCCCTCTCCGCCTGTGCTTCCTTTTCCTCCCAAACCCGCTTGCGCTTGTCTATCTCGCCTTGCCTGAGTCTTTCCACACCTTCTCTGACAGTTTCGGGCATGTCAGATGGGACGCCATACTTGTACGCGATCGATGGTTTGACGGTCCAAGGAGACGCGAGCGAAGAATCACGGTCGAGGCAATCTCGGAGGAATCTTCGTAGCAATGACTTTGAAAAAACCAATCGGTCACGGCTACGAGGTGGTGAGAATAGATAGCATAAATCCATGGAAACTTCGACTTACGACATTACGTTGCACTGAACTTCCATTAAACTCCCTGCCCATTTTGCTTTAGACTCAGTATCAACTTGGCCATCAACTTTCTCGCGTTCACGTTCCTTTTCCCTCTCTTTCTCTTTTACTCGGCCACTTTCCCTCCTACTGACACTCAACGTTGGTTGCTCATGCTCTTCGTCTTGGTCGCCATCATCGTTGCGCGCATTCTCCTCTTCCAATATCTGCACCTTGTAAAAGTATTTCATGGGGTCATCCTGCACTATACTCTCGTCGAGAGTTATGCTCAGGTCCCCGCCTACGACGTGTATTGGCACGAAGTCTGAATCAGGTGTCGGGGAGAGAGAAGATGTCTCGTCGGATACTGAAGGTGCGCGTTTGCGCTTTAAGGAAGACGTAGAGGGGGAGGGTTTGAGCGGAGATAGAGCCACAGTCAGAGTTTTGGGAGGAAACACTTGCATGACTCGCGCGGAGAATTTGTCTCCTTGCACGTCAATGAATACCCCTGTAGAAACGTTTAGTTGGAGTGAGAACTGGAGGGGGATGACTACGTGCTTTCGCCTTCAAAGTACCTGTCCTTATAACGTTCGTGGACGTTTTCTACCAGGTGGTCTAAACGACCCATAACCTCTGAGGAAGGATGTCAGATAAATATATGCCTACGTTGACAGTAAAGCTCACGCCATTGCACGGATTTGAGAACAGCAGCTTTCAGAGGCTCGGGGAACCTCGAATGAAGAGTACGAGCCTCTTGTTCTTCACTTTCGAGCGCTTGGAAATAGTCCAAGCCACTCTTGCCCGTGACTTCACATTGGAACTGCTTCATCTTGTAAAAGGACATTCGCGCCGCGTAGGCTCTTGAAGACAAAGAAGCGCGTCAGACTGCAGGACGACGAGCGGCCATGACAAACTCACTCATAAGTCTCAAAGATCTCGCCTGTTTGGGCCAGAAAATAGACCTCCTTGTTCGCGTCATGCTTAGCGGCATTGAGGAGGTCTTGAGATGGTTCAGTGAGGAGGACGCGCTTGCGCCTGCACGTCGGCATCGGTGGGGATGGTGGGAGGTGGTAGGAAGGCGGGGGGAGACGGACGTGGGGGTCTAGTGGGTGGCGACGAGCGTGCCGGGCTGTAGCCAGAAGGGTGAGGGGCAGGCCAGCATTGATATAAATATTATTTTTCGTGAAGGCCGCATCCTGGTCGGGGGAACACTGGTGCTGATCGCATGCCACATTCGGTAACAGGTATGATTACATTACCAAGTCTTGTGTAATCGAAGAGTTGCTGTATTTGGCGATAGTGTTTACTGACGTCAGCGGCGACTGGACGTTAATAGACTTGGTTTATGGACAGTGGCGCAGCGTAGGCGGTGAGTTCCTGGCTGGTGAAGTGAGGGTCGACTGCTCCTTCACGCTTTGCTCATTGCGTTCACATCCCCCCACGTCGCCTCTCTCGACCTCGCCGCCGTCGCTCACGACGTCAAATGCTACAAGCAAACCCGAATGCCTCAGTCCTCACCGTCTCTCCTCCAGAATCTGGGTTCTCTCCCCGGCGCGAGTTTGTTCGCGAAAGCCATGTTATCTCCTCGTTTGCCTTGCTCTCCATTGCAGGCGCCGGCTCGGTGCGACTCACATCCTTTCGGAGAGAAATTATCAATGCTCTCCGGATGTGCTTCATTTCACGTGGAATCCTGCGTAGCTTGAAAGAGGACAAAATCCTTTGTGTCTTTGAATTCAGTCTCCAGAACAAACCCTGGGCAAGCAGCAAGAATATCGAGTCGGAAAAGCTATTTGTCGACATCCTTGCCATCATCTATCTTGATGGATACAAGTTCGTCAGCACACTTGACTATGGTCGCGAATCAGACGAACGGACATGTATGGCATTTTCCCGACCTGCACCTTCCGGAGACTCGCGGTATGGCAGTCCCGCTGCGCATCCTCCTCTGGTACAGGTACCGTTCGCAATTTCTTTTCCATCGTCAACGGTCCTTCGTGTAATTAATCCTCCGCGGACCTCGACGCCCGCAATATTGACTGGAGTTCGCGATGCATGGCCAAGAGGAGTGGTCGATGAAAGGAAAATCGCCGGCGAATGTTTTGAATTCAAGTTGAGGGGCTATAAATGTGCGTGCTCAGCTGTCTATGACGGAACTTCTGATTCTAATAAGACGTGCACAAATAGGGTTCCAAGAAGATACGTTTTCCACAGACTCGCTCAAGCACATTCTAGCGTTGCTCGCTTCCTTGGATGAGTCTTCATCGAGTCTCGTCACATCCATATCCCTTTCAGGCAGCCGATCCAGAGTAAAAGATTTATGGATTTTCATTGGTCCACCACAAGAAATGTCCGATGTTCTTTCCAACAGTTCTCTCGAGCTGGTTCGTACGTTGTCACCCTCGGGTTCACTCAATGCACTTCGTGCAGCTGCTGGTCCTGGTGGTTCTCCGAGTGCAAATAACTCGGCGGATACATTACACAAGAGAGGTGCTTCAGCTCCTTTGCATGCAAGCGCTTCAAGCCCTCTTGGAATGCATGAGCGCTCTGCAACCGAACCTGTAGCGCAGCCCATAACTCGGTCACGCACGATAAGTCCAAGGAATTCCCGGACTGTTTTACGGAAGAAGGGCTCACATCAAGGTCAATCACCACCATCTTCTGCCCATGGGGACTTGCCGTTGGGTCGCTCGTCCATGGATGAAATCAGACTGTCGGGCCAGAGGACCAATCTCTTCACCGTTGATGGAACAGACATGACTGGTATTGGGAGCGGAGGCCTCCGTAACTTCGCAACGAGGAGTGTGGGCGACTTATCCCGAGAACTACCTGTTCGTGGGCTTGTCGAGACTTATATCAATCCACCTCGACCGTCATTGGAGGAAAGGCGGCCCAAAATATTCTTGGCTGAAGAAGCGTCACATACTGGCCGGATAAAGACAGGCGACTTATTCTATGAGACAGGGCCTCCAGCTCGCACTCAACAAGAATATACTCGTGAAAACGATGCACCTTCCAACTCTTCCCCGGCTGTTTCAGCCTCCGAGTCTGGTGCCTCATCGAGGCAATTAACCCCCCGAGACCAAGTGGCGTCTCCCACCGACGTCCCTCAGAGTGTATATGAGCCGGCGATCGTCTCTGAGCGTAGCTCGAGCTCAAGTCGGCAAATATTGGGTTCGAACGTATTCCGTGACTCCGCCTTCTCGAGCACAACTGGTCATTCTTACGAGGTACCCATCAAATGGACCGGTGGCCCGGAAGGTGATACGTGGAGAGATAGAATCACTGTTATTCCCGGGATTCCGTTTGAGCACGGTACACCCTCTCCGGAAAGTGAGGAGGGCCTTCCTTCGTCCACCGACGGCACCGCAAATAAAGTTCGTCGCTCGACACATCGAAATTCGACCCCTCTCGGCCTTCCAGGCGCATGGCAACCCTCACCTATCGAAGAAAGACCAGAGGATCAGGGCGGTCTATCATCACCAAAGGAAAATATCGAGAGTGGATTGCAGAATGCAAGACTCCCTGAGCGAAAGGAAGTTGACGCTGCCCGTGTTGTTTCGCCCACTTTTGCAGATACACCCGGAGCCACACGGCGGAGTGAGACTGCCCTCTATGGCATGGTATCGAGCCAGACTCAAAGCCAGGCGCCAGGTCCTCGCCCTCGCCACCAGAGGCAGAACTCGGATGCTGCGCCTTCATCGCCGGTAACAGGGTCCGGAGGTTGGGTGCTCGTAAGCTTTGCAGATAGCTCGTCGGAACGACCAAGTTCTGGATCGATTGGGGAAGGCTCCTTTTCAGCAGCAAACAGCTCCCCTCGGCAGCGAACAGCATCAGGGAAGAAATCTGCACAACAGATACCTGAACAGCAGGCTTCCTTGCATCCGGTCGCGAAGGTTTGTCTCAAGAAGAAAAGTAGAAATCGTCTCTGACTTCTGTGGAAACCTCAGATGATCGCTGCCGCTGATGCCCTTTCTTCGTCGCCTCCTGCCGAAAAGCAATCGTCGGCTTTGAAGAGGCTCTTTTCATCTTCAAAGTCGAAGTCACGAAGGCTTGTTGTGGACAATCAAACTGCCGACGTGAAGATTGTTGAAGAACAGCAGTCATCTGAGACAGTGCGGAAGGCAAGTCTTAGAGACAGATGGCGCCGCAGAGGTTAGTGTTCGGTTTCTCAGTTATGACTTAATGACATTGTTTGGATAATCTTCTGCATGGTTTGAGGAGCAATTTATGGTATCTACTGTATCTTTAGCTGATCTTCTAGTAATTTAGCATCAATCCTATTGCCTAAGTATATGTTTTCTCATGACTTCTCGTGATGTGTAATACATTATTATGGACTATTGTGAAATCGACATTTACAGGCGTATGAGGACAATGGCGCTCTCGGTCGAGTTGAATTACTGTGGGTAGACAGCCTGAGTTTCCGTCCACCTGTCCTGGTCGTCATCCTCTGCTAATTTGATGGCTTCGAATAAAGGCACAAGAGCAATCCAGGAGAAGCTCTTCGCACCAAATTGTTGGCCTTTGCTCTGTGATATCTCCCATGCAGCCAATGTGACCTTCAATCGCTTATCGACAGACATCTCTTCCTCCCCAGTGATTTCGAATATGATATCCTCCACCAGCTGAGCTGTCTGCTCCCGAAGTTTGGCTATCATATCTTTACGCCTTTTCGGATTTGATGTTCGCGCCTTGATCGTTCCTACCATGGCCTCCTCTTCTGTTAGAGGGCGGTGCCAGCTTAAGGAGTGGTTGGAGCAAATTTGTCGGAGTCTCTGAACATACTCATGGAATACGCCTTCAAGATGGGTTAGTCGGTTTCTGCTGATCCTGTCCGAGTAAACAAGCTCTGACACCCGCTTTCGCAAGGCACCAGCAAGCGATACATTATTTGCAGCAGGTTCATCCGGCTCGCTAGTATCGCTTCCAAACCGGTCAGTGAACTCCAGCTCCAAATCTTCCAGATCTTCGTCATATCTATTGATCTGCGCAGATTTGGGTGGGCCTTCCTTTGTTCGGTATACATCAGGAAGCTCGACGTCACGAAAGAGTTGACCAATTGCTTTGGTGCTTTGATAAACTTGCACCCGACTGTGGTACCCCGTCTCTGGTTCGTTCCAATCTGGTCTGCCTTCTTTCGCATCTGGCTTTGGTACCTGTTGCATGGGAACTGGTAGTCCTGTTTTCGGGTAATCGACCGCGTCACTATGTAGTTGTGCCAGTTTGAGACAGTTTTCATCAAGAATCCCACTGCGGTCGGCGATCATGAGCCAATTCGTCGCTATAATGCCCACATTCTACAGAAAATTAGACAATAGTTCGAGTTCAAAAGCAAGCAACAAAGCAAGCAACTCACATCACTGTTCATGAACTCCACAATAAAATCAATCACATCATCCATCGTGCTTGGCCTGTCAAGAGTTTTCCTTCTGGCTGGATCGTAGTTCGCTGCCTCATAGGTTTGAAGCGGATGAAGTGCCGTATAGTCAGTTACATTGTACACCTTGTGTTTAATTTCGGTATCACTGGGCTAGACCTTCATATGAATTGAGGGTGAACACACCTTTGCACAGAGTGCCAGTGTCAATTCGAGGTTCGTTGTGGCAGTTTGTAAGCAAAAAAATTCGATGATTGGAAAGTTCAAGTTGTTTACTCACATCTCCATCGAGGTCGCCTCCACCTAGCATAGAGGGCAGAGATCGTTCACCTGCCAAATATTTTCAATAACTAAGGGTATTTATGCATTCTAGATTGCATACCTAGTGTAGAGAAGACAACAGTGTTAGGAAGACGTTCATGTGCAAAAGGAGAGTCAGGTGGAGGATTGCCTATGGCAAATGCCATCTGAATATCACCAGGATGAATTGTTGGAGATCGTGATACGCTGACTGGGCCATGTAGATATGTTGGTTTTCCATTTTCTTCCTCGATACAAACAAACACCTGTCCCTCCTTAAGATACGAATGGACATCGGCCACACCAACTAACGTCCATCCTGGAACTGGTATGCGTGCTTTGTACTTTATTTCACGAAGACTATGGAGAACACAAAGCCTGACAACGTGTTCATAGAACTTGTCCTGAGGCTTGCATTTCATTTTTTCTAGATTTAGTAGGGTCGACGAAAGCCTGAAAGATGAACCAAGGCCAAAGTTAGTGATAAGAGATCTTGCTGCCCTCACTGAAGTGATAGCCCGCCAGATTTTCTTCACGGCATGCCTTTGCAATAGAAGAAATGTGTCGGCTGGCACGCCCAAACCCTCCAAAAGCATGATCAGAGGACGATTCAGAAACATTTTCCCAGGTCTACTGAACACCCCAGCAATCTCGATCGCAGTATTTGTGTTCGATTGGAACTTGATCATAGACGGCCGAAGTACGAGAACACGCCCAGTGAGTTTATAGTCGACGCTGACCATTCCCTTTGACCCCTGGAATCGTATCTGGAAGGCACGTGAGCGGGGCCGATTCCCTCCGTAGCCGCGTCGCTTTTTCGCCCGAAGAGAGCCCCATATGTCTTCGGCTAGGGCAGATGAGAGTGTACCAATGCCGTCGGTGAAGACTGATTTGTTACGCTCAATGTCGTTTTTGAAGAATGTTTCTTCCGCCTCAACTTCAACTGAAGTGTCTGTTGTTGTGAATGCCTGGGAGATACGTGCGGCATATCTCGCAGGGCATTTCATGAGTTCTGGGTCAAAGCTCCCAATGTCTTCGATGATTGTCCGAGCATCAATCCGGCGTGATTCCTTCTCGTCATGAAAAGGGCTCAAAAACCAAACGGCGTGTTCCTTCAAGGCTGACTGCGAGTAAGCCAGAAACTCGAATTTCCTTCCACCAACCGTAAGCCCTTTCCTGAGTATCGATCCAACTCGTTCAAGAATAAATGACCGGCCATCCACATCATGATCAAATCTATATTTCGTCCTGGTCTCATCCTCAAATGAGACGCGTAGGAAAGAATCCGTATGAGCCGCGTAGCGCCTAACAATTCTATTTGTTCCTTCCATGAAAGGGCCGACAAAGCGTAACCGCGTTGGGGTCACAACGACGTGGAGGCATTCGAAAAGATCCTCGGCGGGCTTTGTTGGTATTCTTGATTCGAAAGATTTGTGCTCTTCTTGTAACCGCTCGAAGCACTCTTTTGCAGACTCTAGTGACTGAGCTGAATCCGTATACCATTGATAGAGTAACTCTTCCATGAAACGCACAATGAATTGTGAGGCAAAATGTGAGCCCTTATCGTATATCATCCGTTGAATATCAGGTTGGAGAGATAGAAGCTCCTTCGGATCCAGACGCATATTAACCATCAAGGCCTCAACGTGGAAAGCAAGTGGCCACTCCAACTGACGTAACCAAGCAGCTATGGTCTCCATGCCTTCAGGTGAAAAGAGGTTTCGCCTTTCAAGACCATAGTTGTCGGATTCTATGCGAATATTAGTTGCATCCACCCATTCCTTGCGAAAGTCGTTGAAGTTTCGTCCAGAGGAGAATATAGCGCGGATCGCTACGGATGTATATGGGGCAACACGACTTTGTGCTGCATCGCTTAAAGTAGATTTTCTGTGTACCACGTCCGACTGAATACCGAAGCCGAGGACCTCGAATATCTTGCTAATGCTCTGCCTGTACTGAACCGGATAGTATAAGCTCAGGACTATTGCGTATTCTTCCGGCGAATCATTTGCATAGATAGAATTGATTTGTGAGGATAAGATTATAATCTCATCCTTACTACCCGTATCTGCGTGAGGAAGGGAGATTGTAATTTGTAGTGTCTCGTCATCAAATGTGAGTCGGGGTGAGGGTGACGACGATTCCCACTCAATGGAGTAAACATTGTCTCGACATTCCCATCCAAACTGGATTTTTCGCAAATTGGCCCTACTAGTTGACGAGGTTTCATGGTCCAACCAGTGTTGACTGCGTTGATCGGGGGGTACGTAGGGTGTATTGGAGATTCTTGTCAGGATATTTGGATTGGGCGGGAATTTACTTCGGCTGAAGAGAACAGGTCGAGGAGAATTACCAAACTTCACCAGAATCCTAGGTCGATCGCCACCAAAATCATCAAGAAAATACTGCCCAATCTTGTCCGTTGGAAAAGTCACGGCACCCGTACAGAAGGAACGGAAGGAAAGTCCTATGACTATTCCAGGATTTTTCTGTTTCTTGGGACGGTGGAGCATGGCTTCAAAGTTGATAGGAGACGAGTTTGCATCCCGCCCATATTGACGCCCATGGAAGACGTTTGCAATCTCTTCAATGAACTTGACGCGGTCGATACCGAAGGGCAAGTTTCGCACAAAGACTTCCATGCTTCACCTACCGCATAACGGAGGTGAGTGTGATTTACTAAGTCTTCAAATGAATGAAGCAAACATAACACTTACAATACAGTATTAACAAAGAAATCGTGCGAGTTCCCCGTTACAAAACGTAGACCTTATTACCGGACGGAGTGCATCGCCTCTTCAACGACTTTCATGCTATGCTGCTGCCAGCGGCATTCACAACCCCAAAAGGTGTCCGCGTGTTTAGCAATCATGAGGTATAGTAGCTTCCGGAATATCTTGCCTGAGAGCCTAATACAAGGTTGCGGAAACGTCACAGAAGCTCTTGATAACGGCCTCATTTGTTTACCAATCACGTTGAAACAGATCAGACCTACTCTTGCTATCTTCGGGGTTTGAGCAGAGAAAGAGTGATAATCTGGAACCATGGCGTAGCACTGCTTCAAACATTAGATACATAGCCTGTTCTCACCTAATACACAGATAAGTAAAAAGAGTCAAAGGATGCAAGCAATCAACATTGTCAACGCCCCGAAGTCCAAGCTGCTATCCATATTAAAATACCCACACCGAAGACCAATCCTGCGAGGTCGTCGAGCAGTGTTCCGGCCATTTTAAGGTATGTCAAGGCATTGGTGATGATTGACCGCAGTCGTGAGGGAAGATAAGGCAACGCAAGGGCAATCAGCAAGTGAGGTTGCAGCGGGTCCTAACCCAAAGAAGTAATCAGTCGATTTGTCTGTACGAAGAAAAACACTAAGTACGAACTGTTTTAGTGAATATTTGAACGGAGTGAAGTGCAAGTTGTAAGGATACGAAAGCCCAGAAGAACGACTAAACGGGAGATTTGATCAGATCTAGCCAAAATATGAAAACTTATGGCTTTACCACAGGTTGCACACCGAATCCACCCTTCGTATTTCTCCAAGCAAGTTCGGCCCATCTTTGCAAAACACCATCATTGCCATTCACATGCAGCGCAGCATTGTAGACCTCCGGTTCTTTGTAAAGAGCAAAGAAAGCGAGAAGAGCCCAAGTCGCTAGAAGGTGAAGAAGAGGCAGTATTTTTGCAGCAAATGTCTTTGCTCGAGGCGTGTCGGACATCTGCTTCAGGCCTGGAGAGATGCCACCAGCGTTACCCATCTCAACAGGCGGCTGGCCAGTCAATTGGGTGAGAGCCGCCATCATCGCCGCCAATGGATCATCTGCTGCAGAAGCGGTGAAGTCCGGGGCCGAGCCTGCTTGGGGAGAAGTATTCGGTCCACCTGTGAGCTCCGGCGCTGCCATGAGGGCACGAAGAAATTCGCGCTGCTCATCTTGCGACCATGCACTGGAGGGATCTACTGGGATGTTTTGTGGTTCAAGAGAAGGTCTTGGCTCTGCGTGTACTGTTCGGGGGGTTGGCATGATTGTCTCGTCACCAATAAAGGTTTCAGTGTTTCCAGTTCTACGTTGCTGAGGTTCTAGGTTATATCACAGTCAGAACTTCTTCCAATTGGCGGTAGTTCATAGAACTTACCATTATTCATGTACACCGGGTTGTCTTCTCCTCGAGCGGACGATGTCAACTTGCTCAAGCGGTCTGAGCCCCTACTTAAGATCGCTTTTCGACGAGCCTCTGCTTTTGCTGCGGCTGAAGACATTGTACCAAAATCCAAAGAACCCTTGTGAAGCCGAAGAATTCTGCGAGAATTCGGAATAGCAAGAGTGAAAGAATTTGTTTACGCCACGCACAGTATAGGCGACTTGCCATAAACGTAAACCGACACGCCCGACCTCGAGCTGAAGCTGAAAGGCAGCGGCACACTTCACCACGTTCTCCGGTCACCTTTGTCCCTTCAACGTGTCTCCTCAGAGAAATGTACAAACAAGACAAGGCAACCACGGAAAGGCATGCCAGAATCCTCAGAGAACTAGTAAAGCGTCCTGAGAATAAAGTATGTGCTGATTGCAAGAGAAACGGTACGTATTTTGAATCGCATTATAATCAATGAATCTAACTCTCATCGCACACTAGATGCTCGCTGGGCGTCTTGGAATATGTTTGTAGACATTCTGTCTATGGCGTACAGCTACTAAAGACACGCGACAGAGGTGTATTCATCTGTATTCGTTGTTCGGGCATCCACCGAAGCATGGGTACGCATATTAGCAAGGTGAAATCGGTGGATTTGGATACTTGGACACCAGAGCAGATGGATGTAAGGGCACATCTGACATCTCAAGGGCATCTGTAGATCTGAAATTTTCCGTAGTCTATTCAACGATGGGGCAACCATCGCGCGAACCTTTACTGGGAGGCGCACCTGCGCCCTGGACATATTCCACCAGAACAGTCAGCAATTTAACACGACTCTTCTATGCTAGTCTGCTCATTTGTGGAAATAATAGTAAAATGGACTCCTTCGTCCGCTCGAAGTATGAGTCGAGGCGATGGGCTCGAGAAGGACCTCCACCATCGGATCCCTCAATATTGGAGTCTGGTGCTGGCGGTAGTGACAATCAAGAGACAGTCTCTGCTAGCAGTTCTTCACTGACATCTATCGTGGAAGTCCCTGTGACTAACGCATCCTCAACTGTTTCAACACATACGACACGCCAGCCTCGACACCATCAACTCCTGTCCGCAGCTACTGTTGGGCGAGCATCTGCTGCCCCGCCTACGCACGCTGCAGCAATGCCACAAGCAGAGGCAAAGGCGCCCGCAGTACAACCGTCCCCTCAACCTCCCTCGAACGACCTCTTTACACTAGACTTCCATTCGCCTTCTCCGTCTCTTAATGCAAGCTCCCGTTCTGAACAATTACCCAAGAAGGATGTCAAGTCTGACATTTTGTCGCTGTTTTCTACTTCCTCATCTTCGACAGCGAGTGTCCCGCCAGGAGCATCAATACCTCAAGCCAACAGTGACCCCTTCGCTCTATGGGGACAACAAACACAGGCACAAGCAGCACCTGTTACCTCTATGGTCGGTCAATCAGGTGTAGGAATGTGGGGAGTTCAATCTGGTTGGTCACCAAATACTTCGCAGACCCCATCATCACAGACCGATGTATGGGGAAGCTTCTCAAACGGCAATACTTCGAACGCAGCTACCGGGATTCAGAAGGCGGGAAGCACGAATGCACTGTTCGAAACGTCGAATGTCTGGGGCTCGGGTGCGGCCAATGCAAATACTCAAGCTAATGGATCAAATAACCTATTTGGCGGTCCGCTTCCATCAGCTATACCGACCGCACAGAAGAAGGATGATGTGTTCGGTGATCTGTGGGGTGACTTTAAGTAGTTGAAAGACCAATAGTTCCACTATGTTTTACTCTCTCGCGGGCCTTCAAGTTGTACAAACAGACGATTAGAGTTGCATGTACAGCAGGGAATAGCCATTAATATTAAGTTCTACGCTCTAATAGTACATGCACATATTCTATCCGTTATCTTGATATGATTGAATGCAATAATGATACAAGAAAACGTATTGCAATTATTGAACGGGTATTAATGGTCCTGGTCCTGAAAGAATGTGTGTCTCCGATAGTTCGTATAAATTATGACGTTGTAGAATCAGACTCCGGAATAACTGGTGGAGTTTGTGCATCTGCATGACGCCCATCTTGTCTCGTTGAAATGAGCAATCCTCGAGGCACTTTAACCAAAGACACACGTTTGGCAGCCCGCGTTTTGTGCCATTCTTCTGCCTCTACCTCGTCTTCGACCTGTCCATCCGTTACCTGGCCGAGCCTCTCTTTATTGTCTGGAGAAACGGCATTTGGATGCGACCTGAGCTTGTCCTCTATGTCGAACCCATTGTGCTTGCTGATTGAATTGGTTTGATCGACTTCTCGCGAAGGATCTCGGTCCATGCTAGATGTAGCTGGTAAGGCAGCGATGGTACTACTCCTAGCCCGCTGCGCTGCTCGCGATACAGATCCAGAAGATAGGGAGGTACTGATCTGCCAATCAGGATTGAAGTCCAGCGCAGAATGAAATGATTCGCAAATAGAAGATTCTGGTCGCCCTAATGATAAGTCTGTCAAGTCGCTGTGAGACAACGATCCTAGAGAACTTTCAGGAGGACCGTCGTCCTCATGAACGGACAATGTCATTCTAGGAACCATTTTTTCTGTCGAGTATGTGCGTAGGTCTTTTTCTTCGTCCTTTCTGTGTCGTCGCCTCTCGCGTTGTTCAGACGCCAAGTCGGCTGAAAGAACATCCCGATGACATGTGGTTTTGACGATGTCCAATCGCAGATACTTGATACTCTTCCCAAGGCCTATGACTGCAATTTGGAGCCTACTGCGTGTTGCGCGTTGAAACGGAGTCAGAATGGCAAGATTTCGTACAATACGCATTTCCGCATCCAGCTGGGAGCGAGTTGACTCTATCCTCTCTTCTAATTCCTTGATTTTCGAACGAATTATTCTCGGCCGAGACTGTGAACCGGTGGCCTCTCCCATTGACGGCGGGTTTGGGGCATGAGAGGACGCCTCAAGAGACAAATCTTTGTCGTTGTTTTTGTCAACGTTACGAGACTCTGTCTGATCTTCTGAATAACGAGCTTTCTCTGTACGTCGCCTCCTTTCTGGACTTTGATCTTCTGGTGTATAGATGGATCGCATCCGTATACCTGCTGTTTTGAAGGCACTGGCATAATTCACGTGTGCAATCCATTCATTACGCTGCTGTTCACTTTCTGCTTGCAGAAGGATTTGACGACCAGTAGGTAGTACGAGCCTGAGTACGTTCCGATGCTGTACGATGGTTAGACGATGATAAGGGTACAAGATAAGATTGCGTACTTTGAGATAAGAAGAGTCGTAAACAGCGATAGTATCATTGACAGAAAGCAACTCCTCCGGATTGAGTAGAGATAATTGAGAGGATAGAACTTGAGAAATTGATGAGCGTAACTGAGGAATAAGCTCCAAGGCCAATGGTGCATCACGGAAGAAAAGAAGCTGGGATCCTGTAAGGATGACGCTGCATTCCTTCCATTTTCTATTTCCTGCTCGCTTTCCCCCATCTAGCAAGTCATCTGAAGTGGATCAACACATCGCACATAGAAAACAGAAAAGGATTATGTCTCTCACCTTTACGGTTTAGTAAGCCGACCTTCGTCACTTTTAATGTTGATAACTCGGACAAGCCCCACTCTGGTTCTGGCATGTACGGGAGAGAGAGATTCTGCAGCATAGGGCCGGGAGTACCACCAGCGGTCAGTGAGAGGAATGGCAGAGTAGACATTCGTCTTGTTTCGGCACTATCAACTTCGATGACATCTGCTAAAGCAAAGGACCGTCGAAGTTCGCCTTCGTTCCAAGAGCCTGCTGTGCCTTGATAAGAGTAAGGATTTCGATACGGAACGTGGCTTTCAACGTCGATGCGGAGAGGGGAAAGGAGATTCTACGAAAGCGGGTTAGCTTGCTTGAAAAACATATGGATTACCATTCTCACCCTGGTAATCAGAAAATAAGGGTCTATCCTGTTCGACTTCCCAAGCACTGAGAAACTAGACTGTCCTTGACTACTCAGAGAAGGTGCAATCTTGGCCGGACTGCCCGTCCCGTCTTTCATAAGACCTCTTTGTCCGTTGATGTCAACCGGGTCTTCAATAAAAATAAAGGGGGCAAATACTATGTTGTCATAGAAATACTGGACGGATCACAAGTTAGCATTCTTCAATTTTAGTAATGATAAAAACGATGAGTACATACATCAAGAACATCCGCAGGTACGCCCACTAGTTTAGTGTTCTTTATGTAGTCCGCTTTTGACATCTTGCGCTTATTTGACTTGTTGAAAGCATCCGTATGGAGCATTATGAGGCTGAATGCAAGTATGTATGGATGATCTTAGTGATTTTCAGCTTGTTAGTATAGTACAAGGCTGTCCAGAACTTTTATCAAACTCACCATTAGAAACAAATAGACCAGGATTGCAACTCAAGTACCGGGATGCAAACGCTTCCATAACTCTGTCAATCTGTTGGGTCTCCTTCGGGAGTCCAACGCCCATAAGCATTTTGCGCAGCGAGATATCCAGAGGATCATTTGTGAAGTCAAAACGATCCATGTAAAGTTGAAGGGTGCGAATGTAGAAAGGGTCACCACTTCACAGTCTTAGAGTCAGTCAATAAAAACATGGCGAATAAAACATTTGACGTACCTTCCTGCCAGAACGTTCACAATCTCCGCCCTATTAACAGCTTCTTCGAGCCTTGCCAGAAATACGTCAGGAGGTTCCTCATCTTCTCTCGGTTTCGGTATTTCTATCGTAGATTTGGATATAGAGCTCCTCATAAGACTAGCTGATGTCCTCGGGGAGGAAGAAGCAAATTTGTCGTCGAACACATTCGTTGATACAGTAGGGGATGATAGCGGGCTTGGTTGTGACGATGGCGAGAAAAAGCCCATTGACAAGCGATGTAGGATGTTTGATGGGTTTGTCATTGAGCGAGGTCTCCTACCAACTTGCATGGGTGGTGAATGAGGGCGCGAAGCTGAGAATGAGTCTGCTGATGAAACATCAGCAGTCCAGGTGCTCCCGGGGCTTGAAAGTTGTGACATTAAGCGCGAGGAATCTTGGCTGGGTCTTGAGACTTCCGGTGATATTGGCCTATGAGGGGAGCGTTTAGGTATTGGAGGAGGAACAGGCAACAAGCTAGGATCCAGAAAGCCTGGATCCAGAAGGCTTGAAGAATCCAAAGGACTCTTAAGGGACGACGAAAATGAAGTACCGCGCTCAGAGTGTCGTCTCCTTAATCTACCAGAAGGATGGAATGACGGTGAACTGGGAGATTGAGCAGGTGAAGAATGTACTTCATTGTCCGCGAACATAGGAGAAACTGGTTGCAACGTTGGTAAAGCTGGGGCAGGGGAATGCAATGCATCGTGCGAGGTAGGGATTTGGGGAGCTTTGAGTGATTGTACTCTCCGTCGGTTCCAGAAGGATGGACGTCTCGAAATGAGTTTCGGTCGTTGATCCTCCTCTTGTGAGTCCTGTACAGTCGCTCTATCCTTTCCCTTTCCTTCATAACCGGCCTCAGTCTTCCTGTCTTCCAAAGCCACAACGGTGTTTCTTCTCGGAGTACGAAGTCTGTCCTCGACAACGGATACATCAGGGAAGTATTCGCTCCGAGCACGCGTAATACTTTTGCTGCGACGCATATCGGCGCTGAACAACATACTTGTCTTTGGCCGTAGCCCGGACAATTGCTCTTTGACAGTCGCGTCCGAAATTGAGGCAGACGCGGTTGCCTGTGGCATAACGTGTGGGAGGCCGAGCCCAAGTGCCGCTCGAGCAAGTGCGAAAGTCGACGGGTTTTGCGAGGTAGATGGTGTCGTATCTAACGAGCGACCATGTATTAAACTCCCATCGTTTGAACTCTGAACATCAGTACCGGACTGAGAGACAGCTTCTCTGCGAAGTCGCGAGTAGTTATCCTGGGACGCGTCTAACGGTTGCTCAGCGTGTTCAACGGCTGGGACAGCAGGTAAGTCTTTATCAATATTGTAGAATGAAGTCCGAATAAAGGCGCCATTCTCTCCAACATTCAAATGTTGTCGGGAGTTGGACGGGTCTTCTGACAACGCGCCCGACATCGGATGACCGCCTCGCCTCCTCCAAATAGGCAAAGAAAAGAAATGAGTGGTGGTGTGTGTAGTATGAGTAGTCGTCACTGTCGTGGTCATCGTTTCAGAGAAGAGCGGTTGAGAAAGACTTGGAGGCTCTGGCGAATTGGAGCTGGAATAAGGCGGCGGAGGATTGTGAGGATCACGAACTTCGCGCGAACTGGAAGTCGAATTTTTGGCCTGAGGAAGTATTATCCTGCCGACCATCGCTTTTCAGCGGTCGAAGAGACCGAGGGGGACGTGATAGTCTCCAGCTTGGTCGTTGTGGTGGGTATTGCAGTTGGTCAGGAGAGAAGGTGATTTACGGCTAAGTTTGGCAGCCAGTCGCGTGAAATCGTTTGACACACCACTACGAGCGTACGCGCTACATATAACTATGTGCGCAAAAGATATAAAAAGAGCCATTTTCATTCAGCTTCAAGGCGAACACAGATAGAAAGATGCTGATTTATATTACACTACAAATGAACAGCGTCACAACAAAATAAATCTAACCAACGAGAATAATAACCTAGAAATCCTTTCATCGCTCTTTTGCAGACTTCTTTTTCTCCTTTACGAGCGCCCGCCGTTTCTGCTCCAATTGCGCCCGCTGAGGTATTATTGAATCATCAGTAAAAGCCAATCAGAATGCATCTGCAAGACAAGGAACGAACCTCTGTGGCCCGCTTTTGTTCGGTGTACTTCATCTTCTCGTACAGTTTTCTTTGTTTCCGGCTCATCATCATTTTGTTCATCTCCAGCTCATTTTCTGCCTGAGTTCGTATAGGCGCAACTTTCTTTGCAGCTTTGCTGACCTTCTTCTCGAATGTGCCGAAATCCACCCCGCGAGACTCGGCCTCGAGCTCCGCCGCGCGAAGCTGTTCCGGGTCCTCCGCAGCCCGAGCGACTGCGGCGACCAATCCTTGCTCTTCGTCTGTGCCCTCTTTCACATCGGCGTCCGGCATGGATTCGTCATCCTCTACTGACTCTGCGTCACTCTCTGGGACATCCACGCCAACCTGCTCCGTTTGTTCTGGGTCATATGCGCCTTTCTCTTCCCCGAACGGACTGATATGGGGTGGTAAAGTTTTTCCTTGCAAGTAAGGGTCCTCCGGTAAGATCTTGCCTGCATTGACACAGTCCACAACCCACTGTGGCTGCACGTATTTTCGTTTCCTTCGCCTTTCTTTCTCTGCGGGTGTTTCGTTCGCGCCTTCCACCAAGGGTCTGTCGATGATGAAATGTGTGATGGATTCGTCAGACTCGTCGATCGGACTTCCAGAACCCGAAGATGCTGGCCATCCAACTCTGCCACCAAAGGAGCGCGCAATGAACTCAAAGAGGGGGCGAGGCACTTCTCGCGAAAGGAAGAAGGTGTAGGGGGCAAAAAGTTTGGATGCTGTCGATTCCGGAAGGGACGAGATAGTCTGCAATGTCGGAAGTGAGGCAGCCTCTTCTGGATTCGTCTTCGAAGGCTGCAGAACGAATTCGTCATCAGCAGACGTACCCGTTGTCTCTTCCTCAACGACTGGTAAAGCATCATCATTGGGTGCCGACGAGTTAGCTGTAATACTTTTGATAGTTTGCCGAACATCCTTCACAGTGACCTTCTTGCCTTCTACCTCGACCTCTTTCTTCCCAACGGTAGAGTTTTGCTGATTGGCCTCGCGTAATAGGAATGCATCTACTCCTGCAGCAGTGGCATCCTTGTCAGAGTCAAGAGGTGGCGGATATGTCAAATTCGCATCTGTGTAGAGTTTGAAGAGGACGAATCCGAGAAGGGTTTGATATAATTCAAGGAAGGTGAGCATCACTCGGACATCCACGTCTGTGGGGATCTATAAAACAATGATACAGTGAGTTAGGGTCTGAGTAGCAAATCTGTTCATTAGGACTCACGCTTTGGGTGAATTGATATGGTACTAGCCAGGTGACAGTTTGGTCCATAACTTCGGCTTGGAAGTATACACCCTTGATGGACAAAAAGACCTTTCGCAGTGCACGTTTGTGCATGACATACAACTGCCATTCCGCAGATAGGCGGGCACAGTTCTCAACCAAAGACTTTGGCAGGCGATTGTTGGAAGGCAAAGATGCGAACAGGAAGATAAGACAGAGGGCATCATCGATGTCGCGAACAGCGTCAATGAAGGTCGGATATCTGGAAGAAAACAGCGTTGACATTTGTATCGAACAACATGGCAAATGAAGACATACCTCTCCTTGATGATGTGATCCAAGCGATACACCGGCTTATTATCCTCCAAGCTCTTTGCACTGCTCCATTCACCCCTTCCAAGAGCTCGTGCAAGCTTCTTCGCAAACGCCTTGTGTTCCCGCAATTTCCGTAAAACAGGCTCGTGCGCTAGATATGCGATATCCTTGGCGTAGTAGAACGATGTAGGAGCGGAAGATCCCTTGTTCGCTTTTTTCCTGCTTCGAGGTTCACGAGGAAATATCCCTATTGAACTGTATTAGACAAGACAACTGAAGGGGAGAAGCATTTCTCACCTTTCAAGATACACAGTCGACGGAAATCAGCAAGTGAACATTGCAGTTTCTTAATCGCAGAAGAGCGAGTCACGTATGCCTTAGCTGCTCCGGCCTTTCCTTTCTGTTTTAATCGACCCATGACTGAGAATTCGCGGATGAGAAGAGTGGACAGGGAGAGATAGACACATTTACTTCCAACTCTGCAAAATTTGGCATAGCCACCTCAAGCCTTTTCCCACGGCTGCATCCCAAACACGCCTCCAAATCATGGCGATCTCATCGTTCACCCAGCTCTCTATACATTATACAGCTCCCTACGCGTCGGTGAGGCAAAATGAGGTGCGTATGCTAGCTGTAATATCTATTACCTGGCTAATGAACTTGCAGTCAATACGCGCATATGCCAAAATCAGACCTCGACGAGGCGCAAATTCGCCAACTCGAGGAGTTTGAGATCTCGCAAGGACCGTTGTCCGTACTTCAACAGGCGGTCAGAAACCACACTCAAATCCTAATTTCATTACGGAATAATAAGAAGCTGCTCGCCAGAGTAAAAGCTTTTGATAGACATAGCAACATGGTGCGCCTTTTCGTGTCTTAAGTCCCTTTTTTGCTCAATCGCTAATGAGCGCTACTCCGCAAGGTGCTTGAAAACGTCAAAGAGGTGGGTCATTAATCCCTAATAATTCTCGATCTATTGATCAACGTAGTGTGTTTGACTGTAGATGTGGACTGAGGTACCGAAAGGTAAAAACAAGAAGCCTGTAAACAGGGATAGATTCATCAGTAAAATGTTCTTAAGGTTTGTGCCGCAGTTTTGTGCTCTTCTTGACATTCACTAATCCTTCCTCTCTTATATTGCAGAGGTGACTCTGTGATTTTGGGTGAGCGCTTTAGCCCTCTTGCTGATTCGTGCATGAACTGAACTGAACTTTGCAAATAGTACTCCGCAATCAAGCATAAGCTGCGCAGATATTTTACGTGTCTCATCTGGCTGTCCTGTCGTATATGGACTTGTGCCTCAAAACGTTTTCCACCACATCCAGGCATGTAGAAGCAGCACATTGCTGCGATGTATATCTGTTCCAGGGCTAGGAGTAAGCATTGGTGGAAGTTGTTGCTGTAGTAGGTTTGGGCTAAGAAGTCTGTTCTTGTTCTGTATTATTGTCATTTGTCATTTTTCAAAGCTCATCACTTCAATAATTCCTCACCTATTCGACCCGTCAAGCCCGCCGATATATGCTCCAAGAATCGAAGTCCAGAAAAAGCTCAGAAATCATAAGAATTATCTAATCGCAAATCTTGTCAAATCGAAGGATTCTATGAGGGCGGACCGTCACGGCCCGGATAAAAGGAAAGCGGATAGTTAAGAATAGCGGGCCGCCTGACCGCACCTGCTGGTAGATTGTCTTCAAGAGCTGAGTGGCATTCGGTGAAATGGCAGCTCGTTCTTCCTTCTCTCTTTCTCTTTCGCTACAACAATCACCACCGCTAGGTCTCATACCTTCAATCCGTTCTTCATAATGGCTCTGAATAAGCTCAACGTTCTCATGTGTGAGTCGAGCAGTTGATGGTTGTATGCATGTTGGCTAATGCTCCCTCTGATCTCTTTAGGTGGTACTGTCAGTGACGAGATGCCATCGTTGGACATAACAATGGAAAGACTGATAGGAATGAACAGGGAGAGTACACCACAGGATGGACTGGATCCGGTGCATCGAAATCAGACAAGAAGGCAAGTACTGATTTACCGTCCGGTCAAGCCTCTCTCGCTTAACGCATTTTCAATCACCTTCAGATCGGAGTAAGTGTATAACAAACAACCCGTATCACTCATCGCTCAATATCCACCAGGTGGTCGGCCTGACGTTGTTCGATCTCCGGAGACGCGAAAAGGTAGATCAGCTCGGCATGGTGGGCGTGAACGGGTCTAAGTTCCCCGCCATCCGGCAGCACCTTCAGGAGAACATCGGGCAGGTCTACAAGGATATGGACACCTCGTACGTGCAACAGATTCTGCAGCCTGCCACGTCCTAAGTCTGATATCCCCTTTCAACCGCAGTTTCGTGAGCTATCCCGAGGAGAGCAAGACAGACCCCGAGGCCTGTACGCGGCTCATCTTGTTATCCGCCTTTGCTTCTCTTCTCAAACCCTGACTTATTTTCAGACAAAGCTGCGATAGATCAGCTGAAGCCCGGCGACGCGGTCATCGTCTTCACACCGGACAGTACGTAGCAGCGAAACGCCTTCCAATGAATTGTAATCACGTTCGTTGACAACTCATTATACAGGCACGCACTACCCGATCTCACTTTACGCACTTGAGCGTGGTATTCACGTCCTGGTGACGAAACCTGCGACACAGAAGCTCTCGCATCACATTGAACTCATCGAGGCAGCTAGGAAGAATAATGTTGTATGCTTCGTGGAACATCACAAACGGTGCGACCCATCTGCTGAAGGGAGCTACCAGCTGTTTCATTAATTGCTAATTTTTTTCGTGCTGCACTAGATTTGATCCAGTTTACAGTGATGCGAAGGCGCGCGCAGCGACACTCGGAGAGTTTAACTTCTTCAACGCCTGGATGAGCCAGCCGAAGAGCCAACTTGAGACATTCAAGGCCTGGGCAGGGAAGGACAGCGACATCAGGTGAGTGGTGATTTCTCCTTTGGACAAATCAGACAAGATATTGGCTTTCTGATGCATCACTTTTTTCCAGCTATTATCTCTCTTCACATCACATCGACATCTGCTGCTGGATCCTGCAGGGTAAGGCCGTGCCGACGCGTGTTGTAGCGAGTGCGGCGACGGGCATCGCCACCAGCGAGCCGTACAACTGCGTCGAAAACACTGAAGATACGATCACGCTCCTTGTGGATTGGCAGTCTCTTTCGAGTCCGCATCACAAAGGGACTGCTGTTTATACCGCATCCTGGACTGCGCCGCTGAAGTCTGGTGTCCATTCCGCACAGCACTGGTACTATATGGGGGAGAAGGTGGACCGACGTTATGCCTGCGCATATCTTCAATCACTGACATAGTTTGCAGGGTGACATCGCAGTCGACCAAGCACACCGGGGATACGAGGTCACGAACGATGAGACCGGCAAAGCCTAGTGCGTCCCCGCTTTCCCTCGGGCTTCAAATGAATTTAATTAACATATGTTTCGCGATGATTTACCTTTACAGCTACAACCCCTTTTAGTAAGTCACCTTCCTAAACCGTCAACTTGAAATAGTGCATATAGACTGACGTCAACAAATGATGTAGCATGAAATACTCTCCGTCTGAGTCCGGGCATTTCGACGGCCAGCGCGGGTACGGGTATGTTTCCATCGAGAAGTTCATCGACGCGGCACGGGAGGTGAATGCGGGTACAAGCAAGCCGGAAGACTTTGACCAACACGGATTGCCGACTATCGCAAACACGGTGCTCACAACTGCCATCCTGAACGCGGGACGAATCAGCCTGGACGAGAAGCGAGCAGTTGGAATCAAGCAGGCCGGCGGGCAGTGGGTGCTGGAGTGAAGTTGTGAAGAAAGGCTGAACCGATGAGGCTGAAATACAAAAAGATAATGTATCATATGGTCGTTCACCATTATTTGGAAATCTCGTCAAATTTGTTTACTTGATCACGATTGGATATGTGAAGAGAGCGTAAGGGTGTCATTTGCAGCCGATCTGTTCGTCGTAGTATGGGCGAAGAAGAGGCAGCGTGATGCAGTTAATGTGTCTCATGCGCAGGCTATGATGCACTTGATAGCCTCGAGGAGTGATTTGCTGTGAGTGCCAGTGCCTGGATTCGTGTCGTCACTGTAAGAACTGAGCTGCTCACAGCCGGAGAGACCTCGCACGCAGCGGGAGAAAGCATAGACGATTATTAGACTCCACGAGATGTGTGCGGTAGCGAGTAGAGGCCCAGCCTTCGTTATGAACTCCTCTATTCGTACCTTCAGAAATCAAATTCACGGCTTAATCCTCCGACCTGGCAGCACCCTCTATGCAGTCACAATATTGCTGCGAGACAATTCGCCATCTGCATACCATACAATTCCAACACGGCTTGTCCGCAACACGACGTCGGATGGATGGACGTCCCGGGGCCAGTTGGGCTGGCTATGATTCGCTCGGCGTATGCTGGCACGCTGAGAGTGCGTATACATTTCCGAGCCTTGTTCTGGAAATGTGAACGTCCGCGGGTGAGCAAGAGGCTTGAGATGGGACCATACCGGCTGTCGTATCTGTGCAATCTGAGCAGAGCGTCCGCAAATCTGGCAGATCTGACGCGCAGTAGTAGTAAGTACCCCTGCGGCGTGCTTAATGATACTTATGAGCAGTAGGCAATGTCCCGGGTGCTGTGTCCAAGCATATTGAGGAATGGACGGACATTGACCAAGCCAGGCCCGATGATCAGGGCAGCCGATCCCGTACGATCTCCAGCAGTCCTCACTGCTCTCCATAACCGCCCTCTTTACGAGAAACGCACGCAGGCACGGACCTGAGACATCGTTGCAAGCGATTGCAGCGCCCAGCGTCACCGAGTGCATTGCGCGATAGATAAGCATGTAGGCTTGATTTAATGCTCTGATAGCATACCAGCGTCCGTCCGGCACTCTGTTCTCGCCTGTCCTGTCGTCAGGCGACGAGAAAAGAAGAGGCCATCCATGGGACTCGCACCTACTCATATGTATACCCGAGAATGCGCGCGCACTCTGATCATCATCATGAAGTGGGGTAACAAGTCAAATGTGTCTGTCCGGTCCGTCCAGACTGTGGCTACTAGTGAAAAACTTACAGCAAGCTATCAACCATCGTATGGAAGCTGCAATCCTCGGTCTGCACGGCTGATCCCAAAGCTAATTCTATTTCTGCATATACTATCGGACCCGCGGGGCCACTGCAGCATATGTACTCCGTGCCTGTTTTCTCATTTCGCCGGTGCAGCGTGAACGTCGTTGGACGAGGTGGGAGGATCTGCTCCACTCCAGATTGCATACTCTCTTTCTTGAAGGTAAACGCAAGAATGCTGAGCGCGAGCGACATCACAACCAGAACTGAGAGAAGAATCTCGGTTGATTCGCCCAAGTATTATAAGTTTGCTTTCGCAGATCGCCTGGCTATTCCCAAGAGGCAGGAGCACGAGCCATTCCCATCTGCATGTCCATCGCAGTCGACCCTTGTTCGCCCCAGATGTGACTTGCAACGCGGGCCTTGTTCGCTCAATCTCCTTCAATAGTACCTTCTATTGCGCCCGACAGCTACCCATCCTCTTCCATTCTCACGAGCCTCAATTTGCCTACACTTGCTTGCAATTCACTTCGCGAGCCATATTCATAGCCTGAACGAACGATCAACCGCGCGAACGCGAGTGTCTTTGCGATGTAAAGCCCTTTAGGCTAATCTTTTTCATTCATTGCAACGCTTTGTAATACTACGCGAACAGTCTTGGATGGATGTTGCAACACGAACAGGCGACAGGAACGAATGGCTGGGAGTTTGAACACGGGCAAAATATATTGTGCACGGAATCTGAAAAGTAAAGAAAAGGAATTCAACTGTCAACCTTTAAAATGACACAGGAGCAACGATAATGTAAAAAGAATAAGTCAAAGGAAGCCGAACAACCCACACCACGGCTAACTGCACGCAATGAAGGAGAGAAAGACACGGAACAGGAAGTAGGCTTGGGTAAAAAGATGCAGTGGGTAACAGTGATGGCGGGGGATACTAAACGGTGAATGCAGTAAATGAAAGAGTACCGGTTGAATGAAAGTTGCAGTGATGGTAGGTTGCGATGAATGGATGATGGGACGACGCGAGCACAGAAGAAGAGAAAAACTGGTTGATGCCGGGACAAGGGAGGTTTGCAGAGTGCAATGTGACAGTCCGTTCGACGTGTACACAATCGCGATTCACTTTGAGCCCAGAGAGGAATGAATGAATAAAATCATCCTGCGTATGAGCCAACTCGTGCTCTCGTCGATTGGATAGTTGCCGTCGGGTCCAGAAGAATGGGATGTGTTGTAGTTGCGATGAGTGCGACGAGACGAAAATGACAGATGAGTTGTAGGAATGCATGGTGTGTATGTAAGCTTGCAGAGACAGGAATGCGCGAAGAGAAAATGCCAGTTTGGTGGCCGATTGTGTGTATATGATAGAGTACATTTTGATTTGCGGTTGGAGGAAACTAGTTGAAGCAGGCGAACTCGGATGGGTGGTAGTTGGAATGCGACGAATGCGACGACCGGAAGACCCTACACACAATTAAGTGGTGGTCTGGTACAAAGACGAGAGATATAGTGTGCAAAGAGAAGCAGATTGCGGGTGATGTTCAGTATATGAACAGCTATGAAATCTGGCGAACAGGTGAAGCAGCAATAATGTTGCGGTCGTGTAGCGCAGGGCGGCTGTGCAGCATCGCAATGTATTCATGCGATCCACAATCGTCGATCCCGTTACCATACTTCGTGATCACCGATGCCTCGTATTGCGTCGGCACGTTTTCCTTGTCACTTTTCGTGGTAGTGCCGTGTGATGACACAAACGAATCGGAGGAAAACATCGGGCTCGTTGGCGTGATGGGCATGTCAATATCATCAGAGGAATCGGTCGAGACCGACATTGAGCTCATCGGCGTGCTGAGCGCAGAAAGCGGGTTCCGTGATGAAACAGGCGTCGCAGGAACGAGCGATGGTAGAACGACTCGGGCGAAGTGGTTACCAGTGAGGTACCACTGAACAACGTGAGTCGAGGCTTTCGAATATACGGGGATCGAGTATTTCTTCACAAGCGTCTCTGATAGATCAGCAACATTCCGAGACAAACGCTCATCAAGCAGTTCGATAATGTCCAATACATCCTCGGTCTCATCGAAGGACCTCCGAGGTTGTTGGCAGATGTGACGCGCTAGGATAAGGGAGGCGAGGGCGATGGACGAAGGGCAGAACCTGATGAAGTCACGATAGAAAAGAGTAATTTCCATCAGAAACCTAGCAACGTGCTGGACTTTTGGAGTCTCGTCGTAGTCACCACAGCAGAAGTAGCGCAGCCAGGCCTCAGCGGTCGGGTGGCCAAGCGTCCACTGGATAGTGGCCAGAACGTGGCCTTCCATCTGAAGGAAAGCAGACTCATCGTAGGTCTCGCGGCAGATCTGCACAAGATCCTTCACAGTCGGAACGCGTTCTTTCGCGTCCTCAAACTTCGCTGCAATCCAGAGCGCTGCACAGCCGACAAGCTGGTAGTGCTTTGTATACACGATTCGGCGGGAGACGTAGCGGTCGACAATGTTGAGAGTGAGATAGAGAGTCTCAGGCCGAAGACGGAAGGCAAAGTGTATCTCCACAAGAAAGTCAACCAGGCAGGGGCGCATGTGCCATCGTATCTCTGGTTGCTGATCCATGGCTGTAGCTGAGCTCATAGTATAGGTCTAAATCGAGTCTTGCGGTTCAATATACGGTGCTTAAGAATGAAATGAATGTCATTGATAGACTGACCTCCATCTCGTGCATGTAGTAGCAGATTTCATCCCGGTATTCTTCCTCCACATATATACCCTCCCTACGGAAGGCTGCTAACTGAGCCTCGCGCCGCTTCAGACGATGGAGTTCAGCCTTGATGACTCCTGGTGTTCTCCGGGTGGCAGAGGGTGATTCCTTGCAACGGGACTTTTGGATGCCACCCTCTCTGCAAGGTGACGGTCGCTTCTTGGGATAGATCTGGCCGCGGGATATGCGAGCGCTAGATGAAGTGTCCTTCATGGCGAGTGGTTGAAGGGAATTCGCGGAGTAGATGGGGTTGCTTGCAATTGACGACGTAAAGCTGGACGGAGAAGGAGGAAGAGAGGTGGAAAGATTAGCCACACGAATTATAGAGGAAGACATAGTGTATAGAGTAAAAAGAATACAGAGTAAAGTAGTGAAGCTGAAAGAGAGAGAAGTCAAGAGACAAGAATGGCGCGACGCGGAATGAGCACTCAATGAGTCTGCTGTAAACCAAGCGAAGAAGACGCGCTCGACATGCAGAAGACAGACAGAAGGGTGGAGGTCAAGAGGCAAGAGGCAGTTGCAGACTCGAGTGGCACTTATAGGTGCACGCTCCCAGACTGGACAAGTTGCGATTCAAATGGCCAAGCTAGAGAATCGAAAATAGAACACAAGCTTGAAAGTACGGATACTCACCGAAGACGATGCAAAAGGCATACAGTCGGGGTGTCGGGATTGCGAGGATTGCGCGCGATGGCTAGAGTGTATCAAGACGTGTGTCTGTAATGAAGGTGGTAAAGAGACGTGAGATAAGAGGCAGCTCGTGAATGCCAGGAGGTCGTTATAAGGGAGAAGAAGGGAGACAGTCTGCACCGCGTCACCGTGAGGATGTGGGGATGAACGCTGGTGGCCGTCGTGGACTGCGTGGACAGCAGTGACGGCGGCGACGACAGACAATGGAGGGAGGGGGGAGAACGAAGAGAACGAGAGAGCGAGGCAGCGACCTATAAGGAAAGGGCCCGAGCCATTCAAATCTCGATCCATCACACCCTTGGGCCATTCACATCGATTTGGCCACCTTGACACTCCCAAATCAGGAAGTATACTCAGCCGGCCTCGGCACGCACCGCCCAGCGCCTGACGACACCCATCACGGCCCCATTTGGAAGCACCTTCCCGCACCCCTGCCGCCCTCGCTCTCTTCACCTCTGTCACAGCCTCGGCGAGTTTCCGCCTCGGGAAAACCGACGTCACGCGTCACGCAGCTGGCTAAACACGTTCCTCGACGGCCACCGCACATGACGTAGCGAAACAGTATTATGCAACAGAGACAATGGCACTCACTCTAGGCGCTGGGGCTCTTCGACACGAGGTAAGTAGTTCTGCTCAAAGTCGTCAGCATCGTCTCCCCGTCGTCAACAGCCACATCGTCGACACCCACCTCGTCGTCAAGTTCCTTTGTCCTGTCCTGTCCTCAGTTCCGGCTTCTGGTCAACCTCAATATTCGGATCTATCGCACCGGTCCGAAATACAGATCCTGTCAGTTTTCTTTGCTCTCCGTTCCACGCGCTGCAGCGTCGAGCCTGCGCTCCGCAAGGGACTCACCGCGCCAGATGGTAGTTTGTCCGAGATTGCTGTGGCGAGCAGAAAGGTTCCGAGCGAATGTGAATTTGATTAAGTGCAGTCGGGGTCGCTGGCCTGAGCACAAGTTTATTAACAGGCGGACTGCTGCACGGGCGGTAGCAAGGGATAGGATTAAGTAGCAATAGCAAGATGGCAGGCGGCAAGACGATGCAAGAGAAAAGAAGATATTAATGAAAGACTTTTTGAACGAAGAGTTGGATTGCGGGGCGGGGCCGTTGGATGGGTCCGTGGTCGCAATTGACGCCTGGATTCGAACGAGCGAAACAAGGTCGTCGGGGAGAGAAAAGGGAAGGAGTGATTAGGGGTGCGGGACCGTCGACGTTGCGTCCTAGAAGGCGAGCGTGCGCGGGGGATGAATGGAGAAAAAGAGCACTGGCAACGAATTCACGCCAGTTATCAACAGTAGGACAACTGCTGTACAAAGGGGATTAGACGAGAGACAACGCGCAGAAGGCGTGTTCTACCCTTAAGATGCTCTCGAGCGGACCTGACGCTGGACTGCATTGTATCTTCACACCACGTTCCCTGCCTGCAGGCAGGATTCTCGGTACATGTGCCAAACTTTCATTTTTCTAATATCTGATCTTCCCTGCCGACCCTTCGTTTATGCCCAATCTGGTGTCTCTCGTTCCGCATCCACCGCATATGTCGTCGACTTTCGTTTGCGAGCTCGTTTCAGTTTCAGCTCGCCCGCCTACCAGACACGCGGGCTATCGAATATTTCTGCAGCGGAAGACGCTGCTGTGCACCTGTCGTTTGCGGGACGGAGACGGCCAGATAGGACGCAGATCTGTGGGGAACGCTCATTTATCTTGACTGTGGGCCTGTAGCTTCGGACGTTCGGGATGGAAAATGAGTGTCTGTGCCGGTTATCAACTTGAACGATCTGGCGGACCCTAGGTACTACGTGCTTGCCGTCCGGGCATCCGCGCTTAAACTAACGAGCTCGATGCCACGATGGCGCCGAGACATCCATTCCAGCGTGGAAACAGTCTCGAGAGCAATATACCTGCCAGCGTCGACGAAGCCCTTTCATCAGTCACAATCATCCAACCGAGTCGATTGCGTACAAGGCGCGTTTATCTAGTCCGTTTGCTTTATATCCATCCTTGTACTTACATCACTCCCAGCCTTACTTACATACATCATGTCAAGCCTTTCCTATCCCATATGGTCTGCATTTCCGAAAGACTAATCCGACTTTGCGTTCGCATCTTGCGTGGAATTTCATCCATCCTCTTGATTAACGTTCCCTTCAGATGCCAGTTTGTTCTAGCCGGGCGTCACAAACGTCGAAGACGATCTTTTCTCTACTCCATGTGTGTTTAGTGCGGCCACAGCTCTGGCCTTGCCATGGGGTCTTCTCAATGGATGGGAAGATACACAGACTTCTTAAGCTAAAAAGGTAAGAACCTTTCGTTCAGTTCTATAAACGCCCACTGCTCCCGTCAATAGAAAAAAAAACCCTCGCGACGAACGATCACACCCTACCTCCGGGACCTATCCCTCATAGTTTCAGGCCCTGAACACTGTATGCTATACACACCGCCAGAGTCACACAAGTCCGGGGTATGATACAGTCGCGCATTAGCAGACGAACGGAGGTCAGTTTCTCATAAATCCGGAGGCGACTGAGTGGATCAGACAAGCGTGTATTGTTCCCATCAGAAGTCGACGAAGAGCGAACCGACCAATCTACCTATCATTCATAGACTGGTCTATCTCCGCCCATACCCCAGCGCTCATTACTGCTCCCTCGATTACCCCATTGTATGCATTTGCTGTGGGTGATTATCCTGTCGCATCGCGGACGGCGCCGAGGAGTCCATCGGGTTAACAAGGAGTCGGATCATATTCAAAGGGAGGTACAGCCATTAAACACAGCCAATGAATACATCCATGATTTCCAACAATCATGATCTAGTTAGTTAACCGGACACTGTAAGACGTTTATTACAAACTTCGCAAATAATACCGATGAAATTTCATCGAAAAGGTACGTAGTGCTCACGATTAGCGCCCACGTCCTTGTACTTACTTGAGTAAAATCCGACCGGAGGTACACCGCGATCGGCGAAATGCGACCTTCAGCGACTCACGACTCGTGCTAAGTTGCAATTAGTGATGAAGACGTAAATAAGTAATAAAACATATGACTTCATATGGGCCTTATTCGCGTCAAATTATTGACGTTCGGGGATAACTTCTCTATCACCAACTGTCAACAAGTCAGCTCTCTTGCCAGTGGTGTCTTGACTGAACTCATAATGCCAGTGTTGTCCGGAATGCCAGATGGGCTTCAGATCAATCATTCTCAATACTTTTCAATCTCATACATACGAGCATTAGAAATTTGAATTTGAATTGTGAGCGCATATACCCAACTCTGTCTTATGACATTTGTCACAACCTGATTGGACGAGCGGATCGTCCGATCGCTTAAAGCCGCGATCCGAAACAAAGGAGACTACAAATAGACAATTAAGCGTGACGTCACCGAGCCTCGGCTCTCGCAGTCCTTGTTTACGGAACGCATTTCAACCGTCGGGACAACCCGGGCAGATCATCGGCTCACCGAATCAAGACATGTTTTATGTTTTCTTCTGTTTCATATGGATCGGCAGAGATCACCGCAGGAACATACAGAGTACGAGTTTTTTAGAATTAGCACACAAAACTCAATGCAGAACATTAAGATTATCCGCACGTTTGCTTCTCGTGTGGCTTTGACAGATTGCAATTTGTAGAGTGAGTTCTTGTGATGGATGCGGAGATTTTATACCTAAATCAGGTATAGATTCGGTATAAGGACGTCCCACCTCGGAAATGACTGTCACGAGGATTTCATCCAAGCACAGCACTAAACTTCATGGCCAAGGTAAAGTAACATTCTTGTAGTAGAGAAAGCGGACGCTATGTCTTTATCTTGTACCATTATCTTCATCTTGATTATCTGAAGATACTTGTTTCAGTTAACACGGATCGTCGTTCTCAGGATCATCAAACACACGCGTGCTCACACCATCAGAAGCTGTAGACACCCGATTATTTTCAATATCGCTCCAGGTATTCTAGCGTGGAGAATTAGGCACGAGCTAACGAGCGCGCGAACAGACCAAGAGAAAGAACTAAATGCGCATATCAGAGTAGCGTACGAGAGTTTGTTAATACACAAATACGGAAGGACAAAAAAATGAATGTACGGATGTGAGAAGTACGTGACGAGTGAAAAAGGAAAAACTAGTATGCAGTACTAAAGAGGTCAAGAATGCCCATGGATCTTAAAGGAAAGCTTGGAAGAGAGGTTGTGTTAGTGGCAACTCTCGCATAACGAGTCTAATCATGAAATTACTCGCGGTGAGAGCCACCCATAAGCAAGGCCATGAGGTCATTAGGGTTGTGCTGCCCGCCGACGAGACCCTGCTGCTGTAGCTGCGAAGGTATCGACTGCTGCATCAAGTGAGGAGGTGGCATTGGGTGTTGCTGCTGCTGGCGCAAGCCCATGTTCGGGGGAAGCTGTCCTGGCCCTTGGAGCTGCTGAGGGTTGAGGCCAGCCATACCGCGGACTGCATTGATGTTGGGTCCTCCCAGCCCAAGGAGAGGATTGGGCCCAAGGCCACCAGGACCGCCACGGAAGTCCGCCGCATTCAGCGCATTGCCCATCGGCAACCCAAACTGCCCGCCTTGGCCTTGCCCACCGCGCATTTGTCCTTGGTTACCAGCAAGCCCCAATCCCGCATTCTGCAGCTGCGCAAGCGCTTGCGGTGAATTGATGTTCTGGAGTCCGCCGTGCAAATTTTGGGTGGGCACGCCAAAGTTACCCGGATTGCCGCCCACAAAGAGAGAAGCATCGTGTGGTGGCCGGCCGCCCAAGTTGGCCAGCCCAGGTGGCATTCGCTGTTGTGGTCCTTGCACAGCATTGAAGTTGCCGATCGGTGACGGTCCCCCACGGATCGGAGGTTGCTGGAAGCCGCCCATTCCTCGCCCTCCATTCAGGCCTTGGTTGAATTGTGCGTTCGGACCGGAGAAAAGTTGCTCGACACCAGCGCGTTGCTGGGGTGGCAGTCGGCCATTGAAGGGGACTATGTCCTCCAGAGGTCCTGAGAAACCGGGTCCATTCATCGTCTCCCTGTTCCTTGCCAAATGACTAGCCGGTCGCAGCCCTGGAACCAAGCCATCGGGAGCAAAGCGACCATCGTCCGGTTCGTTGAATGGGATATGTCGGCTGAAGTTATTGGGGGGCCCCATCTGCAGAGATTGTTGAGGGAGTGGTTGGTTCTGAGCACCCGGCATCTGCTGGTGTCGCTGCTGGAGCTACGGGTAGATGAGTATAAGTAAACAGAACAGGTAAATTTCGCTAACCTGAGCAGAATGGTTTAGCATGTTGAGCAAGTCTGTCAGATTGCGACCCTCGATAGCGTTGCCCATTCCCTGTGACTCCTGTCTCAAATGGACCGACCCATTAGGTGTTAGCATTGGAGTTTGTCCGCGTCCACTACCTTGAGGATTGGTATCTCTCGTCTTCTCGAAATGTTTTGCCATTCGGCTTCCCTTTCCAGTGGAGTAGGCACCCCCTGACTGACCATCGAATGTGTTCACCGGGCTTGCTGCACCAAAGCCCGAAGGTGGAGTAGGATTACCGACACGAAGATCAGATATATGCATGCTTTCCTGCTGAAGCGGAAATCCACCGCGATCATTGATGTTAGATAAAGAGATAGTAGGTCCAGCACGCATCGAATCCAGTTGATTGGCAAGTAGAGCAGACTCTCTGCTACCTTCAGCCAGGTAGTTTGAACGCTGTCCTTCGTGTTGAGGGAACCCTGGGTGAATCCCGTTGTCAAAGTTTCGGTGGCGCGGGGCGTTCTCAATGTTACCACGCATTATGTTGCCGTCGAATTGCCCTTGGGTCATGTTAGGGTGAACGCCAGATCTGTCCAAGAGCACCTGCTGAGGAACAGTATGGAATACGGGGGAGGCAGAAGCTCTGTGATTATTAGGATACAAAGGATCGATAGCCTGTTGGGGGAGTCGCGGTTGGGCAGAAGATCCTTGAAGGCTCTGGTTTGCGTTCTTGGAGTTCTGGGCACCGAAAGCCAAAAGTCTAGACTGACGAGGAGGCTCGAAGGGCACAGATGGAGAGACGGTCTCCCTCGGCGGTTGGTTGTCGTTCTGCTCTCCCGGTGGACGAAGATTAAGCAAGCGTGGACCCGTTGATTCGATTTTGCCTGTGAGTTGAGCCAAAAGTTGTGAAGGTGGTACGAAGGAAGAAGGTAAGTTTGGAGTAGCTCCTAGCGCAGCAGCAGGAGAGGGTGATACACTCGACGACGTCGGTGCAGATATCTTCGATGAAGGTCCATTCTCGTATAATAGTCCTGCATTCTTTGCAGTGGCTGCAGATGCCGCATCGGGCAAAGACTTTTGACCTTGAAGAACTTGGTAAATTACTGAGTTATAAGACATATGATGGCTACGGAAGCATGCATACCTTCAGACCCTGGAACAGGTGAACGCCCCTCACGGATACGCAATAAGCCAGGAACACCATTTTCGGGCTTCCGGAGAATAGCAGTCGTGACTTGGGCAGAGCCATCAGCACCAGACTCGTCGGACTTAGCAGCGCGTTTCTGTTCTTCTTGTTTCATCATAAGCTTGAACATCTGAATCTCATCGAGAGGTTGATTGGCCTGAGATGCAGTGGCCGTAGCAGGAACAGGGGCAGGCGTCTCCTCGGCCGCCTGAGCTTTACTCGCACCAGCTGAAGGATTTTCAGGGCTCTCAACCGTAAGACCCTTTGACTTCATCTCGCGCTCCTTCATGTCCTTCTTCCACGCCTGAATGCTGTCAACCTCCCCCTCGGCTCCCTTACCGCCCAAGATACCGCCGGAAGTAGATGGCGGGACATACGCATCCATCCAGGCGGGCTCTTTCTCTTTCTCCCTTCTGTCGTCCTTGTCGCGTCCTTCGTCGTACCGTCGCTCGCGTCCTCCGCGTTTCCCACGCGAATCTTCGGTCGTAGTCCATCCATCCTTGATATCGCGGTCCCGTTCTCCAGGCTCCCGACTGCGGTCACGGTCCTTGTCACGTCGAGATGCCAGTCTTTCCTCCCGTTTACCGTCGTCGCGCCACCGTCTCGAATCTTCCTCCACCTCGGGGAACCTATCCCTGTCACGTTCTCGTCTGGTGAACTCACGATGGTCATCCCGGTCCCGGTCCCGGTCCCGCCTATCGCTTCGTTCACGGTCGTCGCGCTCTCGTCGGGTCGCAGGTGGGCTGTCACGCTCACGCTGCCTTGATGAGTCTCGGGGTCGTTCCCGATCGTCCCGATCACGTCTGGCATGGTCTAATGCGTGCAAATTATGGTGAACAATTAGCACTTGATAATTCACAGACTGAAGTAGGTAGAGGTGAACAAGACATACGCTCATCACGCCCCGCACGGGTAGGCTCGGCACCTGGAGCATCATCAGCATTCACTTCAGTACATAATTCCAGCGAACGCGAACCTCGACGCCAATCCTCACTGCTCTCCCCGTTTCTCTTCTTGTTCGTCGATCGTTGAGGTTCCCGTTCTTTCGTGGCAATGACAAAATGAAGTAAGTCAGTACATCGAAATTAACATGAAAAAATAACTTTGAATGCACCTGTATTAAGGTGTGGTGCTGAATCTCTGTCACGGGTGGTGCGTAAAACGGTCGAGTGAGAAGGCAGACCCAAGCGATCCCCGCGACTACGCTCTCGGTCGTACTTGTCGGATAGCTGCACGAAACCAGCATCAGCAACAACATCAACGAAAAGCCTCTGACCTCTTACCGAGCGCAGATCTCCTGTATCACGGTCGCGGTCCTTGTCCCGATCAGTGCCGCGCAGAGGCTGGTGCTTGAAGTTGCCCATTTGCGAGGGTTGAGACAGTCCAGCTCGGAAAGGTGGCCTCGACGTTGCATCTTTATATCATTCAGCAAAGATAGAAGGTAATGTTGGAAAGTAAGTCCATACCGCCTTCTTCAGCATCCCGTCGGTACCTGGAAATCCATGATATCAAGCTCATCTATAACAAGCGCACAGCGTTGCAAAAATAAGAAACGTACCGTCTGTCGCGTCCATTTCCGTTTACTCCCGTGGACTCAGCCTCCTTCTTCGATGATGCGAGGGTTTGTTCGCTGAGTTCACTGTAAAACATCTAGTGAGAATAGTGTCCCCAAGGAATGCCGTAGCAACGGACCCAAACCAGCTCTTAAACGAGGGCATTCCATCTGGAGGTTTGACTAGAGGGGATTTGCTGAGATAAAGGATTTGTTTTCGTGAATAAACTATGAGTCGTCGAGGGTTTGTTTCTTCTGCCTTGCTTGAGGTTGCCTGGACTTGCGCGTCACCGGAGCTTTCCAAGTCCATGCTTTCAAGCTTGGCGGCGAGTGCTTCTGTAGCTTGCTCATGTTGTGAGGTCAATTGTTGTTTTTCAGTAGCTGTTTCTTCCATCTGAAGTGTGTCGTGGTCGTGGTTTTAGTAGGCGGAATCGGTGGCGGTGGGACGAAAATAAGTTGACGAGTCGGCGGCGGGGGTTCAATTATACATTTCGGGCATCCGTTTGAAGTTGAGGCCTTGCCGCGCGCCCTTCAAGTTGCCAGTGGCCACGTAACGAAAATATTCCATACTTCATCTCTTGTTCTTCGTCTTTGTGTTCTTGCTAGTGGCAGTATATGCAATTGACTCTCAAACACTTCATTCTCAAGGCTGAGGTGTTGAGTCTGTACAGATTTGCCATTCGCGCTTCTCGCCGTGAGTCGACTTCGGAATAATTAATAGAGAGGCTCGTGTTAACCGCGTGTTGTCATTCGTCCCAGATATACCAGACCCCACTGCAAGGAAAGAGACAGTGCAATGGATTCGTGGGGAGATAGACAGAAATAGGCATGTTCACGATGTGGTAGGTTTTGCTTGGAGAAAAGTCCGGAACACATACTAACAGCTACTTGTCAGGAAAAAATACAGACTTTGTTATCCACGCTTCGAAGAGAAATAAAACACGTCCTGCCTATGCGGTAATGGCTACGGCGAGGCTACTACGACCAAGGGACTTGTTGCCTTTGAAGGCCCCGGACTCGCGGACGTCCTACTATCTGGGATTCACGGGTTCGTCCAACGACACCATTTCTTTCCTAGTGTTGAAGTGATACTTGGTAATATATGTAGAAATGGAGACTTGTTCACTGTTCTGTGCGTCCGCAGACAGTTGCAGTATTCAGACCTTTCAGAAATGTCGAAGCTGTACTACATAGTAGTAATAGTAATAGTACAGTATTACATATACTATGGACCGGCCCTAGCCGGTATATATCATGATGTCATTAGCACTCCCTGCAAGCATACCAACTTACTTGCTGGCAAAATGTATGTATATGAAAGCGCACGACTTGCCTGACTCCATCCCTCTTATTCCTTCCCATACAACAATTGCACTCTGCAAGCCATGGCGGAAGAGAATCTCCCACACAGACCTCAAATAACCGTGCAAACACCCAGTTCCTCTGAGGTCGTTACCGGATCCCTGCCTACAGCGTCAGACGACTTGCTGAGCCATGAAAGTTCGAACTCATTAAGCAACGACACCACGCAGTCGGAAGCTCTTTCACCAGGCAACGTTTTGCTTTCGCCTGCCTCATCTCCCTTACCTTCGTCAGGCTCGGCTGTTCCTCGAACTGCAAATGAGAGCGAGCTATCTGAAGCAGAGCTCAGGCGTCTCTACGATGATGAGGAAATAGAGCGTTTTCTTGGGCTGTTCTCGGACGTAAGCCATGGATGTTGCCCATCGCTCATTGACAAGCAGGGGCTCAAACATCTCACCCTAGTATGTCTCCGAAGTAGTCCTACCTCAGGCTGCACCACGACAAAGTCCCGCTTCGTCGCGGACACTAGGGCAACAATCTTCTGCGAAATCATCGAAGGTCGACGTGACGGAGATCGCAGCTCCTTCAGCATCATCATCCGTAGTTGACAATGAGTTCCGGGATACGTTTAAAGCGTCTCATCCCGGGCCACCTGACCTACCTGCCCGTCCCATACCGAGAAATCCTGAACAATCCATATCGGAAACCATCGCATTTGTTCTAATCTTCTCCTTTCTCTGCTTTGCTTACGCTAACCCATCCATTAGAATTACATTCTTCCCTGTCTTCCGCCAGCACGACCACGACCGGACAGGTTCACGATTGGCCGCTTTCGCATAGCTGCTCAACGGCTGTTCCTTGTCACTCAGGCTGCGTATGCGTCCTTTTTCCGTCATCTGATTACGCTTGCTACTTGGAAGGACAAGAGGAAGAGCTTGATGTACTGCTTAGTGAGTTCTCATCATTGCATAATGTCCTTTAGTAGCTCATTATCTGATAATCCTGTATGATGAAAGCTATTTTGGACGCTGTGGTATCATGACATGCTTCTACCCGCATTATTCAGTCGCATTCTTTTCGCCCTTTTACGACGGAAAATCTTGCCGTATCCAACCCTTCAAGAGCTTCGAGAACGGCGTCAGGAAGTTGCTAAAGCAGAAGAGCTTGGCGATCAACTACAGACTAGACTCAGTACACCTTCGTCCGGAATTATGGAGGCCTGGCGGCTCTTTCGTGTTGTTGCAAAATCAAATAAACAAAAACTGAAGCACCAGAAAGAAAAGCTCAAAGGTAAGGAGCCCATGAAGTCCGATTCCGCCATCAGCCTCCTTGAACCTAACGAGGATACTGTGCTCGATGAACCAAACGAAAGTCAGGAAGATAAAGATGTGAAAAGGGACGTTTTACATCTTCTTAGTGACTTCGCCGACTTCCACGAGAGACTTAAGAAGTGAGCAAAATCCACATTCTGGAGTTTGTCCTATTGACTTTTTTTCAGTATATTTCTTTGGAGGAAGCCTCAAAGCACGCTAGTTTATTCGGCTGTAGGCATTCTAATTAAATCGATGGAGTCCATCACTTCTAATGAGAACTGCATAGATCCTCACGTTTTCAGTATTCTTCACCGCCTGGATTCCAACGAAATACATTGTAAAGCTCGCGGTGTTCATTTTGGGTTTTCTATTCTGGCACGTCGTCCCGATTATCGCAACACTTCCTCCGGCAGATCGAGAGCGGCTACCGCCAATGTTCGAGAATTCACCCACAGATGCAGAATATGCCATGGAGCTAATTTCACAACGCATCGCACGCGGAGAAAAAATCCGACCAGTGGCGAAAAGAAAGCCAAAGAACCAAAAGAAGCATAAGAATGCCAACAAGAAGTCGAAGCTGTCTGTACCTACAGAAGTTGACGGACAGCACTCGCAGGTGACTTCTGACGCAGAAGACGCAGAGGTAACCAGTGGAGAGAGATCAGCCAGTCCAGAGCCAGAGACGTCGCCACCGCCTCGGGAGATCGATTGGAGAAAGTGGGGCCAAAAAGCAGCGTCAGTGAAAGCCTGGGTTGACAGGAAGCAGGTTTGTGCTTCGGTATTTCTCGTGCTTCTAAGCCAACTCGGATACTTTCTTTCAGGAAAATGTCAATGTCACCCGTCAACCAGGAGCAGCGCAGGACACCGCAGCAGAGACTGATGCTCACAGTAAGAAGTGCCAAGAACACTGTCGCTTCCCCTATCTGACAACTTTTAATGAATAGCTTTCCTCGCCTACCAAAAGGCATCACCCGGGCTACTGGTGCTGACGTCTTCGATGTTGCTCTACACGCCCGTGACATCTCCGCGCCCGAAACTTGAAGTGGCGCTCACGAGCATGCGGGGCGTCAAGAAGATCGGCATCGGAGCCGTCCCCGGAATCAGTGTGAAATGGGAGAGGGCTAGAGAAGTGCAAGGGACGACGAGCACGGAAGCGAATGCTGGGACTGAGATAGTAGAGGAGAAGTTTCAGTGGGTTGGTGGACGTGATGAGCTATTCGCGCGTCTCGTTGGATGGGGAGGACGCAAGTGGCTGAAGGTGTGATGAATGATAGTACTTTTTCTTCTTTCAGACCAAACTTCTATAATACACGCTGCAGATAATAAATTTGCGAGGAGTCTGAGTAATAAAGTTTATTCGGCGTCAAAGTACGACTTCCGGAATTAAATGGCTCTGTAAGCGAAGACTTCCATCAGCATTGGAAGCTTGCGAGAGAGAAGACGAGCTTGGTGTGGTTCATGTCAAACGTGACTGAGGAGAGGAGAGAAATTAAACGGAATTGATAAAGTCGGCTTCAGGGCAGGCTGCAGTGAAACGCGCATTCAAGTTCCAATTTATTGCATTCTGGTTCCGGCCTGAGTCTGCCTCCTCCCTTCACTCCGCTTCACTCCCCCTTTTACTCTTTCTATTGATTTGGACGCTAATCTCTTTATTCTTTCTGTAATCTCTGTCCTGTAGCTCGTATTATTCCGCTATCTTTAATTGCGCTACTCTCATCACCTTACGCTCATTAATATTCTCATTACTGACTCGCTCTTTTGTTACTTTCCTCTCATGTTTTTCTCCGCCGAGCTACTTTCGAAGCGCGACAGCGGCTTTGGACTGCTGTGGTGAGCTTATATCTTAGCTAATTTACGATGGGTCTTCTAACGAGAGGCAAATTTCCTCAGGCTTGCAGCAACATTAGGATCAAAGTCTTCATTCAAGAAACTGCCTAGACGATCCATTCAAACCGCTGATATTCCCCAATTATGCGACCTTATTTCTCATCCTTCGGAACCACTTGCTCTTAGATTGTCTAGTAACTTAATGGTTGGCGTCGCTAGGTACCTTCAATAGTTCCTCAATCGAGTCAGATGCTGATTATATGCGTATTTTCTTTAGAGTGTATAAGAGTACGATTATTGTTCATTTTATGTATATTGTTCATGCTAACATGTTTTGAACCGCTAGTAAAACATGAGATATTCGTTACTGATATAAGCAACTGCCATGCACTTCTTAAGAGAACTTTGCAAGAATTGTATGCCCTGGGGACTGTCTCTGAAGCACAGTTGGAAATGGGACATCCGACGGTTCGGTGGGTGGAATCAGTTGTGAGATGGAAAATTCGACTTACTCTCTAATGACTACTATGTGTCGTTCAGTCCTGACGTACTGAATCTATCTGCAGATCCAACAATTGCAGTTGGATTTGACCTTGACCAATTCGAGATCGTAAGTCGAAATACCCTTAGAATGAGATACTTGCTGACCATATCCATCAGGGCTGGCTCGATGTATCAGGAGGTGACGACCCGTGTTAATTAGATTACATAGCAGCTAATGATAGGAGTTTACTGACCAGCGAGCCAACGCCTTCGAGTTGATGAAGACGACGAGGACTTCACTCTTAGTGGCAACAAGACGAAGGGGAAAGGGAAGGGAAAGCAGTCTCTTGTCTACTCAGAGACCGGACGGGCTGCTCGCCATACACTGGAAGAAGATCATGAGTATCTTTTGTCTACATCCTTCGAAGGCAACGCATCATTTGGAGGCATTGGTCCTTCCTCTTCTCAAATCGATCCTGGCATGAATTTTGGGTCCTATGCATTTGATGATAATCTTTTCGGAAATGACCACCTTGACCTTGGCCCAGACCTAGGGTTAGATATTGGAGATGACTTGGCTCGTGAGCTAGGTGAGGGATGGGGTGTTGACATCCAGAATTTGCCCGCTGAGTTTGTCAATTCTCTCTCATAACATAACATGAGAATAACTTAAGCCATTCAGTGCTATGGAAGTCGGCCTCCAGGCTGACGTTCCTATGGGAGATGACTCCAACTTCGTATTCGACAACGTACTCGATAATGTTAACGGTACCATGTCTCGAGCAGCTTCCGAAGCCGAGGAAGTTCGGCAAAAGGGTAATGTGAATGGAAGGAAGAGAGTCAGTACAATTCATTTCATACCCTTGAAGACTACCGATCCTTAAGTTGTATTCCTGATAGCCTTTAGCCGATTCCGACAAAGGTAAATTGAATCTTATTATTGTCCCAGTTGAAATTGACCATGTTCCCAGAAAATCTTCCGCCCTCTTCTTTGCAGGGTTCGGCCGCTGCACAAGACTATACCCCAATGGACGGAATTGTTGCCGATGCATTCGGCGCAGAAGATCCACTGCTGGTACCAGAGTTAGAAGAAGCCGCCGAAGCCAAGCCACGCAAACACAAGAAGGTTCGGATCCTTCTGGACGTTAGGACGGAATTAACAGATGAAGAATTGAAGGTATTGTATTGGTCCTTGATTCGGTGCAAATGTGATCTTGATGACTTTCATACTATAGGCGGCACGTGAGAGATATGTCGAGGAACAACGTACCATGAAAGAAGACATGGAACGGAAGCAATATGAAAAGGACGGTGGAAAGATTATCGAAGATATGATATGGGCAGTTCCGAACACCTGTTAGTGTTCACTTACTTGTAAAGGTTCTTGTTGTTGAATGACGGCATATAGTCATAGCCCCTGCTCTCACTGCCTTTTGGACCGAGCGATACAAAATCCAAGTGGAGTCGAGGACGGGTGCAGTTCACCTACCTGAGCGTCGTACGTCGGGTATCATATCGGCAGGGACTCGAGCTTACGATTCCTGCGTATAGTCGAATCTCCAACCAAGCGGAGGAGATTAGATAGTGAAGGAGGCAATCTATATGAGGCCCAAACAGGCGAAGAATATGGTGGCTTTATACCTGATGGGTATGATATGCCATTCGATTTCGGGATGCATGGTATGTCGCTAGTGTATCATTGATATGCTCACCGACTGATTGGATATCCTCAACCAGACGGCGACTATATGCCCACTGCCGACTTTCAAGAGGATCCAGGACGAACGCGGTCTTCGGAGGTCTGTCACGCTCCGCATATATGCATGCTGGACATATCTTAACTTCCCGAGACAGGAACCCGAACGTATGCGCGGAGCTGCGGCACGACCATCCTCGTTCTTGGGCTTTGACGCTGAAGCCCTGAATCCGAGCTCGGGTACTCAGCGCAGCGCGTTCTTCCCCTGGGACAACGCGGCGGGGACATCGTCCACTGCCGGTGCCGCATTCTCTCGCCCCAACGACAGCGACCGGGTTAGCATCGAGAACGCCGACGTGCGCATACGCGGTCCGCGGAGCTCCCATTCCGGTGCGGGGAGCCGCCGCTCGTCCATTATACCGAGTCAACTGGGTAGCGCTGCAGGCATTAGCCTTCGTCTTTCACCTGGAGCACCTGGGAGCTACATTGGCTCTGCTATTGCTGGGGATGATTTCCAGTTTGACGGTGGGTATTATACAGCACATTATACTCAAATAGCTTACAAGTCGAATACTCCAGTACCAAATGAGGGCCCTGCCGCGACTGCTCAGGATACTCAAGAAACAGAAAATAATTTCGTAACGCTTGAGCGAACGTCTTATAATTTCCTAGAGTGAACATCTAGAATTGAAAATATTGGATGCTGAAAACTGATATACTTTACGCCAGATATTGCAAAATGCAACTTCAAACCCTTCCCGGGAACCAGAAATCACTGAACTTTGACGACGTCGTACCACCAACTACCAGTTCACGACGTGTTGCTGCCGCTGCTTTTCACCACTGCTTAGGTATGTTTTCCCACCGAATCCCCTTCTCTGTTCTTCTACGATACGTAGCGAACCTCCGACACCGAGCTACTCACGGCTTATTTGGAAACTCTTCTGTTAAAATCTCTGACTTGGTATCTGAAGTTCTAGCTACTAAAGACCTTGTCAAAGTGGACCAAACTCGTGCTTATGGATCTTTGACCATCAACATCAAGTAACTGCGCCTGCTTATCACGCTTCCACCTTTGAATTTCTACACTGCCAAGAAGAACAGTATTCTCGACGACACTCGTTTACTGTAGTTGTACCGATACGATCTCATGAGAGAAGCCTCTCACCAGCTATGAGCATTATGATTATAGTGGCCTTACCTACAATGGGTTACCAAAAATGATGGGACAAGATCACGTGCCACAGTTAGCATCATGTTAGTACACGACTTTGCCTCATGTATTACACCTCTTTGCTTCGTCTTTCATCCTCAAAAAAAATGTCTGGACATACTCATGGACCTCAATATGATTCTCCACTAAAAAACCGGGTTGTTGGAGCAATACAAGCCGGCAAAAAAATTCGAGAAGCAGCTGCTTTGTTCAATGTCCCACGGTCTGATGCCGGTCGATGGTGGTCGAACTTTAAAAAAAGGGGAACAACACACAACCTCCCTCGCAGGGGTAGACCACACAAGCTGACGGATCGCGCAAAGCGATGCCTTGTTTCGGAAGCGGTGAAAAACCGCCGAGTGACCCTTCGGGCACTTGGACAGTCGATCAACCCCCAAGTATCCGGGAGTACCGCACGGCGCGTGCTAGCGGACGCCGGATACCATCGGAGGGTTGCTGTTCGCAAGCCATACCTCACCAAAGAACACAAGATACTACGCCAGAAGTGGGCAAAAAAATACGAGCACTGGCGGACAAATCAATGGATGCATGTCATTTGGTCGGACAAGTGTTATGTTCATATGGACAACAACGGAGGTCCTGTTTATGTTACACGGCGACCGGATGAGACCCTTGATGATGGCTGCACCATCAAGTCCTTCAAGCAGTCCAACATACGTGTTATGGTCTGGGGTTGTATTGCTTACGATAAAAAGGGACCACTTTTACTTTTGGACTACCCCGGAGGACGAGGTGGAGGGATGAACTTGGAATGATATACTGAACAAGTCCTTTCTGGATCACTTCTGGGCTTCTACAACAGTATGAAGAAACAGCGGAGATATATGTCTTTCCAACAGGACAATGCCCCCATTCATGTTTCAAAATCAACCATCCGGTGGCTCAATAGAAATAATGTCCGTCTTTTTCCACATCCGGCTTCGTCGCCTGATCTCAATCCTATTGAGAATCTTTGGCACTTGCTCAAGATATGCATCCGAGTACGAGAACACCATCCTACCTCCACAGCAGAATTACAGCAGGCAGTCCGAGAGGCATGGGAGAGCCTTACAATCGATGATATCAATGTGCTTGTCAGATCTATGCCTGATCGAGTACATGCTGTTCTTCAGGCTAAGGGTGGACATACAAAGTTCTAAATTTACATAGCATTCATCTTTGTTGTCTCTTCTATCATATGTCATTTACATGCAAGCCTAGGTTTATTTGTTGTAGAGATATGATTTTTTTTGTGTCCGATGTTTGGTGACCGTGGGAACTTGTCCCATCACTTTTGGTAACCCACTGTATGTACCAGTTGTCAATCATATATAAGTACCAGTTGTCAATCATATTTAACTGTACAATGTCAAGAAGAAAAATCGAGATAAATCATTGGCATTGCTCACTAATAATATCAGACGTTGATGAATGTTCCCCACAGAAATGACTGGCTTCTAGAGTGTACGGGATTGGTTGAAATTAACAAGGGCTCGGGACGATTATATGCGGCCGTTTGAAACGGACGCAGGTAAATCGGAATTAGCCGACGGACAAATAGGCTAGTACGCTTATAACAAAGTTAACAACCATGCTGAGAGTCAGGCAACTTGGTATAAGAGCTTCGCACTCTCTTCACCGCGTTCCTCAACGTCCAAAGAACCTACGTTACTTCGTTATGGCCCCTGGAGCAGCAGACTTGTCACCAGCTCATCTCGCTAGTATCGACTTGTCCAACTATGATGCGGAACAGTCGCGGTTGATGGACGAACGTTGTATCCTTGTCGATGAACAGGACCATGCATTGGGAGCGGCAGATAAAAAGACATGTACGTGAGTTCGACTTGCACATTATTGCGATAACTGAGACAGCTTATACACGATAGGTCATCTAATGGAGAACATCAACAAAGGCCTCCTCCACCGCGCATTCTCAGCATTTGTGTTCCGGCCATCCGATGGAAAGCTACTACTACAACAACGCGCATCGGAAAAAATCACTTTCCCAGATATGTGGACAAACACCTGCTGCTCACATCCATTAGATGATTTTAAAGAAGAGAAGATCGAGAAGGACCAGTATGGTGTCCGAGTAGCTGCAACGCGAAAGCTGGAGCACGAACTTGGCATTCCTCGCAGTCAGGCACCTGCAGACCAATTCCAATACCTCACCCGCATACACTACTTGGCACCGTCCAACGGCCCTTGGGGTGAACACGAAGGTGAGTATCTCCACCGGTAGCGGAACGCCGCAATCACGTTGGGGCAGGTGCTCACCCTACCTCTAGTCGACTATATTCTCTTCCTTACCGCAGATGTCGATGTCACGCCCAACCCCAACGAGATCCGCGACTACAAATATGTGGATAAGGCCGAGCTGCAGGCGATGTTCGATGATCCCGGTATGTCATGGTGTGAACCTGAACTGATCCATCCTAATCAAATGTGTTTAGCGAACTCTTTCACGCCCTGGTTCAAGCTGATTGCCCGTGACTTCCTTTTCGGCTGGTGGGATACATTGATGGAGAGGAAAGACAAGGAAGGAAGGGTCGTTGCTAAGAGCTTGGATGGTGTCGCTGATGGAAGTAAAGTAATTAAGATGGTGTAGATGTCCTGACGAGTATCCAGTCTATGGGCTCAGATGTCTTGTATTTATAATTTAGAGAATTTAAATGGATCAAAGACACTTCAGCTGGTTTGACATGTTGGGAGGTCGACAAGAGTGATTATTATGTTCAACGCTGTGAGAGTCGGAACCGTTCCGAGGCATTACTTAGCGATCAGATGTGTGTCTCGGGAGATGCCGAGTAGCTGTATAGTTCTATGATTAAGGTTTACGATAGCTTTCTCCACAGACAACAGGTAACAACAACTATTCGAATTCGCAAGACATCAAGAGGCGAGCCCGTGCCATCCAGACCGACATTCTCAACCATGGCTGAACAGGTGCGTGCTGCTTGGCTGCAGGAAATCTCACTCTGTGTCTAACTTGCTCGGATATATAGATTGAAAAGGCGTTCCAAAAGCAACATCTTTTCCAAAATGCCAAAGTCAAGGGTGTGTTACGTTGAGGGACTCAGGCTTGGAATATTGAAAGATTCATTGGATATTTATGATGCTTAGGCGGCAAGAAGGTTGTGACTAAGGACAAGCGGTGGTATAAGGATGTCGGTCTTGGATTCAAGACTCCTTCAGAAGCCATCAACGGCACATACATCGGTGCGTTCATCCAGTCATTATAATATCGATGATTTAATTAACTTAGTGCATTGCAGACAAAAAGTGCCCGTTCACGGGCGATATCTCCATTCGCGGTCGTATCTTAACGGGCAAGGTTGTCTCAACTAAGATGACCCGCACTATTGTCATCCGCCGTGACTATCTCCATTACATTCCAAAGTACAGTATGTGGAAATCGTTGGTTTTGACAAAAGCGAGAGAGGTACTGATACTTTTGTAGACCGTTACGAGAAACGACACAAGAACCTGGCTGCGCACGTCTCACCAGCATTCCGGGTAGATGTCGGCGATGTGGTCACTGTCGGTACGTATCATTCAAATTTTTAACTTGCATCATCTCTGATTCCTTTGGGGTCGACAGGTCAATGCCGGCCCTTGTCAAAAACTGTTCGATTCAACGTACTGCGAGTGTCGAAGAGCAAGGCTTCTTCGAAGACATTCGGCAAGTTCTGAGGGATAGACGTTTAGTTGCTGGATCTACACTCTAGGCATTAGTTATGCATCGATCCCTTCTGTATGTTTACACTGCATGAATTTATGCTTTCTATTTACTATCTCAAAAAACGGGTGTATGACGCCAATATTCATGCAAATTGACATTAAATTATCACTAAGCAGTCAGAGCTTAACGGTGTTTGGTAGCGGGATTATATTGTACTGTAATCTTAACCTGACCGAAATGCTGGGCAAACACGTGTTCATATGCGTCACTTGGCTTAGAAAGGTAACCAAGCAGGTTCCAGTGGCTCTTCATACCGCGACTCTTCCATCACAACTTCTTCCCCTCTTTCCCCTGTTTTGCTTTGCTCGTACGAGCATTTCTTCATCCAAGCTGGCGCCGACTCTCCTTTCTGCTATAACCTCGCGGCTCACAAAGTCCAGGTCTCATTCTCCTCAGTCACGTTCATCATCAAAAGACGCGCCAGGAGCAATGGGCCAGGCGCCGTCCAAGAAGTCCAAGAAGGCGGGAAAGGACAAGCTGCAGGAGAAGGATAAGGAGGAGGATGTCGTGAACACATCTCCAGAAGGATCAAACACCCCGCCATCCATCGACGTCGATAACAGCACGCCTCAGGGTAGTGTCTCTCGAACAACCGGCGCGGCGATGGGTTCTTCTTTCGTTGAACAGACGACAGATGCTACAAATGGATCTAGTTTAGCAACAGGAGCTTCAGCGGAGCCTAATGCTAATGGTTCCCCGCCAACGAGTGGGTCTCATCCTCCGGGTCCATCAAATTCGTGCGTAGTGTTTTGATTCATAACGCCAAGCCAACTCATCCTGTTTGCAGAAAGTCCAACTTGCCGCCGCTTGACATCCCCCCTGCTTCAACTATCCTCACCAACCCCAATGCATCGTTTGGCCTGCCAACTCCTCCCTCTGCTGCTGAGAGTATTCCCCTGTCCGAATCCGGCAATTCAGTCAACAACGGTGTCGGTGCGAAACTCAAGTTACCCGACGTTGACGACATGATACAAAGGTTGCTTGATGTTGGTTATACGGGCAAAGTCAGCAAATCTCTCTGCTTGAAGAATGTGGAGATTACAGCAGTGTGCCAAGCGGCGCGCGATATATTCCTCTCCCAACCTACTTTGATCGAACTATCCCCACCAGTCAAGATTGTGGGAGATGTGCATGGCCAGTACTCGGACCTCATCCGGCTTTTCGAAATGTGTGGCTTCCCCCCAAGCGCAAATTATCTCTTTCTTGGAGACTATGTCGACAGAGGAAAGCAGAGCCTCGAAACAATACTACTCTTGCTCTGTTACAAGATTAAATATCCTGAGAACTTCTTCTTGCTGCGTGGCAACCACGAATGCGCAAACGTGACACGAGGTCAGTCTTCGTAAAGCCTATTTAACTCTGATGATGCTGACCTACCCTGACGCACAGTGTATGGTTTCTATGACGAATGCAAACGACGATGTAATATCAAGACATGGAAGACCTTCATTGACGTGTTTAATTGCCTTCCTATCGCGGCTGTAGTGGCTTCAAAAATATTTTGTGTGCATGGCGGACTGTCTCCGTCTATGAACTCACTGGAGGACATACGACGCATACAACGGCCTACGGATGTTCCAGATTATGGACTATTGAATGACCTTCTATGGTCTGATCCATCGGACACAGCGGCTGATTGGGAAGACAATGAACGTGGCGTCAGCTTCTGTTTCGGAAAGGCTATAATAAATGATTTCCTTGGAAAATATGACATGGATCTCATATGCCGTGCGCACATGGTAGTGGAGGATGGTTATGAATTCTGGAATGACCGGACTCTGGTGACTGTTTTTAGTGCCCCGAATTATTGCGGAGGTAAGTACCCATATTTCTTTTCACTCAACATAGTCCCTGATGCATAATGCACAGAGTTTGATAACTACGGGGCGTGCATGAGGTATGGAACTCTTATTGATCAGAGGGATCAAACGCTCAAGGATTTCTTACCAGTGTTTCGGAGGATTTGCTTTGTGCATTTGAGCTTCTCAAGCCTCTGGATGGTCCAGCTTTGCGAAAGGAGATGTCCAAGGTGAAACGAAAGAGGTGCGCATGATTCTATAGAATGGTGAAAGTATCAGTCGATTGACGCCGTTGCTGGACTAGTATAAACGCAGCAGCGTCTCCTCCAGCCTAGCCCTTGATGAAACTTAGACATGACGCTGGGTTGTGCGTGATAGTGTCTCATCCTGGGTTCACCGAATGGGCGTAGCTGTATTGGATGATCCTCATGGTCAACACTTTTATGCACAGGAGTTGTAGATTTGCAGTTGCTGCCTGTTTGAATTGCTAGCTCGAGTATCTCCCGAGGCAAGTGAGCTCATACCGACAGTCCCCTGTCTATATCCTTTATTTTTGGAGCAGTATTATGCGCCGGTTTCTCGAAGCGTGATGACTTCACTCACTCGATAGTCCAGTTGCTTTTGAGGTGCCCTCATGGACTCTGGTCACCACGCTCACCGCTTTTATGCTTGTTTGAACGCCGCTTACGCCCTGCTTTCTTCCCATTGTTACGTTACCTATCCTTTCTCCAGCTCCACTACTATGTACGCTAGACTGCAAATTTCAACACTATTAGTCCTCCCTGCAATCTCACTTTTCTCTGGTAAAATGTATCTTTAATAGTCATTGTGCTGTGCATGAAGTTCATTATATACTTTTATGTGTGTTTACTACGTTCTCCGAGCTGCTTGATGTCTATGAAGTACATCTTTTTTGTATATATACTTTGTGATAAGCGCGCAAGTGCAGGTAGTGGGATGGTTTTGTGTTCAGCTGAACGCGTACGGCCCATTAGTACAGTGACACGCGATCACGTGACTGTTCCTCGTTATACGTAGTTCGCGACGTGGAGTCCGAGTCAAATTATCGTCTCATGCCAGTGCCTCTTGACGTTTACGATTTCGCCTTCCAGTTACCACCATCTGCATTCGTTTATCTCTAGACTATCTATGCTGAAAGTATTTCTCCGTCTGGCATGCTCTTAGACCCATATAGCCAACTACGAAGGCGTAGTTTTGAACACTAAAATGGACATCGAAGACCCTCAGGTCGAAAAAGAACCATGGTACAGCGATCTAAAAAGACCTCCTCCGTACAGACTCCAGACAAGATTAGAGGTGGGTAGACAAAAACACAATTTCAAATCAATCTCTAACGCATTTCGAAGTCCTCGGATCCTGAATGCGACAAACCGTTCAGAACAGTCGCTTGCTTTCCGTGGAAAATTGGTGAAATTAACACTGTCTTCAATGGCGACTTTGCTTCGGATTCCGAAAAGGCTTCTCAGTGGCGCGGAGTGGTTGAGAAATGGAGAGGTGCATGTGCCATAGGCGGAGAAGGGAAGCTGCGGCTCATCCTGACCCGTCCAAATAGGCCATTCCTCCCCTTATTTTCTATTAAAGTACCGAGTGTAAGACATATAGCATAATCCATCCCTGGAGGTCTGACTGAACTCTGGTGTGATGTCTAGGGAGCGACAGTCCGCTGTGTGGCTTGGTGTATGGTGACAAGGGCGGACTCGGGATTCTGGCCCTTAATTGCTTTTGCTGCTGGTAGTATCATTTACGTCTTCAATGTGGCGAAGGGTAGCTTCCACGGGGTCATGAGGGGTCATGGAGGTGTAAGTTTCTCTTCATGTGGCTGACCCACTTCTAAACCGCAGAAATGAATTAATCTTACGCCGACAGAAAATAAATGCATTGATTGTTCATCCAGTAGACCTCAGTATTTTGCTCTCCGCGTCTTCTGACCATACCTGTCGGATCTATGACTTGACTGAAACGGTCCAATGTCCCATTGAGAATCCACACTGGCCTGGATCTTCGACGCAAGCATTGGCTGGCCCAGCTTTCGGAATGCGTGTGAATGAGGGCGAAGGTTTCGGACTCGGGCGCTGTGTTGCGGTGCTCGCAGGTGGTCCGTCTGGCGGTCATATGGCCCCCGTGTTAGGTGCTGTGAGTAACTACTGATGGCGAAATATTGTAAGCAAAAGCTCAAGAAATACATAGGCTTTTCACCGACATTACCCGATCATTGCCACTTGCGGAGTGAGTTTCATCTAATTCATTGGGCTAGAATTACATTGAATTCTTCGCATAGTTGGATCGGGCAGTGAAGCTATGGCGTATGCCTGACTACAGGGGTCTTAAGATCCGCCGAGAGGATAAACCGCTTTTCAGCAGCACCCATATTCATAGCGCGCAGGTTTTGTCAATCACTTGGTTAGTCCACCGAAACATTTAGCCTACTGTATCATTATACTCAACAAACTCTCGAATCCTTCGAATGTCAACAGGCTAAGTGACGATATCCTTGTCTCGCATAGCGGTCCAATAATATTGCGAAACGAGGAAGCGCAGCCAAAGGAGCTATATCAAGATCCTGGAACCATAGTGGTATGGCGATGGCTGGGTTTAGAAAGGTTCTTTCCACATGATCGCACGCACTACCCCCCTGTGCTCAGAGGATGTGCATCCGTGAGTTTCAATCAGGTTTAAATTGCAAATAAATATACATCGCTCACTATTCAACGCGCCTTCAGGACTACCAGGAAAGCTGTATGTGTACAAATGAATGAATCATATATACATGCGTCTGACTTCCCTTCAAGCTTCATTTAAAATCTTGGCTGAATATGGACTCCCCGGGCCTATTGAGACTTTACAAGCTCACGTCTTCCAATCACAGCACCACACACCTCTTATACTTTTCCCCGGGCGAGGTTTGATACATCTATCAAGCATCGATCACTTCAAGCCCCGGAAACCCCCGTCATTTCCTGTTGCAGATGACCAACTTGCGGAAGCTACGAAAAATTTAAACTTAGAGGGCGGCAACCAGGACAAAGTCAGGGATGAGATACCGTCCATGCCTTATTGGACCTTGGAAATAGATACAGATGCCCATCGCGAACCGACTGGTCGGGTTCAGCCTGCTATACCGATACTCGAGGCATGCACCGTGGAGGAGAGCGGCAGACTTTTGATCGGCGTTGGTTCAAAAGAAGGTATATGGATCTGGCGGATGCCTCAAGAAGAGCAATTGCGTCCAGTATAGAGTATCCCTAATGCCTGAGCCAACAGAGGTGCTTGGCAGATGGGCGCCCTCGTCATCGGTCCCCGTTAACTCCTTGTCCTCGTAGAGCAGTCCGAATATGCTTGTATTAATGTACAATAGTGACTAGAACACCCTACTTCAGAAGAATCATGCAAAAAAAAACTATTACTATACATAAATAACTGTTTAATTGTACATTTTAACCGGTGAAACATAGGGAAGGGACAATCTATAAGATCAGAGTAGGAATGAGAGGCGAGGCTGATATCACACAGATAACCAATGAATTTTATACCCCAAAGAGATCTGAACTCCCAGTCGAAACTGAGTGCCAAAATTTTGTATCGTGAAGCCATTAGTTCATCAAGATCATCACCTCGGCGTTACATAGCTGCATGAGAGCGAGAGACTCGTCGGAATACCCAGACCTCCTTTCGACCTTGAATAAGGCTCCAGAGTCCTGAATGGGAGAGCGGAATGGTTGCCTCGAGTCTGAAACCTTCCGTGATCATATGTTCAAGAATGACTGCGGCGACGAGATCAGCTGATTCTGGAAGTAGCATTAGTCAATTTATAGCAGATGTGTCTAAATTGTAAATGACACTCGCGATCGAACTCCCTGCTTAACTCGAGCTTATACATCTCGTTCGGGTCCAAGACGGCACTCGTGAGATTTCGATTGAATGCTTGACGAAGGGCTTCCGCCAATGTCAAGCATAAAGGCTCAGGTAGATTGACCGTCTCCATTTTACGACGTCCACTAGAAAATGCGATAATAAAGAAGTCCGGGTCAAGATCAGGTTGTCGTGCTGAGAAGACAAGCCGCGGAATCCGAGTCTGAGGCATAACGGTGAGCAAGGGTTGCCACTCTTATCTGTGAACTCACAGGATGTCCCATATCAATGGCCGACGTGCATGAGAAGCCCTATACAACATGTAAGTACTATTTGGGAGCGTTAGAAAAAATCCAAGACCTGGCGATAGAGGACTGCGAAGAGCTCCAAGATCATTTTCATGGCACTACAATGCATGGTCATCAACGCATGTTCTTAGTAGTAGAAGAAAACCCCATACAACAATCGATACGGACCCTTCGTAGTCCATGGATTGCCAACGAATTGGGCCCGATATTCGTTCGTCTCGTTCGTGTATCTCTGGAAAAGAAGACCCTCGGGCCATATTGCTAGCACACGCTCACGGATGAGATCCACTGTCGCTTGTCGGTTGACGCTCCCCATGTTCAGAGTATTGGATCCACCGAAACCGACAAAAATGTGGCCTGGTGAATATGTCAGTTAAGGGTACTATTATGCACAGTTTGGCTGGTACATACTTGGAGTATAGTGATGTTCTGCTTGAGATCGTGTTCGAGGTCGTGAAAACTGGTTGGCGCGGCCTCGGTTGGGGTCAGAGATAGTCCGCGTCCGAGCGAGCTCATCGTCATGCCCAACTTCAGAATGGCGCGATCTGAAGCGCCCGATCTCTTCCATGGCCGGCATCGTTTGTGAGCGGTGAGGCCCGCCGTTTGGCAGGACATGCTCAGACCTCTTGGGCTTCTTCATGGCGGACTTGAGCGGTTTCTTCGCTGGGTCAGATTCAGAGCGGTGGTTGGCGGGACGTTGTCGACCACGTCGACCATGGCTCTCGCCCGGAATTGGCATGAGCGCTCCTGCTGGAGAAGCGTATGGGTTCGTCACAGGAAACTCCCTCATAGAGCCATAACGTGAGTTCTGTGGACGTGTGAGCTGGTAAGGCGCTGCGCCGACTGGCTGAGCATAGAGACCTGGGTTCTGCGGGCCAGAGGGTGCATACATATACGAAGGTGCAGTTGGATAGCCTTGGGACATGCCTCCATACTGCATCTTGGCTAGCTGTACGACGTTGACGATGAGGAAGAGACGCTGGGCGACGGCGGAAAAGAGGGGGTAGGGAAGAAGGAGAGATATGGGAGAGCCATCGTTTTGGCTGTCTTGAGAGTGCGCTCGTACTGCCTTCGCTGCCTCGTGTCCAGTAAAACACAATAATATTCGTATTTATTACACACATTATTATGTAATTCAGTTTGTCATTACAGCTTGCACTTCCAGTTACCTCTAAGCTCAACCCCAGTGACTTGTCCCGACTCCTTCACTTACCTTCTCGCACAATGGCATCAACCTTCGTCAATTGGCTCAAATCGCCAGCTGGTCGTCAATACTTCTTCAGTACGTATCTTCGCTTCTGATGCATGATATCGCCATTTTAATTACCCTGCACTTGTATAGGCACACACTTCTGGGGCCCAGTGCGTCGTCCCTAATAGATTATCATGAGCCCAATTTCAAATGTTGTTCCTCTAGGTCGCCAACTGGGGCTTACCTTTAGCTGCTCTTGCAGACTTGAAAAAGAGTGAGGAGGTTATATCGGGGACAATGACAACTGCCCTTGCGTGTTATTCGTATGTTCAGTCAGATGTTTGGTGATACAATATGATTATTTATGCATTCCGTCGGTGCAGCGTGGTGTTCATGAGATTTGGTGAGTTATGAACTCATTCTATACTGATACAGAAGAATGAAAGCTTAACTGTGCTTCGATGTACAGCATGGCGCGTGCAACCTCGAAATTATTTGCTCTTTGCCTGCCATCTCACGAATTCGGCTGCCCAACTCGTTCAGGAGGCCCGGTTTGTAAATTACTGGTACATGGGTGGCAGGGAAAAGTCTCTTGGCGCTCCAGGTGTTGATGCTGCGAAGGAAGTCAAGAGCGAAGTTCTACAGGCTGTTGAGGCAGCGGAGGCGAAGGCAGCGAACGTGGAGAAAAAGGTTGTCGGAAAGTAGAGGATGGATTTCGTGATCATCGATATTGTACGAGTCTATCTTTAATATCTATTTGCACTTCAGGAAGCGGAGATAGGGTATTTATCCGATACCTATGATACTCATACAAGACCATAATACTCAAGAAGGCGAAAAAGTGAAAGTCATAGAAAAAATGCTGGTTTGCGGAAGACAAAAGCTACCAGAAGTCATCTTCTGCATCATTGCCTCTCTTCTTCTTTCCTGTTTTCGTCTGTGCTAGGCTTTGACGTTCATACATCTCGGCAATCTACATTAATCGTGAGTGAGAAATGTTTGCAGTAAATTCCGCTCTGTTCGCACCTGGTCGGGACCTGTCGCGTCATCTGCGGTTTTATCGTCCCTCACACGAATAAACCTAGGGAAACGCAACGAGATTCCCCTCTCGTCAATCTAGGAAAGCGAAAAATGATAGTCAGTACTCTATACAAGGACCCAAGTAAAATTTCGTACCAATCCTTGTGCTGCAGTATAAACGGGACTCAAGCTCAGATCCGCCGTGAGTACCTCCCAAACGACCTTCGGCTCAAACCACACCTCGGGTTTCGCTCCCCCAATCTTAATGTCCCCTCTCGGTTTTATCATTTCAAGTGGCTTCAATTCATCATAATGCTTTTGCAGAGCCTCTTCGCTGAAGCCTGTTCCGATCTTGCAAATAGTCTGGTACACTTCTGAATCGGCGTCGTAACATGCCAATAAGAAGGCGCCGTAGACGTTGGTGCGTTTTCCTTTGCCATAGTAGGCACCGACGACGACAAGGTCAAGTGAGTCACCAACCCCCGCCAGATAATCCTTCTTAAGCTAATGTTTAAACGCAGTGAGACAATGAAATATCTGGCTTTAAGTGTGTAGCTTACCTTCAGCCAGTTGACACTGCGTCGGCTCGGTTCATAATAACTTGCTTCGGTATCTAACATCTTAATCATTAGGCCTTCGCATCCATCTTTTACACTTTCGTCTAGGAATGTCTGGATTGCATCTGTCGTTTCGCCGTCTGATGACTTCGCAAAGCCGAATTCTCCCTTAACGGGCTGAAAATGCTCTCGTAGCAGTTCGCGACGCTCTGAAAGTGGTTTATGCAGTAATGGCTAGAGGAAAATTGATTGCAATCGTCAAAGGTTAACAAGAACAAAACGACATATACATGCTTACCTCGCCGTTAAGATAGAGTAAATCAAACGCAAACAGGCATACTCTAACTTGAATATCCTCGATCTTGACATCCTTCCTTTTCCGTTTGCTGAGTTCTTGAAATGGCATAAGTTTGTCTTCTTTAACATCATAGGCAACAGCCTCCGTGTCGAGAACAAACGTCTTCGCAGTGTCCTTTACACACTGCGGTATTATACGTGTAAGTGATATATTGCCCGGTTATTAGATAGGCCTACATGAGGGAGTTGTTCCACAAGGTCCGGGTATTTTTTGCTCATGTCTTCCGAATTGCGACTAAAGACAGCAACACTACCGTCTTCAAGTTTATGAACCTTGAGTTCAGTATGTGAGTCGGCAATCCTCATTACTCATCCATTACACGAACCTGAGCTCTTTCGCCATCGTACTTGTACTCGCAGGTGAACTTTTTTCCTTCACATCGGTCTAATACTTCACTGATTGCCTTCGTCGGCTTGGCTAACATAGGTTTCAGAGGTACTCCAGGGCTCAGCTTGCACTTGCTTGGGACGTTTTCGATGCCGACTTCAAGGAGTGCTGGAATGACCAAATCATAGGATGGCAATTCACTGGCAAATCCAACGTCAATTATTGCTACCAATGCCCGTCGTTTCTACGTACCTGTACACAGACTTCAAGATATTAGAACCTTCTTCCAATCGGGTAGTCAGTTTCTCATTAGACCACTTTTTGTCCGCTAAGATAATTGGTGGTAAGAAATAGACAGAATAGTGCTTTATAGTGCTTACATTTCTCCTTCTCGTGCAATACAACGGCGTGCGCCAACGCGACAAGAACAGTCCGTTCCGCATTGCCAATCCTAAGTTTCCCTTCAAGACTACGAACAATATATTTCGCCTCATGACCTTGACAAGCAGCCAAGAGCTTCGTGATAATAGAAACCTTTTTTGCTTGAGACTATCGTACGAGCGTGAGTATCCGCGTGTGCTAGTGCAATAAAAAGCTCACTGAATGGCCTGAACTTAGGGCAATTTCACGTAAACTAGTAAAAACATAAGGAACTGTAAGTCGCTTTGGCTTAAACAATGTCTTTTGGCTGTTTTTGGAGTTCTTAATACATCACATAAGCAAGGAGATCATCTATTGAGAAAAACCTGGCACTAACCATAGCAACAAGACCGAGGTCTCCTTCCTTCTTCAAATCTGCCTTGACAATCGAAAGACTACGCCCAGTGGATTCTCCAATGGCCTTGATTAGAAGACTCTCGCCTATGCCGAGCTCGATGCCGACATAATCAGGACTTAACTATGAATGTTCAGATGGAGGTTGAGAAGCTTCGTTATAAGATAAATACATACACGGTTGATGCACAAATAGACAGTTTGAAGTAGTGATTTAAAATCTCCTGGCGCGCTTCTTCGAATGACTAGTAAAAGCAGAGCTGTGAGGATCGTTGTCTTCTCGATGCGCTTCGTTGTAGCTTCAATCTGAGAGAAGGCTTTCGCAAGTGCGGCATAAGGAACTCTGGAAAGCCTGTTATGATATAGATTTGTAGTTTAAGCTGGGCACGAACGGATCTCCAGTCTTCCACCCGCCATCAATATCGACTTCGTCTATCTTGTCCAAAGCAAATTGTGCGCTGGAGAACCCGGTCAGAGCAACTCAGTCAGTGGCTTAGAGATCGTACGTTTTTGATGCAGCAGCCTTCTCTTCAGCAACATCCTCCTCGTCCTCCTCAATTTCTTCCTCCCCGAGATCATCTGCCTCGCTAGTTTCCGGGTGTTCGACAGTCTCCTTTACGTGCGTGTTCGCATGCAATAATCGCGATTCTTTACGCGAACTCGAGGATGTTCCGAGCTCAATCTAGAAGTGAATCAGCATAGTAGTCGTTGTAAGGCATGAATTTGCGTATACCTACGTAAGGAAAGTCAATAGAAATAGTCAATACAGTGCAGTGTACTCACAAACCTCAGCTTCATCATCAGACTCAATGATCCTTCGCTTCTTCGTAGGCCGACTCTCAGATGCTAGGTAGATTGTTACTCTTACACTTATATCGTGGAATGGATACAAATACGAACGTTCAAAGCTTCGCGTCGCGACTGAAGTGGGGGGACTCTTCGCTACAGTGGCGTCGGCATTCTGAGTCAATATCTTCGATGGTAAAAGGCCAGTACCGACCCTTCGTTTTCTTTCCATCAGCTTCCTTCATGCCAATGTCCTTTGTGGCCTCAGAAGTCGGGTGTGTTTTAACGGGATCATTTCCATTGGTTGAAGTCTTCTTGCCTTTGCTACCCCATAGCTCATTCAGGCTTGCTTGTTGGGGCGGAGCAGCTTTCATTCCTCTTGGCATTTCGAAGAATTTACCTGCTCGTATTTAGTATGCAAGAATGAGTGATAAGAAGAGTAGATACCCAATGTCTGCTGACGACCTGCCATTGCAGTGACTCTGAGTACACGGTGGATTGAGACGCGTCGCAGCATAAACATGCACAAATGACGCGTCGCGTAAGTTGAACCGCGTTATACTAGTATGCCATATGTAAGTAGTATTTCCCAGCAGCGACTACGCGAGGACCCTTTTTGAACCTCGACATTTATCTTCTACTCATAATCGACATGCCAGTGAAAAGGCCAAGTCCAACCATAACAGATATCGACGATAGTAGATCATCAACGCCTCCATCGGACTACCGGGCATTTCCTCAATCTGACTCACCTCGCCAATGGGAAGAGGAGGACGATGATGATGGAGAAAAACTCTGGGAGGTAGAAGCTGTAGTCAATGAAGAGATAGACATCTTCTACAAAAGATCGTACGTCAGCTTTATCTTGCGTCACTTGATTTCTTAGAATTGAATCATGCGATGTGACAGATATCAAGTTGTCTTATTTTCTTTACAGCTGGTGCTCCTCTTAATGATTAGCTTCATATAGATACATTGGGCTGATTGGCAGCGTGCCGACGGGACTTCGACCACCTGGGAGTATGCCTTGGATGGAAATCAAAATCTCCTTTCGACTTGGAGGAAACATGCAAAGAAGCAGAGAAAGTTGGCTGCCCAAGCTTCCACTGACATCAATATGCATCGGATATCTTCTAGCCTTCCGCATGATATACACACAGCAGAAAGTGCAGAAGCCTTTGAAGAGAAGCTTCAATTATGGAAGGAACGCTCGCATAATGGCCAGTCTGACGCGACGGACTGGAATGACGAAGTTGAACAGCTGAAGAAACAACGAACTGCTAGAGTTAATGAAATCGCCCAAGGGAAGAAACGCGCGCGACACGGGGAAGTTATAGCCACAGTACCAAGGACTGATCAGGCTTCACAGTCTGTCATGCCTACCGCACCTGCAACAACGGTAGATATCACACAGTTTTTTTTACTCAGAATAATAATTTACTTGATTTATTCAAGTTGAAAAAGGTGAAGGCACAAATCTCGCCGGCCACCCAGGCTCCCCGGTCCCCGTCTTCCAGCAAGCGGTGGCCACCCATGTCCGAAATACTTGAGAAACGTTGGAATGAGGAGGCGGCGAAAGTGGGCGCAGCTGAAATACGCATCGTAAACGAGGTCGATGACGAGGAACATCCCCCAATCAGTGATGACTTTCTGTACCTAGAGTCCAGTCGTACATAGTGAGTTTATGCATTGACCTACGACAACGACACTCATAATCTACAGTGATGAGGATGTTATGCCGCCTGAAAGCTATATAGACTTTTTGATGGGGTGCAATTGTGAAGAGCGATGCAACTCTAATGGCCTTGCATGTGAATGTCAGGCTGATTCTCAGTGCAACGATAGTGCGGATATGCCTACCCTTGCATACGATAGAAATGTGAGGTCTTTGCTCTCTGTTCTCAGTGATTCTCACATCTTAACAATAACTCAGGGATTATTTCTTTTCACGGACCATGGGGAGGTGGTTGAGTGCAATGAGGTACTATGCCAACCCACAGAACTTTGGGTGATTTAATTGAAGGAAATTTGACTCACAGCGCTGTTCGTGCGGTGAAGCCTGCGGAAATCGGGTTGCCCAAAAGCCCCGAGATTTTCCGATAGAGATTTTTAAGACTGCAAAGCTCGGCTGGGGTGTCCGGACTGGAACGGATATACCAGAAGGGAAAGTTCTCGGATTATACACTGGGTAAGCCTTTGAACTTGAATATCAGACGATACCCAATCGACTGATGAACTTCTTCCAGCCGCGTGATGTACAGAACAGTTGACTTTCAAATGATTCACAACTTGGACGACTAACTTTATCGTCGATAGGACTCGAAAGAAAGCAGGAAAACTGAGTCGGGAGGCCCAAGCATATACGTTCGCTCTGGATTTAAGGGATGGTGATCCAGAGTTTGAAGAGCGGTATACAATAGGTGCTCATGATGCAGGTAAGCTTGCAATTAGAAACTTCTATGAGTAAGACAGAGATACATTTGAATGTAGGAAACTGGACTCGATTTGTTAAGTATGTCGACAATTCTCCACTATAATGATTTGCTTTATTAATTGGCATAGCCATTCATGCGATCCGTCCGCGAAGATCTACAATGTACTATTTGACACCGTGAGGCAGGTGCGTGAGCCATCATTCGCCCATCTTGTCAGTCATTGATCGCCAGTGCCCTCTGTCTGTCTTAGGCCAACATGCCGAATATTGCGTACGTCGCTGTGAAGACTATTCCTGCAGGGTCAGAGATTACTATCGACTACGATCCGGCTGCTACTCTTGCAGCAATACTCGGGAAAGGGAAGGGTAAAGCAGCGAAAGGGCGGACACGTTGTTTGTGTGGAAGCGAACGATGTAGAGGATGGCTCTAATGTACTATTTATTATATCCACGTTCACACATAGTCATGTCTTGAGCTGTACGTTGTTAGATAGTGTAATTAATACGCGTGCTAGATTACAGAGTAGCTGATACTGATAACTTGATGTACAAAAAAACATATAAATAAGAGGAGTGAAATACTCATGCCCAAGTCTTCGACTTCGTACTCCAGCTTGAAGTGTCATTTTTTCTTCGGAACAACGCTGGCACTCGACCTGTTGGTAGGCATGGGAGGTCCTGCTTTCGTAACGTCCGAATTCTTGACCTTTCTCACAGCTTTGGTGGTTGTAGTACTGCCGTTCTTTGTCGTACTAACGGCAGTTTTGTTTTCAGCTCTCCCTCTCGGAATATATCTAAGACATATAGATTCTTCACTGAGGTCTATCGCTCTGTTCATAAACATGAGTTAACATTCATTTATGGGCGGGGGGCTCTTACGTCGAAGTAGCTAGTGTAGGTCCACTCCGTTTGAAGGTGAGGTCGGCAGGCTGAAGGGGTTTGAAGGACTTGATATCAGCTACAATTTCAAGCTCCTATTAGACACAGTCGGACTATGGCAAGTAGATTGTCTCACTATCTGCGCCTTGATCTCCAGTTTCGTCCGACGACCCTTTAAGGCCATTGATGACAGATTGGCTGAGCAGTCAGACAAAACTTTAGTTGAAGCCTTGTTATAGCTAACAATATGCGTACCTATTGTTGAGCGGTACAATGCGATTGGCACATCCTGACAACCCTTCGGCCTTAGATACCATTGTTACATTGCTTTCAGCATTGTTACTGTCCGAACGACCTACAGGCTGGTTGAATTCTGGGTACTGGGAGCTGTATGCAATTCAGTCACATGAAAGTAGAGCAAGAGCGAGTAGACATACGTAGTCTCGAAGGACATATTTAGTGATGCAGGGGCCTGAGTAGTTAGTGACTGTCGTGTTAGGACTCAACTTTTATGCATCCCAGAACAAGCGCCAGTAACACCAGCATAGGATTATCGAGCGAGCGCTTCAAAAGGCTGTGCACCTACTAGAAAGAAACGAATATCGGCTTGTTGTTGCTTGGTTATCGGAAATTTGAATTGTCGGAACTAGGAAGCAAGGCGCACCGATTCTAAGATTAAGCGCAACGAGTGACGAAACAGAAAGGGATGAAATCTGCAGGCGTCTGATAGCAATCCGCTGAGATTTTCCGCCATCATACCATAAAAAAGAAGGGCAGCTGGACGAGATGGCGAGCTAGTCGGATATATTCCAGTTTTCTCAGTACATACCTACATACCATGCAACAGTACCTGACCTGGTCTCTGTGCAGGAATGCCCGTGGCCGCAGGTCCCCTCATAGTTCTCGATAGTTCTTCCTATAAAAGGTGACGTAACTTGTCAATTGCAGAATTCTATGATCTGAATGTATCGAATGTAAGAATTGCAAATGCGCATACAATCATACCGGACCCAATGAGGCTCCAGCTCGTCAAAGTCTCCGTGGCAGAACCAAATATGGAGTCCGACATCAAGACTAAAACTATAGTTAATAAGTTACCAACAGACGTTACGATTGGCCCCCAAACAGCGAGAAGAATCTGCGAATGATGGTCATTAAATTTCGTATTTTTGGCATGAGGCTGAAATCCACGCACCATGAAAGTCATATAAAACGTTACTCCGGACATTGCAATTCCAACGACAGTAAAAAAGGTCACAGCATCTTGGGGGAGGTAAAATGGCTCTACTCCCAAGTAGTGCATTACCGGAAGAGGTATCCATAAAACGAAAAATGTCAACAACCCCATTCCAGAGGTGAGCATATTAGCGTAAAGTCCGAATGGCGGTGGGTACACATCATCCTCTAGATCGTCGTGCTTCAAACCCACATCTTCCGCAGAGGGAAAGACATCTTCCTCGCTTTGCGATGAAATGGAGAGCCGTCGCCAGCCGCTCTCGTCCTCGATGGCTGCATTGGATGGTACGGCATGAGTCTTGTACATGACTTGGTATAACCCATATCCGATAGACGCTCCAAGCGTAAGCAGATTACCAAAAAGAGGTGCCGTTGGACGAGCATCGCCAGTTGTAACTTCCGGAGAGTCGGAAGGCGGGTGCGAATAATCCTTGCCCCCGTAAACGACAGCGAATACACCCAAACAAGCGACGACGACCGCTGCCAGCCGCCGAGGCTCCCAAGTCGAATGCTGAAGTTTTACTGAGATAACATAGGCCCAGAATGCATTTGTATTCCAAATTGCAGTCACATCGCTCACACTGCCATATAATCAGAACTAGTGCATCAAGTACGTTAGGTTAAGGAAAGACTTACGACGCAAGTGTGATGGCAGCAAACCAAAGGAGGCCCGGAACGGTAATTCCGAGTGTACACCATGATATGATGGATATTAGACGTGCTGTCGGGAATGGCCTCTCATTTGGTAAGGAGACCAGCGCTGTTCCTCGAGAAAGATGTTGCTTCACGGCAGCAGAAAGGCCTCGGCAATAGGCAGACGCAGTGCGAGTCGATGAAGCATGTAGATACAACAAGTGCACAGGAAATATGAATGTCATTGATGAGTGTGCGACGTAGCTTGCGAGGTCCAAGTATTGTAGCCGGGTGAGTTTTTGATATCATACCGATCGCAGAGCAAACTCACAACAAAAGATATGGTTGTCTAAAATTCAAGTTCGATTGAACATACTGATATAAAAAAGTCAATGTACAGATACCAATACACTGGTTGCATAGCATACCTGTGTTAGTTGACTTTCCACTACGAACGCAAAAAGCATGAGCAGAAATGTGGCGACTGCTGCCTTGCCTCCTACTATAGTGCGCCCAGCGGCACCGGTGTCCATGCGACTGTATTCTACCATTGCCTAGATGAAGTAAAGATTGTGCGTCTGATGTATGAATCTATTCGGGCGGTCGCAACATAAGTGGTAGTGGTGGTGAAAGCAAAGAAAGGGGGTCTGTGCTGAGCGTAACTGAGCTGGAAGGTCACTGCGAGGAGGCCGGAATAGGAATGCCTCGCGTTGCCGGACTTGTATCCGAAGACACCGTTGGAAAGTTGAGATTCTTACTTTCCTAGACACTCACCTCTGCCACTATGCTACGCTCTTTGCTTTCTGGAAGTCTACTGCGTCAGCGCACAAGCTACTTCTCGTCGATTTCTGGGCTGCTCAGACGAGCACAGCTACCAACATCCCAACATGCACACCCACACCTCCCAGAACCGTCATTGTCGGGCTCAGCGCCAGCGCTCTCGCGAGGAATGAAGGTCCGGTCATCTGTGAAGCTAATGTGCGATGGATGCGCTGTAGTGAAGCGTAAGGGGCGCGTCTACATCATTTGCTCGAGAAACCCGAAGCACAAGCAGGTGTGTCCCAGTATATCCTACTCGAGGACAACAAGTGCTAATGTTTATCATGACAGCGCCAAGGTTGAAGAAATCTTTTTGCGTCGCTGTTTACACTTCACCGCCACGAGAAATCGATCTCCACAGGCGTCCTTCTCGAAGAGGCAGTAGGCTTGACGGAAATCGCATCAGGAGGACGGACAGCACACTTATTTGTCTCTAAAATTACAGTATTACAGGCTCTACCACATTCTTAACAATACCACAACTGAAACTCATACTTTACACCATTTTCTTCCTGTTCACCTTTGGGAACTTCGAAACCCACCCATTCCTCAAGCTTTTCGTGTGACGCCCTTTTCCATAGCAGTCGATAATCCTCAGCGAGTTGCTCCCGGAATTCGGATATGAATGTATCGCATTCCTCGAACGCGGGCGACAGGATGCGGGTAAGGAGGAGTCGGTCAATGCGTTCGTAGCCGTATGCGAGTTTGATGCACTCGTTGAACAACGAAGCACCTCCGATAACGTACGTGCGGTGAACATCCGAAGCCTTTGGATTTCCGACGGGTGAAGCGCGCCACAATGCCGCGGTGAGATTCGTAGCTCCAAAGACAAGACTGTTCGTAGCTTGCAGCCTCTCCTCGCTGATGTCTGGACAATCTCTGTAGGACAATTCAGATTAGTTTATGCGTCGCGTCAAGAACCTAGGCCATTGACATACTTGAGATAATCCTTGTTGTTGCTGATCACTATATTCATCCTTCCCTTCAGTGGACGAAACTTGGGTGGGATACTCTCCCAAGTCTTTCGTCCCATGACAACTGCATTCATCTTCCCCGCAGGTGCGTCTGAGGTGACTTTAGCAAAATATGCCATTTCTTTTGGCAAACGCCAGGGAAGCTGTGCGCCCTGTCCGATGCCATTCTTGCCCGTAGCGGCGAGTATGAGGGAGAACGTATCGAATTGCGATGCTAATGTCAAGGGCATTGCTAATGTCGAGTTATGAAAGAGAGAAAGCGGAGCCTCACGCTGGCGGAACGTGCCACTACGCCCCACTCAGGCTGTCGTCGGAGAAGGCCGAACTTCTGGAAGAGAAGATCGGCGTCGATCCTCAGTAAGCAATAATATCGATTCAAATCATTTGCAGTACGCTACATTATAGATCATTAAAAGACAAAAGACGTGAATACAATTCTTGAGAAAGCAATTTACAGTCGCGATCGTGGATGTGGAAAATGTATGTGCAATAGAGGAAGTCAAAGTTGATATTTAATGCATCGAAGATGCTGTTTCGCATTACTCTTATATACCCTTTGGGCCGGAGCGTTTGGTAGCGCAGGTTTAGTTCAGCTTATGGGCTTCTTCGACTGTCTCAGCCGTTTGTCGTCTAAACTAGCGTCTCTAGCCATTTGTTCCGCGTCTTTCCTATCTGCGACTTCGTGGTGTCCCCATCCAATGTGTCGCAATAAATATCCGGGATGTAGGAAGTTCACGGTCCAGAGTGCAATTAAGATCATTGCTCCGTCGAGAACATCTGCGACAGCAATTAGCAACTTTGCACAGTAATAGAAGGTAGGTGCAAACGAACTGAAGTAGACCTGAGTGTGGATAATTCGGCCTGTCCACCCGTTTGACAATTCTATTGTACGATAGACAGATCTAACAGCCGATGTCAGTGCCTATAACAGTGCATACATTGGCAGGTTGCAGGTGCATACCGGATGAATATGCATAGCGTGCTGAAGGTAAGCCCGAGTATCATAAGCTTAACTTTCCTGTCCAATGTCACAATTCCTTGCTCGTGCTTCGCGTCTTCAGACACCTTTAACACTCGAACAGGTTTATCCGCGTGGTAGCGCAGCAGGAACTCGAAAGCGAGGATGGCGTAAATCGAGATGGCAGCTGTAAAGAGATCAACAACGCATGTAAAGTCGTTATAGGTATGTTGACTTACCCAATTGAAAGGCAATGCCTCCTAACATGATATGACCCCCTCTACAGACAATTATCAGTACGTGCCAGAACATCCGCCCATATTATGCAATACACACTTCGTCGGATCATTGCCATTCTCTACGGCTTCAGACGCGGATGCCCCACCGACCGCTTGCACGACCAAGGCTATGATATCCTTAGATATAATGTGAGAGAAGTGCAAGGATCAATCATTTAGCGGGATACGCACTGCTGAGCAGAACACTATTGTGTCTGTGGACAAAAGTCTATCAGTAAAGGTTAGAGTGCATACAGGAGACAACACCAACACCATCCGGGGCTCAATCGACTATACTGGGGCCCAAGGTAGCCAATGAGTATGCCGAGTACAACGAAATTTACCGCAAGCAATGGTGTGGGAGCAATGATAGTCGAGCATATCCTTGAGAAGCACGTCAGTGTACCCATCGGTATTTGTACTTGTGAGAACCAAACCCACTGCATCAAAAATGGATCCAGGCGACCCGGCGATTGACTCGACCAGAGTCGACCTGCCCAACCTATGACCTCGCCCAGTCCAGCAAGGGCCGCTGTGGGGAGTAGCCACCACATTCTGAAGACAATCGCTTCACCGACATGGATTACTGTCCACAAACATGAGCCACACTCTTTGAGCGAACGGAACACAAAACATACGGGTGGAAAGACCAAACAGGGCTATGAAAATTGCACAGACACTCTCTGTCGGGACATAGCCGTATAGCGAGTCGTGAACGACCTGTGGTTGAGACTGGGCCAAGGCATGAGCACGACTAAGTCTACAGACCTGCATAAAAGTTTGTAACGCTTACCATTGTGCCGAGGAATAATAAATCTAGCATGCGTACTACGAGGCACTGCAGTGATGTGGATTGTCCTTAAGAAGGGGAGGCGGGCATGATGCCGTGTGTGTTTAAGGGGTGTGCCCAACACCGAACCCGATGTCGGGCCAATCGTTTGCGTGAAATGACGTGCCGCTGGTCCGCAGCACACGGTGCGCAGCGACATGCAGTCTGTGGGTGGCAGTGGGTGCAACTGATCTTGAAGACACGGCAATCTCGGGCTCGGCTTCGAATTCGAGATAAGATAATCGGAAGAAGCCTTCGATTCTCTTTTTGGCTCGGAAGAGCAAACTCTATCACTTAATTACACCCCCCAAGACACCGGAAGTATAAACCCAGAGAGACTCAGTGTCTGATAGAAATTAGGCTAAAAGTCCGGATGTAGAAAACAGTCCATAGTAATCGCGGAGAACATGAGCGTGAAATTCGTAAGTAGTAAAAGTGTAAAGCCTTGTTCGAAAAACATGAAATAGATATATTACTCCGAAAGGCTACAATCGTCCATCTGTGCTCTGTCCACTTGTCAGACCGCTTAGAAGGCCTTGGGACGAAGCACCGGCCCAGGGTGGAGAACGTTCAACGTGATGATCGCCAGCACAACCATCATGCCGTCCAGCACGTCTAAAACAAGTGAAACATATGATCAGTAAGCATCCGACAGATCCAACCGACGTCTCAAATATCCATCGTTGGAGAATGAAGGACAAGGGATGACACTCACTGAAGTACACTTGCGTGGAGATAACCCTACCATTCCAACCGTCCGAAAGCTCAATTAGCCGATACACAGCACTATACATTTGTCAATAATTAAACATCATGATTCATACTCTCTTGGAAGAAAGACATACCGAATGAACAAGCAAAGGATGCTAAATGCAATTCCAGCGATGAGCGGGACGACTGGCCGAGGTAATCCAGATACGCCCTTGGAGAACGAGATGCTCGAAGATCCAGGGCTTGACACACTCGTCGTCCCCACGTTGCGTATTGGCTTGTTGGTGATGAGACGATAGAAGTACTCAACAGAAAGCGTCGAGAAAACGATCAGAGAAGCTTTTCGTGTCGAGTCAGCAAACATCATTAATGGACTAAAATTCATTGCTCACCGAGCTGGAAAGCAATACCAGCGAGCATGATATTAGCGCCTGTGTAAGGGATGCATGAATTTTCCTGCTGAATTTGAGACAAGATGAAGTCATTACTTACCAAGGTTGGAGTTTGAACCGGATGCAATTCCTCCTCCGGCAGCTTGAATCACTAGGGCGATGATGTCCTAGGATTTCATAATAGTTAGAACCGATGGGCCGATGGAGACGATGATATGACAAGCCATACGATTGTCAAGAAAATCTTGTTGTCTGATGTTAAGCATATTAGTAAAGAAAATCGACAGGGGGGATTGGACACTAACAGAGTGATGGCTTGAGACGGCTGTATTGAGGGCCGAGCAGAACGATCAAGCGCCCGACAATGATGAAGTACGCGGCTAGCAGTGGCGTTGGAGCAATGATGGTACATGAGATTCTGAAAATTGAACACATCATTAGTAGGACACGCGATATCACCCCTCTGCCTTACGTACTGCATCAAGAAGGGAGTATCCAATATCCCATCATTCAAACTTGACCAGTAACGAGCTGACCAGCCTAGAATTTCTCCCAGGCCGGCTAGCACAGCAGTAGGTAGCAACCACCAGAGTCTGAAATACAAAGCCTCCACGGTATGCACGACTGGTGAAATAATGGCTGTTAGCAAGGAAGGGGACGAGGAAGGTAGATACTCCGCAGCCTCACATGTCGAAATACCAAACAACACAATGAACACGATGCACACCCAGCCGGTGGGCACATAATGGTAGTTTGAGTCTATCTCAGGGTCGAAAAAGGGAGGGGTGACGAAGGGAGCTACAAGAGAACGAGAGTTAGTACTGAAAAACACATACAAGCACTTGTTCCAAAGCTTACCCATTGCAATTACTAGTAGGGACAAGGTATAAGATTGTGGAGGCGATGACTGTGGCAAAGAGGTAGAGAGGCCACAGAGGAGGAGGAATGTGAATTGAAAAGAAAGAAGGGCTTGGGGAACTGATGGTCTGTTGGCATCTTCCTGCCTCTTTTTAATACCTTTCCGTCACCCAGGCGGAAGCGGGTATGCTAAAAGAGACGCGAACAGGAATCCACAGTCCGGGGTTCGGTCGCGGACACATGCGCCAAGGTTCACGGAAACCGCAGTGATCGACTGTCGTTATTGGCGATCTTGTTTGATGTATATCATGGTCCAGGTAGTGCAGTAACGTCGTGTCTGTGAAGAACAGCTCTCTTTCGCAGAGAGGACCGGTAATAATGCATCTAGCAGGATATTAATCCGTCAATAAGCGGTCCTGAAGTGGGATTTGGTGAATATAATCTTGTCTTATTCACGATTAGATCGCCAAGTCGTTTCTGCGCAGTGATCCCATTCAGATGGTTGTGCGAAATAATAGTGTGTGCCTGAGAGGAAAGCAGGGCCTCCTTACTGCGTACATGCAACCCTGGTGCGGTGCAACTAAGCGCGAAAGCTGTGCTCGGTCACAACCTCAGGCTGTAAACGGACAGTACAGATAGACGCCGCAGCACATTCAACTTGAAGTTGCAAACTTAACTTTTCCCGCATGTTGAAAGTAATCACTATTCAAAGTTTATTAGCTTGAAGAGAACGTCGTGCACAATCGAGCGGCTCAATATGCGGAGCGGAGAAAGAAATTTGTCAAATTGACCTCAATTCGTTCATCCAATGATACTCATACATATATCCTATATTCTTCATCATATAACGTTAGTACTAGTAAAGAAATGGGGATTAAGAGGGTTGCTTACTACATATGAACAAAATATATTCAGCTATTTCTTTGATGCCGCATCAGCAATCCGCTTCGAATCAGTCACAAAGCCGTAACTCTACGCGCAAATGTCCAAGTCAGTCAACTACAGGTGACTGGTAGAAAGGAAGGCGCGCTCGCGCGTTGGCATACGTTTCCGATGTTATAGCAAACGTTCTCAAACCCGCCATCAGGGGAGGTTGTGGCAGTGGCGTCCTGGACGAGGACAATGTCGTAACCTCGGTAGTACGAATCGATAACCGTGCCCAGGACACACTGTGCGGATAAGAACATAGGAGAGGTCAGCAACGCCCAACGCCAATCCTTGCGCAGTGGGACTGGCATGCGGTGAAAGGGGCTGTGAGCGTACCTGGTCAGCGTTGACGCCGGCGAAGAGCAGTGTCTGGATTCCCTCTTCCTGCAGGTAAAGGTCCAGTGCCGACTGAGGGCCCCAGAGTCCGCTCATCCTAGTATTTTTTTAAAATAGCCAGAGCACACACGCGCGTCAGCAAACGGCATTTATAACTTGCTGAACAACAGAGCAATGATAGTGCGGCCGCCCACACACTGGCCATATTCACGCACTGTGAGAGGTAGTACGCACCGATTCTTGTGAATCCACACGTCGGTGCCCTGCGCTTTACCCTTGAGATACTCGTCCTGCAGCGGGCCATACAGGTCCGAGTTCAGGGCACCACGCATGAGAAGGCGCCCGAATCCTCCGGGGAGCTCAGATCCGAACCCGCCCCCGCCACTCTTCCTGAACCCACGGACGAGGCTCGGAGGGATCGTGGTCAGCTCATGGTCAGTCAGGCCCCAATTACTGGCAAGCAAGAAAAATCAGGACATCAGAGTCATGAAAATGGTTAGACAGACGATGGTGGTACAGAAAGTACGAGGCATCAGTGATCTGTAGATACGAGGAGATAGTTGACACGCACACCCAGAGTATCTTGACACCCGCCGCTCTCAGCGGAGGCACAACGTTCAACAAAGGGTCGACGCAGGCCAGGCCCTTTGGATGATTGCGCAGGTCCGGGTGCAGGAAGAAGCTGAAAGGTAAATGCGAATAAGTACATCACCTTGCCCTTCAAACGCCTCCGACATCTACTCACTTCTGCATATCGATAACCACCAATGCACTCTTCTTCGCATCCACCCTTATTGTGCGGTCGCCGTCCACCGGAATCTCAATCTGCTCGCCCTCGACAAGTGGCGGCGGCTTCGCGCTCCCTCCGCCCTCCAAGTGCGCAGAGCGCGTGAGGTCGACGAGACCGTCGGGGTACTCGACCCAGAAGGACAGAGGGTTACCAAACTCTGTCGCGTTCTGCACGCGCGGGCGAGTCGTCATACCGAGGATAGGAGTGTCGTGAATCGGTTCGTTGGGCGAGACGGACTGGCTGTCTACTAATGACATTTACTGCTGAGCTCAATGCGAGTGATGCGCGCACAGAGAGACAGCACAGACAGTACTAATAACCGGCACTGAGAGATAGGACACGGATGTAAATATAGGCGGCATCGCTGAGAAGATAACGAGGATAAATAGACATGTCCTGAGTGCCGTTCAATGATACCATGGGTGAACAGAAGACGACGGCGCGTGGTCCCTTACATCCGTGAGTGTACCCAAGCTCACCGCGGTTTCCAAAAAGACACGGATTTGAATGTATCAAGTTCAATATAAACCATAATTCAGCAAGATGCTCAAGCAAATCCAATACTAGTCAGTCAATTGATAGCTACCTACAACAGTCCAACAAAAAAGACCGGATCAGCAAGGAAAAGAAAGGACTAATACATAACATGATTAACAAAAGAGAGGTACAGACAACAATCGTTTAAGTAACGACAGAGGGGAGCAGTCAGTCCGTGAAATCCAGGCGCAAGCTAGCAGAAAAATGATATGCATTAACTGTCCTGAGTCTATGTGTATTAGTAGAGAACAAGTACACGTCAAGAGTAGGAAGTGAAAAAAGAGAAAAAGCGTCAGAACTAGTCGTCCGAGTACTCGCTAATGCTAGCGTTTTCTGGCAGATTTCGAACCTTTCGAACGTGTCAGTGGTAATTTTGAGTACAGTTAAGAGAGAAAGCTCACCCCTAACACAGGCCTCGAGTAATCCTCGTCATCTCTCAACCCAGTACCACTGGAACCTCGTGTATTGGTTCTATGCAGCCTCGACAACAATGCAGGGTCCAACCGGTCGTCTGTCTTCACTTCACCTGTATGCGGCAATGACGTCGAGCTCGGGTCACGTTCACCACTAGGAATTTCTTGTCCACCAGAGAACGAGGGTCGGTAAGGACTGCGCGGAGGCGGTGTCGGCGCGCGCACGGCACCCATCGCTGGCGTCGCAGGCGGAGTCTTTCCTGTGCTCAGGCCACTTGCAACAAGCAAAGGCTCGTACGAGCTATAGCTAATACTCCTGCTATGATAGTGTCCCTCACTCGTATTCCCACTGCTTCCGCCCTTCCCATCGTCACTCGGCTGTCGGCCGAGGCCCGCAAACGCAACAGAGTTGGGGCTTCCCGGCTGCGGCGCGGGACCCGCGTCCGCTCCACCAGAGCCAGAGCCAGAAGCAAGAGGTGGACTGGACGTCCGGGCAGGCACGTAACCCTCCTTCGCAGCTCGGTTGAGGGTGAAGGTGTTCACAGCCGCTCCGGGAGGAACCGTGTATCCCGCATACGGGTCGTATGGCCCACCTTCGCCCTGAATATTATCTGCTCCTCCTCGGTCGTACAACGCAGAAGGCGGGCGAGCGGCTCCCATAGCTGCAAAGGGCATCGATGAGCTTGAACGCTGCGCCATAGGCACGGTTCCCCTCGAACTTATCGTTGCGCTTGGACCAACATCATCTTCATCTTCGAGAGGAGATCGATGGCCCTGTGGACCAACCATAGCTGCCTCATGTTCCAGCCTTCTTCTCTTGCGAGACCTGCGAACTGCAAATGCAATCCAGAGGCAGACGGAAGCAACTGCCAAACCAACGATCAAAAACACACCGGCCACTGCGCCCTTATTCGAGAAGAACCTAGTCCTAGTGCATAAGACATATGTAGAGTCCATCAACGATACGAAACTCACTGTGAAGTCGAATGACTGCTACCGTTGTCCGTGCTCAGGGAAGCGCCCGGTGCATTAGCGACTGTTTGCGTCACAGTCACTAATGAGCCACTCGATTCCGACGTGAAAGTTGAAGTGAAAACTGCAGGCGCAGTGGACGTTATGCGGCCTTCGCTATCAGTAGTTGAAACAAATAAAGTAGTCGACAACGTAGTTCTAGTTCCATACAGTTAGAACTTCCCACAAAGCCAATGCACATAGGTTGAAGTCATAAACTTACTGGGCTGAGATGGATGTCGATGAGGAGGAGGAAGTCGTCGTCGATACTGTTGAACTTGTATCGCTAGCTAGACTGGTAGGTGGGGGAACGCTCGAGGAGGTCGTAGGAGAAGAATTAGTAGATGTTGTAGGATCATTTGAAGTGGTTGTAGTAGGGTCATTCGAGGTAGTTGTAGTAGGGTCATTCGTTGTAGTCGTAAGCTGAGTCGTAGTCGTCGTATCAGATTGAGAGGTTGTAGAGGTAGTCGTCGTTGTGTCTGAACTCGACGTCGTAGTAGTTGGACCGGTCGATGTTGTGTCTGTTGTGTCTGTCGAGGTAGTGACAGACGAATCCGACGTCGAAGTTGTTGACACTGAGGTAGGAGTTGAGGAGTCAGTAGCAGTACCCGTGGAAGTGGACATGATGCTCGAGGTGGTGGGGGGAGGGGAGTCGGTCGATGAGGTGGATGTAGAGGGGACCTCACTGGATGTAGTCTCTCCCGTAGGAGTACCAGCGGTTCTAAGCCGAGATTGCAACGATCATGAGCATGTATGGAAGGAAGATGAAAGCGAAAACGAAGAGAATCGCCACTCACGAGGTGTCGGTTACAGGAGAGGATGTGTCTGTCGTTGGGCCTGCCGTTGACGAAGTTTCGGGATCGGAGGATGTTGTAGGAAGGGACGTATCAGAAGACGACATTGACGTCGCCGCCGACGTTGTTGGATCGCCAGTAGAGGTCGAAGAGGTTGCAGGATCGTCCGTGGACGTTGGCACGACGGTGGTAGGGTCCGATGTGGTAAGTGCGGTAGTGGAGGTGGTCGGGTCGGAGGTAGACGGGACGACAGGTGAGGTAGGAGCGTCGATGGTCAGTGAGTCGCCAGTGGTCGTCGTTGGCACAGAGGTGTCCGTCGTCGTTGGAGCGTTGGTGTCGGTTAGAGTAGGTGCAGCAGAGGACATGCGGAATAATGGGTAAACGAATTAACGTGGTGGGACGTTTCGTGCACAAGGCAGTGAGAGTGTTGGAGCAAGCCGTCCGCCGGAATGATATGATCGCCAAGAGGGCCGGAGCACAAGCACGTTTCGATACGTTCAGAGCCGTTGGTGAAATTGTGCGGATAAAGAGGCAGGAAAGACAAAGCGCATGGCAAGGGTCAAAAGTCAGCAAAGCGAACAGTCGTCAAGGCGTGCCCGAGCAAATGAACAAGGCAAACTGATAACAAAAGAGGTGTTGGTCGAAGAAAGAAAAGCAGAAGATAGCGGGGAGTGAGATGGAGAAAAAGGATATGTCTGGCCCGCCGTGAGAGGGCCTTACGGGGAACAAACTTTCGATGGATCTCGATAGACCAGGGGGGGCACAGCTTGTCATTGTACGTACCTAGACTTTCAGATGTTCCAGAGGGCGTCAGCGATGACATTGGCTCATTTTTACCTGAGACAGTGGAGTCTACTAGTAGTGGGAGGAGGAGGAGGAGGAGAACGAGCCCACGCCAGCTCGACCTTGTCGACAATGTAGAGCTGAGCAGAAATAGACGCTCGCTTAACTCGGAAATCGTCATCGCCCCGTCGCTTTCCCTTTCAGGTTCTATTCATTCTCGTTTCCGAGTCTCAAGCAAATCAAGTCTACACTTGCATGAATCCTACCTTACCTCAGGCTTGAGCAGTTGTGTTCCTTTTATAATATATGTTTTTTCTCTACTTTCTCGAGAGACAAGCTCACCCAGGCACCCATTCTCAGGCCCGCACACCGAGCGGAACTATATCTGCCATGATAGCCAAATGACGGCTTCAGGTTGCCGTGCTTTCCGCCGTTCAGAAGGCCCGCCTCGTTGCAGTGCATATTGCGCAACACCACCAACTATGTCATTCAGAAAAGCAGGAAAACTTGTCGGAACCGGGGTTATGGACTGTATAAGAGGGAGCTGATGGTTGCAGTCCGTCATCCAGTCGTCAGTTGATCACTGGCCTAGTATTCATAGCCAGCACCCGCCAGCGTTGATCTCGCTGATGCCAGTAACAGCAATCTGGATGGGCTTTGCGAAATTGACTTTGCTGCGGAGGACCGGCATCATAGCATTATTGCACAGCAGCCAGCCAGAGATATCATAGTTGCAATCACCTGCCTTAGCATTACAAAAATATATCTTCTCTAATACCTCTTCTCCTTCGTCTTCTCTGTCCTTGAGGCTTCATATACTACCATTCCCCCACAGCGCCAAATATTTGAGCGAAGTTTATGCGGACCGTGACCCGTGTGACATCTTCAAGTTTGTCACGGTGACCCTGCATTTCCTGATAGTCGGTCGGTCTGTCCCAGCGTTCGCCGTTTGACTACCAGTTTCTTTCTCCTTTTCCTCGCCCTCGTCGTCGTTGCTCACGGCGAGCTCGACCATTTCCCTTATCTATACGTCGGCCATCCCCTAATATCTCCCTCGACTCCACGCTCGTTTGAATCGCACGACCTGCAAGGGAAGAAGTCATACACGGTCTACTTACACTTACATTTATACACGTCTGCCGATTCCGAACTGTAGACGACAACCAACGCAGGCAGCAGCGCACCTGACGAGCAGGCCGCCGACTCGCACTGAACAACGTCTTCGACGTCCATGCCGTTCCCGCTCAATCTGCTGGGGCCCCGCTCGCCGCAGCCGCCTCGGTTGCCGTCGCCGGGCCCCGACGACTACGATAGCTCGTCGAGCACCGACTCTGCGTCGACTGCAAAGTTCCACGCGCACCCGTCGCACTCGCCACGCGCCGTTAATCACCACGAGATCAACCAACACCCACAGAGCCATCACTTTGGCAGCCGTGCGGGTCACCGAACGTCTTTCACCGCGTCCGCGTCGTCGTCCTTGCTTGCGCCCTCTGGCTCGTCTTTCGTCGGTTCTTCCGAGTATCTACTGCATCCACACTCGCACTCTCATCCACTCGCTCAAGGCGACGCGAGTGGCGGTGGTCGACTGTCCGTGTCGTCCACAGCAACGTCGACGCCCATCCCATCCCGCTCGACCTCACCGCTTCCGCAGTTCTATTCTTCTGCGTCCGCGCCAAGCTCAACCTACACCTCTGACGCTGACAGTGAACCTACCAGCCCTTTGCTGGCGCGAAACCGAAAAAATAGATGGTGGAATGATGACGGTCGGCGATGGTGGTTAACTCCAAGGGATACTCGCAGGCGGCGGCGGCGACGTGACGGGTGCTTTAGTGCGCGATCATTCAAGAGGGCCATCAGAGTTATCCTTCGACATCCTCTCTTCCCGACGCAGCCGACCTCAATCGTGAGTATCTGTATTATTGTTCTGCTGGAGTGACCAACTGAATGCCGCGTGCTAGCTGTTAACACTACTTATCCTCACTATCTTCGCCATCTTACTGACTCTCCTCTTAATCCATGTTCTTAATCCTGACAAGGAGCCTCTTCCATGGCGAGCATACTGCTCTATACCTTCCGTCTCAACGGCTCCGCCTTCCCTGAGCGCCACGTCTTTCTCGCCTTCCTTCCCCTTCAACTCTCTAACACCATCCGATGTTTCCTCCCTTTCATCTGTTATGCCGCCACCGTTCCCTCCTGTGCATCTCGATGAGTACTCTCCGGCTGGTATTCTCCTCGGAGTGTTTACGATGGACTCGGCCTTGGAACGCCGCATGCTCATACGGAACACCTGGGCGTCCCATGAGCGCAGTCGCAATGGTGCAGGGACGGGCGATGATGGGGTAGGGACAAGTAGGACGATTGTGCGGTTTGTGCTCGGTAAGCCTACGAGCACCTGGGAGAAGCGGATTCAGCTTGAGGCAGAGAGTGCGTCATTTTTCACTGGTTTGAACGTCTCAACATTTCCCGCTAACTTGTTATCTTCCCCTTTCACCTATCCTTATGCACACGATTGGCCATCTCAGCTTTCAATGATATGATTGTACTACCCATATCGGAGAACATGAACTACGGCAAGACACACGCGTTCTTCAACTGGGCGTCGACGGAAGCGTGGGTGCCACCTCTGCCCGAAAACAACACACAGCACGCTCCGCCAGAATTCTCATATTCGAATGTGACGAACTCGAGAGTTGTACCGCTAGCAAAACATGACCCATACTCTGCGCGGCAAGAGTGGCACATGACGGGCCGCCAGGCGCCTTGGGTGCGTCCGGACTTCGTGGTGAAAGTGGACGACGACTCGTTTGTGATGCTTGCGGAGCTGGAGGCACGGCTGAGAGTTGAGTTGTATTCGCGCACGCGGAACGCGCGTGAGGAAGATGGGACTCTCCATACTAGGCATCCAGTCAAAGATGGTGGTGATGCAACACAATCATTCTCATCACCCTCATCACCATCGAGCGAGCCGGAGACTGATGCAGAGTCGGATTCAACGTCTGCGAGCGCCTCGCCAATCCAATTGCGTGGTCCAGCAACGACGCATCACGTACACGCTGTGAATCCAGTGACTGGTCCTTCCCCTCTCGATGACCCGCTCGTCTACTGGGGATATCTTGTGAAGAATCGATTTATGGCTGGTGAACTTTATGCGCTGAGTTGGAGCATAGTCGATTGGGCAGCGAAGGACCCGATTGTGAAGGGCATGACGAAGGGCAAGGAGGACCAGCAGGTCGCAAAGTGGATGCGCATCCACCCACGTGCTCCCGAAATTCGGTGGAAGAGCGAGCGGTGTTGGATTTACGATCATCCGCAGGCTGGGACTGTGTATGCAATTTCGACTTTATTTAGCCTAATCTGAGAGTACTCATCGTGAAACTAGATATTCGCATGGCTTCCTCTTCCCATCTGAGGTCACACGGGTGAGGAAGAGCATATTGTCATACCTTAGCTTTCCTGCAGACTTGCTGGGAGATTCATCGCCGACGGCTGCGACGCCCATTGGCGACTCGTCCCCGAGCTCGTGGGCGTACTCAAGTGTATCGACGTTCAAAGTACGGTATAATCCCCCATTGCCCGACCTTAATACACTGCAAGGCGTCGAGGCGCTCGTCGAGGGTTCTGCGATGTCAAAGCTGCGGGACAGCGGGGACGCGAGCAAGGCCGCTGAGGCAGCCGAGGGTGCGTGGGTGGCGCGAGAGGGCCGGAAGCGGCGGTACGAGGACAAGCGGGTCGGCGGGACGGTCGTTGTCCACTTCATCAAGTATAACACATGGTTCCTTGAGACGGCGCTCGCTTTCTTGGAGGGCGAGGAGCTCACGGAGCGCGAGAGGCAAGAAGAGGCACAGCACTATGTACAACGCGCATTGGAGCTTGCGTCGAATCCGAATGCAACTCAGCCCATAACGAGGACGATTGCGTCCTGGCATAGGAGGAGGTAGCGCGAGAGTTAGCTTGCATTGTTCATTCGCTTCTTTTGTCGCTGCCTCTTTGCCTCTTGACAAGCTCTCCACTGTACATCGCCACCGCTGTCGTCCTTGCATATTCCACACCAGTTTGTATACAATGTCCTCGCCTCAATCAAGCTCAGACTCTTTTTTTTCTTGCATACTTTCTTTTATTCGTAAATGCATTCATTCATTACCCCCTTCATTCAATCCGCATATCTGTTTATTCGTCCCTCACAAAACATCGTGCATTTAAAATGTTCTATCTTTCTTTCCTTCTTTGTGCGGCACCTAACATGCATCTAGAAGCACTACCGTCCCTCTCGTACGCAAATCTTTCATTGTTCATCACCCTAAAATCAATTTGACAAAGGTTGTGTATATATTTACCACCATATTGCAATTCCCCGGACTTTGATTCTTTACTCCTTTAGTCCTCCGTTTGCTCATTATACCATCATCCGTTGCAAAGTTGTTCATAACATATTGGAATATAGCTCTCGAAATACAAATGAATTCACTGGAACACCAACAAATGGATGCACCGTTTATTGAAATTTCCGCATCTACTGCATAGGCATCGTACATATCTAACTTTTTTGCTTCACTCTGATCTTCGAAAACATTGCTATACTGATTGCGAGACATGTCATTGTTGCCTTGGGGTCAATGTAACTGATCACCATATGCCTTCTTCCAACTCTGCCGTACACGCATCTCGTCCCAAAACGCCGCTAGCTTCGCCCTCTTCGCACCAGGCGTGGTCGCAAGCATAGGATCGGCATTGACGTTGATCGTTTGGAAGTCCTTCGGGAGCACGAAGTTGTCCCCGATCCGCTGCTCGATCTTCGCAATGACGGCATCTCCTCCGTCGCTGGCGCTTGCGCCGCAGAGGAGAGCCACACGCACTAACCAGGGTGCAAGGTGGAGATCTGCAACGGAGATCTGGTCGCCTTAAAAGACTTCGATGTGAGATGTAGTCAAAGGAAATGAGTGCATTCAACGTACCTAGTGCAAATGGCCCTACCATTTCTCTATCTAATGTCACCAAGATCTTGCGAACTTTGACCTCCCAAAGTTCCTGTGCTTTCTTCAAATATTCATCCCGTTTTGCCTTCTCGTCGGAAGAAAGTAGTGCATCGTCCTTCCCCGCAGTCGCGAATACCTCTAATAGATTCTCCGCACGCTCTTTCCTGCTCTCCCACAATTTGCGTGTCTTCTCAGAGGCCTGTATCTGCGCTGCTTGGCTGTTAGCGATGTTGGTATTAATCGCCTCCAACATGCCTCGAACGTTCGGAGTGAATCGCTGTGCATAGGCTTGGAGCGCTGAAGGAGTGGATGCACCGAAGAAAAGGAGGGGGGTGTCGTCCTCGGAGTGCACGGCATCGATGATGGTGGTAGATGTGGCAGACATTCCAATGGTCGCAGGTGTCAAGGCAGGTGCGGGGGCGGAAGAAACGGTATGCGTACGCGATGCAGCCGATCGCGATTTGTCGAGAAACTCGATGACCGACTTTGAAAGTCGCGATATGTGTCAGGAATCAATCCGATAGCCAGTTCACAAACATGCCTTTGTGTCAGTGATTGCCTTAAATCTATGTTCATCTTCAGGACCAAGTGTACTCTGAAGCGGTACAACGAGAGTAGGTATAGTGCCTGTTCACCCTCCATCAGTCAGGAGCATAGAGACAAGCACAAGAAAAGGCCCGGGTACCTTTGGGATTGATACGCAGAAAAGCTAAAGACAAATGCTCGCCCTTGCCTATAATTAATTAGCGTTCAAGACTTTCAAAGAGCAACTGATAAGCTTACCCAACTCTACGATTTTCAACTCGACTTCCTCGTCGCCGTACCCCTTCTCTTCTCTGCAAAAGCATCAGAGAACTTCATTGAATGATTGTGGTTCTTGTACTGACAATGCAAGAATTGCTACGCGCCATTATTGAGTAGATCTATGTAGTTCGTAAACATAAACGTACCTGCTGTTGACCATAGTGAGACTGGGTTATAATAAAGGACAGCCTTTGGAAGATGTGCAGCCATGATTGTGGTAACTGAGAGAGCCTGGTCGGTGGATATATGCAGGTACTACGTCATAGCCTGAGTACATAGCACATAGTAGTAAAGTAGAATAAACTCCCACGGGTATAGTAGTACTATATATATTATATAGCGCCGTCAGAGCCAGCGGTCCCCGACACGAACATGCATTAATTTTGATGCTGAACCCAATACAGAGGCAGGTAATACTGTCATAAGATATCATTCAATTCTTTTACTACTTAGCAGAAGAGACAGAAAAATAGGGGGAAAAGTTATGAGGCTTCCCCAAAACTCTCAAACTATTCTTTCGCTGGCTTGTCTGAACGATGAAATAACCTGATACAGTCCGGCAGATCTCCTGGAAGATTTTCCATCGTCAGATCTGACAGAGATAACAAGTAGTACTATTCCCGCTCACTGGAATCAAGTTCTCGGTGCCCTGTAAAGAAACTCTGGCAGTCTGGAATGCTGGGCTCGAGAGAAAGGACGGGGAAAGCCTCCTGTCCACGGCCTCCACAGAAGTAGAGCCACTTGAGCGCCTTCGCGGCATTTCTCTCAAAAGATTCGAAATTGTGCGAAGCGGCAATGGCAACTGCGGACACAATGCCCTGGGAGTGTCCAGTAGCACCATGGACAAGCCTGCGCATCTCGCCTAGAGTGATGTCTGTTACTCGGCATGCAATAAGGTACTGAGTGAGTTGAGTGAGCCCGATGACAGGGAAGGATACGGGAACAGACGCGAAATAATGTGTTGAAGGGCGGGGAAGAGCCCCGGAGAGCCATGAAATAACGTCCAGGCCATAGGTATAGAAGGCATGGAAGTAGCGGTTGCGTGAGGCTACAAGACATTATCTGTCAAGGCCGCGATATGCCTCTGTTTCATTTTCGAGCTCGGAGGTAGTCTCTACCGCATCTTCAACGTCCTGGGCATGCAAAAACTCGTCGCGCAGTACCTCCGCTGCGATCCATTCACTGCCGATCGCTTTCACAGGAACAGAGATCTGCAAACATCCACTATCAACCTTGGTCCCACCATACAGGGATAGCCGGAGAATCGGATACATACCCTGGTCTTGTTAAGTTGTATGAGGAGCGGACGCGTCTCGACATCGTTGTCAGCGCACACGGCGCGACCATTCGGAGTAGCCATTAATGCCAAACTGCGACAACCAGGACTCCCTCTGTAATATCGTCTATAAGTGAAGTAAAGTAGGAAGTCTAAGCCAGTCGCGTCGAACAGACAAGTCTACGGATGAACGGAGAAGTGAGGAGCGCGCGGAGCCAGGAGAGACGCGTTCCCGAAAGAGTCTCGAGCAACTCGTCTGCATCCGGCACACCAGAAGCAATGGTGAACGTCGTCGTTTCACCCGACACCTGTGCGCTGACGCAGCAGCAGCAGGGAAGGCTAGACTTCACTGAAGGGAACTGCGCCGAGGTAGTCAACTTGTGGGACACGCGACTCATCACCATTGTACAGACGCTGCAGAAGCTTCTTCGAGAGGTCTGCGGTGATGTTTCCAAGCAAGTCAGCAATAGGCTCATCCTTGAGCTTCGCATGTTTCACAGCAACAGGACCCTGTAGGATGCAGACACGCTGCGGGTCTTGGTCAAACACAGCGTCGATATCTTCCGCAGCCCATAGGGAGTCCTACACATATTTGCTTGCTCGTCCCCAAGTTCACCCATGAACTCCCGATTATTCGACTTGCACGTCTTGTCTCCTGTGTATCAACGCAAATCGCGTAGAGGTTGCAGCGCGACGCAAGATGGCTTTGTCCGCAGCTTGTCGACACAACTACGGAGGTCGCTCAAGTTCAGGATCTCGTGCGCGAAGAGGATCCCAGCGAACGAGGCGAGCTTTCGCACTGGGGTGCCATAGGTTCCCGCACATGATCTGTGAGACGCGAACGAGTGCGAGGTGGTCTCAACATGGCTCAAAAGTGCCGATCTCTGTGAAGCAGTTGGAAGTTCTGGTCAGACTCAGTGACGGTCAGACTCATCATGGGCACGCACGGTCTTCCACATCTCCCCGAATGAATACATTGTGGTTTTTCTGAGCGTCGAGCGGGCACGGTCATATTGACGGTGGACGCCATGCGCATGAGCTCTTCCACCCGATGGAACATCGCTTTGGGCGTATCCTCGCCGGCAAAGACATGCTCATACACGAAGTGTGCAGCGCGGACAGTGTCAGGTTCGTTCGCCAGGTGGACCAGCATCAGGTAAGTATGTAGGGAGGCGTTATACTGATAAGTTGCTAACACTCGAAACGTCTGAGCCAGCACTGTCGTCTGTAGGCTTCCAGAAGTCGTGCACATTCGGAATAGAGACCGGCGTTGTGCGAGAAGCCAGGCGGGGCCACAGTTTCAGAGGAGGCGGAACACGGCACAAGACTTTATAGGTGTCGGCGACAAAGAAGACGGGCGTGTTCTTGTCATCAGTCTGACATATGGGGTTGTCCTTCGGATGATTTCAATTGCTCTTGAATTCATCTTCAGTTTAGATGATGTAGAGATAATTCCGGCTCACCAGGTGACACAGCGTACCCGATCCTTGCTTGCTGAACGAAAGAATGTCCTGTTGGCGTCGGCCTGTTTCATGGCAGCCCAGTTGGCACTTCTCAAGCGCGCTTCGTGTTTGAGGTAAGCAAGACTATCGAAGTACAAACATCCTTGGAAACGAGCAGAGGGGAATCATGATCATTGCTGCTGTTGTCGTGAGTGAGTGAGGTGTGTCGGTTGAAGAAATTGAGCAGGAGGATAAGGTAAAATAATAAATAAACTGAAAGTATACCACAGAAGCAGGGAAAAGGTACGAAAAAATATTAAGATAAAAACCACAACTTGAATAACCAAGAGAGAACAGGTTACACAGAGAATAAACTAGGAAAGGAAGATTTAGGCGACACATGAAATTAAAAAGACAGTTTACCAGGAACGAAGGAGATAAGAAAAAATGTGCGATTGGCTGGGAGCGTGAGAATCGGCTTACTTTCTGTAAAACTGGATTAAAGTTCACGACGACACATCCCTCCCTCAGCTACGCTTCGTGTCGGGGACTTAGTTTGACTGTCCAAATCGGGACGAGCAAATTAGCGCCCGCAATATTATCTGGAACGTTCGGACGCGACTCATACTAGTACGCGTGCCAGAGTCACAACCAGCCGCCTTGTCTGCTGCTGGTACGCCACATACTACTTTCCCCTTCACTCATTTCTCAAACATACTTATCAACAATGGCAGAAGTCACTGAGCCAAGGTAAATACCTTGAATTACATACAAATATTGCAAGCCTCTCAGCCTGCATTTATACACAAGGCATTCATTTTATGAGACTGACGACAAGCTCACTCTCGAGATCTTCGACAAAGGGGTCGACCCAGAGCAAGTCAAGGTTGCTTTTCAACCTAGGGCTGTGAGCTTGCTATATTGTAATCCATCGAAGTGTGTTTGCTGAGCATCCAATAAGTTCACTTACGAGAATGGCGAATCCAAGAAGCTCGTTCTCCAGCCTCTCAAGGGCGAGATAGACCCAGAAGCAAGTACATACACGATTGGAAAGGTCAAGGTCGAAGTCAAGTTTGCGAAGCGTGCCGCGTTTCGATGGGGGTCCTTGACCGGTGATTCACCTGATAGTATGTCCAATTCTGCGTACATATACTCCATATACGAAGTTCTCATTGTTCTTTTTACTTCAGTTTTATCCACCTTTGCGCCACCACCCGCAGCTACTCCCGAGCCACCTCAGGACAAGCCGCGGTCTCAGCGTAAAAACTGGGAAAAGATCACAACCGAGGTCTTGTCATCTGAGAAAGAGAAGGATCCCAAGGATGACCCGAATGTCTCTGGTGATTCGACCGTGAACGGCTTCTTCCAGCAACTCTTTGGTGATGCGGATGAGAATACTAAGCGCGCGATGATGAAGAGCTACTACGAGAGCGGCGGGACGACCTTAAGTACGAACTGGGAGGAAGTAAGCAAGGGTAAGGTGGAAGTAAAGCCGCCACAAGGATCGGAGTGGAAGCGCTGGGGCTGAAGATCTAATAAAACTCTTGTGTTATAAGTTTTCATCCATCGTCTCTTATCTGTCTTTCCATCACACTATATCAATCGGAGGTCTAGCAAGCATGTAAATCAAAGTGGAAAAATATATAGCTTCCAAAAATGCTACAACTATATTTATTCATGCGTGATACCCTGACGCTACAAGTACAAATATCTGTATCCTCTAATAGCGTGAATTCATCATATATATACATTATTTTAATCATACAATGCATCAAGCATGTCCTGACGAGGATGAGGAAGACGGGCGGTCGAGTGAATTAGCAGCACGAAGTGGGTTGCGCTTCGGGCGCATAGGCTCGCTCTTCACAGGTCTTCCCAGAAAGCCGTTCGCGAAGGGACTGGGCTGCTTCACGGACTCTGCGGGTGACTCGCTTGTTGTTGGTGTCATAGCGGGTGAGTGACCTTGAGAAGAGTTGGGTGGCGTCAATGGTTGGTACGCCTGACCTGTCAATATTTTCGTAGGCACCGCTGGCGGAGGACGTCTTCGCTCGATGGTACGATTGATGTTATAGTAATCATCAAGCGGGCTGGCAAATGGGTCCTGGACGTCTGTGCGTTCTACATATGCCTTCTGCGGTGCTTGGGGAAGAGGGCGAATTGGACGGCGCTTCGTCTCCTGTTCGTAGAAGAGATCGTCAACTTCCTTTTCATCCTTCTCCGGCACTGGGGGGAGTGAAGGCGGGTAGACGGAGGGACTCGACGGCGCGGGCGACGGCGGACGTTGGTGAGCACTTTCAGTTCGTCTGGGCTCAGGGTCAGGGTCACCAGAAATTGCAATACCAACAGCTGTCCCGGAGGGTACCATAAACCGACTCTGATAGTCGCTGAAAGGACCTTCATATCTGAACGGGTCAACTGGAGAAGTCTGGGAGCCTGTTCGGTTGTGTATCCCTGACAAACCAAGAGCACTAATTGCGCCGACTCCAGCTTGGCCAGCCTCATGTGACCTATGTGAGGACATTGATCCTGAGCGTTCGAGTGCGGAGTGTCCTCCACTACCGATGCTCGGCGCCATGAGATATCGCTGCGGGTCATCTGGGATAGTGCCAAAACCACCCGGAAGCCTTCCGGGGTGGTACGTGGTATGTTGTTCAGCCATGTCGCGATGGAACCGGTTATCAGAAATCATCATTGCATGAATAGCTGCAGCACGCCTCCTGCGACGACGGCAATAGAATATCCCGCCCACCAATGCGATTATGGCCAGTGCAACAGCTATGAATACACCTGCAACTTTGCCTTTGTCGTCGAAGAAGCTGGGTGAGAGATTTTGTTTAAGCTTCTGTTCCTAATTAAAGTATAAAGTCAATGTAACTCACTCCCAATTGTCCGCAATTCCTGATTTAACTACCACAGGAGTGGGGTTCGCGAATATGCTCGAAAACGTAGCTACTGAGCCATCGGAAGCCGTCGACGTCGATAAACTCGTGATCAATGACGGTGCGGTAGTGAAAGTCTGCCCATCTGAAACAAGTGTTACTGATACAGGCTTCGAGAGCGTAGACTCAGTATGAGCTAAGTAATAAGATATGAATCAACCACCCAGAGTCTATTGCACGAAAATGATGGATACATACTCGAAGACGACGGCAAGCCTGTTACTATACCAGCTCTCGAAGTTGCAGAAGAAAATATATTGGTCGGGACTGAAGACGGAGAACTGACCGGGCTTGATACTGATCCTCGGCCACCGGTCGCAATGGTAGTTGGCGTGCTTGGAGGTGCGACAGATGCCGTTGTCGATTTAGGAGGAGCAGAGGTCGATGTGGCAGGAACCTGAGGGATAGTAGAAGAGGTCGACGGTATGTCCGTTATAGGATTTAGGGAACTCGATGCAGCTGTAGTAGGTACCTTGACCTGGGTCTTAGAAGTGGACAAGACCGATGTTGAATGCGTACTGCTCGCGGTCTTACTCGTAGTTGCAGTGACAGAACTGGCCGAGTGAACAGAGGAGGTCGTCGTAGAACTCTCTGAGCTGCTAGTCGGCTGAGCTGCCGAGGTTGACGGCGAAGTAACAGCCTGCACCTTGGTCACAGAAAGAGCGAATGTCGAGGTGACCTTGGCAGAACTCTTCGCAGAAGACATCGTCGGAGATGCGCTGTGAGACGCAGGAAGAGTCGTGGTCGATGTTTCGAATGTGGATGTCGCACTGCTGGGATACACTTCAGTGAACGAATTGTGTGCACGAAGCTAAGAGCCACGTACAATGTAGACTTTTGGGCAGCTGCCGAGCTAACGGCACTGCTAACGCTGGCCGACGTCGCGGAAGGCACAGCAGAGGAGCTGATATCGCTGGGAAGGGGTGTAGACGAGGGCGAAATAGAGGCGGCCGTTGAGTGGGAAGTGCTTAAATTCGAGCTTGTAGACACAAACGCCGATTCCTCGGACTGGGATACAGGACCGGAAGCTAAGCTGCTCACGAGTGAACTGCCTTCAGAAGCAGACGGGGCCGGGGCGGCGATGAGTACGTTGTGTCCCGCAAGGTCAAGTGTCCGACGGCGCAAGGCTTGAGCTTGAGCAGCTGCTACTGACATTGCCCAGACTCGAGAATAGTGCCCTCAAGTTGCGCTGCACATCGACCGACCAATTGACCACTGGGAGCACAAGCAGCAAGGGGGAGTCGATATACAGATGCACGGACGTGTCTTTTGCTGGCATTATAGATGGGTCGAGAGAAAAGTTCTGCGCTGGCGGGAAAATGCACACTTGCGTGTCCAAGAGACAAAGCAGATCATGTGTGTATGTTTTCTGGCGTCTGTTTCGACTTCTCAGGCAACCCCACCGCATGCGAGAATGCCCCGGTCGGAAGAGAACTGCTCAATTAACCCCTTTGATAAGATTGCACGGCTTTACGGAGGATTAAGACACAAGATGCGGCGGTCCAGTGATAGGGACATGGCAGTAAGAGGCAAACACATCACGCGTCGCCGTGCTACGTAGCACTTTGGTTATTCCTCGGAAGCGTCGACCGCATGTTGTTGAGGCTTCACAACTAAGACGTACAAATTATCCGTAGTTAGAATGGCTGAAAGTACTATACAGAAGGCAATGATATAAATGGATGGCTCTATACAAGTGGGGGACAGTGTGGGATGTGGTCCGGATGCCGCGAGAAGAGTGCACAAACAAGCTGGGAAACATATGAAGGATAGTGGGACAAGGTATAGATGCTGAAATGGTATGAGCCTATGAGGATGTAATCATTAACTGGCCAAGACTGTCGAGGCAGGGCGGTGCTAGTTACCATCTCGCTCCCGCGATGGAGCCTACCTGAAGAATTGTGAGTACACGCTAATCATTAGAGAGAAAGGCACACTCACAGGGTTAAGGAAATATGTGCCAAATAGACGCAAGACTGCCTCCGAATGTCGGTCGATCAGCGCCAATAACGACGCCTAACAACACCGGCCGCCTGAACCTGGAATCAATCCCTTCAATTTGACTGATATTGACTTCCGTTTCTTGCCACTGCCGAAACTGCCAAAGCTCAGGCTGCTTAATCGACTCGAGCTGTTCACTCTTCGCAATCGTCTGTCCCCGTAGCTAACGCCACTCCCGGCCTTCTCAGGATCAAGAACGCCCGACTCAATCGAAAGCAGAATTGATCTTGCTGCAAGTAAAAACGGCGACTCCACGTTCTCACCCGACAAGGATGAAGCTTCGACGAAGAGTACGCCTGCGGGACACATCTCAATCAGCGAGTTTGACGATGCAGGGAAGCACATGCGTACCATTCTGCGACGCCCAGCGACTTGCTTCTACCCACTCCACCTCTCGGTCGTCCTCTCGATCTGACTTGTTCCCGACGAGCACCGTGACGAGGTGAGGACTTGCTAACGCCCGTGCATCGGCCAGCCATCGAGACAGGTTCGTAAAAGAATTCCGGCTAAAGGGTATGTCAATGGCGGCCACATTGTTTCGCTGGCAATGTACACTGACTCTGTGATGTCATACACTAGTATGGCGCCGGCTGCGCCTCTATAATAGCTGCGTGTCACTGATCTGAGAAGAACATCCAGCGTGAGTTGTCATCCAAACGCGACATACAACACGGTTCTCGTACCTAAATCGCTCCTGTCCAGCTGTGTCCCATAGCTTGAGAAGATATTTTAGCACAACTTACTCGGAATAGCTTGTGGTATTCGTACCTGTAGCTTTATCTTCTTCTCTTCTAGTTTCACTGTCCTGCTGGAGAACTCCACACCAATCGTATGTTGCGCATGCTCCTTGACTATGGTTCCCTTTCAATTTCAAAGTTGAACTGAGTAAAGTCGAGTGCACTGACAACTGTTGTGTGTAAAATGATGTAAAAGGCATGATTTGCCTGTCCCTGCCTCTCCTGTAAAGCATGGCGTCAGAGACTGGACGAAGAGGGGTCGTACGATAGCACTGACCGATAATGATAAATTTCATAAGAAAGTCTAGATAATTGCTAAGTTAGTACAGACATATAGCAGTTCTTTGAGAACGTACCGTAAGTCTCGAGAAGTTCCGTGGCCTCTGTATCTTGCTCATCGCCAACCATGTTTGCTGCAGAGCTCTAGGTTGGTGAGCCGCAGCTCAGGAGTGGAAGCTTGAGAAGTGCTTCCGTCGCCGGATGGAGAGTCAATAGGCTGTCAGTGCTTGGTTCCGGTCTTACGTCACCAACCTCCCGCTTCAACTTCAACTTGAACCACTTCAATTCTGCTCAACAACCACAATGAAAACAACAAGATTTCTATCTAAACATTCCACTTTACCAGCCTTTCCAGGGTACCCAGACATCAACAACTTTACTCTCTCCACCTTTTACACTCGAATCGACGACGTAGTACCAGGGATATGCAGCGGCAATCAGGCAGGCATGCTGTCCAACGATCTGTATCTGCTCTCCCACTTTTAGGCCTTCGTAATTATTTCCTCTCTCTGGGTATGGGCTGAGCGTTCGTTCACCATCCGATTGAACCAAAACCCCATGCTCTTGCGAGATTTTGCCGAGTCTCCACTTTTTGCCTATCACGTCTCCGAAACCACCGCTGGGCCCGGTGTCCTTGCTCATTGCTATAGCACCTGCATCACACAATGCTTCGTCAGTCCCGTTTACTCCTCGCCCCGGGTAATACGACACCACTGTCGCCAACACTCGCTGTGCGATCCTCTCTGGCTGGATCAAGCTTGTGTGGAGTTGTTGCAAGTCCAACATTGGGTAGTTCCCTGCATGTAATTCTAGTTTTCCGTGAAGCAAGCTTTCCACCTTCTGCCGTGTCGCCGCAGAAGCTGCGTGCGCTGTTGGAGTCGATCCGACTGAGAGAACAAACTCCACGTTCTCATATCCCGAAGCACGTTTGTCTGCTATGATCTCGCGCGTTACTTCTGCAGCTCTGTTGGCCGACTTGACCTCGCGAGAAAGGACAGAAGTCGCTTGGTCTAACGACGTTGAGCCGTATGAGCTTGAACCGTGACAGTAGAACCCGTATAAAGACAAATAGGAAGATGCGGTTATCTTCTCTACGAGTGGTTTGAAAACGGGGGAATCCACTACGACACCCGCCCGCCTAACACTCGTCAGTGACTGCTCCCTTTAAGCGTTCCGTGTCCTATGCTCTTACTCACTTCTCTCCACAGTCTACCTTCACAAAAGCTGACCACGGCCTAGGTTTTGCCCTCTTACTCTCGAATTCCTCCAGCGCCGATATCTGATCGGGATGGTCCACGAGAATACGTACAACGGCCCCATTTCCATTGATCGCTTCTCGAATCTCTGACAATTCGTCGATTTTATTGGGGCCGACTGGTAGCCCGTACAAAATCTGGACACAGTATCAGGATACTGGAGTAGCGATGAAAAACATCACTTCAACATACATCTTTAACAGTCCCCTCAGAGACAAGCCCGGATTTAACGACTTGCCATGCTTCCATTAAAGTCGAAACGACGACTGCGTCTGTGTGCCCGACTGACGACACGAGCTGCAACCTCGCGCCCTCAGGTGTCTGAAGTTCATGTTAATTATCATTCTGGATTGGCTATGCGACCCGTTTGCTTGCACCTTATGGGTTTTCAGATGTGCTCGAAAGTTTGCGCCCCATTCTTTTGCAGTCTCATGCATGAGCGCACAATTCTGAGCGAACAAGGCTCGGTCGACGACGAAGGCCGGCGTTCGTAACTCGGTAAGCTGCTTGTCTTTGAATTCCTTCAAAAGAACATCTTTAGATGGCGATCCCGCAATGAAAACAGGCGAACGCAAGTCCGGCATGATATCGTCAATGCACAAGGATGCAGTCACACACATTAGACTGATCGCTTGAGATAGATAAACAATTCTGCAGTCACGAGGGACCTCCTTTGCCTCGGACCGGCCCAAGCAAAGTATGGTTGCCCTTTACGGTAATTATATATTTAGCTCAAGCCTTACTCACTTCTGCCATCACTTCATCCTCTTCCACCTTCTATCAGCACTGTTCAGAGATAACTACAATGATGAATCCTATCAACCCTTTGAAGCCTGACATGATAGCAAGACTGGACCCAGAGTTTGTTGCGTACTACACCGAGCATCTATCCAATGTCCCTCCTTTGCACACCCTTCCATGGAACCCAGATGTGCGAAAGAAACCTCCAGTAGCCGGGGCATCGGAGCCCCTGAAGGTTGGGCTAGTCAAGGACATCTCACTTTCGAAGTGTAAAGTACGAGTCTTCTGGCCCAAGGACCCATCCGAAGCTCCCGAAGGAGGTTGGCCTGTGTTGCTCTACTTTCATGGCGGTGAGTGCATACCGCAGTGCCAGAACATTTTATCGAAACTCTCACACACGTATTTTGGAAATGGTTATAAAGGTGGCTGGACGCTTGGCAGTATCGATACAGAGAACCATCTAGCATCCAGGCTTTGCTTAAGTGCGTAATATCACTTTAACCTCACATATCGACATAGTTCAGCTCGTGTTAAATTCTTCTGTTAGATGCAGACTGTATCGTTGTCTCTGTTGACTACCGATTAGCCCCTGAGAATCCATATCCGGCCGCCGTAGATGATGCTGTAGAGGCCATGCTCTGGATTGTCAAGAATGGAGGAACGGATCTCAAGGCAGATTCGTCTCGTTTTGCGGTTGGCGGGTCCTCGAGGCAAGTATACTATAACGTGCTTCTTACGAGGTCATCGCTAACTATCTTAATTAGTGGAGCAAACCTTGCTGCTGTACTCACGCACAAAGCTGTTGCATGCAATCCTCCCATTTCTCTGACCTTTCAGCTTTTGATAGTACCAGTCATGGACAATACCGCTGACGTCGAAGGACATGCCTACCCATCATGGCACGAAAATCGGAACACTCCTGCATTGGATCACGGTAGAATGCTCTGGTTCCGCAACTATTATCTACCGAACGAAGAAGATCGAAAGAAGTGGGATGCTTCACCCATTTTCGCTCCGGACGAATCATTTGCGAAGGTGCCAGATGCATGGATTGCGGTCGCCGAACTCGACATTCTCCGTGACGAGGGTACTGCTTATGCCAAAAAGATGAAAGATGCGGGACGCGAAGTAGAGGTGAAGGTCTATGAGCGAGCTCCTCATCCAATAATGGCTATGGACGGTAAGCTTCCTCGCCAATCCTAGAGGAAGGGTATTGACTTTATATGGGAAACATGGACGCTGTTGGAATCATAGGGTGAGTGCCATATTTCTATAAAAAAAAAGGACAGACTTAGATACTGATGCCTTTAAAGTGTTCTACAAGTAGGTAGACAGCTTATAGCTGATGCAGAAGTTTCACTTGTCCGGGCATTCTACAAGAAATAATTGATAAACTTCAACTTCAACTTTATCTTAAATGAACACCCAAAGTACATGTAGACCATTGACTTAGCAGAGCTATACTGTGTAGTAAGCTTACTCTGGATATACTTTCAGTGACGCTGTGACCGAAGCCCGAGGTGTCATTACATAATTGCCAGCCAGGAAATCATACGCTTGTCTGCACACTGAGCGTTTCCCGGTGGAATCAACTCTAGGGGAGTGGGCATCTCTTAAGGGACGATGGTCGCACACCTTGCCCGAATCTTTTATCTTCCCCATAATACCTGCAACTCTTTGGCTCATCTCGAATTCCTTTGCAAGATAAGCAAGCACTCATAGACTGCGAAAAATCCATGTCCGAAACTACACTGAATCAAGTCGAGCATGAGCTCATCTCAACTTCTCTCGAAGTTGAGACTTTGGACACCAACTTGTTTCGTTCGAGGTCACTACGGATGCCACCAAGAGGCAGAGGGGTCTTCGGAGGGCAGGTCATTTCGCAGGCCGTAGTTTCGGCAACCAACTGTGTTGATCCTGCGTACGGGTTACATGTCAGTTGTCCTACGTTCTTGAGTCTAAAAGCTGTCGCTCATGCTACTGAACATATGCACAGTCTCTTCATGTGAGCATAACATCTTAAATACACACAACACCTCTTGCTCAGGTCCGAAACAGTGCTACTTCCTTCTCAGCGCTTCTCCCGAACATCCTATCCTCTACTACGTTGACCGCCTACGAGACGGTCGTTCTTATGCGACGCGATTCGTCAGGGCTGTGCAAAGGGGGAAGATAATATTCATCTTAATGTGCTCCTTCCATAAGCCGGAGCCGGAACACCCCATCGCACAATGGCAGATGCCAGCGGATGCACCCATGCCCGAAGAGCTGGAGCTTGACATCGATTTCTATCGTCGCCGGCTGCTCTCGGAGAACCCAAGCGAAGCGGAGAAGAGCGTATTCGAACTTGTTATTCGAGTGAGTAGGCCTTATGTTTATGCTTTCGTTGAATCCACACTGACCCATACTACAGGACCGTGAACGAAGCCCTGTGTCTGTCACTGTGCAGATTGAGCGTAATAGGCCAGACGGATCTGTGGTCGCTATGCATTGGATGAAAGCACGAGGAATACCGAAATATGGGCCCGCTTTCCAGAAATGTATCCTCGGATACATGTCTGATATGAACTTGTTCGTCTTAACATGTCGTGAGGTCCACTCATTCACTAACTTTGCTTAATCAGTATTCCCGTTGCTGCAAGGACTGCCGGAATGAGAAGATACAATAAAAAAGGCCCTTCATCTGTAGGCATGACTGTAAGCCCCATCTTAAGTCTCTTGCCGAACTGGTGTGCTCAACGTAATCGTGCTACATATGAATAGTCATCCCTTGATCACGCTATCTATTTCTATAAGTGGGTTCCAAAGATGCAATGCCATGTCATGAGAACTACGTCTAACCAAGAATTTCAGTGATACATTCGACTGTTCCGACTGGATCCTATATGTTGTTCAATCACCTCGCACTGGTTCCGGGCGTGGAGTAGTTCAGGGACAGGTATAGCCTGTATATTCAGTCCTCAAGAGTGGATACTGATCTACGCTTTAGATGTACACCCGTGACGGAACGCTCGTGGCCGTAACAACGCAGGAAGGAGTGATCAGAGCCAACATTGATCGATCCGTTGAGCCTCAAAGCAAGGTTCATAGTAAACTATAAGACAACGCTTCAAGATCTTGCAAGTGGTTTATTATATAGACTAGATATCGGGTATGGTGTTGGTACATGACGTATACCCTCTTAAAGCTACATTATAGTTAGTCATTAGATTAAATATTTCGAACAAACCTCCTGTTCTCTTGTCCACGTCGTTGCGAAATGGATGCGTGATTGCCCAGCCTATAGAGTGCGCATCGATTACAATGACGATTCATAGCCAATCTCGGCATCAAATCGAACATACCATTTACATGCATATGTCTTGAATATGGTTAAAAAAACCAGTCGCCTTTTCGTGAAGACCTGTTGAAAATCTAAAATAACACAACGGTGATAGGACAAGAAACAGTTTTATGGTTTACCACATTTAATGCTAAATGACATCGGGAGTAATATAGAGAATCTGCGAAGAGTTAGTTTGCTAGAAATCACCGTCTCTATCGCACCTGAAAAAGAAAGCAAATAGGAGTGAATATGTAACAGCGCACAATCATAGATATTTCACCCATAATCGCGTATGAAAAAGAAAGGAAAAGAAACGGAGTAAATCTGTCACGTTCTCTTCAAGCATTCTCAGCACTTGTGCCAAGATTCGATCAAAACCCTAGGAAAAAAGCTCGTAAAATCGGCGTCATGGTCGTCACAGCAAAGAGGCAAGTATGAGCCATCACCGGTGCGCTTGCATAATCGCGTCGGAAATAAACATGGCAGTGATCTGCTTTCCGCCGAACCAGCGACCATTTAGCCCTTCAATAGCCTTCCTAGCTGAATCAACACTGTCAAACTGAACGTAAATTTCGCCCTATTGATTATGTGTCAATATTTACATCGCCTTTCAGTGGTTGGTTGCGGACACACCTCTGAGTCCTTCTCAACCTTGATGTGGATAACAGAACCATATTTGCTCTGGCACTCGCCTTTTACATCTTCTGCGAGATCCGTATCCCAATCAGGTTCGGACTCCCTATAACAACAAATCACTGGAGTAAGCACACGCAATATGAGATTGTGATAAGCACATACTCTTCTGGATTGAACATGTTACGCAATAGGACAGACTTCGACGTCATAGTCTGAGCAATTGTCGGCTTGTTACTGTACAGAGTTATGAGTGAGAGATTAATCACGACAGTGGGAGGTATGGAAGCGCACACAGTCGGTGTTAGCGTAGGTGTAGGCTCAATTCTGGCAAGTTTCTGCATTAGCGCTTGTCTAGATGCTGCGTTCAAATTACCGCCTGAAAGAACGTTAATAATCATGGGACGTGCGGTTTGTAATAATACGAACCGCCATTCTCCTCCAGAGAATCTTGCGACATATACTTGATCTGTCCCTTTTCATGGACAGTGTTTACGCGGAGCTTAACAAATTTGTAAGTCGTAGTTTTTTTTTCCTTTTTGAGCGGGAGACTTACAGTTCGCCCAGCGAGCTCAAATCCTTCCATTTGTTCTAACGCCATCTTTGCATCTTCAGCACGCTTATAGCTATAACAAAGGTAATCAGAATTAGACTAGAAAATAACGAATTGAAGGCGTACTGAATGAATGCGTAACCCTTGCTACGTCCCGTAGTAGGGTCCTTATGAAGGTCGACAAAATCTAGTTCTCCGAACGGCTCGAAAACCTGCTTGATATCTGATTCCGTAAGATTGAAATGCAAAGAACCAACGTATAGACTGGCAAAAAAGTGAACTCGTCAGTAATAGTTTAGGGAAAAGTCGAAATCTAATCACGTTGCGCCACGGCTACTTGCACCAGGGGGCAAGTTAATGCTCCTATATCAGTCGATAGAGTGATCAGTTTATATACAGGATCAGATCAAATATCACATACCCGTCGCCAGCATGAGTTTTGTTCCGTTCAGCTTCAGTGTGCTGTATCATAATAGGCAAACCCATGACAATTGTACCTGTCAAGGCAATGGCCTGATCGACAAGTTCGACGGAGCGGAATTCCACATAAGCGATTCTTTATAATAGTGAGCAGCTTCGAAAATCAATAAATTATGGTAGGATTCACCCTTTCGAACGCCTCGAAAGTCTGTCAGTGACAATGCGAGAGTCTAAGACAGCGCCTTCGCCAAGTTTATCTTCAAAGAAATAGCCCAGATCACGGGCTGTCATTCGCGCGGCAAGCTGAGAGACAAACACAGATCGAGCCTCCGAATCATCTTCCCGTGGTTCGTCGTTATAAGGATCTGTAGCGTCATATGTCGGAGACTGGCGCCTAAAATGATGTAAGCTGACAAAAAACAAGTCGATCATGTTCGAAACTCTCACTGTATAACAGGAGATGGGATACGTCGGTGTGAGCCGTTGGAACGAGTATCATCATCTATAGGCGTTGCTGACGGACGGCGATCTATTCCGCGTTCTCGCTTATCAATTTCTTTTCTTAATGGCCTAATTCCATCATCGAATTCATCGCGCGCATCACGCCCACTTCGAATAGAACGACGGTCGGAGTCCTTCGAACGGGCCCTACGTGGGGGAGGTAGATCAGCCACAGATGGGGCGATGTCAATATCACCTTCACGCTTTCTCTTGCTCCGTTCATCGTATTCACGGTGTTCTGAAGCATCGTCACCGTCTCCACCGCGCTTACGACGGCGCTCTCTGCGATCCCTATCGTCACGTTCAATATCTCTGTCCCGGACGGACCTATCACGATCCCTCTCGCGGTGCCGGTGCTCTTCTTCGCGGTCTCGTTTACGATCTCTTTCTGAGCCCCTCTCTCTATCGGCCTTGTCTTTGTCTCTGCCAGAGCCTTCGCGGTCACGGTCGCGGTGAGAGCGGTCGCGAGATCGGCTACGTCGTTCCCTTCTCGAGTCACGGTCGCGATCACGATGGCTCCTCTCTCTGTCAGAACGACGCTTTTCACCATCTGGCTTGTCATATTTTGAGCTGCGCCTCTCCTGAGACCTAGAACGGGACCTATGAGAGCGGCGAGTTCTGTGAGTTTCGACAGAATTATTGCGCGAGCTATTATACCGTTAGTCTCGGAGGTTGTATTAAGGAACATTCACTTACGATCTTGGACCTGGACTTCTGTCAACATCCATCTTTCCATTGGGAGAGGACATCTTGGTTGACTTTATTCTGATTGAGAGACAGGAGTGTATAGAATGTAAGGGGCGCCAGTTGTGATGGGTGCAGTGTTTTTCTTAAGCGCGGGAAAATGTATGTCAGCAGAAACTTGAACCTTAAAATCACTGCCGGTGACGGAAAAGTTTGCTGCTTTGTCCATCCATCTTCCCGGATATCTGACCTCAAAAGCTCGACGCTCAAATGTCTGTAACAAGTTGGAATACTTGACTCATGTACGCAACATTCGAGGCAACTATGCAGAAGACAATCTAGTACGAACTCTCTTCTCTGCTTGCCCCAGTTCCGATGCCTCACTTTTCTTGTACAATTCATTGAGAGGATTCTCATCACCCTCCTTCTCGAGCGCCCCTTCGATCTTGCTGAACTCCTGGCAGAACTTGCCGTTGAGAACCTTCGTACAAGTTGTTCACATTAGCCATCTGTCATTTATATAACGTATAAAGGAATCACTTACCTGGTTGTGAAGAATGTCTTCGAAATGCTTGCGAATCGTGCTTCCATCAAGCGAGAGGGCGCCACTGAGTTGTCCATACTGCGATACCGTCGAGTGGTGTTTTAACTACGGGAATCTGTGAGCAATTCACTTTAAACTATAATTAAAGAATACTCATACCTGCTGAATGAAGCCTTCTTCGGCAGCCCGCTCGAATATTTCAGCGGGTTCTTTAGACATCCACCTATTACATTCTACGTCAGTCGCCGATTATTGAAGAGTGATCATCAGGTGCACGCACATCTCGTAGCACAGTGCTTCATCCGAGCAACCTGCCTCTTTCAGAACACTGAATGCCTGTCTGGGAGTATAAATTTCAGTGTCGGCATTCTGAGCCGCAAAAATTACTCTCACTGGAAAAGGACAATAATATTTGGCCACAACGCCTGCTCAGCGAAAAGATCCATTGCCGTCTCTTCTCTTACTGAGGATTCTATGGCGCCTGCCTTCGTCGCACCGATCGCGCGACTAAGTGCGAGTGCAATCTCGTGAGCCTTGCCGGCGCCATCCTGTTCAACGGAGACAAAGCACGGAAAGCCTTTTCCCTTCTCATATAGCGACCTCACTGAAGATCCAATCATTCTGCAGATGTCTGTAAGCTAGTGCTCTCTTCGCTTTGCGGGCACTCACCTTGGCGCGACCATTACAACATTGCTTTTCGCTGGGAGGTCAAGAAGTTTATAGAAAACGTTGTATCCACTTGCAACCACGACTGTGCATCCTTCCTTAAGGTTGGGCGCAAATTTTTCATTGAATACGCGGGGCTGCACTTGGTCTGGAATCAAAAGGAAAAGCACTGCAAAGGCTTCAGCATCCCTGTTTTCGCGCTCATCGAGTCTGGGCTTCATACCATCTGCAACTTTCGCCGCTTCTGTGAAATCTTGTGTGACAGTGAAGTCCTTTGACCTTGCGTCATCGGCATAGCTGTCAGGGCGGTTCGCTACCAAAATCTTGTCATTAGGAATGCCAGAATCACGCAAATTTTGTGCTTGGGCGGCTCCTTGGTTGCCGAATCTTCAAGTATACACATTATTAGCGCTTGCACCTCGGGGACCGGCCGGTAAGCTTACCCAAGGAAAACTATAGTCTTTCCATCGAGGAGAGACAAGTCAGCATCCGCATCATAGTAACTATTAAAGCTAAAAGTGAGTCTTCCATTGCACACTTATAGAACTACATGCTGACATTCTGGCTGCAGGCATGGCGTTGATAAAGGGCAAGAGTTACCTAGCTCTCCCTACATCATGTCGCGCATGATCAGTTTAAATATCTACAGAAGCAAGCTTGCGGAAGCCACTGTACGTTCCGCTCCGGACAATGGAAGTCGAGACTGAAAACGAATACACGCATGACCGTCCAAACGTAGCCGGCGGTCCGTTTTCGATTCAGATACTGAAGATTCGAACGAAACTCAACATAATCTACGTGCAGGCCTATGCGCGCCAAGGCCACAGCTCCATCGTTGTGAACATCACCCTTAACTTAGGCAACGCAATTTGTTTGTGCGTCAAAGTACGGGCCGCTGTCACGTTCTCAAATGCCGGTCCGGACAGCCCCGCAACTCACTCTCTCTGTCGATGGAAGTTTCTTGCCATGGGTCTATTCGTGTGGATCACTGAACAATAATATGATGATGGGCAGTCGCCTGATATCTGTGTTCCAATCCTTGCTCTGTCGATGAGTCTCCTCACTGGTAAAATAGTATGCGTAACGGGCGCATCGCGGGGGATTGGGCGTGCAACTGCTGTTGAAGCTGCCAAACAAGGAGCTACTGGTCTGGTGGTTCACTACTACGGAGACGAAGTAACGACTTCAGAGGCGGAAGGGTTGAGAAAGGAAATAATCTCAGAATATCGTGACTGCAAAGTGGTACTTGTACCAGGAGATATTGCCGAGAGGGAAACATCTTCGAAGGTGAATGCTGAATATGACCATCTCCTCAACAGGACTGACTGGAATGTAGATTACCGAAGAAGGCGTGAAAGCCTTTGGTAGAATAGGTATCCTCTACCTATTCCAGTTATGTGTGCCCTGCTGATTATACGAAGACGTTCTTGTCAGCAATGCGGGAATCTGCCCTTTCTCAGAGTTCCTCGCCATGCCGATCGAAACTTGGGAACGGACAAGGCAGGTCAACCTTGATGGCTCTTTCTACATTGTTCAAGGTAATTCATCAGCTCAAATGGCATCGAACTTTCTAATTTGCTTGAGAAGCCGTTGCAAATCAAATGAGGGACCAATCACCTCAAGGAGGTGCTATTATCGCAGTTTCATCGATCTCCGCACTTGTTGGAGGTGGAATGCAATGGTACGTCCTTTATTCATGTCTCGGCCTCTTGGAATGCAATTCACGTTGACGGATAGTCACTATACTCCGACGAAGGCAGCCTTGTTGTCCCTCATGCAGAGCTGTGCGGTAGCTCTCGGTAAGTACAACATTCGGTGTAATGCTGTACTTCCGGGCACTATCGCAACGGATATAAACAAAGAAGACCTGTCAGACGAAACAAAGCGGGAATATACGGTGAAGCGTACTGTTTTAGGTCGCCTTGGAGGTAAGCCTTCACAATATACCATTTCATTATTCAAGCAAGTAATTCTGATGGGTAGTTCCGGAGGATGTGGCGGGTCCCATCGTGTTTCTTGCGAGCGACCTGGCGCGGTACGTCACAGGCGCCTCCCTCCTGGTCGACGGTGGACTCTTCGTCAACCTTCAGTGATAACGCGATTCGCAATCTGTAAAAACTCATTCATGTTTCCCAGACATTGATAGGACAATGCCTCATACGTTTATCCGTCAATCTGCGTAACTCTTTGTGCTTTCAAGCCTCTGGTGCTACGGGTACATGTCGTACTATGCCTCCCATACATCGGCCAAGCGCTCCCCATTCACGACTGCCGGATCCGCATCTACTAGTACGCTAACCCATCTCGTCCAACCTGGACCAGGATTACGCCAGGCATGCATGCTTCCTCTCATCACAACCGTGTCACCCGGCTTGTCGATGAGCGTCTCATTCCCATCGTCCATGACAAGAATTAATTTCCCAGAAACTGGAAGTCAAGAAAACATGCTTTTAACATTTTCCCTCAAAGGTCGCTTCACAATTTACTCACTCAACGTGTTGTAGTCCACAGAGCTTGTCCGATGCTGTCAGAGCACACGGTAAACGCTATCACGCGATATGGTACTTGGGCAAACTTAGGCGCTTACCATGGGCGAAGATTCACCTGGGGCCAGATCTGTGAATCTAAGATTGGTTCCGTTCCTCATTATGAGACCCTGACCAGCGATATGACGTTCAGCACCGTCCGTGCTGCAGGATAGATGTCAATCAAGCCATTGGGAGTACGACACCAGCTTGACGAACTCAATATTATTGTCTTTGGACGGCACAGACTCAGTCGTCCAGAGTGCTCCTGACCGAAGACCTTGGCCTCCCGGTATATCACTGCAGTCCTAATATTGATATTCTCAGCGAGTCATCCAGAAGTGCTGATAACCTGCCATCACACCAACCTCGCCCGGGATAAGTGTATTACTCTTGACTGTGCCCTTTCCATGCGCGTTATGTCCGGTTACGACCCGGCGGATAGGCGGTGGTGGCTCAGACTGTGCGAGCGCTGGGAAGATGTAAGAAATTAGTCTCTGAAGCATTGAGGAGAGGGGGTCGACCATGTGAGACGGTTGTAATGCATTCTCTTGTCCATTTGTATGCTGGCAGTGATCTGAAGATGTAGATGCGGTCAATCAAAGATGGCGAAGCTGAGTCCCACATAATCGCCGAACATCGGTATGGCAGGTTCCAGGAAACTGTCTGCGTCAACAGAATTTGAAGCGGAAGTAGACGGCCCGGACTGAGTAGAATCAACACCAGCAATGATTGGTGCATATGTGGAAGGCAATGAGGTTGCGTGCCTTACTGTACCCAAGCGTGTCAGCTAAACAGCGTGTTTGGAGTGCGAAAGCACATAATAACGACTAATAAAGACCATTCGGAGGTCCGTGTGGGCAAGCACTGGATGGAGCTAGAGAATCATATGCACTTTGGCGTCTATAGGCGAGATGATATGATGAAGCATGTTAGCTACAGTAAAGAAATAATGGAAGCACATCCACGAACACAACAAGAAAGCAAAAACAATACACTACAAAACATTACACCAACCTCGAAGTCCTGATGGATAACAATGACGATGTCCGCGATTCAATGGACCGGTCCTGTTTGGACGGGAATACGCGTACTAAGGAAGCCTTTTTCTTCAACGAAACTTGTTGTACGCGTTGGCGCCGCTGGGTCCGATGGAGGGACATAAAACTCGTCTACAATGGGGATTTGCAAAAGGTTCATCTTGGGTGTAATAACAATCATGTTGTTCGTCCGGATCTCCATCCAGTCGGCTATGCAATGAGGTGAACACGATGAGCACATGGAAGTCCGCAAAACAAAACAATGAACTAACCTTTCTCAAATGTCAGAGGTTCACTCGCGACCTGTATTCAAGGGGGGATCATCGTTCGTATATATCGGAATCTCCATGAGTTAGAGACGCACCATGATGATGTTTTCACGTTTATCTGCTTTCGACATTTTATAGTGCCCGCCTTTAGCATATTCGTAGAAAGCAGTGCCCGAAGAGAACCACTAAGAAGCATACGTTAGCCTCACCACCGGCACGGACATGGGTTACTATCATTTACCAAAGATGCAGCCTCATCCACTTTAGACGAGATATATCGTGTTGCTACCACGGTTTCTCCGTCGGTTAGACAGAAGTTCATGAGGCTGGGCTGTGCACAGAAACCCGTGTTATTTCGCGTGGAACAAAGAACCAAGCGATGCTGACCTCTGTAATACCAGCCTCGCGGGCGTATTCATTCAGGGAAGCTATAGTGTCTAGCATGGCTTGCTTTAACACTAGTGGTGAGAATGACCTTGCGTTGGCATCCGGTAGCTGCCAGGATAAGCATCAGTTTCTCCGACTCCGAATAGAAGAAAAGAGATACTTTTGATAAAAATAGTGCGAAGGCCCATTCAGAGTCTAACCAATAAATTAGGCAGGTTAGTGAGGGAAGTGGTCGTCGCAGCATCGAATAACATGCAATACCTGTGTTTCCCTGGGGAACGTTGAAGATTTCGTCGGGTAATGATGATTGAAGTCTCCGTTTTATCTTTGCAAAATCGGCGATTCCACCATTGTGCATGAACTTAAGGATGATAGAAAGTTAGATGCAACGCAACTTGAACCCGACCAATGCCATCTTTTAACTGACCATGAGTTTGCCATGAACGAATGGATGGCAATTGTCCAAAGAAAGAGAACCAGCAGTCGTTGCTCGGACATGAGCACTAGTAAATTCTTCAACTCCAGCCGTGACCGTCGACATGTATGAAACCTACTCACAACACCAGTGGCGACTTAATCTTCTCCGCTAATCGAACAAGATTGATATTGTTCCAAGCCTAACATCAACTGTCAGATCGATACTAATGAGCGGTACACTAAACACTTACTGGTGTTACAGAAGTAAATATGCACGGTTGGCTGCCTAACTCTTCATCGTACACGGTGTCATACCAGCCTATTGATCTGTGAGGCCGCCCGTTCATTTCAGGGAAAATCCTGAGCTCACCTACTCCAAACCCATCACCGTTAATCGGATTTCTCCTATCAACTCTCAGTCGCGAGTCGAAAGCCTGGTTGATGATGGAGTGCGCTGGTTTAGTGAGAAGCTGTAGTGGAACATTTGAGTGTTGATTAGAGACCAAAAGCAGTGAAATTGAGACACGAATATCCGCACATGGCAGAGCTGGACGGGCGAGGTGCCCTTGTACATCACGAAGCGACACATTCTTCAACGATCACGAAACAAAGAGCAGCGAAGAGAAAAGGTAAATAACATCCAGGATTAAATAATTCTCGGCCGCCTGCCAGTAATGACTCGACCATATAGCACGCCATGAACACGTACTCTCAACTCGCGCAAGTGGCGCGCCCAGTGACGTGCGTATTGCTTGCTAGCATTCTTTCAAGTCGCACAAGGGAAAAACGGGTGGTACATTATTTTCTTTCATTTAGCATATTCGACGAGCAGTACGCAAAACAATCACTACTGGCAGCATATCTGACATCTAAAGAGCACATCCCAACTCAAATCCAAATGTACACAAACTTTCCCTCTTCGTGTCCCACAGAACTTTACAAAAACTCCCTCGGACGGGTCGCAGGATCACCGCCGGTGAAATCATAAACAAGGCCTGCCACCCTGAATGCGAGTTCTGGATAGCCATTAGCATCGAGTCAAAGGCGAGAAATCATGCGACGCACCATCAGCCTGAGGCCTCAATATAGCTTCTGCATATACTCGGACTACATCTTCCGTGCCGCTCGGTCTCACGAAGGACCGGCCACCGTCATACTTCCGCACAAGTTCGTCTATCCTCTGTTGCAGACCTGCCGGGCTCACAAGGCGGCGTTCTGCGTCTGTGGTCTTGAAGATACTGCGATCCCGGACTACAACTTTCACGAGCCGATTCGGCAGATCAGAATACAGTGAATCCCATTCTACACCAGAGAAAGACTTATGCGCGAGGACAACCTCAACCAGGAGCATATCAGATAGGGCATCCCCAACAGTCTGATTTATCAACTCGGTCAAGTTGATAAGGTGATTTAGAGCGGTTTGTTGTGCAGGTGTGCTGGGTTTGTGCTCTTCAAACGTGGTGAGCGCCGTCGATGAAAATAAAACAGTTCCATGACCATTTGCTTCGAAATAAACTCCAACCGAATAGTGCTCAGCTGCATGATGCAAATGCTTGACACCTGTCTGAACGCATCTTACTGGAAGACGCTAATAAAATCTAAGCAGTTGTTTTCGAATTTACTAAAAGGAAACTAACCTCAGATAGGTATTTCGTAGATGCACCATTCGCATAGGCGGTCTGAACGACACCGACTTCCACTTTGTCTTCCAAGCCCGCCAACTTAACCTGTTCGACAATGAAAGCCGCCACCAAAGAGGCAATTTTGTCCCCGTCTAGCATATGGAACTGCTTGCGCTCGTCCAAGTAGAAGTAAATCAATCTATCGGCATCTCCATCAAGACTGCAGGCGCGCTCCCCCGCTTTGAGTACTCCTTGCAGGGAGGGCGGCATGCGTTGTGACGTTTTAACGTAGTCTGCGCCACAGGCATTATTCAATGCCCCCGCACTCGTGATAGCAGTATTCACTGGCTTCAAAACTAGCACATCTCCTAGATATTGCGAAAGTAAATCAGCCGTTGGGGCGCCAACACCGTTTGCGCAATCCACAATGAGGGGACCAGAAGTGCTCTTTCCGGCCTGAAGACTGTTTAGACGAAATCAAGTTTAGAATGGAAGACACATACCACAAGCTTCTTGAATGCACCGCTGAGCTTCTTCATATAGCCTTCCTCTGTGTCCTCGCCATATTCTTCCTTGGTCCCTTTGCTGTTAATGCATCGGACAAAGTAATGAAGGATAGGAGTAGTCTTGACTCCTTCGTTCCTTGCTTCGGCATTTAGTGCTTTCAGACCATCTTCAAGAGCTGCAACAAGCATAGGGCCAGTAGGGCGAGTATCACGCGCATATACTACCCTTGCAGGTTTCTGCATATCGATCTTGGTGAGTCTGATCAGCGACTCAACTTCTGAAAGGAAAGCCTCAGTGGTCGGTGCATTGGCCAGCGTAGTTGCATGTCCCTCCCATGCTGCCTCAAGCATCTCGCCTCGGGGATCCACTAGTTTTACACCATTGTCCTGAAGGCCGTTTAGTTGCATATAGTGGCACTGAAGGCATAACGCATACCTGTTCGGGATTGTGTGATGCTGTTATCATGACACCGATCGTTTTCCCGTCCAGCTTCTTGCTTCGCAGGGCTGCAAGAACCCCAACTCGAAATAGAACAGACTCGAGCGTAATTCCTCTGCTTGATGGTAAGCACAAAAAACAGCATAAAAACAACATTTGCTATGCATATATGCTCACAGAGTTCTGAAGCCCGCAGTACCATACTGATAGGTGATGTTAGAAGGTTTCGGATGCAGCTCTGCATATTGCTTGATCGCATTGTAGTATGACATCCTGCACAGCTCTCTGGGCCTTTGTCGAAGTGACGTGTCGTTGAAGGGTGTTCAAGAGTGCAACCTACTAAATAGTACAAGATGGTTTGTCGAGGGGTGCTTCAAGAAAGCGAAGTGTTTATATGCAGTCAGGACGGTGTATGAGCGGTGATGGTATCAGAAACGAAGCGTTGTGAGGCCGCAGGCCGTGCTTGGCTGTGAGGGTTGCAGGCGTAACGGGGAGCGCGTTCTCGTAGTCGCCGCCCACCGCGATGCTATGCTCGTCTACTTCAGGCAGGAGCCTGAGATCACATGATATCACTCTCCCCTCTCGCTGCACGGTGACAAGCACTCACTCCATAACCTCTACCTTCAAGGACCGAATCCATGGCACCACCGAAATCTCAAGGACAGCTGCTCTTAGACAAGGCGGATAAGAAAGCAAACTCGTCGTCGGGCTGGTTCTCGTCTTCGTCGACGAAATGGGAGGAGGCTGGTGATCTGTACCAGCAGGCGGCTAATGCGTTCAAGCTCGAGACTAGGTTCGTCGAAGCTGGTGATGCCTTTGCGAAGGAGGCGGAATGTAGAGAGAATGGTGGTGAGAACAACGAAGCGGCCAATGCTTTTTGGAACGCCGCCAAGGCATACAAGACAGCCAATCGCCCTGATTGTAAGCATATGCTCTTGCGTGGTCCGTTCATCAGATGAAGCGCTAATATGGGAACTTCCTAGACGCTGTGGATGCCCTCGGGCATACCGTGACTCTCCTAACAAAGGCCGGTCGCTTCAGACAAGCCGCAGATCGCGAGAAGGATATTGCGCAGATACACCTTCAACGAGGTGACCTCCACAATGCGTGTCAGAGCTACGAGAGGGCCGGCGAGTGGTATTCACAAGAAGACGCCAATGCGTGGGTGCGAACCAGTTGTCTTTGTTTCTTAATCTGAATCATCTTTCACAGAATGGCAAACGGCTGCTTCAAAGATGCCGCGGACCTGCTTGCTCAAATCGACGAATTCGGTCGTGCGATAGCTCGCTATGAGCAGGTCGCAGACCATTCACTACAGTCTAACCTGACGAAATACAGCGTGAAGGAGTACTGGCTAAGGTCTGGCCTCTGTGCCCTCGCTAACTCGGTATGTCCGTGTTACGTGTCCATGGCAAGCTATGACTCAAAGGCTCTGTAGGATTCTATCACCGCAAAGAGGAACATGGAGAGATATATCTCCCTAGACCCTTCTTTCGCTACAACGAGGGAGGCAAAGCTTCTCAATGCGCTTGTAGAAGCGGTGGAAGGCGCAGATGTGCAAGCGTTTGCCACGGCATGCCGAGACTACGACCAGATCATGAAGCTTGATAATTGGAAGACAGGCATTCTTCTGAAGATCAAGAAGACGATTGACGAAGAACCTGCTCTCACTTAGATAATAGTGCATACTCTTGTATGCGTTTGTTCATATTGTTTGTTGTTAACCATAAATTGTATATCTACAGTTACATATCATACCCCACTAACCTCGTCTTCCGCTGGCAGTGCCTGTATGCGATGACAAGACCCATTACGGAAGCTTTTGCCACGCGAGCCTGAGGCAGTATCATGGACTTCTGCACCTGATTTAGTCTCCACGTACTGCTTCAACCACTTCACCTTTCTGCGCATAAAAATTCATAGGCAGCGCTGAGTATTGCAGCGCAATGAGCTTGCTCGAAGGGGCAGGTCTCCTTGTCCTCCACTTTCTCTATGTGCTTTGGGAAGCACTTGTCGTTCTTTTCTCTCAATTGAAAGCATCACAACCGCAGCCGCTCGAAGTGGCACGCAATAAACTACCATCACACCTGGCCCTAGTCATTGCAGATACGGGGGATACTATTCGAGAAGAAGATGGAGTGGTGGAAAGCATTTGTGAAGCTGTCCGATGTTGCAGTATAGCTGGCATCGAGAACTTGAGCGTTTATGACAGGACAGGTGCGTCTCACAAGCTTCTCATTCATCTTCAATCGCTAACAATTTGCTCATCTTACCAAAAGGTGCTTCCGTGAAATGTGCAGATCGTGTCAGAGCAAAACTAATGGACACATTTTGGCCAATGTCAATTGAAGCTGACTCTTCGTCAGAAAGCGACCTCGAATATCCTCTTACGCCTCCTGCATCTGACTCGTCCGGATCCAGACCTTTGTCTCCGCAAGAGTACTTTAAAGACGAGCCTATATTGGTTAATATGCACCTTCGAAAACACAACTCCGATTTGCGTCGTAAATCAAGGGAAAACAGACCCCTGGTCAAGCGACGTCACTCCACAGGTCTGTGGTCTGTTATGATAGATATCGTGCGTCCGCAATGCTGACTTAGCGGCGACAGGAAAGTCGGTAGACATTTACGAGTCAGGAAAAAAAGGCTCTGAGGTCAAACTTTTGATATTGGCGTATGATGCTTCGAAACCAGCACTAGCTTCCGTTGCACGGACATTTACCCGTCATCGCGTCAGTCTCGGCAAGTCTTGGGAGGAGCAAGTGGAAAATCCAGCCACTCTTATCGAGGCGATAGATGATAATCTACGAGGTTAGCTATCTGTTATATGATTTAGAGAATATTCTTTAGCTGCTTTCCCTTAGAACTCACCCGGTTATCGCCACCTGATCTTATGATCGTTCACCATCTAAAACCGGGTAGTCTATCACAGCCAGCTTTGGAATTGGACGGTTTCCCTCCTTGGAGTATGAGGGTCACCGAAATTCAGTAAGCAAGTTACTATGCAGTTCAATGTGTCAACTAACATTTATGTTTATCATCTTAGTCGTGAATATAGCACGCCATTACACTGGTCTCGCTCACGCGAAGTTTCTGCGTCTAATGGCATTTTAAAATTAAGTGAAGAGACTTTCCGTCGTGCGCTGGATGGATTTGCTTCCGCAGAGTTACGAATGGGGAAATAGACACCATGGACTTTTGTAAATTTAGAGTATTTGCACATACACGACTACAGTGTTGTAATTCTGTTTTCCGGTGAATATATGGTTTTCTCTGGGAGGGATAATTCATAATCCTAAAGTAACTTTACGCATGAAGCTCGAGAAAGGTTCCGTGCAGTTGGCGCGGGACCCTATATTTGAACCACCATGATCGACCTTCCGGTAATAGGGGCTTGAGTCACAGTGCGTCAGGCCTTCGCTCTCACTTCGCACTTGCATGTACGGACAGGAATGGCCGTCAAAGACCTCATAGAACTATACGATGTGCCTTCAGAACATACCACAGACACGGAATCATTGACGACTCACGCATCTGCCTCTCGGGGTTGGAAAGGCAAGGCAGTGGACAAGAATCTAGCGCTGCCCCTAGCAGGACCATCTCGTTCCTCTTCAGTCACATTAAACGGAGAATATACGAAATCTGTCTCGACTTCGTATGAAGGGAATGTGACTCCGGAAACTGTGCACCTTTTGGGTAAAGAGGGCTTGAAGGCGACGGAAGACGACTTGGATACTAGGGGACTAAGTAGACGTCGAACAACCCAGACCGTTGGCAAAGCCCGAAGCTATATAACGATTCCTCATACACCTGTCCCAGCGACATCCGTATTCGCATTTGATGCCGCTCCCTTGTACCTCCCGGACCTTGACGACTACATTTCTCGCTTGAAGTCCCCCAGCTTTACATCCTACCCGACGGGAGTTCGGGTTGGCAAGACTGTCATCGGTCAAGGGATGTTCCCGCCCATGGATCGTCTGGCAGCGACGAAGAAGAGCTTAGTAGACTTGGAGCTCAATTCTGCGGTTGCACCTTCGTGGAGGAATCGAAATAGCATTTTCGGTGGTCTCGTAAACCTCGCACTAGGATTAACGGTGTGTGACATCTTCTCATTTTGATTCGTTAGATACTGACAATGATCAAGGGCTCAAGCGTTGTAGCGACATTTTATAGTCTGCATGGCATACTTGATACCGTGCAGATTTTTGCCTTACTCTTAAGCACAATAGGTAACGACGTGCACCCTCCCTTTGTATCATTATTTGACTCTCAAGTTCCTTTTAGTACCACATTCAAGCATGAGTGTAATATCCAGTGAATGGAAGAAATTATTCCTTGGCACAATGTAAGCTCTTTCCTTGACGTTGATGAACGAGACCAACCCTTAGAGCATCCTAGCCCGAATGTCATAGCTTTCAATTTCGGCAGCACATTTCTGCAATCCATCGTTTTTATGGGCATAATCATGACTTTAACGACTATATTACTATACCTATTCTGGTCAGCGACGAACAAATGCGAACCGCCAGACATTGACGAAGGTCTACCTATCAATTCTTCGAGGAAGAGCGAGTGGAGCCTCATTGTTGTCAGTTTTTTTTTGTCCGTGCTGTATCTTCCTCTCAGCACAATAGCAACCCATGCGCTCGTATGGGCGGACGATTTCTGGGTAGTACCTAACCCTTATGTCAATGCGACAACAGATCCTCCCCAACTCTCTCCGCTAGGGCCTGCAAATGAATTTCATGACCCTTTGGATTTTTGTTACACAACAACCATGCGGAGAAACGAGGTGAATTATGCACCAATAATCGTCCTTGTATCTGCAGTCACGTTTGGTCTAGTAAGCAGATAGTGAACTTCAACATGCTGCTGGTGCTAATAATCTGTTAGGTGACAGTATGGTTCCCGATACGCCTTCGTAATGTCATAAACCAATCTGTACCGAAGGTCGATCGATATACGGAGCTGGGGAAACTTCGAACAGATAGCGATATGAATCGCGAATACCAGCGTCTTCTAGACAGGGATCGGCATCCACTTACCTTTCTATACTCAGGCAAGTATGATAGATTCCCCACTTTAAGTATCTGGAACCTTAATTGGCTACCTTACTAGACTTCCGTCTTGGATGGGGAGCATATAAATCATTCTATCTACTCGCTAAGCTTAGTGCACTTTTAATCATTGCGGTCATTAGTCCGGACAATTGCTTTTTCCGTACTCTCTCCCGCGCGGGAGTCTCTATCGCAAGACAGGCTGTGCTGGTCACAGCGATGCTCGCATTTTTCTTACTTCAGTGCTTGTTGTCCCCGTTTGTTGACCCAGTGAATAATGCAAGCGAGTGGATGTCAAGGCTGAATTATTTACTCACGTCCCTGGTTGGGCTCGGGGTAGCAGCAAACATGCCAGGCCAGGACATATTGAATGGCCCAATCTTATATATGTACGTCTCTAGACTATACGTCAGATAGCACTGTCTAACGTCTCGCAGAATTTATATCGTAACATATGGATTCAGCGCTTGTACGCTTTCATCGTTTTCATTCAGGTGGTCACTGATACCAGCACTTCCACCTTAGATTTCACCGTAATCAACTTCAGTTGGATGCGCCGAGTTGTGAAACGTCAGTATGATCCGTTTCCTAGGGGGTCTCCTTATGAAATACTGACAAGGAGGTTTTGACAGGGCTCACTGGCCGAGTGGATTTCAGTGAGTGTCATTTCTGAATGCTCGACGTTCTCTAATCAGAGTATACTACAGGTATCGATATCTTTTCTCCTAAGTGAGGTCGTATATCCTTTGAAAATTGTGGTCAAGTTCTCAGTGACCCTCTAGAATTGATTTGACCACTTCCTCGCCGCATGTGCGAAGGAGAATTTGGCAGGAGGTTATAACCACATTATTCTTAACAGCCCCAGATTGTAAAATTCCAGTAGACCAGCCGATGGTCTACGCGGACGCGCGGGACTCTGAATATGCTCCTTTTCTACTCAACTTCAAAGGTAGCCCTGGGGAAAGACACGTTGAAAATCTGAAGGTAAGCCCTACTCTAAAGTAGTGAGGTCTGGCGTCGGGAATTAACACTCTGATCTAGATTCTGCGCGAAATCGGTCAGAGGGCGTATTCCAAGGCGCTCGTTAAAGTATCTAAAGATGCTTGGAGACATTTCCATATGCTTCAAGAAGAGATAGAAGGGGAATTTGTTGGCCCCGATTGCTATTGGAACGATCCTGACAATGTGAAGACGAGCCAATGTATTTCCCATTTCGGGACGGCGTGGTGGATACCTTTTCCCCCGACGCTTGTAAGTGTCGTCCTAGAATTCCATCCGGATGATGTGACTTACTTTGTAAAAGGTTATCCGCTTTGATGATGGTCCTTTGACTGCCTTAGTTAGCGAGCAACAACTGCGAGATTATGTTACGCAGAATTGTCAAAAGGAGATTCGAAAGAAACGCCAGATCCGCATGGCGCTGAGAGCTCTGGAAGGCCAAATTATTCGCTGGCCTTATGAGTATAGACAGGTGTGTGATTTGAGGTATATACGAAGAGCGGGCTCTCACTATCGTCATAGCCCGTTGGACAACATATAGGATGTTGTGGAAGACGATATGAGGCTCGCACGATTCGGACATTTCAATCATGTGTATTGAAAATTATCCGGCGAGGACGCATGCAGTGGGGAGACTTCAACTTCGGAAGCGGATTCACCCTACAGTTCGTTTACGCGAAGGATGTCAAATTGGACAGAGATGTTATTGGCTTAAGCGACGACTGGTCACTTTCTCCCTCATTGGCGCGCTTCTTATCCCTAAATCAAGATCTTATCCTAAAACGACTTCACTTGATCGAACATGCTATCCTAAGCTATCGAAAATATCACCGAAGACAATGCCATGCCAAGACCGAAGTCCTTCGGTATTCTTTTCTTATGACGATATATAACGAACCGCAACGACACGAGGATGTTACTAAACGATTTGAGGCAGAAGAGACAGACCTGAGGGTCCGTTCTTTGCCAATCGCAAATGAACCTGCGTTTGTATCTGCATACGAACGCTTCGAGGCTGCCACATGCACTGAAGTGAACGCATGGTGGTACATACTTTGGGTGAGCTTTCTCAGAATAATTAGTGTCTTTTCCTGAGTTCCATGTACTTCCTGTAGGATGACATCTGGAGACGAAATAACGATACTATCAAGGGACTTTCTCTTCATGCCCAAGACTTCGACCCCCATTATCCGACATCTATTGCATATAGACCCCTCCCTCGACCAGCTTTAGAGTCTTTCCTTACACAGAGAGGGCTCTATTCGAGCAAGTCAAAGCCGATGGATTTCTTCCATGCGGGCTTTCTTAATAAACTCTATTTTCGCCTAAACAACATTGTCTTCAAGGACCCAAAACACGTAGCTCTCTTGCATGCTCATATCTACTGTCTTTCCGCTTCTGACCTTCGATATTCCAGGCAATCGTGTTCCATCTAGGAGAGGGTTCCTCCGAATTTGCTCTATCCGATATCGATATCCAATTTCACAACAAATCATCATCACTTGGCACAGGCGGTGGTACCGACCATGACGATTCTTCCATCCGCGCGCGTCCCATTTATGACTGGGAAGGGATAATGGAGGACCCCTTGTTGACGAGCAAAAACAAACTTAACAGACAAGGCTGGAGGGCTAAATTAGGTGTTTGGCTCGGTATTACACCTCTATGGCGGACAGGAGTTGTGAGTCCTGGATTAGCATTGGATGTGAAGTTAGTAGAAGGAAAATTTATTCTACTGGCGACTTCATGATGTCTCTTGATATACGAAATATCTGATGGTTGACTATAATTGGAATATTTAAATACTATGTTATCTATTTATAGTAACATCTAGTTTTTTTCAATTCAAGGTATATTTATAACTTCAAGTTGAATTAAACCGCGCACTGAAGGCACCGACAAAATCTTCCTTCACGACCATGAAAAGGGGAAAGGCACCTGAACGCTCGCGAAAGTCAGGTCTAACATTTTCTCCTATCTCTGAACCACGACAATCTATGAAATATGCATCGCCCTCATCGTCAAGTTCCAGCAATGAGGATATTGACGAACGACTTAGGACATTAGTTGGTTCTGAGTCTGAGCGAGAGATGAGTTCCAATGACGAGGACGAAGAGGGCGAAGAGAACGACGTTGACGCACCCCGCATAGCTCAATGGGAACCTGAGGACGACGACACGGTGCCTTCGGACCTCCGTAATGTTTCAGACAAAGGAGAAGGATCATCACGGAAAGCACTTGTGAGTATCCATTAACACTTTTGCCAATGTGACATTTCCTCATACGCGATAGATAAACCTCAGAAAGGGTCTAACCTCCATGCCATTCCAAACTCTCTTGAAAGCCCGTAGAGTTGTAGAGCAAGTCCGAAATGACAGTGATTCGGGGTCCTCAGACTCGAGCGGTGAGGACGACAGAGAAGAACGGGAGCCATCAGCAGAAAGACACGAAGACAGAGAGAAATGGATGTCAGGACCTTCAAAGAAGGTAGAGAAACGGTCAAACAAGCATGCGTGAGTACATGCCTTGCGGCGAAACGGGTAAGTAATAAAGACTAATATGATTAATCTCAGACCTCTCGAAATGAGCTCGAAACGGCCTGTTAGCCGTAGACGACAAGTAGTGGAGGTTAAGAAAGTGGTTCGTGAGGCTTTCGTTTAATGCAATAATATTCTGACATTTATCGTCTGCAGAATTACCGTGATCCGAGATTCTCACCTTTATCAGGAGAACTACAGCCAGCAGTTTATGAGAAACGCTACGGGTTTCTCGCAGACCTGCATAAGTCTGAACTTTCCGCTTTGAAGGAAAATCTGAAGAGGGCAAACAAGATGCTTCGTTCTTCACCTCGTGATCAGCGCGAGGAACGAGAGGAAGAAGTGCAGAGGCTGGAACGGGCAGTGAAGAGAGCAGAAAGTTCTGTCAATCGAGATCGAAGGGAGCATGTCGAGCGTGAGGCATTATCCAAGCTTGCTCAGGAAGAACGGGAAAAGAGAAAGGCCGGGAAAGGTGAATGGTACTTGAAGGACTGTAAGTGTTAATATCTCGTTTCTCATCACACTTTGAAACTGACTTCGTTGCGTTCGTAGCGGAGAAGAAGGAGCTATTGATCCGGGCTCGTCACGATGCACTTGCCCAACAGGGCGGTAGGCTGGCTGTGAAGAAAGCTATTGAGAAGAAACAGAAGAAAATTAGTCAAAAAGAGAAAAAGCGTCGGCCTACGTTTTTGTCTCGTTCTGATAGAAATGAGCCAACAGGGCTAAAAAGGAGATCAATGGATGGCTCTCACCATGAGAACAAACGACGCAAAATGTCCATCGATGTATCCTGAGCTATGCTGTTACATAGCCTGTTGTACTGTAGTATTAGTTTTATCGAATAAATTAGGTAATTGTATATTATTTCAAGAAGAGACGGGAGGTCCAAACACGGACGGACCTCCGCAAGGTCAATATCAATCTTCCTTTCACTCTCCAACGTTCCATGGCACAACCATACTGCTCTTCTGCAGGAGAAAATCCTGCAGACCCCTCTCGCCTTTCTCTTCTTCCAAGATCAACCTAAACAGATGTCGTCCCCTGCAGCAGGAAATGAACTTGGCTTCAGTGGCAACCCTCAAATCATCAGCACCAATGAAACTGAGCCGCCTCAGAATCAGTTGAACATGGAGGATCAGCAGATGCCGCTCGAGGAGCTTCGTGGTGTGGCTAATGACTCCCGCTCACGCCAAAGCCATGTTCGGCACCATACATGTGATCTCGACGACGATGAAGGCTCTGACATTTACAGAGGCGAACATCCGCCGATTGTTCAACAATCCAATGATATTCGTTCTATCTCATCTAGATCCTCGTCGAGTTCTTCGAGCTCCAACTTTGGGGCGCTCGGAAATCTGGCATCGGTCGTGGAAGCAGCGATAAGCCGTTGGGCGAGGCTTCATACAGCCTCTTCGTCGTCGAGTTCATCCTCTGATTCATCCTCATCCTCTTCCGCTTCTGCGACTCGCCACACACATGTTACACGCAATCGCAAAGGTCGTCGCTACTCCAGCACGGCATCTCTTCATAACGCTCAACATGAAAGGGCCTTTCTCGCTCGCAAGAAAGCTCGTGAAGAATTCCGAATAGTTCCCCGAGAGTTTACCCTTTTGCTTCCTTCCGATCTTGCTGTGGTTCATCACAAGGCGTCGAAGCGACCACAAACAGCACCCGTGCAGGATCAATCACAGCAAAGAATTATAACTACAGACTCTCTTCCTGAGATACTCCGTCGCTTGGACATGGCTTTAAAAAAGTCAGCGAAGTGGAAGAGAAGAGAAGACCGTCTTTTACGTGGAATTGCTTCTCCTATGACAGGCTTGGATCAGCAGCCTCTAGTATTACCTGGTGTCAATTGGAAGAGAAAAGTTCAATCTGAATATTTGAATGACGATCGACTGCGGTCTACCCGAAATGCTACTCATGGGCTTTCAAGCGAGTCGCTGCCTGTAGCGACAGGTCAAGGATGGTGGCTGGACGTGGCTAGTCCGACGGGGGATGACATGCGCTCTATTGGCCAAGTTAGTAACTTTCTTTCATCCCGCTACCTGTATTAACCATTGAAACTACAGGTGTTGCATTTGCACCCACTTACGCTGGAAGACATATTACATCAAGAAGCTCGGGAGAAATTGGAGATCTTCCCTAGACTGGGGTATTACTTTATAGTATTTCGAGCGTTAGAAAGCGAACGGTCTCGGGAACGATTTCGACGTTTCAAGAACAAGGACAGTGAAGGCATGACTGACGTACCTAGAGGCCCTGCCGATGAAGGTATTATTGGGGCAGTAAATGTGTACTTAATTGTGTTTAGAGAGGGTATCTGCTCCGTACGTCCTACCCTCGATGTGGAGTTTAGCGATGCTGAATCTTTCAAATCAGTTTCATTTCGAGGATATCTCTGAACACACAGAGAAATTGCGGAATAAGGTACTACACCTGGAGAACACCGTTCGGACATCACCGGGTAAGACAATTGTCTCCAAAATCTGTCATATGTCTATAATAGCTTGTCTTTCTAGATTGGATTGCACACGGCTTACTTGACTCTATTGTGGATTCCTTTTTCCCTGTTCTCGTCGGTATCGAAAAGGAAGTCAAGAGCATCGACGCTCTTGTTCTGGAGGGTCCATCGTCTGCGGATATCCGTGACGAGAAGGCGTCAGCGGAAAGCCCTACTACTCTAACCGGTGATTTTAAGTTCGACGAAAAGTGTGACGCTATACTACTTCCTGATGCTTTGAAAGTTAAGGAAGATAGCATAACAGAGAAAGTCAAAGGAAAGACAACCTATCCTTTGACTATTGTCGTACTTGATCCCCACGTCCCTTTCGTTCGTCGCCTGAGGAGTTTCATTAGACGGCTACGCCCTAGGATTTCCGGACAGAAAGATACAGAAAGGCCCGAGAATCGCTCTTCCGTTTCTCCAACGCAGAAGACTCTCTTGAAAATGGCTGCAACGCGTAGAATAGTGACGTCTCTTGGAAGACTTCTGAGTACTAAAGGAGATGTTGTGTCACAGATTCGCAAACGGTTGCTATCTCAACATACTCAGGCCGGGAAATCCGACTTGCCGCTGAGTGCCTCTGAGGGGGCGGAACTAGCTATATACATGGGTGATGTTCAAGGTGAACTTGAAAGTCTTGATATTTCAACCGGATACTCATGGAATTCGCCTTAGATCATATCGACACTTTGATGCAATCGTTGGCCCATTACGAGCGCATGCTTAGCCATTCGCATCCAGCGTATCTTTCTCAACTTCGTGTTTCTCAGGCACTAGCGAAAGGCGGGACGGACAAAGCGATTCTCATTTTGACTGTGATATCGATAACTGTGCTCTGTATACAGTTTCCTCTCGGTGCGTAGGATTTACATATATATTTTTCTATTTTATTTTGAGATTCTGTAACAGGTCTTTTTTCTATGAACATCCACAAGATCCCAACTAATTTGCGACCAGATGGTTCCCCTGGTGGGCCCTTCAACGTCTTTTTTATCATACTGGGTTTGTCTGTGGTGATTGGAGTTGGCGTCCTATGTCTGTTCCGTTACTGGCGCTTGCGGGCGAAGAGGAAATTCTCCCGTCGAATATAATCTGACAGCAGAATACCGATCATAATATAATGTATGTATATCAGATAATGAAATTTCGCTATTGGTACATCATGTTATTATTATTACTTAGTTTAGAGATCATGGCTTGTACAACGTGATTTACAAGCGACATTCATGTTTGCGGGTATGAATTTCTGCAGAACTAAGGGATGGATACTCATACATAAACAGGTTCTTCCCTCTCCATAGCTTTGCGTTTGGTCTTTTGGTCCTTCACTGTTTTAAATACATCAGATACCCAATTTATCAGCGACGAAAACACAGTGAACTTACAGATGCCTTTATAATGAGCCACCTTTGCTTCCAAGACCGATTCGGCGCTTTTCATTTGCTCCATCGCCTTATAGACGTCTAGATCTGCGCCTTCCGTGTTCATGGTTTTCTTCATCCTCGCCTCCTTCAATTTATCTCCTAAATCCCCGGTCAGCAGGATACCAACATGTGTTTAGTAGATCTGTGCTTACTGGCTCTGTTGACGGCTTCCTCAGCTTCACGCGCTTCCTCGAGCGCAACTCTGTCTTCCGTGATCTCCAATCGGACACTCTTTCCAGATCGCTGACTGCATGCACTATTAGATCGCTTGAGGATTCCACGTGAAGGGGGACGAGACGGGGCACGAGAGCTGGCACGACTCCGCACACTACCAGCAACAGAACCAGCTTCAGACGTATAGCCAGACGCATATCCATCCCGATCCTTATGGATACGCCCATAGGATGCGGTGCCATTGTTCTGGCGTCCTCGCCCGTCCTCGCTATCAGAATCATCAGAACTGAAGTCGGTATCCACATCTGTCGGACGATATGACGTGTTCTCTTCGGAAGAACTTAGGAATGGGACAAGTTGCCTGCGATGGGGTTTCTCCCTGGCCCTCATCGAAACCGCATCCATGATCAAAGAAGCATCAGGGATAACAGGACCACCGTCTGACTCGCCGGATGTGTAGATGCTGCTTCGGGTGCTCACGGGCTTGATCGGACCATTGGTCTTCCAGATGTTGACTGGGGTTTCGTACTGCAGAGGTTCGTTACGCTGAGCAGGAGATTGCACGCCATGACCATTTTTGTTAGTGCGCGCGGTGTGACCTGTACCAGCCATAGAACCATCGTCAGCTTGAGCAGGCTTCTCGTTCCTAACGGCTGATTCACCTTGGCGAGTATTCTGTTCATAAAGGGTCGGCATAGCACTACCCGTACCATGGCTCCCTGGCTTGTTCGGATTCTTACGATCACGGTCAGATGAGCTCCTGCGCTCGGTGGAGGGCGCGTAAAGTTCCCTGGGAATGACAGGGGGGCCGCTTGAACTGTCAGCGGAGGAGCCTCTGGTCCGCAAATGTGGTGACTGTGTGTTCGGAGATGATGAGGGAGGAATCGGTGATGCTCGTCTTTGTTGAAGTGGTTTGAGATTTGAGCCTCCTTGCGGAATCTGGGGAGATGAAGATGGAACTGATAAGCGATCTGACAGCGGACTTCTCTGCTTTGGCGAGCCCGTGTAGGAGACGGAGCTCACAGTGGATGCCCGTCCAAGAGGCGACAGTTGAGCCTGAGCAGCGGCCATAGGGGAGAAGCCTTGAGTGGTAGCATCGCCGTTCTGTCGAGGGCGTGATCCATTCCGCGATGGTTCCAGGTAAGTTCCGCCCTGCAAAGGCTGTTGCCCATGTATTCGAGCACCGTCAGCAACTAATGCTTCTGTCGTTCGGTACATGTAGCCTTTGCGCCGTGGAACACTACGATCCGTGTCGCCGCTGTCCAGCGTAGCTCTCCTCCTGTGATCTTGATCAGCCGTTGGAGGAGACATACCGTTGCCGTGCATGGACCCATGTATCGGGTGACCGATAGTGAATGATTTCCGTATCGGTGAGCGTGCCGTGTTTGTGCTGCCATGTAGTTGTGAGGTTGTAGCGCCTGGTGGACTTATCCTAGTGCCAGATGAAGCAGACGTTCGTCGGGGTAAGGAAGGCCGCCCATTGTGGTCTCCAAGAGGTATCTGTGAGTCAGGATAGGCAGCATCAAAGCGACTCTTGAGTCGTGAGGGATCTACTGCACTGGTTGGAGAATGGCTCACTCGATCTGTCGGATCGGAGCGTGTCTGCCCCGGGATAAGAGAGGGATCGTATTGAGGAGAATGCATAGGAGAGGACGTCGGCGGGTACATAGGACTTGAAGGTACGCTTCCATGTCCGTTGCCAGGAGAGCGAGCGTCGAGGGTATAGTTAGGATCAAAGTAAGGGTTGTGATTAGTGCCTTGTACATCGTTGTTAGTATAATATTGCGGACGACCATTTGACTTGTTGTTCGGCATTAATTTGCCAGTTGGTGAGAGGCTAGCATGGCCAAACTTCAGCGATTGTTTTATGTTCGAGGCGATGTTCTGTAGATTAAGTCGAGGGGATCGGACGGACTCCTGGCCGACGGGAGATACTCCATCTTCAGGCAGGGGTTCTTGAGCCACTCGCCGACCGGAAACTTGAGCGGCAGCAAGTTCTCGCTCCCTCCGGAAAGTGCTTCCGTCACTGTTCTCGACGTAGAAATCAGCTCGCTTTCTCTGGGAATGGCCTAACAGTAGAGTGATCAGATGGCAGAAGCGAAGGTAGGGTGGAGATACATTACCCTCACGAGTAGACTCCAAAGGAGCGTCGCGGATTACCCGCCTCTGCTCGTACCATTGCTCCAATCGCTTCAAGCTGAAGTGTGACGGCACAGTGAAGGACAAGGTCTTTCTGTCGCCCAGTTGAAGATTTGGCTCCGATTTTAACTGCTTGTAGACCAACTTCGTGCATTTCTTGACCAACGCATCCTTCAGATATCGAATGTACTGAAGCTCCTTGTCCGAGTCCGGGGTGTTTCGCTTCAGTTCATGATCCTCCGCCTTCAAGAGCTTCGTGTACAGAACAGAGATGCGAGGCGGAATCAGCACCTAGAGAAGAGAGTCCACCGGTTAGATGACTTTCTCGACCTAATGAACACATATAGAAGGTTTGACCTTGAGCTCGTCGAGAGTGTTCCCGCACTGGAGATATCGCCAGCCAGAGCTTGCCGTTCTCTTCGATCGCTCTGGGGGATCGAGGAGGCCTCTCACAGACGAGGCCATCAGGTTATCCGACTGCTTTGCACTGGAGTTGGGTAGGTGCATCTAGGAAGGAGCATGAGAGTTGTATAAGTGCCCGATGTCAGGCCTTGATTATATATAACCAGGTCTGGGGCTCAACGGGGATAGTATAGAAGATGCCCCGCGAATAGTTGGGCGGCGACAGCAAGGCAGGACACAGCTCAGTTGCCGTGATCACTTATCTGACGCTCGAAGTCAGTTATGCACGTGTCCCTTTGCCTCGAGGCATACCTTTCCACCACCCACGGCTATGGCCAACTCTCGACGCTCCAGAACGGTACTTAATAAATGCATACTGAACACTAAAGTATTTCAATCACCACTTGCTTGGCAGAAACCTCAAAGGTACCTCTGCACATATAAAAAGTCGAAGAAATTTTCTTGAGGGCGTCTAACAGACAACAGCGACTAGTTGTTTGAACAGCCTGTCGATATGTTTACCTCCCACGTCGCGCAAACTACTTGGAACAGCAACAGGGCAGTGAATGTGTGATGATGACATTCCGTACGCCACGGAACATAATACAGGATACAACCCCTACTTTCTTCTGGTCTTATGACCATCGCCGGAGACGATCATAACTAGCAGTAACCGATCAGCACTTCAGCGCGGAGGCGGCACTTGCAAGAGAGGCGACTATAGGTCCCAGCGACTTAAGCTATAGTGATTCATGGCAAGATATTCAGCGTCAACGTCAGTGATGACGGACATTCGCGTTCCTTGAGCTCCTGTACGAAGTTCTCATGATTCAAAGAAGTCGAAGTATGAGCTGTCGCAGTCACCTGCATGTCCGCAGCTTCATATCGATAGCGTGATGGAGTCCATTTCGCACCTAAAGGAGAACACTGACCAGAAAGAATCCATGTAACAGGCCACATCAAGCGCGTAGCAGTCCTCGGGTTGACATCGAAGTTTCAAAAAGTGTTGCCTAAGCATTAAACCTAGGTTCGCGTAGTCATACTTCAAGAGTATACCGTCCCTAATCGAGTTGAAATGAGGAAACTTGTCGGCTTCAATACTGCAATCATTGCACGAGCAGGTTTCCGAATCTGTACAATCACCTGCAGAAAGGCTGGGAGGCGATGTGTAGATATAGACACTTTGATTCGCAAAGCGTTCAGGGGTTATTAGCTGCCTCTTTCGCAGCCCAGTGCATGAGAGTGTCGTTCATTCACTTGCCCATGAGGAGAAAAGTAAAAGATTGGTGAGACATGAGATGGTGGTTGGTTAAGTAGAAACAAGAGTAGGCAACTGCATGTGAATTTCTCTGCCCCGCGTCGGTTATGATATAATTCTCACGGTGTCTCAGGCTGTCAGGGTCAGTGACCGCTGCCTTGTTGACCGTTGCACGTCCCCGCCATAAGCATTTGTCTCCTCTTGCCACTCTCTGCGCAGGCCGTGCTTTATGTCTTCGCCGTTGCTGCAGTACGAAGCCTTCTTGCTCGGAAATGGGAGCACAATATCTACGATAGAGTCATCTTTGCGGTCTCTGACTTGGTTCTTACCGGGGCGCTTTAAAGATGCGGAGTTAGCTTCAGAAGGATGCGAGTGTGTTCAATCTTTCTTGTATCTAATCATGCTGAATCTCAAGTAGTGTCGGCGTTCTTGAATCTTATGAGCCTGTATCATGACACACTGTTGTCTCGGATTGCACGAGCGGATCCTAAGTTCAAGCCATTGATTCCGCCTACCCCGCATTCCCGTTATACCAGAAGTTGGGCCGAGAAAAATACCCTGTACAAATGGGCCGCACGCACTTTGGAGGTCATTCGATTCACTGAGCTGTTGATTGAGATGGGAATGAAGAGGAAGTTGTCTAGCAAAAGCCGTTGGAAAGGGATTGTTTTACTGGAAACGATCAAGTATGTGAATGACTGTATCTCTAACTTGCTGATTCTTACAGTCTCAATACAATAGAGCTATCCTGCGGCTATTACTCCTGAAGATCACGCGACGACCTTTGGTTACTCCCCCTCTCCCAGAACGCGACTTTGATCCTTCAAATATCCCAGTTTCGTCTGCAACGTCTTCACCCACACTAGCTCCTTCATCTCAAGGCAGTTCACCTCCGTTGACTCCGGACCACCTGAAAAACAACCACATTTCTCTCGACTACTCTCTGTATTCAAACCCCTCCGTGTTGAATTCAGAGGCACCTGTGGAGGAATTCTTGCTACCAAAAGCTCTTTCGACTTCTTCAGTTAAGACCTCAACGGCGCTCTTACAGGAGCTGGGATCCCCATTGGAGTGGATGGCAGAAATCCTCTTCGTTCTGCGTCCCTTGATTTATGGCAAGCACTTCTCAATCGTGTAATAGATCCGCGACGTTTGTTGACTATTGTACTTCAGTCGGCACAATCAGTGCAAATCCAAAATCAACAAACCCATTGGTTGTATCGCTATCACTCGAGCTACTCTCACGTTATATTCGCCGTGCTCCGCCCCCTTCGGCGACCCTTGAGCGCAATGAGTATGCTCGACGGGACCGGGACATCTTGTGGTATCTCTTGCGAGGTTCTGTCTGGCAGTCATACACGAGGTATGGGCGTATCAATGGCGTTGACTTGCTGTCTGAAACCTTACATTGTTTGAACTATCCTAGGCCAAAGCTCGAGTCATTCGCTGATAGAACTACGCACACCCCCATTCTCGGTTTGATGAGCGCGTTCGTTAAAGATTGGATCCCGTTGATTGACGAATACTATTATTGTAAGGCGTCTATTCGATGTCCGTGTTTCGTCCCTCATCTAACTCTATTCCTCAGATACGGCCACATGAACATTTCACATTCTTTTTATATTCTTCCTCTCGTATCACCCTTTCACTCTTCTTTTCCTCTATTCCTTTATACTATCTTAAGTTCTTGTGGAAGCTTCATCTAGATAGTCTGGTCAGATGTATGGCTTGTTTTATCCCTTCAGAAGCAGGATATCAATGAGACTGATTAATACTGGCCTGAAACATATTTGACTCGATTAATTGGTGCGCAAAGCAGTAGCTTAGATGGCAAAATGGTTCGGGACACCATTGCATGAGTGGTCGTGGCATCAACACGTGTGCACTACTAGACGCGTCTGCTGTGTCCGTTCATAGAATAACCTCCATCATTAGGCCACTCAATCCGCCTTAGGTTCATGAGTCTATAACCGGCGCGTGTCGTCAACTAAGTCCTGACACTCATCGGGACATTGTAATCCATTTGAGAGTTGTCGAGAACGTGCACGATGGCTGTCGGTCCGTGGGTTATCTGGAGCACAGTGTCGAGTACGGCGAAGTCAGTATACTTTTATCTTTGAAAGGGAAGCTCGAGCTAATCATGGCGGTACTGATATTCAGGCTGTCTACTGTCTTGCAAATCTTGCTTTTCTTACCGTTGACGCTTGCGACACTCTCAACTCAGGCCTTTCTCCTACTGTCCCTCCTACTCTTCATCCACTCTATCATACATGGCACCCTACTGCTGCTTTGGGGCTCTCCTGCCCTCTCAATCCTCCAAGTGCCGATGCATCCCTTCCTGCTCCTTCTATGCTTCAATATATTCTCGCAAAGCGTACCTCCAATACTCTTGACTGCGGCAACGTGGTGGGGCAAGATCTTGAGCTGGAGCAGCCCGTGGTTCATTGTCCTGGAAGGCCTCAGCAGCTTACTCGTCTCTCAAAGACTGGGTCAAGTCGGAAGGCAGCTTGCGGGTGAAGGCGAAGGCTACCAATTCACCCTCCTGGTCGCATCTGCGGTCGCCTATGTCGCTTCCGCCTGGTGGATTGGAGCTGTGAGCTCTACTTCTTTCATGCGATCAACTTTCATTTTGCTAACGGTGTCAGCAGGCCTACCCTTCCGCAGCTAGCTCCCCTCTATCTTCGACTCTCCTCGGAGCAGCATTGACCGCGTTTGTTTTCCTCACTCTCATCGGATTCAGCATGCGACGCACGAACGTCATTGAGTCATCTGCGTTGTCTCTGGTTCTGGCGTATAATATATGGCTTTGTGGTTTCGACATTTCCTCGATCTCGGATCCTGCATCTGCCTAGTGAGCGAGATGCGATCTCTCTATGGCCTAATCATTGACACTGGCAAATTTACTAGCGCTCCCTTGTTGTCCAACATTTTGCCTCATATACAGAAAATGATCAACTTTATAACAAACACTCTGCCGAAGCCTGTTTTGTTTGCGCTGGCGTACCGATTGACAGTGCTTCATCTCGCCTCCTTTATCTTACCAACAATCGGGGCTGATAGCTGGGAGATGGAATATGGTGTGGATGATGGATGGAATGCGCGACCGGTTCGTCCCATTTATGAATTTGTGCTTTGGCGAATGAACCGCTTATAGTATGTTTAGACGACCAAACTCGCCCACCTTCTCCTCACATATCGTCAATCCATCTTAGTTACTGTCTATTCCAATCTTCTGCGTATGTTCCATCCCCCACATTCCGCATTTAAGAGCCAAACTAACGCACTTTGCAGTTCTAGACCAATCATCTCAGGTTTGGTGGCGTTGGATGAACGTTTTCCTCACTCTAGTCATTTGGTCTGTTGAGCTTGTAGTGACTGGGGAGGACGATTCCGATCCAATTGGCAAAGAGTGGAAGGTTGAATAAGTGCTCACACTAGTAGTTGATCCAGGCAAAACATTTCCCTAAATTTCTTCCAAGCCATTTATTTGCCCATTCACGACATATATGACAGAACCTACATAACTAGCAATTTGTAGAACATCCAATACCTACTTACAACACTGATACCAGGCGATCCAGTTGAACAATTGATATCGTTAAAGATTGGCCTGCCCAAGTACAGTCTGGAGCACATGGAGCGCAACCTGTGGCTGGTCAGTCTCGATCATGTGTCCGGCGTTGTCCACCTCGATGTACGTGAGGTTCCTAAAGTTGTCAACGCGTCATTTAGTCGACAGTCTCAGTGGTCAGCGAACCAATCGACGCACCTCTCAGAATGCCAGATTCCCTTCTCAGCCCCACCTACGACAAGCGGAGTCGTGATAGGTTGTTGGAAGCCCTATCATAAAGCCAAGCGATGTCAGCTCTTGCTGAATGCGAAGACAGCTGTGCGTCATACCTGAAGCCCTCCCCAGGTCAGATTTTGAATCGTGAGACGGTCGCCCACGTTGAAGAGAATGGCATCAACGAGACCGTGCCAAAGCGTCATGCCGCGCGGCAGGTTACTGAGTAGATGGGGGAAGAGCGTCTCGGAATACTCGGAGTTGTCCTAATGGACAAATATATGTTAGCTAAGTGGATGATGAAAGGATGATGGTAAACCGTGACGTACCCCACCAACAAATACATTCTAATAATTTGTGTGGAAGAGTAAATAAACTCTTTCAGTATAGGTTACTACGCGAAGGGCATGCACAATGACGTACGTTGTCCGAGCACTGAGACCAGGTACCGCTGTTTGGGACGTGAAGAGCTTCCTGCACATCCGAGCGCTAAAGGGATGCCAGTGAAAGTCAAGGATAGATAAACCACGCAGAGTCATATCTACACACCGAGTAGTATCCCGGCATAGGGTCGTCGGGTGTCGGGCATTTGTCTGTGATCCTGTCTGTATCATATATGAGTTATTGTTCATTCATTCAAATAAACTTTCACGGAGACGTACAGATATCGAAGCATTTGTTGTTTTCCGAAGCTAACAGTCCAACAATCAATTAAGAGTCAAAAAGAAGACATCGTAAAGCACGTACCCCAGTTATAAAACTTATCGAAGAGATCGCACGCACGAGACACATCGTCTGTACCGTTAGGAAGATTGATTTTACCCTTAGGCGGGTAAGTCAATTGGTCCAATAATGTCTGAAATCTAGACGCCCAGTATGTCAAGAAAGAACCATGAGAACTAAGCAGAAGATGAAGCATACCCGCATGACTCGGATGAAGCCTGGAGCGACTTTATCTGAGAGTCCGAGAACCCAAGAACAGACTGGAACTTGGCGGAGAAGTTAGCCACTGGTGCTTGCTCGCCGACAATGCTGATCAGCGACAGATCGAACGTCAGTCTTGTAATGGTATGAACGAATGAAAGTATGCTCATACAAGCTGCTATAGACACCGTCGTTGATCAGAAGGCCCTGAAGGTCCAAGGGTAAAGCGGCCTTCTCCGAGCTGCTAGCGTCGACGATGCGCGTTGCGATGTACGGGATGTAGAAGCCTGCGTAACTCTCCCCAGTGATGAAAAGTTTCTTTGACACGAGCTCGGGGAAAGTGGCGTAGAAGTTCTCTCTGTAACATGAAAGATATTCAGTCAGGAATAATTTCGACAATCGCTACGTGTTTCACGCACAAAAAGCCGTAAAACTGGTCTGCAAGCTCACTCTCGTTCGAGATCGTTGGTGTCCCGATGGAGAAACCAGTTCCGACGGGTTGCTCGACCCAGAGCTGATATAAGACGTTGACACTTGGTTTCTTGTAAGCAGAAGAGAAAGGTGCGTACCACATCAGACGTGGTAGTCCAAGCGTATGGGTTTGCCTGCGGTGCAGTCATTCCAGGCTGGAAGGAAATAGGACCATTTTCCTACGATATGTGTTAGACAAAAGACATTCAATGCTTGAAATAGGAAACATCACACCTGCAGGAAGCCACCTAAGGAACTGCATCCTGGTCCACCGTTGAGCTACATGAAATACGTGTTCGATTACAAATTTTGATCATAAAGATATGACTACATACCCAGATTGTGAGAGTGTCGCTCTCGCTAGATTGGCTTGAAGGCCAGTACCAGAAGAACAGTTTCTATTGTTAATGAGTTCAGTATTACAAATACAATCTTATAGTCCAAAGCAATCACATACCTTGTCTTCAGACGAAGAGTTAGAGATAGGAAGTCTACCCGCCCAAGAATCCTGAAGTGGGAATGTCACCAGCGGAAGAGCTGAAGAATTGACATGGAAATCGGAGGCCTTTGGGTTGGAGAACGTCGGGGTGTAAAACACCGTAGACCTCTTCACATGAGCTGAAGCCTCCCGCTCGAATACATGAGACTTAGGCTGCCGGAGACGAATGACTTCGGGGGGAAGAGCGAAGACGGCGCTGGCACCAGCAAGCACAGCAGAGAGCTTCAAGAGTAACATCGCGAGATGTTTCAGGCTTTGTCTTCTCCGAGCAGGTCCCGACGCCTCTCCAGTGAAGTACTCATACGGCTTTTATATGTCTGTGTTATCGTTAAGCGCGTGTTCGTTGTTGTCGTCATAATAGCTAGCTAATTGCGAAGTACTTAACCGCATGTCCGCGTTGGCGCAGTCATATTTCCAGAGGCGTCGGAGAGCTAGCAGTCGGGATTGCTATAATTAGCACACCAGCATACTATCGAACATCGTGGTGTGGTTCGTCCGAACAAGCATACGGATCTTTGTGTCGTATGTTCGTAGAGGAATATACCCATGCGGAGCTGGGCTGAAAACTTCATGGCAACCAGTCAGCGAGGATTGAATGGGCATATGAAAGCCATATTTTGCACGCGTATTCTTTGCTTCCGAGCATATCGCAATTGAAATGCATTGGGTACACAGCAACATATACATGCTGTCTGACTGCGCGCAAAAACACAATCTGGTACATGACCTACATCAATGAATAAGCGAACGCTATTATCGGCATGGAGAGCAACTGACGAGCTAATAATAATATCATTGCACCTTGCATCCCATGAGTTATAGATTGGAGGTCTGAGACGACTGTTTCGTGATTTCGTCGAGGAAGGCGTTGGAATATATAACACATTGCTGGTAGACGTTCTCGAACTTGGACTGCCAGAGAGCGCATCAGCGGATTCATATAGTTGCAGAATTCGAGATGAGTACCAACCACTCCGCCATAATATGGGTCCGCGATGGCTTTTCCGTCTACGTAGGAACCCCAGAGACGAACCTCTGCTGTCGCGTCTACAGGCTTCATTCGTTGCAGGTTATTAAGATTCGATTCATCTGAGGCAAGTATATGCGTGAAGGTCTTGAAGTCACTCTTAGACACCTGTCGTGCTAGGTGATCAATGTGAACATTATGCTAGCAATCTAAGACCGTGAGTTCAGCATTTCATTTGCAGTCTTGCGAGCGTACCTTCTTGCAAGTAGCAGTAGTCCTGATGTATAACGATAAGTTGGTTTATCCTCCCATTCAATGGTCGGTTGAACGCACCGTTCATCTGGTTCTTCTCCGACGTGATATCCTGCTGTCCCAGCGCTGTCCACCTTAATGTCAATTTCCCTTTCCTTTGCTACATGCGCTCTTATTATCGATGTCAGTGTGGATGTAGGCGATCTGCGGCGGCCACGCTATACATACAGGACAGCCTCTCCCATTGGTGAACGGCAGATATTCCCCAAACAGACGATTAGAACCGAAGCTTGAGGCATGATAAAGTGATATTCAACTATCTTTCTGCAATGCGACCAGCTTGTCCGCCTCAGAAGTATAGAGAAGTCCTACGGGATAAATGGGCGACTGATTGGTAACAAGAGCCCAGACTTGAAGACTTGAAGCTTTAGTACTACCGTTATCCGCGTGCGAACGTTCAGTTCATTTGAAGTGTCACAATCAATCTCGTCGAAGTGTTGAAAGTCGTTCAACGACATCATAAACACTACATACTTACACAAGTGCATCTAGACCAATGCCTTCACCTCCAATCCAAGTGTTCTTGACAACTATTGCTTCCCAGCCAGCTCTCCGGCAGCGTCAAGGTAAGCTTTGCTTCATCAACCACATAGCAAACATACAGACCTTCAGGCTGAAAGCGCAACAGAATACATTCTACGGATTCTTCAAGTGAAGAAGATCCCATTTACATCTTATGATCTTGCCTCAGATGAGAGTGCGAGGCGTCTTTGGAAGAGAAAAGCACCATTGAGTATGCATTCCAATCTGTATATCTCGTTCACCAAATCTGAGCGATCATTTTCCATTCCGGATAGGCAAGCAGCGACTCCCCGGAATACTAGTCGGGGGCGTTTTCCCTGGGTACGTTCCAAGTTATCTTATAGAACATCACAAGTGCTAATTACTTCTTTCAAACTAATCAGAGGATACGATGAATTGTAGGTCAAACATTGTGTGAATGCGCCCGGACTCTCACACACAAGAATACAGCGAAGAAGCTGTTGAATACGATGAACTTGATCGCTTTTTGCGTTTGAAGGAATCCTGGGATCCCGAGCTTGACGACTCTCCTGCGCCACCCGTACAGCCTGTCGGCGTCCCCGGTGCATCTTCTCCCTCGCAGATGACGAACCACAGACCCTCGTTTGCACCCACGCCATCACCGCTGAAAGACAAGGCGAAACAAGGCACAAAAGTCGATGTGGGTGCTGTCTTGGGGGACAACAGTCTCCAGGGTGTAGAAGTTACGGACGATGAACTGGCCGATTTGGTAAAGGAGCTGGGGTTGGAGGGGGACGAGGCGGGCGATTTAGTGAAAGGACTGAGCGCGTCGAAGGATCCCGAGCCCGAGTCTGCAGCATCGACTGAACAGGCTGACTCTCCTGACAAACCCGATTCCACAGATCACAAGGCGAAGGAGCAGTTATCTGAAGCCGAAGTGAAGGTTAAGGAGGAAGAGACGCTGAAGGAAGAGGAAAAGCTGAAAGAATGAGTGTTTATCCGTTTCTAGGTCTATTGAGTGGTTTTGTTTTGTCAGGAATATTCGGCTCGCGGAATGTATTTTATGTAGTCTATGTGCTTCCCCTATGCAAATGTATATATGTAGATGGAATACAAGGATGATTATAATTTGCCTTTGGTAGTCGCGACCAATGATCCGCCGTCCAAGGCAATGGTCGCACCGTTCACATAGGCCCCGGCGCGACTGGAGAGGTACAGAGCAGTACCTGCAACATCCTCCGGAGTACCGATGCGTGTGAGAGGAATGGAAGCAACGAGAGCGTCACCGATCGTTGCCAGCGTATGAGCCATCACTGAGGATAGAATCAGTCAATCCACTCTTCCATCTATTAATACAATGAAAACTCACTTTTACTTTGGAAAGGACCTGAAATGATATTTTGATTTAATCAACACGGAGATATCATTTCTCAAAAGACGTAACCTACCACATGCGATTGTATTGCTTGTGATGCCCTCCCATCCAAGACGTCCGGCGAAGTGACGACTTAGATGGTGCAGAGCTGCCTGAATCAAAGTATAAGAGATGGGTATCGGGAAGCCGTATTTTAAACGCACCTTTGATGAAGAGTACGCATATGTCTCGTGCAATGGCACAGATAGACCCTCCACAGAGCCAATCTTGACTTCATATTAGAAATGTTATGTATGCAGTTGCCTAAGAAGAACGAACATTTATAATGCGCGCTGGATCCTTCCATGACGAGCCCTCCTTCCCCCCCTCTTGTGCAGCAGCCCTCAATAGAGGAAGGCACTTCTGGGTAAGAGTGAAGACTCTTTGGAGGTTGAGTGTCAGAAGCTTTGTGAAAGCAGAGTCCTATGCAGAATCAAGAAAATATAAATTGAGCTGCCAATGACAGGAGCCGATTTGTGTACATACCGGATATTCGTCAATGCCATCGCCCCAGGCCGCGCCAGCATTGTTGACGAGCACATGAAGAGCCTTCTCCTTGCTTGAGAGCTCCTTGACGAGCCGCTCGACTTCAGAAAGTTTCTGCATGTCGGCCGGAATGGCAATGCAAGTCCCTGGACCCAAATTGTTGAGCTCCTTGGCTGTCTCGTCACAGTCCTTCGCCGACCGCGAGCTGATGTAGACCTTCATGCGGTTCATGAGATTATGCCTATGAACACTTGCACCATACGCACCTTGGCGCCGTTCTTCACATAGCCAGCGGCGATCTACAATACCCATAAGATCTTCAGAAAAGGAACAGTCACGAACGCTGTTGAACTGTACCATCTTTCCAATGCCCCTGCTACCCCCAGTGACGAGGACAAGTTTGCCTTTAACATTGAAGAGATTCTGTACATCAAAGCTCGCCATTTCGCACTTTGAAGCGTACTTATAGCGAGTAACAAGAGTGAGGGAAGAGAGCAAGAGGCGGGGAACAAGGTGCAATGCTAAACATTCCCAAAGTACCCGGATTTACCGAGGCCGGATAACCGGAGTTAAGCGCCCATACCTGGCCATTAACAGCATACATGTAACTTCTTTTCTATTACTGTCTTCGAAAGCGTTAATTATACAGCGTAAGGTTACAGGAGTGGTGGACTTATGCCAGTTGAATGGTGTGAGAGCTTCGACTAATCGTACTCTAATGATCGGGTGGAACCGTCCATAGCGGCCTTTTTAATGCCAAGTGCTCCGGAAACATGATGAATGTGACCGAAGATACAAATAAACTTATGCCAGCAACCTCGTAAGGATGTTTGCCTTCGTCTGAGTGACGAGTCCACGTAGTTTCTCGACATCACGGTTGCTGACATCTGCAATGTCCGCCATGAGGTATGCGACGTCGCCCTTGCTGTCCGAGTACTGCTTCTCGACGTTGTACGGGCTCAGAATCTCGTTGACCTGACGCAGCACACCGGGCTGATTAACGTGGACGTAGCAAAGGCGAATCTGATTCGCCTGGTCCTCATCGATCGCCCGCAAGTCGACCTCAGGGAAGTTGACGGCGCCGAGGGTCGAGCCGAAGTTGAGGTAGCGACTGAGTGCACTGGAGACTTCATCGCCAATCATGCGCTGTGCTTCCTCGGTCGAGCCGCCGATGTGCGGTGTGAGGATAACGTTGGGCAGGGAGCGCAGCTCGCTGGCCCATGAGTTGAGCTGGTCATCAAATGGGGAGCCATTCGCGCCAGGCTCGGCCGGAAATACGTCCAAGGCGGCACCGGCTAGATGACCATCCTTGATGGCCGAAATCAGCGCAGGAATATCGACGACCTTCCCCCGAGCGTTGTTGATCAGATACGACCCCTTCTTCATGTGAGCGAGCTGCTGGGCCCCAATGAGATTGATGGTCTCCGGAAGCTCGGGGACATGCAGCGTAACATAGTCAGCTTCCGCAAGAAGTTCGGGCAGCGTTGCCACTTGTCTCGCAGAGCCCAGCGGCATGATGTTGATAACATCGTAGAACAGAACACGAATTCCGAATGACTCGGCGAGCACTGAGAGCTGAGCGCCGATGTGCCCATATCCGATAATTCCGAGAGTCTTTCCTCGCACTTCCCAACAGCCTTTGGAAACTTTATTCCATATGCCGTCCTTCAACTCCCGGGAGCGGTCAAAGAGTTGACGAGAGAGCGCGACGATTTCGCACATGACGAGCTCCGCCACTGAGCGAGAGTTCGAGAAGGGCGAATTGAAGACGGGGATGCCAGCCTGAGATGCGCTCTGGAGGTCGACTTGGTTGGTGCCGATGCAGAAGCATCCGATAACAAGGAGCTGTGGCGAAGTGTGATCAAGGATGCGCATACACGCAGGTTAAAAGGGCTGCTCACCTTGTTAGCGGCTGTCAGAACACGCTTTGTGATCTTCGTCTTGCTACGGATACCGATGGCATGATACTGTCCGATCTTTTCCAAGAGCTCGTCCTCGCTCCATGCTTTGGTGAAGTGGTCGACCTGGAAGCCCTGTTTCTTGAACGCATTTACGGCCTCCTTGCTGATGTTTTCGAGGAGCAGCAAGCGCAGGTCTTCATTTTCAACAGGGTGCAAGACCTTGGGCTGCCTTATCGCGTTCGTCTGGTTCTGGGCCTCGCGAAAGCGGTCATGGAGGGTGGACTGGGTGGGCGACAAGGAGAGACCGGCGTGCAGCATGTTGGATGGAGACCTGGAGATGGAGACTATGTTGGGCTTTGCGACATTTGTAGTGTTTTCAGAGGCTATCGAGATGGACGCCGATGATGCCATGATACACGTCTGAAGCGAAAGAGAAGAAACAAAGTGAAACGAGGCAGACGGTTACCAAAGTCCGAAGGGCAGCGACAAGCAATGTATGTAAACTCGTCCTCGAGGCCGTTCGCCTTTTGTACACTCGGCCTATCCTCGCAATCCAACCTCATTATTCGAGTTCTTAATAACTTCTTATGACGAGCAAATGGCGTGAAGAAAAAAGTTATTAAAATTTTTATTTTGAATTGTATAGTGAGTCACTGCGCGTCGCCGAGGCCAGCGATGCTCTCCTCCCACCTCCCTACTCGTCCACAGCGCAATGGGCCTCTACCTCCTTGACTATGGCGCAGGCAACGTCAGGAGTCTGGCGAACACGCTCACCAAGCTCGGCTTTGAATTCAATTGGATTTCTTCTCCCGATGACTTTGCCAAAGCATCTGTACGTGTCAACGTCCCCGTCGGCCAGCTCGATGCCTGTATTCAATGACCGTGTCTCCAGAAACTCGTATTTCCAGGTGTCGGTGCATTCAAAAGCGCCATAGAGCACTTGCAGTCCAAGGGCTTGCTGGAGCCGCTGAGACAATACATCTCCTCTGGGAGACCCTACTTCGGTATATGCATCGGCCTCCAAGTCCTCTTCGCGTCCTCCGCCGAGAACCCAGGTGTCAGTGGCTTGGGCATCATCCCATGCCCCATCGAGCCGTTCTCGAGCAGAGACAAGTCCGTGCCGCACATGGGCTGGAATGCCGTCGACTTCGTGGACCCGGAGCAGAGGGCGGCGGAGGGCATCGACGCCCGGGCGCACTATTACTTCGTCCACTCGTATCGTGCCGCGTACGCCCCGGCCAGCAACCCAGAGGCGGCGCACTGGATACACACGACAGCGCAGTACGGCCAGGAGGTCTTCGTGGCGTCGGTGCGCAAGGGGAACGTCTTCGGCACACAGTTCCACCCCGAGAAGTCTGGCGAGGCCGGCCTCCGCGTCCTGCATGCCTGGCTGAGCAAGACGGACGGCCAGCTCACGCACGAGCCACCCGCACCTCTCAATCCGCGACCGCCGAAGGCGAAGGATGGCTTCACGAAGCGCATCATCGCGTGTATGGACGTCCGGGCGAACGACGAGGGCGACCTTGTCGTCACAAAAGGCGACCAGTACGACGTCCGCGAGAAGGCCGTGCCGTCTAGCGACGCTTCCAGTCTTCAGACCAAGTCAGCCGGCGCCGTGCGCAACCTCGGTAAGCCCGTCGCGCTCGCAGCACGGTACTACGCCGCAGGGGCCGACGAGATCTGCCTCCTCAACATCACCTCTTTCCGGCAGTCGCCCCTCCGGGACCAGCCCATGCTCGCCGTCGTGCGCGCGGCCGCCGAGACCGTCTTCGTCCCGCTCACAATCGGCGGGGGCATCAAAGACAGCGTCGACCCGGACGGCACGCCGCGCTCCGCACTCGAGGTCGCCGGCGCCTACTTCCGCGCGGGCGCCGACAAGGTGTCCATCGGCTCCGAGGCGGTCTACGCCGTTGAGCGATTGCGCGCGAACGGCGGGAAGGGGGACGGGACGAGTGCGATCGAGACGATCGCAGATGCGTACGGGCGCCAAGCGGTCGTCGTGAGCATCGACCCGAAGAGGGTGTATGTGGACCCGAGCTACGATGGTCCGTACAAGGACGAGCTCGTCTTCGGCCACGATGAAGAGGCCGGAAAAGCTTGGTGGTATCAGTGCACGGTATCCGGAGGTCGACAAACGAGAGACGTATCCGTCGTCCAGCTTGCGACGGGCGCAGAGGAGCTGGGTGCCGGCGAGCTGCTGCTGAACAGCATCGACCGGGATGGCACTGGCAAGGGCTTCGATCTTGACCTCATCCGTCTTGTCCGAAGCGCTGTTCATATCCCAGTTGTTGGCAGTAGCGGTGCAGGATCTCCTGCCCACTTTGTCAAGGTTTTCGAGGACACAAACGTAGAAGCAGCGCTGGCTGCAGGCATCTTCCATCGTGAAGAAGTCAAAATCCAAGATGTGAAAGCTGCAATGTCGAGTGCAGGTATACCTACACGAGAGTCTCCTTCACTGTTATAGGATTTCTTAGATCATTCCATGTTTTTCTAATGTTGATGTACAAAGGCAACGAATGTATTTGATTCACATGTGGGTTACAGAGGTATATCGAGATGAAGCTTGGGTGACGCGAAGGGTAAAATGAGACATTATACAACAACGGACGTCGAAGGCAAGCGGTAAAGAAACACTAAGAAGGAGCGTGCAGAGGTCGCACATGGACCATTTCATAGAAAATATACCGCAAGGAAAAGAAAAAAAAGAATTAGAAAATAATTGTGGTGGTACATGAATGTAGCACAGATCAAGAAAGTGGACAGATAAGGAACAATCGAGAAAAGAAGAAAATACAGCATAGAGAACCATCTAGAGTACTAGATAAAGATCCCAATTAAAATCATGTCTTTTGGTCTCTGAAAAGTAATTTGTGGCCTGACTTGCCGACGGGCTGGAAAAGAAGGAAATCGGGAGGATAGTTGGGTTGTCATAGGGTTCGATTATTTGTTTGCAGCGCCGAGAACGCCCTTCATCTTTCGCAGCAGACTGGCCTTCCTTCCCATACCTGTGCCGCCAGGTGTTATGGGTGAACCAGGCGAACCAGGCGCATTGAAGTAATCTTCCTTGTCATAGCCTGGGGAGGCTGGAGTCTCTTGCGGGCGAGGCGGTAAAGCCTTTTGGCTGCTCTTCTCGACATAAACATACTGCTCGGTTGAAGCCTCTCGGGTGGGTGTAATCGGTCCACCCTGTGCGCTCGTATTGCGTCCAATCTTCTTTCCGAAGAACGAGTTATTGTGACGGTGGGATGGACGACCCGTCCTTGCGTTCTCGGCACCGGATCCGTTGGCTCCGTTCGAATAGTTTTCTAATGAAGACGGTGGCGATACATCCTCTTCACCATCGGGCGCACCAATAGGAACGTTTGGCATATCGCGCATCTTACGGAACTTCTGCATAAGCGACTTCGAACGCTTCGGCTGACCAGCAGCAGCAAATCCGGGAGAAGGGGGCGATCCGGAAGCATACACATCCGCAGTTTCTGGACGAACAGCGTTTGTTCCAGGGAGATTAAGCGGCTGCGGTGGGGGCAGGTTGCGGTGGTTCTTGCGTGCTGGCTGAGACCTGGCCTCATCGTGTCGATCGCGGTAGTGCTCACGCGTACGAGTGCGAGCGTTCTGCGTTGCACCGTAACCATCCAAGCTGCCACGGGCCGAACTGGCACCGGAAGCCGTGTCGCCGTTGCCACGGGGAGCGGCTGCACCAAAGAACTCCTCGTAGGGTTCGGGCTCGTGAATGCCCCAAGCCTCGGCGATGCGATCGACCTGCTTCGAATTCTTAACGGAATAATCATCGGCTGGGAAAGCGACATTGGGATAGGGAGAGTCGTTCATCCCGCCCATCCCTCCATAAGCGTCCAGGCCAGCCACACGACGATCGGCACGGAGCTGGGCTGCAGAGGCAGGGGCCTCATCTTCTGGACCAGAGGTCCAGGCAAGCATGGGAGCTTTAGCTTTGTGGCGATTACGAGACGGAGCACAGGCGTCAAATGGACCATCGTGGTGAAACACTGCGGTCGATAGCAATACAACGACATATCAGAAGACATACTGTGAGATAAGAAAAGAGTACGTACTGGGACCAACACCCGTAAAATCCATCCTATCAATCACGTCTGCATGGCTGGAGCCTTTCTTAGTTCCGGTCTTGCCGGCCTTACGCGATCTATCCGTGTTATTGGCGGCCTGAGTAACAGAGTCTTGCGAGTATGAGCGCCTCGAGGCAGCGGGCGCTGGCTTAGAGCTTGAGGATGATGTTTGAACCCCACTGGCAGTGCGATCTAGTGAGTCAACTGAAGAGCAAGAGGAATTGAGGATAACGAACCCGGTCTGGCTCCTGGCTACTCTGGCTCTCGGAGAGTCGACTGGGCGGACGGTGACTGCCTCACGGACTGCGGCTTCGAGCATCCTTGGGTCGCGGATGTCGTTGGACTGCCTGGCCTTCCTGACGACCTGCTTGGGCGGGACTTGGGGGACTTGATTGGAAGTGGGCACTGAGCGGGGATGGACGTCGTCTCTGTAGGGGAGATATGGGGCTGGGTATACGGGATCCAGGAAGGGGTCTGAGGCTGATCTGTTCCGTTGATGAGGTGGGCGAGAGGAAGGAGGCGAGCGTTGAGATTTGTTGGGAGAGGGCATGGCTGCGAAGCGTGATGTGTTGGCTAGAATGGGCAATCGGACGGAAGCGAGGAAATATGTTCGGCTCAGGAACGCAGACTAAAGTACACGGTGACCCTTATCTTGGCGTACGCTAGGCGGCCAGCGTTGAGAGGTATGTACACGATGACGGCGACGGTTGAGAGGGCGTCGAGGACGCCGTGTGGAACGACGAGGAGGGCAGAGACAGGAGATGGTAGCGGGAGGAAAGACGCGGTGTTCAGTCGTCCACCACACCCTTGGCACTTGTTCACCCCACTCGGCATTGTCCGGAGACCACACAAATAGCTCTCCCTCATCAACTTCGTCCTCTCCCAGTGTGCTCAACACAGCCTTGCATGTCTTCTGTTCCTTGTAGGCTGACAATATTCAAGTTCATTGAGCCCATGTCCTACATCTGTTCAACATCAGTATCTCTGTTGCGGTCCGCTGCGGAACCCGACTCATCACTGGCAGCGTCATGCAGCCCTATCTCCTCCAAAACCATTCAGCACAGGGATCAGATTGCTCCATCAAGCCGGATGCTCGAGACGATGCGAATTACACGTACAAGCAACTGCAGCATACCCTGACGTCGTTGGCTACTGAATGTATCGTACCACTTCAGCTAGCGCCTATGCAACATATACAGGCCAGGCGAATAGATACTCAAATTTCTATATACTTGACATTATTTTATAGTAAAACTTTGCAAACGTTGATATTCTTTGTGTTCTGGAGATTTGAAGCTGTACTTCTACCTAATTTCATTCTTAATGCTTATGTGATCAGCCAGATATTCATGATCGGCGCTGCCAGCTCAGGCTGAGCGCCACCGCCGCCGGTGACGGCAGCCGAAATCGAAATCCGTGTTCGTTTGCATCCTCTTTGCAGATTTGAGCTTGAGGTCTGAAGAGAGCTGAAGCATACGACTGCTGCCTTTTGAGAAGAAGTAAGTTGTCTCTGGGACTGAACATTGGCCGCATCGTATATTAATCGTTGTCGTCTCACTTTACCATAGTCACCTGCAATATGGGTGAAGCTGTCATCTCAGCCTCTTCCTCGAAGAGTCAGAGTCAGGCTCCTGGTCCTCGCGAGTGGACACGGGAAGAGGTAGCCTCGCGCATCCTCGCTGGGGAGCACCTGCTCATCTACCGCTCTCGTGTCATACGAATCCCGTACAGCTGGTTATCTGTGCACCCAGGCGGGGACCTCGCCATCCTGCACTTCATCGGACGCGACGCAACCGACGAGATTGACGCGTACCACTGTGAAGAGACGCTCAAGCGCATCAGCACGTATGCGGTTGGGTGCGTCAAGCTCGACGAGGATGGCTGGGACCCGCTTGTGCCCCCGATCACGAGCGGCTGGGTGTGGAAAGAAGGAAAAGACGGGAAACGTCGTTGGGTATCTGAGGCACGCGCTCTCCGGGCAGTTGACTCAGGGAAGACGGGCGACGAGATCAAATCGACCTCACAAATCCTGCTCGTGAAGAAGGAGGAAATCGGAGAGGGTATGAACATCGAAGCTCCCACCCTCGAGACTCTATCCCCACCTCCCAGCACTCTTTCCCGACGTGTCCAGGCTCAACATTCTGCTGCATACAAAGAGTTGCACAAGCGTGTCGTCGATGCCGGCCTGTACAAAACGCCTTACCTCACTGGCTATGGGCCCGAAGTCGTTCGCTACACCTTACTTGCTGCGCTATCGTTCTGGACATATCAACGTGGATGGTACATCCCAAGCGCGTTCTTCCTGGGGCTGTTCTGGCACCAGCTAACGTTCACGGTCCATGACTTGGGCCATATGGGCGTAACGCATGATTGGACCACTGACAGAATTATCTCTATTCTTATTGCTGATTTCCTTGGTGGACTGAGCGTCGGCTGGTGGGTCGATGTGAGTTGCATTTCTTCGATTTTTTGGGGCTGTCTCTAATCGTTTTGCGCGCGTATATAGAACCACAACGTTCATCACTGTAAGTTCTTCGAAGTAATATTTATCCATTATTTAGCGCTAACCCGTCCGCAGTGGTAACAAATCATCCTTCACAGTAAGTTACTTTATTATGTGGAAGCTTTGCTCATCTCTTATCGTTACCTAACAGCGACCCCGACATCGAATACCTCCCCTTCTTCGCCATCACCCCACAATTCTTCTCCTCCGTCTACTGCTCCTACTACAAACGCGTTATGCACTTCGACCGCGCAAGCAAACTCCTCCTTCGCGTACAACACAAGCTATTCTACATCATCATGGCCCTCGCGCGATTCAACCTTTACGCACTCTCATATGGTTTTCTCTTGAAAAGCCTCCGTCATAAGCAGAAGGCGAAGGGTGGAAGATGGAGCTGGTGGCTTGAGGTGATAGGGCTTGGCGTATATTGGACGTGGTATACAAGAGTGGTCAGAGGGACCGGAAGCTGGCAACAGGCTCTCCTGTATTTGCTGGTGAGCCATGTCACTGCAAGTCCTCTGCACGTTCAGGTGAGTTGCTTCCATATAACTCTATTCTTCTCTACTCTGACTACATTGCATCTTTAGATCGTCCTTTCTCATTTTTCACGCTCAACTGCCGACCTCGGGCCCACCGAGTCCTTCCCGCACCGCCAGCTACGCACAACAACAGACGTTCTTTGCCCAGAATACCTAGGCTTTATCCACGGTGGCTTGCATTTGCAAGTCACGCACCACCTCTTCCCTCGTTTACCACGACACAACCTCAAGAAGGCCAGTAAGCTTGTTAAGGAGTTTGCTCGCGAGCAGGGACTAGAGTATGCTGAATTTGGGTTCATCGAAGGCAATCAGGAGGTCAGAGGAGTTCTGAAAAGCGTCGCTGAGCAGGTGAAAGTCATGGGTATGGTCGCTGATGCACATGTCCAGGAAGCTTTAGAAATTACAGTACCGAAATGATTGCATCCCCACATTCATAGAAACGTAGAGTATATCCCAACAAGCCTGTATCATGGCGAATTTCATGCCCTTGATTTCAGAGTGAGAAAACACGGCATAATCATATCCTTTATGCATGGGATGACATGATCGTGCAAGTCGAGTAGATACAGATACCCGGAAAGTTTTGTGTGGCATACAAGAGAACAACGAAAGAATGCAAGAGAACAGAGACGAAAAGAGAAACTGTTTATTTCTTCTTGTTTGCCTCCTCTTCCTCCTTCTGTACTCGAAAAATACATAATTAGTACTGCATCTTCGTAAATATGATCAGAAAACGAACCTTTGCTTGCCTAACCTTGCGTCGGCCCTCGTACCTTGCCTCAGCACGGCTGTCGCGGAGAGTACGGAAAGCCTCGAAAGATTTCTCCTCCTCAGTAATCTTGCGGGGCGCCTCGTGGAAGGTGCCGGCAGGAAGGGGAAGAGAGGTACGGATAGTCTCCGCAGTGAGGTCCTCGCCCTAATCCAAAGTAAAATACAGTAAGAACATATAGTTGGAACGAAAACGCTATGACATACCGTCGAGTCACCCTTCTTCGGCTTCTTCGCGTTGCGGGGGAAGACGATAAGCTTCGTCTTGTATGCCTTGAGGCGCTCCACGTTCAGTTTCTTGCCCTCCTCGCTCAAGTTCCGCCTGCGGTGGTCGACTACGATGCCTACACCACGTGCCTCCTTCTTGCCAATGCCCGCCTCCTTGAGCTCGGCCAGGGTGAATCCACGGCCCTCGCGGATCTTGGTGTTGTAGCGGATGGTCTGTCCACGGACAGCAGGGCGAAGCAGCTCGAGCGGACGGACACCGAGCGAGGCAGCCTTAGTCTGGCGGGCACGGCGGCGGCGGAGCTTGCGTCCGGGCTGGTCGAACCAGGTACGGACGCGGCGCTGCCAGTCCTTGCGGAAGTGGTTGTCGTGGAGGACGTTGTTATGCTTGAAACCCATGTCTGCGCGGAAGAACGAGATCAGTTAGCTTTGCTTGAGTTTACTTTCAAGATGCCATATCCAAAGTCCAAAAGCTCCATCCAGCGATTCCCAACAAATTCCACCATTCCACCACGCATAATAACGGTCCACAGCATCCCAAGGACGCTCATAAAGACATCCAAAGCAAGATAAATCGAAGAATAATCACCTTGAGGTCCTCCCGGGTGTCGTTGTCTGCGATGTTGAGCGCACTTTCCTTACACTGTAGGGCGATTATTCAAACTCCGAAGTGAATATTCCCTATTTTGTAAACTACCATAATTGAATGTAAAATCAGCTCCGACCTGACCTTCCTCCGCCGCGTAAGAAGCACTCGGAGATCTATCTCAACATTATCTTCAACAACAAGATCAAATTCGCCGCCGACATCGACGTCCGTGTCTCACAATTGATATCAACCCTTCTCCATTTCATTCAACTTTCACTTGCACTCTCAGCTGCAGTAAACTTGTAGTTCAATATCCTTGGGTCTCGTGCCCCATAAATTGCAGAAACTATGCCTTCACAAAATCAATTTGGAGATATTATCGATGAAATAGACTGGAGCTTCTCATGGCGATGAGCACGGTTGAATAGAGCTGAGCAGCCGTGTGACCTGACTTGAAAGCGGAGACGGTTGATCGTATTTCCGTATCTCAGTTTTGGCCCAGATCTCCCATATGCACCCTCGAGATTTGCATAAAACACGAGACTTCTTTCCTGCCCTCCATCCATCTGTCTCGCCTCCTGTCTTTTATCCCAGTCAACACCATGTCCAAGCAGACTCCTGTCCTCTTCCCTCCTTACCGAGCAGACCACATTGGTTCGCTCAAGAGGCCGGCAGAGCTGCTTCAGAAGCGTGCTGCCTTCGAGAAGGGCACCGCTACAAAGGATGAGCTGAAAGCTGTCGAACTCACGGCTATCAAGAACATCGTAGAGGTGCAGCGTGAAGTCGGTATCAAGGCTATCACTGATGGTGAATTTGGACGGTGAGTACTGTCTCTGCAACCAAGGCGGCATGTCAGTTGAGCACTGATTGCATACACACAGGCACATGTTTTTCGATGGGGTTTTCGACAATTTGGAGGGCATGAAATATGTCAGACCAGGTGCGCAAATTCAAGCGGCTTGTCATAGTATATAGTCAATGCTAATGCAACGTCTCGTATAGTACCGCGAGAGTGGCTTATGGTGCTTGGTTTCCATGAAAGTCATCCGGCATGTATTGACTTTTTCGGACTTTTTCGATCTAGGAATACGTTCCCGATGTCAAGGCCTTCCTTGAGTACGGTGACTTCAAGAGCGCAGACACATATGTTTGTGAAGTAAGGACAATAGTGTTCTCAAGTATAAAACCTACCTAAGAATCCCCCTTTCACAGAGCAAGTTAAAGCGGACAAAGCCCTTCTACAAGGAGCAGTTCGAACGGCTCAAGTCTCTTACAACACCGGAAGAACACAAGTCTCTGAAGATCACAGTCTGTGCTCCAGAATGGTTCCATCTTCGTCACGGCGACTACGCATATAACAAGGAGGTTTACAAGAACGATGGTGTGTCTTAATGGCCGAATTCTTTGAAGTCCTTAGACTTACATACCATAAACAGCTGAATATTTCGCCGACATTGCAATTGCATACCAGGAGGAAATCAAAGAGCTCTATGAAATAGGCTGTCGTAATATCCAGTTCGATGACCCGCTCCTCGCTTACTTCTGCGCGGACTCAATGATCAAGGGCATGGAGGAGCTTGGAATTGATCATGCGGCTTTGCTTGATACGTATGTCAAAGCGTACAACGATTGCTTGAAAGGACGTCCGGCAGACATGACCGTTGGCTTGCATCTGTGCCGGGGTAACTTCAAGGTGAGTTTGAGACTGTGAGTTCAGAGTATCAATTATTGACCTCGTACAGAATGGCTTGCACTTTAGTGAAGGTGGCTACGACCGCATCGCGATCAAGTTGTTCAACGAAATCAACGTGGATACTTTCTACGTACGTCTGTCTGCATAAACTCTACTGCGTCATTGTCCTTGACATGTCCTCATTCAACGTAGCTCGAATATGATACCGACCGCGCGGGAACTTTCGAGCCCTTAAAACATTTACCGAAGAATAAGTCTGTTGTTCTCGGTCTGGTCTCTTCTAAATTCCCCAAGGTCTGCTGCTCTTCTCATCAAGGAGATTACAAGACTATCTAACTCACTATCTCCTTTTATAGCTTGAAGATCCCGAAGAACTTAAGGCACGCGTCGAACAGGCTGCAAAAGTCATTTCCGAGGGCAGCCCCAAGCGCTCATATGAGGAAGCTCTTAACCAGTAGGCAACAATATATTTAACCATTCTGCCCCACGATCTAAGTTACCATTACAGGATATGCATTAGTCCTCAGTGCGGCTTTGCCTCGCATGCCGAGGGCAACCCCGTCACAGAGGAGGACGTCAAGAAGAAGCTCTCTCTCGTCGTGCAAACCTCTAAGCTCATCTGGCCCAACTAATCATGATGCCCAAAGAAAAGTGTACACCAGCATTGAAGCTCACGCTCTCTTCTGACATGATATGAATTCAACCTTCTGTGTATACCAGGCAATATGGAACTGTATGTATCGATGTCATGGATTCAACTCCAAAATCAATGTAATAGTACTCAGTAGTAGCACCAAACAAGTATCAATAAATTTATAAAAGACTGCTAGTGTAAGGTCAGCCCACAACACTTCACACTCTGCTCCGAACCGCCAACATCCTTATTTCATTCTACCCCTTGCGAGGACAGGGGAACAGAATGACGAAAGTAATGTCGATGTCCAAGCTTTCCAAGTCCCGGCGTGAGCGAAACAGACATAGAGAGGCGCGCCATACGGATGCCACCGCCGTGACGTTGAAGCTCAACCCGAACATGATTTCTCCTTATAAATCTGGTTCGCTCAAGTCTCTGGCATCTTTGGACGTCATCTCCTCTAGTGCTTCCTTCTGGTCCTCCAGAAAGCTGAGCTCGCTGGTCGCCTCTTTGTCCTGGAAACTTCTAAGGCCCTCTGAGAATGAATCTGGCGGTCGAGATCAGCCCATCGAGGTCACTGGTTTAGGATCTGTACCCGGGAGCCCTGTAAAGCAACGTCCAATAAGCAACCTTCACAATGATTCAGACCAGTGAGTGTTGCTTCGAGCGTCCTATATGACTCCTAACTTTATCAGCTCCAGCGATGCTCTCTCTACTTTAAACGAGATTCGTATTCTCCACTCCAAAGTAATAAAAGGTCTGACTAGTCGTACGAATGCGATAATAAGGCAACAAGCGAGGAGAAAGGCGATACGTAGAAAGACTCTGACGCCAAGTACGTCTGCGGCGTCACTAGATTTCTCTCTGGAAGTAAAACACAAAGAGACTTCAAGCACGCCAGCCTCGGAGGTAGGAAATCAATCTGGGACTACTGATTCAGATACGACCCTTGTCTCCACTGAATTAGCAATGACCGACAACTCCGTATTAAATGTGCAAAATAGCACTGTATTGCAAAACACTTGGGGTACGAGCCTGAACGTATCTTCATCTCCTAGTCTTCTTCCGAAAGTCTCAGCCAAGCTTTTGACCTCTGAACAGGCTCCGGCATCGACGCAGATAATCAGAGACATGATTGACGCGGGCATTCAACTAAAGGAGAGTGTCGTCTTGAAATCAATACACAGTGTACAGGAGATAGTCTTGAAAGCGGAGCCTTTGTTATCCGAAGTCGCAGTGCATCCAGCACTCTCTCCAAGTTTTGTCCAGTTACCCCAATCACCCAAAGATTGCGCGAAAGGCGATCCTTACTCTCGGTCTGTACTGTGCGTCAATTCTCCAATGGATCGATCTTCTAGTCAGTGCTGTTCACCTTCTCTGTCTGGCGCTCTGAACATGAAGGAGAATATCCCCCCGCCACCGGTTACCCATCCCGGAATCAACGCGAGAGGAAGCCCCAGGGTTAAGAAGTCTGTACGATATCGCGACAAGTTACCCAAGTCTTTGCTCTGTAATGACAATGGATCCATCCGGGAAATATCTGAAGATGGATCTGCCCGAAATGTCGTCAATCACCTTCATAGTGCAAAAGTAGCAGCTCAATATGCAGTCATGAACTCTTCGACATGGATGGATCCCCACACAAATCACAGCAATGTCCCCAATTGTTCGCGGGCAACTAACACGTCTGATCCTCTTATCCCCGGCGGCTGGACTGGACACAACGGATCACTCAATCAAACATCTTGTGTACAAAGTACCTTCCCTCGCCTAAAGACAGACGTCAGTTATCTGGAACGTCAAGATCCTGCCCAAAGCGTAGAAGCTGTTGAGACATCGTTGTTCAGTACTCTGGATTCTGTCTCGTATTTAATGGACCTTGTGGTTTTCCCTCTCAAGCTCGTATGGAGGATGACTTATGGAGGATGAAGGAAAGGTTGAAGTCAACCGTGACTCTCTCTATAGTATACGGCAGAATGCTTCCGATAGACTTGTGTGATCCGTTGTAATATTATTAATTATGGTCTCATCATGTCCTATACGAGTGGTACATATCGTATCATAGAACCATCAAGTTTAAAGTGCGACTGTACAACATCTGTGTTCCCGATAGGAATAACTGGAAGAGGAGGAATCGGAAAGTGAACAAATACTTTTACATCAGTGCGGAAGACCAAAGAAAATGAAACTTTAAAAAAGTCAGACTTCCTCCTCTGGATCACCAATACCATTTCCATGGATGGCGAAATGCGTCTCGCTTTCTGGAAGACATGGCGAGTCGTAGATCTTGCATATACGAGTGTTTGCTCTCCCTTTCCGTAATTGTAGGCTAAGGAGAATGGGACATTAGTACGCCATCACATAGATCTATCTTTGTCACACGTACCGGGTTGTTGACGCATGTGCTATGATGTTTCCTCCGATAGGTTTCTTATCATTTCCAGCATATGGTCCAGCAGCAGCGTCCGGAGACGACATGACCTGATTAGTGATGACGACAGCAATACCATACTGTAATATAGTTAAGCAGCCTCATCTGTGAGAACGGAAGCAAACATGAACCAACCTCATCCGCAAGTCTTTGCAGCGTGCGGAGGAAACGAGCAAGATGCCCTTGGCGAGCAGAAAGTTCACCACGACCGTTGAAATCAGTACGGTAGAGAGCCGTGCAGGAGTCGACGATGAGAAGGGAGAATCTGCATAGAAGCTCTATAAGATATCAGACCATATTTCACTTTGTCAACTTACCTAGACTCCGACATAAGTGCACTCGCATGCACGAGTAATTGCTGCTGGTGATCGGCATTATATGCCCGTGCGTAAGCGACATTGTCAAGCACTTCCTCCCCATTGAGTCCATATCGCTCTGCGACTGCCAGTAGACGAACAGGACGGAAGGTGCCCTCTGTGTCAATGTAGAGGCACTTTCCTTCACCGCCGCCCATAGACACTGGTAGTTGGCAAGTCACAGCAAGAGTATGACACAATTGTGATTTTCCTGTCCTGAATTCACCGAAGAGCTCTGTGATTGCACCTGTCTCGACACCGCCTGTAGTTTTTACGGTTAGACCTTGTGGTTGCTACTGGAGTTCAAGAACAACGAACCAGCAAGAAGGGTGTCCAGATTCTTCGAGCCTGTTGTTATACACACAAGCTCTGACCTCCGTGCGTGTACTTCCGTAGCACTCTGGAAGCCCAAAGGAATTATTTTCATTGCTAAAGAATTGGTAGTAACGAGGTCAAAGAATAGAAACTCGCAACGTCGTTTGTGGCCGCACCTTCCGCAAGGATTTTGTCTGCCTTCTGCTCCGAAATACCCTTTATCGCCAGAAGAACTTTCTTCGGTGTGTATGCAACGGCCTCTACGGTATGCAGTCCGACGTCTGCAAGTTTCTTTACGTCCTGGGCGGATATACCTGCCTCCTGTAGTTTGGATACGAGAAGCGGTCCACTGATAATAACCTCTTCCTCTTCATTGTAGTCTGCTTGCGAGTTTTGGGACATGTTTCAGTAGACGCGTGAGGTCGGGGGAGAAAAAGGAATGGGATGGACGTTAGATGATGATGGTGGTCGGAGGAAGAGCAAGAACGGCGTGTTTGCATTTGTGTACGTGTATCCACGCGTAATTGGATCACATGACTAGGTGGTGGAAAATCACGCTGACATACATGTAAAGTACCGCACAGACAACTGCACCTGAAGCGATGATGTCGTTCATTAATTATAATAAAGAATGCGAGTATAACTAGACCAAAACAATTACTCAAAAAGAGCACCACTGGTAGTAGAAGATTCTTTGTTATCGACACCTGGTATTGACGGAGACTCCTTCCCCTTTCTTCCTGCCTGCATCCTACTGTAGCGCAAATATGGCGGACTAGGCATTGGTATTCTTTCCTCCTCGGGTATAGTTTTGCTAAGCAACCGCTCGAGATATTGGACTGCCTCAACGTCTAATATCAACTTCGGCCACCGTAGCATTTCGTATACGTGCAGCTGAGAAGCAGCCATAACTTCGATGTCGGGAATGTTGCGTACAACACGCTCCAACCGGGGAGGGACTGTGTCAGCACCTGCGACTAGAAGCGTCTTCGTCCATCCCAGGTTCGCTATCCGGCCTGCGAACTCTCGCGTTTTGACACCTGTCCATTCGAGCGAAGGCGACACCCCCAAAGCGTTCTCTTGAACCTTTGCGCTGAGCGCAACACGCATGCCCATCTGCCGGACCTTCCGAGGTAGGTCGGTCGCAAAATCTCTTGGTTTTGGGCCAAACGCAACACCTCCACCACGAAGCATAGGTGACTGCCCATCGCCTAGACGCGCCATACCCGACCCCTTCTGAGGTCGTATCTTGTGTCCAGACCCACGTACTTCTCCTCGTGTCTTGGTGTTCGCAGTACCCTGGCGAAGAGCATCTCGGTAGAAATTGACGCAGAGGTACAGGATATCACGTCGGATTGGATGAGCGAACACAGAGGGATCAAGAGCAGCAACCTCTGCTTGTTCGGGAGGAATATCTTTGAGAAGGTTGCACATAGTTATATAAACTGGCGTTTGCGCTGGAAGGATAGCTGAGAATGTGTCAACGAGAAAGCCGACGTAGATTCACAGAATACGAACGTTGTTTTGCCGGGTTAATATTATCGGTAGAGGAAGAAATACAGCGCTGTTGGTAGCGACATGCCTATTGTACAATATAGTCAGAGATCTTTCAGCGAAAAAGTTCCCATAGCTACCTTCTGGGCTATTGACCGTCGAATTGACGATAACATGGTCACAGTGAAGAGTAAGATAGAAAATAGCCAGTAAATGAGTCCAAATTATAATCGTGAGAAACTTTGTGCAAGCGCTGAATTTGGAAGATGAACGGCTTGGGTGTTGAGAACATCGATACCGACGACCTCCAGCAACTTTAGAGGTGTGAGTATGCCAATTTATCGTCGAACCTGCTGCCAGGCTGCCTTATGGATGCTATGTGTTGATGCTGGACTGGTTATTTTGGCGGATTCGGATGGTTATGTGATGGATGGCACAACCGCACTTTGGATTGGCTTGTATATCTCAAACAGTATCTGACTCTTTGTCCAGACTTCAAAACTTAGGCGTTGACTAGCATGGCTACCTACAACGCCGTCCAGACGTTCGGCAAAAAGAAGGTGCGTCTAGTATTGTGCATATCATTAAGTATAAATACTTATATCTTTGTGTATAGACTGCAACTGCAGTTGCCCATTGCCGTGAGGGCAAGGGCCTCGTGAAGATTAACGGTACTCCCATCACCCTCCTCCAGCCCGAGATCCTCCGCTTCAAGGTTTACGAGCCTATTCTCGTTGCTGGCCCCGAGGCTTTTGACGCAGTCGACATCCGCGTGCGTGTCAAGGGAGGAGGACACACGTCCCAGGTTTACGCCATCCGCCAGGCCATCGCCAAGGCCATTATTGCGTACTACGCCAAATACTTCGATGCGGCTTCTGCTATCGAGCTGAAAAAGAAGCTCGTGCAATACGATAGGACACTAGTCATTGCGGACCCTCGTCGGATGGAGCCGAAGAAGTTCGGTGGACAGGGAGCGCGTGCGCGCAGGCAAAAGAGGTACGCTAAGTCTTTGACAGTTTATAAGGAAGTGGTTTGCTTAACACCATTCTTAATAGTTACCGATAAACGGTATTGGTCTCCTCGCATTTCTGTTCTTTATGGCATCCACACGATTATTGCATCCATGTCGTACCATGCAATATGCATCTTATTTTGAACTAATGTAAACAAAGGTGTGCCGTGATGAATGTGCTCCAACATAAAAGATATACAGCAATCGAAGAGGTCAATGAACTACACGATATAGAAGAAACGCCCCACGCGGCTAAGGTGGACTGTCTCGATTGTTAGCTTCTGCTGCTTGTCTGGCCAACCGTGCAAGCTGCGCACGTATCCCCTGTGAATGTCCAGCTTCAAAACCAAGCTGACCACGCCAGGTCATGAGCTTCATGAACGCTTCCTTCGCCTCGCAATTATCACCAATTGCCGTCATCAGAACGTAAGATAATTGTGCAATATCCTCTTTGCTCAACGGCTTTTCAAGGACATACGGTTTAGCGAATGGGTCGAGCACTGCCTCTCCTACTTTTCCTTTCGGGGCCTTCCCATAGATCGGCGGCTTCGTGAAGCCTGTGAATGGCAACGCTTTTGCTTTTTCGATTTTCAATGCGAATTCTTCGAATGGTCGCAGCTTGTTGACCTTCTGCCTCGCCTCCCGGAGTTCGCCTTCAGCTTGTTGACGTTCTTCTGGTAAAGGGCTTCTACACGGAGTCTCTACGTCAGGCATTTCTCTAGGGGAATCCGGGTCTCCAGTTGCACCGATGCTCCATTGCTTCTTGGGAGGATGAGGGACAAACCCACATTTGTCGACTGAGTAAAACATAGCCCGGTCCCGATTTTTCGAAGATGCATCAAGGTTTCCCCTAATCGAGAGTAACGCAAACTCATTGCGATCCTTCAGGTCACTAGCCGTGGGAGGTAGATCGTGTGCGTCAGCATTTCCGGAAGACAAGGCAGAGGGTGACCTTGGTGAGGGAGGACGGGAATGCTTTGGCGTCGTTGACAGCACCGCCTTCTTATAATCTGGGTGGAGTAGAAATTTGTACTGTCTCGCAAGCATGTTTAGTTCCCCATACCGCTTCGCATCGTTAAGGTCGGCCCACAGGGAATTGTCCACCGTGTCTGGATGAAACACGATTTTGTGTGACCTTGGACGTTTTAGTGCTGTGGCATTCGGTAGGTCTGCGTCGAAATCATCATTATCGTCATCTCGAGTCTGCGAAAAGCTTCGTTTCTTGGGAGACCTTTGCGGTGTCATAGTCAAGGCACCTTCCGTAGCCTGCAATTCGTATATTGAGCTTCTTACAGATCGGTATACCTACAACATGTAAAACTCACTGCGGGGGGCTTATTGTCGAAGTCCGCTTCTTCTTTCGCAGCTGTATCTACTGCAGTCGTCGGAGGTTCGCAGTCAGATTCCTGACTAGCACTGCCCTGCTCGCGGTCAACGCGTGCATCATCAGCTGTCTCCTTCGTGGGCGCTAAGGACATGATAGGTCTTGGGTTCTGCAGTCCGTCACGAAGAACTTGTAGTGTATAGAGACGATGCTAGCAGCGAGAGTGAAAGATTGAGTGGCCGTGGATTCATTTCTGTGCTTTATATTCTGTGGCCTTGTATTTTCAGTCGCTGTGGCTCGGAGTCGGAAGCAAAAGTGTGGTCCTTGACTCCTTGTCCCCAAAGAGCCACTGGCAGCCTGAGGCCTGAGGCACGTGTGACCCGATTTCCTGATCTGCATTATGATTAACTTGAGGCAGGCGCTCATGTACTCAGACTAGCGCAATTAACTACAGACTTCTCCAGTGGCAGTTGACGCCTCCGGGTTCGTTTATTAGGAATGATCCACCAAACATCGTCTCAGAAGCCCTCCTCGACGCCGACGACAAATCCTGGGCAGGCGTCGCAGCAATCACCTCGTGTCTTTGTTGCAGCTGATGGCTCGTCACTCCCAATTTTTGTTGATTCGAACGGTGTGACGAACAACCGCCCGAAACTCATACGGACGCTGCGGGTTCGTCATGCGAAGTTGATCGCAGCTGTCTGTTTCTGCTTGCTGACTCGTCGTTGCCACAGAGCGCAGGCGCACAGATATGCACAGATGTGTCACGCGCACGAATCATACTTGTCGATCCGGGCACAAACGAAGGTCGCCAGTTCGTTCGCGATTGGAGCCTCGACCCGGGAAAAGTTATACTGGACTACGTCTGGGCTTACCGATCTCTAGAGGCCGGCCGTGCTCTTCTTGAGAATGACAATTGGGGCGGGCTCGGAGGATTGGACGGGTCTCCAATAGACGGAGGAGACATTGAGGATGAGGATAAACTGGAGGGCCCTTCGACTTCGCGATCAAACGGTGTCACTGCTGCGAAGGCGAAGAAGCCATTGGCGCAGCTTCGAGACTCACCTCAAAATGGTGTGACAAGCAGCGCAAGCTCTAGTTCATTACCGACACCGCGACCAACTCCTTCTTTACACACTCCCATTTCACCTCAAGTTTCGCAACTTCAGACTATGCATAGTGTAACTGAAAACAGTAACAGAGAACCTCATGGACACCCTACACCACCTCCGATAGCTACTTATAACCCTCCAGCAGCTCCGCAGTATTTTCCTCAGCAGTCCCCGCCACCTCACACCCAAACACACCAGAATGTCCACAACATGCTCCCTAATCCCCCTATGCCTCCGCCGAATTCAATCGATCTTCCTCCTGCTTCGCAACAATTCCCAAACGCCTTGCAACAATATGCTCCGAATCTCATGACTATTTCCCCAGAGCTAGTTCAGACGTTTTTACTGTGGCAGCAACAAGTGTCCGGTTTCGGTGGTATGAACGGTATGAACCCGATGAACATGATTGCTGGACCTCAGTATCCTTTCAACGGGCCTCAATCATGGCCGGGGATACCGCAACCGGCAGCGACCATGCTACCGCCTCAGGCGTACCCTCCATCAATGAACCCGACTCAACAAAGTTTCCTTCCTGCTACTGCACCAGAGCAGCAAGGGAGGATGACATCGCCCCCGTTAGCCATAAAATCCGAGCCAATCTCAGCGTTGCCGTCGATAACGACCAAGCTTGACAGGATGAGTCCGAGCCCTACAATATCTGACGAAGAAAGGTCCATCTTGACCCAAACGGCCAAACGACGTTCATCGGACACAAAATTGCTTTCGGGACGCAACCCCAAGAGGTCGAAACGGGAATCCGAGGCAAGATCAGCGTCAGTGTCGAATATTGCTGAGCCAAGCTCCAGCTCCAGTGCTCACAAAAAGAGGCCGTCCAAACACGGGCCCATCGAACTTCAATTTGAATCACCCCGGAGACCAGATTCTTCTCAAAGGCCATCAACAATTGGGATTTTCACAGATCCGGATGGTGAGCCTATGCCATTCTTTGTGCAGGTTGACATGCGCAACCGAGTTGCTGTTACTAGTATGGTCAAGGTCCGTGCCACTTACCAACTTACTTCTCTAATACGAGCACTACACTCATCGATCGATGCAGAAAAACGGCGGGAAGATTACTGCGCACATAGAGGAAGCAGCATTTATCATCTTGACTTCCCAGTCAAAGTCGACAAAAGCGTTGCTCAAGGAGGTGAAAAAGCTAAAACGGCATGCATTGCAGCAAGACTTCGTAAAGGCATGCGTAGTAGAAGGCACCATAGTTGATGAAGAAGATTTCCTCTTCGAGCCCGAACCCACCGCATATCAAAAACGGATACTTGAGCAGGCGCGAAGCGTTGCATCGAAGAATTCATCACCCGAGCCTTCCACCTCACGTCTTCCACCAAGAGACCGATCTCCCACACCTCCCACGAAGATCGAGGAACTTAGCGACGGCAGACATGCTTTCACAAAAGAGGATAAGGACTACATAAAAGCTTATGCAGCACATTTATTTCGATTAGACCCTCACGCAGCTTTGAATGTATTGATCAAAAGGGTTTCACAACGGGTTTGAGTTCTTTCATCCTCGCACCTAGATTATATTCTCATTACCATATTCTTATTTTTGAAAGGCACCAGGTCACTCCTTAGCATCGTGGCAAAGTACAGTATATAATGCAAAGGAGGATTTGGAACGGATTCGACAGGAAATCAAAGCCGAGAAAAGGCAAGCGGAAGAGGCTAGGGCCGAAGAAGACAATGTCGAAGAAGCGATAGCGCTCTCCAGAGAATCAAGCGGATTAGAACCAGATGGCGATCACGGGATTCATGAACTTTACGAAGTAAACATAGAAATGAACCCTGCGGACGTGAAAAGGGACTTGGTCAGCATCATCGATTTCTTTGCCAACGCACCAAGTGATGGTGTAGACGATGAACAATTATGGGCGGAATTAAAGCAGAAAGTATGTTTCAAACTCATTCACCTTTGATACAACCGTTTGACGAATTTTAACGCACAGCATGAATGTCGCACATCCCCATCTTGGCAGGACTTTTACGAAGCACACATGGAGGAAGTCAATGAAATGCTCCGTGAAGCCCTTCTTAAGAAGCAAGCTCGTAACGTAGGACCGTCAGCTGTTGATAGTTCAGAGTTCATGGGAAAACCAGAAGTATTGTCATGATTGAAAGACTTTTTTTCATATACATATTTAACTCTTGAGGCCCCCGAGTACTATATGCTGGACAAACATTTTCACTCAGCCGTTTGATGCAGCATTCTAAGATGAAATTTTGAGGTGCTCGAAATGAACATGCAATTATCCCGATGTGTGTGGGACAAACATAGGAAAAATAAACAGCAAAAAGTGTACGCGAGTCTATTGAATAAGAAAGGACAGCTACTAGTAGACAGGTATCCGAGATGAATAAGAAAATCAACCAGAGCCTGTCAAAGCAATAAGTACCAAAGACACGACAAAAGCCATTAGACATACCTCCCGAGTAAACCTTGCCAAAGAGTACCTCCTGTGCCTTGTCGTACAACGAGAGCACACCAGCACCAGCAACACCACGGAGAATGTTCGCAGCTGCACCCTTGAAAAGGGATTTGGTGCCTTCCTTCGCAACGATCTGCCTGCCAGCGTCGAACATGTTCTTGTAATGAACCGTGCCACCAGAAGTCATCATCATACGACGACTAACATACAAATTAAAAGGATGGCAAAAAAAAACAAGAATAAAATAACATACCGGATAGTATCCAAAGGATAAGAAGCAAGACCAGCACCGATGGTAACACCCCAGCCGAGCGCAAACGACGCGAGGAACGAGCCCTCGAGAGCACCGACAAGAACGACCGGCTCTGTTCAAAGAGTCAAGAAACGATCAACAGCAAACACAAAGACACGTACTAAGTGAGTCGTAGACACCGAAGTAGAGACCACGGTACACGATGATTCCAGCAACAGACGGGACGAAGCCACGGTACAGACCCGCAATACCATCAGACGCAAGTGTCTTCTTGTAGACATCGATAAGACCATTGAACTGACGAGCTCCTCCACCCTTAGTCGACTTGGCATCGTTGGCAAGACGAGTACGAGCGTAGTCAAGGGAGTAGACGAAGAGGAGCGAAGTCGCACCAGCTGCACCACCAGAAGCAACGTTACCAGCAAACCACTTCCAGTAACCTTCGGACTTCTTGAAACCAAACAACGACTTGAAGTAATCCTCTACAAGAGGAGGTTAACAATAAGTCTATATAAATATCACATTGAATACGCACTGAAGGCAAAGTTCAACGCCTGGGTAGGGAAGTACCGGATGACGTTCGCAGTGTTACCACGCCAGAGGGAGACGAGACCCTCATCACGGTAAGTGCGGACGAAGCAGTCAGAGATACCCTTGTAGGGGCTAGCGAGACGGCCTTGCTTAATCTATTGGGTTCCTGGTTACTAAATTGTGGTAGAGGGCGATAGAGGAAAACATACCATCTCATCCTACACACGGAGACGGGAAAAGCACAATGCTCAGTAGAAGTAAAAGCTGTAATCAGCAATGGACACACCTGGTTCTGGATAAGGAGCTATTGGCGAAACGACGTGTGAGCAAAGTAGATAAGGAAGAGGTTTTTCATCGACTGACCTTAATCCGCTCAATGGGGGCAGCAGATGTTTTCGCCACAGCCTAAAGAACAGGTTACATCCACGGTGCCGCTGCATAGTCGTTAACTGAGGATACGTACGGCGGAAACACCACCCATGAGGAAATCAGCTGCAAGAAAACACCAGATCAGCGTCTATTCAAAAAAATCTGCGAGAAGAGCAGCCACCACAGAATGAAGATATACATACTAGCGAACTCCTTGGGAGTCTTCGTCCTCTTCGTCTCTGCCATTTTTTATGAAGGATGGAGGGGAAAGACTCGAAAGTCGAGAGAGAAAACTGAGTGGAGGATGTGGTTGGAAGGAAAGATGATGCGTCGTCCCAGCAAACTTTTTGTGCATCTCCCGCTCGGACAAAACCGGAAATATTATGAACTCCGCTGATGCTCGATTGGGTCATTCTTCTTATCCAATCCTACACCCTTAATACGGGCCGGGTCCTGCAGTTTCGATTGGCTCACACTATAATAATGTTTACATCATCGGATAATCGATTAACTGCCACGTCGGACAGACCACTGGCAGGTGCAGTTACACTTCACGTATTCTACCCATTGAAATATACATACAAAGCCCAGCGTCACAATACAAACGAGAGCAGAGGAAGAGAATAGCATCATATGAATATCAAGGCCACACTGCCCCACCGCTTGCTCCGTTAGGCCGCGATATATAGCTGTTGTACACAGGCGGAGGTAATCTCCTGGGGTCGGAAGAATTATATGGCGGCAAAGATGCCCCACTTGGAGGAGGCCTTTGGGTGTACTCAGTGTAAGGATTTGGAGCGTATGGGCGTTGCCCTGGTGGTTGGAAGGTTGGCAATGGGTCGTAAGGAGTTAACGGGGAAACGGAGGACGGAGGGGGAACAATTCGATTCTCAGCTGTTCTGTGGATGGTAGGTATGGGTGGAGGCAAAGTTCTCGAAAATGTCGATGTCAATCCAGGCGTACTTGCCGAAGGCGTTGACGATCCGTTCGTGTAATGGCCTGATTCTCTCCTCGGCAACGGTATGGACACAGGCTTCTGTAGCAAATCCGCAGGACGAGGTCTCTTGTATTGCTCATCCTCGCGTCCATCTGGGAGGTCGGATGCCTTGCGTTTGAGCAACGTTAGCGATACTGGAGGTGGTGATGCTTGTCGCGGTTGATCATCCTCCGATTCCGAGTCAAGCGTCAAGTCAATGACCGAAGCTGCAGGAGCCTTGCGCGGTGGAGCAGATGTCGAAGCAGAGTAGCCATCTCTACTATAGGAAGATTTGGACAAAGATCCATTTGAAGGCGAGAGCTCCTTCTTCACTCGACTCTCATCCTCGTTCTCTGAATCCGAATCTAAAATGACCAAGTTTTCGATGGAACGGATCGCCGAGGCCGACTCCACCTGTACTTTCTTTGGGGAAGAGCTAGCTGGTCTTGATGATGAACCTTTGGCCTTTGCTCCTACATCACTGCGCCTTGCTGCCACCCATGATGGAGACCCAAATTTGTTGTCAGCAGTGTGCCACTCTCCGTTGGGCTCAACTTCAACTTCTTCAACAGAATCAGGGGTTGATTTGAGAATATTGTCGAAATAACTGCTAAAAGTGTTAATCATCGCAACCAAACCAGAAACAATCGTGACCAACCCGTCGACAATTAAATCATTGGGCTCAAGCATTTTCTCGCAAACTGGACATAACCACGTGGTCGTTTGTTCCATCACGGAATACCAGGAAAACGCATCAAAACATTGAGGATGTACACATTTATCTGACCGGCAAGGAATCTTGATGCGAGTGTAGCTTAGCTGTATCAAATGAGCCCGTAATCCATCCAAGGGACCTGTATAAACTCACTGGACATTTCAGTGTCATCTTTTGCTTGCCTGCAACGATATCGTCATCTTCATCATTGTTTGCGTTCACTGCATTGAAAAATACATTTACACACAGTCCTTCATCAGTAAGCAATGACGTACTTTGCGCCTTGATCTCTTCGAACGAACGGAATTTGCCTTTCCTCAGCCGATCCACTAACTCATCGACGCTTGACACTTCCACCAAAAATACGATAAGGTAGAACTTCTGCATGGGATGATTTCGAATATTAGACAAGTTTTGGAGTTTTGGAATTGAGGAAAGTATACCTTGGCCCCAGAATTAGCTTGGCTATTTACATATATCATCTCTACCCGGTTCGACGCTCCGGGAGTCATTTTGACAACCTTGCTCAAATCGGCAGGCGGAGCAGTACCAGGTTTTTTCTTGATACCCTTCAGATTTGCTTGCAGTAACGACCCATTCACTCGAACCTCGCAGGTAGCAGGGAATTCAATGAGACATGGCTGAGATTGAGTGCGAAAGCCCGTTGGTTGATGATTATAGAAAGTATTTGTTGTGCAGTACAGTCTGACTTGGTGCCTCGGACTGTAATACCATCAGTCGCTCGAGCGTCGTGTAAATACGGACAGGACGAACCTTGCCTGGTGAAGCTTGTTTATGTGCTCCTGAGTAAGGGAGAATTGGAGAGTTTGTGAGCGTCTATCCATGGAGCTACTCGATTCTTGACATGTCTGTCAGCGTAAAGTTTTGCCTCTATACCATTAGACGCACCAGGGCACTCCACGACAGGCGATATAGCCTGGTCAACCTTGAGGAAAGGTGACAGTTTGAAACGGATAGGAACATGGACACCTGGACGACCTCAGCATACTGACGCACATAGGCTGTGGCAGACACTTACCAGCTCGTGCAGGTGAGGCTGATGCCTGAGGAGGTGCCCTACGTGGTGGCGCATAAGGATCATATCGTCCTATAGAGCTACTTGCTGCGCCACCCGCAGCGTAATGACCATTCATGACAACCTTTGGCGTGAATGAAGAGCCACTCGTATTGTTCTGAGCAAAGGCAGGGTTCGCTGTGAAGGTATTCGCAGAACCAGAGGATGAATACCTAGTTGCATGAAGATAGTAATAATAATAGTTGGTGTAGAATGGATAGAAGGGATAACCGTCAGCCATGTGTGCAATATCAGATATAGGATGGAGGAAGCAATGGTTATGCGCTTGAATGCGAGTCCTGGATTGAATTGGGAAAAGAACTAGTGTGACTTACGAGCCAGTTGCACGTACTTGGTCCATGATATTTTGTGCACGGATCCAATTGTCTGTTTGCTGCTGATACCGATAAACATCGAGCTCGTTGGTGATCTTGTCAATGAGCTCTTGCTTCTTCCCTTGTTTCGAGATAGTTGAACGGCATTCTTCATTGAGGCCCGTAATGATGTGCTTCAGTCTATCGACTGTGTAAGACTTGACACGATGTCGCACGTCCTGACAGAGTAACAATGTTAAGGATAAGGCTTTATACTAGCCAGTGACGAGTAGACGCACATCAAATTTTGACCAGGGATTATCCTGGGCACTGGACGAAGACATAGCGGATGGTGGAAGAGACCAAGCTCGAGCAACTTTGACGTGCTTCACTTGTAGTGGGCGCGGGCGCGGGCCTGTGTGCCAGAGTGTGGCTGAGAGGCGGAGGCACTGACAGCGCTGACTAATCGGATGTGGGCGCTAATGCATTTGATCGCATGCTGAGATCTTTCTAGGCTCTTGCACACTGGTTTGCTTTCTACTGTACTACTACTCCGATGTCGGACGCTGAAAACGACAACTTGACAAAGGAAGAAAGGGAAATAAAGGAAAGGGCAGAAAAGGAGAGGGAGGAAGCGGAGCAAGCAGGTCTGCTTCTACATCGATAGCACTCATTTGTCGTGACTGAGATGCTCTTTCTACTAGCTCTTCCGTATGTATGGACTCAACAGCTTGGAGACGTGGACATCACTGTACCTGTACCGAAAGGCACTCGCGCGAAGAACCTCAACGTAGTCATTGCGAAAAAGAAGCTCAGTGTAGGTCTGAAGGGGCAGGAGCCTATATTCGAGGGCGAACTTTGCAAGGAGATCAAGGTTGAGGATAGTACATGGACCGTCGGTAGGCATCTTAACACTATCTTCTCTCTACATCCTTAAACCACTATCGTTTTACAAGAGGATCAGGAAAAAGTATTCATTCACCTTGAGAAAGTCAATCAAATGACATGGTGGGAGAATGTCTTGACACATCATCCGAAGATCGACACTCGTAAAATTGTGCCGGAAAACAGTAAATTGAGTGATCTAGACGGGGATACGAGGTGTGTTTGCTCTTTGTCTTTATCGTATTGCGCCAGGTGCTGAGACCCCAGTTTCAGGGGTATGGTCGAGAAGATGATGGTGAGTGATTTCGAGATAACGTTTTCATTATGTAGTACTCATGTTTATCGTTCAGTATGACAATCAACGTAAAGTGAGCATAAACTGTGATAGATTGGATAATAGACCCTAATGTCTTGTCTGTCAGCAAATGGGTTTGCCGACCTCAGACGAGCAAAAGAAACTTGATGTGGGTGATTCTGACACTTCGTTATCCTCTTCATAATAATCAATGGTTAATTACAGGCACTAGAGAAATTTAAGAAGGCACATCCGGAACTAGACTTTTCAAATGCTAAGATCTCATAATTGTATAACATATAACATAGCCTATTTTATCATGTTTTTTTTTTGAGATTACGCGACGCGTTGTTTGGTGCCAGTGGTGTTGCATAACAGTAAGCTATCCCACCGCCCGAGTTCGGAGGATAGTTTTGCTCCTCTGTCAATGTTTTCCTTGGCCGGAAAGCTTTCTCGCCAACTTCATCTAAGCTTTGGTCTTCTTACTGGCAGTAGACGCTTCTCTATCAAAAGTGCTTCCTCAGATGACATTCGTTTAAGACCGTATCAAGAATCTTGCTTACAAGCGTGCCTTGACGCGTTGTCCATGGGAGGCACACGTATTGGAGTTTCGTTGCCCACTGGTTCAGGGAAAACAACGGTGTTTGTATCACTTATCTCACAGCTAAAGCCCCCTGCCGGGAATTTGGATGCAGACAAGGCCATCATCATTGTCAATAGTATTGAACTAGCGCGACAGTCAGCTGAGCAAGTGAAGCGACAATATCCAGACCTGAGTGTTGAGATCGAGCAAGGCGCAAAGTACAAGGCAACAGGTGAAGCTGATGTGTGAGTCTATAAGACTATCGTCGACGTATCTTGAACTAAATTTTCATGATGTCTGGAAAGAACTATCGCCACATACCAGACTCTTCTGCGGGAAGAGCGAATAGGCAAATTCGATCCGGAGAAACTCAAATGTATAATAATCGACGAGGCTCATCATGCCGCTGCACCTTCGTAAGGGCTCTGCTATGGGGTATGGCTCAATCTTCTGATTAGTGCTTAAGATACCGACGAATACTTGCGCATTTCAATCCAAACATTCGACACCCTGACGTGGACTTCGAGCCGCCGAAGTCAAGTCACATTATACCCATCGTCGGTTTCTCTGCCACATTCAGTAGACATGATGGTCTTGCCCTTGGTTCAGTCTTTGAGCAGATTGTCTATCACCGACATTTCCTAGATATGATAAAGGAAGAATGGTTCGAAGTCGTAATCGAATATGTGATAAAGTCCTGAACTCTCTTGCAGGCTGTGTAATGTTCGCTTCACGTCCGTAAAGGCAAAACTGAATTTGAACGACGTTACGATAAACACGCGGTCAGGAGAGTTCAACCCGACGAGTCTTGCCCATGTTATCAATACAGAGAGCATTAATCGATTGGTCGTCCAAAGTTGGCTGGATAGGGCTGGTACGCATATCTTTTAATCTATTGGCGTAATGCCATCTAACTATTATACAGCAAAAAGAAAATCTACTCTTGTGTTCTGCGTCAACCTTGTGCACCTCAGTGCTCTCACTCAGGCCTTTCGAGATGCTGGTGTCGATGCTCGTTATGTATATGCAGGTACACCAGCTACAGAGAGGAAAGAGCTTATAGATACGTTTAGAAAGGGCGGGTTCCCTGTACTTCTCAACGTCGGCCAGTCCATTTCATTCATATCGTGATCTCGAAATAATGTTTACTCCTACAGCGATCCTGACTGAAGGTACCGATATACCGAACATTGATTGTGTTGTTGTCGCCAAACCGACAAGATCCAGGAATGTATATACACAGATGGTAAGTAACGGATTGCAGAAGCTCTTTTGGTGGATTCTAACGTTCCTGCAAGATTGGCAGAGGCATGCGACTGTCTCCACAAACCGGAAAGACAGACTGCCATATCATCGATTTTGTAGACAGCACAAGTCGCGTCTCCGGAGTGGTGTCAACGCCATCGCTGTTTGGACTGGATCCTGATGAAGTGATAGAAAGCATGTTCAGTCCACGTTCATGCCTGAAAGCTATGCTGATCTGCATTACCTCAGACGCGACTCCGGAGCTGCTCGAAGAGCGTGCGGAGAAATCCATCGGAAATGATCCTTCAGTAGTTTATGACGTGGATAATGTACCAGACCCGACGTCCGTGACGTATATCGACTATGACAATCCGTTCGAGCTCGTTAAAGACACATCAGGAGCGTCACATATAAGCCGGATCAGTAGATTTTCATGGGTGGGATGTGGCAATGACATATACGTCTTAGAGTGTATGGGTAAGGGAACGGTCAGAATCAAGCCAGAAGTGGATAACAACGGTATGTAAGAGCCTTCTTGAGTTTGTTGTCCTTTATAAGCCTTTATGCAGGGGAGAAAATGTTCGTTGCACATTTCACAGCTTCCGTCGAAGACTGGCAAATGGGTCCGCAGCAAAGGTCACGATATCTCAAACCTCGGCGGATACTAACAGCGAAGTCTCTCGATGAAGCTGTCCGAGGATGTGATACATATGTTCTGAAAAAGGTTGCTTTCGGACGGCTAGCAGCTGGGTATGTTTCGAAGCATGTAGTCTTGTCCATTGCTTTAATTGATGCTTCTTTTAGACTACATCGCAGTGCACAGTGGCGGAGGACTCCAGCGACGGATAGTCAGAAGGCCATTATAACTAAACGATTTCAAGCATTAGCGGTCGACGGTCTCTCGGGTAAATCCTTTGATGCGTCATCTTTAACTAAAGGACAAGCTGCCGACATCATCACGCGATTAAAACACGGCGCACAGGCAAGTCATCTTACTTCAACATTATTTGTGCATGCTATTAACTATGATACAGACTCGTTACACCAAAAAAGTGAAACTTGCCTTGAAGGAAGCCAGTGCGGCCGAAAAGGAGCGCCTTCGGCGCGCACGCGAGCGGGTTTCTGTAGGGCCATTGCCAAGTGAAGAATTTGCCACATGAGTGGCAACAAGACCATGATCCAACCGTCTCATTTTCGGTTTTCGGCGACTATCTGAAGTTCATGCTTTCCAGATTGTACCCAAGCGAGGTGAAATTGCCCTGACACTGTGCAAGGAAAGAACAGAGGCTTCCTGAGCCGACTGGATTGCAACGTCCAATTTCAGAGGATCAAGGAAGAGATCCGGTTCTTTCGTGATGCAGGCAGAGAGCATGCCCACGAGTGAATCGCCAGCCCCGGTAACGCTGACAATCTCCTCCTTCTTTAACGAAATCGCTGGGTAATGCTTCAAGACAACCAACTCCTTCCCGGTTTTTGCCACAATGTACCTCTTCAGCGGATTGCTTCTTTCTGCTGACCAAGGCGATTTTGCAATATCATCCTCGAGGATCCTCGAAGCCACGATGACACCCCGATCACCGCACTTGATGATGAGGTTCTGGAAGAAGGGCAACATATTGATTGCCATCTGCGCGGTGCCAGTCTTTGTGAGGAAGGACAGGTCGCCCTTATCAGTGTCTGGGCATGCTGGTATCCGACTCAGCTGGTCCAAGTCCATTCGCCATTCCGAACCAAGATTGAAACGGTCAATGGCATCCCACCACAAGCTATGGCTGAGAAGTGGCGTCTCGTCGGTGTTTGCTACGCGATACATTTCTTGTAGCTCGAACAAGTTAGGAGATGTGTATGTTATTGGAGACTTGTAGTTATGTGTCTTCATGGAGACGAATTCTTGCATCACGGCCTCAAATATGGATGTTGACTTTGTGATTGAAGTGGGTTCGCTGTTTGTCTGTCCGGTGAGTAGCTGGTAATGATTAGCCGTGCTTGAGAATCACGTACAAAAAGGCTGAGCAGGAAGCTTGTCAATATAAAATCATTTGAAAAAGATTCAAAACATACTCTGCGCTCCCTTACTCAAGGCATCGGCGTTTATAGAGGACAAAAGCTTTGGTGACATATTACCATCCATGACAACCAAGGTAGGGTTCTTCTCTTCTTTTAGGCGATTGAGAACCTATGTGATATCTCATTAGAATCTATGACTAAAGCCAGAAAAATAAAACTCGTCCTCACGATTTCCTCAGGAATATCGCGAATAATATCCATATCCGCTACGCCGCCTACCAGAGACCCATTGGAGTCCAGGACCATATTGCAAACAGCGGTTCTGTCGCTCTTTACACGCAAGAAACCATCACTGCGCATGCCAAGGCGTGAGTGCTCTCGGAAGAGAAAAGGCGCAAGCTCGTCAACGCCTACAGGGGAAAGAAGTAAGGTAGCACTTGGATCGCCATTTGGGTCGGCAGAAAGAACACGGTGTGCTGCTTCAGCTATGTTCCGCGCAACGCCCCCGACCGTCAGGGAGACAGTCCCAGGTGCTGTTGATTGGTCCACTTGTGTGTCCGTGCCTCGCTCATCCGCAATCACTCGCGCGGTGATGTCGATTGCAGACGCCCCGACAACGACAAGTTTCGCTGGTTTCTATGAATACTATAAGATGAATGTCAACATATGTGAACCTTACGAAGTACCTTGTATGTGCGAATCTCAGCCTGTTCTGAAGCTTGTCTATCTAAACCAGAGGAATGTGCGGAGCTCATTGGTGGGGTGTATGTGGAAGACGCTGGCGAAGTAGATGAGGAGCTAGACTTGAGACGGGAATATTCGGTCTAAGAGAAAAAACGTTACGTGTTCAATGCTGTTTATTGTACATGTCAGAGCTCGGTCCTTACAGACTCTTCACTCGTGTTCTCAAGTTTCGAGTATTCTACAGCAATCTGGCCGCCTGACGCATCTACGTTAATCAAAGTATAATAAGACAAGCAGGCCCACTCACCGATTGTGGCGGTATTTTCGATCAACGCGATGTCTGTGTAGAGACATTTCAAATGAGCCATCGTACGTATGCATATAGGCAACACAAAAAACGTACTGCTTTGCAAAGACTTGCCGGCCGTCAGTTCTGCAACGCGTGCAAGAAGCCAAGGAGTGACCTCTTTGCCTCTCTTGCTGATGCCATTAGCTTCGGACTCCTGGACAGCCCTTTCGATTGCAGCCTGAATCTCTGCGCCCTGTGCCTCGAACTCTTCCGGCATTGGGGCTGCGAATAATGCCCCGTTTTGCAATCCCATTCGCCATTGCGATCCTATGAGAAGACGCGAATTGGGTTGAAAATGGTTGAGTGATACTGAAAACGTAGCACCCACTAAGGATCTCTGCCGCTGAGCGCGGGTCATCAACTTTCCAGGGCGTCTGTAAGATGAAGCTGTGAGGCAGGACAAGACTGGCAAGAACGAAAGAACAAGTACATTTAAGCCACTTTTTCCGCAATAAAATCCCGGGAAATCATATGTCTTGCCATAAGTCACGACTGGTACACCGAGTGTTTCCTATCGAACATTGTCAATGAACGTAATCGTTGACCGTATTAGAGCACACACAAGATATTCCAAAGTCCTAGAGGTTGCGTCAGGCTGTTTAATAGTTCAAATAAGAGGCACCATAACATACCGTCCTATATCCAAGATGGACTTAACACCAGCCGAGACAACGCCAACGGAACATCTTGTTAGTTCATGAAGATCTGCGGAAATATCCATGGCTGATTTGCATGTCATTAGTATACTAGGTTTATTGTATATACTGCAGAACTCACTATCTTGGGCACCGCGATGAACTCCTCCGAGGCTGTAGGAACACTGGTAGTAGGTCTCACGTATGCAGGAGTCCAAGCGAAACATACCCTCCGGTAGCAAACACTTTAATCCCGGCCAGATGCGCAAAGATCAAGGTCGAGCAAATCGTGGTCCCTCCATCGCCGCGAAGGGCTAATATGGGCCCAATATCACGTCTCGACACCTTTACGAGCTTTGGATTCCCTGACGTATCCGACAGCCTCTGTAAGTCAGAGTCAGTCAACCCGACTTTAACTCGACCATCGACAATCCCAATCGTTGCAGGCACTGCACCCTGAGCCCGAACAATGCTCTCGAGCTTCCGCGCGAGCTCGTAGTTCGTCGGAGGGGCCACACCATGCGTTACAATCGCTGTTTCGAGTGCGACAACAGGCCTGCGGGTTGAGAGAGCATGCTGGACTTCGGGGTGGATGTCGAGAGGTGCCTCGCGCTTGAGTGCTCGACTTAAAGCGGTCGAAGAGGTCGAGGAGTGTCGGGCAAGAAGAGATGCTTGAAAACTCCTTCCTAGCCTTAGACTCTGGCCTAGTGAAGCCATCGAGCTGGGATTCGGAGATTGAGGCTAGGAGAGAGAAACCTAAGGATAATTTATAGATACTATAGCAGAGGCATACCTCCTAGCCGACATCCGGGACCTGTGCCTGGACCCTGAGTACTATCTCGGCGAGGACCATCCGTACTTATACGGCCGGCCACACCTTTTCCCTATCATTGCTGTCGAGGTCACTATCATGAGCACTATCTTAGAGCACTCTGCTTCGACAGCAGCTCACAGCAGCTCAGAAGACGGAGAATGTATGTTGACGTTCGACTCTCTTGACACGGATGCCATCATACGCTCGGTCGGAGACGACGCAGCCGGCGCGACCGCTGTGTTCATAGGAACAACACGCAACTCATTCAAAGGTCAATAGTAACTTTGCTTCGGCGAGACAAGTCATTTCCTCAGACAATCCGTTAGGCAGAGTAGTCACACGCCTTGAATACCAAGCATATAGTAGGCTGGCGATCAAGACTATGCAGAACATACTACGGGTAGTTCGTGCAAGTGCCGCGCAATCTGGACACGACTCAACTGTGTCCTCGCTCATCCGATGCGCCGTCCATCATAGATTGGGCACCGTCCCTGTCGGTCAACCATCTATCGTCATCGCAGTGTCTTCACCCCATCGAAAAGAGGCTTTCCGAGCTTGTGAATACATTCTTGAAGAGGTGAAACTGAAGGCCCAGATCTGGAAGCGGGAGTACTACGAAGGCGACCGGGAAGAGGATGCTGAGTGGAAGGCGAACAGCAATTCTTGACGATTGTCACTCTCTTTCACGCAGCAAAAAGAAAAATGCATAATCAAGTGTGCTAATGAGACAATGCAAATGCGAAAAGGGGTTTGGTGAGTCAGTGTTGTGCTGAAGAGCGACAGGGTGCGTTGGAAGAAAGAAAGAAGGTAAAAGCATACAAAAGTACAGAACCGCAAACCGTGTCCTTTCTCCAGCAAACATCATCTCGACATGCTAGTCATCCAGAAGAGTAGTCCAAGTGTACACCTTCATGGAGAATATTCGTTGGTTTAAGTTCACAGGCAATCGAGGACCACGACATACCTAGTTGCCGTATAGCTCAATGACACCATTGGGCGACTTTGTTGCGGCCTCAGCAGGGATAGTGTTGACGTCCGCACGCTTAGCCTTGCGATTGCCGTAGAGCTCGATAACACCGTTCGGTGATTTAGTGGCAGCTTCAGCTGGTATGGTGTTGACATCAGCGCGCTTTGCTTTGCGATTGCCATAGAGCTCAATCACGCCATTGGGAGACTTGGTAGCAGCCTCAGCGGGGATGGTGTTAACGTCGGCACGCTTCACTTTGCCCGCGCCGTACAACTCAATGACACCCGCCGGTGCCTTCGTCGGTGCTTCCTCAGGAATGGTATTGACGTCTGCGCGCTTAGCCTTGCGATTGCCGTAGAGCTCAATCACCCCGTTAGGTGACTTGGTAGCAGCCTCAGCGGGGATGGTGTTAACATCGGCGCGCTTTACTTTGCCCGCGCCGTATAACTCGATGACACCGGCCGGTGCCTTCGTCGGTGCTTCCTCAGGGATGGTATTGACGTCCGCACGCTTGGCCTTGCGATTTCCGTATAGCTCAATAACACCGTTCGGTGATTTAGTGGCAGCCTCAGCTGGGATGGTGTTGACGTCTGCGCGTTTGACCATGCGATTTCCATAGAGTTCAATCACCCCGTTAGGTGATTTAGTAGCAGCCTCGGCGGGGATCGTGTTAACGTCGGCACGCTTAGCATAGGCAACAATGGGCTCGAAAGCGGGAGCCCTAGCCTCCAGAGGCTGTACGTATGCCCTCAATAACAGGCAGAAAATCGAGGTAACATTTTACTCACTGCTGAGGCTGACGCAAGAAGCGGGCCAAAGAGGGCGACGGCGATGAGCGCGAAGGATGTGATGCGAAACATAATGACTGTGTTTGCTGTCTAAGCTGGTAGATGAAGGAGCAGCGATCTGAAGGACGTCCGGCGGCCTGGAAATGCGAAGAAAGCTGCGTGAAAAAAGGGAGGAAAAGAACGAAGAGCACTGCTCGAACAGCGACAACGAAGGGAATGACTGGGGGAAAGGAGAGAGGGGACGTTGCAAGCAGACTTATAAGACATGACCAATAGATGCCATCAACCATCTGCTAGCCGTTGCCAGTAACACACATCTATAGCAACCCAATTATAGCTGTACTATTTTCCCTCACTGGCACAGGAACGCGTCAATTTTATTCATTATTTAATTTTCTCAACACACCACGATGTCAGATCCCCGGTTCGCCCGACTGCGCACAGATCCACGATTCAGAAAACCGAGAAAGCACCAGCAGAAAGTCGTCGTCGACGAGCGCTTCAAGGACATCTTCGACGACGAAAAGAAAGGTGCGAAGAAAAAGTCAAAAGGTGCGTTCGGCTTCGGCAGTCATCTGTCACCGTTCTCTCAAGTCGCAACTCTGATTGATCCTCCTAATTTGCCATCTTTCTGCGCGCGCTCTCATAGGCGGTCGCGTAGACAAGTATGGCCGACGCGTGTCTGACAGCCAGGAGAAGGACAACCTCAGACGCTTCTACCGTCTGGAGGGCCAGGACGAGGACAACTCGGCAGCAGCACCCAAAGCTCCCGACTACGCTCGAGGCGAAGTGCTCTTAGAGTCTTCGGATGAGGACGAAAGGGATGAAAATGATCGTGAGGACGTGGAAAGTGATGATGATGACGGTGGGGAGGTTGTGCTAGGTCGCCATGCGTCCAAACCTATCCCCGTGTTAGCCGACGAGGATCAATTCGAGGTTGACTTAAATGAAGATGACGATGCGTACGCGGACCTTGATGCGCAGGCTGCTGCGTACGCTGAAGAACACCCGGAACAAGATGAGGCAGAAGACAGTGGGACCAAGACCAACCAACTGGCTGTCGTTAATCTCGACTGGGATTATGTTCGTGCCAGTCACCTGTACAAAATATTCTCGTCTCTGGTCTCGCCGACAGCATCTCTCCTTACTATACCCTCTACTTCAAATGGGAAACGTAAAACCGATGGAAAGCCAAGTACTTCGACGAAAGTTGTGCGAGGCAAGGTCCTCAGTGTCCGAGTCTATCCGTCTAATTTTGGAAAAGAGAGGATGAAGAAGGAAGAGACAGAAGGTCCTCCGAAGGAGATATTCAAGAAAACCCGACGAGACGACGCGGACGTTTCATTGGATACTCTATTACAAGAGGATGAGGGAGATGAGTATGATGAGACTGCCTTACGAAAATACCAGCTAGAGCGGCTCCGGTGAGTTGCTTCGGAATGCATTCAAATCTCTCGCTAAACGAATTGTAGTTACTATTACGCTATAGTCACTTGCGACTCAGTAGACTCAGCCTCTCATCTTATGGCAGAACTCGACGGCACGGAACTCGAACGAACAGCCAACGTCTTTGATCTTAGCTACGTGCCGGGTGACATGACGTTTGATGATGAATTCAGGTAAATAAGACACTCCGTTGTCTTGTGTCTATTCGAAGCTGAATGTTTTCCGTCACAGAGATGAAGCAACGTTTGCCACGGAGGCGGCTTCTTCGACCTATGCAGGGCTGGAATTCTCGACAGATGCGCTTCGTCACTCAAAGGTGAAGCTAAAATGGGACGAGGACGATCCGGAACGTACGAAAGTCCTTCGTCGAGCTCTTACAAAGAAAGAAATAGAAGAGGACGACTTCCGCGCATATATTGCTTCAGATTCTGATGGGTCGGCAGACGAGGCTGGTCGAAATCAGTCCAGCAAAAAAACCGAAAGAGACAAACTTCGCAACCTACTTCTCGGGGGCGGGAACGATGAGATGCCTGAGGGATGGGAGGCAGATCCATTCGGTAACGAGGACAAGGACGGCGCAGAAGGCGAAATGGAGATCACGTTTATGCCCGGTCTGAGCGAAGCCAATGCAAAGAATGGCGACGAGGAGACAACCTTGGACAAGTACAAACGCAAGCAAAAGGAAAAGCGACTGGAGAGGAAGAAAGAGCTTCAGTTGAAGACAGATGTGAAGAAGGGACAGAAAGAGGACGGACAGGTCGCGAAGAGTGTAAAGGATGACTTCTTCGACGCGAACAGTGACGGGTCGGAAGACGAGGAAGAAGAGGCTCCGAAAGGCAGGAGCACGGGCAAGTCAAAGAAAAATACGAGAAGTGCGAGTCCGCAGGAACGAGCTCAGCCAGCGACGGAAGCTGAGCTGGCTCTCTTGGCTGCGCCTGACGGCACGTCTAAGACGGCGGAGCACTTTAATATGAAAGCTATCGTGAAGGCAGAGAAGACCAAGGGAAGGAAGAGAAACCGCAAAGGAAAGGATAACGGAGACAAGGAAGACGAGTTACAGGAAGATTTTAAGGTCGATGTCAAGGATGACCGATTCAAGGCTCTGCACGAAGATCCTACCTTCGCAATTGATCCAAGTCATCCTCGGTAAGCCTCGTCATTCATTTAATATCGATGTCAATTTCTAATGCACGAATGTATTTGTTTAGATTTCAAAAGACGAAAGGCATGGCAGCTCTGCTGGATGAGCGTTCCAAGAGACAGCGGAAGGAAGTCCACAGTGGCGGAGATCGTCTCAGACCAGAGACAAATGGACCTTCAGGCGACGACAACCTCCAGAATTTGGTTGAGAGCGTCAAGAGAAAAAGTTCGCATCTGGAGTCGAAGGGGAAAAGACGCAAGTTGTAGAACCATTTTTAACCAAAAGACGACACTGTCGCCGCTATCTACTACACTTCAATTTTGTGGGGAGCTTGACCTTTAGCAGCCTCCCAGCTGAGAGCTTTACGCAGGTAAAGCGCGACCCAGGTCAGTGAAAGTAAAATGGGTACCTCGACGAGGGGGCCAATGGTTGCAGCCAAGGCTTGATCTGAACCTACTCCCCAAGTAGCAATACACACAGCAATAGCCAATTCCTAACGATAATTGAGTGTGAACCTTCTTGGGCTGACTCTACAAATACTCACGAAATTATTACTTCCGGCGGTAAAGCTCTGTACGGCTGCCACATCGTATCCGAACCCACGAGAGCTTCCGTTCCTCCTCGTCAGGTAATAGCAAAATGCAAAGGTGCCAGTCCACATGATGATGAAATACAGGATCATGGGTACGAAAACCCGGAATACCGGACCCAAGTTGTGAAGAATGTGATGACCTTGGTAGGCAAACATGACGATTATAGTGTATAGCAGGCCGAGGAGCGCCAGAGGCGAAAAAATGGGGAGAAATCGTTTCTCAAACCAAGCACGTCCGAAGAAGAACATTATCACATAGCGAGTAATGACTCCTGCTACAAGTGGAATACCAAGATACTTGAAGTGATGGGTTTCAATGATCTGTGGGAGAAACACATGAGACATTTAACTCACAATCAAAACGGAGATCGCGACGTTTCCGTAAAACACTCGAACGCTGCCTCCGCCACTAATGACGTTCACAAACAGAAGTGCAAAAGGTGAATAAAGCACAATTTGTAGAACCGAGTTCACAACGACTAGGATTGCGCAATAGTCGTGATTTCCCCTTGCTAGCTGATTCCAAATCATGACCATAGCGATGCATCTATGAAAGGTATCACAGCCCATGAGTAAATGCATTTAGTAATAAAGAGCCAGGTTATTACACGCACCTTGCTAATCCCACCATGATAACACCGGCTCGGTACGTCGGAAGGTCGGGAAGAGTCGCCCAAGCAACGGCGAGCATGATGAAGGGTCCGACAATCCAGTTTAAGAAGAGCGAAATACTTATTTGATACCAAAGATTACGAGTCTTGAACAGCTTCGGTAGTGTTTCATATTGTACTTTGGTCAACACGGGCCACATCATCACAATGAGTCCAATGGCGATAGCTGACGATTTCGCGGCATTCAGCGTTGCCTGACATCCTAGAAAAAGAAAAGATGACTTACGAAGAGAAACATCTGCAAAAGTAGCAGTGTTGAACGCCTCTTGTACACCAGAGACAAATTCTCCGATTATGACCCCAACAATCATGGAAAGTAGAACCAAAGGTGTAAGCAATCGGTCAAGCCAAGACAGCTCCTTCAGCAGAGATGGTGTTGCGGTCTCAATGCTGGTGGTTCCAGAAGATTTAGTCTCTATAGGTAGGTCTTTGGGCACATTGGTGCAGACTTCAGAAGAGTGTTTCTCTATAGATGACATGTTGAAGGGGTACGAGAAGCTCAAGAGCTCTGAGCATGTTGATAGTTGGGTTCGCCATTTATATGCATTGCGAAGTAGTAAGAGTGCTTGTGAGTGCAAAGGCGCTTAAACTTGGATTGAAAGCGAATTTGATTTTGAATTCCAAAATCAATTACCCAATCTAAACTGCCAAATTTAGAAATCAGGGATTTGCCGACTCACAGCGTCGAGCTCGCAGCGAGCTGCACAACTTATACGTTGCTCAACATATCCCCGAACTCGCAGGCAACTGTTGACACAGGCTTCATAAATACTCGACCAAGCTGGCCATGTCTACCGACGAGTCGGAAAGCAAGCCGTCTCCGGCCCCGGAGGTCTACGAGCCAAAGCCCACACTGCAATACGCCTCTACAGTTGGCCTCCAGACTGGTCTAGTCGGTGTACTCGTTAGCACGGTTCAGAATGCCCTTGGCACACATAACCAAGGTGCAGCGGGTATATTCACCCGCACAGGTGGCACGATAGGCTTCTTTGGTGCGTAGTACTCTCAAGAGCTGGCGCGTCACCCTCTAAAGTTTCGATTTATGGTTATCTTCTCGCATTTACATGGATAGCTGCGATGGGCGCGACCTTCGCTGCGACCGAATCGATAGTCGCCAACACACGACACAAGAATGACCCTATCAACGGTGCGGTGGGCGGTTGTGCAGCTGGCTTCCTGGCAGGCTTAAGAGGTATCGACTACTGATGTCGCTTTCAACGATAGCTTGTCTAATTTCTGCCTTTCTTATTTGCCAACTTTTAGCTCATTCACTTCCTATTGCTGTCGCATCTTGTGCTGTCATTGGTGGTGCAATGGGAACGTTCGATGCGGCGGGTAGCTTGGCGGGAGAAAGGCGCGAGCGTGATTCGCCAGAAACAATGGAGGAGCGTCGAAAACGGTTCTTCAAGCAAAAGCCATCATTATCGCAGCCCGTGGAATCATAGAGCGCTGTCTTGCTATGTATAAACTCTTACTTTTCTCTAATTTCAGTCAACCAAATATGCTAAAATGATGATAACATGTTCCGCGGTCACTATGCTACAAGGTAGGTTTTACACTATCTGGGTTTTTACCGCATTGTGGGCATATCTACGGATGCCCTGTTTCCAATCGCATCCTCAGCTTTCCAAAGGCTCGTGATGGTCTGTAGATTGCTTCGTAAGAACCAAGTAGACTAACGAGAAAAAGGGAGCCGTACCTTGTTCTGCGTGTAGAAATTAATTCCATTTTTACCATAGAATGGAATATCTCCCAGGAAACTAGCCTTGTTTCCGCTCCATGAGAACATTGGTAAAGGTACGGGGATGGGTACGTTAATGCCAATCTGTCCGACATTGACTTCATTCTCAAACTTGCGTGCGGTCGCACCAGACTGAGTGAAGATCGCCGTTCCGTTGCCGTACTTGTTCTCGTTAATGATTGCGAGCGCATCATCAAGAGTATCAGCTTGGATTAAAACAAGGACTGGGCCAAATATTTCCTCCTTGTAGCAGCGCATGGTAGTCACGGCTTCGATGACAGTTGGACCAACGAAGTTGCCATCTGGGTAATCAGGCACCTGGACATGTCGGCCATCAAGGAGAATTCGGCCACCTTCCTCATCCGCAGAAGCAATGAGCCCAGTAACACGCTGTTTCGCCGCAGGCGAGATCAAAGGTCCCCTACAAAGTGCTACAGTGTCAGCACTAGTATCAAAAGTTGATTGCATAAACATACAAGTCAACACCCTTTTCGAAACCACCATTGACGTTAAGCTGTTTCGCGCGTTCGATAAGCTCTGGGACCCAGGTCTTTGCAGTGCCAACAAACACAGCTGTACATGATGAGCGTCAGCATAGTGTACTCGCGTTGCGCGTCTTCTCTTCACTCACCAACCGAGATCGCCATACATCTTTGACCAGCAGCTAAGGAGCAATTCTGAGAGATGAAGAGGTGTAGGCGCAAGTATTCCACTGACCTCCAAATGCAGCCCCGAGAATTGAGTTCAATGCGAGATTCTTATTAGCTACTCCGAGTATGAGTTTAAAAGGATTTTCTAGTATGTCGCAACGCGTACCATCTGGCATAATCACTGCGTGGTTCTTCGCTCCTAAATTAGCCTACCGGTAATAAAGATCTCATATCAGATGGAGAAGCAAAGATGTTCTTAATATCTGACCTGGACACGTTTGCCATTCTTGGTTCCCCTTCATATGGGCTATCAGCGTACCCGCACGCAAGTCTATGGGAATTTATCCATACCTGTCATAAATATGCTTGCCAGCCCTATCACCTCCAACGAAGCTGATCGCCTTTATGGTTGGATGATCGCAAATCGCGTTTACGGTAGGGACCGTTCCGTGCACGATATTCAGAACACCCGGGGGCAGGCCTGCACGTTCGCAAAGTTCAGCAATAATCATCGCCGCTCCAGGGTCCCGTTCTGAAGGCTTGACAAGGAGGGTATTTCCTGTTGTCAGAGCTAAAGGAATACTCCAAAGGGGGATCATACTACTGCAATCAGAATGCGGACACCGTCGGAATAAGAACCACATACGCAGGGAAATTAAATGGCGCTATACTGAATAGACAAGGCCGCGGAAGAATTGTGAGACAAGTTGTACAATGGCATCCACGCGAACGCACCTCGCACAAACACCCAGTGGTAGGCGCCTTGTTTCGGTATCCATGTCCTTGCTAACTTCAATCTTATCTCCAAGCAAAGACGCCGTGATGCCGCAAGCTGTTTCAACGACTTGCAATCCGCGAAGAACGTCACCGTGGGCGTCTAAAGAATGATATTACATTATATTCCATCCATTAATAAGTCTAAGCACGGACCTGCGAAGGTTTTTCCCTGTTCCAATACTATGCTCGTTGCCAATGCATCGGCATTCTTTCGTATTTGATGCTGAAGCCTACATTTCGACAAGTTATAAGACGGCGAATCAAAGTAAGCAGCAGCAATGTGCATTACTCCATGGCGAACCGCTGACGCGTTAGGACACTTGTGCGGCTCCAGGTCTTGAAAGCTTGCGAAGCTGCATCAACCGCAGAATCAAACTCGGAGCTCGTGGTCTCCGGTACTCTAGTGAGCAATGTTTGCGTCGACTACTTGTTGTCAGCGACTTCATCGGACCAAAACAGTGCTGCAATACTCACAGGATCCACGACATCCAGCCATTTCTCTGCTTTACTTTCAACGAACTCCCCACCAATGTAGTTCTTGGTGGCACCGCCCGAAGCGTTCGTTCCCTTCCAGTCAGAAGACAGCTGCTCAGCTCTCTCCCGAACGGCAGGTTTGAGTTCAATGAGAGGGTTCTTCACGCGGGCTTCGGATGCAGTCGCGGCAGTAGCAAGAGAGCGCACAGGCTGCACAAGGGCACGCGAGGAAAGGCGAGGAAGAGACATTATCGTTGTCGTCGACAAACGGACACTCTTTCCTCACAGCGACGACAGGTGCAGTCGGACGGAACCCGTTTGTGCCGCCTCTTAAGCAGTTTACACGCTCACCACGTGACGGCGAGGTAGAACGGATCAAGCAACACCGCACACCGGACCTATGAGAAGCTATTGGAAGTCTTCACCAGCGCCTATTTGCCTGAGCGCGTAGCCGAGCACAGCGACGAACGCTGGATGCCGCCGACGACGACGACGTTCATGGTGGTATGAATGCATGTGTGCCCAACGTGAGGCGCTGGCGGTTATTTCCTTCTTGGGCACCCAACCCTGCGTAGTACTACGTAAGCCTACGGAGCGTGGAATAAGGCACTGAGAGGACTTAGAAATTTCAAGCATTGTCGCTGCCATTCACAGCACCTCTTACTTCCCGCCGCCGCCGCCCGCCCGCTGTTGATGATGACGAGCAACGAAGTCAACGGAAAAAATGGCCACGTCCCCGACAACGCGTCAAGACCTTCGTTCTACACCCCTCCTCCAGCAGCAGCAAGCCCACCATTGCATCAACTACAAAGCGGAAGCGCTGCCCCTTACCCGAGCACTCAACAAAACGGCACCTACCAGGGTCAAGACGCGGTTATGGCGGCAGTCGCGGCCGTGATGCAGTTGCAGCAAACTCACTACACCCCTCCGTTCCAGCCTCAAGTACAAATACCCGTTCCTCAAGCATCCGACGATAACACGCTTGCACAAATAATATACGAGCAGACGGCGAGAGGCTTTACATACAAAGCGGCTCTTGAGAGTTTGCATGGTGTATGTGGCTTGCTCTGTTGAATATCCTCAGTCATCTAACTTTACCTTGACAATTAGCACAATGGCATCGCAGCGTTCGCTTGGAAGGATTACTATCTCGAAAACAAGCCCAGAATTGATGCTATCGTAGTCGCTATCCGTGCTCGCAATCTACCTTCAAGCATCAAAACTGAACGCGAGACACCTACGCCCGTAAATGATGACCAACATGTACGCAAGAAGGCGCGACAATCCGAGACGCCGGCGAGAAGCGTATCAAGTGACATCAACCCGAACGTGAAGAAGAAACAGCAAGCTTCAGCTTCAAGCTCAAATGCCAAGTCGAGAGCTGCTAAAGTCAAGAAAGATGCAACACCTACGGAAACAGACCGTGCCTCTTCAGTTTCCCGGCGAAGAACTTTGAATAGTTTGGCTAGTACTCCTGGCGCCGGCTTCCTCGCGACTGTTCCAACTGGCGTCGCCATTGACGCGAACACCGGGCTTCCTGCTGCACCCTCACGGTCTCCTTCACCACCACTCGTAGATACAAACACCTCGGACCATCGTGGTACACGAAGGTTTACCGACGCCGATGCACGATTCTTCTACAAACGCATAGCTTATGACCTTGCGCGAAATCCTGATCTTACGAAAGGCGATTTATGCGAGCTTCTAGCTGAGAAGGTTAGTGAACATATCTTTGTTTTATACACATTCTCAGGCTTTCTTCATCAGGCGCCTAATCATACTTCCCTCTCTTGGCGAACATACTGGTCTCGGCATGAGGATGTAGCAGATAAGATGTTGCTTTTGACAGAACTCGATGATGAGGACCGTGTGGAGGTTATTCGCTCATGGAAAGCAGGGGTATCCATAACAGCAAACGAAAGCTTGAGTCCTCAGAAACTTAAGAGGCCTAATTATGCTGAAAGTTCAGATTCCAAGTCCGCAGAAAGTGCAAGTGAAGAAAGTGACGGTCAATATGATGATAGTAATGGAATAGGGTCAACAGATGAAGACGAGGAGCTAGGAGAACCTGGTACGGCCTTCACAAATGCCGAATCGCGTGTACTCGCGAAGTATATAGTCACGAAGCCCAACTGGTTGAAGACAGGAAAAATGGAATGGAATGACTTCTATCCAATGGTATGATTCATTCATGCGACATTCATCAGGCAGGCCATTTTTTGATGCAAACGGTTTCAGTATCCCAAGAGAACACCAGCGTCGTGGAGAGAATTTTATCGTAGAAAACGGAAAGGCAGGTTGTTTAGTACAAGTGATATGAACCTACATACTCACCGTTCCCTTAGATATAGACAAACTCGCAAGGAAATACATGAAAAGGGAAGAGGAGCGACAGCGAGTCGTATCAAAGCAACGCGGAAGGCCGAGTTGGGCGGCACGCAAAGAGAGCATTTCCGAAGGGAAACACAGACCCGATGACGATAGAATCTAGTGTTATCTGTTAGCAAGATTCAGTGATGAGTGGCTTATCAAATTTCTATTCTAGCTGATGTGTTACTGCCTCTAAATTCTGACATATTTGTAATTTAAGCTTTACGATAGCACCGCGGATCAATCGTCTTTGCCCCCCTCCATCCTATTTACTGACACTAGTACTTCTCGCTTTTCTGTATCACAATACATATACTCGCACTACTTCTTACGATGTCTGACAGTAGGTATGCGTTGTATTGTTCTCATATCTTCAGGGACTTTGTTCTAACAGTCCCGCCAAACGCCTTGTTTGCAAAGCATGTAATTGCCTCTCTACTCCCACCGAACAACAAATCTATAAGCGACATTAAATCCTCTGCAGTACAGTAATGATAATCGTATTCGTGCGTGATGGTAAGTCCGTATATCTCCTTCGAACTAAACGTTTCCTGGATTTTGGTGTTGATTGCGGGCCACCAGCATCCTCCGTTTCTTGACTGACATCCTCCAGGACTTCCGTTTCCGTTCGCCAGTTGCTGATGGAGTAGGCTCCAGGTTGCCGGACCTGCATCTTCACCGTCAATGTGGTCCCTTTCCCAGGACCGAGCTCGCCCTTCCGACTTAACCGACCGGAATATAATGGAGAAAGGAGGCTGGGAGGGGAAGAATCCATCTCTGGATTGGAAAGGCGCAAGATGAATCGTGCGTCATGTGTCGTGGAGAAATTACGAAAGTCGAACGCAATGGGCACTGTGCAAGGTCTATATGTATAGGTTAGTCACGGGAGACTTCACGATGTATTTGAGAGGACACACCCGCTCGCAAAATCATGCATCACTGTTCCTAAGCAGGAAACGAAAGTGACTATTGGGTTCATCTCCATGTTCCATTCACTCGCCCTGATAGCATCAAGTATCTCCTCCCTTTCTCGAGCCGTTTCTGCGAACATATTTCGCTTTGGTTTCGCCTCTCGGACATCATGTATGACGTCCTCCAACGCAGCGTGTTCTGCTCCCAGGAACAGTCCCGTACTCAACAAGTATCCCGAGCGTGCCTGGTCAGGAAGTTCCCAGTGCACAACAATGTCGACGGATGATGGATGATACAATGGGAAAATGTACGGAAGAGATGTATGCGGTAAATGAGGATGATTGTCTTTGAGGTATCTGTGGACAAGACGGCGACGTTCGGCAATTAACAATGTACGCAAGCAATCAGATGTCAGTCTTGACTTTGATAGGTCCTGAAGATCGTTAAGTAGGGGTAGTGACGAGGAAATGACTTCGCTGACCTCATTAAGATGGGAGCACAGAAGATCGATTAACGGTGGATCTGTGATAGATACAGGCTGGCCTCTCAGAACTCCAGAAAGCTTCTCGACGGCATAGGCGATTGTCGCCCGATTGTTCATGGTATCGTCACGTATCTTTGCCTGGAGTGTAGAGTGTAGCATCTGACTCGCCGACAGGATGCTTCTAAAAAACGGTTCATAGACATTTAATGGGGAGATTCATCAAACTTACGAAGCTAAAGGAAGGGTCGAGGTGCACATCCACGTTGGACTTAAGGTCGAAAGCTTTCGCACCTGCACTTCCGCAGAGGTGCTCACGTTTTCAATGGAAATGTCCAAAAGATAAGGATGAGTTGGATCAAGGCTTGGCCTAGAGCTAGCAGAGACGTTAAGGAGTGGTCGAATGCTGAAAGTTCGTTTCAGTGATACGAAACGGAATGTGTTATATGCAGCCTGCAACTCCGTTAATAAGATTAACATGATACCCAGAATCCATGCATTACCTCTCGGAATACAAGTAAAAAATAAAGGCGGCGTTCCCCTATTTGACCGGCGTGATATACTAGAGGAATGTCTATGGAACTGCCCTTACGTAGAACAGGGGTGTCGTCACTAGGAGGTAGGGGTATACTCAGTGGTGAGGGTGGAAGTATAGAGTTTTCAATCTTGAGTGTATTCGAGTCCTCGTGGGTGTCACCTCCTTCGAAAACTCAGTCAAATATGCATTTTAGTATCATACATAAGCGAACTCACCTAATTTTCCCGCATATGTTCCTTGCCATAGCTCGTCGTCGAGTGCATGTATAAGCCAGATTTCCCCAACATCTTTCGCGCCGACATTCTCGAGGCGCATGCTCATGGTTACATTCTCCCCATGAGCTAGAATTGGGGTTATATCATCGGTGAATGCTGCATCTATTCGCCGGTTGCACGCCTGTATTTGCACTATTGGGAAGACATCGGGAGCATAGACTTTACTCTGGCGTTCCAGGGCTGTCTCTTGGAGTCTTCGGCCACGAACGGCCAATGATTCGGAGGTAGGTAGAAGACCAAGGAATTTATATCGTAGATGAGTGACAGTCACTGTACAAGGTTGCTTTGGTGTGATGGATATTGTAACCTGTCAAGGGACTCAGATATGCTACCGTCTTCGTGAACGAGTTCTACGCACCGTTTGCGTTTGCTTCGCGCTAAGCAAGATTTCATCTATGATTTCGACCTGAATGCTGTTCTCGGATCCTCCTTCTGTTTCGACCGTCAATGTTACATTAGAGAGCGTTATGGCCACATTCAGAGGGTTGAAAAGGGGAATATCAACATAAAAGTCGTCTGCAGATATATGTTTTCCGCGTCAACATTATAGAAAGATCCAAGAACATCAACACGCACCGCCTGCGTAAGGCTTCACACTTGTATCGAGGGTCTCTTTCCCTCTTGTCTTCCAGAAATCCCTCCATTGCTGCTCTCGTTCCTCCCAGACGGGAACGTCTGAGGCAATGCGCTCATCTCGAAAGCGGACTTCAACTGCTTTTGGTCGAGAAAATGCAAATGGAAGTTTCAGGTCAGGAGGGATAGCATTTGCTCCAGCAGTGCTAATGAAATGCTGACAAAAATGTTAGAACATCATCATCGCTCCTGAGCAAGTCGAGTCACCTGAAAAATATCTCGGAAATCATCTATGTAAATTCTATCAATGTTTTCACCTTCGCTTGAAAACGATTCTGGGGCAGTCATGGCAATTTCGTTCGTTGAGCCACGAAGAAGGCCAAGAAACAGTCGAATAGCCTTTTCGGTTTCGCCGGAGCTATACATTAGGCGACCTTGGTAACTAATGATTATTTCAGACAACTAGCTTCGGCGAGGATATGATCATACCAAGGGAGTGTTCGATGCCAGATACTATGGCGTCGAATGTAACGATTTCGCCGTCACGTCTGTCCTCTGCATGTGCGAACAGCGGGGACAACTGTTTCTCTGGTGGCAGACGATACAAGAAATCCGCCCTTTGTAGGAGATACAGTGTGATGGGTTTCTTCACAATAAGTAGTCAACGACTGTCCTCATTTTGTACAGGACCGCCCACTCACAATACCAATCCTAACGAGCCTTCGAGCTGCTATAAAATATAACATGGCAGCTCGCCTGATGCATCCTTTACGCAAACTCAACGATGCAGCATGTGCGAGCATCAATGCTGCAGGGGCTTCTTCTGCCTGAGGGTCCAATCAGTGAAAAAGCAAATAATACATGCAACGACAAAAATTACATTACCGGCCGCCCAAATAAGCCACCTTTCACCCTCCATCACGTCGCTGAGGAAGTCACCTATCGAGATACCCAATTCCCAGCGAACCGCATATGTCAGACAACGGACAAGGGCACTCGCAGAGTGTTCACTATTGGCGTTCAAAAGTGTCGAGATAGCATGAGAAGCATGTAATTGGACCGCTTGAGAAGGAGAAAGGAGAAAGGGCAAGATTTCCTGTCCTGGAAATCAGCAATTGTTACAAGGCATTTAGTGAGTTTTGTATACGCACAGATCCACAAGCTCCTCGTGTCTCTTTCCTCAAAGACTCCCATACACTCACAGCCAGCTTGAAGTCTCCTAGCATGGTCGCGAACTCGGCCAACCTGCGCTGCTGCATAGGTGTATTTGTCCCATTGGAAGTGCTGACGGACGCCGAGGAATTCGAGTATGAGCTCGCCGCATAGGATGTCGAGGCCGGCGGAGGCGTTGAGGACGATGAATACGAGGACCCGAAGAATTTGCGCGTAGTTGAAAAAAGACGAGATGGTAATCGACGGTTGTTGCTGTACTATATCGGAATAACGTTCGTTAATAGGCCATTGCTGTATACCGGTAACCTTACAGCTTCGTTCCAATCAACGACACATTTTTCCATCCAAGGTATCAAGCCTGTGGTGACGAAATCCCGCACAAAGCGTGCCGTCTCTTGAATGTCCACCTCACACATGCGGATTGAGTTAACGGGAAGGCCAGGAGTCGTCTCAGTTGTGGGCGATTGAACCTTTTCAGTATTCTGAATAGACTGTTGTTGTCCATTCTGATGTGTAGGGGAAGGTAGACGAGGGAACAACGCTGGGATAGGTACGGGGGGAGGTGGAGGTGAAGGGGCCGATAGCCGAAGAAGATAGGTGTTGAGGCCATATATCTTCTTGACAGCGTTAAATAATGCATTGGCCCTGACCATCTTCAATAAGCTAGACAAAATGAAGCACTGACTTGACTCACTCATCGTCGCTCAGTAGAGAAGTTTCCGTATGTATGACGAGCACATAGAGGAAACGGACTGAATCTACCCATGATGGCAGTTCCGTTTGGCGTGTCGTCAAGTTCTGTAAAACCTGTAAAGGGTTCGGAGTGTTTGTCGACACGGCATAGATGACTGTATCATGTACAGTAGTAAGTTCATTAAAGTTCTGTTCAATTAGCGAGCAAGACATACTAGAAACAGGATGATTCCATCCTTCCGAACGCAACGGGACAAGATCTCCTTCCGTACATTTTCGAAGTTCCTCCCACCAAGGAGTACGGCCTTCATTAGGTGTATGCAAGCCTTTCCCGTTATCCTCTAGTTTCTCTACTTCCTTTACCCACCGGTCGCTCCGCCGGCTTATGCGAGAGGTCACCCAGTCGATGAATCTGCCAGCACGTTGTTCCTCGTCCTCTTTGCAGGCAGCCTCTACTTCCAATAGATCCGAGAATCGCAGAGCAAAGTTATCATGTTGAACAGTTGTCAGTTGTGTAGTCCGTGTAGTGACTGAGCAATAAGATTTGTATCAGTAAGAAATACTCCATAAATCAGTCAGAACGCCTACTTTGGGGAAGGGGTGAGAATGATTGTAAGACATTCTGCAATGGTGGCAGAGAAGCTGCGGATAACAAATCTATCAAGTCTTTCGAAGGTAGGACACAGACATGAGGGCTTAATGAAAACGGAAGAGGAGGCGGCATGGGGTACGAAAGAACAACTGCACCCTACGCGACGTACGTGGATTCCTGTGTGCCTGCAGACGCGCTTCAAGCTCTCAATCCGGCACGGCACGCACGCGTCAGATATCTTTATGCAACATATGTATGCGAATAATGTTTCTTTAACACACCAGCTCAGCTAGATGTATAGTTGAGACCAACGCTAGGTTACAAAAGAGACATACAAGACAACAAACAACATGAAATGAGTACTCGACTGGACAATATTAGTACATGGTATAGTATACTCGAATAGCACATTCCGAGTTATATGCGTTCTGGCGGCCCCCAACGCGAAAGAAGGTGACAGTTTGCTAGGGCATGCAGAATGCAGGCTAGAAATCACCCCCTCCAAAATCGCCACCTCCAAAGTCTCCGCCACCGTCACCGCCGAAGTCACCACCGCCATCGCCGCCAAAACCTGCATTTTTTTTTTCATGAGTTTCATAAGATGACAAGAGTGCGAGACCACGAACCATCGATAGCCTCCCCCAGCAGCAAGCCACCCGCAAGACCTCCGACGAGTGGCAATGCCAGACCACCGCCTCCGAAACCAGAGCGGCGAGGCGGAGGAGCTTGTGGTGCATAATAGCTACCTTGCTGAGGATAATAGCCTCCGCCGGCACCTGGTTGAGGACCATATCCATATGATTGCTGCTGTTGCGCATACGCCTGTTGGCGTTGCTGCTGCGCAGCCAGCGCTCGCCTCCGGCGCTCTTCCATCATTCTCTGCTCCGCAAGCCTCGCGGCTTCCCTCTCTTCTTTAGTACCGATTGCTTTGTCCTTTAGCTTTCCGAAGAACGACTTCTTCTCTTTGCGCTCCAGCCTACCCGATGACTGTCCTGAGTTCCTCGAGTCGCTAACAAGCGTGCTGGACGATTCCGCGGGCCGAGAATTGGGCGGCCGGGTATCAGGAGGTGCGTATCGTGAACTTGAGGACTTCTCGCGAGCCTCGGGGTGTTCTTTCAGGTATTGTTCATCTTCGAGAGGATGAACCCATATTGAGCGAGGAGGATTGGCTTTAGTATCAACCTAGATTGTTCGAAGTCAGCTAGACGTATATGTCACAGATGCATACATTGGCGCATACATAGTAGTACTGCTGGTAGTTCTGATCGAACTCTTTGGCCCAGCCGTAAGGTAAAGGTCTTTCGTCGCCCATTGTTCGAGGAGTCTTAGAGAAGGGATGATGGTGGTAAGAGAGAAGGATGCAAATGGCAGCCTTCGCTTCCTTCCCTATGTATGTATGAATGAACACTCGTCACCGCCTCTCCACTTTCGACAGTGTCCCTGATTGTGTGTCCGAGTTTAGTCACCCCGGTCCCCGACCGCTTGGCACGCACTGGCACGCACGGGCTTGGCCGTCGACCGTGTTCTGCAAAGCTGAACAGCCATGTCAAAATAATACATGCGATGAAAAAACCGCAAGTACTACAACCAGATTACATGCTGGGAAAATAATACAAATCAAAGTACAATATAATAATCTCCTAGCCATTACTTCTTGAGTGTGCTTTGTGCAGCTGTTATGCATATGCCTGTGTGTCGTGAAAATATTCGTATGGGGTCATAAGGGTGTCGATCATCGAGTTCTGTAGCCAGTTCTTCACGCTGCCTTCAGAGCGCGGATGAGCTGCTCGATCCTCTCGATCTTTTCATTCGTTGGGATCTGCAATAAAAATTAACAATCCCCACCACGGTCGCGATGAAGAAAACGAACCTTGTAGAACGCATGAAGCCTCTCTTTCCTCTCGTCATCGACAGAAGAGCGCAGTGCTATCTCCTCCACGAACATGAAGTCGGTTTGGGACGAATTCTCGTGACTCGGGCCCGCAGGCACCCAATGGCGCTGCGCCGCTTCTTCAATCGATACTGCACTGCTCCGATTTTCGCGGGCACGGACAGCCGCCTTCGATGCATAGCGATTTTCAGCCTCATGATTAGGCGTTGGCTGTGCGGCGGCCCAGTCAGGAATCGGCACGTCCCATGACAAACCCGCCTTACGGGACTGCGCAAGCGAATTCAGGAAGTCTTCGAAACGCAAGTCGACACCATGGTTCGCCGCCTCGACCTGCTGCCTCCAGAAAGGTATCAAGTCCCCTAGTTGGTCGATGTGATCGACCCGCTCCACTAGTTTGCTTTCCATAAGACCACAGTACTCATCCGCCCTAATCCAGGCATCAAGCTCGGGTTGCACGCCCCAGGCAGACAGATCGTTCAGTTTTTGCCGATGAGAAGCCGATTTTTCATGTTTCATAGCGTTTTGCGCAGAGAGGGCGTCGTTATCCCTGGAGGTGGAGCATATTTTGCAGTACCATTTCTTGAGACTGTCGACATATGAGAAATCTGCAGTAGATTAACCAACCATGCCACTCGAAGAGAGAACAGTTCCGTACGTTGAGGATCTTGGAACTTTGGCTGCTTCGGACGAGTTGGATGGTTTCGCATTGGGAATGTCGTGTGTATAAGGCAAGAATGAGTGTAGAAGATATGAAAATGTGAGGCAGACCGCAGCGCAGGTGATGGGGCAAGAAGTAGTAAGGTAAGACCGGACATGGTATGGAACTGTTTTTATACACATGTCTTTATTTACCGCGGATGTGTTCTCCACGTGTCGGGAAAGCTTAAAGTTTATCTTGGGCTAGAAATCTCGCTTGCAGTCTCTTGCAGTACGCTGGTATATTTATTATGTAGTAGAACATGGATGTACATATGCAATATTTTGTAGTGTCCTGACCAATATGCACAAGGCAAGTCGAGAAAAAATGTGGTATCCTATTATAATGACACAACCTACAGAGGAAAGTGAGTAAAACGAGCAAAAACTAATTAAGAAGGTCCTTTAAGGGGGTCGGCCCATGTGCCATTGGGAAACAAAGTTGCAGCTTTCGTAAAGTCTCCGCTAACTCCGTTGTTTTGATACTGAAGGAATTTAAGTCAGTCGGTTAGGAGTTGAACGATACAAAGTACTGACCGCTAGGCGGAAGAAGTGGGGAATGCCTTCTTGAAGTGACGCAAGAGAGAAATTCACAGCATCACCAACGTATCTCTCAACATCGTCGATCAGCAAGGCAAAGCTGTCCCATCCTTCATTCAATAGAGCGTCAGGGATGGAACCCCAGAGAATTGTCTGGTTGGAGAGAGATATGGAAGAATTATAGTTCGTTGCATTAGTTTCAAACGAGGGGAGAACAGAGCCTTGTGGTGCATCGCGTCGGAGCTACGTTAACGTAAGTCACCAGTGCTTTATTGACAAAACGACGCAATACTCACATCTGCTGCCGTCTGGAGGATAGAATCGAAGTCAAAAGCTGCGACACCATTCAAGAACATTCCAAGAAGGAATGCTTGACAAATCGCAGATAATCGAGTCGAAAATCCAGTCAGAGGCATCAAGGCCATCGCCGCGATATAGTGGTGTAAACGCAGTTGCAATCCAGGCAACTGAGAAAGTACCAACGCGATGAGGCCACCAAGGATGTACCATGAGAGGTATTGGTAGAAATAACCGGTCTTCCGTATAACCCGAACTTGATTGAGGACGAGGAAAAAGACGACAATAGCAATAATTATCACGTCCGCCAATGCTCCCTTAGCTTCCCGGATGTCACTAGCGACAAGCCGGCCCACTGGTATTTTGTCTGTGATAATATTAAACAATACACCAGGCCAGAAAGCTCCGATGTACCAAACAGTCCGTTCAATGGGAGCCTTCGCAAATGTTGGCAGAGTGAATCGGAAGGAAAGGCGCCAGAAGGCGTAAGCCACATACAGTGTTGGAAGGAAGGTAGCAAAGGCTTGGTCGAGCGGAGGAGGGTAATCTCGTGGTTGAGAGAAGAGTGTCACATGCCAGAAGCCGATGCAAACAAGGCACCAGTACAAGAAGATCGGTTTTGGTCTGAGGACCAGGAAGAGGAATGCAGTTACAAGGATATTGAGTACAAGTGCATAATCTCTGAGGTCGGTACAGTGGGAGAATGGTGATCCTGACGAGAAGACGAAGGAAAGCGGGAATATGGTAGGAAAGGCTGCTGATGTCAAACCGTGGGACGTCAGTGGCAGGAAATTCGTAAAGTTTCCAACAAGCTGCAGAGTGCCGCAGCCACCAGTTGAGTCCCCGAACAAGCCCCTAGAATAAAATCAATGAATGAATGAATGAATGGAAACATTCAGTGTAATGTAGAGGAACATACGCGTGCACTGCCGCGGAACAGATGAAGGAATCGCCTCTGTACGTCTTATTCGCATCACCACCACCAACAATCAAAGGAACGTCGTCGACTTGAATCGCGCCTATCGTTCGCGGGTTGGCGAGGGTTACTGATGTGCACTGTGCTGGACATCGAAAGTCGAGACTCGAGTCGTCGAAAGGTGCGCAACCATCGCCATCCAAGCCGCATCCATCATTTGCCAGCCAGTAAGTCGATGTGCATCCTATCCAGGCATCCGAAGGGATAAGATAATATTGGGCTCTCGTCAGAAACGCTAGAGCAACGATGTAGGCGGCTACCAAGACTCCCAGTATCCATTTTGAAGTAAATGGACGTGTGTACCGTAATAACGCCGCTTCAAGGTCGTAAGGCCATTTCCACGACCAGTTTCTTATCCGAATGGAATGCAAAAAGGGCACAATGTCTATAAAGGTACTAAGACATCACTTCTTCGATCCAATTGTACGACAAAGTCAATCATTCTCTCACCTGGCAGATCTTCTTTGGGTCGAGGTCCTCGCAAATACAGCAGACCTGTCCGAGCTCGTTGGTAAAGGAAGGGGAATTGCGAACGTGCTTTGTTGAGAAGGCCATCGAGCCTTCGATGTTTAGCCGCCGTGTGTGGACTTCTAGGCGTCTCAGGCTGATACGGGAAGGGCGTGTCGATAGGCTCAAGCTCCAGCGCGGCTTCGGCATCATATTTAGTGTGAGCGCTAGCAACGTCCAAAGTAGACGAAGCGGAACTCGAACTGGCCTCCGCCTGGAAGGCTCCCATTTCGAGGAGCTTCGTGGAGACTGTAATGAGGGTGGAAGGATGGAGGCGAATAGATCGTTGCAAGATGACTGCAGTTCGTTTTCGCACAGCGCTCAGGCTGTTATGTCATCATCGTTACACTGCTACTGAAACAATTCATTTACTGTAACATTTGCTGGATACATTGGTATATACATCAATAGTTATCGAAACGATATATAATTACGATAAAGAACTTATGAGATTAGAAGTGGGTGTTAGGTCCCTCTGAACATCAATTGATCAGTTGGCCATCATGCTGTAGCGCGCATAGAGTCACTTACGGTAATCGTACACAAGGCGAACTTTGATATCCTCCCCTTCCGGGCCAGTGAAATGGACGCGCCTGGTGTATCTACGCGCTCCGTCGATCTCAGAGAAGCCCCAGATCTAACGAGAGGAAAAGTTGATTAAAGGTTTATGGAGTGCGCATATGTTACACACCTGGTCGGCAATCCATGTAATCCCACTCTTCGGAGTATCACTCTCAACGTAGGATTCTACACCGCCATGTTCAAGTGTATCGGGAAGCCAGTCCACCTTCTGCCATTCGTCGGTGACGTCCTCGATTTTAACCCGTCGAGACTTTCCGACTAAGTACGGTCAGTTGCTCAACTTGAAGAATGTCTGAAATCGCTATGGGTACGTACCTACGGGCCCAAAGACAGGATCCTCAACAGGTCTCTCTTGCCAAGTAAGAAGGCGCTGCTCTTTGTTGCCTCCGAAGCCTCCTGAGCCAACCTGCTCAATATCTATATGCTCGTTGCCCTCATCGTCCTGGAAGGCCCACACGTTAGCCTGTCGTGAAACTCGCTTATGTTATGCACCCACTTTATAGTGTTTGACGTAGAGAGTGAGAGTCATCCTTGCAATTATCTTGCGCTTAACCCAGCCAATGCCCTGGAGTCGAAGAAGCTCATCCGTGTCGTCACTGAGTGACTTGTTCTGCGGCACACGTTAACATGAGCTGCGAATCTATGCGCAAGGCCGTGGAAGCGCACCATGATATAGGTGCCCGAGAAATCGAGCGTTGTAACTTCCGGAGGAGCTGCCATGGCAATGAGTAGTTGAGTTAGGAGGTAGATTGAGAACAAGAAGAAGACGAGAAACAAGTCGCGTCGCGTGTGGACTGTGACGTCGATCTGCAGGAAATATATAGTGCTACTTCCAGCTATCATGCCGACTCGGCAGACAATAATCATGCGCAGCCCGAACACCAGAACTGCGCATGATTTCCCCAGCGCGGGGCGGGTAACTCTGTCCGAGCCAATCCTCACATCAAAACAGCACCCGCTTCATAGCGACTCCGTGTGCTCACTACACTGCCATGCTATCCATTAAATTTGGTGAAGGAGATCAAACTTATGCAGGAACAAGAACCATATGATGCGGGGTGTGGTACATGCAGCAGATGTGGGGACTAGATTTAACGTACAAAGTGGTTATGCAAGATATCTGCTATCGGATCCAAAGGTTGCGCAGCGACGGACTGTGTACAATTATCAAACCGACAAAGTCTGCAGCCAGTCTTAAGTCGTGATAGGTACGTAGGTCACCAACAGTATGTATTGAGTGCATTTGGGAAGCGCGCGCTGCGATCGCGTTCATATCCAAAAGTAGTCCGAGAAGGGGTTCTGCTATAAACTTCAATTCTCAAGATCAGCTATGATAACGCTTGACAGCGACGGACACTCACGAATGAATCATTTGCCCCCGGATGGCCGGAACAGCGTAAGCACTTTCCACTTCGCGTCCTTCCCAGTCTCCCAAGCTTTAGGACCCTTCGCTTCTTCGCCTCCAAATTCAATCATGATTCCGTCTCCGGACCATTCACACCAGATATCAACAGAGCCTTGGGAAGGACCTCCCCCACCGCCTTTTCTGTCGGGTTCACCAAGGACAGCTATAAGGTCCTTTCCCGAAGACGATGGACTTATCTTCACCTCCTTTGCACGCTCCTTTCCGTCTTGCAGAGGTGCCAAAGAAAGTGTGAGCTCTGAGACGGGAAATTTTTGGTATGTTGTCGTTGAAGATGAGCTGCCAAGCTTTGGCTTGGATGGGAGAGTGTTGTAGATATCTATGCTGTCCAACACTAGCTTGTCTCCCTTCACCTCCTCCTTCGTTACACTCTTTGTGCCATCCCGGGAGACAAACATGAGACTGAGTCCTAGCGTATAATAGTTCATATAGAGAGCATCAGTGTAGCTTTTGATTTCAGGCAGAGGTGACTCGTTTGCAGACGACAGGGCCAGTGCATTGAGATAACCTGATAGATCTTCGGAGTTCGGGGAGACACCCAGCAAGTTTCTTGGGTCCTTTGTAAAGGCGGTAAAGGTCATTTCGAACCTGTTATGAGCGGTGCGTTATGGCTGGAAGCTTTACTGAGAGTTCTCGTCTTGTGGTTGGATTACAGTGTGACTGTGACTAATTCAAGTGCTAAACCGTGACACGACACAGCACTGTCACGTCTCATGTTCAAGTTTCCGCCTGCGGGTTTGCTGCAGCCGTTTCAAGTTGGCTTGATGGAGACTTCATGTTCTGAACGTGCTATACATCCCTCTTTATAAACATCTATCTGAAGGTTACTTCGAGAGCAGAAGATGTCCACCATGTCATCTGCGGTCAAAGACGACGGCCAAAATCCAGTTTCGAGCCCCAGAACAGTAATGACTGAACTGAAGTCAGCCTCTGTTCTCGATGCGCTTGCCAAGGTTTTCAAAAGATTATGGAGACTTATCCGTCGCAGCGTGCGGAATCTCTCCCCTCAGCTTGTTTCGCTTCTCGTGTGTCTTTTAGCGATACCCATCCTGATCTTGTTCTCGTCCGTCGCGGGTTTGCTAGTCTGGAAGAATGTACCGAAGGGCTGGAGTATTCCAGTGTATCTGCAGTACGGGTACGTAGTAATTCGCCATTCAGGCAAGATTCTTCATGCTCACTACTCAATGACTAGCGACGGAGGGTCCCCTTATGCAGACTTGGCTATAAAGAATCTATTCTCCAACCAGCCGTATGACATTTCTTTGCATTTGACCGTGCCGGCTTCGGAAACGAACTACGGCCTCGGAAACTTCATGACTTCGCTTATAGTCACCGACTACTGGAACAACACACTTGCAGTCGTCCGTAAGCCCGTAAGTGAAGTTCAGTGCGTCGTCGTGCGATTAGCATGCTCATTTCAGCCAGTCTCTCGTGCTCCCGCCTTACCCTAGCCGCATTCCTTTCATATCGCGGACACCACGGCTGTTAGAAATGAATCTGCCCCTCGTCACCAAGCTTGTAACCGGGAGAGAAGATATATATGCACATGTTGAGCTTGGACGCAATGATGGCTGGAGGAGCCTCGGTTTTGGAGAGGGACGAGAACTGAGCGTCTATAGTGCATTCCTTCGTGGGGATGTACATCCGCAGGGCTTGCGGTGAGATAATGCTATCGCTCCACTTGCTCGCTCCTACTGAAGTTTCTGTCTGTTTAGCCGTATCCTATCTGCATTCCCTCTCAGCATGGCCATAGCTGCAGCTATAGCGTTTTTCGTCGTTTCGACTCTCGTTGTCATCGGGTTCTTAGTCCCTTCTATCCAATGGCATATTGCAGCGTCAGAAGAAGAGGATCAGAGTGAGTTTCAATTTATATCATTCGGAATAAGCATTGTCCAACAAATTTTGCATTCAGAACCACCCTCCCCACCGCAGGGTGAACCTCCAGCTAAGGCTGAAAGCAACGACGAGCATGAACTAGTATGATTTTCTTCCTTCAAGCCTCCGAACTTCATATCTGACTGTGATATGTAGTATCCGAAAGAAGAATATCACGAAGAAGACATTCCGCCGGCAAGCTCTGCTTTCAAGACGGAACTCGAACTAAGGCTGCGGTCGAGGAGACGTTCTGGTCATGTTGATTCGTAGTTTCATTTAAGTACATCATTGCGCGAATTCACTTCTGTAATCTAACTGACTGACTAGTTAACGCCTATTTGTCTATACAATGCTGACATTAATTATGATTTGCGTATAGGTTTAGACCATTCAAAGCTGGTTCCTTAAGGTTGCGATGGTTGTAACTCAAGATTGCGATCTGTCGTTCTTTGTGAGGAACAAGTACTTGAGAATTCATGAGAAAGAACGTACCCCTGCTGGTTCTACGTTGAAGTGCGTCCCTTTACGAAGCAGAACGCCGTTAGACTTGAGTCGAAATCGGCAGAAGTGCAGAAGATACTCACCGAGGCACAGAGGGAATTGGACCCATCGAGAAATAAGAACGCGACTAAAGTGACCATGGGCGATGATCATGACGTCACGCCTCCCCCTTCCCTCTTCGAAAAACTGCCGGTGAATTTCTTGCACCTATCGCAAGAGTTGTCAGGAGATACACTTTGTCATCATGGGCACAGAGGACAGGACCTTGTCTATAACAGCGTCCACTCGTTTGGTCATCTCCTCAGCGCTTTCACCGCCAGGACAGCTATCATGAATCAGGAGACTGGAGAAGAGGGTAGATTCCACCACTCACCCTGTCCTCCAAATGGACCAGTATCTGTCTCTCTCCTTAATCTCGGCAGGTTTTAGACCTTCATAGTCTCCGTAGTCCCACTCCCGAACCTCTTCAGTGAATTCGTGGGGAGGCAACTCCGGTAGGTCCTTGAAGAGTAACTCAAACGTCTTAGCTGCACGCTTGCGGGGAGACACAAGCACATGGCAAATTGACTTGGGGTCAAGTAGCTCTGAGGAGTTCATTAGAGTGTAGCTATTGAATTTGTCATTTGCGATTGACTTACTTCCTTCGCCGACTATAAGAGAAGCACGATTCCGAATGATGGCCTCGCCGTTGGCCGTAAGAGGAATATCGCTTCGTCCTGTCTATAATGCACTCAGTTTGGCGAACAATTGAATGGGATGGAAGATGTATACATGTCGTCTATAGGATTTACACCTATCAGTATAATACGGACGCGACACATCGACAACTCTTACCCATTGAGTGACCACTCTGTCTCTCCTGCATATCAGCCTGAGCGTCAGGGTTGAGTGTATGCGCAGCAGATGAGCTCTGACATACCATGTCTAATCAGCAGCAGCCGAGGCACAGGCCTGTCTGTAGCCATCTTCAATATTTGCTAGCAATAGTTTGGGTGAGAAAGGGAACTACAGTGAGCTGTACCGACTGCGAGCAAACCAAGGGATGATATTTATGCTGAGATAGACAGGCGGCCACCAAACGGCGAGAAGCCGGACAGCGTGCGACCGGCACCTTTTTAAGGACAGGCTCCGGCCCGGAGTGCGGCCAGTTTACCACCCTGACCGGACGCGTCCGCGTCTCAAGTCTGTAAACCATCTAAACGTTCGAGCCGCGCGCTCGCCATGTTCGACGACTGTGAGCGTCCTACATATGATGCGCTGGCTTTTCTGATATTTTGAATAGATGTCGAACACGCAGCCGCGCCGACGGGCAAGCTTAACCAGGGAGCGCTGAACTTTCCGAAGCTCGAGTACCAGGGATTCGAGCCGTCTCCTTATGATGAGGCAGACGAGCGGGACAATGTCGAGGATTTGTTGGATCCTGTGAGTCCTAGTGTATGTCTGAAACGTGGGCTACTCAAACATATTCATGTAGATCGAGGGTGTGCAGTATGGGAGCAATGCTGCACCGTCAGCACCTGTCTTCGAGCTCGAGAGAGTGCAGTTCGCTGCACCCGCACCGCTCGTCTCTCTCGCCGTTTCATCCGACATGCTAGTCATGGGCCTCTCCAACAACTTAATCATCATGATAGAACTATCCCGCTCAGAGCAAATAATCAAGCTACCTATCCTACGCAAACCGACCGAAATGACGCTTTACAAGGTCTTTCTGGATCCCTCAGGTCGACACTTAATCGCCACGTCCACACAGGGGGAGAACTGGTATCTCTATAAGGGCTGGAAGAAATTCAAGCAGCTGAAAAACTTCAAGATGGTTATTGAGAGTATTGCGTGGAACAAGGCCGGGCTTTTGTCATCATCCAACCCTACCTCTTCAAGGGAGTTCTTAGTAGGCGGTCGTAATGGAACGGTCTATGAAGCATTACTGGACGCAGAGGAGGACTTCTTTAAGTCGCAAGAGCGCTACGTGCAGCCTTTGTTTTCAATACCGGAAAGACCGCCTATCACAGGTGTTCACTTCCAGTTAGTACCTCCGTTAGAACCAAAGCAGGCCGTTGTGGTTATCACCACTCCTACGCGGATATACCAGCTTGCCGGCGGCATTGAGAAGCGTTCAGAAGATAGCAGTCGTCTCTTCGCACCTCTGTTTGCTAAGTATCGTGATACAGCTCCGAGTGAGTTGCACTCCATGTGGTTTGTACCTCTTTCCACTAATTGTCTTTTATGTAGGGATTTTGGAGCTACCAGGGGATACCCAGGATTCAGAGCTTCACTTCTTCACACCGAACTCCGATCAGGCACAGTCATTGCCTAAAACTATGGCATGGATGAATGGTATGCTGAGCGACTCATAGACTTCACTATCGTTAATCATCATTTAGGTCAGGGTATCTACCATGGCACCATGAACTATTCATCGAGCAGTGATGACTTTGTTGACTCTGCTCAGCTACTCCCTTATCCCGCCGCTGATAACACATCTCCGACACCTCTCTCCATGTCAATAACCGAATTCCACTTCGTCTTACTCTACAAGGACCGAATAGCAGCCATATGTAACTTGAATGACGCACTTGTATATGATGAGTTGCTGCCTTTGGTAAGAAGCGACAATCGAGGTCGAGAAATCGGTTTGTTAATGCCAATATAGAAACCTAGCGAAGAAGTTCGGTGTCTTGCCGTTGATCCTGTACGGAAAACGTACTGGGTCTTAACCGACTCATCCTTGTTCGAACTCATCAGCAAGAATGAAGCGCGGGACGTGTGGCAGATTTACCTTGACAAGGGCATGTACGACGTTGCCTTGAGGTACGCAAAGGTGAGTTTCATCTCCTTGCTCCAGTTAGCCTTGCTCACTTTACCGCCTTCAGACTGCGTCTCAGCGCGACCAGGTGCTTGTTGCACAGGCCGATAGGTTTTTCAAGGACGGGCGCTATATTCAATCAGCACAGTGTTATGCCCAGTGTTCAGCTAGCTTCGAAGAGGTGACATTAAACTTTATTGATGTTGGAGAACGGGATGCTTTGCGGTATTACCTCGTTTCAAGGCTGGAGAGGACAAAGAAATCGGTGCGTTGACCTATAAAACGATATGAGTCGACCCTGACATCTGTCACAGGACCTGACTCAACGTATGATGCTCGCCACTTGGCTCATGGAGATCTACCTTGCGAAGTGTAACGAACTTGAAGACGTGGTTGCGTCAGAATCGGTTTCGCACGATGTTGAGAATCTGCGAACGGAACGGACGCTCCTCGAAGACGAGCTTCGGCAGTTCTTAGAGACCTACAAATCCAACCTCGATTCGACGACCGTCTATGAACTTATTCAAAGCCATGGGCGCACGGACATTTATCTCCATTTCGCAACGCTGATCGGTGATCTGGACCGTGTCGCGGAGCATTGGGTATTGGAGGAAGAATGGACTAAGGCCATTGACATACTGAACCGCCAAAGTGATCTTGAGCTTTACTATCGGTTTGCTCCAGTTCTCATGCGGCAAGCACCCAAGGAAACAGTCGACTCGTGGCTTCGACAGCCTCTGCTTGACCCGTTACGCCTTGTTCCCGCCCTCCTGCGCACTCAGGCTTTGTCACCGAACGCTCCTCGAGACCCTCTCCAACCTAATCATGCAATTCGATACCTGAACGTTGCCGTGTTCAATCAAGGAAATACCTCGCCGGTTATCCATAACTTGCTGATCACATTATATGTGACCTGCCAATCAACTGGCTCTGGGGATGAGGAAGGCCCTCTTTTGAAGTTCTTGACAACAGCGCCTTCAGATCCTATGACAGGGAAGCCATACTATGATCTTGACTATGCACTAAGGTTGTGTATACAAGCTGGGAAGACTCGCTCATGTGTCCAGATCTACTCGAAGATGGGCCTATGGGAGAACAGTGTGGATTTAGCATTAGAAAAGGGAGACCTTGAGCTTGCTAAGATCAATGCAGACAGCCCTGAGGATGATCGCGCATTGAGGAAGAAGCTGTGGTTGAAGATTGCGAAGTATGTCGTCCAGGACAAGAAGGATATTAAGAGGTTTGTCGGGCTTATTCTGATGGTTGCCGATACTCAATCAATATCTTCTTCAGCGCAATGGCTTTCCTAGAGAGCACCGATTTGTTGAAAATCGAGGATATCCTTCCTTTCTTCCCCGATTTTGTTGTCATCGACGACTTCAAAGAGGAGATCTGCACTGCACTGGAGGGTTATTCAGCGCATATTGATTCTCTTAAGGCCGAGATGGATGATACGACCAAGAACGCAGAGGCTATCAAGGCTGATATCAAAGCGCTACGGAATCGTTTCGTCGTGATTGATTCGGGAGATCGATGTACCGTCTGCAACTTCCCTCTATTGTCCAGGCAGTTTTACGTCTTCCCTTGCCAGCACACATTCCACGTTGACTGCCTCATTGGGCTGGTATGGTACTTTACAACTATTGTTATAAGCTGTTGTTGATATTATTCATACAGGCCAAGGAGTATCTATCTGCGGTATCCCTTCGAAGGATCCTCGCATTGCAAAACGAGCTGATCAGAGCAACACATCAACTCCCACCAGAACGATCGAACATCAGTGCACCCACAGCGGGTCTTCAGGCTGCGCCTGGTTCCCGAAATGCCGGACAACGGGCGTTGCTATCTGCTAACTTCGGCGTACCGGTTCAAAACGGCAATGCACGCGGCGGGGCAGGAACATTGGGGCGGGGCATCCTTTCTGCAGGCGATAAACTTCGGGATCTGATCATCCCAGAGTCCCTGGCATCTGTTGTTTCTGGGGGCATGTGGTCGACCGGTTTGGACCGGATGGGTATGGGCATGGGCATGTTATGGGGAGGGGGCGAGCGGCAAGAAAAAGATGACAAGACCCGGAGAGTGGAAAAGGCGAGGGAAGAGCTGGATGAGTTATTAGCTGGGGCATGTCCGCTCTGCGAGAGCGTCGTAACTGGATTGGATAGGCCGTTCGTTAAGGAGGGCGAGGAGGACGATTCGTGGCAGATATAGTGGATGTTGATTGCCTCTGGATTTTTGATTTGTTGCTTTCTGTCGTATATACCATCACACTGCTCTCCGTGCTTTTAACTTCGGCCTCACAATCAAAGGGGAAACTAATGATTGATTTTCTTCGTACGGCCCGCTTTGCGCCTCATTCTAGCAGCCTTCCGTGCACCCATCTGAGGGAAAATCATGATTGCCTGGAACGTCGGCGGACTTGAAAACGTGCATACCTTTGCCTTCTCCTCTTCTAACCTCTGCTTCTCCTCAGCGGCCTTTTTCCTTTCCAGGGTGATCTCCCTCCGTCGTTTGATCTCGGCCTGCTTCTCCTCCTTGAGCTCCGCCTCGAGTTTCTTGACGGCAGTGGCCTTTTTTTGCTTCTCCATGCGTTCCTCCCATCTTTTCGTTTTTACGCCATCGGGAAGCTGTGAACGTCTATATGCTCACGATCAGATGCAACGGATGGCGAGCGGAAGTATTGCAACGGGGACAGGAACATCACGAGATGGGAAATGATAAATTAGCTGAGCAAGTAGCACGTCTGAAGGATGAATGAAGCCCACCTTGTCGCTGATTTGCCCAGCTTCCACGGCTTGCCTGAGACTCTGCCCGCTGCGGACAACGCAATCGGCACTTCCTGGACACTATCTGTCGACGTCGTCGGTTGCACGACAGCTTCTGTGGACATCGTTGACGTTGGTGAGTGGAAGGCGGACGAAGAGGAGAAAAGAGAGTTTGATATGAAATTAATTGGAAGATCAGCGCACGTGCCCGTGGCCTGGCACTAGAGCCTGAGCGGACTAGCCGACAACCGCGTCCGAGTTGTATATTCTCTCTTCCCAAGTGCCTCCTCCCCCCTCCCCATTTTCTATCTCCTAATGCTCGCAATGGCACCGTCTGAGGACTCGCTCGTTCGATCCCTCCTCGACCAGCGTGCTCAGCGTGCAGACATCCCGCCACCCCACGCTCGCTATTCAACCTTCTCGCAGGCCTCAGAGTCCCCCTCACTATACAGCCACTTCTCGCCCAACTATCGCAACACACCCGCTACACCCGCCTCCCGCTTCCCGCACATTGATGAACACGACTTTTACGAACATGACACGACACCGTACCCTCCCTCTCCTGCGGACAGGCTGGCCGATCCGAATGCTTCATCTTTGGACTTATCGGAAGACACCTATTCAGAACGCGCATCAACCATTCTCGATGTTGACATCGAGGGTGCCAGCATAACTCAGTCGGAGGATGACGACGACACAAACGTACGCCTGAGTCTCATGGGCCCGAAGATGAGAGTGCACAGCCGAGCTCCTTGGGAAGAGGACGGGATCGATGCCTCTGAGTCGGACCATGAAGACAGTGGCATGGATGGCAGGTCCATTTTCGGAGGCAAGAAAAGTGGCTTTGCTATGATGCGTGGCCTCGGATTTGGCGCAAGGTCGCCTGTACCAAGACCCAGCTTCGAGTCCTCCTCGACATCCAAGGACAAACGCTCTCTAGAGAGTAGTTCGAGTGGGACAGCCAGTTCATCCCACGGTGTGCTACAGTGAGTTCTTCATCTACCCCTGTCCCTGAAAGTTGTACTGACACAAAACTTTAGTGCTCTAGCTCAAGCATCAATATCTTCCACATCTCTTGCTCTTGGGCCGTCAACATCTAACCGGTTCCCTCACGGCCGTTTGAACACTGGCCGCGACCGTTCAGCTTCCGCATCCGCTTCCTTTTCCGACACCAAATCAAATCCTCCTCCCCTGCCTAGTCCACGCTGCGCTGCATTCTCTGAACGCTTCCTGGGTCGTACTACACCTTCCCCGGGTGTACAACGGTCAATGAGCCCTTCGCGGTCAGTAATATCTGTTTCTGTGGATTCTAGGACCCGTTCGCCTTCGCCTGACCCGAATGGTGCTTTTGTTCATCCATATGCAAACCCTGCTTTACTCGGAGCTTATCAGCGGGACTCATCGGAAGATCCCAGACTAATTTCTCGGAAGTCAAGCGAAAGTGAACAGGCGCCCATAGATGGTTCTGTGGAAAACTGTGCACAGTCGGAGGAGACGGTTACGTTATCGCATGCTTCTACAAGGAACACATCATCTATACATTCAGGATTGGGATCTATGACGCCTCTCACATCCGCATTCTCGCTTGCTTCGGCTCAGTCTTACCGCGATATATCTCCTGGTTGTGACCATGAAACAGACGGAGGGAATATGCAGAGGCGTGATCGCAGAGAAACCAGGTTGGGTCCTATAAGCAACCCAACTTTAGTCTCGCACGGGGATTATACTGCATCATCGCCAGTGACACTCATCAGCCTGGAGCAAGCCCAAGCCCAGGCAAAGGTGCGCAATCGTTCCGTTGCAAGTCCTCTTCCAAGTCCGGCCGGTCCAGTACCGGCACCGTATGCACAGGGTAGTTTCGGCAGGCCCAGGACTTCGAGTATCAACACAGCTGGATTACCGATCGGTGTAGGAGAGCGGTCATTACCGACTTCCCTCGGTGCAAACAAGCAACCGAGCCCTGTCGGGGCGCCTCCTGCGCGAGTGATCAAACCGAAAAGAAGTGGATTCATGAAACTGTTTAATGGTAAGGAGAAGGAACGATCGCAAGAGTTCAGCCAGCCACCTGTCCCGGCACTGCCGACGCATTATGGTCAACCTTTGCGTGCAGAGCATTCGTATCCTCCGTCTGGTCCGGTTCAACCGAAGATTACTTCCCACCGCGTTCCACCGCCCACAATAACAGGTCCATCGACATCTCTGTATTCAAATCTGGACGGCGGAACTTCCCGGGAGGACCCGCGGTCAAAGAGGGCAGCACCTCTTTTGTCCATAAAGGTCACGTCGCCTCAGATGGTAAACATCGAGAGCCAGGACAGCTTTGGTTCGAGGAAATCGGACGGGTCAAAACCATATAGTGCAGATACACTACGAGTAGTATCTCATAAAATTCCGATCAGCGCGCCAGCTGGTACCACCCAATTTCCTTCATTGAGTGTGAGGCCCATATCGACATTCTTTTCCAGTAGCTTTGCCGAACAATTTCTATCCGACGAGAGCAGTCCTGCCAGCACTAAGAATACGGATGCATCGTCCCTCATTTCACCCACTTCCATTAATTCAGATGCGTCCTCGTTGTCACCAACGGGGGCTTACTACGGGTCCACGGATGTACCTGATTCTGCACGCTCATTTACAACGCGTAGTTCATCAACTACCAGCTTGGGCGCTACAGAAGATGATCCTGCTGCTATCGTAGCCTCGCTGAAGGAGAAACTGCAAAACGAAAGCAAGAAATGGCAACACCAGGTCTGGGAACTCGAGTGTCAAGTTCGGGACCTCAAGTCAGAGCTTGAAGGGCTCAAATCTGGAGACAAGTGCGAATCTTGCGGAAGAGGCTTGCCGAAGCGAGATAAAGATGCAATCGCTAACGGTGTTGTCAATCGACCTCGCGCGAAAACGGGCTCAGGTGCTAGGTTTGCGAGTGGAAACGAGATTTGACTTCTATAATTGCAAGTTCCAGCCTTCAGGTATGCTGAAGATTCATATTTAAATGTATTTCATGCGCTTCGTAGAAGGAAGGTCATTCTACTCTTACTCCTCTTCATTTGATCGATTACGTTCACTATAACCACAACTCTTCTTTCTTTATTATTCCATATTACCCTTGTTTGAAGTAGATGTGCGTCCTACGATGTAATTTTGCGTATGGATTAGTAATGTTTGGGTTGCCTTTGTACATGCCACATCCCTTATCCCTTTCCTATCCTGTTGTCTTTCCGTTTGTACTTCATAGTTCCATTGGATTAATCGCAGTTCTGCGCGCGCCTTGTGGACCGAATAATTACTCACTTACGAGCGTTCCACTCGAAAGCATTGTATTGAGGTGTGTAAAGACTTTAAACCAGTCATTAAATTACTGTAAGTTTTATGAAGACAAGGATGGTAGCAATGGTCATAATTCATCCTCATCTGCCCCTATAAGCCAACCAATGCCGCGTTGTAGGGCATGTCGCGCCTGCGCCTGGACGTCCGGACTTCCCGCCCTCCGTTCGCTCCCTTCCCGACTTCGGCTCCTGCTGTCCTCAGCTCTCCGACCGTGGATAGAAAATGGGAATGAAGCGGCAACACGACTGAACGCATGCGACGCTAACGCCGCAGCGTCTGGTGCACTTGGAAGCGAAGGGGAGGGCATGTGTAAATTCTGAAGTTTAGAGGCGAGTGTCGCCGCTCGACCTCGGGCGCCATTACTCTTATTCGCCGTCCTTCTGACCCTGGATGCCCTTCCAGCAGCCTTCTCCTTGCGCCGATCAATATCCTCTGCTTCTAGTTTGCGCCAGGACGTAAGTATGTCGACGATTTTGTCCGGCGGACAGAGCTCTAGGGCTCTCCCGAGGAGGGACATCTTCTTGTCAAGATCCTCCGCCTCGGATTGACGCCCGAGTTGGAAACAGGCTACCCAGCAGACTTCTACAGCCTCAGCGACCTTGGGATCTTCCGCGCCGAGGAGCGAGTTCCGGCGTAGTTCAAGCACAGTGGTTACCATACGTTCGCTGATATCAAAAGCGCGATCAAAGTCCTCTGCCTGTAGCGCAGTATCAGAAATCATGGCGAGTGTTTTCACCTCCGCAAGGACGTCATCCCGGAAGCCCAGTTTGCGCATGAGATCAAGGATGACTTCGGTGTGCTTGTAAGCGCTCTCATTACTCGACAAAACCCTGGAGATGAGACCAAGCTTATCCTTTGTCAAGCGTATCTCTAGAGGCGTTATGGGTACACCAGGACGAGACATCACGTTAAATGAGCAGATTCTGCTCGTTGCTTCTATGAACTCCTTTTCTTTTCGGATAATGGGTGTCTCATTTGCAACAGACAGGCTACAAATACGATTTAGTATCGATCACGGGCTGTCAGAAAGTCACTGCGCACCAGTTGTAAGCCATTTTCATTTCACCAAATTTGAAGTTGCCAGAGTTCGCGTTGTCGTACAGCTCACGGGAACAATCCAAGCATATTGATTCGAGCTCCTCATCCGATAGCAGTTGTTGGCCATCAGGAGACCGAATGAGATTCTTGGCGATCATGAACCCTTTACAAAATACAAGGTTAACATCGAAAAAAAGATATGGTATTTTACTTACTGCCTGTGCTCAAAAGGCCTCTGAAGAATATACTTTTGATGTCAGCAGTTGACAAAGCGCCAAACGCCGAATTTGTGTCTAAATCGCTTGGCTTGCAGACCTTTAACATATCGTCTAAGAGTGATAGCCAAATATCTTCGCTATCGAGGTCCCCTTTAGGTGCGTTGGCTTGACGAGCCATTTTTGTAGCCCAAGCACGTTGCTGGGCTTCGTCATGAGCGCTCTGGAGAAACCACCGAAGGGGGACAGGGACTCCCCATCTCGCTAGTAGCTCCCCTGACTCCAAATGGACGTCAAGTATATCCAATGCCCTTGAAAGTGAATTTGAGGGAAGGGGTTTAAAGAATACCAGCAGATCGGATGACGAGGCGGGCGGGTGAGAGGCAGATGGGGCCAGGAAGGCAGAGAGTGATGCGACAGTTGTGTCAGTTTCATCCTCCTCATCCTCGTCCACTCCGAAATTCCATGCAGGTAAGCACTCGAAGATCCGGCTCATGTTCGTCCATTCGTCAAGGCTGCTACTGCCATAAAGACATGCGAGCGCCAACCGAGCCAAATCCTCGTCGCTTGAGACCAGCCTCTGCGAGGCAACGAGGGTAGGCTTTGAGGCATCGAAAATCGGTACGGCCATACTCATGTCTACGTTCAGGACATATTCGTACAGAAGGCGCTTGGCTAGGTCGGGCTCGGCTAAGCCTGAACGTTCAGCGCGTAGCTCCAGCACGAATAAGTATGGCAAAACAAGTCTGCGAATGTCTGCCACAATGGTTTCTGGGCTGCTGCGCGCAAGGTAAAGACGGATAACTTCCTGTGGTTCGAGTGACCTCCACTCTGAGACCGAGATTACCCGGTTGCCATCATCGTCAAGTGGCTTTGGCGCATCGTAGACAAGCCGTGACACCAATGTTAAGTCTTCACCAAGTTCGTCGAGGCCCGGCACTCCTTGAGATACGCCATGTTGGACAAGGCTTAAGGCTGCATCGGCAGATCCTGTTGACGAGAGAATTCGCTCCACACGGTCTTTGTACCAAGCACTAATAGCTTCTTCGGAGAGAAGGCTTTCCTTTAAATCAAGATGTGCTATATCGTCATCATAACCCTCGTCCGCCGGAAAGCCCAACTCCATGAGAACTACCTTCACGTCCTCCGTTTCGACCCAGTCCAAAGCAACCCTCCACGGCGAATGAGGGCGTTCAAGCTCTTTATTTGTATTTGAATTGATACCCGGAAGAATATCATAGAATTCAGCAGGATCTGCAAAGAGTGGTAGCCGCTCCAGGACCTCGAAACGAAAAGGAAACACCTCGGTCCAGTGTCGATAGACGAGAACCTTCAGAGCATCATATTGCATTTGAGACGCTAGTGATAAGCACATAAGAGACAGGTGCTGTGTAAGGAACATTGAAAGTGGTAATGGGGGTGGAGGTTTTGCTTGCAAGCTCTTTGGCTTCTGCACAGAATCGCCGTCCTGCGCATCTGCCCAAGGGTCATCCTCCCATTCTTCGCCTATCTCCACTCCATCCTCCAGGCCATCTCCATACGAGACCATATTGTTTTGTATCTCGGCGAAGGTGTTGAGACGGTCTAAGCGCTCCAGGAGAATCGTTCGTAATTGACATAGTTGAGCAACATTGCTGTGGGACCTGAAGTATGACACGATTCGTGTCTTCCGTGACTTGATCGTGACATCAGACGGGCCACTCTCATCTTCGTCTGAGTCGACTTCCTGGGGTTGTTCGAGAGCTTCATGTGCAGCAGCAGCTGCCTTTTCTGTTCGTTGTATGGCGAGGACCAGTAGAGAGCGCTGAGTGTCAACGTCATCTACAACACGGTCGGCACACGCAGCACAGACCCAGAGATCATCTTCAATTGGAGCAAGGAGCTCGTCAATGAGCGAGACTGTCAGATCATCGTCCGAGAGTTCTGACCAGCGAGTGTAGGGCGTAGAATCTGAAGACATTGACACAAGCTGGGTAAAAGTGCGGAGGCAACGCTGGACGTGTCTAATTTGTGCTCGGCTGCAACGCGCGTCATCGAACACGCCTCAGTGTCACGGTTTAGGTGCCGGACTCGCGTGGCCAAAGATCGACGCCTATTTTTCAAGGCCGAAATAATAGGTTTACACAAATGCTTTGCTGTATACATCAGAGCCTACAATATCTTCTAATCCTCCAAGTTGCTCTCGAAGCCAGTTCTTCACTAGCTCTGTCTCTTTTCCCGCTACCCGAACAACACAACCTGAGTCTATCATGCTGAGTGACCATATGAGAAAGTCTGGATTGTTCTGTTGATATACAGATATACGCCGATACAAACCAGTGAAACGATCCAGTAGGCTCTTCACTTTATCTCCAGAGATAATCAACATCGCATAGCAGTGATAACCACCCATGCGATCTCTCAAAGCTCGTCTATGGGGAATGTCCGTGTCCTCTTCGTGAAGCGCTAGTGCATCTCGCACTATTCGTCGAGTATTGAGCCAGACCTCGTTCACGCTGTAGTACCGAGAGAACTGCCATTCTTCTCCACGAGACATTCGACCAGAAGTAAACCAGTCAAGGACAACGACTGAAGCCCCTTCGGACAGATTGAACGACTGGAATTGATTGTAGGCGGCGCCAGAGAAACATGTGACAGGATCAGGAAGTAGAAGGAGTAGACCACCCTTATCGATATCGACACTCATTCGTTGTGTAGTATGTGATCCGTATATGTCTTGGGGTACAGCTCGGACTCTCGCAAGGCGCTGGCCAGGCCGCTGTTTGAAGACTTTTGTGGAACCCTGAACGTGCGCATACAATGAGATCTTCGGACAAACTGGAGGGCTTAGACGTATACTGACTTGCGTAAGAAGCATCAAAGTCGCGTCTGAATGGATCTTTATCGCCAGATGAATGCGGTCTCCGCCCACGAGTCCACCACCATACGACAAGACATATGCGATAGCAACGGTGGGTTCATATATCCTTGGCGAAAGGAGCTTTAGCGGGTAGCGATAGGAGAGATTTGAGAACACAGCTTCGCGACCGTTTAATGTGAGTTCGATGCGACCATTCCCTGCGTCATTGTCCTGCTCGTGGACGTCGGCCATAAGGGCACGCTCGACGTCGAGAAAGGTGCAGGTGGTTGAGGTAAGTAGCAAAGGCGCTCGGGATGTCCCGATGTATTTTTGAGTCCGGCGTGGACGCAAATCGCGTAGACTATTCAGGAAGGACACGCGTTTTCTCGTCCGACTCTTCTTGTGACACCGCTCAACATTGCGGGCCTCATCTGAGGCGAACCACCCTTTTGCATCTATGTCCGACGTCGAACAGCCTGTCGTTGTCCCCAAGGTTGAGGATGTCGGGGAAGACCAGCTGGGAGTTGCAGATCTTAGCACAGAAGCGGCAGAAGTGACCGAACTGCAAGCTGAAGGCAGCAACGAGCCAGTGCGTTCGGATACGAACAATGGCACCCATGAAGAGGAAGGCCAGGAGGTCCCCGACATAGAGGATGCCCCTGTCGAAGGCGATGCTAATGAAACTGGAGCTACTGTTGATGCAGGCGTGCCAGGCGTGTCGAAAGACGCGAAGGAAACGCCGGCGAACGGCGTGGCCAAGAAACCAACAAGTGATACTACGAAGACAGCCACGAAGCCCACTGCAACGAGCAAGGCAGCACCAATAAGCAAGACTGGTAAGTCCACGTCAACTTCTGCTCCTATCGTTAAAAAGGTGTGTTGTTCGTGTGTTCACTATCACGCTATTCACCCAATTATTAACGCATCTCCTCGAAATTGTCAAGATCATCAACTCAGGTACTTTTGGATCAGGATCTGTGAAGCCTTCTCCTCCGGCAATATCTAAGGCGACAAGCACTACTACGACAACCTCGAAACCCTCTGCGCCTGGTGCTCTCAGGAAGACAACTAGCGCAGCTCCCGCAACTGCTAAACCCACGACGTCTGCCAAAGTACCGGCAACTAAGTCCACGACCACGGCCAGTAAACCACCAATGGCATCTACGAGACCTTCTGCGAACGCCCCCGCCGTGCCGGCAGCAAATCCTTCTGTTAGTCGCAGGCCATCGCTTCCCCCGAAGCCGACCTTATCAAGTTCGACTTCAACGAGGAGAGTACCAACTCCCGACGCGGCTAAAAGGGCTGTTATCTCTCCCGCTGGGTCAACAGGTACCGCGAGGTCCACCACGTCGACAACTGCGCGACCTCGGGCATCAGTTTCTGATGGACTACCGGCTCCTACTCGCCGTGCTTCATTGGGACCGAAGCCTACCCCACCGACTACTGCAAAACCTCCGATCGCGACAAGGCGCACCGCTGGGAACGCTTCTATCTCCTCGCTTAGGGATATCAAGGAAGACACATCCGCCAGCGACGAGCTTCAGAAGAAGGTTAGTTTACCTCATTTTCATCTCATACTCGGGTCATTGAACATTTTCCAAGCTCACCGCTGCCGACTCTGCTTTGAAAGAGCAAGAGGGTCGTGTTGCATCGCTTAAGGAACAGTTGAAAGACACCCAGTCTCGCTTGGACGCTAGCGTTGCTGACATTGAGTCGAAGAAGAGCGCCTTGGATGAGCTACAGAAGGCGAAAGAAAGTGCTGAAGATGAGTTGCATGCCCAGAAGGCAGCGGTGGATGAGCTCCGTTCTCAGTTAGAGGATCTCACGTCTGGCCTCGAGGACGTGCAGGCCAAAGTACGTTACGGTTCTTTGTATCATACCTTTGGCCTTTACTGATATTGAATCTTTAGTTATCTGAGGCTCAAGCGGAGGCCGCGTCCAAAGCGGAGCAGGTCCAATCTCTAGAAAGCAATATTCAGGCTCTTGCTTCAGAGAACACTGTCGTTAAGCAGGAACTTGAAGGTCTGAAGACGTCCACGGAGGCAGCTGCTGTGGAGCACGAAACCCTGCTCAAAGCCAAGGCCGACTTCGAAGTCATCAAGGGCGAACTCGATGCACTCAATGCCGCACACGCTGCTGCTCTGGAGGAGGCTACCGAGAAGATCAAGGAACTTGAGGAGGCTGCCTCTCGTGCTACGGACCTCGAGGAGCAAGTTGCGGCGCTGAAGGCCGAGAAGGAGGAAACCGCGAATAAGCTTTCCGAGCTTGAGGTCGAGATTCTCGAGCTCAAGGAGACGGCGGAAAAGGCTGAGGACGAGCAGGCTCAGGCTTTAGCGCGCACCAAGGAGCTTGAAGAGCAAATTGCTCGCGCTGTTGCTGCTTCTGAGCAAACACTCATTGAGGCCAAGAAGAAGGACGAAGGGCATGAACTCACGTTGAAGGAGGTTCACCATCGGCACGAAGAGGCTCTCAAGGCAGCCAACGATGAGCAAGAAAAGCTTGCAGCGAAACTAAAGGAACTTGAGGACGACCTCGTCGCTGCGGGAGCTCGCCATGAACAAGCCCTAGCAGACGCGAAAGCCGCAGAAGAGGCGCACTCTGCTAAACTTCAGGAGACCGAGAATCTCCACGCAGAGAAGGCGGATGAGCTATCTGCTGAGATCAAGCGTCTCTCGGAAGAACTCGCCGTAAGAGATGTTTTCCTGAAGCACGTTCAGCACAGTACTTATATTCGTGAATCAGGGACAAGAAGCTCAATATGCTGCTAAGGTGGAAGCAGTAAAGGCCGAACACCAGAAACTGTTGGATGAGGCCTTTGAGCGCGCAAAGGCATGCATTTTTTCATCTATGCATTTAACTTTATCTAATTTATTTCAAAGGCGGAAGCAGGCGACGAACACGGCAAAGACCTGCATGCACTGCGGAATCAATCTAAGGATATGATTGAGCAGCTGAACGCCGCCCACAAGTCGTTCATTGAAGAGCTCAAGGCCGAGCACGCGTCGGAACTGGAGTCAAAGCTCAAGGCTCTGGAGAAGACGATCAACAACCAGTCGCTTGAACTCAAGGCCACCCAGGATGATCTCGCTAAAGCGAAGTCTGCATTGGCAGCATCTGCCGCTGACATCGACGTTTTGAAGAGGCAACTGGAAGCCGCCGAAAAGACGGCCGCCGTTCTTTCGGAGTCTTCCGCTTCTGAGCATGCATCGGAGGTGCAGCGCCTAGCAGGCGAGCTTGCTGCGGCACAGGACGATGTGAACATGTTCAAACAAGTTCTTGAAGCGCAGAAGGGATCAATGTCTGAGATGTCGTCAAATCACGGCAAGGAACTCGAGCTTGCCGCGAAGGCTCGTGCGGAAGAGGTTACAAAGCTTCGTGCTGAACATGAGTATGAGAAGACCGTCCTCAACGAGGAGAAATCCGCGTTGGCTTCCCGTGTTTCAGACCTTGAAGGCGAGCTGGCAACTCTCCAGGCTAAGGTAGCTGCTTCTGAGACCGGAACAGCCGCGCCTAAGAGCAATGGCATTTCCTCATCCGACTCTACGGGCGTATCAAAGGAGGACTTGCAAAAGCTTCATGAGGCACATAACCTAAAGTTGAACGACGTAGAGGCGGAGCATGAAAGGGCGGTAAAGAATCTTCGAGAAGAACTGGAGACCGTCTCATCTAAGACTGATGAGCTTCAGAACGAAGTAGGGAGGAAGTCGATGGAGGTCCAATATCTGGAGTCCGAAGTTGAAGAGAAGGATGATACGATTACTCGGTACGTGAAGTTCTTGAAAGTATTTGCAAACACTCGCGTCCCTACTTTCCGCTTCAAAAATCCCTTTCCCGTATTTCGCTACTCTTCTTCCGCGTGCTTTCGTAGTTTAGCTTAACGGCATTTTTTCATGATTTCTGTTCTCCTTTTTTTGTAATATTTTATCTAAATTATTCCTCTCTTTTGGCTCCGTGACCTTATGTATAACTTGTTACTATTCGACCAAACAATTCATGTTCTCCTCATGTGGATTCAAACTTTTACACCCCCTTAACTTCCTCCTACTTTACAAGTGTGACGTCCGAATTCTCATCCTAACTTTAACTTTCATTCAGGTTGAAGGAAGATATCGCGCAACTCTCCGAACAGCTGGAGAAGCTCAAGGCTGCCGCCTGAACGAAACGAAGCGAAGCTACTAATTGTCCTCGTCAATGCCGCATTGCTGATACAGCCGATTGCAGGCCGGACGCCGGACGCCTTTCACGATCTGTCATTATGGCCCTAATCACTCACTCCTATCCTCGTTGCTTTCTCATGTTCTTCATTTCAATTTCGGAAACCAAGATTACATGCATGCCAACTTATACCTTCATATTCCATCCTCCTCCGCTAGTCTTTCGCGTATCTGTGTACGTCATACCCTTCAGTCTCTGACCGCTAACACACACATGTAGTTCGTCCAGATTTCTCGTATTGTGGCTTCTGGATCAAGTTAACGTATTTTTTGTTTAATGCGCAGTCCTTAATTCTTTCAATATATGCTCTGCGCTGATCTCTTTCCATGAACGACTCAGATCTAGAATATTGTGGTGTGTCATCGTCTTATCGTTCCAGCTGTTCATATTTATTCCTTCGTGCGCTTCATCTGCTTCTTACGCCCAACATTTAGAGAGCCGTATGGGCCATCTATCCGTACACTACAGATAATCGCATTAAAATATCTCCGGGCTAATCAAAGAAAACACGGTCGTGTGCTCCAACGTGCAAAAGATAAAACCGCGACGCGTCTTTCCTATTTCACGTGAAATCATCTTGTCCTGTGTCGACAAACTCTGGAGAAAATGACAGAAAATACGACAGAAATTTAGGAGAATTATAAAAACAGTGTAATATTGCGGTCAGGAAGGAGACATTGTAAGACGAGTTTAATTGAGTTGAATTCCGCCAATCAAACGAGTAGAAAAATAAGATCGTCCTATAGACTATCGTGGGACACTTGGGGAGGGACGAGTAGAAAGCACTGCGTCTGTATTCCGATCTCAATCCACCTTCTTGTCCTCTCCCCATTTGCTTCCCTCTTCCTCCTTTTCGTCTCCTCTTCTCCTTTGTAGAAAAATGGCACCTGTGGCAAGAGAACCCGGCCAGAAAGGCGTTAACTGGTCTAACATCGCCGTCGGTATGTCCTTACAGTTCGATCTGCTCGACGCACGAGATTTTAATTCCCCATTCATCAGGTGGTATCATGAACATGGTAATTCATTGAGAAGTTTGGCAGGAAGTCCGATGAGAAATGCTAACTATTTATGCAACTCGTCTTCCCTATATCTCAGTTCGTAAGTACATCTCTGTAGCCAGACGACATTTTGCCATGAATTCTGACAAGCTATGTTTCGCAGGAGGTAAGATACTGGTGAAAACCATCGTAACTCCGCATGAGATCTAATTCATGGCAATGCGAAAGGTCACCACGCTAGGGCAGCCCTTAGAAGTCATCAAGACGCAGATGGCAGCCAACCGTAATGAGACTATGCTGCAAGCTCTCCGGACGGTATGGAGTCGAGGGGGTGTTGCTGGGTTCTATCAGGGTCTCATTCCTTGGGTATGTACCTTTTCCACCTTTCTCTAGTCGCACTATTACTTACTACAAATCTTGCTTGAAGGCGTGGATTGAGGCTTCTACGAAAGGAGCTGTACTTCTTTTTACCGCGTCTGAAATTGAGTCTGCTTCGGTCAACTTCGGAGTTAACCCTGCCGCTGCTGGTCTCCTTGGCGGTATGGGAGGCGGAATTGCACAGGCGTATGCGACTATGGGTGAGTACCTAGAAATATTTTAAAGTAAGCGACTGACTGAAGTTTTCAGGTTTCTGCACTTGCATGAAGACCGCAGAAATCACGCGTCATAAGCAAGCTGCGACGGGCATCAAGCCCCCTTCGACTTGGGCAGTCTTCATGGACATCTACCGTCGGGAGGGTATCGCTGGTATCAACAAGGGCGTTAATGCGGTCGCTGTCCGTCAGTGCACGAACTGGGGTTCACGGTAAGCATATATCAGCTGGGAATTCAGATGCGAACGCGCTTCCGCTCAACCTCTTGTTCTACTTTTAGAATGGGTTTCGCGCGTCTTGCAGAGTCGTCTATCCGCAGCTTTCGCGGCAAGGGCGAAAACGACAAACTCGGTGCTCTTGATAAGATCTTGGCTTCCTCAATAGGTGGTGCTCTCGCTACTTGGAATCAACCTATTGAAGTCGTTCGTGTTGAGATGCAGTCAATGTCGAAAAACGCGTCGAAGAACCGGCCCGCCAAGCTTACGATTTTCAATACGTTAGGATTCATTTATAAGGAGAATGGCATCAAGGGATTATACCGTGGTGTTACTCCTCGTATCGGTTTAGGTATTTGGCAGACAATTTGCATGGTTTCCTTCGCAGACTATGTTAAGATCTGGTAAGCCCATGTCCTTTCATTTATGTTAGATATACTCTCAATCATAATTCAATGACAGGGTGAAGGGTCAGAAGTAACCGCCTCATAGTCACGTATCCATAAACGTCTAAGTTTATTTGTCTACGCATTTGAGCAATACCTTCGGAACCTTGTTGTCGTAGAATCATAGACTTTATCTTATTCCTGAATAGTATTATGTTCGCTATGATGTCCTGCCATGCCAACCACCGATTCTGAATTTTGTTGCCAACACCAGAGATGAGAGATTTGCATATAAAGACATATTGATTGTCTCCACGGACCCATACAGGAATAGGTTAGGGCGAAAGAGAAACTAGGATAAGAATGAAGGAGTGTGGATTAGGAGCGTATCAGCTCTTATGCTACAGACGTGATATCCTCAGAGAAAAAGACAATAGAGAAAGTCTGAAACAAAAATCGACATAAAAGGAGTGTCATGTGGTCAATAATATAGGTCATGCAAAACAACAAGAGGTGATAGAGAAAAATTGAAGATCGAATCAAGTGATGGACTAAAGAGAGAAGATCCAAGATGTGAAAGCGAATTAGTACTGCCGTGTCGCAAGGGCACGTATTTCATATAGGAATGAGTGGTCGGAGTCAAAGTCGAACGGTGAGTCATTACGACCCAGTGTCCAACCTCTCATCTCTGCGCGATGTCGACTCTCGGCATCACGACATAAGTCAACGAAGTTGTCTTCGACATCAAACACAATCGAAGCACGAGAGCCACGTTCGCTACCCGACTCAGAATTTGATCGCATATGAGTGCTTTCAACCGGGCTTGGACTTCGCATTCGAGACGCATCAGAGAGCCGAGTACTCGCATCCGAGGTGGATGAGTTAGTAGTGTTAAGGCGCGACAGCGGTTGATTTGCTCGGATGGTGCCACCTTTCCCCTCCCAATCGCCATCCTCTTCGTCGTCTGCCATATCAGCGAAAACATCAGGCTCGTCCTCGTCTGGAGGTAAGGTTGACATCCAGCACATTCGTACAGGATCGAAGACCATGTTGCCAACCACACGAGCAGCGGCGCCGAAACTGCCTACTGGCGAACCGATTGATGAACCGGTTAAATGAGTAATAAGAGCGGGGCGACTCGATGTGCCTATCGCAGCATCGAAGTCACGAAGTACATGATCGTTGCCTTCCCACCGTAAGGTCTGCGGATTCCATCGCATCTCACCCACGACTACAATCACTATCAGTAAGCAGCGAATCACAAAACTTGAGGGGAGATTGCGAACCTTTCGGTGCGCCTGTCCCGCCTAGATTTCGGATTAGCGTCGGCTTCCGTCGCTGATGCCCAGAAATGGATGGCTTCTTCTTATGAGAAGGTTCTGCTTTCGACAAGGCATCCACCCTACTTTGCTTGTGCCGAAGCGAGCTGAAAGCAGAAACGGGAAGTAATGACGCATCTGAAGATCACTCAGCGATCTACAAACTTCAAAAGATAATTGAAATCAAACCTGAAGTATCTTTCCTTCCGCGTATAGTACCCCGACCGGTGTCTTTATCTAACTTCGAGTAACTTCCGCCAGGCACACGATTTTGTATACCTTTCGGTTGTACCCTGAACTGAGCTTCCTTATCTCGATCGGTCGGTAAATCTTCGATCTCATCCAGTTCGGTACCATCGCCAAAAACACGGCGCTTTGTACGCCTAAGAATCTTTGTCGTTCCTACAAGTGTTGGGCTCGCCCGCGATGGTGGACGATTGAAAGCAGAAGGAGGTGGTGAACGAGTTGCATATGAAGACCCGGTCGAGGAGCCAGATGTCGATGGGCCGGGGAAGATAGAGTTAATGGACGGTCGCGATTTCATTCGTGACATGGACGTGGGAAGGGTTAGCCGTAAGGCCGCTGGATTGGAGGAAGGTGTCGAAGGCCTTGTTGGCGGTACTTGTACATCCATTGAGTGCATTCGACTTGTCGAATTTGTGTGTAAACGAGCCCTCGAAGCTGCGGTCGCAGCGGAATATCCTTGTGTTTGCCTCGAAGAACTCGCTGGAGGTGGCGGTACAATCTGTGCATTACTAGTTTCAAGTAAAGAAGAGAGTGAAGCCTTTCTACTGAGCTTCCGAGACGCGGAATTCGGCGGCGAGGGGGACTTAAGAGCAGAATGTGACTTCTGATTACGAACGCCTTGCTTAGGAGCGAGGAATGAAGACGGTGGTTGAGAGGGTTGAGAAGATTGGGACGGTAGAGCCTGAAAGGTGTGAGTACGTCGGCTTATAGACGGACGGTTTGGAGGAGAAAGAGAAGAGCGCGAGCTTGACTGGCTGGATGAACCGGACTGTCCCACGGGTGTCTTAGGACGAGCAATCTTTAAGCGAGATGGTGGTCTCAACGCTGAGGGTCTGGCAGGAGCACTGTTACTTCGAGTTGATAGGGTCCCAAGTCTCTTCGTTTGCTTATTCTGAGCTAGTTTCAAAGGGTTCAAGTCATTGTCGCCGTTGATAACCAATCCGATTTCGAAGTCATCCTCGGGATCGGGTGTTGCCACTTTGACCTGCTCCTCCACTTTTGGTGTTTTCTTCTTCATGTCCAAGATCTTAGTCAAGTGTTTCCGACCTTGTTCTGTTTCAAACAGCCCGGTGGGAATGACCAGACCGTCCAGTTCACCGTCTTCCTCATTGTCGCAATCATCGTCTGTTCCGGGTAACGACGCGGATGTCGAACTTGTAGACGGAGAAGCTGCAACACCAAAGCCAAGAGAGGAGTACGCATCTGACGAGGCAGAGGACGATGTGTGGTCTCGGTCACCCCATTCCAGAGACCCCTTCGAAAATTTGTGGTTCAATCCCAAGGGTCGTAGTGAAAGTTGAGTAAGATCCGATGGCAAGACCAAATCCACCTCCATGTCCTCCTCGATAGGCGCACGTATCTCCGGCGTCTTCCTACGAATTGTGGGTAGAGCTGAAACCTTTATGGTCGAAATACCCTCATCATCGTCTTCGAGGTCCGGTGAAAGAGGCTCGGCAGTCGTGCTGATAGGAGGACGTATGGTGACCATCGCGCTCATGCCCGTGCGCCGAGAGATCGAGCCACCCCAACCTGCAGTCGCCTTGGCTGTTGAGGCAGCCTTCGCACCTCCCGTCTTTCCAAGATCCATTTTCATGTCCCAATCCTCCTCATCCTCCTTGTCAGAATCGGCGTCGGGTGGGGGTCGGATAACATCGCCCTCCGGGAGATCAAAGTCCGCGTCGGGCCATTCCTCCTGCGCGTGAGTGGGAGCCGGTACGGTGAGCATTTATTTGAAGCTAATTTAACGAAGTGTAGCGCAGAATACGTTGAGTGTTTGTTGTTGAGGAAGATAGGGGCAGTCGAGGATGTCCACGTGTGGCAAAGCTGGGACGATTTCGCTAAGGATTGAGAGGAGATTTGAGGAAGAGAGCGAACTACGATTCAGTGACAATCATGGGGTCGACCAGCGTAAGTTGTGCAGTCGGCACGGGGAGTATTTGAGATAAAAAGAATAAAAGATTGGGCGTTGATGGCTGTAAGAAAAAACGACGGCAAACAGGCCTCGAGGCTATACACGAAGAATGCTACACAGGCGGACAAATAAGACCAAACATCTCAGTTGCACTACAGTACAAACACGCGTAAATAACACATGTCATTTCCGAAAGCATCCTTTGCTTCCGCCGACTCCCTCAATATGGCATAAGCCGCCTCAGCTCTCGCGAATTATATTCCAGCTCGCTATCGCCTCCGTCGTCGCTGGCATCTCCTTCCCGCTTCTGCTCACCATCCGATACGTTTGCTCCTTCAAGAAGTTCTCCCAAAGATCGTCGCAGGCGAATTCCTCTTTCCGCCATAGCGTCCGTAAGATACAACAGCTCTCGGTCGGAGAACACAGGTCGAAGATCCTCCTCGAAAGCTAGTAAATAGAGCTCTGTGCTGGCGTCAATAAAGTATCCGAAAGCATCAGCACCGGAACAGACCTTTGACCAGCGGACATTCATGAAGCGCCCTAAGGAGAGTAGCTTTCGCTTTCTTCAAATCTCCTGCAGCTATCTCGAACTTCACAAATATCTTCCATAATATTGGGCTCCCCTTAGTCCTAAACCGGAACTCAGAATGGGGGTTTACAGGAAGTGGGAAAGTTTAAAGCTCACCTGTCTGAGTTCATAGCAGCTTCTAAGCCAGATCGGATGCGCTCGACCTCGCCCAACCACCTTCCCTCCTCCCAATTTCCTATCCACGCGTCAAAAATCCGCCGTACGACGCTCTTTTCTTGAAGCGTCCCGACAGCGTTTTCCGCCATCAGATTTCTAACTCTTCCCCAGACACCTTCTCCTTTTTCGCACTCCAGGAACAAACCCAGAATAATGGTGTTGCTCGGATACATTTCCAAAGCGTTCTGAACAAGGTTTCGTAGAAGGGATGTCGGGGCTGGATTTCGCAAGGTGACTGTATGATGATAGACCAATAGTAATTTTGCAATAGTAATAGCTTCATGTTGTGGTTTTCGCGGCTCTTCCCTCTTTTCGTGACGGTCTGCGATCTCAATGGCAACTTCAACTGTCCCCGTGAGGAGTTCGAGAAGAATGGTAAGTTTTATCCAGCACAATCGATACCTGTCAGGGATGCCCGATGTCTCTTGCGAGAACTCCTCTAGCCGCCGCTTCACCCGGAGAAGCTGGACTCCGGTTTTGCCCCCTTCCTGGCCTGCCGCTCGAGATACAATGTTAAGAGCAGAGTCGTTCTGAGATTGGAGCCACTCGAATTCTGCCGCATCCCAATACAGCTGAGCGATGCTATGTCCTTCCTTCTGCGATAACGACGAAAGCGCGACTCGATAAACTTTCCGGGCTTTCTCGGGCTTCTTGTTTATTCTTTCGAGTTGCGCGTGTGCGGCCAGTAACTCTGGAGAGGAGCTATAAGCGGAAAGTAATGCTTGTGAGGCTTTCAAGGCTCTGGAGAAGAGCATGAGCGTCTTGTATTGATTTAGTAAGCAGATGCTAAACTTACTTCGACAGGTTGTTGCATGAAGCACGAAACTCTAGCGCTAGTATGTCCCAGCCTAGCCCGTCCGCGGGGATTCTAAGTTGCTGGAAAATACAACTTCGGAAGAAGTCAATAAATTAGAAAGTGCCTTATGGTATCGTATTTCAACGCACTCAATGAGATCTTGATTCACCTCGAACGAATCTTGGTCCTCCCACATTCGCCCTCTGCCATTGTCGGTAATCCCGACGAAATGTCCAAGAGATCCCATGCCCCACTCCTTAAGCACCTCAAAACTCCATGTATACCTCTTCTCCCTCCCAATTGAGGCGCCAGCGAAGGAGTCTGCTGTGATCAAGTGGCGCGATTCGGGAGAAGGGAGTAGATGTTGTATAATCTTAGATCGCGTAAGCGCCGAATTTGCCCACCTATCATCCAGACCCATGTTTGATATGGACGCTGTCAAGCCAGGAATATAGAGCCCTAGAGACGTAAGCCATATCGATCGGAAAGTCTTTATCCCCTCCTTCGTCTGTAGCGGGATTAGGTACGGACGAATGTCTGAGAAAAGAACTGTTGTGAAAGGGTCGTCCTCGTCCATATCGGAAGCTCGTCTAGATAAGATGAGATGCTTGTCCGATTGGGATTCGTACAGTCGCCACGATGCAATAGGGTCGTGACCGGTAGGCTTGATAATGGAACCCGCTGCGGGTGATGGACTAATACTTGGATACTTCAGAGAGTTTTTCCATCCTTTTGCATTAGCTTCGCCTATTCGCGAAGCTTCGGATTCCCAGAATTCTTCCAATGCATCCAATTGTTGTTCTAGTGGGCTGTTTAGGAGAACATCCGGTACGAAGAATGACCTGTAGAAGGAATATTATCGTTCACATCTTATGTAGCTCATTATCAAAGTTCCATACAATTCAGCCTGTGCTTGGAAGAGAGCAGAACAACGTTCCACGTAGCCTTGCGTCCATGTGATGTCAGTATGTTAATGAGAGGGACGCATGTTGGTCAAAACTTACCAGCTTGCTTCATGTATTCTGTAACTCTCCATAGAATGCGAAGCCTAGCTCTATCCTCGTCTTCTTCTGACAAGTCCTTTGGCAAGCACTCCAGTGCTCTCGAAGCATTCTGTACGGTATCCTCGAAGTTCTTGCCCCCTTTCCGCATCGTCCAATCGAGCCACTCGATCCATAGATCTACGTCATTAGTTGAGCTCAGCGCAGCCTCCCACTCTCGGGACATCTTATTTTCTTCATATTGCCACAAGTCTTCTCCTGCTCTCAAGTATTTCAATCTTAAAAGAGGAGAACGACTATTATCTGCATGAGCAGAGAGTGCGCGGCGTAGAATAGAGACAGATATGTCGGCTCTGGCGGTGGCAGCGTTCTTATTTGAGGCAGAGGTCTCGCTCAAAGAATGACTTAATAAGAGGAGCCAGTCCTGAATTGAAGTCGGGGAGTTCTGCAGTCTCAGCTCTAAATTCCGAAGAGCTTCTTCTCGAGCTGAGAAAGGCAAGGTATCTGAGTCGTAGGCGGACGAGTGTCCCTCAGAACCTGAGGACGTTTCGGAATCGGAGTTGTCTTCCTTGTCGTCCTCTATGGAGCGATATGCTTGTTCTTTTTCCTTACCCTTCCGTGATGGTATGCGAATAAAGCCATCAACCTCTTCGTACTTTATCAAAGACTTTGCTGACGGTTGGAGACGACGAGTTGGGCCAGAGGCTAACAGAGCTCGAGTCTTCTTGTCTGACAATTGTGGCGACTTCTGCGGAAGAGGTAAGTTATGTTTTCCAAATTTCAGCACAATTGCGAGCTACTTACCCGCTGTCCTTCACCCTTCGGGCCAATCTCAATACCTTTGCTACCCCGATATACCACAACCCAATCGTCCTCCAAGCCTAGTATGCTATATCCGCCTTTGGGTCGATTAGTTATAATGTATTACTGGGTGAAATGACATACGAGCAACAGGGCGATATTTTGGGACGTCCCCTAAGTGTAAGCTACCATAAGTAACATTCAAACTATCTCCCTTGCGATCCTCAAAGAATATGCGAGAACGAGAGTCTGTATCGGTGCGGTTGGTCCCATCGGCATACAAGAACTCTTCCTTCTTGCGATGTTTAGCTGGTCTTTCTTCATCTCCTGAGCGGATGCGTCTAGACTTGCGAGCGTGCTCGTGTTTCCTCTTCTTTTCATCAGTACTGTTCCTTTGCCTATCGTCATCGCGCTCGCGGGCCTTCCGCTTGTCCTTCTTATCTCCTTTCTCCCTTCCTTTTTCCTCCCTAAGTTTGTTTGTATCTTTCGGGGAACTGGATCCAGCCTCGAGGTCTGGGAATGAACTGAAAGCTGGAGGAAAGGAAGAAAAAGATGGTGCAGACATGCAGGTCAACAACACAGGAAGCGAGAGGAAGGAAGAAGCGTTTGACCGCAGATCACGCTGTAAAGCTTCGAGTTCAAGTTGAGATTAGATCCGAGTCGGGTGCCGGCGTCTATTTTACCCTCAGGCTCAGGCTGTGGCTGTGGAACTTTTTTGCTCGCCCTTCTTGCTTACTTTCAGACTCCAGCAAAGCTTCAAATTTGAAGGCCAACACGCTGCTACGACCCACTCGCATTGAATCTTCCAATTTGAACCCGAGAGAGGTGCCATATCGCATCAATCGTCGGCAGGAAACCGGGGACAGAATTTTTTTAAATCATGAGACCTCTAACAGAAGATGAGAGCAAGGCCGTCTTCACGAAGTTGGCGAATTACATAGTGAGCTACTGACCATTCTACGCACAATCAAATGGATGACTGACGTAGTGCTTAGGGGAAGAACCTTGTCCACCTCATAGACAGGCCAGACGAACCATACTGCTTTCGTCTGCACAAAGATCGTGTATTTTATGTCTCTGAATCCTCAATGAAGCTCGGAATCTCTGTAGCAAGACCGAATCTTGTCAGCTTAGGTACTTGCTTGGGCAAGTTCAGCAAAAGTGGGAAGTTCAAACTGCATATCACCTGTCTGGACTACCTCGCCCAATATGCCAAATATAAGGTACGCTGCTGCAGTTCATCTTGCATCTGGTTCTGATAATAGCTCACGTCCTTCTAGGTCTGGATCAAACCGAACGGTGAAATGCCATTCTTGTATGGAAACCATGTCGTAAAAGCACATCTTGGGAGAATAACGGAAGACACGCCGGAGCACCAGGGTGTTGTTGTGTTTAGTATGAACGATGTTCCCCTCGTAAGCTCCTTCCTTTCCGCACAACGCTGTTCTGGAGCTAACCTTATCGCAGGGTTTTGGGGTGACAGCGCGGTCAACAGTTGATGCAAGAAAACTGGATCCTACGGCTATTGTCGTGTTCCACCAGGCGTAAGTGCTTCATAGACTCCTACCAGAATCTAGCACGTTACTTATTTCGCGTTGCCGGTCTGTAGAGATGTTGGCGAATACTTGAGAGACGAGGTATGCAATTTGACTACGCTTCGATCTAACCGCCTGACTGAGTGCTTACCTAGGATACTCTTTTTTGAGTGTGTTCAACACTCACTTTGTTCTCGATCCCACACAGTTGTCACTCACCAGCTTGTCATTATGTTGCATGTGTATTGCGCTTTGCTTAGTCGAAAAAGTACAATACTGTAATCTTATTCATTGTCACCATCGATGTATAGTACATATGTTTAAAATCTACTTTGCTCTCGTCGGAACAGTAAATCCGGAATCCCTCAAGAGTTCCATTGGCGGCTCCATTACTGAAGGTTCAGTGGAGAAGGTCTCGGGCCTGGGTCTGACTCAAGATGGAAGACAAAACATCCCTTGCGCTTTCAAAAGCATCAATATGCAACAACCTGACAAACAACGTAAGAGTCAGCTGTGTACCAAATACTTATGGCAGTACGAACCACAGACGAACAAGAGCTTTTAAGTGGAGAAGTGACGAGTGCACTGGGTGGGGAAAGGCACCGATTTCATCCTGATGTACAAAGAAGGTCCATGATATTCCTTGCTACATAGTAGAGTACTCGCATGAGGGGTACTAAGTTAGTGTGCCACCCTCCTCGCCGCGTAGACCGTCGGAAGTAGGCTTCAGAACGGATGTCAGAAGACTCAACTTGATGTATTGTAGAAGGGGGGTACAACTTCATAAATGAAAACCAGAAGTCATGAACGGTCATGGTGGTCCCTCGTGCAGAGCAGAATCCATGGATAGAGTTCATTCGCGGTCTCGTACAAGCACCTTCATTTTCACGGCGGTAATGTCGGGGAAAGTAAAGCGTCTGACAGTAATGGGGCAGAATGGTTATCGGCCAGTAGCTTCACTGGAAGGGGTCCTGGGTGGGATGGCAGTCATGCGGCGTTCAGAACAGAGAACTCAAAGGTGTGGAAGTACAACACATGGCGCAGGAGGTGGCATGCGGGTGAGCTGGATGGTGGTTGTCGTTGGTTATTGAAATTCGAAACAAACTCCGAAAGCAGAATCGTGATTTTGACTGGTACAAATATCACGCACTTCATTCCCTTTTCCCCCCAGTGATATCAGTCGTAGTCCCTCCCCCATGTCCTATTGCGAGTCAACGCACTCAATCGAATGTTGCCTACATACTGACTGGGTCGGAGCCGTCTTGCGCTGATATCTGGCGACCAACTCGGGCACAGACAGCGTCGGCTTTGCTGGCAGAAGACCATGCTGGATATGGACGGCTAGGGCAACAAGGGCGTTGTCAATATAGTGAGCACCTTTCTCTGATGCCTTGCAACTTCTCTGCTTCAGATGGACGACGTAATCGGTGAACGCGGATGTTCCATACCACAAGGTTTGGCAGGGCCAAGCGTGACTTTAACAGAGTTGGTATTCCTCATATATAATTCTGATGGCATCGGAATGTCGTTACAGGGCATGAGCATACGATGGCATGTCTGCAGAGCAGCCCTCCCATATAGTAGCCCTTGTGTCGAAGTTCAGTTAGTTCGGCTGAGCATTCTGCCACAAGTGCTTACCATGGGAGTGGATGACTTCGCAGACACCCCGTTGAATCTTCACCCTGTTAGGCATTTGTACGAACTTGCCTTCTTTACTCAGTTTCTAAAGATTTTGCCTCGGGGGATATTTCTGCGAACCATTCGAGCTGACTGACAGATTCAGTTGTTTAATTTAGCAGAAAGTCATGGCCTTCTCAATCCTACAGTTCGCAAGGGAAAGGTTGATGATGATTCATGCAGGCTGCTGTCCAGCAGAACTTCTGGATTGTGATAAACACGTCTACACTGTGCAGGTTGGACATTATCTCGATTTTAAGCACTGCTGAGTATGGCAATACAGCGCACAAATGCTTTAGCGAGAAATAACTCACAACTGACGATTGTATGGAACCAGTATAGTACCTATAATATGTGATCATAAGCAAGCTTTTAACGAAGGCATTTGACATCAAGATGGATACTGCGTCCTCAGATATCAACATCGCGTATCATCGCCATACATTACGATGCTTCACGACATCATGTTCTTTTACGGAACCAGTGGCGTCTATATTTGCAGGATGTTGGTAAGTCTATGGTTTAGTTACGCATGATGGAAGTATGCTTACTTCTGCTGCTCTAGGTGCAATAGATATCATGCTGATCTGGCTAATGCACAAATGCTTTTCGTCACGAAGTAATGATTCCCGAAGTGTACTCCCAAGTGCGTCTGCGACGCCATGCTTCGTCCACATAATAAGCAAGGATCTACTTGGACTTTGACTCCCGCTTGAAGGCCGTGTAGCGATTGGAAGCGTCTCGGAGTGCGTCTGGTCGGCTGAATTCAACCTTAAGCAGAGGCTTCATCTGAGTCCGACAAGAGCTCGCCTCCGCGTTCGTTAGCCGTGCTTTCCGCGAAACCATTCGCTGGTAGCTTGCTTCTACACCCTCTCGCGAGTTTAACATACAAGGAGCACGGTATGGAAGAATAATAAGAATTGCGACGACGATGAAAGGCAGGGAAAAAAGTAGTTCGACACCTTGCGCTTGCCAGTGGTCACTGCAGTCGTACGTACGTAAATTTACCCTTCATATCCGGTTCTACGGCGAAGAGTTCGATTGAATTTAGGCGTCTTGAAGTTTGTCGCTGCGTCAGATAACCTGAAAGTAATGTCTGCAGTCTTCCTGGTGAGCTCGAGTGTCTATCAGCGTAGAGGGGGAAACGTTGATTGAATCTCTTCAGGCCCGAACCGCCTGAACCGAAGCGAACCTTCAAGTTCACATCATAACGGCATCGTTAAAAGCAGCAACAGCGCCCACTGCAAGCTTGAAGGCCCTGACTTCCTTTCCCTCGTGTTCGATTTACATTGTATCCCGCACGCTCTTCGATACCAAAGTGGATGAACGAGGAGGATGACACGCTGTTCCTCGGGCACACAAGAATAGCAGCTTGGAAGGTGGTTTTCCTTAAAGTGTGTTACGCTTCGTTTCAAGTTCAAGCTTGGTTTTCTTATGATTATCACTGCAGATAGTACATTGATTAAATATCGTATTTTAATCACAATGACTGCAAGGTGTCAACGCGCAGTTCAGAGGGAAAGGGCGTGAACCAGTTTGAAAGATGACATCCAACCACTGGCAGTAGATTCAGCGCTCTCGGTATTAGCGACAACAAACTCTCATCTGAGTGAGCGCATGATTTCTGAATGCTGAAACTTCAACTTGAAGGGCCACCAAATATTTCCGTGCAAAGTTGCGTCGAGGTTCCGTGCATGTCCTGTAGTGTGTCTACGCAACTTTCCTTGATACGCCTCGTTTTACCTGTGATTCTGCGGCAAGGGTACTTCGCTATCCAACTAGCATCGATGGTCAGCCTTTTTTTCTCAATAGCACACTTTAATCGTTCTATCGTGGATTTCCTCGAAGCTATCCCTCACCGTGACATTTGTAGAGTGTACTTCTACACTCACTCCTCTTCAACTTTCTCGTCGCGCTCTATGATGTTTGGTGTGCACTGGGTCATCTCTACATATCATTCGCAGCTGACAGGCTCCGCAGATTCGATCATGTCGGAGGTCATCAGGATGAGTCTTGGTAGACGTAGCATCACACATCTGACATTTTTACCGCTGTAGGATGCACACGGAAGCTAGCACGGAAATGTAAAGTGTTCACGGACTCACGGAATGCTACGCGGAAGACTATCGACACCCGAGCTGTAATCGGTCCGTCGCGCATGGTGGAGCCTTCTCTGTGTGAACAAGAAGCAACCTATTTTGATGTGCCTTTCAGCCTATTCTTTCATAAAGCTAATCGTCTTGGCTCGCCAACTATCTCATCCTCCCTCCCCGGCTATTCTACAAGGTGAGAGGCAAGTTCACCTTTGCGCACCCTATATACATTGAGTTTCTTCCGCCTGCTAGAAAATGAACGATCCACAAGATACCGTCGATATAGACGCTAAATCTATCAAGTTGACCGAGAAGAATAACTCGGTTGCTATCGGCTCAAATACGATAGATGACAGTCAAGAAGCCTTCGGCTCGGAGTCCAAGCCGACCTCGGTGGATGAGAGGGCTTTGTTGCGCAAGATAGACTTACATCTCATACCTTGGCTCGCTTTGCTATATCTTCTCAACTTCTTGGACCGCTCGAATATCGGGAACGCAAGAGTGGGTGCAGTCACGACATTACCGAATTCGTCATGTGCTCATTCAGATATGTATCAGCTGTACAACATGGAGGCAGACATCCATATCACTGATACGCAGTATCTCATTGCCTTGACAACTTTCTTTTTTCCATACTCGTTCTTCGAGGTAACGTCGGAGGGATGGTTCCCTCTTATATGCTACTTAACAAGTTCCCTGATTGCATTCAGATGCCCAGCAATGTGCTACTAAGAAGGCTTCGCCCATCAAGGTGGCTAGCGTTCCTCATGACTATGTGGGGTGTCGTCATGGTGCGTTCCATTAGTAAAGGATTACTCGCTGGCTTATATCCTGTCTTACTAAAAATACGCCAGACTCTCCATGGTGTTATCAGAAGCTATGGAGGCTTGATAAGTAATTATGATTTTTATATAACTTCTTACCAATCTACTAATATACGGTGTAGCTTTGCGTGTCCTTCTTGGTTTGTTTGAATCTGGGTTATACCCCGGTATCGCCTTCTATCTGTCGTGGCAAGTAAAATCTCAAGTAATGTGATTGTAGTTAATTGTTGAATTTTCTCTCCAGTTGGTACAAACGTACAGAGCTTGGTACTCGCTTCGCCTTATTTTTCACTTCTGCGACGGTGGCAGGCGCTTTCGGTCTGTTATGATCTGCACCGTAATCATCATGCGTTACCAATGACCCTATCACTTAGGTGGACTATTAGCAGCTGCCATCGCGAACATGGATGGTATCGGAGGCAAGCCAGCTTGGGCTTGGATATTCATCCTGGAGGGCCTATTCACCGTCTTAGTCGGGATTGCTTCCTTCTGGGTGGTTCAAGACTTTCCTGACACGGCTAAATTTCTGACAGAAGACGAACGTAAGGCGGCTCGGTTGTTTGATCTGATTTCATTCAACAACGTATTGATCTCTGTCTATGCTCGACCCCAGGAGTCCTCGTCATAAGGCGTCTTCAATCAGATCGGCAGTTTAGTGCTGCCGGGGAGAAGTTCCAGATGAAATATGTTTGGCAATGTCTTTCCGACAGGAAAACCTGGCTTGGAGGTGTGCACATAGTTACTAGTTTATTCGTTTGCCTGAGCAGTGTTTCTAACCTCTCCGATCAGCTGGAATATACATGGGCTTGTCAGTGAAGTTTTCAACCATCGTACCGAAACACTGATATTCTCAATAGCGATGGTCCCCTCTTTGCTTTCTCGTTATTCACGCCAACAATCATCAATCAAGTGAGTGGAAGCTTCATACATTGCTCGCTGGCGATAACTTATCGGGCGTATTCTCCCCCAGCTCGGTAGCTCATCATCCTCACGTATTGGAGGTAACAAGGAAGATTGCTAATCTTCGTCCAGGCTTCAAGGCAACAGCTGCAAACCTACTGTCCGTCCCAGTTTATGCTTGGGCCTGTCTAGTGACTTGCATTGTTGGATTTTTGGGTGACAGGATTGGACAGCGGGCTTTCATAAATATGTGAGCAACTCGTCTCTTCTGAAAATCTTCCCGCTAACCAGAATGAATCAAGGACCCTATTCTCCATAGGTGTGTAGGCATTAAGACGGATTCTAAGAGTCTCCTTACTGAATGGAAGGTTCTTAGGTCTCATTGGATATATTATCCTCATTGCATCCCGGAATGCTTCGCTCTCTTACTTTGCATGTTTCCTCGCAGCTTCGTAAGCACCGTCTTCTATCTTCTTTTACATTCTGGGTCTGACAACGACCTTGTCACCAGAGGAATATATCCTACCATCCGTGAGTGTTATATGTTAAAATAACTCGAATAGTATTGACATTTCATTTTGCAGCCAACTCAGTGTACGTGCTTCCCTCTTGACGACTCAACATAGCATCTAACCCATTAGTTAGTGCGTGGGTGTCGGCGAACACTGAGGGGGCGTATAAGCGGAGCGCTGTCCTTGGGCTAATAATCGGCTGGGGAAACCTGAATGGAGCGGTCACCTCGAACGTAGTACGTGCTTTTAATGTTTCCTTTGTAATGAATGCATACTGACTAGCATTACTTGAGCAGTACCGCGCGAAGGACAAACCTTGGTACTCCCTTGGGCACGGAATAGTCCTGGCATACATTGCAATCGGGTTGATTTGTTCATTCGTCCTACGACTCGTGCTTAAACGTGAGAACGCAGCCAGAGCAAGGGGAGACAGAGATGAGATCATAGGAGATACGAAGGCTACAGATGGTGACTCGCGGAAAGGGCTGGCTTATGAGAGTGTCGAAGCGGCGAGGATTGACAAGGGAGACAAGTGGAGTGGGTTCCGGTATACTCTTTGATGTTCATGTTGAAGCGAGCTCGGGGCACTTGGATTGAGTGAGAGTTCTGAATGGTGTCATGACTATTTGTATGTGTAATATAGGAGGCGTCTCAAGAAAAATAATGAAGCGAATTGGGATGTTATGCATTGACTGATATATACAGGAAGCATGTGTGATATGCGATGCGTTATAAGTCTTTACTTGAACCAACATAGATTAGTTATTTCTTCTACAGTTTGTCCTCGTATCTTGACATCGTGGTTGGCAATGGTGGCGGAGTTGTCTCTTCTATAGGTGGCGGGGCGCTCATCTCACCCTTCTTCTTTGAACCATGCTCGTCGAGCCACTTGTCCATGTCATCAGCACGACCAGGGAAAGGCCGCTTTCCGAGCAGAGTGATCATGTCTTCCCGGGTCAAGATCTCCTTCTCCAACAATAGTTGTGCAACCTTCTCGACGTCCGCACGGTGGTCAGTAAGCAAGCCCTTCGTGCGGTTGTACGCATTACTGTAGGTAAAATGTGAGAACGAAGCGGTGGTCAAGAAGTGAAGCAAAACATACGCGATCATTTTGCGGACTTCGGCGTCGAGCATTTCGCCGGTCTTCTCGCTGAATGGCTTTTGCCAGCTCTCTCTGCTGCCCTCGGTACCACCATAACTGACGGGTCCTATCACCTCATTCATACCATAGTTTGCACACGCCTCAAAGGCCATACGAGTGATTTTCTGGAGATCATCTTGAGCGCCGGTCGTGATGTTCTCGGCACCGAAGAAAATTTCTTCAGATACGCGACCTCCGAGGGTCATACAGATTCGATCGAGCATTTGTGGCGTTGACAGTAAGTAGCGATCTGGAGGAAGGTACTAAGAAATTAATGAGCTATTAAGTTCAAGAGGAGAAAGAGAGTTTGATTAAATATACCTGCGCGTAGCCTAAAGCCCCCACACCTCGAGGGATAATGCTAACCTTCAATAGCGGGTCGGCGTGCTCCAAGAACCAGCCGCAGACGGCATGTCCAGCTTCATGGTAGGCAACTGTCTTTTTCTCCTCCTTGCTCAAGACACGGCTCTTCCGCTCCAAACCAGCAATGACTCGCTCGATCGCGCTCTCAAAGTCCGATTCCTCCACATACTCGTGCATCTTGCGGGCCGCATGCAAAGCGGCTTCGTTGCAGACGTTCGCAATGTCTGCGCCAGAGAAGCCTGGGGTGAGGACTGCGAGCTTCTGCGCGATGTCTGCGAGTTCTGGAAGGTCTGCGGAGAGACGGAGGGGCTTAAGGTGGACTTGGAAGATGCCCTTGCGGCCAGAGACATCTGGTCGGTCAATAGCAATGTGTCGATCAAAGCGACCAGGACGCATGAGTGCGGGGTCCAGGACATCGGGACGATTTGTGCCCGCAAGAACAACAACATGTTCGCGAGTTCCAAAGCCGTCCATCTCCACCAACAACTGGTTCAGCGTGGACTCGCGTTCATCGTTTCCGCCGAGATTGCCACCTTTTCCACGTTTCTTCCCAATAGCATCAATTTCATCAATAAAGATAATGCAAGGTGCATTCTTCTTTGCTGATGCGAACAAATCGCGCACTCTCGAGGGACCAACACCGACGAACATCTCAACAAACTCTGATCCTGAAACGGAGAGGAAGGGTACGTTCGCTTCACCGGCCGTCGCTTTGGCCAAGAGTGTTTTACCTGTTCCAGGAGGACCGGACAAGATAGCACCGCGGGGGATCTTAGCTCCGAGCTTCTCATAACGCTTTGGCTCTTTCAGGAATTGGACAAACTCCATAACTTCCTCCTTCGCCTCGTCCATGCCTGCAACGTCGCTGAATTTGACCTTGACATCCGCTTCCTTGTTGAAGAGCTTCGCACGGCTGCGCCCCATACCAAAAATACCACCCGAGCTGCCGCTCGATCCTCCTGCACGACGTGACATCCAGAAAATCATTCCAACAAGAAGAAGAGTAGGAGCAAAGTGAAGGAGAGTACTGAAGGCAGATATTTCGTCGCGGTAGGCAACTGGTATTCGATGATCCGTCGAAATGCCAAGTTCTTGCTGCGCCTCGTCAAGTCTGCGTTCAAACGCTTCCACGCTGCCAATCGAAAAGTAATACTCTCCAGGTACAGCACCGGGCGGGAACATGACGCCTGAGACGTTAGAGTTCAGCTTCACTCGCACTTTATTCCTGTTGACGACAATGAGCCTCTCGACAAGCCCTTTCTCCAGAAAGGCGGTACGAAATTCCTGCCAGGTGATCTCGCGCGACATAGCACCACTTGAGTTAGAGAATCCCCATAAGAGACCGACGGCCGTCGTTAATAGTAGAAGCTGGTTCAAATTGTTATTGTTACCGCCGCCTTGTGGGGGTGGAGGGGGCTTCTTCTGCGGGTCACGGTCGCTGTCTTCATTCTCCTTATTGAACTTGGCACGTTCGTCCTCAAGCTCCTTCATCTGTTGCTTCAAGGTCTGGAAGAAGCCTTCCAATGGCGGAGGAAATGTCTCCTTGCCATCCTTTTCGTTCAAGTCCTTCTTCTGATCGTTCTTCGTAACGTCCTCCTCCTTCTGCTTGCCCTTGTTCTCCTGAGAGTTATTATCGTTCTTTGGAGGTTCGGAGGGTGTTGCAAACCCTCTTCGCCATAGAATCCTAGACAAAGGAGGTGGTATCCGTCGAGTTGAAAGGCGGGCTGAAGCTCGTAGTGAGCGCGGTAACATGATGGGGGAGGGAGTAAGAGCTTCGGCGTCGTTTACGTCGAGCGGAGGTGTTCACAGTAACAGTAATCCAGCGTTACTTGCCGCGGCCGTTACTACACTGTGACACTTACGCGGCGAGTCACAATCCGGCGCCTATATCTGCTGGAGTATTTGTCAGCACATAAGTCTCCGTCACTGCGGCTCGAGGATCTGCGACACCGACATCGCGTCCATCTCCTGTTGATCATCTTCAGCTTCGCGCAATCTAATCAGAGATAGTAAGCCCTAGGGGCGTCTTATATTTATTGTGTCAGATCAAACGCATCTCGACTTTGCCGTCAACGTTATTGTTCTAAACTCAGTGCAATGCGCATAACACATTGGCTCAGTTGCCATGTTGGTCTTGATCAGACAATTGAGACGGGGTGCGCTCGTGCCCTTCCGACACACCGCTATCTTATAATGAGGCAGCCGGTTTGGGGGTCAGAGTCCGTTCTGGCCTTACCACGGTTTCGGAGAAACACCCGCCTGATATAAGGAACGAACAGATTGGAAAATACGAGAGAAACACAAGCTCGGCGACAGCACAAGACAGCAACGTCGGAAACTTCAAGCCAGGGTTGCACTTTGATTTTTTGCGGGTGCTGTGAGATATACTCCGGATGACACCTTACCTTGGGGACGACGACCAAACACGACCAAATAGAAAGCTGGTTGGGTTTCTGCAGTCTGCCCACACCGTCGAACCTCCTACCACCGGCCACCGCTCCTGCCCTCCGTCTGGCATACGTCCTTGGGTGCTGCTTTCGACACCTTTTCTTCTTGTCTCTACTCTTCATTTATTATTTGGTTCAGCGTACATTCCGTTTCATATCTCTTCACTTTAGCTTAAGCTCTGCCTGCAAGCACCCACACGCTGGTCGTGAACTTCATTAGGACGATTACCTGCCACGATGTTTCCAACAGACGAACAAACTCCAAGGCCCAGGTCAAATATACAGGCGCGTAGGAAGGGTCCGCCTGCTTCTCTACGCATCGAAACGCCCGCCGAGAAACCAGCCATTGGCCTTTTCCAGGGCGACAACTCTGCTTCATCCTCTGCACTTTCTTCTGCCGCCTCTGAGCCCGACGCACCTCTTCCGTTCTCGCAATCCAACAAGACGAAATCGATGAGGAATACGAAGCGACTCTCGCTGAACCTCCCTTCGGCCCATTCAAACAACTCCACAAACTCGCTTACCCGAGTCCCCGAAACGGATAGTGGCAACAACACCGACAACACTCAACCGGGTGCTGCGATTGTCCGCCGCAGGCTCTCAACGCTGTCCCTTGGGACGGGCAGTGTGGCCTCCCGCTTACATCGGAAAGATGAAGACGATTCGCCGTCTGCCCCATATGTCGATGGCCCGATAGAGATCATGCCTGGTATCTGGCTTGGGTCGGAGGATAACGCTCGCGACCGGAAGGGCTTGATCGACAGGGGCATCCGGTCTATCTTGAATGTCGCCAAGGAGGTAAACACTCCCGACGATTCGATGACCGGTTCGCAGTCCCTACGGTCCTTCGTGTCTGCCCCAGAGCTCAAGGAGAAGCTTAAGGACTTAGACTCACTGCGCAAACAATCGTACGACCAGACAAGTCAAGTGAATTATCTGAAGCTGCCTTGGTCGCATGGTCAAGCGGACCTCGTACAAGAAGGCTTCGCTGCAGCGATGTCCTTCGTAGACGCTGCTCAGGACCGCGGAGACGGTGTGCTGATTCAGTATGTCATTACGCTTCGGTAATTCCCGTATATTTCTCACTTCACCACACAGCTGTCAATGTGGTATTTCGCGTTCTGCGACAGTGGTCATTGCATTGGTCATGCGTGCTGCGGCCTTGTCTCTACCTTCAGCGCCGCCTGAAGTGTGGGGACTCAAGAGCTCTGGTATGCATGGTGCGTATGCATATGTGAAGGAGAGGAGCAAATGGGCGGGACCGAATATGTCGTGAGTCTGTACTGTCAATAATTATTCTCATGACATGTCTGAACACCATGCGCGTTGTTAGGCTAATTTACCAACTTCTCGAGTATGAGAAAGTTCTATCTGGCGGGGACAAATCACCCTCCGCATCAGAGCATTCTTCTGCAATGGCGGAAGAGGAGGAAGAGTGGAGTCGGCGCAGGCGTCTTCTCGATGAGGATGCTGAGCAGGAGCACGAGAGCGAGGAGGTTATGCGGGAGGCATTTGCCTTGGATAAGGCTATGGAAGAGCGCATGGTTGCTCGTAAGACTTCGGGCTCCTCCATGGGTTCCTTCAACGGGCTTGGAATGGGCCCCGCGTGGAAAAGTCGGTACAGCAACCGCGCTCGTGCCGGTTCGATTGCCAGCAGTAGCATTATCAGCGAGGATCTTGTTGAGGAGAGTGAGGAACCGGAGCTTCTGGGAGTGGGTGGTGGATTTGATGCTCCTAGTATTTCGACCAGGAGTCCTAGCGGGGAAACAACTGAAGAGGAAGCGAACAGCTCTCCCGACTGGAAAAGGGAATCTGTTCTGCCAACAGTAGCAACACCCAACACCGCAAGACCGTTCTTCCTAGGAAAGCATCGGTCATTGACCGATCCCAATTTGTTTGCGAATCCGCCTCCTCCATCCGCTCCTGCTACTAAAACGTCCTTTGGGCTTCCTCGCATTCCCTTTAAGCTGCGGTCCAAGCCAAGACCGCCTCCGCTAAATATCTTGCCTCCTGTTCCTCCTTCGCCTGTGGTTCCAGTATCGCAGGAGCCCGAAGAGCCCATCAAAAAGGTCGAACCTACTCGCCGTCGACCACCGCCACCTCTTCGTCTAAATAGCGAACCCCCTGCGAAAGCTCGTTCGTTATCACGATCAAGTCTCGCTTCTCAGCTGTCCGTGAACACACCTTCAGAGACACTCTTCGTTTTCCCTCCATCGCCTACGTTAAAGGCACATACCCCACTTACCATGACATTGACTTCCAGTCTTAATGTCCCCCAGCCGTATCTACCCACGCCCACTCCTCGTGTGTCGACATTCAAAACTGACGGCCGCAGACGATCTTTTATCGGACTGACGGCGCCAGCAACACCGACTACAGCCTGCTCACGTGTCGATGCTCGTGGGTGGGTTGGACTGGGTTATAAGGGGTTACGATAAGTAAGGCTTCTCTATGATCGAAATTACAACCCAACAAAAAACTTGTTACTCAATCATCTAGGAATATGTTTTTTCTCTTATGCTACACTGGGACATGGTATGTTTGAATGTCCAACCTCACATATCTTTCTTCACCTTTTCCGGGATGGTTAGTGGCATCCACGATTTCCCCGTTGTCACATATATATCTATTGGACTGGACTCAGCAATTCCCTCTTCGCTTTCTGAGCACTGTCGCATATTGATATCTGTTTGCATTCATGTCTCATATTTATACCTGTCAGTATTTTGGCCCATTTTCCTCTCGTCGCCTTAAGCATATTGTTTCTATGCCCCCTGTGTAGTTAGGCCCCATTGAGGGCATCCAATACGAACACGAACTGCTTTTGTTCAAAAAAAGAGAGAAATATACATTTCGCAAGACGAGAGGTGGAAAGGAGAATCTATCCAGACCCGAAGACACGACCTACGCTGTTTTTGACAACACTCCCGAGGAGCTGACCTCCGATCCCTCCCATACCTAGACCCCATCCGGTGGAATTTGCCCAACGTTGCTTCGCATCTCGGTCCCTGTACCAGAGAGTTCAATGACCTAATCCAGAGCTTATTGAATGAGGCAATAAAGGTAGCTCACGCGTAAGTAAAGCCAACGGCGTTCGTGATATTGAACACCAGCGCGAGGCCTACGATAGGCAAAAACGAACTAGATCAGGGGCAAGAAGCCGTAGCCATTGAGGCGTCAGCGGACTCGGGAAGCAAGAGGATGAAAACAGTACGTAAACATACATGTTGAATTTAAATATGGAGACAATTAATAGCACAGACCATAGCGCAGGGAAGGAGTAAAGCGCAACCTGTGTTGTGGCATGCCGGGAGAGGGGTGAGCTCGTGAACATCTCGGTGAGGGTTTCATGTAAGGGAAACTGCCGTACCCAGAACATCCTACATAGGGAGAACAGGCCATCAGCATGAGAACTACAATGAGATGTGTCAACTTGCCTTGCATCGACGGGGTTGGCCGGTCGGGAGGGCTAGAGCGGATAGTGTGTTATACGCATGTGAGAGATGATGCCCCTGTGGTTTGATACTCACGTCTCGGCTCTCGAAGACCCAGTAGCTTTCTCCGTCATCATCGACCTAAGAAACATGTCCATGGACGAGAATCTAAGCACAGAGATTGGCACGCACCTGATTCCAGTAGCGTAATCCGACTAATGTCCGTCCTGCAACATTCTAAACGCATCAAGACGTTCACTGACTGACTTGGCACCAAGCTGCGGAGTAGGATTACATACTCGGCAGTTCCAGAAATCCATAGCCAGCAGAACCACGACGATCACTGTCTGCATCGCCTGTCAGCGCCATTTTACGTGCAGTAAATGAATAGAGCCGCACCGAGAGGACGTAGTTGTCTGTAAATAGTCCACACAGTATATAAACTGCTAGAGCGGATATTCGAAATAGGTAGAGGAAGAAGAGAACGAGGGGATGCGTAGACTATGCGCCATGGTGTCAGTGCTCGGACGAGTGATCAAGGATGGGGCACAGAACTTGACGGAATATGCCCACAAGGCCTAGTTCAACGTGATTGGGATTATTCGAGTGCTTATTGATCGCCACTTAACATTGCTCACCAGCTTCAGCGTCACCAGGAGTGGAAGCCATGGCAGCATGGTTGGTCGGCGTCAAGACCACTGGCGAAGCTTTCGGTGCATTTCCAGATCCAATTCGACCCGTCGTTACCGCCTCTTGGGATAAAGACGGTTCGTCCGCTTCAATTGTTTGAAGCAAGGGCGCAGACGCGCTCATCGTTGTGCGGGATGGTGGTCAAGCTTGAACACTGCGGACGCGAGTTAGACGTGACCAAGTTTAGTTTCTGGAGCTCAGAAAGGCAATCCGTGAATTCCCGAGTATTAATTCATATAACATACTTTGCGAACTCTCTCTATCAATAAGGATGCAAAATAACAGAGAACGCATGCCATTAGATCATTATATTTCTTCTGCAAAGTACTTCAGAAGTACTGCACAAAATGCAAAGTAATAGTCACAAGGTACAGACAGTGGCGAAGGATGCCTAAAATGGCAGGTGCCAGTGGCTGTTGTTCGGGAACGTGGGACGGTGCGCCTGCCAGCCCGGACGGTATTTGCAACGGCCGTCCCGTCGTCATCAGTAACTCTCCATCCACCTCCCTTCATCTCGCACAACGTCCTCGACGCCAAACACATTCATCTCTTTGTCTCTCGCATCTGATATTCCTTTCAGCATAGTCTATCGTGGCGTCAACAATGGCTTCTGGCGCCGAGCAGCCAGCGTCGAGCCAATACTGGTATCGGCCTCTTTCAGAATCTCAGGACAACCTGGGTGAGGCCAGGGCTGCGCTGTTCAACATGCTCAGTCTATCACGCGAGCTCGTCGATCCTCGCGACATTATCGACAGCCCTCAGCCTGCACAACCGACAACTGCTCCCTCGCGAGATGCGCTACTTGTACTCCTACCTTTGCTTATCATTTTGTCTTCTCTCCTATTCTTCCTCCTTCTTTTCCTAGTCTGTGTTCTACTTATCCGCAGGCGCCGTGGTGTTGTGCTCAGAGACAATGATGGTCCCATAGACATGAGCAGGGAGGAGCTAATAGATGGAGAGGGCGGCTTTGAGGGTGTTGAAGAGCGATGGTTGGAGAGCGTCGACGAAGAAACGCGCCGAAATTATGGTCGTGCCAAAGGTTAGTCAGGCACAGTGACTTCGGCATCGTTTTCTCGCACTAACATGTCCTGCGGTGTCAGATTATCAACTACAATACCCACCAAACTCACTTCCAACCGACATCACCCTCTCTCAATTTCTATCAATACAGGAAAAGGGTGTCTCCGCCTGGTCCTTCGAACCCGATTACGAGTCCAATGCATCTTTACTTGTGCATGCCCGCACAGAAATAACGTTTCTTCCGGACCCCTCCTCTGAATCATGCGTTCAGTCCAATCTACCGCTGCCGAAAATCAACGAAGTATACTATTGGGAAGTAAAGATGTTCGATCTACCCCCAACTACTTCAGTAGCGATAGGTTTGGCTACGAAGCCGTACCCCGTATTTCGCATGCCTGGCTTGTGCAAGTACTCCGTAGCTTATCATTCCAACGGTGACAAGGTTCACAACTTCCCATTCACCGCTCAGCAATACGGGCCTTCTTTGAAGGAGGGAGACGTGCTCGGTGTTGGATATAGACCTCGAACAGGAACCGTCTTCTATACCAGAAACGGTCGTAAATTGGATGATGCATTTATAGGCTTGACACGGTGGAACCTATTTCCCACTGTGGGAGCGAATGGTCCATGCAGCCTACATGTTAACCTCGGACAGTCTGGTTTCGTGTTCATCGAGGCGAACGTCAAGAAATGGGGTTTAGCTCCGAGCGTAGGGACTTTGGCGCCTCCGCCTGCATATGGGAGCGAACGAGGTAGCATTTTGCTAGAAGCTGGAGGCGGTATTATTCCGAACGAGGGTACGGCTTCATCGCCGCATCGTTTAGCTGCGGCTCCTTCATCTCGGCGGTCTCGTCGCTCACGTCGTCCCCAGCCCCATGCTTCTCCGCTTCGCAATGATGCAGTAGCAGACGATATTCCTCGATCACCACCACCGCCGATAACTCCCATCGAAGAAGAGGTGCCTGAAGCAACCACCTCTTCGTCCGACCGTTATATCTCGCCAACAGACGCGCCGTTCCATACAGCCGCGTCGTCCAACTTACCACCATCGCCTCCCGCACAGGACGATGAAAACGGTTCGCAAGGCTCATCGGGAACGGTGACACCCACACCCTCCCGCTCAATGTCCCCCTTAGCCCGTACACCGGTACGGGCCTCTGAGCATAGTCGCCACAATTCTGCTGCAGAAATGGTAGTGCGTCTACATCCTCCTCCAGAGTCACCTCTCAATCCTCCGGAGCCTGTTTCTCCTGATGAGGGTACGCATATTCATCTCAGAGCGTTGACTCCTGCTTCACAGACAGCTGCGGTCTCCTCGTCGGGGACTGCGGGCAGCGGAACCGCTACACCCCCTCCTCCTGCTTACTCGCCGCTTGACGCCTATCGCTATCAGGATGGCGTCCATGTCGACCTTCCTGCGGAAGTCATCACCGCTGCCCTCGAAGGCGGGACATTTCCATCAAACGTAGTCGGTTCTGGTTCAGGAAACCGTCATGAGCGACACAGAAGTCGCAGGGATCGCCGATCATAGCATCTGCATATGAAGATTTTTTCATGGCATGTCGCTCCGGATGTCATTTTCTGACAAAATTTGGGCTAATGGCTGAATAGGTTTTCTCGCTAATCATTGCAACCTTGCAAGAAATGCGAGCATGGCTTCTATCTACTTTAATGTTGTAAATTTCGATGGCATCTTGCTCCTGTGCATTTGTAACTTTCTGAAACATAGCTGTTCTAACATGAATTAAACTATTCTATATTATCCATAGATTTACGAAGAGAGTAAACAAAAGACAAACAAACGTGCCAGTGGCACCGAGCTAAAAATTGCTAAGATAGGGAACTCTGCTTTGACCGCATACGATGGCTGCGGTAACACAAAACACAAACTCGACGCTGTCACCATCAGGCTCGCCGAAAGTACGGAGACAACCATCGAACAGAAAACGCGCAGTCTCGCAGCTGCCTCCAGTACAGTCAGTCGAGTCCCATGAAAATGCACTCAAGGCCATTCGGACCTACCTCAAGAGCCGAACGAACTATGATTCCTTTCCGGTCAGCTATAGACTGATTGTCCTTGACACAAAGCTCGAGGTTCAGAAGGCCTTACAATGTCTCCTGCATAACGGTGAGCTGTGCAGATCATGGCGATCTGCTGCGTGCAAGGGTAGAAGGCTGATCCGCAGTACAGGTGTCGTTTCGGCTGCGCTGTGGAACAGCGAGAAGTCTCGTTTCGCGGGCATGCTGACGGTGTCGGATATTATCCATCTTATCCAATACTACTACCATACAGCATCATATGAAAGTGCCGCAGCGGATGTAGAAACTGTGCGGCTCGAGGATCTGCGTCGTGAGTTCCATTGCATGAATCATCAGATTCTTCTTATATTCTAAACTTCCTAACATAGAGATTGAAAGGAGTTTAGGCGTCGCTCCTGTACCTCTCATCCATGAGCACCCGATGAGCTCAATATTCGACGCTGCGAAGAAGCTCATCGAGACGCATGCACGACGTCTTCCTCTGCTGGATAATGATTCTGAGACCGGCCAGGAGGTCATCGTGTCAGTTCTGACGCAGTATCGCCTCCTCAAATTCATCTCTATAAACGTCCGTTCCCGCTTATGATATTAGCACGGTCTCTCTTGCTAAATTATGATACAGTGTAGCAAAGATGTTGCGCATCTCCATATGCCTTTGCGCAAGCTCGGCGTTGGTACTTATGTCACTGCCTCGCCGAATTCCCCAACGCAGTCACCAGTCGATAGTCCGGATCAAGAGAAGTTGCATGAAAATCCCTTTTATCCTATCGCAACTGCAACTCTAGATACCCGTGTTTTCGACATCGTACACATGTTCTCGGAACGTGGTATATCTGCTGTCCCTATCATCGATGATAACGGCGTTGTTGTCAATATGTATGAGACCGTTGACGTCATTGTACGTGGCACTTACTTTTCTTCACTTTTCTGTTCTCTAAATCGTTATTGTTCTTCAGACACTTGTTCGGCTAGGTGCATATCAATCTCTTGATTTAACAATCCGCGAAGCTTTAGGTCAGCGCTCTCCGGACTTCCCGGGAGTCGTCATCTGCAATGCCTCCGACTCTTTGGGCACTTTATTACAACTCATCAAAAAGAGGCGTGTTCATCGTCTCGTCGTCGTTGAGGGCGAGGTAAGTCTCCTTCATGTGTTTCATCCGTGATCCTGAAGTTGAATTTCGAACAGGCGGAAGAAAAGTTAGGCGGTAGAAAGGGGCGTCTTTTGGGCGTCATCACGCTCAGCGATGTCCTTCGTTATATCATTGGTGAAGTTGGCATTGGCGAATCAATCGAGGAGGACGAGGTTTGAGGGTGAAGTATATTTCATGAATTTAATGTCATTACTGCTTTGACATACGATTGCATATATGTTGGAACCGGACCCATACTAGATGTATGGCGGTTGTACTTTTATAATGTACTAGACAGTTTTCTTCCTGCGTTGCTACCTTGTTTTGATCTTCTGCTTTCCATTTGTCACTCCATGTAATAGTGCTGCACTATGTTGTTACAGTTTTAATATAACATACTATCCATATATCAAGATCATTTTAGCCCTGCCGTGAATATTATTTTTTGATTCGGATCTGCATCGCTGTTCAAGGATGCGTTACCAATGCATGAAGATCCCGCAAAGGACTCGGACGTGATAAACCTTCGACTACTGACTTCCTCATGGGTCTCTGGCCGCTCTTTCTGAAACGGACGATCCAGACGAGAGGCACCATAAAAGCTAGTCATGAAGATACTCTGGCCGTTCTTCAAGACCCATCCACGATGATAACATTGAATCCGCTGGTCATACATCATGAAACCAAGTCCGATGATCCTTCAACCTACCACATTACGGACAACATCAAAGTGTTCTCCTGGGACACGACAACGAAATACACAGCACGGGTAGAGCCTATAGAAAACGGCATCACATTTTATGTAAATGCTGGAGGCGGAATGTCTTCGGTGAATGTATGGAAGAGCAGACCGAGGGATGAGGAGCCGGGAACGGTGGAAGTACTTGAGGAGGCGAATATCGAGGTGCGATTCGAGTTTTGTTCTGCAAGTGAATATACAATAGGCTGATGTAGACAATTTGAACGGGAACTTGAAGTGCTTCTTCCTTTTCCTACCGCTCACGGTGGCTACTATCGAAAAGTACGTTTTTGCATTCCAGAGGGTCGTTCGTTCTGACACTCCCTCCTTGTAGGTCGCATCATACTCTCATGGACAGCTTGAGAGATAAGCTAGAAGACAAAAAGCAACCAACGCAAGAAGCTTCATGTGTATGAAAAATAGCTCGCTGTTTCGTTCATTGGAAATTGAAACTGACGATGATTCAAATAGTGACACTTGAAATTATTCTTGATTTCATAGAATGATCTTGGCACCATTAATTGAAAGCACCTGATCCTCTCCCTCATCAGCTCACTGTTACTAGCCATTCCCATCGAAGCTGCGAGCGCAAGGGGTGTCAAAAGCCTGTTTAGCAGTAGTTTGTGGCGAGTGTGCATTCGAGAGAATCGCGGATCGGGTTTGAGGTCATCGTATGCTTTCCTTGACTTCTTTGAAGTTCTGCAGCAATTCCGATAGAATTTTATTCTCTAAAATATAGTGTAATGATAGTACGAAGTTCGAGAGAGTAAGGTTTGGTGAGAGCGGAACAACAGCGCTTGACTCGGCGCGGAGCCAAATATGTAAGTCATCCACGACGTTCACCGCGCATTGATGTTCTCCTATAATCCCAAGTTCGCTTCACTCCCGCAGCATGGTCGCCATCCAGGCTATATACATTCGTGGCCATGAAGAACGCGCAGAGCCCAAAACTCACATTGTATATCGTATAGATGTCCAAGCTTCTGTCCGATCATGGCAAATCTGGAGACGCTACTCGGAGTTCGATGACCTACACACCGAACTCACTAAATCTACGGGCGCTGCCCCGCCTGCGCCGTTGCCAGCCAAACATTCGTTCACCTCGATACTGTCAAGAAAGGATCCGAAGATTCTAGAGGAGCGCGAACGGGGCCTGGAGAGTTACCTAAGAGCAATCATTGGCTCAAAGGACGATAGATGGCGCGAAGCCTACGAGTTCAAGGAGTTCCTAGGTGTACCCATAAGCAAGAAAGATGGCGTCGACGGTGGCGCCCCGTCCGAGTTCACCTCTGCGTCGTGGCTAGACGAGCACATGGACCTGCAGAATCGGGTTCGGGATATTCGTGCAGACTTGAACAAACGCGACGCACTATCAGAAAGGGGCGACATCGCTGCTGCGCACACGACCAACGTCCAGGCGAAGAAGAAACTCGCGGCAGCGCTTAACAGACTAGGGTCTCTCGCTACGGGCCTGAACTCGCTCGCACGCGGCGGTCTGAGCGAAGGAGAGATCCAGCGTCGGTCGGATATGATCGGGCGACTGCAGGATGACTGCGAGAAGCTGAGCAAGATGATTATCGTTGCTCGCAATCCTGGCAGAGGCCTTGCATCAAGCATACCCGCCAATCAGAACATCTCATCTTCCTCTGAGCGTGCAACCCTTTTCAGCGGGGCACCGGACAAACCTGTTGGCCGTGTGTTCGGCGCGCCGAAACCTGTTGAAACGGAACAGACTCGGCCTCTGGACAACCAAGGCGTGTTGATGCTTCAGAAGTCTCAGATAGAGCAACAAGATACTCAGCTCTCACAGCTATCTGCAGTCTTAATGCGACAGAAGCAGTTGGGCATCGCAATTGGCCAGGAGATCTCAGAGCAAATTGAGATGTTGGACGACCTTTCTTCTGAGGTCGATACTGTAGGGACGAAGTTATCGAAAGCGAAGAAACAGCTTAACAGAGTGGACGGAACGAAATGATTGTTTCTTTTTTCTTAGTGTTTCCTCATCTGTTTTATTCACTAATTACTTCCTTGCATTGAATTATCACAGTCATTGATTGTTTTGCATAGAGTGTTCATTGTATGTTATCCATTGACCTTATATTGCAATGTGTTGGCCCTACACAGGTCTGCCGCAACCTTCCTTGTGGCTGAGGGGAGTAGAAACCGTCGTTGTGTTTGTCCAGCATCACACAGCGGTCTGCGGGAAGTCAAACTGTGAATTCCAGATATCATGACTGTTTGCCCTGCTCTCTAGAAGTCCAATCAAGCCAAGAGCCCTCGTAGTTATATACACTGCGTTTGTCCATCAGCCTCGGAGAAACGGAACAAATTGAACTATAACTCACTTTGTATACCCATTTCGTGTAGCAATATCGGAGGCGGTAGCACTACGCTTGCCACTACGGCAATAGAAAACAATTTCTTGGTCCCTCTTGGGCTTTTCGAACCCGTACTTCTCCTTGAATGCTACCGGATTAAGATGAAGTCCTTCTGCAAAAGTTGACAACGGTAGGTTGACGGACGACGGGATCGAACCGAGGATCACTTCGTCCGGTTCACGAACATCAATCAGATACGCGTCCTTAAGGCAAGTTTATTCATTGAAGGTGCATTAGAAGCTCTATACTGACTTACTGGACTGGGTTGCTCAGTACGGGGTTTGACCTGCTCGTATGAGAGCTTGGGGCCATTCCAGTCTACAAGTTTGTCCACTGTGGGTGCAGTCGACTTCCATCGTAGATAAGCGGGTGCTGCGAGAGGGCGAGCGACTGCACGGTTTATTAGACGAGTAGACCTAAGTGCCCTCACAGCGATAGGAGCTCTTGATATCGCAAGGCGAAACATTTTTGAGGAAAGTTGAACGCGTATGGTCAAGAGCGCTGAGGCTGCTCGAGCGCGCTGCGAACATCATAACAAGTAAGAGTGACGTGATGTCAGATTGACGCTGGAATACAGTCTTGGACGGGTCTTTGAAACACCACATTTAAAGCCTTCAGATTTCTTAGTTTTGGATATATTTTCTTAAATGTTTCGTGCTATATGTATAGCATATGTACTAAAGATCTCAATTCCAAAGTTTGGCGTGCATAGAGACAGTCTTACAGGTGGAAATAAATAACAAAGATTTTGGTCATTTTACGGGCCTCGTAGTCCTTGAAACACACTTTTTCCCACGAGTCTTGTGGACATCTCTTTCTCAAGTTCAAATACCCAGAGTACACTATATGCATTTTGACCTCATATTTCGTATTAGACATGTATTATCGGCATACACATGAAGTTTTATATAGTTTGAAGGCAAAACTAAAGTTGTAGAGCTCAAATGGTGGGTTGGCTAGATGCAATTACCCAATTAGGAAGGTAGAGGATTTTCGGACATTAAGAGCCAACATAATCATTTTGTGCTTGCACTGAGAGATTCTAAGACCGAATTGCCATAACTCTTGCATATTTAGAGTCCGGTATCTACAGAGGATTTTTATACACTATAGTTATAAGATATATGGTAAGAGTAAAGGAGCAATGAATTGTTTGCATATTTTACGCTTCTTTTGGAAATTTGTAAACTTACAAGAACTGACACTGTTTCATCCATATCTCAAGAGCAACTGGAGCAATTAGCTCCAGTTTTTCACTGCATGCTGTACTCATATCATAGTAATATAATAAAACTTCAGTGATAATGAACTGAGCTGTGGTACTGAAGAAATGCAAAGTGTCTCATACACCGTGGGTGTTTCAAAGACCCGTCCAAGACTGTAATACTTTCTCTTGGGGTGCCCCGGGTCCTGATGAGGCATTTTCCCGAGAATGGGGGCTCGCAGAAATACCGCAGCGAGTAAACAACGAGCCATCCTTTCTCGTTGCCACATCCATCTCCCCCGCCCCGTCCTCTCACACTTGTCCCTCTTTCTCTCTTTCCCTCTTTCCCTCACAAGTCTCTGCAAACTGTCAACATCTCAAGCATGTCTGCATCCTCTTCTGTTCACTCTCTCCTCATGTTCATCATCGACCAGGTGGGAGCGTAGTCCTCACGAACCTTGGTCGTCGATGAGCTCAGAGATCTCAGCTGACACGCCGACGCGATCCTCCCACTTCTGGTACTCTTTATGTACGCAGACGCTCATGTATAATCTCTGCATCTGCATCTGGAACGTGAAAGCTTTGTAAACGGTGCTATGAAACCGGTCATGAGTGCTCCGTCGCCAATGTTCTTACTAGGAGGGTCTGGATTTACTCGCTCTGTAAATATCTACTCTCTCTCACCACAAACACGACAGCCTCTATATGGTCCGTATCATGGTAAAGGGAGAGCGTCGTTCTCGGGAACCCTTACCAACTTGGTCTCAGTTCGCTTACTACTGCTTTCCTCTCTTGCGGCCTTCTACCTCGATTTGCTTGTGATTGTGCTACTATACCTTGCCCTCGAATTCCAAGACCAGCCCCAAAGAAATTTTAAGAGATATCAAGAAATACGCGATTCGACTTACACCCCGATGAGCGAATTATTATAATAAAACGTGAATACCTGGGAGAAGGGAAATGGCACAGGTGAGTAGACTCCATCCTCCAGGAACTCTTTTCTTTATCATATCAGTGTATCCGATGAGGTAAACGTAGAGGTATGCCAGTGAACATGAAGGAGGTATAGCAATGTTTGTTTTACATTTATATGCTTACATAATTCGGGACTATTGGGAGACTGACTCGGAGACCCTGCTCCCAATTCTGAGGCTGGTGCCGCTGGTCCACTGGTTGGAGACTCGGTCTCAATCCTTTACCTTTGATTAGGTTTGATAATTCCCTTCCACAAGCGGCGTAGCATATGAACACTGCCGCCTACACTACGCACCTTTCTTATCGACGACCACCAGCGACTCAGAGTAGGACAACTCCAATTATTCCCGTCATGGATATGGACCCCAGCGATAATTCATCTGTGACAATGATGGGCATGATGACTCCCTGGCTACATTTCACCGGCGGTGACAATCTCTTCTTTAAAAGTCTGGCGCCAAACTCGAAAGGCGCTATCGCAGGGGCTGCTCTTGTACTTTTCTTAGTCGCTATATTTGGGCGGTTTCTTGCTGCCAAACGCATTGCTTGTGAGCTGGAATGGAGGGAAAGGTGTGTTATTCTCCAAGGTCAAAGTCAAAGAACAGTCTGACACCCCGAGCTTCGTAGAGCCAAGGCGCTTATCGCAGCACAACCTGCGAAGAATAGTGATTGTAATGACGGGAAGTCTGAGCAGTCGTCTCTCGCTCCACCAACTCGCAGGAAGATACCTCCCTTTATCCTATCCCATGATCTCGTACGCGGAGCATTTCAGGCACTGCAAGCTATGGTTGGGTTTGCTATCATGCTAGCTATCATGTAAGTCATACGATTTTTCCGTAAGAAAATTCTAACGTTCCTGTGACTTTCAGGACCTTTCAGGCGGCATATATCGTCACGATTATTGTCGGGTACGGTGTGGGGGAAGTGATTTTTGGCAGGCAAATTGCACTTGAAGCTCAAGGTTCATACCACACTCACTAAACCCTGGACGGATAAAGTGGCTGGGACGGATAGCGGGCAGATACCGATGTCTTTCTTGTCTAACTGACGATGATGAAGTTGCTCATGCAAGCTTTCTGCTCATGATCAGCTTCTTCAATATTGTGTAATATATGTTCATCTGAAAGGTTGCAACTTTCGTTACCCCAGTTCTCAAGTCATTGATTAAGCGTCTCCTCAACGCTTGTGAGGTCTTTTTTGCTTCAAATTGGCTTTGCCGACTTCTAAGCTGGACTTTAACAGGCATTCTATATCGCCAGGAACCAGATCAGCCAGTTCGTTGGTTGCATGACCCTTGCCAAGAGCTATGCAATACTCGTCAACGTCCCTCAAAAAGTTTTTTTCTGTGTTATGTCTTGGCTACCATAGCAGTCAAAGTAATAGAATCTATGCTGCGACATAAATTAGAAACTCTTTCCTGTCGACACCCCCATCTTCTGCAATTGCCTTGCTCAAGGAGGACCCGAATTTCCGACAGTTTTAACGATGATCACGAAACTTCACGCCGCTGGCCTCTTCTCTGTTTTGACTATCGCCACTCTTACGAAAGCTCATTTTCACCTAGAGTATCCAGAGCCTCGCGGGAATTTCGTCAGCGCGAACGAGCCGACCTTCTGCGGTGAGTGTGATAGAGACCTCTTCGTTGAGGATATTAGGTTGTTTACGTTGTGAAATATAGATGGTTATACGGACGCAACGAGCAACAGAAGTCTGTTCCCCCTTCATAGAGGATATATCACGCTGACTAACGGTCATCCGACCTGGACTGGTATGTCGTTACCCATGTATACTACGGGTGCATACAGTGCTAACGGCAAACTACGAACAGCTACTGTCCTCATATCTCTTGAGCAGAATCCAAATGACTTCACCGACTTCAATAAAACTAGCTCAGGCGATGAGCTTCCGTACGCGGTGCCATTCTTCCAGGGTACAGGCGCAGGGGAGATCTGCATCCCAGTCGATGTTGGAAACCTCAATATTAAAGGCGTAGGCAATGGAACGAATGTTACGCTCCAGGTAATGTTCGCTGGCGCCGATGGCAATCTTTTTCAGGTATGCACAGTGATTTAAAAAATGAGAGGGTGACGCGGTGTTGATTCTATGGGTCGTCGTGCTTTACATAGTGCACCGACTTGACGCTTTCGGAGAGCTTCGCCATACCTTCCAACGTTAACTGCACGAATGTTGTTGGTAACGGGACCGCAACGTCTACGGCGACGTCGGCGAGTAGTAGAAGCTCGAATTCTGCAGGTCGAGCAGGAGCAGGGGCAGCAAGCCTGCTGGTCTTCGCTGCTACTGCTGCTCTTCTTAGCTTCTGAAATGGCTTACATGACTGACATTAGTCGGAAGTCTTGTCGATATAGCATTTGGATAGTATTTTAGTCGAAGGCTCCAGAAAAATAGCATTGATTGAATACTTATTGAAGTGCAGTGTCATTGCGACCGTTTCTTTTAGGACCCATTTCGCTAGTTGAGAGAAGGATTCGACACCATGTCTGAAGTCCGGGATTGTGAGGATGATCCCGACTCATTCCTCAACTAAGAATACCATTCCAGTGATCTGACAAAAGATACTGTTGCCATCGGTATTTGACAGCCAGACGACAGCCCAAACATTGACCAAACTCAGGTGAAAAACTTTTCTCTATATCCTTTTTCAGATGTGGGACTTTCCCTCTTAAATCAAGTCGAATTTGAGTTACTCTCTTTCTCGCACCCCATCCTCCGTCTTTCAAGAGCACACTTGGATTGGAAGCTGTCGCTTATTGCATTGAACTCGTCATGTTCTCTAAAACTATCCTGTCTGTGGCTGTTCTGGCGTTCGCTTCTGCTGCGAATGCGCATTTCCAGATGCAATTTCCTGTCCCTCGCGGACCTTTTGTTGAAGACAGCGAACCGAATTTCTGTGGTAAGCATTGGTACTGTACTATGTCTACTGTGTCGCTTAACTCACTCTCTCCATATTTCAGACGACTACACGAATGCCGTTGACAATCGCACTACATTCCCCCTAGACAATGGGTTCATCAGCCTCAACAGCGAACATCCGAAATGGACGGGTAATTATGTTTTGCCACTTTTAAATCACTCCAGTCTGAAGTTGATTTCTTCTTGAAGCCGGTGTTCTTATATCAATTGAGCAAGACCCGACTAACTTCACGGTCTTCAATACCTCGACAACGGGTGTTAAGCTCCCACTCGCGGTACAGTTCTTCCAAACCACCGGCGAGGGTGCTGCCTGCATTCCACTCGACATCGGCAGTCTTGGTATCCCTGGAGTCGGCGACGGCTCGAATGTCACCATTCAAGTTGAATTCAATGGCGGTGACGGCAACCTCTTCCAGGTAGCTAGAAAAACACAATTGCTACGCACTTGACTTGCTAAAACGTTATAACCACGTAGTGCGCCGATCTCACTCTGTCTAAAAGCGTCTCCATTCCTTCAAACGTCAGCTGCACGCACATCGTGGCAAACTCGACGTCGAACTTCACGGCTACGTCGACTTCATCCTCTGCAACTTCGACATCAACCTCGCCCAGTACAACCACCTCCAGTGGGGCAGAACAACTCGTTGTAGATGCTACCGGTCTTCTGGGAATGATCGCGGTTGCATTCTTTAGCTTCTTCTAAGTTTTTATTGTGTCTATTGGTCTTGAGATTATATTGAAGCTATCAGACATCATTTGATAATATGACAGTTCTCTTATTGAGAATATCGATCTTGGAGACGATATTGTGTAGATAGGAAGAGCTGAATATCGGGTCAAGAATTAGTTGCCTTCTCATTGTGTAGAAAAGGAGAGAATGGTCATACATACATTGCTCTGCAAGGGGTTGAGTTATTGCTTCTGCCGCGGCTGCGACCGTGCCAGACTTACTACTCTCGGCCACCGGCACTTCCCCGGAAAGTCCGGAAAACTACGATGACGTGACTTCCACGTGACATTAGTATGCCAGTGAAGAGGTCTATTTCGATCTCTTGTGCTTTCCTCTCTCATCCAGACACCCAGAAAAACAGAGTTTCTTGCTTTTCGATCTCCATCTGCAAAGCAAAAGGACAATGCTCCCTAGAAGTATTGCAGCGTCGCTATGCCGCTTGTGCTTATCCGAAATTCAGACTTGTCGGGCTCGATATTCTGTACGACCACCTCGATTTCGGTCGATACACGTAACTCGTCGAGTTGCCGCGACACCCCCGCCAATGGTAACCGTTAGGTGAGACGGCTTTGGATGCACCTTAAAAATCTGACTGTATAGAAGCGGATAATGAAGTGACATCTCGATGGAAAAGTACCACCAACTATCCGATGTGACCATGGACACACTATTGGAAAGACTGGAAGATTTACTTGATGAGGCCGGTGAACCTGACTACGAAGTCGAGTACCAGGTACGCATCATGACTTCTGACTTTGAAAACACATGTATTCATGAACGTCATCAGAGCGGTGTGCTTACCTTGGTGCTTGGGAACAAGGGCACATATGTTATCAATAAACAGCCTCCAAATAAGCAGATATGGCTTTCTTCACCTTTCAGGTGCGTAACTTACCATCCTCTAGACATTTCGATGGAAACCAAATTTCAAATGCAGTGGTCCAAAACGTTATGATTATGTACCAAAAGATGACGGCTGGTACTACGGTCGGGATGGTCGTTCCATGAATGACCTCTTAGAACATGAGCTCGAGAATGCTTTGGGACGTAAGGTCGAATTGGGCTTAAGTGACGTGTCGAGGAAAGCTGCGTCTAGTTGAATACCTATTACTTCTTATCCGTATCTAGTATGTACGTTATATTCCAAGATTTACAAACAACTAGTGTACACCCAACTATCCTTACAACTGAAGGCAAATGTGTAGTTTTGAGACGCGCATTATAATGACATTGCGATACATATACAATGAAGATGCCAGAATGAAGTGCAATACAATGAGGTAGTTGTCATCAGATCCATGAAATAAGTGAGCGAGATAAAAAGGAAAGATTGAAACATGCAATGATATTTCTACCCAATATATTAGATTAGACGAACAGCAGTTGTGATTCGACGAGACTTACTAGCGATATGAGAGTGTCAGGCGTGAATAAGTCATTCAAGTGTCAATCTCGGCCTTTATCCATCCCTCCGTGCTCCTGTAAACGATGGCGGTGACGGATGATAGAGCCAAGTAACCTGGCGAGACACCGTAGTATCTGGATAAGTAAGGACGAAGACGTGATGAAAGCACCTACGCACCTGTTGTTTGCTTCATAATTTGTCCATACTTCCTCCGTCTTATTTGATGATGTGTGTTGCTCTCCTGAGTGCGACACTTCATCGGATATGCGTTGTGATTGCTTCGACGGGTGAGGCAACGAATTATGTTGCGTATGCAAAAGTTGAGTACAGTGAGAATGGGCATTCGATGATGAAGAAGGGTAACGTGAACGGCTTTGTTGCTCTAAGTGTAGTTGGTGAAGTAATTGGTTCATGTCCTTGTATTGCCCTGCTCGCTCCTCCCACCCGCTTGGTGCTTCGTCCCTGCCTTCAACCATTGAGTTATCAAAGGGGTTGTCCTCATCGTCATCCGTGTTATTGTCATCCTCTCCATCAGAATAGTTCATTCCTCGCGAATTTCCATCCATCTGAGGGGCCACCGTTCTTCGACGTTTCGCGTTGTGGTTGAAGCTGCTCGGTTCGCCCATTGAGAAGTCCGGAACAGAGGGGAGCTCTGACAGCGACGGGGGAGGCGTCGCTGGACGCTGTCGTTTGAGCATGGGCGCAGAAGACGAGGAGTTGTCGACCTCACAAAGATAGTGGGCTTTAGATATAGTGTGATACTTATGAGTGCGGAAGCAGGATGTCACAGTTCCCAGACTTTGCGCTTTGCCTCTGGTCCACCAGGGTCCAGGTGGAGGAGGACCTCGAACACTCTTACTAACCCTGCTGTGACATTACTGTAACTTCAAGTTGAATGCATCCGAGTCACGTCGCGTACGTCACGTTCACTATTCCAGGTTTTAGAGTTCGACCAGCTCTGTTCTCCACGACATACATACGACCACCACTATGGATGACGTTGATGTATTCGCAGCAATGGGGATTGCAGGCTTTGGCAAGGCCAAGAAAAAGGCTAAGGCCCCCGTCAATGTCAAGGATTTCGAAAAGAATAAGAGACAGCCAGAGGTTAGTGATATCAGTACGTCGGACTTTCACTCTATTAACGGGATGCATGATAGGAAAGTTCCTTGACAAAGACAGACACCGCTGCGGTCAGAACAGAGTCGGTTAGGCCTCCAGAAGCACTGCCTGACGAGAAACTACCAGTCGCTGGTCCCAGCTCGGAGAGGATAAACTCGCATTCTCCTTCGCCGGAGCCTGGTCCTCAGCCCGCAGCATCAGGGCCTGAACAGAGTGATGATGACGACGACGAGCCTGAATACGATCCAGATGATCAAGACTTTGAATTCCCCATATCACACGAGTTGCCCATGAAAGACCACACAAAGGTCGTCACCGCTTTGGCGGTGGACCCCTCAGGAGCTCGCTTTGTCTCTGGCTCGCATGATTATGATTGCAAGCTTTGGGATTTTGGGGGCATGACATCGTCGACTAAACCATTCAAAACTTGGGAACCTGCCGGCACGTACTACGTGCGTTCATACTTCCGCGCAGTTATCTTAGGCCTGACCTAACCTTAGGTTGCAGATACACGACTTAAAATTTTCGCCTGACGGGACAAAATTCCTTGTCGTATCTGGTACAATTCAGCCTAAAATTTATGGACGTGACGGAGAAGAACTGTAAGTACTTTATAGTCTGATATGCTTGTTGTCTAATTAATTCGGGAACTCTAGCGCGACATACATTAAGGGTGACATGTATATCCGTGATATGAAGCACACTGCGTGAGCTCGCCTATTTTTTCCTGCATAGTACTACGTATACTACTTACAGCATCTCTATTTAGCGGCCATGTCGGCGAATTGAGTTCCGGTGCATGGCACCCTAAAGACTCAAACACATTCATTACAAGTTCGGCAGATTCAACAATTCGGTCCGTTAACATAGCGACACTTCAAGTGTCAACGAGCGTACTGATGGCTGTGCTGCAGAATTTGGGACGTTGAAAACAAACGGAAGCAAAAGACTGTCATTGTAGTGAAGTCGAAGGAAAGAGGCGCTCGAACGAAAGTTACCACGTGTGCGTATTCGCATGATGCGAAGTACATAGCAGGAGGTAAGCGCCATGGTAGTCACAAATGATGGCTCTGCTCACGCTTATCTAGCATGTGTCGATGGTGCTCTACACCTATGGAAAGCAAACTCGAACTTCGTTCGTCCGGACTTGTCAATTGAGGGCGCTCACGCAAAAGGGAGCGAAACGGGATCCATAGTGTTCTCTGTAGATGATAGGACACTTCTCACGAGAGGTGGGGATGATACCGTTAAACGTGAGTTATTTCAGCCCCGTCGCATTGCCACTATTCTCCTCAACGTTTCGCCAGTCTGGGATATACGATCATTCCGCAAGCCTCTCGTTGAGCGTAGTGATGTAAAGACATTATATCCGACGACAAATGCTGTGTTTAGCCCAGATGAAAAGTATGTTGTTACTGGAGCTGGAGCGACGGTCAAAGGTGGGAGAGGCAGACTCCTTTTCCTGCGAAGAGGGGATTTGGAGGTTGCTAAGGAAGTTGAGACGGACAGCACGCCAGTGAAAGTCCTCTGGCATCCGAAAATCAACCAGGTAAGCGCTCCTGTGTCCGATATCTGATGAAAGCTCATCGATGTTCTTTCAGATTCTCGTCGGCCAATCGAACGGGCAAATCTCATGCTTCTACTCGCCGGAACATTCATTGAATGGAGCCAAGCTGCTAGCCAATAAAGCACATGTGAAGAAGGCTACTATCGAGTCAATGGCGGCTGCAGAACTTCAGCCTACGATTATCACACCGCATGCGCTGCCAATGTTCCGCGACGGCGAGGAGGGCAGGAGTATGAAGCGGAAGAGAGAAAAAGAACGGTTAGATCCACGAAAAAGCAAGCGCCCGGACTTGCCCGTTACCGGACCTGGACGAGGTGGACGTGTCGGCGCTAGCGCTACTCAGCATGTTGTACAAAACCTATTCAGGGACACGACGCGGGATGAAGATGTAAGTGGTTTCTTTCGTTTCGACGTTCTGACGGAAGTCAAATATGGGGCCAAGCGAGTGGGGGTATCAACACAATCGACTGTGGGGGTGGCATGGTTTTGCAAAAAGACCTATCCGTTCTTGTTCGGCGCGCCTCCTATCGTGGTCTGTTTCGCCTCTGCGATCTATGCGATAACGCTTACGAAGCGCTTGAGACTGTCCGACTGCACCCACCACCACTTTCTCTCTGCCACAGATTACCACAGCGTACTGACCGCTACTTGTTGTAGCCTCGCGAAGCACTATTGAAGTATGCCGAGAAGGCGGAGAGCGATCCACAATGGACTGGTGGTACGTTGCAAATTTTCTCTGTTGTAATGGTGTGAAGGTGGCTGATGGGAATACCGAATCGGGCGTTGTGGCTGTTCCACGTCGACTTCTTGGTTGCCACGATAACATCGCCCGTGTTCTGCCTGGTTCTTGCTTGATCACAGCCTGGAAAGTGAATCAGCCCAAACCCGTGTTTGCAGAGGGCGAGGAAGAGGAAGAGACAGACGAGAAATGAGCTGTAGAATTAGCAGTAAATAGGGGTCGCGAATATATGGGCGGGGGTGTCCGAGGGAACCGTGATAGAGGAGGAAAAAGGCACGTGATGATCGAACCTTAAATTGAGCCATATAAACCCCCGGCTGCCCGTTGGACCCAATGCCCTCCGCTGTCCACCCCAAGTCCCAATTTCTCCTAACCCCTCCTTCCGAATAAGGTAAAAGGCCGGCCCTAAAGACTGTCACAACAAATGTCTGCAGTTCTTAATGCGCCCGCCGTCGCGCCCAACGGTGTCAACGGCGTCGCGACTCCCGCCCACAGTGTCGACAATGGTGCGCTAAGCAGTGCCCCAGACTCCCCCGAAGTCCCTTCACCAACCGATACCTCCTCGCCCTCCCTGCCGGTAAAAATTGATACAGGTGACCTCCAACGTGAGAGCGACGTTCGGCACGAGCCCTTGAAGCTCAACCTCGACAAACTCGACGACGCATCGACGCGTCCTCAGCTAGGTACGCCCGCTGACCCTGGTAAGCCGTGAAAAAAGTCGCGTTAACGCGTGCTCTGACTCGAGAAATTCCTTGTTGGCTGTAGCTTCCATTCCCATCGACCCACCGCAGGGCACGCCGCCGCCTCCGACTGGGCAGCTACTAGAAGACGTACAGATGGCGGAGACATCGACACCGGCGCCGGAGGTCGAGTCAAATGGGACAGCGAATGGAATGAACGGTTTGAATGGTTACGCATCGGGTGCCGATGACATGGTTGTGGATACGCCCACGCCTGCTGCTGCTTCGTCAGCGCGACAGTCTCCGATGGAGTCTGTCAATGGTACATCGGCAACTGCATCGCACCCTGTCCAGATGAACGGGGATGCAGACCAACCTCCGCCAGCGAAGAGGCCAAGAACGTTAAGCGATGCAGAGCAAGCTTCGTTGGCCAACGTGAGTAGATTCTTGCTTGGCTATGCCTTCTCCTTCTTACTTCGTGAATTTCTGTCGTTGTAGACTCCGCCTCCTGAGCCGCCCTTGACGACAGGTGTAAACACCACGGGATCGACTACGCCAGTTCGGCGATCCCCGACACCCACTCCTCAGGTTGAACGCAAAGCAACTCTGAGTCAGGCGCAGTTTCGTTTTTGTATCTCTACAGTTCGGACGCTTCGAAAGCAGAAGGATTCTACCCCTTTCCTTACCCCCGTTGATCCTGTCGCTCTCAACATACCCCATTATCCCTCTATAATCAAACATCCGATGGATTTCTCGACAATCGATCGGAAGCTCGCGGCTTCTAATCCCTCCAAGCCCGATCCTAATCTCAGCAACCCTCGATATCTTAATGCAGACGAGTTTATCGCGGACGTCCGCCAAATATTCAAGAACTCCTTCACCTTTAATGGACCTGAACATCCGATTACGTTAATGGGTAAGCGTGTGGAAGCTGTCTTCGACAAGCAAATCAAGCAACTACCCCCGCCAGCAGAGGAGGTGCGTTGTATGGTCGTGTTAATCGATATTCTTGTTCCTAAACTTTAGCTCTTAGCCAAAGCCAATCGTCAAGAAACTCCCAACCCCTCCTCCCCCTGCACCCTCACCCCCTGCACCCGCGCCGCCGAAAAAAGCACTAACTGCACGTAGACCGTCTACCTCCATTCCAACTATTCGGCGATCAGAGGCAACAGAAAGCGCACGCCCTAAAAGAGAAATCCACCCGCCCCCTCCAAAGGACTTGCCATATGCTGATCCACCGAAGAAGACGCGCACTGTGCGAAAGGCAAAACACGCGGCCGATGGCACGGAGGAGCAACTGAAATATTGTGGAAAGATTCTCAATGACCTCTTCAAAAAGTCTTACTACACTATGGCACACCCGTTTTACGAACCTGTGGATCCGGTGAAGCTCAACATTCCAAACTATCCGAAAATCGTTAAAAGACCGATGGATATGTCGACGATGAAGAGGAAGCTAGAGAACAAGGAATATGTCGCTGTCGAGAAATTTCACGACGATTTCATGCTTATGATACGCAATTGCATGGCCTTCAATCCTGTTGGAACGCCCGTGCATAGCGCTGGAGTAGAGTTGCAGCGTGTTTTCCTGGACAAGTGGCAAAATCTACCTCCGCTAAGACCGCCTCCACTAAGTGATGACGAAGACGAAGACGATGAGATGGACAGTGAGGAGGAAAGAATGCGTGAGTATTGCGTAACATTGTTCTTATCTTTTTTACTAACACGCTTTGAAGGTTCGAATATCGTGAATTTAGAGTCCAGACTTGAATCAGCGAAGGCTGACTTGGCTGCGCTATTGGCTTTGAAGAATCAGCCCAAGAAGCCGAAGAAGGAGAAGAAGGAAAAGAAACGCGAGAAACAGGTTTCACCTCCTATCCCTTCTTCATCACGGCCGAACGGGAAATCGAAGACAATACCGAAAAAGAGAAGTACGAAGAAGGCTACAATTCCAGACGACGATGCCCTGTCTTTTGAACAGAAGAAAGATTTGAGTGAGGCAATTGGGAAGCTTGATGGCGGGGAGAAGCTGGAGAAAGTTATCAGCATTATTCACGAGGGTGTGCCAGAAATCCGCGATGCACGTATTTTGTTCTTCTTCCATCCTGTCGTTGTCTAACTGTATTTATTACAGAGCACAGAGGAGATCGAGCTGGATATTGATCAGCTACCTGCGCCAGTGCTTACGAAGCTTTATAATTATGTTGTTCGACCGCTACGACCACCGCCGCCAAAGCGTACCCATACTAAAACCGGGACAGGGACCGGTGGATTGAAGCGGAAGAGCATGGACGAGGATGTAGAGGCTGAGAAAATCAAACAACTGGAAGAGCGCATGCGTATGTTCGACAACAAACAGGTCGGTAGTGGTGTTGGCTTGGGAATTAGCAGCAAACGCGAAGACGAAAGCGAACATTCGTCGGACGATAGCTCGTCAGACAGCTCTGCGAGCGACTCAGAGTAATTTCTCGGACTCATTCTTCTCTCTTGGGCTGCTTACATTCTTTTAAAACTTTGCTCGATCCTGTTCCTTATTGATTTCCTCCTGTGCGAGGGTTATACAGACCAATTACAACTCCATCCTCACCGTTCTGTTCTATAGTAGTACAACAATGCGTTAACTTACTTACTGTCCATCACTGTAGCAATTTAGTTAGTTTATAACTAGTACTTTTATGTTTTATCACGCGTGCGGACGTCTGCTAGTCACGGTGTCGAGATGCACCGCTGTGATACCCGATTTAGCATCCGCCGAATCTGGTTGAGTTGTAAGTTCTGAAAATCGACGTCAAGCCGACAATTTCAAGTTAAGCAGCGACCTCGTTTCCTACTTGCACGACGACCTCTATTGGTGTACTCAACTACATCCAGTCGGTCATCACTGTCGCCATTTATCATGCTCTATGATACATCAACGAGCTCAGAGTTGCATTCGTGGTTAGTGAAGACACTCGAACCAATGTCAGTAAACATCCCCGTGTGGAGAAGATACATTCCTTGCTAACGGAAACTTTCTACTTTAGCTGCGACGCAGAGCCAGAAGCATTAGCTACCTACATTATTGCACTTCTTAAAAACGACGTTCCTGAGAGCGATCTACGGAATGAGGTGGTAAAGCAATTGGATGAGTTCTTTGAGAATGGTGCGTTTAACATATATTTTCCTGAGTTATCAGCTACCCACTTCGACTTTTTCTCCTACAGGAGCTACAGCTTTTGTCGATACTCTCTTCGCAGCACTGCGCTCCAAATCATACGTTCCATATTCCTCAACACCCGCCACATACGATCATACGAGTGCGAAGCCTCAAGACATCGGAATTCCCATACCACTCGATCTCTTCACCTCTCCACTGTCAACGTCTCCGGAAGGTACCCGTAAAAGAATCCATGAAGATGATGATCGTGATATCCGGGGCCCACCAAAAGGACCGCGGTTGGGCAACGATGCGTATTTCAATCGGAATGCGTATGCAAACGGGAGCAATCAGTCGGACAACTGGCAACGTACGCCGATGGATGGACCGAGGGGCGATTTCAACACGAACGGAGCAGGGCCACGACAAAATGGTCGTATGATGCTACCGCGTGGAGTCTGTAGAGACTATCATTGTATGTACACACCAACTCTGCAAAGTCAGAATACTCATTGTTAACTTTCTGTCTCGCAGTAAAGGGCTTTTGCTCAAGAGGCGCGATGTGCAAGTACAGTCACGACGATGCTGCTATAACTCCTCAGGTGCCTTTTAGTGCGCCTTCGCAAATGGGTGGTGTTGGCATACCATTCATGCCAATGTACGGAGGAATACCATTCGGCATGAATGGTATGCCGGGGCAGACGTACGATCCCAGTGAGCCGCAAATGGACATGCGGAATCGTCAGACACAACAACACGCAACTACAATGGCTAGAGTAGACGGAGATCCGTATAACGCTGGTATGGAGCCTCCCGTTATCCAGGACCTTACGCCCACTTCTACTCAACCGAGTGTGGCAAATGGCAGTCATCCTGTTCCATCGGGGAGCGCAGGCGAATCAAACGATGTTCGCATGCATTCCCCACCAGCGCAACAACACCAGACTACAAAAGCTTCTGCATCTAGCATCAGGCCTCAAAGGGGTGGCAACAGAGGCCGAGGGCGAGGGGGAAGAGGCGCGTTTGCTGATCACCCATCTTTTGGGAACCAAAACGAGAACAAAACAATCGTTGTTGAGAAGGTTCCCGAGGAACATCTGTCTTTAGAGGCGGTTAATAACTGGTTCAAGCGCTTTGGAACGGTGACGAACGTTGCCGTAGACAACTCTGGAGGGAAGGCATTAGTAAGTTTCTCCACGCATGACGAGGCGTATGCGGCTTGGAAAGCGGAGGAGGCAGTCTTCAACAATCGTTTCGTCAAAATATTTTGGCATCGCCCAATGGCTGGACAAGGATCTGTAGGTTCGAAAGCTTTACAGGATTCGGCACCTCTGGTTGCAACCTTAGCATCACGAGAACCTGTTGAGGCGCAGGAAACACCGAAGCTCGCAACTCCGGCGACACCTGCTCCAAGTATGAAACCGAAACTAAAACCTCAGCAATCACTCAATGCGCTACAAGCAAAACAACAATTGCTTGAGAAACAAATTGCGGAACAGAAGGAGCTTATGGCTAAACTTTCTAAGGCCACTCCGGAAGAGAAGAAAGAACTGATGGCCCGCTTGAGAGGGCTTGATTCAGAGATGAAGGCACCAAGCGCTCCCGTTGTTTCGACGCCTTCTATCACCTCTGAGGATGACAAGGAAAAGAAGAAAAGGATGTTGCTTGACATGGAATTGGACATGCACGCCAAAGCCACCGCGGAGGATGGACCTTCAGAGAGCGGAGAGCAGTCTAGTGAAAGTCTGCAGGAGAAATTGGCTAGACTTCGAGAGGAGGCTAAAGCACTTGGAATCACCGACCTGTCGGCACCTGCATATGCACCTCCGTATCGAGGTTTCCGTGGTCGCGGTAGAGGGCGTGGCCTAAACCGGGGGATGCGCGGTGCTCCTCTTCGTCCCAGCAATATGAGACTTGATAACAGACCAAAAGCGCTCCTGGTAAAAGGACTCTCTGCTCAAAACCCTGAGGTCGTGCAGAGCGTTCGCGCATTTTATGAGGTTAGTATCCTAACCGTTATCTGAAGGGTTTCTTTGCTCATGTAAACCTAAGGCCGTTGCCCCAATGGCGTCGCTTGATGTACTTGATGATGAGTCACTCGTGGCTCGCTTCAACTCAAGAGCTGTCGCAGAACAAGTGAGTTGCCAAAGGTAGATATCTGATTGATTTGCGAGACTAATGGGCATTTGTTAGGCACTGGCTAAAGGATCAAATGTCCCTTCTGTTGGTACTGTAAAAATCAGCTGGTTCAGTGATACACAGCCTACAAAACCCGCGATCTTTACGCCTACTTCTGAACAAAAGTCTTCTACGTTTGCTGACGATCGTCCCTCGTCCCCTCGACATGAGGAGATTCCTGAAGTACATGATGTCCATCTTCATGATGATTCCGGCTGGGGCGATGAAGAGGGCATGGGCATGTTTTGATAAACTTTATTAGACCCTTTATACACTAAATGTATCTTTTTACTTGCATTGCATCGGTAGATTATTAGTCATGTTTCGTCCTGTATGAATCGTATCTTGCATCAGACTTTAGAAAAGTCATATACACAAGCGCCCACCGAAAGAAACGAAAGAAAAGTCATTTATTGCGTACACTGGGTCTTTACAGTAAAGTACAGGCTTGATATTACATATTAAGGCTCACTGGAATTGCTATAGATGATAGGTTCATCGTCATTGACCACAAAGCTTCCCATATGATACTCATCAATGACGTCGCTTCGCTGTGGGGAGGAGTCTAATGCAGAAGGGCGGGGAACTTGAGTACGTCCACCAGCGAACCGACCAACACGATTCGGCTTCGAAGAGAAACGGGGCCCATCGAGATGATCTGGAGCTTGCGTCATAAGTCCCATACGGTATGCAGCTGTTTGGTTGTAGGATAGTGGCACTTGTGTCTGGCCAGGTTCTTGAAGGAACTGTCTGTCAGATTCGGACTCGACCATGTCAACGTCTGAAGACCCTTCAGATACTTCTTCCCCAGAGTGGATAGCTTCCGTGTCAAACATCGCTGGATTTGGGGGTAATTTGAATTTGCGTTTTTTATTGGATATTCTTGTTTCTTCGTCGATGGGTGAAGGAGAGCGTCGTCGGACTAAGCGGCGCGGGGCAGGTTTATCGTCCTCTTGAGGAGACGATGGTGGCAACTGGACTCTTCTGCCTTTCTTTGGTGCTCGAATAGGAAAAGTCGGGCGTGGTAGCTCTGGAGAAGCAATGGCGAGATCAACGTCAGGCATCTTTGGAGTAGGGTTATCGTATTTTTGCGATTTTTCTAAGCGAGTTTTCGCACTTTTGAAAATCGATGTAGACTTGGATGAGACAGATGGAATCTTTGTATCCGACGAGACTGGGCGAGATGGTTTTGATTTCCCTTCGTCTTCCCCATCACTGGAGCCTTCCAGAAGCCAGCTGGGATTCGCTTTATTTGGGGATTCGACCTTAGCAGAAGGACCAGGCCTTATAGCTTTCTTTTTCCGGCCTTTAGTCTTAGCAAGAGGGCGAGTCGAAGGATCCTCGTCAGACGCTGCCGCCAGTTTGCGTCGTGCTTTGGCGACCTGGATGGGCGAGGTTTCAAGGTCGCTATCCGATAATTTCACCTTGGAACGGGTTCTTGAAGGTGTCTGCAAGATATCTTCTAATCCAATTTGAATATCAACGTCGTCTTCGTCGTCCTCTAAATGCTCCGGAACAAGGAACAGATCCAGCTTCGCTTGGGATGACTTCGTAGCTCCCTTGCTGGACCTGGCTGTTCCTTTCTGAGATTTCTTCGTCTTCTTTTTGGAAGTAATGCTCCCTAAACCCGCAGCGATATCAGCGTCGTCGCTATCGCTGTCTAAATCATTGGCACCAATAGTCTTCGCCGCTGTCTTCCTCCCTTTTGGCCGCAGCTCCGACGCAGTGACAAAGCCAGTTAAGGCACCGAGAGGGATGTTACGATTGATATCATCGTTCCTCTTCCTCTTTCTGGTAGGGGCTTCCTTGGTCTTCTTTTCTTTCTGCGGGCTCCTGACGTACGCCTCGATAGGCATCTCTACCTGGAGACACTCTGGTGTACCTGGCACGAGTCGTTCGACATCATCATAAAGTTCAAGCTGATTCCCGCTGATGATAGTGTACTGTACGTCCTCATAGTTATCCTTTGACTTTTGCCAGTTCCTTTCTTCACGCTGTTCAGCAAGAAGAACGTCAACCTTTCCCGCCCTTTTACGACCTGTTCGTCCAACACGTTGAAGCTATGTTGAGAATTATAAATTACTGAAACAACATTGTGAGATAGGGAAGCGTACCATGCGGACAGAGCTTTTCTGAGCATCATAGCAAATAATTTCGTCGATTTCACCGATATCCAAACCTTCTTCGCCTATAGAAGTGGAGACTAGGACATTGAATTCACCAGCCTTGAATTTTCGAATTGTCTGAAGGCAATGATCAGAATATGGGAGTAGCAAAGACTGTAATACGAACCTCAAGTTGCTCTTTCTGGCTGATGCCCTTGTTTCCCCTCTTATCAGTACCTTGACCGATGAAGGGAGTCGGGCGGATGAGTGGATGGTGATGTTTCAGGCGATCAATGATTTCGTCTACGCAATCTCGGAATTGAACAAACACCATGACCTTGCTTTCACCTTCTATTGGTTCCCCTCTCACAATTGCAGCGGCAGCTTCTGCGTCTGCTTCTACGAAGTGCCGTAGTGCAAGCGATATCAACTTCTCCATCTTCGGATGTGGGTCAAACCCATGGGCCTTTTGCTTTTCAAGCTCCACAAGAAGAGCTGTCCAGTTCTTATCGCCTTTTAAAAGTTTCAGCATAGTTTTGTCACTCTGTTTGTTACTGGTGCTCAAAGTGTCCTGCAGTTCCATCAAGCTTCTATAGCAAGACCGGATACTTGTCTCCATCTGCAAGTGGGGGATTGATATAGAGAAGTCCAGGAAAGTAAGTGCGAAGACTTACCAGGTAAGCCATTGAGCGTGCCAACGAACCGAGGACTTTAAGATATCCCCATGCCCAACCCAGATCCTTTCTTGTGTGCAGTCCCTTGATGGCTGCTTGGCAAGCATAGGAATGGAGCATGATGGGACTCTGCTGATAAACAAGCCCACTATTTCTGACCTTGTTAAGGAGTGGCTGAGTTCGCGCGACGACGGTGATTATTGAGTACGTATCAACTTGAAGAATAAAAGTTCACTAACCTCTATAACTTTGCTCAACAAGCTAGACACTCTATTTAGAGACTCGCTCATCTTTATGATGTGCGTATCGACTACCTAAAGATCGTGATTAGTAGTGCAAAGGATGCGTCTTAATGATTTATATGATCTTACTTTCTTTAGGACATACCTACTCAAGTCTTGGCTCTCTTCATTTCGGATTTCTATGTGACTTATGTGCAAAGAATCGACGATCGCTTGCACAGCCTCTGCATTATTGCCAGGAGTCGCAGTCAGAGCCAGAACGCGAAAATGTGGATTTTTAGCCATCATGTAACGCATGATCTGTGCGTATGCATAATCTCCTGTCCCTCTGTGAGCCTCATCTGGAGAAAATGAAATGAGCAACAATTAAGACTCTAAATGTAAATACATACCAAAAACAATCAACACAATGTCCTTTGGGTCGACAATGCATGACTGGAAATCCTTAACCAACGTCTGAGGTGTCATGTACATTACGCGTTTCTCAGCCCACTGGTATTTTGTTAGCGGAGGGGACGCTAAGACTAATACATACTCACAGCTACGCTTCTTTTGGCTGACTTCGTATGGCCTGTCAACTCCGCAGCATCTGATCCTGGAATGCCACAAACTTGGTGACAGGCTTCTACTTGTTGCGCGACGAGAGGTTTTGTGGGAGCGAGAAACACGATCCGACTCTCGGGAAACCATTTGTAGTCTAAGGAAGAGTCAGTCTCCGCAGAAACCAGCTATCGATGTATGCGTACAATTGAGCATAACGACACCAGCTATGAAGGTCTTTCCTAAGCCAGTCGGCAAAGCGACCAAAGTGTTCTGAAAGAGACATCTTTTTGCAATGTTAAACTGGTAGTCTCGACGGGGTCGATTTAGTGGATAGATCCAGTTTCTGGCAGCCAACAGATCTGCCTTTAGGGACATTGGAGGGGGCTGAAGAGGACCGGTTAAATATACGTATTATAATGCTATTGGTGCTCCATACCGGTCTAAGAAAATGTCCAGTTTATATACTCAGCAAGAATTGAATAGTTGAACAAAATACATACCCAACTAACGAACAGCCGTTAGTATGAAATCAATGAGTATTAAAGTGGGATTACATGCCTGATACAAAAGGTGCGGGGAACTGTTCAAATTCCAACTCGTCCTCGTCATCATCATCGTCCTCCTCCTCATCGTCATCCATCTCTTTAGCTTTGCCCTTGCCCTTGCCCTTGCCCGCAGCCTGTTTGGCCTTCTTCGTCGAAATCCATCCAGTTTCGGAGAAAGCTGTATGATCCCATTTTTTTGTCTTCTGGGTCTTACCGAAGGGATTGTTTGAGCTTGACTTTGTCCTGTTGAACGAGCGAGGGGCCTGTTTGGAGTTGTCGACGGGCAACACCTTCCCATCGAGGGTAGTCTGACGCGTCAAACTAGGTCCGGCAACAGGCCTAGCCTTGCCTTCATATGAATCTGCTATGAACTCGTCCAATCGTTCCAGTTCTTCTGCATCCACGTCGAAGGTCATGTCGAAGTCATCCGATGAGGGAGCCTTTGGTTGAGCCTTGGGAGGGACTGTCTTAGGCTTTGGCGGTGATGCCGTAGGTGTGGGGTTCGATCGAGGCAACTGGGAGGCTTCTATGGCATCAACCTCATTGAGGAACGCAGAGTCCAGTTCATCGAAATCATCAAAGTAACCATCTGACATTGTGGAAGTGATAGACAATGAGAGAACGGCGAGAGCCTCCGAGCCAGATGGTCGAGAGGGAGAGGGCGCAGCATGAGCAGCGAGCGGCTAAATTGAACGCGTCCGAGTCTACGTTTTAGGCCACATCACGTGCCTGCCAGTGTCATGCTCCTTCTTCAAGTTGAGGCGCAGCTTCGTCACCAGTTATTGCTTGACGTGATCCAGAGTCGCACTTTCTCCGAAAACGACCATGTCCGCAAGCACTATTGCAAGATGGAATGCGATCTCAATGTCCAGAGACTCAGATGCTAATATGAAGAAGGTACTCTACCTACAGTCATCTCACTTGTCTATTCGTAAACTACCACCCCTTCCCCGCTTCACCAGCGTCCTAGGTCAAATGCTGAAGATGAGGATGACAGCTCCGACGACAATGTGTCGATAGTCTCTCGATCTCCGTCTCCTGTATCGGACAAGGATGTTGAGATGAAAGACTCCAACTTATATGACGAGCACGTCCGAAGACCCGTTCGAGAGGTCATAACAGTGGAGACGAGGATCAAAAGTACGAATAAGGGCTTTGCTTTGCTTGCGAAGATGGGATGGACCGAAGGTACACCTCTTGGTGTGTCGGGGGAGGGTAAGCGACTCTCTATGAAGTGGGCTTGACGCTGATTTTGGCCCAAATGCATAGGAAGAGTGGATCCTATTCCGTTTAGTGTGAAGCAAGATCAGACAGGACTGGGAAAAGTAACGCAAGATTTTCGAATGATTGAAACTACTGTCTCCCAGAGGAGAAATCTAGATTCTGAGAGAATGCAGTTCGAGACCGCCGCTCAGCGACAACAGCGCGAGGTGTGTCGCCATACAATATTATCACTGTCTATTATCACTTAATTAACCCCTACTTTAGGCTACTGTTGCCCAAAAAGCCCAAGTGCAGGCTGAAATTTCCTCGGTCCTGCGTCCATTCTACTGCGAGCTCTGTGATAAACAGTTCAAGAACGTCGCCCAGTATGACGAACACACGAACTCGTACGCACATCACCACAAAGCTCGCATGAAGGACATGAACGCAAACCACCCCATGAAGATCGGCGGCAAAGAGGAGGCGGAGAGGCGCAAAGAGAAGGAGCGGAAGCGCGAAGAGAAAGAGATGCGCAAATTAGCGAAAGCGGCGGGTATCAAGCTGGCTCCTGCTCCGAGTGTTTCTTCGTCCACCGCTAACGCCCCCGAAGGACAAGAAAATAAGCCTTCGCAGAAACCAGGGTGGGCTTCGGTTTCTGCATCAGCTGGGTGGGCGTCGGTTTCCAGTGCTCCAGCGGCTTCAAGTTCTGGCGTTGACTCCGGCAACTGGTCAACGGCCTCAAATCCTGCCCCTCCCAGCTCCTCCCGTGGATCTGGATGGCAAACGGTTGCGTCTTCCTCTCACCCTTCTCCAGCGCCCCCTTCTTCTGAACCCCCGGCTGTTCCCCCTACTCCTTCGCTCTCTGCTGAGTTCAGGAGTGGAGGTTGGTCTTCACTTGCATCTAGCACAGGAGAAGCTGCTCCTACCCCTCCGCCCCCAAGAGGTAGCTGGTCGACCGCGTCCGAACATCCTCCGCCCCCTCCCCCAGCGCCAAATTCTGCACCTCCGCCTCCGCCTCCCTCGTGGCCACGGGAAGCGCCTCCCCGACCTCCTTCACCGGGAGGCTGGCGACCCATACCTCCTCCGTCTTCCGCCGCTTCCCCTCCGCCTCCTCCCTCAAATAACTGGTCTCGTAACCCTCCGCCATCAGACTATCGCAGTGCTGCGCCATCTCCGCCCGCTCATCGTCCATTTAACGACAGCCGCGCTCCTCCACCTCCTTCGACGCCGTCGTCAAACAATAATCCAGAGCATTTCAATAATAAGCCCTCGGATCGAGAAAAGCCGGTACAAACCCGCGGAAACTGGCAGCAGTTCCAGAAAATGCGCGGACGCCGGTGATCTCACACTCGCTCATGGCCACTATCGCATTAACAGTGTTTCGAACGGAACACTAATAATGTTTGTTACTCTATTTTGTATGATTAAATGTCATGTAGGCTTTCTGACTTAAAGTTAGGTTGCATACACTTTTGGTACCGCTCAGGTCTCCTGTTTCAGTATTATTAAAATCATGTATCTTCTTCAAAGGCTATTTGGATCGACGTTGCTTGTTTAACAACCATTGGTTTCGACTTCATGCTTCTCAAACGAGTTATGAAGCTTCGATCTCTGTTTTTCTTACATGCTCCGAATCGAACCTCTAGCATATGAAGATCACACGTAGATACGACTGACGATCAATCCCATTTTTCATTCCCTTTTTTTCATAAAACTTGAAAACATTATTTTGAGATTAGATATACTTGGCTAATTAACAAACACCACCCGAACTTCTACACCAGTTTGCTCGTATGCGAACAAGAACCGAGTTATAGAATGGGATAGAATAATGCAAAAGTAATCCTCAAGCACAGCTGGAATTATAAGCAGATATCGCGTCAGACTGTCAGACCGCCAAACCGCCAGATTATCAGTCTCAAAGACCATACGAGAGACGGAAACAGCAGTCCGAAGAATCCGAAGGACGTCGACAAATGCGTACACAGCCGCCATTGCAAACGCCCAGGGTTGTCGTTCTGAGAGACCGCAACGCCGCATTTTATCCTCCCGGTAACATGCCGAACAGCCAGCTCATCACTAAATAGGCCTTAAATAACAAATACGCGCCAGCTGCGTCCCCGAGCCAGGAGGGGGTCCGTGCGCACCGCGTGTTTCATGCGACCTCATTGGATGGGCGGTGGTCACGTAGACATCTTGACTCGGGGAACAGGAACAGAGATGGAGAAGTGGGACGATGATGAGCTCGGACCGGCAGAAAATTTTTGGGGTGGCGATGGCGGACAGCGTGGGAAGGTGTACTAGTTGTGTGAGGCAACGGGATGGGCTTGCTGGCGCTCGACGAGGAGGGAAAGGGGAAGACGAAAGACGAAGGTAGGGACCGGACGTGCTCATTGTCGACAAAAAAAAAGATCGCCCACCTCCTTAAATATATACCGTGAACGCCATGGCCAGACCGAGAGGCATCGTCGAGCAGCATTGTAGAGCAGCGAAGTCCAGAAGGCGAGACAAAAGAGTACATGTATCATTGGACGATGTTGACAATGCTGGACAACGACTTCATGTCACGAGAGCGCACCAGCAAGGCAGAATTCGGCCGGACATCGAGTACGTCCGGATGCCCCCGGTCATGTCATGGCAGCGCAAAGAACAAAAGTTTTATATCCTGTGGCAGACAGAAATTCTGAAGGAAATTGTAGGCGAGGAAGTCTTTTCCTATTCACTAATAAGTGATTGCGCACCTTCGACACCCTGCCTGTTCCCCATGCCTTCCAGAGAAGGATTGTGCTTTTGCGGCTGTGTGACAGAGGAGATCGAGATGAGTGTAGAGGCGTAACAAAGTGGTGGACGATAAAGTGGGAAAGGGGGAACATAGACGTGAGGCAGTTGTGCTGTCTGTTTATAAGGCCGCCAGAAGCTCAGGCCAGTGGCAGAGTGTGTTGAGCTGTTTACGCTGCCCGACATTTTGCCATTGGCTGATCGTCCTCAGGGTTCTTCCGGACTCCCGACACCAGCTTCAATGATTACGTTCACATATGCTTTATTACAATTGTTATTTTATTACCAAACACAGGGTGCGCATATACGCATAGGAAGATACTCAATTCCGAAGCTCCAGCCCGGAAGAGCGAACATCTGTGTGCGAGAGCAATGACGATTAGTGTTAGAGTTCAAATTTGATATTAGGAGAAGAGGGTGGTGAGATGAAACGTTTTTTCAGGACCGTTGAATGATTCATAGGCAGTTGTCATGATGGAAGGTGTAGAGTCGACAATGAAGTGAGCAACAAATGGCTCATGATTCGCCGATTAGCGACTGTATTCCAGTGACGCATAACGGCATGATGCACGCCCTCGACACGCCCGAAATGCGGGACTGCGGACGGGTAATCCGATCGAGCAAGGAACTGAAGGGCGGAAAGATAAGCGTACCTCATAGATTGATTCGGCTGGGACGGCCCAGCCTCGGAGGCCTTCGACGGCACTGTCCATGCGTGTGCCTCGGACGAGACCGACATCTGCTCGTCGATGAGCGGGCCGCCGCTCGAGCCGGGCGTCGGGAGGAGCGTGAAGATGAGCCTGAGGTGGGCGAGGGCGTCGTACGTTCCCGGGTGCGCGTCGTTGCCCGCCCAGTCGCGGTATCCGAGTACGCGGCCGCGGACACATGCCCCCCATATTGCGCCTTGCCCAAGCCAGGGCTGCCATGCCCACGCGTTGCCGTTGTCTATTTCGGACTCGGACGCATCGACGCGAGCAGGGGCAGTGGTGTTGGTCACCTGCTGGCCTTGGGGCGCTTGTGCGGGCAGAGAAGGCTCGAGTGACGCAAGCGGGGCTGGAAGGTCCGAAATGAAGTGTGCACGAATGGGTGTGCCAATCTGCGCCGGATACGGGGAAACAGGCAAAGTAGGCAGACGCTTGCCCGGCACAGCGAGCAGCAAGAGATCTGCGCGGGGCAAGGCAGACAGAACACGACTAACAGGCGTTATGTTGAATGCCAAATCGCTGACGACGGAACCGGAGCAGACGGAGATTGGCAGCACGGGAGAACGGCGTATCAGCGTGAGTAGTGGGTGAGGTCATTTGCAGATTACAAGTCCAGACCTCCTCGAGTGTATGCGCACACGTCACGACAACGTCCTCTGCCTCGCCTTGCACATCGAGCGCGAAGACGGACGAAAGCGTGACTTTAGACGTCCCCTCCTGCGAACGGGCACAGTGCGCAACAAGCACTAGCTTGTCGCTGTCGAGCCCACGGCGTCGCGCTGAGCTCGGTGTCGACTCGTAGGGCAGGACATGCTTGAGCACCCTGCCGGCGTTTGTCTCGTACTGGGCGACGATGTCGGGGAGGAACGCGCGGCGGGCGAGGGCGTTGAGGACGGCGAGGGGAAACAAGAGATCGACGAAAGAGATGCATTTGCTGACATAATTAGCTGACGTCAAGGAGCGAAAGTAGATATTTTATATAATTCGCAGATAGGAAACCCCCACCCTCAACGTTCCTCATCCTGCACCATGTCCTCCCCGACAAGCGACGCGTCCTCCTCCCACTCCTCGCTCGACATCCTCGACGACGCCCGCGAGCAGTCCACAAAGGACCGCCGTCGCGAGCGCAACCGTCTCGCCGCCCAGAAGCACAGGCTCCGCCGCAATGAGCGCATGTCCCAGCTCGAGCAGCAGGTCCTCGCCCTCCAGCAGGAGAAACACCAGCTCCTCCACCGTCTCGAGGACGCGAGCACCGCCGCCCACTCCGCCGCAGCCGCAGCCGGCCTCCCACCCCCCGACCTCGACGACCTCACCCCGCAGCGTCTGCCCCATCATCCGCCTCCGTCCCCCGCCGCTGCCGGCGATCCGCGCTCGAGCCCGCGCCCAGCCAAGCGCGCCAGGACCAGTGGCTCGGCCAACGGCATAGCCGCCGTGCACCTCCGCGAGCGCGTCCCGGTCGATCCGCACCTCGTCGAACAGTCCCAGACAGCGCAGGCGTCCCTCATCCACCGCATGGAGGAGCGCATCGTCGAGCTCGAGCGTTGGCACGAGGAGCTCAACGGCGACCTCCAGGACGCCCTCGACTCCGAGGCACGCCTCAAAGCAGACCTCCACCACACAAACCGGCACGCCGACGCCCATGCACGCCGCCTGGCCGATGCCCTTCAGTCTGCCGAGGCTGAGCAGACGCGCCAGCTGCGCGAGATCGTCGTCCTCCGCGACAATCTCGGCACGCAGTCGGCCACTTTGCAGAGCTTACGCGAGGCCAACCAGCGCCTGCGCGAGAGTCTCGAAGGCACAGAGGTCACGCTCGACTTGCAAAGAGTCGAGAACGAGCGTCTCCGTGATCGCCTTGCCGCAGAGGACAAGGCTGCTGCGCTCAATGCCCACCGCTTGGAGGACGAACTCGACGCCGTGCGTAGGCAGCTGGAGGACGCGCTCGCGGATAACCAACACCTTCGTAAGCTCCTGGCCCACCAGGAGCAGGACAGCGAGGAGGCAGCAGCAGCAGCAGCGCGCCACCACCGGATGAGGGAGGAAGGCGAGCGTCGGCGCGCTGAAGAGCGTGAAGCCGCCGCCGACGAGCACATCGCCGAACTCACGCACTCCATCAACGAGACCAAGAGTCTCTTCGCCAAGCAGAACGACCGACTGGAGCGCGTCCAGGCCGACCTCGAGCAGTCCGAGCTTGACCGTCTCAAACTGAGCAACAGCGTTTCGTCTTTGCAAGGCGCGTTGGAAAAAGTCCGAACCTTTCTGACATCTAAAGGTATTCCAATAGATTTGGACTGAAAAAAAGCTCTTGGTTGCACTCGAAAAAATGCGGACTGGGCATCTCATTATCAGCATATCTCGCCACTACATATCCCCCCCCTTCCACCACCACTAACTATTTTGCTGTCTTCATGCTTTACGTCTCCTCTGATCTTCGGAGATTCCTCATGCCGGTCATGGCCCATCACCTCAAAAAGCGTAATGTGTACGAATACACCTCTGCTGTTAAACTGATCTTTATCATTGTGCCGTGTCCCAGTCCTGACCTTCGTCATTCGCCGCTGCATGTATTATTTAGAATTACTTATTGCTCCAGACTCGGATTCATTCTCATCTTTCCAAAAGCGCGGCACTGGGCTGTTTTCTTGCCTCTTCCCCCTTCCCGCATCAATGGCAGGATTCCACGTCATGTAAAAGGACCCGTCTCTATTCTTGTAGTAGAAAAAGAGCCTGTTGGGCGACAGAAGGATTGAAAAAGATTAATTGTATTGTATATTACCCGTCATCAGGCGTCATCAGACGGAAAGAGACGAATTGGATGAGAGGCAGGCTAGACCACATTAGGCGTCGGCTTTCCTAGGCTTTTGGCACTGACGGGGTCATCCGGTCAGATGGTGACGAATGGTGCACATCCCCGCATAGGCGCTGAAGATAACCAGCTTGCGTTCCCATGCTATCATTCCCCAGCAACCCAAGCTGGCCCTCTCGCCCACACCACGAGACACAGATGCTCGCAGTCGAGACCGCAGCAAGCCCTCTGCGTGACATCCCTCCATTCGCCAGTTTGCGGCTCTTGCCTTGTCTTTGTCCCCCCAAAGTCAGAATAGACACCGGAGAAGAGAGTTGATAGACGATTAACGATCCGTCCCAGATCTTCCCGCAAATAAATGCATCTCGCGTGCAGATGACGCCCCTTCCCCTCCACCTGAAACGATCAATCTTGGAATGGAATGAATGTGTTGCAGCAGAATAACATGCTGTCCTGCACTACGACATATTCTATGCATGTAAGCTCACTCTTTGCATTGCGCACAGTGCAGTGATGGCAAAAGGCACCAAGAATCAGGGTCGATAATCACGGTTTCCCGGCTCAGAAGCCTCTGATGGAAGGACGAGCCTTAAAAAAATGGGGAGGAATGGCGTTCGTCAACGAACACGCAATTGCACGCAGATAACGAGGACCTACGGCCTGGTGACGTTAACGTCCGCAATCCGCTTTCGGCGATCCGCCTCGCCCTCCCGCTCCTGTTCGTTGCTCCTTTTCGTGCCGCGTGCTTTGCTTTTGCTATGATACGATATGTCCGACGCCGTCCAGGCCTCGTGAACGTTTGCACAGGCGCTCCGGCCGTATGTGGTCACCATAACGAGCTGGTATGATGAAGCACCCACGCACGCAATACGGGGCTAGCACGCGCCATATTCCGGGTAAGTTGTCGTCCCCGCGACGACCATCAGCAGGTGGGCACCTCCATCAACCAGCTCCGATGCGCGTTTTAAGGCGTTAGAGGTCCAGGACTATGCAAGTCGACCTCTGCCTCATCTGCTGACGAGACCCTTGACCGAAGGCTTGCCGACTCACTTCCCTCGGAGGGAATCTTCGCCGCTAATTCTGGGAACAATGATACAACAATAAGGTCCAGCAGAAAAAGTAGCAGATGAGCGTTGCATGCATCGGATGACAGCGGGGCTAATGAGGCTTGTATTATCGGGCGCTTCTTGGGCATCGGACCGAGCAGGAGCGCGGAAATGAAGGCTGAAAATGACGATGTATATGAGCTCACCACTAGGTTGCCCTAAGCTTTATCTGAATTGTGCTCACGAGAAGTCATCTGCTCTAACTGCTGGAGAAGCTCCTCCTTGAGAAGCGCCTGCTCTTCTGGACTTGGAATCGTCGGTGGAGGCCCAGGGTATCCGTTGGGGAACAGGGTTTGCTTCGACAACTTGACGACCATGAGGACACGCTGTTCGGTCATCACGAACGTTTGGAGTAAGTAAATTAGCAATCTAAGTGGGAATAGACTCGTTAGCATGCGAAAGAAATATCCCATGTGCGATCTGAGACTTACTTATCGAGAAACTGGTGGAAGAAAGTGGCTGCTGTTTTTAGTACGTCAAGAGCAGCATCGGCTGAAGGACGAGACCGAGTATCCAGGATTTCCGAACAACAATCTAATAAGCTAACAGCGAAATCCCGCCTGTCCTTCGAACTCGAGATCTCTGGCATTGCATTCACCGTTTTAACGGTAAGTTTCGTCTGCTTATACATCTGCATGAGAACAAGCGACAGTCCAGAGAGGTACTGGATTGCAGAAAGGATCCGAACTACAAAGGTGTGAAAAGAAGGCCTGACGGACTGAACGAGAGAAGGTTCACTGTTTTGCTGCAGGATTGATATCAGCTCCCACCATTCAATGCGGACTCATTCGCGAACACTCCGCACACACCTTTACTGGGCTAGTTGTCTTTTCAGGGCTAGGCCTGATGATATCCAGCAATTGCAGCATTTGCTTGTGGATGAACCACGGCTGAATTAACAAGGGCGCGACGTCACCCAGGACGACTTTGACGATGACCTCGCGGATGATAGCGCGCTCCGCATCTGGATTGTAATCCTCTGGAGGCAGACAAAGCTGGAGGATGAGGTCAAGGGTGTGGCGAATGTACTCTGGATCGATACGACCTTCTGCATCGATCGCCATATGTCCCTGCAGTTGATGAAAGAGCTGTGGCAACGTCGCAGCACCTCCAAGGGCATAGGACGTCCCTAGTTTCGCAGACGCAGTCCGATAGTCGGCGTAGTGTTGCGAGAGCAAGGTCGGCAGGTCGCGAAATAGGAGCTCAGGCAAGTCTGCCGCGAGAAGGCGCGCTTCGAGCGCGCGCACGACGACAGCTACGATCGAGGCGACATGGGGGACGAACTCACGGTCGTAGCGTGTAATCTTCGACCACCAGGGCGTGATGTACGCGCGCAAGGCGAGGGCAATGAAGTCATAGAGCTCGGCGTTGAGCTCTGGCGAACCGTGCTGCAACAATGGCGGAGGGTTCACCGATGCAGGGAGTGATGGGAACAGGAGGCGGCGATAGAGGACGATGCTGGAGTTCTTCGTCGCCGCCGACAGCCTTGTGTGCACGCTGGACATTTTGAAAAAAATGTGCGTGTTCAACACCGAGCGTCCGACGACGAGCGGACGGCGATGACGATGACAACGACTGGGAGACGCGATGAGGACGAGCGCGACTTGCAGAATGTTCACGCGGCCGGAAAAGGATATCCAAGTGTCCATTTATGGGAAGAAATCTCTTGCCGAGCTGATCCGTTGTCCTTTTATGGGACGAACGCTCTTGGCCTGACTCCCGGTGCCTGACTTGCAGTGGCAGTGGCAGTCTGCTCGCCTCATCCCTTTTCCTTTCATTTTCTTCACCTCCGTCAATTCAAATCCTTCCTTGTCTTCAACCACCACCACCGCCTCAACGTCGTTCAGCGCTGTCGTCAACAGCGCCCGCACTCCTTTGCATCCACCCACGTTCGTTCATCAGCAAGTCAGCCACTCGAGCCATCACTGGGCGCGCGAGAGGAGATATGTCCTCAACCACCGACCCCCAGAGCTCCTCCCGCCCTTCGCTAGCGATAATCATTACGTGCTCTGTCGTCGGCGGCATCGTGTTTATCTTCGTCTTTGTTCGCGTCGTCATCTGCTTACATCGCCGACGCGTTCTGAAGCCGCGTCCGCTCCCACCGGTTCGTCCTCTCACGATACACGGTGCTTCATACAGTGCGCATACGAGCCCATCTCAGCTCAAACTCAACGAAGGGTTTCTTGAGTCTATGCCGTCTATTGGTGTCTACCCGTCGTCCGACGGCCTCACCTCCCAAACACCATCACCTCTCATGCATCCTACGTTAATGCGCCATCAGAGTGGATCGACGGAAGAAACGCCGCTGCGTCAGCCCAGCCCAGTCACTCCTTTGTCTGCCGATTACGCAGAACGCCAGTTGATGCCTCCGCAGCCTCTGTTCTTTGTTGCTGGAAATGCATCGGGATTGAACAGCAATCGTTCCTCAGCGCAAGTCTCCCTCTCTTCTGTTACGGAAGAATCGATCCCTGGCTCAGCTGCTTCTCCGCGTCCTGTCAGTCTCACTTCCTTCCCGAGCTATACGCAGGCCTCAGAGCCCGTAGACCTGGCACAAAACCGGCATTCTGTCGCCTCGCCGGAAGGCCCTCCCTTGAGACCCAAACCCAAACACAATCGGCATTCCCTTGCAACATCGATGACCTCTATGCGAACTGCGGAAACGATGAGAAGCATGCGCAGCGTGCGATCTGTCTCCGCTATTCGTGGTGCCCCTCACAGTCCCCACAATCGTGTCGAGATTGTTCTACCCGCCCCTCTGGCGTCGCAAGTCTATCCTCAGACGATCAGAGAGGGCGCGGAGTCCGGCACGTCTGGCGCGCATTATGATTTCTATGCCGAGTCCAGAGGGCGAAGACAGAGTACCATAAGCGTTTCCGATCCTTGGATAAACATTGGGCGCGAAGTATCATCTGGTCCTGCTGCTGGGCGCCCATCTTCCTCGGATAGGATGCAGGTGAAAAAGGAAGCACGGCGGGGTATGTTGTCATTCGCAGAGTCTAATAGTGTTTCGAGCTTAAACTGACGAGCTTCTGTAGCTTCGCAGTCTCGGTCGTCGCGTCTGTCTTTGTCATCCTCCTCAAGCCACGCATCGCCGAGCACGCAGATCACGAGTCCATACTCTCCCTCGTCGGCCTCGTCGCACTTGAACGCGACCTTGGAATTATCCGCCTATCCTCCGGTCCCGCGCGTCCCATCGATGTACTTCACGTCTGCCGACTCGCCACCGTCTATATCGCAGCCGGCTTCTCCCGAAAAGCTGTGCGTCGAGCCATTGGACGACGCATCGTCTGCCACCCGCTCGTTCCATGACGCCCCGGACGCCTTCTCGTCAACGTCATCATTCCACGATGCCTATGAAGATCTTACTCACCAAGCATCCCGTCAAGATCTTTCGGCGGCCGCAGCCAACGCTTCGTCTCAAACATCATCATAGCAAATGCAAGACTAGCAATGCTAATCATTTTAGATGGAATTTGACTCGCAGACAATTTATCTTTTGCAGAACATTTCAAGGACAAAATCTATAAAGTTTTGTATATCAGACGGCTGGAAGTTCAGGAAGCCATACTCTTATTTATTTCTAATGATTGGCCTTTGGTTCGATTTCAGCTATACCCTCTACACCTCTAAGGATTTCCGGTGCATGACCCCTTCCCACTTCTAGACGTGTAATAATACGCATAACCAACTGTACGGATCAAATAACCTTCATTAACTACAGCACATACATACAATGAATTCCAATCATCGTCTTTCGATCGTTATCTATCACTGCAGTATCGCACTGTACTGCAGGTGCATACATTCAAAAGAACGCTCACCGTCTCCGCTCGAGAGAGGATAAAGGAGGTATAATGGCAAACATAAAGACACCAAAACTACAGCTTGAAGGTTGTCTTAGGGTATTCGACCTTGGCGCTCGCCTCTTCGTCGACGAACCAATAGACTTGGCTGGGAGCCCCAGGCCGCACTCTTGAGCTCGGGAGACCTTCCTCCGGCTTATCGAGCACAGTGTGGAGGACGTCAGCCTTGGCCTCTCCAGTCGCGATGAAGGCAATGCGCGCGGCGTGGTTGATGACGGGGAACGTGAGCGTGATGCGCTTCGGCGGGGGTTTTGGCGAGTCGTCGACCCACGCCACCCAGCGGTCCTCCTCGAGCAGGAGCGGGTGCTGCGGGAAGAGCGACGCAGTGTGGCCGTCGGGGCCCATGCCGAGCAGGATGAGGTCGAAGACGGGGAAGCGCGCGGAGTCTTTATTCGCGAACTCGCGGATGAGCTCCTGCTCGTACGCGTCCGAAAGCTCGTCGAGGTCGTCGAGCAGGGTCGTGTCGATCGCGTGGATGTTCTCCGCTGGGATGGGCACCTTGGAGAAGAACTCGTCCGTGCAGAGCTTGTGATTCGAGTCTGGGTCGTCGAATGGCACGACGCGTTCGTCCGCGTAGAAGACATGCCTGCAGGTAAGGTGAGCAAGCGTTTACGCATATAGCCAGACGTAATGAGATCATCTGCCTGGTTCTTCATTCAGGCGACATGCGCACGTACCATTTCTCCCAGTGAATACCTGGTCTGCCGATGAGGCCGTTGAGCTGGGTCGGTTGCTTGCCGCCAGACACGGCGACGGTAAATCTGCCTTTCTTCTCGACGGCCTCCTTCTGTGTCTTGATGATAAACTGAGAGAGCGCGTCGATAAGCTCGCCCGACGTTGGGAACGAGTAGACAACAGGAGGCTGGGGAAGTCCGTGAGGCATCGTGTCGTTGAGTTGGGTGGGGAGGAGGAAAGAGGATGACGAGGGTGTGTAATATGCGCTGGGACCGTGTGCACCGCGAAGATCGATGAGGAAAGCCAGTCGCGCCGTGATGAGCTCATCGCCCCCATACCCTGTCCGTTTCTAACTCTCATTTATTATATTGTATTATGCAGTAAAACACTGGCATAAGCTCATCGTATAAAAAAAGAACAGGAAAATAAGAGAAAACGGGGCATATCAAAAAGTGTTAGTGGGAAGCTCCGGTAAAGGTGAGAAGCGTACGTTCGCATTTCATTGGGCAGCTCCAAGCATGAATTCTATTCGTCGAATTGACTTCAAGTTGGAATCATTAGATGGTCTCAATGTACATTATTATGGAAAAAGGAATTAAAAGACTATAAGCTGTCTATCGGGTAAATGTTCCATATAATTTCCTTTCTTACGTCTCTCGACAAGCTCACTAATACCCACACAGACACGGACATACAGGTCGTACTTGTAAGAGATAAGAAGGAAAGTCGGCTAAAAGGTCCGGAGAACGCGGCGTCGATCACTCACGCCGGGCAGCCTGGCTGCACGTGACTTTATTTGGAAAATCGGACTTTGGCGGAATCTGCAAATCCTATCGACAGCAGTTCAAGTTACAGCTCTGACTCAATCCTCCTCGTCCTACCCTTCCTCTTCTTCCCCCTCTTCATCCTCCAATGGCCTTCGCAGCTCTTCGCGCTACCCGGATCGCCCAGAATGCTGGAAAGAAGTCCAGCTTCAGCTCCAACAAAGCCTATCTCAGTCTGACCGCTGTAAAAAGAAATGCTCAGCGAGATCCGATGACGGGCGAATTCAGCTCTCTTCCAGAAATAGAGGCGAGTCGTTACTCCAAGTCACCGTTGAAAACAACTACTCATCCACGAAAAGCCCGCGAGACTGGTGGTCGAGAAGAACAAAAGCCCCCGCCCAACACCACCGTCGTCGAGCCTTGTCTTTGGCCAAGTGTTTGTGAGTAACATGTCCTGCACTCCGGATGGCTCTTGCTTATGCTCCGGTCAGACCGACCATATGTTGACCATCCCGTGGACCGCTTGGGGTGGCTGGGATGTCCCTAAAATTCAACCTTGTATGTCTCGCATGCCCGATACCGCCTTTCCTATTGCTTACCGAGGTGCACTGTTGCTTAGACGGCCCGTTATGTTTAGAGCCGAGTGCAACAGTCTTCCATTATGCTCAGACACTCTTTGAGGGGATGAAAGCCTACCGGGACCTGAACGGGAAGGTGACACTCTTCAGGCCGGATATGAACATGAAGCGTATGAACTCTAGTGCGCAGCGCATAGCACTTCCGGTCAGCAGTTTTGTTATTGAATTACATTTTAGATGTTGAGAGGTTACAACCGTTGCCTGCAGACTTTCAACAGTGATGCACTATTAGAACTCATCAAAGCCCTCGTCCGATTAGACAAACACTGGATCCCTCAGGAACCTGGACACAGTTTATATGTCCGTCCTACACTTAGTGAGCCTGTATTTCCTAAATGCTACTCAGCATATACTAATAATTTTCTACAGTTGGAACCCAGAAGGCAATTGGTGTCGGTCCTCCAAATGAAGCATTACTATTTGTTATCTGCAGTCCGGTCGGGCCGTACTATCCAAACGGATTCAAACCGGTTGCATTATATGGTACAACGGAGTACATCCGTGCGGCACCTGGGGGTAAGATGCCTCTTTGCGGTGTTTTCCATAACTTGATTGAAGTACTATTTGTTTAGGTACCGGTGGATACAAACTTGGCTCGAACTACGCTCCAGGTGTCGTTCCTCAAAAAGAAGCTGCTGCGAAGGGTTACGTCCAGAACCTGTGGCTTCACGGACCTGAACACTATCTTACTGAGGCAAGTCCTCCATATAATTATATATTGATTATGTCCGCTCACACTGGTGCAGGTCGGTACTATGAATCTCTTCGTCGTCTTCAAGACCGAGAACGGCGGCTTTGAACTTGTCACACCCCCGCTGGACGGTATGATCCTCCCTGGTATAACACGCGACTCCGTCCTCGCCCTCGCGCGGGGACACACTTCCGGCTCGCTCAAGCTCGACGGGCTCTCAAGCGACCTCGTTGTCAACGAGCGGGCTGTCACTATGAAGGAGGTCAAGGATGCTGCGCATTCTGGGCGGCTCGTTGAGTTGTTTGGCGCGGGCACGGCCGCTGTCATCTCCCCGGTTGACAGGATAGGCTACCTTGGCGAGGATGTACACATCCCGACTGGTCCGGATGGAATGGGTCCAATCTCCCGTGTCATTTGGAAGGAGCTGTCAGGTCGCCAGATGGGTGCAATCCCCAGCGACTGGAGTGTTATCGTTTCCGAGTAGGTAGACATGTGTAAATCATTAATAACTTTTATTTCGTAGAGTCACCTCCTGTCCTGCACTTTCCACGCTTACCTGTATGTAATTGTCGCGGTAGAAGTCCGTGTAGCTTGGGTTATATTATCACAAATGGTGGGGATCATCTGGATATATTGGTAAAGAATGGAAAAGTAATAACTGAGGTTGCACAATGGAAACTGATGATGTGAAAGGAGACAAATACTAAGCGAAGTATATTAACGGTAGGAAGCCAAAAAGATGGTGCACAGAAGGGTAATCGTATGCGTCGCGCGTACGGAAGGAGTGTAGATAAGGGCCATGATGTGTCCTGAAAACGATATGTAGTACGGCTGAGGACTTATACAATTAACAGTTGCAACCATAGCTCTGAGAGCTCTCCGAGTCGATCTTTATGGGATCGGGATAGTCAGCGTAACTGAGAAGGCATCGCAGTTTAGTCGCTAATACTTTATAGAATGAATAGTCAGGCTACTCACAGCTCAACCTCTGCTTCCTGTTGTAACGCATTCTTCGCGACAGTCTGGAAAGCCTGTTCCACGTTGATGGCCTCCTTCGCAGATGTCTCGAAGTAGGGAATATTACCCTTCGATTGACACCAAGTCATTGCACGCTTTTGCGTAACCTGAGGGTTAAGGCACGTCAGAATACGGCTGGCGGTTGGCATTAATCTGTTTGTAGATTCATACCTGGCGCTTGTTCTCCTCCACATCAATCTTATTTCCCAGCACTACGAAGGGGAAATTCTCCGGGTCATGTGGACTCGCCTGGATGAGGAACTCGTCCCGCCAGCTGTCTAGTGTCTCAAACGACTTCGAGCTGTTCACGTCATATACTAATACACAACAGTCTGCACCACGATAGAACGCAACGCCCAATGATTGGAAGCGCTCCTGTCCCGCAGTATCCCACAGCTAGTCCAGTAACAAACAGTGTCAGCAACATTGCGCCGTAATACGATGCAAAAGAACATTCATGGTGGACAAACCTGCATTGTAACTAGACGGTCATCTACCATGACCTCCTTCGTAAGGCTGTGTTGTGAGGCAATGTGAGACAAATGACGTCTGGCAAGATACTAGAACAACTCACAAGTCCGCCCCAATCGTCGCCTTATATTGATTGCTAAACCTCTTGTTGACATACTGATTCATGAGCGACGTCTTTCCGACACTACATAGCACCCAAACGTTTGCATCAGGCCTAGAAACAGCCAAAGTATTCCACTAACCCACTATCACCGAGAATGATGACCTAGAAAGCAACCAGTTAGCCTCCGATAGGCACAGAAAAGCACGACGCGTAAGCCTGACCTTGAGTAAGACACGACCCATTGTTCCACGTCGGTTAACAGGTATGCGAGCGGCTCAGTAGCAACAGAGGTGGTTAAGGAGGATGGAAGGCGGACAGGAGCAAGAAGGCGGAGGAATGATGAAGGCAAACGCGAGAGCTGCCGTGCTCAGTCACTTGGAGTTGGCTATCAGCTGACGTAATTATGCTCAAAATGTGTCGCAATTGCCTAAAACCGGAAGCTCGGAATGTTCTAGCGGAGTTCAGATTTGTTTCCTTCTTCGTCGCCCTCACTCTCGCTGCGTGGTCCGCTCAGTGAGCAAAACCCCTCGCAGTCCGCCCGTGTTGTCCTTCGACACCGTGCGCGATGGCGGAGGCGTCATGGCAAGAGGTGCTCAGACAACGGCTCACAGAGCGGAATAATCGTGAAGCAGCGTATGCACCAATCATAGAGCAATGTACGTCGACTTGCCTAACTGTCTTGCTTCACGCGACTCACAATGGGAAAAGATCGACGGCTTGCCCAGCAGACGAAATTGCTGAAAGAGCGCAATGCTTCTCTACTCAAGGCCGTCGGCACAGTGCGCTCTAACCCCAACTCGTCAACTGTTTTCGTTCCTGGCGCCGATGAGTGAGTGACCCATAGCTACAGTCAAAAGGCTTCTGCTCATCCGATCATAGCAACCCCGTTCGCGCTGCATATGTGACATCCCTTGAGCAACAGATATCGACCTTAAGAGATGAGCTAGCGACAGTATACAAGACACAAGGGCAGAATGCGCAGAGGCTATTAGCGATGACGGAGACGCTTCGTGAGAAGGAAGAGCTGGCGCGCTCGGAGTCTGATAACTTAAGGAAAGCCCGAGAAGAAATAGAATCGCTCAGAAGGAAGGTCAGCCAGCATGGTGAACTGATGGCGGAGAAGGATTCGATGGCACAGGTGAGCCTTCTGGTAGTCATTCAAACGATGAAACAGGAGCTCACTCGTGTACTTTCAGATTTTACATGACGAGATCAGCACTCTGCAACTCGAGCTTGGCCAGGTGGAGGAGCGGAACAGCATCTTGCAACGAGACAACGCAAAACTGCTGCAGCGCTGGCTGGACGCAAAGCAGGCGGAGGTGAACAAGATGAATCAAGCAAATGAGTTCTACGACGAGATACGGTCTCGGCACCAAAATGTGCTCAACTGGCGGGAAAAGAGCTCAGCGCCTCCCAGCTCAGTGGGAGGCGACGACACCGCTGACATGCGGTCAGCTGTGTCACACACCTCGACCACGGCGTCGGGAAACGGGGTGGCGAACGGGGATCGGAAGCTGGGACAGACGAAGGATGGGACAAAATCTCTGCAGGATCCCACCACGAGTCTGAGTCCGAATGGCTAGAGGTTGACGATGAAAAGGCAATGGACGATATGTAGCCCTATCCTCTCACACTTCTATCTGCTGTCGTATGGGCGTCATTCGGCCTCGCGATACCCCGTTCGCAAAATATATCCACTGTCCCTTTCGTTTTCGTTTCTCGCTGCTTATTTATCTGTCTTTTCTGTACTTCCTAGTGGTATTGAATTGTAGATCATTTCTCGGGTTTGACTTGACGATATCAGCTAAATGGCCAGATCATATCACGCATTGAAAATAGCAAGACAGTACACCAGCTTTTATATTTTGAAGACTCGTTCAGATATGGGTACGGGCGCAATTTGGTTCAGATAATAAGTCGAAGAGTAAGAAGTCAGAGAAACATATAGTTATGGCTATCACCGATACAATGATGCGGATAAGAGACGTTCGAGCCAGTTGTTGTGAGCAGGGAGGAAGAATAAGAAAAGGGAAAGCGAGAGGGAAAGATAAGATATAAACTTTGAGATTACACTCTGAAGACGATGACTGAGAGCAAAGGATTGTGAAGGACCAAAGCTACAACCAAGAGAATAATCATTTAAGCGGATTGATTAGCGTCTGTCTGGCCACCAGCGGGTTGACCGTAGTAACCTAGACAAGTTGATGTTAGCATCAAATCAATGAGGACTGGAAGGACAAGCCATACCACCCCAGTAGTTATAGTACTGACTCGGGTTGCTGCCCCACTGAGCCTGTTGACCTTGAGCAGCTGCGTTCGCATCTGCGCCCGGAGCAGTTGGGGACCCAACCGTACCAGCGCCAGCGGCACCAGTTGCAGGCGAAGGCATGCCAGGAGCGGCACCTCCAGCGCCAGCAGCACCAAAGCCAGGATAGCCCGGGAAACCATACTGTCCATAGCCCGCATTTGCCTGAGGCATACCGTACGGAGAGGACTGCGCATCCTAAGTCAATGTAAGGCATGCCATCAGTTAAGAATGTGGGAAAAATAGCTCACCATGTTTCCATACGGTGCGGAACCCGGCGTCGGGCTGATAGCAGAACCAGGCTGAACGGTTCCGCCATCCGCTCTATCCTTGCCCCAGCTGCATTTAATCGGACGACCATGCACCATCTGACCCTGAAGTTGGACAATCGCCATGGCAGCATTCTCGTGCGTATCCAATTTAACGAATGCGAAGCCACGGTCGGCTTGCATGCGAATTTCAGACAGATAGCCAATGGATTGGAAGAGTGGGATGAGGTCCGCCTGGGTACTGTATGGGACAAGGTTGCCAACATAGACGGTCGTGTTATACGCAGGCGTTTGCTGTACGACAGTTTCGAAGGACAATGGGCCGCCTTGGAAGTTGATCGGAGCCGGCGCGCTACCAGAGCCAACCGGACGCGGGGACGACGGCATAGCACCCTGGGTCTTCTGGTTCGCCCAGTTGACGCGAATGGCGCGAGAACCCAACCATTCACCATTCATCGTTGCAATGGCCTGCTCAGCGTCGGTCTTGTCGCGGAACGCAAGGAATCCGTAGCCTCGAGACTTGCCTGAGTTCATGTCCCACATGACCCTCGCATCAGAGAGAGAGCCAAAGGCAGCGAAGGCCCTGCGGAGGACATCATCGTTGACTTCTGGGCTAAGATCACCCACGAAAACATGGAAGTGACCCGAAGTATCCTCCTTCGCAGTCTGATTCTGGTAGGCCCAGTTGACACGGATCTCGGTGTCGAATATTTTCCTGCCGTTGAGAGTCTGGAGAGCGGTCTCTGCAGCGCGCATATCGGTGTACTCGATGAAGCCGTAGTTGAGGCCGCCATGCTGGAAGTTGCGGTCGGGGATTATTTTTACTTGCAGGACTGGACCGGCCACGGCAAAGATTTCTGTGAGCATATACTCTGTGACTCTGGGGCTAAGGTTTCCGACGTAAAGATGGGCCTTTCTCTGTGATCGGATAGATGCGCAAAGATCGGTATGATCAGTGGCGAACGCATGCAGAAGAGAAGATGAATGACGCACCGGAACCTCACCCGACACAGGACCTCCCATTAGCGGATTCATGATTTATGTCGATACGAAAAGGAGATCGTTAAGACCTGGAAGTTCGATGTTGGTCAGTGCGCAAAATTTGCAGAGAGCAAAACGGGAGTTACAGGTCAGAAACGAAGGTCTTGAGGGAAAATAAATGGAGTCCTTAGAAGACAGAGAGGAGAGAAACAGAGAGAAAAACAGAGAGGAAGAGAGGAGAGGGAGACAGACAACAGACACGAAGACGAGACTGAGGAGACAGAGACTGAGAGACAGAGGGAGACGGGGACGGAACACGCAGCACACCGGCGCTTACTCAACCCTAATCTCGCACTTTCAATCTCCGACTGAACTGTATATTATAATTTGAGTGCTATGACTACTTGGTCGGTACATTAAGTAGAATATTTCCTCCCCCGCTCGGAATATATGTTACATTCGGATTTTGTGTCAGCGACTGAGCAATCGCCTTGCTTGCCTCAATTCGCCGGAATGCAACAAATGCCTCGCCAGCCTTGTCCAACGCACGCGAAATTGTCGCGGCCGCCTCAGCTTCTCCTTCTGCGCGGATAACCGCCGCTTGTCGTTCTTGCTCCGCCTGGTGACGCGCAAATTAGCTTTCATATCAGCCAGAATGGAAGGTCGACATACCTTCTCGACAATGAATTTTGCACGCTCGGCATCTGCATTGTGTTTAGTTGCATGCTTCATCGTCTACCGCTGAATGAACACACCTTGCTGCGCAATTTGCTTTGCTTCGACCGCCTGAGACTACCGTCAGTGTTGTACTACCGATGAGAAGATAGACACTTACCTGGGTGAACTCCTTTCCGAACGTCAAGTGCGTAATCGAAACATCCTCCAACGTAATGTGGAATTCATTCGCACGCGCAAGCAAGTCCTCTCGGATCCTCGACGACACCACCTCACGCTGCGTGATCAATTCAGCAGCATCAAACTGCGCAACGATGCTCTTCAGCACTTCGTTTCCAATCGACGGCAGCACACGTTCGTCATAGTCCAGGCCGAGACCCTGGTAAATCTTGGGTAGATGCTCGACGTCCGGCCGCGAAAGCACACGGAGAGTGATGGACACCATCTGCAAGTCTTTTGAGCCAGTCGTTGTTGAGATGTTCTACGCGTTTGGAATTCAGTCTGTCTGCGTGGAAAATGGCCACAGAATAGCACGCACTCGAGGCTTTATTCTGACATCATACAGAATAGCCCTCTGAAGCCAGGGGACTAAGAAGTGTGTGCCCTCCGATGACGCCTGTGAGCCTATCATCAGTATAAGCGCTCAAGGAGAACTTCAACGACATTATACCTTCGGGTTGACACCAGTAAACCTGTCGAACATTACCGCACGGTAGCCTCCAGGAACGTCATAGATGCTGGCTTGCAAGACTACAGCTGCCGCACCAAGAGGCACTGCACCAGTCCGAACGCGTCAGAGATACAGGAAGTTGTGAAGCTATAGCTGTACGTACCAAGGAGCCTTGACAACGCCTGAGGAACGAAAGACATGGCTGATGTGTTGAAAGAGAGCAAGGATTCCTGCTCAACGACTACGGTCTGCGCCGAGCCGGCCCTGGGAACGGCGTGAGACTTGAAGGTTAACACAACCTATTTATTGCTTCAGCTTCAGGCCAAAACAACAGCGGCCATCATAAAAATAAATATCCCCTCCAGTATATACACGATGCTACCTATGAACATGAAAAAAATACCCATACACAAACCATACACAAAGAAGGCGTTAATAGATAAGAAAAAACAACCCAAATACTAATGCATAATGATATCCACCTCCTAATAAGATATCCCACAGCTCATTTACGATACATCAAGCAGTGAAGGAGCCAGTGAGTCGGATGTCACGGCTACTTGCTCCGATAGAGATGCCAAAAGTACCAGATGGCACTTCATATCTCTGAGTGACTGTATTCCATATCGACAGATCGAAACGGGACAGCTGCATAGTGACGGTCGTAGACGCTCCGGATGCTAGTGCGACGCTGTCGAAACCTTTGAGATTCAATGGCGCCGTAGCCGCTGAGGAGGGTGGCGTCGTATACAGTTGAGGAATCTATTCGGCGAATAGGGTTAGATACGATCACTGTGCCCAATGGATTGGAGTGTAGGTCTACCTCAGTGCCATCAACGGTTCCGTTGTTCTTCACCGTGAAGCTAACTGTGATAACCTTGTCATGTAGCCTACGATAGCGTGTAAATTAGTTGCTTATTCAACGTACTTAAATTAAATTAAGAAACTTACCATGGGTCAAGAGATTGTCCGGGGCCATTGGGCTGGCGAGTGCCACCAGACACGGAGCCAGAAATTGTGAGGCCCGAATACGAGAATGTTGTGTACGAAAGTCCAAATCCGAACTCGAAACGCGGTTCTATATTAGCCTGGGATATCTCGATCATCAGCTAACCGTGGATGTACTCATTCCTGGTCATATTGTGTACCTGGTCGAAGTGTCTATAATCGACGAATATCCCTTCCGTGTACGGAATTTGCAAGTAGTTTGGAGCGGATGCGTCTTGGTAGATAACCTGAGCAGAGTAATCTGTTGCACTCTTTCCGATCGTATAGGGAAGACGACCGCTTGGGTTGACCGCTCCGTAAATTACGTCCACTAACGAATTACCTGCAAAACAGGATTAGACAACTTCGTCTATAAACGTGGAACGCTCTGCTAACCGGCTTCTTGCCCAGGTAGGCCTGCCCATACCTAAAGAGAGCAAAAGAGCTATAGCTTGAGTGATAACTTGAGTCCGCGAGGATGATACATACCACAGCAGTGACTATATAACTAGCCATTAGAACACACTGGGCCTCAAGTATCAAGTACAAGGACTTACTATTCGCATTATCGATCCAAGATTCCATGACAATAGGTCCGACTGCATTGACAACAACAACGGTGTTCTTGTTGGCTGCAGCGACTGCTTCTACGAGGGCATCCTACAAAATAACTAAGATGATCTTTCCAATCTAGGACTGAGAAAACATAACGTACGCCACTATGCCATGCTTCCAGGCTATTCCGATCTCCCTCGTTGCCTTTTCGAGGTGAGTTTAGATCAGTGTCCTCACAGCAATTAATCAAGAGAAGTACCTTCGACTGTGATATAGTCTTCACCGCTGTCTGCTGTGATAAATACGAATGCGACGTCTTTTCCGGATGCCGCACTCTTCGCGCTGCTGGTATCAGTATCACTTAGGGAAGAGGTAATCGTTGATCCATCGGTCTTCGAACGGTTCGTGATTGCGCTCAACGGCTGGAAGTGCGAGCCATTTATCAGTAAGTCACCGCGGTTAGGCCTCTTGAATACACACGTCAATCAAGTAAGGGAAATTGCAGGTTCTGTAGCATAGAGTGGTTAGGGAATGCCAGTGTGCGGCGTCTAATCATGAAGACAAACCCGCTTCCCCATCCCTAGCCAATAACTTAGTTACGCTTGAAGACAGAGATAGAATACAAAGAGCTCACCATTGCCAAAACGCCGTCATCGCCACCGCGGTCAGAGTATCTGACGAAAGCAAGATAAGTGGAGTGCTTCGCGAACAAAACAAGTGACTGACGCATTGGGGTCGCCTTTCGAGGACGGCCCCGCGCCGGACCCAATGATCGCAATGCTCTTCGGTGCGTTCAGCGGTAGTGCATTGTTGGTGTTTTTTAACAGTACAGCAGATGCAGCGCCTATTTGGCGGATGAGGCTGCAGAACATACAAGGACTTTAGAGTGTATCCTTGAAGGGGGGGGGGGGCGAAGAATATCATACGTTGCATGATCACCTTGCACATTGACATGAGATCCACCGCCAGTCCAGGCATTGAAGTTAACGTCTGGGTAGCCAGAGTCTTGACCAAGGAGGTACCAGGCGGCAAGGATGCGTGTTGCAAGGTCCTTATGAATTAGAGTCAGGGTCAGGAACAGACGTCTAGAAAAATGTAGGCAAGAGGAACTTACGTCTATGCGAGACTCGGGAACTTGGCCGTTATTGACAGCAGATACTAAAGTAGCACCAAGATAACTGGAGATAGGAGCTCAAGTTATGATCCTAGGATGATAGCAGCCAATGCCTTACGTTGTACCAGAGCCCAGTGCAATGTCTCCAGGCATCGTCATCTGAATGCAAGTAGGTACACGTGAATTCCAGGCGACCGAAAATTAGATGGATTACGCACGTCTAAACCGGCATTGACGGAAGTTGTTGAATGTGTAGCCCACCAATCTGGAGAGAAAAAATGGTTGTGGCTCGATACCTGGACGCGATTTTTTTTCTGTACATACCCGACATCACATCTGGAAGGGCGTGGTCAACCTCACAGACGGAAAGTGGTAAGTCTTACTGAACTTACAACCAGGGAACCCAAATTCGCCCTTCACAACCTGGTTCAATGTCTTGTCGTTTTCACACGCGAACGTTCCATTGACTTTGCGCATTCGTTAGCATAACGTGAAAACACAGATGGATAGGCAGGAGATTTACTCTGATCTGTGTTTGGGATTAATACATCACGATCGACATTCATGAATCGATGATCTGCTCACTGTAGCTGCACATTACTGATGCGACATTGGCCTGAACGCTACGAAGGAACTGGTTTCATGTTAGAATGAAGAGTAAGCGATTAGCGTTAGAAGGGTTTACGGGTATGGCATATATTTCATGTTCCTGAGTTGTTGCGTGATAGATTAGGATTGTACTGCGAAACATAAAAATAGCCATACCGTCCTGAAATGAGATTAGTCTCGTAAAGGAACACGAGAATTTTGTAGAAACGGGCACACCTGTCGTCAACGTTCGATGAGCTGGTCTCTCGCGAATGTTCTTGCTCACTGAAAACAGAAATCTTCAACATAAGAGGTTCGTTAGGTGCATACGCCTTACTTATTAATATAATGTTTCGCTGTGGCTTGAACACCCGTGGATTGTATGCCTGTGATTGTTTCGTAGGCACCCTCACCGGACAGGTAAGGATCACCCCCGAATCTGAGGAGACCGACTAGTCATCAACATCGTTTTGAGGTGCTGTATATTTAGAGACTCACCCTTCCCAATTCCTTCCAGCAGCAGGTGCACGCATGATGTTCCTTCATTTGAGGTTGCCATCAGCTAAAGGAGTAAAAGTAATCCAGCGGTGTCCCTACATCATTGGGCCCAGTGCTACGTTAACACCCTTCCCTTTGAACTCCTGACCCATAGCAACGCCACGTTGATTCATCAAGTCCCGATTGAATCTGCAAGTATCGTTTATCATTTACTGATCAAGATGAACTGGTTGCAGACATACGTTGCGGCAACATTAATCGCACTACATGACTCAGTCAATCAGCCCGTTCCCACAAGATAGTGCAACATGTCTTACGGAGGGAAAGCCGAAACCAAATCAGCGTCTCTGACGCCAAGCGGGCTGTCTGTTGGTTATGTATTGGACGTCAGCATGCGGTTGGGCGAAGTATAATTTACATACCTTCTAGGCACAACATCAGGGAATCTTCTTTTTTGCTTACGGCTACTTAACCGGCCTTAAGTCCTCTGAAGCCCTGGGAAGTAAAATTCTACTGATTTACTGATTTCAGGCATGTGGTTTCATTATTCAGGAAGGGGCTTACTGAATTCAGTGCCGTCAACTGAAATCAGTGCTCTCAGTGCCTCAGTCTCCAGCATTCAAGCATATCAGAAGAATTTATTCTGGCAGTTTAATTGCAGTGCTCAAGAGTAAAAGTGTGTAAGACGTTCAAGTAGTTCATTCCATAAGTAATTCAGCATTTAATCATATAAGTAGACTTTTTCGTCTGTAGGTTTGCAGTACCCAAGCGTGTAAGTGCGTACTAAGAGGTTCCAGTATTGGTTCATTCCACAAGTAATTTAAGACAGATAAGTAGAAATCAGTGCCTCAGTGTCCCTCAGTAACTACACCACGGCATCCTGATCCAGATCGTATTTCGCCACTTCTGCCTGTTCCTCGGCATACTCAGAGAACGAAGGCCACTGCAAGTTGATGATAGTAAGTGTTTGAATACAGTGGCGGGATGGTTAAAGCCAAAGCTCACCAGTGATCGACCTGCTCTTAAAAGTCTGCGCCGTCCGTAGCCGAATCCCATAATGAACCCTCGTCGTCCTCGCGATTGCCTTCGCCTTCCCCGCCCTTTCTGTCTGCGTCATTCGCCTCGCCCTCAGAGCCTCCACTGAATCCATCACCCACGCTAAGAACCTCGTCCGCATCCTTGTTCTTATCCCGATCCTGATCCTTGTCCTCTTCATCGTCATTGTCCTCATCCTGATCCTTGTCCTCGTCTCCCTCGCCAGACACACCCTCGTCCTCCATGTCGTCCTCCCTCTCCTCGAAATCCTCAACTTCTTCGCCGTCATTATCCTTGTCTTCGTTTCTCTCCTTGCACTTACCACTTCTATTAGCGCCCTCACCATGTGTATACTCGCCGCTCGCATCCGCGTCTCCAACGTCGATATATAGGGAGAAATCCCTGCCAGTGACACCCGATCCAACAAGTTCGGCGTTCCTTCCCGCATTGACATCTTCAACGGAGTTGTAAGCTTCTATGCGGGACCGAACCTTCTCCCAGTTTGATTCAGTGAAAAACGAGGAATTTGACAATAAGTTGACATAGTCGTCCGTATGAGGCTGCCACAGAGCACTAGTGAAGTACCACTCAGCACCACCAAGCTCTTCTTTGATATTTTGCAACCGGGCTACCTGCTTATCGATTGCAACTTTGACCTGTCCATGAGAGATTCAGTGAATAAAGCCACTGCAAGTACTGAAGTAGATAGATACCGCTGTTGCCGCAAGGGCGAGGGCACCTATAGGCTTTCCTATTGTGTTCTTGTCCAATACTTTATGCCGACCCAGGGCCAAGACAATGTGCACGGACAACACTGAGACTACGAGGTCAGAGCAGAACAATCCTTGCTTCTGTGTACATTCATAGTCAATGCACGGACTCGAAGGGTGACATTGAGTGAAATCTCACACACCCTTTCCATACTATGCCAGCGTTCCCAGAGGAATGGTTCAGCTTTCTTCTTGTCGACCATCGTCTGCAACATCTTCACAATTTCTTCGGTCTCCACTGACTTAGAACGCTCGTTGCCGACGAAACTCGAAATTGACTGCTCGGCTTTCTCAAACAATTTCTTCCGCCAACTATCAGAGCATCTCTGGGCTGCCTACAGAATAGATCATACCTGATTCAGTATGGCCGATGTAAGACAAATAGGGATGACTCAACTAAAAAACAGATGTCGGCCAATTGTGTGTCGTAACTAAGTTCGACAGAATCAAATACTTTCCCCCACAGTGTTCCGATGGACTTATTGTCTGGGTTTTGCCATGGAGTTGTGGACTTTCCGACTGCGCGATACAGCGAAGGCAGAAGAATATGAGTCCAGCCAGCCTGAGTTCCGGGAGGAAGACACTGATTCGTTGCCCTTTTTTTGCCGAGAGCGCGGGATCCCTCCCTTCCTTTACTATTTCTATCCTTATCCTCAAGTCCTACAGATGTCTGCATGTAAGCAAGTTAGTGGATGCATGTCACAAACATGAATGGATCAACGCACAGAGCTAGTAGTCCGAGAGACTTTGCGATGACCAAGATGAGCCTTGGTTGCGAGCACTTCGGGTTTGGGACTGAAGGATACTGTCGTCATCGCAGGTGATTGTGCTTGTGGTGTTGGCGACGCCTCACGACCACTTGCCTGTCAGAAGAACCGAGAATAAGTACCGAATCAATTGCAGCAATTAGCTCACACTTGCAATATGATGTGCATGAACCGCCAGTGACCTCTTCAGATTGCGAACAGAGGTAGTAGATTTCATCTGTAGCAATTAGAGGAGTTCTTACCAAGGGAAGCTCGAAGAGAATTAAATACCAGTATATCAGCCTGAGAATGACTGTCTTGCGGTTCACTCTCCTTAGCAGTATTTAAGTCCTTGTCGCTTGATCAGAAAACAATATGAAATGGAAATTAAATGTGATTGACACTAACTGTTGAGGCAGCCTGGGATGGAGGCTTCTTCATATACACATTCATGCTAGCCTGTTTTAGATAGTAAGGAAGTGCTTTTGAAATTGGGTGGAAGAGTACGAATTACCACATCGATATGTGAGTTTGAGTCAGGCGGCAACTTCCTCTTCTTATTATTCACAATCATGCTGTCCTACACATAAACAAGGTTTAGTAGACATCCAGATACTTGCCAAAGAAAGGGGCACCAAAAGTAATCCTAATGAGTGTCGATGCCTACACATACCTGTATCTGTAGATGCGACGCTGGAGACTGCCCCCTATGACCCTCAACAGAAATACCGTCCTGACGGGAAAATAGATGAGTATACGGGTGAGGATTAAAAGCAGAATAAACTTACCAATACATCGAGTTGGGAGTTGACGATGTTCATCATGCTCGCGCCCTATTCAGAGTACAATTTGGTAAGTAATGAAGGAAGTATATTCGACGCCGGAGGCCACAACAAAGTATGGCACCAAGTCCATGCTTTGTTGTGTAGAACTCACCTGAATGCCCGATTGTCCCTTGATATTCTTCTTCTCCAGTGCATAAAGAAAGAAAAATAAGTAGCTTGAACGAAACAGGAGATTATGAAGCCGCTTACCAGTGTTATATGAGCCTGCAACTCGGAGAGAGTGTCGCGGGATAGCTTCCTTTCTTCAATTTGCTGCTAGCTCCATCCTGTTACGATACAGAAATGATGTTAGATAGCCATCGTTGTGCATGAGACTCCACCGACGTATAGTTATTGTGAATCAAACGATTTCTTTGAAGTATAAGCGGCACTTACATTGGCTTGGGTCGGTATTGTCAGTCTACTCACGTCCTAATTAAACGCACAATCAAAATATTAAGATTTCCTCTGCCAGTCTAATTAATGCTCCATCCAACTCACAATATCAGTGTCGGAGTCAACGAGATGTGCCGTCTGTCGTTCGCTAGCTGAGCTATTCTTTACACCTTGGAAACTCGTGAGGGTTACTGTCACTCCTTCATCCTCCCAAGGACTAAAGTTCGCATCGTCTTGCGCCGAGACGGGGAGCCTAGTTTTTCCTTGTGTCAGCCAGGCTCACAACTTGTAATAAAGATAAGAATGTGAGCATTATAAGTGAAGAAGCTGCAACTTGCCAACCCGGGTGGCATCTCGGGGTCACAGTTAAGTGCCAACCTGAGTGTGGCACCGCCGCGCGCCGGTCAAGCCGGTCACTGGCACGGTGTCGCCAGGCGCACTCAGGCTCAAGTTAGTAGTAGTAATACTAATCTGTAGTACGATGTCGGATAAGCTTCAAGTAGCTGAGTCTAAATCAAGCTTCACACTTACTATCAACTTGAATTTGTTTGAAATTGATCTTTCGTACTATGATGCCAACGGTTGAGTAGTAGTACGACTTAAAACTCACAAGTCGATCTCCTCTGTCCCTGCGACCTCAGGGTTTCTGCCCTCTCCGCCGAAGAATGTGGATCCATCTGTGTTGCGAAGTGCCCTAACAGGTCGCTTTGTCCTATCGTTCTGCTTCGACGTATTGGGCGACTCTATCATGTCTGTATCCTCACCAGAAAGACTGCTGTTTTGTCCTGCAAGCGTACTATGATATCCGGTGCCACTTATGGCACTATTTGAACCCTTTGCACCCTGCACGCGAGTACGGAAAGGAAGTGCACCTCTGGTATCCTTTTTCCTAACTTTCTTTGCGCGCGCTCTGTTGGGCGCATCGGAGTTAGCTGCATCATAATGTGAGTTAAAGTGGTCACCCTTGGAGTCTAAAGTCATAAAGGCAAACAACTTATGAATCTTTAAATGTTCGCCGTCTTCAGCTGCACAAGAGCTGTCTTTTTCATCGTTCGTTGAACCTGTTATGCCCATATCTCATAACTCGACTGTCACTGACTTGAAGATAAGGACTCACTAGTTTCAGGGACGCCTTTCGACTTGTTTCGCCCTCGTTTGCCAGTGCCAGCCAGCTTAGGTGCAGTTGAGCCCATATGGGTGCGAATGTCAAGAGCCTTTGACAAATTGTTCTCAAGCTCCATCGTCTCCAGTATGGCTGTTTCCTGTTGCTCTGCTGCAGTTCTTTTCTTGCGTACCTTCTCAGATGCCTCTTGTTCTTTCGCTGCCCGTTTCTGTTCCGCGATGAGTTTTCTCTTCTCTCTCGCATACGCGGCTTGCTGTGCCGCAGCTTCGCGCAGAGCTGCCCGTTCTTCCTTCTGTTTTTCCTTCTCCTCCTTCTCCCTCAATGCCTCATCACGCTTTGATGCCTGTTCTTCTCTCCTTCTCTCCTTCCCTTCCTTCTCCCTCAATATCTCCTCTTTCGTTCGACGTGTTCGCAGCTTATTGACTACCGCTCCCGGATGCTGATCGCTATTCTTAGCCCGCGTCTGTCTTTGAGTTAACATTCCTGTGCAGTAGTAATAGGGGCACACTGGCAGGTGCTATGAATATCGATGGTGAGTCGACTCAGAGTCAAAGGTGCAAGTTAAAGTTCAAGTTGAAGATGAGGGCGCCTATTCAAGGAAAATTTACGCCCACTGCCAGCCTGCCACTGGCACTCAGGCTGACAGTGACTCGGAGTGCCAGTGAGCGAGCCTGAGTCACGGCGGTACCTGGCACTGGCGCTGGCACTGGCACTCAGGCTCACTCAGACTGGCACTGGCAGGCTTCAACTTGAAGTTGCACTCCGACTCGGATTCCGGCGACCGAGACGGCAAGCCTGACACTGGAACTGGCAGTCAGTGAGTCAAGGCACTCAGCCGCAGCCTTCTACCGTACTACTAGCAAATCTGCCAGGTAGACTACTACTAGCTCCTACTACGCGAGTCCACCTTGGCGAACTCGATTCGCTGCCAGTGCTACTTCAAGTTCAAGTTGACAGCTTCAGCCTGAGGCTGGGGATTCATGTTCTAACTTAGTAAGTCAAAAGTCGAAGTAAGTCAAAAGTCGACTTCAAGTTGCTAATAGGTACTACTATAGGTTGCATCCAAGTCGATGCCGGTAACACGGCGAAAGCCCAAACCCGTTCATTTTACTGATTTCTTCCCCCCATCCATTCGATGTACCTTCTCCGACTGCGACAGAAGGTTTAAGAATCAATCCGCAAGAACAAGACATGAATACTCAGCTCATCCATCATCATTTGCATCAGGACCTGCTGCTTATGGTTATGATTCATCACCCATTCGACCCGCACAAGTTCCAGAACCTAAAAGTATCTCGAACTCCCCCGAACTCCGGGTCGAGGGTCAACTTGAAGATAAAATGGGCTGCGGCTCTTCAAGTTACGATTACGACATCTCTATACTTACGCAGGATATCTCGATGCTTAGCATAGGCCGAGACGAGCTGCTTCAAGATTTAGACGGAGCTGATTCTCTGTCCCATCATTCTGTCACCGGAAGTGATGGCCGTAGCGCATCCTCTGAAGATTTGGACTCCGACATTGGAGATTATAAGGAGAGCGAGGATAACTTGAAGGTGTATCACAGATACTTGAATGGTGCGTGTCATGTTTATTGTCCCCGGTTTACTGCAGTACTCTGACACCTGACACCGTGCAGCCACGCCATGCGATGCGGCAGGAATTTCCTTAGAAAATGAAGAACCACCCGTTCCGCGAAACGAACCTGTGTCTAATGTCTGGTTTCCCTATTCGTGCAGAGCAGATTTCGAGCTCGCAGATTTTCTGTATCGGGAAGAGCAAATGTCTGCTGGGAACATAACAAAAATTCTCGGAATCATGAAGGCTTATCAGCTGATTCAGGTGGCGGAGAATGTAAAATCTGGCGGATGTTCCGAATTGGATACGACAGAGCCTGACAATGACTCGGATCTAGGTATAACTAGTTCGCTACTTGATGGAGACGCACAAAATTTGTACACCGTCATTGACGCTACGGAAGTCGGTGATGTGTCTTGGAAGTCCTTTAGTAACTTCTACACGGACGACAATGGCCAAAAGGCGACAAACGAGAACACCGAGTCATGGAAGAGGAAAGAATATGATGTATGGTATCGGGATCCTCTGGAAGTGATCCGGAATTTGGTGGACAATCCGGCGTTGGAAGGCGAATTCGACTATGTCCCGTTTCGCGAGTATCAGCCGAAGGAGGACTCTGATGACAAAGAACGAGTATTCAGAAATTACATGTCCGGAAATTTTGCTTGGGAACAGGCTGTAGGTCATGAATCATAAACTCGCAGGAAACATGCTGATTATCCTTGACCTAGAACAAGATCTACGCCGAAGATAAAGCAGTCCATGGATCTATGTTTGTTCCGGTGATCTTAGGGAGCGATAAGACAACAGTCTCTGTCGGAACTGGAAATAACGAATACTATCCGTTGTATCTCTCCATCGGGAATGTATCTAACAAGGCCCGGCGGTCACAGAAATTGAATACAGTCCAGCTTGTAGCATTTCTAGCAATACCAAAGAGTGTGTATCATACCGTAATATTTGATTAGCTCTGACACATTTTGCAGCTGAGCGGCAATACGAAAAGTCAGATGAATTCCGCCGCTTTCGACATCAAATTTTTCATTCGTCTATATCAAAAATCTTGAGTTCACTGAAGACCGCCATGTCCATAAACACTGAGTTAACCATTCTCCGGTGTCCTGATGGTCACTTGCGTAGGTCGGTTCTCGGACTCGGCTCGTATATAGCCGATTATCCGGAACAGGTGAGTCTATGCGCAATATGCACTGGATGGTGCTGCAAGTAAGTACCGTCCTTTCCCAAAATCATATCCGAGTCTGAGGCAATGACTTACTGTGGCGGCATAGATGCACAGCACCTCACAAGGACCTAGATAATTTGGAATTTGTTTCAAATCCTCGAACAAAAGAGCTGCACGAACAATTGATAGATCAAGTAGATGGCAACAACATTAATAGAGCAACAATCCGGAAAGAGTACGGGTTCCACCAGGATATTGTGGTACGTACTTCAACTTCTTCACTGGATGCGTATTCTGCAACTTGTATGTTGTTCTGTAGCCTTTCACCAATGACTTTCCGCGCGCAGATATATGCGATCTCATATCTCCGGACCTGCTGCACCAAATCATCAAAGGCGTGTTCAAGGACCATCTTGTTGAGTGGATTTGCCAGTGCATGACCACGACAGAGCTGGATATTGTGGATAAAAGGCACTATTACCTTACAAGTCGTTTAATGTGAATACCATTGCTAACTTTCACGTAGAATCAGAGTTGCTGCTCCTTTTCCTGGTCTTCGCAGATTTCCTGAAGGTCGAGGCTTCAAGCAATGGACAGGTAATGATTCAAAGGCGCTTATGAAAGTATGTGGTCTTTGCATCTCGCTCGAGGCGGTGGTTTGCTGATATCTGATGCAATCCACTTAGGTGTATCTTCCGGCTATTGTGGGCATTGTGCACGATGATATAATTCATGCATTGAGTGCATTTCTGGACTTCTGTTACCTTGTGCGTCGGTACACGATTACAGCCTCAAATCTTGATCAAATTAAAGCCTCTCTGGATCACTATCATCAATATCGGCAAATATTCATAGCAAAGGGCATCCGGGATAATTTTTCACTGCCACGACAACATGCCATGGTCCATTATCCAACAATGATCCCTCTCTTTGCTGCTCCTAGCGGATTGTGTTCGTCTATAACAGAAAATAAACACATTCACGCGGTCAAGGAGACATGGCGGCGCTCGAACAGAAATGATCCTTTGGGACAGATGATCACAGCAAACCAACGACTCAGCAAACTTATTGCGTCGAGGGCAGACTTCAAAAGGCGTGGACTGCTGGACGATACGCTGGCTGAGGCTATGTGGAATGCCTTGCGAGACGTTTTGCGGAAAAATATGTCAGAGTCAAAGACGGATGACGCCGAGAAGGCCCCAACCCAGAGGGAGCAGATGCAACATCATGGCGTACAAACAACAGGGGCAGCCGATGATACAGAGGACTTCTTCGATGACATTGTGGGCAACCAAGAGCAAATCGAAATTGCTGACCTGGAGGATTCCGGAAGTTCAGTGGATGAGCCCCAGTGTGGTGCGGTTCATAGCGTAGAATGCCAGCTTCGCTTGGGCGGCAGAAATGACCCTTTGAGCTTGATGTTAATGGCTTCGAAACAACGTTAGTATTACTTAGTAACCCGTGCTTTTGGTGCTGCACATCTGACTTCTCTGTTGTTATACTTGCAGAGTCCAGTAAGGTGTACCCGAAACAGCTCAACGCGCTTGCGGCGATAAAAGGCCATCCAGAGCTTCGACAGCTCCGACAGCTCATTAAAGAATACTTATTCAACAAGTACGAGAAGCGCAATTCCAACTTAAGGGGCTCCTCTGGCAGAGCCAAACCAACAGCTGAATTGGACATGAACAATGACTTCTCAATTTTCCATTCAGCCACCGCTTTCTTTGCCTACCGTGGCGAATCGATCCCAATAGAACAAGCAAGAGGGAGGTGATCAGGTCCAATCCCTCTTGGCGCGGAAAAGCAAGACATGACGCAGTCCTTGTTCGAGTTAGCCCCCGCAAAAAGGGGTTTTCAGGAATGAGAGTTGCCCGGGTTATGCTTCTTTTTTCCTTCACCGCTAAAGGGGAGCATCAGGACTGCGCTCTCGTCCAATTGTTCAAGCGTGTTGGAGACTCGCCTGACCCAAAAACAAGTATGTGGATTGTCGAGCCGGAATATGAGTTAGAGACCTCTACCGCCTGTGTTGAATGCTGTTCTGGTGTGAATGCCAGTGGCAGACGTCACTATCACCGTGACTGCAAGGCTCCGAAGCTATTGGTGATAGGTATAGGGGACATCTTTCGTTTGGCTCACCTCCTTGGGGTTCCAAAGGGTGATGAATGTCCGCCGAAGTCATTGACACCTGAGAAGTCCCTGGACTTTTATGATAGATTCTATGTTAACCGATTTGCTGACATGCACATGCACGAATCTTTGTACGAAAATAGACAGTGATAAACATAAACTTTTCATTCAGCACATACGGAGTATATTGAAACTTATGAATTGAGGATACTACGGTACTGAAAGAAAATGATGTGAAAACAGACCTTCTTCAGTGTTGTAGATGATGGTAGCCAAATATTGCAGTCAGTGCGATGGTCGGAAATCATTCCCCGGGCGGCCGCCGGCGTCGAGTAGTACAGTAGTAGTAGTACTAGTAGTACTAGTACTAGTACAGTACTATTGGTACAAATTTTTTTACATAACACCAATCCAACTTGAAAGCCTGAGTGCTTTCAAGTTGAACACTGGCATTTGACTCGAACCAATGACTCGGACCTACTACTACTAGTACTAGTAGTAGTACTACCTCAGGCCGGAAGTTCTCAACTTGAATCCGGAAAGAGCCTGAGGCATGCTTCAAGTTTCCACTCACTGGTAGCTACTAGTACGTTGGCTCGAAGTTACAACTTGAAACAGTACGACAAATTCAGTGTTGAGATATAATAAAATGACAGTACTAGTTATGACCTAGTAAAAAACAAACTCTCGAGAAGCTCACATTGCCATCAGCGGACTCAAGCTTGAACTGACTCGCCGAGTCGGATCATGCCAGTGACCTACCTCAGGCCAGAAGTTCCCCATTGGCATCCGGAAAGAGGCATGCTTTCCTCTCCAAGTTAGCTATGTTTTGAACTTGAAGTTACAAATAGTACGATTAGCATAGTAGTAATACTGTATACTACATAGTACACATGAAGCGCTTCAGAGGAAAGCGTAGATATGATGGAGGATGATTGAGTAGCCTCAGGCTGATAGTGGTGTATCACTGCAGTTCCCGACTTGCATAGTATGAAATATCAAAAAAAAAACTTGAATATGAGTACTTTAAACTTCAAAATGTACCACTACTAGGCTGAGTAGTAGTACTGTAGTACTACGACTTCAAGTTCATGTTGAGCACCTGCAATCACTTAAGCCCATATTTTCAGAAAATTGCCTCTAATAGAGGGTGATTGAATCAAATGATCAAATCACTGATTCAATCAGTTGATTGAATCATATACTTAGATATAATTATTACACAATAGAGCTATTGCCATATCAAATTATATTACATTAAATGAAGCCATTTTTACACTCAGAATTACAATTACAGCAAATACAATGATTTGTTCTGCAGCTCCGTGCATGATTGAGGAGCTTCACGCGCATTGAGCAAACGGGATGTGGCCATTTAAATGGGTCCTCTGTGCGGATGACGGTGAGGAAGTTCTTCATTTAGAGGTGGTATGGCGCCGTTGAAGGGGGTGAGGAGATGGGAGGGTAGGGCGTCGAGTGTCTATGATTTGATAAGGACGCAAATTAGCGTAAGTTCATTACGTCCAAGCTCAGAGCCTGCCAGTGCGCGTCGCAACGCGTCTCGTAGGCGGAAAGACGAAGGCTCACCTTGTTCAGCAATGCCAGCTGGTCTAATGCCCATTCCTATTCCATCTCGCCGCCCGCAGCCTTGCACCCAAGACACAGAAGCACAGGTCAGCTGAGGTCCACAGGCATCAAGGGAAAACTCACTTAAGGATCCTTACACGATGTCTGCTTCAGTGTATACCCTTCCCAGCCGACAGCCAGTCCCTTGCCCGATAGCGGAGAGTGCTATTCGGACCTGCTACTCAACACACTCGGTGAATGTTTGCGCAACAACTCTGGACGTGGTGAGGTTGGTTCGTCGAGCAATGGGGATTGTAGAAGTGAGGGTATTCCGACAAGTTGTCTCAACAATGACTTCGGTACGTTATTTTCACTCTCCCTCTGCAGAGGCCCTGTGTGCCACAAGACATTAGCAACGGGTCGCGTCAATATGGGGTGGACATTGCTCACTAGTAGATGGCAAACATGGATCAGACTTTAATCTCCTCCTCGGCTCAGGCGGCTCAACAAGCTCCCTTCTTCGAGACGAGCACGAAGGTTGTCAAGTTATAGTCCATAACTTGCAAGAAGGGGAATGTCGAGCAGAGGCTACACCGCGTGTATATATTGGGTGGATTCGGATGTGGAATCCAACAGCATAGCTACTGATACAGCCTGAACGTCCTTCTTCGTGATATGCAGGGGTTGAGACTGTTGTCACCTTAAAGTCGCAAAAGAAAGGCAACAACTTACCTTCGCGGCATTCTGTTTTGCCCGTGAAAGAGAACGAGAGATAGAGAGATGAAGGTGGTGGCTCGCCGCGAGTCGTTTGTCGCGTCCGAGTCACCGTGACATTCGTGACTCCCTCCGTGACGATGACGGTGCCACACGCGCCACCACACAGTGCGGACGCGTTCAACGCTCTAATCTGCTTTCTTTGTTTCCTCTTCCCTCTTGCCCAACCGAAGCCGATTAGGATGCTCCCTATGGAAGTTATACTTGGAGTTTCGAAACCGCCTACTACGATGACCGCCCGGTGCCCGATGACCGCTTCCTCGCCAACTGCGCTCTTGTCACGTACATAGGTAAACATGCGGTCATTTCTCTGTGCTCAGAGACCGCCTGCAAGTCCTTCTGCAGTGCGGTCGACGGCAAGACTAAAGGGACCGCGAGCACAATGAGGCGGTTGCGCGGCGAAGATCGAGCTGGAATCTCGTACTGCAGAGGTTGAATTGAACTGGTATGTCTTTTTTTCTTGCTTTTCCCCATCTCTTCTTCGCACTGATATGCTGCTCATCGAGCATCCCCAACACACACCGTCTTCCACACTCGTGATGCCGCCCCACAAGTAGTACGTGTTGTCAGCCAACTTCCACCATCGCAACCCCTCGGCGCCCGTCGCCGTTGGCCAGATCCATGGCCTCCTCGCTCTCTCCAAGTTCATTGAGATTCACCCAAGCCCGAATCCATTGACGGCGAGGCATGTGACGCCCCGCCAGCGCAGGGGGAGACAACCGCACCCGCGAACCCAGCTGCTGCTACAATCGCCGGAGATTGGCAACGGCACGCGGGGAAGAGCCCAGCGAAAGACAAGGTGGAAAGGTACGTGCAGCTACTATTGTATCATTTGTGTGCATAAAGTCGGATGTTCATGTTTGTCCTTTTTCGCATGTTTTTGCGTAGAAACTCAACAAAACTCCGTGTTGGACATGCGCGACGTACACGCCAGGCATCCCCCTCTCCCATTTCATTAACCGAGCAGGCATCGAGTGATGACGCACCCACGCCCAAACTCACGCGCCAGCCCCTCTCCGAAGCCAAAGGCGAAGATGGTCCTTCTTGTGGTCCCGCCTTCCAGCAGGAACGAGGCACACGGTGCCCAGATCACACGCTCGGAACCCGTCAAGTCGCACATTCACCGCGATGCAAGACCGTGACGACACTGATTCTGACGTCGAGTAAATTACACAGTAAATCAATGTATTTTCTATATGCTACAATATATCAATGCCCTGTATTAAACAAATCTTGCTTGCCTGATGAATAAATGATTGAATCAACTGATTGAATCTGTGATTCAATCACCTGATTCAATCACCCTCTATTAGAGGATATTTTCTGAAAATATGCCCTTGGGTGCCTGGCACCTGTCATAAAGATAAGTATATGAATATTATTAAATATTATTTTGTCATATTCAAGAAGATTTATTGGCGGTAGTGGTTTCTAACTTGAATACTAGTACTTATAGTACAGAGCTGACTTGTAAAGAGTAGAGTCTGAAGAGAGAAGAGTAAGTGGATCACCATAGAGTAAACCATTAAATAGTAAGAGTACAAATCCTTAAACATAATATTTGTCCATGAACGAAAAAAAACTTGTCCTTGGGCCTCAGCCAAAATGGTGTGCCGGTGACCAATGGATCGATTTGTAACCGTCAGCTAGTACACTGCCGTACTTATATCAGTACTGGTGTGGGATAGGGTCCAATTTGTCGAGAAGAGCAAATAGGATTCCATAATCCGTTAAATAGAATGGACCATACTCATGAAGTAGATCGTTGACTGTTTTCAAGACGAGAGAGTCAATATTCTCTTCTGTCGGAACAAGGGCTTCAAGATGCTCCATGTGCTCGATATCCTTGAGGAACAAGTGGGTGGACCTGTCCAGATTTTCCTCGTCTGTATCTTTGTAATCGGCATTGTCAAATCGTCCAATGCCCTGACTCGCTTCGATAATCCCTATTTGAGAGGCATCCATCTTCATCGTAAACCGACGCATTGCACCATCATTTTTGAGGAGCATATCCAAGAGCAAGTCGTCAGAGAGGATAATTAAGCATTTCCTGATCCAATTGAACCTGCTCAGGATGGCCGAACGGTCTCCATATTTGCGCAGGAGTTGTCGATTTATCTTCAACGAGGATGCTACGCCGTCAGCCGAGTCGGCGCCAAGAATATCCATTGACTTCTGAATGAGTTGTTGAATGTCGGACAGAGCACCCTCTCCACCGGCACGTTCAAGTTCACGTTTCCATTGACGCCGTGCATCACGTGCTGTTCCGGCTTGAAAGACAGCCTTCGTCTGAGTGGCAGAACAATTGACTTCTGTTTCCGAGAGTCGAATGTTGGTCGACTCTGACTGTTGTCCCGAACTGCATTCGTCTAAGGCGGCTACCCAATCCTTGCATTCGTTATAGGACCAAATAAGAAGGGGCAGGAAGAACTTAAGCGCAAGCCTGGGATTTCGGGGTTTGCGTTCAGATCTTTCGAGATTCATAGCCATGACTGTCGTAAAGTGCTTCAATTGAGTAGCGAGTTCATGACGAATATTTCTCCCGAGCTCTGTGTCTTTGATGTCAATCCTTATCGCAGAGAAGACAGATTTCGTCTGTATCCAACGATTGCCGAGCTCCTTACTATCCTCAAGTCGAATTTGCCAGCGCAGGATCGTATGGTGTGAATGATAATGGGTTACTAAGCAAGTCAAAAAGTAGTCCCAGATGACGCCCCCAGTAAAAATATTGGAGAGTTTTCTTGACGGAAATGCGCCGGGAAGAACAGATATGAAGGCTGTGGCGACAGCAAGTCTGAATTCATCCACACGTTTGTTGATAAGCAGATGAAGCGGCTCAGACTGTATATCACCGAGAAGAATAGGACGAGAAGTTAGAAATGATTAAGTCAGAGTTTATTTCAAGTCCAAGATGCAGCCTGGGCTTACCATGTGATGCTTGAAGATCGCTAGCTCTTCAGTGAGTTTGAAAGCATGTCCGTGTACTGAAATGTATTGGACTCAAGCTGATCTATCGCCCTCTCCATCTTTCTCCGCAGAGCTTGAATCTCCCTATCCCTCTTAAGGATCCTCATATTTGCTGAATCAAAGCACATCCCTAGGCGCTCAGCCAGGTGAAGCGTTTCCTGAAAGTCCTCCGACGAGAATCCGACGCGGTCTGCACGCTTTATCTTGGACGACAAACTTTTGACGATTGATTGGACCACGGTGCTATCGATAAATAGTTTTGACTGAAAGCCTCGGGGTAAGTCCTCTGTCAATTCACCAAAGATAAGCCAAGCTGCGTAGTAAGTAAGCAATATGATCCCTACCGAAATCGATAAGTTCGAGAAATGCATCCTGTTCCCAGTCGGTGCCAGACTCGGAGTCGGACCCATCGACAATCGAGCGCTTTGAGCTACTACTGTCGCGAGTACCAGGTATGGTGAATTCTGAAACGCTCTGCTCATCATCTGTATCCGGGCTAGAGACTGACTCGTCATCTGTATCCGAGCGAGAGCCTGAAGTTTCGTCCCCGCGTTCGGAACTTGACATGCTGGGAGTTTGACAGTAACCTAACTTCGAGCCTCAATGGTAAGAAATACCAGTAATGGCGTGCCACTACCAGCGGCGGAGAGTAGTAATTGAAAGAAAAGCAAGGCTTGTTGACGAAGGATGGTTCAAGTTTAAGCGCCGTGTGAACGGCGTGGATCTATAGGGGCATCATCGGTCATCATCCTCAGGCTGAGCCTGCCAGTGAGTACCAGTGCCAGTCACATTGGTGTGAGTGAATGATGACAGGCGGTAGTTACTAACTTACTAGTACTAACTTTAGTGAACTCTCACTCAGCGGAAACTCAGCAGACTGCCGATTTGTGGGACCCTCGATAAAGGCCTCTGGCGACTTGGTCCTTCAGTTATATCGGGACAATTTGAGCCACGTTCAAGTTTGTGCCACTGCCACTGCCACTGGCAGGACCCGGCCCGGGATCAGGTCAGCCTGCCAGCCCAGTGAGTGAGGCTGCCGGTGTTGGCCTAGTACTACTAGTAGTAGTAGTACTATAGTAGTAGTAGTAGTAGTAGGCCCTTCCGGCGCTCTCTTGCTATCCGAACTCAGGTGTGTCAGGCCTTGAATCCCCTCTACTTCTGGATGTCGGTTCAGCTCTCAAGAACCCGGATTCTGCCCCATCTGTCGCAACTACTTACGAAGCCCATATCATTGTGCTTGTCACCGGCCCTCCTCAACTGAAGCTCAGCCAGGCCTTGAAGATCGTCTGCCAGTGCCAGTGGCCGGAACTTGTTCAGAGCCGAATCGGATGTTCCGCACATGTATGTATTTTAGTACTACAACTAGAGCTCTAATACTACTAATACTACTACTAGTAGTATTACTAACAGTGGTAGACTCGGAGATTGTCACTCACTGGCACTCACTGGCAGGCTGGCAGGCACTGGCAGTGACAGGGGACTTCCTGTCCGGAGTTCGAAACGGGCCGTTGCCAGCAGCAACTTGAACTTCAAAGTCGTGCTGAGTCACCGGCGCCGTGCACTACTACTAGTAGTACTAGTAGTACTACTACTCAGGCTAGTAGTAGTATAGTAGTAGTAGTAGTAGCTGCCACTGGCAGCCAGATTCAAGTTGAACTTGAACCGCTGCCAGTGACTCGTCACCGCCGCGTGCGTCACGGTGACTCCGACTCGCAGTCACCAGTGCCAGTGGCAACTCCGAGTCCTTGAACTTCAGCCTGCTACTACTAGTAGTGAGCGTCCGGACTAGGCTTTAGCAGTAACCCAATACCCATCCAGAGTCAAATTGAACCTGAAACTTGAACTAAACTGCGCTGGCTGTCTCTGTGCCCCAGCCCGCCGCAACTTTTATCAATACATAGCAGAAAAAACATCAACTTGAACATGGCATCAGATACTTTCAACGTATTTATGTCCGGCACAGGAAACGCTGATAGTAGGGCTCACCATATTGTTAATGGTCCGTATATCGTCATGGTATACTGACAGTTGTCTGAAATATTCACTACTAATTTCCATTCCTTTACTAAAAACAGCGGCTAGTATAGGATTGGGTTCACACCCCGTTGCGAAGGAGGATATTTACTTGGCAAACGTCCTTGACCGTATAAAATTCATCTTGCAAGCATGGGTGGAGAAACCCGGAACAAAAAAGACAGACCTAGCAGCACGCGCAGCTGTAATAATCGCAAACGGACTTCCGGACAAACCGTGAGTGACGGTCTCAGCCTGATTACTATGCGCCTGATTCTGACTCTTAAATTTGGCCCACTGGCAGTGGCGAAGTCTTGGAATCACATACCGCTCAGGCTGCTAGTGACTGTGAGGCTAGTACCAGTAAGGTGCCAGTGCTGGAAGCTGACGCCGAATCCGAGTCGTGAGTAACGGTATCAGCCTGAGTGCGCGTCCGAGTCTGACCATTCTTGAATTTGGAATGCACGCATCAAGTGGCGAAGTCACGGAATTACATGCCAGTGAGGCCGGAAACTTGAACTTGAAGGTGTCGGAACATGAAGCTGACGTATCTGAGTCGTGAGTTACGGCGCCAGCCTGAGTACGCATCCGATTCTGATCATCTGACAGTGGCAGCAACATCCACAAACACATCGGCCGTTCCCCCTACAACGATATCATGAAGGCCTTAGCCTCTATGAAAGAGCTAGAGCAACTTCGGATCGACACTGAGGAGAAAGAAAGAAGGCTTCGAGATGAAAAGGAAGATTTCGAACGGAGGCATAGGGAACTCCTGATAAATAAGCGGGACAGTGATCAGGAGCAATTAAAGCTTTTGCAGAATGAGTTGATGAAAACCAAAAAACTTATCTCAAATGTCGAATCAAACCTCTCAGAAGCCAACTTCAGCCGGGCGACTGACTCACTCCAGCTTCACAAGGAGAAGGATATACATGAGGAGCAATTGAAAAAGCATGAGGACGCTATTGAAGCTCTAAAGAAACAGCTCGCTCAAGATTACACCCTAATCGCGAGAGCTTCAGCTCAGGAGAGTCTCTTCGCCGTGACTTCGCGCAGGCTCACTAACCTGGAAAATTATCGAAAGCAGTCACTAGAAAAGGAACAGCGGATTGTAGGACATATACGGGCTATTGACGACGCATTCGTTGATGTGACTGAGGAATTGGACTCGAAGGCGGACAAAGTGACACTCGAGGAGATGGCTGGGACTTACAAGTGTTTGCAGGAGACAGTGAAGGGTCTTGTATACACAGTACACGACTTACAGATTAGTGCGGCAGCCGCCAAAGGGGTAAGCCAATTTTGAGCTGCTATCGTAAAACAAATGAAGCTCACAGGATCTCACCCAGAACGAAGCCGCCAAAGCCAGCAGTAAAATACGCACCCTCTGCGAGGACAATAGGGTAGTCGTCATGAAAAGCTTCATAATTGCGTTCCCATTAGAGAAAGGATTCTTCTCTCCAAAACAGGTCATCCCTTATGACGTTACTGGCGAAAGTGGTTTTATGATTCGAAATTTTTTGAACAAGGTTGAACAACTCTACATGAAGTTCGCGACCCTATCACCTGGGCCGGGCAAGAAGCTAAAGGAAGGACGACGTACAGGCGAAGTCGGCATGAGTGGCATAGCTCAGGGCCCAGCGACAATCCTGTCTAATGACATTGCTATCATTCCAAGGCATCTATTCGACGACCTGATTGTCGACATCACCAAGTCCTTGGCAGAGTTAGAGCTGACAGAGGCGTATGCGAAGGGAAATGATGAAGGAAAGGGGAAGGGAAAGGGAAAGGGAAAGGGAAAGGGAAAGGGAAAGGGAAAGGGAAAGGGAAAGGGAAAGGGAAAGGGAAAGGGAAAGGGAAAGGGAAAGGGAAAGGGAAAGGGAAAGGGAAAGGGAAAGGGAAAGGGAAAGGGAAAGGGAAAGGGAAAGGGAAATGGAAAGGATGAGTTCGAGGCTGTGGATGTGTCGGAGGATGCATCGAAGGAAAAGACGGCGACGCCATACTCCTGGCAGCCACTACTTAACGCATCAATCGTCGACCAGTTCAAATTTTTCCTGGTCCGATTTTTTATAGTCTTCGAATTTCACCGAAGACTATTCTTCCTCCTCGATCGCCGGCTAAGCCAGCTGGAAAGGAACCCGATGGATCCTCAGACTATTGATTTGCTGGATGCCGACGCGGCCTGGAACACAAACGCGAAAGTAATACTGGATAAGGATTTTACCGGCTATCTCTTTGACGACCAAATGTATGAACATCGGTTCAAAGGCTTGATGGTAAAGTTCCACTTCGAGGACCACTTTGCCAGGATGGCTGAGCTGGACGGGCAAGAGTACGTGGGCCCGGAGGATATACCGTGCGTGGCTGTAGGCGGGACTCTCGAAGTGCCGCAGGTCAATGTCGCGTTGAAGGAGATGCAAGAATACTTCGACCGTTTATGCCTGAAAATGGAGGCCACCGTGCCAATGGCATCCGCCGACCTGAAAGCGGGTCAGACGAACGAACCCATCCCCAAAGCCCGTGAAGACACGAGCGTGTCTCCCGATGATTTGAGACTACGGCGGCTATTGAATCGACGTAATGAGCATAGGGAGAAGGCTTTAACCCTCGACACTGCGATGAGAATTATCTTGGTAGACGAACTCGTCCCTGACATTTTCAACGACACACGATTCCGAATGTTTTTAAACAAGGTTGCCCATGACCGCTCTGAAATCAGTGACCCCGCTGGCCTTCGCACATTTGTTGAGAATGCTGAGGACATTTTGAAAGTGCAAAAGGATGTTTTCCCCGAACCTGTAAAAACCCGACTGCTCACATTATGCGAGATAGCGGATCAAAACAAGCCTTACGGCCGGAATTTCAATGAGTCGCATATCAGTGGGCGTTTTTGGGGCCAGAAGTTGCGGTCCATCTTACTAGGCGCCAACTCGCAGGCTGAGGATGAACTACCCATTGATTCTTTGGTACTTCGGATTTTAGGCGCAGGCGTGCAGCAGCTCACAGATGTGTCAACTCAGACGATCACACAGTGAAGCCACTGGCAATGGCGGATTTGGAGGTATCCGTGTACGAGTACCGTGACAGGACAACTTGAAGGGTTTGGATGCAACGAGCTGCTTGATCTTTATCTTCCTGGTCAACTACTACTAGTATGATGTTTGTCATTTTCTTGAATGGCGTGTTGCGTTCAAAGTTTGCTTCAACTTCAAGTTGAAGTTACTAGTAGTAGTAGTAGCCTCATGATTTGTACTCCACATTATCATTGAATTTGAATTCAAGTTACTTCTCAGCCACCTCAGGTTAAGGCTCCTTCAGTGGCAGCCTCAGCCTCAGGTGCCAGTGAGTGCATGGTGCCACCTGAGTGCCAGTGCCACTGGCAGTCACGGTGGCACCACTGGCACTGGCAGTGACTCCGAGCCTGTCCGACTCGGAGTCGGACTCGGAGTCACGGTGGCGCCGCACCGGCGTGTGAATGATGAGTTGAAGTTGTATAAAAGACTGGCACTCACTGGCCTCGGAACTTGAACCCTCAGGCTCTGCTGGCAGTGACGTACTACCAGTACTACTATTTATTTAGTAGTAGTCTCTTGTTTTCACTTCTACTACTTACTAGTAACCAGCAACTACTACCAGTACTACCACTATGACATCCACCGCCCCCCAACCTCCAGGCTTGCCAGGGCCACATCCAAGGAATACTACTAGTAGAGCAAACAATGACCGACGCGGATGTGAGTTCTGCGTTCTCCATCTCTGTCACAGGCAATACTGATTGCTGACTACCCCAATAGTACAAGAGAAGATGTACTGGGAGTTACAACGCCACCTTTCAGTGCGCAATGTGCGTCCTATGCCTTCCTTCACTGACACTGGCAATACTGATTACTGCATCACCCATCTCTAGTTTTGCAGGCCCTAGGGGTTAACGTTGAAGAAGCTGCAGGAGGACATTCTTCATCAATGCCGACTGAAAGTGAGTCCTTCCTTCCCTTCACTGACACTGGCGAAACTGATTGGTACTTAACCCGTTACCAGTTTCACAGGCCCCAGAAACTGCGATTACTGATGACGAACCTGTGCAAGGACAAGGTTCGGGGGAACGATTTATCATTGCCGGTGGCCCTGCCCGTGGGTCATTCACCGTCACGAGTTCCTTAGACTCGGAGGGGGGAAGCCTCCTACTATCAATTCCTCTCGCATCCCTTCAACCAGACTTGAAGTCACAGCAAACCAAGTCCGTCCTGTCTTCAGCGGTTGTGAATACGATTCTCGCGCAAAATCCTAACGCTTATCTCCCACGACGAACACATGTGTCAGAAGAGGAGCAGAAAGGTTACTACCTTGGCTTCCCTGGCAAACCGCGCCTGCTCGGGCGAACCGGTCCCAATTGGACGGCGACCAAAAAACGTAAATATGTGGGCATTGTTGGAAATCACCGGATTGCCAATGTATGGCCGCAACTGCTCAAGAAGATCATGAAGTATCTCGATTCCGAGAATTTGCGGTGGAACAGTCTGGAAGCCAACCGTGTTGCCTACGGAGATAGTCGGGTGTGCCCTGTTTTTGTTTTGATCGGAGTCAACGACCCGTCACTTCGCACTGAAGATGTGTGCCGCATCGCGGAACGCGTTAAAGAGTTCCTCTTTGAAATGCGCATCTTCGACGTTGAGGTCGAGCTCAGGGAGCGAAAAATCATTAGCGCCTCAGGCCAGGGCAACTTCTGTCAGTGTTCCACCTGTTGTGCGCACTGGCACCGGCGACTCAAATACTCTGGCTAGCGGTCATGCTGAGACTGGCGTTGGCAATACCGCTCCCGTTCACACTGGCTTCAGTTTTCATCCGGAACTCACCAACCTTCCCAGACGTTCCGATCGTCGCACTGCTCCGACGAACAATGGAGGTGCGGGGGATGTCACTGAGCATAATGACGGTAACAGCACCAGGCCCCTTGTCGCTAGCGCTCACGGGGCAGAACCCTACGCCTACCCAACAGAGATACTGTTCACCGCACCTGCGGGAGCCGATAATTATTTCCGCCTGTGGGATCGCATGATGGATTTCCCAAGCAGGCCAGTGGCAGCTGCCAACAAGCCAATCAGTCGTATGACACCGTCTTTCTCCATGGTCACAGGAACTTGCCTTGGCAATCTGGAGGGTGGCTTCTCAACGGGGTCGCTCTTTATCCTACAAAAGCTCGATAACACGACGTTCAAGGTGTTCATCCTCGGTACTCGCCATGGCAACGTTCCTTCGAAATTCGGAGACTACGATCCATACGCAGATACAACAAATAAGCCGCGCGACCCAAACGACAATTGCCCAATTTATCTCTTCTCTCGCGAGGCTCTAGCCGCCCATGTGCCAATGATTGGCGCGCTTCACGATGAGTTAGAAGCGGCAGCGTTTACTCAGCCACTGGCACCTGATCTTCCGCCGTCTGCTGAACAACAAGCTTTCGCGGATATCGTAAACAAGTGTCAATTCATTGAGCAATCTTGGCTTGATAAGACGTCATCGCCACATTTGTGGATTAATAATCGTATTGGGAAAGTGGCCAATGCTCCCCCTCGAAGAATGGGTAACTTGACTATCTCCAAGACACCCTACCTTACGGATTGGTGCTTGATCGAGGTGGACGACCAAGCCTCCCCAACGAATTTGAATTTTCCTCTACTGATGGTGAAGGTCTCAGTTGGAACAATTTCTATAACGTCATCGACATTAATAGGCTTCCTCCATCGTCGGCAGCTCAGTCTGTACCACGAGAAGCACTCTTGTCTAGGCTTGGCTGGAAAGGGAGGGACTTCTTTAGTCCAATCCGAATTGCGGGATATGTTCCGGAAGAAAATATATTCCCCCGGGTCCAGGAGCACCAATTGGACGCAGATTATGATTATGGATGGACTTTCATCGACAATCTCGTCGCTGTGGGGTTTAAGCGAACTGTGTACAAATGGGGCTGGAAAACTGGCCATACGTTAGGCGAGGTCAACAACGTTGCTGCCGTTCTCAGATCTATGCAGGTTTCCCCTGGGCACGTTGAGCAGACTACGCATATTGCTTTACAGATCCCACCGGGTTCGGTTGGTTTAGGGAATATCGGGCATAGGAACAATGCTATGTTCGCAGAACCGGGGGATTCGGGTGCCATAATCATTGATCAGCACAGACGTGCAGTTGGTACCATTTCAGCTTGCGGACTCATCGAAGCGAGGGATAGGGATAATCAGAGTGTACTCGACGGTTATACTTATGGTGTCGCTCTATGGCAAACGGTGAAAGATCTTGAGACCTCTTTTTCTCTAGCTGAAAGTGAATTCAAGCTAGGCATGAATGCACTTCCGGACAATGAAGTATAACGATGCTCCTCTCAACTCCTATAGTAGTAATTAGTGGAGCTCTTTTCTTATTCTCATGCGATGGTGTTGCGTATTCGTACGTTTGTTTCCTGCTCTGTGTTTGATGGCCTTTGGCGTGCGCTTTATGTGGTAGTACATGTATGACTTGAGGAAATGGGAATGATATTGCAAGTGTGGTTTCCATCCGTGAACTTGAAGTATACTGCTAGCTAGTAGCCAGTGATAACTTGAACTTGTACTTGTTCTAGTGACATGATTCGCGACTTGGACTCGGACAGTTGGAGGATCGTCTTCCCTCGGCGGATGGGCCCTGATTTGAAGTTTATGGGGAATTATTGCTTATTACTTCAAGATGAAGCCACTTGAACTTCAGGCTGTATAATCATGGTCTTGAATCATTGTATGCGTAACAACGTTGGAAGTTAAACTTGAAGGGGACACGGAAAGTTCAACTTGAAGTTGCGGAGTCATACGACTCGGATGCATTGCCAGTAGCTTGAAAGAGATTGAATGTGACTCGATTATTATCCTCAAACAGTCAACCTGAGGTCAGACGCACATTGACCCAGTCGACCGCTGACCTGACCCGTAGGTCAAGGGCTTGCTACTGCTACTACTAGTATGCACTCAGGCTGGCGGCATTCAAGTTGCAGTGCCAGCACCCCGGCCGGCGGCCCGCCGCCGCCGCCACTGGCACTCACTGGCAGGCTGGCAGTGCCAGCCTGAGTGACAACTTCAACTTCAACTTCTTGAACTTGAAGTCACTGGCACGGTGTCGCGTCTCCGAGTCTTAACTTCTTGAATCATCTTCGAACTTAAAGTGGTTGCGCCCGCTTATAATCCGCTGCTACTTGAGATTTCCTGCTGCCAATTGCTTGCTTGCGTCGGACAAGAATGTTACCCGAATTATTGCGAAGCCAATGCCGTGCCACCGGAAAAGAGGTCGCGCCCGCTATGAAAAATCTGTGTAACGTGCAGCGGAGGCCCTCCTCGTCAGAGGCTGCGCCTTCCTCAGTGGTGTCACCCCCTTGGTAGCCCAATTCACTCTGGAGCAAGGACCTTTTCGGCGAGCTGTCAGACTTAGGGTTTTTGGTCAGAACAGAGTCGGCCCAGGTCGACCTGTAACCCGACCTATGTTGACCTTGACCTATGGGTCAGAGTGGGTCAAGGCTGAAGTCAGGTATCTTAGGCAGATCTCCGACCGGGTCACTGGCAGGTCGGGATCGAACCAAAATAGTCTCGTAACCAGCTGAAGATTGCGATACTATGCGATACTACGCAAACCGGCGCTCTCTGCGGAAAGGACATAAAAAAACGCTAGTACTAACCTCAGGCTGCCACTGGCAGTGCTCATGAGGCTAGAACCAAAATTGCCTTGACTTCAGGTCAGGTCAGGCCAGCCCATTACGGACACCGTGCTTTCCGTCTCCTCGGAGAACACTGGCAGATACGACTTCAACCTCAGGCAGTGCAGCCTGAGTGACTCGGGCCAGTGCCAGTGCCAGTGGCGTGTGAATGATGGAAACTGGAGAAGCCTGAGGGTACTTATAACTTGAAGAGACAGCCCCGTGCCCTCTATCTCTTTTGACCACTGCCAAGATCATCTACCCTCTACCTTCCACACACATTATCTCTACTATGGCACTTGCCTTACGTTCTCCGGGCTTGCCACGTCAATACTATGGCAATAGAGCAAACAATGACCGACGCGGATGTGAGTTCTGCGTTCTCCATCTCTGTCACAGGCAATACTGATTGCTGACTACCCCAATAGTACAAGACGAAGATGTACTGGGAGTTACAACGCCACCTTTCAGTGCGCAATGTGCGTCCTATGCCTTCCTTCACTGACACTGGCAATACTGATTACTGCATCACCCATCTCTAGTTTTGCAGGCCCTAGGGGTTAACGTTGAAGAAGCTGCAGGAGGACATTCTTCATCAATGCCGACTGAAAGTGAGTCCTTCCTTCCCTTCACTGACACTGGCGAAACTGATTGGTACTTAACCCGTTACCAGTTTCACAGGCCCCAGAAACTGCGATTACTGATGACGAACCTGTGCAAGGACAAGGTTCGGGGGAACGATTTATCATTGCCGGTGGCCCTGCCCGTGGGTCATTCACCGTCACGAGTTCCTTAGACTCGGAGGGGGGAAGCCTCCTACTATCAATTCCTCTCGCATCCCTTCAACCAGACTTGAAGTCACAGCAAACCAAGTCCGTCCTGTCTTCAGCGGTTGTGAATACGATTCTCGCGCAAAATCCTAACGCTTATCTCCCACGACGAACACATGTGTCAGAAGAGGAGCAGAAAGGTTACTACCTTGGCTTCCCTGGCAAACCGCGCCTGCTCGGGCGAACCGGTCCCAATTGGACGGCGACCAAAAAACGTAAATATGTGGGCATTGTTGGAAATCACCGGATTGCCAATGTATGGCCGCAACTGCTCAAGAAGATCATGAAGTATCTCGATTCCGAGAATTTGCGGTGGAACAGTCTGGAAGCCAACCGTGTTGCCTACGGAGATAGTCGGGTGTGCCCTGTTTTTGTTTTGATCGGAGTCAACGACCCGTCACTTCGCACTGAAGATGTGTGCCGCATCGCGGAACGCGTTAAAGAGTTCCTCTTTGAAATGCGCATCTTCGACGTTGAGGTCGAGCTCAGGGAGCGAAAAATCATTAGCGCCTCAGGCCAGGGCAAAGCTTCTGTCAGTGTTCCACCTGTTGTGCGCACTGGCACCGGCGACTCAAATACTCTGGCTAGCGGTCATGCTGAGACTGGCGTTGGCAATACCGCTCCCGTTCACACTGGCTTCAGTTTTCATCCGGAACTCACCAACCTTCCCAGACGTTCCGATCGTCGCACTGCTCCGACGAACAATGGAGGTGCGGGGGATGTCACTGAGCATAATGACGGTAACAGCACCAGGCCCCTTGTCGCTAGCGCTCACGGGGCAGAACCCTACGCCTACCCAACAGAGATACTGTTCACCGCACCTGCGGGAGCCGATAATTATTTCCGCCTGTGGGATCGCATGATGGATTTCCCAAGCAGGCCAGTGGCAGCTGCCAACAAGCCAATCAGTCGTATGACACCGTCTTTCTCCATGGTCACAGGAACTTGCCTTGGCAATCTGGAGGGTGGCTTCTCAACGGGGTCGCTCTTTATCCTACAAAAGCTCGATAACACGACGTTCAAGGTGTTCATCCTCGGTACTCGCCATGGCAACGTTCCTTCGAAATTCGGAGACTACGATCCATACGCAGATACAACAAATAAGCCGCGCGACTGTTACGACCTAGAGTGGTTCCTTCGCTTTCGAGACCCTGAATCGGACACAGACGACGATCGGACGCAATGAGCGGTGGTTCTCACTCTGAGAAGCACTTTACAAGTCAATTAAGCTATTCTACACATCAGAGCTAAAGATAAACACATCACCTGAGAAGCACTTTACAAGAGGCCAAAAGTGGAGTGCTTCGCAGGGGGATCCGCGGTTTTGATGAACAAAGGCAAAAACTATACAGTACCAAGCCACTGGACCCTGATCCGACTAGGTCCGACCTATACCGCTGACGTAAGTCGGAGTTCGGGGTCCCGCTCTAGTCGGGGTCCCGCATCGGTAGAGCGGAGGTTCGAGTCGGAGTGGCGGAAGAAAGAAAGAAAAGAGAATTGCTTGCAGGGCGCTTGTCCTAGCGGCCTGCAAACATACAGGCAAGTAATCTACGCAAAAAGGAAGAGAATCGGAGTTAAAGAAAGTCCGGTTTCGGACCGGACATGTCGGGGATCCGACTCGGAGTGTGATCGTAAAAGAAAATAAAAGAAAATAAAAGAAATAAAATAACCTGAGGCGGATTCCTGACAGCGACCCAAACGACAATTGCCCAATTTATCTCTTCTCTCGCGAGGCTCTAGCCGCCCATGTGCCAATGATTGGCGCGCTTCACGATGAGTTAGAAGCGGCAGCGTTTACTCAGCCACTGGCACCTGATCTTCCGCCGTCTGCTGAACAACAAGCTTTCGCGGATATCGTAAACAAGTGTCAATTCATTGAGCAATCTTGGCTTGATAAGACGTCATCGCCACATTTGTGGATTAATAATCGTATTGGGAAAGTGGCCAATGCTCCCCCTCGAAGAATGGGTAACTTGACTATCTCCAAGACACCCTACCTTACGGATTGGTGCTTGATCGAGGTGGACGACCAATGCCTCCCCAACGAATTTGAATTTTCCTCTACTGATGGTGAAGGTCTCAGTTGGAACAATTTCTATAACGTCATCGACATTAATAGGCTTCCTCCATCGTCGGCAGCTCAGTCTGTACCACGAGAAGCACTCTTGTCTAGGCTTGGCTGGAAAGGGAGGGACTTCTTTAGTCCAATCCGAATTGCGGGATATGTTCCGGAAGAAAATATATTCCCCGGGTCCAGGAGCACCAATTGGACGCAGATTATGATTATGGATGGACTTTCATCGACAATCTCGTCGCTGTGGGGTTTAAGCGAACTGTGTACAAATGGGGCTGGAAAACTGGCCATACGTTAGGCGAGGAACAACGTTGCTGCCGTTCTCAGATCTATGCAGGTTTCCCCTGGGCACGTTGAGCAGACTACGCATATTGCTTTACAGATCCCACTGGGTTCGGTTGGTTTAGGGAATATCGGGCATAGGAACAATGCTATGTTCGCAGAACCGGGGGATTCGGGTGCCATAATCATTGATCAGCACAGACGTGCAGTTGGTACCATTTCAGCTTGCGGACTCATCGAAGCGAGGGATAGGGATAATCAGAGTGTACTCGACGGTTATACTTATGGTGTCGCTCTATGGCAAACGGTGAAAGATCTTGAGACCTCTTTTTCTCTAGCTGAAAGTGAATTCAAGCTAGGCATGAATGCACTTCCGGACAATGAAGTATAACGATGCTCCTCTCAACTCCTATAGTAGTAATTAGTGGAGCTCTTTTCTTATTCTCATGCGATGGTGTTGCGTATTCGTACGTTTGTTTCCTGCTCTGTGTTTGATGGCCTTTGGCGTGCGCTTTATGTGGTAGTACATGTATGACTTGAGGAAATGGGAATGATATTGCAAGTGTGGTTTCCATCCGTGAACTTGAAGTATACTGCTAGCTAGTAGCCAGTGATAACTTGAACTTGTACTTGTTCTAGTGACATGATTCGCGACTTGGACTCGGACAGTTGGAGGATCGTCTTCCCTCGGCGGATGGGCCCTGATTTGAAGTTTATGGGGAATTATTGCTTATTACTTCAAGATGAAGCCACTTGAACTTCAGGCTGTATAATCATGGTCTTGAATCATTGTATGCGTAACAACGTTGGAAGTTAAACTTGAAGGGGACACGGAAAGTTCAAGTTGCGGAGTCATACGACTCAGCCTCCAAGTCGGATCATGATGCATTGCCATCGTTCAAGTTGAAGCTCAGGCTGCCACTGCCAGTGGCAGTGGACTCTGACCCTCCTCAGGCTCCGGTACCGAACTACCACCATGTTCGAGTAATACTGCTATAGTAGTGGGTTTATCATAAGATACATTTCTGCAAATACTGTGAGATATATATATTGTAGACGATGCACGAAGAGGCAAGCATGAAGATGGTTTACGGCATAAAGGAAATAGGGATAGATATGTACGAGGTCTGTACAACTTGAAGGATGGGGAACGGCAAAGAAAGAACTTGAAGGACCTCCTGAAGACTCGGAGAAACATGAAATAGAGTGGATAGAAAAGGTGAGTAAATATGAATGCAATCCAAGGAACCACAACTCATATGTACCATCATGATGATAGGCTTCGTACTACATAAGTACTATTTCAGTGCACGCGACATCATCTCTGCTGGTCCTGGCACTGACAAACGTCAGCCTGAGCAGCTTTGTTTTCGAACTTGTTGAAGCTACAGCCTGCCAGTGACTACTTAATTTGTCACACGTTACCCCTCATGAAGGACAGAAGGGTGTTAAAGCACTTTACCATCACATTTGAGGTCTCAAGAACTGCATAGTGATAGAAGTATGGATATCATATAAGTTTTTGAGATAATATCGAGAAAATGAGGCAGGAAAAAGTGAACAAGAGCATAGATTTTAGCTCAGCCTGCTGCCACTGCACTGGCAGTGGCAGCCTTGGTGCCACTGGCAGTGCCAGTGAGCGCACAGCCAAAATCATAGGAAGGTATCCTGTGACTGCCAGTGTCACTTCAAGTTGAGTCACCGCTTTTTACACCCACCTCAGGCTGTATTGTTGAACTTGTACTTCCTCCACCGTTTTCCTCGAGGAAGCCCAAGAAACCTACGGCGACGTGGGCGAACTACACAACCTCGCTATCGCTCGGAATTACAGGCCCAGACGAGGAACGAAATTACCTGAGCTCGAACGTTGAAAGACTCAGTGTTTAGTAGGCGATTGGAAAGTTGTCGCACCACCCCCCTCCGCGGTTCCCCGGTCACTCAAAAGAAGGCGTGCTTTAAGGCGGACAGCCGCAGACTCGGACCCAAGAGGCGAAGATAGAAAGTGTGGTGGACGAGGAGGAGTGCTAGCCTGAGTGGGCTTGAAACAGTTTGAATGTGTCTCGATCTCTTGAAATTTCGTGAGTTCCTTCTTTCCGTTACCGATTCCGAGTCCTTGGAAATCAGGTATCACGAAGTTTTTAAATGTTTCTTCAGAGAAATGAAGACAGCTTCAAAATGACTGTGACTCGATCTCTTAAAATTTCGTGAGTTCCTTTTTTCCGTCTCCTCGGAAATCAAATATCACAAAGTCTTCACAATGCTTCTTCAGAGAAATGAAGACAGCTTCAAGATGACTGTGACTCGATCTCTTAAAATTTTGTGAGTTCTTTTTTCCGGATCAACTTCGGAAATCAGATATAACAAAGTCTCCCAATGCTTCTTCAGAGTAATGAAATCAAGAAGACGACTTCAAGATGAACTTTACTTGATTTCGTACTAAAGCGGATTTATTCTCTTCCATCAGAATCAGAGCGCTGCGCAGTGTGACTCGGACTCGCAGGCGGTGTGCGGTGAGCGCTCTTTCGAATAATCCAGAAGAATGGTTCAAACAGCTTCAAGTTATAAAAGGAGGACAAAATATCTCTTTGCTAAAATATCCTATGCTCGCGCGATCATTAACTGTCATGCTACTCAACATTATAACCTTTATCCTGCGCTTCATAGCAGCATTTATGTCTAATTGCGGAGTCCGAGTCGGAGGAAGGCGCGAGTTGGACGAAGAGGACGCGATTGACAAAGGTGATTCAAGCCGTTTACTATCTCAGTACAGATTGAGAGCTGACCCTTTGTTTCCTACAGTATACGATAGACTCGGAGAATTCTGACGCTACTAGTGGCAGCGTCGGTTGTTATGAGAGGTGTGAGGTTCGTTCAAAAAATGCTAGGGTATGTATAACTTCCTGCCTCAGCACTGTTTTATTCACTTACAAGTAGTCTACCATCTTCCAGTCTCTCTCTATGATTCAGGGCTTGACTTTTCAAAATTTCCACAACAGCTTAAATCGACACAGGCATGACTCAGGCTAGTACTACTCTAGTACTAGTAGTAGTAGTAGCGGTGCTCCTTCAAGTGCAAATTGTTTTCTCGCTTCCACCAGAACAAACATTTTACTTTACTATGAAAGATTAGAAATATCATATTGCTGGCATGTGTTTATCAGATATAATATGTATTCAAGTTGGTAAGTGCAATGATACACAGCATCAAAGTTGAGTGATGACATCCAATTTGGAGAACTTCCGTTTCGAAACTGATGCACTTATGTTGCACTTACCATTGCACTTGAACTGCCCACTGGCATGCCGGTGCTTAAACCTCACTTAATCCTGGCTTGCCGCCTGATGTACAATTCCCCTCCTTTTGCACTGATTTTATCCTGAAACGCCGTGTTTTAAGGCCATCAGGCAGCCAGACAACCCTTCAGGCAGGCGTGGCAGCGCTTCGACCCATTTAAGAAAGCTTCAGGGCGCGCCAGGACGCGCCAGTCGCCGTAAGCAAAAGGAAGTTTCCCTGATGAAGCCAGGGAAACTAATCGATGATATTGCTGGAGTGTTCCCAACGCAAGGACCTAGACAACATACATATTAGAACGCTAGTAAGAGGGAGAGTGAATTGAGTGCTAACCATTTTCCCATCCGAGACCTTCAGGTGTAACGTAACGGTGTTGAGCATCAATACGCTTTACCCGCTCTTAAAAAACTCACCAGTGCCGAGATTGACTTTATCAGAGAGGGAAAGTTTTGCTACTGCAGCTTTCGCCTATTGGTAGCACATTGGTACGACAAAAGCAGATAGCATGTCGTACAGAAACGCACTTTGGTGAGAGCTGCTGTCCACTCCGGAGAGACATTAGAAGCTAATTTATAGGTACGTTAACGTTAGTGGTTGTCTTTAAGTTTTGAAGCTCACTGGCCGCAGCGGTGGAGCTTGACGTCGTTGAAGTACTTGTCTTCGTAGTGCTTGTTGAAGTGCTTGTAGTACTGGATGATGCTAAGTTCCGAAGTCAGATAAAGGGCAGGAATGCCTTAAAGTATATTTACTAGTCGTAGTTTTGGTTGAGGATGAGGAAGAAGTCGAGGCTATTGTAGTCGTAGAAGAGGCGGTAGACGTTCCCGGGAGACATTGGTAGTAGTCTGGAATCCCAAATCATTATAATCTGACTCGCATAAGAAGGAAGCCCTGTATAGTTGCACTCACAATCATTAAGCTCTGTACAGATCGAGCCAGAAACACAGGTCGTTTGCCCAGTCCTTCATCGAATATCAGATTTCTGGACGTGAAGAGGTAATGAAGACCTGACCATCCTATACCACCACATTGGCCATAGACAGATTGTTGCGCGTTCACAGCCGACACCACCAGAGCCACAATACCAAAGGCAGCGGCGACCTTCATCTTGTCTAAGTCGAAAGTGAAAGCCTTTCGAAGATCCTAGCTATCCTGCATTGACCAACATATTATATTTGCCAATTCGTCGATGACGAGGCAAAAGATAAGTTCACGAGATAAATCCGCAGAGCTTGAAAAAAGAAACTTCTGCATCATGAGGTGCCACAGAATCCAAGACTTTGATAACATCATATTCCGTCATCTTCGTTCCGGAATATATGACACGGGATAATTAGAGAGGGATATCCCATGGGGATGTCTGGGCTGATATAGGACCTTGACCGCGCAGCAACACATCAACAAGCAGCAGTATAGCAAAAGAAGCACCGAGAGATATGCAAGATGATCTTCCTTGCCGTTTTGAGTGATTGACGTTCTGCATGGAAAGTTCTGTAAGCTGCTATAAAGGGCGAATAGGATCTTACCTCGGTGAATGGGTTGATGTGCTGTCGAGCATCGACGGATCGGCAATAAACTAACAAGGTCACGAGGATTGCAGAACGAGATAGCCAAGTCGACCGATAGAATTTGGGTAATTATGAGGGAGAAGGTAATTCAACTTCGTTGGATGCGGAAAGAATACAGTGATGAGTATTAGGATTAAATGCTGTAGAAAGATTATAAGAATGTTATCCTGGGCTTCGTCAAATTAAGCAACAAGCCGGTAGCAATTCAGTGAGAGGATCCGAGCCAAGTGAACCAATATAAGACGCGCCATTCAGTAATGTATGTGAGAAAGACAGTATCAGGATCACCAAAGTGGTTGCGCATCCGTGTTTTTCCATCCATTCTTACGAGCTTCCCAATATCCTCCAACGTATTCCCAGCTATCAGATTCGGCGGCTTGTCTGAACCACCGCGGCTTACGCTCTTGCCCATTCTGTCTCCTATCGCGCTGTTTCTGTTCGAGCTCAGCCTTCTTCACCTCTGCCAGCTCGACATTGCCCTCCTCAAGCGCCCGTACGTCGGGTCTAAAGCGAGAATCGGTGCATGGCAGCTTGCCCTGGATGTCCCTCGTGATTTCATTCAGAGTGATAGCGAAATACGTGTATCCATAGAACTCCGCGCAGTCTCGAGGAAATGGTGACACTCTCCAGAGGATTTTCAGATGATTTGAGTCGAGCTTCTGAGAGAATTGCTCATCCCATTTGCCTTCAAGACGTGAGACGACGTTTCCCTCCGGAGAATACACGGATCCAGATACAACGTTAGGTGTAGATGCCCAGTAGCCAGTCTCCTTGAAGTCGAGTACGCAAGAAGCTCCGGTTGTGACATTCGTAATAGTCATTTCGCCACAGTGTTCAAGATATTTAGTACCCATCATGAGATTGCGAGTGAACGAAGATGGCTTGTTCCTATTGCAAAAGTTACAGAGGTAGGCATGAAACTTGTATTATTAAGCTTACCATTCAAACACTTCATGTCCAATCTTCAGGCGAGTAATACCGGTAGGAATGATCTCAAAGCTCTTGCCTGACGATGAAACGTCAATTTAGACGGTTATTTGTCGGCGAGGAAGAACGGTTCGGACACGTACCCCAGAACTTCGTCTTACCGGAAGACGTAGCACTCAGCTCCCATCCCGAACCCTCCGCATGGTACGCAATGACGAGAGGTTTATGCACGACTTTCTCCGCGATAAAGTGCATTCTTGTGTCTTCAAAGGTCTCACCAAGGAGAGGAGTGCTAAAAGTTCCACAATTAGCCTTTCACACTAGCTTAACTTGGATATACTCACAACCCCTTACGACCTGACCTATGCTTAGTGCAGGCATAGCCAGAGACAGCAAATGCCGCGACGTAAGAAATGCGCTCGACCCAATCCGCTGTGCTTGCTGCTTGGTCAAGAAGGTTGTAATATTCTAAATCCTCTGCAGACCGTTGTAATAACGTTAGTGGCTCATTAAAAGTCACGGGGAAAGACACATTGGCAAGATCCTGGAGGCCTGTTAGCATTGCTCTGCGCATGTATCAAAAGGAAAGAGGTTCTACCTGGCCGACGTTCTTCTTTAGCACGGCAAACAAGCTACCTTCATCGCCGGGTGGGCGCGACGGTAATCGCGTTCGTCTGTCAACAGAATAAATAGGTTTCTCCTCCGGTGTATCGTCCTCCGCAAGCTCATAGTCATTCTCAGTCTCCCTATCTTTCTCCATACTGCTATCCGCCTCCATCCTAGAGCCTTTCTCTCCACCCGAAGCATCTTCTCCATGTTCGTCTTCTTCAAGTACATACTCCTCGGCGGTCCAGTCATCTCCTTCAGCAGCATCATACCAGATGCTTCCTGAGCCGTCGGTACCACTAAGAATCGTAGATATTGACGAGCGATTGTGAGAACTCATAGTCTGCCATAATTGTGAGTTCCTAATAGTAGGTGTTACGCCACTTTCCTCCATGGTCCTCTGTAAGGGCGATTTTGGATGGTTATGAAGCATCGAAGCGGACATGAGGGAATCAGAAAGTGACTTGTGTTGTTCACGAAGTTTGTCCAGAAGTAACGCGATTTGGTGGTCATGAGACGTTGAAGGTACAATTGCATGCACATCTTTCGCAAAACTAGCTCTACGAGGACTCGTCGAGGAAGCTAAAGTATGTTGGATAAGAACAAGCAGATATTAGAAGATATGAATGAACCACTGACATTTCTTGAAGATTGACAGTAATGAAGTTGATTCCTTGTCTTTGTGTTTCCCGACTGATACTCTGCTTCTCCGATCATCGTCATCGGTAAGCCCGCATGCCTGAGTCAGATCATGGATTGTCTGCAATAGTCTAAGTCATCAAAAAAGCGCTCGCAACGGAACATAAGTTCACCCACGTTAGCCATCTCATCAACAATGATGGTCGCATGGTGCAGCGCACCAACCTGACTGGCCTTTGACAAAGACCTTCTGCCACTGAATTTGTCGTCACTTCCACTTGCAGTGAATTTCCTTCGAGAAAACGCGTTAGTTTAGTAGCGGGTCGAAACGTTCAGCGAACGGTACCTTAAAGCTCCCATCCAGATTTCGAAGTCCCGACTTGATAGGCATTTGATATGAAAAGTCACTCTTGAGGAGTCAACGTGTATGTCTCGGTGTTTCGCTGACGAGGAGATAGCAGCCCCAGGAAGTGAGATCTGGTCCCGCACCTGAGACCCTGGCTCAAAGGAGTATGCCAGAATGCCAGAAGACTGTAAGATGAAGTAACGGCGCGCATACCCTGCAGCGAGAACAGGCATAAGGCAAAGGTCACGATTTAGGTAAAGAACGAACCTTGAAGCTTCTTCTTTCTCTTCTTCAAAAGCCATCCCTCATGCAATATGCCATGGACAGGAGGTTGGCGAGGCGCCCTCTCCGCACTCGTATTCGGCACAGCAGGAATCTTCAAAGAAAGTGCAGTATCTGCAAGTTCCTGCTTCGCGTTGTGCATTGCCTCTCCTTGGAGATATGGATATGAGAGAGATGAGAGACAAAGCTTGGGAACTGTCAGACTCTAAGTTGTAGACTGGGTGCTATGCCAAATGAGAGTGGGTTCGTCGAAGTGCCAGGTCAAGTCGACATTCGTGTTTCTAGTACTTGAGAGCGCAATGAGAAATTACAGGATGTGGTAAGAGTAGCAAGGGTTTGAGAAGGGCACTACGGATGTGCAGTCACTGCACTGCCAGTGGTAGCGTGGAGGTTTGAGAGCACCAAGTTCGCCCGCGTCACTATTTTTGGACTTGGCACTTCCAGGCTCAATTCTAAAAATAGGTCTTCACGTGGAATAAGCGCTCAAGTACTACAGTACGTGTCAAGGTCGAACGCGCCTCTCAACTGTACCTGCATCACTTGGCAACTTTCTTTCTTTCCTCGAGACTCTGATGCTTCTAGACGATGGCAAGCAACTTGAGACATGTAAAGTTACCCTTTGGTCTTTAGCAACATTCCTCCTTAACTTGTTCTCAGGTATCCCCTCCAACCCTCCAACAAGCTCAAACAGATGCTATTCTTCAATTGCTCAATCTCAACAAACCCACCGAGTCCTCCTCAACAGCTCCAGCTCCTTCAGGTGCTCCAGTAGATAAGGGTGGCTCAAAGCTGAATATTCCTACGCCCTCCGGCCCTCCCGTCTGGAAGGTGCTTGTATTGGACCAACGGACGAAAGATGTTCTAGCAACGGTGTTGCGCGTACAAGATCTCCGTGACGTTGGTGTTACCCTACATGTGTAAGTGCTCATGAAAACCCATGGATGTATACATGCTGAGCTAGAGATACCTCAGGCAATTGCATTCCACTCGACCTGCGCTCCCAGACGTACCTGCAGTCTACTTTGTATCTCCTTCTCTAGCGAATATACGGCGGATTGCCGAGGACCTTGAGAAGGGGCTGTATGAATCCTTTCACCTTAATTTCGTTGACCCCCTGCCTCGAGCACTTCTAGAGGAGCTAGCGGCGGCAGTTGCAAAGGACGGTACAGGAGAACTAGTCGATCAGGTACAGCAGCGCTGTATTCTCAGTTTCAGAGGATTCGTGTAATCACTAACGGCCCACTATAGATTGTTGACCAGTACCTCTCCTTTATCTCACCTTCCCCGTCCCTGTTCTCCCTCCTTCCACCGCCTCCTCCAGCTACTCCCCAGCTTTCAAGTCCTTCTCAGTCAACCTCCCCACCCCGTCCACGCACTTCCTATGTTCTCCTCAATTCTCCCTCCTCCACCGACCAGGATATCGAAGAAGAGACTGAGCGCATTGCAAATGGACTATTTAGCGCCATTGCAACCATGGGTGGGTCTGTCCTTTTCAACGTTCAATTCACTCTTACGGAGCGACTGCCTAGCTTACGTGCCTTATATTCGCTGTCCGAAGGGTAATGCAGCAGAAATGATTGCGCGGAAGCTGGAATCAAAAATAAGAGACGCAATACTAATGGCTTCAAGGTCACATCACGGGGCTACGTCCTCAACCGCACCATTTGCGCAAGACTCCGCAGGCTTGTCAAATCTTCAACGTCCGCGTAAGCTAGATTGCACTCTCTTAAATGATTCATAACTTATGGTTCTGCTGCTTTAGTTCTTCTCATCCTGGATCGTAATGTCGATTTGGTATCAATGGTTTCTCATGGATGGACATATCAGGCACTCGTCTCCGATTGTCTGGACATGAAATTGAATAGAGTAACCATCGAGCCAACGAAGACTCAACTTCAGAAGAAGGCCTACGACCTGGACTCAAAGGATTTCTTCTGGGCAAAGAACGCTGCAAACCCCTTCCCGCAGGTTGCCGAGGAAATCGATACAGAGCTTTCGCGGTACAAGCAGGACGCGGCTGAGATCACGCGTTCGACAGGTGTTAGTGATGTTACGGACATCGCTCAAATGTGAGTGCCTGTTCTCCATTTTGATTGATTGTATCTTATAGCTTCATAGCGATCCTAACGCCAATGCTGCCCATCTTAAAATTGCAATCACTGCCTTACCAGAGTTAACGGCGCGCAAAGCTACCCTTGATACGCATATGAATATTGCAACAGCCTTGTTAGAACATGTCAAGAACAGAGGATTAGATGAATTGTTCAGTGTTGAAGAAGCTATCGCGAAGCAGGTAGTTACTTGCAATATATCTATAATCTTATAGAACTGATTCCTTGCCACTAGACTACACAAACCATCCTCGAGTACCTCCGTCACCCCAAGTCAGAAGGAACGCCGTCAGCAGAAGACAAGCTGAGACTTGTGATTGTGTACTATCTTTCAGCGCCGGACAACGCCATTTCCAAAGAGGATTACATCGAACTAGAAAAGGAGTTGAAGGCTGCTGGGGCAGAAGTGACTGCATTGGAGTATGTGCGGAAGACTCGGGAGATTTCACGTATGTCGGTACCTGGCGCACTGGGTGGATCGGCGACGCCCAACCTCGGGGGCCAGCCGGCGGGAGAACTGTTCAGAGGGTTCAGTGCCTTGGGGAACAAGGTTAGTGACTGACCCGTCTTTCTTTACATATCACCTAACGAGTGAGCGCCCAGCTCACGGACCGCCTGAAAGAAGGTGGCCTGGAGAATCTTATCTCCGGCGTAAAGAACTTCCTCCCGACGAACAAACTGCTGCCGGTGACACGTCTGACGGAGGCGCTCATGGACCCGTCGTCGGCGTCGACGCAGTCACTGCAAGAGACCGACGAGTATCTCTTCCTCGATCCCCGGGCACCGCGACACGCAGGGCTGGGCATCTCAGGGCCCGGCGTGGGCGGCGGCGGTGGAGGGACCGGTGCGGGGTCGAGCGGGCGAAGCAGACGGATGCAATTCAACGAGGGAATTGTATTCATGGTCGGCGGGGCGGGCTATGTGGAATTCGGGAACCTGGGCGAGTGGGCTGCGAGGACAGGCAAGCGTGTCACCTACGGGGGAACAGAAATCCTTGACCCGGCTGCTTTTGTCAGCATGCTGGGGGAGCTGGGGAAGAGCAGCTCGTAGCTGTACCTTGATAGTCTATATTTCAATTGAAGCTTATATTCAGGGTCCTGCCCCTTTCGGACGATGACGTAGGCCATGGTACACATCATGCTCAGCTGTGCCAGCTTCATCTTTCGACCTGTCTCCATCAACAAAAGATTTCACTGGCCTCAAGTCTTCAAGCCCCTCTGATCGCAATAAATGTTTTATTTCATCTGAAGGCTATGTTTGTCTCGTGTCCCCTCGAGCCGGATTTTTTTCATCTTCGGCAGTGATCCCTCAGATCTGGCAACAATTTTGGAGCGGAACTATAGTTTGGCTTGTCTTCTGGCGCGATTTGCTACAGCAACGAGGCCCCGAAGGACAGTAGATCACAGCTTCTCTTTCGTTGTGCACCGGAATAGAAGATCCGGTTATACCCCAAAATTCTTTTTACGAAGATCAGCACACGATAGCAGAGGTGTGTTTTCCGCATATCACTTTACCCGTAATTTGTAATGTCCATTAATGACACTTAATATGCAGTAGATTATGTTCTTCATTGCACAACCGTGAGTGCCTCGATAATCGTCATTCATACCAGGCCCTAATCTATGAGCGATTCGCAGGCTGTGGAGCGTCCATATGATGAGTCGATGACTTGTTGCGATCATCTCTGACTGCATACAATCACATCCCATCATCTGGCGGAGCCAAGAGGCTACTATTACCACTGGATGGGAGTCGCAAACCCCGGTCCGAAGGGACGGTACTGAGATCGTACGCAACGTATCATTGGTTTGGTTGCTATGTGCCGGATTCCGCAAATAACATATATAGGAGAAACATTAGAAGGGTGCATGATAGGCGAGAATGTCCGCTAGAAGCCTAGCGAGCAACATCCCCAAGAATTAAAGACATCGTTACAGCACCTACAGAGGGGGAGGGGGGATATAGTCATGTGCGTCAGTAATACGAATATGTAGGATGGCCGGGAAAGGTATGTCAACCCTCAAACATGTCCTACCAAGGAAGCACAGGTAGCCGATATCCAGATACTTGTTGCCGAGTGGGGCCTCTCGCGTGAAATTGCCATGTCGGGCAGGCCTGTCTGAGCATCCTGTCCATTGGCGCTGTGGCGCATTTATTTCTCCCTCACCTTAAATTCCTTCCTTAACACAGTCCTTCTGATATGCAATCCTCTTCCCCCCTATCCCTCACCCCGTCGTCGTCCTCCCCCCCTCCTTCGCCGACGTCTGGACTACCTTCATGATGATCGCTGCATCGTCGTCGTCCAATAATAATCCAGCAAGCTTCCCCGCGCCAAGCACAGCAGACGTCAACGAGTCACTAGCATCGTATTCGAGGTCGCTGCATGAATATACCTTGCGCCTGTGGATGGAGTCAAGGAAAAAGGCTGAGCAGCGGGCGAAAGAGAGGGCGCAGGAGAAGGCACAGGCAGAGGTGAAGAAGGCTTTAGAGAGGAACGGCAAATGATCGACGGTCATACGGATCTTAGCATCTCGACAGTGCGGCCCCTTATTCCGTTGATCGATTGATGGGATGGCGATACTGACCACCTGATACTCGGCCCCTTTGCTTCAGTCTTTCATCCAGATATCTTACCCAGCGACATATGGCACGCCATTGCACTCATCCTTCGCATCGACATCGTTTTCACCCGTCGTTCCCGACCGCAATAGACTTGCGCTCTTTCAACCTGAATATTTATTCAACATATGTCAACGACTGCATGCTTACTTAGAGCGTATGCGCGCAATGTTAGTGTTGACCTCACGCCCGCACTGTCTTGGAACGTTCACTGGCACACATATCTTCTCTGTAATATCAACAAGCATACCTTTACCGGATGACTTATGACGTAGAGCATATCCTGATTGTGTATATAATTGATTACTGTCTTATTGGGAGTACTGGCAATTGTGCTCTGATAAAGGAATGACACACAGACTTTAGCTGGGTACTTCAGATTCAGAGAAGGTAATAGAGTTAGGTGAACACGTCCGAGTCTTTTATGAAAGCTGCAGGCTGCGATGTAGATCTGACTGCAACGTCCGATAACGTTGTGCTGTATAGTCTCTGAGTACAATATCAGAAGCCGGCCATCCGCCGCAATCAGGTGACGGCCCATGTTGTGTGTTCTTTGGTTTGAATATGTCGTGTGCACAGGACGTGGGGCTGACCACATCGAAGGAAACAAGCTCGAGAAGCAACCCCTTCCGCCCGCAGGCAGCCCCTACACGAGATGAGGAGCTACCGGCTTCCCATCATCATTGGATGAATGGTTTATGTGCAGCGGGTTCCCAAGAGACATGAAGGCGCACGAGCAAACGCCGTTCTGCTGTCGATTGAGTGTTTATGATGAACAGAAACTCGGCGTTTACCCCAAGCTGCGCCATGGACACGTGTAAAGGGCAAGGCAATGACTGTCCCGCAGACATAGGAGATTGCGGGAACCAAGCAGACTTGAAGGTCAAAGAGAGGAAATGATGACTCAGAGTGGAGATCGAGTGGTGTGTGGCCAAACGCAGACATTCTCAGCCCTCGTATAAAGTACTAAGCGTCCGCCAACCACCTTGCTCAATCTTGGAGCTCGGGGAAAACAACAGCTGCGCAAGTCGTTCGTTCGTTGTCTCTCTTGTCCTATCCTTTCATTTGTCCTCAACCCCAACCCCTTCCTTTATTCCGACTCTGATTTCAAGTTCAAGTTAGCAACTTCAAGTTGAATTACGTAACTTGAATTCGCGAAACAAACGCGAACTCCATCGCGCTTGCACTCTCGTGTCTCTTCAATTGCACCCAACATGGCATCTCGAAAGACTGCCGACTCCCTACCGCCGATTCCACCCAGCCTCAAGGCTGTCTCGCCTTTTCTGCAACGTGCCGAGGAATTACGCACAAAGGACCCAATAATGGCCTATTGGTGTACGTACCGTTCACGCATCAATAATCGACGTTGTCTGACAATCCTTGCCCTGACTTTCCTCTAGGTACGTACTATGCTGCCCAGCTTGGTCTCGACATTAAATCCCATGAGCCCGGTGCTCGCGAATTCCTCATGGCTTTGATAACCCTCCTCGAGAATGTGAGTCATCGGTGCTGCGCCTCTGGCGGTATATATGAGCCACAAAGTACTTACCGGTTTACGTAGACAAAAAATGATCTTGGTGCGAATGATGCCGTCGATAACGAGGCTGCGGGTGCGGCATATGTCGAGAACTTCGGGCTGAAGGTCTTCCAGTTGGCGGATAATGAAGATCGACGAGGCGAAGCAACGAGGTATGTACATACTATGTGGTTTCCTTAATCGGCTATCCCCGACACCTCATTCGTAGGGCTACAGCAAAGAAGTTTTTGGCTGCAGCCAATTTTCTAGAGCTTTTGAAGGTGTTCGAAAAGACCGATAACGCACAAGTAGTGAGTCTTGAACAATTACTCGATATTTGGGATTTATTTAATAGTATGCTTTGTAGAATGAGGAGAAGGTGCGGTATGCAAAGTGGAAGGCTTCGGAGATCGCAAGGGCAATCAGGGAAGGTCGGAAACCATCTCCTGGCGCCGTCGATGAGAATTTAAGAGAAGAAGTCGGGGACGGTTCGCCTAAGTCAGCACCGTCGACGATGGACTCGCTAAGCATCAAGACGCCAAGCGACCTCCCAGTTGACATACCACCAGTCATCTCAATTGACTCTTCTAATATCCCGCATACTCCTCCACGTAAATCAAAGCCGATCAATCCTACTATCGATGTACCGTCGCCCGATGTCTCCAGCCCAGGAATGTGGAGCACAGTTGCGACCCCGGGCTCGGATATATCCGGTTTGCCTTCTGCGCCGACGAACCTGGTGTTCGCTAGCGCGATGAATAGGTTGAGAAGTGGTGATGATGAGTCGCCGTTGAAAGCGAGGGGCGGCCTGGGTCCGAACCTGCAGCCGGATATCTCGTCAAAAAAGGTGCATTTTTCGCCCTCGGTTGTAGGTGGACTATCAACGACTGATGGTTCGGCGCCTGTTTCCCCGGAAGCTGGGACTCGGACATTCAGTTCAAGAACTGCAGTCCCACCACCTCCTCTCGATATTCCGCCTGTAGTCAAGTCAGAGCCGCGCTCCGTCCTTCCTTCTGCGCCTTCAGGGTCTGGACGAAGTAAAATTGAGCCGAGCGAGGCGCCGCTTCCGGACTCACCTCCTTTTGCATCAAGTCCGACGAAGAGGAATGGGGATGGGGGATCGCCGCCGAGTGTAGGTAATAGCAGGGCTTCTGGTTCACCGACAGATGCACGAGGTTCGAGGCTTAGCGGCTCCCCGCCTGGTGCGGGTGGAGCAAAGCTTAGTTCCTCGCCCCCTCGCGCTTTGCAATACCCTGTGAAGCCTTCTGCGCCTCCTTCTGCGCCTCCTTCTGCGCCTGCCTCATCGACGCCCTCCGCTCCTCCAGTGCCACCCGCATCCAGTGAACCTGGTAATCTAGCAAGGGGTCGTGAGCGGCGGACAAGCTTGACAAGCCGTAGTTCGCCCCCACAACCACCGACTATCGCTTCATATCCGACCCCTCCTCCGCCTATGCCCCCAACAACCGCAAGCTTCTCTTCGACTTCTACATATGTCTCCGCGCCTGTACCGTCTTCTTATCCATCAAAATCGACACCATACGCAGATGGACCTGCGGCTTTCGGCTCGGTTCCGAAGCCCAGCAACGCTCCTTCTGCAGCGTACAATCCTTATGGAGCAGCCATTGTACCTGCACCGCCTCCTCCCACACCGCCTTTTGAACTCACACCTGCTATCATCGCGAAAGCGCAGAAACACTGTCGCTACGCGATTTCATCCTTGGAGTACGAGGATGTTGAACAGGCTCGCAAAGAGCTCCGAGCTGCGCTCAAAGTGCTTGGCGAGTCGTGACCGATATGCAGTTTATTCGCTTTCATGTTCCACTTAATCCGACTGATCGTCCCTCGTGTATTTGTTTTTGATGATTGATATCTGGATGTATTCGTGTACCTTTTTGACGCTCCCGTGTTTCTGCTAGCATTCAGTTATGTTTTGGTCTGCGTTATCGTACTATCCTGCTTTCTTGGTTGTAAGCACGGTCTTCATCAGCATTACTATCATTGTAGTCTTGATTATTTCCTATAGCCAATTTTTACAGTAATGACATTCCGTGTTGCTCAGCACTTTGATCTGCGCCTCATAGACGCCCAAGATAAGCCGCAAATAGAAATGCTGTGTCATCGTGATCGAAGATGATTCCGATCGCGGTTTTTAGACCCTTGTCACGATGTTGCGTAAATGTCGCCTTGCTTATTGGCTTGTTGGTATCTTCACAGCCAAATAGCTCTTTTGATATGTTGGATATGTTTCTGCTTCTCATAACGCCCATGCTTGTCGATACTCGAGAGGCAATATGGGATATATGCGTCGTCGCTGCCGAGATTTGCATACAACAAGAACAGAGAACCGAACATCCAAAAAGGAAATAGTGTCGTCATTCTAATTTAGGCAAAAAGCATGTTGGAATTTCGAGTTGAGTTCGCTGTGCCCACGGCTGCCCTCGCGGCGGGGCTGCTTGCGAACGGGCCTCCGAATTATCTCTTTCTTCTCTTCTGACCATCTCCACGTCGTCGTCTGCTCGACGTGCTCAGCGACCGAGCCCTCAGGGCCAACTTTCATAACGAAATGCTCGACGGCCTCGCGGAACTGAACCTTATTGCGCGCGCCGACCATGACCTTGACGACCTGGACATATTACTATGGACCACTACGAGCAACGACACTAACTCCAGCCCGCCGAACTCAGACCCCTCTCATGTTTCTACCAGCACGGACGCCCAGTCAACGATGACAGCCTCTGGAACGACCCACTCAACATTTTCAACGTCGCCGATGAATTCGACACCGGTGCCTGCTTCCGGTAGTGGCTCTGCCAGCGTTGGTCATAGCACAGGCGCCTCGGCTTTCAGCTCTGCTGTTAGTGCGCCTTCGGCTTCGACCTCGGGCCTACTTACCACTATAACCAGTTCCGTGCCTACGACGATAACGTCCGGCTCGTCCACGTTTACGACTTCATTTGCTACGACCATCACGACTTCTGCAGGATTCATGTCTTTATCTACGCCCTCCCCCGAGGGCGGCTCATTGTCTGTGAATAGCCAACCCGTGTGTCTGGGCGATGGCATCGATGTATCAGCAGTGGGCCTTCTGTCGACCATCATAATTCCGAGCGTTGTGGGGCTTTCAATCTGGGTGAGCCATGATTTGATTCGCTTCTAATCTCGACCATGCTAATGGCGAAGGTTTGATCTAGCTCATCTTCGCATTTCTTCGCCCACGATTTAGACAAGTATACGGAGTCCGAGAGTGGTTTCCTCCCCAAGAGTACGTCCACCGGTTGCTGTTGTCGCTCTTGTATTCAGCATTCTTATTTGACGCGCATAAATATAGCCTTCGACCTCGGCCACTGAGTGATTCCTTCTGGGCATTTCTTTTCCCTCATGTACCTTTTGTCCCCTCCGTTCCTGATAGGTCAGATCTCTCTGATGCAGGAGCTGAAGAAATTCCGTCCGACAGCCAACTGAGCCAACGCGTGTTGTGGATAGCGCTAATGATTGTACTTGGCTGGTCTTTAATTGGCTTAGCAGGTGCCCTACCGCTTTACCTCGTAAATACTCCTTGCCTTGCGAACTCCACTCCACAGGCATCTTTCGGAGGCTTGTATTCGACGTTACAAGACTTAAGTCTGCTTCGACTTCTCCAACTCATCCCGAACAATGACGGTTCATTTAGTGGCAAAACCCTTGTCAAACGTGTTCAAGATGGAGAAGGCGTACCAAAGAATATTCGAATACGTATAATCATCTTGACAGTATTCGTTATTGTCCTCGCGATGCTTCCTGCTATTTACAAGCTCATGAAGGAATTTACAAGACTCGCAAACTACCGCAAACACTGGCTGGAAATCCGATGCGAGGAGATGGACCTTGGTTGGCTCAGTGCTCGAGACGCTCCGGGTTTTGTTGGGTGGGGGGAGAAGCAGATAAAGGACTTCATTATCAAGTCAGGGCTCAGTATGTCTCTCGATCGAAGTGGTGGTATCGGTGTTAGTGGGAGTATGGCAGGTGTAGGCTCAGGGTTTCGTGCTCGGACGCAGAGCCAGCGTAGCAGGAACAGAGATGAAGCTGAGCGACCACTCAACGACAATGAGAAAGCTAGGCCAGAGATCGACGTCACTGGTCTTTTCTCCATAAGGTGACTAGCTCGTTTTCATTTCATTTAACCTCTTACCGTTTGCGAAAAAAGATCCGTTCTTAAGGCTTATGTAGTGATACCGGAGAGCTAGCGCCGCTTATCGAGGAGCGAGATCGTATACTCAATCATCTTGAAGTGGCCGAAGCCCGTTACATCGCTTCCTTTCGCCTCTCCACCCCTGAACCTTCTGTGGCTGAGTTGCCAGCTCCCCCTGAAGACGAGAATGACATAAAGAGACAAATCAGCAGGCCGAAAGCACTTACAGGATACACTGTATGTAACAATTCATGTCAAGTTTCACGAGTACATCTTCTGATTGTATATTAGCACTTACGGAATCATCGAGGACGACGGACGACGACAAGCTCATCGCTCAGTACACCAACATCTTATGTAGCACCATCTCAATACTACAAGCTGCGTGGTGTTCGAGGAATAAGTGGAGGACGTCTAAACTCGCTGTCTGGAAGTAGCCACGGGGGCAATCCTTCTTTCGCTGAAACCGTTCGCTCGAGGATCGTAGGCACCCGCTTTCAAGAGCGCGATTCTGTTGCTCTCGGTGGGCGGCTACCAATCGGGAGCCGCGTCACCATGGATCGAGCGCTTCCTGACATACCTTCAGGAGATTTCAGCCATATGGAAGTACCGCGTGCGACCCCTGGAGCAGACGCAGAGACAGAAACAGCACCCCTCACAGGATCCGAGGATCCAAATGATCCAATGACGCCAAGAATTGTTTCCGCAGTCGATGATGACTATCAATATGTGCACGACTATGGCAGTTCGCAGATACATGACTCTCCGGATTATGGAGGGACATTAGCGAGCGCTTCAGCTCCTCCGGTGCATTCTCGCTATGGGACCGAAGAGATTCCGTCAGCTGCACAACAGTACTCCAATGAGCGGCGAGAGTCGTTCCCAATGCGTGTCGCCCGTAGTGACGGAGATCTGCAAGAGTCGCATGTACCTCTGCATCTTCGACTCCAGCCACAAGGTCCTTTTGTCAGGCCGTTGTCTGGTCTGGACCACGAGGACCTTGGCGTAGTGTACTCTGATATTCGAGAATGCAGGACAAGACTAAAGCAAATTAACAATGATATATCCGAGGCCCAGAATGATTGTTATAATGATATTGCAGATGGTGCTCGGGTCAAGGGCTGGCTTATTGCTGGCCGGGGTGTCAGATTCTTGCCTGGGATTCAGCTCATTGAGGGAAGATCCAAAAACGATATCCACTGGGACGAACTACAGCGTCAAGGCGGTATGGAAGGACGGGTGTTGTTTTGGACATTCGTAGCAATGGTGGCGATAGTTCTGGCAGCCGCACGTGAGTTTATTGCATATGTGAAGTGAAGTATTCCTTGCTGACACCTTTCCATAAAGTCGTTGCGGTCTCCGGACTTGCAGTGTCTACAGCTCCTAATGTTGCGCATTACCTCCCTTTCTTTGGTCCTCTGGTGAATAGCAATGATAAAATTGGTGCTGGTGTAGCGTCAACGCTTGCATCTGCTGTTGCGGCGACCGTATTCTTCGCCATTGCCATCGCCTCGATCCATCGTAAGCAGATAATCCACTGGTTTGTGACTTCAATTCAAGTTTGCTTCACCCTTAGGATCTTCACGCTACAGTGGAGCCATCTCATTGTCCTCAGCCCAACTAATGTCATACAAAGCTGTATTCTTTGTGTTGACTGTCGTGGGCGCCATGTGGTTTACCGCAGTCGGTGCTCTCGTCTTCTCAATGAACGCTCTAGCTCTCGGCACGGACCGAGCTAGTACCGTCGCGAACGGGTCTATTTACATGAGTGCCTTCTTCCTGGCCTTAGTTTTTAACGTTGCAATCCTAGCTCCTGGGCTATTGCTTCTGCAGCCCGGCCGGCTCCGGTCAGTTCTTACCCGTGAGAGGCACTCTATCACCCCCCGCGAGCGGTTTCGAGGTAATGCGATACCCCCTTCGACAGATGAAGCTTTAAACTTACAGTTTCATTTCAGCTCTATACCCACGGAGTTATGATCCTACCTATGCAACCGCATGTTGCATTTTAGCTGTTATATTAGCTTCCACGTTTTCGCTTATCTTCCCCTTGATTGGGCCTGCTGTTGTGCTTCTGCTCTTCCTTACCATCATAGGTGCGGATTTAACTTCTTCCTCTCCGATTATGTTTTGCTCATAGCCCCTGATAGCTCACCGTTTCCTTGTTGGTTACGTATACGGTCGGACCGAAGCTCAAACAGGCGGCTTGCTGCAAATTTGGTTGCTGAAGCGCTTTGCCACCGTCGTTGCGTTTCAACCGATACTTCTTGGCCTCATTTTCCTTTCGAGACGAATCTTCATTGAGGGTGGAATCCTCGCAGGGGTCGGGGTGGTTGCCATCATCTTTGTCGAGGTTTATGCGAAGTGGAAGACAAAACTTCCCGGAAAGAATACCCTCAGTACTGTTACTCTGGACGCATTGGAAACGTTCGAAGAAAGGGCTTCGATAGTGAATGGCCCTGGGGAAGACTCTGAAGCTGCAAGCGTCGCCAGTCCGCCTCGGATGAGACAGCGGGGCTCCATGGCATCCGTATTAGAGATGATGTCTTTAACGCTCGCCGTTATGCCCTCTTCGCAACAGAATCGCGGGGCCGTTCCACTAGGTACGAAAAATGCTTTACAGCGTCCCTACATGTTCATTCATATCCAATATTTTATAGTCACCGAATCTCTTGATGACTTGACTGCGACTGAGCGCGCCGCAAGGACACATCCGGACGCCCCTCCTCACCTTCCACCTCTAGCTTTCGCTGACCACGCTGAAGAGATGTCAGGAATTTTGTATGCACCTGAACTGCTAGCACCGCAACCTATAATTTGGCTACCCAATGACTCTGCTGGAATTGCCAGATCTGAGGCTTATGATTTACAACGATACCATAATTTACGGACAACATTGGATGTACGATCCCACGAGGATGTTTTACCTCGTCGGTCTTCCTCGTCCCGCAGAAGGGCTGTATCTTAGACACGTTCCATTTATTTTAAAGACAATTCTTATAGGGAATCTTACTGGACTTCTGCATTTAACTTACGACTATTCAACAAATTGTTCTCCTTTGAAATAACACCGAACAGCAACTTGCATTGGATGGGAAATATGAATAAATTGCTAAACTGCAAAGGTATACAATCTGATGACATATGAATACGAACATGTGTGGCGAAAAGGTCATCTCGACGATATTCTAACTGATGATAAAATTACAGGCTCCCTGAGTTCAGATACTCTGATATGTACAATACAGTCCCATAAAAAATATAAAAATGAGATCACTCTGCCAGCCATTTCTCGCCCTTCTTGGCATACTTGTCAAGAAGTTGCGATAAATCGCGGATGACGAAGGTAAGAACGACACTAGCAAAGAACTCCGAAGATCTCTTCAGTCTGAGTTCAAGCGTCAGTCGAAGATCCGTGGCCAATGACCCATACGCGGGTGCTATCGGCTGGGAGTTTAGTGCTTTTGTATGCTCATCGAGGAGTTGGGCTAGCAGAAATAATCTTTGAAGATTTTGGACATAGACCATCGGGGAGTCCAGACTAATGAATGTACTCAGTGAGGTGTTCAGAAAGGCTAACTTGCGCACTCACTTTTTTCCATTCGTCAATTTATCTAATTGACGTGTTAATTTACCTCCCCATGATCCCATCTATGCCGCACATCAGTCGGCTTAACCATCTTAGAATATTACTGAAGTGCTCACTCCTGAGTTTTTCTTGACAACGAAGCCCTCCCCTACGCTGAGTTTCTTTCCAAAGCTTGCAACAACATTGTCGCATATGGATAGAAAATCGTCAAGCTTCGATACCCAGAGCTCTCCGTCCTTCCTAGTAATACTACCCACGCCTAATCCCATCCCACTCGCAACGCCCATAGGCCCGCAAAATTCGTTGCTGGCACTTTGGACATCCGCTAAAGCTTCGCACAGAACCTCCACAACCCTAACCTTTTCAGGCAGATTGGCAAGTTTCGCACCTCCTTGAGACCAGACCTCATACGGAACGTGTAATTTGCGGGTGATGTAGCCACCCGATTTGGATGACATAGTATGTCGTAGAAGTGTCATTAAATGATAAGGTTTTCGCAGCGGATCAATGGGTGGCATGGGTGGTAACGGTGACGTGGGAGTTGTAGGGACTTGGCTATGCAAAACTGGAGGAGGAGGAACAAGTGTTAGGGAGTGTCCAGAATATGAGGGGTAAGATGAGGACAGGAACGCGGTGGGTGGCGCATGAGTAAGTTGAGGACTTTGTCGGAAGCTAGATGATTCTTTGCGAGGGGCAGCGTTAAGGCTAGGAGGCAAAAATGGAGGACGAGTTCCGGCCTCGGTCGGAAGTCCCGAGATGGACCCTCCTGATGGACGAACTGGCTGAGATGCAGCACGACTACGGCCACCAATGCTTTGAGCAGACAACGCTGAAGACGCATTAGACGGTAGGGAAGAACCAGCCAGCCGCATTTGCAGCCTCTCTTCAGTCCCGTCAGCCGAATTCTCTAATATAGTAGAGGTGATGCTAGATTGATTCCGCCTTCGATGGATTGTTCCCATCATCGGAGAATCGTTAATCAACGGCGTAGGTCCTTGCGTTTCCACAGCGGTTATCTTTGAAGAAGCTCGAGGGCGGGAGCTTGAGGACGCAGGACCAATGTCAGACGGCTGTCCAGAAGCAACCGGGCCACGGGGTGTGACAGACGCTCCGGCTTCTGAAGTTGATGGCGATGGTAAGGCAGGTAGTGGAGGAGATTCGCGGCTGCCAGCTCGAGAAAACGTCCCGTTTTGCGAGGCCAAACGACGAGAGTCGTTTTCGTTCTCATATTGCCGCAGAGGCGGTACACCTTCCTCCCCTCTAAGCGCCTCAACGCGATTGCCTGAACCCGTCCGTTTGTGACTAATTGAAGTCCCTCGAGGCCTTAGCCCATCCGCAGTGACAGTCGCCCGACGAGGCGAAGGCGGAGAGCTTGTCTCTGTCTGAGCTGGATGTTCAACAATAGTCGGTGTAGAGGGTGGAGAGTTCGACGGGCAAGGTGGGCGGGGTGGCAAGTTTGACGAAGCTCGGGCACGAGTAATTGTAGAGCCAGGCCTTAGTGACGACACAGAGGTCACTCGACTTAGCTCATCTCTTGTCGTCTTCATTTGGTCAACATGCTCAAAGCTCCTCCGATTAGAGTCAACATGAGTATCGGAAGATGCAGAGGGCGGGGATCCACTATCAGCCCGGGGTCTCGTGCTCGACTCGGCTATTAGAGGACGTCGAACCTCATCAACACCATTGGATGTGCGCATTTCGTTTCCAACTTCTGGCTCAGGAGAATCAGGACCAGAAGACTGAGATGAAGGTGGGAGCTGGGGGTTGACTGGAATGCTATATATTAGACTGAGGATGTTCATGCGATCTGCGTATGTGTCATGCTGTTCCGTCAGAGTAAGCACGAGTCCTGTCTTAAATCTCGAATTTTGATAATGACACTCACAATCGACTTTAGTCTTCTCACTTCTTCCTCTTGAGCTACGATACTTCGTCTACGTCCATTACGCCGCCTATGTTCGGTACTATCCTCCCCTCGCATAACTCTTTCCATGACCTCGTTGAGCAGAGCAACACTCTGACCGTAAGCCTGAATAGCTGCATGAGGATCGTCATTAGTCGAATCCAGTCTAACCGCCTCTCTCGCAAGCTCTAATGCGCGAGTGAGGGCGCGTCTAGAGGAGGGGCGACCGTGATTCCGGCTATTGTTTGAGGGGTTTCTCGGTTCGTTTGGATCTAAAGTGTCCATTGGTGACAATAACAGGCGACTGGGAACAATTTCCTGGGAGGGTGGGTGCGGAATATCTTGAGGCTGAGAAGACCTTGCGCTGCGAAGTATGGAACGCGGAGGAGAATCAGACAAATTGACATTTGATGAAGGTGGCGAAGAAGCCGCCGCCAATCTTGCCTGCGAAAATCGTGCGACCGCTGCCAATTGTGACGAGGCTGCAGGCCTTTGGAAAGGATTTAAATTGAAGATAGGAGAGCCCATGACTTCTGCAGGATCGTAATCGTTGTCTTGGCTAGAAGGGTAGAAACCATCGTTCTGATTGTACTGCCCATAAGGTTGGGCTTCAGACAATATCGGAAGCCTCGGAATTGGCTGGCTTGGAGGCGGTCCCGCTGGAGGGGCAGCCGCGGCAGACGTTCGACGTCGCGAGGTCACTGTTGTGCTAGAAGTGCTCATGCGACTCTGGCGTATAGACGATGGTCCTGCTTCTGTCGTATGCCCATTGATGTTTGACGGCCATTCGCCATTTCGATATATCGACAATGGTCGTGTTTCATAGTCGGCCATCTTTCGTCAGACACTGCGAAGAGTCAGAGGAGTGCAAGATCTGTTGTTCAGTCTATGACTATGCCCGATAACGTCAAGTGGCAGGACGCGTTCCTGGATGCGCAGACGCTTGCCAGTCGCGACTATGCCGCTTTTCAGCTGTGCGACGGAGGGTGTCCACGGTTGCGTATAAAGAAAGTGAGTAGGAAGTGGAAAGGGATGATTCGCGGAGCTGGCTCGATTACTCCTGTCCGGGCCTAATGATGGGTTGGCAAGCGTGCTTTGGGAGACTGATGTTAAACAGCGGCGACTAGGAGACAGAAATCAAGCAATGTGCAGAACAGTGGTTAAGAAATATACAAGGGTGGGCCGGGGACGTGGGAGGTGGTCGACTGACGACGCCAGCGACGGCGAGGGAGCTTCGTTGACGTTGAGGACGGCGCGAACGACGGCAGAGTCTGTTCTTCGTCTCAACAGGAACTGTTCTGAATCTCCTTCCATAACGGGACGTCCCTTTCAACACTGGCAGTAAGTTCGAGCCCCGCTGCTTCTATACCAGGCTATACCCGGAAAGCGCGGGTATGAATTTGCAACTATTTTGCACGTTCGCATCAAGAGATTGCCTCGCTCACTCAAAATCGTAGCAACGGCGCAGAAACATCCGCATTTTCAAAGTATTAAATCGTACATCCAGAGGAGTAAGGATTGTACTTCACTGAACTCAGAATGGAGGAACACACTATACGGATTTAACAAACGAGGGACTTGAGCAATGGAAAGACAAGGACAAATAGACCATTCTTAAAGTAAGCCTGTGCAGGCCAAGAAAAAACGAGAGGGTATCGAAGGGCTCAGAAGAACAACCAGAAGAAATGTCCGCAAACAGGATTCTCTTCCGAAAATGCTGGGGGTTTTCCGTACAAAATACGTAAAGAAAAAATGAAGCAGTATCGTCCAAATGCGATCAGAAGTCGGCCTGTGAGCCTTGAGCAGCGAGACGGCTCTCGAGGTTCCTAAAGTTGCATAGCTCGTTCAGTGGCCAATTTGAAGAGGGCATACTGGCATTTAAATACCTAAGGGACTCCTCTTTCGCAAGTAGTTCTTGCCGCTTCTCGTTAATCTCGCGCTGTACCTTGAGCTCGATTTCGCGCAACTTTGTTTTCTTAGTCAGAATTTGTTTCAGGGGAGGAAAAACCATGTCACCTTCTCCTCTTCCCTGCGCAGTTGTTCCTCCTTGAGTCTAACACTTTGAGTGGCGAGATCCTCCGGAAGAATAGACGAGTCACTGTAGCAAAGCAAGTCAGACACGCGGCAAATAGTTTTTCAAGCGCAACTTACTGAGAATCGGAGTGAACCGTGCGTGAAAGTTTCTCTGTTCGGTATGTTTCCTGAGAATGGGAGGGTTAGAAACACTCTACAGTCATATTTGGTTCAAGAGGACGTACGTAGAGGACATCATGAGTCAAAGACTTCAGATCCGTCAGATGAGTGCTATATAGTGTCAGTATTCATAGTGATTAATTATCTACGGAATAACTCACTTCAACAGCGCACTGCGAAGCTTGCTGAAGTCAGAGTGTTTGGGATTGTCAACCTCCGCTGTACCCCATGGGTAAACGCGGGCACGGACAGGCGCGCCACCGACCTCAGACTCAGCCTCTGAACCAATAATTGCGAAAGGCAGCAAGGATCTAAGCTCTGAGTTATCTTCAATAGTCTCCTCATCGTCCTCTTCAACGTCGTAAGGGAAGTTGTAGATCGGTATGTCATAATATTCGATGTCCTCCATGATCTGCACATAACATCAACAAAGTCCAGTCAGACACAGAAAATGAGAGCATACCCGCTTCTTGAAGCCCTTTAACTCGCTCGGAGTGAAAGAATCGGCTTTTCCGATTACCGGAATGACATTGACACGCGGCGAAAGACGACGCATGAGCTCAATATCCATTTCGCGGAGGCTATTGACAACATAAATGACGTGTCCTTATTAGAATATAGTACTATGAAGAGGAAGAACAACATACGAGTGACCCGTCGGAGGAATGAAGTAAAGAAGAGCGTGAACACGGTTGTCCCTGAAGCGAGGGTTACGCTTGATTCTAGACTCCTCTGCAAGGATATCATCATATTGACGTTCAAGATATCCAACGATCTCCTGGAATCTGAAGAAAACATGATGTAAGTACCAATGAAACGGAAGCGAGCCGAAAAGGGCACTACTAACGCGAACTCGTTGTCAATGTTGTCACCAAACCCTGGGGTGTCGACAATTGTCAGTGCGATGCGGACACCATCTTCCTCGAGCTCTGTAAGAGTTGTACAGCAGGTCAACTAGTGGTAAAGAATGTGTTTTGGTATTAGTACGAACCAACGTTAGCGGGTTTGATGCGAATGCCCTCTTCCACATGAGCAGTCTCCGGTGTATCAGAAATCTTGTGAGGAAGGACCTCCGACTCGCAAAGGGTATTTACGAAGGTGGTACGACCCGTGCCCGATGCACCTGCAAGTTATACGCGTCCCAAACGCGAGGAGTAAGGAAGCAAATCTCAAATGTGAACAACAGATGCACTAACCGACTACCATCACCGTAAACTGGACACCCTTCTTGACTTTGTTGCCCCGACGCCTTGCGTACGACATGACTGAGGATTTCTGAAGAGGATATTGGTGAAAAGAGGACTGTTGAGCCTCGACACTGGCAAGTGGGAGGATGGCGACGACGAAGGACGAACCGAAAAGTAAGGTCGTCCTAAGCGATCATTCAAACTCCGACAGGCTTCTTATTTCTGTGGCGTGCAAACGAAATACATGTAATTTATTTAATTCATTTCTTTTACTTCTCGAACGTGAACTTCACGTTGCCTATAATATTTATCGAAGGCACCATTGCGACTTATGAACATGGAATAGCATGTCCATGTCGCTGGTGCCTCGGGGAAGCGCGTGCTCTCGTCTCTCTCGTCAAATCCTTTGCCTTACGAGGACGCAATTGCTTATTCGACAATTTACCTACTCTTCTTCTCCTGAAGCCTCAGAGGCAGGCTCATCAGATGTTGGTGCTTTAGTCGACACTGGAAAATCGACAACGAAGAAGATTTTCACTCAACTCCCGAAGACACTGGTTCTGGAGGATGGGAAGCCTGTTGAGGCTCTCTCATCGTTTTCTGGAGGCTTGAAACAGCCCCAGAAATCCCGCCGGAAGAGAAGGGACGTTTCGATCGGTTAGTCTCCTAAACTTTTGTCGATGTAGTTTTCTTGCAATAATCTAGTGTCGATATTGCAGTTCTATCAAATGATGCTGTGCATCACCCCGATGATTTAGAAAATGTTCCGCTGAGTCGTGAAAAGGATGAAGATACCAATCCTACGCGTAAGAGAAGGCAGAGGCGCTCAAAAACTGTGACCACACCTGTCAACGAGGAGGTGCTCTTACCTAGTAAAGCTCGCAAAAAGAAGGCGACTTCTGGCTCAAGCTCAGGCCATGATAACGGACCAATTCATCCTTCGCCTACACCCTCGAAAGAAGACGAGGTTGCTGGTAAGTGTTAAAGTAAGGGATGATCTGCGAATTTCACCAAGCAGCATGCACAGATACACGCCGCGAGCCCCGTAATCAACTCGCCCGAGAGATACTTGAGAACCTGGCACGATTTCCGCAATGCATCCTTCTAACCCGTGTTGGTCAATTTTACGAGGTTCGCACTGTCAACGGCTTTTGTTTGTTGTTAGCTAAAAGCAGTCATAGTCTTACTTTGATCAGGCGCAAGAGGTTGCGAGCATCCTTTCTATCAAACTAACGAAACGCACGTGGGATGGTCAACGTATATGGATGTGCGGATTTCCGCTCATGCATCTGGACAAACATCTAAAGACTTTAGTACAACAACATAAACTCTCAGTCGCTCTCTGCGAAGAATTTCAACGGCCAAGAGATCCTCTCGCGTCTGTGAATTCGAAACCTTCTTTTGAGCGAAGAGTGGTCCGAGTCTTGACTCCTGGAACTCTCATTGATGAGTCATTTCTCAACCCGTACGAGAATAATTATCTCCTTGCCATTGCTAGTAGCGGCTCTAATATCACAAGTGAGATCGGTCTCGCTTGGATTGATGTGTCCACTGGCGAATTCTTCACACGTTCATCCCAGCTGTCGAATCTCAAGGACTACCTTGCCCGAATCGATCCTCGGGAGGTCGTTGTTGACAAGTCTTTGGAGACGATGCATATGTCTCCATTGCTGGAGGCTCTGAAAGATTGTGATTGCCTCATTTCATATGCCCCAGTATCAGCTGTGGACGAGAGTACTTCCATTAAACCTCTTCACACCGATGATAACGTGGTCGACGATCATGAAGCTATCGTCAGCGAAATGGTCTTCTCAGTGGCAGAAAGTTCTGCTATTGACCTCTTGACGAATTATCTGCACAATCACCTTCTTGAGCACGCGCCTTCTTCGTTGCAACCTGTACGAGAGAATATAGCTAAGAGGATGCAGGTCGATGCACACACTCTCAAGGCACTGGAAATCAAAGAAGGCATACGTGAAGGTGGGACTACAGGTAGCCTCATGAGTGCCGTGAAACGTACTGTAACCGGCAGCGGTACAAGACTACTGTCCCGTTGGTTGTGTAAGTCCTTAGTAACGTATGTGAACCGATGTGCTAAACTCCGAAATGTCAGGTTCACCTAGTACATCGCTCGATGAGATCAAAGCTAGACAGGATCTCGTTGAATTGTTTTGCATACAGCCGTCCCTGAGGGCGGATGTCATAGAACAGCTCAAAAGCGTAGAAGATGCTTCAAGAATAACACAGCGGTTTCTACTTGGCAAAGGCAAAACGGACGACCTCGTGGCCATCCAGCATACAATAGAAATCTGGGAAGCCATCAAGAAAAGAATGACGTTTGAAAAGTCTATGGAGAACGTAGAGTTCCATGCTAATGAACTGAGTTCGGTTTGGAAGAATCTGTATTCGCTTCTTTCAAGACTTGCCGACCTCCATCATCTTGCTAAACGTATTGAGCAAGCTGTTGAAATCAGAGACATTCATAAACGTTCTAACTTTGTTGGTGAGGCGGAGGAAGTCCTTGATTCGGACGTGGGCCTGTCTCCGGTACCCGAACTATCATTGAAATTTTACAACATACCTGGCGCTGACATGAATTGGACTATTAAGCCTGAGTAAGTCAGTAATAGCATTGTGGAAACGTTTCTAATATTTCTCACCTAGATTTTCACCAGAGTTGAAAAGTCTCCACTCGAGTCTTCGGCAACTTCTCGATAAGAAAGACAAGTTACAAGAGAAATTTCAGCTCAAGTACGGTATGTACTGAGTCTTAGGTATGCCTATTTTGCTAACTTTTGAAAAGATGCACCTTCACTTTCTTTAAGGTCTTCACCAGGCCTTGGAATGCATGTGCATTTGTCGAAAGGACGGCGTGATGCAGAACTTGTCGGGAAATCGCGCCAGTTCAGTCTTGTTGTGGAGAACAACAGTACAAAAACATATCACAACCAGGTTTTAATTCAACTCTATTCATTGAGACTTCTATCTTATTATGTTAAAAGGAATGGTTCGTTCTAGGAAACTCTATACTTGAGACAGTCAACGCAATTCTCAACACTGAGAAGCAAGCTTTCCTCGCCCTTCGTGATGAGGTAACGTCCTCTTCATTCTGCAAAGAGGGATATTGGCTTACGTGCCGCAGGTGAATGCGAACTCCAGTGCAATCCGAAGGAACGCTCGCGTGTTTGACGAATTGGATGTCACTACCTCATTTGCAACCCTGGCTTGTGAGATGAACTTTGTGCGGCCCAATATGTCACAAGGGTGGGCAACGCTTTGAATTACACTCAGAAAAGCTTTAACTTTGCTCTTTAGCATGGAATATCACGTAGTTAATGGCCGACATCCGACTGTAGAACAAGGCCTTTTGAAAGCTGGGAGACCATTTACGCCAAATACTATTCTTATGAGTGAATCTTCAAGGACACAGATAATCACTGGGCCAAATATGGCGGGAAAGTCGACGTTTCTTCGACAAACGGCCCTCATCGCGATCCTTGCCCAAGCAGGGTGTTTCGTCCCGGCAGACAAAGCTGATATTGGACTTGTTGATAAAGTTTTCTCAAGGGTTGGTGCTAAAGACGATCTGTTCCGTGATCGGAGTACGTTTATGGTGGAAATGCTTGAAACAGGAGAGATCCTTCGAAACGCAACGAGTAGGAGTCTAGTAAGTACCACGTCCCTCAAGTAACTCACCCGATGCTGACGCGTTTTAAGATTATCATGGATGAAGTTGGGAGGGGCACTACAACTCATGATGGACTTGCAATAGCCTTCGCCACGATTTGCCATCTCTATTTCGAGAATCAATGTCGAGCCCTGTTCGCTACTCACTTTCACGAAGTAGTTGATATGATGGCGTATACAGAAAAAACCATAAAGTCAGATCTGTTCCCTAATGCCGGGTTTTTCTGCACGAATGTCGTTGACACCGAAGTGAGTACCAGCTTATCATTCCTGCACGATAGTTGACTTAATTACTTTTCAAGGACGACCATTTCGCATATTCCTACCGTTTAGAACCTGGTGTGAACCGAGATTCGCATGGACTGAAGGTTGCTAAACTTGGAGGATTGCCATCTCTTGCACTAGACATAGCACAAAACGCCTTGGCCTTTTTAAAACGTCCACAAAGCGATGATGGTGGTCAGCGTGAATTTCTACAGCATATAGGGAAGCAACTTGTCGGGACGCAGTATCAAAGTCCCTGATTATTGCACCTTACATAGTCTTGCACAGAGATAACCAAAAATGTAAATACAAATGCTGCATAATATGTGTTAAGATAGTTGCGCTCGAATGTAATTCAGTGCAGATCCTGCACGTAACCAGTTCATTTGATCGGTTGACAAAGTATGTTTTGTCGGGATCCTGAAAGTCGAGCCATCCCGTTTGGTGACCTTTACACTGATTTCCGTGCCTGGGACACCGTTGAGAAGCCCTTCTAGACCGTAAGTTTCCACCGTATCTCCAGCTCCGATACGCGAATAATCATCTTTGTTTGCAAACCAAAGAGGCAAGACACCTTGTTTCTGTAGCAAATTTGAGGAAGGGTTAAAATTTATACAAGGTCGTTGAGTAAATACCTTCAAATTTGTTTCGTGTATCCTAGCGAAGGACCTTGCGAGGATGAGGGCACATCCGTAGAAGCGAGGCTGAAGTGCAGCATGTTCACGCGCACTGCCTTCTCCGTAGTTCTCATCCACAATCAACGCCCAAGGTTGATTCCGGGCTTTCAAACGCTTCGCGATATTCGGAATAGTGTCAGTCTCTGACTGATTTTGCTGGTGGTCATGATCAAATGCTACGTTGACATCTCCACCTTCGTCGTTTGTGGCCTTCAGACAGGCGCAGTTGAGTTGTAATCATTGAAGCATAAAGATTTCTCTTACAGTAATCACTAAACAAGAATGAACACAAAATAACGCAAGGCAAATTAGAGGACTCACGTAGATTTTCTGAGATATTCGAGAGATGCCCTTTGTACTTGAGCCATGGTCCCTGCACAACCGCTTAGTTCCTCCACGCTCAAAGTGCCATTTATTGATACGTACTGCCGCTGAGATATGGTCCGTCGTGCACTTGCCTCTTACGCGCATAAGTACTTTCAAAGAAGGGAGTTCAAGGCCACGCGGGTTTTGAGGACCAAAAGGAGAATCGAACGGCTTGAGTATCTCCAAGCGCGTTGAAGTAGGAGAGATCTTAATTTCTGTGTCTGGCTGTGGCTTTGGATTCGGCGGAGGATAGAGGGAAAGATCGCCCAACGCGAAGCCTTGTGACGGTAGATCTTCCCCTACGGGAGGGTTGAACTTGAAGGAGCCACCAGATGGAAGAGGGATGGAATCGGTCGTGGGATCAAACGAAAGTTTGCCAGAGAAAGCCATGGCAGTGACGATAGTAGGGGAAGCCAAGAAGTTCATTGTGTCTTTGTTGCCGTCGTTTCGCGAACGGAAATTCCTTCGTTTAAACCGTTTAAAAATATAACTCAAGTAACGTAATTTTTGCATTACCTGTTGAACGATGTGAGGATGGCTGAAAGCAAATATTCATCAATTAGAAGATTTTCACTATAAATTATTAATCATACCATTTTCTTCGCCCTTCCTATCCTTACGGTCCCACTGCCCAATGCATGGGCCGCAAGCATTTGCCAAAACTGTTGCTCCGACATCTTCAAGTGTTGCAGTAATGTTGTCGCGCTCAATTGTTGCGCGAATCTGCTCTGATCCTGGCGTGCAAAGGAAAGGGACCTGAGGGATATGAGGAGGTTTCTATGACAGAGAAGACAACCCAATACCTTGACTTTCAACCCAGCTTCCTTGGCCTGTCGCGCAAGATTCGCAACGCGCGTCTTACAGAAAGAAATTAGCCTTGGCCTGGAGGAAGGGATACCCTGTCCCAGCTTACCATGTCCTCATATGAGCTATTTGTGCAAGAGCCGATCAAACTTGCTGAAACCTCGTCTTTCCAGCCATTTTCTTTCACGAAATTGCCGAACTTAGATATAGGCGTGGCCAAATCGGGGGTAAATGGGCCATTCAGCATAGGCTCCAATTCCGATAGGTTCTATGGATGGGTATCAGAGGTGAATCGTCGTAACATGGCTCATACAACGCACGATCTCAATGACTTCGTCATATTCCGCACCTTCGTCCGAGCTCAGGAAGCCTTGCTTAGCTGCCTCGTCTGCAGCGTTCGCCACAGCAGAACGGCCAGTTGCACGTAGGTATGCCTGCATATTCGGAGTATATGGGAAGGTCGATGAAGTGGCACCAACTTCCGCGCCCATGTTCGCAATCGTCGCAAGCCCTTGGCGATACTTAGGGAAAGGATCGAAAGCTGAACCTTGAGTGCTTACCTGTGCATGATTGATTGAACACACCTGGCCCAAAGTATTCAAGAATCCGACCGGTTCCACCCTACATGAGTTGAGCACATGGCAAATCGGAGAAACGGCTTTCACAATAATCTACCTTTACGGTAAGCTTTCCAGCTATCTGTAAAATCAAGTCCTTGGTTGTTGCCCAGCCGCTCATCGTCCCGTTAAGATGTACGCCTACGAAAGTGAATGAGGAATTATTCTTGCAACTTGTCGAGAAAGGGAACGCACCAACAATTTGGGGAGCCTTCAGTTCCCAAGGTGTCCCAGTTAGCGCGTCCACAGCATCAGCACCTCCGACACCAATGGCAATCAATCCCAAGCCACCAGCGTTCGGTGTATGAGAATCTACCAAGGCATACATAAACTGAGAAGTCTGCTCGATGCAATAGTAGCAGCGATTGACAGACCTGTGCCCAACCTAGAACGGAACAGATGAGTATGAAGTGGAGTTTAGACAAGACTGGTGTATTCACATCAACATTCCAGGTGCGGCATAATTTTCCAAGACGATTTGATGGATAATGCCTGACCCAGGCCCCCAGAATTCGATTCCTAGAATAAGAAAGAGAGTGAACAAGGTGCATACATGGCGACAAATCTGATATTATTTTCACCATATTTCCGTGCTGCACTTTCTAGGAAATCGAACACTTCTTTGTTGGAGATAATCGAACGCTGAAAACACTTTGGTCACAGCAACAAACCTAGATTTACCTTCTGAACGTTACCTTGAGGTCAGCTTCAGCACCCTGAGCGGCTTGAATGAGATGGTCACAGTGTATACTAGCAGGGACGGCACAGGTGGGGAGGCCGGCACTCATGAATTGTAGACTATCGGAAGATTTGCACATGAGATATGTCATTTGAAGCGGAGTAGACTGTCCTCACATTGCCATTCTGTTCACAATACCAACGTTGGTCAATGGGGCTAACGTTCGAAGACTTGAGGCAGGGAATCTCACTGAGCAGAGGCATCTTGCATCGCGACTCTTTGCGGACGAAGCATAAGATACTCTCCCCGTAGGTTCTTCTTCCCAGAAACTGTCCGTTCAGGCTCATGTATGTGACTGTATAGTATCTTCTCCGCGAGTGTCAAAGGTCTACCGTCCAGTATCTGTCGTACGCGGTTCAAGTTTTCAATTAAACGAGTGTAGGGAGGAGTAATAGTTGAGCAGTCCTTCTCTGGAATGCTTGCATGGGTAGCGAGGGACCTTCGCGAGCCGCCTTGAACGGTCAAACGTCGAGCGACGTGCCGCAACGACGAGGACATGGCCGTGAGCTACAAGAAAGGACTCGCTGCAGTGCACTCCGACATATAAAATTTGAAATTTAGCAGTTAACCTTCAACTTGAAGCCGTGTCGGCCGAAAATACCGCGATAATTCAAATTTCCATTTTTGGTGCTCTTGCTAGCGAATCCCGTTGCACAGATCAGTAACTTATTAGCGATTGCATACTTACTTTCTTGATAGCTTGTCAAGTGAATGATTGACTGAGAAATCGTACTCGTGAGTAACGTAGAGACGAAGCCATACATTTGCAAAGCTCCTTAATTCTGGAAATACCAGCTGCCACCGTCAGGAAATGCCCCTTCTACTCAAGCATTCTCAAGTTAACTTCAAGTATTGAGAGGTGTAGTCATGCGAACAGTTGGTTAATGTGGAGTATAATTTATAGGCAGAACGAGAAGACTGGTGTTTGGGAACGTGTCCCAGTCTAGAGTCCAAGGCATAGCTCAAACTCCAACAAGCTAGCCACCTGTCAGCCGCCTACATTGGAATTCGCAAGCGCATAAAAGGCGTGGCACACTAACACACTCCTCAGATGCTACCATCACCACCCTTGCTCGATTTCACAGAGAGAGGGGAGGGCACTCCTGCATCCCAGGTGACGCCCATTCACGACATCGTCATCAAGAGGGAGGTCGGAGGTGGTGCTCTTCCGCAGCTGCGATGCCACCATTCTGTGGCACTCTAGGCAGAGGACCGTGCTCAGGTGTATGAATGACGCGCCGCTACAGCCTACCTTTTTCAGTCTCCCGCATCGGCGGGAGAGCTACGAACGTCGGAGCTCCTTCCCTCCCCCCCCCCTGGGTTGTCGTCGAATGGTTTCTGGGAATAGGAGGCCGGGAGGGACCGCTCAGCCACTCGACCTCCTTCTTTCTGGGGCTTGATGTCCGAGCTGATAGGACTAGCTATTGAAGGGAGCGGCTAGTCAATCGTGTTCCTCCCTCTTTGGGCCGGAAGGCGGCTTCAGACGTGCCTCTGGGTATCGAAACATGAGTCCGTATTATGTCGAGCCGTGAAATCGTCGCCACCGGCCTCCAAGGTGCGGGTTGTAACCCATCCGACTGGGCGCATATGTAGACTCGTAGCCATACGCAATTTATCTTTGAGGTTGGGAGTTGGATAAATGAAGCATAAACTACTGGCCACGAGTCTAGCGCATACGCAGAAGGGCTATGATCTCCGTCTATCAGTCAGCTAACTTCTAACAACTTGCTAGGCTTTCGGCTGTGGTTGATATTCTGCTATATTAACCCTGCGAAGGATAATTTGAAAGAGTTAAGACATAAAGTATGTTCTTTCTAGTCTTTTTCAGATCCTTTAAAAACTGAGACGAACTCGCCTCTTGCGTGTCTAGCTTTCAGGATGGAGAGGTACATCTTTGGTCAGAGAATCAATCTGAAGAGTCTCCAGCTAATTTGCTTTCCATAAGAGATTGTTCAGCTAGACAGACAGCCGAGTTGATTGAGAGCTCGGAGGTGTTTTATCACAAGATAGATTCTTCGGGCTATCCAAAAGCCGACAATGATAGTCGTACTCTTTTTATGAGTGTGGACCGGGAGGCGATCGCAGCGCATAGGACGCAAAGGTTGAAGTAAAAGCTGACATATCATTCGAGCATTTTAAGGATGATGTCTCCTCTTTTCTCGCTCTCCCCTGCTTCCATTCTAGCTGAATGACTTCCAAACTGCATTGCCCGCTTTTTGCGACTGCTTGCGATATCCAGGCCCAATTTTCTTGAAGCTATTCGGAGAAGCATCTTGTCGCCTGTTCCTAGAGGAAGTCGTGGGTCCATTTTTGTTTGCACCGGGAGACCTGCCAGGAAATTTACGACCGACAGGGAAAGAAATGGGTGCCGAACTTCCTTCCCATGAGAGGAGATGACACGGTCATCTCGGCCGAGATTTCTAATAGGTATTCGATCAATCTCAAGCTGAAGCTAAGCAATTATAGCGTAAGTTTCTAACGTATATGGATGCTATATTCATGATTTACCTCATCGATAACAGCCGGCCATCCACCAGTAACAAATGCTGTTCTGTGTCTTCCGTAACCGCCAAGCAGCTCGTCGGAACCCAAACCGTTCAGCTGACGGATTTATATCAGATTTACACCCTCAATTCTCCTTATTACTGCTCACCAAAACGCGAGCTGGACTCATATATGGATACCTATCTCCACTGGGAGAAGTCCGGACATAGCCTTCGCCCTTCGATGCAAAGTATAGTGCAAGGCCTAAACTCTATGCTTTGGCGTAAATTTCGCTATTCGCCGCCTGCAAACCAATGTGTTTAGCTCAAGGACACATACCATGTCCATTACTGTCCGGCTCGGGGACATCAGCGATTCTACAATAGGTCGTGCAGTGGTTGATTCCTATCCGCTAGCATCAGAGTCCATCAGTCCCAGAATCAGATGGCATACATCGAACGGAACATCTATCTCAACCTTTCAGAAACATCATGAGTAACAGCAACTTCCAAATAATGCTCGCTTACGAAGTTCCAGCGTCTATTCGGGCACAAACGGTTGAATTCCTCTAGCTCTTCTAATCCAGTAACTCGATCTGGAACGCGGAACGAAATGGGGCTTTTCTCCGTGTTGTCTGATTTGGGTGTACGTATTTGCTTCTTCTTCTTCGCACCATTTCGCATTGACTTTTCATCAATAATCGTTTGATTTTTCCGCGGGTTTTCAAAGGCGACGTTTAGTAGATCTATAGGTTCGTCTTCAGGTAAATGGCTAATAATTCCAGGAGAGTCATTAAACATAATCCCAGATAGCAGCAATTAGATGATGCTGACTCACAGATGAGCTAGGTATGCGATCACGGTAGAGTCAATGCCTCCAGAAAAGAGTATAGCGACGCGTGCCTGTCCTTTCTCCCTAATTAGAGGTGAGAATGGCCCACATGTTCTGCACAAAGATAGTTACCCATGATATGGTATGTCTCGTACGCGTAACTGGACGCTCCAGTTTAAGTACGCGATGAAATCTTGAACAGGTTGTGTAAGCTCTGGTGGGATTGCACTCAGATCGCGCGTTAGAGGTGGCTGATCTGGTGGCAATGTCTTATTCACGGATCTGGGTGTTGCCTGCCTACGATCGGTCAAATCTATTTTCTCTTACAGAAACAATGAATCCAAGTAACGCACGAAATCGGACGATGAATCTTCGGTGGAAGCTCTCGGAAGTTGTCCTATTAGTGGGATGCTGTAACCATCCTGGATACAGATGAGACAGAAGGTCGATCAATGATAATCAGAAATTAAATCTCACAGTAACGGGTGTTATGGCTGCAAGATCAAAGTAGTAGATGGATTCAGTCGGAAGCTCCTCCAGATTCAATGCGGAGTCATAGCCATATGAGACAGAAGCAAGCAATAAGATAGGATTCTCCGGTAGCGGTCTTTGAAATAGTAAAGAGCGACGGCCTAGAGGATCTCTCCCGAAGAATAATCGTTTAGAAGTACTCTTCGTCGTATGATCAGGTTACGTTTACTTGGAATAAAGTTGATTGCCTACGCGATAATAAGTGAACGCATACCTACATTGATAAGATTTAGCATTTGGACTATTGAGACAAGGACAGGAACTCACGGTCCTTCAATGTTTCGCAGGACTTCAAGAAGCCCATTTTCGAAATTATCACCGGCACAATCTCGTATCTTGCGAAACAACTTCACGCCATCGTTTTCAGACGGGCTGACCTATCATGACGATTAGATTTGTTCAAAGATGCGCATGTCAAGACACTAACATCCAAACCTTCGAACACCTGAACCAAAGTAAATCAAAATTTATCGACCTAAACAATTTTCTGTAGACTGAGAACTGACTTCACCGTTCCAGCAAAATACATCGCCTTCTTCTACATGTGGCTGTACTACTGGGCTGTTGCCTCTCAACCTGAGCTCGCTAGCAAAGCAACGAAGATCAATGTCGTGTCCAGAGCTTCCTGCAACACATGATGTATGGCATTCTTGGGCATCAGGTCCTACAACAGAGAATTTAGTAGTAGATATAAATAAGGAATTCAAGATTTCTTCACCGCGAGCTGAGTTTGAAGCTTTTAGCCTCTCCCAAACCCGTTCAAAGCTTTCATTTATGTGTGCGGACGGTTGCAAGCCCAGTAGAATGCCGCACATGATAGTTTGGTTGAAAGGAGCAGTTCCTTAAAAAGAAGGCATCGCACCAAATCAAGTAATAACATTTTTCGGACTACTCGGCTTCAAACGATGAAAATAAATTGAAATTACACGATAATTCCTTTGCTTTATTGTTTTTCGACAATTACACTACTTCTTACTCCGGCTCGACGTACACGGAATGTTGCGCATAATACATCTCTATAAAGCCGCTTTCTACATCCACTTCCCATTAGAAAACAAAACTAGGCGTTGTATGTCGAGGAAGACACATTGCCACCGCGACCAGTCCAGTTGATGTCTAACATAGGAAATCAGGATAAGCTGTTCATGACTGAGCAAGAGTACGTACGGATATCCTCGCCAGCCTTGAGCTTCGCGTTCTCCTTCCCTGGAAGGACACGGAAAGTGTGGGCACCGAAGTAATCACGCTAAGGAGAGTGTGAGCGATAACAGAAGACGTGGAGCTGAGCTACACATACCTGTGCCTGGAGAATGTTGGCAGGGACGATCTCACTCCTGTACCCGTCGAAGAATGCCAGAGCTGTGCTGAACGCTGGAGTAGGAATACCCCAAAGGACTGCCTGTGCGACAACACGCCTCCAGCCCGGCTGCGCCTTGTGAACAGCTACAAAGCGATTTAACTACACATGTATCACTTATAATAATTCACTTACCCTTGTTGAAGAAGTCATCGAACAGGAGCGATTCAAGGTTCGCAGTCTTTTCATATGCCTTCGTGATATCACCGAGGAAGACAGACTATTATAGAAATAGTTAAAGTCAGAAAATTCCCACATTATCGGTATATGCGTTACCTTGATGATGCAACCTCCTCGCCACATGCGTGCAATGCCGGCGTAGTTTAAGTTCCAGCTAAGCTGGAGTATAGGCATTATAGCGGTCGGTCAAAAGTGCCGAGTAAAGAAAAAAAGGAGAAACGAACCTCCTTCGCGGTCTCCCTCATGAGCATGAAGCCCTGGGTGTAGGAGATAATCTTAGATGCATACAGAGCCTGCTCGAGGTCATCGATGAACTGTTGCTTGTCGCCACGGAAAGGTTCCCTCTGCGGGCCGGAGATAACCTTAGCTGCACGTACACGCTCAGCCTTGAGTGCGGACAGGCAACGAGCAAAGACGGCTTCGCCGATGAGCGTGACTGAATGCATATATCCAAGTTGAAAAAATCAAATCATCTCGACGGAGGCTAAACAACTTACCCGGAGTGCCAGCATCGAGCGCATTGATTGCAGTCCATTTACCAGTTCCTTTCTGGCCGGCCTGGTCAAGGATCTTAGTAACAAGAGGCTCGCCGTCGTCGTCGTTGAACTTGAGGATGTTGTAGGTAATTTCGATGAGGAAGGAATCCAGAACGCCCTTGTTCCACGTCTCGAAGATATCAGCGATCTCCTTCTCGTGGAGGCCCAGGCCGCGCTTAAGAATATCGTATGCCTCAGCGATGAGCTGCATGTCACCATACTCGATACCTATTTTATTCGACCGAAGTCAGTCCGGGCGCCTTAGTGAGGTCTGAGCGTGGGATTCACCATTGTGGACCATCTTTACATAGTGTCCGGCGCCAGTCTCACCCACCCAGTCACAGCAGGGTTCGCCTTGGACCTGAGCAGCCGTCTTCTGGAAGATCTCCTTGATTGCTGGCCACGCCGCGGGTGAGCCACCCGGCATGAGCGACGGACCATAACGGGCACCCTCTTCACCACCGGAAACACCGGAGCCAACAAAGAGGAGACCCTTGGCCTCAAGCTCCTTCGTGCGGCGGATAGAGTCCGGGAAGTGAGAGTTACCACCGTCAATGATGATATCGCCCTTCTCAAGATGGGGTTCAAGCTGGGCGATGAAGTCGTCAACAGCTTGACCGGCCTTGACGAGGAGGATGATCTTCCTGGGCCTCTTGAGCTTGGCAACGAGCTCCTGGATGGAGAACGCGCCGACAATCTTTGTCCCTGATGGATGGGTGATTAGATGAGGCTTTGTAATGAGCCGTGAGGAAAGAGTACCGCATACCCTTTGCCTCATTGTCCAAGAAGTGCTGGACCTTGCTCGTCGTGCGGTTGTACGCGACGACGGTGAAGCCCTTGTCATTCATGTTCAAAATGAGGTTTTGGCCCTATATATGCGCGTGTCAGACGTAATGGTCGTTCCGGACGTCAAATTGCCTTACCATGACGGCCAAACCGATGAGGCCGATATCACCACTGAAAGGAGAAAGTGCATATAGAGATGAGTATGTGAGCACGACAGGGAGTAAGAGGCTCCTTACACTGCTTCAGACATGGTGGATATAGATGAGGAGGGAGGGAGACTTTTGGTTCAGGAAGTGGATTGAGGCAAAGCCAAGGAAAGAGAGATGTGAGAGCGATGGATGAGCGAGTCGAGGAACTGATATAGCGACGGGATTCGTCATCGGCCCTCGGCAGCCATCCGAACGGGAACCGTGGGAAGACGTTAAGTGTAATGGGCCATTAGGATTGATTTTGTATTGATCTGTAATGAGCATTACAACGACATTACAGATTTGTTAACTTTATGCAGTAGTCGGTATCGAGCTGTTCCCACAAGCACCCACTCACGGCCGTTGCTTGAGAATTGCTGCCTCTCTCTGGCTGCGAATACGAACAGCCTGTCACAGGCCTTAGCCATCATTCGACGCTCACGCTGCTCTAGGCGACGGACACGGTCGTGGATCACCAACGACGACGAACATCACCAGGGGCCCAAGGCGGTGCCGGGTGTAGCGACTGAGAGCAAATTTAAGTATGACGGTGGGCAAAAACTGTAATTGCACGAGGACAGGCAGGCTACAGTAGTGCAAGCTTGCAGTGGTGTGGCCGCGCCTGGCGTGTGGAGTAAGCCCAATCCTAATTCCAATAACACCTGAGCTGCAGTGGCTCTCGAGATCTTGTCTACGTCCTTGTTCTCTCTCGACCTCGATGTTGACCACGCGCATAGGCCTCTGACCTCTACTCTCCTCGTCGTTCTCGACGCCCAGCTCACTTCTTAAACGATGGGCCTCACCGCTGTCTTCGCTGGTGTCGTGTTCAAGGGTCTGGTACTCTTGTCCCTCTTCCCGGCTTTCCCCGATCACTGCCGTTTCGTCAATGCCTTTAGTTTCTCATACAGTGCTCCCACACAATGCGATAATCTGAACATTTCGTGGTCAGGTAGGCCATCAATTCAATCCGCGTATGTTTCATCTGAGCTCATTCCTCACGAACGATAGGTGGTCGTGGGCCGTTTTCGCTACTTATCACTCAGGTCTGTCATGTCATTGGTCCTTGCGCTTTCAACTGCCTACTTATCTTCCTTATATTCCCCAGCCTTTCACACCCCCTCAGAACATCTCAATCCCGGACTCAGCTTTTGATTCGAGCACAGGAAATGGCTCCTTTTCGACCCTGCTGTCCGTGGCTCAGTCGAAGACATTCTTGCTCACAATGTCGGATGCAGACGGCTTCGGGTCCGGCGGCACCTCTGATGCTCTCGTAGTCGGCTCGTCTGTGAGTGGGACGAATTGCAACACGGCACCGCAAAAGCCGGATTTCATGTTTCAAGCGAATGATGCTTTGGCACAGTGTCGGTAAGTGAATTTCGAAATTAATTCGAAGTCATGAATACAAACATTCCCCTTCGCTAGGTTGTTTTCATTCACTAATTTCAGCGGTGCAGTTCAGCCTATCACAATTCTGGTACGTACTTTAATTTCGCCGGACAAGATAGTAATACTGATCCTCTTTTTCAGGGTCTCATCCCTCTCGGCCAACCTTTTTTCTTCCATTCAAAGTCAGGAGTGAACCAGTCCGCTGTCGTCGTAGAACAGGCACCGCTTACAAATGGAACCCGTACCGTATTTATAATGACCGACTCCGAGGGCAGACAAGGCGGGAGTACGAGTTTATTAACAGTCAGTGAGAGTGATGATAGATCGTGTATCAATGGCACGACACCTCACTCGACAGCACAAGCTTCGACGCAGACTAGCACGCCCTCCGCTACTGCAGCCTTGCAAGCAGCAACGTCAGGAGTGAAGCCTGGCGAGATTGCTGGCTCAGTCGTTGGCGGTCTTACACTGGTAGGCATCATTGTGCTGTTGCTAGTCTGCGGCCTTCGAAGAAGACGATCTAGGGGTAAAGGAGAACTACCCCATACGGTTTACCCGACGCCTGTGTTCATCAATAACGGGGGTCCATCGCGTGTTTCTCGCATGCGTAGCTCGCTTATGCCAACTGGTCGTCGCAGAACGCAACCTCCTGTCGACCTGCTCCCATCCCAGGCTCGCCCACGACTCGTCTCCTCCCCATACTATCCCTCATCATCGACACTTCCCCCACGGGACGAGTACGAGCCAAATCCTTATGTGCTGCCTTCAGAAGCGTCTGCACGGGATGGTCATTCAGATCAAATGGGACCTCGGTCTGATCTCCGCTATTCACAGTGGTCGGGCTTATACACAGAAGCTTCCAACCCGCGTTCTCGTTCACTCTCTCGTTCTGACGGCGAACCTCCCTTGAGTCCTGGGTCAAATCTATCAACAAATCCCTACGGCCAGCAAAACGCTAGGCATATTCGTCGACCTTCAGTCCCATTTTCCGTTGCCTCTGGGAAAGCGTCTATGGCTGGAAACACACACAGCGTCCCGCGTCTGATACTCCACACTGATGCAGACGATTTGAGTACTGTCGATGACAACGAGCCTGTCATCGAGCTCCCACCGCAGTACACGGATCGCAGACCCCCTTCAGATGTGCCAACAGTGGAGAAAGAACGCAAACCCCCCTCTGAACACCCGTGAACGCTTTCAAGCTAGAACTTTCACGACTCGCATTTTATATTTCTCATTATTGTATTATTGTAACTTCGTTTTCTTTTAGGCTACATACACGCTGAGTATCGTGCTGCTTTTATTGCATAGCCAGAGTATAGTCAGATTCGCAAACCATTCGCCATTATATTGTGGCGACTGGTTCAAATCTAGAGCATAGTATCGTTTTGTCGTTCAGTCTAGTGGGGCCATGGTAGTGCCATGCTGTGATTAATTCATTCATGCATCTTGCCATCATTAATCGAACCCGAAATAGCATACAAACTTGTATGCTCAGTCCTTGTCTAGCTCCTAGCAGTCTTCAGGACGAAAATAATTAAATTTCAGGAAATATTAATACAGGTGAGGCGGGACTAAAACATAGACAACTATATGCACGCATATTGACAGCAACAGGGGCAGAAAATTATGGAAATAGAATCACGAGTACGCCAATGTTGATATCGGAGTTGTGGTGAAGGAGCACAGTACAGGGTTAATCGGACAACTTCGTTCGTTCCAACCAGAGGAGCATTTGGGCTTCGACATCATGATAGCTTACAAACAGGTGCGCCTCTAAGCACTGGGCGGCACGATACATACGGTAGAAGATGTAGCAGCAGGGATAAAAGTTCGGGGCCAATCATTCCAGTTGTGTTCTGCCAAACGCTTCTACCATAGAATCTTCTTCGCGCCTCCTGCGATGTCGGCGGCGACGGTCATCTTTGATAATGCGTTCTATGCGCCTGCGCCCTTTCGTGTGGGTCTTTGGATCAGCCATTGCCTGTCGACAATTATAGCACGCCAACTCGACGCTTGCTAACAGCTTAAGCGTTTCTGAATTATTCGCAGTCTGTGGAACATTCTTGATAAGTACAGTGAGCCTGGCGAGCGCGTAAGAGCGTACGTACGTTAAGTGACCAAGAGACTACATTGTTGCCTTCAACACAGGAGATCACGACGAAATTGCCGCGCTTCTCAACTTGTAAGTTAGATTCCTGTAAGTAGAGGTAGTAAAGTGAGCCGCATGAATATCTTCGATATGTCAAAACACGACTCACCTCCGAGAAAGTCGCCATAATCTTTTCAGACGCCATGGAGCGCACAACTGCAAGGCGGATGGCATATCATGATGAAGAGTCTCTACGAACGTGAACCAAAACCACTTACCGACACGGGAGTTGTGGCCAACAAGCTCTTGGCTGACCCATGCACGGCCGAGGTAGTTCCAGCTGTCTTTCCCTGGTCGTCGGATGTGAACTTTGACGCAAAGTTTACGGATTGGCTCTCTTTGTGGCTGGGCCGCTGCGCACACGAGTCATCACAGGAATGTCAAGAGCAGATATGTAGGAAGACATACCATCGAATGCGGGGATGTGCATACCGTTCAACTGATACAATTCGTCTGGCACGGGAGCAACACCATTCGCTGATACAGATGGGTCAACCATGGCCTCCGTGATGACTTCGGGCTCGATGTCCATGTCCCCTGAGGCACTCATGATTCGCAAATATCTAAGAGAAGATCGAGCTGAGCTAGCGAGTCGGTATTAGTTTTGCAGGTAAGGACTGCGCCAACTGGGTGCGAGAGGGTTTGAAGAAAGAGTAAGAGAGCAGGCTGGCGCAGTGCGTCCGCTATTGCTCAATGAATTGCACGTGACCTAATTTCGGGGTGTGGTGGGGCCGTGGTTTTATGGACGCGTCGCGTCCGGGTGTACCAAGTCGGACTGGAATGTTGAATGCAGCCTCGGTTTGTACACAAAATGCATGATCAGAAGCACATTTAAGCACAGAAAGTACGGTGACCATTTCATAGTTTCTTATTGATTGACCGTGCATGATTAAAAATAAATCCGAGTCTACATCTACATCAGTGATCGAAGCTCATTCATGACTGCTATCATCGTGCCTAAACCCAATGCCTTGACGTCCCAAACAGCCTTGACAATGACCGGTGGGAGAGACTTATCTCAATGAAGTTGGTCAAACAATTCATTGCAAAAGGTAAAAAGATTGCAGTCATAGTTCGTGAACGTATGTAGTAAAAGTGCAACATGCATCAGTAGTTAAAAATCTCAGAGCATCTCAAAGCTAAAACACAGACCAAAACCAAGAGAGAAGAAATATAAATATGCAAATACAGTGTCCTTTAGTGTAGGCCTATCGCTGCTCCGTAGGCAAGAAAGGTCCTGAAACAAGGCACAAATTGCGAGGTGTGAATTGAACGTTGATGATCGGCGTTCGTTTTGTTGGATATGATGCAAGCAAGTCGGAGCTATGGAAACAGATCGTCATCAGCACCGTTTCTTCTAGCGCTGCTACTAGATGACTTACGTTTCGATGCTATCTTCGACTTGGTCCTTGTTCGCATTTGTTCCATTCACCATTGTGCCTGTGCTGCCATTTTCATGAGGTCGAGTGAGAGGGCCACCTGAGCCCTTCACATCCCAACAGCGAACAGTCCAGTCTGCACCTCCAGATACAAGGAGCGAGGATTCGTTGCTGAAAGCCAAAGAGTAGATAGACGCAGTATGGCCTGTCATTTTCTTTATTCGTCGGCCAGAACCTAGATCCCATAGGTTGATAGCAAGGTCTTCCCCTGCACTTGCAAGATACCGACCATCGGGGCTCATAGCTATGGATGTCACAGCACCTTGATGACCAATGAAAACACGGACAGGCGTTCCCTTTTGCACATCCCATAACCGACAAGTCCAATCGCTCGATCCAGTGGCAAGATAGACAGAATTAGGATGGAACCTCACGCACTAGTCCCGTGAGTTTATAACGAGAAAGCGAAAACAAGGGATGCACTCACGTCCACGTCACTGAGATGTCCAGCGTAGATACGTAAAGCGGATATTCGGTCGGTCGACCATAATCTCGCTGTCTTATCTCTGCTTCCGGTAGCGAAGTAAACTCCCATCGGACTCCATTGAACATCCCACACTGGGTTCTGATGCCCACGATATGCAACGAGATTACTCATAGTCTCCATAGACCATAAGCGTACGGTGCAATCGGCAGACGAAGAGAGAAGGTGCTGAGGGGGTGCGGCAGAACCGCTGATAGGGTCGAAGGAAAGAGAGTAAACTGGACCACTGTGTCCGATTAATTTGCGCGTTGTCTTTGCCTCCTTTTCTCGTATTCGTCTTAGCGAGCTATCTAATCCATCGACAGAAATATTAGAGGTAGAGCAACCACGTTGTTAATAACAACCTACTGTCTCTCACTGTGTCAGAATCAAAATCACTACGCAAACCTCTGAGTTTCTCCCCTTTCAAATTCCATATCCGGATATAGCTTTCGGTGAAGCCAGCAGCCATCAAGGAGGAATCCTGAGAGAAGGTAGAGCAGGGTACACTGTGGATGTTATATAAAGCTATTTGACTGTAAAATAATATATAAACGAGCTCACCCATCTCCAACATCATGAAGAGTATAGGCACAGATGCTGGGTAGTGCTCTTGCTCGAGCAGCAGCAGCTTGAGGGCCGATCACATCCCTCTCCATTGCCAGAGCCGACGGGTCCAATTTTATCCGCTTTCTGGCATCACGGAATTTTTCCACTTCGCGTTTGATATCAATAGTTTTGAATAACGGAGGATAGGGAGGCAAGTCGGAGACCTGAGGTGCTACAACTTCGGTAGATGTAGTGGGGCGTACTGATACCTCTTGTATTAAGATATCCCGTTCTTCACCAGACGTTATCTTTTCACGGAGGACTCGTTCTGCCTCAGTACGCAGACCCTCACTTACAGGTGCAGGTCCAAGTTTCAATCCTCCTTGAGCAGTATTGAAGGAGGCTGCGTCAGTAGGCTGCGATGCGTTTTTGGATTGATTGGATTGAGGGATGAGAGAGTTAATAAGGCCTGTCTGCTCCTCCCAAGCGTAAGAAGGTACTGATGTCGCGTTAGAGGATGTTACTTAAAACTTTCTTAGCACGAACAGCAATCGACCAAAATCTCAGTAAACAGGCTCACCGTCGAAGCGAAGGTGATTGTTCACAACCCTCATAACCGCTGCACGACCCCGCCTCCCCTTATCTCCTTGAAAACCTTCACCTGCTCCTGTACCCTCTCCACCCATTCCCTCGGTGAGCCAGCCAACGAGAAGGTTGAATCCTGACTTAGACATGCGAAGGACATATTTTTCAGTCCGGAAACGCTGTGCTAGCTGATTCTGTTGGACGTGGGAGGGAAGGAGGAGACTTGAGAATGATGCGAGTGTTTTGCTATGTGCAGAAGACAAAGACGGAGAGAAAGTCTTGAAGAACTTAAGACCTTTTGCAGCTGGTCAGGAACATACATTATCAGGTGTAGCAGGGACTAGCATACCGGCATCTCTAAAGCCAAGTCTGATGAGATCAAGGTAGAAGTGACAGAATATCGGATACAAGATTGGTCTGAATTCGGGCTACGTAGATGGTAAATACATGTAACGCAAGCAATAATAGATACTCAATACATACTCGATACATGTCTAATGACCCTTCAACCCAGTTCTCCAAGTCCCTGAAGCCCTCATGTTTGTCCGTCGGATCTAAAGAAAGGATTTCGTCTGCACCCCCAGGTCCGATGACCTTCAGCAAAGACGCTACACTCGTGGTTGTTACACCGCCCGTCATGAGACTCTGCATCGCGACGTCCGAGTCTGCGAGAAGATTCTCCCCCGACCCATCTTTCTTCTGCCAGAAGGGTACGAGGTGTTTCCGAAGCTCAGCATCCGACACGGTTTTCTGTGGTGGTTCGGCAGAATCGCAATCGTCTTCTCCACCTTCTGGTGGTGGACTCGGTAGACCCAACGCTTCTCGGAGGGCGCGTTCTGCACCTTTGTGCCCTCTTTGGTGCAGGTAGCTTACGACCAATGAGTCCAAGTTCTTCGTATCATTCTGTGTAGATTGAGCCTCCCGTGTCACTGCAAGCTGAACGGCAGGAGACGCCGGGTCTGAAGGTGCGTTGGACGGCGCAGGCGTCGCCGCAGACATGTTTACGACACAGCCAGATACTCTCTAAGAAGTGTGAGTTCTCCTTTCGAATGTTATGCTAGTCCGATAGACGTATGATAAAAGCTAGGTGTTGAATAACTTATGCAGGTCAGCAATGGTATAACTTAAAGTAGAGTGTGTGGTGATGCCAGTGAACGCGACGGCGATATTATGTAACCATATTCAACCACTGCCAGTGGCTGTTTGGGCAGGTCACGCATATTGAAACGAAGGCGTGCACAGCGCGTATCATTCAAAAACACATTACAACTCTAAGCAATTGCTATCAGAGGACGACAAGAAAAGCTATGGAAACAAGTAGACACAAGAAAGGAGACATTGAAACAACAAGAAATATGGCGTTTGGCAGGTCGAACGAAGGCGTAATAAAGAACCTTTAGAAATGCTCCTTGGCGAAGGTGAAGTTAACGTTGGCGGTGCGGGAGGCCAAAGCTGCTTCCTTGACAGCCTGGGCCAAAGGAGTAGGCTATGTAATATTGTCAGTATTTTGGTGCGAAAGGAAATGACGCAATATAAACATACACCACAGAAATATGTCCCAACCGTTGTACCAAGCTGCGACTGACTGCCAGGAAGGTATTGTCCGGTCTCAATTGCCTGCCTTATCCTCGGGTAGATAGCTTTCCAGTCTGGGCGTCCAAACATGGTACGAGTGCGCAAGAGAGTCAACGGGTCATATTCGGCACCAGCGTCGTTGATGGCAATATTCCAAAGCATGTCCTCGTTAATTTTCTGCGTCAGATAAATGTTGATGTGCAGGAAGTTCGCTACAGATTTCTTTAAGTACGGCGAATCGAGAAAAATTCAGATAAAACTCACGATCTGTTTGAGCTGCCTCAACCTCTTGCAGCAAGCTTTGGAACCAACCGAATGAGGGAGCATCACGGCAAACCCAGAAGAACTCAACGCGAGTGAGACGTCCAAGGTTGCCACGCTTCTGCCTGTACCAGATATGCTTCAAAATGGAAGCAAATGGAGTGACACCGATACCGGCACCGACAAGAACAGCGACCTCCACGTTGAAGACGTCCTCCGCCGGAGCCCCATACGGTCCATCAATGCGAACGGCTGGCATAGGCTTGGTCATGCTACTCTGGTTAAGTTCCACGAAGTCACCCCGGCCGCCATATGCAGCCTTCTCGTTTTTATCTTGACCTTTCATTGCAGCTTGGGTGAGTTGTGCCACAACATCAGGTCCGGCACCAATACGATCACCAAGTCCACGGGTCCAATCACCAACTTGACGGATGTGAACGGAAACATAAGGATCCTCGGGAGCGGATGTGATCGTGAACTAAACGACGTTCATTATTTATACCTCTAATTGAACGAGAAAAAAACTCACGGGATGCCATTGCCAACCAGAAACATCAGGAACCTGGATAAACAGCCATTGGCCAGCGGTATACTTGAAGCTTGGCTTGATAATCCGGAGTTCCATGGCACCACTGGGGTGGACCAGGACCTTAGATAACTTCGTAGAGCGCCTTGCCCTAATTTCCCTGTAGATACGTTCACCGAAATATATGATGCCTGGCCAAATTGTGAAGCGCCAGCTCTCATATCCGAGACAATGATCGGTGCTGTAGAAAGGGAACGTGTGGGTGTAATCCGGATCGGTGCTGTCACGGACGAAGCAGCCAGTAGCGTGTGCATATAACCCAATCATGAAGAAGAACGCGAGATGATGGGTGTACCAGAACGCCTCGAAACACTGGTTGCGAATCTTACGATGTGCCGTTGTGTACATGAGCACCATAATCAATAACATGAAGTGACCAGTGATACCACCCGCTTGATGGTAATGAATATCCAGCGCCGTTTGCTTGCGGAGTTCTATAAATAGATCAGCGACATACACAGTTACCACTGGCAACAAACACATACGAGTCCGTTCAACGTTAATGAAATTTACATAGTGGGCGGTTGTATGCACGACAGCCCAGAACAGAATCTGGTAGGCGACCATGCGGTGGAACCAGATATTCTCGTCCGCTGGAAAGGCCCAGGTCAACTTGGGCCGAACAACACGAATGATGTTGCGCAGCATTGGGATGAGGATGAGGCCACCATCGAATGCAAGGACAAGACCTGCGCCGCGAGACGTCCAGACGGACCATTTGAGAGTGTTCAGAGGCGCCAGTCTGGCATTAGTTGCCTGTTGTACGCATTGCAGGTTAGAGGGCGTGTACGATTAAGCGCCTTTGATTAAACACGAACCTGACTGTGCCAGCCGTAGGCGAAGAGAGCGAAATGTGCGCCATAGAAAAGGATGTTAAAGACAAGCCTCCTCGGGACAAGAAACTCCTTGTGAAACCAGCTTTCTCCCATCGTTCGTCGGAATTATGTATGCTTGCGGTCGTGGTGTAGACGAAAGCACAGAGATAGAGAATGAAGTGCCCGGACCTGCCAGACGGAGCAATGCACGAGAGCGAGTGAATGAGTGGGAGTAGTAAAAGAGTGGGCCAGCCTTCTGTCCGGGGCGTACAAGGTGAGGGAGGTGTGGGTTGAAAAGACAAAGGCGAGTTGATGTTCATCTTTTGCCCACGCCATTTGTGGCCATGGTGACTGCCCGGTGTGCCCATTCCGGGCGACTCTGATTATGTTACCACCACCGCCAGCTTCACCACGACATCGCCCGTACCTTGCGACCGCCGTCATCGTCTGCAATCAGCGTCTGGCCTGCTCTTTCCAGTTTCTTTATTTCCGTGAATTTGGTATAGGCACCGCAACTACATCTTTCGTATGCTTATCGTGATGCAGATCATATTACCCTCGAGACCATCAACAAAACAGGTACTGTACACTTGACATCGTCCAATTTTCTGTTCCAAAAATACCTCGTCATTATAACCGGTTACCTCGCCTGCCAGTGTATTCAATCAAGGAAACTGACGCAGCCCAGCCCGTCGCCTATCTATCCTTCATAGCGGTAGGCCACCATCGCCTCCACCCGGTGCACATCAGTGCTGAAACTCCGCAACTTCACTTGCTGGCTCTTGCTCGCCTCAATCGCTAGAGGATCCGTATCAATCCACTCATCAGCAGGGACATCTGCTGATTCTGACGTGTACGCCAAGATGTTGAACACGGTGGGCTCGTCCATCGTGGGCAGGAAGGTCACTGTTGAGACCACTTGCTTGAGAATATCTCGGATCTCTGCCTGGATCTGCGCCTCTGGCTTCGAAGAAGTTCTGTTTCACGTAAACATTCAAATTTAATTGTCACGCAGTCGAAAATCGTGATAGGCTTACGGTTCAGATCCCGAGTCGTCGGTCGCTGGCGGGTTCTGTAGATACACATCAAAGACCCAGCGCTCGAGCGTTACCCTGCTGTCCTTCGCTATGATTGCCAAGACCAACTGCGTGACACTCCCCGTGAGAAGCCATTCTGTTATTAGATGCGCTCAGTATCTGCGGCGTTGTGTGTGATGGCGGACAAGAACCGACTGACTTTGAACCTGCTTGAGAATCCTTGATATGCGACTTTGTTAGGTCATGCAACTGATAAGAGACTTCATGTGCTCAACTTTTCGAGGTAATTCTCTACCGCCAAATCCTGCGTCAACATGACGACTTGTCCGTATTTTTTGACCAGGTGGAAGTCATCTGCAGGGTACACTCCCCGCTGGTAGAGAATACTGAATGTACAAGGTTGAGATTTCTTGGCATTTCGGTGAACTCGGTCCTCACGTATTTACTGCAAACTTGAAGAAGTCTGTCACGATTGCCGTTGAGCCCTTGAGGGTAATAGCCTGGCGCGTAGGTGCTTGCTTCGTTGCCTGCTTCGTTGCCATGACGTATCAGCAAATGAACAGGTTGCTTGAGATTAATATTCCAGAAAGAGCTCAGAGTAAAAGATGCGACGGATAATGGACAAGATACTGGATGGAAAGAATAAAGTGTTCGAGGCGTGAGGGAGGAGAAAGGACTCGGAGTGCGCGTAGTAGATCTGAACGCGTTCATTCTGACGGCACGTGCATCAGGGAAACTTCCGTCTGCTTACGGCGACTGGCGCGTCCTGGCGCGTCCTGAAGCTTCCTTAAATGGGATGAAGCGATGCCATGCCTACCTGAAGCGTTGCCTGGCTGCCTGATGGCCTTAGAACACGGTGTTTCAGGACGAAATCAGTGCATAAGGAGGGAAGTTGTACATCAGGCGCCAAGCCAGGCTCAAGTGAGATTTAAGCACGAGCGTGCACAGTTTAAGTAAAATGGCAAGTACAAGATAAGTTCATCAGCAGATTCAGTATAGAAGTCGAAGCCGCCACTCATTACTGCCAACTACTACTACTACTGTGCATGTATTGAGACTTCAAGCTCAGGCTCGTTCATCATCATCATCATTATAGTATGACAGGTGTTGCTCATGCTATCCAGCACACCCATTCCCTGGGTGTTCACCAAACTATAACTAGCACTAGTGGTATACAAAGTAAAAAGCAATATGTACTATGTGAAAATGTATAGGAAGGGCTACAGTACTATGGGCAGTTGCAATCATGATCGTACATCTGGTTCAAGTTACAGTCTATCTCATTCTGAAAACCCGATACTATCCGACACGTTCAAATTTCCCTGCTACATACTACGCCATGTTCAAATGATCAAATTCAGCACATCCCACTATCGATTTCAACTGTTTTTCTTCGGGCTCTGTCCAAGCCCTCGCGCGTGAGATGAAAGCCGCAATTCTCAACTGCCCATTATTATTTGGTGGAGGTGGTAAGTCAGGACCCAAAAGATCACCGCTGACCTCATAAACACCTGCGACCACCTCCCGAAACGCGTCTGTGAACTTTGCTTTCTCGGTTTCTGAGAGGGGCGTCCCGTCGGATTCCTCGGCATCTGAAGCGAACAGACTTGACAGCCTTGTAGCGGATTCATAAATCTTCTCGACACTCCACTCTCGCTCATGTGCGATCGCATTCAGTGCTTTGCCCATAACAGATTTCTTGTTCACGACGTGCTTGAAGATTTCATCATTGGTAACTATCGCGAGCCATCTTTTCACTGTCGTATATCCATGAATTAGAGCTCTCTGGGTATTTTCCGCCTTATTCAAAGCCGAAGAATAGAAGTTCAATGTCTGGGGTTCGGGAGGGACCACTTCATTGTCAGAGTTGTGGGGACGTTTCCTCTGAGGATCATCCATAACATCTGTGTGATCCGGAAGGGCACGCTTGCGATGGTCACGTATGTAGCCAGATGAATGAACTTCAGGTCCTTGCTTTCGTAGATTTGTCGAATCCATACTTCGATCCAATCGTTTACGGTGCCCCTCGAATGCAGCCATACGTTGCTGGCGAAAGGGCGCTACAGTTGGTTCCAATTCCTTCTGTAAGTCCTTGGACGCAAGCATATCGCTGCCTTGGAAAACAGCAATTGCCTCTTGAAGTTTGACATCGATATTTTTGCTGTTCACCTCCCGTGCCGATAGGTCGCGTTTCACCAATATCAGTAAACGGTTCAAATCAATCGCCCCCACAGATGGCCATCGATCATACCCATCCGGATAGATATCCTCGTTGCTGGTAAAAATAATACACGCTTTTTGCGCCGGCGTCTGGTAATCGTGTGATCCTCCTGCCCATCCTCCTTCCCTCTCGTGCAGTTCAATGCGGTTGCGGAACACGTGAATCATCTCGTCCAGAAGTTCGATGTGGTTCCTATACGCAACGTAATGGGCTAGGAACAAGGGGATGAAGAAATAGAATATCCCAGACTTAAATATGGGAAGCTCGAGTTTGTTGTCAGTGTAATTCAGACAGTACTTCTGCTCTCGCAGACTGGGCAGAGGTCCTCTTTCTCGAAAGCGCGTTCTTTCGTCCATCGGATATAGACTTTCTCCCAATGGGGACCTCGATTGAATCAGACGGAGAGAATTTCCTTCGCCATGAAGAGTTTTATGATAGTTCACAAAAATATGTTTCATCTGAAGGTTGAAGCTCATCCATTCTATCTTTCGCTGGCCTCGGAACTGAAGGCAAGCTTCCCTCTCAGACTTCTCAAAGGGAAGGAGGAAAAACGAGCCGTGAACAACATAGCGTTGAAGGTCCTCCAGGAAAGACCTCAAGGTCACCCCATCCTTCGCCACTTGATTCTAGATGAAGACTGTCAGACGTTTAGAATCAATGTTAAGAAGTATGACCATTACATACCCCATCAACACTTTCACATAATAGATCGACAGTTTCAAAAACCTCTTCGACGAGCTTCTCCTGTTTACTGAAGGATTCGCTAAGTCTCGTGAGTTCTTGAAACTTTGCATGGTATGCCTTCTTCATTTCCGTCACCTCGTTTCTCAGAGCGGCTACCTCTGCACGAAGATCCTCGTCTTCCGTCTGCACGACTGATGCATCCTGTCCTGTCTCTTGCCCTCCTTGCTCTCCCGTCCTAGCAGGATCCAATACACTTAAATCACAACTATTTTGCATGGCCTCGTCGTGTTCATTCGTTCCGGAAGATAGACACCTGTGTATATCCTTTTGCCGAATTATATCTTGTTTAAGAGTTGCCATAGCGATAAAGGCTTATAATTTGCGCTAATAAGCAATTATCCATAGATATCAATTGAGATAAGTTAATACCTGAAGGAGCCGACTTTGACTCGTTGATCTCAGCTTTGACTGTTACGACCGTCGGGAATTGTAGCGGGAAACAGTTTCGGGAAACTGGAATTCGCGACAAGAACCCGCGTTCGGGAATCTGGATTCGCGACTGGGAACGAGCGTGGGAATTCGGGCGGGAAACGCGCGGGATTCTATCCAGGCGCGTCGCGGGATTCTCAAGGCCAGCTAGGACTCTTCACTGCTTTGAACGTCAAGTAAGCGGATCCCTAAGGAAGCACTCCACAAGTAAGTATTGCGCAACTAACTACACAGGAGAAAAGAGAGAGATCGCACCTAAGGAAGCACTCCACAAGAGGTCAAAAGTGGGGTGCTCCTTACGATGCCTACAGCTATTTATCTACTTCGTAAAGACTGTATAGTTAATCTACGCTAAGTGTCCTTGCGCCATGCGCACCTATCTACTACAAACGATACATGCTACGACCGCACTGCTAGGCATGTCTATCCCGTCTCTCCAGATGGCTACGGCCTGTCCGTGGACGTCAGCGTCCGGTCCGGGGCCGCGACTAGCCAGACTAGGTATGCCAGACTGTTGCAGGTCGTCACCTTGAGGTACTAACGGATTAATGAGCGTATGTTGATAAGTGAATGTACGTGTGCCGTGGCGGGTCGTCGTAAATGAATGTGTGTATGCGTGCATGGTGGTCGGGACGGTGGTGCGGGATAGGTCACGTGAGCGGGGGATCTTGCGGGGGATCGTGCGAGTCGGGAAAGGGGTTTCGCGCGGGGAATCCAATGGCGGGATTCTCCCCGCGGGATTGTCTGCTCATGTCGGGATCCTTGGCGGGAAAGTGCGGGAAATGAGAAAAGGGGCCTGGGATCTCGACATTACCCCCCTCCAAAGGCGCAACTCCGGGGCGCCAAGCTTGAATCTTGCTCAGGTCACAGAGCTCGATAGCGTTGACTTCTCGAGGGGCGTCCGGGTGTTTTCGATAGAAACTGCGAATTTTAGCCTTTGCATTACCCATATCCTTTGCGGGAATCCATGTATCTTCCGCGCTCGAATATCCCTTCCATCGTACCAAATATTCAAACCTCCGTCTAAACCGTCTAGCGTCCAGTACCTCTTCCACCTCGTATTCCAGATCTCCTTCTACTTCGACTGGGGGCGGCGGGGGTTGCGTTCGACCGGGAATGTCGTCTTCGTGGTATGGCGAGAGCAGCGATACGTGAAATACGGGATGAATCTTCAGCGACGCGGGGAGTTCGAGTTCGTAGGTGAGGTCACTTAGCTTTGCCTTCACTTTATACGGCCCTAGTCGTTTCGGTAATAATTTTGCGCGCTCCCGGTCGCCGAACGTTCGTTGCCTCGAGCCATACTTTATCCCCGACTGCGTACTGCGGGGCCTCGTTCCTGGCCTGATCGTAGTGCTGCTTCATGCGCTCTGCCGCAACCTCCAAAGCCGCTCTTGCCTCTTCCTGTGCCTGCTGAAGCTCCTGTAGTCGTGCGTCCGCGGCGGGGACCGTGGACAGGCCGTCGCTCGGGGCAATCGTGAATTCGGGATTGTAGCCGTAGACGAGCGCGAACGGGGATTGTCGTGTTGCCGCGTGCGCTTTCGTGTTGTGCGCGAACTCTGCCATCGGGAGTAATCCGGCCCAGTTTTCTTGTCGTGTATCTATGAAAGCCCGTAAATATTGTTCCAGCTCTTGGTTTACCCTTTCGGTTTGCCCATCCGTCTGCGGGTGATACGCAGTCGACGTGGTACCCTTGATACCGAGTCGGGAAAAAAGGGCTTTCATGAACTGCGCGCGACAAACTGTGGTCCGCGGTCGGATATGATCTGGCGGGGGGTTCCGTGCAGCTTCCAGACGTGTTGCAGGAAGAGTTCTGCGGTTTCCGGTGCATCGACATCAGACGTGGTCGGGATAAAATGCGCTTGCTTGGTGAGACGGTCGACCACCACGAAAATTGCGTCGTAATCCTCAGATCGGGGGAGCTGGGTGATGAAATCGCACGAAATCGCCTGCCAGGGGCCCTGCGGGATTTCGTTCGGTTGCAGGAGTCCTACCGGGCGTTGGGATCGGTTCTTCGTGCGTGCACAGATATCGCATCCCGAAACGTATCGTTCTACGAAGTTAGACATCCCGGGCCACCAGTAGTTGCGGCTTACCATCTCAAACGTTTTCCAACGTCCAGGATGTCCGGCAGGGAGACTGTCGTGGTAAGTCTTCACCACATCCCGGCGAATGGTCTCGTCTTTCGGGACGTAAACCTTACCCTGGTACAGGATGAGGCCTTCCTCGGTGCTCCAGTCCTCAAGTTCCTTGGTCAGGACTCGAGGCGCCTTGGACTTGACCAACTCGATTGCGTCCACCAGTTCGTCTTCATACTGATCTGACTTACGAATGCGTCGTAGGAGGGCCTGATCCCCGTGTACCTGCGTCATTCCCCGACGAATTGCCTTTAGTCGAAACATTTCGGGGGTCAAGAGGGTCCGTCCCGTGTTGTCTTCGCCTTCGGGTTGAAGATCGACGCGTCGTGACATGGCGTCGGGTTTGCCCCCGAGTCGCCCTGGGCGATGGCGAATCGTAAAATCGAAGCGAGTGAGGAACAGACTCCACCGGGCTTGGCGTCGCGTCAGCGTTCGGGATTCAGAGAAATATAGCAGATTCTTGTGGTCAGACACGATATCGAGTTTATGACTCGCACCTTCGAGATAATGTCGCCACTCGTCAAGAGCTCTAATAATCGCGAGTAGCTCCTTGTCATAAATCTCGTAGTTGCGTTCCGCATCGTTGAGGGACTTCGAGAAAAAGGCGACCGGATGTATCAGCCCGTCGTCGCCTTCCTGGGACAAGACCGCGCCGGTCGCGAAATCAGAGGCGTCGCATTCCACGATGAATTGTCGCGACATGTCTGGCATCATCAGGACGGGGGCGGTCGTGAACATGCGCTTGAGATAGTCGAAAGCGAACTGCTGGTTTTCTGTCCAGGCCCAGCGAACGTCCTTCTTCAGCAGCGTCGTGAGCGGTTTGACGATGTGCGAGAAATCCCGAATGAAGCGTCGATAGAAATTCGCGAACCCGAGGAAGGCTTGAATGTCTTTTACCTTTTTCGGGGTAGGCCAGTCGAGGACCGCCTGTACCTTGGCGGGATCCATCGCCACCTTTCCCTGCGAAATAATCATCCCGAGATACTCGACGGAAGTCTGTTTGAATTTGCACTTTTCGGGTTTGCAGAACAAGTCGTTTTCGCGTAGCCGTTTAAGGACTTCCCGTACATGTTCATCGTGCTGCGATTCATCTTCGGAAAAGATTAGCAAGTCGTCAAGATAGATGATCACGTATACTCCAATGAGGTCTTTGAAGATATCGTTCATCATGTGCTGGAAGGTTGCTGGGGCATTCGTGAGCCCGAATGTCATCACCGTTGGTTCGAAATGTCCTGCCTGAGTCCGAAATGCAGCCTTCCACTCGTCGCCTTGCTTCAGTCGCACATTGTGGTAGCCCCATCGTAAATCTAGAGTCGTGAAAACTTTCGCCTTTTGCAGCGCGTCTACGAGTTCCATCGTGAGGGGAAGCGGGTATCGATTCTTGACCGTGATGTCGTTCAGTCGTCGGTAATCGACTACCATGCGCAAGGTTCCATCCTTTTTCTTGATAAAGAAGACGGGAGCCGCTGCAGGGGATTTCGAAGGTCGTATGTACCCCTTGCGCAGGTTTTCGTCAACGAATTCGCGAAGGGCATCGCGTTCGGCTGGGGCCAAGGGATAGATTTTGCTGTACGGGGGAACCTTCCCGGGTTCTAAATCTATGGCGTGGTCATACGGCTTGCGCAGTGGAAGCCTTTCGGATTCAACTTTCGAGAAAACGTCGGCAAACTCACGGAATTCGGGGGGAACTAGTTCTTCGAAGGTTTTCTCGCCTTCCTTCACCGCAGACTTCTCAGCGATGGCCTGGGAGTGGGTGTACGAGGCGGCAATTTTGTACGCGAAATGGTCGTCCGTCGTGACGAAGTAGGATTCGGCGTCGTGGTACTGGTCCCAATATTTTTCTGAGTACCGAAATCCCGGTGGGACAGCTTCCCATTCGGCCTGGGTCCTGTCGGGCCCCCAGGGGGTCTCGACTTCTTCTGCTATGGCGAGGCGGGGAAGCGGGACCAGGCGTTGCTGGTTGTCACACTGGGGCGGGCAGCGGTTGAGATCGACCACATCGTTGGTCCAGTCAATGGTTGGGTTATGGTGCCGCAACCAGTCGATCCCCATGATAATATCGTCGTCGCCAATATCCGCGACGGCCATGGTCAACTGTTCTAAGTGTCCCTTCATTTCGACGTTGAGGACTACTTCCTTGGTGATGCGTCCAATCGCGTTCGGGGAATTGTCTGCGTTTCGCAAAAGTATCGGGATTACCAAGTCTCGGGTCTGGAGTCCGTGTCGCGAAACGTAGCGGGAATTTATGAAAGTTCCCGACGCACCGCTGTCTAACATTACTGTGGCTAAGGCATCCGTCTTTCCGTCGCTAACCTGTACCGGGAACTTCAAATGTCGTCGAAGACGACGGTCTATTGTAGAGATGGTTAAATACAAGGGACCATTATTAAGAGAGTTCTTCGGCCACAAGGGCGGTTGGGTCGTATAGGGCGCGACTGAGCAATACGACCCTACTGAAAATCCGCTGGGGGCGGGGCTTCGGGATTGTGAACGTTCTTGACGGCGGGCGTCATGGCGGCGAATGCGTTCTGTAGCACGGACTGCTGCACATTCTGGACGTACTGTTCCGCCATACGTTTGAGCGTTTCTTCGAACGACTGGAGCGCGGGGGGCGATGGGCTCGACGGGGACGTGGATTTCGTCGCCTTTAGGTTTCGGGATGGCGGTCGCGTTGGGCAATCGCTCACCAAATGGTCTTTCTCTCCGCAGTAGTAGCATAGTCCCTTACTCCTGCGCTCCCGGCGCACCCTGTCAATCTCCATTGCGTTGGGATCCTTCGTCGAGCTTGCGCCCGCAGTCGGGATCGTACGCGGAGCTGAACTAGTGGTGCCGGGATTGCTTCGGGGCGTAGCCGCTGGCTTTGATACTGGTCCATAGGCGTGTGCGAGCCTTAGCTTCTCGTCCGTCTCGGAAACCCAGTTGACGTAGGCATCGAATTTCATATCCTTCGCCTCTGTGCTGGCGATGTGCTGGCGAACCTGGTCTTTGAGTCCCTTCCGGAACATGTCGAGGTAGATGACATCCGTCGTTGCGTCCTTGGGCCACCCGGTGAGGGCTTGGAGGGCCCGGAATTGCGACGCAAACTCGGCGACCGTTCCTGTCTGGCGTAGGCGCATCAGCTTGTCGGCTGCGGCTTTGTCTGCATCGATTTCCCCGTAAGAGGCGCGAAGGGCGGCGAACAGGGCCTCCAGGCTGGCGGCTTCTGGCGGTGTCGGGATGTCCTGGAGTCGATCTAGAATGGGTCGTGCCCAGTCTTGCGCCGGCCCCCGCAGTAGCATCAGAGCAAATGCGACCTTGCGGGTTTCGTCTAGTCCCGGATGTTGTCCGAACAGGTAGAGCTTAATCTGGTGAATCCAGTTCTCCAGCTTGGCTCGTTCGCCTTCGAAGGTGTCGGGAAGCTTCATCTTGAGCCCGGCTCCGCCCCCAGACGGGGAGGCGGGCTGACTCGCGATTTGGGCTTCTAACGCCTGGTTGGCGTGCTTGAGCTGGGCGACTGTGTTCTGGACCTGATTGTGTTCGTTGACTAGCTTGGAGTAGCGCTTTTCGAGGGTGTCGAGGCGATCAAGGATGGGCTGGAGTTTGTCTTCCTCCATCGAGGAGCTAGGGGACGGGAAAGCGAAGGTATCTGCGAGTCCTCCCCATTCCTGGTGGGACGACATCGCGGGTCGGCGGTACGGGTGCGGGGGTAGAAGTAAAGAGCGTGAGGGTGTCGAGTCCGAGCGGCGGTGAGCCAGGGACTTTGACCTAATGTTACGACCGTCGGGAATTGTAGCGGGAAACAGTTTCGGGAAACTGGAATTCGCGACAAGAACCCGCGTTCGGGAATCTGGATTCGCGACTGGGAACGAGCGTGGGAATTCGGGCGGGAAACGCGCGGGATTCTATCCAGGCGCGTCGCGGGATTCTCAAGGCCAGCTAGGACTCTTCACTGCTTTGAACGTCAAGTAAGCGGATCCCTAAGGAAGCACTCCACAAGTAAGTATTGCGCAACTAACTACACAGGAGAAAAGAGAGAGATCGCACCTAAGGAAGCACTCCACAAGAGGTCAAAAGTGGGGTGCTCCTTACGATGCCTACAGCTATTTATCTACTTCGTAAAGACTGTATAGTTAATCTACGCTAAGTGTCCTTGCGCCATGCGCACCTATCTACTACAAACGATACATGCTACGACCGCACTGCTAGGCATGTCTATCCCGTCTCTCCAGATGGCTACGGCCTGTCCGTGGACGTCAGCGTCCGGTCCGGGGCCGCGACTAGCCAGACTAGGTATGCCAGACTGTTGCAGGTCGTCACCTTGAGGTACTAACGGATTAATGAGCGTATGTTGATAAGTGAATGTACGTGTGCCGTGGCGGGTCGTCGTAAATGAATGTGTGTATGCGTGCATGGTGGTCGGGACGGTGGTGCGGGATAGGTCACGTGAGCGGGGGATCTTGCGGGGGATCGTGCGAGTCGGGAAAGGGGTTTCGCGCGGGGAATCCAATGGCGGGATTCTCCCCGCGGGATTGTCTGCTCATGTCGGGATCCTTGGCGGGAAAGTGCGGGAAATGAGAAAAGGGGCCTGGGATCTCGACATTGACCCCCCAGACAGGTTCCTTTCTTGGGCCTTCCACATTATCAAGAGTATATTCCACCGGACCATTTTGCGCCTCCATCGCCTTACCCCTCGGGCTGTCTAAGAGACTCATAGACTGAGCTCGCCCTCCCCCGGCGCTGTCAGATCGTTGACTTGGAGGAGCCGAGTGGGATGGCGTCAAGTCCTTCCTATAAGAAGTTCGCCGCGATGTTGGTTGGTGTCGATGCAATTGGTCCCACTGATTCAGCGACTTTGAGATACCACTGCTGCGAGTACAATGCGTGGCATCATGCTGTTTCTGGAATTGCATGATGTTGTTTGGAACCTCGGAAGACCTCAGGCTACGTCTCGGGCTGCGAGTACGTCTGGAGTCAACCCGCGTGGGTCTACCTCGGTCCTGTGCCAGTGTAGTATGAGTAGTATGGTACTGGTGCGAGCAACCTGGGTCGTCCGAGACTTCTTGTTGTTCTTCAAGTTCTTGACCTAACTCCTGATACCGGTGTGCTTGAGTGCCAGCTGCCAGAGACGACGATACAGGTGTGACACTGTTAGTAGTAAGGCCGCAGCGCCAGACACAATGACCACAACTGCAGGTGGGACTCAGGCTCCTGGATCGCGTCGTCAGGAGCCAGTCACAGCGGTGGCGAGAGCCTGAGGGTTCGAAGTTCGAGTTTAACATTTCAGGCAGCAGAGTTGCAGATTTAGAAGTAGTACTACTACTAGTAGTAGTAGTAGTAGTACTAGTGTCAGCCTCAGGCTGAGTGTCCTCTTCTTGAAGCGAGTAGTAGTACTACGTAGAGTACTCACTGGCAGGCTACTACTATCTGAGTGGTGGCGTGCCAGTGACTCAGTTTGAAACTGCTACTAAGAATAGTAGTGCTACTACAAGAGTCGTTCAGGCTCAATACTCAAGTTCGCAACAGATATTCCATTAGTACTAGCGTACAACAACACACAACAAAAGCAGAAAAGCATGAAACTAGTAAGAATAGTAGTGGAGGAATGCGGAAGAAAGACAGATTAACAAAGTAAAGATACATTGTTCAGAGTCAGTCCTTGCGTGTCGTTGGTACAACGATCGGCGGAAATTTGGCATAGGTAAGCATCTCATCAATAGCGAATGCTGGGAGCGCGTAGGTGAAATCGCCGTTGTCAGCACCTGTGCTAACTTGAAGACCCTTGACACAAGTTTCGGTAATTATTCCGCCCCATTTGCCGTCCAAGGTAGCAATCAGAGAACCAGAATCACCACTTTTTGCGAAACAGTAGTCGTATTTTGAAGGTATATTCCAGACAAGGCGTGCAGCTCCTTTTTTCAACTTTGCCAGTGGCGGATTCGTCGGGTTGCCGCCGAGTGTCCTATTTATGACTGCGTAGATCGCAGACTCCATCGGGTTCGCATATCCAACTGTTACACCAGTGGTAGCACCAGCCTTTAACACCGCAATCTCATGATTGAATTGATCCGACCTTTCGATATACCCTGACTTGATTTCGAGACGTTCATTCGTAGGGTACGGAACCTTTGCTTTTCCATAGGCCGACCGAATACACTCGATGTTGGTCTCAGGATGCTGCCCGAAGTGAATGACATTACACTGAAAGTTCGTTTCGTTGACTTTCTTGTCGAACAGCTGCACGAGGGCAAACTCAGAATTGAAACCGAATTCATGCCCAATCTCGGCACAGGTCTGCGAGCCTGAATGCGAATAGCCAACATAGCCAATGGTCCCAGCGCGAGTCCCATTAGGTTCGAGTAGGTTGAAATTTTCGTAAACCTTCCGATGGATTTCGCGATAGTCCCCCATTGCTTTAGTGGTAGATTTGGAGAGCGCAGAGGCTATTTCGATTTCTTGGGAAATGTTGATTGTCATTCCACCATAAGGAGCATACTTAGCGCTTGGGACTGCGATGCTTCCGCTACCATCTGCTTGTAAATCCTTCGAGATCAATTCCAGTTTGTCAAGTCGTTCTTTGCATCTCTGCCTTTGTCTTCCAAGCTCATTTAACGCTCGACAGAATTCGTTGTCGATAAAGGAACGGTAGGCATCAGGTAGAATATGGACTAGATATAGTTCACGCTTGTCCTCGACGTCTGATACACGCTGGTCCTCGTCAGCTGGGTTTTCAACGGCGTCCACTAGTTCGTTGATGGTAGTTTCACTAGAGGCGGAAAATATAGCATGTCCGTTAATCAAACTGAACAGTTTATCCAACCCCTGAAATTTGATGATGGGACCCCATGTACTGAAAGTGTCCTGACCACTAACTCCTATGCTTGTTCCTCGAAGGGTTGAAGTGTATGCCTCTAGAGACTTAATTATAGATTCAGGAGATCTGGGTTTACTGGGGTCTCCAATCAATAGTTTATCGGGCGGAAGGACGAGAGCCGTGCTGTCCGGAATTATGGTATCAGGTGCCAGTGGTCGAAAACAAGGTAAGGAAACGTTCTCTGTCGGGTCCTTGGTTTCTTGGCCGAGACTTCCGAACCCAGACGCGGGAGCGGCAAGGCCATCGACTACATGTGATTGTCCAGGTGCTGGTACGGGGCCAGGTAGTTGTTCGTGTTCGAGAGGTTTTCCGTCGTCCAGGGGATTAGGGGTTGGTACCACCCCACTTGCGGAACAGGACTGAGGAATGGCCTCGCGAAATTCTACCTCGAACCGCCCTGATAATGTCCAGCGCTTGCGAATGGAGCTTCTAATCGCGTCGGCGCATTCACAATAAACATCACCAACAGGCCTCTCGTAGTCGGAGGGCATAAGCACCTCCAACTCGGACGGTATTACTCCAATCCACACGACAACAGGATCTGACCTCCCGTCTTCCCCCTTCCCGTCTTTATGATATCCAATCTTGCATATATCTATGCATGTCACGGTATGCCTGACGTGAAAGCGATCAAAAGCGTCTTCAAATATAGGTAGCAAAACGGGCCATTGCCCGATCAGAGGGCAGTTGTTGTCAAGGACGTTTATGTGCTTCATCGCTTTCTCGCGCTTATGCGGTCCCGGAATGTTCCCCTGGCGTCCCACAAAAAATCCACTACGCCCGACAGGAACAGCGTTGGTCGGACATCCCCAGTAATAATTGAGATGATCCTTCAGATCCCAAATCCTCCGAGTCTTCACAGGTTTTTTCGCTTCCAATGATATGATATTAGAACTGTCTGTGAGAAGGGTCGTATCCGGGATTGTCTTCTGTGTCACTGCCAGTGGCGGCGGTAGAGGTACCGGCCATACACCATGTACTGGGGGTCCATTGAACGTCTAATGGAGGCAGAAGGGGAAACGGTAACAAATCAGCATGGCTGGGGAAAAAGCAAATGACATAGCACGACATACATCTACGATGTCACCAATCTTCGACAATTGCGTTTCGCGAACTGGCGCGGCCACCGCAGTATCGGTAGCCTGAGAGTCTTCCTTGCTTGTAGCGATACCGGAACTCAGGCTGAGTTGTTTCACTCCCGAGGACGTCTCTTGTGTCACTCGTGGCGGCAACTTCTGCTTACTGTCTACTGGAGGCGCATTGGACGTCTTTAGATGAGACGATGAGAATTCATTATGCATGATAACAAACAAAAGTAGCATGACATACGTTTACGCTGTCATCAATCTTTGACAATTGCGTTTCGCGAAATGTAGAGAGTCTTCCTTGTTTGTTGCGAAAGCGTCTTCCTTGCTTGTAGCGATACCGGAACTCAGGCTGAGTTGTTTCACTCCCGAGGACGTCTCTTGTGTCACTCGTGGCGGCAACTTCTGCTTACTGTCTACTGGAGGCGCATTGGACGTCTTTAGATGAGACGATGAGAATTCATTATGCATGATAACAAACAAAAGTAGCACGACATACGTTTACGCTGTCATCAATCTTTGACAATTGCGTTTCGCGAACTGGCGAGGCAACCGCAGCATCGGCAGAATCCTGCTTGCCAGTGAGATAGAGATGGGAACAGGGAGAATGAGAACAGGACATACTCGGTTGTTAACTTTTTTGCCATCGTAAACAAACGTTATCTTGATGTCAGGCAGTGTTGAAACAAGTAAGAAGGGGGAACACATCAACATCATGGCAGATTAAAAGAAATATCAAGACATTTTACTTCAAGTTCGGCGTTTGAATTGTTGTTGCTACTATTCGGTAAGTTTGGCTGCATCAATTGTTGGATGAAGTCTCTCTTGTCAGGAGTAAGGTTGGAAAGCTTGAGCAGAAGCGAAAGGCAGAATGTCAGTATAACTTAGTAAGAGGCCACCAAACAATTCTTGTGGCATAGTACAAAACACACATTGTATATTAGTTTGTAAATTTCCGACTGCCATCCTGCCAGTGAGTGGGAGTCAGCCTGTGCGCCGTCACTGCCAGTGGCATCGCGTCGGAGTGGTACTATCTTTGCCTTCGAGTTGAGAGCAACAGGTAAATACGGATAGCAATATATGAACTTTGAAAGAAGGGCATACGTCAAATTCAAGTTGCACGACATCCGACATTGTTACCAACTGATAGTGGGAAGCCTGAGAGGGTGGGGGTGCCAGTGGAAGACACTGGCGGCGCTCTTATATTAGTAGTGTTCAAGTTGCCACGCCGGCACTCAGTGGCAGCCTGAGCCTCAGAGGCTGGGAGTGCCTGGGAGTGCCAGTGACGACTCGGAGTCCAGTGACTCCGACTCCGAGTCGGAGTTGCGACTCCGGGTCGAAGATAGCACTGGCAATCACTCAGGAGGCTGTGATACTACTTAGGCTGAGTACGATTTAGATGCCTTCAAGTTCACGTTATAAGTCACTATGCCCAATCTGACTTTACGTTCAACAATTGGAGCTCTACTTGAACTAGAACTTTACCCATTTCAAGGTTTGATCTGCAAGATTGAAGTTGTAACAGCTTTGGAACATCATGATATTTTTGTATCACAATTTGCAACTACTAAGTAAGGGCACGCAATAAAACCAACAAAACCAGTATGCTAGTGGAGAGATGGACAAGTGAAGGGGAAAAAATAGATAGGCAACGTCGATTCGGACTTGCTCTCGCTGTCAACTTCAAGGCTGCGGGTCCAAGTCCGGGTCAGTGTCAGCCTGAGCCTGAGGTATTATAATTCTGGGGAATTCAGCCTCATTATAGAGTTGCTCGAGGATTGCGAAAGCAGGGATTGTATATGTTATGTCGAGTCGATCTTCATCAACCCCGACCCCAGATGCGACGAGACCTCCCCACCGTCCTCGTAAGTCAGCGACGACAGCTCCAGAATCACCTGCTGTCGAGAAGACGTCCGATAGCGGCGAATACACGGTCCAGTACAGGTGTTGGTCATACGTGAGAATGTATGTGGGACGGTTGTTGCGATAGCACACATTGACGCGGACGAAGGAGATTGCCTCCATAGGGTTGGCCATGCCGACTGTCACACCGGTGGAAGCACCAGCTTTTATAACTGGGATCGAAACATTCATCTCAGCGCTCGGGATGATATCGGCCCTGATAGGCAACGAGTTATTTTCGGGATATAACTCATGTTGCTCATTGAAAAATGTTCGTATCCTGTTCAAAATAGTGTTGTCCTGCGCGTAGATACCGAAGTTCAAAACGTTATAGTATGGGACCACTGTGTTAGCCATTACGGTATGGCACAGCTGGACGACAGCAATATCGCGGTCGTACATGCTTCGGTAGTTCTCGCGCCTTGGTGAAGGCGAATAGACTACTGCGCCGATGACCAGGGTGTTTGAGTTGTCACTAGTATCCGCATGCCATGTCTGAAGCTGAGTTTTGAAGTTGTTCAGTTCGCTCCTTACTTGTTGCACGTCTGCTATAGCCTGTACGTAGTCAACCCGGGTCTGTGCATGGCGTAACAATTTCTCTAGAAGTTCCTCCTCCACCGAACTCAGGTACGATTTGTAAACATAATCGTAGTGGATCGTAGGTGCAATTTGCACGCGTTTCAAGTTGTAGGCGGTGGCGTTCTCGACTCTATTGTCGATATGTGAGATGGTGTCTGGAAGCAATACATGACGACACGTTATGAAGTGCGATAGAAGCCTGGCTTCCTGTCCTTCCGACTGAACTGGAATCTGCACAACAAGTCCCAGAGTTCCGTACGATCGCTTTCCTCGGGGGCTGACAGCAACGCCTGGTTGCACCGATATAGCGTGTGAGACAGTGGTCTGGACCTTGTGCAACATCCGTTGCATGAATGATCCCAGATCAGATTGTGAGGGGTCAGGAACGGGTGGCAGCATGAGGACGAGCTGACCCCAAACTTCGTCATCCACTTCCCTGAGAGGTGCAGCGTTCGGTTGAGGTTCGGGATTCGGTTGTTCAACATCAGGTACAGGGACATACGTCTCAGGTGGGATTTGGTTTATAGCCATATAGACCAGGGGGTCTGCATCATGATCAGCTTGTTCGTCGGTGTCGACATGACGAAATTCTATGGCCTCGCGAAATTCTACCTCGAACCGCCCTGATAACTTGAATGTCCAGCGCTTGCGAATGGAGCTTCTAATCGCGTCGGCGCATTCACAATAAACATCACCAACAGGCCTCTCGTAGTCGGAGGGCATAAGCACCTCCAACTCGGACGGTATTACTCCAATCCACACGACAACAGGATCTGACCTCCCGTCTTCCCCCTTCCCGTCTTTATGATATCCAATCTTGCATATATCTATGCATGTCACGGTATGCCTGACGTGAAAGCGATCAAAAGCGTCTTCAAATATAGGTAGCAAAACGGGCCATTGCCCGATCAGAGGGCAGTCGTTGTCGAGGACGTTCAAGAACTTTTCTTTTCCCCGATGTTGATGGTCCTCTTTTCGCCGCCGATCATGGTTCGATCTGCCAACCAGAGGAGGGTTGGACCGAATCCCGATATAATACTGACAGGTATAAAAACTCGACTCGGAGTTCAGTGTCGCCACTGGCCTTCTAAATGGCTAATTGAGGTAAATGGGGGATCGGTGACATTCAGCATGGTGAAAATTTCAATTAAACAGCAGTACATACTAGTACCTGAGCCCGGCCCACCGGCGATGACTTCAAGTCCAAGTTGGATGTGAGATAACAAATTTGAAATTGTAGTATAAGACGCCAAGACATAACTCACTTCCAAATTCAAAGAGCTGCCACTTGGCAGCCTGAGGCTGGCATTGACTTGCTGTGCCAGTGAGCCGCCGGGACGACTCGGACGCTTCATCCGGTCTCGGTTGCCCGGATTCATCGTATTGTGAATAAAAGCTGCAAGAGACAGTCAGTAATAATAAGGGGAATGGGAGAGCAGACAATAGTTGAATGCGGGAAGGATAGTGACACGGGAGGAAAGGACATACTACTTTTCAGATGAATGAGCGAGGACGAGGAGGGCAAAGGGCGAGGACCTGGCATTGAAGCTTCTTCAAGTCATACTTTATAGAGTAGTTGCAGCCTGAGTGGCTGCGGTACTAGTACTATTAGCTATTTTCGTAACGTACCCAGACCAGGCTACTACTAGTAGGCTGAGTAAGTAGTATGTCTGCGTGTAGTAGACACGCCGCCACAGCACTGCCAGTGAGACATATAAGGAAAGTCGCCTGGCCTTCAAGTCATCCACACACCCAAAGCACAACCGGGCCAGCACTTACTCAGAACGTTCTGGGCAGAAATCCAGCGACTTCGGCAGCCTGAGCAATGAACCACTCTGGCAATCACTATTCACTGGGTACCGAGCCACGAAGACATGGCCGCGAACGGCGAACAAGCCTGAGTGGACGCGAAAGCCGAAATCGCGGCACAATTCTCCGACTCGAGATAGGTTGGACGCCTGAAGCATCCCGATGTTGCAGACCGGAAACTCCAATCCTCCTTGCGCTGGAAGACGGAGTGGATCAGATTGAAGAGTGGGAAGAAACTGCGCGCCGTTGACCTCACTGCACCGTCTCGGGCAGTTCGCAGAATCTGCAAGGATCGGAGCCGGAACGAGTGTGTGATCATCACACAACTCCGGACGGGATACACACCACTCAATACTCACTTGGCCCGCATATTGTGCACTGACTCTCCTCTCTGTTTCAATTGCCAAGTTCCGGATCCGGTCTCCCATTATCTCTTCACGTGCCAGTGTCGATTGCCAGTGTGTACGCAGACACCCGCCGACTCGGAGCACTCCAAACGTCACTCAAAAATAAACCCTTCACATTGAGATCAACCCTGGGCAAGGGTACCAGGCATGACCTAGTCCTGCACTACATCAAGGACAACGCTTTCCCCACCTGTTCCCGGCCATCGCGACTCAATGAACCCGGCTTTTTCTACTTATTCCTCGCTTTTTCTCTCTCTCCCGCTCAAAGGAAGGGCACTGTGTTCAAGTTCCGGAATTGCGTGAGCCTGAGCCTGACTCGGAGTGCCGGCAATTTGAAAGCTCGGCCCGTTTTTTACTACGACTAGTACTATCAGTTTATTTACTAATAGTATACACTCGGAACGCCTCCGACTCGGATTCTCGGATTCTCGAAAGCGGTTCCCCCCATCGACTCGGACTCGGAGCACTGTATAAAAACCATCACCAACATATTGTATCAACACTTGAACAATTCCTGTAACTGTATGCACTCCCCTCTGAGAGTCTTTCAAGCAACACTTCGCCTCACAATACCGTCATTCGGCATATCTCAATCTGATCATACCCTTTGCACTTTTTCTTGTTTGTTAAAATTATTCTGCGCTTTCAAGTTCTACAATTACATTCAAGTTACAGTAGTGTTAAATTACAATGTATTCTAAGTGCGCCATCATCATGATAGGCCCTACTTAAGGGCCTGCGGTCACTATAATGGAATAATACATCAAATCAAATTAGTCATGGTGCCACTGCCAGTGGTACTGTGCCAACCCGACTCGGAGTCGGACTCGGCGTGCCACTGCCAGTGTTTTCTAACGCCGACTCCTCGTCAAGGATAACTTCAAGTTCGGATTTTGGAGGGTACACCGCCATGACCTCATCACAACTTGAATACTAATCATTGAAATCATATTTGACATGCCCTTGCCGTGCTCTCTCAAGGTACAAATTATATAGTCATATATGCCAACATACTCACAGGCATGCTAACGCCTAGAAATAGGATTTAACTCTATTCAAGTTATCTGGCTTCGTATAATGTTTCATGCATGTGCATATCAGCGAATCTGTTAACATAAAACTTATCGTAAAAGTCCAAGGAGCCTTCCGGTTCCAATGATTTCGGAGGAGATTCATCACCCTTCGGGACCCCAAGGAGGTGAGCTAACCGAAAGATATCCCCTAGAGCTATCACGGTAAACTTCGAACTCTTAGAGCGGTAGGTGGCTCTGCCACTGGCACTCTGTTGAGGACCACTTGCGACAGATTGAGAGGTAGGGGTCGTGAACTCGTACTCTGGTTCGACTATCCACATACTTGTTTTTGGGTCAGGCGAGTCTCCAACGCATTTGTAAAACTGGACGAGAGCACATTCGTGACGTTCCACTTTGTCGGTGAAGGAAAATAGAAGCATAACACGGGCAACTCTCATTCCTGCAAATCCCTTTTTGCCGGGCTAACTCGAACAAGAACTGCATCTCGTCGAGGTTTTCCACGCCAAGAGGGGCTAGACCTAATCACTTCCCTCATTGCTTGTTCTATGGGAATCGATTCACCACGGTAGGCAAAGAAAGCGGTGGCCGAATGGAAAACTGAAAAGTCATTGCTCATATCCAGTTCAAAGTGTTCAAATCTGTTGTAGTCCGATTCGGCCATGCCAGCAGAGCACTCTGAATCGGAGTTGTGGTTGCACCTTTCGTACTTGTTGAATAAGTACTTTTTTATGAGTTGTCGGAGCTGTCGGAGCTCTGGATGGCCTTTTTTTGCCGCAAGAGCGCTGAGCTGTTTAGGGTACACCTTGCTGGACTCTGTGTGGACGACAACAAGGAAGTTAGATGTGCAGCATCAGAAAGACGTGTTACTGACGCTGTCTCGAAGCCATTAGCATTAAGCTCAAAGGGTCATTTCTGCCACCCAAGTGGAACTGGCATTCAGCAAATCCTCTGCCATGAACCGCACCACGCTGTGGCCCATCCGCTAAACCTTCCGAATCGTCCAGATCTGCAATTTCATTTGGCTCTTGATTGGCCGCAATATCATCGAAGAAGTCCTCTGTATCATTGGCTGCACCTACAAATAGTACGCCATGATGTTGCATTTCCTCTCTTTGATTACGGGTCCTCTCAGTGTCATCCGTGACCGTCTCTGATATATTTTTCCGCAAAACGTCTCGCAAGGCTTTCCACGTAGCCTCAGCCAGCGTATCGTCCAGCAGTCCACGCCTTTTGAAGTCTGCCCTCGACGCAATAAGTTTGCTGAGTCGTTGGTTCGCTGTAATCATCTGACCCAAAGGATCATTTTTGTTTGAACGTCGCCATGTCTGCTTGACCGCGTAGATGTGTTTGTTTTCTGTTATAGATGAACACAACCCGCTAGGTGCAGCAAAGAGAGGGATCATTGTAGGATAATGGGTCATGGCATGTTGTCGTGGCAGCGAAAAGTTATCCCGGATGCCCTTCGCTATGAATATTTGCCGATATTGATGAAAGTGATCCAGAGAGGCTTTGATCTGATCAAGAGTCGAGGCTGTTATCGTGTACCGACGCACAAGGTAACAGAAGTCCAGAAATGCACTCAATGCGTGAATTATATCATCGTGCACAATGCCCACAATAGCCGGAAGATATACCTAAGCGGATTGCATCAAATATCAGCAAACCACCGCGTCGAACGAGATGAAAAGACCATATACTTTCATAAGTGCCTTTGAATCATTACCTGTCCATTGCTTGAAGCCTCGACCTTCGGGAAATCTGCGAAGACCAGGAAAAGGAGCAGCGACTCTGATTCTATGCGAAAGTTAGCACTGAGACTCATATTATTCTACTTGTAAGAGAATAGCACCTTTTATCCACAATATCCAGCTCTGTTGTGGTCAAGCTCTGGCATATCCACTCGACAAGATGATCCTTGAACACGCCTTTGATGATTTGGTGCAGAAGGTCCGGAGAAATGAGATCGCATATATCTGCACGCGGGAAGTCATTGGTGAAGGGCTACGGGTTATCGTTGTGGTAAGTGCACATCCAATGGAGAATTCGGAACCCTTACCACAATATCTTGGTGGAACCCATACTCTTTACGAATTGTTGCTCTACTTATGCTGTTATCATCGACTTGTTCTATCAATCGTTCGTGCAGCTCTTTTGTTCGAGGATTTGTAAAGAATTCCGGATTATCTAGGTTCTTGTGAGGTGCTGTGCATCTATAAAGACACATTAAGCCATTTTCTCGGGCTCGGATGCGATGTTGGGGAAGGACGGTACTTACTTGCAGCACCATCCTGTGCATATTGCGCATAGACTCACCTGTTCCGGATAATCGGCTATATACGAGCCGAGTCCGAGAATCGACCTACGAAAGTGACCATCAGGGCACCGGAGAATGGTTCGCTCTTTGTTCATGGACATTGCGCTCTTCAGTGGTCTCAAGATTCTCGATATAGATGAATGAAAGACTTGATGTCGAAAGCGGCGGAATTCATCCGACTTTTCGTATTGCCGCTCAGCTGCAAAATGTGTCAGAACTAATCAAATATTATGGTATGGTACACACTCTTTGGTATTGCTAGAAATGCTATAAGCTGGACTGTATTCAATTTCTGTGACCGCCGGGCCTTGTTAGATATATTCCCGATGGAGAGATATAACGGATAGTATTCGTTGTTTCCAGTTCCGACAGAGACTGTTGTCTTGTCGCTCCCTAAGATTACCGGGACAAACATAGATCCATGGACTGCTTTATCTTCGGCGTAGATCTTATTCTAAGTCAAGGATAATCAGTATGTTTCCTGCGAGTTCATGAGTCATGACCTACAGCCTGTTCCCAAGCAAAATTTCCGGACATGTAATTTCTGAACACTCGTTCTTTGTTGTCACTGGCATCAGAGTCCTCCTTTGGCTGATATTCACGAAATGGAACACAGTCGAATTCGCTTTCCAAAGCCGGATTATCCACCAAATTCGGATCACTTCCAAAGGATCCCGATACCATACATCATACTCTTTCCTCTTCCATGACTCGGAGTTCTCGTTTGTTGCCTTTTGGCCATTGTCATTCGTATAGAAGTTACTGAAGGATTTCCAAGGCACATCACCAACTCTCGTAGCGTCAATGACATTGTACAACTTCTGTGCATCTCCATCGAGCAGCGTACTAGTAATATCCAAATCCGAGTCCTCGTCAGGCTCTGTCGCGTCGAAATCAGAATATCCGCCAGATTTCGCATTATCCGCGAGGTGGATTAGCTGATATGCCTTCATGATTCCAAGAAGCTTCGTTATGTTACCAGCAGACATTTGCTCTTCTCAATAGAGAAAATCTGCGAGCTCGAAATCTGCTCGGCACGAATAGGGAAACCAATCATTTGATGTAGGTTTGTTTCGAGGAACGGGGGGTTCTTCGTCTTTTAAGAAGGTTCCTTCTGCATCGCATGGAGTGGCTGCACGGTGTCTGGTGTCAGAGTACTACAGTAAACCGAGGACAATAAACATGGCACGCACCATTCAAGTATCTGTGATACACCTTCAAGTTATCCCCGCTCTCCTCATGATCTCCAATGTCTAAGTCCAAGTCTTCAGAGGACGCGCTACGGTCATCACTTCCAATGACAGAATGTGACTGAGAATCAGGTCCGCCTACTAGTAGGTCTCGAAGCAGTTCGTCTCGGCCTACTATACTGAGCATCGAGATATCTTGTGTAAGCATGGAGATATCGTAATCGTAGGAGTCAGAGCCACTCTCAAGATGACTTTCTGTTGGAAGTTCAGACAACCTAGGGAGAACTTGAAAAGTTGGAGCTCGTGTGGGTCGACTTGGAATGGGTGAAGAATCATAGTCATGACCACTACCACTGGCAGTAGAACTTGCCATGAATGACGTCGGATGAGCTGAATATTCATGTCTTGTTCTTCCAGATTGACTCTTGAACGTCCTACTACAGCCGGGCAAGGTGCATCGAATAGTTGGTGGAAAATGAAAGGGATCGTGCTTTTTCCGTGTCGCTGGCATCAACTTGAATGTAGCCTCAGTAGAAGTACTAGTACACGTCTTGGGTCTTTGGGTCTCACACCTGAGCCTCAGCCTGAGGCTGCCAGTGAGCCTGAGTGAACCTGACTCGGAGTTAAAATTAGTCATAGCAGTAGTGGGCGTAAATTTTCAACTTGTCTAAGATAGACGCCCCCGCCTCCCTGATCTTGAACTTGCACCTTCGATCCATCTTATCCTCATACAAGACTCAAAACACTGCACAAAATGTCAACTCGAAGACAGACAAGGGCTAAGAACAGCGATCAGCACCCCGGAGCAGTAGTTGAACAGCTCAGAACAAGACGAACACAGGAGGAGATATTGCGGGAGAAGGAAGAAAAAGAGAAAAAGAAAGTACGGCAGGCAGAAAGGCGGGATGAGGCATTGAAGGAGAAGGAAGAGAAGGAAAAGCAGAAGGAAGAGCGGGCAGCTTTCCGCAGAGCTGCGGCCCAGCAAGTCGCGGTTGCGAAAGAGAGGAAAAAACTCGCTGCGGAGCAAAAACGGGCAGCAAAAGAACAAGAGGCAGCTGACAAGGTTCGCAAGAAGGTGACTGCAGCAGAGAACCAAGAAGCAGCGATGCTAGAGACCGTAGAGCTTGAAAACAACTTGTCGAAGGCTCTTGAGACACGCACCCAGATGGGCTCAACAGTGCCCAAACTCACTGGCAAACGTGGACGTAGAAAGCCAAAAGGCGAAGCTAGTAGTAAGTCTTCAACTTTAGATCAGTGATGACACAGATTTGAACTAGCATAAACAGGCTCGAAGAACGATGTTAAAGACGTATCGGGTTGTGAAGATGGACACAACGAAGACTTGGATATTCGTGAGTAACATTGCCTATACATTTTCAGATGATCTCAAAGCTTGGAGGTTAAACACTGTGACTCACGTTCATGCGAAGCAGCGAGTATGGATGAGCCAAACAGGAAGCCTGCAAAAAAGGCTAGGAAGGAAGATTCCAAAGGTGAACTTCCATTTCGCACACGTGTGCAGACCGCAAAGATGTCCAGGTCTGCCGCCACTCCCAGCGACGCATTCTTTCACGCTCCTGCAGGACCGAACGAGAGTCTTTCTGGTGAAGAAACGGACATAATAGACTCGCCCGCTACGTCAAGGCGGAACGACAAGACAAAACGCCCTGTCAGGGCGCTTCGCAACACAGATGATTCCACTTTCATCGGTGAAGAGGGTGGAGGTCTTGAGTTGCCAGTCTCAGAAAGGATCAATTTGTGAGTTTGAAGTTTGAATCTTGCATTGCGTCTGAATCAGTATCTGGTACTGTCAAGTCGATGTAATAGTGAGTGCGAAGCTTGATTTAGACTCAATTATTAAACATCATCCCGACTAGTACTAGATTACGACTAATGAGCCTGCCACTGGCAGCGGATGCACTGGCAGTGCCAGTGACCGGCGTGACACTCCCGGGCCGAGACCCAACTTGGAAGTCCTTCACCTGCAACATTGACTCGGACGCTCTTGTCTTTGCTACCACTGTATTATGAGTCTTGCTGACGCAAAGCTACACCAGACACACCATCCCATTGCCAGATGATGAAAACTTAAGTCCCTGGGAGGATGAAGGGAAACAATAACCCTTACAAGCTATCATGGTGTAAAAAATAGCACAATCAGCGTACAACAGAAGGCACATCTTGTCGATTCGGAATCAAATGCAGTGAGTTGATGGAGCATTAGAATGGCAAGTGCAGTCTGAATAACTTGTTTATAGGGTGGAAGCGATCCGAAGAGGCTAACAAGGCCGGCTCAAGCTTGTGTGAGTCCGACTGATTACTGTTCGATTCATGTCAGTTACTCCATGACTGTTTGTTCATATTCCTTCATTATTATTTATCTGCCAACTGCCGTGTCATGAACAGGATGGAGGTAGCAGCAACGTCAACTCGAAGAAAAGGAAGTTATTGCATGACACTCTTTCCGGGTCGCAGGTTTCAACGGTAAGCGACGTCATATCATTTACATTTTTCAATCTACTGAGCAATCCCTTCCCGTACTCGAGGATAAGAACCACAAGATAAAACCAGGTGGACAGGTGAGTACCAGACAGTGATCTTCATGGTACATCCTTCCTTCATTGCTTACTGAATTGGTATTTTGATAGGATGCAAACAAGAGAACTGCTAATTCGCAGCTTAGCGCACCGGTAAGTCTATCTTATTTCAACTTCTCTCGTTCCCCCCTTATTTATGGTTGTAAGGTGCAATCACTAGCCTTGGAACCCCGTGTACAGGTATGTGTGAGTGTCGATGCACCCTAGGCTCACTTCCGGTGCTCTCCTGTGGCAACTATTCGTTTCCTTCTTCACTTTGAGTCGATCGCTAATGGGTGCATATGAATAGGAAATCACAGTCACAAAGAACGGAAAGAGGAAGTCGCCACCAGACACCGACTCTCAGGTTAATGTGGTAATTCTTCTACCTTGATGTGCAATGAATTCCTTCATTTTATGTTTACTTATTTTCAGCCATTTCAATTGGCTAATAAAACTGTCAAGATCAAGAAGTCATTGTTGACTGACATGGACACACCGGCCGGGTGCCACAGTAAGTGTCAATTCTATGGTAACCGGCATTTTAAGTTCGTATCTGATCAGGCGGAAAGGACTTGAGTAAGAAGAGGAACCCCTCTGATATTCCTTATCGGCCTGAGGCCGATACGACGGTAAGTGCTTCTTTTCGATCTGCTCACTTGCCTTGGATAACAGCTTTCTGACGTGTTGCAGCCGGAGATTGGATCCGCTACCTCTAATCGCAAGAGGCAGTCGCTTGTGGCTGATAATGAAGTAAGTGAGAGTCGATTGATACACTCTAAATGTGAGCATTCACCTTCTTTTCTTAATAGTCTGGTGGTCGAAACATGTCGTTAGCACCTCGGGCACCGTCGCTTGCAATGAAGAGTGCATCCTGCACCCCCGGACCCGAAGTGTTAGTGACTGGGGCTTATCAAGGTCATCGCAAAGTCTCTCGGACTACTAGCTCAGTTTGTCGAATCAAATTCATTTCTATGACATATTTTGTTGATTTACTTATATGCAGACATCAGTGGGACTTGAGGACAAGGATCGAAATGAAGGAAGGGAAGGATCTCGCGTGCCAGGCAGGAAAAGGGCGACGAACCAGTGTCTCCCTCCCGGTACTCAGGCAGGTTGGACTCATATTCTATTACCTTCACTATTTCGCGCAGTTGGAAAATCCGTCACACCATGGCAAACCCCGGACAATAAGCTCATCAGCTCACTGTGGGGGAAAGTGTTTGATTCTGTGGAACTTAGTTACGAAACTCAGTTCGCTGATATCTGTTCTCTAGTTGAGTCATTTTTACTTATTCTCAAGTTACCTTTACCAAATTGAGATGCAATCCTCGTATTTCAGGCGGCCCAGAGATGCTCTGATAGCTGGCGCAAGAAACTTTTTGAGAAAGCTGAGCAATCAGTTGCCAGTTTTTCAGCGGCGAACAATTAAAGTCAATGCAAAACGAAGCAATTGTGAAGACGTTGCAGACGCTAGTTGACAAGAAGAAAGCCGAACCGTTTCTATGGGAAAGCTGGTATAGTATGGAGAGGGTAAGTAAAAGAGTGTTTATTGTCGCGTTTTGTGTCCATGCATTGACCCTAAATGTACAGAAGCAAGGACTGTTCTGCTCTGACCTTGTGGTCTCAGTGTTGTCCGTACACATTGTCTTGGCCATGGGTCGGCATAAAATACTGGACAGAAACACCATAGGAAAGCCTATCGGTGCCCTCGCCCTTGCGGCAACAGCGGTATCTATTTTTTCAGTACTTATATTGTCCTTATCCGCTGATCTTCTCATGGATAGGTCAAGGTTGCCATTGATAAACAGGTGGCTCGGTTGCAAAATATCAAAGAAGAACTTGGCGGCGCTGAGTGGTATTTCACTAGCGCTCTGTGGCAGCCTCATACGGACGACTATGTTAACTTGTTGTCGAATCCCTCTTTCTTCACTGAATCAAACTGGGAAAAGGTTCGATCCCGCCTCCTAGCTTACGATGCCAGTACAGATATCGACACGAGAAAGAACACCGAACTTGTTGGATCGGGTATCACTGGCAGGGACTTTTCCTTGTATTTTGACGGTGTAGATGCAGATTCGACCTGCGAGAAAGCGTATGACGAAGGCGCTGATAATTGGGAAGACGGAACCGACGATAAGGGCGAAGAGCGTGAGGGGGCTGAACATAGAAGCGAGATGGAAGGTGATGCAGAGGACGAACATGCTAATGCTAAGGGCGACGACGACCTGAGCGAGAGCGGGGACGAGGGCGTTGAGAAGATTGAGGGCGAGGGCGAGGGCGAGGACGAGGACGAGGGCGTTGAGAAGATTGAGGACGAGGGCGAGGACGAGGACGAGGGCGAGGGCGAGGACGAGGGCGAGGACGAGGACGAGGACGAGGGGCGAAGGCGAGGGCGAGGGCGAGGACAAGGATTTAGGTGGAGATGGTGATCATGAGGAGGACGACGCTTCAAAATGGGATTCGGCTACGGACTGCGTAGACTTCTAAGGGCAAATCGATCACTGGTGAGCCTCTTCTTTTCGTTTCTGTCCGTGCGCTCAATATTATATTACCATCGACTCGCAGAGCAGCCTTCGTTTCTACTGGTCCGCCAAAGAACATGCAGAATTGAAGGTACGGCAGCGAAGTGTGACCTGCCACTGCCCGTCACGGCAGAGGTTCACGGTAATGTCGTGGGGGATCCCTTCATAGCGACTGCTATGCTTAGTCTTGCGTAGATGACTGATGTACTTGAACACTGAGGCACTGATAGCTAAATAATGTTGTCTTATATATTTCTGATGCAATGAAATACTTGGATCGTTCTTATGCACTTAGACTCTTGAGCACTGCAATTTGTCTTACAACACTTGTCTACTGCTGTAATTAAAGGATGATACACTGGAGCACTGGGGTGCTGAATGCCTGAAACACTTAGAGCACTGATTCAGCCATCTTTCCTTATTTAAGCCAGCCCGCACTTATTTCAGCCAACTTGTCCTGAATAATGGGAGGACATGCATGAATAAGTGAAGCTTGCCTTATTTAAGACTTCAGTCTCTCAGGACGTTTAAGTAACACTTAAGTCACTTTCAGCAGAAAGTAGTTTCCCTGATGTGACCGTTTTAATCCTAAAACGATTTACGGAGTCAAAAGAGGTTTTGAACGAGTTTTGAAGTCACCATCTCTGAGCACTCGCCTGTACTACGCGACGCGTCCTCCTTATCGTCCCAGCCTGGGTTACGGTCACTATAATGTCTCAATCACTGCAGTTGTCGAGTGTACGACCTTTCGGTGGCTTCCAGAACGCACCATCAACCAGTTTCGCATCATCATCGCGTGGAAAACTAACGGCTCCGCGACCTGCAGCACTGGACCTTCCCGCTCTTCAGGGAGCCAGCCGGGTTGTGCAGGAGGTGCTCGTAAAGGATGCACAGATTGTTCCTGACTTGGGGGAACTGCTGACTATCCGTATGTTGTTGGCTTAGCTTGACAAACTAGTTTACCCTAATATTGGCGTTCAGCTGGTGGACAGTCCTCCGCATCGTATACTGTATTTCCAGGTGACTACCGCGTGCCTTTCCAGAAGAGAAAGCACATTGGGATACCTCCAGCATTATGGGAACATTTTCAATGTACGTCGTACAACAGTGTCTTCAATTTTTATGCTGATAGAAGCTTAGCGTCAAAGTTCCAATGCCATATGGGTATTATGAGCGAAATCGAGCGTGCATGGATCACCCTGGACCATAAGCTGTTCTTGTGGGACTATGTTGAAGGGTACGCATACTACTATGCGAAATTGAGAGATTTATTGATGAGTTTGTGCAGGCAGGAGCTCAGCTCGTTCATTGAACAACCCGATGTGATCACTCATGTTGCTCTCGTGAAGCCCAAACCTGGTGTCTTCGTCGATGAAATTACCTCCCTCCTTGTCATTTGTACCCCTGCCACCGTTCTCCTTCTTGGTCTTTCGTCGCAAAATGTACAGAGCCCCGACCACCGACCCCACAAGGACATCAAACTGTACGCTACTGACATGTCAGTAAACACGGATGGTATCGAAATGACATCCGTTGTTGGGACAAATGACGGCCGAATAATCATGTGTGGTATACAGGACGGTAACTTATACGAACTGCACTACCAACAGAAAGAAGTCTGGTTTGGGAAACAATACTACTTGATTAATCACTCAGCTAGTGCCGTCCCTAGCTTCATCCCTTTACTGCGGTCAGGTGGTAACGATGGTATGTCAGAGATATCTATCCAACAAACACACATGCCTGACTCTTCATCGCCTCTGTGATCCTCAGAACGTGTCGTGTCAGTAGTGGCTGACAATGCGCGCGACTGTGTATATACGCTCAGCGAGAACAACTGGATTTCTATTTGGAAACCAGAAACGAATAGGGGACTACGGAAGATCCAGACAATCTCCAACCTGCACAAACAGGCCCAGGACAAAGCGCCTGGAGCCCCAGCGCTCGCACCAGGTCTCCGCCTACTCTCCTTGCATGTTATTGATCCTCGAGAATCAAAAACAGGTATCCAGTTGATGGCCCTCTCAACTAATGGTATTAGGCTCTACTTTTCCCCCGGCCCCGTTGGTTATGGCTATGGATTCGGTGGACCATCCTATGGCTCAGCAGATCCAAAGCAGCTTCAATTAATTCATGTCCGACTTCCCCCTCTGAACCTTCTCCATCCCGATGAACAGATGCAGTCACAGATGCAACGACTTCCGACGTCCCATAACTTCGGCGCCCCGGCACCTGTACAACAAAATCCGAAGCCGTGTATTGTCAACAACCTGTCTGCGTCAGCTTACGTTGATGGCCTTCTAGTGGCTGCCCAGCCAAGTGACGTTGACGGCAAAGATTTCATTCTAGGTATCTCACCAGATTTGACGAGAGTTGGAACTTTCGGACAGTCGCAAAATCAAACCTTACCACAAACTCAAGCAGTGGGCTATTATGGTGCGGGAACAGCTCCTCGAATCCCTCTCACCGAACAAGCAGCATTCCTTTACGTCGAAGGTACGATTTGGGCCATTGCTCCGTCCCACCGACCGACACCCTCATCACTTTCTGCGTCGCCTGCGTCATCACCTGAACCCCTTGCCACCAACGAACTATCTACCCAATTCTCTCAAGCACGTCAGGAATTTGTCATTGTAACAAATGCGGGTGTGAGCTATCTTGTGAAGCGGCGTGCCGTTGATTATCTGCTTGATGCTCTGGAAGAGGTTCATGCGGAAGGTTCTGTACAACCTATCGTCGATTTCCGCGATAGCTTCGGTAGGGATCAGACCTGTGCCATGCTCCTGGCTCTGGCAAGTGGAAACACGTTCATGGCTGCCGAGCGCAGCGGTTATTCTGTTTACGACGAAGTCGTAAGCTTGAGTGCAGAAACCTCTGCAGTCGCTAAACAAATGTTTTACGACATAGGCGACCGCCCAATCTGGGTTGACAGAGGTTTTGGTAGTGATAACCAAGGGAATGTACTCTTCAGTGGCCGTAGAGAAGGACTTGCTCTGTACTTCGCTCGGCTGGTAAGGCCTTTGTGGAGGGCAAAGGTCACTAAAACAAGGTGCATTTCATATGTCCCGGTGAAATTCCTCAATACTAATGAGAGAACAAAGTCCGACAGGCCAAGCTTCGAATTTTGATGACGCTCTTCTAGTCACAGTTCAAAGGAACTTGTATGCACTTAAGAACCTGCTAGACAAAAACCCTCAGCTATTCAGCTCAGTATCCAGCGATCAAGTTGGTGGCGTCGGTAACAGACAAAACCATGAACAGGATGCATGGAAGGTAGAGAATACATCAGCATCACATTTGCATGCTTTGCTTGGCCGGACAATCGAAGCGATTTCGTTTGTTCTTCTATTAGTAGACTATCATCTTGGAGAACTTGTCGCTCAATGCGACAAGGAGATACAGACGCTTGTCTCAAATATGACTTTCGAGGAGTTGATCACGACTGCGCAGGGTTTACATGTGTCGCGCGCCCTTGTAAACGTCATTATCAATCGCCAGATAGGACAACAGATTAGTGTAAGCTTGTCCTCTGAATCCCTTCATGGTCGGACATTCGCTTATATTGTCACTGATAGATTGATGCCGTAAGTGACATCTTACAGCAGCGATGTGGTTCATTCTGCAGTGGGGACGATGTGATGTTGTACAAGGTTCGTCTCCGCATTTTTTTTCACGTGCTTCACATATCGACGCAGTACTATGTAGGCTCAAGAAAATGTTCGTAAAGCTGTGGACATTCGTGATCCTGTCGAAAGGCAGGCTGTCTTGGGGGAATCGCTTAGGTACCTTTCTACCGTTTATCTTCATTGGCCTCATGTATCTCACTGCGCTCCAAAATAGGCTGTTCATTCGAGCGGCACGAGTGATCGAGTTTGAAAAACTACGAGAGATCTGCGGTGACTATCAGCATTTGAATTATGCAAAAGGTATGTCATTCGGACGTACTTTGATCATTGTATTGGCTTACGTCTTCCGAAAGGCGCTGTGGACCTTCCCCTCGAATGTGCAGCGGTTGCTGATGCCGATAATATTGGGGCAGAGTACTGGAGCGCTGGATGTCCTGCCAACGATTCGCGAGCGGATCTCTTGAAAAGTCGGACGCAATGCTATGATCTCGTGCTTCATTCACTATCTGTCTTCGATGAGCAATGCAATAAAAATCCTACCCGCCAGGATTTGGAGGAAGTCCGGAATCATGCCTACGATACCGCTTTCTCTTCTGATGATCCAGTTTTCCATTCTCATCTATATGATTGGATGGTGAGGCAGGGCATGACAGATGCGTTACTGGAGGTGAACAAAACATCAGCCTATCTCACATTGAATATGAAGGACTGACCGTATATTTAGATTCGACCGCCGTTCCTAGAAGGCCATCTCATCAGAGAACCAGTTTCATCAGATAAATACCAGCTTTTATGGCAACTCTACGTCAAAAACGGACAGTATCTACGAGCCGCAGAAGTACTTGCGGCTCTCGCTCAATCATCGCAGTGAGCATACTTGAACATCGAATTTAAACTGAGTATTCTGACATAATGATCTAGGTTTGACCTTCCCCTTGAAAGGCGACTCGAATGTTTAACTCTTGCAGTTAGTAATGCAAAGTCACATCCTGTCTCAGTGAATGGAAAGCATGAGACTGCAATCGCGTTTCTCACAGAACTTGAGGATCAACTGGAGGTTACGCAAGTTCAAATGGAAATACTCCATCTACTACTACCACACGTGAACGATCCAGGCGAAGCCGGGGAGAAAGTTCGATTGCTGCAGACACAGCTTTTCAATATTACAGAGGTGAGCTGCACCTCGCACAATAACCGTTGCAAAGGCTAATCCCTATTAAAGTTGTACCAATTCTATGCCGAACCTTTCGACCTTCCTTCAATAAAACTTCTCATACTGCATGTCTCAGAACATCAAGATGAGGCCGTTGTTAAGCCTATTTGGAATGCTATTTTCGAGGACGGTGAGAATTAAAAGTAAGGACACCGTGGATTCTTCTAATTCTCTTGCATCTTAGCCACAAGTGAAGGAACTCCAGACCAACAAGCCGACCGAATATCAAACACAGTAATCAATTATGGAAGGCGGTTCTATCCGTCAGAAAGTGCTTTTCCACTTCGTACGTTGCGCATTTGAGAGTGCATTTATCATTATCCTCACCTTAAACCTGTAGGGCATGTTGCATCACTACTTGCTCGATTTGCCTTGAGCAACAAGGGGGTAAGACCACAAGGCTGGGCACCGAGAATACTGAAAGAGTCCGGTGTTCCCTACTCAGAAGTATGGGATACCTTCCATGAGATGTATGAGTCACAGGTATGTCCTAATACGTCTCTACAAAACAGGCTGTCGAACCTCACGTTCCTATCAGATTCCGCCCTTCAACGACCAGGAAAACGTTCAGACGATATCGTCTGACATTGCTATCTTATTGAAGGACTGGGTGGAGGATGCTAAGCGACCTCAATCGCCGCTTTCTCGCGGGGACTTCCCGGTCGACCTTCTGGACCGTACCATAACAAAGTATCTGGAGGAATTACGACCGGACAGAAAGGAAACGCAGGCCATCTTCGAAGACTTAAAACGTCAGTTACGTCGGTATTGGTAGATGATAGTAGATACATAGTGTACAGTCCATGCATCAATATGTTCCACATGTATGCAATGCAAGATGCGGTTATGTGAATGCGTAGATTGGGAGTTAATTTGGTAAAATACTTATCGAACTTCAAGAATGGCATCCTCTGCTTGAGAAAGAATGTATACCGCAGCTCTCTCTGTTACACGATATACTCCTCGTAATGCGCTGAGAATAAGTTCGTTAATCAGTAGAAAAGGGTACGAAGAAGATACTAGAACAAACCGAAAAGCGCCGTAGATGATGGCAATCAATACGAGAATGGTCGCTATGTCTCTGCTGCTATCTCTTCTGTTTCTCCCGCGTAATTGTGTGAGGAAATGAAATGGTCCCAGCATCGACATTGACAACAGAAATTGGACTAGCGAAGCTACTCCAACAACTGGTATTCCAATGACTACCCGGCGAAGGAAGTTTGCGAAGAAACCGCGAGGGCGGGGAACGAAATCCGCGGGCAACGGCTGGTTTGGCTTCAGCAAATTCTCCTCGAAGATAATATCTTCATCCCTGATTACGCGCAGTGCCATGCGTATAAGGTTAGCCGCAACTTGCGTGGGCGACACCCAGTAGCCATAAAAGATGGAAAAGCTTGTTGCAGAGCTCGGGGGTGCATCGATGTCGTCCATGAAGTACGTTGCCAGGAAAGATGCGAAATAAACAATCCATGTAAAGAGAAATACTGCCAATGACGCAATAAATACTATTAATTGGCGTTCGAATTAGCTGCTAGAGATAGATTCCATGATATCGGTCGTATACATACAGTGGTTGGAAGCGATTCCGAATGCGGAGGTTCTTGAGAACCTATATTTATAATGGCATTGGGGACATTGGTAGAAGGCACTCTGCGAGCGAGACACCTTTCGCCACTGTTGCAAGCACTTCACATGTACATACTGACAAGGGCGAGTTTAGACTTATAGAGACTTCAAGAAAAGGCACCGTGCACGTACTCTGATGGATCCTGAACACTGACAAGGAGAGAAGAGTCTACCAAGCTCGGGGTCGGGACCATCAAGACATATTCTGCATTGCTTCTCTTCCGCAGCCTGGTTCATGTCTTTCTTGCACAAAAGCTTTGACAGCAATGTTTCGCAGTAAAAGTGTTATTTAGCCCAAGAGATTAGGATACAAGGGAGCCAGCGTGGAGGTTGCCAGTCAAACGTGAACTGAGTTGGAAGTCGGGGGCAACCTCACATCCGCCGAAGTTACACGTAATACAATCATGGCTTATTAGTACTACTACTATAAATAGAGACTTCCTAATTCGAAGAATTCAAATACAGTAAATGATCGACGCCATTGATTACAAATTACTCCGGAATATTCCGGCTCAGAATGACGAGACTTGGCATCGTCCCTTCGTTCTATCCTGAGCTATGTTCGAGTCAAACCATCCTATCCTCTAGCTCTTCGTATCTGAACGCATGCTAACACTTTAAGTTATCTCAGGCTTAATTCACACTACAGAGAACTCAATGAGTGAAAATGCTACCGGGGGAAATCAGTTACGAATCGTGGGCATGATAGCCGGGACTGGCAGTGGTGAGAGCAAATTATCGTCCGTGGCAGACGTTTACTTCCGCTCATTGTTACCTTCCTACGAGTAGGCTTAACGAAGGTCATCAAGCCACTATCCCCCTCATATGAGCAAGAAATTCATATATCTGAAATAGGTTGCTGTTGGACATGGGTAATGGAACATTAATCTACCGTTCACTATACAAGGTATCCCTTCTTTCTCTCCCTGGTACTGCATTGAGCACCTTCGAAGCTAAGCTTTGATCCACAGTGCTAATGTAAAACAAATTTTATCGCGTAAGGTTTGACACGGTCAAAACCCGTCTCCAGTGCTCGCCGGCGGGTACCTACAAAGGTGCTATAGATTGTTTTCTGCGAACAGTTCGAAACGAAGGCGTTTTGGCTTTATACAAGGGTGCTACGCCTCCAGCAGTCGGGTGGAGTGCAATAGACTCGGTGCTGCTGGGATCTCTACACAACTATCGACTCTTTCTGATGAGACAAGGGATGACCGAAGCTGTTCCGGGCTCAGATAAACGACGGTTAACCGTTCCAGCTCATGGCCTCGCTGGCTTGTTTGCGGGTTGGACGAGGTATGCGAATCGCATTTAATTGCGAACAGAATGCTCATATTCCGCTTTAATACCTTTGCTGAAGTGCACTTGTGGCGACGCCTGTTGAACTGGTGAAAGGTATGGCGCAATCCTTTCCAACGTTCACCTTGACGTGTCGTTCTCACATTACGTCCAAGTGAAGCTCCAGCTCCAGCTTCAACGGTCAACAGCAGACCGCGAATTCAGGGGTCCAATCCATTGTGCGAGGCGAATTGTGCAAAGCCAAGGAGTGTTCGGTCTCTGGAGTGGCTTTGGGGGAAGTTTGTTATTCCGCAGTAATTTCATGTGGATGTTCATGGGATATGAGGTACTCTCTTGCTCTCTTTGTGTAGTGTGCTCTCAGCGTCAATTAACTACAAAATCACCCTTTTTCTTTTTCTCTGCAGATACTCATGCGAAGCTTCGGCAATCTAAAGGGGACCCGTTTAGAGGTCAGAAATATGCCGGACAAAAGCACCCGTTTTCCCACTTACAACATTCGTAGATTGGCGAAGGGCTGTCCACATTCATGTCCGGCGGTCTAGCCTCCTTCGGGTTTTGGTTTATGGCAATTCCAGCCGACAACGTTAAAAAGTAAGATGATCCTCTGATCCTCACGACTTCCGAAGATGCATCTAAGATGCGTTCCCTTGTCCCGCCAATTGAAAAGCCGAATGATGGCAGCGCCATTGAATAGCAAGCGAGAATCCGCGTATGCAGTAGCGAAGTCTATTCTCCGTGTTGATGGTCCCAAAGGGTTCGTTCGAGGATTGGTTCCGGTCGTACTCCGTGCTTTCCCTGTGAACGCAAGCGCCCTCTTTGTATACGAGGGCCTGATGAAGCTAATGGGCGCCGAGAAGGCAAGATGTCACTAGTATATTTAAAACGAGTCAAGCTTACAAGTTCTCCGTGTAGACGAGACATTAACGATGGCCCCGCAATGACTTAATTCACTATGTTAAGTCGACTATATTTAGCCTCAAACGTTATAATGATTTGTTAAGTTTTTCATATTGAAAGGAGTGCCCCAAAATATTAGCAGTACTACGGGAATAGTGTTCTATGGACAGGAGGGAAACACCGCTTGCAAGATAAGGTAGATGACATCTAAGAAAGCCGTCTCCCGGAATATATACATAAAAACAGGGTGGAAATGGGACAATTTTCTAAAGTATGTGCGCCTAGCCATTGCCAATGATCGTCGAGAACTTGGAGTATGCGAAATCAGAGGTAACACCGCGAAAACGTGGACGGGGGCAAAGCACACGGCCACTTTCCCCCAGCGATGGCGCTTTCCCAGTCCTTCGCGTCCGAACGGTACAAGTCCAGAGCCGCACGCGCATTCTCCACCTGAACACGAGGCAGGGTGCAGCGGGGGTGAGTCAATCGGCGACGTCGGGCACGTATTAGGGTATGGTAAGAAAAAAAATCAGTAATTTGCAATGCGGGATTGAGGTGCGCCCAGGTCGAAAAGGGGGGGGGGCGGGAAGTCGTCACACCGCCCTGCCAGTGTGGCGGAGTCATTTAGGCGCACTCACCGAGTCGAGCTTCCCGTACTGAATACGGCGCCTCATGAGATGCCACATTAGGGTCTGCAGGCCTACCATCTGGTTAGGCGACTGAAGCGCGTTCCGGAATGGCATATACAAAGCGACATCCCTCGTGTCTATAAATAGCACGCACAATCAAAGCGTCCAGGAGGTAAAGTCAAAATTACGAAACAGATTAGAGACCGCTATTATGTCCCGATTGAATAGATGAGATGGCTTGTACATACCGACCGCTGGATGCGGGATGCCTAGCACTGCAGGGTAACCGCAATTTAGAACAAGGTGGGCGCTGAATCTCAGAGAAGCATAGACTACAGACCTGACAGATCTTGCCACAACGCATGGCCAACTAGGACTTTCCCCTTGATACATTCAGCCACCAACGACTGGACGGCGTTGAATTGCATGGCCGATTCTGCATAAATCAGCCGATCTCCGAGGTCAGCCACGAAGTTTCAGAGCGTGATTGAGTCTAAGACAAGCGTACGTGGGTGGAGATGTCCCGCCTCTATTCCGGTAGTGGCAGTCCTGAAGTCGGTTACTGGCATCGTCGGGCAGACGTAGGTGTCTAGGACCACTGCTCCTCGATAGTTTACGATGGAGACTCTCCTGGTAGAGTGGCGGGGACGTTAGATCGTGCCTCACGAGTTGACGGACGAAAGGACTAACGCAAGCATCGATGTCGAGCCACCTGGGCCTACACCGCAGCATATTGTGCCGAGAGCGAGAAAGCGACTGGGCGAGTAGGACGATATGAGCAGGAAATTGGGGAGACAAAGACGACAAAACGCGCATACTTGTCTGGATCTTGGCTCATGTCTGTAAATTCTGAGAACTGGCGATTGCTAGGTGTGCTGTCTGGCCATCGACATCGTATTTAAGAGATTCCCGGTGAGCAAGATCTTCGCGATGTCCTCAAAAGGTTTGTCAGAGATGAGAAAGAAATGGACATTTGGAGAGTTAATTTGGAAGCAGACGATGACAGTTGACGGAGGTGAACTTGAAGCTAGACCAACGGCGAGCTCTACATAAAGGGAAGAACGAAAGCTGGTGCACCGCCATGATAGCGTTCAGAGACCAGGACTAGTAGCAGACAGCGGGGCGGGAGAGAGTTCTGCGAGGATGTGCCCCTGCAGTGGTGACAGAGAAAACATGAGAGTGCATGTCGAGGAAGCCGGAAAGCACTCGGACACAAAACAGACGATCAGCCAACTTTCAAAACCAAAGTCAGTTTTATTTCTCGCCGACGCCGAAAAAGTACAGCAAATTCACAATTACCGTTTTTGGGATCGGCACAGGCGCTGACCAAGACCGACGATGCCGGCTGAGGCGCCGGGCTGTCCAGCTTGCCATCGGCAGACCGATCATAGGCTCGTGGCTGTCACGGCACCAACGGCAGCAGAAGTGCTGATCCGCAGAGACAAACAAACAAAGGTTAAGCTAGCCGCTTATCTGCTAACTGCGCCCCTTCTAAGGTACCACTACAATTCAGATACTTTATAGTAAGTACTCAACTTCAATACCGCAGAGATTGCTCTAGCCTCGCCTAAGTGCGCGTAGCTGAACCGAATATTTCCATGATGCGCGCAGTTCAAGTTATGGAGGTGGCCTTTCGTATGTTCCTTATTCTGTACCGAACACCAGATATTGTGATTTTCCTTACATCGCCGTTACATTCCTTATGTACAGATATATTTCAACGATCTCCTTTGTGACTCCTAGTCTTCGGGACAAGCATGGGCGATACCATACCATAAGTATCCAAGTTGAGCATCCCCGGTGCGGTTGCAAAAAACCTCCACTTGGTTTTCCAAAATGAGTAGAAAATGAGTAGTAGGATTTCCTGACTCGGCCCATTCGTCATTCCTTGTCCTCAAAATGAGCGAACCGTGGCATGGGGGTGGTCCAAATGACGGCACTGAGCACCGCGACGAGCGTACCCTCTCGTGAGTACCGATCATCCATTTTCTCTACCCGCAGTATGTTGACCCCCCCTGCATTCCGTACGAAACGTAATTCCATCCTCCTGCCTTGCTCTGAAACACCGGTGTGTATTTTTCTTCTTTTCGTCGTCGGCGTCCCTGGACATATCCTTTCTTCCGGTCCATTGACTTGTGGTAGGAGTACCAGGCGGAGGAACGTCTTGTAAAGCTGTCATTTGTTTCCGTTTTATTCCGTTGCGGCGTTTGTCGAAGAGCCTTCACGCCCACTTCAGTTCCTTTTTGCCTTCGATCATTCCTGGAAAGACAGACAGACAGACTATGGCGTAGGCGTTGACGGCTATATTTCCAGGTCGCTAGTCCGGGCCCTCTAAGCACACATAGCTCCAAACTCTCGATCTATCGGGGAGCGAAGAGAAGAAATACGACGAGCACACGTGGACGGTAACACAAACCGCCGGAGACCCAGCCACTACCCAAAAGTCAAAAGGGGGGAGGAGTTTATCCCTGGGTGATCAGTGCCAAGGGTGGAGGGTTCCGAACGAAAACGCAACGCGTATGTCCGAGTGACGAGGATCATTTCAGTGTATTCATAGTGCAGCGATGAACCACAGGGTTGTTCAGAAAGAGCACGATGAGTGGCTTTTGGACATCCTTTAGGCACGCGAATGCAATGGACTGCTGTGGGTATACTCGAGCTGCCTACACGCAACGAAGGGCGACGATGATGACGGTATGTAACCTACACCATGCGAATGCAGTAAGACCCATCATGGGGGGAAATAGATAGGCCATGGTGAAGATAATAGCCGGAAAGGAAACCGCGCGTCTGATGAAGCTTCATCTTGTTCCCCCAGCGTATCGAATGCCATACACGCTGGGCTACAGAGCAGATCAGCGACGTAACTCAGCCATGGCCCTCAAGAAAGGCGTAGGATTAATCTCGCAGTCTCCCATGATGCTGAGAAGCTCTTCGCCAAAACCTCCTCTTCAACCATCGCCACTGACGGCTCTCCAAGGAGATTCCGGGCATAAGCTGGCGTTGAGGTGGTCTCCTCGGTCTGGTCGGCGGCTTGACCTGTTCCTCACCGAACGCATGACGTGCAGTAAGCAGGATTTCCCGCCCGTCTTCCGCGCGCATCTCTGCTAAGAGCCATTTTTGCGCTACCTTCATCCGTCCTTCCTTCACAGCGATGTGAACGATGCACCGCCTAACACGTCTGTCTATGATTGCGTCAGACCACCGTTTCCGAAACGCGTTTACCAGCTGTAGCGCATAAAACGTAGGGTTTTTCTTGACATGCCTGAGGCTGCGCAACAGGAGATATAGGGTCGACGACGTCGGACGCAGGCAAGGGCGCAGTTTCACGACCTTATCGACCAGTTTGCGGCCCTCAAAATGTACCCGGGCACCCGTTCCAGACAGGCCCAAATGGAGATGGAGTACCTTCATACAACGACGCCGTTGTGGAAGGCCAAGGCACCGAGGCAGTCGGGAAAGCCACATGAGTGTCAGATCGCATGCTTTTTTCGTCTGGGAGTTCCTGAGAAGATGCTGCACAACTACGTATATGAAACGATCGGATGGAAGGCTCTTCGCTGGTAAAAGAGACTCGAGGGATGATGCAGTGACGTGCGATTGCCACTCCAGATGCGATAGCTGTTCATCTCGTCGACCCCCCTCGGTCCTCGCGGGGCGTATCGCTGACGGATTTGGTTCAGAATGGTCCCCCAGATCCCGCAGATTTCTGGGACGAAACTCCTCGTGTTCAAGACGTCCAAGGAGTTCAAGCCAAAGGTTGCCAGACGTTTCGCTGCCAGTGCGCGTAGACTCGTCACGGACGATCCTCCAAGCACGTAGCCAGTCGCCCGTTCTGACAAGAAGTCTGACAAACAGGATCGTGGTTTCCTCGTCCGAACGTATACGATTTGCTTCCATGACGAGCAAGAGCCGCTTCGCGAGTCCATATGCCGTATGACGAATAGCAAGTTGAATCAGGAGATTAAAAGAAGCTGCAGACTGAAGCGACAGATATTCATTATGATAGCGCACCAGACGTGGTAACGAAGGGATCGGTGTGAACGTCAGAGCCTGCTGTAGTCTGAGCACTAGCTGTTCTGGTGTGGATGGGTTTAAGAGCCGTGGGATACTCGGGGGCGCGAAAGGAATAGGCAGCGCAGACTTGAGCACGCCTCGTAGTTCATTAGAGGAGATCCATTGAGGATCCGGATCGTAGCCGCAATCATAATTGAGTGACTCGTCGCCTACGAACATATCGGGCTCGCCTAACGTGCAGACATTCGCCCATGTGTCGCGGTTCATTTCGCAGCATTCTTGAGCCCTGCTTAGCCTGGTTTCCGAGGCTTCACTCTTAGCTGCAACTCTCTGGCCGTCCCAGTGATCCTGAGCATGGCCAACACTTTTCGCCTGGTGTGAATAATCGTCGAGCGGGACACACAGAGGGTCTGCCATGCGCTGCTCGACCTCAGGAAAAACAGGGCGATCTGCAGTGGCCGACGAGCTGCGCGGACCCAATATTTTCTATGAGTTTCAAGATAGATGTGCGATCATACATTGTAGCGTACCTCTCAGGGTGGTTTACAGGCCAGACATCGTCATCGCTATGCCTATAACGAATGGGGGCAAATGAAGGGGAACTTTTGGACGCAAGCTGACCTGCAGAGGTGCGGCTCAGACAGCGCAAAACAGAGATATTGGCGGCGATGCGACTCCGCACGTTGTTGCGGAGAGCATGTTGAAGCATGCATGGGTTCAATGAATGAACGTAGACCGCCTTTGCAGAGGCTGCTGGCCAACGTCAACTTTTTGTCGGCGGACTCGCATTCGTGCGAGTTCACTACTATTTCTAGCGGGCGCCTAATGAAGTTCTATACTTGGCTCTCGCGCCCATGGAGGAGTCACTTTTTTTGTTCTCTCCTCCATTCACCCCGACCAAGGATCTGAAGTGTGAGGTCGCAGCAACAACACAACAATGGCAGATCAACAGAAGGGAAAGGCATGGCCAGTGGCAAATGCTACGCTCACGAATCAGGCGAGTCAACCACGTTTTTCTGATGGTGCATTTGAACTAATCAAACACTCTGTAGATTTTAGACCTCGTTCAACAGGCATCGCAGTATAAGCAGCTTAAGAAAGGTGCTAACGAAGGTGTGCTCTAATACGTCAACTACTTAATCAACCTGCTCAAACATACCTCTAGCCACGAAGACGTTAAATCGAGGCATCGCTGAGATCATCATCCTCACTGCCGACACGGAGCCCATTGAGATTCTGCTGCATTTACCTTTGCTCTGCGAGGACAAGGCTAGTTTCAGGTCACATCCTTATGCCATGCAAGCTGGCTTACCATTCCCTGTTGTTTTAGAACGTCCCTTACGTGTATGTCCCGTCCAAGACCGCCTTAGGGCGTGCTTGCGGTGTTGCAAGGCCTGTCATCGCAGCTAGCGTGACCACCAACGAGACGAATGAGCTGAATAGCCAGATCAAGGCTATCAAAGATGCTATTGAGAAACTCCTGTACTAGTTGTTGACGCTTGTTCGCGTATTGGCCTTAAAAGCACACGTTGCAATAGTGAATAAAAGCATGTTTGTCAATGAACAGCAGTAATGCAAAATGTAGAGATCATGAGTGGTACAGTGAACGGTCGGGATGATGATGAGTATGAGGCAAAAATGTACGTGCAAAGAAACCATGGAGAACAGTCGTAAACATGTGTCGTCTAAATGAAGCGATCCAAAGTTTAAAACGGGTAAAAAGCAACTGCTAGACAAGTATGTTAGCCCAAGCGCAATTTTCAACTGAAGCAGGTGCGAAAGATATTAAAGTTCTTCTTCTTCTTCCATTCGATGTACTTCACGTCGGCCAACGAGCCAGCCTACGCGTGAGATCCATTTGTCTCGAACATCCTTGAAACCACGCTCCATCTCCTCGTTCGCTCCCTGGATTTTAGTATCTGCGTATCCTTCCAAGGTCTTTATCCAATTCTGTGCTACTTCCCTTCCAAATAAGCCTGCTTCTTCGTTTACGTACTGATCAATCCTGTCGACCCACGCAACCCACTCCTGCATTAGCCGAGGAAGAAGGAGGGGGGCTAACATGGACTGTGAGAGCGGTGGTTGTGAAATGAGGTGGTCGGTGATGGAGGATAGGTAACAGAATGTCTCCGTCGGATGGGTAACTACCTTCTCCTTGCCAAGAGACGATGAGTTGGAGTCAGAGGAGTGCGAAAAGTACGGCAAATAAGATAAGGCGGTCGAAACGTAATCGGCGATATGGGGGCGAAGTCGAGACTGGACATATGAGTCCCGCATGCCACTCTGCGAATTCGGTGTAGAGATTCGCCCGAACCCAGAGGACGACGGTGTAGGAGTTACGTGCCCAGGACTAAAAGCGCTACTCCCAAATCCAAATGAAGTTGATGCGTAGTTCTGGGAGAAGGGCGAGGCGAAGGAGGTTGAATAAGGATAGGCTTCCCGCAGCTTCTTCATAGATTGATTGAGTGCGTTCATAGCAGTATCTAAAGTCGGACGGGGAATCAAAGACAACACGATGGGCTTGAGCGTCGGGTGGGTCGAGAGCAGAGAAGTCAAGATTGGAAGTAATGATTGGGGTGGGAGGCTAGCTGCATAATTAAAAGAATATACGGCATAAGACAAAGACAGCCAACAGTTCAAGGCGTAAGCATACCAAGTAACATCCCAACATCCACTCCGTCGCCCGACTCGCCCCCAGACAGCTTCTTCTCCTTGTCAGGCTTATTGTTGTGTTCCTCGCCACTCTCATTTGAGCCAGACTCTGTGACTCGTGCCCGTTTCTGGATCATGCGCCTCACGGGCCTGCGCTCGGGTGTCGGGCTCCTGTCCATCGATTCATCACGGTCCTCATCTTCATGTCTGCGCTTGTGCGTTACTCTGGGATGCGAAGGACTGCTTGCGGGGTTCAAACTCGAAAGAGACGAGAGATGACTTGGGGACTGCAGAGTGTGTGGAGGCTGCCATCCAGGAATTGCGGCAGCAGGCGAGAGTCCAAAGCCAAATCCAAGAGCTGGCGAATGGTTGACTGAGTCTGTGCGGAAGCCAAACTGAGGAGTAGGATGTATAAGGTTCGCCATCGACGACGTGCTGACGGTGAAGCAGGTCAGGAAGAGTTACAAAGGGAGGACGTGGTGGCCGTCGAAGGTGATGAACTCCCTTCAGTGGTCAGTGCCTGCTTACGGGTCGTGCGTGTACCAAAGCGGCAGACGCCGGCCCTCAACTATTTCAACTGTTTATAAACGCGTCTTCATCCCAAACTTTTTTCCTCGTTGCATGCGATGCGCTGCTATCAGCTACTAAGCAATACTCTTCCTTCTCTCTTTACATCCTTGACTCGTAGCTGTGAGTATTTGTCCTCTTCATCACTGCCGAGACGAGAAAAAAGAAAGAATCGCTACGTCGAAGCTTCTGCTAATGAATTTTCTTCATATACCCAAATTTCTGAGCATTCCCTCAAACGTCCATTTTTATCGTTCACTGACCTTGTGCTCCTTAACTCAGAATTTCCTGGCAGTCTTCTGAACCTTGTGAGTGTCTCCCTCAAGCTACGACAGAATGATGAATAAAATAGAAGTCAAGCCCTGATACCCATCTAAAGGACGGGAATTGATGAGCATACCATGCTAATACTGACTCTTCTTGTCTATCTATCTGGAAGACGTTCATTAAGCTAACGCCATTACTTTTTGCCTTCCTTCTAGGACTCGTTGAAGCGGGGAATCGTCATTTCGTTTTCTTGGCTAGTTGATATCCGCTTTTCTGTTCTGTTGTTATGTAAATGTTGACTGTATGTGATTTACATGGGTTGGTCAATGCTACTCTACAGTCACAATTTTCATTTCCATCTATTGAGTGCTCAGGAGCTCGCTGATCATCTTCAGCACTCCTTTGAATGTGTTGCGTGTGCTTTCACTGACGCCGAATTCTTGGTCTCCGTAGTCATTGATTGACGATTTTTTCAGAGCTATTCCGACGATGATGGGTGGACGATCAACAAGACCCGCCTGAGCTGACAGTGTCCAAATGAGAGTTGCAATGTGAGAAGTGTACAGAGAATGAAGAGCAGAGAGTTCCTCGCTTGGTGCACGGCCTAATAGGGGTGTCAATTCGATTGCCGGAGGAGGTTGGACGAGGAATGTGGATTCTAGCGAAGACGCGTCCAGTGGGGGAGGCAGCAACTGCTCTGTGGGCGGTATAGATGCCTGTATCTGTTGCAGGCAAGATTTCAGCTCGATTTCTTTCCAGCCAAGCGGTTATGAGACTTGAGTACCAGGTTCCCAACCTTGCCCACTTGCGAAACCAAGACCATTATTCTGTCTGCATATTGCTGCAAAACGACTTCTGTTTCGACCCCTTCTAGTACCTCTGATGCCCTTGTGCTTGGCAACATTTCAGCAAGTTGTTGGATGTCAGTGATGAAGAAAGAACAGAAGTAGTGAGAGCTCAAGGGTGCCCGTATGCCTTACCGCGTGACGAAAGCGCGTCCTGAAGCGCGTAAGAGAACGACGTCGAGGGTTAATTTGCAACCAACCACTTGCTTCGTTTTGGTTTCCCTTCTGACACACATTTCTTGTTCATTGTCTGTCGTCGATTCGATGCACTGAACATGGCGACGCCCGACTCAAAGCCGCATTTTGGGCATTCGCACTCGCACTCGCATTCACATTCATTGAGCGCCGCTGATCTCAAACATCTCACTACGCCAACCCTTACCGCCAAGAATGCAAAAGGGAAGCAAAAGGAGCAAGAGAATTGGCAGTTTGGGTGGTGGGACTATGCACCTTTGCTTGAAGGGCATAAACCGTCAGTCACTTCCGAGTCAGCGAATTGTTTACTCGACTATCTAACATGCGTGAGCTATCCTAGACCGGTTCAGTGGACAAGCTCCTCCATCATATTGACGGCCCATGCGACAGAACCCCGTGTCGTGTGTTTACATTACCCCTCAAACAATCAATTTACGCTTCACCCCCCTCCGCCACTTCTCAAAACACCCGCACAGTACGAGCCACCAAGGGTGATCACTGTCGCGGCTCAAGACGTCTGGGTCTTCGCTTATTTCCCTGGAATAAACATAGATGGAGTTTGTTGCGTCTGGAAGAGAGGTGCTGCGCTAGATCATTGGGTTGTCAGGGACTGGTGGACGCTCGCGCGAGGTGCTGGCGTTGTAACTGCTCGATGGTTGAATCCTGGCCGAGAAGTATGTCATAAACTCTGGGCGTCTCGAAATATGACCTGATGAACGTCTTACACTACAGTGGACAAGCTCTGAGAATGGCGTACCAGTCCGTCTACCGACGCTGGGACCTTATATGCCGGACGCCAAACCAGTACTGTTTTACATCACGGAAGCACATTTGTGTACCGTATACTACGTGAATCCGCAAATGGACAAAATGCAGATGCTCAACGCTTCTCTATCTCGAAAGAGCAAGGCTCAGGAGGGAGAAGAGCATCAAGCTGGTGAACGAATTGATGGTCCCCGCGGCCTTGGTCGTGTAACACATGCGGCAATCGGTTTCATGTACGATGGTAAGAGGCTTTATCTTGTCTAAAAGTCAGCCTTGTAAGCAACTACCACACCAGAGTCGTGTTTCCTCGTTGCAACCCGGTCGACATACACACCAACATCCACACCCGAACAAATGAAATCAAACTCTGTGGATCTGACTATGCCTCTGAATATGCCTCCTGCAGTACCCGAGCCTGCAGTCTCGTCGGACTGGGAGGCTTGGAGGGACGAAAATACGATTGAAGTCTGTGAAATTAGCGTCAGTACAGCTGGCTCCGCTTTATGTCGGTTTCTTCCATCAATGCTCAGGTATGCTATCATAAATTGACATTTTCACTGGTAGCTATCAAGTCAAAGCCTCTATCCTCCATTATAAATGTTCCCTCCCAGACTTCGCATGTTACGGGCTTAACATTCGTACCGGGACTACCTTCCGTTCAGTCATCATTACTTTCAACACCAACGTTAGGGCATCACAATGTCACTCCTCAGTCATCCCCTGCTATGACGCATGCCAGCGTGATGCAATCCCCGGGTCGGGCAGCGCAGAAATTTGTCCCTAAAGGGTCACCACCAAAACCAGGCATAGAAAAGCTAAGGGGAAAGACCCGCAGTGTTCTCTACCTGTTATGTTCAACTGTTGATGTAGGGCAATGTACGTCCTGCGTGTTTTCTTTTGTTGCGCATCTGAGAATGACGCAACTTTTGACTTTAGATTCGACGCCTCCGAAATCAGATATTGCCGCATTTTTATATGCTCGATCAACGGATGCAAATATTCCTTGGGTATGCTCTGTCCTCTCGTACAGCCTGACAGTAGTGTTAACGATGCAGCTAGGTATCCAAACGCCGAGCCCCACTGACATTGCAGTCGACCATCGTGGTCGATCTGGCTTCATGTCAATTCTCCAGTTCATCTCAGCACGCTAGTGTCCTGCTTGCTACACTGAGTACGGAAGGGCCTATCGTAAAGCACAAGGACAGGAAAACTGTCATTGCCGGCAAACTCTCGATGCTCCGGCTGTAAGGAAAATTCTACGCTTTTAGTTCCTATGTCTGATAACGGCGCATTTCAGGCCTGAATTCCAGTCCGATGAATCTTGGGAACCGACAATTATTGAATGTCCTATTGACTCGTTTGGAGTAATCTGTGAGCTGTACATAATTCAATCCAAATTTTGTATGTACATTAACCTTGGAGGCCAGCGCCGTGTAGTTTTGCAGTTTCTCCGAACCGGACACTAGTCTGCGCAGTATCTTCTTTGAGTTTCTCTTCGCCTGCATCACGGATAACAATGCATCCACATCCTGTCCAAACTCACTACGCTCAAGAACTAGGTACATTGCGCTGCGTACGAACTTCTCATTCCATTACTGATTCGCCCTGCAGGACCCCAAAGAATGAAGAAACAACTGTCATCTTCCCTTACAGTCGCGCTACACAAGAAGGCTACCTCAAGTGATATTGCGCATATTCTCTCGCTGCGGAGTACTCCGCTACATGTAGTAGAGGACGTACTATCCAACTCCTTGGTGGAAGACGACATTAATGGCAATGGATTGACAAACTTATGGACAAATGACTTGATTGGGGCAGCTGTGGAAGTCTATCGGTAAGTTGAGTCGTATGAATAACTGAGAGTATGTTGACACTTGGATTAGGATGCGAAGCGAAGCCCTTAGTCCCGGAATAGAGAAGGACGAGCTTCTAGTTCGAAGTACAATAGGACAAGAATTGTGTTCATTCTACGCATGCACCAGAGCTTGGGAAGATATGGAAGTCGGAGAGGGCTACGATCTAGGTACTCTATGTTCCTTGTCTCATCTTTCAACGTGTGTGTGCTCACTGTCATTTAATATTAGATGCAGTGTGGTATCTTACAGGACTTTGTGGATACTTCATTGAGTTCATGCAAAGCTTATTGAAGGAATGTGTTTTGTTTGCAAGCTGTGAGGATTTGCCAAGTGGACCCAGTCAAAGCGTGGCTAGTAATGTACCGAAATCTCCCTCACTTGTGAAAACTGAGAAACAAGACGATGACCCATTCGCAATCCCCAGTTAGTATCCTTAATCGTCCTGATTATTGCAACGTAGCTTATTGTCTGTCAGGACAAACGCGTTCAAATCGAGAACTACCATCTCCCATCAGTCCCGTTTTTCTCTATTTGACACACCCTTACGCCTTTCGCTTACTCCACAATTTCCTCCGCCATGTCTGCCGCTTTCGTGCTTTCCTCCGTCGCCTAACTGCTAAGGGGGACAATGCGAGGATGGTAAAAGACGTCCTATCTGACATCGTTGACAACTCCGAGATTGATCTGGAGGCGCTAGAGAAGGTGTCACACGATATCAGTGCAGCTATCAAACAATTCATAGGTCTGTTCTTTGATGAAGTTAGAAACTGTCCGAAGGTACTGATGATAGGCATATCGATAAGAACGGAACACGGACCTTACAACGAAGTATATCGCAACTCTGACGCCGCCAATACAATGTTTAGGACTACTCCGTGACATGATAGGGAAGATCATGCAGGCACAGGTAGTTGACAAGGCACGACTATTCATAAAACCTGATGATCTTGTTGACGGCTTGCTTGGACTAAGCCTGGCGTCCGCGAAGAAACTCGACCGTGACGTCGTCTCCAAGGGTTTCCTCGCGTCAGGACATTCAGTGACTTGCGTTCGCTGCAATGGCAGATCGGAGCCTACGTTCAACGCTACACTCCAGATGCAGATGGCCAATCCTTGGCTCCTGTGGGAGAAATCATGGCAGGATCGATGTGTTTGTGGTGGATTATGGATGAGTAAGTGATATATGTACGATACGATACATTCACAAGGTGTCCGAGTTGAGTCCATGTAAGATTAGTTGCATCCAGTACATACATAGTATCTCGTAGAGAGTGAATTGAATAATCTAGTGTTCTCGTCGTGTACATAAGTATAGCAAAATGCTGAGTCCAAGGCGACAAGTCATTGAAAGCGAGTGTCCACACAGGTGACAGAACCCAATGCGAGGAAGAATCCATTAACAGTATGTTACAAGAGCATACGAAGAGTGGTGGTCGTGGTCGTGGTGATTCCGGTCCTAAGATTATTTTTGCATTGTCATGAACAAAGATGCTGAGTTTGATTGTGGCAAGAAGCTTACCCTTGGCAGTGATTATTTGCACTTGTAGGGATGCAGGATAAATAACGACACCATTTGCATGCTACAAATTTGAGGGAGTGAGCCAAAAGAACAATATCGCAACTGCCTTCACATACCAGCATATGGATCAGATGTGTAGAAGTTGCGTGTAAGGACTACAAACAACACAATGACCAAAGGAATGGCAGCGATTCGGAAGCCCCACGTAATAGCTTTATGCCGTTTGGTGGGACTGATCACAGGGTAGAATATTGTGCCAACTAGCAAGCCCATGAGGAAACCTCCCAAATGTGCTGAAGAACCAGATAAACATATTTTTAAGCGAGATACAGTAAGTGAAACTCACCGAAGTTGTCTACGTAAGGAATAAAGCCCATTGCCACGCCAAATAGTAGCTCGATGGTCATATATATAAGCTGAAATAAGGTTTAGTATATGTATACAAAAGCATACAGGAGAAACAAACCTTCGTCACCGGTCTGTACTGGTATTGCCAGTGGGCTAATAGATCCACCCATGTGACCTTAAAAGATATGTTTACGATGATGTGTGCGCTAAGATGAGCGAAAACACATACAGCTACAGTTCCAAATATTGCGCCACTGGCACCGACAGACGGCACACCCACTAGAGCAAAATTTCCTCCCAAGACGTTACTAGAAGCATGACATATATTGAGCTGAGGAATGACCGACAGTCGGAAGATACCCTACCCGAAGATCCCCGCGGCAAAGTAGACCAGTAAGAAACCACCCGTGCCCATCTCTCGTTCAATTTGTGCAGAGACCAGCAATTGTGCAAGCATGTTGAGTAAGAGGTGGATGATGCCGGCGTGAAGGAAGATGGGAGTGATGAACCTACGTCGTAATGGTCGTGAACACAACCGGAATCCTTAAGAACAAGAATAAATGACTTACCGGAACCATTGGTTTGGCGTCTCATCGTGCAGACCGCCAAATCCACATAGATCGGAAATTGGGCAGACAAGATCTGGAGGATTTGCAGTATCGTTCATGCAAGGAAGCTCAAGGGTGACAGGGACAGCAGCGACATCCTTCATGCAAGGCGGAAACCGAGCACCCAGATTAATCAGGGCGGACTCAGAAGGACCTAACATAGGATTCACAACAGGCTGAGGAAGTAGCCAGTTAATCCTATACGTCCAATACATGGACGAGCCACAGTACATACCTTGAGAGATACTGGAGTCCCCTGCTGTCGACTGTTAAGGACTAATTCGTAGATGAGTACGGAAGTCATGGCTACAGCTAGGATCCAAGCTAAGATAACAAATTAGACACCATGCGAGCAGTATTGTTTGATTTGTTTACTCACACAGGAAGGGATATCTCTGGCGTCCAATACCACGTTTCTTATTCTCTATTCGTTGCTCCAATGGGTAGCGCCCTCCAAAAAATCTCTGCAATGCGGACTCTTCTTTCTGAGGCGCTGCGCCCTTATAAGGATCCTGATATTCTGTCACATAAGTGGAATGAGTGTCGAACTACTTTTCGACACGCACGATGCAGAGCTCACCTAGTTCACTCATACTTCGACTTCCGTCTGCCCGGCCCATGCCTGCTGCATTCTGCACAAGTGGGTCGTCTAATTTCTCGCCACTCGACGTATTCTTTCGACTTGAGTAATAGTTGAAATCTTCGTCGATATATGTCATTGCATCGACGTTGGACAGGGCAACACTCTTTCGGTTCTGACTGAAAGCAGACGTTCGTCTATCCAGACCAGAGCTGCTGCCTGGCTTGCTCGACCGCGCATCGGTGCTGCTCAATGGGGAAGAACGGTACGAGTGTGCAACTGCTTCTGCTTCCGTCTGTCCAAAATCATTCTTTATCCCCGAATCATCTGGCGCCAGAATTCCAGACGTTGCATGGGTGTACACCGACTCTGTATCATTCGTCCGAGTCCGGGTATCGGCATATGGGTCATAATTAGGCGGTTCGTAGTCTCCAAAGTTAACATTTCGTTGTTCGTGGTAGTAGTTTGGCGTAGCCATAGTTTATTGAGGAGACACAGAATAAGCAGGATGAGTACTGGGAGCAGGGAAGAGCTTAGGATGCGCGCAGAGGAAACCTATAAGTATGGAATGTGAGAAGACGTTTGAGGGTGCGCAGCAGGATCATCGCCAGGCTGTGTGCAGACGCGCTTGGCTCCTGCTAACCGAAGGCAATGCGGGCGGCCTCTTCGCAGCACGCGTCTTTCCTATTGCAACCACAACCTCAACCACCACCACTAGGGCTGATCAGTCCCAGGCTGTTTCAACAATACAGGATATAGTTTCCTTTACAAATAAGAAAAAAAGGCGCATGCGATGGCAAGATTTCTGTTAAGAAGCTATTCAATGGGCAACCCCTCGCTCTCAGCCCAGCGTTTCATCAACGTATTGGATGGAATGCCATACGGGTCGACTACTTTCCGAGCAACCTCTTTCCCAGCAACAGGGATATTAGTCGGGTCTATCAGTCCAAGCTGTAGCCACTGTATTAGCCTGTCTACCGCTGTCAAATTCAGAGACGCTTACCTGAACGAGAGCTGATGCCTGATCCCAATAGCTACGTGAAGACAGGTCAGTCAAATAGTTATTTTTGGAAGAAATTTTTGCCTAACATATGCCTGATATTGTTATAAGTGCTGTGTCTATCATGAGGAAAGAAAAACTCACTCGAAGCACAACTTGTCACCTCTGAAGGCAATTACACCCACGAGAGCAAGCTCAAGTGCTTTGCCCGTAGGTTTTATACCCGGAAGGAAATAATCGATTTCCTGATGAATGTTATGGACATTGGGCTATCTTCCTTACTAGAAGTACGCACCGTTGTATGCGTACATTTGAAGATCATCTCGTCGATAATCCTGTCAGCGCCAACTTGAAGAAAATAAAGGCTTTGTTATCAGCTAATTGCAGTCAAATCTCACTTGTACGTGACACTGTTATGATCTCTGTATCTGGTGGTGTTACCTAACATGAAATCAGCACGGTTTGTGGCAGTTTGGAATGGAAGTAAAAGCTGACTGTCTCGTTGGTGAAGTGATATTTGTAGAAACGTGCGAGGTCGTCATATCCAACACCTCCGGTCAACGTGGCGATGTGATTGACGTACGGCACTTTCACCTTGGAAAATTTAACCTTCAATCTTTCTCCACCATTCTACTCAGCTCACCATTGTCGACATTGTCTCTGTGATAGGAGAATTCAATCTCTCTGGCATTTCGGCAACATTGGATGTACTTACTAACGGCGCTTCGCTCCGCAAACTCCTTTATCATTGTCAAGGTTCATCTGTATTTCACGACATGAAATTGAAGGTTTTCTTACGTAGTAGATATGTTCTCCCCATATCTTCTCAAGGTCCAGGGCTGGGCCTATCTCCCGACGAAGGAGCTCCAGTGTCTTTGTATATGCAATATTTGTGGCAGAAACAATGTAGGCATCAACGGAAGTCTTCTGCCCTGGAACGACAGCTGCTGGGGCCGTCGTGAGTAGTGGAAACGCCGGAGAGGCTGGCACCCTAGGATAGGTATGGACTGCTAATGGGAAGGTTTCGTTCACTTCTAGTTTGTATTCCAAGTTGGCAGGGTCTACGAGCGATAGAAGAGATGCGTGGATGTCCTCCTGGGAAGATGAAATATGGAATATAGTACTGAAAATCAGACGTATAAATGTACTCTACCCGTCCCATGCTGTGAATGACGGACTCACGGTACGTATTTGCCCTTTGCATCCTTGATGACGAGCTCTTTTCCGTCGTTGACAGAAGGGCAGTAATGTGTGCAAGCTTTGAGCCCAATATCACGCCAGTTTTGCAGTGCTTTTGCGAGAATGTCTGAGCATTCAGGCGAAATTCCGAACGTGATTACAGCAAATATCGTCTTGACCGTCCTTGCGAACAGTGTCAAGTCATCATTCGCGATTGGGCAGGATATGTGATACACATCGTATCCTTCCTGTGTGAACTTAGAATACAGAGATAGCGCAGTAAATATCTTTGTGACAATATCGAGTTTATTGCGTACTACTTTACCTGATCACACCATCCCGATATGTCTTCTGCTGATAGCAAAAGGAGCGAAGTCGGTTGACTTACCGACTTCACGGAGTTCTTGAATTCTTTTAGTACCATAAATCCCTTAGAAGTTAGCCACAGGGCTCCGCGACGGGGATCGAAAGAAGAAGTGCTGGATCTGCTAACTCATCATGACCACAGACAGTCGCAGTCTTTGTATCTGTGTGATTTAAATCAAGCCTTATCTACGCTTTGCTCCCATGGCTGTAAATTGGCCACATGTGCACGAGCCGATTTAAGCCTACTTGAAATCCCACATGAACTTATTAGATTAATCTTTCAGCACATACTACGAGTCCTTCACCACTACTTAAACTTATAAGGACGGGAATGATTATTATTGTTGTTTAAAGGGAACCTCCTCGGACTACTGTGGCGACGACTATACAAGAAAGCAATATCAATGCGATGGTATATACTGAGCAACGTGAGGTGCAATGCGTGATTTGGGGATATAAAAACTACAACCGGAGCCAAGTGCGTGGATAGAAAAAGAGGGAGAAGAAAGGACATAAAAGTCCACGAGTCAGTATGACTTCTGCCATCTATCAACCTGTACCATTACGACCATGTCTGCTGCGCGACGAGGGCGCTCGCGCCATACGGGTCAGACGCACGTGAGAGCTCTGTTCATCCCGCTCATAGTTCTCTTGAATGGAGGATGCTGTCTCAGAAGCATCATCCGATCTATCCATAGCATCGTCATCGTCTACAATGGTGGCTGAACGGCGCGACCACCGATACAAGCCCATGTTGCCGTCGATCCTGTCCAGCAAATCAAGCTTCACTTGCCGTATCTGTTTGCTGGCAGGTACCCAGCGTAAGCACGGCGTTGACCTGGGTGACCGTGATCGACTACGACCGTTTAGCTTCTGCATGGAACTCAAAGACCTCGGTGATCCCGTAGTAGACTTTGACGGCTGACCATAAATCGCTGAGAGAAAACGTGGATCGGAAGGAAGAAGCAAAGGAAGCATATATCTAGACTCTAGCAGCTCGCCAAGAACTTCCGGAGGCTGAGGTGCTCTCCAGGCCTCCACACCCTGAGCTCTGTCGAAGAGGAGATCGACGTTATTCTGTGCTGCAGATGTTTCAACAGAAGAGGTTGAGAATGAACGATCCATTGGGTGGCTGTCTCGATAGGATTCATTGGAAGAACTGTCATCGTCGTACTCTCTGTCACGATCGTTGATCTAAAAAGGTCTGGTGAGTCTACTACTCGTTGCCTTAATGCTGGCGATGACAAACTTCTTTTCTGAGGGCCTCCACACCAATTCTGACACGCTGCCGTTCCCAGTCCTTTTGAAGCTGTACAAGATACTGGCTACAGTCGTCGCTCATTCTCGATTCGTTGATCTCATATCTATGAATGTTTACTTAGTGATATGGAGAGGCATTTGCGAGAGCTCGCACCTGTAGTCACGGACAGCCCGTCGCATCTGGTCATCGTCGAGGTCAGTTGCTGTTTTCCCCTATAAAAAGACATTAATTGGAATCTGACCTGCAAGGGGTTCAGGTGTTTCATTGATTGAATCATGGCGATAAGATTTGAGAAATCGTCCATTGACGAAAGGCACTGTAAAATGTCGGTCAATACGACAGATCCTCTACCATCTAATCGTTGTGGGCAACAAACCTGCAACCACGTCAAAAGCTCCCGAGCTGGGGTACAGTGGCTTTTGACGCCGGGAGGTAGTCCAACGTCTTCGATCCAATCTTCGAGAACCCCAATATTCATACCTATTTGATGGGCACGGGAGCTAAAGCCAGTGAGCCTAATGATCCTCAGTGAACCGTAAATGAAAGGGCAATCACCGGCACAAATAACGTTTCCGAGTTAGTATTCTGTTAAAAACCTCGGCTAAGATATTTCAAGAATTTAGACGTCATAAAATTAAAAGAAGCAAGAAAGGACATACACGCTGTCCAGTAAATGGTTTGCGACCATAATTGCGTTACGATTGCCGGATTGATACCAGCGTCAATTAGAAAAGTGTGTAGTGCTGATAGGAACCCTACGAGCTGTTCAGGGGAATGGGTTGATGCTGACCCTTCGGTGAAGATATTCTGTATAGATGATATAGAGGAGCCTGCTCTAGCGCGGTTAAATGATTGTCTAATGGAAGAAAATGCTTTGGGAGTGTTTAGAGGGCTTGTTTGAGGGACTGGGGACGTTGGTCGTGATGTACTGGCAAAATTAGGAGATGACGGCCGAGGAGATGATCGTAATGTCGCAGAGGCGGATGGTGTCAAAGACGTTACAGTTTTTTTCTTAGTCGAGAACGGAGAGCGAAACAGAGACCACTCTGATTCAAACTGTACTGAGTCGAGCTCTGAAGAAGACGGAGAGTAATCCAGCAAGGCCGAGTCTATGAGTTTGTCTATGCGACGTTCCGCAACTCGAATGATCAGGACTGAAATAGAAGTAACACACGTTAATGTCCGGTACAAGTTCATGAAGTATAGAATCACGTACCGTATACTGTATTCATAACTTCTTCTATCACATCGAAGGATCCCAGGAGCTCGCAAGTCTCGGATATGGATGTATCACAGCGCATGAAGTGCAACCATATCGTGCAATTGTAGAGCCAGAATATAGTATATGTGAGATCGTCTGGGTGCGTCTGTTTAACGAGTTAGCCGAATTGAAGTGCAGAGAAAACCGCCTACATACGAAGGCAACGTCCTCAATTGCATCCGTAGCTCCCATTACTAGCTCCTCGACCCACGTATGATCACATGCGAGGCAGGCAAAGCGTGCCAACATATAGAGTGCATTAGCTGGCTCAGAATTTCGCACTGAAGGTCGAAAATTCGTTATTAGGGAATCGAACAAACGAGGGAGGGACGGAGGAGAGAAGACGAGCATGGAAGAATAATCCAATGGTGGTGTCTAGATGAGTTCGCATAAGCTCTACGACTTAGGAGCGAGGAAATGTTACATACATAGAACTCCACGTCCTCTATGTCTTTCTCGTCTTCTGATGGTTCTTCGGACAAATCATCATCATTTTGACCCCACCATTGCCCGTCCAAGTCCAGTATTCTCTGAATAGCCATTCGATCAGCCTGTCGCCGTTCAGAATGCTTGAGCTTCTCATTTAGAGTCTGCCGCTTTAAAGACAATTTGTTGTCTTGCCAGCCTTCTCCCCTCATAGCCTCTCCTAAGAATAGGGCAACGTCTTCCCGTCCCGGGATCACGGAGTAAGCGGTGACGATGTCAAGAGCTGTCATGTTTCGTTGCGTTATAGAGAGCGGCGAGCATCCATGTGTAAGGAGGTGCGAAATGAGAGTCGGAGGTGCGAGGAGAGCTGCATGGTGCAGAGGCGTCCATCCAGCTAAGAACGAGTCATATCAGACTTATAGACGCGTTACCACGGGAAGAAATGCCATACCCTTGTCAGGTATATTCATATTCGCTCCTTCAGCGATAAGCAAGCGAACGCATTCTTCTCTTTCCACATCCCTGTCAGACTCTGATCCGAAACATAGGATGATCACGCTCGCATATACCAATCCATCCTCGTCTTGGAAGTCTAGGTCTATGAATGAATGCGCCTGCGGATCGCGCAAGATGTACTGAAGGAATGATATGTCTGCAAACACGCAAGCGCGTGTCATGCAATGAGTGACTAGGGTGCGCTTTTGCGCTGGTGTTAAGCCAGAATTCGACGAGAGAAGACGCGAGACCTCGAGGGGTGCAGGATATAACGGATGGAGGTCAGGCTCTGGCACGAAGCTCATGCTTTGCTGCGACGATGGCATGTCGATATAAGGTCGTGATTGAGCGCGTATAACGATGTGCACTGGTGTCCTAGGGGTCAACCAGATACACGGGCAGTCTCGATCATATCACCGTTGTGGGTGCTTGCAGAAACGTGTTGACGTCGAGATATTTGATGCCACACGAATACAACAGTTTCTGAAAGCAGCGCAGAATATTATGTCGTGAGGGTGTGTGTTGCGGTGAACGTGTGTTTAAATCTTTGCGCTGGCTGCAATTTCGTGGCGGTTGTACTTAGCACTGCGCGATGCCAATAACTCACCCAGCGCGCCGTGCCGTTGCGTGGGACTTTACATACACTGGCAAGTAGTATTTTGCACCTAATCTGCATCGGAATCAATCTCTGCCTTTAGCTTTCCTCGTTGCTTCCCCGTTCCTAACTCTCATCTCAATGCCGGCTTCTAAGCGCCGAAGATTATCGGAGGATACAAATGAACCGGAAAATCATGTTGACTCGATCGCAGCAGGATCCTCAGTCGAAGATGGAAACCAGTCCGAAAGTGCAGCTGGCTCTGACTCGGAAGATGAGAGCATGTCCGGAAACGAGAGTCCGGATGCAGAGGACGAAATCTTAGAAGCCCAAAGAAACCACAAATCTAAGAAAACTCAGAAACGCAAACGACGGGCAACGTCTCCTTCGCATTTCGGTGCTGCGCTGCAATCCCTTCTGAATACAGATGCTCCCTCTGCTCAACCCCTGTCTTTGAAACCATCCGTTGCGAAGAAGAGGACAGATGACAAACTAGAAGTGAAGGCAAAGAAACTGCTTGAGGGCGAAAAGAAGGAAAAAGAAGAGAAGAACCACATTCGGGATGTCATTGGTGGGTGGGGCGGAGAGAATGAGCGGTCGTTGCGCAAGGTTGCTCAGAGAGGAGGTACGTCTGTTAAGCGATCAAAGGAAGGTCACCCTGACAGCTGTCCTACCGTAGTTGTAAAGCTGTTTAACGCAATACAGCAAACACAATCAGCAGCAGCAGTTGTTCAAGAGGAAGCTAAGGCTTCAAGAGGGTCGGGAAAACCAACGCTCCCTGCGCCTGCGGTAGCACCGAAGGGCAAAGGAAAAAAGGCGGTCCCACAGCCAAGTTCGTTGAGCAAGTCCTCTGCTGGTCCGTGTTCTTGACCTCTCGTCTTCAAATTATTGACGTTTTCTATAGTGCTAAACCAAAATGCTTTCCTTGAGATGATCAAGTCCGGGGGTCTCGTCGCCAAATCATGAATTGAATGTCTTGTTGTTACTCTAGCTATCATATCTTATCCTTGCATATATAACATATCTCGCACGTACAGATTCTTACTTCATGTATGATATTATCGGGCCCAATAAATATAATGACTCTGAAACGAAAAAAAATGAGTCGTTGGAGATTACGTACAAAAAGATGGCCTGTGCGCACTTTGAAGACAACCTGCCCTGAAGAAGCGCCCACGCGTTAAATTCTGCGTGCCCCTCAGTTATTGACGACCATGGTCAGTTTCTCTCCAACATGTCTTCTCTTGAACGACGCGCTAATTTCTTGATAGCCTCCAGCTAGTAAGCTAATTGTACGGAAGGAAGAATGGGATAAGCGCCTTCACGAGGTGCAGGTGACGAAAAAGTGAGTAGAAATAAACTTTCTCTTTTTACACCGGAGAGTTTTCCTCTCCGTTTACCTGAAAGATGAGAAACATTAATGGGAATCTCGCTGATCTTATTTGATGAGACCAATAATTTTTGCATGTATTATCTGACATTTGTACTCTTGCCATCTGCCTTCCTGCACTTTTACTGACATTTGTCTCTCAGTGATCTAAACAAACTCGTCATGGATTACCTCGTGATTGAGGGTTATAAGTCCGCCGCTGAGGAGTTCAGCAAAGAGGCGGACTTGGCCGCGCCTGTGGATTTCCAGAGTATTGAGGACAGAACGAATATTAGGGAAGCATTGCAGCGTGGCGATATTGATGAGGCGATTGTGCGCGTAAACGACCTTAATCCTGAGGTAAGTAGATATTCTTGGTTTCCATCTAAAGGATTATACCTTTTCATGCACCACGCTCAGACACTTGTGTCTATGAGGATAATCAAACACCAAAACTTCAGTCTTCAATATGATCATTTGTTCTTGTACCTTGAAATTTTAACGTTATTGCGTACTGACTTATACTCGTCTAGATTCTCGACACAAATCCTGCATTATACTTTCGTTTGCAACAGCAGAAGCTGATCGAGTATATCCGGGAAGGTCGGATATCCGATGCGCTGGATTTTGCTCAGCGGGAACTTGCGCCTCGAGGCGAGGAAAAGCCGGAATTCTTGACGGAGCTCGAGCGAACGATGGCTCTTTTGGCGTTTTCGTCTGCACCTAACGTGCCTACTGCGATAGCAGAGTTGCTATCGCCCAGGCAAAGGCTGAAGACGGCTGGCGAACTCAATGCAGCGATACTGGAGAGCTTTAGTCATGGCAAGGAAGCGAAGCTCGTTGCGTTGATAAAGCTTCTGTGCTGGGGTGAGAGTATGCTTAGTGAGAAGGCCGATTTTCCGAAAGTGAGCGTTTTGCATGTGTTGAAGGGAGGTGATGAAATCTGACAGCTTTTCCCAGCTTGACCTCAGGGACGGTAGTGCTTCACGGTCATAAGGCGATGGTGTTGTAGTGGTAGTGTTCTATAACTGTATTATACGAGTACTCCGGGCATGTACTCATTTAACTTGATATGAGAAAGCAGTTGTATTCTTTTATGACATTTCCTTTGTGGGCCAGTGGTGACTCCGGGTTGACGAGAGAACGTGAAAGGCCGTAATGAACGTGAACACCGGGGCTATTTCGTTGAGGGGTTGAGGCATGTGCCCAGGACTCCGCTCCGAGTGTTGTTTGACACCCTAAGCGTGTGTTGCTCGCTGCGGAAAGGTGAATTGTGACCTGGAGTGAAAGGCGTTAAGTCGATAGTACAAAGGCCGAGAACATGTCTTGTCTGTAAGCTGATTAAAAGGCCCTCCCCTTTTTTCACTGCACCCTACACGAAGCACTGGTTGTAGGAGGAGAGACAAAGCCTCGACGTCGTTAGCCTCTGGTAACCTAACTGTGTTAAATCAGATTGTTTGGTTCTGTTTGGTCCTCCTCCCTGACCCGTCGATTTGAAGCGACCACGGTCCATCTGCTCGCCGTTGAGCAGGCCCAGACGGCCTTCACGACGTACATTTTTACTTCTTGTCCTCCCCCCTCTACTTCTCTGCTTTCCTGCCGCCACCTACAAACGAAGTCGCAGCTTTTTGCTGCTTGTCGACGTTCTTTCGAACGCCAGTGCGTCGCGCGCGTAGTCTTCATCTAATTGGACAATCAATATGGCGGACGACAACCATTCATCCTATGGAGGACGGCGCAAACCTCAATTTAGAGGCCCATTCGTTGTGACGAACCCGAATAATGATTCTGACGACGAAAACGTCGACCGTTCTCATTACATATCCCCTTATGTCCCTCCGCCGTTACCAAGTACTAATCCTCCGACTACGCATTCACCCTACCCACAACAACCGCAACCGATCAGCACCCAGGGTGGGAGCTCTTCAAACAAGAACTCATATGAGCACATTCATGTTGTAGCCCCTCCTAACGGCTCGAATCCTTCGTTGTCGTCTCCTTCAGGCTCCAGTTCTCCTAACGTCGAGTCGACACCGCCTCCGAGCACTCCTGGTCTGAGTACCCAATACCCGACAGTCGCGGCTGACGATGCAATGTCTACGACGGATAGATTCACTGGACCAATGCTGGACAGTAGGAACGATGTACGTCAATATGATGCTGGCGCTCGAATGACTATGATGGACAAGTTCAAACAGCACCTTCCTGCCCCTCTCAGAAGGAATGTGGGTGGTACTCGAGTTATGCCCGTACGTCCACTCTTCACCTTTCCAGTATACTTGACATTGCTAATCATTTGCTATAGTCTCCAATTGTTACGAACAATGTTTCCTCCCCCTCCCAGAACGTTATCAATGGAAAGGTCCTACTTACCGTCACCGCTGACTGTGAGAACTTCACATATCTCGATATCTCGGGCTCTAGGAATGCAGCTATGATTCGGGAGAAAATCTATTCTAGAGTGCGTTACAATTTCTTCAACGAGAATGTTGCATTGAGCGGCTGTGCTATTTCTAGCTTCAAATTACTGATGATCAACAACCATTTTTCTCCATATTTCGGACGGAAATTGGATCTTTCGCCACGAGTGAACCATTGTCGGACGACATGTTGATGAAGATATGTATTGAGGAAGGGGATCCAAAAGGCACCGTTAAATTCCTTGCTCAGCATTCCTCCGCACCTCTCCATCTTCCTCAAGCCCCCTCACGCAATCTTATCGCTAATCACGTACCGCCTGTGCTCCCTTACCAAGAGAACTTCCGGTCTCCCAGCAGAAAAGCACGGTCAATCAAATCAAATCATGAAACAATGTCGTCGACGAGCGAGCCTTTCGTCATGGATCCTGTTTCGGCCGGCTACGAAGCATCAAATTCCGCAGATGACGTTGATACATACGAACGGGATAGGAATAGGCAGACGATCCGCCCACCTTACCCTCCACGATACATGTCTGGAAATCCACCTTCTCCTCGAGACCACCGCCGGTCAAATCTTGCGGGTGCACGAGAACAGTCTCCAGCAAATTCACGAAAGGCCATGTCCCCATCTCGCCATCATTTATATTTGGATACTAATATGTCCCCCAATCCGCCAACTTCCAGTCTTTTGAGTACTGATCGCTTGCGAAGCCATGCTGTGACGAGAATTTCTCCTGACGGTACATATCTTGACGACAATGCCATAACCCCTCCTTCTCGCCCTAAGCACGCTCACAGCAACTCAGATGCAGCTGCAGCAGAGCGTGAGAGGTCACTCGAACTGTCAGAAAGATTATTGCAAGACCGGGCAGAGAGACAACTCCAGGAGAGGGAGTCACGCATCAACTTAAGAGATGGCAGAGTGCAGGAAGCTACGAAGCGGAGGGCGAAGGTACCCGAACTACCGGATACATCTTCGCGTGTGCAGGAGCCCTGGGTTCTTGTTCCATCGCCTCAGAAAAACAGTGATCGACCTTCTACTGCAGACGCAAACCGGTCACCTTCTACAACCAGACCTTCGCAGCATACACCCTCTGCATCACATTCCGGAGCGTACTCCAGCAATTCACCGGCAAAGTATCCTTATTCTCCAAGTATTACCGTATCCTCAAGGCCGAACTTCTCACAAATACCTGCTGTACCTCGTGGTCCTCCCCCACAGGTTCCCGTTCCTCCCGCACCTTCTCGAAAGGGACAACAAGTACCTCCAAATTGGTTCCCGAGATCTAAGTTCAACGGGGACGAGCCTAAGACCAAATATCTGGGAGACGAGCCGCATAAAGCTCCCCGTAGTCTTTTGGGTGCGAAGAGCATGGACAATCTTCGCGGAATGTTTTCAAGTGGGACATCTAGTTCCAGTCAGAAGAAGCCTAACCCAAATAATATGTTACGGCCTTCGATGATTGGGCTGAAGGAGGCTGCTAACGGATCGTTTATGAATCTAGATCCATCTCCATCTCGCCGCGAACCGAGTACTGCTGGACTTGCACGGTCTTTCGAACCAAGGAGCAACTTCTCGCCCACCAGTTATACACCCTCACGATCTTCGCCCATGGCGTCTTCGCAGAGCCAGGGTGATCTCATGCAACCTGTGCAACCTCAATATCGTCCTTTACCCGTACAGGGCCAATCTTCGACATCCAACTCCTCAGCTCTCTTGAATGCACCCTCCAGTCAAAACAATTGGCGCTATTCTCCCGAAGATCCTTACCCTCGACCTCACTCTGCCTTCGGCACTGCTCCTGATACCGACATTGGCGCTTCTCCGGCTCCCCCACGCTCGTTCCGCCCCTTACCGTCCACGAACACTGGGTCATGGGTTGATGTCGAGGCCGTTTTGGATGAGTCACGTTCGCCAAGAGTCGCATCTCCTCATCATCCTTACGCCGCCGCCCAATCGACTGGCATGCGCGTCTTGTCCTCGGGAAAGAACGCTACAACTTCGAGTTTGACACTCGCAGAAAGCATGGCAGCCGAAAGTCATTCGAACCCAGGAGAGTTTGCAAATGCACGGAGTCCTCGAGCCCTACCGAGCCCTGATAGCCCCAGGAGCATCCCTGTCAATAAAAGAGAGATGAGTTTGAGCGCCCCAGCTATGGCGGATGCGCCAAAATCTTTTGGCCCGTTGACTGACGACTCGCCTGTCTATGATGGCGATATCGAGGGAGGTGCTTCAACACTGAAGAGCGAGGACCAAGCTTGGGTATCGTCTTTGCTGAGTCGCAATACTTCCTCCAGCGAAGGGACTTTGAAGGCGGGCGTTGCCGGACAGCGATCGCAACTGGACAAACCTTTACCTAACCCTCATGCAGCCGAATCGTCAACATATCTGCAGAGAGATTTCTCCTCACTATACGATGCATCTCGTAACACCTTCGCTTCTGATTCAGGTGACATGTATGGTTCTGACGAAGACGAAGATTCGGACGACGACGATAGCGGCGGAACAGGTCTTTGGAAACAACCTCCCAAGAAAGAGCTGGAATCGACCTTGGATGGCAAGCGCCCGGAACTATCTGTCAACACAGACGGCAACAAAGAGTCCGGGGCCTCGCGTGGTCCGTACGTACCGCCGTATCCACCACCAAACTTCCCACCGCCAAGTTACCCACCACCAACTTCGCGTCGGCCGAAAAGGGTATCTGGAAAGGGTGAGAGGGGGGCGAAGGGTGAACATAGGCGCAGTCGCTTTTATAAGGATAACACTGTGACATGGGCTTTCCGTCCACCTGCTGAAGTGATGTACGATCGTCTTGAGGAATATTTCCCTGATCACGATCTCGACAAACCCCTAATTGAGTCTACTTCGGGGGGATCATCCCCAACGGCAGTAGAGCCTGCTATACCAGCCTTCCAAGGTTCTTCAGCAGACAAAGATAGAAAGTTTAGGCACAAGAAGTCCATCCGTATCGTTGCGGAGGAACACAAGAGGAAGATAGATCATACGGACTCCTCGCCAGCCAATAGCATGTTACGCAAGAGAAGTACGAAGCTCTGGGGCAGCAAGGTGGAAGAAGTCACCACGTCGCAAATTCCAAATATCCCGACTTTGCCAGAATCGCCGACAGCTGCGAACCCGAAACGTACGTACCCATATAAAACCTTTCCCCAGATACGATCTAATGCAATTCTTAGCTATCTTCAAATGGGTACGTGGCGAACTCATTGGCAAAGGGACATATGGACGGGTGTATCTGGCTCTCAATGCTACTACGGGTGAAATGATTGCTGTGAAACAGGTTGAGATACCCAAGACAGACGCTGATCGAGATGATAAGCGCCAGGTGAGCCTAGTCGAGGCGCTCAAGTTAGAGAGTGAAACTTTAAAGGATCTTGATCATCCTCATATTGTTCAATATCTTGGATTCGAGGAAACTCCTGATTTCCTGAGCATGTAAGCGAAATTGGTGCGATGGCATATTGGTAGACTCAACGTTATTTTCTTAGTTTCTTGGAATATGTTCCTGGTGGCTCCGTTGCCGGTTGCTTGCGAAAGCATGGAAAGTTTGAGGATCAAATTACCCGATCCTTTACGGGCCAAATACTCTCTGGGTTAGAATACCTGCATCAAAATAGTATCATTCACCGAGTATGTCAAGTGCTACTTTTCCTACTTTCCACCTTATTCTGATCGTCCCTCCCTTTTCAGGACTTGAAAGCTGATAACATTCTTGTGGACCCGTCTGGGATCTGTAAAATCTCGGACTTCGGTATCTCTAAACGGACAGATGATATTAACGAAAACGGTATACACACCTCTATGCAAGGTTCCGTCTTTTGGATGGCGCCAGAAGTTGTTCAGGCTGCTAGGAAAGGCGAGCAGCATGGTTACAACGGGAAGGTTGATATCTGGAGTCTCGGTTGTGTAGTTTTAGAGATGTGGGCCGGTCGCAGGCCATGGCAAGATGCCGATGCTTTCGCTGTCATCTTTGAGGTACGCTACAGTGTTTATTGGAAGTGTTGTCAGTATCCCTAACATTTCTTTAGCTCATCACGAAGCAGGGTGCTCCTCCGGTACCTCCCGACGTAACGTTGAGTCCAGAGGCGGACGACTTTAGGCAGAAGTGCTTTGCGATCCGACCTGACGAAAGGCCTTCGGCGTCAGAGCTACGACAGCATCGATACCTTACCCTTTCACCAAATTGGTCCTTCCAAGGATTCAAATAGGACCTCATGCGCTATTTTCTTCACTCCTGTTGCATTTTTCTCCTTTGTGTTACGTAGCACGACTCCGACTCAAGTACATGTACCATTTGCTTTGCCCAATCTTTTGCATATGTTTTCGATCCTGCCCTACCCTTAGCGTTCTGTACTGAAGCATAAAATATTGAATGGATATATGTAACAGAAAAATATATCATTGTCAGAATATAATACATCATGATTATTCTTTTTCATGTGGTCCATGGATCTGGCTACAGTACTACACATGACGTCATTGCGTCATACTAGGCCCTGACCGACGATCAGTTAGGGGAATGAGTTTTCTCTCTTACTTTTGCTTCCGCACCACCATCATCTCTAACGATGGAAAACAGCGGCATATTGAGCGCAGCAGATGACAAGGGGGACTCCGAGCGGCGAGAAGCCATAAAGATTCAGAATGAATGGAAAACCCGGAAGTCATCCATGCTCAATGCAGACTCCAGATGGGCAGACGCCGCAGTCCATACAGAACTTCAGGTAAGTTTCTGTTGAGTGTACTCGCCCATTATGAGTCTACGTGTGAACTTCTGAAACACTGTTTCTTTACAGTCATCGCGTCTCGCTGCCGAGCAAGGCAAGAACGACCCCAAAAGTCGCTGGCGCCGTGCCGCATTTCTGGCGACTAGACTACGAGACGACAACAATTTGATTAACTCTAAGCATACTGGGACCTCTAAAGGCGTTCCAAAGGCACTGGAGACACAACATTGGCTGGAACTGACGGACAGGTGAAAACAACCATTTGTACTACCTATGCGAAGGGTGTAACTAACATCGGAACATACGTTGTAGCAAGCATCGGTATGGTTCAAACTGTGAGCAGTCAAATCGTGAAGAAAATATCAAATATACTTCTTATTAAGTCACATACTAGTGAAGGTGAATCTCTCAGCAAAACCTCGGATCGTCGAGGCTCTGACCTCGTTCACACACTGAAAATATCGGACTGCAGTTTTATCATCAGAAGTGGCTTGAATCGGACACAACAGATAATTTTTTCAAATGGTGAGTGATGTTTCTAATGCAAATTTTCGCCTTTGATACATTCTTGTAGGCTGGACCGAGGTGCGGGAAAGGATCTGTCTCTGGCAAAGTGTCCGAGAGACAAGTTAGAAAGAGAGGTACGTGCTAGTCTGCCTTTAATTATCTGTGATTATCAACTGTTGTAAAATACAGAGAATAGTGTGCGTATATGCTTTATCGGTGCCACGGTCACTGTATCTCTAATGTGTATTACAGGTATCTATCAGCTGAACAGCGTGAGTCTAATAGATCTCTTCAGTGTCGCTTGATCATACTTTACGAACCTATTGCATCTCATAGGAATGAACTACCTCGTCGAGATTGATGACAAAGGACTACTGCGTTGGGCACGAGATCACACACTCGTCGACACGAGCGCAGGGAAGTGGAAAGACTCTGGAAATTGGACCGGGGTAGTCCCCAGAACATCTGACGCTGATATTAGGCCTGAGTTGGTCCCGAAACGCCGTACTAGCTTTGCTATCAGCCCGCCATCATCACAGATGGAATCAGTTCAAGAAATCGGCACACACAGCAATAGCTCTCGCGAGACGAAAGATTCATCCTCCGTGATAAAACGAAGTCCTGTCATGACATGGATAAAGCGAAGATCTCTCGCTAATCCATTACGAAAACAACTCCTTCGGAGTCTCATCGCCGGGGATACTTGGATCTATGTCGCTGTGAGTGTTTAAGATCGTAGGGTATAGACATTATTCAACACTTAATAGAAATAGGACGGTCATTGTAGGGCTTGATTATTTTCGCATTTGCGTTTGCTAACGATCATGAAAACGTCCAGATAACATTTATATCGGCATAAAAGGTTTAGAATTGACACATCTTCCACCTTAACTAGATTTCTAACGACGTTCCAGATACCGGTACTTTCCAACACTCATCCTTTTTATCTGGTGGGCTCGTCGCATCTGCAGGATTGATCTCCGTGCATGAAGGGTTGATACACAAGTTATCGCCCCTTTCTGGGCATTATCGGTGCATACTTACCTTTGCATGAAATACCGTACTTTTGTCTCATTAAGATCTCTCCACCAGCACGAAGATTGAAGTAAGTTTCGTGAGCTGGAGTTCACCCAGCGTCGCTAATCCAGTTATTAGAACTTTCGGGAGTTCATGGGTGCGATGGAAAAGAAGGGAGTGGACACACATCGTGTGGAGAAGTTGAGAGCCAAGGTATCCCTATGGGGGTAAGGACCTTGTGCTAGTTCTCCGGCACCAGAATCTTATACTACAAAGATAGAATACAACAGGTCAACAAAGGCAAGAAATTCCGGAAGCGGCAGAAGCAAAATGTGAAGTCTGTCTTACATCGTGTCACTTTGCATCGACGGAAAAAGAGGAACGAGAAGGCAAAGTGTGGGACGGATAGACTTCACAGCAAGCGCGAAGACGTGGCGCAGTGGAAGCAGGATATATTGCTAGGAAGAATTCGTCTTGCTGAGTCGGTTGCAGGAGTGATGAAATAAGAGAAGGCGTTCTCGATTACCATTGCGTTCTGTTCTTTGTATACTTACAAAATTGTTGAGCATGTTTGAATTTCTTCTTCGCTTGCTACTCGCCGCACGAAATGGTTTTTGAACATGTGTCAGCCATTCGTACACTGGCTAGGAGCTTATAATACAATATCGGCTTTGTATTGTGATTGATTTTCTCTACGGTGCTCGAGACCATTCACTTTCGAATGCCATAATTCCAACTGGTTGTGCAGCCTTGCAGAATAATATTAGCTATCAGCTTCACGCGAATTAATGAAACTAACCTTCTCATCGTAATCGGTCCATTCCCCTTCCGCCATATCGACTTCGGCGAAGACAGTTCCGGAGTCGATGCCCTTGCATTTCCAGATACCCTTTACACGAGATGTGATGGGTATCGTGCGCTCTATGACCCAGACGCATAGCTTACCTGAGGATCAAATCCGATAAACTCGAGGCCACGGCAATCGAGAGATATAAGTGGAGAGAACTGGCCGTTCGCTTCTGCCGAATAAGGACGAGGGGGTAAAGGCTCAAATTTTGCAGAGCTTTCTCGTTTGCAGTTAGAACATCTCCAGACAAAATGAGCTGTATTGCCCTTCCCGGATGTCATCTCGCGTTCCTCCTGAAGAAAGTAAACATCACAACGACACTGATAAGCCTAGATAACTCGCACCAAGCGATTCAACGAGACATCATTTGGATGTGTTTCATGGCAGCTAGTGCACTTGACCTGGCAGGCCATGCCTCAGAATACACACCGCTAGTGACAAGACTGGTTTGAATACTTTGAAGAAAAACTCAAAGTCGTCCGTCGCAGGTACAAGATCTGTCACATTCTCGAGTTCGGCCTTAATAGAAAGCTGTAATTTCTGTGAAAATAACTTCAGGGGCCCATATCAATGTTGTAATATAATACCCTTACGACCATGACGAGCTCGGTATATGAAGGCAGAAGACAATTCTTGCGTTCAAAGAGCTCGAATCTCTACCCAACCAGAGCTTAGCACCTGTTGGATGACAGTCAAGTCGCGTCAGGCATCAGGATGATCAACTTGAATATGACCCATAAGGAAAGTGGCGCCCACGACTTCGAACTCAGCATGATCGACGTTGCCTAATACAGTGCGGCCTCCTCCGACTTCCTTACTTCCATCATCCATGCCGGACCGAGATGAGAGGTTTATCCTGAACCCTCCAACTTGCCATTTATCCTGAACCTCTTTTCACTTGCCATGGCTACTCCTCGAACGATTCGCGCCGCCGTCGTACAGACATGCTCAGCAGCCTTCTCCATTCCAGATACATTGAATAAGCTCAGAAGCTATGCTCGTGAAGCAAGCGAGAAGGGCGTGCAGCTTGCCGTTTTCCCAGAAGCCTTGTGAGAAATTACTCTTATGCCCAATGTCTCACCTCTCCCTGATCTTTGGGATTGTAGTATTGGCGGCTACCCCAAGTTCTCGACATTCGGAACAGCTGTTGGTGTCCGAGACGATCTAGGCCGGGACGAATTTCTGAGATATTACAACGCTGCGGTCGAAATCCCTTCTCCGACACTGAGTGAAGTTGAATTAATCAGCAAAGAGTCTGGCCTGTTCCTTGTCGTCGGTGTCATCGAGAAGGATGGAGGTACTCTCTACTGCACGGCTATATTCGTTGACCCGGAGGAAGGCTATCTGGGTAAGCATAGGAAACTCATGCCGACTGCCATGGAAAGAATTATCTGGGGAATGGGGGATGGAACAACGCTCCCAGTAATCCAGAAATCTTTCAAACCAAAGGGGATTCTTGAACAAGTGACAACGAAGCTCTCTGCCACAATCTGTTGGTGAGCTACGGACAAAATAGATGGAATTTGAGTTTCTCTGACTTGAACAAAGGGAGAATTATATGCCCCTTTGTGAGTGTTTTCTCAGACTCTTGTACCGAGAATGAGGCTCATGCTTGCGGTACAGTACGAACATATTACTATTCTCAGGGCACTGAGATTTACTGTGCTCCTACAGTGGATGCCAGACCTTCGTGGCAACACAGTATGAGGCACATTGCTCTGGAGGGGCGGTGTTTCGTACTGTCAGCATGTCAGTACAGCACAGAGAAAGACTACCCGCAAGACCACACTGTGGAACCGAGCTCTCGGGCGGAAGAAAATGTGATGATCGCAGGGGGCAGTGTAATTGTCAATCCCCTTGGCGAGGTCCTCGCGGGGCCTCTCCTGGGCCAAGAGGGAATTCTCATGGCAGATCTGGATTTGAATGATATCGTTAGAGGGAAATTCGACCTTGATGTGGTTGGACACTACGCAAGACCAGACAGTGAGTGGCATTGTTTAGTACTTTGAAACTATTTTATTCACCACTCACTTGGCAACAGTCTTCCAACTCACTGCTATAACGGGAAATTAACAAGCGAAGGACTAATCCCGGACGCATAGACTGTGGGTGACTGGTTGAACTATGTCATATCAAATACGAACGTATCTGCCCAGCTTTACAAAGGGTCAGCGCCAAACGTGCATCCAAATGTACATCACAGACGTAGAATCCATTTCATCGCTCATTACCATTGTGCAGAATGACCCTTAAAAAATTAGTGTGGCTTTATTGTCCCGTGTGGTTGAGTGATTCGGTCTTTTTTCTATGCTGTGGTTTTTATTGTAAATGGGGTAAAGTTTCTATCATTGATCTGGATCTAATCTTTGACTTCCGCAAGTTCTCATGAGCATTGAGTGGAATTGCCTTTTTCAGATCGATTCCGAGGGTCTGCCATACCAAGTCTGCCGCGTGCCGGGCTACCTTGTACAAAGAGTACAACCACGTTAACCACTGAACACTTTGACAAAGAGTTTAAAAGCGTTGTTGACCGCAACGATGAGTATCAAGCGATCTTCCCCTCGATCTTTGGCTCTCGACGGGTCCAAGCACTGCTCTCTTTATCCACGCCCTGGAGGCCCTAGCAAATTAACTTCGACTTTAAAGTCTTAATCACACTCACGAGCTTCATATTCTATCGACTGGAATCACGACAACGATCCTTATATCTCATCTATCTCACCTAACCAGCACAATGCCTCGGGTAGCTTCCGAATCAGCAAATGCGCACACAGCGTTTCTTGCTGTATGTATGCGTCGGTTTGACCAGAAAAATGGCGAAGCGAAAACTTCTCAATCCTCCTCCTCCTCTTCCGTTCCTTCTTCCCGGAAGGGCAAGGAGCGCAGCAAACCATACGAAAAGAGGAATGCCGGGCACAAACACGACAAAAGAAATCATACTCCAGGCCCATCCGAAGTACTATCGTTGGACGCTCACGACGGATCCAGTTGCGGCTCACCGAGCTCGCCACGAACACCCGCTGACTTGCAAGCAACCCTGCCTGTCAATATCATCACGGATGACGATGACTTCACGACCCCTCCCCTTCCGATGACCGTCAATTGTCCCTTACCAGAAGGCCTCCGGTTTTTTGACGATTCAGTCGGTCTGCTCGGCTTACGGGCTTGTGGCTTTGAGCCAACTCCTCCCGAACAATTTGGGCGTTCGGCCCTTGGTGTCCAGTTAATTGAACCTACGGCGTCGGAACTGCCGTTGGACGACATGTTTGAAAAGTACATCAACAAGGATGCCTTTGCCGAGGATGGCTCTGCATGATAACGGGTTGCTTCTCCTTACGCATTTTCTGCATCGAACATTGCACTGGCATTGTATCATATTCTGCACAAGACTTCTGGCATTGGCATCTAAACTAATAATTTTGTAGTAATCAGCTTCACTTTCGTTCACAACATCATATACTACTAGTAGCGTAACGGTTGTATTCGTAGATAGGCGCGCTTTCACGTGCGCCTTCATCGTGTAATGAGCATGTAGATCGTCGATGACGAGCTTGTTTGACAGTCGATCCCAATGAAGTCGTCCATGAGCTGACAGCAAGAACAGTTCGCTTCTGAGGCACCTTGGAAGACAAGAGGTACCTCCTTTCAAGCAAAGGGAGCGAGTAAGATGAGCAGTTCTCGCGTAGAAAGCGATGTTACATAGTGCTTGATGGAAATCCTGTCGCTTGCCTTGAAGGAAGAAGCGAGAGTGCAGCGAAGAAAGAGAGAAAATGAGAGGAAGCAGAAAAAAGGAGACGAATTGAAAAAGGAATTGAGTCCGGCCGCCACCGACCAAACAAGGGGTGCAAACAACTCGTCGGGGTTCTCTGGGCAACAACACGCTTCTTTACAGACCGTCCTCCCAGTCCTCGCCATCGTCGCCAACGCTTAACGTGTGTCCCCTTTCTTGTCCTTCTTGTCTTTTCCTCGAAGACGCCATTCATATCTGTCTTTTCTTCTATCCAGATGTCGGACTCACATATTGGCACTCCTAATGGCGACGCGCCCTCCTTGAACGGAACGGCAAACGGTTCGACATCATCTCCAGCGCCTGTGCAAAATGGCATTCCGCCAGTTGTGCGCAAAAAACTCATGGGATACGTCGGTTTCGCCAACCTCCCAAACCAAGTCCACAGGAAGAGCGTAAGGAAGGGGTTCCAGTTCACCTGCATGGTTGTTGGTACGTGTGATCTCCTCGTCCATATTAAGGTTCATGTACCTTCGATATTCTCTGCTGACATTTTCTGCCTCTTTCCTCTCAACTCACAGGCGAATCTGGACTGGGAAAGTCGACGCTTGTCAATACCCTCTTCAACACGACTCTCTATTCCTCGAAGGAAGTTCTGCCTCCATCAGCCGAGAGGCCGAAGACAGTTGCGATTGAAAGCATCAGTGCGGGTACGTGATCCTCTTCTTTTCGCTAGGATTCGTGCGCGTATCTTGTATTTTTCATTCCCTTAGATATCGAGGAGAATGGAGTCCGTCTTCGTCTTACGGTTGTCGATACACCTGGGTTCGGTGACTTCGTCAACAATGAGGATAGGTGAATATTTTCTGGCCTTCTTCGCGTGGATTAAAAGCGCAGAGATTGATTGCTTAATCGTATCGTAGCTGGAAACCCATTGTTGACAACATCGAGTCGCGCTTTGACGCGTATCTGGAGCAGGAGAACCGCGTCAATCGACAGAAGATTGTTGACAACCGTGTACATGCTTGTTTGTATTTCATACAGCCCACAGGTCATTCGTAAGTTTGTTTCAACGTTCCTTAATTCTGCAAAAGAAGCTAAGCCTGCTAATATCAGATTGCGACCTATCGATATTGAATTCATGCGGCGACTTCACACCAAGGTCAACTTAATCCCTATAATCGCGAAGGCAGATACTCTCACAGATGAGGAGATTGCCAACTTCAAGGCGAGGGTGAGTCCAGAACGCGTCGGTCTTTGTCATGCAGTCAACATATTAATGTTGTTTCCTCATAAGATTCTGAGCGACATTGCCTATCACAAGATCCACATCTTTGAGGCACCGACTTACGAGAATGAAGATGAGGAGGCCCTTGCTGAGCAAGAGGAAATTGCGGTACGGGTGGCACTTTGATCGCTATAATTAGTTACTGATGGTCTAGTAGAGCAAAATACCCTTTGCAGTCGTTGGCTCGAACCGCCTTGTGGATACACCAGACGGTCGTCAGGTCCGCGGACGTGCATACCCGTGGGGCGTCATTGAAGTCGACAACGAAGAGCACTGCGACTTCGTGAAGCTGCGACAAATGTTGATCCGTACATACATGGAAGAACTCCGGGAGCACACCAACGCTGTTCTCTACGAGAACTACCGTAGCGAAAAGCTCTTGGGCATGGGTGTTGCGCAGGACTCGAGTGTATTCAAGGAGGTCAAGTACGTATACTTCGTAGTTTCGTGCGGAATCTTGATATTAACAAAAGTTATGTAGTCCTGCTGTGAAGATGCAAGAGGAACGCACTCTGCACGAGGCCAAACTTGCGAAGATGGAGGCGGAGATGAACTTAGTGTTCCAGCAAAAGGTTGCGGAAAAGGAAGCAAAACTAAAGCAGTCCGAGGAGGAGCTATATGCAAGGCACAGAGAGATGAAGGATGCCCTCGAAAAGCAGAGACTGGAACTGGAGGAGAAGAAGAGACGCATCGAGAGTGGCCGCCCACTTACTCCAGAAAATGCGAAGGTAAGTCTGAAATGTAATTGCTCACAATACCAGAGAGCTTATGCGTCAAATACTCACCAACAGAGCAAGAGGAATCGCTTCTTGCGCACTTAGGTTCAACTATGAACTTGGCTTGTCCATCCTCCCTCATTTTCTCTCCCACATGCTTCGGTCTTTGTCTTTCTCACCTTGTGTTAGGTTCTAATCCCGTACATCCTCTTTTGACCCTGGTGTCGTCCGCTCGTTTCGTTTTTTCATCTTAACATATCGAACTCTTATGACCGCACTCCTTGAAACTGCCCCTATACCTCTTCTATTCTTTCATGATGTCGCTTGCTACTCTAATTCTCACTCTTATACGGATATCTGCGGTGTGTTCTGAAGGGCAGCCAGCAAGGGTGTCTAACGTAATCATATCTTGTGAGTCGGGTTACGTGAAATTTTGAGTTTGCCCGAGTGAATTTGATATCCGCCTTTTGCTCTTTGACGACAACCATGTCCTCTCAATTCTTCGGCAACTTGCACTCTGTTCCCTACAACATGCTGGAACCCGTGATGCAGATGCGTGAGGGATCTGTCATGACGAATGTAGCTGCAGCGCAGCAGTCTGCGGGAGATTTAGAGGCTGCGGAACAAAGGCACAAACAGGCCTTGCTTGCGAAGCAACAGTTTCCTGGAGCGAATACGACCTCAGCTGCAATCTCTCATGACAACCTGGGTCGAGTACAGCTTCAGATGGGCAAGCTCGATGAGGCTGAAGCCAATTTCCGGAAGGCTATCGACATCCGCGAAGGCATGGCTCACAAGAGCTGGGACAATGCAGTAACTCGCGAGAACCTCGCTCAGACCCTGGAGGCCAAAGGCGACTTGAAGGGGGCCAAGGAAGTCCGGCTCTTCTGCGGAAATGACAACGTTTGCTGCGCTCACTACGAGGTACGTGTGATCTCTGGCTTCAAATGTCTCGGACAATGCCCTCTGAAAAATATCATAATCGTAGTGTCCGAATGTCTATAAATACCTCACGAGGCTCAGTGCCTGCAGCTCCTGCAAGGTTCGTAAATACTCCTCTGCAAAATTCTGACATACAAACTCAAGGTATCAATAGTGCGCCTTCTACTGCTCAGCGTCGTGCCAGAAGGCAGATTGGAAGAAGCGTCACAAGGCTCTCTGCCATCCGCCTTCTGAATAATGACGATGAGCCACACGATCTTGGTTATACGGTAACTTCTTGCGTACCATATTGTTTGTTAATGTAGTATATGAGTTCGCATATAGTCCCAACTTATAAGCCTCGAAGTTATATTAAATACGTTTGGTGCACAAATGTGCATGTATGCTGTAGTTATGTATGAGCCTCTTGATTCGAAGGTTGATTTTTGACAATATATTGATCTGACGTTGAGTTGGAAAGTCTTGTCTTGCTATATACAGTACCCCCAATTAGTAATGCACCAAGATTGACAATGCATTATCTCCGTCAGTTTTAGATACTTTGCAATGATTTAAGTTGGATTACCTTCCATAGATTCTAGTCTGTTATTATCAAAAACAAGATCTAAAAAACTTAAGGATCTTCAAAAAATATAGAGCTCCGAGTCAAAAATTCCAAAATCTGATTTTTTCAAAAGTTTATTGAAGCATTTTCTGAATGTGCCACATATGCTAGATTGTACTCTGGCATACACATATCAGCTGGCAAGAAGAATCAAAGCAATTGAATTAGCGGGTTTGGAGTTATAAGCAACACAAACCAGCTACTTTTGTAACAATATGCGCTTTTTTTCAATTGATTGTACCAAAATCATGCAAACAAGGCATTTTATGTTGCTTATAACTCCAAACCCGCTAATTCAATTGCTTTGATTCTTCTTGCCAGCTGATATGTGTATGCCAGAGTACAATCTAGCATATGTGGCACATTCAGAAAATGCTTCAATAAACTTTTGAAAAAATCAGATTTTGGAATTTTTGACTCGGAGCTCTATATTTTTTGAAGATCCTTAAGTTTTTTAGATCTTGTTCTTGATAATAACAGACTAGAATCTATGGAAGGTAATCCAACTTAAATCATTGCAAAGTATCTAAAACTGACGGAGATAATGCATTGTCAATCTTGGTGCATTACTAATTGGGGGTACTGTACATCATAAATAGCTCTGGACACCCCTCAGTAGATGTACAGTACAATTGCCGTTGCGGGCCATATACATAGATATAAAGTATACACGATTTGAACAACATGTTTATACAGGGTAGTAAGAATACGAGTGTAGAGTGTTATGAGACTTAGCAGCAAAATAGCAATCAAAAAATATTAGAATGAGTGAGGAAGGGGGAACTATTTAGTGTAACCCATTCTCCGTGCATATTCCCTCTCCTCTGCAGCGGTGACTTCATCAGTTCCAGCCCAGTTGGCAGAGCTTGTCCTCGCCCTAAACCGGCTTGTCCGGTTCTTAAAGAGTTCCTCCATCTTCAGCGGTTTGATAGCTCCGAAAATATCGTCCGGATCGACGGTGCTCTGCTGACGCAAGGCCGCCTGTAACTCGGGCGACTGAACCCAGTTAGGAAGGTCCTTCCTGCGGTCCTCATCGTCAGAATCTGAGTATTCGCTTTGAATGTCGGGCAGCTCGATATTTTCGCTGGCAACACGCGGCGAGTCCTTCTTTGCTTCCTTGATCTGTGCCTGCACCCTGGCTTGCATTTGAGCTTGCATGAATTTCGCAGGTTGATTGTCATCGAGATCGTCAATCGCCTTCCCTTTCCCCTTTGTCTTCGATGGAGCCATGCTAGATGCAAGAGTTGACTTTGCGTCGATTGTCATGTCCGCCATCTTGAACGTAGTTGTGGTTGAACTATTGGCCCATGCGTTGAGCTTCGATGATTTGGAGGGTGCAATGGAAGTATTCAAAGCGGTCTGTGACGCGTTTGCTGGCTTTCCAACTTTCGACATTGCCATGTCCTTCTTGTCCTTCGAAGGTGGCTTCTTGGTCTCCGCCTTGTCTGCTTTAGCTATTTCCTTTTTCTTGGTAAGGTCATCCTCCATTTGTGTAAGCTGTATTTTTTGTTATCAGACGGAAATACTGTACACAGTAACGAACAACTAACCTTCTTGCCCGGCTGCTTGAGTATCCTCTTTTCAGTCGTGTCCTCTTTCTCGCGCTCTCGCTTCCAGCGCTCATCTTCTTCCCTTATGCGCTTCTCCTCCCGGGCCTTGTCCTCTTCCGCCTTCTTCTGCAATGCTTGCTGACGGCGGGCATCCATATCTTTTAGTCTTGCAGCCTTCTTCTCAGCTTCCTCTTGTTGCTACAGACGCAATAGAATGTTAAGAGAGGACGGATGAAACGCAAAAAAGACACAAACCTTCTTCGCTGCGGCTGCAGCCAGCTGAAGGCTCTTCACAGGCTCCTTCTTCTTGCTCCCTCCCAAGACCGAGGATACAAACTTAGTGGCGGAACTAAAGAAGCCCAATTGCGAGGTGCCATTCGTTGCTGAGTGCTGGCTTTGTTGGCTCTCGGACCTTGAATGCGTTTTGCTTTGCTGTGATTTGAAGTATAATCAGACTTATGCTACATGAAACACTCAGTTCCCTTACCGAGACCAAGCTTGTTGTTGACTGCGAGGCAGATGGTACAAGGCGTATCGCGCCGAGATCTTCATCGTCTTCCTCGATATCCATGTCGTCCTCGTCTCTAACATCCTCTTCTGTGTCATGCTGCCCCAAGGCAGGTAACTTGGAGGTACTTGCCCCGCCTTGTGAATGGCTACTTGGCGGTGGCATTGAAGCATCCAGTTTGTGTGAGTCTGTATCATTTGAGCTGCGACTAAAGGCAGAGTTCCAAGTCATTTCATCCTCTCGGACGTGCATATTTATGTTGGGTGTCCATGTCGCAGTAAATTTACCATCAAGGTGCCAACTCTCATTTCCCTCCCCATCCGAATCCTGGTTTCCGAGAGGGGCACCGAAGTATTTGTACTGATCCTCCTGGGAAGGGACTGGATCTTCGAACAGTTCGGTGTCCTGAGTAGATGGTCCCCATGATGGCGTATGGTCGAAGATTCCGTCCGAGAATATGGAAGTCTGAGTTGAAACAAGCGTCGAGTGGCTGGAAAGTGGCTGTGGGTGTCCCGTGTTGAAGACTCGAGCTTCGAAAGCATTCATTGTATTGAGATGCGAAGTTGACTGTTCAACCGTTTGTTGTGGGCGCGGAGGCGGAGGAACGAAGACAGCCTGCACTGGCGGAACAGTCGGTTTATTGAGTGAAAATACTGGTTGACGAGTGCGCGGCGGTGAGTCCGGAGGAGTTGTTGAGGTGCTGATATCCGCGAGGGTATTGCTAAGACGTGATGAATGCCCCTTCTGCTCAACTGGCGGAGGACGAAAGACGGGCTCTTGCACCTCGACTTTCTTTTTCGTCGTCTCGTATTTGGTCACCAAATCGGAAACGCTCAACCGTCTCTCGCTCTCTCTTGAGGCAGCATGCGACAGAGCGGGTGCGGGTGCGGTCTTCTCGAGTGGAGGGCGAGTAAAGACTGGAGTTGGTTCCTTAACTTCTGCAACAAGAGGAACGGTTGGTGTAGAAGCAGCGGGAGCGACTCGGCCTTCCGCAGCATGTCGTTCCGCAATCTTAGCCTCAGCAGCAGCTCTAGCTTCTGCCAAGGCAGTAGCTGCAGCTCCACCTAATGACTTGCCCATGCTCTTACCAGCTCGCGCACTGAAACCCGCAACAGTCTTTCTAAGCTTGTCCATCATACCTTCCGGATTATGCCCAGAATCCTCCATGTCCATAAGCTCATCCTCAAACGCGTTCGCATCTGAATTGATATGTGGTTGCGTTTGATCAGGGATAAGTTGGTTCTCTTGATCTTTCGCCGTGACGCTTGGCGTGTTCTCTTCAGCAATCTTTGTCACCTTTTGCTTCCGCTCCGAAGAGTCTTGAGCAGCGTCGCCAGTCGGTGTCAAACCAAGCATCTCACCACTCTTCCGTTTTGAAGCGGTCGCAGTTTGCAAAGCAGTCTTTCCAGCACCGGGAAGCCCGCTCATTCTCTTGGCATTCTCTTCAATTGCTTTCGCTTCTTTGGCTTTCACTAACCAGGAAGATCTTGTTAAAGTTGCTTTGGTAGTCGTCTGCCCGGCAGCAACGGATGGCTCTCTTGGAGCTCGCATAGACATTCGAACAGGAGACGGTGCGCCTAATGACGGGAAGTGGGGCATGGTTGTCTTCAACCTGAGTTTCCTTTCCAAAGTATCGTCTTCATTTTCGTCATCGGTATGAGCCGCCGCAGCATGCGGTAAGAAACGGAAGTTGACAGTGTCTTCTTGATGTGTAGCAGTTACACTTAGTTTGGCAGTCTCAGAAGCGCTGTCCGTTTGTTGACTTGCACCTTCAGCGGAACGGTCTTTCTGTGACGATTGTACTGGCGAATGGGGCAGCCCTTCCGACTGGGTAGGAATGTCGACATCCATGGGTGGCATTTCTTCGCTAACTATTTCAGTTGGTGGATGTTGCTGGTCGCGAGATTCATTGTCGACAGGACTGATGGGTTTAGAATCATCCTTGGCACTATCTGCGGGAGGCAGGACTGCATGTGGCTCCACGACGATTTCACTACGATCCGCGAGCTCGTCATCTTCCGCAATGATAGAGAGCTCCTTCGTGTGGTCGTGAAGGAACGAAGGTGCAGGTAAACGTTCCGATTCTTGTTCCATTGAATACTGCAGCTTCGCATGCGGTGGTGTAACCAGTTCCTCTACTGCCATTTCCTCGTCCTCTTCCTCATCAACTGTTTCTTGCACCCGAACCTTCCGCTCTGGCGTAGAGATGGCGACGGTCTTCGAGCTGCTAGCAGGCATAGTTGTCTCGTTGAAAGCTTTGTCTAAACGCGCTCCTTCGTCTTGCGGAAGACCGTCGTCTGCGTTTTCATCCTTCGACTTCAAGAGTGCTCTGTGGAAGGCGTTCATTGGGGTAGCGTTCACAATAGGAGCTTGATTCTCCTTATCGAAGTCGTCGCCATCCTACAGCCATTGAGATTAACTGACAGACTATTGAATAATAAATATTGCACACCTCTAATGACATTGCTATAATCGCTTTCGCCCTGTCGGCAGCTGCGGTGGCTGCTCTTGTTTTTTTAGGAGCATCCCTCTTGCGGCCAGGAGTCTTAACAAGTTCGATGATAGGACTGCATTAACCACAGCTATTAGCCTCGAAAAATCGCGTCTTAGATAAAATAGTGCTAACTCACTCGTGTCTGGGGCCAGCCAAAATATTGTCAAGGTAATCCTCAAGAAAAAGAAATCCGTTGCTCTGAATTTGATCTTCAAGAAATTGGCGGCCTGGGTCATTTGCCATCGTAGTGCGTATTGACGAGACCCAAGACATGACGCCGGAGCGTTGGATTGTTGCTGCTCCCGCCATCACTTGCAAGATGGCGAAGGTGGAAGGTGGAGGTAGTGTCCAAGATAGTGTGTGAAAATACAGACGCGACAACAATAAGGTACACTTTCAGTTACGCACACGTGACCGTGACTTCAAGGAATCGGGATTATCCGCATTTACCCGCACTTCGACCAAGAATGTCTACCTCTCAGTCTCTCTCTGAAAACATATACAAAATCCCTCCCTCAGCTACGCTTCGTGTCGGGGATTCACTGGCCCATAATTACACCCTTCACCGACTGTCATCCTTTATGCAAATGGGTGTAAGCAGACTACCTAAGAGTTTTAAAGTCCTAGCAGATTGCGGAGGTCTCTTGCCACGACTGATCGAAGACCCTATGTAGGAAGAGATAAGCTTATAGTAACGATCAATCACTAGACGATATGCGATCTAACTTTGCGGTACCAGTTGTAATGAAAGGCAAGTCATTCAAAGAGCATCATTGTGCGTGCGTCAGATAACTAGCCAAAGGTCGGCACGTTACATGTTGTGCATTGGTCTTCGGGTATAGGAACGACATAGTCGAGACAGATTGTGCAACCAGGTCCACGAGAATGCTAAGAGGGCTGCCTTCCTTTGATGTGGAGGACTTGTGGAGACTTAAAATGTTGGCTATTATCGCATTGCTTGATACACGCTTTTATGAGGTCGTGACGCATGACGGGACAGTAGGCTGAACGGAGAGACGCATACGATTCGTTAGAACTAGCATGACCGAGAGTGTCGTGCGAAAGGCTCAAAATTAGATCCCGAGGGCCGAAGGCCATCTTAGCAAAGCTAACGAGCGTTCAACCGTGCTTTGCGTCGAAAACGTTGAAAAGTAACATTACCAAGAATGATTCACTCTCGGACGCCCCCTTCGTCATTTCGTGCTTCCCAGCCCCTCTTAGGTCACATGAAATACCATGTCTTCGACAACCGCCAGACAATATACTGTGCTGCACACCAAAGGACTTAGTTGAGAAGTGTAGCCGCATGTTTCAAGAAGCAAGGCCGCTTAGATATCTGAAACTTTTAGTGCTTCTTCGACAAGGCATAGGAGAGTTTTGCCCCTGATGAGAAAGAGGAGTTGCAGCCTCCGGGACAAGACTGATGTCAGAACGAACGGCGGCGGATGCAAGACGAGAGTGCGGAAGCATTTGAAGGACAGACGGCGTCGGAGGTGACGTGAGAAAAAGGGGCACGGGTTCAGCTTTTGGATCCCGATCTCTCGATTTGGAGCCTGGGAACGCGGATGAGGATCGACGGGCGCCAAGCGCAGATGCTCTCAGAGTCTGAAAGCTTCAAATTGCTCAACACTCTCCGATCCCAGCCCGCCTTCTGTTTTCACGATGATGCAAATAATGACGAGCAGAATAATGACGTCGCTCCGGGTGAAAGCTACCCCTTGCTCTCCCCAGCATATATAAACCCCCCTCGTTCTCCGTTTTCAAGCATCACAACTTCACTTTCACCCACTCGCATACAACCTCCCAAACCTTTCATCCCTCTCCCAACCAATCATCACCATGTCCAACCCCGGAAACGTCATTGGCGGCCACAGCGAGTTTATACTTGTTTTGTTATTCTGACTCCGTCGTCGCTGACCGTGATTTCACAGAGGCTAACCTCAACAACCCTCGCACGTCTGAGGAGGCCAAGGAGCACTCTCGTCAAGTCCTCGATGAAATGGAATCCAGCGGAGTGACCACCCAGGACAACCGCGACGAGCTCAAGAACGAGGGCAATGTCATTGGTGGCCACAAGGTAATCCTTTGAGAATCCACTCAGACCTCCATTCTGATTCGCGTGTAGGCTAATTTGAAGAACCCCAACACTTCCGAGGAAGCGAAGGAACATTCTCGCCAGGTCCTGGAGGAGAAGGATGCTTTGTAAATATGTGCATATATATAGCATCTCGGCAATAGTCAGGAAGAAGTATTAAGAAATGTCTTGTAGTGAATTGAAATAAATTGTCGATGTCGAAAATCATTATACCGCCTGACTGTCACTATATTTCATCACCTTTTCGAATAAATCACTTTGCATTCCGAAACTAGCCTCGTAACCAGGCCAAGCTACTTTCTTTATACGGCTTGCGGAGCAAGCACAGCGTAGCTGGCCTGGTTTCCAAGGTTTTCGATTACAAGACTTTGCAGGGAGTTTGAAATTAATCCAAATGGAGTAGTGATTTCATAGGTTCCCCCTGAATTCCAAAAATAACGTCTGATGTCGTCATGTGAATGTAATAAAGAATTGAGTTAACATTAGCTGAGTGTCACGGCAGTCGCGTACCTAGAACGCGCGTCCCTTGCCTTCAACGTTACTGGGTGACTTTCCGTAGTATAGGCTTGCGGAATAGAATACAGATTTTTGGATGATTTGGAAGGCAATGAAGGCAGTGTTTATATGTGCCGGGGTCTTTGGAACCATATGAAAAGGTCATCGCTAAGCACACTTGCGGTGTCAAAAAGGGTCGCATCTAATCTGTAAAAGTACAGAAAGCCTACGGAAAGTTATCCACTCGTCGCACAAATCAGAGGTTAAACAGTTGGAATCCATGATAAATTAGAAGTGAGTATACAGTGAAGCGAAGAGATCAACGTAGACGCGCTTAACGCCGCGTCGCGTCGATCGATTACGCAAAGGCACACGGTTGCCACAGTGTGACCTCACGTCACGTCAACCAAAAAAGCGTGGGGCAATATTTTTTACTCGCGTCTTAGTCATTGCAACAACTGGGTCTGTTACTTCATTTGTATTATATTTCAAACTCCCTGCAAAGTCCTTTAAATCAAAACCTTAGAAACCAGACCGGTTACACCTTCCGAGCAAAGCGACCCATATAAGTAACCTGGTCTGGTTACGAGACTATTCCGAAACGTGATTCTTGAATGGAACATTTATACATTTAAGCTGTAAGCCTGTTGCTTACATACAATACATTTTCGGACTTAGTTCCCACGCTTATAGCATATATTCGAATACCATTAGAATTACAACTAGTTATCCTCTCTCTCTTGTACTACGTACTCTCGCACTATATACCCTTGTCTAAACTTCTGTCTATCGTCTGAGTGTTACCTACAACGGGTTTCCACTTTTTTGAAGTTTCCGACAAGCTTCTGGGTCAAACCGACCCTAAAGCACGCGCAACGCACCTTAACAGTCAGGGTCGCGTCGTGCCACCGGCTTTCCCTTCTGCCACTTAGTGCCACTGCCAATATCAGCTTTCAAGTCTCCTGAACGACCTGACGCCAGTAACGACGCCAGCTTCCCAAGCAAGCTGCCTCCAGTAACCAGAAGTACCGTGGACATCGGTTTGACACCGATTGTGCCACCCGACGACTCGTTTTCCATCGGTTTTGAGCCGGAGGAACTCGACATCTCTGACGCGTTCTCTGCTAGGAGCTCGCTATTAGTCTCGAACACCAGCTTCGATCTCGAAGGCCTCTTCTCCCTGTCACCCTTGACCTCGCTGTCCAGTTTGTCTGTTCAAGAACCAGTCGATCCTATAACCATCGACACTCCATCACGACCGTTATCGATCTCCGACTACAGCTCAGACTCAGACTCTGACTCTTCTATCGAGTTTCCACGCAAGATGTCTTCCTTAGCCTCTATAGTACACACCAAGGCCAAATCTGTGCCTCTCTTCTTGGAAGGAACCATTGACATCTCCGTGCTCCAAACGTACGAAAACGCCTGCCGCAACTTCTGTCGATTTGCTAGTGTACCAGAGGACGAGCAAGTCCAATCAGTAGCATTCGGTATCCAAAATGCCGATGCCAAGGACTGGCACGAAAGTAACCAAGATGAGTTCGAGCTTCTCTGTCTGGACGCTTGGCTTGATCTTCTTAGGTCGCAGTTCTTGAAGTCCACCTGGGCTGTCGATATCAAGCGGGATCTGATTAACCGTCGACAAGGTCGGATGGAACGGTTCCTCGACTATCTCACCGACTGCAAGCAACTCAACAGGAAGCTGAAAGGGACACCTGAGTACCTCGAGGACGCCCACTTTCGCTCTCAAGTTCAAGCGGGTCTTGACCCCGAACTCAACCGCCTATGCCGCAAAGAAAACCTTGCCAGCATTGAAAGCATTATCCTCTGGGCTGAACGTATCTCGGAGCAAGACGAATATCGCATTGACGCCGAACGACGTCAAGACGATAAAATGGTTAAGATGATGAAAAATTTTGGGCTCTCTAATGTTAACAGGCCCAACAAAGTATCTTCGACTCGCACGACCACGACTACCAGTACAGATACTACTACGTTCAAACGACTCCCAGCTCTCACCGAAAGCAAACGCAAGCTTCTCCGCGACAATGAAGGGTGCCTCAAGTGTCGTCGCCCATTTGCAGGACACATCGCACGCGACTGCAAGATAGGCTTCCCGGCTGCCGTCGGTTATGTCCCCATCACCGCCGACGTCGTCCGCAAAGCCCAACCCACCAAAAGCAAGACACGCAACACCGTGGCCGCCATTCTCAATGACGACATGGCCGACAGTCCGGGCGCCGGCCCTTCCAACATCGCCGCCGCCGTCATGCCCTCGTCCGTGCTTTTCCACACCGGAGAGTCCGAGGACGACTCTGACGAGTACGTGGCTCCATTGCATACACCCCATTTTTTTTGGCCGTGTCGCATTGGGGACGAGGAAGTTTCCGCATTAATTGACCATGGTTCAAATACCGTCTTTATTGATTCCTCTTTAGTTGACAGGCTTCAACTCAAACGGCATAAATTGCCTCAGACGCTCAAGATTTCGCTCGCTATGTCCAACTCTTCCGTTGACCTTCACCATTGGGTCAAGATTCGCCCTTCTTCTCTCGATTCCAGATGGACTTCCAAGGCGCTCAAGGCCGTAGTTTCTCCTTCGCTCGCATCTCCTGTACTTTTAGGACAACCATTCCTTGCTGCCAATCAGATCACCATCGATCACGAACTCCGCACATGTATTTCTAAAAATTCTTCTTATGACTTACTTAATCCCCCCCCACCCCCAGTGACTCCCAGTTTCCGTCCCAAATTATCGCCCAAGAGCAAAGCTGTAGCTATCATTACCAAGCAAACGAAATTCAAAAAAGCGTGCCTCTCACAATTAGTTGCAAATCTCGACGCTCGTCGAGCTGAGCTCGACAAGCAAGCTGAGTTACTTCTTTCTACCTCCTCCCCCCATCCCCTCGATCAAATGCGCTTGCGCATTGAGCAATTGGCCTCTACTGAATTATTAGATACGTTGCACAAAAAGGTCGTCGCCAAATATGCCGACCTTTTTCCTCAGGACATCCCCCACTTCGACGACATGCCCGACGACGTCGTACATCGTTTCCGCCTCCGGGAACCAGCTCTTCCTATGAAAGCGCGGCATTACTCATGTCCCCGGCCTCAACGCGAACACTTTAAGACTCTCATTGAGCAGCATCTGGCCGCCGGCCGCATACGGCCCTCCTCTAGTCCCGTTTCCTCGCCTTCCTTTCTCCTTGCTAAAAAAGACCCCTCGGCACTTCCCCGATGGGTCAACGACTTTCGTCTACTCAATGCCAATACCATTCCGGACGTACATCCACTACCCCGCATTGACGATGTCTTGGCCGATTGTGCTCGCGGTAAGTACTGGGCCAAAATTGACATGACTAACTCCTTTTTTCAGACCAAAGTACACCCGGACGACGTCCACCTCACCGCTGTCACCACTCCCTTCGGCTTATACGAGTGGCTCGTTATGCCCATGGGCTGCCGCAATGCCCCCGCGACCCACCAGCGACGCATGTTTTCCGCGCTCCGTCCCTATATTGGTTCCATTTGTCACGTCTACCTCGACGACATCATCATCTGGTCCAACTCCTTATCAGAACACATCAAGAACATCGAAACCGTGCTCAACGCTCTCAGAGCACACCGTCTCTACTGTTCTCCAAAAAAGACGTCCCTTTTCCTCACCGAGCTCGATTTTTTAGGCCACCACATCTCTCGCAACGGCCTCCAAGCCTCCGACGAGAAAGTCGAGAAAATCCGCGACTGGCCCGCACCTAAAAATGCAGGTGAAGTACGCTCTTTTTTGGGTATCGTTCGTTTTATTGCTGTCTACATCCCTAAGCTCGCCCAACACACCGCCGTCCTTACCCCCCTTACCACCAACGATGCCCACAAAAAATTCCCCGAATGGTCCGAAGCACATCAACATGCGTTCAACGCCATCAAGAATCTCGTGCTCTCTCGCGAGTGCCTCACCACTATTGACTACGCAGCCCTAGACGAAAACTCAATCTATGTCACCACCGACGCTAGTGACCTAGGCACAGGAGCTGTCCTCTCCTTCGGTCCAACTTGGGAGGAATCCCGTCCGGTCGCCTTCGACTCCCTCCAGCTCACCAAAGCACAGCGCAATTACCCAGTGCACGAGAAGGAACTATGCGCCATCGTACGTGCTCTTAAAAAATGGCGCACTGACTTATTAGGTACCCCATTCATTATCCGCACCGACCACCGCACACTCGAGTCTTTTCAGACTCAAAAAGACCTTTCAAGACGCCAAGCGCGCTGGCAAGAATATCTCTCTCAATACTCATACGACATTCAATACCTCCCGGGGCCAGATAACACCATTGCCGACGCCCTTTCGCGCCATCCCACCTTTTCAGCAACCCCGGGGCCCCTCCTTGCCGCCTCTGTGATCGCTCGCACCACTTTCCTGCCCCCCAGTTCACCTCATTCAATCCAACTCGTTGACAACCATGTTGCCGCCAGCATTCTCAGTATTACCACCGACGCCGATCTCCTGCGTCGCATTCGCACGGGTTACAGTCAAGATAAATTTTGCATTAAATTGCAAGAACATCCGTCTGCACGCGACGGTGTTGTTATTACAGATGGGCTCATCTATCTTAACAATCGTCTCGTCATTCCCCGCACTGATAATCTCCGCGAATTTTTTTTTCGGCTTGCACATGACTCCCTTGGCCATTTTGGGGCCGATAAGAGTTACGCTGCCCTCCGCTCGGCGTACTACTGGCCAAATATGCGTCGCGACCTCGAAGAATCCTATATTAAACAGTGCGACGATTGTCAGCGTTACAAATCGTCCACTTCCAAGAAAGTTGGGCCGTTACACCCTCTCCCCGTCCCCGAACAGCGTGGCGACACTGTTTGCCTTGATTTCGTCGGTCCCCTACCCGAGGACCATGGCTACAATATGCTTCTCACCATCACCGACTCACTCGGGGCTGACCTTCGACTTGTCCCCTGTCGTACCGACGATGACGCTCGCACAACCGCCCGGCTTTTCTTCGACCACTGGTACTGCGAGAACGGGCTTCCCCTACGTCTGGTGAGTGATCGTGATAAATTATTCACTTCACAATTTTGGCGCGCTCTCCACTCCCTCGCAGGTGTAAAGCTCGCTATGAGCACGGCTTTCCATCCACAATCCGACGGCGTTAGCGAGCGCTCCAATAAAACCGTCGTTCAGGCTCTCCGGTACCACGTCGACCGCCACCAACGAGGATGGGTCTCCGCGCTGCCCCGTGTCCGGTTTCACATCATGAACACCGTCAACCCCTCCACGGACTTCTCCCGCTTCCAGCTTCACCTCGGCCGCTCACCTCGCATCATCCCTCCGCTCGTTTCCCACCCTACTTCCCAATCCATCCCAGACATTGATGCTCATGACCTCCTTCGTCGCATACACCTGGACGTCTCCGAAGCCCGGGATAACCTTACCCTCGCCAAAGTCTCTCAACGCATCCAAGCCGACAAACATCGCGCACCCGAGGTTCCCTTCCGCGTTGGTGACTTTGTCATGCTCAACACTCTCAATCGCAGGCGTGCATATATGCAAGCCGGCGATGGCCGCGTAGCTAAGTTCATGCCTCGTTGGGAAGGCAAATATAAAGTTATTAACGCCTTCCCAGATTCCTCGGTATACGAGCTTGAGTTGCCCAACGCTCCCAACTCATACTCCATATTTCACGCGTCCGAACTCAAGCCATACCACGCCAATGACGCCGAACTCTTCCCCGACCGCAATTATCCCGACCCCGTCCCCGCTGACCCCTCCCTACCCGACGAGTACCTCATCGATCGCATACTCGACCATCGCCCTCGCGGTCGCGGTTTTAGATACTTGGTCCGTTGGGTTAATCAAGCACCCAGTGAAGATCGCTGGCTTCCAGGTTCCGAACTCCACGATTGTGCAGCTCTCGACGACTACCTTCGGTCTCTTGGACTCGACCCTAATATTCACTCCCATCCCCTTCGTTCTTCTTCCTCATCTTCCTCGGTTTCATAACCTTCTTCATGCTTTCTTAAATGCTAGCTTATCCCTGTTTTCTCCATTTTTGCTTTCGACTTCGATGCGCATATACTTTGTTTTTCAAAAGGTGGAAGAGTGTAAGCCTGTTGCTTACATACAATACATTTTCGGACTTAGTTCCCACGCTTATAGCATATATTCGAATACCATTAGAATTACAACTAGTTATCCTCTCTCTCTTGTACTACGTACTCTCGCACTATATACCCTTGTCTAAACTTCTGTCTATCGTCTGAGTGTTACCTACAACGGGTTTCCATAAGCATATTATTGTGCCCCGCTGACGTATTGGAAGAGAAATTTTGGGCTACGCGATCGAACAAATGCCATCTGCGAATCCCGCATAAAGTGGATGTAAAGTGTACGTCCAGTGCCACTTATTCCTAACTCATAGAAAATTGCCACGATACATAGAGATTAAATAATTCATTAACCACAAGCCACCGCATATTAGCTCCATCATACCATAGTTTGAATGTGATGCGCGACCTTCGACATCTACATAGATGACAAAAAACAATATGTAAGAAATCAAATGCGTCCAAGTGCTATCGTTATAAAACGGACTAGTAGCGCAGGAGCCTTTCTCTAGCAGTAAGTTCTCAGTATAATTTGAAGCCGAGTGACATCAGTCATGTCCCAGGCGAGATCGCCGTCGTCGATCGTAGGAGTAAGCAAAGGACTGGGGCGTTTCTGATGGAGTTTTCTTGCATCTAGAGTTTCGAACATCAAGTGAAGCCTCGCCTTCTCCACTTTTGGTGCGAATACCTTCCAAAACGGGCGTGAGAAGGAATAGTGGGTTCTACGCCCTCATCTTCTGACTCCTGGCAACGAACCACTTGAATAAAAGATGGCCCGGGTAGGCGACCCAAGGCCAACGGGGTTTTATGATGCAACTAATGACGATTTTCTGACGATGATTTAGCTTAAGCGAGAAAAGCATATTCACATGCGCCAGTTCGTTGAGAATATAAAGAGTCGATTAGCTTTCACCTATAAAAAAGCATCAGCTCTGACACACGACGTCAACGCAAAATCAGCTCTCGACCTAATCATACCGTCTACTCACTTTCTGTATCCATCATGTCTGAAGCAAATGTGAGCTGAGGCATCGACTTTTGAGCCAATTGAGAATGCTCACCTTTTTTAAGGTTCTCCGCGGACACAGTTCGTGACAGTAGCTCTTGCGACTAATAACGACTAACGTTTTCTTTCGCGATCTAGAGGCAACCCTTACCAACCCTAACACGTCTGAGAAAGCGAAGGAGCATTCGCGTCAAGTAATCGAAGAGATCCAAGGTGACGATGTGGAGTCTACGCCCTCCGGTGCCGGGACCGGAACCATTGACGGGAAGGACGAGGGCAATGTACTTCGTGGTCACAAGGTATGTCGCTCGTCAATATGCTTGATTTCGAGTGCGTTATGTATTCCTCACCTTTAGGCAGCCATCAACAACCCGAACGTGTCGGAGGATGCGAAGGAACATTCCCGTCAGATTCTTGAAGAGCATGGCACCGCGGTTTGATTACTTAGATAGGCATGGAAGCGAATGTAAATGAGATTGTACGAGAATGTAATGGTTGGTTTATCGTGGCTAAACATTTTATTGATTCCGTCTGCCTCGGACAACTTTGAAGCTAAAAGAGAGAGACTGTAATGTTGTCAGGTCAACCTACCTAACACTATCTCTTGATAGTCAAGTTGATACCATTTCGTGCGGGTATTTATAGTCTTGTCTCGAAATCTGAAGAAGGTGATTGATCCGAATTCGTACAGTTTATGGTTACCGCCTTAAAAGTAAGAATACAGGATCGCCAAGAACAATTCCAGTCATATGTCGGTATGAACCAGTTAAAGTCATCAGCAAGCCGCCAAATGACATATAAGCGGTCCTGTACAATCAATGAGACTTTCAACCTTCTGAGAAAAAGTTGTACCGTAGCTCACACTACTTCAGATGATGTTCCGCCATCAAATTTGTACACCTAAAGGGAAGATTGAGTTAGGCCTATGTTACAGAAAGCATACCCTGTTTTCACGCACCTTTCCGTACATCACATACTCGTAATCCTCTTCCAGCCCTCCTCTGCCCTTTCCATCTGGCCTCCAGACATGCGCATCTTTGTCTTGCTCCGTCTCGTCTGTGCCATTCGCAGCATTCGCACCCTCGCCGCCGCGCGCCAGAGACGAGGCAAGCACGAGCGAGAAGCTGTCTCCGTCCTTCAGCACGTATAGCTCGGTGTTATAGTCGAGCGTCAGGTCCATATCGTAGTTGGAGGAGTGCGCGAATAGGCGCGACACTTTCATCGAAGGCCCGAGGAGTATGGTAGAGTCAGTGTATGCTGCGGAGGTGGGAGAGCCGTTGTGCTTCCACACACACACCTCGGTCGAATTTCTTCCCGTCTTTGTCTACGGCATTGATCGTAAAGATGTCATCGAATACTACATTTGACGATGTTGAAGTCATGCTGAGTGCGTCTCGCAGTCTTCAAGTTGGCTACAGTGCAAGAGGTTCGCAGCCTGCAGATCCAAAAAGTTCTAACAGCACAGTCACGTGCGCACCCGCTGGCCTTCAGCACTCCCAATGATGTCGAGATCAAACGATGGAGTTTCATGCGCTCTAATAATAGCGGAAAGGTACTGTAGTATGCTAGGTATAAATTACAACACGATTGGCAGTCTACAAATGCGATAACAAGCGCTTATGTATCTTCGTCAACGCTACTTGAGGTATGCGCTAGTTCTTCTTTCACATCCTTCACGGTCGTAAGCCAAGGCATGACTATCTTCCACGTTCCGCGCTGTACGAGAGCACGGCGAACTTGAGCCTGTATCATCTCGTGCAGCTTCGGGACATTCGCTAGTTGTGTCCGACTGCCCATCGATGACGCGGTATCGAGATTTAGGGTAAAGTTCGGTGCCAGAGAAATTGTTAAGGTCGGATTCGGCTCGAGGGGGTCTGGAGGAGTAAGGATGACCTGCAAACATGTATATTCAATGCATGTATCATTCATCGCGGAGAACATTGACTTACAGTCGAGGAGAACAAGGATAAAGATATATCCAGCGTTACCGGTAATCGGACAAAGAATGGCACAGGGTAGTGGAAGAGAACGGCGGTGGATAGGGAGATTGACACAGTATCGGTGTATGTCATATCAAATTCTGCTTTCTATGTATATCCTGTGAGTAACAGCTTCGTTTACCAGTTTCTTGGCGACGTACTTCCATCACCTTAGTACCAGAATGATGACTTGCTAGCTTGGCCCTTGATATTCGTGGCGCGGAACACCCCAAATCTACAGATAGTATACGGATGGGGTCCTTAGGTATATAGTCAGTTACGGATAGTTGGTATAGCAAAGAAGAGGCATACCACAAAAGCTTCGGGTCGAATGCTGTTCGCGAAGCGTTCTATACGCTGCCGAGCAATTTCCTCTCCTTCAGCACCGGGAAGGTCATCGCGCAACTTCGAACGGTATGTCTCAACGACCTGCACGGGTTGTACGACTTAGCTGAGGCATTGCGTGATTTTGGAAGCTCATACGCACTTGTCGAAGCAGCAAATTGAACCAAACTGCTGATTCCTCTTCGCCCTCTTGCTCACTGTGTAACTCCGCTTCGCCGACAGCAAACCGTTTCCGAGAATAAGGGCGCTCTTTAAGAAGCGCCGGGGTAGATAGATCTGATTCCGAGTAAGCAGGTATGGGCTCGAGAAACAGATACTTCAGGATGACGATGAGCAGGAAGATTATGGACAGCTGCCCAAAAATGAGGCCTTGGGTGAATGTCGGCGTTAACGAAAAAAAGTAGTTATTCCCCATTTTCTAAAGGTCGGGTGATGTCTAAGGATCTATCGTGTCTCTTGAATGTTGGCAGAGGTATACGAAACCCACAGCGACTAAGTCGCAAGCATGGTTGCCGTCGACGACGAAGAGGAGTGGCGCGTAATTCGGTCTCATTTGAGTCTTTCACATTCATGGCGTTTGAATGCCGAGCACCGGCAAATTCAAGTTGTGTATTTTAAGATGCCGATGATCGACACCGAAATCTTCGCGGACACTTGCCAGTGCCCTTCTTTCACACCACATTCGTCTTCGCCTTCTTTCCCGCTGAGATTGATCTCGACTAATCCTACAGCCTTCAAGATGAAGCGTGCAGTCTTTGTGCAGTGGCCAGATGCACCTCTCTCAGAGTCCCTTGTTCGCAGATCTTTAAGCCGACTGTATCCTGATTCGCTTGATTTTGTATCGAAACCCGAGTGTCGAACAGACGAGTTGCTGCTGCAATGGTCGACATACGATGTGATTGATCATGAGATAACTCTCTTGAACCCGAGCTCTGCTCTATCATCTTCGTACATCATACGGAAAGCTCTTATCCGAAAGCATTTTCTCCACCGGTGCATACATTCCTACATAACAAAATATCCGAACTCGATCCTGAGCTCATCGGTTCCGCGAACCTGGGACTTGGAGATCTCCTTCGCCGATGAGCTTGACGAACTGTGGGCCGACGAGCTATGGGATCTATCCGAGGAATTGGATAGTAACTCGACTGGAAAATGGTGGATACTTAAGCCCGGAATGGCCGACCGTGGCATGGGCATTCGTCTATTCAACAGCAAGGAGTCGCTTCAAGACATATTCGAAAGCTTCGAAGGAGACTCTGATGCTGAGGGTGATAGCTCTGGCGAACCGGAAGACGACGATACTAACGTTGTCACCTCACAGCTGCGCCATTTCGTAATTCAGGTATGTGATCTCTCCATTATTCGGGAAAATGCGTAAATATTCTAATGAACATGCCCCAAGGAATATCTACAGAATCCAGTGCTCATGGATCCAAATCAGATTCCGGTGGTTCCGGACTCCCCCTCTCCCCCTCCGAGCGAATTGGGGGGCTACAAGGTCTGTGCTCACCGTTTCTCGTCGAATAACGTTTCGTAATGATTAATATCTAGTTCCATATCCGCGCATATTGCGTAGCGTCGGGTAACTTGTCAGTATATCTATACGATCGAGTCTTAGCGCTTTTCTCCTCCGAGCCATTTAAGATCCCCTCGGATGCATCGGAATCTCCGCAAGATCTTGACCTTCGGCCACATCTTACGAACACCTGTCTACAACAGCACCGAGGAGAGCAGGGTGTCAGGCTTCTCTCAGAGCTCATTGGTTGCACAATTCTCTCTGACGAGACACATAAAACGACGTTGACTGCGGAAAATGTTAACGATGTCTTGTCGCAGATTGCCGATGTGCTTGCGGAGACTTTCCGTGCTGCTGTGCAGTTCCCAGTTCATTTTCAGGTTCGTCTTTACTCAACATTCTTCTCTTTCGAATTTCCATTTAGTGGCACTGAAATAAAAGCCTCTCCCCAACGCGTTCGAACTCTTTGGAGTTGACTTCTTAGTGACCCATAGATTAATGAACGGATCCACGGAGGAACCGTCAACTCAAAGGAGTCGCTTTAAGGTGAACATTCTTGAGGTCAACTCGGAACCTGCGATCGAAATGACAGGGCCTCGTTTGAAATGGGTATTGGAAGATCTTTTCGACCACATCGCCAATTTCGCTGTGCAACCGTTCTTCAAGCGCTCGCGAGATGCACCTTCAGAGAACACACTAAACGTCAAATTCAATGACAGCCATTGGAGAAAGTGTGTAGTGATTGCTTCAGGGAGGTGACAAATATATTTTTGCAGCCGAATGCTAGCTAGAATTAATGCTTCTCCGACCTCGCCTTTGTTTGCTTCCTCTTCTTGTTCTGTTTTCCCTGTCCGCTGATCTTTGCCGTGCTTCGGTGTCCCAACTCCAAATCTTTCGCTTTTCTTTTGCGAGAGGTTGCAGCGCTCCACGGGGTCTGAAGATCTAGGACGGGGTCATCAGAACAATCCTCAAGCCTCTGGAGTGCACAGTGGAGGTCTTCATCGTAGCCCACTCTTTCGTAGACCGTACACACTATACCAAGAATGTCTGTCTCGTAGAGGCCCTTAATCAGGTCTTGTACTATAGGTGGAACGAGTTCTTGTTTCAGAACTGTACGCCTCAGAATTGATATTTGATCCTGTTATACATAGAAACCGCTCAGATTATGGAAATTAAAGAAACATTCTGATCGAATACTATTCACCTGGTGATCAAGTTTTCTGAAGAATTTCCCATTCTCCCATGTGTGGACGACTGATATTTTATAGGTACCACAATAATACCAATGATTGTTACACTGATAGAGAAGCTCTTTGGCTCCCCGGTCGGTTTTGTTCGGCAGCGGTTCATGCACCCCCCATACATGTCCGCCTTTCCCCCCTGGTTTATAGAGGAACGCGGGTTCGATAGATATACAGTGTTGAGGTTTCTTCTCCGACCAAATCAAGCGCTCGGTTTGGGGACGGATGAGAAACTTCGACATATTGGACCTGTCTTCATATAAGCTACAGTCATTTGATCGCACAATCAGGACCTTTACCCTAGTCTGTCTTTCGTGTCCTGAAAAAGTTTGATAAATGTTAAAACTAAGAAAGGAGTTCACTCACTGACTGAAGACTCTGTAGAAGGTTGCGAATGTTAGAACATCCTGAGAAAGGTTGAATCTGCAAATTGCCGGTCCACGAATCATTCGAAGTCCAGTTTTGAATATAGCTCCACGGACTGTTGCACTACAAATTATATTGAGTTGTCAATTGATGTATTCAGTGAGGGTCGTGATATAGAAACCTCGTATTTCCGTAGTCTATGTGTTGTATTCTCGAGTGCTTGATCTGTTTCTGCCTTGTCTTTCTTCATTTCTTCCATCTGTCGCAGTAAGTCCTTTGCGTACTTAAGACTGACCATAAGAACGATAATGTTAAAATGTTATGGTAGGTGGGTGCCCTACATTGTCTGATTCCTGAAGCTGGGTTTTCAACAGTATGGTCTGTTTTTGTAGCTCATTTAGAACAGACTTACGCGGTGTATTCACGTATAAGTAATTATGCATCTGAGCTCACGTTGTATACAGACACACACCTCATCTACGTTCCCATTTGCCGTAGGAAGAGCGACAGGACGGGCTGCCTCTCTTTCTGCATATTCTTCTAACTTTAATCGCAAGACCTTGTTGGCCTCCTTCGCTTCCTTGTACTTATCTCGCTTTTTTTGGAGTTCCCTCTTCAACGCCTCGTTCTCTTCAAGTAAGGACCCATTGGCCTCATCGGCAGAAGGACGCGATGCAGAAGCACTGCTTTCGAGCTAGTGTGTAAGATGGTCTATTAATCCAGGATGTCTTGCTTTCGAAAGTGGGAAGTTGTAGCCGAGAAACGAACCTTTTCAACCTGCGTACGCGCTTCGACGAGTTCTCGCTTTACTCTCTGCAGTTCTGCACCCAGCAGTCTTACAAGATCCTGTGCTAAAGCAGACTCATCGAACACTGGTGGAGGTTCTGGAGAAGCTACACTCATGGCTATTGGATTATTCTGCGTCCGAATTCTCAAGGCGCACGATGAAGGTCAAGCTGATGTGATGTATGTACAGTACCCAAGTTCGCGTTTGGTAGATCATGGTACAGTAAGTGTCACGAGCATGCAGTTGAACGCTCTCATGGCAGTTCGGAAGAGGCCGACTCGGAGGTCCCTTTCTTCGGCGGTCGGTTAACTTTCCACTTTTACTTTGACCCTGACTCGGAAACATTAAGCTGAGTCTTTGGGTACTAGTTGGATTGTCGAAAAAGCCAGTTGAAGTTGAAGTCAAGCGTTCGGTGGTACATATAATATTATTTGGTTCTTAAACCTACATCTCCCGATATGTTAGAAATGCCAAACACTTCAATCTCCGCAGATGTAGTAGACTCGGAACTTGGAAGGTGATGATGTGGCATCATGATGTCACAAAAGTTCAAGTTGTGAGTTGACTGCCATCTCATACTCTCTCAAGTCGCTCATCTTGTTTCTTCCAGACTTGATTTTCCAGTATTCTAGGCTCTCAGAAGAAATGCCATGGCAAAAGGAGTTCACCCTTTCTAGGCGCTCTAAAGGATGCCATCTTGTAACCGAAGAAGTTCTGGGACATATCCGCCCCGGTGTAGAAAACGTGAAGGTGACTAGTAACATGGCCGTGACCAAGGATGAACAGCTAAGCTATCCATCTAGATAGGTATACTATATCTGTTTGTGTGAGTACCAGTGTCATGCTAAGCTAGTCTTGAGAGACGGCTTGACAATAATACCAGGCAGCACACATCCTGTGGCTTGACTGTGAACGAGAATTATGATCCTGGTATAATCTATCTTACTGTCATGCTATCCTGGTTAGCGAGCTCACATAAATTCTGTTCCGCCTCAGATGTTCGCAGAGGTACAGTATTTACACCTTTTGTATTATACTTATGTACTAATGTCACGATGACACTCCCTGATCGATGCACTCACTTGTTATAGACATGAATATGGCTCTTGACACGATTGTGCCAGAATCGCTTAACTGGACGCACACTGACGAAGGTCCAGAGTAAGCTCACCAACCCTTGATACAATTTGCTGTCGAGAATTGCTAAACGTCTCGTAGTGATTCGTAAGGAAGCACCAGCCCTTGCTTTGAAACTAGCTTACACTCTACCTATCGCCAACCAGAGTATCTCACACGAAATCAACTCTTGTCGGCACTTCTATTCAGATTCCCATCACAGACGGAAGACTGAACTTAGGGACTTGGCAAGGTTTGTGGTTCCCCCCGCGGAGATTTCCTGATACATAGTTGACGTTAATCTCTATGTTCGCGCATCATTTCTTGATGCGCTCCAGGAATTTACTTGACGGAGTTCCGCCATCAACCGCATGTGCGCCGTATTGTAGCTACAATTCTGTATGTATCCAGTCCTGAATATTCCAGCTTGAACATAATTTTTGACCTTGATACCTTTGCGAAGACCTTAGACCTAAGCAATTCCTATCCGAGCTCGTTGGTGCATCTGTACAATGAGACACATAGCCACATGAAAGCAATAAAACTATTTCTTTGAAGCTGGTCATTTACGTACCGGGCATTTCGGGTGGCAAATAAAGGTGTCCGACACTCAGGCGCAGCCCTCAGAATGCAAGACCTGGCTAGCGCGCTCCTTTGCCCGGATCTATGCGGGTGCTCCCCATTTCCTCGGAGATGCAAGGTCTATACTGCCATCCACGGTCTACTTTTACGTGCAGATAAATTGTTCACGATAAACTAAATCTCTGTCTGGAACGTAGCAAAAAATGAATATAAACCTGGCCATCGGGTGCTCCTCGGATCTGGCCAGGAGACGTAAAATTTGAGCACGACGTACAGCTTCTTGCTACTATATAAGATCTTCAGATTTTGGGTTTCATGTTTGATACAACTTGGAGACTCCTGTGTTGGAAGAGGGAGTAGAGTTAAAAGAGAAAAGGCCGGATGCGATGCCGATGGTAGCTACACGGATATAACCACGTGGCTCGCTTCCCATAATTACCTTTCGTGTCGCCAAGCACCCGCGACCTTCAATTCCGCTGCCATCCTCCTCTCCCCTACCAATCCACTCTTTCATTCTCGTCAATGCCCCGGGCAGCGTCGAGCTCGTCGGGTCCAACACTTCGTAGAAACCAAGTGAGCTCCAATTCCTGTGTAGAAATGCTGGATGCTGGTACTGACATCCGCCTCAGGCGTGTCGGACCTGTCGCAAGAAGAAGCTGGTACGCCCAAGCCGGCCCTCGTCGAGATGCAGCTACTTATGAAGCATTTGTGCAATGGCAGAAATGCGACGCCGCTCGCCCGCATTGCGGCCAGTGTGTCAAGCATTGGAAAGGAATTATATCAGTACCAGCTCCCGATGGTTACGCGTAAGTCAACCTCTTCAGTTTATGCCGGAAAGCGTGATACTTATAAAACTGTTCACCTCTCTAGTCATCCTGAAGAACCCCAATGCTCCTATGATCCAATCGAGGGCCTAACTCTCGCAGAATCTATCAATCCAGCCGACAAAATCAGACAGCTTGAAGAACAGATTTGTATGTGCTCTCTTCAATCCGTCAAGCATGATCTAAACTGCCACAAAAAGCCGATCTTAAACATAGGCTTCAAGAGGTTGGGGGAGTTCATGCACAACCTGCCAACGATGCATCCTTCTCCAACCACAGTTCTCCTGCTGCGGCTCGCCTTGCTTCCCTAGCTCCCCAGTCTTTCATAGTAACATCGCCTGAACGGATGGCTTCAGCTCCTCCACTGCCTCGGCAAGAGATTTCATTGCCTCGGGCTGGCCTAGACGTCACTAGCTCTATCCGCAGCACAAGCCCAGCGTCTCAGCCACGCAGTTCTACTTCCTCGCCAGAGATTCAGGGTGGTGGACCCGAGGCGTTACTAAAGTTGATTGCGCACGGCTGGAATCCTGATCTGCCTGATCCGATGGAAATGAGACGAATGCAAGTTGCCCTGTTACTCGTGATGGCCGCTAATAATATCCTGACACTACAATCTGAACAGAATTGACGTTTTTTTCACGTGCGATCCGTGCGGCTCTCGAATTTTGCATCGTCCCTCCTTTCTCGCATCAATGGACTTGAGTCCTAAAGACCCACGATTTCCACACTCTGCCTTGCTACATGCTATTGTACGTTCTCGCTCATTGTCTGGTTGGTTTAAAATTTATCATCCCCTCCGTACGACAGTGTGCATCAGCTTCTCGCTGGATGTCAACCGATGCATATATGACTCCTGATGGCATTCGGCGAGACACATTTGCGGATTATCATGCCGGCAAGACAAGACAGTACATTGACCGTACAATGGCTAGTGGTGCAGACATATTTCATGTTTTGCAAGCTTGCATCATTATTTCATGGTATTTCTACTCCGAAGGACGTTGGGTTGAAGTGTGGATATTCGCGGGCTTCCAGACTCGAGTTGCTGTACCACTCCGTCTCAACCACCCAGGGACATTCACTACTCATGGAAGTGGATCGCCGGGGGCTTATCTCGCCCCTCCGAAAGACCAGAAAGACCTCGAGGTATATGAGGCTCGTTCAGTAGACTATATCACTCGGCTAATCATGCTCATAGATGCGGCGAAGAACCTGGTGGATGTCAATAATCTTTGACCGCATTGTGTCCGTTGGAGGCTGGCTACACGCCATTGAATATAAGCACATCGCAACAGAACTGCCGCTACGCCGACGTGACTTTGAAACCGACGTACGTTGATACATACGTCCCCCATTGTCATATACTGACGTGATTCGTAGAAACTCATCGCCAGCAATCCGCAAAATTTGCACACCCCGGATGTGTTCACCACACACCATCCACAGTATACTGACTCATTCCTCCTCCTCATAAAGGCGGTGATGCTCTTCGGTGAAGTCACAGACCATAACACAGAATATCAACTTCAACACCCGACATCACCGCGTAAAACAGATGATCCATACGTGCGACCGGCTTTCCACGACCTGGACAGACTTGTGGCAGAGGATTTTCTGACAAGCTTACCCGACGAATATAAAAACTACCTCTTCACTCTCAACCATTCACAAAACCCAGAGGCCATTGATACGGACCTGTACTTGGTCCACCTTGTACCTCATGCGTGAGTTCAGCGTGCATGGCCAATGGACAATCCGCTGATCGAAGACCTCATTGTAGCGCGACCATAACGCTGCATAACCCGTACCTTAACTTCGAGGATATGTCCATTCCGTCGACACGCAGGTGCCTTGCAGCAGCCGATGCTATTCTGGATGCATACTACGTTTTCCAGAAGGCCACTGCATATTCAACTGTCTTCTATCCTCGTCCTATCGCGAAGTTACATCCATTCGCAACAGTGAGTAAAATTATATACTTATCTAAAGATTTTCATCTTACCGTTGTCCCTCGCATCGAGATATGTTGGTATTTGGCCGCTGTTGTCAAGGTTCAGGTTTGCAAGTACATGATTGAAATTGGTGAAGCATCGAGAGAGATTGAGGTTTGGGGAGAAATAAACGCTTTAAGGTCAGTATCCTTTACTAATCGACGTCATGCATGCTCATTGGGAGACGATCAGGAATGCTATGGTAGATTTTGGTGAAATTTCGCCAGTAGGGGGTAAGCTTTCCGCCATGAGACACCTATTGTTATTTTGTAACCATTTTTATTTCCCTTTCTACAGTACGACAGGAAAAACTTCTCAAGACTCTTATGAATGAAATTGTCAACAGAACGAAACAAGAAAAACCCCTTGAGATTAGCTCACGGCTATATCCCTTTTCGCACACAAGCGCCTTTGAGGGCCCTGAAAATGGTGTGGGCGCGCCTCTTCCCGCAACCCCTCCCGTTGCAACACCCAGCACGATGGCGTCACCGAACATTGGTCTCAACGGCGTCCAGGTCCACATGTCTACACAGATGGCCTCCTCACAGACCCCGTCGTCTGCGTGGTCGACACCTCCAGTCGAGTTTTCACAATCACCTCCGACGCACCCTTCGTCGTCGAGCTCTTACATGCTATAGAGCTCATAAATCATTGCTCGTTTCTCTTTGATCTAAATGGGGACCTTATTGGATACTCACTTTTTTGATTCATTTCTGCAGGATTTGCTGTATCCGTGGCCTTGTTCCGTTACTTGTAGTCGTACCATTTGTGTATATTACATTACGCTTTCCATTGTCTAAAGATTTAGGATCTGCTGTCTATCTGCTCTACTACACGAAATGTAATCGTCTTAATCATAGGACCCTTGCGCGTATTTGTTGTTCTTAATATGTGTACTTCATTGGAAGACTATGACATTCCGGAATTGTGGTCGTCCAGTGATTAGATCTTGGTACGCCTCGTCAAATTGTTCTAGTGGAAATGTTTTGACCATCGATTTAATATCTACGCCTTTCATTAGGGATCATCTAATAAAAGTCAAAGAAGGGGACGCACCCGCCAATGTCGAGAACCGTATGCACTCCTCGGAATCGGAGTTTGCTCCGCAGGACCACCCGCGTAGTTTGGCTCTGTTCATGTTGAGTAAGAGGTTGGAGACCTCGATGTTCCCGTCCGTAGCTGCCGACACAAGCGTGATTGTACCATTACGGCCAACAGCAGGGATGATTGACGTTATGTGCTTTGCGGAAGGCGCCGTGCAGAGTATAAGCTTCGCACCTCCTAACGCCTGGAAGTACTCAACGAGGTTGACCTGAGAGGAGTCCACATGCTCGTGAGCACCCAGCGTTCTCGCAAGCTCCGCCTTTGAAGTCCCAGACGAGACCGCGTAGACTTTAAGTCCGAGTTTAGCGGCATACTGGGGAGGGCTTTCGTCAGTGACGCTTTTCGGGTGAAAGCTAGCCGATCCTGCTCACCTGGATAGCAAGATGTCCAAGGCCACCGATGCCTTGCACTATGCAGATGTCGCCAGGATTCCACTTGCTTGTCCGAATGGCACCGAAAACTGTCGTTCCAGCACACATGAGAGGTGCTAGCTCTGCGTAAGATGCATTCTTCAGCGCCTCCTCCGGGATGCTAACGACAGCTAAGACAAAGTTAAATTGATTATACGAAACGTGGCTCATGCATTAGATGAGAAACTCACCTGTCTCGGGCGCATACGCATACTCTCCATGGCCTCCATCGAAGGAGAAGCCGCTGTATTGGCTTGTCTTGCAACCAGCAAAATCTCCTTGCATGCACGGCCCACAAGTATGGCAGTACCCTCCACTCCAGCCTATACCGACAAGTGACCCGACCTTCAGACGTTGTCGGTCGGCTGCCGAGCCGGTCGCAACCACCCGGCCTATCACCTCATGACCTGCGATGCGCGGATAGTCGACGCCCGGCCATGTACCGTCCTCCACGAAGTGATCAGAGCCGCATATTCCGGAAGAGTGCACCTTGATGAAGACTTCGTGTGGATTCAATTCCCGAGTTTGAACATCGATGATCTTCCAGCCTTGGTTCGGACCCGGGCAGACAACTGAAACATCAGGTTAGCCAGCGTCCATCCCGGAAGGCTCTGGAAAAAATGGAAGCATGAACATACCTGCTTTGTATGATCCAGGCAGCTTCGTCTCACTCATTGTGCTTTTGTCAGTGTTAATTCGGGTGGAAGTGAGGTTTCTCTGTGCTCGTAATAGGGGAATTTATACATATTCCCTAATGGCCATAATCAAACGATATCCCGGAGGACTCGGACTCTTGCTCAGCCTTTCCTACAGGTCATGAATCAGTTCGTTGCTGGCGTTTGTAGACAGCCTGAGACTCCAGCGTTTCTAATTCCGTTGGAGCCCGGTTCGTATGCGTTCTCTCTCCGTGTTCAAGCCGTACACTGACCCGCATCTGAGCCATATCGTACAATAAATTATCGCTAAACTCAGTATTGCAAGCTGGTATCAAAGGCACACTTTAAGTCATTTGAAGAAAACGTTGGCCTACAGATAACAAAACGTATATACCTGGGACCACGAGGAAAAAACTGCAGGTCCATCAACCCAATCACTAATCTTCGTTGCCAAATCGCCTGCGCTCAACACCACCGCGGAATCCTGGAACATTCCGATTACGACAATGGTTCGCGTAGTGACCCTTTTCACCACACTGAAAGCAGATCATGAGTACTGATCAACGACAAGGGAGAAATGCTGGCATACCTTGAAGCACAGTACCTCATCCAGGTTTCTGCGAGGACCAGTATAGTTTCCAGACTGGCCATGGTTATTCTGTGCAGCCATTGCTCCAGAACCACGATCAAAGTCAGCGTAGCGTCCGAAGCCTGGAGGGGGCGGTCCCAATTCCTTCGGGGACGGGGGTGATGGGGGGTTATAATCTTTTGATGTCGGTATATCAGGTTTGGGACTTATGTGAGAGGGATATAAGTATTTGGCTGATGAGTGGATAGATTTCACTCACTGGCCGCGAGGACATTCGGGTCCTAATGGACAGAAGCCAGTTAGATAATTTTGACACGCAACTCTTCTGACGTGCTTTCTCGGACAGTGTGGACCTGTAGGGAGATCCGTGTCAGGCCCACTCATTCGTTATGGAGCACATCAACTCACCTAGCCTGCAGAAGCCTCGCTTATAATCTGGACACTCGATCTTCTTCTCCTTTGGATGCGCGTACAAACACTCATCTCCAGCCTGACAGAATCCAAATTTTGCATACCACCAACATTCAGGCATACGCCTTAGATTATACTCATGCAAGAATTCACAGGCATCTCCTTTCTTACAGAGCCCACGAAGCCAATGTTTGCAAACGGTCGCAAGCCGTTCTCGGTCTCGAGGATGGACTGGAAGTTGTTTTGGTGGCTGGAAATTCTGGGCAGACGGCTTTGTATGGCGAAGCGGACAGTGCAGGGGTCCAAGAGGGCACCCGGAGGGTGTAAGCGCCAATCGGCATATCTGGTCGTCTTCCACGGAGCTGAGTACTATCATTCAACAATAAGTGAGAACTCAAACCTTTATCAAGCTTTACGCCGAGCTTGTCCTTGACGAAAGACTCAGCAGTTAAGTTAACCTGGTGAAATTGTGGCCGAACAATATCACGCAGTGACGAAGGTCCAGCTAAAGGGTCTTGCATTGCAACAGTGTCAAGGGAGTTCAGCGACAAGCCAAATGGTGAGCACTTGAACTGAGATGAGTCGGTGCTTAGTCATATTTTTAGTACTACTTCAAGTTGAAAAGTTCGCACGCCTCCCTATGTTTAAAATGAAAGAACTCGAACTGTGAGAGCAACTTGCTTTCGCCCTGGCCATACATCAAAGAACACTGGTTTTCATGTACACGTTCGGTCTCTCTTGGTCTTTGCAATGCTCTCTTCAGGAATCGTTCACCCATGGCTTGTCTCGGATGCTGTTTTGTCTTGCTTCGAACATGCTGTACCTTCCAAGCAACGGAGAGAGCAGTGTTTCTATAGGTCCAGGTTCCCCAGAGCGAATAATCTGAATGATGTGTATCGGTTTGATTTCGATATATGTCATCAGGATTGAAAGGTGTCGCTGCTATATCTTGGCGGTAGAGGCAACAACTCTCAATTCAACGACTCTGCTGGTCCCTTGTCGTAATTTTGTATCCTTTCGCAAATGCTTTCTCGCGCAACCGTTTTCATTGACTTGTTCATACTGGGTCTGCTATGCGCAATCTATAAAGCCTTCTTCTCGCGCTCCTCCCCTCGGCTTCCTCCCGGCCCCAGAACGGCCTTCCTTGGGCACGTAAACCTCCCAGCGGTCACCAACTATCCTTGGAAGACATATGTGGACTGGAAGAAAACTTACGGTAAGCAGGCTATGGACCTTCCTTCATCTGACCGTCTGACACTTCTCAGGGGATGTCGTATACTTCAATGTCCTTGGGCATCATTCAGTTGTTCTCAACTCACGGAAAGCAGTCAAAGATCTCATGGAAAACCAGAGCTCCATCTACTCCGCTCGACCTAATAGAGTGATGGCCAATGAACTGTGAGCCAAACTTCAAATATTGTTCAGGAGTACATTTAACAAAGTCCCTTCTCTCTTGAAGAGTTGGCTGGCGATGGCTCATGTCTTCGATCCCATATGGAGATGATTGGCGGAGACATAGGCGACTGATTAACAAATACTTCAACCAGACGTCTGCAAAGTCTTACTATGACATTCAAATGAAAGAGGCGCACTCTCTCTTGCGCAGTCTTTTGGACAATCCAGCCGACTACGCTCTGCACGTTCGCAAGTACTGCGTTATAGATCCTTCCGCGCCTGATCGCCCACTGACAATTTAGGCCTGTAGGGAAAATGCGGCCATAATTATGAAGATCTCGTACGGCTATCAAATCACCACTGAAAATGACTACTATGTGCAACTATCGGACGATGCACTATCGACATTTGCAAAGTGTGGCCTCTTTGGCACGTACATGGTCGATTATTTCCCCGCATGTGAGGTGCAAGTACTTAGATGCCTCACGGGTTGTCCCTGATTCCTTTCCAAGTAAAACATATACCAGTTTGGTTCCCGGGAGCAAAATTCAAGAGGCAAGCAGCAGAGTGGGCCAAACATACCGGAGCTATGATAGAGGAGCCCTTTAAGATGGCAAAACGCTCTGTTGTAAGTGTTAATTAGATCGGTATTAAGCCTGGTATTATAGGAGCACTAAACGATCACAGGCAGAGGGCAAGGCGGTTCCATCGATTGCGACCTCGGGGCTAGAAAGTCTTGCTCTTGGAAAGGCAAAATATTACGACGAAAATATATTGAAAGATGTCTCTGCTGTTAGCTATGCCGGTATGCATTTTGAACTATCTTGCATGTCAAATTCGACCTATTCCTTAATCCTAACCTTTTTAGCCGGCGCAGAAACAGTATGCCTCTGTACTCGTCCAATGATAACAAGTTCATTAATTAATGATCTGTTCATGCAGACGGTCTCTACAATCCTCGGTTTCTTTCTCGCAATGCTTCTGTACCCAGATGTGCAAAAGCGAGCGCAGGAAGAGATCGATGAGATGGTTGGAAATTCCCGACTCCCCAATTATGCAGATCGCAGTAAATTGCCGTACGTCAGCGGACTGGTACTGGAATGCCTTCGATGGAACCCAGTGGTCCCCCTAGGGCAGCCGCATATGTCTTCGAGCGAGAACGTCTACAACGGCATGCGGATTCCGAAGAAAACGACTATGATTGTGAATGCATGGCAAGTAAACTTCTCGGAGGACCAATGAGTCTCATGCTGAACGCATATGTTCAGGGGGATACTTCACGATGAAATTTTATACCCCGAGCCAATGGCGTTCAAGCCGGAAAGATTCATAGGAAAGTCTGCCACAGGTGTTAATGACTACCCCATAGAGGGTTTTGGTGCTGGTAGAAGGTGTGCGGAACATGCTGATGAGTCCAGAAGCTGAGTCAAGAAGCTGATGTTCTGAACTTAATTTTCCAGGATCTGCCCAGGACGGTACTTCGCGGAGGCGACCGTATGGATAACTATAGCCAGCATTCTCGCCAGTTTCAACCTCTCTAAAGCAGTTGATGAGAATGGAAATGTGATACAACCCGATCCAGAGTTCAGCTCCGGGTTTTTAAGGTGTGTTTTCTGGTTTCTCATATACAGGATATTGTCTCAAAGAGGTTACAAGTCGGCCTAAACCGTTTAAATGCAAGATCGAGCCACGGTCGGGAGCTGCTCTGAAGCTCATACATGAAACAGCTGTTTGATTGTTTGTTGGGGTATACATTATCCTAATACACGGAAAACCAACATATCAATTTGTACAATATAGTATGGTGATAGATGTAGGTCGAAGCTACCATGAGCCTAACAATTCGCAGGTCCACCCAGCATTTCGTATGCGTATTGATGTCCCGGTGACTTCCTCGTCCCACTCCTGTGGCGATTTTTGCTTGTTGCTCGCTTGGCCGCCATCTGCCGAGTCGCTAGGTTCTGAGCTCTCGTGCTTTAGCTCTATGAAATAGACGTCCTGAAATGGTGCACCTGTTAATGACGGTCTTCTGTCAATGTGCCCCACGGGGAGCTGAATATTGTCAAACAAGTCGGCCAAGTTAGCTTGATGCGATGGAGCCCTTGCTCTCAGTAGTGCCCCGCGGATCCCATGATCAGGGTTGATCCCTGGCAATGTAGCTGACCGTGATGTGGATAGAACCCAGAATTTCGTGTAATTGACTAATCCCAGTAGTCGATCAGTGATAAACAGCAGAAAAAACAGATGAGGAACACATACTGTCTTCATTCTGTATTCCTTCATATAAGACTTCCAACCCCTCGTAGATAGTCGCGCAGACTTTGGAACAAATTGCAGCGGTATCTTCGCGCTCGAGGACGGCCGTAGCTGCCGCCGCCGTCGACTGTACCCTTTCCGTCACTGCGCTCGGGATTTTCTCAGAGAGGAAGTTTGTACATTGGCCTAAGGCCTATGCAGGTTATATGAGACTCAGTGAAAATAATCATGAGAACGATAGAAGTGCGTTTAGTACCTGTTCGTGACTAAGTACTCTTTTGATGTCCTGCAGCTTCGCTCCTTTTCGGACGACAAAGCTATGCCTGATAGGCAGAGTAAGCTCTTCTCTGACGAAGATCTGGTGGCCCACTTTTTCGTCACGAAGGAGATCGTAGGTTTCCGTTACTGGCCCAAAGATCGAGTTATCCTTCGGAATCACCACGAATGGGATCGATGGTGAAAGGGCATTGTAGACGTCTGTGAAATGGCATAAATTCAGATAAACAAATCTCTCGAAAGTACCAGTATGGCTTCACCACGTATCGTGTCTTCCTTCACCAAAAGAGCAGAGTCTCCGAAACGGTCTCTTGCAATCTGGTACACCACACAATTGTAGTTAGTCGTCTAAGGCCCCATGAAATCAGCAGTCACCTCGAACCTGATGAGAGTAGGTGCCCTCAGGTCCCAAGTATGCAACTTGTTTGTCTGGTGCTGGATCCATATGATTGTTATCCTGAAAGAAGATATGCGACAACTTGACTATCCACTCCGAGTCGGAGCCACTTCTGAACTTGGGTTGACCTCATTCACGGTAATCAAACGCAATCGAAGCAACTTCAAACGGAACCGTGTTACTACACCGCAGATTTAACGATGTTGGCGACGAGTCTTCAAAAGACACTAAAGTTACACTTAAGCGTTCGTGTGGAGATATTACTGACAGGTAAGAACCAACCACTCTTCATAGGGCGTCATGGTAAACTTCGAACTAAAGTACTCGAGTCGGACTCGGGCTTGGTTGGCATTCGGGATTCGGCACCGAACCGAGGCAGCCTTATTTATACAGTATATGTCGAGATCACCAGGAGAGTTACAAAGCGGTAGCACAACAAACTAACGAAGACAACGAGAATATGCAAGACAAGACAAGGCGGGAACAATAGCAGACTACCCAGAAAACGGAAGAAACACTTCTAATGCTGGTCCGTAGGGACCTAAGCAAATGTGAGAATCAATGTATAGATAATGATGGGACGCTCCCATTACCAAAAAGAAGTTCCAAGCTATTATCAGTCCCTGGAAGTGAAAGATCCATGTTCGTAGGAAAGGTCGGATTTTGAAATATCGGAAGAGGAAGCTCTTCCAAAATTCCGATAGATTGGTAGATAATATCGTCGAGCATTTTAGCATATCGATCTTAGCCCAGGTCAGAAATCTGCGTAAAGAAAACACATCCATACTCACAAGCGAGAGGCAATCGAGAACCAATTTTTGCAAGTGCCATCCTATCAACACCCAATCAGTAATCAGGGAGGAATAATTGACAGTGAGATTTCATTACCGAATAAACTCGAGTTCTGTGCGATAGTTGAGAAATAATGCCTGGTCATTGGTCTCTTTCGCCGACTGCAGAAAGCGAATCATGACTCGCCCAGTCATGAAGAAAGCGAACTGGTCGAAATCTCAGTCATTGGTCATACGCTCGACGACCTACTAGACTTACACAACAAAAATTGTCCAATAGCGTCAGGTCATAACTTGTCGATAGGATCGCATATAGATGCTCTAATATAGCGCGCGCGGCTTCAAGAATTTTGTTTTTGGAGACACAGCCCTTCGAAGCTAAATCAGCATGTGGGTCATGGAGGAGAATCTTTGCTCTGTCATTGATCGCATGTCAGACATAATTGCGTTTAAAGAATAGATGACGTACACATATGGAGCCAAGTGAGCGAGAAGAAGATGTACATCCAGTATATTTTCTCTGACTGGGTCCCTGAGGTGTCTCGGAAAGCTAGGAATGAATGACTCAACAAGCGAGTCGATCTCTATGAACCCAGGTGTTTGACGAGGGTCGATATACTGAGCCGTAGACGGTAGTTCCGATGCAGCTGAACCTCGAGGCGGTACCATCATAGGATCACCTGCATAATTCCTCGCCCGAAAACGAAGATTGAATGTCTTCACGCGAGACATAACCACAGACGACTTGATGTACAAAACAAAGGAGTCGGTCTGATCAAGTGGGTGCTCGAGTAACATGTTCGGGCTATGTGCCCACTGACGATTCTTCGGAGGTACGAGCACCTGTACAAAAACAATTAGTATACGATGGGGATATTCATTGAATAACAGAAACTTGGACTTACGCCTTGCTCAAATTGGTCGGTTCGCACAGGTAGCAACTGTGAAATGTCCTGATCGTCCAGACTCATAGCCCACCCATTCCCCGAAGAATAGAGTCGTTCGGTTGCATACGTCAACCAAAAGGTATTGCGGCGGGTTTCGTCTTCGATGACAGTCCTTGCAGGCGGTATAATCGATGGTGCCCTTAGCGATTTCGAGATGCTATGGAAAGGAGGGCACATGTTCAAACCGATTGGGACAAGGTAGCGTACAGCACGGCCAGTGGTTGTAAACATCTAGAAAACGTTCATGACCTGCGTGCTGATCAGATTGCCAAACTCACATCGGCCCATCTGCAGTCTGCGGTCAGTCTCTTCCTGCTCGAAAAAGAACAACCACTCACTTTGCATGACAGTGATAGAACCACGTTAAGATGGTCAAAGCTACGGGGACGTCATGAGATTCTAATGGCTTCTGAATCTATGTTATAAATTACCCTGTTGACACTCGAATAGTCTCTCCCCCAGCGAAGTACTCTCTGCCACAGCAATCTTCGCAAAATTTGCATGCTTTTCACCAAAGGAGTCTGGAAGCTTCTTCCTTCGCTTGTAAGCAGTTTGGAACAGATCGTCTGCACATCTGTGGCTCAATATAATCCGACAAATGAGGGAATTATAGCTTTACCTGCTGGGGTCTCTGCAAAATTGGGTAGAGGAGGTGGTTCCACAGCTGCAGTGTAAAAGCTACCGACAGCGCAGATGGCATGAAGCACACCAACATGCGGGAACTTTATATGAGCTGGCGGGTACGAAAGCGTGGACATGAACGTCGGGCCGTGGAACAGTCGGCCAGCATGAGGATGAAAGGCAAAGAATACTTCGACTCTAATAGATAAATGTCTTAGCAAGCGTCGAATCTAGCTGCATAGCATGCTCACAAGTGCTGCAGGAGTTCGACGGGGGGAAGATTATGAGGCCAGTTCGGCCAAAGAACTTGTGTTGAATAGTTGACACCCGGCTGATGTGGCATCTGCTGATCGAGTACGGGAGCAGTTTCGTGCGGCGATGTCACAGGAGAGATGTGAGCAGGGATAAGTGGTGATACATTGTTATCCATTTGCATGTCAAAAGCGCTGTTGGGCATCAAGCTCAAGTTGCTACTCGATGCGTTTCCGAAGATTTGCTCGGGCAATGTTAGGTTCGATTGAGACGAGCCACTCGGTCCTGACATTGACGGACGCTGAACGTGTGTGGAAGGGGGTGAGTCAACCGAAGAGCTCCTGGACGCACTGTCCCTTTGACGAAGCATCGATTCAAGTTCACCTGCAGGGGGGAAAGGCGATGTTGTTTTCAACAAACAGGAGTATTGGGGAATGCATTGCACATACTAATTCGATTCTCTAGCTTCTCGTAGCGATTCTTTGGCACTGCGTGGGGTACTGTGCCATTCTCAGGTACGTCGTCAAAGGTGCATTCCATAGGCGGCACCTCAGTTCCAGGAGGTGCATGATTGACCGTATTTCGATGGCTACGAATGCATGTCGAGCAAGGTCGCTTTGCGTCGCTGTATGCGATAAACAAATATGACCTCAGTAACTCGGCCATCGGGCAGATCGAGCTATATATTACCATTTCTGCAGGTACCATTAGCGGCTAATGCCTGGACACAGAACACTATGCACACTCACGAGCTTCCGTCGCCGGCATTGGTGGCATGCCTGCAGCAGCATAATGTATTCAAGACTCGCGATCAAATAACTTTAATGTGCAAACTTGCCTGGTTGCGCTTCAACACCGGCGCAGTACTGGACGCGTGCTCTCGGTGCTCGCCGTTTGGAGGTGCGAAGGTCGCAGACGGAGTTTTGGGCATCGCTAAAGAGGACTTCCCTGCAGACGACGGCCGCAAGGACCTACTTGTGTACTTCGATGAATGGCCCTCGGGGCGCTGTTAGCAAGTCGCCGCCGTCGACGTGAGTATTGGTATCGGGAGCATCGTGTTTCCGATGATGCTTCGTTGTCCAACATTGATTTCCCGTTTAACTCGCTTACGTGGTCAAGATTAGGCATCCATCTTCAACTTATACATTCGCTTTCAAAACTTGATATACTACTATACGATTGCACTTTCGTAAAGACAAATAGATGCCAAAACCATAATCATCACCCTCGTCATCACCATGCTATTTCGTGAAAACAGCAAGACATGTCACCTGGCACGTTACAAGATAATAGAACACTCTGGTGCCATCTACTGTCCAAAGCTGAAGCCACCTTGAGGGGCAGAGACATCGGATTGGAACTAGAAAACATACTTAATAAGAGACACGGAAGGCTGTACTGATCAATACTCACCGCAAATTGGCCGGAAGCATCAACGCTTGGGGCAGCAATATTTGCCTCCTCATCCTCATCCGCGAAGTATTTATCCATAATGTTAAACGCCTTCTTGTATATCTCCAGATTGTCATGCTGCTGAAGGTTGTGGATCGTGTGCATACCCCCGCACTCTTCAACATAACGCGCATATTGATTGGTAGCGCCCGGACCAGCTGCCTGCTTGTCCATTTCACCAACCTTCAGTATGTTGTCAAGACCATCAAGGGCAACCTGGATAATCTTGTTGTCCATTGTCTGAAGGAGATCACATAGAGGCTTGATACAGCCTTGAGAAACAAGATATCGTATTTGTGAAGGCTCTTGCAACCCTCCTGACGTCGCATTCGAAATGGCCCAACACGCTTCCTTGCGTGTCTTGAAATCAGCGTTTTGAAGAATGTTGATAAGAGGTGGGATGATGTTCGCATCAATGACGCCTTGGATCTGGTGAGGAGATCCGGCGGTAATATTGGAGATCGTCCAACAAGCCTCTTTACGAATACCATCTTTCGAAGAAGATAGAAGAGATAGCAGAGCAGGTAATGCGCCTGACGCGATCACAACTTGGGTCTGTAAATCGTCACCAGTAACAATATTGCCAACCGAACGCAAAGCAGGAGTCTGGACGGATGTCGAACTGTGCATCAACAGATCCACAAGCCTCCTGCAAACACCGGATTCAATCACGGCCTGGATTTTATCATTCGAACCATCCGAAAGATAGGAGATCGCCCAGCACGCATCAATGAGAACCTCGTCATCAAGAGAGTAAATCAACTTCGTCAATACGGTAAGCGCCGGAGAAATCTGAGCGCATATTGTTAATGGTTATAACCCATGAGTAGAATCCATACTCACTAATTCCCAGTCGGGCTGAGGGTTCTTGCCCCGGCAGAAGTTGCTCAGGGTCCAGGTTGCATTACGTAGCATACTTATTTTGTGGTTTTCACTGAGGAGAGTAAGGAGAGGTCGGAGGGCACCTTGTTGCAGTACATAGTCCCTACATTGAGGGCTATCGCCAGCGATGTTTCCAAGCGCCCAAACAGCTTGCTCACGTACGTCGAGCACGGGGGAAGAAAGAAGTTTGATGAACTCCGGCACAGCACCTGCTTTGATAACCACTTGGGTGTGGTCGCCTGTGCCAGAGGCAATGTTTGTTAGAGCCCATGCAGCTTCAAACTATGGAAAGATTGAGCGATCTCAACATAAACATGAGTTTGAATGTGACTCACCTGAAGCATAGAGTGCGATCCGCGAAGGAACTCTACGAAACGCGGCACAACCCCACACTCAATGACCTTCTCGATCGGTGGGTTCTTCTCCTTAGATAGGAGCTTCCGGAACCTCGTCGTTGCATCGAGCTGGCGCTCTGGATCATCCGAGTACACACTAGCCACCATCTCCTCAGCAACCTGCAAAAATCGCGTGCATATCAGCAACTGGAAAACCTGACAATATGCTATAGTTTACCGGCTGCTCCCAGTTGCTCGTTCCCGCTTCCTCGTCTGAGTCATAACTAGAAGTAGGCTGAAAATTGCGCCGCTTCGCGATGTTTTCCTCCCTCTTCTGTCTCCGAATCTCCACTTGCTGTTCTTCGCGGCGGCGACGAAGATCGTCCTGCTTAAAACCACCTTTGTTCTTGTAATCTATAACACGCGTAAAGCAGAAAATAGTAAGAACGCTGATTTCAGTTGTCGCTGATGATGGACTGACTAGCACGGCGGTGCTCCATGGTTCGGGCCTCCATCGTTGTTAGAAGGATTGTAGAAAGGACGTGGTGAAAGGTAAAGAAACGCGTCGTACTAGGAGAGTGTCTGATGGCGCGACAAGGTACAAATTTGTACAAACTAGTCAGCACCAAATTGGGCCAATTGTCCTCGAAAGAACCGCCACGAACATTCGGTTACCTTTGTCCTTGAAAACCAATATGGCTTCACAAGTATTGCCTCTCGGTAAGATCAATGTGTCAAAATGGTCTCCTGTGGCTCACATACAATATGCAGAATTAATTGATACCTGCATCGGCTCCCGGATATGGGTTATCATGAAGAGCGAACGCGAATTCACTGGCACGTTACTAGGCTTTGATGATTTCGTTAGTGAGTTTAAGGAGATACTGGTCATTACGACTAATCAAACTGACTCCTCGAAATCTCCTTTTCGTAGATATGGTCCTAGATGATGTGACCGAATAGTACGTAAATCTGCCATATAGCAAAATTGAAGGTCTTTACATACTTCTCTTACAGTGAAATGACACCACAGGGCCGGAAAATAACAAAGCTGAGACAGACATTATTAAACGGAAACAACATCTGTATGGTCAGTGCGTTTATGGATATTGTATCCATAATTGTATTGATTTACTCTATATTATAGTTAATTCCAGGCTCTGCTGGTCCTGAGAGCTCGTGATCAGGCTTGCAATCACTATCCATCTGAAAAAGGCCATCACCTCACTGCCTAAGACCTGCTGTCTGGACTTAAACCATGCGCTTCATTCACGGATAACTGCACTCCTTTGTCGCCTGAGCTGTTGTCAATGACCTCTCTTGAGAGAAGAAGATTGAATTCTGCACTACAAATTCCGATTATTGTGCTTAATTGCTCTTCGACAGTGCAATAAAGTAGATATCTATCTCTTTCAAGTAGCTATAGTGTAGCAATGCACAGTGATATAGTGATATTTCAGGAAGGATACGTAGCTCATACAATTATATATATTAAATCCTTTTCCTGTACTACATGATAGTACGTACGAAGTACATGATGTATCTATACTAGTATTCCCACGGTACATTTTATTTGGACTTGTGTTTACTGTTTAGACGTTCATATTCACCTCCCTCCGCTACCGCTACCGCTACTGTCATCTTGCCAAGCTACTAACCTTCAACGCCCGAGATGGTCGTCCGTATACGATTCTCCATGCATGGGCATCGTCACAATAAATTCTTCCGGATTGTTGCTATGAACTCGAAACAAAGAAGAGACGGGAAACCTATCGAGACCTTAGGTGTTTACAAGCCTCGTATTGATCCAGCGAGGGGGGAGCACTCAAAAACGGTGGAATGGAGTGTCGCACGAATCAAATACTGGCTAGGTGTTGGTGCAATACCTAGCGAATCGGCGGTGAGGTTGTTTACGCAGGTGCGTACGAGGAAGCCTTTTCGTTATGCTCTTAGTCTAATACACAAATCCCTCGCAGGGCGGAATCCTACCCCCCAATTCCAAATATCACCGGCAGATGCAGGATTAGCGTTATCATGGTTCATCTTTATATCGAAAGGTGTAGACTCACTGGACACTGAACGCGGCCACGTTTAACATGCCAATGAATACGCTCGCATCATGGCGGAGACCAACCGAGTTCAATCGTCCTTCACAGATATCGCATTTCCATCGTTCTTAGATGTATCATCAGTAGGGATGATATGGACACAGTGCTGGAAGTGGCCGAGGCTGGAAATATCTTAATCTGGAGTTTATTAACATTAAGGAAGACATCACGTATTGTACCACATATCTTATACCAACTTCATCATTTAATCAAACTTTACACTGGCATATTCTAAGATAGAGGACAACTGTACTTCTCTAGTAGTCGAACGATTCTTTCGTTGCCAGTTTCGCGTGCGAGGTCTAGCGCTGATAGACCGTCTGCGTCCTTTTTATGCCGTGAAAATACAGATCTCTCATCTTTTCGAACCCACTCACCATGACAGTGACATTAGCCCCTTTGATCAGCAAAAGTTGGGCAATGTCGGCGTTGCCGCGATCACAAGCTAAGTGGAGAGCTGTGAAGCCCTGTCGTCGGTTTAAGTTAAGCAACGAAACCAACGTTTAGTGGGTGTTGAAGTCATACATATTCATCCAGCTCATCCAGATTCAATTGGGGATGTTGCTCCAGAAATTCCTCTAGCTTTGTCGCATCGCTTTGCAATGCAAGTCCGTGTAATGTGTTTCCGTCTACCGTTTCTTCAGTTTCGCTCTGAAGTGTACTGATGCCTGCGCCTAACCCCCCACCTTCTCCCAATGGCTCGACATCATCCCGGGCCAGCAATTCTTCAGCTGTCGGCTCTTCAGGACGTGATGTGGATTCGGAGGATTTGCCACTGGTAGTAGCCCCAGGTGTCCATCCTAAAGTCTTCGCCATTTCTTTGTAGCGTTCTTCGGCTTCAGATTCTTTGCCTTGCCATGTTTGCCCTGCAGACTTCCATGCATCCCACTTTGCACGACCCGTAAAATCAAAAATACCCGGCCTTGCATTTGGAGGGTCTCGAGAAGCAGTCAAGAACTTGTACAGTCCGTACAGCTGGTAGGGCGCAATTGTATCAGGACTGTCGGCTTAAAAGTCTGAAAATGAATGACCTCTAATTTCGTCGCGTTCGAGGTACTAGTGAGAGACGTTGCACCAGAAAGGAACGATGCAGCGTCTACAAAGTCGGGAGAAACCATTTTCTTGGAAACCCAGGTATATGATGTTATTCAAAGTGCATTTATATGGACAGCGACTGCAGAGTTGATGATCATATCGCGAGACCAGGTTTCCAACGCCACTGTTACTATTAGGTAAGCGATACATGTAGCTATGTAGGAAGAAAATCTATGTTTCAGAAGTCGATTCCTTATGCCAAGCCCGCTTCACGCATGGCCTACAATAATGGTATGAGAAAAGCATTTGAGATTCACTGAGTTAGCCCGAACCTTAAGCATAGTAGACCCAATCTTAGCAGGACTGTCGGTGACAATGGCTCCAGCTTTCTCTAACGCTGCAACCTTGTCTTCCGCTTTACCTGTTAAGAAGATATCAGACGATATAGAAGGCTAAAGAACAATTGAATACGCGCCTTTCCCGCCAGAAATAATAGCACCAGCGTGTCCCATACGCCTTCCGGGTGGTGCGGTACGACCGGCGATGAACGCTACGACAGGCTTAGGGTTTTTCCGAGTCTTGTTGTACTTCTCTAAGTACTCGGCTGCTTCTTCCTCCATGGATCCACCAATTTCGCCAATGAGGACAATACCTAGATAACAGTTTAGAGGGGACGAAGTTCAGCAAAGCAGACCGTTACCTTCCGTCTCGGGCTGGTCCAAGAAGATTTTCACGACATCAAGATGTTGCGTGCCTGGGAATGGATCACCACCAATGCCGACACAGAGGGATTGGCCAAGACCAACGCCAGTAGTCTGTGCGACAGCCTCATATGTCAAAGTACCGGACCGGGACACAATGCCTACAATCGGGTTAGAGCTAAAATCGAGCTAACCGGAGAGGGGACAAACCAATGTTGCCGGGTTTGTGAATATGTCCAGGCTGGATGCCCATTTTGCAACCAAGAGGATTGATAATTCCAGGGCAGTTCGGTCCCACAAGCCTTGACTTCGACTGGCTCTTCAGAGCTGACATGACCTAATAGGACATTTGCACGATGATCGCGGAATGAAGTGTGCCACGTACCCGAATCTCATCGGCCTGAGGGATACCCTCAGTGATACACACAATCAAGCCAATTTCGTTCTCGATAGCCTCGATGATAGCGTCAGCTGCATGAGGGGGAGGAACGTAGAGCACCGAGGCATCAGGCTGGGTTTCCCTGACAGCCTATCCTCAGAATTTCAGTAAAGAAGCAGACTCGCGAGAGTAAGAAAAGTGTACTTCTTTCACAGTGCCAAATACGGGGAGACCTAAGTGTGTCTGACCAGCTTTCTTGGGCGATACACCACCGACCATGTTGGTTCCATACGCCAGCGCCTCTCTAACATGGAAGGTACCCTAAAAGACGGACCTTTCAGCTCTGGAAGAAGGGTTATCTGACCAGTAGACCCACCGTCTTGCCCGTAAATCCCTGACATAAGACTTTTGTATCTTTGTGGATAAGGAGGTTGCGTGCAGTATCTTCGTACGAGTAGCGTGCGGCGGACTGAGAAAAGGACCGGACCGTGCCTAAAAGAGTCCATCAGAACGAAGGCTTGGTCGACATCCTTTTTCCACCAAATCCTCACCGGTCCTTGCAAGGGCGTGCGCGACGCGACTGTACATTTCTACGCGGAGGACGTCGACGTTGAACGGGAAAAGGGATGATGCAGACGCGCTGGCCGGTGCTGCCTTCTCTATTTGTCTCCTGTGCACCCGACTGGCGACGGCGTAACCGGCGTTTACCGGTGAACGTTTGATTGATGCTCACCCAATGATTTTCTTTCAAGGAACAGGCTTAATTTTCGTTTAATCAAGTACTTTTGATGATATACTAATACAACTTGTGTCTTGTACTAAGACTTACCTCCATTGAGCAAAATAATCTACGCCCCAGATTAATCGTAATTTCTCTACTGCCAAACACATCCTTGACACTTCATCACTGATCTATCGATGCGACACGCCTTCTATCCCGCGCCTTGATGGAGTATCGGTGGAATTCAATGATCGCATGCTTCACTTTGTCAAATTGAGAGTTGTTAATGGCGCTACAAAACCATGCTCAGTACAACTCGCAAAAGAACAGTCTCGAACACATACGCTGTAACATCGTCTAACAACTTCGTCTTTGCGGGGCCATAGGATGCAGCCACTGGTAGTTGGTCCAGGACTTGAGGTAGCCAAGAAGCCAGTTGTTGTGGCCAAAGAACCGCCAACATCCGGAAAATTGTTATGACCGTCGAGATAGATTCCTCCGGGAAGTCGTTCACTAATCCAGCAAGTAGATTCGATGTGAACTGAGGACCCTCAGTATTCACCACTTGTCGGATTGATGCTGCATATGCGAGATATTTAGGCGGAGGGTTTCTGGTCGATGAGTTTACAACAGAAGGGTCAAGTGAATCATGCGTCAAAATGCTACGCATTAAGTCCAGAGAGGCGAAGATGATGTCAGAATGGACAACTGTAAGCGAAACCACAGCTATCCGGACCACCATAGGGAAAAGCGAGGACTCGAAAAATACGTCTGGCCTAACATTGAGCATCTGTAGCATGAACTGCAAGTAATCCTCGATGACTGTATCGTAGTCAGCAAAATTTTACGTGATCTAACGACGTCACTTACCATCTGGAATATCTCGTAGGTCCTTCTGTTGAACCAGCTCGATAACCTTTGCTGTCGAACGTTCATAGGCATCCTTGATACCGGGACCTAAAGAAGCGTCTTCTTCGCCAAACAACTGAACAATCTTCCCTGCGATCCAGGCATAGCTAGCGAAGCCCGTACTTTCAAATGCCAAAGACATTCTCCCCAAGACCGCGTGCGCAATGGGCAGCGCTGACTTCCCAAAGAATTTTAACCCGCATCTGAGGACGCGTGTTGCCCGTTCAGCCAGATCATAATGTGTACCGTACTTTGAAAGCAGCGCGTCTAATATTGCCCAAGCCTCTTGACAGGATGTCAGACAAGCTGGAGGTAATTCTTCTCCGAATGTCTCTATGACGGCCAGCATAGACTCTAGATTCTCTAAAGCGTCTGGAACGTAAAGTCAATTATCAATCCTAGGCTTTCTATAATCGGGGAAACTGACCTGAAACATCCTGCAATTCTTGCTTACTTGCAGATGGTTTGCTCACGATAGCATGTATCTTCGCTAAAATGTCAACTGAGAACGTCCTGAGTGACTGTGCAGCTTGTGTCATGGGCATTGCAGAAATAACATGAGCAACTGCCTCGTATAGCCGTCTACGATCATCCTGTATCAACTTCGGTCCAATCGAAGTTAGGAATGAATGCAGTTGCGGAAGGAATGGTATCATGTCCTGTATAAGACGCAATAAGTATGTAACCCCCAACAAGCGCACAGAGGAACGCATACCCGCTTGCAATCCAAACAAAGGTAGTTCATCGCTTGGCTAGCAGCCGCCGGAACTTCGGGGTCCGTGCTATCGAAGCCTGTTGAGATGAATTGTAACTGGAAAGGGATATAGGATGGGTGTTGGCTCGTCCATTCCGAGTACCTCGATATGACGAGGATAGCAGCGTAGCGAACCCGAGGTTGGTCAGGAAGTAGAGGGATGAGATCCATTATCTTGGGTATAACGCGATCATCAGACGTGTCAATCTCCGCCCCCATGGATCGCAGGGAGAATAGCGGTGCCTCGATTTCTTGCCACGAAACAGCACCATGGCCCGCACCGTCTGTCTTCGCAAGCGCCGCAGTAAGGTAGTCGTAAACTTGCGCAAGGCATTTTTCCGTTCCTAGCACAAAGCAACAATCCTTGAGCGTATCCCCCATGACATGCCTGAAGGAACGGAAATCATCTAACTCTTGCGGCGTCATAGACGACGGATCCTCAGGAAAGTGTAAGTGCTGAATCATGACGCCCATCAATGTCTTGTAAGCATTGATGAGCACGGGGGAAACAGATGGCCTTTTCCCGATGCTTTGAGCCAGTCGCATCCAGAACTGGAAAGTAATAGGGACAATGTCAAGGTCTGGATACGCTGAGCACTCTCCTATCGCCTCAACAATAGGAAAGAATGTATCCGGATGTTGAAGAATCAGAAGACGATATACTTCGCCCGCTTCACTGAAAATCTTCGCCAAACCCTTCACCTTCTCCGGATCATCTTTCCAAAATGAGATCCTTGATTTTAGCTGGATCAGCGTAGGCACCAGATTCTGAATTACGGGCATGTTCTCGTCGATCTCCTGGGTCTCATGAATGACGTCGCAGATAACGTCCACGGCTGCATCAAACAGATCTTCGGATTCCAGTGCACTGAATGCGAATGGCAACAGAGGTGTTTCTGCGACTTCAGCTGCCCCGATTTCCCCAGCGACAATCCAGCTACGTAGGCAATAGAGAACTTGAGATTGAACAGAAGCGGTGATGCCTATTCCAAAGTTGTTGAGTAAAAGAGACATGCAGTCATGACGAAAACAAAGACCGCACCGGTAGCTCCAATATACATCGTGAGAAGGCCGAGAACTTCTTTCGCATTCCTTGTCAATAACTTATCCGCGCCTTCTCTGAAATCGTCATTCTTGAGTGGCGTAAATAAATGAATATTAACTTATGAAGTCTTTGTATGCTTACATTCACCGGGATTTTGGCATTACCGTTCAACTCCTCAGGAAGGACAGTAAGAAATTCTAAAAGGACTGGGACTGTCGTTGGGTTTCGACCAAGTCCCTCGATCATTGTCGATACGGCAACGTCTTGCCATGCAGGAAATTGTATAGCGAGGCCAGACAGCGCTAAACTCAACTGCACCACGATCGTCTTGGGACCGTTAGCAAAAGTTTCTAAGGCAGCAACTAGCGTATCCCGCAAGGAAGGGAGAAAAGAGGAATCGAGCTGGTGAAGGTCGTATGTAACCTGCAGCGGGAGCAGTCTGTCATTACTCTGTGTCATTGCAGCAGATGAAGTTTTGCTAACCTTTGACCTAAACGTCTGAGCGGCAAAGATCTTCGCCGCTAGAGGGGCTTCTGGGCTACGAAGGAGCAAGTTACACGTCGCCCACGCCTCATTCTGGTGTTCCGACGTGAATCAGCCGGCGTTGCTCGCTGGGACCAAGGGCGAAAGGGTATTTACTGAGTGCTGGAAATCTTGAAGCCAGGCGTTTGCCTTTTCAAAAGAATTCTTATCCGACGGTTGATTGAAGGCACTAAGTACGTTGAGTACTGCTTGAATATCGGCCATAACGAACGACAGGGATAACCAGTGAAGGAGGATGAAGTAGGAGAGTAAGAGGAGGCAAGAAGTGAAGGTGAGTTGATGCCACTTCCCGAATCGGTCCCCCAGCTTCACGCGATCGGGCCAGTGAGCCTCGAACTACATAGAAGTTGGTTCGACCGGCAGCCCTCTTCTCTTACTCCATCTTTGTCAACTAAAATATGTCCATTGGCAACATCAAAGACAAGTTCATCAAACCTTTTGGACCTTACATTGTCCATGAAGTACTGGATTGCTCTGCTATTCGACGTTGCAGTCAAGACAAATTCCACCTGGAGTCTGTTTCATTGCGCATGGGTACAAAACAAGTCGGGTGCAGCTATGGCTCCGCAGTCTGCCCTCCTTATAATGACTAAACCTTAACCTTTCCTACAGCTTCGATGATATTGACAATGGCAAACTCGTGGATGACAATCCTGTATTGTTCAGAGGCGTGCTTACTATTGCCGATAAAAGATGGCTCAATGACGTCGGGAAGGGCTGGCTTCAGAGCGATATCGACTTTCGAGCCGGAGCTTCCTATCTGAAGCTGGACGACTGTATAAAGAATTATCATGTGAAGGTCTTGATTCAGGATAAGCTAGGCCCTGATCCAACATATCTTATAGGTATGCTTTGATGACGTTGGAAAGTCTTACAAGATTATACGCGTGTACTTACTCTACGCTAGGAACCGGTGATTTGCGAATAACCAGTTTCCGAGAGTATGTCAAGCCGTTTCGATAATCTTCTCGACATTGACTATTCTCAAAGGAATCCTCAAGGTACTTATATGTATCCCGTCTCAAGTATGGATGTCCATACATATAGCCGTTCTCGAAAATACCTCGCGAAATACAGGGCTTTGAGTATGATTGAAACTATTGTCAAGGTCGACAGCGGACTCTCCGTGGAACATCGAACGCCCAAGTGGCTGGTCGATCAATATCTTAGGACTAATAGAGAACACTTTGAAAGAACGCGTTCCAGTTCTTCTCATACTCCGCGTCACATTCACCGCTCTGAGGTATATGCTGTGTTCGGTAGACACGCCTCATGGCTTTCAGAAACGATCAAGAAGAAAAGGGGAAATCTACTTAACGAAGAGGCTTGGACGGGTTTCTGGGATGAAGTACGTTCCAGACGAAAAGGCATGGAGTCTGATGAGGATGAGCTGCAGGACTTGGATGAGCTCGAGCGCAATTGGGGGGCACCCAAAGGTCCCGATTCAACATCACCTGAAGGACAAATGGATGTCGATCCTGAAGACACGGACGAACTGGAATATGTTTCAACTCATAGTTCCGATATTCCCATAGAGGTAAGCGTAGTGCTTCCTTATTGCTCTCTGCTGGAGCTCATCCTCGCATCCCAGGGCACAAAAAGTCGTTCAATTTCTCCCGAACCCGATTATCCACTCTTATACACCGGTCTAAGCAAGGACATTGACCGGAAGAAACATGTTCCTGGTGATCCGGAAGTTCTTTCTGCAATACCTAAACCCTTTTTCTGCGATCAACCCATACTCCAGAGAAACATGACTTGGTTCTGTCCCGATCTAGCTTGCTCATATTCTCTCGATTTTCTTCATTTACCGGACGAAGTTCTGGATGAGTTGGATTACTCCAGTAGAAGTTACTTGTGCTCTCATAACTGGAAAGTCAGTGATGATGACTTCCTCGAGCTCTTCTATGATATTGTGGAGCAGCATTACTTCAAGCACTTGGAAGATAGTGGTATCAAGGTTGTGGGTTATGGATCTGAGGAATTCGATATTTTCAATCAACCAATTTCCCAAGAGCGACGGATAACGAAGCCCAGAGAGTTGAGAACTGATGATCATGTACGCTGCTGACCATCGAGAAGCTTCCACGAAACTGACATTTCCCCTTTTTCTCATCCCCGTTCAAACTGCTACTAGGCTGAGTTCAAATGGATCAAGCCAGGCAACCACAAACCTGCGTTCTATTATATCCATACTGACGAAATCACACGTGTGCAAGCTATGATTTGAAGTGAGCCAAATGCCGTTACTTGTTTGAATGCAAGCTAATGTACAATGCAACTATTTATACAGTGATTACAAAAACATGAATGTAACTCTACTTAGAACAGCCTGCTTTAATCCATTTCTTCGATGTCAATGTCATCATCATCCCAATCGACGTCCATTGCCTGGCCACTTCGTTCATGATTGGGGACGATAGCGAGACGGTTGTGTGGTCCGTCGAACCGGACGTCGATGGTCTCACCATCACGCACAGCGTTCTCGAGAATCAAGACGGACAATGGGTTCAAAAGTTCGCTCTGGATGGCGCGGTTAAGAGGACGAGCACCGTAAGTCGGAGAATAACCGATTGAGGCAAGATAGTGCTTCGCCTCGGCAGACACGTTGAGTACCATCTTCCTCTCTGCTAGACGGTCTTCCACTTCCTTGAGCCGGATGTCAACAATCTTAGTGACATTGCGCTTCGAGAGTGTACGGAAGATGACGATTTCATCAATGCGGTTGATGAACTCAGGTGGGAAGTGGGAAGAAATGGCGCCCATAACGAGTGTCCGTGTCTCCGGCTTGACAGGACCGTCTCCCATGTCGTTTAGATATGCTGCACCGAGATTGGAAGTCATGATGATGACTGTATTGCGGAAGTCCACGACACGGCCTTGGCCATCCGTGAGTCGACCATCGTCCAGGACTTGTAGGAAAAGGGTGATGAACTCGCGTGCGGCCTTCTCAATCTCGTCGATAAGAACGATGGAGTAAGGTTTTCTGCGAACGTACTCCGTAAGCTGTCCTCCGCTGTCGTGTCCAATGTAGCCCGGTGGCGCGCCGATGAGTCGGGATATAGAATGCTTTTCAGAGTATTCTGAACCATCAATACGGATCATAGCGTCGGGAGAGTCGAATAGGATTGTCGCAAGTGTCTTGCTCAGGAGCGTCTTACCAGTACCGGATGGCCCAGCCATAAGGAAGCTGGCAATCGGGCGTTGAGAGTTACGAAGACCACTCCTTGATAAACGAATGGCGTTCGCAACCGCCTTGACTGCTTCTGGTTGTCCAACGACGCTCTGAGCAAGAATCTTCTCCATTTGCAGAAGCTTATCTTTCTCTGTCGACATGAGTCTCGTGACAGGGATAGAAGTCCAGCGAGCTACGATTTCCGCAATCTGCTCTGGAGTAACGGTATCAGTTCCACCTCCTGATGTGGCGTCTTCCTCAGCCTTTTTAGCCTCAAGCTGAGCGAGACGCTGTTGAAGATCAGGCAAGGCATAGTAACGAAGGTCTGAGGCCGTCGCGAGGTCATACTTCCTCTCCGCATCATCCGCTTTCGCTTTCAACTCATCGATTCTCCTACGTAGGTCGGTGATCGCATCTCCGCGCCTCTTCTCGTTTTCGTACGCTGCCTTTAATGGACCGAGTTTCTCGTCGACATCAGCAATCGCCTTGCGCGCGATCTTCAGGCGCTCCTTGCTCGCGTCATCCTTCTCCCGTTCAAGGGCGTGAATCTCAACCTCGAGCTCAAGCTTCCGCCGCTCGAGCTGATCAATCGCTTCTGGTGCAGTCTCACGAGTGACACGCACGCTCGCGCAAGCTTCATCGACTAGATCAATAGCTGCGTCGGGAAGCCGACGTGACGTGAGATAACGATGTGCGAGCTGTGCTGCACTGATGAGGGCGCCATCGAGAATACGTACACCGTGGTGGACTTCGTACTTCTCACGGATACCACGAAGGATGGATATCGTTTCGGGTACGGAAGGTTCGTTGACGAGTACCTGGGCGAACCGACGTTCGAAGGCAGCGTCTTTCTCGATGTACTTGCGGTACTCCGCTAGTGTTGTGGCACCGATGCAGCGCAATTTGCCACGAGCAAGCAGAGGCTTGAATAGATTAGCTAGAGAGATTCAAATCAGTGGCTTGTTATACCAATAAACTAGAAAATAAGGGCTACTAACCTGCATCCATACCACCACCTTCGCTTCCGCTCCCTGACATGATCAAATGAAGTTCGTCGATGAAAAGAATGACGCCAGTGCCATCCTCAGCGGCCTTCTCTACTTCGTTAAGAACTGCTTTTACACGCTCCTCGTATTCACCCTTGTACTTGGCACCAGCCATTAAAGCCCCCATGTCAAGGCTGTACAGCCGGCAGAAGAGAGATGCTGGGACGTCGCGCTTAACGATACGCTGAGCCAGACCTTCGGCAATTGCAGTTTTACCGACACCTGGCTCACCGATGAGAACAGGGTTATTCTTAGTCCTGTAACTTGATATTAGCATTCTGTGACAGTATCTGGAAATATCAGAGCCTTACCTTCGGCAAAGAATACGAACAACTCTTCGAATTTCATTGTCCCTACCAATGACAGGGTCAATTTTGCCTTCCTCGGCGAGTGCGGTCAGATCGACGGCGTATTTTTGGAGAGCATCAAAGCCTTGCTCAGCATTCTTGCTGTCAACACGTCGATCACCCCTTGTCTGCTGAATCGCGGTCTTGAGAGCTGCTTCCGTCAATGATGCTTCCTTAAGGACACTTTGTATGGATGAGTCCTTCAGGAGAGCTAAGAGGAGGTGGTCTTGTGCAATATAGGTGTCGTGCATGGTCTTTTGGATGGACTGTGCCTCGCGCAAGACCTTGTGCGCTGCACCGGAAAGGGACACCTCATCGGGAGCGGGCTCTTGAGTGGGTAACCGTACGATCTGCTTTTGTAGAGCTCTGTGGACGAGTTGCTATGAGGAGACATAATTTTAGTATCATTTATTTATTGAGTATAATCATATACATACAGGTTCACCACCGGCTTTTTGGATCACAGAAGAAAACAGCGAGTGAGGCTGCTTTCCTGTGTTTTCCTCCCCTGCACCTTCATTGAGAATTACGAACGCCAAGTGGACAGGATACACTGTGTTATGAGGAATTGAGTATATGTGTGCGAAACGACGAGAATATACGAAACATACCTTGAGCGTTGGCATAGTCTTTCGCAAGCTGTAGGGCAGCTGCGATGTTCTGTTGTGCTTTGTCTGTGAAGTCGAAGTTCGACATGAGAAAGAGTGTTGTTGTTTCGGAAGAAAGTCTGGGGTGCCACAGCCGCAGGCTGTCTGGGCTTTATATGTTGGGAATAAAGGCATTGAGGTCATTCCAGAATCCAGAAGCCAGAGTCTAGTTCACGTTCGCCGCGTCGATCCGGTCCAAGGAGGTTCCCGCCGAATGTAGAAGGTCCCTCCCTTGTCCAGAACTTTCGAGGCGCTGCCAGTGTGAGCACAGCCTTCCAAATCTGGATAGTATTACAAAGTAGTAGGTGGCACCTTTGCTTGTGCCTGTTTGCCTCCTGTGCCACCTTGTAGGCGGGCGGGTAGTCGCTACAGCACCAGAGACCAATACCGAAACCACCGCCGACGCCAACATCGGCACAACTGCTTGCCCTTCTTTCCTTTCTTTCCTTCATCATTCATGCCACTATGGCCTCTTCTTCATCATCTTCGTCGCCAGAAATACACCATGTACCAACGCACAATACTACTCGGGAGTACGTTCCCTTCCAACTAACGATCGATGACGAAGTTCTCGAAGAGCTTTCCAGGTCTGTTTCGTCGAGGTAGCCGACACTCATTGTCTGACCGGAATTTGTCTATCTTGCAGTCGATTTATTCTTAATCTACCCGATGAAGAGCTGGCATCCGCAGAGCGAGTCTGTTTTCAGGTGGAGCAAGCGTCCGTCGTCTTTGGCTTTCCGCGTCGTACAGCCTTCGAACTTATCGTACTTTCATAGTCACTGGTATTATGAAGACTTCATCCGGGAAAGACATCCCAGGTTTCCGTCGCTCCCTCTAAAGAAATTCTCTGCACAACTATTCGCTGCTTGCCCATTACTGCGTCAATGGAGCTATGATCACGAGCAGACCTTCAACACCTTCATGCAATACAAGACACGAGTACCTGTCTGTGGCGCAATTATGTTGAACGATAAATGGGATAAGGTGTGTGCAGCATGTCTTTTATGACGTTGTCGGGCGTTTCTCACACTTGAAATGAAGTGCGTTCTGGTGAAAGGTTGGAAGTCGTCATCAGGATGGGGTTTTCCGAAGGGTAAAATTAACCAGGATGAGCCACCGCATGAATGCGCTATACGTGAGGTATGTGTGCTTACTGTTTCATGAGATCTACCTAACATTGTTTCCAGGTTCTGGAAGAGACAGGCTTTAATCTGGCCAGCAGACTCCGGGCTTCGGATTATATTGAAATGACGATCAGAGAGCAACGGATCACTCTTTATGTTGTCGGTGGCATCCCAGAAGACTATCCATTCCAAACTCGAACACGCAAGGAAATCAGTGTATGTTATCGATCGTTATGATCTACGTCAGCCTAGAATACTCACATGAGTCACACGACTATAGAAAATAGAATGGTTTAGTTTGATGGATCTACCTACGTGGAGGAGGAACAAGCAGTCGTCGGGCAAATTCTACTTGATAACGCCCTTTGTTCCGTAAGCTAAATGGCTTCTTTCAACTAATCCGTTACTGACTAATCCTTTACTTTCGACAATTCAGACAATTGAAGGAGTTCGTGAAAGTCAATAAGCCAACACGTCGTCGACAGCGAAGAGGCTCTGCCAATGTCAGTGCCGATCTATCAGTTCACACAGATTTCGAGATCGAGAAAGAAGAGGCCGCAAAGAATGTTGGACACGAGCCTTTCATGGCGGTTCGTCTGGATCGCGATGCTCATGGTTCCAGTTCTTCTTCTGCTGACAACAACGACCCTTCAACCCCGTCTCCTTTGTCTGTTCAGGCAATGCCTGTCGTTGTCGAAGCTAAGGCGGAAATCGAAGCGGGAATGGACCCACACTTTTCTCGTCTGTTGGCCAGCTTGTCATCGTCCGCTAGCAAAGCACTTGTACATGAGGAATCTGCACCGACAAACAATGTCGCCTCGGCCCCTTCATTATGCTCGCAAGTAGACAGCTCGTCCCTACCCACTTCCTCATCGACCTTAAACGTTGCGCAAAGTTGCAAAGCTGATGCGGTCGCAATTGTACCATCAGTCCCGAGTCTACCTCCAACTCCATCTGATCATGCTGATCAACTATCCTCGTCTGCGCCGATTGACCGCCGCCTCAAGCATCTTGCGTTACTTGAGTCTGTTGCGAACGAATCAAATTCTATGTCATCTCTGATGAATCAAAGCGTCGACTTCATACAGGGACCTCAGCTTTTACGCAATATACCTCCTGTACCTGCACATGCGGTTACATCCACCTCATCGTTTTCGACGAGGTTCGATACCCGATCCATCCCTCCTCACGCAGGCGGTAATGTCGGGCCACCCCCTCCCCCTATTCGTAATGCACAGCCAATGAATCGTCCTACTTTCCCTGCCACGAAAAGTGATCCTTTCACTGTAAGGCCGATGACGAGTAATGCAGTTCTCCCGCCGTCCCTCTCTCCAAAGCGCCACGGACCAAATATGAGTATGCATCAAGGTCACCTGCTGAATCTCCTCGGCGGGCCAAGTGGTTCAGTAGCTCAAGCTCGCTATGCTCCTCAGTGTCAACCGCGTACCTTCAACGGGATGCTCCAAGGACAAGCACCACCTCCACCACCACAGCCTCAATTTAATGGCATCCCCTCGCAGGCGCCTGCGCCTTACCTGCTTAGAGTTGTACCACCACCTCCCGGTATGTTTGCTAACAACCCCGGTCCTCTCACCGCTCCGATCTCTAGCCCAAACACAAACTCAACTTCAATGGGCAGCATGCAAATGAGCGCACCTCCTCCCCAGCGCGCTCAGCATCTCCTCTCCCTCCTCAATCCTAACAACACGGCACAAGCTATTCCTAACTTAACTGCGGACGCTACGCGGCCTAATTATCTTACTGGCAGCCCAGCTGTTCAAGTCCCTTTCCACCCTCATTTCTCAGCTGTATCGAACAACATATCGCATAGACAAATTTAACAGGACCCCTTCATTGATTGGGCATATTTCTCTTTCCTTGCATCCATGAATCTGTTGTGGCCATGCTATTTCATTATCTTTCTGACTCCAAGTTTCTTCGTTAGTGCAGCATTGATGTTTCAGCTCTTCGTGTCATTATCGTCCTATTCTTGATTCCTTCCTTACGTTCTCATTTTCATTTCCGATTCATCTCGTCCCGCCTCGCATCTATCTGATACACAAACTATCCATCCCATCCACTCCCGCCACAGCGAGGTCCAAATTGTTCATCGCGTTGTCTGACTTTCTGAACACTTCTTGTTCGTCATGTCTGTTTATGACCCTATGCTCCCTTGTGTTTCATTCCGCTCACCAGGTGGTGTCAGATACCGTGTCTCCAGGACACCCTATGTAATTTGTAGCAGCAGTTCCCCTCGTCGTTGTTCGTCAGATCACCCAAAAGATATATCCAAACTGTTGCATAGTATAAAATATATGAATACAATACATGAGTTCCGAGAAACATATGCATATGAGGGAATAGGACGAACGTGCGATGGCGAGCACTCGGATCGGAGTTACCGGCTGAGCCCGAGAGGATGATTTTGGTGGCTCTGCACTCTCCTGCCTGAAGACCTTCTCCTTCTCTTTCCTTCTAGACTTGCGCTCATGCATATGCACGGCCTTCACGCTCTCCTTTGACCACATTTCCCCTTTGCACTTGCATTGTTTCCTATCCTCACTTGTATTTTATTGACCAGCAGCGCTTGTTAGCGCGGCCTATTCTCCTCTAAAAACTTTTACCGACTCCGAACGGACACGCGCGCAATGCTGTCTGCTGGAGGCCTCAAAATTTTCTCTGGTGTGGTCGTGTTCGTTTTACTTTGGTCGCGTGCGAGCTAACACTAGCTGCTCATAGGCACGAGCCACCCAGAGCTTGCTGAGATTATCGCCCGTAGGTGCGTTATTGTCTTAGTTCGCCAGGTCAATAGTCTCTGACGTACATCTGCCCCACCCTTGCTCCATCCAACAGACTTGGTGTCCCCGTGTCGAAGTCGGAGGTGACGGTCAACAGCATCGGGGAGACGTCTGTGCGCATCGCAGAGTCCGTGCGCGAGGACGATGTGTACATTGTGAACACCGGCTCTGGAGAGGTGAACCGGTCGCTCATGGAGATGTGCATCATGATCCACGCGTGCAAGATCGCAAGTGCGAAGCGCATTACAGCTGTGCTGCCGCTGTTTCCCTACGCGCGCCAGGACAAGAAGGACAAGAGCCGTGCACCGATCACTGCGAAGCTCGTTGCGAACATGCTGCAGAAGAGCGGGTGCGACCATGTCATCGTGAGTGCTAGTTTGAGTATATGCTACTTCTACTCATATCGGCCGAGAGACCCTTGATGAGGCGAGATGCGATAGACATTCAAAACGTAAAACTGACTTGTTCTCTTTGCAACAGACGATGGACCTGCATGCATCACAGATACAAGGATTTTTTGATGTCCCGGTAGACAAGTAGGTGCTACAACAATAAATCCCAGATTGCGATGTTCTGATCTTCAATCCGACTTACAGCGTAAGTGCTGCCAAGTAATAAGCGTTTAAGCTGAGCTTCACACACGCATATACACGGGTTCACGGCCAGCTCTATGCGGAACCCTCAGCCATCCAACACATCCGGTCTCATTTCGACGTCGAGGATGTCGTAATCGTCAGCCCAGACGCGGGTGGCGCAAAGCGGTGAGCTCTAGAACGTTTTCGTGATGAGACGTCCGGGTTCCTTTGATTGCTGATTTGAGCGGCCAGCGCGACTTCTATTGCCGACCGGCTGGGGGTGGACTTTGCGCTGTTCCACAAGGAGCGGAAAAAGGCGAACGAGGTGTCGCGCATGGTGCTGGTCGGGCATGTTAGAGGCAAGACGGCCATCCTCGTCGACGACATGGCGGACACATGCGGCACACTCGTCTTGGCCGCGAAGCACCTCACGGAGGCCGGCGCTACACGAGTGCTTGCGATCGTCACTCACGGGATCCTCAGCGGCAACGCGCTTCGTACGCTGGAAGAGAGCACGCTGGAGAAGCTGATCGTGACGAACACAATACCGCAGGCGGCGCACCAGGAGAACTGTTCGAAGATTGAGGTGATGGACATTGGCATTGTGCTCGGGGAGGTCATTCGACGGAGTCACTATGGCGAAAGCGTGTCGAAGCTATTTCACGAAGTCCCATTCTAACTAAAGTGTAATGTAGACCATTAGGATTAGAGTGACACACATATTGTGACATACTAGAGCTCTAGCGTCCCGAATAAACACCCCGTGAGAACAGAGCCGCCTCGTCGGGCGCGAACACGAGACGGTCCCGGGGTCTCTGTGCATCAAACGATGCCCGATTGGGAAGCGAGTGCATTGGGCTGTGGAATGATCCGGCTGAGAAGCTTCTAATTTCCCGGCTGCACACGGGGTCCTGCCGATTTGCATCGTCTACATATGATCATTGGTTTCCAAAAATGGCTAGCGACAGTGGGGTTTCCACACTGTTTTTTCGGCTCAGTCGTTTCGAAATTTGAATTCGAGTATTTCGTCTTTTCCGGCGTATGTCAAAACGATGTCCCACACGGCCCCGCTACCGTCTTTGCTCCTCACCACCAGCGTCGACAAAACCCTCCTCGTCGCCGCCACACACAGCGAGCACGCACCCGCGCTCATCGTCGCCGACGTCGACTGTGCTGTCGCTTAGCGTCTGTCTGACTTCATACTACAGTCGAGGCAGCGCCGACCCCGGTCACCACGTCCGTTCCGACACTCATCCAGCAGCTTCTTCCCTTCGTCCTCATCGCCGTCGCCGTCACCCTCCTTCGCCTTCTCCCTCGCCTTCGTCGACTCCCACATCCTCTTCCCCGTCGCCGTCGCCATCCTCTCCGCCCTTCTCCCCCTCTCCCTCAGCTTCCTTTATTTCCGCATACATATTACTTTATTTCCTGCTGCCAACTCCCATCTTCATGTCCAATTAGCCAGCTCACTTCTCTTTCAACCAACACACCAGCATCGCCAGTCCTCATCTCTTTCCCGGCTTTAGGGCAATGCTCGTCTATCTCGCTGTACCATGTACTCCTCCCAAATCCATGTCCAGCAAAGCAACCACCCGCCCATACCGAACGCCCACACTAATCATGCCCCTCCTTTGCCCCAGCAGAACGGCCACCATCACTCGCAGCCTGGCCCCTCGCATCGTCCGGCGGTCCAGCACGCCCCGAAAGAGCCCCTACGTGTACTGGGCATCCCCTCTATTTCAATCTCGGGTGGTCAACTCATCTATGGCGATTCACAGAGCAGTCAGTCCTGACTAGGAATTATATTTGATCGCCTATGGTGTACTAATATACTCTTGCTAGACTCTGAACGCATATACAGTCCGATCAAGGTCGTCGGAGATGGGTCCTTTGGAACGGTGTGGCTCGTCGATTGGCACTCAACGCTGCCCCCGAATACGCCGCTATCGCCTATGCAATGCGGTGCAGGTGCAAGGCCAGAGTGGGCCGGAAAGAGATTGGTAGCATTGAAGCGGATGAAGAAGAGATGGGATGGAGGGTGGGATGAGTGCAAGAAATTGAAGGAACTCGAGGTGCGTTCGTTGTCCCATCCTACTGATTCGTCGAAAAGTCTGATAATGCTTCCGTGCATACCTGAAGTCGCTGCGAGCTATACCATTTCATCCTAATATTATTCCGTTATACGACTTCTTTCTCCTTCCAAGCACCAAAGAGCTATATTTCGTCTTCGAGTCCATGGAAGGCAATCTTTACCAGTTGATCAAATCTCGGAAAGGCCGTCCACTTGCTGGGGGATTGGTGTCGTGCATCTTTCGGCAAGTAGTGTCTGGATTGGAGCACATTCATGCCAACGGCTACTTTCATCGTGACATGAAGCCCGAAAACTTGTTGGTGACGACAACTGGCCTATACGATTACAGGAACGTATCTCCTGTGGCGCCACCGAACGCACCTCCCGAGAAGGATGTCGTAGTCATCGTGAAGCTGGCGGATTTCGGTTTGGCGAGGGAAACACGGAGTAAGCCTCCATACACCGAATACGTCTCAACACGTTGGTATCGTGCACCGGAAGTATTGTTGAGGAGTCGGGACTACTCAAATCCCGTCGACTTATGGGCGCTAGGTACGATAATGGCCGAACTTATCAATTTAAAACCACTGTTTCCTGGAGGGACGGAGGTGGATCAGGTAGCACGAATCTGTGAGGTTCTGGGTGATCCTTCGGATGAATATGGTGTGGATGCTCGAGGATCGAGTATAGGTGGAGGAAAATGGGTCAGAGGCACCAGGATGGCAAGGTCTGTGGGATATACTTTCCCAAAGGTTCGTTCATGATCAACATATTGTCCATGAAATCATTTCTCATCATGAATTGCGTTGATAGATTAAGCCTGTGCCAATCCACAACCTTTTTGATCGCAATGTACCCCATAGTATGGTCGAATGCATCGCGGACTTGCTAAAGTACGATCCAGAGGTACGCCTTACTTGTAGGCAACTCCTCGACCACTCCTACATAATGGAGACGACACCAGGCAATGTCCCGCCTGGACCTCAAATTCCTATGCAGCTCAACGCATCGCTTTCGCATATGATGAACGGCAAGCCATTGCAACAGCGTCCTCCTAATGTGTCTCCGGCAACAAGTATGAATTCCATTGCTCCTCGAACTGTACCTCCTTCGCACTCCGACTCACCTTCCAACGCGAAACCTGTCTTCAATGGTCCCCGACCACCCTTACCACAACCGATACCTCCGCCCGTTCAACCGCATCGAATTCCGTTCTATCCTCGTCTGACTGTCGACCAGGGCGCCGCTTCTCGGTTGGCTGCTCCATCGCCGGATGGTACAGACGCATTACATGTGTATAGTGATATCAGCCATTCAACAGATGGAACAACAGCTGCCGTCTCTGTGGTCGCCAGCTCAGTGTATTCTACAGGTGCAGATCGTATAACCGAAGGGTGGACAAATGGCCATGCTCAGCCGTATGCGCCAAGTGGACATGCTAACAATGAACAGTGGAATGGGATGGAGTTTTCCTCGCCTCCGCCTCCGGAGCGTCCACCCCAGTCGTCCGGTCAAGGTCAACCCATGGACTACACGCTTACATCGCCGATGGCGCCGGAAGATCCGTCCAAGCCAATGTCAGGGCAGGAGCAAGGTGTACCGATGTCCGCCGTGCATACTTCATCGACCGCAAGCAGCTCGAAGCTCAAGCTGGGTCTGGGATTTGGGAGGAAGAGCAGCAAATGGGGACTCAGTGGCATGTTTGGACATGGCGACAAGCACCACGTATTGCCGCCGGTGGACGAAAACAACGTCGCGTCGGCTATGTCCACTCCTTCGCTCAAGCGTACACAATCTTCAAGTACCGACAGCCGTTCGTTGTCAGAGGTCTCGCCTATTGAGAACATTGTAGTAGAACCACCTCAGCCACCGCCAATGGACGCGAAAGCGCGGAAAAAGGAGGCCGAACGAATTGCTAAGGAAGCTGAGATGCAACGACGTAAGCTTGCGGCAAATCGTATCCGTGAGCAATCGCGGGCTGTCATGCAGAAGCGTAGCCAGATGAACGAATTGAAGCATGGTACGGACTTTGATTGGGAGTCAGCAGCCCCTGTGAACTACTTGGGCGTACAAAAGAAGGTCAAACAACGATCCAATGTTGCGCAGGCATCGTCATCATCAGCAACGATCAACGCTGCTGGTGGCCGCTTCCGTGGCTCTAATGAAGGGAAGGAGGGGACGGAGTATGACAATTCCAGAGACTTCGATCACCGTACGAAAGCCCGGCGGAGAGACTTTGATGATGACCACTCGATGTCCTCATCGGAAGTACAGAGTGTCGGGAGGCTGTCTGTCATCTCTTTTGCGACTGTCGAAAGTGACCCCGGGTCTTCACGGCTACGACATCGACCCAGCCTCTTCGGTATCACTCGAATGCAGTCGAATTCCTCTTTACAAAACTCATTTGACGACTTCTCATCTTCAGCTCGCTCTTCGAACTCCCCCTCCTTCGAGCAGCAGCTGGTCAGCGACTTCGATTCGCGTGCATCTATGTCGTCATACGAGGCAGCTCGGTCTTCCATTTCTTCGACGAGTTCACCCCCACCCATACATTCCCTTTCATTGTCAAGTCCTCAACAACATGCGCAAATGCTTGGTGGCCGACAGTCATACATTACCTTACCTCCTCTCCCAATGGCACATCAACACCTTCGAGTTCCGACACCCAATAGCCCGTATGAATATACTCAATATGGGATTCAACAACAGCCGCCGAGCCCTGCGATTGCACCCCACCCTTCCTCTAATATCAATCCCATGTTCAAAGTGGTAAGCTGCTTTGTTGTAGCTTCTATTGGATCCGAGTATTAACAGATTTATTATGATAAATAGCCGTTACCACCGCATCAAGGTGATGGACTTTCCGTGCCCCATCAGAATACTCTTCCGCCCTTCTCTCAATTGGAGTCGATCGCTGAGCCATTGCCACCCTTGGGACGGACCGAAGAATCTCATTAGACCACCACATTCATTACCTTTTTTATTTGCGCAAGTTTCATCTTCTGCTCATCTCTTTCTTTCCATTTTCACTTTTTGTTCAATCATCTATCTCTCTCTGCTTACTGCATAGCTTCGATAACATTCTTTTCGGTTCGGCTCATACATAACTCATATCCCCGTCTGCACGGATTTCTTATCACTACTCGTACTATAGCACCGTTCATAACTCTTACTCTCAAACACTGCGTCTACTGTTTCCTCGTCGACCTTTACTTTTGCCCCCCTCCCCACCCTCATTTCTGTAATCGGCTCAAAATTTTTGTAACTAGAGTCCGTGTGACCCCTCGTCGGGGCTGGCAGAGATGCAGTAGTAGACAAGCAATGTATTTTTATTTCCTGGTGGACATAACGCGGTTCAGGCGCCGAGGCTGCATTGAAGGTTTAGAACGACGAGGGAAGTGATCGGCGTTGCCAAGGGTCAGGAGATTTTCAGCTTGTGTACTCTTTTGTCTGCGTTCTTCCAAGGAGCGGACAGATCCCAGGGCGGGACAAAGTTCGTGAGAAGCATCATTCATCAAATGACAACGAAGGGTGGGGTGCGATAAGAATACAATATGCACATAACTAGTCCGTGAACTTGAATGAGAGTTTCCAAAACTCGCGCGGCCTCGCACAGAATTGGATATGCAGTTCAAACGTTTCCGTCGTGCAGTAATTACGGAAGTTCTAGTTCATGCAATTTGGGAAGTTCCAATAGGCAGAAAATGTATTACAAAATTTTGCAGTTGTACGTTGTGATGCAATAGCGAAGAGTACCTAGTGGCCGTGTCCACTGTGAGGCGCCTGCTCGAAGCGGATTCCGCTGTGCAGATAGTTCGGTCAGAAGTCTTCATACGCGTCATAGCGCGTGAATCTCACCAGTAGCTTTGAGAGTAGAATGAAATGAATGATCGTGGGCGGATGGACGAGCATGAGAGGAGATGAGCTGGAATTCCAATATTTGCGCAGTGAGCGCAATAGGATAGATAACATACCCGCAAGGCTTGGGGCCAGGTTTGTCCTTTAATGACATTAGCAACGAGGAACTTATCATAGGAGTGACAGCGACATACAAGGTTGATGAACACCTTCGGATGGCCTAGAGGACCCATACCTAGCCAAGGTAATAAACATTCGTCAGACCGAAGATCATGGATGACACCAAAGTACAAACGATTACACACCCCCGTCACAAACAGCTTTCCGCCCATGGACGAGCCGCACAGGCTCCTTGCTGATGAGCTCCATCGCGCTGACAGGATTCGGTTGGAATTCGAGGCTCGTCTGCTCAAAGCGGGCCTCCTTGTACGCATCCTCGCGCGCGCGCTGGCTCGTGGACCATGTCTTTGGGTAGTTTGGTGATTGTGGGATGACAGCCGGAGCAGGTTGGCTTGGTCCTGCGGGGTGTGTCGCCTCTGCAGAGGGCTTCTGAGTCGGTACAGAGGTTGACGTTGATGCTGCCCGTACAGCGAGCGGCCGGAGTGTGCGCACAGCACGAGGTACAGTCCTGCTCAACATTGTTGTCGGTGACGAGGTTCTGTGCACCCAAAATGGAAAGAATCGGGAGCTTCGGTGTTGTGTGTCAAAATTGCCTAAAATGTACATACTATAGACTCTGAGAAGTGCGAAAAGCTGCAATTATGTAATTAATAATTATTAGAGTACGCAATTCATCGTACAGGGTATACAATGTTGATACAGGTACAACGTCCGATGCAAATGTCCGTGTCTGTGTATATATGTGTAAAGAAGAACGCGCGGAGCATAGCAATAGATCCCTCTTTGCGTGGTTCTACGAATTCCTGTCCCTAAATACTGACTCTAACCATTTCCACCGTACCTTCGCCTTCACACGACCAAGACGATCAACCTCTTCTGGTACTGGATGGGTATCAGGTACAGCCCCTTCTCCGGAGAGCCGTGCGCCGATGGCCGCATCGCTTTCACTTACGGTCCGACGCATCGTCGCATGCTGGACTATTCTGCGTAGGCCACCGATACGACCTTGTGGTACGATCGCGAACCCAGGGCTTACTGGAGAGAGCCCAATACTAAATCCACCCGCAGGCATGCCCAACGTTGAGGATGAAGATTCAGAGGGTGACAACAAAGACGCAAATCGTGCTCGCCTGCGGCGTGAGCGGCCACCCGGCGAAGTGGGGGATAACGTGAGCGACTGTGAGAGTTGTTCATGATGTTCATGATTTGCCGTGTCTGGCGACGTAGGGAATGCAACGATATGCGCTGGAGGCGAAAACGCTCCTGAGTCGACAGGTGCCGATTCGGACACTGAAACGGACGCCTCGAGCCGACGAGGTGATATTCGCTCGACCGCATACAAGCTCTCGGGTCGCGACAGCCCAGTCTCGCTTGTTGATTCATCGTCTAGAACCGCATCGCCTTCCTGCCATGTACCCACGTCGACACCTCCTAGTCCTGCGAAGGAGGAAACGATCCATACTCCGCCCAGAAGAACTATCATACCTAGTGACACGAGTGATAGTTGGAGCGGGGACAGATAGGAGAACTGGTCGAAGTAGACAAGGCCGTTCACAATAGATGAAATGTTATAGAAGCAGAAGGCAACTAAACAATCAAAGAAGCAGAGAAAAAGAAGAGAGAAGCAGAACATGAGCTGCCAATGCACCGTGAATAATTAATGATCACTCACGTGGACAGACAATCGTCGGGTCGGCGTAGACTAGCCCCTTATGCAAGTACCACAATTGCAGCAATGCAAAGATTAAAAGTCCTAGAAGCAAGATCCACGCTTGCCAACGGTAAAACTGATTTTTGCCACCTAATGTGAGCATTAGGAGCTCTACGCCGCTCTTCGCGAAGATGAGGCACATTCCGCTCAATATGCCTGATATTGACGCAAACGAAATCGCTACCATAAGGCGCGTTCGCTCGACCTTAGGATCATGGAACAACAAAGGCGTCGGCGGTCGTGAGGAATTTGACGCCTTGCGGTCGATGAGCGGAGTGCTTTCAGATGGCACCCGCTCAGATGAATGCAACGGGACATGAAACGAAGTAGGCGTAGGTGATAGGGGTGCTGGTGACATAGGAGGGCTCAAATGTACGTGGACGTTTCGTGACAATGAGAATTCTGTGGCATGAGTCTGTGAAAGGATGTTCCTGTAAGCCGAATAGTAGAAACCGAACTAAGAGCTGGCGCACTCACGACGACAAGCCAGATTATCACGACTAGGCCCAGCAGAGAGAAGTACACGACGAAAGCCGCCCGTCCAAACAGGCGTAAGAGGTCATCGAGCGAGTGTGTAGGTTCTGGCACGATCCCGAACACTGCAATGAGGACTGCTCCACCGGCGATGAATACTGTACCGAGGATCATCCACGGTGAAAAGGTATCTCCAAGCAAGAGTCTTGCGAAGAAGGCATTCCAGAGAAGTGATACTGCACCAAGAGGAGCAAGAATAACGACGGGTAACGAGGCAATTTGGAAAAGGGAACCAAGGATATTCGAGGAGATGAATATGGCTGCGTAGAATGGTTAGTAAATCACACATATGCACTAGCTATAACGAAATGCTCGCCGAATCCAAGCAGCCAAAGCCTACAAGAGCCGTGAGTAGACTGTAGCAAAGCTGCGAGATTCGTGCCATACAAACACTTACGGTCTTCTATGTTCGACACGCTGTTGGTCTTCAGGCAAGCCCTGGTTGAGAATGTGGCTCTTGCGCTGGATTGTAAGACCTAACGACTGGACAAAGGAGGCAAGAAGTCCAACTATGATGCCCCAAGCGACAGATATTTGTGTACCGGCATCACCGACGAGAGCATGCATGAGCTCGTCGCTGTAGGATATTGTTATGTTCTGTGTGGAGGGAGTCAAGCCATGGACGCAATACACTTCATCACAGATCCGGGGTCGGCGTTGGCCGGTGGACCATGGTTGCCTTTTCGGGAAGGAGTGGCGTTTGCTTCCTCTGTTGCCTTCCAACGACAGCTATGTAAAATGCACGAAAAGATGGTAAAAAGATGGCTGTGGATCTCTACGAAGCCTATAATATAATATAGACATAGATTCTCTTTATCTGAAGCATTTAAAAGGAGAGGCAGGGCAGCGGCGTTGAATGTGGGATCTGTGCCGGATTTGCTCATGCGATATCAGCTAGTATAATACAGTCCGACTCTCACCAGGAACAATCGATTTTTTCCTGATGGACGCAGTAGCCTGAGACTGGCATATCCTATGCTCTTTGAAGTCTATTCACTTCCGCCGACGCAATATGGCCCGCGGTAGCTCTGGGAATTCGGTCAAGGTGCGCACTCACCTCCAGCGTGTCAGCCCGAGAGCGCGCAGAATCGAGAGCTCCCGACGCGTCAGGCAACACGACTATAGCATATGAAACACCTTCGCACCCCGCGAGGGAGTCTGCTAAGCGAAAAGATGCCATTTGCTGTCAGAGCTAAGCGAAGAGGGTCATTTAGAGGAAATGAATAGGCGCTGAGGGATTTCGTCCCGAATGTTCTGTTGGAAGGTTTTGCGCGTAGGATTTTTAATGGAATTTTAGCTCCATTTCCTTAGGGACACCAAGGGTGTCTAGCGGGACTGCCTCCGCAAGGTACAAATACGCGAATGGCTGCATTTTCTGGCTGTTCTTTCGCCATTTTTCGTCTTCATCATAGCTCCTCTGTATCTGCTCGCTGTCGCTGTCGGCGCCGGGCTCAGTGCATCCTGCGTGCAAGTCGCTCGGACGACGAGAACGGGTACAGTTTAGTGCAATAGAAGCGAGCGTGTTCCTTGATTTCCCGTCTCCAGGCTAAGGCTTGTTATTCAAAATCAAAATGAGCACCGTCTCTGCCAACATTCGCAGTGACCGCCATCGTCCTCCTCCCATCGCGACAGCCACCGACAGCGCCGACGCGCCCCTTCGTGTCTACGACCGCTTCGCCGCCGCCGCCATCGACACTGGGCTCTCACCGCCGACAGCGGCCTCGAATTCGAGGAACAACCGTGGCTCTGTATTTGGTGCCTGGTCCAACTCCGCTAACGGACACACAAACGCGTCGCCCGCCGTCCAGAAGGACAGCAAGTCGTCTGCGAACGGAAACGCTGTTGTCGACGACGCGAAGGAGGAAGTTCTCTCTATCTCTGCTGTTTCAGCAAAGGGGCACCGACGCGAAGAGAGTGAATTGACTAGTACGTCTTATCTATCTACTTCTCCGTCTGAACCCACCCCATTCATATTGCCTCCAACTTGCCTTACAACCCAGTCGCTGGAGGTCTATCAGCCGCCTCGCACGCGCCTCGACGCGACAAGGCATCCCAGGTGCTAGGCATTCCCCACCGAAGCTCTATGGAACCTATTCCCGGACGAAAACGCACTTCCATAATGTCGACGCGTTCAGCGCAAAATCCCCCGCCCTCTCCTTCTTTTACTCCCACCATGCCGCTCGCCAGTCTCTACGTCGTCAGTGGCTTGCCAAAGCGTCCGCAGACATGGACGCTGGCCGATCCTGATGCAGTCCAAGGTCTGACCCACTCCGACGGCGCTGTTGGTCGGTGGTGGAGAGCGGAGGTGCTCGGGAGCACTGTCAGTCCAGGCGTTGGTGGAGGTAAGAAAAAAAAGGTCACGAAGGGCCACACCTCGCAGACAGAGGTGTCGAAGGGGCCGGGCGCACTGTCGAAGCAGGAGACAGCTAAAATGTTGAGCAAGGCACTAAAAGTTAGTAATACATCTTTATTAGCATTTTGCCTTAAGCTACGATCTCTCCTACCGCATCGACGTCAAAATTGCTCTACTGACTATCTCTCCCTTTCTCGCTTCAGCTTTCTTTTACCCGCGAAGTCGAAATCATCGCGTCCACGCTGCAGCCGGCTTCAACGGTGCATACATTCACGTTTACTTTACCGGCTCCCAACACGCCCTTGGCACCTCCCTCAACTATTGGTCTCTCAGCCCTTCGGAACTCAGTCTTGACCACATCGACGGACAACAACCGATTTTCCAATGCGCTATCCTCTTACGGCACCTTCCCGTACTCATATGCCGACACCCATGCGCGTCCCTCCTCAGCGTACCTGGGACCAAGCAGCGTATCCGCTCTCGACACGAATGTCGCACCTAAGACCTCGCCCGATCTAGGTGGTGCGGGCACAGAAGCGCGGGGTGCAGGTAGCATCACATACCACGGTGTCTGCCTTACGGTTTGGTCGCATGCAGACGCAGAGCGTACCGCGGCGATCCGACGCGCTCTCGAGTCTGTCCGCTCGCGCAAGGAGTCTGCACAGAGCATTGTAGCGTCTCGCATCAAGGCTCTTCGCTCAGACATTCCACTCACTGATCCGGCACAACAGGCTCGTCGAAGCGTGCGCAGCTCAAGACGTGGACCATGGAGTGTCGCCGATGGTGAGACGGACGGTGAGTCTGAAGGCGAGGCCGCCATCAGCGAAAGCGACTTCGACGTCGCGAGCACCACACACGGACCGGGCGAATCCACACTCTTTTTGACAGGCGATACCGTCTTCTGGCTTCCTTACGCTTTGAGTGCGTAGAATCCAGTACGATCTCCGGTCATTAACTAACGTCTCTTCTAGCACTCGTTTCCCGCCATCCTATCTACGACCTTATGCGAGATTATCTTACTCTCTCCTGGGCTCGATTCAGCAAGGACGTCGCTTCTCATACTCTGCAAATATCTAAAATTCTTTCCCACCCTGCACCCCGCGCTGGCGACATTGTGCGACTCGACGCCTCTCCAAAGGAAGGCGGGGATAAGGGCGATGGTAGTCTGGAAGTAGTTGCCCGATTCCCCGGCGGCCTGGACTTCGGACGTGGTTTAGTCGACATAAACGTCAGTAAACCATTCATACTTCAAGCTTTTTTGTGCTCATCTATGGAACAGTTCACGATGTGGCCTTTATTCAAGTGCCTCAACATCGACAACATCCTGTCTATCTGCGAGGTATGTCGAGCATTGATTGCTATCTTACAGCTCCTCTAACGATCAGTATTCAGATTGCTCTTGCGCCTACCGGGCGCATTCTTTTTTTCTCCCGTCACCCGGCGATGCTCGGAGTACGCCAACTAGCCATTGTTGTGCAACTTTTATTAATTGCTTGGATTGTAGATCGCTGTGGCAACCGTCAAGTACTTGGTTGAACTGCGGGGCTGGAATGGGATAGCTCTGCCTTCAGTTCACGCGAGAGACGCTAGAATCTATATCGAAGATCCGGGTCCTTGGATCATTGGATTGGCCGCGGAAATGCGGTATGCAGTAAGGGCTCCTCCTGAAGTCTGCATCTGTGACCTGTATGTTGTTTTCATTCCTTCTGCTCGTGGGATAAAAACTGAATCGTTACTCATTAGCGATATAAATTACCTGTAAGCACGCACGTCCTTGAATCGTCTATTTGTGCTGACTTGTCTATGTAGAAGTTGCGCATCTCCTCCGCCTGATAGTCTTTCGACCAAACAACAGAGGGACAAGTATAGACACAGACTTCTGGCGGCCTTCGGTGAATTTTACCACCCTGATCACTCGGTGCCTATGTAAGTTGACGTTTCATATATTGCTTGTGGACAATGCTGAAACCCTCGTGGCTTAGTGAGTTCAAAGAGGCGTTCCCGGCGGGACGCTTCAGGCCTATTTGCAAGATTCAGGCGAAGAGAGGCGCTTCCTCATCTGTCGTCGCAGAAAGCATTAAGCCTCCGGAATGGTGGAATTCTACACGCATAATACAGGCTTTTGATTCTGTCTTGCAAGAGAAGGTAGATACCTTCCATTGTATATCACCGGTCCAGAAAAACTTACATCGCCGTATCTGAAATTAGTACAGGAAGCCTTCATTGTTCAAACGCATATCCTCATTTGGTGCTTACAAGCGGCCACCGAAACTGAGTGGCGCTGAGCAGCAAGTGCAACGCTCTATTCGCAAACGCGCCACCGCTTTTGTCGACGCCCGTGATGACCTTGAAACGAAGATCGGCCGCTTGTCAAGGAGGTTGAACTTCTTGATGACCGAGTCTGACCTTTGGAGGGAGAAGTTCGTCACTTTCGAGCAGTACGCTGAGAAACTTAGTACAGAAGCTAGCGATCTGCGCGCAAAGATCAGCAAGGAACAGCGCGAGAGCAAGCGACTTACCGGTCTGGTATCCCTGACAGCTGCAGAAAAACTCAAGTTGCAGACCCGTAAGTGGCTTGATTGTATAGTCACCTTCTCAAGCTTATCACATCATTTGTAGAACTGCATGAGACGGAGACTGCTCACAAAGATGCGCTCACTGAACTTGAACGTATGCGGGAGGCTATGGATAAGATGGAAGAAGAAAGAGCTCAACTCGTGGAAGAGGTCGAAGCGCAAATCGAGAGAGCTTTGGCGTCCATGTCACTGGCAGTTGAAATGGGTGACTCTGATGCAGAGTCGCAAGCAGAAAGCCATCGTTCCATGTCTTCTCGGCCATCTTCTGGAGTTGGATCCAGACGGTCAAGTAATGCCGGTCACTCAATTCCTCCCCGTCCTTTCAGTACAGATTCTACTCTTGCTGGGACTGCCGAGACTGACGAAGAGACAAGACACTCTATGGACTCTTCGGCATTTAGTGAGGTTGAGGCATCGCCGACTGTTGGGCACGATGAGCATCCTAGGCCAGGCACCGTTGACCGTTCTTCTGATATGGTTGCGGTTGATGAGAGCATTCACCAAAACACCGATAGAATTGCCCAGAAAGTAATGCAAATTCAACAAAAGGTATGCATTTAGAATTCCTTCAACATATAAACGACGCCGAGTATCCTGATCCTCATTGTTGCAGCTCGAGAATGCTATGTCGGACCGCCGGTTCAACAGGCCCTCACTCGACAGCGAAACTGAAGGCAAAGGCAGCCGCCCTATTTCTCCAGCAACGCTTCGTCATACAACTGGGTCTGGGGCTGTAGAAAACAGAACTAGGAGCGATACGATGTCATCGTCGCAGACGAGCACGCGGACAGGCAAGACAATGCAGACTTCTCCGACCACGAGACGGGACCGGTCGATGACCCCCAAGGCACCGAATTCGCCTTACAACAAAGCTGTCGTAACTGCTGACGACCCGATCCCCGAGATTCGTGCAGTATCTCCTGCGACTCTTAGTCCGGCGGCGGCGTCTCGGTTCCAGTCCTCCACTATTCCTCTGAATGCGAATCCTGAGGACTCAGACACGGATTTCCAAAGTGCATACTCAACGAGTCCGAGGGAAAGCTACTACGATTCCGGACCTGGTGCAGATAGCGACGACCTTGATAAGGTCAGCCCCATCGAACAGCACGACGCTTCAGTCACGTTTGGTCTTTCGAATATTCCCACTTCCAATAGAGACAGAGCATCAAGCGCTGCCACCGCAATTGCGAAGGTGCAAAACGGGCGCGTCACTGTGTAATCGTATAAATCTAACTTTCTTTGTTTTCATCCCTTCTCTTCAAGTTTATTTATTTATTTTTATTTTCGCTTTCGTTCATAATCCAGGTTACACCGTTCCACACAGACTAATGCGTTACACTTGGATATACACTCTTTTGGATTTGCATTTTATCAATTACATACATTCGTATTTGTTATGCAATTGGTCTTGTATCGGAATGATAAATATCGGATTAGTTAGGACATATATACTTCATATGGTTGGGCGTGTGCTAAGCTACCGCTCGAGCCTCCGCCTTGCATTGTATGATACTACAACCGCCTTCACCTTCTCAAAGAACCAGTCCTTTGATGCCCTATCCTGAATGATGACCGATTTGTCGTATTCTCGTCCTGATTTGCTCGTGAACTGGATTCCGGTGTGTTCTGCTTGCACGCCAGCAACGTTTGTTAGGGGCATATCCCACAAGACGCGCAGGTACTTGGAGGTGAATTTCAGTATTCTTGCATTTGTGAGCAGAACTACTTCGTCGCTGCCCGGCAGATCTACATGAACACACACAGATTTAGATTTTGATAGTCTATGTGAATCACGAGAAGAGGCACGTACCTAAATGTGCAATATAAAACTCCTTCCGATACTTTCCCTCCTGTAGGTCCCGCATCCAAAATTGACCCAGCGCTTCACGACTTTGATAAGGCTGTAAAACACCGTCACCGGGAACAAGTCTCGGCTTTGGTCAACGGTCAGCTCTGTCCCAAGCCACAACAATGGATCAAATATCGAATCACCTTTCTGACGCGTTCGCGTTTGGGTTGGTCAAACACAGTTGTAGTATTACGTATGCCTATAAGACGAGCGGTTGAGAAGAGTTTCAGAAGTGAAATGGAGCTGTATACCCTCGGAAACATTTGAGGCGAAATCGGCGATGCCACCAACAGGCTTAGCGACAAGGCTAGACTTGTGAGTCAGAACGAACATCATGCACTCGCATGATCATTGCATATACATACCCAACAAAACCCTTGCCTATTCCTTTGAGGAAACCGGCGGTTCCTTCGGTTTCGGCTCCTTCGAATGGTTTTGACTATGAAGGCATATTGAATAAATGAAAGTTGGTCAGGTCTCAATCAATCAAATCGTACCACTAAGCCTTCCATGCCACTCGTGACAGCATTAGCGAAAGCCTCCGCGCCTGATGACAATCCCATTCTGAGAAAGAAAAAAACTATTGAGTGTTGTCTTATTAAGAGAGTCTTTGCCACTTACAGCGCATGTCGTGGCTTATTGCGTCTCTGCGCCATCTGGCGTTTTGCTTGATATTCAGGGTCGAATGTAACCGCAGACAAGCCTGCGGAAGCGATGAGATATATAGTCTATCAGCAAGGCACTGACAGTGCTTGCCTTTTCCTATGGTCGATGTTAGTTTAGTGACACTGTCAGATACACCAAAGACCGTTTTCTTTACGAAGCTGGCTGCGCCCTAGGCAATGGTGAGTGATTTGTTTCGATTCGTCAATGCGTACAATGGAATTTTACTTTTGCAATTCCTAAACCCAGCTCTCCACCACCGTGCTGGACAACACCGTTCCAAGGTTCATAGAAAATGTCTGCAACACCTGAACTGACATTCGTGAATAAACCGACAGGGTTACCCAAGAAATCCGCAGATCCAATAACGCGATATATTTGTCGTAGGACTTCTTGCCGGTAGTGGAGCACGATCCTCTGCTGGAGTTCTGGAGTTGTAAGGCGTATGTCAGTTAGACCCAAAGCGTTCAATTTCAAGTCAATGCCTTCCGCATTAGCCAGCGTGGTGAGCACAATGTCAAATACTGCTGCAAGGGGATTCGACATTGCCCTGTAGGTACCTTTAGTATAACAAACAATAGTCTGTTCCAGTAGTTACAGACGTACTTCTGTGTTTCCTCGCCAGTGGGGTTGATATTCCTCACGAACGAGACAGAAAGTCTTATCGGTTGCAGCTCCAAGACCTCGAAATATACGTCCTGGCCTTTGTTCGATAGCTCAGGCTCAACGGGCTGGGACAAATTAGGCACGAGGACACTATATCGAGTTGCTAAGAATATCAAGGCTATAAGAAAGACCGTGCTCACCTCTCAGTGTCTGCGTCCCAGTCTATGCCATCCAGCTTCACTAAATCCATAATGGCGTACAGGAAAGCTTCATCGATCTGTACAGTGATAGCTTGAAGTAGTATTGAAGCATATTTGACGAACAAGACACCGTGCGCTATAAATAAGTTAGCAATAGATTTGCATTTTAATATGGTGTGGACCCAGATGCATTCACCTTCATCATTCAGAACTATTACAGAGGCCTGTAGCGTAGGTAATGCCCCTACCCTACGAGTGTCTTTTGGGAGAGGAGTAGGCTCCAGCACAATCGGGAAAAATGCGTCGTGAAGTTGATTGTCCACCTGTAATTCTCCGAATGCAAGATCCAATGATTGTGCGACAGGACTATTAGCATACTCGACTTTAAGAGACTTTACGGAGAAGTAGATCACTTCCACCAGTCGCTTATCCACGAGTGAAACACCGAGGGCTTTCATGTCTAAATATAACCTGAAACTCGGTGGGACATCCTCTTGGAAAACTTCAAATTCCTGACTACTGGCGTTGACGTCGCTCCTCGTCGAAGAGACTGTGGACCGACGCTTCGGCTTATACAAACTAGCTTCCTCGCGATATGTCGATATTGTCAATACTTGAGTCTGTTTATCAGCGCGCACGTCCAGAGATACTGTGCCTTGCTTGTGCTATTAAAACAGCTTTAGGATATGAATTTGAAATGCACTTTAATTCGCACCTTTAGGGGTGGTAAAACTCCAATCTCCATTATGTCGATCAAGCGAACACCTTTGTTGCAGTTGAGATAGATTTTACGGTTGGAAGCCGCCGGGAAATCCCAGCCGTATGCCAAACGAGAGTGTGGCTTTATACGATACACGACGTCCGGCTTCAAGAGCTCACGAAGGTCATCCTGAACACCAAGTTTAGTATACGATCTATCGAAAGTTCTCCACTCACAGTCTGTCCTATCGTAACCTCGTAATCGCACTCATTCTCTATTATGAATGGCCATGGTCCTTCATGAGGCGAAAGAATGACATAGATTGTGGCCTTTTCTAGTATAACGTTCGCGACAGTTAGATGCACATCATTCTGTGCCGTAGACCCGGCTGGTCGCATGCGAACGTGTACAGATCCCATGGCCTCCATGTCGATTGGAGGAGACCTAAAGGAATAGGGTCTGAGATTGTGTTATGCGCACGAGTACTACGACCTACCAATGAGCATTCAGTCCCGGATATGCTAAGGTCAAGAGCTTGCGCTCGTCATTTCGCAATGATTGCAACGGACACTGTTCGCCCGGTCCCAGTTCAGATCGCCCAGAGGGAGGAGCCCCATGTTCTCGGAAGCATACTGGCCGCGAAAGTTTGTTGTATACGATAAATCGAGGAGAAAGTTCGATAACTTTCGTGAGTTTATACTTCCCAGTACCTTCGACCCATGAAAGTCCACAATGAATTGCTACTTTCTGCGTGACAGAGGGGATCTCCAAAGACGTTTCAGCACTAGGTACATCAAAACGTATAGTCTAAAAAGTCCCAAGGACAGTATTAGCTTCTTCTGATCTTAGGCTTTTGCAAGGTGATAGAAATGGGACTAGCCTTGGACCATCCTGAGTCGCCTATTCGGAACACAAACTCGTTTCCCTTCTTGTTGTAATGGGATAACACTTATAGCAGTTAAACAAGACGTCAGTCATGAACATAGCTTACTCACTAAAGGGTGTGCTCTTAGAAAGTTCATCTATTTAGGTGGTTATATGGTTACGTTTTCAGTCAATGCATCCACAGAAACTCACCTATTCTGTTCTCTCCTGCTACGTCTCTGTATAGTCCCGCTGATCGCACAGACCTGACACCAAAAGCGAGTCCCGTCTTGTTAATGACTATATATGGACTATAGATCTGCACCCGAAACGCGCCTCCAGATTCAGGATGCTTACTAGAGAATGATGAGCGTTCGTCATGAGAAAGAAGACAAAAGACTGCACATGTAATTCAGCGAAAGTTGAAGTTTCCTATCTTGAGCATCCGAAAGTGTCAAATAATGTTCTTGGTCAAATTCAAACCTTCTATCAGCGTTAATGATAGTGAAGTCGCTTGCTTTGAAGACTGTTATAGTATTAACGTTTTATCTGAATACGTCCCTCCATGTCGCTCACCAGTATCCTGAACCGTGATGCTCAACAGGACTAGATGGCTCAACTCAACCGAATGTACTGGTGCGACGCCGCCTCTTCGAAGGTAACTGCTCCAATTGTGCCCAGAGTCCTTGTCGAAAACCCTATACTGTAAATCGTAAGGTAGAAGATTTTCCAGTTCAATGGGAGCTCGTAAAGTCAACGTTAGCTGAGGATAGTCCCTGGACAATTGTCAGCTAATCCGGAGGTAGTGCGAAATGAGGATTACCGACTTCTTTCCAGAGGACCAGATAGGCCAAAGTGTAATATTGAAAGGTGGCTCCTTGCGATCGACATGTGGGCAAGCTATGGGGATTGCGCTAAATCGAGTCTCTCGTAGGTCCTCCCACCACAATGACGGAGACCACCTGTATCCAAAGCCAGCTTTATACGTGTCAGCTTTATACTGATTGGTTTAATGAAGGGCACGCACGATCCGGTTGTATTCTTATCCTATCTCGGGATGTAGCTTCGATCGGTAAACCATAATACTCCCCCGGGGCTTCGACCAATTGAGCACTCTGGACATAACTCAGACATAACAGTTATAATACGTACCTATCTTATTGATCGAGGACACGGGATGTCCGGTGCTATCTACCAGAGCAACCTCGAGAGGGTAGAACGTCTGGTTCTGCACTTTATATGTTGACCGCAGGGTCACGATCTTCACGTTGTCTTTGATGATAATCTCGCACATGAGTTTGTTGGAGCCCCTACTTGTGCGTGGTCGGAGAGAGTATATATATTCCCCTTCTCTGTCAACGGGTATACTGCGCAACTGCTCCCAGGGCTTGTTGTCAAAGCGGACACCGATTGCGTTGGTTCCAGTATTCGAAACATGCTTGAAGATAGTCAGAGACTTAAAAAAAATGCTAAGAGATTTTGCTCCTTACTTCACGTGTAGTTTTCCAGTCATCAAACCTCCATTCAACGCTCTCATTATGGCCAACTTTCACCGCACTAAATGCATTAGCATTAACGCTACCATCTAGGTCTGACCAAACAGAGACTGCGTCTCCAGTCTTGTTCAGAATCCTATATGGCGCATAACTTCCTCGGGCTGTCTTCAAAACTTGATCCCCTTCCTTGTTCCAGATGCGCGCAGTAGAGACCGCTAATTCCATGAAGTTCGAAGTTAGGTTGACATCGAGTGCGCTTTGCGAGGACATCGTTATGTTCAACGCATCGCTGACAGACTCCTTCCCCGCCTTCGAGATCGGAAAAGTCAGTATACAAAATTAAGTATACTCGGGTTTAAATTGATTAACGAAGGGGCGACGAACCACAACGGAAAAGGTCCAGGGATCAATCAGAGGTTCCCAGTGCGAGTTCTTCAGATTCCAAAATGTGATCGCCGTGGAGATCGTTGTGCTCGCATGCAACTGTGATGGTTATACATGAATATAGGATAGTACAATTGCATCTTTCCACGAACCTTCGCAGACCAGTCGCTGACAGACACGGAAAAAGGTTTTGTTTCCAGATTTAGCATTGGCATTTCATGAAGGTCTCCAATCAAAACCAAACGAAAGCCATCTAACGTGGCACTTAGCTGAGAAACTGATGTAAGTAGAAGTAATTGGATACAGGTCAGTCTCAACATACCTCTTCGGATGACACAACAACTTTAGCTGTCTTCGCTTGCTTTGAAGACTTATTAACTGGGTCATTTGGGCGATTACTGCCCTCCCGCTCGGCCGAATCCTTTTCTGCTATTGCCCGTGCGGAGTCAAACGTGCTCTGTTGTGTGTATGTTTGCTGGTGTTCTTTGTTCGCGGAGAAGAGTGCTATTGCTCTATTCGCGATTGACATGATTAGTAATATGTCACGATAGGACGACCTGAAAACAACCGGCTGCATCATAAGTTGAATGCCAGTAAATTGCTTGCTTGACTCTTGGTGTAATTCAAGAGTCATCGAAATATCTAAGTCATCCAAGAACCGAATTGCATCAGCTGGCTTATCCATCCGTACAAGAGACATGCCCAAGCGAGACACGAATAGAGCAAGGACTTCCTGAAGTAGATGATGAGGTGAGTACCATTGCCCATGATTGCTGTTAACACACCTGTTGCGACAGTGAAATCTGCTTTAACGATAGACGGATAGCTTGCGAGTCTGCGATCTCGTCGTTTTCTAGGACAACGATCGAGGCATCATGAAGGTCAAATCGATAATGTAGAACTGAGTTTTCCTTCTGCGGACCAGAAGTGATCTCTGTGCCTTCATCGGTTGGTACAATGTCTTGGGCCTCTTTATCCGAACCAAAGGCACTGAGGAAGAAACTCGATACTGCATAAACTGGGTCAAGGGAGAAGACAATCTGGGGTGAATCGACCGTTATCACAGCAAGCGCGGACTTGTCTACGCCCCCCGACATTGTGTACAGAACCATGACCTGATTACGGCCGTGAGATGCAGCGGGGATGATCTCACGGAATCGTGATAACCCAGGTCTGGTGTTGCTCATCGTGAACGACTTTATTGCGAATTCCGACTCCAAAGATCCATCAGACAACATCTTCAGAGTTGCCCTTCCACCGTTTATTGCAAAGCGAACAATGCCGTGATCCTTGAGATCTGTTTGGTGGACCACAGAGGAATCGTAAAGATGAAGTTTCACAGCCTGCATCGTTACAAGGAAGTCAATGTTCAGCCATGGCAGCTGCTCCTCTGAACTTGGTTGCAGAACTAGCTCTGGTTGGAGGCTAGTGAGAGGCAATCCCGGAACGTCTGTGTGGTTTTGATTGGATTCCTGGGGCTTCTCGACAGTGTTGTCTTTCTTTGGTTCAAGATCTACAGTATCCGTATCTTTAAAGACATCTGGTATTGATCGGGACAAGATTATGAGCTGGCAATATTGCTGTTCTGTGAGATGCAACTTGACGTCTGATATGCCAACAGAAATCTATTAAATACATCTACTTAGCATGAAATTCTTGTTACGAATTCGTCAATTAACTTACTTTGAAGTCTGGCGTGTCAAGAATTTTACTCCTATCTATTCCACTGATTTGTGTGATTTTGGTCGAGATTGTAACATCATCGATGATCTTTAAACGAGATTTGCTATCTGCTACCGAAGTCATCTGCAAGCCGGTAAGTGATGCGTCAATCGTCTGCTCTGATCCGTCGAAAGAGTTCTGAGCAGTGATTTCCCCCAGTTTCATAGAGAATCTATCTTCCAGTTGTATGGGGTCGATAGGGACCACGATAATGGGAGCCCGGACGAACAGCTCGAAACCCATTCTTTCAATCCCCGAAGCTGATTGCACAGCGGCCTCAGCGGCAGTATCGTACACTGCCTTGAGACGCGCGAACTTAAGCAAGAAAATGTAAATGCTGTTCATCGGCGAGACGAGGAAATGAAACTTAAGAGATCCAGTTCGCAATTCGATCGAGGAGCTGATGCCCCTCTCGACAGAGTTCTCAGCATCGAACTTCTGGTACCGTAGTTGTGCTAGGTTGTCACCTTCGATGGATAGTAACTGCTTGAATTCCGGTAGCTTGGTTTGCGTTACTGAATCATCGGTGAGAAGGAGGTTTCCCATGCTTGCATTGACGTCCATAGCATCACCATCCAAGGAGACCTCGACGTTGGCAGTCGATAAAGACAGAGTTGCGACCTTGGTCTCGCCATCTAACAGTAGAACTAAAGTGATCCTTAGTCCCAGATCATTGAGTACCAAAGTATTTTGACCAGCATCTTACCTTCGAAACTGGCCAGGTTCGCACGAACTCGAATCCTATCCTTACTGGGATGAGCTATCGCATCCTGGTCGTGTATTTCGTCCTCTGCTTTTTCCTTCGGCTGGTCGGTAGGGTTGCCATTGCTTCGATCGGGCACGAACGTTGTCACAAGATAATCATAAAGTGATAATACGTGCTCCGGAACGGCACGGAATATGAAGGTCGAAAGTTTGACTTCAACGGATTGATCGAAGCCATCGTATACGGAAATGAAGTCAGGAGAAGATTTCTGTACTCGACGGTAAGCAACCTCCATCAAGTCGGTTGTCCCCGAGGACCCAAGCTCCGTTGATACTAGAGCCACAGTATCCAGACTTGACGAAGTGCTAGTGAGGTTAATGGATCTGGTTCATTCTCTGTTAGCGAATCGTCTTTGATATCAGACGTGAGCATCACCTTAGTCTTACGTCAACTTTCATTTCTAGCTTTGCCATCGAAAACTGCAGTGAGAAACCTTCCAGCCTCAAATCTCCAAGACGTTGTTCAGTTCCCTCATTCATCGCTTTCAAGATCGTTATCTGTAGCGCGTCAACTCCAAAGTGAAACTCAAATAGATGTTGACGTAAGTCCTTTTATTCGGTCAATTAGTTACCATCCGTGGCTCTTCAAAAAAGTGATTCAGACCTGTGTGGAACTTTTGTCGAGTTCGCTCTGCTGTACGGACACCGCAAGATTGGAATCCTTATCCACAGACTCGTCAACCGAGTACTCTGCCGGTCTTGTCTTAAACAGTTCCGAAGAAGCAAATTCCGGGTGACTTGATTGAATAGTGGAGGGAGTGGGATCGGCGTCATCACCGAAGCGCGGAATTGCGACATCAAGGAGGCGCATTAGAGTTTTGTACTTCGTATCGGAGAAGTTCAGATGTAACTGGGGAAGCCGACCTAGCATCCTCAGACGCGGTATACTCTTCGCGCTCGGGACTATCGAATTCTGTGCGGTGAGGCCGATATTGACTCTTTCAAGAAGATGTAGTCTTGGATCTGGAGTTTCTGACTGAAGAGCATGGCGACAAATGTCAAGGTTTTCACCTATGACAAACTTTAGAAAAACACTGATCAACAATATACAAATGTAAGGGAATGTATAAGACAGACCTGGGCGGCAGTCAGCGAGACCTCATAGTTATCGTACATGAGTGCTTCAAGTTCCTTGTAATCATCATCAGTGTATTGTCTATTTCGTTTCTTCTCAACTTCTCGAAATGCAGCTTTATCAGCTAGTTTGCTCTTTACGATCACACGACCTGCGTCAATTATGAGATGATTACAATGTTCCTGCGCGACACTTTGTCGATTTCAGTGATATATGGGTTTTGGAGAAGCACATGGACAGACCTTTCCGGAATGATGATGATGGGCGCATGCATATCCAGACGAAGGTCTATTGTCTTGTGTGTCTCCAAAGCGAATTCAAGTCCCGCTCTCGTTTCCTTCTGAATACCTTCAAATGTTTCTGAAGCAGCGCTCTACCATAAAGGGTCAGCTGGAGTCACATCAGATTAAGCTAATCAACGCACCAGCAACGCCTCAACGGATTGGAGCTGGCTTTCTGGAGGTTTGAAGAAATCCACGACAGCTTCCAAGTATTCCCTATGATAGATGATTTCCATGGGACTCAAGAAAACAGACAGTCCATTATCCGCACGCTCGTCCAAAGGTTTGTACTCGTATTTCAAAGAGAAAAAGGCTTTGTCGTCGCTGTCATTGTCATGCGTATCACTCTCCTCCACCCTGTTTTCCTTTACGTGGACGATCTGATTATAGAGTGTGTTCGAGGTCGTCCCGTCGAAGACCTTGAAATTTCCGAGTGATATCGAGGCCTCAAAGTTCTCAGGACGTTTAGCGCCACCAAATTCGAAGGAGTCAAACAAGAGTGAAATGATATCCCCTGCTTGCTCATGAGAGTCTCCTTTGAGCCTGAAAGATCCCTTTTCAAGCTTCACCTTTCCCCGTCCTATTATGGAGTCTTGTGATTTCTCAAATGACTCTGCAATAGCTGATTTCTCATCATAGTCAATGACTTCGTATAATCCTTTGAGCTGTTCATCGGTCATTGCCTCCAGATTCCCTTCCGATTTATTAGAGGGTTCCGAAGAAGAACCCCAGAGCCAACTTGTCCAGCTGCTCTTCTGTTCCTGCCTCTTCTTGTTCTCGTTCATACTAGCAACTGCTGCTGGGTCCTTCTTCAGCTCCATGCGAGCGATCGACCGATAAAAGCGGATGTCATGGTAACTTAGTTTTCGTTCCAATTTGGCCAGACCTTCGCTAATTTCTTCCGGGACCTTCAAAGCAGTTAGTTTGCAATACATTAAATGTCACGAAAACATACAGTTGCATCATGTGGAAGTAACGATTTCTTCTTAAATAGCTCAATATACCGATATCGGTCATCACGTCTTTCTTTGAAATGATGCCATGTCCACCTTTCGTGTTTATCGTGTACTTCTTCAAGGATGACCGTGGTAGCGAATTTGAGTAGTGCTTTGGGCTTGCTCGCAGCAAATTCCAACTTGTCAGGCCTATATTTACGGTACTGAAGCAATTTATGAGTAAAGTGCACTGTGAGCTCTTGTTAAGCCGACTAAACCTTGTGCTGCCTTGCGTAAATATGATAAACATCGGCCAAGGAAATCACATCTTGATACTGGTGCTTATCAAGTGCGAAGGCTAGCTCACGAAACATCAAAGTCGCCTCATAGTGAGGAACGCCCTTTCCCCACTGCTTGTTCAAAACGATCTACTGCAGATTCAATAACGAATACTGCCATGTGGACCAATTTGCTCACTCTACCCTCTCCAGAAATCGGTTTTAGCAAGAACTGGTGTTCAACGGAATTCACTTTGGACGGTATCTGACAACGCATATTGTTCAATATAATCCGAAAGGTAAAACGAGGGAGCTACCTGTTTCCTAAAAACCTCCTTCGATTTGTTGTATTCCAGACCAGAAATGCTCTCGCAGTCAGTGTTGAAGTATAAAGCTAAAGAATCCAAGGATACGAGCTACTTAAAATGAATATTTAAAAAAACCCAAAGGCAAATGGGTGCCTACCTTGTAGATAGTTTGCGCATCACCCTCAGCTTTCGTGCCAAGTTTCCAATCCTTATCGGTTGTTACTGCTTCCAGGCTTGCAAGCGTAATGCCTGCCGCGAAAGGGTGCTAATTTGCATTCAATTAGATAAAATTCTCCTTGCTAACTCAGAAGCGTTAAAGACACTTGCCCCAGGCACCGTTTCTGCGTCTTCAAAGCGCAGATGTATGTTCTTGATAGTAACTTGTGCATTGTTAATAACCTTCTCTATAACCTTCTCTACCGCCCCCAGGTGCTGAGCATCTATGGAAGATTCGGATATGAAAACATCCGATGCTTCGAGAGACAACAGACATACCCTTTTGTTGCTCAGTTTGGAGCTGAAGCGATGCTTGGATTTGTTCGAATTCATCAAGTCGGGTTAACTTGATAGCCTGCGCTCTCTCTTCTTCCTCTTCAGGACTGTACGGTGATTTCGCAGCGGAGGCGACTAGGACATGGACATCTTCAATGCCAATTTTCAGAGACAGATTGTACAGGTCGAGTCCGATGGAGAATAATCCGATGCGGCCTGCGCATTCGATTACACATTTGAGCTAGTCCCGATAGTAAATCCCACAATACGCACCTTCAACCACTTCAAATGGAACTTCGAACTTGTCCAGTGCACTTTTCTTTATTCTTAGATCAGTGAAGCGCAGTGTTCCTAATATACATATTAGCAAGGATGGGCTCTCTTCCGTAGCCAAAGGCTCACCGGCAAGCAGTTGGGTGGATATCTGGTTAATGTCAAGTCCTTCGACGTAGGAACCGACATAGATCATAACCAGCTACGAGAGGACCCACATTAGCTAAAGCATGGCAAATCTCAGAATTTGGAGACATACTCTAGCTATCATACTCCGCGCATAGTTGTAAAAGCTGTTCAAGGTAGTGATCGGCATCGTGGATATGTACACCGGTTCCGGGATGCAGGAAGCCCTGCCTTCCTGGAGGAGTTCGTAGTCTGCTCAGCGTCGTGTGCTATGCTCTATGTCGTGCAGGTTTCTGAAGCTGTTGTAGTCAAAGAGAACCGTCGTTGGAGGCGAAAGACGGCGGGTTAAGTGTGGCGTAGACCATGGTGGAATCGGAAGTCGAGACAGAGCCTCTGCCAGTGAGGAAGTGCGCGCATTACGTCACAAATGCCCTACGTCACGCCCACACGATGGTGCACTTTCTTTCCGCTTGCTCTCAACACCCACTATGCCATCGGATGCTCTCCTCACATCTTCAAATAAATGCCCTTTCATGCTTTCAGTTCTGAGCTTCCTTCGCAACAAAAGCAACATGTGCAGTGGATTTGGAATTTCATCTCACAGCAGTAGTTTCCTTACTCGATGAAGGAGGGAGAGCGCAGACAACATCGGCCAGAACTAGCTTGTAGAACACGGAATCTGCAACTCATGTATGCTCATGCCGGATTAATCTAGCAATGAACTAGTACTTGATGCTGATTGGTGAGTGGACCTTCCATCTATTCAGTGATTCCACTCAAGGCGTTTGCTAGTGTGACATTTCGGGCAGACATCTAAATGCTGGCTTCTTATAGTTGGAAGTTGGTGCATATGCATGCCGAAGCTTCGATGAAATCATTACATCAACATCAGCAATGGATGTGCAGTAATCGCATCTTCTGAATACGGAGTGGACACTTCGTTGGTGTCGAACTTTAGTTCATTTCACCGATAGCGTGCCGCATATGGTCGCTTTCATCAATGCGATAGCATCGCGGGCACGTTCAATTCCCAAAGGCCTCAGGTTCGATGAATGAATAGGACCGTTGCGTGAACAACATCTCGCTCTTGGCTTGCGTGATCAAGCAATAGGCCTCCTCGACTTGAGGCACTATTCATGCAATTTTACGAGGCCAAGACATAAAAAACGTATAGATCCAGGTTGCAGGGAGCAACAACTTGTGGTAAACTCCCGTGATCGTCTTCTTTCTGAACAAATCACCGGGGCACGGCACGGAACACCCCGAAGCGGAAGGCTGGGAGAATTCCGCATTTACCCGACTTCGCTAAGTTCCAAAAAGTTATAATGCAGCGAACAGCTGCTTCGTGGACACACCGTATACTTAAGCAGCACTTTGCCTCATGCTTTCCAAGCTTTAATCCCTACTCCACCCCCACTTCCGCAAATTTCTTCCCCCGCTAGCAGTTGCTCTCGCCGATCATGTTGTCTGTAATCCCCTCCCAAAGTCAAGTGCAAGGGCCGAGTATCATTTCCAGAGGACGACGGGATGCTGTTCATTTGGATGAGGTCTGTGTTACTATGGTCGTGTGACTCTGAAGGCTGGTCTTTCTAACGTCGGCCATGGGAAATGCAGCTCGTCCGGGTTGAAGACAGTTTATTGCCGTTCAAGCAGTGAGCAAATATCTATTTCAACTCTTGCGCAACACCTAATACTGGTGCGCAGAATGCTCACTGGCGCTAGCAGACCGGCTCTTCGCCTATACTGTAACATACCCACATGGAATTCATCCCCTTCACACTGTGAGCACTCAACACTGTCTACTATGTTGCCATGCAAATATTAATCACGTGTCTAGGCGCTGATCTTCATGATCTCAACGAGCTTCGGAGTCGTGCGCTCCTGTTTTTGCACGACTTATTAAAAGCGCTGCGTTCGGTTGGCGTAAGTCGGGCCATGCCCAGTGCATGCACCTTTGGCTGACCTCCGACTCTTAGATCCAAGCAACCTACCACCTCGTCCCATCCAATTCAGACATCTTTCAGGTGAACGCATACGTCGCTGACGGACCACCGTCGGGCCGGTCCTCGTCGCATGAAGAAGTATTGCGTAAGGCACAGTCAAACAAAAAGTACGTGTCATTCGAGTCTGGTCTCGACTTCGCTGATTTTCACCTCCCTCATTTCGTAGAGGAAAAACATTTATGGCCATCTCTGAAAATGGCCCGGTTATCGTGATGACATGAATGGATGATCGACATTGCTTTCAAGACACAACAACGCAAGGATGTATTATACGCATTTAGCTCTCATATCTGTTTGTACTAAGGATTATGCTGTATCACGTATAAAATTTTACGAAGCACGCTGCCCGACACCGACCGAGACCCTTTTTGCGACGAATGTGATAATCGACCGATTTGAACAAGAGAACCGCGCGAAACAGCAGTCCAACCAAAGAAGGTATGACAAGAGTGGGTTAGGGCTTAAACATACCAAATAAAGATATGTACTTCCAGTTATGGATGATATTCGGGTCAAAGCCGAGCCGAGGCCCGCGTACGCCGACCAATCGGCAGGCGCAAAAAAAGTTGGGACAACTTTCTGTGCTCAGCTCACCCAACGTATTTAACGCGTCCACCTTCGTTTGCACGCTGACGTTCGTCTCTCCTCACCATGGCCCCCCTCGCCGACTTCATCCTCAATAATGTCCCCCTCCCGAACCTCCCTTACCACCTCACCCACTATGTACCCGGCGAGACGCCTCTCTCGACTACCCCGCAGGTCGTCACTGCTCTGGTGACCTACCTGGCCGTTGTCTTCGGGCTGCGCGAGGTCATGAAGTCGCAGGCGCCGCTGAAGCTCCAATTCCTCTTCCAGCTACACAACATCATCCTGAGCTCGGGCAGCGCGCTCCTTCTCGCGTTGATGTTGGAGGAAACTTTGCCCATCGTTTGGAAACACGGCGTTTTTTATGGCATTTGCGACGAAGCGGCATGGACTAAGGTGTGTAAACGTGTCACTTTGTTATCGGTGTTAGACTGACGATCTCGTGTAGCCTCTGGAGTTCTACTACATGATCAACTATTATTTCAAGTATCTGGAGCTTTTAGATACTGTTTTCCTTGCGGCAAAGAAGAAGCCTCTCGGTAACAATTCTTATCTTATCACGGAATACCACAGTGATGCTCATTGAATCTAGCTTTCCTTCATGTTTTCCACCACTCTGCAACTGCTTTGCTTTGCTTCACCCAATTGAACGGACGTACCAGCGTGGTAAGCGATGGTTCATGTTTTGGACTCCTTCGCCAGTACACTGACTCTCCAACCAGTCATGGGTTGTAATCAGCCTCAATCTTGCGGTCCATGTCTTAATGTGTTAGTCTTGTTATTCATGCACGTTTACTCCTTGGGCCGGGACTTACCCGTAATATTTGCAGATTATTATTATTATGCTACTGCCGGAGGTGCTCGGATTTGGGTGCGCTCTACGTCATACTTTTGCTCTATGTTGCGGTTGTTGACTTTGGACTTTAGTGGAAAAAATACCTTACTACTATGCAGATCGTGCAATTCGTAATCGATCTTTTCGTGGTCTACTTTGGGAGTGAGTAGATGTGTGACGCAATCTCTGTGAACTGGACTGACGGCGCATAATCACAGCTTACTCATACTTCGTCTCGACCTACTTCTCAGACAAGCTCCCGTCCATGGGCTCTTGCGCCGGCACCGAGGGTGCGGCGTTGTTCGGCTGCTTCCTGCTCACCAGCTACCTCGGTCTCTTCATCAACTTCTACATCCAAACATACAAGAAGCCGGTCAAGTCGAAGAAGGCCATCGCTAATGGTAATGGTGCGGCCGCTAACGGAATTGCTAAGTTGGTCTTCTATCGATTCGTCTGTGTTCTGATGCTTACGGATCATCTTGTGCAGCGGCAAGAGGGCTTGAGGGTTACGACGTTTCTACGAGCATATCATGACGATGTCCGGAATGCCATTCTGTAGAACGACACGACAACGGCGTACAAATACCTCTTGCGTTTCATATACCACCATACCTTTAAAACGAAACATGTTGTGTCTTTGGTCCTTCTCGGGGTGTATATGGGGGACATGCCGCTCCTTTCGATTACATACTATTGTTACGCTTTGCATACGAATTTCGTATATAATACAGTATCTCTTTACTGAGGGTCGTTACACGCTATACACGTATTTTTGGTATCTACCTCCAACATTCGACGAGAAGATCTTGAGAAGGCGATTGATAAATCCATTTAGGCACTGTTGGCGTGTGGATATATTGCGGATAAACTCACTTGGGGACACGGAAGCGGAAATGTCTGTATACGGTGTGTCACCCGGGCGAACCGAGCGCGCTTCACCTTTGCGAATGCCAACATTATTTCTTTAGTTGTAGCATATCTTCCTCCAACCTCTTTCTTCCTCTCCAGTCTGTATTTTTTACGCTCTTTCTCTTTTTCCTCGAAATCCATATTGTCGCTCACGACTATCCCTCTGTATTGACGCCCCGCGTCCAAGCTGTTCTGATTCGGTAATCACGGTCCTTTGCTACAAGTCTCCTCGGATTAGGCTGAAGCAGCGGCCGAAGTTCGATGAGCTCGGACTCTTGGTACGAAGATACTTCGTGGCAGAATGCGGGAACAAGAGAGTTTCTCGCTTCTGTCGAGCTGTGGTGTCCTGCTAAGACCACCAACGTGGTACGGAATCTGAAGGTATGCGGGTTGCACAAGATACACAAGAGCTGCTCATCGTCAGACATCGCAGCAGCCTCAGCTTCCCCGCAGAGTCTCGGACAAGAGGGATTCTATTGGCGGTGTAAATCTGTCTGGCGAGGAAAGGAAGCTCAGAGGTGTGTGCTCGAAATGACCGTGTCTGTTCATCAGGAGGCTAGACTGACATGACGTGTGACAGAAAAGCCCAGCTGGTTTCGCAGCCATGTTAGCAGCACAACTGCTAATGGTTCCTGGAGATCAGCACGATGTAAATTAACAGAGGAGACAGATCGCTCGACCCTCAATATCTATGTGGACGTGAGTTCAAAACCCTGTTTAATTGCGTGTTGCCCTTGATAGTTGGTTGATTGTTCGTTCATATAGGAAACTATCCTGCAGCATTCCATTTTTATCCATTTATTGCGATGTACTGATATTCGACCCGCCGACCGCTCGCTTTTCTTTCGTAATGATTGTTTGGGGATACATGTCAAAGCGTACGTTTCAAGTCTGACTTTTCATGTTTTGGATTTATCTGATACATCCCTCAGTGGGCAGAAATTACTTGATAACACTACAGAGGAGGATGTCTACCTGAAATTCCCCTGTTCGGATGCCATTAATACCTGGATTGCGTTGCTTCGGTCGTATGCGATCGCAGAAATATATGGGCGAAATTTGGCGCCTAGCGACGGAGGGCTGTACCGGATGTGGAGGCAGATTTACCTGGACGTTAAGCAGGCGCGAAATCTTGGTATTGCTAAGCCTCTTGGGGAGAGTCCAGCGCACTACATCCCGGTTGGGGATGGGCCAGAAACATCCAATGACCTCACTGATATGGAGGTTTCCTGCGAGATTATCATCAACGACGTAATCTGTGGTCGTACTACCGTGAAGAAAGGGCCAGGTGCACCCGAATGGCACGAAACCTTTACGTTCAGTGACCTGCCACCGTTTGGCGACATGATGATTCATTTGTACCGGGAGAAGAGGTTCAACTTAAAGCCGCAGTTACTGGGTTCTGTTAGCATTAATCCAACAACTTTTCGAAGGGGAGAGATGGTTGAGGGCTGGTTTCCCGTCATTTCTTCTGGCCAATCCGTAAACGGGTTACAAGTTGGGGAGATGAAACTTACAGTTAAAGTGGATGAGTAGGTGTATTTTCAAGTTCGAAGCTAATGTAATAACATATTTTCAGGGAGATAGTGCTTCCGACAACTGCATATGCACCCCTTCTTAAGGTAATGTATGATCTCGGTTGATCTCATATCGTTCTGATATCCTATTCTCAGTGTATAGCCAACGTAAACCTCCTTGATCTTCTGAACGATCTAGAGCAGGAGTTGAAGCTACAGCGGCTTGCGGAACACATCTTAGCCATTGCTGTTATGAGGAACGTTCTTATGGATAATCTGTTCGAACTGGCAAAAAGAGAGGTGGACACTACGCCCAGCTGTATGTTTCATTCTATGATCTCAACTCTTTGACAACTTATATCCGTATCACCAGCCCAGAATACCTTGTTCCGTGGAAACACTGTTCTGACTAAGACCATGGAACTCGCTATGAACTGGTACGGGAAATCATTTCTTGAAGCCAGCATCGGCCAGGTCGTGCGACGCCTCATATCCGAGAAGGTGGCGATCGAGACAGATAATGCCCGGAGTGGCAAAAGTTCCAAGGATCAAGAGAAAAGCATCGAGCTACTTGTTTACTGGTGTATTGAATTCTGGAATAGCATTTATTCTGTGCGTTCCGAATGTCCACAGTAAGCTATCACTTCTTTATCCATATTATAATCAATTGACCAGCATGTAGGGAGCTACGAAGACTGTTTCAAGAGATCCGGCAGTTGGTCGAGAATAAGGTCGACCCGAGCAATCTTGATATGAAGTGGCAAAGCGTCTCAGCCTTCTGCTTCCTCCGCTTTATAGTACCTGCAATTCTGCATCCTCATACGTTCGGCCTTTGTCATGGTAAGCCACATGCCTCCCTCCTAGCCTCTTCGCTAAGCCGATCACAGGCATGCCTCCCCCTCCGGTTCAGCGATCACTTACTCTTATAGCAAAGGTGCTCCAAAGCTTGGCAAACCTTAATACAGTACGTCACACCGTGTTAATCAATATGATCCGGTGTCTCTAACTCATCTCCAAAGTCGGTGAAGAAGGAAGAGTACATGGGAAAAGTGAAAGGCTTCATAAAGGATAGTATACCCGCCATGATTGACTACATCAGGGAAGTTTCGACACCCACACCCGTCCAGCAGAACATGTCCGTGCATGCGTCAGCTGATAAACATGATCGCATTCAAGCGATGAATGCGTTGCGGGAAAGGAAATCCACTATGCCTACTTTACACAAGGAGGCTCTACTTTTTCTTCCACACCTTCTGGATGTACCGAAACACCTGGCGATACTTACTTCTGCAGTTGTCCGTGGTACCAGGCATCATAGAGCGCGTAGTTCATTGGGAACGAACGAGACACTAGACAATTTCACGAAAAGCTGTTCGGACATCGAGTCCGAGGCGCTAAGATGTGTTAGCCAACTTGGTCGTCGTACTCATGCTAACGGTCACCGTCAAACTGCACTCGCTAGCCCTGCATATTCACAAACCTACTCCCACGTCGGGTCTGCCAGCACAATGTCTTCAAATACCGAGTCAGAGGATCGTTCAACGCGTTCGGGGAGAAGGCGCTTAAGCCTCCGGTCGGCCAGACCTTCTACAGCACCTCCTACGCCTGACACAGAAAGGTCGGGAATCAGGAAGAATTACTGGGACGATCATGACGACACCGCCCTTCCGAGCATACCTCGGTCGGAGGTGATTCGCATCAATCGAGCTCCGCAGAAGGAAAGTTCCAGAGAGACTACCAGCGCTGTCGAGCAGCCGCGACGCAAACATACAAGCACTGGACAAAGTCGCCCAGCTATTCCATACGACCTGGTTGCTGGTAGAACTGGCAGTGGCTCAAATGATCCATTGAAGGAGGTAGTTGAACCTATTTTATCCCCGAAATCAACCGATGATATCAAGAAGCGAAAACGGACTCTGAAAAGCCTCCTTGTAAGATAATGTATTGATGTACAGTAATGATGCAGATATGTACTACTAGGATTTGACACACTAATAATAATACAATAGGGCTTGTAAATCTCCAATCGTGAATTTTGGTGCAAATGAATCAAAGCAATCAATTAGTTTGTACTCGAAGTGGGATTGTCAAAAGCCTAAGCACTTCAGCTGCTACTTCTTCTGATGTGCTCCTGACTGTCAGACGGCAAAGCTGAAGAAGGAAGTGTTATTTCAACTGTATGTGTCGAGGATAAATATCAAGTCACCTTTGCTTCACGGTTAGGTTCAACGCGTAACAAGCATCCTACTTTGCCCGCTGCAGAAGTATGCAATACACCAGCCGCGACCAAATTTACGGGGTTCGGGTCAATGCCTTCAAGAATCCCGAAACGATGACCCGCTATCACGACCCTATTTTTGGCTATATCGATCTGACCTTCTGCATCGAGTGCTATGTGAAACACGGACTGAGCTTCTCGGGGAGGGCCACCTATAATCTTCCAGCGTTCAAAGAAGTCGGAAGGGCCTAAGTTTACCGGCTCAAAGAACTTCGAGATCACCACGGGTAGGCGAACTGTGATTGTCTGATGGGACCCCGCAAGGAATGATATGCTCAGAAGAGGCGCTTCCGTGAACACCTTCTTACATTCGACCTGCAAAAGCTGTTGTACTTGTGTTCGTGACGATATTGAACTCGGCGGCAGTTTCGAGAACGTGACGGCCAATGTCTCCGGGTCGTGAACATGGACGGTAGCAGTGAACGATGTTAGAGGTGCTGAAATCTTGTTTCCCAAATAAACTGCAACCCTTCCGAGGTGTGTATGATATTCCGACTTGATACCCATCTGGATTTGCACGTCCTCATACAGCACACCATCATTAGTGTAGCAGAGTTTCTCGAACCACCGATCGACGTTCATGCCGTGGGTCAAAGGTGGCACAGGTGGTTTGATCTCATGGGGATCCAACTTGAGCTCTGAGCCAGCTGAGAGGTCCAGTCCTGCAAGAGAGCTCATAATATCCTCGTCATTGCCATTCGCGACCGCGGAACCGTTAGAATCCGAGCCTAGCAAAGTTGACTTTCGTGTTGTCTTCTGTCGTAGCAATGCTCTATCCATGTTCAACTCCTTCCCGCCATGAATCCAGGTCCTCTTATCCTCGGTGTCGCCAATTTTCCGGTTGATTCTGCCAAGAAGCGCAGATTCGCGAGCTGGGAAAGGCGGCATCTCCTCGCAAACATTTTGAAGAAGTTCATCTTCCTCTGGTCGTGATGCAAGTGCATAATACTCGCATGCACGCTGTTGAAGATCGGAGTCTAATACGTGTCGATAGCGTTCGAATACAGCTAGAAGATGAGGTTTAATTTCAGGGAATACGTTGACCCATTTGATGTAAGTGGAGAGAAGAAGAGCCCGAGTTGGAGCAGAGCAGAATTGTGATTTTGAATGAAGAACAGCGAACTGATCGGCAGGGCTGTAGCCAGGTTCATTTGCTACGAGGTGTCCATATTCGCCTAAAATATAGCCTGGATATCATGATTGTCAAAAATGGATAACGTTGTCCGAAGCAGGAGTTCGTGAAACATGAGACATACCTCCGACTTTAATCAAGCTCTCGTGGCTGGATGGTGAACGCAAGTGCTGAAATGCCACCTTCGCTGCATAAGTCTGTAAGTCTTCTGTATTTGTCGTTATCTGCACGACTCGATACCAAACTTCGTCACCAACGTGATCTCCCGCAGAGCTTATCAACTGCAGGATGGTGTCAATATACCACTTGTAGGAAGTTGAGTATTTTTCAGTCAAAATAGCGATCTTAAGGACCATTTCCTCCCTAAGACCGTAATCTGCCACCTTCAGGTATTGTAGAAGTTCCCCTACGATGAGCTCAGCGTTGTCGGTATCACACATGCTATATAATAGATCGAGAGCTCTCCGTCTGACACTGATATCCTTATCCCTAAGTGAGAGGATAATAGTCCCTTGATGCTTCTTAATTGGTTCCAAACTGTCCGAACGAGCAGCAAGATGGGCCATTGTGTCAAGACCAAGGTATCGGACATTAGTCTCCTTCGAGCTAATGAATCGAGCAAGTAGAACTGCAGCTGTTCCCACTAACGGCGAGTTGGTATCAAGATGGATTGCTAAGCTGATGGCTTCGAAGAGGACAGCATTTTGGGCATTGTTGTGCTGGACGTTTCGGGACTGTTCGGCGGAATTGTTCATGATTGTTTGCAGGACCTGGTGCAAAACGGTGCGAATGGTAGGGTCCTCTGCAGAGAAAGGTTAGAAACATCCATGCAAATTGCATTTGTACCGCACCAGAAGGTGGATAATATTGAAGCAAGCGGAGTAATTTCACTTGCAACCAAGGACTGGGTACTTTGTAGTACGCATACGTTGCTGAATATTCCCTTTCGATCACAAGCTGTAAAGAGCTCAGCTCCTCTAATGTAGATATATATGAGACTAAACTCACGCGATGCAATCTGTCCACAGCCTTTTGGTAGCAGACAGCGAATGCCTCCAAGTCGTCTTGAGCCATTGCCATGATTAAGCTTGTGACGCAGTTAACAACACCCTGATTGACGTCAGTGGACATCGAGAAAGTAGAATTTTAAGTAAATACCAAGTCTGTGTCATCCATTATAGCAACTATTCGCAAAGCCCATTCAGCAGCAGGTAATACGTCTGGATGTTTCCGATATAATCGCAGTAACGTAAGGGCGGCTTTCTTCTTCACCATACTCTGCGAGGTCCTATTGTGAGTATGGTCAGAGTGGGTAATGCTATAGAATTGCAATTTTCTACTAACGGAGAAATAAGGAGGCGATGAACATCCTCTGACAGCGCTTCAGCCATTTCCTGTCCTCCAACGTTAGCGATTGCGTGCAGAGCCAAGCAGTTGTTAATTTCATTATTGTCGTCTAGGTCCTTCTTAATGGAGTTCACGACCAAGCGGAGAAAGTCAGAGTTCTCGTGCATTAGCAGAGTGACTGCGAGATAACCCTATCAGAGAAGTGAGTTCACATATCGACCACAGTATAAGCATGCATACGATTTGCTTCTCACTATACTTGTGGCTCGAGATCAGGTTAACCGCTTCCATATGGCCAATGTCGACCTTGTATCCCAGAATATACGTGAATATTATCTTCGAAACGTATCTTCAGCGCAAATGAGCAAGACAACACAAAATGTTTGCATATGATGGATGGATCGCGCACTTCTTCTTTTGATAGCCGTCTAAGTTGCCATCTACCACCAGAAATGAGACACATTGTTTTGCACAAGATTCAATACCCATGCTTGCCTTTGAATTTCTTGCGTATGTTCGCCATTTCTTTGTTAATACGCTTCTCCTCTAACTCCCTCACCCGTGCACCTCGAATGTCTGCGATGAACTATGAAATTGGTTGTTTTAAGGGATAACAGCTGTCTTCTACTTAGAGTAGCTCACCTGCGTAAGGCCACGCATTGTCGTCGCCATTGCTGCAACTAAGAACTTTTGTCAATTCCTAGCAAAGTTCGTGGAAGCTAAGTGCTTGGGCGTTGAGAGATCAGCGACTACGCGCTTACTCGCAGTACAAGCACGATGCCTTTTGGGGTAACCATATTTATAGCAAAGTTAATCACCAACTTGAATCAGGATTACTCTAGTCGAATAAATGCATGCTCTAGTATACACAATTTGCCGTTGTAATTAAGTTATATATATCGAAAGCTGAGAGGAGAGCGTTTGCGAAGAAGATTATAATTTATGGGTGACCCCATGATGAAAGTCTACTCGGAGTTCCTGGCCTCGAACCATATCTTGGTGTAGACGTTCCACTACGCCATCCACCACCTCCGCCAATCGGGGGTAAGCCCCTCGAAGCCATTGAAGGTGTTAGAGTCGGAGTTGCTGGTCTCGAATTTCTGCGAGATTGAGGAACATGTCGCTCTTCTGCATACCTGTCCAAAATGCGAACAATGCCACTTGTAAACTGGTCCAGTTGCTTAATTTCAGTCGAAGATAGTGGTTGGTCCTTCGCTGATTGATCATCCTCATCGCCTGATTCGTCTTCGTGGTTATCCCTCGCGCTGCGAGCGAACGGCAGAATGTATCTGCCTGGTGTAGGATGAGCACGTTGACTTTTCATATTTATGTTGATGCCCTCGAACACTCGCAACATGCAACCTTCCATTAGAGCTTTCAAACGCCTAATGTCGTCCAAGGTTTCGCTATTCCCTACAATCGGTAGCCATTCGTCGCACTCCAGTCCGTTGTCAGAAGCAACCAGATTGTACGCCCCGAATAGTACGTAAGTCATAGGATCAAGACGGGTGCATCCCACAAGATACATCTGCCCTGGTGCTTGGCCAATTACCGATAGATTCTGTCTCTTTTCTGAGAAGGCGAAGATTTGTTTTTCAGTGAAAGTCGATTCATCGTCGCCGCCAACTCGTTTCCTATGATTGACACTCGCGGGATGAATGGCTGTAGTCTGCAAACAAATAAGAATGTTAGTTCCAAGCTTATGTGGGGAGCCGAATGAAGACAGACCTTGTCCTGGGCTGTTCTGTAAGTCATAGAGGACGTACGGATTGCAAATTTCGGCTGACTCGCAATAGCGATGAGAGCAGCTAGCATCGGCAGAGATCTCCCATTCTCGTTTAGTTGCGGTGGGACCGTAGGCTCTCGTGTTGAGGTGTTAGCCGTACCCCCTGCAGATACTCCTATAACGCCGACGTCATACAATGATTGCAGCAAGTGGGTGCGAATTTTTGAGATTGTCAACAAGGTGTTCTTTGACAGGAAGTTGTCACTGCAGAAGCGAGATCCACCAGCATGGTCGCCCCGCTTCTCGAACTCATTCCATGCATTGAACGCGTTGAGAACAGCCAATGCGTCGGACCTGAACTCATCTGGGCACCAGGAGTCTTTCACAGCTTGAGCCTCTTTCTTGAGTAGAGGTGGTGTAAGGAATGGGTCTCGATTCGTAAGGATGGCTGCCAGCGTCAAAGCCCCGTCTAGGCATTTGAAAAGGCTTCCGTACAGTACCAGGCGTCCCATTTGTACTTCAACCGGTAACTGTAATAAAACCCTGCCGAGAGACGTCAAGTTTTTGCTTTCATCGAGAGCACCGACCATCTTCAGGTTGTTGATAGCTGAGGCTACACGTTCAGCCTCCGGTGGTTCAATCGTTGCAGCCAGGACATCCTCCACCTCCATGTTGGGGAAGTCGAGAGCCTTGACATGCATGACAACGTTACTCAAATCCATACGCTTCATCTCAACCGTTTGGTGCGAATGTAGTTTCGAAGCCCGGTCATGTCCAAGAATGCCATAATACTCTCCTGGTCTGTGTCTGCCAGCTCGACCTGCACGTTGGTTAAGATTTGAAGTTCCAACCCATGCCGAAACTAACGAAGATATATGGCGCTCAGGATCGTACCGATTCTCTTTTATTCTGGCCGTATCGACGACGTACACGACATCGGGGATGGTGACGGATGTCTCTGCAATGTTTGTGGACAGAATAATTCTCCGAATGCCTGCCGGTGGGGGGTCGAATATAATTTGCTGCTCAGCAAGAGGGATAGTCGAATGTAAGACATGTAGGCTGAACTTCGATCGATCCTTTAAATCCAATGGAAGGCGCATCTGGGGATCCTGGATTATTCGCTGCACAGCCTGTATTTCATCCCACCCGGGTAAGAAGACTAGCACGTGTCCTGAGTTCGAATTTTTCAGAACATGTGCAATGGTGAGCGCAACCAATGGGTACGGTATTTCCAAGTCTTGCTCGCGCTCTTTTCCATCGTTCCGTTGAATTGCACCATGGAATCTGCTGTGCGACGGAAGCAAGTTACTAGCGTTTGGAAGCTCTCTAGTTATGTACTTGAGCACCTTGTCATCATTGAAAACCCAGTTTGATTGTTTGTGTTCTTGGATCATTGCGGGGAGGAAATTGTCGAGGAAGTGTTTCTTAACCGGGAACGACCGACCAGGAATTTCAATAACTGGTGCCAGATTTCCAGCTGCGTCAGGGAAATAACGCTGGAACAAGGTCGGGTCAATGGTCGCACTCATAAGGATGACCTTAAGAGGGTTGCCCTTTGCCTTCCTGTCCTCCAAGAGCCGCTTGATAACCACGAGTAGAAGATCCGTATCAATATCGCGCTCATGAACTTCGTCCACGATGACATGTGTAACGTTATCAAGAATCTTGTCGTATCCTCTTTGAAGTGCAGACTGCATCCGTCGGAGGAAAATGCCAATAGTGCAGAAAGTCACCGACCCATTCTCTTCCGGGAGCTTAGCCTCAAAGCGGACTTGATAACCAATGGAACTGTTCTTCCCGACCACCTCGCCACGCTCACTGGCGACGCGGTGAGCAACGCTGATAGCCGCTAGTCGTCGGGGTTGTGTGCAGAAAACATTGCATTTCCCACCCTCGTTCTTGTCTATCCAGTGATCGAGGATCAGCTGCGGGATCTGCGTGGTCTTCCCTGAACCGGTGGCAGCCATGAGTATTGTTATCTCGTTCTCATCGATGTGTTTGAGAACATCCTCAGCTTTTGTGTATACGGGAAGTGATTGCCTAGTCGCTCGCATTTTCTCATGCTTTGGGTCTTGAAGATACTTCTTTCTGCGCTCCATCAATTCGGCCGACCGAGCATCTAGTACTTCTTTCGTGTACCTCCATCGCCGTGGTGCGGACGATGCAGCAGATTGTGTCGATGACTCTTTTTCTCCCTCGGCAGTCTGAAAAGACTTCAGTTCGGGACGGTTGTTGTACAATTCGCTCCTCTTCATGGACCAATTAAGATCGCCAATCTCATCCCCCAAGCCATCACTCATCTGGAAGAAAACCTTCGGTGCGAGGCCCAGGTCTTTCCCCGTCTTTGCTGCTTCAACGAACATTTGCCATAGTTTTGGGTCGCATTTCTCCAGATACTGCACGACATCCAAGTAGCAGTTCTTCTGCGCGTCCTTCTTCGATTTCGCAGCACCAATACCGATCCGTCTACCTCCAACCGTCATTATTGCTTCCCAACTCTGTACAAATTTGCCCTTCTTCACCTCTTCGAAGTCGAGAAAGGGTTGTCCAAAGCGGAATTTGCGACAATAGTAGTCCATAAATTGCCTTGCCATTTCATATGTAACCGAGGTGCCATCGGATAGCAATACCGAGTCTTGAGCATCCAGAGTCCCTGTCATATTCTCCTTCTTTGCCTTCAGAAAATGGTGTAACGTCAAATCGGAGAAGTAGCATGTGGCAAGTCAAGAAAAGAACTTACAAGGCCTCTTGAAATGATATCATAGCAAGCAGATAGAGCAGCGATTTTCTCAGCCTCTTTAGCAGAAACTGCATCTCCAACGCCGACGATATCATCGACGACTGACACTCTTACTCTAAGGTGACCGGTCAGCGAACAGCTCAATGTCAAGTAGAGACGAGTGACCTTGTTATTTTCTTTCCATTAAGAATCCCGTTCTCCTTTTCATAGTTTGGCGCGTGGCCTACCCTGTTCGTCATAAAGTTCGCAAGAGCGGATTTCGGATTTTTCTTCCAGTCTGAAGGGAGGCCACCCTCAGTTTCTATTAAACCAGGATACCTTCCCTTGTGGTACTCTTCGTCTTGTAGCGGCTCCGAAAGCACAGGAAGAGACGGGCCTTTAGCTTTGCTGCTGCTACTGCCGCCGCCGCCCCGTGAGGGATGTGCAGATCGTCCACGGGCCCCCCTACCCGTACGCGAGCTGTTTTTCGAGCGCACTGAAGAACGAACTGATTGCATTGTTGAGTCGGACCCGACTGGAATAGATGATGTAGAAGATGTGAGCTGTCCGTTCGCGCTAGTGGGAGCTAAAGAGTCAAGTCGTGCTTGTTTCGGTCCTCGTGCTTCGTCAAGCCTGGTTGCGGCTGCCTGGGATGCAGAACGTTTTGATGGGGGACTAATTCGCGATGCCAGAGATTTTGACGGTGCAGAAGGGCCAAATTGCATAAGGAGGGGTCGCCTATGCCTCAACAGAAGTGAGGCAAGGCGCATAAGGACCTATGACGAGAACACCCTACCGAATTAGTATCCGCCGAGTAGTAGTAGTTGGTATCGAGATCGGAGAAAACTAGAAGAAAGACTCACAATATCGATCTACTGCTATCCACAAACTCGATTAAGCCACCAATGGGCAAAATAAATAAATCACAAGATATCTAGTTCAAGGACGTAGAGGAAGCAGACGGACATGAGGTATCGAAAATTTGGAGACCAGGGATATTACCGGGACCTACTCAACTTTGTGGCTGTGCCAATTTAATCGCGGCTTCCGCGATATATAAGCAAATTTTCACTCGCGAACGCTCGAATACATAAAGAGTAGAGTCCATATTAATAACGCCCTGAGGGCCAGCTAGTTGCTGGCAAAACCCAAACACCCTCAGGGCGTTAACTAACGGAATGTAACTAACGGAATGAGTCTCAGACTGAAATCTCACTGCCCACTCTCAAAGAATTTTCACTTCATACAGATGACACAGAGATATATGTTGTCAACTGTCTTTCCACAATACTGATTATCAAGTCTTTCGTAGCTCACTGCACCGGCTCGGGAGAGATACTATGCTATGACTTTGCTAGAACCTTTTGCTTGATGCTCCTTCATGGATCACGAACAAGGTACTTGAAGCTAGAGTATATACAACTAAAATTCAAAGAACAGACAATTCATACTAATTGATAGTAGAGTCAAGGATATCATTGTCGCCAATGTCCTCGAGCTTTTCTCGACTACTATTCAGGAAGTCTCACTGAAGTTCGAAAACATAGAAGTCCGTGCCCATATCGGCTTCATAGACGGAATTGGTCCTTTCCCAAATCTCCGTTGGATTGGCTTTACCAACTGCAATCAATTGAGTCCCACGTTTTTTCAAGATTTATCTCTCATATTGGAAGAATATGGAATGTTGAAGGTGCAAGTTGAGAGCAAAAACTGTATCAAATCTGACAAACTCCCTCTGTTGGATCTACCGTTTTGTATACATGAAGCAATGATAGAATAATATGTATATAGTGTATGTGCTATTTCCAATCTTTTCCTGAGTGAAAATGTTTTTGAACAATCCAACTACATCACAGAAACGTTAAGGCATTATAACAGACTTAGTTTACATCCACATTCTTTCCTAATAGTAAGAGAGGTCAGTAGCAGGAGGACCTTTAAAGTCGTTTATCTGGAGGCATCTCACCACTCGAAAGAATGTAGTAACAGATGCAGATGGGTACGTAACTTTCACGATTCTCTGAAAGGGCCTGAATAGATACCAGTGCAGAAGACTCATTAAACACGTTGCCCGACAGCATTTGCAAGCTTCAAGCGATGTTGACAAAAGCGCTAAAGAATAAGGACAGAATGAAGCTCCTTGATAGCAACTGGTCGCAAATAATATCTCAGAAAGTTCCTTAACGTGTCATATGATAATTTAACAAAATTAATTGACTATCCTACACAACGCTGCGACGACTAAACTATTGACCTGGTATACGAGAACCTAAGCAATGGCTGACAAAACGTTTTTTCTGCAAAGCCTCTAACGACCGCTTTCTGAACCTGAGCGTCCGAGCATCTCGTATACGGCCCTCGCAATCCATCTCATCATCATCGCATCGCAATCCACCTCTTTTCCCTGCCATATGAACCACAAGCACAGACGCGAGTGCTGCTTCTGGGGTCTGTACCGATGTCGCCGAGAACAAGGACGGTGTCTGCTCGAGGGTGTCCGAACTTGCCCCACTTCTTGAAGGCATATTCTCGCAGACAGATCTCAGCGGCGCAAGCGACTTGGTCAAAGACGGTGCAACAGAAGCCTCGTCTTCAAAACGTGACAACTAAGGAGAGGTAGCACTTGTCTGTGGGACGGGAACAGCTTCCGGTGAGACTGCATTGATGTCAGACCCCTGAATACTGAACATTTAATCAAAAGACTCACCTTCAAGACCAGGAAGACAAGGAACCAATACCAGATCTGAGCCTGACTCCTCCAAAGCCATCGATAGGACAAACTCCGATGGCAGGAGTAGGTCTTCCGGTACGAATGCGTCCATCTCTGAAAGGACAGGTACTGGCCCAGTGGACGAAGTGAGAGCCAAAGATTCAGTCGACTTTGAAGGTGCTTCAACTTGCTCCTGCTTCCCATTGCGTCTTGATTCAGCTAGAGACATCTTATCGAGACCACAGGTATCAGAGTCCTTTCTAGGAGTCGAGGGCGGAACGTTGGATGCCGAGTCAAACAACTCTATGAGCACAGCCCAGAGTCCGCTTGCATACTCGTATCCACGAACGAACTCGACTTTGCTTCCGAATGGTCAACACTGACAGCTGGCCGAGCTATGAGTACACTCTCCTCTGCGTTATTTTCCAATGGCACAGCGCGTGACGCCGGCGTTGGTGACAGACAATGCTGCTGCTCTCGCCTCCGAGCGCGCAGCATCGCCTCCTTCTTCGCTCGAGCCGCCACAGCTGGATCCGCACGCAACTGGCGGGGAGAACTAGCTGGAAGAGCAGACATAGATGTGTTCGACGCGGCATCAGGGGTGTCATAGATTATCGGACCAGAACATGCTTCGGTCGGAGAGTCACGACGTTGCCCAAGTCCGAGGCCAAAGATTCCCGGAATACAATCGAAGGCAGCGATAGTGCTTGCTCAGGAGCCGTTTGCACGCGCGTCAGGATCAGAGAGTCGGTAGCTCGAGCTATACCAGTGACCAGTCGCAGTCAACCCAGCACCCGCAAGCGTCGTGTCGGGGACTACTACCCGTGGGAACTTACTCCAAAAATGAGATAATGCCGGGTACGTCTTTGAGAGTGAATTTTTTTTAGGAGAAACATCATAGCATAGGGGCCGCTCTCAGACTTGGAAGAGAAGACAGACAGTCCAGGCCTCAATCATTGGGCACGTGAGTACAAACTTTTTGCTTTAGAGGAGCGTAACATTAAAGCCGCCATAACCCTCACTACCTACGGTGTTCGGGAATAACTTGTTTTCGCATATTATATACAAGTAGTACATTGTACAAGAAGATAGACCTTGACGGGTTTAACGCGAGAGCTCATGCCATTTGTCTTTCGCCGCGATCTCAATGCCTTCTAGATATTTGAGCTTGACCACCGCGTCTCTAGCAGCCTCCCAGTTTTTGTCCAATATGAGTTGCTCTATCGCATTGATGGAGTCCTGGACCCTCACTGATTCAGGGGTTAAATATGCTTTACAAGAAACAAACAACGTTTGACCGCCCACTCACAATCGTTTCTTTCGCGAATGATTTCAACAGCGTCTGGTGATGATGCTTCTTCGAGCTCTTCACGCGCCTCCATGACCTCCATTATCAATTCCTGGTCAGTGAGTTTGTCTGTCTCCAAAGGTGGATATCCCTCCTGCGCGAGAATGTATTGGGCACGGAGGACCGGGGAGGAGAGAGTTCTGTAAGCTGAGTTCAAGATAGATGACTGAGCTGCAGCCATTTCTTGCTCTTTCTTTGAAGTTGATTAGCTGTCTCTGACAAGCATACGGTATAGCGTGACGAACCTGTCCTTTTCCCGACCACGCATCCGGATGACATACTCGCTGGGCCTGGAGAAATCGCATCCGTAAGTCTTTCGTGTCCAATTTGTATTTGTTTCTCGACGACGCGAGACCCAGAATGTCAAAATATGTGGTAGTGTCGGGAATTGGTTCGATATGAGAGCAGTTTGTGCATGTTGGAAGCGCAGATAGCAAAGGGGCTGAACACGATGAACAAACTCTTGGTAAAGTTGAATACCACCGTGAACGAAGAGAGGATGCGTAGACTCTTTGATCAGCCCGCCTTGCCGCATGCCTCAATACATTCATTTTAGTTCAATCCCCCAAAGCCTCCTAGGAATATATGTAGTTGAGGAATGTTTCTAACAAATTTCAACTTGGCACGGAAGCAACGTGAGTGTGCCACGTTTAGACGCCCAGATACGTCACTGCTTAAGTACTTCTAGTAGTACCCAAATGCGGAAATCAAGCGCCCAAGAGAAGCTTGTGTGGTGGCCGACTGCTATGTTTTTACTTGGCCACGGCCATCATGGTGTAAGAGCGTTGAGCTGAAGGAGGCTCAGCTACTTTCATGGCTGCTCTTCGCCCTCCATTGACGTCCTCGCGGTATACAGATCCACCGCCACTTCCCGTCCATGGGCCAGCAGAAGTTTCAGAAGAGGCTCAACAGAATTTTGCTCATAGGCAACGCCTATTCTGGCTTAAGCGACTCCTCCCAATCTACTGGTTTGATACGAAGGTCACGCCAATCGAGAACCATCGTCGCGAGATAATCAAAGGCCCTCTTCGTAAATTCTGGAAAGGTAAATGGCATGTCGAGCCTCTCAGGCGCCCTTGGAGAAGGAGAGATGTTAGCTCGTCTCCGACGTCAAACCAGGACGAAACCGACATTGTCGTTAGCATCGAAGACTCAGACACTGATACCACGAGGGAAGTGCATCTGTTCCAATGGGCTGTAGTTCTTGAACATCAGCGAGGGTATGTATTTTGCTGAGCTCGTGGTCTTATGTTAATCAGCAACTCAATCGTCTTCAGGAATGTACCCTTCCTTCCGTTTCTACCTCGAAAGTACACGAGCAATTTCCTGGCTCTTGACGATCCTCCTGCCTACATCATAGTCACACCGGAATTCCCTTGGACCTACGATGGGCCCGTAGGTGGCGACGATTTCCCCGATTTTAAACTCGACGATTATCCATTGCCTGACGGCAACTGGCGTTGGGTCAGCAAAGAATGGATGGTTGACATGCGAGATGGAAACGTCCAATACGACGGCTTCGAGTACAACTGGGGCTTCAGAATGCGGGGCTGGCGAAGTAAATCTGGTAAATTGGGCGTTGGTGCTTGGGTTCGGAGGCGACGTTGGGTACGGCTCATGGAAAGGCCTCCATTGTCAACGATCAAGGAAGATATTGTCACCTCTGATCCTGTTCATAATCCGTCGGACAGCGTATCTCAAGCCGCTGACTTATACGTTTGGCGTGGTGATGATGGAGACTGGACTCGTATTCATGACACCATGCATCGTTTAGGGCGAGACGGTCGTAAACTTGAGGCGTGGAGGAGATGGATTGGATCTAATTCACTTATATTGGGAAGTAGGTTCCGCCACAGACAGTGGTCAGACGATGAGGACTACTTGCCGTCTGAAACTGTGCGGGATAACGCTGCTGAAGATCTCGAACTAATGTCAACAGAACGTCCTGACCCGAGCTACATTGCCAGAATTCTCCGTTCTCATGTGAGTTCTCTTTTAAGCTGTAGACCGTATCTCTGGTGCTCATTATTACATATCAGGGAGACGACATCCTTCGGCTCTTCATCTACCCTGGATCGCGTCTGGACTTCATACAGTTAGTAAAGGTAGCAGGCTTTGCGCCGGATCTCCTTTCGGCACCGATACTGGCACCCGTACCGTTTGTGGAGGCAGCTGAGATTCACAAGCTTTCTGCTACTATTCATACAGAAGAAACTGACACTACATAATATTTATCCGTTGGATCTAATACCCCTTGATATCTTTGCTTTGCTCTTGCTTTCAGGCTTCTCGTGTACATGTTACTCTATCTCGAATTTATATCTTGTAGTATGCCAAATACGTCATCCGCGGACTCAAAATAGATTGAAGATTATAATCACGCGTTTGCATGTGATTTTGATGCGATGGTAATAAATTTATGATCTGCAGGGCCCAGTGCCTCTGGCTCTACCCCCTTCGAACCCTCGGCCTGTCATCGCTTTCCTCGAGCTCAACGACTAGCAACGACGGCGGGAGCGACTTATGTCTTCAACACCATGGCATGACCGACATCAAATACTCTCTGAACTCGAAAAGCGACTTCATCTCCATCGAGTGCTGAGTCTGCCTAATGACCATCCACTATGGATCGCAATACGGACTTACTCACTTTCACTCTCACTTTCCCTTGGACCGGCACTCGTTCCCCTGTTGACATCGCGAAAATCAAAGACAGTGCTATTTGCACGTGTGCTCAGAATCCTCAGAAAGGAACTCAGCGTAAGAGGCTTTGCGTTCGCTATGACCGTTGCAGTGGGGGGTGGAGCGACTTTAGACCATCTATGGTGCTGGCTGGAGGACGAGGACAGGCAGCCGTCAGCCAACAAATCTATGGAAGAGCTTCTACTACGTATAAAGGCGTATTTACGTGATGCAAAGACATCACCATTCCAACGATCGATTCTCCTAAACTGTGTATCTTCTCTCCTCGCGATCCTTCTCATGCACTCCCGTCGGAGGACCCCATACGTCCCCAAAGCAGACATACCCCTCACAGTTGCGCTATCCCCTCCCAAGGATAAGAAGACGTCTGCAACGCTGGATTTAACTCTGATGTTGGTGGTCCGGGCGTTGGACTCCGTTGCGCAGGACATCTTCATCCGGAAGGCAAATCAGCAGGTCAACCTGAAAGGGAAGCAGAAGGAAGGTGAGGGTGATGATGAAAACATTCGTAACATTCGGCAACGTGTGGGCATAATGACTGACAAACTGGATGCAATTGGATTTTGGGTGGCTTCGTCGAGGTTTGCTTCCAACTTTCCGATAACAATCGAGCTTCGTTGATTTGCTATGCTACAGGATTATGTGGTGCTTCTTCTACCGGCCCGAAAGGTACGCATATACTGTCTCAAACTCGATAATCTAGGTCATTGAAAGCTATCTCTTCAGACTCCCTAGCAGTTATCTCAAATGGTACAAGTCCTAGCTTCTAACATCGACGTCGGCTAACTTTAAACCCGTCCTTAGGATACGAGCACTTGCAAGCGTAGATGGACGTCTATTGGAAGCTCTCCGCAGGAGGCGAAATGGAACGTGGACATATGGCAAGCAAACAGCCTATACTGAGCTTATGGCCACTTTGGCGGAAGATCTAGGCTATCCTCCTGCTTGGGGAAGGACTACCATCGTTCCTCCAAAGGGCGGAAAGCAAGCGAATGAAGTTTGGAAACAACTAGGAGTGGAAGGCCGTAATGGCATAGGCGGCCTTCCTTGCGAACTCGTCCATGGAGGTGTCGGAGGTAATTTCATAGAAGGCGGTGTTGGTGGAAGTTGTTCTGCAAATGCAGCAGTCAGGGGTGCGATGGGATTTATTGAAGGTCTTGCCATATACGCACCTGTGAGTCGAACTGTCTTGATGTGGATTTCAGGCTCACTCGACCAATCCATGCCGTAGGTACATTTTATACCCATTCTCCTCACAAGACCATCCAAACTCTTGTCCCCACCTTTCATCATCAGGTCGATCATCGCTCTCCTCCGTTCATCTCTGTTCTTATCCTTCTTCATATCGTCTATCTGGTCTGCAATCTGTTTCGTACGCACGGTCGCAGTGGCACGCATCTTCCCCATGATCTCTCATAACTTTCTCGACGGACCCTACGGAGGCATCATGGCTGGATGTCTTGCCTGCGGGGCAAGTATATGGATAGAACAGGGAAAACGTAGGGGCGAAATGGCGCTCTATGTGCTTCCGAGGGCCTTGCGTACTCTGCTAAAAGATCAATGGCTCACGAGCGGGTCAAGAAGTTTGAAGTTTGCCGAGAGGTATGTCACCTCGTCATCTCGTCTCGCCGAAGTTGCTCACAATCACTGCAGGTCGACTTTTATGTTATCGCTAGCTTGGATACTGGCAGCCTCCAAGCACCACCCTGAAACTCTTAGAGGGTTAAGTAGATGGACCGTGATGTTTGTCATGAATGGCGCCGGAAGCGGAACCTTTAAACGCAAGGACTAGAAGGCACCGATGTACTTTCGAAACCACACTACATAGATGTACTGGATTATCTATAATATACCATCTATGTATCAGATATTCGTCATTTTACTTATAATCGAATACACACCCTATCCTCTCCAAGTATGCAGGATATGGTCGTAAAAGGAACAGCTAGCAATCAATGACCTTTCATCCTTTTCCAAGCATTGGTGTGACCAATCGACACCATATGCTAAACTCGAATGTTTGTCAAACCTTGTAACGATATCCCATTCTTGTGCACTTTCAGATGGCTCAGGAAAATCATCGTGACTGCCGAATAAAGACGCCGAGAAACGAATGACCTTGAAGCCATCGTGCATACAAGCAACGAGCAGGTCTGTTTGTCTTGACGCAGAAGGGTGCCATTTGACCCGCCAAGCACCGCCGCCAATGTTCGATGTTGTCAGCGGCACTTGTGGCTTGCGTAGGTCGAAAAGACGGACAGAAGAATCATAACTGTAAAGAGAGTTGTTATGTGTGGCCCTTGTCGAACCTAGCACCAGAACGAACTGACCTTCCAACGGCAATAATATTCTCAACGTAAGGGTGGCATTGGATCGTTGTTACACCAGCTTCGAATCTGAAGTAGGGGACTAATCAGCTTACCAATCAAGGGAATGAAAAAAACCGCCGAGACAACCTTTTGTTCGTGAAGATAGGTGAAGACTCTTCTTGTCGGATATCCCATGCCTTCCATTTCAAGTCATCGCCTCCTGAGCTTGATTACTATTAGTGCAAGCCTTAATTAAGCTCAACAGTTAATGACCGCGAGAACGTACCTGAGTATACGACATTCGGTTTCCAATAATCCCAAGCGGCAATCCATGGCTCGTAGTCGTGAGCATGCCAGGACGTAAGCTCTCCTAAGGACCCATCTGTCTGAGGGCCTAGTAGCGATAACGAGCCGTCGGAGCAGGAGGTAATGATTGAGCCACGTCCTCTGTCATACTTGAACTATTAGTGTGATAATCAGCAAACACTGGTAAGCTGCGACGAACCTGTCACGCCGGTTTGACCAATCTAAGGAAAGACATAACGTGTCTGGTGACCGGCATTGTATCTGTTGGACTTCTTCCAGCTGGTTCTACTCGAACACCGTTCAACTTCCTAGACCAGATAGAAAAAAGAAGAAGTGACTACATCGGATCTTAGGCGGTAAAGGCGTACACGGCCTTCAGACTCGGCGATTGCAAGAAAACCATCCGCTGTAGACCTGAGACGTCGACCAGAGAGACGCTTATAAGTCCAAGCTTCTAACAGCAATTTCGGGAGCTAGATAGTTATACCATTTCATATCGAGCACGGCGGACATGTTAAGCTCTTGCAGAAGTTTCCTAGCCAGCTTTAGTTCAAACCCAAAGGAACCACCGGAAGAACATACAAGATTTCAGACTCTCCGTCTTGAATAATTTGCATAACCAGGCAGTTGCCCACTCTCCGCTGTAGCTTCGACCCCTCCACATTTTGTTCCCTGTCATTTTCATCATCTTTGAGAAGTTTGTAGGTTCCGCACACGACTATATTCTGACGCCCTTGATAGGGACAGAATTCGACCGAGTCGGCCGGAAATTCTGTATCAAATGACACCATGTTGAGTGTCACAAAAGCGTTTCAGAAAAGCTTTTAGTCTTCTGTGAAGATTAATAGAGGCTGTGACCGTAAAGACAAACTTAGTCTGAAGTCACTGCCAGTGGCAGGCAGCCTGAGAGCAGTCGTGGGAAACGTCAGTTCAGTTCTGCGCTTCGATCAAAGTTGTCCGTACGCACTGCGGCGCCGTTGTACTTTGCCTCTTTCTTCACCGTCATTATCGAGGCCTTATCATCAGAAAAGCTATACAAATGGCAGACTATATTCAGTCTCTCGACCCGAGAAACCTTGTCATTCTCGAGACGGTACGTTCAATAGCTCAACATAATTGAAAATTGCAATTGAACAGTTAGTATAGACGCTTGCTTTCTTAACAAGTCCATTCACAGCACCTCCTTACAACCTCGCTATGTTCCTATTCGGTGTATACGCCCAAGAGAACTCTGATTCGAACCAGTCTTTAAAGCTCGTGCGTCTTCTGTTGAGCTCTGAGAGAGGATATCCTGGACCTATCGTCACTTATAGTTCACTGGCTTGCTGGGAGGATCAGCTTTCTTTGACATAATCTGGATGATTCGCAATGAACAAAACGGGTTTATCCAAACAATAAGCATTCTCATCTTGCTGCTGAAGGTGACTTGGAATAGCAACATCTCTTGTGTCCATCATTCAATTCTTGTGTTTTAGGCGCCGACATTTTTCGCTTTCCTGACAGCCCTTCGTCAACGAGGCGAACAGTTTTCTGGCTTGAACATCCGTGGCGGAGATCTTAGCGGTCCTACTGGTTCGTCTTTTTGCCTATATTCTACTTATCAACTCTGACATGTGAGCAGTATGGTCAATGCCCGGAGGTTTTACCTCTCTTGGCGGAGGACGGAATGGCTACGAGGCTGTAGACGCGGAGAGAGATGTAGAAGCCCACCCAAAACCCGCTCTTGCTCCTCAACCTCATCAACCACCTGTGCAACATCAGGCGCCCCCTTCAAGTCAAGCACCTGGTGGTTATCAGGCCATGTAGTAGGGAATAGCCTGTCTTTTAGTAACTTATTCGCATTGCATTCGTTCGCTATTGGGGCGAAACTGCTTCATACAAAGTCGGTCTTGTAGATGCCTGAGGTTGTGAGCTATGAAAACTACATTTCTTCATCTGTTATCCATATAAAGCCGTTACATTTCTCATACTGATTTTGGCTGTCTCCGACGTTAAAGTGAAGGAAGTTTCCGCCTTGCACCCATCTTCTCCAAGCTTCTTTAAATCCCTTCTCAAGATTCCTCGTCCATCGTCGGGTATCGAACAATGGCATCGATCCGCGGTTTAGGAAAAGGTTTTTCTGAAGAAGTGCAAGTTCTCCTTGCTCATTCCTTCTCGCAGATCCACCAGTTCTTCGTACGGACGTAACGCTCAAAGCCAATTTGACAGCCCTGTCTTCGTAGGCAGCGAGACTGTTCACGACCATCTGTTCTCCAAATCCCGTTGCGTATGCAATACTGGCGCCAACACGCGAACACATCTTGAAGTCATATTTTGGCCAGGTTATCACAGGAATGCCAGACCACAACACGCTACGGCGTACTGATTATTAACTGTTGACCTTTTCGTAACTCTTGAAACTTACTCTGTAGCTACGGTGTGGGCATTACACTTAACGAACATCAGAACGACTTCGATAGGTGATAGCAATCGTACTAACCTCGACCGTATCAAGGAAAATGTCTGCAACACACGCACGCTTTATATATTCAACCTTTGGTGCCACTTCAGTGAATCGTATGCGAGACTTCATCTTTGGCCCTCCCCATTGTTCTGCAGTTCGCAAAAGATGTTCCTCCGCTGCACTGGGAAAGCGCAGAAGCCACAATACGCTATTCGGTACTCGATTCAAAATTCGTAGCCACGTTGCAAATATAGACTGGAGGAGTATGTTCATGTCACTTGCATGAGGCAACCAACGGATACTGTAATACTTACAGGATCTATCTTATCCCGAGATGAGAAGATGAGCAAGCGCCGTCAACTGAATGTACGCTTACCTTATACATCTACATAATGAAGTTAGCTTGTGCACTGCGCAGGAGTTCTTGACATACCTGGTTGAAGTTCGCGAATATGACAGTGTCGCTAGAAAGGAAATGAGTTTGCTTTACTGCTGCACTGGAAAAACCAAGTTTACTCAAATAAATCTGGGAATAATGCCTTTCTTAGACGACGTCGCCTGGCATCGGCCCTCATCCAGGATTGTTGGACGACGCGATGATCTGCTTCCTCAGCGCCATTTCCGTACAATTGCCTGTGATCTGTGACAAGATACGTATGCTGCAGTGAGATCAGCATCCACAATCTACATTATTTGGTTTGATCGTACCGGCATATAGATTAATTTCTCAGCGCTGCAACAAGTATGACTCAGAAATGCCATTCTGACAAGTGAAAAGTCGGAAACGTACTATTTCCAGGTATCAGCCGATTCCGGATCGGGGCCGATATTGAAGTCGATCTCCCTTGAATCCGGAGGTTCAATGGTAGAGTCTCGATGCTCGCTTTTTCGCTCGCAGACCTCGCAAAACCGAGTGCCCGGCGGACAAGAAATTGCATCACAGATCATATAATCGCACCAGCCTAGTATGTCTCGTTAATAAATCAAAGCAATTAGAGTATGACGAAGAACAAACTGGCTGCCAACGTGCCGGCGAATCCAAGAAACGATATCTGCACAGGAGAAGGTCTCGCAGCAAAGATATCGTTTCTTGCGCCTTTTGTGTACCCGTTCAAGTTCACCACTGCTTTCCATTATTAGTTAGATGCAAACTTAGCTTCATAAAACTCACAGATATGTATCTCGTCCTGTATGATTTGCTCCACTATTTGCTGTGTCGAGCAAGTAGACATGTCTCGGAAATGCTCACTTTCCGCCTCGATCTTTCTCCTATATTGGGAGTAATCGGTCGCAGTCGTGGCGTACGCAAAGATGCAGAAATGTTTTCTGTCATGAAATCCGAAGACTGACTGGAGTAGATGGGCTGTTGGATGATCTCTACGGGGAATCTAAACAACTACGTACTGATAAAATTTAACTGAAGTACTTACATAAAATCACTGGAGACATAACCAACGTTGATGCGGGGATGTGGTGGGGGAGGTGGTGGATATACGTGCTCAGGAAGCCATGTTCGAGTCAGAGTCGTATGTGACGTGCGGAAGGCATTACGACGCGCGACCAGACGGAGTTCTCTTGCACTCAGTGGATAGATAAACTGATTATTTATACACACGTTGTTAAGGACTGCGTCTATGATATGGTTCATGACTCACTGTATGAAATGGTAGAACTGAGGGTACTGGAAGCAGTGACATCATTGGAGGTACCCGAGGCCTGCGATACTTGACTGCGTGTTCCGAAGAAATGTTCGGATAAAGTGGCTGAATATTATCGGCAGAACAATGTTCACTCTCATAGACTTCGTTGTACCACCGCCATTGGAGGACTTTCGTAAGCCATTCCACGATGCGAATTATAAAACCCCCTTCATTGATCGCCTCTTTCTCGTGATCAACGTCTGACAAATAGTGCTGAACAATGTTCACCCATTGATTCCTCTGTGCGTCGGAGAACTTAGTATTGATGCTAGCTTCGATCCAACCCAGCCAGTTGTCAAGAGTACCGGTTGCGCGAACAATCCCCTTGTTCAGATTATACGCCGCGGATATCTGACTTCGCACCATTTCAATGAGCTTTGGCATCCAGCCATCAATATGAGCCTCGTCTGATGAAGCGGCGTGGACATTGCCATTGTCATCAATTGACATACTTGAGCCAATGCGACCCAAGCCCCTCCAGTCACAAATTGACCAAACGGCATGGACCATACCACATAACGCTTCCGGTAGCGTCTCGTTAGATTCCACGGCTCGTCGATAGTATTGAATCGATTCTGACAATCGGCCCTACATAATCTTTGTCAAATTACCGACAGATAGAAAAGTTTTGAGTCCTTACTGCGTCCTTCAGGGCATTTGCAAGATTAGCGAGAGCAATGTCAAACTTAGGGTTCAACTTCACAGCTTCCGCGTAGATCCTGTACAGCTGATCAGCCGATACCATCTACGATTGATTATACACTCACGCAACCGCAGATTCTAAATCGCCCATCTCCTTGAGTAAGGATCCATAATTTGTTAAGAGATGAGGGTGTGATTTTTTCGATTTATCACTGGCCAGTAGGCCCAGTCCATCTTCGTAGTATTCTTTTGCTAGTTGGTGAACAGAAACACCGTCCTGCTGACCTATGAGTCCGGCAGGCAGGTTTGTCCAAGGGATTGTTGACAGTAAAATTCCAATGTTGTTGCAGATGGATGACGAAGGGTGAAGGCAGTATGCAAAGTAGTATAATACAAGGAGAAAGGACGAACTTGTTCGAACTCTCCCGTCGAGTCCGGGCAACCAGGTTATCTGAGTTTCTTGGAGAACTTTTGCCATGCTTTGCAGAATGCTCGAAGTTGTCTTCCGAGTTTCTCCTCCGACATTTCCTGAGGGTTCTTCGGACTGGGTATCTTGCAAGGCCCGGTTCCAAAGCGCTGGGAAAACCCCATGATACGGTGAGAGTACGAAGCTTGTCAGTTGCGCCGCTTGCCTTGGTGAGAGGAAAACAGTGGGCAGAACTCCGTCAGAATCACGAAGTAGTATGTTGATGACGACGAGACTGTTATCGTGAACAAACTCAAGTAGATCTGCAGAGGAATCCGTTGGAGAGTGCCTATTCGATTGCCAAACGGAGATGAGTGATTCCACAGAAGGCGGAAGTGAGGATGTTAAAATCAAAGCAGCAAGAGTACCCGCTAATATAAAATCCTTAAACGTGTATACGAGAGTCGCCTTCCGAGGGTCAGGGCACAGGAGGATCTCGATACCCAACATAAGATCCAATATGTTGTTCACAGAGGAACACTCCGAAGTCGTTCCACGCAAGGTTGTGCCAACATAGAGTATGTTTTGGACGTGGTGCAGCTCGTTTGGAGGCACATCAACAAGTAAACCATTCCTATCGAGGAGTTTAGACGTGATCGTTTCACAAAGATCCAGGGCCTTCGCATGCCGGGCGACCGATGCATTTCCAAATTCAGTTGTATCAGAGGAAATCAGTATACCCATGAGGTTGTACTACTGCGTCGTTAGTTCTATCTTGAGTGTTGAAGCAACTCATGTACCTACAATAGCATCCCAATACGTGGGCTTGAGCGAGATTGCCTTCCACCACCACCTTTCGGCGTCATCGATGTAACCCATTGCCTTCAATGACGTCCCTATATTAGACATCGCCTCGACCTGGAGGGCATGGAAATACTCAGAAAAAAAATTGAACTGCTCATGAACGAGAAATTGCAGCTCACTCACAAAATTTTCATCGATATTGAGTATTTCCTGGTTTTGCTCCAAGCTACCAGCATAATCACCGACTGCGTGACATACACATCCGAGAAGCAAAAGGATAGGGATATGTTTTGGATGTAGGAGCTTCAAGTTTCGTAATAGCGGTAAAAGTTGGGTGTTATATGGGTGCTGGGGCGATGAAGGCTCACAAACGACGGGTGATATTGCAAGGCCAGGAGTAGGCTGAAAAGGTGACTTGAATATACGATGTGCGTAGGTCAGAAGGGTATCACGAGCGAGTGTACTCGCGAGAGGGTTTGGTAAGCGACTTTGCGTAGGTGGAAGGGACAATGAACTCTGAAATAAAGGAAGAGCTGCCCGCAGAACTGCTCTCCTAGTGGGCTGAGGAGTATGGTGCAGAAATCTTGAGTTGCCCGTGAAAGATTGAGCTTCCGTACTTGGTGGGGTTGAAGTGAGTAAGTCCTGCCTTCCAGGTGCAGCACTGGCGATATTGGACTCCGCGGCTTTGTTGGATATTACCGCCGGATGGGCAGGATCTACGCCTGCTAGTACTGGGGTGGTCGGAGAAGTACGCTCGATATCGGTGACTACGGTGGAAGGTGATTTTAAACTCGATGTCGATTCGTTTTGATCAGACAGGCCGGCTGTATCATAATCAGAGGGTAGATACACCCCCTCGGACAACAACGGCTCTGACGTCGTTACAGAACCAGAGAATCGATGTTCAGAAGGCCAAAATTCGGACAAGGTTTCACTGACCCTTATAAGAGATGGAATTATAGGCGGGTCCTGGACGCCCGCGACAAGTCCTGGGGACAGATGGGCCGTGCGTTTATCTGTTGATTGCGTTGCTAGGGGTGAGCTCCTCATAGAAAGGCCGACTGAGCGTCCCACTTGATGTGTAGTCCAGTCCAACTTGAGGGAGAATTGACCTTGGCTTGAGAAGATAGATTTTCCGCGTGAGATGACGGGAATATCACGCGAATGATCTAAATGTCGATCGCGAATATCATAGCGCTGGGTACTTGTAAGACCTTGTGAAGAGGCAAGATATGAGAGGCAAAGCAGATGCGGGGAAAGCAGTATTGGCTGAGAGTGAGCACCAGTGAGCAAGGCGGCTGAAAGGTGATTACTGGGCACGAAAATAGGAAGAGAAAGAGGTGTTGTGCAGCACGCAGCAATTAGTACCAGCAGCCCTGGACGTTGGAGCGATCATGACGCAACCAAACCAAATAAGGTTCCCGAGTCTCAGCCTTATTCCAAAGCCTGAGCATTTCGAATTTATCAAGAGAGAAAGGCTGTCCTTAGCAAAGTGAGGATGAGACTTGCAGACAGTCGGGCACTCGAAGATGTCTTGAACAGGTCATTGCTCAATTTTTCGGAAAGATCGATAGACCGTGGCCAAGTTTTCACCGAGCAAGGGCCAAAACGCAAGCGCTTACTCTTTCGGGCGTTGTGATTTGCCTTTAGGGCCGGCTTCCCAGGCCGGTCGTTGTTGACGTTCCATCCTTTGTTACGTTGAATACGAAAGATGCGAATGTCTTAGCGATGGCATTTCCAACTCAACACCAAATGCGACGTACCATCGTCGTACACAGGACAGATAGCTGTCTTTTGTAACGTTCTTGTAGTACTGATTCTCGGATGTTGTTATTGTACAAGGAAACAACGATTTGGCTTTCCTACATTTAATACACCGCTTGATCTTCGAGATTGGCTATGGTTGGTATGAATACTTGTATCTGGTATGAGATGTCGCAGACAAGCGTTGGGTGTGGAAGAAGCTCCGTGGTCAGACCGCTGAGAACCTGAGCGCCGAAGGTGCAAATAAACAAGAGCAAACATCTAGATCGAATGTGGATGTCACGCAGGGTATGGGCACCTTTACTTCACTATAGATCAAAGCGAACATTCCTCGTACTCCCTACACCTCGTGCACACAGGTAACTAATCGTTCTGAGAGTGAAAGCGTAGTCCTGATGAGTTTTGATTGTACGATAGCCGGACATGGATGCTGCGAACTCACTGGACGATGTAAGCCATTAGATTATTGGTGATATACAGGGCTTCAACGCGTCTGAATATGCTACCAGATTGCACCGATCGCCATCCTTATGGATGAGCTGAGGTCAGAAGATGTACAACTGCGATTGAATGCGATACGTCGCGTCTCAACTATTGCTCTGGCTCTCGGGCCTGACCGCGCACGCGAGGAGCTCATACCCTTTCTACAAGAATCAGTAGATGACGAGGACGAGGTTTTACTTGCCCTAGCTGATGAACTCGGGAAAGGGTTTGAAGATTATTTGGGAGGAAGCCAATATGCGCATGTATTGTTGGGGCCTCTTGAAGTCTTGTCGGCAGTGGAGGAGACCCTCGTACGAGAAAAGGTGTGACACCCACTCCATTTGACTCTCAACTCGTTTTGTGGCTGATCAACTGCCCATCTACAGGCGACCGAATCTGTAACAAAGGTTGCCATTGTTCTGTCGCAGGAGCAGATCGAAACCTACTATATACCCCTCCTAAACCGTCTGTCGCGAGGCGAATGGTTTACATCTCGAACATCATCTGCATCTCTTTTCGCGCCAGTATATGCGAAGGTGTCTCCGCAAATAAAGAATGAAATGCGGAAGGCGTTCTCATCCCTCGCGTCTGATGATACACCAATGGTTAGGCGTGCGGCTGCGAAAGCTCTTGGGGTGAGTTCATCCATTATCTCTCTCACGCAAGAATGATGTGCTGAGCGTTCAATCAGCCTTTCGCGAAGACACTTGCGAAGAACGAAATTCTCTCAGACGCGTTGCCTATCTATCGGAAACTCGCTTCCGATGACCAGGACTCTGTTCGTCTCCTAACAGTGGAGGACCTCATTGCAATAGCAAAGGAGCTCAGTCCATCCGAAGTTAAGGAACAGCTATTAGTTCAGATCCGGCAAAGTGTCTCCGATAAAAGCTGGCGAGTCAGGTATATGGTAGCAAATCATTTTGTAGAGGTAAGAGGTATCTGATGGCCCCGACATAACTACTTATCCTTGATCTGGGTTTGACAGCTTGCGGAAGCAGTTGGAGCAGATATTGTCCGAGAAGAGCTTGTTGGTGCATTTGTCCAGCTGCTCAAGGACAATGAAGCGGAAGTTAGGACAGCCGGCGCCGGTCAGATCCCTGGTACGATCTCATTTATCTACACGCGTCCAATACCATTAATTCTTGCCAAAGGTTTCTGTAAATTAATTGACAAAGACGCCATTCTCATCCGTATCTTGCCTTGTGTAAGGGATCTTGCGTCGGATACGTCGCAGCATGTTCGTGCATCTCTGGCGAACCAAATCAGCGGTCTTGCTCCTCTACTCGGGAGGGATTCTACCATTGAACACTTGCTTCCGCTATTCTTGCAATTACTAAATGACGAATTTCCGGACGTCCGGTTAAATATCATCGGCAAACTCGAGCTGGTGAACTCCGGTAAGCCACTCTCTAGCTATAGGGAACTTGAGAACTTCAGGATACTTATAAGCAACCTTGTTTTAAGTAATTGGTATCGACCTTCTTTCACAATCCCTTCTACCCGCCATTGTCCATCTTGCCGAAGATAAATCATGGCGCGTAAGGCAAGCAATAATCGAGTATATACCTCTCCTAGCGACTCAGCTTGGCAGACCGTTCTTCGATGAACAGCTTGGTAATCTGTGTCTGTCATGGCTAGGCGACAATGTATTCAGCATCAGGGAGGCAGCGACAGTCAACCTAAAGAAGCTCACGGAAGTCTTTGGGGTGGAGTGGTCGAAAAGCGCCATTGTACCGAAAGTACTAGCCATGGCTAACCACCCGAACTACTTGTACAGAATGACCACGGTTCTGGCAGTTACCGTAAGTATGTATCTCATATAGACTAGTCGGTTGGCTGATATCTCCAGTAGACTATGGCACCATCTCTCAATCTAGAAGTCGTCCGGGACTATGTATTGGGAACGTTGTTGTCCCTTGTGGCTGATCCTATTCCGAACATTAGATTCAACGTGGCTAAGTCGTTGGAAGTTTTATCCACAACATATGGGTCCACGGCGGAAGGCAGTGCAATGGCTAAGGAGAAGATCCTCCCTGCACTCCAGAGTCTGTTGAATGACCCTGATGCTGATGTCCGTTTCTTTGCAAACCGCGCTCTGGAGCGAACTGCTGCGACAATTAATCGTACGTCACAACGTCTATGAACGAAGGGATGCTATCTAAACTACCTCCTAGCGTGATGCTAGTTAGACCTTCCTGACACTATTCCGCTCTTTGTTCCTCGTTCGTAATTATTCACGTGTAATGGGAGAAATGTTATCTCCGTATGAGAATGGAAGTTTGAACTCTGTAAAACTACTTTGATCATTGTGCCTTTTGACGGAGCGCTTTTACTGACATGAGACGTATGCTCTTACACATCTAGTTGGCTGTTCATCAGGAGCATTAAACCCTTTTGTGAATGTTTTCCCATCGAATGCCATTATCGACTAACAACTTTCAGTGCCTTTGACCTAGCGGAGATTCCCTGCTGCTTATTTTAAAAACTTCTCGGAAGGTGAGTGTCTAAATCTGTCTTTCCTCATGGGATTAAGCTAAGATGTTTCTGGCAAAGCGTCTATGCGAACATCGTTGTTGACTTGTTATATTTCTGTACGCAGACGGGCGCATAGACTCGTCACTGACGCTCGCGTATCAATCCATCGAAGAAAGTACGGCTTGAAGTTCCTCTTTTATCTCTCCGGCGTTCCAAACGACGTGTTGTGGACCTTTAAGGCGACTGAATGCACCTGGTAGGGTTAAATGGACCCAAAGGAGCAGACTTTGACTTGCGCTCGAGTTTTCCTGCATAGCCGATGCACAACGGCCAACTGAATTGCTACAGTCCATCGGAAGGGCAATCGGTAATGACTACCAATGTGTAGTAGCTCACCTACAGATATCTGAAACACCCCGCTACCGCCACGAAGAGCTCTAACAACTTCTAGCCTTCTACAGACTTCTCGGGAATGAGAGATGTCGGATTAGGGGCGAGATTGTACTGCTGCATCGTGACTAAAGAGTGTGCATTTATACAGCTCTGTCTACAGGTTCTTCGTCATTGAGGTCTTGACCCCCAGAGTTCAATTCACAAGATGCGGCTGATCAATAGTCTGACGAGGCAGCTCATTGCTGTTTTACCGTTTTTCTTGCTCCTTCGTAGCTCTACCGCTAGGCCAGCGCCGTTGGACGACAGGGCAGTCTATTACGGTGGCCAAAGGTCCGTCGCATGTAATTTTCTCCAATGCACAAAATTTACTGATTTTAATGCTTCAACTGAAGCTCTGGTGCTGGTCATCCGGGCTACGGAGCTATTCCAGAGTCACCAAAGTATGACACCAATTGCAAAGGCCAGGAAGGAGGCTGCTCTGTGTACGTTGTAGAGGATTGCGAGAGCTGCCATACCCCAGAAAGCCCTACTTCTCCGCCGAAGTATGGTAGTAAGCCGGAGAATAATTATCGCGCAGTATACGCTTTCGCTCGTGCCTCACCTGAGGAACACGACGAAAATGATTCATATCAGGATCTCGAGGAACGGGGGGTCAAAGTTAGCCAGCCAGGAGATTACACGTATGCGAAATCTTCTGGGTCGAAGCAAGGAGCTCATTCGACTTCGTACTCTCCTTCCCTTAGTCCGGAAAAAGGTCCATCAAAAGGATACACACCATCGAAACCAGCGCCCGCGTTGAATGGCGGTTATGGAGCACATTATGTTGTACCGTCATATCACCCGGTACAGTCTACTCCAAGCTACGCTGTGCAGCATAAAAGTGTGTATCCCCCACCGTCGAAGGATAGCAAATCATCTGAGAAGACTGGGTCCAAAGATTCTACCTACAAGGAAAGCGTCTGATCGTACTAAAAAAACTATCGTTTAGCTGTCTGACTCTTGGAATTACTTACAGCCTGCGCCCAAGGCAATTTACTCTCAAAAGAAGCCCGCGTACAGTACCCCTTCCCCTGTTGCCTATCATCCCCCAGCGCCACCGGTGTATAAGCCGAGTGCTGTCGTAGAGACTCCGAAGGGGTACTACGGTGCCGGGAAATACGTATACTCTCAGCCGACATACCATGCTATATCCTCTCCTTACAAGCCACCCGCAGCACATACCACATACCAGTCAACGTACCATAGTATTGCAACCTCATACAAGGCTCCGACTACCACTAAGAAGACGACGTACCATAGTACTTCAACTCCTTATATGCCACCAGTTATTCATACCACGCACACGACATATCACTCCACACCAACACCATACAAGCCTTCTACACCTTATGCAGTGCATACTACAACAACAACATATCATACTACAACCATGTCTTACAAACCCTCGTCTCCGCAAAAGGAAGCAACGTAAGTGCCATGTAACTCCCAGTAAGTAACAATCTTACAGGGAAAAAATAGCACTTACAAGACAACTTATAAACCCACAAGCACCTACTCAACGAAGCAAACCACTTATGCGAAACCTACAACACACTACGTAACACCAACGACTCATGCTACGTCGACTTACAAGCCTACAAGCACCTATACAACGAAGCAGACTACCTATGTGAAACCTACAACACACTACGAAACTCCGACAACCCATGCTGCATCGACTTACAAACCCACGATGTCCGCATACAGCTCTCATACTACCTACACCCGCACTGCTACATCTTCCTATCATTCTCCTTCACACATATACACATCCCCTACAACAAGCACATACAAGGTAACGACATCTAGTGTTTACCATGCACCTACTACCAAAGCGTACAAACCTACGACTTCTGTACCTTCATACTCAACTGCTACTCATAGCTCCAAAGAGGAAAGCAGCTCCTATAAGACATCCACGCCATCAACACTGTACGCAGCGCCGACTCCTGCGAAACCTGTTGGACCATATAAGCAATCAGAGAGCTCTCCTATCAAGCCATCTGCCGGGAACTACTATCCTCCCCCTCCGAAAGGGCCTGCGAGTGGCTCCAGTTATTGATTGACTTCTAAGGACTCTTTCGTTACTTGAATTCCCTCTGAGTAGTAGAATATGCACTGGCTGCGGCCTTAGCCTTTGGACTGTAGAAAGGACTATTGTTTATTTATTCATTTCGGACTTGCGCTTTGTTTCTATAAATAGGGTACTGTATGTCTCCATCGATACTCGTTCATTAGACTGTAACGTATTTCACAGGAATAATCTGCCACTGGGCCAAGCAGATTGAGCCAAATAAATGCAAAGAACGCGTGATTGCTGTATGTCCGGTTTAAGGTTCAAACTCCGCGATTCTCGGCATATTTATGCCACCAACTCGGGTCTGTATGCTCTTTCCACCTGCCACCACTCCGTCGTACCGCTTCGTCTCTTGCCCATACTCTAGCCCTCCACACGCAGGCCGTGTCTACACTATTCTACATCTGCATTTTAATTGCCTGCTCTGCTAAACAAGATAAGCTCGAGTACCAAGTCCTTTCCGCCAAAATGCCTTCCCTGTCTCGCGTTTTGTTCTGCACGCTCCCGACTGCTCTGGTACTTGCACTACTGTCGGCTCCTATAACGCCTGTTGCAGCCTTGGCTTCTCCCTTGCCTATGCCTCTGCAAGCCGATTATGCCTCTCGCATGCCGTCTACCGTGTATGCCACCCACAAGCTGGTGAAGAAGGCACATTTGTCAGTGGCTAAACACAATCATACCTTGCACGGCCATGTAGCCCCTCCTCGAAATGTGTCAGGTCTAGCTCGCCCGCCAAACCCGTCTAAGCTTCATTCTCGTAACAGGCGTGACAACTCCGCCGAATTTGATGCTCTTCTGGGACAGTTCTCTAACGGTCGAGACAACGCCGTGTCAAGTTCGCAAGGCCTACGTAAGTATTCATGTGTTTTTGCAAAGGGGGATAATTTCTCAACTTTGAGCTTTAATAGAGCAACTGGCATCTCAGTCAGCTTCAGAAGGTGACTCTCCTGGCTTTCAACAAGATGCTGCAGCAAATTTCTCTGCCTTCCATGACACCATACAATCGTTGAGGGCTCTTCTGGGCAGTCTTCCAGCTGACAAGGGGCTCGCGAACTATGACAGGACGAGCGAACTCGAATCTATTCTCAAGGACTTTGTGAATGCCAACAAGGATGCGCTGACAGCTGTCAACGTCATGATGTATAACGTACCAGGTCTGGGGCCAGTACTTGGACCTAGTGAGTAATTCCACAATACTTCATCGTCTACCTGCTGATTCCGCGTAGTCGTATATGACTTGAAATGTCTCCTTGACGATATTCTAGATGCGACTGAAAATGTCTCGGATGGACTGCTAAACGGTTTGGGATTAGCTGGCATGTTCGGCAGTGTAGCTACTCAGGCGTCAACGATGGCTTGTGGATCGCAATTGAAGGTTCTGGGCCTTTGTGTTTAGCGAGCAGTAATAATACATACCACACACTTTTTGTAAACTAATATAGTCACTCTCATTCTCTCCTTTGAAGTTACGCGTATATAACGGTAAGCATATGGATTAGTTTAACAGCGGTGTAAGGTCGAAGACAGAGCGGAAGTCGAATGAAGCGAAAGGCTATGCAATGTTTGATGCAGAAGGCAGCCACTCCGAAGGGAAATCCTTTAGCGATGCATTGCGGCTACCGCGAATTCCACCTCTCTTCCCATTCTTCGCCTCTAAGTGTCTTGTATCAAGCGGAATGTTACTGAATGTCGAACATTTCACCTTATTTGAGCAAAACAATTTGAGTGTCTACGGAGTATTAAGTTACTTAGTTCGGCACTCACATTAGCTTCAGCAATTAGCCTGTCCAGAACATCGCTGATCCACTTCAGATTCATACCCGGCTGCGGGAAATCCTCACAAGAAATCTTGATGAATCCATCTTCAAGAAGTGCTTCGTCGGGTCCAATACCAGAGTCTGGAGGAGGAGAAGGAGACCAGCGAGGTCCGGCTAGAAGCTTCAAGGCATGTCGGGCTTTGGGACCGTTGAGAGGCAGATGGGCTACGGGAACCACGACAGTGCGCTTTGATGTTGCTGGGTGCTCCTCTCCGCCATAGTCAATAGTTCGAACTACCAAAGGCTTATCGGAGGAAGGGGCTTGGAACTCTTCACGCCAATCTTTAAAAACAAATGTGAATAGTGTGCTACAGGGGAATCGGACAACACACTCACGGACTAACTTGGGCATGTCGTGCTCAATGAGCCGCATGTATTGCAGCATACGACGCTGTTGTCTAAGTAGAAGGTGACCCAACGAGCTGCTCCCATGTCCATCCCTTTCTTCCACAGGAATTGAATTCTCCATATCATCTTCGTCAAGGAAAACACCGGTCTCTGCAAAGATTGGCGGTGGTTTGAGACCCTTCGCATACTTGGTCGCTGCTCTGGGATAGGAGGTTGACGGAGTGCGATGAAGGTGTCTAACAGGACATGGGCGCAGGTGGGCGAGACGGGCGACGCCCTTTGCAAAATTCATGGCTGTAACTGGCGTTCTCTCGATTTTTGGTGAATTCAAGTTGAAGAGACTGATCAGCATTCCCACGCGGCGTCCCCAGGCTATTTCGGGGACTCAATTCAAGGCATACTATGGGTTACCTCTTATTACGCTTCATCTTACCCCGCATCCTCCTTTCTCTTTCCTCCTGCACATGAAGTAATGCCTTTCTCCGGCTCGAGGGCAGCTACCTCCCTGCTGTCCAACTCTGCATCAGATTTGGCTCGACAAGAAGCACATTATGGGCTCGGAAGCTCACGAAGCCAATCTCGGCGTTCGTCTCAGGCGCTCGGACCTTCTGCCGTTCATATACAACCTCCTCGAGGAAGCCGGGTTCGATTCGTCAGGACATTGGCCTTGCTATGCGCTTGCTCGCTGAGCATTGGAAGCCATTAGTACGTGTTGTTATCTCAATCGACTAAGGCATCTGAGTCTGATCTTATGCAGTGCGTCATATATTCTTGGGCCGTTGAAAACGAGACTTTCGAGAGAGATGGGCACCTCGAACACGGAGTTCAGTCTGCTAATAGCAGCATTCAGCTTGAATAGCACCTGGACGCCCCTAATAGGCGGGTTTCTAGCGGGTCATCTCGGAACAACGTCGACCAGTATAATAGCGACGAGTCTAATATTTTTTGGCAAGTCAAAAGTCAACTTTACACATCTCTCATCTAATCTGATAAATGTGCAGGCCAGCTTGTTCTGCTACTTGGTGATATGTCAGAGAGCGTTCGTGTGATGACGCTTGGTATGTTCATCTTCGGCCTGGGCGTTAGTCCCCTAGCGGTCGTACAGGAATCCATAATTGTACGCTTCTTCAAGGACCATGGACTCGGGTTCTCTATGGCAATTGGTCTCGTTGCTGGGAAAGCTTCCTCCTTTGTGTCGGCTCGAACATCATATCCTCTATCGGAACGTTATGGCCCCAGAACGCCATTTTACGCAGCCACTTTGCTCGCGGCCTTCTCGTTCGTAATGAACCTGGTTTACCTCGCTGCTTCGAAGTGGTTTGTAAAGTCATCTGGAACGGAGCTGGAAGCCTCGGAACTCCATGCCGAAGCTCAGGCTATTGAGGCGGAGAGTTTCTCTGAGGCCGAAGCTCTGAAGCAAGTCGCGAGGAAGCGCAAGGTCCATCTACGTGATATCACTAATCTAGGTGATGTATTTTGGGCGTAAGCAATTCTCCGTATAAAGTTCACCCATGCCAAGGCTCAAAGGGATGATAGGTACATTGGCATCAACATCATATGCGGAGCGATTTGGAATCCATTCATGCATCTCGCACCGTCAGTTTTCCGCTCTATTTTATCAAGACTTATTTTGTTCATTTGACTCTAGAAACATTATCCAGAAACGTTACGATTTAACGGAGTCAGATGCCAGTACCAAGGCGTCATATCTGCTTGTCGGAAGCGTGTTCTTGTATCCTATCGTGGGTACTCTCTTTAGGTATACATTTCCGACTGACTTTCCCTCTGATTGATTGCTCCTCCTGAAAATAGTGTGGTTACTTCATCGATCGGATGAAGCATCGCCCAATCCTTCATCAACTCTTCCTCGTTTCCTCCACAATGACATTGATGTGCTACCTCTGGCTCGCTCTTCCTCCAGTACTGACTGGTACGCCTGTCCCGGCTATTGGTGTTTATGCCCTGGGACAGGGCTTCGCACCTCGTAAGTGTAGCTAAACTCTCGGGCGCGAAATGTTATTGACTCCTAACTTATGTAGTGCTACTGGTTGTTCTTGTGCCTACACTGGTATCCAACAAGTATGTGCCAACGACGCTGGGCGCGCACAAAGCTGTAAGATCTCCACTTTATTAAGCTGCTACCGCTGAACAGACTGCTTGGACTTGTTTTATAGTTAGAACAAACTGGAACGACTATATTCCAAACATTCGCTGGTCTACTCCTGGATACGACTAAATCTCACAAAGCGCAGGCAAAGGCGATAGATGAAGTAGACAACGAGAAAGCCGCCATAAGCAAACTACTTTACGTTTTCTTCCTCCTTAATGTCTGCCACATCTTGTCCATATTCGGCCTCTGGACATTAGACAAAAGACGAAAGCGTCAGGCCGCAGAAGCAGCACGTCAGGCAATGCTGGCGTCCGTTGCTGAAGAAGATGACTTTGAAACGGAAGATGTCGAAGGTTCGCCAAAGATACATCGCAGGAGCGTGAGCTTCGCGAAAGAGACGCTCCCGGAGATACACGGCCTCCAGCAGCGGGACTCATCGTTCTCCATATCGGACTATGAAGGCGCGTCTGTTGGGAGACGGTCATCCGCCGCCGGCCCTCCGATAGAAGAAGATGCGGATGCTGAAGTGGTGACCCCGGTAGATCCGGACGAGGCGGGCGAGGAAGAAAGGCCATTGCTGTTGCACGACGAGCCACTACCTGCGATTGTGCAGCCACCTGTCACTGGTGAGGCGCAGTCGAAAGCGGAACGTGTCCGAGGAGAGATCTTCGGTGTACTCGGGATAGCACTCATAGCCTTCGCTTGGATCTTCTTTATAGGAACTGCTTTCCTTCGGCTTCGTGCTAAGAAGGATAGGTCCTAGAGTCATCGGACTCCATGGCACACTACATAGAAAGTCCGAGATACGAAATTAAAACTATGAATATGTACTATACCCAGTTCATCAATGTTTTGCAATGTAATTTACGGACATAAATGACACACCATTTCATTCCTGTCGTAACTATTGCTTCCTGCCCTCTTCCTTCTCCAGCTTGCGGAGGTAGCGTTGCTCCCAGTCGACTTCCCCTAGAGTTAACGTGCTCAGCCAACCAAGCCGGCGAAAGGCCTTCGCCATGTCTCTGTTATAGTAGTTGTGGCCTCCGAGAGGGTAGTCTGGGGGTGGAGCTTCGCCGGCCTCGGCCTCGATTGTGAATTCAGAGTATTCTTCGAAACCTTCTGGAATTTGGTATAAAAATCCATGGTGTAAGTAAAGCGGAGTCGAATGTAGATGGCGGTAACCGAGTCTCTTAGGAGGGAGACAAGGAACTCCTTTTCATTAGAGGAGAAAAATACATTAGTGTCAGTCCTAAGTTTTGCGAAGTAGCTTGCAATTGCTTGCCGTCATTGTATCCCTTCACTGCATGAGCCTCAAAGGCAGTTTCCCCTCTTTTCCGGTGGTGGTCGGCGACAAGATACGTGTATAATTCTTTCAGCCCAGCATCACCCACTCGCGGGCTTCCAAAAGTCAACAATCTTAGCTTCAGGCCGTCAGGTAGGAAGGCAAGCTGAGCTTGTAAGAGATCCATGACCAGCAGGGCGGAAATCGCAGCGCCGAGGCTGTGGCCAACGACAACCAGCTCGTCGACTTCGACTGTTTTCAGACATTCGTCCAATCCTTCAATGGCAGCATCTTTGACCCCTTGATACAGCCGCCAGAACCCAGCATGGACTCTTGCAGGTGGTCCATCATACCCGCTAACCGACTTCAAAGCGGCCACAGAAACCAAACGGGCATCTAGGTCTTGCAGCGCCTGCATAAAGGACGACGTCCCCGAGAATGCGACCACCAGCTGCCTCGTCTCCGGTCGGTGCACGATATACCCCCGCTGATTCGCGACCCGGCCATGAAACACGCACAGCAGGCGCGATTTCCTCACCGCGTCGTAGCCCTCCAGCGGGTAGTCTGGCCGTATTAGCTGCTCGAGATTTCTCCACACGAAGTCGACGTCGATAGCCCCATTCACCAGCTCCGCGAACTGACCCAGCTCCGAGATGCTTAGCTGGAGGGAGGCAGGGACGCGTTGCGTGTGGTTAAATGTGAGGAGCGATGGCGGGGGACACGAGGAGAGAAGGCGTGCTACCCAGCGAAAGTTTTCTTCTTTCTCGAGCGCATACATGCGCTTCTGGCTTTCGGACAGTGCATGATGAGTGGAGAAAGGCATAGAAGTTTGTCCCCTTCCTTTCAGTGCAAGAGCATATCTTCAACATTCTAAGCCGCCTCCTATCTTGCCGCAGGCAACACCACCATCTTGATGCTTGCGAAATTGACGCGACCCTTAACTGCGCAAATATCGTTATGATTTAATAAAGTCATTATATTCATAAAAAGGTCATGCGTGCGATAGATGTCAACATCGAAAAGAAAAGTCAAGAAAAAAGTGTGAAGTAGCATCAAGTATTCTATACTCTACACTAGTCGCCTCGAATCGCTCACAAAGCTCCTCCTCTTGCGTCCTACGCGTGCCCAGAAGCAGGTCGCCAGTAACGTGAGGGCAGATAGCCCAAGCTCGGTCCAACCTAGCGCCTCGACTGTCAACGATTGGCGACAGCTATGATGCAGAGTGGGATTAGAATTATTGTGCGTAAGTTCGGGCCATGACGAAGGGGGAGGGAGGCGGTCGCTGACGAACCGTGAGATGGTAGGTACGCCGGCACAGTTCCCACCCCGGCGCGTATGCTGCATGAGTCCGGACGCAACGGCCTGCAAGAACGCCCGAAACAAGGGGAGGATGAAATTAGGAACATAAATATAACTGAATGGGGATGGTAGGTTTACCCATAGGGCCGTGTTGACGAGTAACCAAGCGATTGAACTTGCGATGCTAGCAAGTAGATGGACCGCTCCGTCCACTAGCCACAATATATACGCCGTGCAGAACATGGTAGTCCAGACGGAGTTGAAGCAAAAGAACAGTAACCTAGTGTCCCACAGGTATACCCGTTAGCTAGGCAAAAGCCGAAACACAACTACGTACAACTTATGGTAGCGTGGGCTTGGCCAAGTGTCATGTTCGTTGCCAGCGTTGATGAGGAAGGCAGTAAGACCAAGCTCGGTCATGGCCACCAGCGCCATGAGCAAGAAAAACCACCAATGGTAGCGAACCGTCTGAGAAGCCTTACGCATCTTGACTTCGGGATCCAGGTTGCTTATTAGAGTAAAAGAAATATCGTTACCAGTAACGATGGGTATCAGGCGGAGGGTGCAAGAGCAGAAGACAGAGGGGATAGAGAAAGTACGTAGAACGAGTGCACATGTGCAGTGCCCCGTGGCGAGGACGGGGACATGAGGAAGTCGTGCGGACTAAGAGATAATGCAAGGCCAGTTTTTGACCAGATTAACGCGTGATTATCTGAGCTTAGAGTGATATCAGTCATTTCCAAAGTTCTGAGAGATTTTGAGTGCATAGCTAGTAGAGACTTGAGACTTTTCAGGTTTTTCCCCGAAGCCGAGATGGTGGTCAGTGTTGAGGGACGAGGAAGGCTGTATACCGAGCAGTTAGGGCGTAAGTCACGTGCATCAGTCGGGAGCCTGAGCCGGGAACGGGCGGTGATGACTGGGCGGGGAAAGCGTTGACGGCAGAAATTTAAAAGTTATTTTTTGCTCGCTCGTCGCCTTCCTCACTCTTCCTCTTCTTCCTCCATCCACGTCGTCCCCCTCATCCTCGTACCCCCCATCCCCCCATCCTCGTCCTCCTCGCCCCGTCCCCTTCTCCCATTCCCCACCTCCGCCGCTCTCTGACTCCCTCGCAATGTCGGCCTCTCCTCGTCGTGATGGAAAGGAAATCGGTAAGCGTGTGCTTCATCATTCTCATCAAGTGTGATGCTCAGACGGCTGCTGACGACGCGCGTTCTCCTGTTTTTCTCCAATCTTTTAGAGTCTGGCGATGGCCGTTCTCGCTCGCCTTCTGTCTCTGCTCAGGAGATCCTGACTCTCCGCGCGCTCGTTAGCACCAAGGACGCCGGCGTCATTATCGGGAAAGGTGGCAAAAACGTCGCTGACCTCCGCGAACAGACTGGCGTCAAGGCCGGTGTCAGTAAGGTCGTCCCGGGTGTCCACGAACGCGTTCTCACCGTCAGTGGAGATGTTGAGAGTGTTGCAAGGGTACGCATATATTTCCGCCATAATTGCTTTATGAATTGTTGCGCTGACATGCCGTGTGATCCCTACTCTACTTCTGCCCTTCTCCACCCTCGTAGGCATACCGTCTCATCATCGCGCAGCTGATCGATGCCAGCCCTTCTTCACCAACGACCCCCGTCCCGACTTCTAACACTTCCATCCGTCTCTTGATCTCACACAACCTCATGGGCACTATAATCGGCCGTGGCGGTCTCAAGATCAAGGCCATTCAGGACGCCTCGGGCGCTCGAATGGTTGCATCCAAGGACATGCTCCCCCAGTCCACTGAGCGCATTGTTGAGGTTCAGGGCGCTGCTGACTCTATTGGCGCCGCCATTGAGCAGATCGGAAAGTGCCTCCTCGAAGACTGGGAGCGCGGCCAGGGAACCGTTCTCTTCCACCCTGGAACAGGCAGCGGCAGCGAGGAGCGCTCAGCGGGTGCGCGTCGTTCCTCCAACGGCTACGCAACCAACCCTTCGTTGGGAACTCCCAACCGGCGCCGTGCTGGCTCGCCTCCGCCGACACCTCCACAAACACTTCCGCCGAGCAGCCCACAACAGCCCTCCAACCTCCGCACTCAGAACATCTCCATTCCTTCTGACATGGTCGGATGCATCATTGGCCGCAGCGGGACCAAGATCACTGAGATACGTCGTCTGTCGGGATCAAAGATTTCGATTGCCAAGACGCCACACGACGAGACGGGTGAGCGGATGTTCACCATCATCGGTACGCCTGAGGCAAACGAGAAGGCGCTCTTCCTCCTATACAACCAACTCGAGAGCGAGAAGGAACGCCGTGTCGGGCGCGAGGCGCAGCAGCAGGAGGCCGCCTGAAGTGCCAGCAGCTGAGACAGGTCGTCTCATTCTGCTACTGCGCAGTCGTCTGCTGCCACATTGGGATTCTTGAGCTCTATTCCGATGGGGTTTCCGCATTTACGTAGGCTGTCTGGGACTGCTGCGGAGCCGGCGGTCTGTGCAGTAGCAATGCACTCCCCTTGGTATCTTTTCTCACCAACAAAATTCTTCATTCTAACCGTTTCATCTCCGATAAACGTTAATCGATGGTTGGTCCTCCGAATCCTCTTTCTTCGTACTAAGTCTTTTCCCCCTCCACAACCTCTCCCATTCCAAATGAGTTATCTGATCCTATGCTATTGACTGTTTGATTGCATGCTTCGAATATGTCACGCTCCCATGACTGCATCTGCACGAAATGTGTCGTACCTTTTTCAATGTGTCGCTTACTACCTTTCGAGCTGCAGTCTATTCCTCCCGTCATGCATTCCCCAATCCGTACTTATTTCTCGTCTCTCCCCGTGTGTCCACCCTTTTCCCCCTTTTTCCTAAAATCCTTTATCCTCACCCTTGTCTCCTACCCCTCATCTTGCTGGCTCTCAAGTCCTTCCTCGTCCTCCTCCTCTATCCAAATTTGCAGTCGCTGTCCCGTCAAATGAAGACAGTATTTCCATCCCCCTGTTACTTAGATCCTTCACTTATTCCCTCATTTCGCGCCCGCATGCTGCGCGTAACGATGTGTTCTGTAGCAAATCTCCCCTTGCACATAAACAAAATTGAAAAATTGTGTAATGTTATGTTTAAATTGCATGCAGAAATCCCAGCTTTGTGGTTAGATATTTATATTGCAGACACAGGCCGGAGACTACTTCTAGTAGGGAAGGGCTTTCTTTTAAATATCAAGGTCCTCATCTGGATCTTCGTCATCGAGATCATCTGCTGAATCTGGGTCATAGAATATCTGTCCTGGTGCTTTCTGGTCTGCCATTTGTGCTTTACCTGTTTGATGCTTTAGTTTACATATTTGAGGCAAGGAAGCAGTTACTCACCATCATGCTCGTAAGGCAAGGGAACTTGAGAACGAGACGCCTGCTGTGTCTCTGTCAAATTCAGGTTGAACGTCAAGTTCTTCGTCGGATCGGGTGCATCCTTGTATAATTTTTCAGTCAGTAAAAGTCATAGAATACCAAATCTATCTCACTTTTTCGGCTATTGAAACTTTCCTGAAAGCGCTCTTTAGCGACTCGAGGCTCTCGAGGGGAACGGGACCGCCTTTCGCAGTACTCCAGCCCTCCAATGACCGCTCTACACCCCTTCTTCTGCTACCGGACGCAACAGTTATTTGTCGATCGTTATTCCGGCCACGTACGAGGACTTCAACGACAAACTCATCGCCTAGCCCACCGCCTCCACCACCTTCACCTTCCGCGCCAAACACAAGCGCTTCGACCTCATGCGTCCGTTCGGAGAGCGGGAGGAAGACGCGCCAGAACTTGACGTCGTCGGGAGATGAGTCACCGGAAGGGGATAGGGGTGGAGGGGTGAGATAGGCAGAGGCGATGTGTGTGAGCAGAGCGGGTGGGTGTGCTGTTAGGAGCGCGAGGGATGGGGAGAAACTCATGTCTATGAGGAGAGCGCGCATCCGGGAGGTGGATGTGAGATGGCAGATTAGTCTGGATGGATCTAGGTATGCAATTTGTTCAGCACGAAGTCGACGGCAGTATGAAACTTTGATTGGCACCTTTGCGAGCACGAAGAGTGTTAAGAATGTTGGAGAGGAATCTATACGTCTTTGATGAGGACCCGAGGTCATCGTCTATGGTGTCGACGGAGTCTACTACGACGGTCAACGGACCTGTCAGACCTATAGCACATTCTCAGTCTGTTTCTTCACTTCAGCTCGTCGAAGACTGACTCACACCTTTGAGCGCATCGTCAACCACCTTTACCTTCTGGTCATACCCAAGTTCTTCCTTCGAGTACCCGGGCACACAACTCGTCCAGTCCACCGCCCTTACGTTCGGATAGTCATTCTTGTACGTCTGTCCAAGTAAGTCCTCCGGTGTATACAACGACGAGACTAAGAGCACATCGCCATTCGCCGCAATGCCTTCAATGAATTTCCGGAGCACAGGCAACGCAGTTTGTGCCGCTGAGGATTGTATGAGAATGAAGGGGTTTGTGTTGCCAGACCGGGCCTTTTGGGAGTCGGAGAGGATGGATGGGAGGGCCATTGTGCTTGCTTCCGTCGGCTGTCCTGCGGCTAGATCAAATAAGGTACACCTCTCGGAGGGATCGGCATAAATACAACCATTCAAGTTGCCTCAAGCTCTCTCTCTTCCCTCGTCCTCAGTCTCACTCTATACAGAGCTCAGAGCTGATAGTTCAGGATGGCAGTGAGCATGATATTATCCTCTGTAATACGATTGACTTGATAGCAATGGCTTCCTCAGTTCCGACAGGAATTTCCCCAGATTCAGCCGTCTATGGAGTCGCTTCCTGAGAACTCTAGGATTCGACAGCTATACCCAGCGGATATATTCCCCGGAGGTGAGTGGTCTACTGATAGCCAGTCCTTATAATTACTTGCGCTTGCGAAACTACATAGGCAACTATGTTACTCTGCCCAATGGTCGGACTCGCTACTGGCTTCTCGGGCCAGAGGATGGAATAAAGGTACCTCACAGAACTCGTCCAATCAAATGTTCGCATAGTGGAAGAAAAAATGTTAGGTTGTTCTGATTCACGGCTTGACTATTCCCGCAATAACATGGAAAGACGTTGCACCCATATTGGCTTCGAGAGGATTCCGAGTCTTAGCGTATGGTATGTGACTATATGCATCTTGGCAGAACCCTTTTGATTGAATTGCGGATGTATGAAGATCTCTATGGGAAGGGTTATTCGGAGGCACCGACCCTGCCATACGATGCAAATCTATTCACAATCCAGCTAGCTCTTCTCATGCAATATGTAAGATGGGATGCAGCGACTATCGTCGGGTTCTCGATGGTCAGTACCTTATCCTTGAAAGTACGTGTATTCAGAGTGATTTCACGAGCACAAACTTGGTCATCGCTAGGGTGGAGGTGTGACCGCGGCATTCGCCTCGTCATTTCCTCATCTTTGCGATAAACTTGTCTTTATCGCGAGTTCAGGAGTTCCATCACGAAAGGTTTGCCTCTGAAGTCATCCAGTGACGTCATTCAGTGTCCTCAACAAGTTGATTCGGGCGACTGTTTTCAGGAGACTTTAAAGACCTCACCAACCTCCGTAAGCTAAGTCAGCGAAGATACAATATGCCCGGCTAATATGCCTTTCGAACCGCAGAAACCTGTGAACCCGATTCCTAGCATGACAGAGGTAGGTCGCCGCTTGGATTGGCAGGTTGTTACGGTAATGATTGTTTGCCTTACTCAGCTTCGTGATCTACAAAGTCAAGCATTGCTCGGGTATAGCGATGCCATCGCTTCCATTCGTGACGTGGGTCCCTTGGGTGGACTCTCCACCACATTCGAATGGATTGGGAAACATGACCCGGCATTTAAGACGCTTATAATTCATGTAGGATTTGCATTTATGTTGAGGTTTTACATGCTCTAATTCTTGACTCATCACCTAGGGCACTGAGGACGCTATCGTTCCTTTCGAGTACGGCGAGAAGGTTAAGACCATGATTCCGCATGCTCAGTTTGTTCCTGTCCAGGGTGCGGCGCATGACCTCCTGGTCGACCCGACGTACGTAGAGGCTGTAGTGGAATGTCTCGTAAATTTCTTGACGATGTAACACCGGAATATTCTGGCTGTTATAAGAAGGTATATAGCAAACGTACATTATAACATATTCTTCAATCTCATGTACGATTAAGAGATACAACAATATCTTCACGGACTTATGGTGGAAGTGAAAGTCTATTGCTGCTTCGCCTTCCAAGTCTCCCTGGTGAGCTCATATACAAGCGTCGGCCATTTAAATAGCCCGACCTTATCACCACGCATGATGACATTGAAATTCGCTTGTGCCAATGCCCGGCCTATGTAAGTAGAGAGCGGTGACGGTGTAGCTCGGATATTCTGCACCACTTCCGATGAGCCAAAGCAATGGTCAACTGCAAAGGAAATCAAGTCATCTTGAGCCCCTGCACTGCGGTAGGGATACGAGACGTATAAATGGCGGATAGTGGCCGTTGCCGATGTCTGTTCGTCCTGATGTTTGTCTTTTGCAGTTGTCTTCTTCGACTTCTCTGGTTCCTTACGAAGAACAGTATTGTTCGACAATGAATCCGGTGAAGCATCCACTGCTACAAGTCCGACGAACTTGTCTCCGTATTCTAGGATCCATAAACCCGAGGAAGGAGAGCGGTTGTAGTACTCTTCGACGTTGACGATGTCTGGTCGTTTGAGGACCTCGACGACATCCTTCTCAAATTCGGGCCTCTGAAGCCTAGGACGGTAGCACTCAGTGAAATGCACACACACGGAGAATTAGAGACTTACCAGTCGATGGCGAACATAAACGGCAAGGCTGATACCGCGAAAGCGGGAAAAGGTCGCAAGTAGCCCCAGTACCCGTACTGATCAGTCGGCCACCAATTCATCAGTTGCACAAACGTGCATGAGCACAAAATCCAAGCTGCAATTGTCCAATAGTGACTTGTAGCTGAATTTTGGAGATACAAAAGCTTAATGAAAATCTTCAAGCACAATATTATCTGTTGCACTTACCTCTGATGTTCGCCTCAGCCAAAGGCTCCATGAGCGACTTGCCCACCATGAAACGCACGAGCTTGTTGTCCTCTGGGTGGACATATCTGCGGATTTTTGCTTCTGCCTCTACCATGGTGGACGCGACTTGAGAGGGATCTTGAACGGTTGATATGCATAGGAAAGAACATCGTGGCTGATGCTTTTGAGCAAGAAATTTATCAACGCACGTTCGTTGAAGCGGAAGAGCCGTCGATCAATGGCACCGCCACTCCCGGTTCTCAGGGACAAGGGACGGCTAAGCAGCAGAGCACGCAGGGGCACACGAGTTACTCTTGACCATCCACTACTACGCCTCGTTTGCTCACTTTCACTAATAAACAATTATAAAGAAAGCATGTCTCGAATTGAAACGATATACATTGCGCGCCATGGTAAGATGCTCTTATAAATCGACTAGTGACCGATCTCATACCATTGCATGCCTGCAGGATTCCGGCTGAACTGGGTGACTATGAATTGGCAAGTCTCCCCAACCCCAGCATATCGACGCACGGCTTACCGAGATAAAGAATAGGAAGAGCGTTACCGGGCTACCACGAGACCCACCTTTGGCTGCGTATGGAGAGGCATGAAACCTACTTGTGCTGTCGAGAAATGAGAATTTTACAACCATCTGCATAGACACAAGCCAAGGAAACGGCTCAGTACTTCCTTGCACTTCCCGAGGATGAACGTCCAACTGCAATATTCAGCTCTCCATACTGTGAGTAACTAGAATGTATCTTTTTAGGCTGTCATGAGCTGAGGTACGTTTAGACAGATGCCTTCAGACGTCTGCACCTACCTCTGAAGCATTAGGCATCCCCATCTTTGCCGAGCACGGTTCGCTTCTCATCTATTTACTCTTGACGTACTTAACAATCGCTCTTCGAAAGGTCTATCAGAATGGTATTCGCCTGTTCAGGAAGGATCTGGCCTGCACCCCCGCCCAGCCTCGGCAGATCAGCTCCGTTCTCATTTCCCTCAAATCGATCCATCGTGGTCTTCGATATGGTATCCGACGCGTAAAGGCGAAACGGTGGAGGAAGCTCACGACCGGGCAGGCGGCTTTGTCGAGGCGCTCGTTACTCACATCGAGCGCAATCACCCGGGTCATCGGCGGATTCTGCTCGTTAGTCATGCAGCGACCTGCATTGCTTTAACGAGGGAATTAGTCGGGGACCGAGAACTACCTCTGAGAGTTGGATGTTGTTCATTGACGGAACTGAGGCGCAAGTCGGATACGGATAGTATACTTGGAGCTTGGGAACCGATCAAGTTGGCTACCGGAGATCACTTAGTGGATGGTGCTGCGAGGGACTGGGGATTTGAGGATATTGTCATCGAGGATGGCAAGGTAAGTTGCAGCTGGAATATTTCGCACTTAACCTACTTTCACCAGCTAATTCAGACAATGCTCACTCGAATTTAGGTAATAGCTGATGCAGGGATTCCCGGTACCGAGTTTGAGGAAAATCACCCCGTCGGGCTCCAGCTACAAAACCATACCACGCACGCTAGGATTTGACATTTGAAGAGATATTCATTGTCGTCGTCATAGATGAGTTGGATTGCCGCATACACAGACGCATATAGAGGACATGTTATCGACTGGGCTTCACCCGCACATTTAAATTCGAATATAGCTTGCTTTTGTCCACTTTGGGGTACTGGAAAACATCAAGACATTCATGAACTCCGCGGGAGATTACCTGATAGATTTTGGACTAGCCTAAGACAGATTGGTCTGCCACTCAATGGCCTAGTCTCAGCCATGTCACGGTATGATGCCAGCCACCTTCATTATACGCAGAATCTATAAGAGACCAACTTTCCGCCGAAATGTTTCTTCATCCTCTTCACTCCCTACCACAACGATCTAGCGTCTACTTCGGGGACGTTGGATCGGTCGCGCACCTATGCCTCTTGACAGCTACTCTCGCGGGTGGCTATCAAGTGGCATTGGTGTTGCTGTGTGGTAGGTGAGTGAAGACGTCCGACTCGTAGCAAGTTAGCTGCGCCGCACGGCTTGGTGAGTGCGCCTTTTTCGTCTATCCTCGTTCAACGCTGACTTAATTTATAAAGACTCTTGTAGATCGGCACCATGACCCTTAGCCTGCTTCGGCGGGTCCGAGGTGGCGGGGCGCCGCCACCCGACCTGCTCCGAAGGGGCTATTGAGGTCGTGGGTCTGGTCTACGGATGTCAAACACGGACGGCGCAGTCTGCTATCGAGTCGGACCAGACACGAGGCCCTTGCTTATGGTAAGTACCGCTTTTTATCCTACTCACTGTGTGTCTGACTTCGTCTGCCCATCAGCATATAGGCAGGGGTCTCGTGTCCTTGGGCCGGGGGTGGGGGGTGGTGGGAGACATCGCAGGGGTCGCAGCGACGAATGCTCAGTAGACGGTAAGCCCTGTTTTGCGGGCAGGGCCTCTACCTCCTGTTGCATTTGCCGCTGTACTCCTGGCAGGTGCGGGTTTTCCCCATTGTCCGGCTCCGTTTCTTTTTTACCTTCGGACTTGTACGTACGGAAGACAGCCTCCGACTTTGTGAGTCATTGATTTTTTGAGTGTCGAGTCTGAGATTCTGATAACTCTTGCATATCGTGAGGTGTTTTCCATTCTCAAGAAGAGGGCTGGCAGTCGGGCGGGTGGCGGGGAAACACCATCGGAGTTCAATTACGACTCAGGCTGGTAAGTTGGTCGGTATGTGGCTATATCAAACAAAACTGAAGAGCTGACATATCTTGGCTTTGCCGTGCATGAGTCTGAAGAAGGTATGTGCAGTTTCCTATTTACCGACTGAACTCATGTTGACGTCCCTACACTGTCAGGTGCATAGCTTTCCACACCGTGGGCCGGCGTACCATTAGTAAGTTATTTCAGGATCCTACCTGACATCCCCTGCAGAATATTATGATAGTAACTTTCTTCGTTGTTGTTGCAATCAAAACCCACATTGTCCAACCATGTAGTAATATTCATAGTATCTGCGAACAAAATAGTACATATGTATGCAATCAAGAAGCTGCTTCATATTCATTCATGAGTAGTGATTGATGAGAAACAATAGAAGTGTTGGTTGTTCGACTTGAAAGGAAGATTTAAGGAAGAAAAAGAATAATATTCCATACTCTGAACATAGAAGTGTTGGTTGTTCGACTTGAAAGGAAGATTTAAGGAAGAAAAAGAATAATATTCCATACTCTGAACATAGAAGTGTTGGTTGTTCGACTTGAAAGGAAGATTTAAGGAAGAAAAAGAATAATATTCCATACTCTGAACAGAGCTGTATGCTGAAAAATTGGGTAAGCGGCCTTACTGCGAGGGTGGGACACGGAATGCCCTAGTAAAAGGCGAGGGCATTGTTAGTTGCACCACCCTCAGCCGCAATAAATGTACGTGAATTGCACATCAGCTGGATAGCCTTTCGCATTTCGGTTAGTCGGCGGGTTCAGGGTCACACCCTAAAAAAGTCATTCTAAAGGTCTGAGTGACTTCAGCAAGTTTGGAACGTTCGCTGATGAAGTCATAAGAGATACTAATGAGACTGCAGCACATAGCAGTATTAGATTAGGGATGTTTGTCGGCATGCATGCGGTGATAACATATAGAACAAATAAGCTACAAATGGTGGTATACAAAAGAGGCATCTATAGAAATGAAGCTAATTTTGTTCAGCATAAATCTAGGGCATTGAGTCGTCAGTGGTAGCGCAGGTAGAAACACTGGATGCACCCTCACTTTAATTGTTTTATCGGCACAGCCAGTGATTAAGCGAGAGCCAGTCATATCGAATGTCGAGCAGAAAACACCGGCTTCAGCTTCCAGAGAGCCAGGTTGAGGGATGTCATCCATATTTTGGAAAGCTGTTCCGCTGTTCCAATCCCATAGAGAGATCGTGCCGTTGTCACCTATGTAATGTACTTCGTCAGCTGAGGTTGTCAATGTACCATAGTGTTAGTACACACCTCCGGAGAAGAGAACTCCCTCTGAATTGACCGACATTGTGTTGATGATTGCATTGTGGCCAGAGAAGTTGAACACGAAGTTGCCTTCTGGGCATTTCCACTTTTTGATATTGTTTCCTCCCGCAGACGCACTCGCGAACGAGTACTCTGTCGGGTGAACAGCGAGGGCGCGGACGCTCTTTTTGTGGTGAGTCAGGGTGGCCATGGTCTTACCCGCGGCAAGGTCCCATAGTCGTACAGTTGTGTCCATGCTGCCTGTGATGACCTGAGGATCGCTTTCCTGGCACTTGACATCTGCAACAGTTGCGGTGTGTCCACTGAGGACATGGATTTGAGCCTTTGTACGCATATCCCATACTCGAGCAGAAGCGTCGCGACCTGCTGTTACGAGAACATCAAGGGTTGGGTGCAGGCTGAGCGAGTAAACGCCGGAGAGGTGTCCGTGGTAATGTCGAATAACCTTGTTCACCTCCAAATCCCAACATTTTACCATCTTCAAACGAGGAAAATTAGCGTTCGTTTTTGTTTTCTTAATCGTCGCAGGTACGTACTTTGTCTTCTCCGCAAGAAAATAGGTACGGATGACGAGGAGACACGGCCAAACCCCGAACAGTCGAAATGTGACCCGTTAAACTCAACTTCAATTCACCCGAAGCCATGTCCCAGACCTTAATAACACGATCTCCAGCACCAGTAACAAACCACTTATTCCCTGGCTCTACAGCAACCGACCGTACCCAACCAAGGTGGCCCGAGATCACGCGCATCAACTTCCATTGGGGGTGGAACGTTGGTTTGATCGTTCGAGTTGTTTTGTGTAGTTGAAGTGCTTGTGATAGTGTGTTGCGAGAAGAGAATGTTGAAGGCTCGGGTGTAGGGGTGTTGTCAATTTTAGCTATTAAACGAGAGGCATCCGAAGAGGCTACGACGATTCAGGCTTCAGTAGACGCAGAGAGCAGAAAACGAAAGTACATACGACCAGCTTCGATCATCTTCCGCTCTTGCTTCGGTCTCGCAGGACCGACAGGCCCTTGCTGTTGCAAAAGAGCGGCGGGAAGTTGCTTGTAGTCTCGATACTCATCGTTAATCTTGACACTCAATCGTAATTTCGCGCTGCCAGGAGAAACGTGAGCCTTTTTACTAGATGTGACAATGCCATGATGTTTTAGCACCTTCTTTCTTCTTCCTTCGGCACCTCCAAGGAGGATGCGAATATTGCGCGAGTGCGCTTTGTACTTGACCGCACAAGGGGTTCGAGGGGAGGTAAAGGTGCAGCGTCGACCGACATGGCTGAATTGCTCAGAGGTGTGGACTGTACACGGTCACGGTGTTCATGAATTTGGCTTCAAGTTCAAGAAACGCAGTGGACATTGGAGGGTTTTCTCACGCCTTCTTTCCTCTATCCTCCACTACCGATACCGTCGACTTATTTCTGGGGATGTTATTCCACTTGGGCTGACGTGCATTGCAAACATTAAGGTACTGGAATGCATATTCTAGTGTCTGCTACATGAAGACTCTACAGTAGGAAAGGAGTAAAGTCAAACGCCGCCTCAGCTTTTAAAGCAGCCAGAGACGCATTCTTCAGTGTGTTCCAAGATGGATCCAAATTTGTCCCTGCGCCTATCTCGTAGTCACTTCCGAACTGAAGACACTTATGTGAGCAACTTTTAAAAATCTAGAGAGTGTTAATACTTACATGAGGGTCGGCATTAGGTATTACCTGCCAATACATCCAGGGAAGACCGACTGCTGTGAAGTTTGTCGACCAAGCCTGGATGTTGCTATTCCTTGTCGCTGAGTCAAGAGGGGTTCCGGTATTGCATACGTTATTCTCAGTATCGTAATAACATGAGCCCCTGAAAAATGAACGATCAGGAGAGTGTACATTTCAGACGAACTGAACCTCGAGAGTCTCTACCATTCCTGAAGAAGCAGTTTCTTGCCGGCAGCTTGAGCCTGGCTGATTCTTCCCTGAAGCTTTGTCTGGTCGAAGTCGCCCACACCATACGCATGAATGGCGACGACATCGAGTGCGTCGCAGCTCAACCAGTCTGGCTGAATGGATTCATCCAGAAACGACTCTCCACCTGTGGTCACAAGAATCTAGGCGCAGCTTAGTATGCGATCTGGACCTTTGATTATGCCACACACTCCACTGTTGCTACCGAGTACAGTTTTGATTGTACTTGCTCGATCACATTGCCTATTGTTGATTCTTAGAAAATGAAGTATCTATTCAATGTACTATCTTACCACTGTTGGTGAGCTTCAATGAAGTCTTGTCCCTGGGATGATCGTGAGTCCGTTGCTTCTGAATGGGAACATCCACCGTCACTCACATCACCGATCATTGCTTCATTTTGAGCTTCGAAGGCTAAGATATAATGCGAAAGGTCCTTCCATGGCTTATGAAGGTCTTTGTGAACGTGATTCATCACATGGTGGAGACGAGCGTCGAATTGCATCTGGGCAGTATCCGAGGTGTAGAAGTCACTGATACCATATGCGGTTCCGTAAACATCCCCGCCCTGTAATGCATTAAAGCTATGCATGCTAATCATCAGCTGTCCAAGCACGCTAAACAGTCAGCAAGTTTCGTCAACCATCACTCGCTGCCAACTCCCACCTTGATATTGTGATGGGCAGAATCGATCATAAAATCGTCTAGCAGGTTTAATACGGTGTCGTTGTATGTGCCGATCACATTTGGCTCTAGGGAAGGGTATGCTGTTATCGGAGTATTCTGGCATGGACAAATCGATCAAAAGATGTGAGTGTCGTTTGTCAGTTTCTGATTTTCTTTCTAACCTTTGTTGTGGCGTCAGATTCTCCGTCAAGCCAGACTCTGAGGACCTTCATTCCTGCACTTTGCATCGCACTTGAAGATTGTCCGTCATCGGCTGCGAGTCCATCGAGGAAATCATGATCTCACACTCACGATAGGAGGGTGGTGCGTTCAGCCTTCGACAAGCCGGCAGCATAGTAGAGGTTAGATCCTGCAAAGGAATGCGCAGCGAGCACGGTTTGAACCAAGACTGCAGTCAGAAACAGAACAACTGTGGGATGGCGCATTTCGAATGGATAGAGGCTTTCTCAAGCTTTTGCGGGGCTTCATGGCAGCTTATTTGTGTCTTGATATACGACGAAATTAGACGCTGGAGGACGCATGCTTGCAATCACGAAACTTGCCGGATCTCCAGAAGCATAGAACGGCCTTCTTGATCAGAGGTACGTCCGCATCGGGTATTCTGCAAATCGTCTACGTCGAACTCTTGATCTTCTGTCAGGCTAAGGCGAGCGCTCTTTGCATCCGACAGGCGGATCAGCGCAAGTAAATGTAACATTGCAAGTTAAATCGGGCCGAGTGCGATATATTGATCTATGGATATAACTTAGTCATGATATTCGGTATTTGGTCTGGGAGAGTTTAGTGCATTCTGGGCACGAACAAATTCAGACGTGATGTTCCTGATCTCCCTCTCAAAGGCAACAAAAGCACTTAAGGACTGTCAAGTACATATTTAGCTGCACACTAGTGTTCGAACAATAATGATGACGGAAGATCCTCAACCATTCTTCCCTACCCGTCTACTACTATCAGCTATGATGATACATGTTCTCTTCGTAAAGTACACAATTGTTCCAGTCTTGGTCAGAAAGCAACATAAGCACTCGCGTAGCTCACGCTTGAATCACTGATGGTTCGGCATTGACTACTTTGCTCGTATCTGACCCATTTCATTGACACGTTCTTCCTCTCCCCTTCCTCTCCCCTTTCAATTTCCGATAGTGCACCCAACAGGACGCCTATTGGGTGTCTACCACAGATGGTGTTCTTCGTCCGAGAGAGATATTGCGCAAAATGATCATGAGCTTGTACGCTAGTCGAAGGCGGCAACGTAAGGATGTCCATCGCTTGACGATCTAATGCCTCGATGGACGCATATATGGGGAATTCTGGCGAGATCGTAGAAGATGCATTCGATCGGGAGAGCCGGAGGCCCGCAGACCTGGTATCGTCGCCCATTGGATCGTTCGGGTAATAATAGGTGTATTGAAAGCGCGTGCCCCTGGCGTCGGTGGGAGGGAAATAGTCAGTTGTCGTGATTAATGAATGTCCCAACTTTGCGAGGCCGACTAGTGAATACTCACCAGTGGCAAAAGTCACTAGAGACAACGCAGAACGTGTCACTGCGCGCTAAGTATGGGGCGAGGACCTTGCCGAAGGACTTTTCCTTCTCCTTGTCAATCGCTCCGACTAGAATTGGGACAATTTGAATGTCCAGTCTGGTACGCGTGATTTACATTTATTACAGCAGCACACAGCATCGAGGCTTACCCTTCAAACGCTTTGCGAACATAGGGTAGATGCATCTCAATGCTATGCTCGTCCTCGTCGGTGTCAATCTCCATATCACCAAAAGCTCCAGTCTTGCGGAGCTCATCAATTGCTAGGCGGTAGGAGGACAGTGAACATGGGTTTCAGAAGTTAAATATCGCCACAGTGCTTACTGGATAGATCCAGAGGGAGATTCCCTATCGGAGTAGAATATTCTCTGCAGCGCGAGAGCGCGCAGCCATTTAGATAGACATGATGGGATGGACCTAGGATGAAGACTCGTTTTCTGACAAGATAAACTAGATGCCTTTCGATATATTAAACCCGCTCACATGCCACTAGTGTCTATGCTCTTGTAGGCCCAGGCAGCTGCAGGTCCAGAGTAAGAATATCCAGCATGTCTTGATATGAAAACAATACGGTGATATTCACAGATAGATCTGGTAGAAAGAAAAGGATAACTTACGGTGCTATAATGGCTTTTGATCCTGTAACAGGGAAAGCAAATTTATCCTCTTCACTTGGAATAGCATCCGCAAGCCAAGCGGTTAGCTCATTATTCAGTGTAGTTCCTTTGATTGAATTCATATGAGTTGCTAGAAATCTAAGCTCATCTTCATCAAACTATCATCGCACCTTTGCCAGAATACCATGACCCGGCGTGCGTCGCCTTTCTATAAAAATTAACTTCAGATTGTACGTTTACAATTAGATTCGATTCCGAGTCACCTGAGAGACATTGTTAATTATTGTTCAATATTTTGTTGCGAATGCGCGCAAGACCTTGAAAGGATCTGTACTCCTGAATTCTATACTGCAGATGGCACGATTACAGTATCCATGAGTTCAGGGCCGGCCAATCAGACGGCGTCCAAAGCGCCTGCCAGTGGCACTGGCAGCAATACAAACGGAGTTCAAATGTGTTTCAGTGGCCTCGTTAGCTGGATATAAAATGCATTATGCGTGTTAGTCCAAAAATGCAGGCGAATACAGCACACAGATTAAATGAGCCTGAGACATAAATCGCATTAAGGGTCGCATATTGCATGTCGCGGGCATATCTGGAGGATACAAAGGAAAGAATAGCGAAAAAAGTAACACCACCCTACATCTACTCCTCCGAGCGGAGACGCGCAGAGGGGTTAGTGACCTTCACACCCAACACCTTTGCCCTAGAAAACAGATTGGCATTAGCTGAGTGAACGCCTTGTAGGAGGAGCAAATGAATACCTCTCCAGGAGAGTGATCCGGTTGCGACTGCTGACGTTGTGTGCAATCTCCGCCGCAAAGCTCTTGTTGTGCATCAGGAGGAGGTCGAGTTCCCGCACATTGCTAACAAGGAGTTTTTTGAGGCCGTTCGGCAGGAGGTGGCGGGTCTACGAAGAGCAGTTGTCAATACAGACAAGTAATTGGCACGGACGCTTGGACCCACCTTCTTGTTGCTGCCATAACCAATCTACAGGACAAACTTCCGTTAGATAACATGAGACTGGAACGACAGAGCTTAGAGCGCACCTTGGGCATAGCAGTTTGACCCTTGAATCTCCTGCGCACCCTGTTATCGATACCCTTGGGCTTCCGCCATGCCTCCTTCACCGAATGATAGCGGTCCGACTGATGGCGCCTAGAATACGCGGACACAGTTGAAGTTAGATCCTCCCTTCATATAGCCGCCTATAATGACATACTTGAAGTGCTTGGTGCGCTTCTTTACGATAGGAATTGATGCGGCCATGGCGGATTTCTAGGAGATGCGTCCGTTAGTATGCAATTTGGGCAAGGTGAGGTTATCCAATCGCATGAGACGCCATCCAACATATTTAACGCCATCCAACCCAAATCTTCCGACACACAATATCCAGACATGAATGAAGCGTCTTCTGGGACGTATTCGGCATATTTTCATAGTAGAATACTCACTGAATGTGCCTCTTGAAGGTCTTGACGGTGTTCACAAGCGGTTTCGTTGAGATTACTGTCCAGTCGAGATGCTCGGACGTTTCCGAGCCTGAGTTCGTCAGGGTCCAACTTGAATTGCTAAAACTGTACATACAGTATGTATTCCCTTTTCTTCAAGTTCTCCGATTTCTCTTTCAAAGTTTCCGATCACTTGGCAATTCAGGACTACTATGTACAGCAAGCCTGAAATTTTAGTTATCCGGCTTTGCGTGTACAGTGACTACACTCATCCCGTTCGTGGCAGCAAATCTGTAATGTGCCAATGCGCCAAAGAAAAGATATGCTGTCAAGGCTACACTTCAGTACTGGATTGTACAGCATCATTTTATCTACTAGTAGTAGTACTCTGCACCCCTTCAAGTTGACCTGTTTTGTGGTACATATAGTATTCTATGTACATCCACTTACAACATTTGTTCAAGTCTCTTGCGGAATGCAGTGCACTGTGAGATTCGGCAATCCGATTGGCTATCTGAAATTCCGGTGTGAGCGATAGACCCGTGATAACGACCGCTTCTATGAGTTCTAACAGTGCATGGGACCTGCTCTAAGCCAATCGGTAAGATCGATAGGTCAAACATCCGCCTCCTTAGGATCTAGAGAACCCGTGATTGCCAGTGCAGTGATATATGAAGGCCACCTATCCCGCATTACCCACAGAATGAACTTCCAGCTCATGAGCAACGTTCGTCTACGTATACGGCCTGCTTGCAATATCTGAGGAATGAAAGAGTAGATAACGAGCTGAGTTTGTTGAGCATGAGTTGCGTAAAAGGCAAGAGAGATAACCCTGACAGACAGATGCGGGGAAGAACACGACATCTGGACAAATTCCCGTACCTTATATTCACGCTCTTCCTGCTCCGCCCACTTGCCCCGCCCCAATCCGTTCGTGGACGCTGTCCGTGCCGGTCGAACATCGCTGGGCACTGCGTTGCACAGCGACGAGGGACGAACTGCGATGAGCAAGGACATTACAATCTCACCCTCTGAGCTCCGGCTTGCACTGGAGACCCACGTGCATGCCGTGCGAACACGGGGAAGTCTTGAAAGTAAAAGGAGGGTCGCTGGTCCTTCAGACCGGTCTCAGTCTGCCCCACCGTCAAGCTCGCACAGCAATTGTTCCCTCCACCGTCGTCCTCCAGCGACAAGGAATCCCCGACATCTCCCATCCGTGCTCGACGTGCTCGACATAACTCCCCCCATGCTCGCGGCGCCTCCGATCGACATCACTTTCGATGAGGACTCCGAGTGGATGCCTTCGCCAGCAAAAACCAGGCTCTTCCGCACCGCGAGCGTAGGAAACAGCTGGGGAGTCACTTCGATAGGTGGCGGGTATAGATGGAGCAACAAGCAAGAGGAAAAAGTTTCACATGTATCACACAAACATGAAGATGAGCCTGTGTCATTCGGAAGTTTCATCGAGAATCAATCCACTTCAGTTGCGTCCAGCAAGGCTGCGGGGCCCCAGGGCACCTCCTTCACTAATTCGAATGGATCGACACTAAAGCTCGATACATCCTTTCCTGAGGACACCGTACATGCGGGCGCAATAACATCAGAACCACAAAGCTCGGACTCAGTACTTTCGAGGTCGCCACTATCCTCTTCTGCTGTTTCATTGACCTCCTATACGACAACTCCGGAAAATGAACCTAGCTCAAGTAGGCCTACTATGTCTCGCGCATCAACTGCACCCAGACCCCGCCGTCGTTCTTCCCAGCAGCGTGTTTCGCTCATTGCTGGTCGACTTTCCATGGTTTCCATAGACCCTCCTCCTGAACCGGATCTCGCTTCTCCCAAATTGCATCGCTTTGGAAGCCAGTCCAGCTTTCTGAGTGCTGCATCGGCAACGCCACCCAGCCCTTCCATGGACAGAGAAAGCTTCCTGGGAGGCAGGAGCATATCTGAATTTGTTATTGAAGGGGAACTGGGACGGGGTGCCTACGGACTCGTGAAACGAGCGAGGGAAATGAAGGACGATGGCCAGATGGGGGTGAGCGATATGGTTTCCAGACTCTGCACCTACAATTTGACACTATATATGTTAGCCGCCACTTGTAATCAAGCAAATTATCAAATCTCGAATCCTAGCCGATTGTTGGAAGAAACATCCAAAATACGGGACGATACCGATAGAAATTTATGTTATGTCGTCGATTTCTTCCACTTCCTACGTTCTACCTGCGAGGCGACCATGGGATCCGTCTCGACTATGCACATCAGAAGAAGACCCAGACCCATGGATAGAAGGCAAAGTTGTTAAAGGACACCCAAACATTTGTCCACTTCTAGACTTCTTTGAGGATAATCATTATTATTACCTCGTAATGCCATCTACTGTCCCGGAAAGGCGACCGGATGGCTCTTCTCCGCCCTCCGATCTGTTTGATCTTGTAGAGAGTTATCCTCAAGGCTTACCACCAAATCTGATACGAAGTTACCTTGGTCAGATAGCAGATGCGTTGGCCTTTCTTCATGGAAGAGGAATAGGTTGGTGCTTATCATCGCCTAATTTACGTCAAACTGAGACATGCTGCAGTTCATCGTGATATCAAAGACGAGAATGTTATCCTTGGTCGTAAACCGGGTAGTTGTGTTCTGATTGACTTCGGCAGCTCTGGAATCGTCAAGAAGAACGGGTGGGATACATTCAGCGGAACGTATGTGTTCTATAAGCGTGCTCCACGTTTCGATCACTTATTTTCTTTCGATAGACTTGACTATGCTGGCCCGGAGATTTTGCGTGGTGAACGATATCATGGCAAGGAGCAAGACGTCTGGGCATTTGGAGTCGTTGCATTCGTTTTACTCATTGGTGAATGCCCGTTCAACACAGCCGCAGAAGCTCAAGAAGGATTAGAGTCACCATTCGCCAACGCCTCTATCGCCTTGGATGAGCGTTGCGGCGATGGTAAGGAGAAAGATGGCGAGGAGAAAGATGGAGGCGGTGCACTTGGCGATGCTGCTGCACTTGTCCGGGCATGCCTCAATATCGATCTGTCCGAACGACCGACGTTTGAAAGGATTTTAGAATGCAGGTTCCTCAGCGGAGGGGACGGCTGGGGCACGGTATAGAATGCGACTTGGCACATTCTTTCCATGACATCCGAACGACTTGATAAGATGAGCGCGAGGCTTCTTTACTCAATTCATGATGAACAGGTACTGCACCTGTCTCATGCACTGCGATCTGCCCTTATCTGGCTGCCTTGCGGACAAGACGTGGAGTGATCTAGGGCCTCTTCTTCCACGACCTCCTTTCTTGCGTTCGCCTATCCTCCATCGATGGCCTGATAACTCGACCTCGGCGAGCCAACTTTTACACCATATCTAAATTTCAATTGCATCCTTTATTCAAGTTGTAGTCCAATACATCGCATCGTGTATCTACTTTCGCATTTTTTCTGTCTTTTCGTTATAAGAAGCACAAGAACCACCTGTTAAGTAGCGCATGTAGAATAGAACATATAGCTAGCTGTACGAGTAATAAAGTCTTTACTGAGTAATATATGTGTCCGCCAGCAGTGTCTTGCTCGAGCTGGCCAGAAGTTTCCTTGGTCGGATGGTGAGTCACGCGGGTTAGTGCCGAAATCGGAGTTTGAAAAATTTTGCTCCATCGATGAAAAGCACGTTGCTGTGATAAAGGGAAAGCCCTGAGCCCTTCATCAGTTTTCTCCTCGCTCTCTTTCTCTCCTTCCACCACCATCTCCTTCACTGACATTTCATTCTTTGTTCTCTAAAGTAAGTACACCTGTCTTATAACGCATATACGCACCTTGCGTCCATCTGAATGGTCGTCGCAGCCTGCTCGTGCGATGTGCATACATCCACGTCGGGTTTGTGCCACGTCTATGATGGGTCGAGGGTTGCTGCAGCTTTTTGCTCTTCTCTCTTTCGTCTTGCTGATTATTATTCTGTGTCAGAAACTAAAACAAAATGGGAAAGGATAAGGCCCATGTTAACGTCGTCGGTATGTGGTTGTTATCGATTTTATCGATGGTGAACTTGTTGAATCTCACGATGACAACGCATATAGTCATCGGACACGTCGATTCCGGAAAGTCCACAACGACCGGTCATCTTATCTACAAGTGCGGTGGTATTGACAAGCGTACCATCGAGAAGTTCGAGAAGGAGGCCGCTGAACTCGGCAAGGGTTCGTTCAAGTATGGTCGGTACACATTTCTTAGTCTTCCATGGGTCAATTGTTCTCATCACTCATATTTTCAGCTTGGGTGCTCGACAAGCTAAAGGCCGAGCGTGAGCGTGGTATCACCATTGATATTGCGCTCTGGAAGTTCGAGACGCCCAAATATGTTGTCACTGTAAGTTTTTGATGTCCTGGTGCATTTTTATGAGTTCTAATGCACCTGCCATATTAGGTTATTGATGCTCCGGGTCACCGTGATTTCATCAAGAACATGATCACTGGTACCTCCCAGGCCGACTGCGCCATCCTCATCATCGCTGCCGGTACTGGTGAGTTCGAGGCTGGTATCTCCAAGGATGGCCAGACGCGTGAGCACGCTTTGCTCGCGTTTACCCTCGGTGTTCGGCAACTCATTGTCGCCGTCAACAAAATGGACACGACGAAGGTTAGTTTATACAATTAGGTTCTAATCCTATCTTCGATTCTAACATCCGTTATAGTGGTCTGAGAGTCGTTTCAACGAAATCGTTAAGGAAACGTCTAACTTCATCAAGAAGGTCGGTTACAACCCCAAGACTGTCGCTTTCGTTCCGATTTCAGGCTGGCACGGTGACAACATGATTGAGGCGTCTACCAAGTATGTGTGAAGTACGTTGACTAAAGATTGTTATTGATTGGTACCGCAGCATGCCCTGGTACAAGGGCTGGTCCAAGGAGGTAAAGTCCGTAACGGTAACTGGCAAGACGTTGCTCGAGGCCATTGATGCCATCGATCCTCCGATTCGTCCAAGCGACAAGCCTCTCCGTCTCCCTCTCCAGGATGTGTACAAGATTGGTGGTATCGGAACTGTCCCGGTCGGCCGTGTTGAAACCGGTATCATCAAGGCTGGCATGATTGTAAACTTCGCACCCTCGAACGTTACTACTGAAGTGAAGTCTGTTGAAATGCATCACGAGCAGCTCCCTGAGGGTGGCAAGCCTGGTGACAACGTCGGATTCAACGTCAAGTTCGTAAAACCTTTCGCCTCCAGTTACATTATTTAACCTCTCCCTAGGAACGTCTCCGTTAAGGAAATTCGCCGTGGAAATGTCTGCTCCGACACTAAGAATGATCCGGCAAAAGAGGCTGCGTCCTTCAATGCGCAGGTCATTGTGCTCAACCACCCGGGTCAGATTGGTGCCGGCTACGCGCCTGTGCTCGATTGCCACACCGCCCACATCGCGTGCAAGTTTGCTGAGCTCATTGAGAAGATTGACCGTCGGACGGGTAAGGTTATGGAGGCGTCGCCCAAGTTCGTCAAGTCTGGCGATGCTTGCATCGTCAAGCTCGTTCCGTCCAAGCCGATGTGCGTTGAGACGTACAACGAGTATCCACCACTTGGTCGTTTTGCCGTCCGTGACATGAGGCAAACGGTTGCTGTCGGTGTCATCAAGTCCGTCGACAAAACTGAGAAGACTGGCAAGGGTGAGTTAATTTGTTTCTCCCTTTTTTGAGGTTCGTTGTTAATGGTCGCGCTCCTTTCAGTGACGAAGGCTGCGGAGAAGGCTGCCAAGAAGAAGTAATAGATGTACGGATATGTGGTTTTATTTTTTTTCCCTCTTCGACTTCTTTTGTCTTGTTTCATTACTGCACGCTGGTACTTCTACTGTGTCCATCAACGCTGTCACGATCAATGTACGCTTTTAACGAAGAATTTATGCGGCAAAATGAAAAATCCGCGTGTTCTTTTACACACATCTTGATGGTCGTGTGATTCAAGTTGTATGAGTGGTAAACAATTTAGCAAAAAATAATTTTTGGATGGTTATGTAAGTACTTTTTGTTTATAAGTTCGGGATTGTATGCACAAGCTCTGATCAATCTTGCTCTCAACCTCCACTATGCTCATTAAAAAGACATTTCACGATGTTCCTTCTCAACTCAATCCGAACGGAAGGCCTATAAGGATATTTGTCCTTGCGCCCGATCTACCCAACTATCCTCAAGCCAAGTTTCCAGGTGCACTTTTTTCTTGATCAGATTATAGAATATGCAAGCCAAGTTGATATCCAGCTGATCGCAGGATGATGTCTCGTAGGCGTAGTTGTTTTCAGGTACTTGACAGTGGTCCGCCCTTTTCATTTGCTTATAACACACATCGCTAGTGAAATCTACCAAGTTACTGGACCTGTTGAGCGTTTCGCGGGCCAGATTGCTAGCCATGGCTATGTCGTTGGTGTGTGATTTTTGACCGCCTTATGAGACCGACTCAACATTGCTCACACTACTATGCCGTAGCCTGCCCGTCTGTCTACCATGACTTCGAAGGCCCGGATGCCCTCCCGTATGATACTGAAGGTGCGCATAGTACCTGCATATAACGCATATATAGACCTCATTATGGCTTAGGCACCGACAGAGGAAATAAATACAAGGTCACCCATATGTCTTCAGTCCTTTCTGTAGACTTATGAAATCATCGTTACAGATCGAGAAAGAAATAGCCTCATATGATGAGGTTGGTCAATGCTAGATGGCCTTCTGAACAGGATTTGTCTGACTGATAAACTTGTCGAACAAAGGATGCGAAGTTGTCCATCGACCTTCTGTGCTCATTGAAGAGTTGCAATGGACGTATAGCCGGTATAGTCTATGTTGTCCACACTATCACCTATTGCGCCTAACACAAGTCGCATGCGTTTAGCTACTGGAATGTGTCTCGGAGGACATCTTGTACGTTCTCGATTCACTTCTAGTATTCTTTGCTCATATGATTCTTCAGGCGTTCCGGGTTAGTTTAGAAAAATCATGAATGCCTTGGCATTGTAAAGGTTAAAGCGTTTCGTGTTTGACTTCTAGGCTGCCTTTGATCCTCGCGTCTTGTCGTCAGTGTGCTTCTTCGCAACGGATATCCATAGCGCAACCCTTGGCAAGGGCAAGCAAGACAACACCCTGATAAAGGTTCGAAACGGTGACTTGAAGGATAGCGAGCTTGTCGTATGCACCATTTCACATTTCATTTCTAAACTTCAGGTTGTTCATTGGCGCATCGTAGATGATCTTCGGAAAACAGGTCAGGCTAACTAATGACATACAGTTTGATGGCCGTTAATTCTCAAGTGCATCCGTTGATCCCTCTAGGACACACATGTTCCTCGCGAAGGGAGGGATCTGATTCGTAAGACACTGGAAGATGCAAATGTTACAGCTTCGGTGAGGACGAATGTAAATACTACGGACTATGGTAGCAGGAGCTTACAATTCATGGACAGTTCATCGAGGTTCAAGCTCAGCATGCATTCATCCGAGATGAATCGTCCAAGGGCCGCTGGGATGCAGCTCTGACGCGCTCCCTGTTCTCGTTCTTGATAGAAGTCTTCGAGAGGACCGTTGGAAGGGACCTTGGCCCAAGGGTGGACCAGGGAGGAGAAATAGAGCATGTATGCTGAGCGATAAAGAGGTTACGAGGATAAAGGTACTTCAATGTGTGCAATTAGAGTTAAATGGCTTGGAATCCAATGAATTGTCTTGCTAGCGCCCAGCTGGCGGACTACATGTATACATGGAAACATTCATCTGCGGTGGCAAAAGCCGACTCATCATGGCAGTGCGGCTGCAAATGGAAACTCTGTATACACAACTGCATGCGACTTCAACTTCTTCCAACTTGAACCGGCTTGTAACTCATCAAAACTTAGGTGGCCATTGCGCCTCTATAAATCACCCTGCAGCTAGACATGGACTCATTAATACCATTCACAACATCTGGCTCGCTTATCGACTGCGTGGACAGTACGTTGCAAACGTTTAAGTGAACTTGGGCCTCCTCTAAGCTCGCTATTCTTTCTAATGCCGCCCCGAACCACCTTGGTCTACCGTAGAGAAGATGCTAGTTGTTCTGCGGGACGGTCGCAAGCTTATTGGCGTGCTACGCTCGTACGACCAGTTCGGTTCATAGCCCCTCGAAATCTCTTTCAAATTTGTTCTAACCCTGATCTTTCCTTCGCCCCACAGCTAACCTCGTATTAGAAGACACATATGAACGTATATACCACGGCTCGACTTACGCTGAGAACCAAGTCGGTATCTTCCTTATTCGTGGAGAGAATGTGGTGCTGTTGGGCGAAATCGTGAGCAGCCTGCTTCGCCGTGTGACACCCATGCTGAACACCGTATAGGACCTGGACGTGGAGGATGAGGTCCCTCTAAAACAAGCGAACTATGCTACTCTCCAGCCAGTGCATGTTCATGAAATGGCCGAGAAGAAGAGACGAGATCATGCGAAAGCGCAAATATTGTTCCAGCAAAAAGGCTTTTGTAGAGAGGGTGGCGAAGGCGATGGTTACTGATAGGTGCCAACTCGCTTTCTCCGGATATCGAGAGGACCACTCGAACTAGTCAAACTTATATTGTATTGTAGATTAGGCTTTCTTTACAAGGTGCTCATTACACTATCACATTGATAGACAAACATAATAATACAGAGCTAGGAAAGCTGAAGAAAACGTCCCGAGAGGATGTAGACAATATCACATTATGGATACAGTTATAAGCATTTTTACAATGTTTATGATATTTTTTTCTTCCCTTTCTTTGGCCCATCATCTGAGCCCTTTCGAGCATTAGTGAGTTTAAACGCCAGTTTCGGAGCAGAAACTGGGCTAATGATGTTGACCTGTGGGTGTAGGATATCTTCGATGTGCCCCCGGATCTCACGTTCGCGGCTCGTAAGCTTCACAAGAGCATCTTCCTTCATCTCCTTCTCACCCTTAATCTCTGATATGCGCAATTTCTGCCATCTGCAAGGCCTGTTCAGATATCTCACGAATAAAGCAGATCAAGAATAGGTACGCACCCTCCGTGCCGTTCACATTTCTGTTTTCCTCGGCACCACCATTCGCCCTCTCCCACTTGCTCATCCACATCCATCCCATTCTCATCCTCATTCCGCGTAGCCATAACCGACTCATCATAGCTCTCTAGAACACCATCGCCAAATTCCATGACCTCTTCGTCACCAAAACATAGCCTCTGGTCCCAACCGCATTCCTTGAGACGGCTCGCGCGTTCTGCGGCAAGGATAAGAAGTCGTTCTCTCCAGACAAGAAGATTCATTTCTTTCTTCCACAATTCACGCTGCTTAGATATAGAATCGAGCTGCGTTCGGAGGGCTCCTATCATCTCCGCATTTGCATTCTCGTCTCGTTTCGGTATAGGTTCGAACGCCGGTTCCAGTTTCGTACCATTCATTTGCTCCTCCACAGCTGGGACCAGCGAACTATTCTGTAGAGCTGCTAGGATACTTCTGGGAATTGTTCGATGTAGCTCTGCAGTAACAGCACCTTCTCGTCGTTTCATGTCCTTGATAGCGGCCCACAAACTCTGAATATCACCACCTTTACTCGCCCAGGCCTGGGCCTTCCTATGCATGAATCTATAACGTCGTAAGTAAGAAGCAAGTAAACGTAAGGAAAGCAAGTTAGCTCACTTGACGCCACATTCATCGGAGCAATATTTCGAGAAAGCCCCTCTTGAAGGCTTGTGGCATGCATCAGCGGACTTGGGCTTCGGGTGATTTAAACCAGAGAAGCAGCGCTGCTTGTACGTTGTTCGCAGCTGTAAATTCGGATTGCCTACCATCATGTAGTGTCAGTGCAAGAAACGTGAACCACAGATTAAGGGAGTGTGGCTAAATGGGGGTGGTTTACTTACGTCCGATACAAAGGGGACAAATAAACTGGTCCACAAGATCTATGTCTAGGTCGGGCATGTCGATACATTGAGTGTGGTACCACTCATCGCATCTAAGGCATTCAACATCGTATAATATCTCATCATGTCATGTAACTGGTAAACTCACCGATCACATGCAATCATTACCCGATCCTCGTCATACTTTGTCTTACAGATACAATATAGCTTGTCATCTTCCTCAGCCTCAGCCTCTTCAACAGCTTTGACTTTTGCTTCTTCTTCCTTCGTGCTCTTCTCCCGTTGCCCTTCTGGGTCCACAGACGCACGCGGCAGGACGGAGTGCGATCTGGAACGAGCCTCGTTGCTCCCCTCTTGGTGTGCAGTAGGCACCGCAGACGTCTTCTTCTTACTATGAGATGTGGAATGAGTAGATGAGGCAGCCGCAGCGGCCGCGGCAGCAGCCACCTTCTTTGACTTCGTGACCATCCGACCAGAGGAAGTGACGACCGGAAAAGCCTCGTCTACGGGAGTGCCTCCACCAGAAGGGTCAATTGGGCTACCTCGCTGCATGGCAGCTGCCGGGCTTAGCGTGTCTTTCGCCAATTTCGCTTGCTTAGTCTTGTCTATCGTTAAGCCTTTCGGTTGACGAGGTTTTGACGCCTTTGGTTTGGCAATCTGTATATTTCGGTGGTCAGTATTCTACACATGTAAAGAGAGAGAAGAAACGTAGTAACCTTCTCAATAGGCTCATCCACTGCAGCTGAAATTTGTTTGGATGATTTGGAGGTTGCAGCGGTGCCCTCCGGCTTTGCTTTAGCTTTTCCCTTAGCTTTTACATCCTTCTTCCCGACTTTCTCCATCATGTTAGCAGCATTAAGAACATCTGGAGGAGGCATCGAAGGTCGATCATGTGAAGTCGACAGTGGACGAGGTGTTGCGTGCTTTGCACTAGGGGATGACATCGGTACCTGATTTGCTGGCCGATGAATCATATCCGACTGATCTTCCAGAAGGCTCAACAGCTCATTCTCTACGTCAACCTCCATTCCATCGGTACGTGGCTCTTCAAACTCATCCACAGCAGGATGGTCCTCATCACCAGACGTTGTAGCGCCAACCGCATTGGCGAGTTCATCGTCTATATCATCCAAATAACCTCCGGTTTCGTAAGCGGCGCTTTCATAATTACTATGCACATTGCCCGTATCTTCTGGGGAGGGAGGGATAATCTCGTCAAGAATTTCTGATGTCAGACTTCGCCGAGAGTCTGAATCCAGCGGTGCATCCCGAACTTCTTTTACCGTCGACTTGCGAACCCGAGAAGCATGTGGCTTATTTTTTACGTTCGGGGTTTCTGTCTGGGATATGAAGGGTTTCGCTTCCTGTGTTTCTCTGGGGGAGGAAATTGCGGATAGGAAAAAATCGGTGGAATCTTCGTCTTCTACTTTCCTTCGTACAGAAGCAACAACCGTCTTGCTGGAAGGCACTCTTCTGGGTTTAGCAGCTATCGAAGTCTGCTGACTACCTGGCATCATCTTAGCCGTATGCATACGGTCATTTTCCATAAGCATAGGCTTCGGTTCAGGTAATGGAATTTCCAATGACGCAAGGGTTGCGGAACCCGGTTTTTTGGGCTTCGGCCTACTTCTAGGTGGAGAACGCCGACTAACCGGCATTGGATTCCGATTTGGCGGTGGTTTCGAACCAGAAACTACGCGAGAGCTTGAAGCAGATCGCCTCACCTCCTCTGTATACCGAATCTCGTCTTTGTACGATGAGAAAAGCCAATCAATAATTTAGCATTTATCTCGACATTTGTATTGTACCCATCCGTACCTTGGTTTGATGACTGTCGCGTCCGCTGGGCGGACTGAGTCTCTGGATCAACCCGAAGAGTCCTATGTTTCTCCGGATCCGAAACAGAGCGCACTTGCCCTCTTGCGACAGCTTTTGCATCCATGGGTGGATGTACAGTTTCAGGTGAACGCGATACAGTACTTAACGGATGAATTTCCGGCGATAAACGTGTTCTTTTCACATTTCTTGGAGGGCTTTCGACGTGACCATGAGACTGTACAGGCCCTAAGGCGTATGAATTCGGGATGACAGGGGTTGGTAGCGGTGAAGGTTTTGGTGAAACTGAGTGTAGCCTCACATCGCTGCGAAAGGCGACGGGGGAATAAGCTTCTTGCTGGGCCGAAGCAGAAGTGTACGTGAGATCTTCTCTTGATCGCCTGTACTCAAACCCTTTGTCGTCCATGAACGACCGACTAGCCTCAGGTGAATAGCGCGATTCTCCTCCTCCACTTAATCTTCTGTTTTCGTCAATCCGCTCCCGCTCCTCCGTAGCTGCTTGGACGAGTACGTCGAGACCACTTGGGCCAGCAGACTTGGCAATAGTGGGCGATACCGATGATGAAGCCCGAAACGCCGGAAAGGGAGCTTGCTGGGGATAGGAAGCATTCCGATGTTCATACTCAGCACGTGAGACTCTTTGTTGTGGGTACAGAAAGTCTACAGAGTCCAAGGGAGATACTGTAGCTGTCTGTGGAGAAACAGATGTAAAATGGGTGTGAGTGAGGGTAGGCCCTACAGATGGTGAATTGGGCATTTGCAAGTGCGACCGCGGTTGGTCGTAAGGACTTATTTGTAAGATAGCTCTTCTACTTTGTTGCTCGTGTCTCCCAATGTCTATGGGGGAAGGCGGCGGGTAAGGAGGCTCGTAAGGAAGGTATGATGTGGATTGATTTATGTCGGTACGTTGTGCTAAACCGTGACGAGACGGAATTTCCCTTGAATCTCGGTAACGCACTGAACCAGGCACGTTCTCGTCGGCGACGTAGTAGCTGTCGTACGCGGTCGCTGTCGAGAGCTCTGGTGAGGCCGGTTGTGATAGAGGAGGAGGGGAGGGGGTCCGCCTTTGAAGAACAACAGGTTGCAACGCAAGAGGCAGGGGTGTTATTGACCGTGACGGAGCGTATGGAACAGGGCTAGGAGGTGTCGGACTTCGATCGTATGCGTCCCTGCGATACTGCCGCTCGTACTGGGCATTGTTGACGAAGCTTGTGTTTTGCGTGGGGTTGAACGCGCTCCGTACTGGCGAAGCATATGGCCGAACAGCGACAGACTGGTGTGCAAGGGCGGGCGGTGGTGTAATTCGACTATCCCTCGACTCAGGCCTGCTCGATGTGTCCTCTCCGTCACAAAGCAATGAAGAAATTGCCAGCCTTCGTGAGGCCATTACAGCCGTTGTAGCGTGTGGGGAGACAGGAGGATGGATGTGCTGCTGGCAAAGCTCTGCAGTTGTTGGCTTGACCGGCTTCCTTTCTTGTCTGCTAGTGCCAACAATGACTGCGCTAAGCACTCGGTCGACCGTCGTGTTTCTACTTCCTCAAACCTCATTTCTCATGTCGATGGCATCATAAATAAGTTCAGCCACTCCATCCTTTACCTCCCTATTAATCCATTTTATATATCATATGCAATAGATGTGAAATGCTACTATGTAGTCTCTTTCAAAACTTTTGTTATCTATTATATATTGTATAGCTAGAAGACTTGCATCAGGCACTATGGCCGAGTGGTTAAGGCGACAGATTTGAATTGGATCTCAGATCATATCATCTGTTTCGGTTTCCGAGCGCAAGTTCAAACCTTGCTGGTGTCGTTTTTCGTTTTTCGTAAAGCTTACTGCTGAACTTATCTATAATTTTAATAAGATTTTGCAACTGAACTCGGACTGATAAGGAGCTTCTACTTAATTTCTCCACACTACGGATGTATTCTGTTCAGAATTCTCGCAGAAACTTGAATGCACCTCTGACAATTTTTCTTCACTTGCGTACTGCGTAGCTCTTTTAACTGTGGCACTTGAAATGCTATCTAATTCTTTATTCATTACAAGTTGTACAACGAGACATTGCGCCAGAACCCATACAGATACCACGCAGGGTAAACTGTCAACATGAAGTGGAGTCCGCCGCACCCAAGTCCCATCGTAAATCATTCTCCGGCTCGCTATGACGGTCTCAAGGTCCTCGACCTGCGCCAGTCCCTCATGAAGAAGGCGGACAAGTCCTCGTCAAGATGCTTTTGAGCGGCCGTGGTTTTTGCGTTTTGTTTGGAGAAAATCTGGTTATATCTGCGCGCTTATAAGGAGGACATATCTTTAGGGCCGGCTTCTTGGAACTGTACAGCACACACAAACAGTACCATGAGCGTGAGAACAAATGCATAGACATTGCACCCCTGTTTACCGTCAGAAATCCGACGATCCTTGAGCAAGTGCTTGATCCCCGCGAAAGTCAAAGGCGAGAGTACGCGGAACCATAGCAAAGGGCACCGCTCCAGATGTCGGTAGCCTCTAGAAATCCGTTTGAGATCCTCGGAGGTTTGTCTGTTTTTATCTGCCTCTTTAAAAAGATGTTTTAATGTAGATTTTCTCGCAGGGGAGGGCGAGTCGCCTAGTGTCGATGCACCATCAGTCGAGAAGGAGCAGACGACAACCGCACCAGCGACCACCTCCACCCGCGGTGGTCAACGGGGAAGGGCGGGTCCTGCGTCCAGGGGGGGCCGCTATTATCAGAGAGGAGGTGCAGGCAAGGCCGCCCCTCGTGAGGGAGAAGTCGAGGAGGGTGCTGCCCGAGACGGTAAACGCAGTGAGTATTGGTAACTTCTATGGAATTACGCTATCTTACCGTATGTCCTAGATGGCGAGGAGGCCGGTCGCGGCCGAGGAAGGGGCGGTCGAGGCAGAGGTGATCGTGGACGCGGAGGCGCAGGCGGTCGCGGACGTCCCTTCGACAAACATAGTCAAACGGGAAAGACGTGCGGTTTCGTCCTCTAATGTCTTCTTATAAGCACTCACTGTCGTTCACAGCGATTCGGAAAAGAAGATTCACCAAGGTTGGGGCGGTGACGAGGGCAAGTCTGAGCTGAAAGCCGAGGTCGATGGTAGCAAGGACGCTGATGCTGAGGCTCCTGCAAATGACTGGGCTGGCAATGGTGCCGCTTCTGGTGCTGATGATGTTTGGGGAGCCCCCACTGCAGCTGGCGAGACTCCGGCTGCCGATGCACCTGCTGAGAGCCGCCGCCCTCGGGAGGAAGAGGAGGACAATACTCTCACTCTTGACCAATATTTGGCCAAGCAAAAGGAGAGTGTCACTGTTCCCAAGCTTGAAACTGTCCGCAAAGCCAATGATGGTGCGGATGACCTCTTCAAGGACGCCATCAAGGTTGTCAAGAGCGAGGATGATGCTTACTTCGCTGGCAAGGTTAGTGCTTAACATTGGTTCTTGACACCATCGTGGACTAACTATTTTCTGGTCTAGCCCAAGCAATCAAAGCAGCGTACTAAAGCAAAGGACGAAAAAATCGTGATTGAGATCGACGGCCAGTTCAGCGATCGTGTAACCCGCGGTGGTCGTGGCGGCCGTGGTGGAGATCGTGCTCGTGGGCCGCGTGGTGCAGGACGTGGTGGCAGAGGCAGAGGGCGTGGCGAGTTCCATGGCTCCAATGGCAATGCTGCCACTGGTGCGGTCAATGTCGCCGACGAGTCAGCTTTCCCGTCGCTTGCCTAAACTCGCAGAAATTGTGCTATGCTTCACATTAAAAATGCCATGGGGATAAGTGCTCTGTAGTATTTTACTTCTGTTCACTTCTTTTAACTATAGCCTGATCCCGATGACATATTCTCTTCTTCCTTGCATGCACTTGCATTATGTTCAAGTCGCAATAGTGATAATCTACTTCCAATCTCCTTCTCTTTCCGGTATCCCATGCTTGCATAGTACATGAAAATTCGAATATGACGCTTTCCATAATCTCTCGCGGTTCCGGAAGTGGTCTTCGAACGTGAATGAAGGGGGAAAATATCTTTCAATGTCTCGAAAGAATAGGCAAGACAGACTCGAACACCTGCTGCATCAGTGAAAGATAAGGGAATTGCTGGGTGATGTTACATGATGTTGAGAGGAATCCTCTAATATTGTGTAGTCTTTCCAAAATATTCCCATTGCCCAGGTTGAGGTTTCTCTTCTAGAGGCTCCCAGCTAAAGAGACAACAGTCAGTATCTTGTGAGAAAGATAAATTAACGGGTGCGGCTTACGCTTTCCACTCAATCATTTTACCAACAAGACTAAGCTCGTCTCTCGCGACGTCAATGGCCTCCTCTATTTGGCCATCATCGAGCTCCTTCTCCGCCACGCCGACATCGCCTTTTGCGTTCTGGACGATGTTGAGCTTCCGGAGAGTGATAGCTTCGGCTCCCTGCCTGTACACAGAGGTTTCTGGGATTTCGGATAGGCGGGCGAGGGTAGTTTGGTATGTCTCTAGGAGCGTTGGCAGAGGATCGTGGTGGACCTTCAACCCAGTGATGCCAGTCGACGTCTTCAACGCATGTTGAAATAGAGGGCGTGATAATCTAAACATGAGCGCTGTTTTTGGGGTTTGCTGGCTGTCAAGTGCAGGGCGCGGAGGTGAGTGTCCTGAGTTGAGAACTGTTGCACGCGCGAAGTGCCGATCTTCGCCTTCCAAACGCGTCCAAACTCTTCGTGCTCAACTTTACATTTTGTTCTTGCACTGCATCGTCTGTCAGCTGCTTCCAGTTCAGCGGAAGAAAACTATATTTCTCGAAAACAATGTCTATTGCGCTACATGGCTGGAGCTCAGCCGTTTCATCGCTACGAATAAACTGGCAACAACGAGCCGCATGGCATGTTTTTCGACCAGCCGCACTCTTGTCACCTCTCTCCCTCGGGTTACCCAGTTTACAGTCTCTGCTTGAGCTCTTACCACCAATCGTATGGGCCGTCCCGAAGAAAAAGGTGTCTCATTCTCGGAAAGCAATGAGAGATGCAAACAAGGGCTTGAAGGACAAGACAAGTGAAATACTGCAATTTACTCTCTAAACTACACTATTACTCAACGAACGTTACCTGTAATCCAGACATCGTGAACTGCCCTGGTTGTGGGAGCGCCAAACTAGCTCATCATCTGTGCCCGAATTGCTATTCACAAATCAGTCGGGGATTCAAGCGGGAGGCGAGGGAGATTGAGGCTGCGAAGAAAGCGGGTACCCCTCATTCCAACGTAAAGCCAAATAGATCGGTGAAGGATATTGTTACCACTGCGGAATGATGATTGCTCGTAAGGTATCCTTTGTTCCTGGCGTCATGTATTCTGACCGTTTCCCCTTCGTAGTTCCTACCATAGCATGAAATTTTGTTTCCCGATGGCATGTAATTTAATGACATTTAATTCCTAGCGTTCAATATCTGGAACGTTCCGCCCCGGACCGCCTTGAAGTAATGCAATCTACTTTACCCTTGAAATTCATGGTCGGAAGTCGTGACCTTCACTCGTCCTCCACAAAAGGTTGCCCGGCCCGGTCAGCGTTAATAACGCGAAAGAATACGAAAACGCGGTCACGCGGTAGACACGTACTGGCTCCGCTGATCTCTGCAAATCTTCTGTCCCTAATCTTCTATTTCCGCCTGACTATAAAGTGAAGCGTCGAAGCGATGCTTCCCCTCAGTCGACGAGATGGTCTGGACTCTCAGTGCTATACTCTTGTTCGCTGTATCTGCGGCAGCCTTGTCTCGCACTAAGCCCCCCGCTGGCGCTGTAGTGGTGCAACCTGGCGTCTCGAAGTCTGGATGGTTCACGAGCATCGGCGACGCTGTTAACTCGTTGCCTAATGACACATCTGCGCAGACAGTTTTCATCTATCCAGGAACATATCATGAACATGTTAACATATCTCGTCCCGGTCCCGTCACGGTATGAATGTTGTACTCTTGAGGCTCTGCTATGCTCAAAAGTCCCTCGCCGTAGGTTTATGGGTATACATGGGATGTCATGGACTTCAACCAGAACACAGTCAACATCATCCACAACGCCTCGCTCGCTACTGGTGCTGGAAGCGATGACCTCACTGGAACTCTTCGCATCCACAGCAACGATGTCGCGTTGTACAACATCGACTTGACGAATAATTTTGGTGTGGCTTTCTCTAACGGACAAGCGATAGCAATCAGCAACTACGGTAGCCGAGTTGGAGCTTACGCATGCAGATTTTTCTCCTATCAAGTAACTATCCCTCTTAATTGTTTAATTTCTCACTGACTTACGCGGGTTTCTAGGATACTTTGTATTCTAACCAAGGGACACAAGTGTACTTGAAGTCATACATCGAAGTACTGAACGAAATTTCTTTGACCTTACTACCAGAAGTTAGCTAAATGGTTTTCTTTGTTTTCAGGGGGCAGTAGACTTCATATTCGGACGCCTCGGTCAGGCTTACTTCGAAGGGAATGTTATTGCGAGTAAAGGTGCTGGCTGCATAACAGCGTCCGGAAGAGAAGCCAATAATTCTGCCATTTGTATGACTTTTTAAACTTGCCGTCTACTGTTGTCCCTAAAATTTCTCCTTCGCAGACGTGTTTGACCACAATACTATCATCTCTGCCCCTGACGCCTTTCAAAATGTTTCAGGCGAGGTCTTCTTGGGCCGCCCATGGGGAGGTGAGTTGAACTATTCGATCCTCAAACTTGTCATTAACTCCTACTTTTCAGATTTTGCGAAGTAAGTTGTCGTATCAGGGATATCAACCCCGTTTCTCATTCAATACTAGGGTCGTCTTCAAGAATACGTACATCGGTCCTCAGGTATGTTTGTCGTCGTTGTATTCTCAGAGCTTCCTAGTGTCTTAGTATGATTCTTCACTAGTTAAACAAGAGTGTTTGGTCGACATGGAACCCTGGAGATCCTCGCACAGACAATATTCTCTTCGCCGAATACAACAGCTTTGGGCCTGGAGTTATTGGCGCGCATCGACCCAATTTCTCTACTATACTCACTCGCAATGATGCTTCTCAGTATAACATCTCCACAACAGTGGGCGACGACTACAAGTCTTGGGTTGATTTAAAATATCTTTTACCCAATAGCCTGTAAAATCCTATCTACGATATAACTTGAAAATATAACATTTGATGTTTTCTCCCGTGCTCAGTCGCTGAGCAACATGAGACCTAACTGGTTGAAGTCTTAAGCGCTCGGGGAGGATATTCACAGGCGTCACACGAATGACTGGAGTCCGTCCATCTCTATACGGTCATGTTCCGGCGAGGCTCAAATGTTCATCCGCACTCTGTCTTATATTCTCAACGGTGACCGTAGCGTCGGGGTGGGCCAAACATGCTGTCAAGATTGTCTGCAAAGACATTCTCGCGGAGCTTTTCTCGAGCTGCGTCGACAAGAGCTACAGGTCTTCCGGCTATCTTGCAGAAGAAGCCGGACGACGTGGTTATCACCTTTGCTGCGCGTACAGCTTTGGGGAGGGTTCGAAAGGGCCAGTTGAAGGACTATCCTGTGGATGAGATTCTTCAAGCATTGTTTAAGGTGCACTTAACGCTTCACCGTAGTATTTAAGCATTGATCTCCTTTGAAGGCTACTCTTGCGAAGTCTGGACTAAATCCTGCTGAAATCGACGATATATGTGTCGGTAAGCAATGCTTATTTTCTTATACCTGTATTATAAGTGAGCTGTTCTTATTCTACGATCATAGGAACATGTCACCCTCCATCACCCCTCTATGTATCCCGAGCAGCGGCTATAGCCGCTGGTATTCCTGCTGAGGTCCCGGTATCGACAGTGAACAGGCTATGTTCCTCCGGGCTTATGGCTATACGGAATATTGCACACGATATTCAGTCGGGGGAGGCGTCTCTCGGAATCGCTGTTGGAGTAGAGAGTATGTCGCAAAAGTGAGCTACTCTATTTGACCCGCCAAGAACCACTCTCAAACTATTTCAAGTCCGCGACCTACACCGGAGATCTGTCCCTCGGTAGATGAGAACCCCCAGTCTCATGACTGCGTTCAGGTTCGTTCTTTATGACATATGTATTTTAAGGCCATCACTTATGCTACTGAAGCCGATGGGATGGACATCTGAGATGGTAGCTGCGCAATTCAACGTGTCGAGAGAGAAGCAGGACTATTATGCACTTATATCCCACTCTAGAGCTGAAGCTGTGCGTGGCTGTATTGTGTTTAACATAGTCAGGGTGACTTATATTTTTGACATCTTCAGGCTCAGAAGAATGGTATCTTCAAGGACGAGATCATTCCGATTGAAATGAGGGGACAGTCTTTCACCGAAGATGACACGATCCGACCGGGGGTGACGAAAGAATCACTTGCGAAGCTCAAACCTGCATTCCCAGGCTGGGCCCCCGAGATCACTACAGCCGGGAACGCGTCTGGCGTCGGTGACGGCGCAGCTCTGTTGATTCTAACGACGAGACAGAAAGCAGCCGACTTGGGTTTGGAAGTGCTCGGGAAATGGGTTGGCTCGTCCGTTGTCGGTGGGTTTCGGTTCTCTTGTGCACTCTACCTGGGCTGAAGAGTAATCCACAGGTGTCGAGCCTCGGTATATGGGGATCGGTCCGGTACCAGCAATCAAGAAGGTATTGGAGACCACTGGGCTGAAGAAAGAAGAAGTTGACGTCTGGGAGGCACGATTTATTTTTCTTCATTGCTCTGATTCCTTTATCTGACAGTTAGTCTTCAGATCAACGAAGCATTTGCTTCCCAATTCGCGTATTGCGTTGAACAGCTCGATATTCCTATGGATAAGATTAATATTAAGTGCGTGCTTCCAAATGACTCTCGATGCTCACTAACCAAATGTTTTATACGTAGTGGTGGTTCTATTGCCCTGACACATCCTCTAGGAATGAGTGAGTACTTTCCTGTTATATCGCGAATTGTATGCGAACATATACTAAACTTTGCAAAAGCTGGTGCGCGTCAAGTCGTTACAGGTCTTGCGCAGTTGCGTCGCCAGAACGGGCAGATCCTCTGCACAAGCATGTGCATCGGTAGTGGCATGGGCTCAGCAGGTATCTTCGTGAACGAAGCATGACGCAATAACCTATTCACTTGTCTATTTGTACATAAAAGAAAGAATCTGCATACATGATGATGTTTTCTATATATTGAACACGCGAACAAAATGGAACTATCAGCCTTCTTATTCTTCTATCCATAATAATCATAAAACGCATAACTTAGTGCCTAGCTTTGTGCTCCTTAAGGGCAGAGTCGACAATCTCCGTCATACCAATGACTGCCTCTTCCTCGAGAGTGCGACCGATGAGTTGCAAAGACGCAGGAGCGTTCTTCAACGCCTCTGGATCATCTGAAGCAAGAATAAGTTGATGCTTCCGAATACGAGAACAAACGGAAGCTCACATTGCTCATATACATATTTATCATAGTCGTTGAGGAATTTGTCACGGGGCTGCTTGACATCGACCGAAGGGGTAGCTTTAGTGACTGGGAACACGCAAGCAGAGGAGTCGAGAGCATTCCATGCCATGGTATAGTATCCGTACCTTTGCGACCCATAAAATTAGACCCTGGGGGAAATAGACAAGAAATACAACTCACGATGTCTGTCCATGAGGCAAAGCCGTGTATGGTGCGACCGGACTGATAATGGCATCAACAGGGCGCCCGGTCCCAGTCAATTCCTTTGTCGACTCCCATAAATCAAGATGCTTCTTGCGCAGCAATCCGATCTTCCTCTGCGCTTGCCACAGCTGGTACGCAGACAATGGAACATCCGGGACATCGAACTTGGGCTGATCAACACTGTCATCAGGAGCCATCGTACGGAGGATGGGCTCCCCGGTCTTTGCCGTTGTGACTTTGTAGTCCTCCCCGGAGCCGGCCCCCCAGGTCGACACCTTTAAAACGGGGGATAAAAATAAGGAGGGAGGCCTCGACGCAGCATGATAGGACGTACCAATGTGTCACAGAGATCGCGGTAGTCGAATCCTGGCCAGTCAATGCCTGGTGATAGCAGAAAATGGTTTCAGCACTGAGGGTACAAGGAATATGGGAAGAAAGCCTACATTTTATGCCCTTTACTTCCAATGCCGCCTTTGTGGACTCTAGTGCACGACGGATCGGCGGATGAGGGACGATGTCTCCGTTGTCCCAAATAATAGCAAAGCAAAGATCTCTACCATCGCTGTGCTCCTTTAGTTCATATGCATCTTCGTCCCAGGGTTTGCGAACAGCAAGCGGGTCCTTGGTCCACGGTTTGAGGTCGACAATCGCCTTCGTGAAAGCCTTCACACCAGAGAGTGAGATGGATATAGGTCCCAGTACAGAAGGGTAAGCATCCGCGCCCTGCAAAGAGTTGACGGAGCCTTCGTATGGGATACGATTGAAGGACGGCCTGAGCCCATAAAGACCCTGTAATGCGGCCGGAATACGAACGGAGCTGAAAACCATGCAATTAATAATGTGCACAGGTTATATAGAGCCTATACATTCTTACCCTCCTAGGTCAGAGCCCACACCAAGCGGACTCCCCTTTATACCTACAAGAGCACCCTCGCCACCAGAAGAACCACCGCAGGTCAAGTTTCTATTGAATGGGTTCGAAGTGCGACCAAAGACATTGTTAAAGCTTTCAGGCCACTAAGCAAAAAAATCAACTTGTATGAAAATGGATTAAACGGACGAAGTGCACCATTAAAGTCTGCGGAATGTTGGTCCGAACAAAAGGCACGGCACCTGCTTCATACAAGAGAGTTGCAAGAGTCGCGTCTCGGGTTGCGTAATCGCCGATCCAAGACACATATCCTACACAAGCAATCACAATTAGCGTGGCTTTGGGCGTGTCAGACAAATGTTAAGCACCCATTGTTGTCTCCAGGCCCTTAAGGCATACTTGATCCTTCAGAGAGACTGGGAGTCCATGCAAAGGACCTATAGGCTTGCCCTTCTCCTTGAGGAAAGCATCACATTGTGCAGCACGTGCAAGTGCCTGCTCGACGAATATCTCGGTCAAGCAGTTGAGCTATGCAAATCAAATAGATATTAGGCTCTCGATAATGATGAGGTCCTTCGAAAGGGACGCACAAGCTGTTGAGCAATTATGGCACGCTTGTAGTACGCGCGCGTTACGTTAACTGAGGACCAAACCCCAGATGCCAGCTTCTCGAGAATGTCAGCTACATCAGTCGACTCTGTGACCTCGACCTCGAAAGGCGACAAGAGGCCACTCTTGACCGGAAAGTCAGTCACATCAAGCTGTTCCGCAGGTGGGAGAGTGATGATCCATTCCTTTGGAATAGCTTCGGCCTGACGTTTCTTCTTGTCTGCGGCAAGTTCTTGCCAGGTAGGCATGGTGTAGGGTATAAGTAAAGGTGGGGGATATTCAAGAAGCAGTGTCTGTGAAAGCGAGCCATATCTCAGCTGTTTAAAAGCAGCATAGATAGCAATTACGGGGTCCAAGTTAGACGATAGTGAAAGGTCTTCAAAATCTCCTGCGGAGCCAAGATAACACAGCTAGCCAATACCATCAAGTACTTAGATAACCACGTGGCTTTTCGTTCTCCCTGATATCATGAACACTTTGCAGCCTCATTTTATCCAACGGACATGTGTGATACGTTGTTCCGGTAGTTGACTCGCAATTGAATTGACGTAGTAGAGCGTTGGCCGAGTGCTACGTTTCTCTCGTTGTCAAACAAGTAATGTGAAAGCAATGATAATAGATTGCTTGAAGTAAGCACTGTGTATACAACATGATGTTGACTAACTCGTACTAGAATGTGGTTCAACCTACCAATTACTCAAGCTCTCCAACACAAATCCAGCACCAAACGCCAATGAAATACTCGGACGTGATTCACAGCCGAGCTCTTATCTATATAATAGCAGGCGAAGATTCAGTCAGCGATACCGAACATGTTATGGCAAGAACGATATTGCAAACAACTAGAAAAAAATCTCAGAAGGTCATTCATGTCAGTGATTGCACCCTGGGGGATTCCCCACAGGGCACACCAATTCGACTAAGAGGTGCCAGTTGCGGTCGTAATACAACGACACTCTTCATTGGAAAAAAGGGGGAAAAGGAAAGAGCGATAAAGTCTATAGAATATGAGCACTTACCATAAGTATTGCATTGACCACCTATGTCGGCGAACTCGAAGAGTGAGAGCAAGAGGCAACGACACAATTTTCTTCGCTAACGTTCTTTAAAAGGATACTTTAGCGGAGATTTAATATTCCGGAGCCGATGCCGAACGTAGCAGAGTAGAGCAATTGGAAGTCGAGGTCAACAAAGCCGTCCACCGCGAGCCTTGCATCAAAGTAAGTTAATCTATGCTCTTATGATCATTGTCGAGGCCATTCTGGATGCATCCTGTGCTACACGGAGAGTGATTGATGCGTTGGGACGAGTGGATGGACTCGACGAAAGTTGGATGACATGCTGATTACTTTGCACGCGTATAGACACTGCCAATCCAAGATGGCCTCACAAATCAGCAAGAAGCGCAAGTTCGTCGCTGACGGTGTATTCCGTGCCGAGCTCAACGAATTCTTCACTCGCGAGCTTGCAGAGGAGGGTTACTCAGGTTGCGACGTCCGTGTCACCCATGCCCGTACCGAAATCATCATCCGCGCAACGCACACTCAAGAGGTTCTCGGCGAGAAGGGTCGCCGCATCCGTGAGCTCACCGCGCTTGTCCAGAAGCGTTTTAAATTCCCGGAGAACTCCCTTGAACTCTACGCCGAGAAGGTCCAGTACCGCGGTCTTTCAGCAGTCGCACAGTGCGAGTCATTGCGCTACAAGCTTCTCGGTGGCCTTGCTGTCCGTCGTGCATGCTATGGTGTCCTCCGCTTCGTGATGGAATCCGGTGCGAAGGGTTGCGAAGTCGTCGTGTCTGGCAAGCTCCGTGCAGCTCGTGCGAAGTCGATGAAGTTCACCGATGGTTTCATGGTCCACTCCGGTCAGCCAGCGCGCGACTTCGTTGACTATGCCTACCGCCACGTCCTGCTGAAGCAGGGTGTCCTTGGTATTAAGGTTAAAATGTAAGTGTGTCGACGATGCAGCTTGTTTGCGAACTAATCATATCTTTTGATAGCATGAAGGGTTGGGATCCCGAGGGTCAACTTGGCCCGCGCAAGCCTCTCCCCGACTCCGTCCAGATCCTCGAGCCCCCTCTCGACAAGGTCGTTGGCGAACCCACATCCGATCATCGTGACCAACCCGCCATTGTTCCTCAACCCGTTGCTGACGAGGCTGCTTATCAGCCGCAGCCAGAGGCAACTTTTGATCAGCCGGAGGAGTTCCAGGCTCAACCGCCAGCTTTCTGAGTTCTTATGTAGTTTCTCCCGTGCATTTCTTATCATCATTTTCGCATGTTCGGTAGTTGAGCAAAATAATACAGTCAACGATAGCTGTCAGGGCTTTATTGAAACGTGCAATGTCTATGAGCAGGTGTCATGGCCAGATAGTAAATTCGTCTACATAGGCTCTACTAACGTACGTACGTATTCATCGAGCATGTATGCATAGTACAAATTGCTATGGCCACACTAGTGAAGTGGTATGCTAATGCTACTACCAATGGCCGAGCCAGAAGGTAGCACGATTGCTACAGTCATAGACTGTCCGTGACCCCAGCCTTTTGGTGCGCGTCCCCCCTGAAGTCGCATAGTGATCTGAGCATCCACCACCGACTGCTCTGGATCGGAAACCGTCAAAGTCCACGATCTCTTGTCGAGTATCACTAGCAGGGCTTTGTCCGAATTCAACACCACAGCTGACTCTCCGGGGTAACCACTGGGAATCGTGACACTTCCTCCCGCTTCCGACCAGAATGTTATCATGGCTGTTTGATGCGCATTGTCCAGTATGGCAGAGACATTCCTGTCGTTCTGCAATTCCATGACCTGCGTACGTGCTGCTTTCGACATGAAAGTAGTATAAGAAGTGGCGGGGAATATGGAATACGATACGGGGGTCTTCTGGTCGAAGTGATAGAGCCACGCAGAGAATAGGTCGACGTTGGCTGGTGGTTGAGTGGAAATTCCGAGTGCACTCCAATTTCCGGTGCGATTACCGACATTTAAGGACAGCGAGACACCAGGATCATTGCCAGGCAGCAGTCCAGTTTCGATCTGAGGGAAAGTATACCCTACGTTGCCATGCCATAAAGTGTGAGCATGAGAGAAGTTACCGTTTCCCGCTGGTACGCCATCCACGAGTATTTCGGACACGTGCTTTCGCTGGTCCAGGACAGAAAACACTCGGGCTTTGGATGTAGAGTTAATGCTGTTGATCATAACATGTTGCACGTTGCCTTCCAAGAAGAACCACGTCTTTTGCCAATGCAGAGCATCGGTAAGAGGATTGGTATACTTCATTGCTCCAATCCCTACACGGCCTGTGCTAACTCCTCCGACAAAGCTCTCAACACTGGCGAACTGCGTCTGAGCACAACTGAGCTTAGTTGCAGCGTAGTCGACTGTGGTACCGGGAATGAGGTTCCAGTCCCAGGCCGCAGCGATATCTTCATATTCGTCGCCGTCCATATAGGTGTAGACGGTTCCATCAGATAGATGGAATCCAAACGGATTTTGGGAATTGACGCACTCCGTGTTCGTTGTGCGCGACGAATACATGCGGAGGGTGGTTACATAGCCTGGACCACGATGAACCTGCATACACCAGAATGGAAAGGTAAGAACGGACTTGCAGATCCTAAGATGCACGTGAATCTCGTACCATGTAATCATTGTTGTAAAAGACACGGTTGCCGTTCAAAGGGCCTGCATTCGCGTCGCTCGTGTTCTTGGATAGGTTGGATGATGCATCCGTTAGAACATCGGAATTCCAAACGTCGCCCAAAACCTGGAGTTCTGTGAAGTTAATCCTCGTACTCGATGTAGGTCTAGAAAGGTGGACATATGTCAAAGTGATTCCCCTGGTTCAGGCTCAAGAGACCTACTGCTTGTCGGCTACTGGGAAACTAATGAATCGCCCAAGTACACTCTGAGTAATGAAGCATTAGAACCCAATCTTACTGCGAATAAATGAGACGAACAAAGTCCCAATGAAGGACACCAGTCCTAACGTTGCGGTAGATCATCCACTGATCGCCATCTATAAGGCTGGCGAAAGCTTCTTTAGAGGTTGACCCAGCTTCGAATTGTGTTCCTGCCGCTTCAATCTCTAGGGCCAGTACGTCATCCGAACTAGTATGAAGTCAGATTCGCATTCAGGTTATATACAAACAACTCACTAGACTCTGCCGTAATTTCCGTTGTAGATGATACCGGCATGCTGACCAAAACTACCATCGGGGCGGATTCCATCTGCACGCAAGGATTTTTGCACAACAACTTCGTTGTGAACTCTATTGTACGCATTCTTTACCAGAGAAGCATTCAGCGTGAGCAAGCCCGAGTCAATTCCGACGCTGGCTACGTCGAGAGTGTTGGCCCCAGTGAGAGTACCGAGTCCGTTAATGGTACGTCCGAATGTGCCGAATGCACGCTGTGAAATGTTGGTGCAATTGCTGAGCTGAGTCGCAGTCAAACTAGAGTTCAAAAGGAGGCACGACTGGCCGACAAGCGAGGGGACGCCAATTATCTATCATAATGAAGGAGGTGTTAGAAGCTAGGAGAGTAAGCAAGTTTGAATCCTAATACATTAGAAAACCAATTTGTGTTCCATAGGCCGGGTGTATTACACGGACAGGTATCAAGCCCTCCTTGATCAAGACAAGCGTTGTTTGTGAAGTCGTTGGCAAACCAGAAATCCATAGCGCGAGAGATTGCAGCAAGTACGTCGGGTTCCTTAACCCATTGGCTTGCACCTTTGAGGCCACCATGGTAAGCAGAAGACAATGTTACTGCTCAACGGATAAGTAAACTATAAATATAAGTTTCGGCGATTCCCTCAACACACCAATTCTCTGCCAATGAACTTCTGCGGGCCAGTTCGCGCGCTGAGCAAGACATCCGGTGGTATAATCTACGTCCTTCCATGATCCATCCGTTCCGAGAGAAGATATCCTGCATACTTGTCGTTTAATTTCTCTCAACGCAAGACGAAATGAAAGATAGCCTACCAAGAAGAGATGCTAGACGCGCCGGTCGCCGACGCAACTATAAATGGCAGTCGTCGAATCGCGATAGTGTTGATGTCAGCTACTATAGAAGAGTTTGCATTTTGAGTCGGAGCTGAGGCGGTCGTGGATGAAGGTTGGGGTAACGATGCAGTTGAGTTAGTCAGAGCAGAAGAGGGAGTCGTCCCATTCTGCGTCGTTGATGAAAGCACAGACGAGGCCGCAGGGCTGGCCGTCTGTGTACTAGGTATCGTAGTCGTTGCAAGGATAGAACTCGGTATAAAAGAATGTGAGTCGACAGACGATGGTTTCTGAGATTGGGAAGATAGTAAACTAAAAGAGTGTGAAGTAGTGGGCAGCGAATTGTCGATTACTCGAGCAAGAACTTGTCCTGGAAGTCCAAATGCCGACAGCAGAGCGCAAGTGATCAAAGGAAAGCCAAGCATCTCGAAGTAGGAGGGAGTATTCACTTGCTTTCCGAGGGAATTTGAGAGAGCAAGACTACTTGAAGAGACTTGCGGCGCTAGTTCGGTAGTTGACACTACTACTCTGCAAGTGACAATGACCGCGCTAAAGGTCAGGTAAAAGACAAACCTGCGTGGTGTAAGGGAAGCGCTGTTCGCGGCTGACATGGCACTAGTAGGGTATAATGCTGAGTCTGTACCTCACCTTATGCTCTATGCTCGTTTTTCGGTCGTCTGACCAAATTTATTTCCGTCCGGATTCAATCTTTTCCAAGTCTGGTCAAATCACCAGTCTTGAGTCGGAAATCTGAGCTTCTCTGATCCTAACATCATGGGATACAATTGAAGTCTGCGCGGTGAGAATGATAGATTATCGCACCTCTTTCCAAGCCCGCTTAAGACCCTCTCAATTTACATCAAATAGTTGTAACATATGAAATGCGTATATTCGACGAGCTGATGGAAGCCTTCATTAAGAGGTAATGAATTGTTCGAGAATGGTGATTGCCAATATTCAAGTTATATAGTATGTAGCCTGCCACTGGCACAGTCTGGCATTGAGTAAGAAGGTCCCACGGTGCCACTGAAAGTAATCGACAGCGTCTATCTCCGTGTCCGATCAATACATTTCGTTTTTCAAATGATCCTTAATCACAGCCCAAATCAAGAGTGGGGGACAGTGAACGTCACCCGTATTTATTATCCCTCGATACGCATGTACATAACAGTATGTAGTAGGATGGATGACAAGTAGTCTACAATTATAAACGCTACAGTATATGCTAAGCGATGTCCATGAAAGTATAGAATGTTCAGTATATGTTCTCACAACGTTCGTCAATGAGATGCGTGAATTACAAAGGGTGCAAATGATAATCATTTGCCTCCAGCAGTGACGTGGAGTTTTGCAAGGGAGCAGACCAGTGGTACGGCAAGGAAGGCATATGCTACCCAAACCACTTTAACGACCGTAAGTTAAGTTGCATATGGGCAGGTCAGACTAAATAAAACTTACTTGTAAAGCCATTGCCGATTGAAGCGGCGATTTGAGGTGCCTGTTCACCCAGTTGTTGTACACTCGAGTTGAAGTCATCGACTGCCTTTCCGAACCACATGCGAAGAATAAGGAACGCAGTCAAGCCTGCCAGGTCCTATGTCAGACTAACAAAATCGTCAAACGTACATCTTACACTAACCGATCATGAAACCGAGTAAGCCAATCCATGCAACAGCTCGATTAATAAATGGCTTTTCGAGCGAGGCTCCGAGTTTCGCTCCAAGCTTGCTCCTGAAGGAAATCATAGTGAAAATTATGACAAAGAGCGCCGAGAACGCGAGTGAAACAGCAATAAATGCCGGTGTTGTGGCTGCGGGTGCTTGAAGAAGATTTGCAGCGCCGTTCGGCAAGACGGATACGTCTAAAGCGTATACAAACACACATCAGTAAGTCAAACACAACGCAACAGCAATAACACTTACCATAGGTTGGAGACAGTGTCGGAATCGTGCAGTTCAAAGGGTTGTCGTTTGTTGAACGAGAGCAGGATCCTACGCGCGTGGTAGATAGTAACTATTATGGACAAATAGGTGTTTACTTATAAATTAGACTTACCTAGAGCTCCCATGTGGACTGTCGGTCCATCAACGCTAGTCGAAGGCTTGCCCGGAGCGGTTAAGGCCGTGGACGGGGAAACGGATAGAAGCGCTACTCTGTCTTCGAGTAGCAATACTGGTGCTAAGAAAGCAAAGAGCGCGAGTAGGAGGGCCGTCAAAGACAACACAGGCGCAAGATAGAGCGTGACTGCTTTTGATACACCGGCTATCATGTCGAAGAAAACAGAGAAGTGATATAGAAGTCTAGTTTGGGTGTGCAGTAGCAGATGAACGATGCGAAGTCAAGCAGAAAATCAAGTGAATACAAAAGTAAGTCTGGAAAGACAGCTCTGCGATAAGAAAATGAGAGTCGTTGAACTTTCCGAGCCTGCGGAAGGAAGTGTTGAGTTGGGAACGGAAGGCTCGAATAATCAGTGAAGGCCGACAACAGAGCCTTATATCTTGCAAAATTTGCTTCCATTTCTTCAGGCCTTTTGTTGCTTGTAGTGACCAACATTGAGGGTGACTTTCAAAGAACAATAGTGGAAGAATAGAACAAAGAGCGTTCAGGAAGACTTGCACCGCCGTTGAGTTACGTTTCTCACATCCAAACAAGGCAATACCACGTGGGTGGGGGGACAAACAACTTGAACGTTGCGAGGCGCCTCTGAGATCCTCCTACCACTGAGGCAAATTGCACGCTGAAGACGCTCTAGATTCGAAGCTTTGGCCAACGCCTAAGTACCCCAATTTCGAGTACGTATGAATGACTTCCATGTCTGGTGAATGCATTACGCTCACTTACAATCATAGGAGCAAACTCATTCAACTCGAAATGCCATACAATTCCACGCATACTATTTAGTTGGTTACTTTACTACCTACTTCTGAATGTTCTGTACAATGCTTTATAACCATTCATTGAGTCACTTGGTGCATGCGGCGCACCAGTTTTGCGTTATTTTGCCATACAATTGCCGTTGGCTTCGACAAGTGCTTAAAGAAATAGAAACTGGGAGACTCAAGCAGGCATCACCCTGAGACAAGATTTGACATATGAAGAGTTTACTGGACATATGTCTCTGAATGCCATTTATCAGCATACACTGTCACTAGCACGTACAGATAAATAAGGCAATTACCGCCGTCGCGGGCGTCTTTGCAAACAAAGTTCAACAAACTCGACTTTTGCGTTGAACTAAATTTAGATACTATGTACTCAAGGTCAACACCCGTCGTCTGGGTTCGGCTCACTCTCCTTCATTGAAAATCCGACACGACTAGAATATCACGATGAATGACGGAGAAGAGGTTCTTCAAATTCCGCTTGAGCTTAGCAATCTTACAACCTTAGTTGAAGAGCGAATTGAAAATTGCAACTGGGGACAAGGATTTACAAGACGCCGCATTGAATGCTACTAAATTCATCTTCGATTTGAGTACGCTTTATTTCCAGTTGCCATTACAGCAACTTGTACTAACACCATACTGAAAGCTCTCAAATCCGAACCTGTCTCCCGACCGTACCTACAGGAACTACTTGACCAGATCGACCCAACTCAAGCCCCTCAGACTCGGTCACAAGCCCGCGCACAAGCAGAATCTGGATCGAAACGGCCGAAGACTGTGACCCATGCTGTTCTTCAACCAACTCCTCTGTCATCCCTCTTCGTTGATGGCATGGACGAAGAGCAAGTTTGGGCCCAACTGGATTTGAAGGCGAAGAATGTATGTGACACCCTCATAGAGGCGTTCGATGCCGGTGATGTGGACGCGAGAGGCATGAGGGACCTGCCAGACGACGGCGACGACGACGATGATGAAAGTGACAGCGCTTCTGAAGAAGGGCTTGAAGACAATATAGATGACATGGAGGAGGACGAAGACATGTCTGTCACGTCAGCCTTCGCAAATGGTCAATGGGAGCTAGACACGGGAGATGAGGAAGACGGGGAAGACGAGGAGGAGGAGGGAGATGAAGGTGCTGACGACGACGATCTCGATGACGAAGTCGGTGAAGAGAAAACTGAGGAGCTCAGAGACCCCTCTGAGGACGAGGAGAGTGACGATGATGACGAGGGAAGGGAATCAACTATGGATCTTGACGCCCCATCCTCCTCCAAACGACCTTCGTTAAGAAAAGTCTCGAAGAGCAAGCATCCAGAACTTGACGATGATTTTTTTAACCTCGCGGAATTCAACGCCGAAGTCATGGAAGCAGAGTCGAAAAGTGTATCTCGTGGTGCTCTTAGCAAGGATTCAGATGACGAAGATTCGGAAGACGAAGGTATTGATCTCTTCGCTCCAGTTGACAACGTGGAGGCATTCGAGGAAGACGACATGGAAGAGGAGGCAGGAGGTATGTCAGAATTTATTCGCTTCATTAAGATTTCTCATCTAGGCTCCTCTAGAGTCGTACTACAAGGACTTCTTTGAGGCCCCTCCTAAGCCAAGTAAAAAAAGGAAGGCTGAAAGTCCCGTTCCCCGTTCAAAGAACTCAAAGGTTCGTTTCCATGAAGAAGTGAAAATCAAAACCATCAAGAGCAGAGGAAAAGGTCTCAAACTCTCTGAAGTTGACCGTCTCATGCAAAAATCTTCGGATGATGACGACGAAGAATTCGAGCCTGACGACAGCTCTGATGCAGAAGACGACGATGAGGCGATGTCTAACGATCTCGACGACGACGATGGAAACCTCGGTTCTGAGGATGACTCTGATGTACTAGAGAGCGGCCGAGAAGCGATTGAACGCCTAAAGGACGATTTGTTTGCTGACGATGATGAAGATACACCAAAGTCAGGTATGTGTTTTTCGACGATCCTAAATTTACCCTCGTACTAGAACACTGATTTATTCAACTCTGTTTAGATATGTCTACATATGAGGCTAGGATGGCCGCGTTAAGAGAGCAAATTGCTGCTTTAGAAGCGGAAAATGTCGGCGAGAAAGACTGGGTTTTGAAGGGCGAGGTGACTTCCAGAGCCAGACCGCAAAACGGGTTACTGGAGGAAGATCTGGAATTCGAGCGCGTCATGAAGCCTGTACCCGTTGTATCCGAGGAAGTTGTTCAAAACCTCGAAGCGCGGATAAAGGCTAGAATCATTGAGGGACGCTTCGACGATGTGGAACGGAAACGTGCTGTTGACGATAAACCATTCCTACCTTCCCGGATTATTGAGCTTCAGGATACGAAGTCAAAGGAGTCTCTTGCTCAGATCTACGAAAACGAATTTGTCGCGGCTCAGACAGGCAGTACTACGGATGATCGGGACGGGAAGCTGCGGAAAGAACACGAGGAGATGGAAAAGCTCTGGGAGGGCATTTGCTACAAGCTTGATGCCCTTTGCAATGCGCATTTCACCCCGAAGCAGGTGTGTTCCGTTCCACTTACACAAGCCAAATCGTTACTGACTGTTTCGTATAGCCGAAAGCAACTATTTCCACAGTCACGAATGCATCTGCTGTCTCACTAGAATCGGCATTGCCGACAGCCAAAGCGACCTCGACTATTCTGGCTCCCGAAGAAGTCTTCGCTTCGAACCCATCTGATCTGCGTGCTAAGAGCGAGTTGACTCCTGCGGAGAAACAAGCTTTACGAGCAAAGGAACGGAGGAAGAAGAAGAAGCAGCGCGACATCCTGGAGAGGAGCGTGGACAAGTTCGCGAAAGCTAATGGTGTGAGAGGGGTGAAAAAGCAGAAGGAAGCGGCCCTGAAGAGTGTCGTGAAAAGCGGGAAGGGCGTCACGGTCATTGGAAAGAAGAGCCAAGAGCTGAAGGGGAAGACTCGGAAGCCTATGCAATCTTGACCTCATGCATACACACCCCTTTGAATTCTCTGCTAGTTGTCATGTTTTATTCATTGCATAGTAGTTATGTACATATGTTAGTCGTTATAGTCTTTAGTAGGTAATATAGAGGCCGCTGTTGGTTACAGCCTGTCCGAAGATGGTAACTGGCAGTGCCGTGCTATAAGACCTGAATCAATAATCGCATAGCAATCACTCTTCTTTCCCTTCCCCTTCCTCAGCAATGTCGTGGTTTAGCAAGCGCAAAAACCAGCCAGTCATTCCTCCTGTACAAGAACCGCCATCACTGGGCTCAGTTACTAGCAGTCGCCCACCGTCTTATCGCTCAGACTACTCAGGCGCTGCCAACGGTGTGGACGACTATTCGAACCGCAGAACGTATGCGGACTCCCACCCGTCGACTTTCAGGCAGAACTCAGGCGGCAACGATGTTCCGCCCACCGACTCTTACCGCAGCCGTATGGGCTACGGAGGGGCCAGTCAAGTGACTGACCCATATGCACGCGGGGAACGTGACATTAATGCTGATCGTGATGCGCTCTTCGCAGGATCTGCACCTCCTGCGGAGAATGGCGGAGGCCCTGGTCGCTTCAATGATGGCCCAGAGGGTAGGCCAGCACCTACGCCTGGGTTTGAGGAGGAGGAAGATGTGGAGGGAATAAAGGCACAAACAAGGTTCCTCAAACAAGACACTGTGGCGCAGACGAGGAATGCTCTTCGTCTCGCCCGTGAAGCAGAAGAAACAGGTAGAGCTACTCTCCTGAAGCTTGGCGATCAGTCTGGTGAGTACTCCTCATGTCTAGGAGGTTACAGACGGCCTGACTTGTGTAGAGCGGATTGCAAACACTGAGCGCCACCTTGATGTGTCCAAGGGCCACAGTGTGCGAGCCGACGACAACACGGACGAAATAAAGAAACTGAATCGATCCATCTTTATTCCTGCCATCACATTCAACAAGGATCAGAAGCGCAGGGCTCAGGAGCTCAAACGAGAGATGCGCTACCAGGAAGAGATGACGGAGCGTGAACGTGCTATGCAAGATATCCGCGACTCACACAATCGTGTTGGCGGTTTTGCTCGGGGCTCTGGATATGGTGACGAAGATGACGAGGAAGGCATTGGAGGTCGCCGTCAGAAGACAGCGACGGAACTGAATATGCGCAAGGAACAGCGCAAGAGGTATCAGTTTGAGGCCACTGCTTCGGATGATGAGATGGAGGAAGAGATTGATGACAACCTTGATGAGCTCCTGGATGCGACGAAGCGTATGAAGTCGCTTGGTCTTGCTATGGGTTCCGAGCTGGAGTCGCAGAACGAGCGTTTGGAACGTGTCACTGGCAAGGCCGACAAGCTTACAATGAGGATTGATGCCAATACCTCAAAGGTTCGTACTACTGTCCTGCTATCACATCCTCAATGTATGAAAGTAACATTTGTGTTCGACAGATGAAGCGCATCCGGTAACCATGTTTACTGGTACTATGTGCAGCGCCACATTGCTTTCGTTACACTGGGATTTTGCTCTGCTCTTGATTGAACTTCAATCCACAACATACCCTTCATATTGTATAAATGATTCAAACACAATTTTATTTATATGCAATGTTACCACGAAGAGGCATCTCGCAGGGTGATTTATGGACGTTACTTAAATATGAAGCACTTAGCAAACCCCTCCCATTTGGCGGAGTTTAAAAGCGTGATTGGCGTCAACGCGTTTATAAAGTTCTCGTTGCAGGCGTTTCGTAAGTTGAAAAACCAAAATCAAAGGCGTGTTCTCTTCCTAAATCTTCATATCCTCAATCACCTATTGTTTGTCGCTCTACTACAGAAAGCACGTCCTGCCATGGTTAAACTTACCGAATACGAACTGGAACGAGAGAAGAAAATAGCAGCAAACAAAAAGATCTTAGAGAGCTTAGGATTGGGCGAGGTTCAGAATATTCTCCCGACGCGTCCACAACCACCGCCGAAGCCCAAGGCAGCAACAAAGAAGCGTGCCTCGAAAAAGCGGAAGAACGGAGATGGCAGCAAGGGCTCGACAGTTGGTGAGGATGAAGAGGACGGTCGTCCAAAGAAAACCGCTCGGCGCGACGATGGGGATGGTGACGGCAAGGAAAATGTCGAAGGTGAAGAGGACAAAGGACCGGTGAGGCGTAGCTCGCGCGTCGCTGGCAAGAAAGCTGTCGATTACCGTGCAGTCGAGGACGGTGCTGGCCAGGACCGCTCCTCGCGCTCGTTCCGCGTCTCAAAGGCGGCTAAAGTTGAGATGGACACGGAGCCAAGGGACTCAAACAGGCGGACACAAAATCCGTAAGTAGACTATGCTCGACTCGAAGACAATGAGGCTGAATTGCGGTTTGGGCCACAGAAAGCAGTATGGGAGTATTCCCGGTATCGAGGTCGGCACTTGGTGGGAAACTAGGCCAGAACTGACCTTTGTATCAAGCCTTGTATGTTTCTGATTCCTGTTTCTGTTGTTTAGACAAGCCTGCAGTGCAGATGCAATACATGCGTAAGTTTTTTATATATTTTGGTTTCTGTTATTTACTGAGCAGTTTCTCAGACCATGGGTTGGAGGCATTGCAGTCGGACCCAAGGGGGCTTATTCTGTTGCCCTCTCCGGAGGTTATGACGATGATGTCGATATCGGAGAAGGATTGTGAGTATTCTGGTGGTTGTGCCCCGTGTTCTATGAGAAGTTGAACCGTTCTCCGAACAGTACGTATACTGGCTCAGGCGGACGCGACCTCAAGGGCACGAAGGAGAAACCGAAGAATGTAGAGTTTTCCTTCAGGCACTATTATGTCAGTGATGGACTAATATCGCTCCTCTGCTCAGCTCCGAACTGCACCTCAGAGCTCCGACCAGACATTCGAGAATAATTTCAACAGATCCTTGCAGCTCTCTTCCGAGACTAAGAAGCCTATTCGGGTGATCCGCGGATACAAATTGCAGTCTCCTTTTGCTCCTTCGGAAGGGTGAGGGCTCACTATTAAAGGTGATGCACTTTCCGCTTACATGCGTTCACAGATATCGTTATGATGGTCTGTATACCGTCGAAAAGGTATGTTCCTGTGACCGACCTCTAATACAAGTGCCTTGTTAACACTCGGATTGGAATAGGCATGGCGAGAACCAGGAAATAACCCGAAAGGCTACCTCGTCTGTAAATACGCTTTCAAGGTCAGTCAGTTCCTTCAATACCGCCTGATTTGCTGTTTGAGATTCTTTTGATGTATTAAGCGCGTCCCGGGACAGCCCCGTTTGCCCGTTAGAGGCGACAATGAAAACGGCTACGATGAAGGAGCCGAAAGTTCAGAAAATGAGACTGACGAGGACAAAACATGTGTTTCTCCATCTCAAGAGACGGAAGAGTCCACAACCCAAGTCGATGCTGATGACGAATAGTGACTTCGAGGCATAATCTACCTCCCGAATCTGACACCACCCATATATCTTTGAGTTATTAGTTATTGTAGATAAACTTGCTTTCTCTTTGCTTTGGTGAATTGTAACATTAGCGATATTCTTTGTACGTAGATATTATCGTGTATTTCTTGCTTGGCACTCGTGATTCTTTGTCTCAAGGGTCTAGACTGTGTACCGACTGACTTTTTCATTCGCACAAATATGCTTCCGTATTGTTCCCTTTTATGGACGTAAACTCGCCGAAAAGGGCAACTTGAAGCGCAGATCCCACCGAATGAGATTGTGACGTTTGGGGGCGATCATTTGAATCTAAAAATAAGCGTGTGCCAGAGAACTGGACGCGACTCCTGGTCCCAAACACGACGCCCTTTTTCCCCTATTTATTCATAATTTCTTCGCCTTTCCTCGTTCCTCTTCTTCCCTTCACCACTTGGAACTCACCCCGCCGTCCCCGCCGTCTCCTACTCCGCCAACCTTCCCTCACCTCTAAAGTTCATTTTCTCCAAAGGCTCACAAGCCATCACGCTCATTTATAAATCTCAGTCTCAACAACAGCAACGGTCCAACAGTTCATCAAGTTGTTAAAGACACCGTCTTTTTCTCCTGACTTCTTCTACTGTTCCCGTCAACGATAATAAAAGCAAGCCAGCCAGCTCAACTAACTCAACAATGAAGTTCTCTGCTGCTGCCGTCCTTGTCCTTGCTGGTGTCTCAACCGCGCTTGCAAGCCCAGCGCCTGCTCATGCCGCACGCCACGATGCCCACAACCACGGCTTTCGTGCGCGCGCGATGGAGAAGCGCAACGCAACAGCTGTCCATCTGGAGAAACGTTTCGACGGCGCGCGCTTTACCTACTACAGTACTGGCCTGTGAGTTTATGTGCCCTTTCTCATGACATTGCGCCGCGTATTCGATAGGCGCTGCTTGCGAGTGATTGATGACTGATGCCAGTCCTTTCTTCCGTTATTAGAGGAGCTTGTGGCAAAAACAATAATGATGGCGACTTCGTGAGTGCAGCATCCCTACTTTGCCAAACAATTGTTCTGACATAACACCATAATCAGATCGTCGCGTTGAATTCAGCTGTGCGCTCTTTTTCGATTTTCCATACCTTCAAGTTTTCATCTCTTTCCTTTTTTCTAGCAATACGGCAATGGTGGGGACTGCTTCAAGATGATTACAATTACAGCCAAGGGCAAGTCTACACAGGCGCAGATCGTCGACGAGTGTCCAGGGTGCCCATACGGTGGCCTCGACTTCTCTCCCGGCCTCTTCCAGTACTTCGCGTCGGAAGATGAGGGTGTCATCACAGGCTCTTGGGTCTTCGGCTCTGGTGATCCTCCGCCTGCTCCTACGACGACGTGGAAGCCCGAACCAACCACTACGTGGAAGCCTGAGCCAACCACGACATGGAAGCCTGAACCGACTACGACCTGGACCCCTCCGCCTCCACCCACGACGACATGGACGCCGGAACCGACTACGAGCAGCACCTCCACGTGGAGTTCTTCATCGTCCTCCACTTGGAGTTCATCCTCATCCCTTAGCACGTCTACAAGTATATCAGTCGAAATTCCAACACCGACGCCAACTCCTACCCCGAGCGCTGTCCCAATTACTACGGACAACAGCGCGATTGACGCGCTGTTTGCGGCTGTCATTCAGCTCGGCGGCATGATTGGCGCTGGTGCACAGACGAACTTGCAGACTTCCCAGTAATCCCTCAAACAAACGAGCTTTTCATCTTTGCTTTCATCTAGTCCGAGCATTCTTAAAACCCGACTTCCCTGCGGTCTATCTGCCTGCATCCACTCACTTACACTAGCTATTCTAAAAGCCTTACATAACTCTATATGTCCCTAGTCTCGATATACCACTGCCATAGGTTCATCACTTCGAGTTCTCATTTATTTTTTCAAGTTTCTCGTCGCGCATCTTTTCTTTGTCTGCGATAATTTTGCCATCCCTGATACGTAAGGTTTTATCTCCAATTCTCAACGGACTCCCACACATACCTCAGCAGAGGCATAAACGCATTAGCACTGTAAAATAGACTTCTGGCATATTTCAGCGACTATCTTATATGAATTCCAGAGAATGATAGAAGAACCATCCCATGACCACATTATTAATGTGGCTACACAGACAATAGATAAACAAACAATGAGTGAAATAGTGATACACCTGAATGTAAATGCTGTTGGACAATGCACAGTGCAAGGGGACATAGATCGATATGGTATGGAGATTTAGATTGGATTGGATTGGATTTGAATGTAGGGAAGTTGCTAGCCACCATTATAAGTCAGCTACAACATCGCGCACGATGTCAACAAAAGCTTGCTTTTCGTCCGTACTGAAAGGCGAACTTTGTTTTCGGGACCCAGCCCAAAGACAGTACACGCCTTTTATGGCGTTGCGCAAACCTGAGTCGGCGCTCATATTTTCCCAAGAGGTCGGTGACGCGCCCAGGAGAGCGCGATCGTGTGCATTGGTCGGGCGGGGAGAGAGGATGGCAACTGGAGGGGAGTCTGCACCAGATGCAGACGTGGGACTGGAGCTGGACTCTGTGCTGGAAGAAGAACCAGAGAGACCGTCTATGGCGGAGGGGGGAGAAAGCGTGAGTGCTCCGTCACTCTCGCTAGTAGGTGGGCTGCTCAATTCGTTGTGGGCCAGGTTTGAAAGTTCCGAGTCCTGTGCTTCTCCGTCTGCAGATATCTGTACTGGGACAGGTGATGGACCCGGGCTTATATCCGGCCTCGGGCTGATCGTATGTAGTCTCCTTGCGAGTACCTCGGGAGACAACGCGTTCGGACTGACGAGGCTGAACTGCGCGAGTGAGCGTATTGCTCTTGTATCATCGTCATCGGTAATAAGACCTGTTGAAAATCGAGTTTGGGGGTCTAGATGTTCGATATGTTCGAAATCGAAAGAATCAGAGCCAAACGAGGGTGCGGGAAGAGGCTGTGAAGGATCATGCAACTTGCGTTTCGAGATAACAGGTGAGGGGATTGTTGAATCTGCTGAGCCTGCGAAGCGCAAATATCAATAACAATTATTAAATTAGAACAACATGAATAATCTCACCTTGAATGCTGGCATACCTTGCCCAGTACGCATCCTCCGCTTTCTCTTCATCCGTTTCACCGACACCTGATGCACGCGGGCCACCTGCAATCGTATCGTCATCTTCGTCATCTGAACCTGAACGACCATACGAATTCCAGTATGCATCATCGTCGGAATCAGACTGAGAGGACACGTCCACGTGGTATTGATTCGGGGTAAACCCGGAAGAAACAGAGCTTGGTGGAACGGATCGGGGAGAAGTGAGGGATGCGGCCGCAGGTGTTGTAACGTGTGGTGTAGATGGACCTGCGGCCAGTGCTGGATTGAGAGCTGCCTCTGGTGTTTCTTGAGCGTCAGCTGGGAAAGGCATGGGCTTGACATCGTGATATTTCCAGCCTTCTGCGTTTCCGTCATGCCCTGCAATCTCACCTTCGACATCTTCTGCTTCCCAGCGGAAGACGAGTCTGAGCCCGGGTGCATTGGTTGAAGAGAATAATTGAGAAAAGGACTGGACTGGAACACAGGCGTGTGCATATACAGCTTCTCCGTCAAATGAATAGCAGGTTGAATACGCAGAGAGCGGATCGAAATTCTCCGGAGACGGAAGAGCAGCAAGTAAATAAGCTATGGTGCTCTGAGTGTCCTTTGGATCGGCACCGGGTCCAGAGACGGAAGCTGATTTTGTGGGCCAAGAAAGGTAGATCGCAGCATCATCTGCGGAGTCGAGCTCATGGCCGAGACCCAGAAAGGTGTGTCGCTGGCGGAGGGGCGTGGAGAGCAGGTGGGGTGGCAGAGGCCGGTCGAGTGGGGAGAGGTACGAGAGCAGTAAAGTTACTGCGTGTGCGGGCAGCGGCGGGGGGGAAGACGACCCTGCTGAGGATGTTGCGGACATGGTGGTGGTAAGAGGAGAAGAGGGAAAGCAGGACGAAGTAGCGGGTTATAGCATGGTCGTAGCTCCGAAGTGAGAGACTGGCTGGAATAACCGTTAGCGTTTCTCCACGATCCATCTCTTTCCGATCACTTGCGGGGACACATCCAATCCCGCGTTTTCCCGGCTATCATTTGTTTCCCACGCTCGCTCTCAGGCTCCTTCCTTTTCCGGCCTTCCTCCTTTCGTGCCTTCGCCAACATACGCATCACTCGTCTCGACAACTCTCCCTGCGACGTTCGTCTACTCGTCTTTCCTTTCTTCTGCTCTCAACGACATACCGAAAATGAAATCATCAACGCTAGTTTCGTTGCTGTCTGTGCCAGTTCTCGTTCTTGCTCAGGTTCGTGTCAATTTTGTTTTCGCAGCGGCCGCACATTTGTCTCCCATCCTGCTTTTCCGCATCTGCTAACTCCGTTCTTTCTCCTCACAGGGTACCACTTCTCCTGCTGCTACGACATCTCCCGCCGCCACGAGCTCAGGAGCTGCAAGCGGCTCGCAAAACCAAACCGTGCAGCTGTCAACGTCGGTCTTCACCTCTGTCGGCGTGGACAACAATCACCAGGCTACCACCTCAATTATCACAACGGTCGTCTCCATTACTGCCCAGCCAGCAGCTACAGGCTCATCAAACTCATCGACGAATGGTACCGCTTCCGGAAACTCCACTTCGACGACCTCGACATCTCATTCCCCTCTTCCCACGGCTACCCAGAGCGTTGATGGTGGAGGCGACGCACCAGGCGGAGCACCTAGCCCTGGTGCATCAAGCGCCGGCGGCGCACTTGGGCCCTCAGATGACCACATCGCAGCTGCACTGTCATTGAGTGTAAACACCATTCTTACAATTGCCGCGGGAGCGGCGGCTGGCGCGTGTTTGGTCTGGTCGTAAATTTCCAAGGACGAATTGGTACTGGGAACAGTTGTGGACATGCATTCATTATATTATCCATTTGGACATTCATTGGACATCATTATAGTATCTTTCGCTCTCCTCTCACATCTTTTCTCGCATTCATCAGACACTTTCGCTCCCATCGCGCACGCTCACGCTCTCATTATGATATTATAATACTCGTAGACCTACGACAGTCTACGTTGCTGGGCCACAGACCGGCTGTTTGTAATACAATTGCATTGATTGAACACTACAAACGTCATCCGCTGGTTTAAGCCTTCATCACTAACGACCTTCAGAGTGATTTTTTTATTCGATCGTATTGAATCCGAAATGGTCCGGAAAGCGCTGGTTGCCATTTTGGGTGTAATGATCGGCTTCCTTATTTTTTCTTGAAACTTTTGACTTCAAGACCGAGCACTCATATCCTTCGCCTCGCGGGCGCAAAAGTAACACAACATGGTCTACGATGACCTGATAATGACCATAGACTCCGACGCAGAGGACGTCGTTGAACTGGCACCGAAACCCACAAAATCAAAAGGGAAAACGAAAGACATCAAGAAGTCTGCCGCTGTATCAAGTAAAGTGAAGATTGTGGATGAAGGACCTACAGATGAGAAGGATGCGCTAAATCCTGAGTTTACATTTGATGTAATGGGCGATGTGTATGATGAGGTTCTGAACGGGAAGGATGCTTTAGGGGACCTGGTTAAAGGATCTAAAAGGGTGCGTGCTACGATTTCCTGCAGCTGAGGCAATCTAATGAGCTGAACGGTATTCTCGTATGTAGGAACCAGTGTCCGTTGATGACATTATAGCAAGAAGAAAACTAAAAGGCCAGACAAAGAAACGTAAGAGAGAACCAGACTCTGACGACGAGGAAGACGAAGAGGAGGTTGAGAGCGACCTGGGCGAGGATGAGGATGACTTCCAAAGTGAGGAGGAAGAAGAGGAAGAGGACGCCCCTCTGAGCGACGAGGGCGAAGAAAGCGAGGACCCTCTAGCTACATCAGATGAAGACGAGCCTTTGGAAGGCCATGAAGACGTAACAGGGGAATTATCTGACGAGGACGATGACCAGCTCGACGACGCCTCCTCCGCTTCCTCTGACTCCGACTCCGAAGAAGAGACTGAAGCTCAGAAAGAGCGCAAAGCCGCTTTCTTCGCCTCCCCCACTGACCCCGAACTCGCGCAGACCTCCGCTCAACCCGTCCACACCTCATTCACCACCATGTCTCTCTCCCGGCCCCTCCTGAAGTCGCTCACGGCAATGGGCTTCAGCGCCCCCACGCCCATTCAGGCTGCGACGATTCCGGTTGCGCTTCTTGGGAAGGACGTGGTGGGAAACGCCGTCACAGGCTCAGGCAAGACCGCGGCCTTCATGATTCCCGTCTTAGAGCGATTAATGTACAGGGAGCGGGGCAAGAATAAGGCAGCGGTAAGATGTGTAGTGCTTGTCCCCACCCGAGAGCTGGGTGTACAGTGTGCGGACGTTGCAAGGAAACTGGCGGCGCTCATGGACGTCAGAATTTCACTGATTGTTGGTGAGTAAGACAATTGAGACATATGACTATATTTCTGACATATGCAATCTAATCTACAGGTGGTCTCTCAATAAAATCACAAGAGTCAGAGCTCCGCACACGGCCAGACATCCTCATCGCAACACCCGGACGACTCATCGACCACCTTCGAAATTCACCCACTTTCGCACTCGACACACTTGACGTACTCATTCTCGATGAAGCAGACCGTATGTTGTCAGACGGGTTCGCCGACGAGCTCAAGGAGATCATCTCCGCCTGTCCAACAGCACGACAAACAATGCTTTTCTCAGCGACGATGACCGACGACGTCGACGCTCTCGTGCGTATGTCCCTCCGGCGCCCTGTCCGCCTCTTCGTCGATCCAAAGCGCTCGACGGCGCGGGGGCTCGTGCAAGAGTTCGTCCGCGTAAGAGCGGAAAGAGAGAAGGAGCGCGCCGCCTTGCTCGTGGCTCTTTGCAAGAGGACGTGCAAGCAGGGTGTGATCGTGTTCTTCAGGAGCAAGAAGCTAGCCCACCAGATGCGAGTGGTGTTTGGGATTCTAGGTATGAAAGCTGAGGAAATGCACGGCGACTTGACGCAAGATCAGGTACATAGACGATCCCTCTTCCTGCTTTTCATTTCCAGTTAAGCTCAGAGTTGTTGGATAAAGTTACTGACGATGCTGCCCTCATGTATAGCGTCTCCGAGCCCTACAGCTCTTCCGCGACGGTGCAGTCGACTTCTTGATGGCCACTGATCTTGCCTCCCGCGGTCTGGACATCAAGGGAATCGAGACTGTTGTCAACTACGACATGCCTGGCCAACTCGCGCAGTACCTCCACCGCGTCGGACGAACAGCACGCGCAGGCAAAAAAGGCCGGTGGGTGGCATCCAAACTCTCTCATCTCGCTTAAAATATATTCATATCATATCATCTTCATCAATTATCGTCCGTGATGCAGGTCCATCACCTTAGTCGGCGAGGCAGACCGCAAGTTGCTCAAGGCGGCGATCAAGCACTCGTCGGACGCGGACAAGGTGCGGCACCGTACCCTGCCGCCGGAGCAGGTTGCGCAATGGGCAACAAAATTGGAAGAGCTGAAGGATGAGATCGCAGCGGTTCTGAAGGAAGAGAAAGAGGAGAAAGTCATTCGCCAAGCGGAGATGGAACTTAAGAAGGGCGAGAACATGATCGAGCATGAAAAGGAGATCTTCTCTCGTCCGGCTCGTACGTGGTTCCAATCCGAAAAGGAGAAATTGAGCTCGAAAGGTGCGTCCATGAGCTCTTCCTTGATGTCGAGGGGGTACTGATCGTGGGTTTTGCTGATGTATCGATATGAATTTGTCTCCGCCCTTTCTTTACAGAGATCAGCAAGAAACTGTACGAAGCAGACGCAGGTTTATCCACGGCAGTGTCGAAAACCAAGGGCAAGGGCAAAGCCTCAGACGATGCGAATAAGGCAAGTACACTTCACGTTATTCCTCACCCGTTTTCGGTGACTGATGTCAGTCTTCTTGGGAATTCTCCACGCAATAACACAATGAATGAATGGAACCTGTGTCACAAACACGAACACGAATACAACAGCCAAAACGGGACAAGTACGCAGGGCTTTCGCGCCGCACCAAGCGCCGGAAGATGGCGATGGAGGAGGACGAGGGTGAGAGTGGGGCCGTGCGCGCTGCAGTGCGTAGCGCGAAGAAAGCCCAGCGCCCCACCAAAATTGGACTGCCGGAAGCGCGCTCTGCGATCGGAAAGAAGGCCAAGGCCAAGGCGAAGAGCAGAGATAGAGGACGAGAGAAGCGCAAGGTGGCTGGAGCGAAAGGGGTGTTTGATCGAGATCTGGGCGAGAAACGGAAGTCGGCCACTGGCAGCGGAGGCGGCGGTGCAAGAGAGGGGGCGAGGGCAAACAAGGGCGACAAGATTGGTGGAATGGGGAAGAAAGGGCCGAAGTCGAAAGGGAAGGGAAAGCGGTGACAATAATCGATTTTTTTTCTTCCTTCTGTGTTCTTGCAGTCCTGCTGGGATACAAGTTATCTCGGCGGATCAATATTCTGCCCTCACGCGAGGCTCCCTTGTCTTCATATTGTTCGGTCATCTGACGCGACTTACGAACCACCATACTACCATCATTTGTGTGTCTACCATTCCTTCGACATATCTCTGCGCAGCTGCCAGCGCTATCAGACCGTTGAGAAGCCTTCGCTGCGGCTGTACGAAAGTCATGATCATGGGATCAGTCAAAATTATCTAGAATGCTATTCCTTGTTCTATCAGGGCTCCTTACGAGATTTAATATTTCCACGAATAAGCAAAATATTGAGGGACGCCCGACATCACGGCGAGGAGAGGCCTGCAGACGCGTCTCGCGAAAGGCCGCACTCCGAACCTAAGTCAGCGCCACCGACGCGTCCGAGTTGAGCCACGTGCCTTCCGTCAATTTAGAATGCGGACCGAAACGCGTCTTTGTGCAGGTTTTGCTTCCGAGCTAAAGAACAGTCATCCTACCTCCATCTCGCACTTTGGATCTGCTTTATCTCCAGGCAACACAGAAAGGTCAGAGCTTTGACGCATAGCAACTTCTCTACTAGTAAGGCACCGGGCGTAACTGGTGCCCGAGAGGCTTGCGTAACAGAAGCTCAGCGGATTGTACTCTACCATTTGCTGAAGTGCTCCAATCTGCTTCAGGCCCGGAGGAGATAACAAACATATTTCTGAATTATTTTTGCCTTGGGTCTCTGAGACGTGCTTGGGGGAGTGTATGAGACGATGGACGAATCAGCAATAGAAGACAATACGGTGATTTCCTCACTTGCGAACGTCCGATTGCAAGCCAAATCACGTTTGCTCAAGAATTCTTGCTGCCCAGACAAGGATCTAGTTGCTCTAGTGTCGCATACGGGAGACGAAGAGAAGCTGAGCTTATGGAAACTGCAAGGCTCCAAGAAATGGGAGATTGACATGGACTATGGAGAACTAAACGGGGAGACCATCACTGGGGAGATCAATGCTCTAAACTGGAGTCCTGACGGTAGAACTTCCCAGCTCTACTCTATCTAAGTATTGCATAACATATCCACTTGTTTTACCTAGGCCAAACCATTGCAGTAGCATGCACACCCCCCAAGGTTTCCCTCCTTTCAATCCAAGACGGAAAGCAAGAGACTGTAGTGGGCATTTTGCCTAAGAATGCTCGCAAGTGGAATGAAGAGGACCGGATAAACAGCGTTTGGTGGTTCAAAACACAACGAAAGGAAGACAAAAGCGCTATGCCTGACTTACTGAGGCGTGATGGGATTATTGTGCGTGTTACACTTCTTTTCGTGAGATGAGTGTTTGATACATACAACTTTATAGCCTGGCTCAGCTCTATCTATTCTTAAAATGTTACCATTGCTTAACCCCTTGCAGGACGACACCCTGCCGCTGAAGTGAGCGTCAGTACATGCGTATCGGTGGAGGTCATTTTCATTAATCTATTCTCAGTGCCACAGATCTATTCGCATTCAAGGGTACACAGGCGAAGTCTAGTGCGAAAGTATCTAAACTGCCGGATGAGATTGCGACATGGCCTGACCTAGAGCGCTCATTCGACTTGTTACTGGCATCAATCCAGCCTTCTCCACATGCTGGAGACAACAAGCCAGGCGAGGAACTCGATGAAAAGGACCTCACCAACGTGGATAGCTTGTTAACAGTTACAGATACGACAGGCCGCATGGTCCTCTTATTTGAAGGATCCTACCACCTTGGGGAGATACAATTGGGCCCTCGATGCGAAGTGCAATCAGTGATGAAGAGAAATGAGCGGAGTACACTGTACCTCCACACAGAATTCAAACCCAGTGATGGATTATCGCCAAACGTCCACAACCTTATTCCCAGGACCGTGCATCTCCCGTTGTTACACACCAAAACAACAAGGCAGGTTGCTCAGACCAGCTCGGCGGTAAAGCAATTGGTATGGTATACAATGCGAGTTATCAGAGAGATGAGAAAAGCATGGTTCGGAGGGGATGGCCATGATGGGGCTCGGGAAATGAACACGAATTATGTTCGAGGCCTCCAAGATGCTCAGGTCCGGCATAATCGTACGTCATAGCGATGCTCACGTTCACATTCTTTGACTCACGACCGTTCCAGAAGAAGAGAATCCGATTTTTGATTTGACTCTTGTACTCACTACAGGCAAGCCGTCGCCCGCGCTAAGCGACTTCCACCAGACAGGAGATTGTATTAGCGAGCGGGTAAGACCGTCGGCTTTTGCACCGCCCGATATCGATGCTCACTTTGTCGCCAAGGGACTCCAAAAATGGGAGAGTACGGTCGGTGAAGCGCTTCAGAAGCTTCGCGATTACTCTGAAAAAATGGTAGCGCCTGCATGCCAGCGCCTGCATTTACTCTTGGAAGAAGTACAAGGCTGGTCCGCCTTGTCAGTATGCATTTCTTTAGCCGCCAGAGATACTCGAGGCTAAGGGATCGGTCTTCCTTCGTTCACAGGCCGCAGCTATACGGATCATACGGGTTCTCACCACAAGAAGTTGATGAGTGCTTGAACCTTGCTGCTCGAGGAATTATCATTTCGACATGGCTCGCCGCGACTGCAAGGCGCGAGTATGCGCGGTTCACAGAATTCATGTCTTTCCTGCGCTACGGTATGATTTATGAATGGTGTTCCGCATACACGTACCGATCATCGGCCATTTAGAGACGGGGAAGTTGAGCTCTCCGGAGGCAACGCATGTACTGAGACACGACATTCTGGAAGTCAATGAATATTTGATGTCAGGGTTGGTTGTGAGCTCCATCGATAAATGGTTCTTGGGACCTGTGCCCCAATTTGCACCGGATATCATTGCCCCCCCACACACGGATGACTTGAGGACTGTGATTGATCACGCGCGAGCATACGCCGCAGACTCGACGAAGCTGACATGGCCACCAGTGAGTCTGTCTGCTTGGGTGATCCATTTACTTTTTCACCGGCTCTCATCAAAACCATAACAGACTGCAGGGAAAAGAGATCTGTCACATTTGGATCGTAATCTCGATGCACTCATAACGGACCTGGCGAAACGCTGCCAAAGGATATTTCGGAACGCTGCTGAGGCAGTTGCACGAACCGCTACTCAAGATAATGATTGGAATGTGCCCGCGGAGACAATACGGGCAGCGCAAAATATCCAGGCATTTTCGAACAGCCCCTCATCAGGGCGGCTAGCATGCACACGAGTTTCTTGTGATGAAGAGGTTGGGATTCCAGTTGTGGATATAGATTACCAGCTGAGCGATTTCTTCTGTAGACCGGACGATGTACGGAAAGTTTTGCCGTACGCCTGGAGGAGGGGGAGCATGGCAGCGAGAATTGCCGGGAATTTCGTCAGTGGGGCAGCTTTAGCTTCTTAGCTTCTTCTAACGACGCTTGTTTTGCAGTCTGCATGATTCGAGCTTCGTATCACCACGAGGGAGACACAAGGACGCCTCCCAAAATTGCCGTTGCACTTCTGGAATGCAAGACCGCGACCGGGAGCGGGTTCGGCGACACGGGTGTACCTGAGTCGGACGACGGAAGTGTCGATGCCTTTCACATCTTTGACATGGACTTTTTTGACGAGGAGAACCTCGTCATCGTGTATCGGTCTTATGCGAGAGAAGGTTCATATCTGACTCGAGTGTTCTCTTGCCGGACAACATTGCTGATCATGATCGACATACAGGCCCGGATGTGATAGGGATGGTTGATTATGGCGATATTGAGTACTCGGACATGGCTCTGACGCGGTACGTAACGGGAAGCTGGCAAGAAGACATCGTGGCGGAAATGATAAAACAAATGAGGGCAGGACAGGTGAGCGATCTAATTTATTGTTCTAGCCGAGAGCATGCTGAATGGTGCCTCGTTGTGGATATCTGCTTGGACTGTGAATTAGCTGGCCTGCGCCCCGGCACCAATCCGAAAAAGTCGCGCGCTGAAGCTTTCTCGAACTTCCAGAGACGGCACAAGCGCGGGTCCGCCGACGCTGGCCGTGAACGGACGGATGGGGCGACGTGTTGCGTGCGTCCTGGACGGGGAGGGAATGGAACTCGAGATGCTGGACATGGAGGCTGATGGCGACGAGGACGAGGAGGGGGAAGAGATGGCCTGAGGCAAGAAGAGATGGAGATTGAGATAACCACCCTGGTTTCGCTTCAACTGCTGGGCTCGGTTGCCGGACCGCAGGGGTCTGCCAGCATATTTGAATTGTGGTGATCGTGGACAAGGAAATTGGGGAAAATGGTGCGAAAAAAGTCGAGACCGGCAAGAGGGCTCACTGAAAAGTACAAATGTGTTAGGCGTCGTGGGCGGATTGGACGCCCTGGATGTGGTTCAATTAGACAGACCTGACCTCGGGCGTGCGGCAGGCCACCATGGTAGAGTAGTAGAGTGACAGAGTTCAGATAGATATCATTTCCGCCTTGCTGGTGTGTCCTCGAAGACGAGCTCTGAGTGTATAGGTCGCCAGGCTGAGCCGACAGACGCCTGCAGTGAGCTGGTAGGTGCTCGTTGCGAGTTCGCCGCCGCCGTGATTGAGAATCGAAGCCAATCAGGCCTAGCACCGTGGACCCCTTCCGCGTGCCCATACAATAATATTTTCATCGTCTATATATCCACCCGCGCCCAGCCGACCAAACAGGCCATATCCTTAGCAGTGGCCTCCGCTGTACATGCCCAAGTCATCCCATACCCACTCGCCCCCACACTCGTCGTCGCCGAGACCGTCAAATGGTGCGCAGAAGATGGCTGCCCAGGACGACAAAGTAGACAAGGTCACCGAGGTTGCGCTCAGGAAGAAAAAGAACGCCGACGCACAGGCCGCCTTTCGCGCGCGTCGGGCAAACTATATTGCTACGCTCGAGGAAACAGGTCCGCTATGTCTGTTTTTACGTGCTAATCACATCCACTCATGTCGCTTGTACGTCTCTCTTTGATCGCCGTTGGCAGTGACCAGCCTGGAGGCCGTCGTGGTTCAGCTCCAGGACTCGTGCCGGGAGTCGCGCAGCGAGGCCACCGAACTGCGGCAAGAAAATGCGCGTCTCTCGAGCTTCGTCGAGACGCTGAAACATGAGTTCCGAGAGCGAGAAAAGTATCTGAGGGCGCTGTGGCACGCGAGGAAGGCGTCAGACGATCCCCACATGGATGACTTCCCCCCACCGCCGCCGTCGTTCGCCTCCCCTCATCAGCAGCCAGGCTCGTCCAGCAGCTCGCTTGGTACGCCAGTGACAACCCCGCAACACACTCATCAAGCTGCATATGCGACAACGACAGGCACGGAGGGCCTTGACCCCCGTATGCAGTACCAGGCCCATGAGTCATCCGCCGTTCCCCTTTCTTCAGCTGCGTATCATGACGGGACCAACAACGGCTATGGCGAGCGCTACCAGGTCTTTAACATGCAAACCAACGTGAGGGATACTGGATGGCATCAGGGCGCTGGTCACGGCGCATCGGGCAACGACTCCGTCACCGCTGAGAATGGCTCAGCATCGCATACACCCGCCTTTATTCCTTCGCCCTCCATCACCTCCAACGAAATTACTTATGGCCCCCGATATACCATGATGGACAACCACAAAACAGTCCTGCCGAGCATCGACTCGGTTCCCTATCTAATGAACAATAATGACCGGTCCATTTCACCCACGACGTCCAGCCCCCACAACACCTCCTCTGCGGCTGTCAACCCGCATTTTCAATTTGTATTCCCTACCGAAAGCCAGGAGCGGGGTGATCCCGACTCTTACCGTCGAATGGCTGCGGCTGCGGCAGGGGCACCTGAGCTCACGCTGCACGGCGGGACCGCCGACGTGTCCTACGCAGTGAACCGACGGCGAACGAACACTGGACCTGACCGACCGATGCTCGGCGGTGGTATGTCTTCCTTTCGTGCCGTCGAGGACACCCAAGCAGTAGGGGACAACAGCAGAACGACCGGCTCCGCCTCCCCCACCGGCCGCCGGTCGCGCAGAAATACCGCACAATCAAACGCTGCCTCCCATTCATCTCGTTCTCCCTCGCCGTCCGGCCATCCCCCCATCTCCAGCACCTTAGCGGTCATAAAAGCCCAGGCCTTCGGTGCGCTCCGCCGCACACGCGCCCGCCCAAAGCGAGGCTCAGAAGGCGCGGCCAGGATGGCTATGGAGGTTCTGGAACAACGCGGCAGAGGCCTAGGTATCGGCGCCTCTTCCAGCAATAAGCGACCTCGCCTACTCGACGACGAAGCGCAATCATAGCATTAATGGTACTTCTTTCTCTCTGCCTCTCTGCCCCTCTGTCTCTTTATCTCTATCTTCATCTCAAGCAACTAAACGCGGCACGTATGCGTCAAACGTGCAAGCCCGTCTTCTCTATGCATTGTAGAAATCAAGCCCCGCCTTCCTATCCTTTTTCTTTTCGGAGCTCTAGCTGTGGTCAATCAAGTTTGTAGCCATGTTTTCTGCACATATCTATCTCGCTTTCGTATATAATTTTCATCTTTCAGCGGCACGATAGTTGTAATGTAATACCTGTAGTGTACGATTCAGGGAGATTTTCCAATCCTCATACATATTGTTATCTCCCTGAATAGGTTTATCCTCACTACATAGTAGTCGTACATACATGAACCTTGAAAACACACGTCATTGTGTATAACCTTTCCTCTAACACGAACATTCATCCTATGTATTTTGTATATACATTTTTCTTTCTCCCCCCGTATGTCGAAGACTGTCATCTTGCAAATGTTCTCATTTGGTTTTCCTTGAAACGGTAGCGCTTATGGATCAATAATGAATGGTCTAAGGATACATAATCGGTGTACGTGTAGCATAGACGAGGTAAACGCTAAAAGGCTTGAAAATCCTTTGCTGATCAGATCTTGTCTGGTCCCGGATCTGCCGCAGTACTCTACTAATGCTCGTGTTTCATACGGGCAGGGCCATAGAGAAGAACAGTAGTTGTCATACTATACATTTTGATACAAGGGTGGATAGTGTCGGTCGTGTCACCGCCGTAGCCAACGATGCAGAACACCGAATATCGACGGGGGTTGGCATCCTGCACAAAAGATAGTCCTCAGCACACTTTACATATCTAAGAAGGTCGATACGCAAGACATACGACGAGATGCAGGGTTAGATCGCGGTGGTAACGCGGTAAGTGTCGTGATCGGACTGAAAGTTTGGCGAGGATTTGACATGTCGGAAGCGACTGAAGGGCTGAAGGCTAATCAGCACAACCACATATAAGCTTCAGATAAGTTCCGGTGAACTCACTTGAAGGTGACGATGTCTAAGCTTGTTCTTCACGTATTCATTAGCCAATGCCACCCAAACACATGACGAATTCGATTTTGACGTACATTAAAAGTACGGAGGTGGATGTGACAATCACCGTCTCGGAGCTACGTTCAGGTTCCGCGGACTCTGTCGTCCCTGGGCTGCAGATATTATTGACTTTCAATGTGTGGTGGAGAGGTGAAGGTCATCGTACCGATCGTCAATCGCGGTCTGATTATCAGGATCACTATTGCTGGGCGGACTAAAAGCGCAATCAGCAACATCATCATGCAGGCTCGATCATATACTTACCCACGGTCAAATGTATCGCGTAGACTGAGAGCTGTCAATATTCACATACGAACAACTTGAACTGAACAACTGACTCGATCGTTATTGTGCTATGAAATGAAGGAAGAGTCAGTCAGAGTTGCCCTTACGCATCGACACGAAACTAGAAAAGAACTTACTTCGTATCAAATTTATCAATAGCAACTCCTTCAGACGTGTGCACGAAGAAGACCAGAACAACGAGAAAGAAAACCGGAAGCAAAGATCGCATTTCACAGCGAGTCGAGAGTTCAGAACGAAGAAGGCGATTTCTCTGGCGGCGACATGTCATGCCGTGTCCTTACTTATACTACCCCGTCGACGGGCAACATATACTTGCTATCGTTGATTCGTGCACGTCGAGCTCTTGGCAGAGGCGAGACAGGGATAGGACGGGGAAACGTCACCGCCTCGCCCGCGCGTTAGACCTAGAAATACATATACTCTTCAGAGAGTCTGAGAATGATGGAGGAGGCACCGAAACGAGTTCTAGTCGCCGTGTTCGACGATCGGCTGTGTGATACTGGTAACTGAATTCGTCGCATTGGTTCTCTGGAGGCGTAGATGCCGATTCGGCAAGCCTATGGTATGCTTGTCGTGCGTAGGGAGAGATCACAAAGGGAGAGCATAGTGGGAAGATAGCGACCGTAAGGTACCAGCGCACGGGCTCTGGTAGGTGGAACATTGCCCTTTGTGGGGCTTGGTGTACTTTCCCAAAGTCCGGTATGTGCGAGATGAGCTACTGTCCTATAGTTGTGCAGGGACAACGGTCCGATCAATCAAAGTTCCCCGATGCGGCAATCAATGCAAGAATGAAACTTAAAAACTTGAAGCACGTCGCAGGTCTGGCCATTCATTCCAGCACCTAATGGATATGCCGCAAGCAAAGAGACGCAGGTAGTGGCCTAACAAAAGTGAGTTCCGGTTCATTTATGAAACATCAATAAAGCGTCAAGGCTGTGCAAATGTCCGGTCTTCTCTGTCCCACTTGTGTTTGATGAACATGGGAAGTTCTTGTGCTTTAGTGCCCTAGGCCTGGGAAAGCATGGTTGACGCATCTAAGGGCCAAGAACTAACAGTGGCTAAGACCGTCCATCACGAATCCACGTACATATCTTCATATAGATCTCGGAAGTAGCCAGCGTATGACGTTCACGCTCTCCCCTCCTGAGGAGAGTACGATGCCGCTCATCCCGAAACTACGGTAGTTGTGATTTCGACTTGTTCAGGTCCCGAAGCAACGTCAGGGTCATGAGAAGGTCCATAAAAATTGATAGAAGCTGAAGCAAATTGAAAGGCAATAATGAGACGGCGTGACTCCACATCATCTTATGAAGCCACAAGTCATGTTATCGGACTTGCGGAACTGCGACATCCCAAGGCCCACGGATCTCGCTTTATATGAATTATCAGTTAAGGCCTCGGCTGCAAGTGTAAAGAGGTAAACTCACTTCTTAAACTGTTGTGCCCAGATGAGCAAGCCAGGGGCCCCAAAAGCAATAAAGCCAAGAATAACACCTTGTAAATATGTCATTAAGAAGGAAATCCTGTGACTTAAGTAGATCGACGTGATGCAAGAGCACATCGTCAGGAAGATCCGTATCGGTGTAGGGGTAAACTGTAGCCAACCATCAGCGCACACTGGACATGCCAAGCTTCGAGAAATCAGGACTCACCAGCAACCGCGTCCTTAAAATAGGTAAAAGGGCGAACATCTGAATCGAAAACAACATGAGGGCGAAGACAGAAATATCATCCTGTAGCCGTGAAGCAAGCACAACCGAAGCAGACATCGCGGCATTCATCGATAAGATGGATGTCAGCCTGATATCAAATCCCATGGGTGCTCAGAGACGAAGGAAGGGGATATGCCGGATTGCTCACCGCTCGCGATTGAAGCGGATATTCCTCGACGAGCCGTAATCAGCGAGGAATAAGTTCAAGATGAACAGGCACGCGGTCAGTGCCCATATTGAATCGGAGGACGTTGAGGCTGTCAAAGTCCGTAGGACTGGCGATAGCGCCATGAGAGCAAGGAAAACCAAGATAGACGACTTCAAGGCCTTGGCTCCTGTGATCGATCATGTTACTATCAGAACCAAGCTCCGAGCCACGACGGAACGTACGCTGTTCCACATCGATTGCAACGGCGAACAAGAAGCACTCCAAGAGCTCCCATACGAAGAAGCCTGCGGTGAACATGGCCACGGAGATCCAAACGAGAACGCGAGGGTCCCAACTCTCATCATAGAGATGGATGAAAGTTGCCAAGAAGATGAAGATAGAGGAAATGTGTTGTGTGATAGCGCAGGAAGACAAGACAAGAGGCCAGTATGCATAAGGACGAAAATTTGCTGATTGAGGAGAAATATTTGGTGATTGAGCAATCTTCAAAGAGCTGGAACACGCACCATTCTTCCTCAGAGACGAGAGGAAGGAGCTTGGTATGTAATTGTCTGGGAAAGACTGAGTTTTCCATAGAACTCGCTCCCATTCACCGGACATGCAAGTTCAGCGCCGACATGCGCAGCGCAGTCGGTTGTGGTCGTCGTGTACAAGCGTGTCCACCGCGCGCAGACGATCTACTACTACGGCGTTACGTCACGCAACATTCGCAGGATATTATGTCACGCCGCCGGTCTCATGATGCACTGACTATTCACTGCAATTGCAACACACCCGTCGGCCTCTGGACCGTGGCCCGAGCGTTGCGAACACAATCTACGCTTACGCCGACATGATGGCAGCAGAACATTCTAAGCAACAGAGCGAGCACCCCATCTTCGTCGGCAATAGGTCGTGGAACCACTGATCTGTCTTGAAGAACACCGTTCTCTATAATTGTATGAGATTGCAAGCGTAACAACTTATGCCACACATCCGTAGCTATTGAAGGTGCTAGAATGACGCATAACCCCATAGAGAAGGCGAAGAGGATGGAATGAGTGCCTGAGAGGATATGGATGAAAGGACGTAGAGTTTGGGAGCATACGGGCACATATTGCAGCGCTTGTCCGTTGAACTTCTTCGATGGCTTCGACCTCCGTCCGTGCGAGTTCCGACTAATCCCACTTTGACGGTGTTAGTCGGGTGTGTTCCAATGCTACCGTTATCAACATACCCTCAGTGTCTCCTCTTCTCGCTGAGAAGGTGTTGGCTTGTAAGGTTTGTTTACTTGCGCCGCCAGACGTCCGGCATTTGGATTCGCCTTGTTTGTGAGACGCTCTGTGTCCTGGATGCACGTAAAGAAAGGTCAGCGATTGGTAGCTGCTCGTCCGGCGGGCAGGCCTCGCACCTTTCGTTGTCGGTCCTCAACAGCTCTCAGCATACGTTCTCGGCGTTCATCCGCTGTCTCGTTCCGCGGACTTGCGTGCGCTGCGCCCGCTTCTCCCCCGCCCAGCACGACATGGCTCCCGCTGTGGGTACTGGTTTTCGAACATAGCGACCCCATAATGTCGACCGTCAGATTGCAGCGTCGTTGTACGCAGTCGGCGGTGTAAATGGGACCATGGGGAAAACAGTGATAGAGGTGATGGTCCAGGTTCAATTTAGCCGCGTCACGCGCACTGAGCTTGCCTGTACCTAGAAACTTTAGAGCAACTGTTCACTTTCATATCACGAAATCCTACTGAGTTGTGTTCGTGTTAATATGGCGTGAGTTAGTAGCAACCAAGTATCAACTAGCAAGAAGTGGTGATGATATAAATTACATCGGAGAGTCCTAAAGAGCATGCAGAAACAAGTAGATAGTCCGAGCCGCATCATGATACTATAACGGACTTGAGCACAAATTTACAAGTCGCCGTCTCTGACGCCAGTATACTCGCCTCTCCTATCAGCTTCTGCTGAATGGCGAAGGAATGGCCTCATGTTCCTCTCCTCGAGATTTATTCCGTCTGCTTGCCGCCGAGGCAGCCACGCCTGTCATGCAAAACCGATCAATGCGCGAATGCGATATAGAATCAATTGCAGAGATAGTCACCTCCCACCATTTCCTGCCCGTATCCCAAGCAAGGGTCGTATCCAGACCAGCTTTCTGCATCTTGCCTTTGATTCCTGCACCAAGGAGTAATCCAAACACCGTGAGCAAGAAGAGCGTCACGACAAGTTGGTCCCGAGGAGAATCCCGCTCTGCAGAAGGTAAGCAGAGGTCAAGTCGCAGGAAAGATAGCAGACGCACGGAAACAACGAGCTTCTACATCACCCTCTTTCCCCGTAGCAGTGTCCGGGTCAGTATCTCCAAGCGTAGCCCCTTGGCATATTGGTAAATTCTGATTAAGACACCACTGCTTCGTGCATGAGAGGCACGGCTTAGAGGGGTTGTCTGGTATGTCGAGATGCAATATGGTGTAATTCGAGCCAAAACAAATGCCTGTAAATACCTGGGTCAGACGTGAATGGAGAGCAGTGATGAATGACGATACATTTGCAAAAGTTCGTAGCCTCCCATTTATGACCCAGTAGCGCGCCCTCTGCAACCCTCTGGGCAGCAAATGATGAGATTTATGTGTGTAGCACTGGCCAGCTCAATAGCATACCGAGATTGCAAGCAAGAGAAGAAAGGAGAGAATTAACGAACTTGTGCATGCCATAATACCTCCGCGCTCCGGACAGAAAGCAGGCTTCGCAACCGCCGGGAGAAGAAGGCGGCGAGAAGAGGGAATGAATAGCAATGAGAGCAGTCAGATCGACACGGAAGAAGAGCGTTGGATTAGACTTGGGAGATGGAGGTAGATCTGAGTCCGGCGGCGAGGAACGACGCGTCTGTATGACCGTTACTGTGGTCTGCACTGTACCACTCCTCTGGATCCCAACGTGTTCTACTACCACCGCGACCGTGTCCTTTATTTCCCTGTCTATTACTCCTTCATTTCCACTCTTAAAGTCGCATACAGCGCCGACAGCATGTCCGCAGAGTTCGACGACGTGCTCACGAACCAGCCAGTCGTGATCGACAATGTCAGTACGCGACACGCGTCTCTAATCCGCCTCTCAAGTTCTGATAATATTGCTCAATTAGGGTTCTGGCACGATCAAAGCCGGCTTTGCTGGTCAAGATCATCCAAAATGCTTCTTCCCCTCGTTGTGAGTTGCGTCGCGGCTGCGTAGGAGATTTGGAAACTGAGCAAGTTACGCTTTGCTTAGTGTCGGCCGGCCAAAACATGTGCGCATCTTAGCAGGAGCATTGGAGGGCGATACTTTTATTGGACGAAAAGCACAAGAGTTTCGCGGACTGCTGAAGATCAAGTATCCTATGGAGCATGGCATCGTGACTGACTGGGACGACATGGAGCGCATATGGAACTGGGTGTATACAGAAGAGCTGGGGACTCTGAGTGAAGAGGTTAGTGCAACACCTGACCCCGCTGGTGCACTGACTGATGTCCGTCCCCGTGATGCTACAGCATCCTGTACTACTAACAGAGGCCCCTCTGAACCCTCGAAGTAACCGAGACATTGCTGCGCAGATCTTCTTCGACACCTTCAACGTTCCCGCCCTTTTCACCTCCGTTCAAGCTGTTCTCTCGCTGTGCGTGCGCCGTTCGCTTCGGCGCAGTAATATTCACTCATTGATCTCCCCCCTGACCAGATATTCTTCTGGCCGAACGACGGGGATAGTGCTCGACTCCGGCGATGGTGTCACTCACGCTGTCCCTGTGTTCGAAGGCTTCTCAATGCCGCATGCGATTCGAAGGATTGACGTTGCCGGGAGAGACGTGACAGACCATCTGCAGCTCCTCCTGCGGAAGCAAGGCCACCATCTTCATACATCGGCTGAACGAGAAGTCGTTCGTACTATTAAAGAAAAGTGCTGTTACGTAGCGGCAAATCCGGCGAAAGAGGAGAAAGATACGGCTGGGCGCACGGAGGAGTTCCGTCTCCCTGATGGGAATGCTATCCAGGTTTGTCTTTGCTCTAGAGTGAACTGGACATGTGCGTGGTTTGCTGACGGATGCCCACCGTTAAAATAACTGCGTAGCTTGGCGCCGAGCGATTTAGAGCGCCTGAGATATTGTTCAATCCAGAGCTTGTAGGTCAGGAATACCCTGGAGTTCATCAGGTTGTGGTGGATTCTATTCTTCGTGTGGACCTTGACATTCGAAAGAGCCTATTCTCAAACATTGTTCTCAGCGGCGGGAGCACTTTATGTAAAGGTATGTACTCTCTTTATGCCGTCCCACATTCGAAATTTTCTGATGTGGAAGTTATCTCTGTTTGCTGGTAGGCTTTCCTGATCGCCTATTGAACGAAGTAAAGAAGCTATCAGTAAAGGACACAAAGATTAAGATCTACGCGCCACCAGAGAGGAAATATTCCACATGGATAGGCGGGTCAATTCTGGCAGGTCTGAATACATTCAAGAAGGTTCGTCCGGGCAGACTCTTTGTTGTCTCCTTTCCTGTGGAAACGTTTCGACTTACGTTACTCCTTCGTGGCCTTGTGGTGGCAGATGTGGGTGTCCGCGGAAGAATACCAGGAAGATCCAGAAATCATTCACAAGAAATCAGCTTTCTGATGTCTCCAGACGTATTCCGACTTCCTTTGACCATTCAGCTTACTTTCGCATCGGCTGTCTATTTGCACTGCATTCATTTCATTTCATGGATCTTCACGTTCATATCCCTACCGCAAATACCCTATATGCGATGTATTCTTTAGTGAACTAATACCAGGGCTTTGGCTATGTCTTGTTATTGAATCGCAGGAGCGCATGAAAGCATATGCATAGCATTAAAGCGGGAGAAGATGCCATACACAATAGCGTCGACAAAGTTTTGGAAGCATATGAAGTAAAATGAAGTAAAGTGTACAGACAACTCTTCACCGGTACCTGCGGAGCGAAAGAGTGTTGTGCTTCTTCCAGGTAGACCTGGCAGGGGTGTGATTGTAACGATGTCCCTTGCCAAGGCCACGGTTCTGTTCGAAAATAGAGTTGAGACAATGTTCGCGACATTAGTGGCGTAAGACATGCGATACGAACCTGTTTGCCAATGCTGGTGAGACCACGCGCTTCGCGCCTCTTGTGAACAGGCTTGGTGATCCAGCTGATCCTGGGGTCCCGTCGAATCTAAGAAAAACAATGCAAAGAATTGTCAAAATATATCAGAGTTGCTAACCCTAGCAGAAAGGAGGTATACATACCGCCTTGTGATTTGGATCGACGAGAATAACCTCGTAGTACTTGTAAACGCCGTCCTGGTTCACCCAGTACGAGTTCAGTACACGGAGATTACCGCATCGGCGCCCGACTCGCTCCTCAGCTACACTTCGGAGACCGCGCTGGAACTTGAGGTGGTTGACACCTTGGCGAACAGGCTTGCCGTAGGTCGCACCCTTGGGGACAGGCTTCTTGCGGTTACCACGGCGGACGCGGACACGGTAGATAACGTAGCCCTGCTTGGCCTTGTACCCAAGGCGGCGCGCCTTGTCAGGTCGGGATGGGCGGGAGGCACGGTGAATGACATTAAGCTGACGGTATTCCCAGCAGCGTACGCGCAACAGGAAGCGGAGGACGTCCGACTGCTTCTTCTTGTAGAGCTCCCCGATGTACTTGTACGCGCCCATCTTGCTGGCTAATGAAACAAAATGTTAGCACCGGTAAAAAGGTTGACATCCAAAAGTTGTGCAGTCAATCCAACTACTCTCTCCATTCCGATCCAGCCCGTATCGTTCCAGCAACAACTATAGCCTTCCTGAAACACCTATCAGCAAGAAACATAGCATACCTTTTGTTGTATAACTTGCAGTCGGTTGAGCACAACGTCTATGTCGACGAACGCTAACTTCATCCAATGGTTGTCCCTGTTTGGTCAAAACTCTCACGTGACATTAATTAGTCTTCGTAGCATGAAGTTCTGGTTGAAGGTCGGTTGCGACCAAGGCACCCTATTCACTCGCTCATGCAGTATGCGGACAAGACAGTGTTCAGAAATACTGTATACAAACAAGATATCCGAGGAGCTCGCAAGTAGGGGAAGAGAAAGGTAGAAATGCAATAATTAACGCAAGATAAATGTACATCCGAGACCTGGAGCTTGTTCCCTCCTTGCTTCTTTGAGTTCTTACTCCTCTTGAACCCATTGCTCTGCTATTAGTCCAAGTAGCGGTAGTTCAAAGCGAGTCAAGTTGTTTTGAGCTGCATCTATATAAGCTCTAAACCTGTATCAATATAATAAGTGAGTAAGTGCCTCGTAAGGAACCGAACAGAACCAGACGACGTACGCCATGAATCCTTGCGTAACGATAATCCAGAGTGTGAGAACAGTGTTGATAAAGGTTGGAACGCCCACTAGTGAGCAGAATATACGAAAGAGAACTAGGGGCGTTGTTACAAGAGCTGATTGATATGCTGAATGCCCAAAGCTTCAGTTTCGTTGCAGCATTGCTTACAAGCGGGGACTGACCATGAAATCGGACATAGTCATTGTGTGTCTCAAGTATAAGGCAAATTAGGGCTGCGTAGTTTGACGCTCTGGTCAGCTTCTTGAAGTACCGAACCTTGCTCTAATTACTGTGCGTACCTGAAATTGGGCCGAGTATATACGCAAATGCAGCAAGAATATCCACCCTCGCTCCAAAGCGCGTCTCCCATTGATTAGCCGCATCCTCTTCATACCTGTTTACAGCTCCTCCAACACCATCCAGGACCACCCCACCACCGCCGTATGAAGTCCCAAGCGTTGGCAGTCCACCTGACTGGTAAGACGAAGAAGATTGCTCCGACTGAACAGGAAACCAGGGTCTTACAACCGCGCGAGGGGTCGATGACCTTACTGGAGTCGCTGCACGGTCATCCGGCGGTGGTGCCTATCAATGTGTGATTCAAGTAAATAGAGAATCTGAGCGCTGTAGAGGAGAAGACTGACGTATGGCGCGAATGTGCTGGCGAAGTTCGCTGCGTGCATATCTTGCTTTGGGCTCGGCATCTTCAGCCGGTCCTAGACAATGCAACTCCTATATTGGCACTGTTTCTTTTGAGCCAGGAGTGTTCAAAGAGCGAGAACAAGGGAGGGAAGGAAGAGCGCTAGTTGGATGCTGGGAAGGAGTGCCTATGTTGTCACCTGCGAAAGTTCAAGTTGCCGCCGGGACCCTGTATCCGGCAAACCCCGAACTAAGGATCAGCACTGTCTCGGTACTTCGCATATGTCACGATAGCCCATCCGCTATCTGCTTCAGTTTGATTACAGGAAGTGAAAGTGGCAAGTATGTATGCCCAAAGTATCCTTGGCTAGTTTCAATGCGTATTTATCGGAAATCGAGGAGCTTAGAGATTGATTGACTCCCAACTCCCCGCCGCTGCTCCCCGGACCTACACCTGAACCAAGCAGAAAGTCCAAGGTCTCGTTCAACGTCGTCTATGAGTCTGTAAGACTCTTCATGATGTAAGGTCTGCTTTCAACCATGGGGAATCTGCGCTACTTATGTCTCAGCTTGCCTGAACTGTGACTCGACTCAACGCCCAAAAACGAGCTCCCTTACAAACACACAACTATTATTTACTGTCTCCTACATACCAGTTATATGATGGGATCCTGTGAATTCTACCTGCTTGATTTGCTCTTAGAATAATCCATAGATACATGAATGAATGTTTTCTGAAGAATTTATGCCGACTTCGGCAGCAGCCGATCGGAGATGCAAGTAAGTCCCAGATGAGATACCGGCAATGGCCGATCGGTTCCAGTCGTCTCCGCAGTATACAACCTCCAGCAAAAGAGGTCCTCAAACACCTCACAATCCGCAAGATGGTGAGTTTCTCATGTCGAAATGCTGCTGATTCACCTTATGATTGTGCTGGAGTGAAATGGATGGGAGGAATTATGTGGTTTGGAGTGGATGGGGAAGCAAAGGACAGGATGTGTCTATAGATTCAGTTCTGACGCATATTCGTATCCTTAGGATCCCTCCGCACCAATTACGATCCGCACCCGCAAATTCATCACGAACCGCCTTCTGGCGCGTCGCCAGATGGTAGTTGATGTCCTACACCCATCGCGACCAAATGTTTCCAAGTCTGAGCTGAGCGAGAAGCTGGCTGCGGTGTACAAGACCGAGAAGGACCGTGTTGTCACCTTCGGTTTCCGTACTCAGTTTGGTGGTGGACGGAGCACAGGCTTCGCCCTGATCTATGATGATGAGGCGTCGCAGAGGAAGTTTGAGCCACGGTACCGGTTGGTTCGGGTGCGTTATTGATGCTCTACAATCTTTGGCGTATGTTCTTAACAATTTTACTCAGTCTGGCATGGCGACCAAGATCGAGAAGCCTTCCCGCAAGCTGCGCAAGGAGCGCAAGAACCGTGCGAAGAAGGTATGTGTTGGCTGCTTTGAACTCAATCCTGTGTCCTGACGAAAGTTATGTTACTACCGTTTAGGTTCGTGGTACGAAGAAGTCGAAGGCTGGGGAGGCGCAGAAGAAGGGCAAGTAAACCACTCACCTCTGTCCAGCCGTTGCGTCTGTCCATCCTTGTATCAAGACTCGGCGCATGTTATTCTGGCATGGCCTACACAATGCACACATTACAAAAATTACTCTTGGGTGTATCGTATCCACCGTGTCTTCCTGTTTTTAGTTTTTCATGTCTCTCATCATGTTAAGCATCCCTCACTTATGCATAGGCCCCTATGCTATCCAATCATATCTGATTAAACATCCAAGATGTCTTGTTCCTACTGCCTCGGAAATTGCGATGCGAAATTTGTCCTGAACTCCGGGACCCCGAAGCTTGATATCTTCTGAAACTGCTTGAGACTCATTTGTAAGTCAGAAAAGGAGTCTTTTTGAATGATCGGTACAGACCAGATAATATACAAGCCGCAGCCTCTTTCCGCAAAGGTGTACATGGCGGCTATAGTTTAACTGGTGATCGAGGCGTTAGTGCTAAAAATAGGACCTCTAAAATAGTTATGAGAAAGGTAAACCGCACGACTGCATCGTGTTGACTTTACTGTCGGCCCACCCGCGTCGGGGCTGCTCCTCTTCATCTCCAGCTCCTACCTTCCAGGTGTTTTTCATTTCTCTTCCTCTTCTCTTCTCCTTCTCCCCTTTACTTCTGCCAGTTGCGCAATACGACTCTTGACAATCAAGGACAAAGCTTCAGTAAACGAATCTGGCTTTCGCTGGCTTACAAAGGCCGTGACGCAACGATCTAGACGACAATATACGAACAATGTTACAAACAATACGTTGCATATTTCTCGCACATCTTCTTCTCTCCGTCCCAGTCAACGCGCTACCCCGACCTCTCGACTCCGTAGTCCAATCTCTGAAAGCCGCTATCCCTCAGCCTGTCTCCGACCTTGCTGGATCGTGGAGCGACTATTCTCATTCATTATTCAGAAGGGACAACACAAGTTCGTCGGGAAATGGGTCAGAGAACATATCGAGTAGTCAAAATCCAAATGCTTCCGCCGTATGGGTATTACAGGACACATACGCGGGGGAAACCTTCTTCGAGTGCGCTATCTTGAGTTTATACCTGCTTCCTTGACTCTGCTAAACTCCTTCTTGTCGGTAGTGACTGGACGTTTTGGACAGGAGCTGACCCAACACAGTGAGTGTACTATGTATTTGCTCCGTTGGAAATGCAATTGTTTAACTAGTTGATTTGTGTTTAGCGGACTTGTCCAGTAAGAACTTATAGAGCATTATCCTTGCTTTCTTCAGTTATTGAAGACCAATTAACAGATATGTCGATAAGGATACTGCCTTTGCGCAAAATCTTACCTACGTAACCAGCGACAATGTTGTCATAATGAAAGGAGACGATACGAATTGGCTACCATCCGGCCAGAACAGATCTAGGTAATTCGATGGTTTTCGGAATTCGCTGGAGTACAATCCTGAGCTATCATGCAGCGTTCGGATACAAAGTACAAAAATCTATACAGGAGGTCTTTTCATCCTAGATCTCAACCGTGCACCATGGGGATGCGGTAAGTTCTTGTATGTATGCCTCTATCAAATACTCAACGAGAAATTGCAAAGGTGTATGGCCAGCATTCTGGACTCTAGGTGCTACCGCTACTTGGCCAGCAGTAGGTGTTTTATCCAAATGTGGTCCTGCAATGTTTATAGTGTCATTATATTGATAGCAAGGAGAAATCGATATACTCGAAGGCGTACATGACAATGTCCACAACCAAGTGACCTGGCACACGTTGCCCGGTTGTGAGCTTGAAGATACGGGAAACTTCACAGGTAGTCTCGTCGTAAGTTATCAATGGTCTATTCTGAAGGATCCCGAAGTAAGAGGATCTGACACCTTGAACAGGGGCAGACAGATTGTAACGCAGAGATTAATAGTAATGCCGGTTGCGGAATCACGGATTGGAGTCGAGTATCATATGGCGAGACTTTCGACGCGCAAGGCGGTGGTATATACGCTATGATGTGGGACGAAACTGGTATCGCAGTTTGTAGGTCATTTTGTCTAAAAATTAGCGCGGGCCTGCCGGCCTCAACATTTCTGTAGGGTATTTCTACCGCGTCTCAATCCCGCAGGACATTCTGGACGGTGTTCCCAACCCGAGATCATGGGTGACGCCTTCAGCTGCCTTATCTCCCGGTGGTTGTGATCCATTCAAGTTCTTCAACAATCACGCTATGGTTTTCGGTAAGGTGCATTCTAAACTGGTGCCCCATCTAACTGACGGTTCGATTAGACATCACCTTCTGTGGCGACTGGGCCGGTAATACGTACGCGACTACCCCGGGCTGTTCGGGAACTTGCCCCGAACACCTACAGGATCCCAGTAACTTTGTGGTGTGTATTGGTCTTGCAGTCTAACTTTTGTTCCCCTACAATGACATGCCCCTCTTAGAACGCCTCGTGGAGTATCAATTCTCTCAAGGTCTACCGCAAGCAAGCACTTACAGCTACGGTCTCAAGCGGAGCATCGCATAGTTGGATGCAGGTACCCGGTTGGCCATGCATAACACTTTCTGTAATGTTGTTCTGTGTTTCTATGTTCTTGGTGCAATGAGTAGTCACAGATTTGGGCCATCTCTTACATTATAGAAGGACATGATGCATAGTCTGTACATACATAACGCTAACTGACTTATTTGAAGGACACGGTGAAGCCATGTCAACTGTATGTATTATTTGAATATAACTTTAGGAGGACTTGTACGCTGTTCATCGTTTGAAAAGGACTCTACCTTAAATTCCTCGACTGTATAGGGATTCAGTCAATTATCATCCGCATACTCTAAAACTGATGGGCAGAGGGGTTTTGTTTTCTGAACGTGTTCTTGCAGGATTTCTAATACCAGTATAGCTCGGAGTTAAGGCCAGGACGTCACTGCACGCGCACAGCGCGTGTCCATTAATCGGAATGTATCGAAGTTATGCTTAAGCTGAAACAGACGTGTAGAAGAGCGTGTATCAAACACGCAGGGTTTTAAGGAACCAAACACGCAGGGACGATCGCCAAAGATCTCTGTCGCCGACCAAGATTTTGAGCAATCTCGGTAGGCATATCGCTTGAAGTTCAGAAAGGGCGCCGATTGCGGTTTCTTCAAAGTGTTCCGATATGCGATTTGCCTCGCGCCGACAACGTGAAACTTGTCTATACGGAATGTAACCATATAGGTCCCGCTTTTCATTGATGTATCCCGTGAATACCAAGCTATGAGCTAATGCTTCTCAAAGGATCTCGGATCCTAGAGTTTGAATAGTTTTACCCCATTATCCCAGCCAGCGGAAGAGTCGCTACCGATTGCATCGTCCACTGTACCAACGCTCTCCGGATCAGGTCCCGCAGGTTCTGCGAAGCTCGCTCGAAGCGGTGTGACGCTTGCCCAGCCATGTGCAATCGCCCATGCGTCGCAGCCTTTCGGGAGAGTCGAAAGTTCCGGATTAACGATATGGCGCATCTCAGGAGCGAACTTGAAAGTAAGCTCCCTTGCATGCTGAGTTGCTGCGCCAGTCGAGGGGACTCGCCATGAGGTACCAGGTGACCTATCCACATTTTCCGGTCCGGGAGACAGAGGTGCATCAGGTCCACCTGGATCCATCTCGGGATCAGGGTCCTTTGTGTCGACGAGTTTGTGGGGGGTGAAGAGCCGCCCATACGCATTCCTCCACATCTTTGTCCAAACAACTCGCATACCTGCCTCACTCACTAGAGCGTCGATCATTGGTATGTTCACATTGTACAAGTCAACTTCCCCATTGCGTAGCCCACCGTCGTCCTTTCCCCATGAGTCCCAGAGTCTCTGGATGATTTGTCCAGAGAGCTCGTGAGCGGGTTCATATAGTTGATCTGGGACTGGACGTTCGACTGTTCCGTACGAGAGTGCTATGGCTCGAACATGCGAAAGCGATGACGATAGTGCTGCACCAATCGTTCCAGATGATAATGCGAAGGCAGCTATGACAGTATGTATGGATGTAGCATCAAAGAAACCTATCGATTTGATCTCATCTCACCAGATGAATTGCGTCCGAGATTGGGGCCCGAAATCTGGATGCAAGACTTCAGTTTATTTTCACCGATGAGCGTCAATCAACACAGACCACTAGATCAATCTTCCTAGGGTAAAGATTATGGAGGGCGACGTTCGCGCAGGTAGCGGGTGTCTAAGGTTGCCTTAGAGTATGCCTCCCAGCGTTCACTGACAACGACCGTGTAGAGAATCACTTACACCATCGAGTAGGATCCACTCAGCAGATTCTGCCTTTTCGATTTGTAGGGGACGAGATACATTGGATGTCTCCCCCAGGCCATCTACACATGCGTTGGATTGTTCAATGATGGTCAAGGGCACCATGGGAGAAAAGTTCATGAATATTAACACTTACCAGGTTCGCGGGGATAGTAATATCGCCCCTTCACTATTTCCTTGATATGAAAAGCTTTGCCTATGAATTTGTAGTGGTTCAATATGGTAAGAGCATTGTTCATATGTGCCAATGCCAGGCCTTAAGACGATTCACCTATCCAAGACTTCTGAGATGAGGGTACAACAACTTTCACGTCCCATCCTTCGTCCAGACCTTCATTCAGAGAGGCGATATTAGCAAGAAAGCAGGCTTGACGCACCTAAGACTTTCGACAAATGTCTAGCGAAACCGTAGATATAGGGTGAATCAGGACCAGGAGGACCGTCGTCGTTCTCGCAAAAGTTGATAGAGCTTAACTAGCTGTCAAGCACGAGAATTTAGCTATTGCTCACTGTCAAAAGAACACGGAGCTTCTCAGGAAGCATTAATCTCGAATAAAGCAAAGTTGGGTGATGGGACTAGGAGTTATTCTGTAGTTCAGATATGTTTACATTACTATGATGGTAAACATCTTGATAGACATGATGACGTCATGGTCACGATTATATAAATCTTGAGGATCTGACTTTTATTAACTCTAGACCTGAGTACGTTGCGGATACCATTGTCTTCCTACTCTGAAGCTATAGAAGAACTTCAAAAGAGGTACTATTATCCGAAGGCATAAAAGCAGACAGCAAAGTTAGAAGCACAAGTACATTTACAAAGTTCTGGTATATAATTCAACTCCGCGTTAGTTCCAACATTTCCAACACGTATAAGAACAAAAGGCCAGATTCCACTGCATTAGTCAATGTGTCATGAAGTCATAAAGCATAAGAATGTCAGTACGGATGTATAGAACGAGAAAATTGCATGAACGATGTAGGGTATAGCACATAGTAGATTACCAGGGTAAGATACGCTTGATGACGCTTGCTTCTTTCGTATGACCTCCAGTGAAAGTCATAGCGGGAGGAACGGGGGATGTATGTGGTTCGTCTTCGGCGGGAGGCGCTATTCGACCCTGTTGCATCTATGATAGCCCTAGGTAAGCCTCTAATCGGGTTGTAAATGTAGGATACAAGTACTAACCTCGTAATCCATGACTGGGATATCGAGGAGTTGACCTATCGTTCTGTTCTCCAATAACTTATACCCGTTCGGACCTATACACCGTTGCTGCAAGGCGGCAGGGGTGGCTACGAATCTCCCAAACATGTTGAATTTAGCCCAATTGATCTTGGAGCGTTCGTCCGGTTTGAAATCAGGGTTTCCTTCGTCCGCGCGGCGCAGATCGGAGGTATGAACTTCCCTGCAATTAGATATTAAGAAGTGGATCTACATATATAGTTTTGCACCCACAGTGAAGGTATGCAAGGCCCTTTTGTATTTCTTAGAGCCATACGGTAAGACTGGTGCATCCCTGTTGTGCGTAGTAAGACATCAAGGCTCAAGAACTTCTTGTGTATGTCCCCTCTAGCTCGAAAAAGCTCCATAGGCTGATCACCAGGAAATGACGCTTGATTTATTGCTGTGACAATGGCACGCAGTCCAGAGTAGTTATTCAGAGTTCGCAGTCTGAGAGCGACCTCTGCGAACTTTTCAATTTGTCTAGCACGAGCCTTAGGCCGATCGTGACACAGAATTACGGACACGGCCCTGACGTGAAAAGATGTGTCAGGTATGCAAAGATTAAAGGAGACGTGCATCGAACAAACCATTCATGTAGCTCGTTATAATGGGTGTTGAACTTCGCAACAGGGTCTTTAGTTGGATCTTTCTTTCCTGGTATCAAAGTATGCCTCAGCCAATCTCGGCGCTACACGAACGGGGTTAGTATTGTCATTGTCATTCCCATCATTGAGCATTAGTACTGGCTCTTACCCCAATTTTCAGGAATAATTCAAGTTCTCGCCTAGTGATCTCTGTCGCGATAATGTCAGGTTCGTATTGCTGAAGAGCCTGAGCAACCTTCTGCAGTCGTGAAACAATTTCCCTCGGAGATGGTTCGGTAGGCTGTTGCGAGCGCTGGATACGACTTGAGCTGAGGTAAGGCGTACGAAGCAGTCCCATAGCCGATAAAGGTAAACTTGATCTCCTCTCCCGAGTAGATATCTTCGGACTAGTAGCTGGCTCAGATGCGGCTACTTTCACGGGAGCTGAAAATGAGTTCGAAGACTCCATCTCTGTGTCTTCACTTCCAAGCTCATACTCGACCAAACTATCTGAATCACTTTCGGCAGAGAAGTCCTCCACCTTAATCGCCCAAGCAGCATCCTGATCAACAAGACCGCCAAGACCATCTAAAAATGGGAGAAAATCCGATCCATAGCACATGGTATGTGAGTGGGCAAGGATCTGCTTCACAAAAGCATTCAGAGCTCCATACGTGCCAGGGACAGCGAAGTCGGATGGGTAATCTCGCATCCACTGTTCTAACAAGTAGCATATTCTACGCGACCTTTTAATTGGGGTTCAACAATGGGAGTAGATCAACCTACCGCATTTGAGCATAATAAGCTAGTGTAACATCGCCAGCTGGTTGTCGCAACTCGTGCATGCGTTTTTGCATACCAAGTAGGACACTTCGAGGGGTAGCAAACCTTCGATAAGTGAGGAAGAAGTGAGAAATAAAGGCTGGGTCTGTTTCAGTGTGTAAGTAGTTGTTGTGGAAAGTCCAATTGAGAGTACGAACCATCGTCACTGATAGCGAGAAAGAACAGTTTATCGAGAAGTTCTTCAAGCGTAACCCAAGGGGATGGGGATGAACTGGATGTTGGTTCAATGCGAGTCAATTGACAGACAGAAAGTAGACTTACAGTTTCTTCTGCATCGGTTTGCCGTTTGCTAAATTACTCGGAGTAGCTTTCTCCGACAGAATATTTGTTGGAGGAATGATAGTAGCTTCCGATTGGGACGGCACAGGAAGAGACTCTGAGCTTTTCGACGTGGCTTTGTCTACCTTAGAGTTACTTCGTAGCCGTATCTGTTCCTTATCACTATCATACGCCCTTACAAGTTTATGGTGATCAGAAAGTATATCGTTCAGCGAACGCACGCGAGAGGGTGACGAAGGCGCAGATGGCGAGCGCTTAACAGATGCCGGGGAGGCAGGAGAGCTAGTCTGTGACGTAGTTCGTGGTAATGAAGATCTTGCAGCGGTCGGGACTGACGGGGAGGACACGGCCGGTTTTGATACTGATGGACTGGTCCGCACTGTTAATGTAGGAACCTTCGGCCTCTCTACACTGGCGCTAGAGCTTGAATCACCTTTACGATCTATTGCATAAAATTCATCGCATCAATGATTAACGGCGCAAAACAGACAACTAGCATACCGCGAGGGTTGATGATATCCTTTATGAGAGTGTCAACAGCTTTACGCATACGCCATTTACCCTCATCCGTAGACGTTGAGATTTCAATCACACGACTATATGGCGTCGCAGCTCTGCTTGCATCAGTGGCAGAAATACCTCCAGCAACGTCCGATTTACAGGCAAGTACATAGCACGGTAGATGTAGATCCTTGCAGTAAGCTAAAGTACCGAAGAGGAACGTTAAGACAGCAGTCACAGTTATTGGAGAGCATCACAGACCTATCATTTGAATGACATGTTTGAACGATTCGTTCTCAGCAGCATCGTAGCAAACGAACATTCCATCCACCTTGGGCAGTTCGGGAGGCCAGGCATGAAGAAGAGATTTCTTGTCATCACTTTCCCAATCGATCGTATTGAATTCAAGAATGGAGAGATGTGTTGTTATGTTGTTATCGTTGGCTAATGTGGCAGTACGACAAGAATCTGGTTGTATCAGTTACAGCGAGTGCAACGTTAAGTGGAGATAAATTTGCTTACATTGAACATTACGGATCGCTTGGCTTTTTATTACTGATATAGTAAAATTCTCCGAGTGTGATAGACCGTGTCTCTTCAGGCTTTTGCGAATGAAGGTGGATTTGCCACAACCTGGAGGTCCAACAACTGCAATACTCATATTGCGCTCATTTTGAGACTATTTCAAATTCAACAACTTCATACGTCAGATTGCCAGAAAGCACTTACTTTTACCGTCTGATTTCCGAAAGAGAACCGCTTTGCAGCAGTAGAGGAAGGGCCAGAAATGTTGGCACCAACGCTTTGTGAGCGTAAGCGCTTCGGCTGCGTCGGAAGAGGGGGTAGTGAAGTCGATAAAGCAGATGATGAATGAGGTGAAGCTTCCGCTGAATGAATACTCTGCGTCTTTAAATTGGATAAACTCGCAGAGGTACCACGGGGAGGAAGACGAGTAGGCGGGGGAGGCATACCGCGCAGCTCAGAGCCAGAGGCAAAGCCGGAGGATCTGGTTCCTTTCAGACTAAGCAAGCGCGCACGTACGCTCTTCCCCTTGCCCTTCGTAGCAGTACTCGCACCGGCCTTATCAAAGTCTGAGTCTTCTTGAGTCGAAGTCTCATTATCAGTTGTGCTATAGCTTGCGCCGCGCTTCCTCGATGGTCCGACTTTAGATCGTATATACCCAGAGAGAGACAGAGTCGATGGAGGGGAAGATAAATGGCGCGCTTCTCCTTGAGAGCCAGAGGCATCCGCATCTGGATCAACCAACATGTCAAGCTGCGAACCATCCTCCCCGACTCTTTCGTCTTCCATTTCGTTCGCTGTGCGCGGACATCGGATGAATGAGTCTGCCGATGCAGATTTTCTAAGGGAGAGAGAAGTGAGATGAGGTCGACTCGTGGTTTCACCCGGAGTACTCGAGCCTGAGCGCAATGGCGATTGAGCTGATGTGTTGGCCGTTGCGAATGACTCCTCCGATAGCTGAGACGATGAAGGTGCCGAGGGTAGTGAGTCTCCGTTCTCCTGCTCCTTTCCTGCTTGATGTGCGCTATTTTCCAGCACAGCCAGGGTGGTCATTGCACTGAAGTTCACCAGAAGACTAAAGGCCACTGAAGGTCTCAAGCATAGATAAAGCTGGCAAAGCACGTCAAGCAGGGTAGTGAAGTCGCATGAGCGAAGGTAGACGGTTAGAGAGCGAGCAAGAGAACTGCAGAGAGGCCCGGCGTCACTCGATCGTAGGCAGTTGATACAGTTAAGGCACACTTTAGTGACATATATGGTCACGCGCTCGTCACTGGCACTCGAACTTCGAACAGAAAATCACGCCGATCAAAACCATTCCAAAATACATTATTTCTTGCTCCGCAATGGCCGAGTATCATTACCCTCGGATAAATATGAAACTTCAAGAGAGTGCGAAGGAATCATATTCGATGCCAGCAACCAGCGAATGAGCATAAGACTTAGGTACATGTAGTTCATCATGATAGTGTGCCATAACGAATAAAAGGAAGATCAGAAACTACAAAATACTCGTCTAGTAGCCGAGCTGGGTGAGCTTCTCAAACGAGGCAGCACTATCAGCAACAGCCTTTTGGCGCAGCTTAGCTGCAGTGAGCTGCAAATTCGTCAGAATACATGCCATCGTATCCGTACAATGTTGCTGCGTACCTTGCGCTCATAGAAGGCTTGCGCCTTGATCTTCCTCTTTTCTTCAAGTCGGTCAACAACATCCTTGTAGCCCCAGCCAACCTCATGAGACAGACGCTACAAATGAAAGGCAATAAACTATTATTGAACAATCTCCCAAAACAACTGTATGACCAACCTTGACAGTGCAGTATTTCCGACCAGGCTTCAGCCTCAGCACACGGAGAGCAGCCGGGACAACCATTCGCTTCTTTCGGTCATAAGGTGGGGGAACACCCTCAAAGAGTTTGAGGCGTTCAATAGCAGCGGCACCGCGGGCAGTCTTGTGCGGAATCATACCACGAATGGCCTTGAAGAGAATCTTTGACGGCGCACGGTGATGAAAAGGGCCAGATTTCTTCGGGTTCACAATGTGGCGCTTGTGAAGGAAGTTATGGTAACGGAGCTGAAGAACATATTGAGTCTTAAATATTTAGCACACAGTGCTTTCAACTTGTTCTGCTCACCTTGTTGCGGAAAAAGCTACCAGAGATGTTAATCTCCTCACACCTCACAACAACAATCTTCTGGCCCGACAGAATTTGTTTGGAAACGATTGAGGCCAATCGCCCCAAGAGGTGACCCTTGCCGTCGATGACAATCGGGCTTGAGGAGAATGTAGCCATTGTCGGAGTCTGACAAGTCGAATTAATGAGTCAGGATATACAGTCTCCAGAGTGTGCGCAGCATTCACCTAAGGAAAGGGAAAGTTCGGTCAGATATGTAGAAGACAACGATACACGCTCTACGCGCTCACCTTGAGGAATGGGACTTGTAATGAGCAAGCGTGCGCTCATCGTTAGTGTTACTGCAGCCACCATCCGCCGGCTCTTTCCGAGGAACTGTAAAGTTCCAGATTATTGCAGTAGTGGAAGTCATTTCACACGCACACTTGGGTCTCTCCTATTTGTTCTCACGCCTGCTTAAGTTTCTTCCAGACATGCATCCCTACAAACCTACTAATTTACCTTATATCTCTTCACAGCAAGCTCAGCAGGCAGCCCACGCGCTCACCTCTGCATTGGCAAATCCATACGCATATAGCTCAAATACTCAGCAGCAATATCCTTTTGGCCCAAACTTTTCGTATTCACCACACTATGCGCAGGCTTACTTGCGAGGCTCGTCAAGCACGCCTCTGACAACGCCAGAAGGTTACACTCTCTCATCTACATATGAACCTACACCGCATGCGCAGACGGGTAGGGGTGGCCTCGGTCAACCCGGCCAACGCGGCGGACGAGGTACATCACGCCGGGGAGCCTTCTTTAGCGCAGGCTCGAATTTGGGCGGTTGGTACGAACCAGGCAATCATAGATGTACATACGAACAATGTACATTCATGGGTTCCAAGAAATCTGTTGAGACGCATATGATGGATCGTCATCTTATATATCCTCCTGGCTGGGAGAACCGAAAACGAAAATCAGACTGGGACGCTGATCCTAGTTTGAACACGGGGTCCGTAGTAATCTTTCGTATCAGAAATCACACTTCCTGACAGTTACTCAGGAAGCCAATACCTATCTATGGAACTAATCTAATACTCGATACTCCGGAGGCTGTTGATGCCTGGATTTCGGAACGGAAGAAACGGTGGCCCACAGATACACGCAAAGAGGAAAGGGAGAAGAAGCTTCAAGAAGCTGTCGAAAGGGGAGAAATCGCTGCTGTCAATTCCAACCTAAGGGGACAGAAACGCCAGCGAACTGACGATGGCCAGCGGAATGATAGAGGAAGAGGACGCGAAAGAGGAAGTAGAGGGAGAGGATATACCAGTCGACTACGAGGGCGGGGCGATAGCCACCGTGACAGTGTCTCTTCGACGCACTACATTGACACTTCTTTGCCTAAGAAGCCCCCTCCAACTACTACAGCGATGAGCACCATCTCGGACTCAGATACAGACTCGAGCTCCGGTTCTGACATTGATCCTTCAAGAGATGCAATTTCATCAAAACCACCTGTTAACAATATACCAGAAGTCCCGATAGTCAATGTTGATCCGACTAACGATGCGATGAAATTGAAGGAGGCACGTCTACCTTATTGTGGTCTGAAGAATTCAACTGATTCGGCGCACTAATGCAGAATGAGCGAAGTCAAGGTCCTCAGTTACAGGCAATTAATAGACGAGCGGCTCCCCAGCCCAGGCCGCCTCCTCGCGTTCCGTTTTCCAATCGGCAGTCTTTGCTACGAAATGTACATTTATTTTCTTGGCAATGGGTATCCTAAGAACTGACTGTTTCCTTTGTTATCTGCAGTTGCTTCTTCCGGAGATTCGTTTCACAGTATCCAACTTATCACAAGCCATACATTTCCTTGTGCAGAACGATTTCTTACAAGATGTCGAACTTCAGCCTGGGGATATCGACAACCAGCCTATTGAAGTTATCACCGAATCTTCTCACTGACCGTCGAATGTTCAAGTAAATAATAGGACTACTAATCATGACGTACACTACAACTACTACAATTGCTATCGACTGTGATCACTTTCACTGTCATCCTCGCTCTCCTCACTGTCTTCACTCTCACTTCTGTCTAGCTCGTTTTGATCCACCTCAACAGCTCGCTTTTCGACGTCAAAGCCTAAAGCTTTCATACTTTCTGCAGTTGAGTCGACCTTCCCGGGGGCTGTCACAATAACTGCAACAGATGTTTCGGGATTGAAAAGTGGTAAACAATGTTTTTCCAGCGCGACAAGTATCTCATCCTTGGTCACTGCTTGATACTTTTCAAGAAGCTCCCGGTTATAATTTTGATTAACTTGCTTAAGGGCTTGGTTCACGAAGGACGTTATGGCCTTCGTTCACATCATTAGATATTGTAAACATGAGGAACCAATGTACTCACAGCACCTCCCGGTGTTGACACACCTCTTGCAATGTTATACACTATTGTGCTCTTCGCAGCATCAACAGTCGTATCCTCTAATGCAATCTTGCGCGATGTCAATCAATTGCATCCGTATCGCCTGAATATTTACATACCGTTCCCTTTACCAGTCCTTCCACTACCTTAGCTGCCTCCCGGAAGGCTTGTATACTGTTGGAACTCTGTAAAGTGACATTTCAATGAAGATACTGATCCTCAAACCAGAGGACATACGCGGTATAAAGAGAAATTTAAGAAGCCCGCTTCCAAATCGCATGAAACCGATGCACCATAAGCAAGACCAGACCCTCGGATGTATCGCTATACGGAGAATTCATCAGACAACCATACACAGTACTAATCTTGATACGAACCCAGAGGTAGCTTTCGGTAGCATTGAGAACCTCCAATGCGAGCCGAAGTGCAGGATATTCTCCGTTTTCGAAACCCTGGATTGTCTTAGCAGAATGTGTTACGAAAGAGCTCTCAATGGTAGGCAAGCTAACTACAACTGCCTGAATTCATAGTTAACACCATTCTGAGCAACGGCAACGTTTCTTCACCTTTTTCCTGGGCTCTAGTCCAACAGCACTTAAGGTTTGATTCGACAACTTCAACGGGAGAAGCGGTGTTTCTGGCAATAATTTGTCAAAGTACTTGAGCCATGGACTGCGAGGATGCTTGACCGAAAGGATATCTCCCGTAACAGAAAAGCGTATTCCGGAAGGCCTCGTCACTATATTTCCTCAATTATTTTCGATGAGTAAAATTGAGGCTAAGAAAGACCCACAGTAATTCCTTATCTCAGCAAAATCTTTCTGCACCCGCTTGGGGTCCTCTTTAAGCTGCTTTAAAAGTTCAGGAACTGCCTTCATCTGTGCTAAAATAGCATTCGCTCTTGGAGTCGAAGATTCGTTGTAGAGTAATTCAGATTGGAACGAAGATAGAACGGTACTCCCGTCTCGCTTCAACTCCGGGAGACTCTGCGCAATCTTGGCACAAGTGACCTGTAATCTAACACGCCAATTCAGTGGAGGTGAAAGGAGTTATTGATACCAGGCTGGTGGTACCTTGTCGCGTCAAATTCAGCACCATAAATCAGATCCTTCATCCACCGAATAGCGTCCTCGTACTTCTCCCTTTCCACCTTGATACTGATACGGAACGTTTCTGCAAAATACCCTTGGATACCAAGTTCGTTCTCGTAAGATACGGTTTCGTCATCAAGCCTAGCGACAACCTCTTCGTGTGTTAGTTTCTCCCCCAACGAAGTTGTGACTGGGAGGGAGAAAAACGCAGAAAGATATGCGGTAACAGTCCTGTCGCAATTGATGAGCAAAAGGTACAAAGAGTGTATGATGAAACATACGGGCGCAGTCGATTCGGCAAGTCGGCTAATGACAGAAGGCCATGGACAGTGATAAACTCTGACTACGCCAATAATCAGTAAAGCATATAAAACACCTGTGAGATACAATGACAAATTACCTGTACGTGATCAAACTCCACAAAAAATGGCAACTTAGTACCTTCTGATTCAAGATGTTGCCGAAGTTGTGTATTATCACTCCTACTGGTCGTGATTGGTTTGACGTTGGTGCCTTCTTGTGCGCTTTGAACGGTTATCCAAGCTATGCTTTTAACATCAGGAACCGGAAAGTCTTTTAGTATCTTCTCTGGAATCGGTGCATCATTCTCTTCCTTCGCCTTATCAAGCGTCTTTTTCGCTTCGTCAAGACCATGAGGACCTAGACGTTTAATTTGAGCGTCTATACGAGCCTTTTCATCTTTTTCCAGTTTTTCAGCCAAAGACGCAGAAGGTTTCCCACGGATGGTGACGGATGGTGAATCCACGTAATACCTAAAGCATTTAAGAAAACAGAATCAAGAGAAGTCATAAGAAGACATACTTCTTTATTAAAGCTGTCCAATCGCTACTCGACCATTTCCGTAGCTCGTTATAGTAGTTCATCTCGTCCATAGCAGCATGTAAACCCGAGCCATCCTCTGGACCCAAGACAAAATCAGTGATGACAGTGGTAGAGAAAGTGTCGCCTTTCGATGATTCTAATTTGCTTCGAAGCTAAGGGAGAATCTGAGACAGCCACGCCAGTGCTTTGTATCATCTACGCACCTGACGTTGGTCCCTGTTTATAACCATAGACATACGTTTCATATCTATACCCTCCTGAACAATTCGCTCGAGACTTTTGCGAAGTTTCCCGGAAAAGGTCTCCAGATGCTCGGTAGGCACCGAACCAATGTAAACCGGTAGATCTATGAACTTAGGGCGGACCTCTTCATCAAAGTATATGTAAGTACTTCATGATATAAGTTCATTAGGTTTCAAGCAACAGTAATGAAAATTCGAAGCGTACCATAATGGATTCTGTGTCTCTATAAACTCTTTATTTAGAGGAGCTACGGCTGAGGACGTCAAATAAGTTGAAAGAAGATCAAGAGCCTACAGTAAGGTTTGTTAATAACTTCATAGGAAGACCTTTTGATTATATGAAATACACCTTTCTTCCTAAGTAGTCATCTGGAGCAGGGCCCATGAAGACGATGAGCAGCTCGCCAACACTTTCGTCCTTTTCAGGAAATTCTACATCATCGGCCTTGTTTTCCAGAGGAGCCCTGTTGGCGCTTGGAGTTTCTATGAATGGTCTGACCCACCCAGGAGGTCTAGGGCCCTTGTCCTGTCCGTGAGCGATGAGTGAGGGTTCTATCTCATTCTGGATGACGGACAAAAGCGACTCGGTTCCCTCAGTGAATTTTCCTGCAACGATGAGAGAGAGATTGTGGGGAACGTAGTAGCTGGCGTGGTAATCTCGAACTTTTAAGATGGATCAGGTTTATTTTCAAGGTTTAGACGCCAGCATATCATACATACTTTGCTGAACATCCAAAGCTCGGAGCGCTTCCATTAGTCCACCCACTTCACTTCTATAACCGCTGCCTTCCTGGTAGATTAAGCGTTGCATGCTGTCAAAAATAATGAATATGCCTGACCAGCCTTGCACATATAGGACCCACCGTAGATTCATCAAGTCGGATGAGGTGTTCTCACGTCCTTGCATCTCGCTATAGACAACTCCTGAGTTATGGCCAGATGGGTCTATATGATGCACCTAGAGTATATCAGCATACAGGTATGTCTCGAAGCTACTGAGACCAACCTCTGTTACGAAAGCTGAGTCCGTTAGGGTAGGATATAAAATATGGTCGACATAGATTGGCAGTAATTGGAGGAATCCCTGGCCGCCCGCAGTGGCCACAGTATAACATGTATGGTCTTCGCCTGTCCATGCGTTCGTTCCGTTTGAGAATCCCCGATTTGCCAGATGGTCAATGATCCCCTTGTAAGGGTATTTCTTCGAACCCATGAAAACCAAACTAAAGACAAGGTCATGAACATCAGATATACGAGTCGAAGAGAATATTTTACTGTTCAAGCGTATGGGGACAACCACTATCATTGAAGACTGATTTCATTAAGTCAGACGTCAACTTACTGTGTTGTCTATTTCTTTCTCGTACTCACTCTCAGTCGCCACAGCAAAATAACCTTTGACAATAGGTGCTGTATGTAGGGCATCTCAGCTCGAACATTCTTGATCCAAGACGGATCCACGTACCCTCATAATCTAGGTGTACGACACTCAGACCTGTCACCCTGCTCCGCCATTTGGAGACTACGACGTCGGTAAAGTCTAGCTTGACCCGATTGAGAAGATCGAAATTTCCATAGGCCTGCGTCATCACTGGTAAATTGATATGATTTGGTGGTAACGTAGGCTTTGTGGCGAGCTGGGTGAGCTGTCGGGAACGAATGCGCAGACCTCTACACTGTCGAAAAGAGCGGAATGCGTCGACTGCTCGCCGACAACAGCCTAGCAAGGGAAATGGCATACAGCACAGAAGTGAGGTGAGATCCGTATAGCAAACAGCTGGCGGACGGCGTGCCGAATGGACATAGCAGACTTCAGGGCCGGTTATTCGTGACCTAAGACGTCACAGGCGAGCCCAGTCTCCTACACAGACCCTCCCGCGGTTCGGAAGAGGCCGAAGCCTCAGGGTCCATGTAAAGTTGAGGGGGACCCAACCTCCTTCCCAGGGTTCGCCTGACGGCTCCCTTCCCTGTATTAGCTAGATGACAAATAAAATTACTATATTAGTGTTTGAACAAACAAGACATAACTTAACGAATATGGGAAGGGAGCCGTCAGGCGACCCCTGGCACAAAACATTTAAGCGAGCGCCCGCTCACCGTGGGGTAAACAAGAGAAAACTTACCCCGCCACGTCCAAAGTAAGTAATGGGCCCGCCGCTTTCAATGGCGGGCTCAATAACTCCGTCAATACTTTACAAAAATATATGACATTTTGCATACATGCTACTTGTTTTAATAAAACGCATATTGTATATAAATCATGTTACTATTGTACATGACACTAGTGTAATGGATAGCATTAAGAGCAGTGCTCTTTGCACTCTCATTTACTTTATTTTACTTAAAAATTTATCAAATATCGTTCATAATAGTACTTTAAACATATATTAAAAAAGATGAAGTCTTTTGAATGTTTTGTTTTATAGTTATTGAGCCCGCCATCGAAAGCGGCGGGCCCATTACTTACTTTGGACGTGGCGGGGTAAGTTTTCTCTTGTTTACCCCACGGTGAGCGGGCGCTCGCTTAAATGTTTTGTGCCAGGGGTCGCCTGACGGCTCCCTTCCCATATTCGTTAAGTTATGTCTTGTTTGTTCAAACACTAATTTAGTAATTTTATTTGTCATCTAGCTAATACAGGGAAGGGAGCCGTCAGGCGAACCCTGGGAAGGAGGTTGAGGGGGACCCTTTCCTCCCGTCAGGGAGGGTCTGACATAAAACATTTTGCCGAGGCCCCGAACATCGTCAGGGTTTACCTCCCGCCCACCGTTTTCGTGGGAACATTATTCTTGAGCATATGTCATGGTTAAAAAATAAATTCATTGAAATCACAGAGTTTTGCATGCCAGCTACATGGGTTTAAGAATATAGAATAGCATATGTTAGTTGAACAAGAAGATCCAGCTGGTGCATCATTTGACAAAGCTCTCTGTGCCACTATCGAAGTTCCCGCACTCCGACGTTCCCACGGTGAATGGTGGTCGGCGATGGACCCTGACGATGCTCGGGGCCTCGGCAAAATGTTTTATGTCAGACCCTCCCTGACGGGAGGAAAGGGTCCCCCTCAACTTTACATGGACCCTGAGGCTTCGGCCTCTTCCGAACCGCGGGAGGGTCTGTGTAGGAGACTGAGGCGAGCCAAGCATTCCTCAAGCTGGCACGTTCTCTCCTTTTGGATGGCTTGATGGCTTGCTTGCTCGGACAATAATTTCATCCTCACACCTCTTCTGCACGCTCCCAATCTTGCACTCAACATCGTGCCCGACGACGAGCTTGATCTCACCAAAGTTACCTCATCAGTCCTTTGCCTTCATGCTCAGCGGGAACAACACTCCTTCAACATCTTCCAAGGCTTTGCCGCCGCTTTCTAAAGATGACGACCTTCCTCCTCCTCCACCTTCGCCATCACAAGGCAACGCGACGGAGACACCGCCGCCGCCGCCTCCGAAAATTACTCTAGATGACCTTCCTGTACTCCCAAACATAAACCTAGGACTCAAAGACAGTTTGCATTCTGCTCCTGGTTCACCTTTACGCGAAGCATTATCACCCCATGCATTTGCAACACCTTCAGACTCTCCCGCATTCTCTGTAGGCAGCTCGTCTATGATGGGTCCCCCATCGCCGACTGTAGACTCGTCGCGCCCGAAAAAACTCAATCCTTTCGTTGATCTGCTGGAGACAGAGAAAACTTACGTTGAAACCCTATCCGGCATCATTCGGGCATGTTATTCTTGTCTACCATGAAAACTACTGATCTAGAACGTATAATTATAGAAAGTTGCATCCGCCTGGTCCAGATCCAACCTTCCGCCTCCCCAACTCGACTCTATGTTTCGAGCAGTAGAAGCCGTGTTCAAGGCTAACCGGCATTTTCTATCGAAACTCAAGGAAATCGGGCCAAATCCCTCGTCACCCAGAGCAATCGGTGACCTTTTGATGAAATGGGTATGTTCAACACTCAGTCTCGTCCGGCATTGTCTGACAAACCTCTGCTAGATTGAACAATTAGAAACACCTTACACAAATTACAGTTTACAATTCTTGGCGGGTTTTGACACTTGGGAACCAGTACAATGCAATTCCCGACTGCACTCAGTTCTGGAGACTTTCTCCGCATCCGTTCCTCCTCCCTCTAATGGCCCTAGCCGTTGGACATTGGATGCTCTTTTTGCTTTACCTAGGTCGCGAATAAAGTATTACCAGAAACTATATGGTCGATTGCTCAAGAGTTCACCACCAGGGAAGAGTACCGACAAGCTTTTGGTCGAGGCTGTGGGAAAACTTGAACAGCTAATGAGACTTGCGGATGAGAGATCCACCATCGCTTTACCCAATCCAGCCGCAGCAATCGAAACAACAGATGAAGTTGTTGTTGACCTGAGAGGGGCTTCATCGGATGCGAGCGCGGAGACAGTGAAATACCAGGATGTCGAGAAGCCAGGATCTGTGGTTTCGGAGATGGATAGGACAAGAAGTGAAGAAGCAGTTAGGCCTCAGGTAGAACAAGTATTTCGGACAAGTACTGGTAGCTCTGTGCGAGGTAGTAGCTTATCGAGCGGGTAAGTGAATCTTTTACGTTATTGAATTATCACTTCACTAAACTCTACCAGCCAACGTTCTTCCCGCGACACAGCTCCGACCTCTGAGGGACGTGCCTCAACCGCAACACTGTCTATGTCTATGGCTGACCTTGAACGGCGTCTTGCGACTGAACGTTGTCGTGATTTGTTCACAATGAATCCCAGGGTGCGCCATATGTTGTATTCGCTGTACTAATTTGTTCATTTAAAGTCGGCAGAGTGTCCGTCTTTCAATCAATTCTTCCCATCTGCATTATACGAGAGAATTACGACTTTCCGAAGACGCCGAAATTCATTTCACTCCGAGGAGTACTAGCGTGGGAATTATACACCGACAAGGCCACGTCTTCTTGCTAACGGATTTATTACTTGTCTGTGAACGGATGACGGCCGAGGATCGAAACCACACGGAATCTGAGACGGCAGACATGTGGCTATGCTATCCTCCGTTAGCGGCGAAGCATATTCGAGCATCACCTTTAGACGGTACATTCATCGTTGATCCTTTGTTTAAGCGATCTCACTAATTCCCGACAGACAATGCTTTGGAAATAGTGATACTGAAAAAAGAGACTATGGTTCTACGTTTAACTTCGTCTTCGAAGCGAGACTATGTGTTGAAAGAGTTCCAAAGTACGGTTGAACTTGCTTCAGCATGTAAGTTCGAATGTGAAGGCTGTCATCCGCGTGCTTAATTTGTTCGTCACTTCAATAGTACCTCCGCCGTCTAAGCAACCCCCTCCTCCTATGCCCAACCTGAATGGACCTTCACGACCCCAGAACGAAGGTGCAAACATGGACCGACGACCCAGCATTCCAGGCAGCGAGCCTTTTTCTCCCCAGAACAATACTGGCTTCAGCCCGAGGACTATGTCACCTGTTTCAGGAGATCCTTCTATGCACAGAATAGACCCTATGCGTAGCTTGACAAACAGCGCCAGTCCACCACCGTCGGTACCGGCGTCTCGAACCCCAAGCCTTAGAGAGGGCGGACCTCCAGGACCTCCACCATACACGTCGCTACCCGTTTCACAAGGTGGTCTCCCGGCTTCTCAACCCGGTGGACCTTCTTCGTTTGCGCCTGGACAATTCATACCGCCTCCGCGTAATGAAAGCGCCCGGTTACCGAACGGCACCGTTGGCTTACCGCCGCGCCCCAACATCGGCGGCGGTCCTCAGTCTTTTGGTCCTGGTCAAATCATCCCTCCTCGCGGTCAAAGTGTACGCTCCCCTCCACCAATGAACGGCATGCCTTCGATAGCCCCTCCGCCTAGAAATGGGTCCATGGGACCTGGATCGTATACTAATGGCTCAGGTCCTGGACAATACCCCCCCGGCGGTGGACCCCCGAATCAGCCCAGTATTCCTGGTAGGCAAAACTCCTTAACAGCCCAAGGACCTTTGCCTATGCAGAGAAGACCATCCCCTGGCCCCTTCCCTCATCCAGGTCAGCAAGGTCCTCCTGTTCAACAAGGTCCTCCTCCTGGTCAATACCCCCCTGGGCAATATCCTCCTGGGCAATACCCCTTGCTCGGACCTAATGGCCAGTTTCCTCCAAATCAATTACCCCCGCACAATGGCCCGCCTTTTGCGAATATGAACCGTGCACCATCCGACCCTTCCTTCCAAGGTGGCATACGCAAATCACCGTCGACGAGATCCCTTAATTCCCAGTATGATCGATCTCAACCTCCCCATTCCGCGCCACCGGTGCCAAATCTGCCCAATGGTTTCCCACCAGGCCAATTGCGTCCTATGCTGCCATCTGCGGCTCTGCCGCGCATTGCATCCTCTGCTCCTGGGTTCAGTATGGAACCTAGTCCACCGCCCTCGCCTACCGAAGCCGCACCGTCAGGGCCAATTGAGACTGCTATTCTTGCGACGATGAAATGCAAGGTCTTTCTGCAGCAACAGCACGCGCAGTGGAAGTCTCTGGGTTCAGCGAAGTTGACTCTCTATGAGCAGAGGCCGACTATGGTTAAACAATTGGTTGTCGACGCTGATAACAAGGACAAGACGATGATCATCAATACGATTGTGCTCACAGACGGCGTGGAGAGAGTGGGAAAGACGGGTGTTGCGATCGAATTGAGTGATGCAGGCTCACGCACTGGCATTGTTTATATGATCCAACTAAGGAACGAAAAGTCAGCTGGAGGACTTTTTGATAGCTTACTCGCTGGATCTGACCGGTCTGCTGTGCGAGGCTGAAGTTTGATCTATCCAGTTAATACTCGGACCATTTATAATCTTCATTAATCACTCTCATGTTGTTACTCGGAACACTACCACTCTCTTTTCAGGATCTTAACAGTAACGCGGTTTCAATTAATGAGTTTGTTTGATAGGGTGTTAGTTCAGCCTTCCAATTCATCTGTCTTTATTAACCCGGCATCATGAGCCCGCAGTGCTCAGCTTTTCCGGTTTTTCTTAATATCCTGGAGCAATTGTAATATGATACCTTCAGTTCTCGGCTAGGGTGTTATTTGTTTAGACCAGCGAATACTACTGCGTCGGTGCACCTAGGGATGGCCACGCTACATGTGCGCAAAGAGAAATGTGATCGCTACCAGATACGCCTTTCCTAGGTAGCCCAGCACCCAGTTCTTCAGGTGCGGGAGGGTCAAGGACTCCCAGTACCTTGAGTGTACAGCTCGGCGGCAAGGAAACGAAAATATAATCTTACGGCGAAAAGGGAAGATATGAATCAGGTACGTACTCCCTAATCGAAAGAAAAGCTAGAAGGCGTACCTAATGTAACTTTCCAGAAATGTGTGAAACTAGTGTAAATAGGCTCGTAGCGTCCTTGTCTTCCAGAAGGGACCTCTGACCTGAAGCCAAACGTCTTCTTTTCGTCTAGCGATCGCCATTGTCCGTAAGCGCTGATTAACGGACCAATAGAGTCCGATTGCACAAAACGCCGAGTAATATCACTGGCACCGAGAAGGCCGTCCTCGGACTTTGCGGCTCTTGCATTTTTTATGACACGGTCAGGGTCTTGCTCCGGGTCGACTTCCCCACCTTCCTCGTCCTCTTTTATTGCAAGGTTGGGGTCTAATATGGGAACGGAAGGGTCGATGGTAACATGTACAACACGCGATTTTTCTATATCCTCGATTTGTTGTTCGGACAGAGGATCGCCCACCAGAAGGGAGTACGCCGCGTCGGAAGGTCCGAAGTTGAAATCTGTCAAGGAGAGGAAGAGAAAAGAAGAGTTTTATCCTGTAAATCCACAAATGAAAATTGCTTTGGAATAGTACCTCCAGCTAAAAAACACGCGGCATCTAGGGCATTATGTGTTTGTTTGAAGTTCTGAACGGATCGAGTAAGTATATAAGCCTGTCTGCAAGTCGATGAGAAGAGAGGATATTAAAGATTCAAATCTTCTTACCGCGTCCTTTCGTATGTATACTTCGGATGCCAGAATAGGTGAGTTGTAGCCACGACGATCTTCTGCTCCGAGTCGGTAAACTTTAAGCCGACGATCAGCGCAATATTTCGGGTCTTGAAGCTGGATCCACGGCGGAATCTTTCGCTCTCCCCGGTTGAATGTAAGTCTTCGTCATCATAGAACACAGTTCGATCAGCTGTCCTCGCGAATTTGCGTGATTTGTAGGCGATGATGCATCCATGCTTTTTTCTCGGGCCACTCGAATATATATGCGAGTAGCCCGCTTCTGCAAGCGCCGGGACGACCTTTTGTAGTCGATCCACTTCCTGTCAACAAAGTCCGTGTCAGACCGAAGCGATTGTAAATGTATGCGGTGAACTGTAAACTAACTTGCAAGCAGATGATATCTGATCCAGATCGTGTTATTTCTTCCAATAGCATGTCATCTCTCTGGCTTGCTTTTAGACAATCACTGGTCGGGAACAGCTCCCTCCCTGCAGATGATGTGACGTTTCGTGAGATATGTGCCAAAAGTATTTGGAAATCAAAAAATAGCTTCTTACGAACAAGACATTGGGCAAGCATCTTCCAAGTCGAATCAAAAAAAATGTAAGTTTCTTCCAACACATCAGAAATTAGAGCGAGACGATCAACTAACGTTCCATGTCATGATTGTCGTCTGCTTATCGGACGAAAAGGTCGATGAATTCCATTCCGACGAAGCAAGCCATTTTCTGGGAAGGATCAAGCTTGATTGAGGACCAGAATCCTTCGCTTCTAACTCTTTCGCAACCTTTTCTGCCTTCCTTCGCTTGCGCTCTTCAGACAGAGCAAGCTGCTCGGGCGTCAAAGCATGTTTCTGAGATGGCATATTGACAAGGATTTGATTTGATGTCAACTTCCTGGTCAGCGTCAAGGGGATGGCAGGTCTCAGAGACCCCGTGAAATTTGATATAGACGTTGGCAATCGCCGTATCAGTATGCTGATTACACCTTCAAGAGCCAGAATGCACAGCGTGCTTCGTCTCGGCTGTTTGAGATCTTGAAGATATTTGAATATCTTGACGGTGTTAGCAACCACTGGCAAGCTCTGGCAGGCCGCACTCTTCCTAAGTATGATGTCCAGAAAAGGACATACTACATGTCACGCAACCGTTACCTTCAAGCCTGACTCGGACTTGTCACGTAGCTTATGTCACAGGTTTATTGACTATCGACTAATCTTGAACTTGCTTTCTGACCAGAACATCGCAACTGAATCGACATACAAGCGAATTTATTGGCGAGCCAGATGCTTGTTTTTACAGGCCCGTTTGCTCTACACTCAGTGTTTCAGTCCTTTCTGTCGCGGGATTTCACATATACAACGCTTGTCGTTGTCCCTCGAATACGCCGCCAATGCCTTCGCACTGGTAAGGGAAGAATGGCACATATCGGGCGTAAAACAGAAGAACTCGGATGTTTTTACGCTCTCGGCAAGAGATGAAGCCAGAAATAAGCACGCAGATATGGGATCGTCTGCAAAGATACGCGGGCTGGAGATATTCTGTCTGCTGTCCTGTCCATCCTGAGGCGTGACATTATATGTGAGTCTCTTGATATATGAATATGATGTAAGGGCAAAGATGACAGAACCCGTCCGGAATGTGAATGATTTGCGTGGTACTGCCAGGGCCGCGTCGGACCCGGGTTGTGACCAAACTGGACTGGCGATCATGAGGTTTAGGCGAAAGGTGCCTAGTAGCCATATAGTGCCAAATCAAGATCAAGTCGGCCGTGGCCAGTGAGCTCCTCCTCTTCTTCCCTCCTTCATGTACTTTCCCAGCTTGCTTTGAGCGTCGTCGCTGTGCTCTGGCGGTTGTTCCCTCTTCTTCTTCCCCTCCTTCTTCACTCCGCTCTTTAAGTTTCCCTCTTTTCCTTCACCGTATAATTGTCTCCATTTACTGAACTTCCTCCTGGCAACAGCGTCTGGCTGACACGCGAACCACGCTTTAGAGGGGATTCAAAGCTTTTTTAGGCCAGAGCAATCAGTTGCAACGCAGAGTGAGGATCTCGGGCGGCCTGGGCATGCTATTTGCGCTGCTGTTTCCATCATCGCACTTGTGATCTTGTGAGCATTGCCTCCGTCCATGCTTGCTCGTCAGATTTGTCAATTGACTATCTTGTCTCAACCTCCCATCTTCACCAGAGATGAACAGCTCATGGCAACCCTCACCACGCGAGAAGCTGCAAAGGCGGCCTACTCACCTCTCCGTTGCGTCAATTGGCACGAGCGCGTCTGGCATAGCTGACAGCACTATCAGCTTCGGAAGTGAATGGACGGGCGAAAATGGACAAGGTTTTCGCATCTCGCAGTTTCCCGTACCCCCGTCAGAGATACCTACACCCACTCCCTCGACATACAGCGGCACACCTACATCCACCTCCTTCAGCAATTCCCTTGCTACCCGTTTCCCGCCTTCCCCATCCGATCAACGCTCCCTGGCTCAGTCGGGTAACAGCACGCCTTCGACGCCGCGCTCGTTGTTCTATGACCGACAAGACAGAGCATCTCCGGGACCTAGTCAGGGAGCTGATGATCAGAGTATGAAATCTGGCAGCACAGTGTGGAATAGGCTGCCTCCAGTGCCTCCGCTATCAGTTCGCAAGCCTGCACTCCCTTCCTTGCCTACGCAAAATGCACGCCCGCCGATCAGTGTCCAACCCCAATTCGCCAATGCGGTCGGTAGTGCGCCATCGACCCAGTCACCTGTTAGTGAGCGGTCCCTGCAGAAGAGACCCGCTTCCCCCACGTCTTTAGCTGGGGCATCGACTATCGACTGGAGTGACGCAGCATCTGGGATAAGCGTCAACCCCAGCGAGGAGCGGCTGCTTTCAACCTCCTTCATAACATCGTTGCTGGCACAAACTTCTGATCCTCTGCATGTAGGTATGGAGAAACCCCCAAGTGCATGGAGAGGCTATGCTCGACCTTCAGAGCAGAGTGATACTACATCTCAAAGCTCAAGAGGCGGTACCTCGACTATCGACTCATCTACGCAGCTTATTCATGATCCGGACAAGGTAACAAAACGTCGGCCTTATCATCAGTCTATTCCAGTCTCTATAAGGTCAAATCCATCTGAACATTACCTTCTTGGATCAGTAGAACACGATCCACTCCCACGACGTAAACTTTCTCCCGTTTATGACAATCCAGGGAGTGCGGACAATTCTCGACCGGCTTCTGGAGACTATTCAGACACACTGCATTCGGCTGAAGATCAGGTTGTGACAGTGGTACGAAGTCCCAGTGTTACCCTTGGAAGTAGTCGTGCCGTCGGGGTAGTACCAGCGTACCGAATAGCATTTACTGCGAAGTCTACTGCATCGGATGGAAAGACGATGGCGTCAAATACTTCAATGATAACATCTACAACACTCTCCCCCTTGCCCCCAGTCCATCGCCCTGATGCACCACATAACGTAGGCGGGTATGGTGGTTTCGATGATGGTGCTCCTCGAGAGTCCGAAGAAGACTACAGTAAAATGGGCGATATCACATTCAATATGAGCCAGGTGGACTTACCGACGTCTCCGGCATTTCCATCGACGGCAGGGACTACGCATACTACATTCCGGGAGGATGCAATGGGAGGTCGGTCACTACGCCAAACTCTTCAACGTAATCAATCTATGAAGAGCGTTGTATCTTCAATCGTGTCTCGAGTATCACGCATATCAAATACGTCGGTTGCGAGAAGAGCTAAGTACATAGCTTGGCTGAGAAAACGACCTCTCCCCCCACTTCCTCCAATGCCGCACAACCCGCCACCGCGACTGTCTCATGCTGAAGAGATCCAGAGGTCAGAAGATGCAATTCCTCTTCCCTCCTTAATGAAGCGCGCGGAAGCTCTGCATGTTATGTTGGATGATGGCCGTCTTCCGGCAGGCAGCGTCCGGACCACAGAATTCTATGACGGGGATACTTCTGAATACAAAGGCTTCCGGCCGGATGGCGTCGTATATGCTAATGATCGACAGAGTGGGTTTAATGCGGCGGGCAATATACGCAATTCACAATTCTCGCGCTTCCGAAGACAGAAAGAAGGCCAGAATGGAAGAACCACCTACCTAAATGCTAAATCAAACTCTTCGTCGCCGGAGCAGCGGAAGAAGAGGCGACGATTATGGATCATAATGGTAGTCGTCATCTTCGGGGTTCTTCTCATTGCCATTCCCGTCGGAATCGCAGAGAGAAAGAAAGGCAGTAGTGAAGTGGTGTGTTCAGGTAATCTTACTGGTGCTTCGTGTACCCTCGACGCAACTTGTGTGTGTACAGCAACTTCTGGTTCATCTTGCAAGCCACTCGCGAAATCCCTTTTCGATTTAGTGGATGCTGTCAATACTCTCTTTGTCGCCAACTTTTCTGCGAGTTCTCTTTCGGATGCACTCTTTAATGCCCAGGGTCAACCGACTGGAAATGCCTGCGGGAAGCAAGCGGTGCTTGTCGACGTTGCCCCAGGGTTAGACAGTGTGGCCTTTCCAAACCGGACGAAGTGGGCTCAATCAGCTATCCTCTGGAATCTTGGGATGTCAGTCAACATAGGTGCCACAACATCATTGCAGAAGTTCGTATCATCCGCGGCCTGGTCGCCATTAGGGTCGCAAGACGGCTCTGTTAGTACTGGAAGCCAGAAGTTTGCTGTGAATGCATCAGGTTTCACTTTCGACTTCGCAGCTCAGACCGTCTCTCCGATTAGAACGTCTTTCCAACAGGATGCAAACCCGGGATCAGCGCAACTGTCTGAGGTTTCTGTTACGGCCGGCACGGCCTTGGACAGAATGTACTCCTTTGCTCTCGGTAAGATCACTTTCTTCTTGTGTTTGGCCCGTCCTCATCTCCGCTCTTTGACAGCGTCGTCTACGCAAAGGCAGGCTACTTTACGACAATTTTGGACCTCCACCCTACAGCGTCAAGACAGTGACCTCAGTAAATTCATCTCGGCCGTGCAGAATTCTGCTTTCATTCTCCCCTTCGATGCCACCTCTTCCCCTGGTGGTACCGCCTTAACAACGCTAATGGCCAATACGACGACGACACCATTTCCCCCTCCCCTTGCATGTTATCCCGGTCTATCATCTACTCAACTCGAGAAAACCAATTCTTTAGAAACGATTGTGTTTGGCCTTTCGTCTGCGTCTTCAGCGTCCTCTTTCGATACCTCGTGCTTTCCAGATCGCCCCATCTACGGGGTAGTCGACCTCCTTCACCTTCGCTTACCTTTTCCGGACGGTCGCGAAGGAGTTGGGCTCCAGGGCGCAGTGTTATCACAGGAGGCGAAGGTCAGAGCTGTAGTTTACAGCGGAGAAATGGTCAGCGCACTACCCGGGGCTACGACCGTACCAGACACCATTGCATCTTCTTTGGATCCTCGTGAATTCGGAACAGCTAGTCATCTAAACCATGTACTTCTAAATTATCTGTCATCTATCTCCAATTCCAACATTACTCTCGCTTCCAAACTCATTGACTTCGTGTTGTCCTCATCCTCAGCTCCTCCATCTGACCCCGATTTCCTTTCCTCGCTTTCCTCGCTTCCCATCTTGGAATTCGCATTGTTCGGCTCTATCACGCCGCGGGATATTTCTTCATCAGTAACATCTTTCTCCACCCCCTCTGGATCGCTTTTCTTTGGCTCCGACGAGGGACAGACATTTCGTTCATGGGCGCTCACAGTTCCTTCGCAGACTGTTGCTTGGGCGACCGGTGCATCCGCATCCCAGATCGTACGGGAAAGCTCGACGCCGAATTCCGACTTCGAAAGTGTCTGGACACCCGCTTCACAACTTATTCATACCGGATCAGAAGATTCTAGCTCTGTGCAAAAGATCACGGATTCTTTAAGCAGCTTTGGCTTATTCTCGTCTTTATAAATGGATTGCAACGGAATTCCGGAATGTTAATAATTAATCTTATATATACCTGGATTTCCTCTACTGCTATCGTTCAACACTCATTGCCCTGTGGGCTTGCATTTTCATCCGGATCCGTCATTTTTCTGTATTATGTTTAGGTATAATTGTTCGTATCCGTAGTAGTATTCAAGTTGCATCTTTGCATCTGGCACGATTACTGATAACTCCATATGAAATCCATTGCATTTTCATGATATCAATATGCCGACAGTATGAGCAAAAGAGCTTATCATCCGGAGTCGTCAAGCCTTGTTTCAGATGGATTCCGTGTTTCAGATGATTCCGGGACTCAATCATCTCCCGGTCATGCACTCACAATAAACCGAATCCTTACCTGAAGTTCTGAGTCCGGATAGACCATTCCAGCAACTGCACGTAAATTCTGTTTCGTAAATATTTAAGGCCGCCCATGCACATCGGGCAGATTCATCGTACATGAAACGGTCAGAGTTACGGTCAGAAATCGTACAAGTCGGGGCGATCCACTTGAAAACCGACCCGCTTTTTGGGTTTCTTCGGTACGTCCTGTTTCTTATCCGGTACATTCGGAGGTTCCCTATCTATTTGCAGAGGGGTATCTATACTTTCGACAGACACACGGACCGCGGCAAGACTACGCCCATCTTCAGGGTTCATGTTCGAAGATGCAGTCGGTAAGCTGACCTCCCCTAATTGTGATACTGATGTAGCGGGAGTGGTACGACGTTCTCCCACACCTCCTTCAACATCAAGATGGAATGTCTCGAAGATAAGCCGCCTTCGGGTGCATTTGTATGCCAAGTTATTTTCACCAACCCCACCAGACGTTATGGATGATGATGGCGTAGATAGTCCACGCAGTGTCGAGAACCGATCGCTTGCCGGAACGAGGATTCGAACTCTGGGAAGATTGTGTATAACGAGAAGCCCGTGGTGAGAGGGGAACATGGCTGCCATCGAGGGATCCGCTGCAAAGGACCAAGGTCAGTTTGAGTAATTATTGTAACCAATGGCCACACGCACATGTGAAGCTATTTAGAGACAGGCAAGCGTCCGTAGACCATCCCAGTCTTTCTATCCAGTCTGAAGGGTGATCCGACAGTACAGATGAGAATGTTAAGAACGCGCATGCCAGGGGGTTTTGTCTTAGTAAAAGTCGAAGCCGAAGCAGAAACCTTACAACATCCTGGAAATAAGAGGTGAGGAAGGATGAACTGATTGACAAAAAGTATACACGAACACAAAATCTCGCATCACCCCATATGGGGTTAGCAAAAGAAGGGATGCCGATGCGGATAACGTTTTGTGAAGAACTTCACAAAACATTAGCATTTTGCAAGAACGAGAATAGCACGAAACCGCACCTTTGTGCAGCCGCTTCTAATACACCTTCAATATGTTTATACACGGCATCACAAGGATCGTTGTCCGTTTGATAAATATCCTGAACCAGATGAAGCCGACCAGAGGTCAAGTTCGCGTTTATTACTGCTATTGGGATTTGGCACGTCAAGTCAAAAGTTTGACAGTAATCTTCTCTGGAGTCTGAGTGTTGGTTGTTCATCCGTCATCAAGGATCAACTCACATACTGGGAGTTGGGTGTAATGGTCGTCTTAAACTTCTGCATGCGCTCATAACGCCATGCAATTTTTACTTTATCTTCTCCGCCACCAGCAACTTCCGGTTCCTCGCATGCGGCCAGCGGCTTACCAACAGTTGATGAGCCGGACCACATACAGGATTCTACAAGATCCCTAGCACAGGGACTAAGTACGTGGACATCATGGCCTGAGGCAATTCCCTGAGCGATGAAATGTTTCTGGATGAGATCGCTGTGTGCCGAGTGAGGATCGGGATTGAGAACAAGAAGATCTGTCCCAAGTTGTATGCCACCGCCGAGTATGTCGTCAAGAGATGGTATTCCGGTGGAAGTGAGTAGAGTTGAAGACAGTGAAGGGGATGTTTTTGTGCCGAGGAGAGGCTTGTGGTCTGACTGGGGTACTTTGCGTTTGAAGGAGGACATGATGGTCTAAGTAAAACAGCCGTGGGACTCTAAATACAGCTTGCTTCAGTCAAAAAGTTCTGCTCAATACAGCACTTCTCGCTTTCTTCTTACGCGCTCCCTTCACGCAAAAAACTTAAAAATGGGGAAGGTGCAAAAGAAGACAGGGAAGGGGCGCCTTGACAAGTACTACAAGCTTGCGAAGTTCGTGAATAATCTCAGTAAAGTTTCCTAGTGTTCTAACGACCTTGGCAGGGAGCAAGGTTACCGTGCCCGTTCAGCTTTCAAGCTAATACAGCTCAACAAAAAGTACTCCTTCCTCGAATCTGCCCGCTGCTGTATTGATCTCTGCGCGGCACCGGGAGGATGGCTGCAGGTTGCTAGCAAGTACATGCCAGTGAACAGCATCATCGTCGGTGTGTAAAAAAAATCATATTTCGACACGTCTCCTCACTCAACCATATTCTTAAATAGGTGTTGATTTGGTCCCGATTAAACCTATCCCTCGTGTCTCAACATTCGCAGCAGATATCACGACGCCCCATTGCCGTAATCTCATCCGGGGCGAGCTGAAGGACTGGAAAGCCGACGTAGTGCTTCATGACGGTGCTCCTAACGTCGGTACAGCATGGGTTCAAGATGCCTACAGCCAGTCGGAGCTCGTCTTAATGAGTCTCAAACTTGCAGTAGAGTTCCTCATGAAGGGTGGAACTTTCATAACGAAGGTCTTCAGAAGCGCGGACTATAACAACTTGATTTGGGTATTCAATCAGCTCTTCGGGAAGGTTGAAGCGACAAAACCTCCATCATCCCGGTACGCTCTCACAACAGTCGAATTTTGAGAGCTTTAAACTTATGTTGTTCTATGCAGCAACGTCTCTGCCGAAATTTTCGTTGTTTGTCGTGACTTCCTAGCACCTAAACACATTGACCCAAAGTTCTTGGATCCTAAGCATGTGTTCAAGGACCCAACGGCTGCGCTGTCCGCTGCCGACAAGGGTACTTCAACCGGAAACGTGCATGCCAACGTCTTCCAGCCCGAAAAGAAAAGACGCCATCGAGATGGTTATGCGGATGGGGATTATACACTCTTTCGCAAGGCTAACGCGGGTGAATTTATCAGATGCCAAGATGCCGTCGCGTTTTTAGGCACAGTGAATCGCATTGTGTTTGAGACGGATGAAGAGAAAGAATGGTTATCGCTAGACGTCACAACGGAAGAGATCAAGGCGAACTGTGACGATCTCAAGGTTTTAGGCAAGGGAGATTTTAAAGCTTTGATGAAGTGGAGAATAGCTCTTCGGGAGGAGGTTTGTTCATTTATTCAATCCTATCTTACCTGTTCTAACTACTATGGATCTCAGATCGGTCTCGACGTGAAGACAAAACCAACAGAGGAGCTTACCGAGACCGTTGAGATTGTTGAAGAAGTTGATGAAGATCAAGCGATTCAAGAAGAGGTTCGTATTTCTTAGCTTCATGGTACCTCAACATCTCATGTCAACATACATCAGCTTGAGCGACTCAACGCTGAGGCTGCAACAAAAGCGAAACGTGAAAAGAGGAAAACAAATGAAATAAAAGCGCGAACGATTCAGCGTATGCAATTGCAGATGACTGCTCCCCTTGATATCGGTCTTGAACAGTCAGACGCAGCTCTTGGTGGACAGGGGGATATATTTGACCTTGGACTGGCTGAAAAGACTGCTGGAAAGAAGGGATCCGTCGCAAAGCTGGTTGGTGAACTCGATGAAGGGTCAGATGACTCAGATGAGGAAGCGGATGGGTCAGCTATGGATGAAGTGGATGGAAAGGATGAAGAGGCACGCATAGCTGGACTTGAAAACGAGCTCGATGGATTATACGTTGCTTACAAGGAACGCTTGACCGAAAGGGATTCAAAGGCCAAGGCGCGAGAGGCACGCAAGAACAAAGACAGGGATGAATGGGCTGGTTTCGGTGAGAAGGATAGTGATGAAGGTAGCGACGGAGAAAGCGAAGGCGGATGGGATGTCATTCAACGAGCAAAGAACGCTGTCGACGTAGGCGATTCGTCGGATAGTGACTCCGACGAGGGCGAAGATGAGCAATCCGAGAATGAGTCGAAGAAACGGGGCACAAAACGGAAGCTCGCCAAAGCATCATCTCCACCGGCGAAGAAGAAAAAGCTAATATCCAACCTAGCCGAGACAATAGGGACATCAACAAAAACGAAGCTCTGGTTCGACCAGGATATCTTCAAGGGCGCAGAGATTGAGGATATAGAAGATGACGAGGAGGAATGGGAAGATTCGGAATCTGAACCAGATAAAAATTTGGAAGAATCCGAGTCTAGTGAAGAGGTAGGTTTCTCTAGGCTGCTACCTTTACACGCAATATTTAAATTTCTTATTTACCCCACCACGACCGTACATAGGAACCTGAATTTGAGGAGGTTCCGAAAGGCGAAGATGATGTAGACATGTGGGACGCGGAAGGGGACGACGAAGATCAACTAAGACAGGCGGAGATCCTTAGTGCGTACACCTACTTTTTTCCTGACTTGTGCTCAGTGACTGAAGGTAAATCATCCAGAAAACGGCCTGATGACGGCGGAAGCAGTCACGATTGCGCAACAACTGGTAAATCGAGAACGGACGAAGACGGACCTCATCAACGATGGCTTCAATCGATATTCATTGAATTCGAAGGAAGGCCTTCCTGCATGGTTTTTGGATGACGAGTCAAAGCATTACAAGGCGAATCTTCCTGTCACGAAGGAAGCCGTTGATATGCTACGTGCACGGCAACGTGCATTGGACGCCAGGCCGATCAAGAAGGTCGCTGAAGCGAAGGCACGCAAGAAGTTCAAGGCTGTGCAGAAGCTGCAGAAGGCCATGAAGAAGGCTGAGGGCGTGAACGCATCTGCAGATCTTTCGGAGCGTGAAAAAGCTCAACAGATTCAGAAGGTCATGCTGAAGGGTCTCGCGAAAGCAAAGCAAAAGAAGTCGGAAGTCAAGCTTGTTGTTGCCAAGGGCGCTCATAAGGGACTCAAAGGCCGGCCGAAAGGAGTGAAGGGCAGATATCAAATGGTGGACTCAAGAATGAAGAAAGAGGTATGCTGATGCTTGATTTCACAATGCACTGTGCTAATAAATTTCGGTCGTAGGTTCGCGCGAAAAAGAGGAAGGAGAAAGCAAACAAAAAACGGCGATAGTATAGTCCCCCACGCTCAATCCCTTCGCTCTCCATTTATTTCATCATCATCCATCACATCATTCCATTACCAAGGCATTCATTACTACACTAGACATCGTATCCAAATGCACAATTATAGTTCCAGGAGTCCTTCATCGGGAATGTTATCCTGTATAGCGATTATTTTGTTTGTCTTACTATTCTGATTGTAATTTATTATTGTGATGCCATCGAGATCCTTAAGGAATTCATGCAATTTTCCACTCGAAGCTTGGTACGGCAGCTTGATGCAATCAATGTTAGACAGCCTTGAGATGTATTATATGACACACAACTGACCTCGCACTTGACTGACTTCTCGTTAGCGTCTAAATCGAGGACGCTTTCGCTGATCGTTCTCAAGATATGTTCATCCACATTCTGCCCATCCGCAGAGTCCCAGTCGATTGGCTTTCGCACATAGGAGATAATTTTCTCTTCGCTTCTCCGGATACTTTCGTTCGCCTGGAGGACGTAAGTTTCCCCCTCGCGTTCCAGGAAGAGCGGCGGCTCAGGATGGTCCATCTCCGGACTGTCGAGGCTGGAGAGCTTGTTGGATTTTGCAACAATAGATCGATTCTTCAGAACACTCACAATTCCTTAATCGTCTCGAAATAATTCATAACGCGTTCGTCCATACCCACAGATCCATCCTGAAGACTGATGATCTTCAACGATGCATCCAGTGGTCTATTAAGAGAAGCGTATAACTTAGCCAAAGATAGGCCACTACAGCAATATTCTTACCTATCAGGAAGAGAAAGAAGGATATCCATCTCAAGAGACTCCTGGAAGGATGGTTCTCCAAGGACATCAAATTCCGGCTGTGGCATTGTTTCCTCTACATGGGGCACGTTATCCTCATCGACTTCGTTCGCTGACGACTCCAGGATCGCTACTGTTTCCGTAGTCGCAGAGGACAAGTCTAATTTAGTAGGCGCGTTGCTCGGTTCCGAAGGGGATTCAGGCGCAGAAGGACTGTCTGCGTCAAAGGATAACGAATCAAGGCTATCCTCAATCAGCAAAGCGTCCAGATCTTCGTTAGGCTGGGCTGTGAAAGTGGTCCCTGCATGCTCGACTTCCGAGTTCAGCTTGGGCTTGGGAAGAACCGCTCTTTCGGTAAGCACTACTTCGTATTTAAGCATCTTCGATGGTTCAGGAAAGTGCAAAGAGGGCTCAGAGGCATCATCTCTAGCCTGAAGACGCCGATAAGTGATACGGTGAACGATTTTCTCATGAAGAGGTGATGTGTTGTGAAGGGGTGCTGGCAAGCTATTTGGTGTTAAAAGTTAAAGATTTCAAATTGTGTGAGGTAGCCGACATACCTGGGAATAAAGCATCTCTGCGCATTTCCCTCTTGTAGCCAAGTCATAAATTTCGGAAATTGCCAATGTCCGGGAAACGGAGGAAGGATACTAGTTTGAGCTTTGCGTGAGCTATCGCTGAAGAGGATATGACCAGTGCTAAACAGGAAAAAAAAAACAGGCTCTCTGTGAGTTTAGGCTAAGGTTAAAATATTAACAAGCTCACGATGCTGTCAGTCCAACAGAGTCTGTCTGTGGAAAAGCCTTTCGCATAAGTTCCTCCAAGGATACAGAATCTCTGGAATCATCATCAGCATAACTGGATATACTATGTGCGAGAATACTCACCCTGTCTCAGTCAAAAACTTGCCCTTACCACCCGCGAGCCCGCCAGAATGAATGATATCCTCACCCAATGGCTCCCCGAGCCATTCACTGACTCTACGACATCGGAAGGTACCTCCCGATTTTATGGTCCAAGGCAAAGACCGATGCGGCAGGAAGGGATATAGAGAGTAAGTGTGGGAGTAGTTGGTCGGTGAGATGGAAGGTGGGTCTGGAGGGAGAAAGACGAGGAACGGCATGTGTGCTTCATGGTGTGCCTAGAAATCGAGATCCAAATCAGGTGGTGGAGGAAAACGACTGCTAAATAGACTGACCAGCACTGAAGCACGAACTGCCAATCTTTTGGCACCGGTTAAATGCCGATTATCGTTCGCACATATTCGAATCTTTTCGCTTTCAACGAAGAAAGCTTTATGTAGGGTGCAATGCACGTACCTTCCCCTTGTTACCAAGATTTTCTATGAAGGCATTCGCTAGCCGTGATAATTGTTGAACTAGCTCTTGTGACAAAGGTGCTTTCATGGGCAGTTCCGTTGTCTCTTCGATGATTGCCTGGGAGATGGAGCAGTTTAAATGTATTGATTATGCAAGAATTCAGCGGACAATGCGAAGTCACTGACCTTTCTCCTCTCCGAAAGCATTTTCTCCAGATCCTTCAATGAGCCCCTAAGGCCTTCTATTCGGATCGACAGTGGATTCGCTTTCACTGATATGTGAACATTATAGTCTACCGAAATCTGAAGCAATTCGGATCCATCTACTATATGTTAGCGATACTACACTTCAAATTGTAGCATAGCGTGACGTACCTTTTCCAAGGAGCAGGAAAAGCTCGCTTGGGGAAACAGAAAAGGCTGCTGTATAATCAGCAACAGAAATTGATACTTGCACATTGCACGCACATTTGACAAGCACTTCGCTCATATCACGTCTCCGCCTCTCTATTTCTTTCAAGTTCTCCCAACCCCAAGCCTTCTCCATGATGGACTCCGCAAATTCTACTTTTCTCCTCCCTGACCTTGTCCAAATACCATCGAACTGCAACTGCTCTCCGAATTCCCGCAATTGGTCTTTGCTGAAAGTACGGCAAAGTCGATCGACAAGCTCATTGTAAACGTCAGCGTACTTTGGAGAGTTGCTTGAGGGTTTCTTTTTTGGCCTCAGGCGCTCGAGGTCATCTAAAGTCGGCTCTATCCCTCCTGCACGCAGTGAAGCAAGATATGTGTCGACCTTGTTCTGTTCAGACCGAGAAGGGTGGTCGGAATCAAGATCCTCGAGACGAATTTTGCGCTTCCTCTTGGGCTTGGCGGCGGGGATCTTCGTCTCGACTTGTCCCGACAGTGAGTCCGAAGTGTCTTCCGGAAAGGATATTGATTTTGCATTGGAACCTGACGCGACAGGCTCGTTACGAGGGAAAGGCGTTGGATGCAAGACTGCTGCAGCCTGAGACGAGTATAGACGATGTCGACATATTTTGCGACAAGAAAGCCTCAGAGATAGCTGTAAGCTTCGCTGCATGTATAGCGACGAGAAAAGAATACGTGCTATGCTGCTAGCACGGGTCAGAGAGTGGGTTCAATGCCCACTTTGCTTCAAGGTGTTGCTCAAGTCTTCAGCTCAAGAAAAGAAAAGCCCGGGCGTGCCACTGGCAGTGGACCGGAATTCGCCGAGCTTGAACTTGTAAATTTAAGCGCTGGCACGTGCCAGTGCCTTTCAGGCTGTCCGGCACTGGCAGCGAGTTGAACGCTGATCACTCCGCCGGCAACTTCCATTTGCGCTTGATCGTCAACGACGACATTAGGCGCTCTCAGGCTGAGGCCGAGGACTGCAACTACCTTTCACTCTTCGTGGTTCCCTTTCGCAAGCTAGTATTAAAAGTTCCGACAGGCTGTATCCGGTGTCAATTGTTTGCTTCCAAAAAGACTCTTCACGATCATCTCTGGCTAACCACGATATGTCCAACGGCATAAAAACCTATCCTCAACCAGCTCCATGTCTTCGAGGTCTCCACAGCAGCATACACGAGCTAACTGCACGTCTTGCGCTGAACCCAGCAGACTGGGTATGTAGACAACGCATCCGAGCGCTGGGAACGGGTGCTCTCATTCCAGCTAGTCGGATGGCCTGTCGACCGGTCGTGTGTTGGACATAATTTTGTGCGATGGGTGCCTCGTCGATCATTGGACGCCCAGGGCGAACCTAGATAGGAGACTTGACTTCACCATGTGCTTGGTAGTACTCGGTGACCCTGTCTTGGGTGCTTCTGGCTTCTCCCGCTAAAGTTTCTTTTTCATTTGGGACATTCGGGGCCGTGTCCTCTGCCCACAAATCCTATAATTGGATGAGGCGCGAGCAGTACACACACTATGAATCATATCTACCATAGATCAGCTACCGCGTACATCGTACAACATCACTCAACATCAAGATAACACCATGTGCAGCCCGCCCAACAAAGATCCAAGAAAGTACAAAAACGAGGTTATCTTCGGAAACATCCATTACACAGCATAACCTTTCTCACTGTCGGCTTCTTCACTATCAAGTCCCTTTCCTCCTTGAGCGACGAGCGCACGGTCGTCATCCTCTCCGACCTCCCCTTCCCACCCATTATCTGCCAGATACTTCAAAAACGCGGCGTCCTCATCGGCAAGGTCCACGCCCGTCTTATCCGGCACAAAGAAATACGTCACCAAGATACCCGTAACGCCGCAAATAGCAGCAATGATGAACGTCCATCTTCAGAGCATGATCCATTAAGCAATGCGTTGAGATCATTCGATAATGAAGGGTGCATACCGCTTGCCCAAGTTAAGTTGAATGGGTGTGAACGCCTGCGTGCCGACCGCCGCCCCGGTCTTACCAATCGCTGCACTCAGACCATAGCAAGTACCACGAACGGGTGTCGCATAAGATCTGAACGGCGATGAACAGTTTAGACAGACATATCATCAACGTAGATGTCTGACACAGTAACTTACTCCGCACTGACAAGGCCCAGCATATCCCCAGGTCCCTAAATCGAGCATGAGCGTAAAAGAACTTTGCGTTTCAAAAAATGGGACGACTCGCCATATTTCCGAACGATTGCATCAAACCATAGCTAATCTGCTGTTAGTAGGATATTATTCAATTAGATCCGACAGTGACTTACAAGATAACGAAGAGGGGAATGATCTTTGTTATCTTGTCATAACTTAAGCCGATGATGAGACCTTTTTGTATTGAACAGATCAACAAATGTGAGATGATCCTCATGGCAGAGCATAGGTTGCGTACCGAAAATCAAGTAGCCGCTGAATCCCAACATCATCTGTAGTAATTAACGATCAGGAACCGATCCGGACAAAATTGAAAGTTTCTAAAGAAAGAAAGAAATCTCACAGTGTTCCGTCGGCCGAGGGGGTTGCATAACCTGGCGCCAACAAAGACGCCTGGCAGTGCGATTGCGCCCAGGAGCAACTGCCACTCCGCCGTATGCTTGAGATCGCCATCCTTGATGACACTCGAAATGATAGTTCCAGAGAATACTCCATTAGGGAAAGTGACCTGAAAACAGTCATTAACAAACCAAAGCAGATTTGAACTGGTGAACCGACACATACGAAATCGTAAAGGAACCTTATTGGCGAAGCATAAAACGTCAATAAAGAGGAATGAGATAGAGTATTATATGCATACCAAGCCCCACATGTTCCGATCAAAGGCTTCCAGTAACGTTTGATAGTAAGCCAATATGGCACACGTCCTGAATGTTCTCCGATGAGCCCGGCTCTCGATGCAAGTATGGGAAAGATAGATGAGCAGCTACCCACGCTTAATTGCGCCCTTCTTGTACAACTTGGAACTCAGCATTTTGAGGCGGAAGAAGAAGACTGTGATCGGGAGCAAAATTCCGATGCCGAAGCAAACTCGCCAGACTGTAGGGAGGTGGTTTTCTCCGGCGGCGGAAAGTACAATCAGAAACACCGCAACCGCAAGAGGACCGCCGAACTTGCGAAGGCGAGTTAGTATATACGCAACAGAGTGACCCGCGCAGAGAAATCAAGAAGGACCTACACTAAGAACGAAGTTTGTGACCATTATGAAGACTGGTTTAAAATAGTATCGGTGCCTGCGGGTTCACAGCGGTGGATAATTAATACTCACCTGGTCCACGCTGCTTGACCATCTTTTCATTCGCGGCTTCGCTCGCACTTGTGGACGACGCAGGATATTCCCCTCCTACGCCCTATAAACGGAAACATCGGCTTCAATGAGACTTGACCCGGGGAAATTGAACTTACAACACCGGTAATGCCTCTTGCAAAGGTGAGGCACCAGAACAGTCCCTGAACATTTCCATTAGCCCCATGTGCAGCTGTGCCAATCGTTGCGCCAATGATGATGAGTAGCGTCGTAGAAACTAAGGCAACTTTGCGACCAATGCGATCACAAATAAGCCCGACAACGACTTGACCAATGATAGCACCTTGTCGGTCGTGAGTATATGTAGAAAACTTCATTTATAGACAAGCACGCGAACACACCAACTAGAAGTGCGTTTGAGACGCGAGTGGAGACATCGGTCGTGTAATCGTTGGGGTAAAGCTTCTTGAAAATGACCTGCAAAGAAGTTGATTGAGTATGCAGTCCTTTAGCGGACATTGAAGCTTTCTGTACGAACATTGGACATGGTCATCAAATTGTTCTGGTCTGAATAGACAAACGAAAGTCAATCTCGATCCGTAGATTCATAGAGATTATCGATGCAGACTTACATCCATCGCTAATAAGACCAAAAGCTGCTGCAGCAATGGTGAAGTATGCACTGAGAGCTTCCCTCCTGTCGACGGGCCGAGCGTCATTCTTAATAGAAGTAACACGCTCGTCGACGGAGACCACGCGCTCACGACTCGGAGAGTCTATATCCTCCTTAGAGTATTCCTGAGCATTATCCTTGCGGTCGTCGGTGGTCATACTAGCCATCCTGTCGTTGTCTAAAGACAATGAGCTTTGCCCTCAGTTGCTCGAGCTCTCTACAAGTAGCCTGTTTCTGCATCCCTGACAGACACACGTGCGTGGAGAATCATGCTCAGGCTGCCAGTGAGCTTCGACTGCCAGCCTGAGTGAAATTGATGTTGGGCGCAAACGGTTATGAGTTCCGGTTTATATTTAGTCTCTGTGGCCCCTATCATCTCCTTTTATAGAATCTCCCGCCCGCCATCCCGTCAACGGAAAAAGCAGGCGGGAGTCGGAGTGGTGGAAGAGCCAATGTAAGAATTACAGGATGTTTCTGCGTTTCTTTTCCGAATTGTCCATAGAGCACCAAGAGCGTGGCACATAGGGGTGTCTTGAATTCGCTGAGCTCCTTTCGAGACATCATTAGTATGTTACACACCTGAAGTCTCAGTTGAAATTTCGAGTTTCTTTGCGGATAACGGACCGCCTAAAAACGCTATACTTGCGGCTTGAAACACAGATAAACTCGTGTAAGATGAAAGTGAGACCCAGGTATAATGTAGCAGACGAAACGTATCAACTTTAGACAGTCGCTCGAAGACTTTCAAGCAAAGGCTAGTCCCCCTTGCCAGTGCTTCCCTGAGTACATATATTTTGTATCGAGTCGGGAGTATCGCCCAAGATTGGCTTTACTGTGACATTTCTTCACGAGTCTATCGGATCTGGAGGGAGTAGACAAGCATCTGCAGAGTTTGGCATTCTCGCCCTAGATAGTCGGAGTAAGATCGAGTTTCTTCTCAGCTTCAAATCCAACTATTTCCCGCGAAGTTCCTCCGTACAGAGTGTTAGTGCAGTTCTCGTAACTTGATGCGTGCGGCCGGTACCAGGAAGATCGGGATCTTCAACTGTCTAATTAGAACAAAATAAGCGCAGTAGTCAGCATAAAGTTTGTCGATCATTGGGAAGCGTTAGCATTTGATGGCTTTGTGAATCGTTCGCCAACTCAAAGAAGAACCCAGAGATAGCGTCTTCTATATAGCCTTCCTTTGGGTGGTATAGGTCACGCACAATTCCTACATTCCTCCACCGTCGAGGAATTGCGTCCAATAATCAGCATATCACTACGCACGTACAATATCTTCCGGGTTTGCTCCATGGAAATACAAGCCCTGCCCGAAAGAGACCTTGATATGATGCACATATGTATTGCATGACTGCACGGTATTCTGCCGAAGTGCGGATGGGAACGCCATCAGGTTAAGTTCAGAGTCCGCCTATGATTTTGAGTTTACATCCGTGCATCGGATTATGTCCTGTATCACTCTCCCACTTGGAGCGACTTTGCCGATGTAAGGTCTGGACAGGGTCAGAGACACACAAGAGAATCAAAAGACCTGTCTAAAACCATTCATACATCAGAGCGGATCATTCCCTAGCAATGAAGCTTACGCAAGTGCCTATCGTTTGACATCTCGTTATCGTTTCGCGGGTATACACTGGACATGATTGTCAAGCTTTGGGTGAACATACTCGCATTGGAGCTTCGTTTAAAGTGGGGTCAAAGGTATTATAAACACTTTTGCGCGTTCGACATGAATAAAACTGTTCTTCGTGGATGTAGCATTTTGTCAGGCGTCTTCATAGCCGGAAAAGCTATGTCAGGTTTCCAGCATTCGACTGTCGTTGCTGTGTCTGAGAGAAAATCATGAGATTAGCGCTGCAAAATACACAAGGGGCCTTCCACCTCATCGCTTCCGCGCTTGAGCAAAGACCCCGACAGTCGTCTTTTATTCAAATCCTGAAGACTGACTCGGCGAAGCAATCGGCCGATACGAGTAAGCAAGGCCGATAAGATGAGCAAGAAGGTGATGAAAGGGCGACGAACATACGAGACCCTCTGACTCTCCTCTCGGTGGTTTTATTATTCCTCCGGACTCAGGGCAGAGTTTCGTTTCCGGTGAGCCGCCTTCGATGGCTATAACCCTAAGAATGAGATGCACCAAATAGTCATAAGTCGTAGAATGAAAGAGCCATCGTTTTACAGGTTATCGAGGACGACAAATCATGCGATTGATACATTCCACTCATGATTGTCACTAAGTCAATTGATCCAGCCTGACCACTGTCGTTGTTACTGCGCACCGTCACCATGATGCCAATGGACAAATTATCAGTTAATACATTAAGCAGAGCTTACCGATCTCTGAAAGTAACATAAAGCAGCCACATCTCCTTTTCGTATGTTAATGGCATTAGCGTAGAATGGGTCTGACTTGTCGACATCGGTCATACATGTATGAGCGGCTGATGGGGTTCCTTAGATTCGAACCGTACTAGTGTTGCTCAGCTTGACAGTTACAGCCATCGGAAAGCTATGCATGCACATCTAAGATGTAGAGTTTGTCGAGAACATCGCTCATCCGAAGTATCGATAGAACTCAGTAAAAGTGAGCATCAGTTGGTTTGAACCGAGCCTCAACTTACTAGTAGACCCTGAGAATAATTACATCATGATACTACTAGGCTACTACTAGTACACTCAGGCTGTCACATGATGATTACCTTTATAGTATTTTTCCAACCGTGTGACTAACTTTGTTTTTGAGGATTCTTCGACGTCGTTGGCACTGACCTTGGCACGCAACTTTCTCGTCGGGCACCTCTTGTTGTATAGCACCTTCGCACCTCAAGCCGTGTTCAGGCATCCAAAATGTCCGCACCTAATGGCACCTCGCAATATGACGACGAAGACATTGATTACTCAGACATTGAGGCGAAGTTCGTGTCTTTTTTCCACTGATGCTTGTTCATTGACAATATTCTGATTTAGGTACAAAGTCGAGATCCAGGAGGGTTTTGACAACATTCTTGTCGTTGATGGTGTCCCAGTCATCGATAGATCAAAGCTCGATAGGCTACTTGCGAAAATTAGCAAGGAGTTCAACAAGAAGGGGGCCAGGATCAGCCCCGAAGACATCTTTGTTCCTTGGGATGACGAGGCCGGAAAAAGCAAGGGGTGCGTAGTATCAGTTTAGACTGTTTGGTGCACATGCTTATTATTCAAAAATTTAGTTACGTCTTCATGGAGTTCAAAACACCGGAAGAAGCTGCATACGCAATAAACGCTATGCATGGTCACCCCTTCGACGCCAGACACACTTTCTACGTGAATTACTTCACAGACGTCGAAAAATACGCGGAGCTTGATGTGACCTTCGTGGAACCCGAACAAGAGCCTTATCAACCGAAGGTTTGCTCCGATAGCTCCGCTCAATCCTTATACTGACTGCAATAATATCAATAGGAGCACTTGCGCGCATGGCTTGCAGATCCTCAAGGTCGTGATCAATATGCAACCTATAGAGGCGACGATGTTACGATACACTGGCATGGAAAACCTTCGCAATCTGAAGTCGCGTTTGAAAAACGGGTTCGTGTCGGCACGCTCAGATTGCTCTTTCCTTTCTTCTGATGGCAGTCTATTTTTTCTTCGTTTAACTGACAACGCCTTTAGAATTGGACAGACCTTTATGTGTCATGGTCACCACAAGGCACGATGCTCGCAACTTTACACCGCCAAGGCGTTCGATTGTGGGGAGGCAACTCGTGGTCACCTATTCAGAAGTTCGCTCACCCGCTTGTCAAATTGATCGACTTCTCACCTAATGAGCGTTACATGGTGACATGGTCGAACGAACCCATACAAATTCCGGAAGGCGCACCGCAAGGTCCGCAATATCTTTCCTACGAAGATGAGGGCAACAGCATCGCTGTTTGGGACATCAAGACCGGCAATCTCCTGCGGACCTTCCCATCCCTACACACGGGCCCGAATGGTGCGGAAGAGGGCGCGGGTGCCAAGAAGCAAGTGCAATGGCCTGCGCTCAAATGGAGCGGAGACGACCGCTATGTAGGACGAGTAACGCCGGGGCAGCAAATTAGCGTGTACGAGCTTCCAGGAATGGGTCTCCTGGACAAAAAGAGCATCAAAATAGAGGGCGTCGTAGATTTCGAGTGGCGACCACTCGGAGATCGCGCCAACGAAGAGGCGGACAAAGATTCCAAAGGGAATGTGGGACCGTCGGCGAAGGGCAAGAAGCCGACGGAAAACATGCTTGTCTATTGGACACCAGAGATTAGCAATCAGCCTGCGCGTGTCTCGCTCATGAGTATTCCTAGCCGCACTATGCTGCGGTCAAAGAATCTCTTCAACGTTACTGAGGTGAGTTCTTCAATTACTACCTTCCATTATCGCCTCGGTCTCGTCTTTCTTGGCTACGGATCAATGCCGGGGCCGCCGTTAACGGCACCGTGCTGATTGCTGGCCAAGAAATAGAGCCAAGGGGAAAAGAAGGATCTTCGTGACGCGCTTACGTATTCACCTGTTACAGTGCAAACTATATTGGCAGAATCAGGGTGATTTCCTGTGCGTCAAAGTCGACAGGCACACGAAGACCAAAAAGTCGATCTTTTGTAATCTCGAGATCTTCCGTGTGCGGGAGAAGGACTTCCCAGTTGAGGTAGTCGAACTCAAAGGTGTGTGTCCGCCTTTTTTGTCTGTTCTTTGATTTTACACACGCGCCGTGTGTGCGCGAATGGCTATGCATGCGAGACGTCGGGGAATGCCCCGCTTATTGCTTTTTCTGATTCATGGGCGTTTGTGTCCGAATGACTGAATCTGGCTCTAGATACTGTGACGGACTTTTCCTGGGAGCCGCGAGGCGAGCGTTTTGCGATTGTGTCTAGCAGCGATCCCAATCTCGGCAATCCTGGTCCTGGGATCACAATCAAAACGGACGTCAGCTTCTACCAGCTCGAGCGTGGGAAGGGTGACTTCAAACTGCTCAGTACGTGCCGATCTGTTCAACTGAAACAGCTAAATCTAGTACGCTCACACGGGTTATGATATGCAGAGACACTACCTACACGGACAAGCAACACGATTCGTTGGTCACCCCGCGGTCGGCACGTCGTACTTGCGACCGTTGGGTCGTCAACGAAGTCGGAGCTGGAGTTTTGGGACTTGGACTTTTATACTGACGACATTGGAAGTCGCCGTGAAGGCGCGAAGGAGGAGTGGGGCGCTGGCATTGCGCATCTCGGCACCGCTGATCACTATGGGGTCACTGATGTTGAGTGGGATCCATCGGGGAGGTGCCTGGCTACCTCTGCGAGCGCCTGGAGGCACTCGGTGAGTTCGATAGATCCACTTTCATTCCCAGGCTCATATAGACATCTGCGAAATGTCGCATGTGATGCACCTATTCATGCTCATTATGCGGTCGGTATGTTACTGACTCCTGAACAAATTTATTCTTCAGTTGGAAAACGGGTACGCTATCTGGGACTTCAGGGGGCAGGAAATTCAGAAACACATATTGGATCGGTTCAAGCAATTCCTCTGGCGGCCGCGCCCACGGACGCTCCTTACGAAAGAGCAACAGCGGGCGATCCGGAAAAACCTGAAGGAGTACAGTCGGCAGTTTGATGAGGAGGACGCGGCGGAGGAGAGCAACGTGAGCGCTGAGCTGATTGCGCACCGGAAACGTCTGGTGGACGAATGGAACGCGTGGCGTGCGAAGTGCCGGCGGGAGCTGGGAGAGGAAAAGAAGGGGAAAGGGAAAGAGAAGGGAGGGAGCCAAGGCCCTGAGACAGAGGCGAAGGAGGAGATTGCGATTGAGCTGGACGAGGTCATTGAGCAGACTGAGGAGGTCGTAGACGAGTAGGGACACTCATGTTATTATGTAATTGGGCGAATCAACTAGGGTTAGATGTAAAGGGTGTGCGTCTCCGGGGTCCTATTTCCTATCCTGGACAGATAAGATGCTATCTAATCAGCGGTTGTGAGATGGGCAGAAATTTAAATAGGCGAGCCGGTGCGCTCTCATACTCCCTCAACGCAGACTGCCCGGGCTTGCACTTTCCTCCCGTCTGCAGCGGCCAACACATAAAGTCTCCTTGTCCTCCTACCTCCATCATCTCTATCGTCCATGCTTCCCATGGCCAGAGATTCCACCCAATCCGCCGTCGCTTCCTCCTCCACTCTTTGGGCAACTGGTACGTATACACCCATCCACCGCTTGCCTCTCACCTTCTCACCCGTACCTCTTTGCACCCACGCACCCGCAGCATCAAAGGAATGGGTCATCCCCGCCAAGCCAAAACCAGGCCGCAAACCCAAGAAGGACTCAGCGCCTCCGAAGGAGTCCACTGAGGTCAGCGACGCAAATCCAACTTCCTCCGGTGCCAAGCCCGCTCACCTCATCTCCATGCAGGTCGACAGCAAGGGTCGACGCGTACAAAATCGGTCAGTCGCGCTCGTTCTCTGAGGCCTCTCCCTGCTTGCTGAAGTCTCCCCCCTGCTTCTCTGTTCTACAGTGCTGCTCAACGCGCATTTAGAGAACGCAAGCAGTCTCAACTTGCGGAGCTCCAAGCTCGTGTCCAGTCATACGAGCAGGGCGAAATAGAACGCAATGTAGCACTTCAGCAGATATCGAAACGGCTTAAGACGGAGAATGACGAGTTAAAGAAGGAGAACACTGCGCTCAAGGAGGAACTTGCCCGCCTCCGCAAGGGCAAGCAGATCGACGTGCAAGGGGCGGATGAGGGTGACGGGAGAAACTTGAAGCGCTGGAGGGAGAACTCTGCGGGAGTTATGCTCAACGGTGCAGCCAATACCTCCGTCGATGCGACTTCAAGAAAGAGGTTCCGCTCTGATACTGACTCGCCTGTCCCTTCGAGTACTGGCGCACCCATGGGCAATTACACGCAACACACTATGGTGTACATGCCGTCTCCCCCTTCCCTCGCATCTTCACCAGATTCCAATGGCATTCCGGCCCGCTCCTTCTCACCTCTCTCATTTGTTCCAATATCCGCCCCCGGAGCCTCGGCAAGCGCATCTGCCTTGTACGCGATGTCTTCACAACAAACCTCCACGCCAACCTCTGCAGTCTATCCGTCGGATGTGCAGAGGCTCGGCCCGAAGCCGTTCGATTCGCTTGGGTCATCACCGACATTTGATAGCTTTGACTGCGGCCTGTGCAGCGATAATTCGCCCTGTGTATGCCGTGAGTTTGCGATGCAGCAAGCAATGGCCGCGACCGTCATGGGCGGAGCTATGTCGGAATACTCTCAAACCTATCAGAGTCAACTAGCTCAAGTCCACGGACAGGGGGTACTGAAGGTTGAAGACGTTGAATTCGAGCGGAATCTTAGCCCGAATGTCATCGAGATTCCCCCAGCGCCCGAGAGTGTCCAAACCCCAAGTCGGTCCTCCGTAACGAAATCACCATCGCCTGCTGCCCCTATCGCGAACACTTCGTCCTCCATCCTGGATAATCTCCCCGCCTACCAACCCGCGATCCCCCTGCGCCGCAATTCAACGGTTCGAAACGAAACAGATAACACACATTACCAGATACGCCTGACGTCCCCGGAGCCTGATAGTAACACAGCATCGTCTGCGCGCCCAACGGCAGTACCACTGTCCCTCCCACGCCGGAAGACGACCGGAACAGTGTGGCAGACCGTCGCAGCAACCGCCTCGCTAAGCGGATCGACTACCCCAATGTGCTCGGGTGACCCATCAAATTGCCCCGCATGCAAAGACGATGACTTTGGTAAAGCTTTTTGCAAGGCTTTGGGCGATTCTGCCTGCTCAACGTCTCCGTGCGCAACATGTCCCAACCCCGAGGCTTGTTCCAGTAAGAAACGCCATTCCAGTCAGCCATCGAGCAGCGCGGATAGCAATGGAGTTCAAATGATCCAGCTCACACCCGCTCGTCCCGACATCCAGCGCTCCATCTCGTCTACAGCAACTCTATCTACATCTGTTTCATCTCATGGCTCAAGCTCGTTTGAAGCGGCGCAGTCGGGCAAGATTCCGGCTAATGAAGCATGGGCTACGCTCAAGTCTCATCCAGGCATTGCGTTCGCAGATCTCAGCATGCTTGCCGATGTGGTCGCTCGACGTACAAAGTGCTCTGGTCCCGTCGCTGTTATTTACCCGCCCCCTGGCGCAGCTACACCAGAGCGGGAAGCAGCCAGGAGTCCAGCTATTCCAGATCCCAAGGCGTCTACAAGCTCCAGCAGCGTGTGGACCGGACGGCCCAATCGAAAGGACGACAGCCCTATCCTACTCACGGACCCGCACGCTCATTACAAGGCACAGGAGCAACACCGTGCACTCTTCGGACCACCCACACCAACGGGCACGACCTCCAACAGCTCGGGTCCCCAGGGCGATTCAAGGCCGCCCGTGCTTGTCCCTCAAGAGGAGTTACGTGAGTGTGGGCGGCGCCATATACGGGAGGTCGACGCTGCTGGTGTGCGCGACGCTCTCAGGATTCTCGATGCCCAGTTTGGCAGACGCTAGAGTGAATGCGGTTAGGATTCGCGGGGTCAGTGGGTCCACCGCCTGATTTCCTATGTCCGCTTCTATGAAGTGCGTTCTAGAAACTATAGCTACCGATCGCGAGACGAGAGGATGAGGAGGGAAAAGGAGTGATCGAATGAAATCCATGGGTATTGCTATAACTATTTTAAGTTTCCTTAGATTCACGACGAAAATAGTACCAATGTGTCCACACCTATTGCTATGCGAAGAATCTAAATCTCACTCATCATGTACTGTAGTCAATCCATCTGTTTACTTATACTGACGAACTGTGGCTTGGAGTATATAAGGACACTATATGTATAACCTCGATGTTGCAAAATTAATATACTTATTCTCCCTATCAACTGTCTACTGTTTGCGCGACCTCTCCACTGGCTAATGAGATTTCTTGCACCAAAGATGTCCGACTATTGACCGGTGCCACAGATTTGACGCGCCCAGTAGCACGGAGACGTGCTCGAGGATACAAAACATCCTTTTTGTATGACATCGCTTGCCATTGAACGATGATCTTGCTGATCCGCCTCCGTAAAACCTGTCTTTGCTCGCTTGTCGGGTTGAACCTATCTCCGGTTATACATCCGTCCCGTAATTCCCTCATTTTTGTCGTCAGCTCCTTCAGTGATGCCTTCCGCAAATCACCGCTCGGAAGGGGTGCAACAAGCGGCCATAGGTCAAGTAAAAGCCGCCTTGCGAGCTTAAAGGCCTTCACTGCGAAAAACCCGCCCACGATGGCATGCACGGCCGCGACGTCAGGAATGATGTCCGCGTTGAGCATATCCTGAAATACACGCAAACCTTGGTCTGGTCTCCCCATCCTCGAATAACCAGTAATCAATATTGTGTGCAAGACTAGCTGCGAAGCATGACTCTTGAGAACGCCACGCGAGTCGGCCTCCTGAAGGACGACATGCGCTTGGTTTATATTCCCACTAGCACAGTGAGCCTCCATCAACGCCGCGTAGTGGTAGGCATTCGGGTGTAAACCGCGCTCTTTCATCTGTTGTAAGACATGAGTGACTGATACAGCGGCGTCGCTCTGCGGACGTGTGAATGTATCGAAGCGCATACGAAGTGCGAATGTTGCGCGGTCGGCTCTGACAGAGCGTGACAATAGAGAGTCAACGACGGGATGGAAGAGTGCCTGAAATGACCGTGAACGCAGTGATGTAACATCTAAATTCGGGTCAGACATAGGCATCGAGAATGAACTGGTCAGATCCATCTTCGCTTTCGGAGAGACGGTCTTCCGTAGTACGAGAGCACCTAAAGCATCCCAGCCCTCTTTACGCACCACAGATTTTTCCGAACGTACAATGGAATGGAGGATTGTGTTCATGTGCCTGATGGTAGGTCTAACCTTGAATGAGAGGAGGGGTTTTAGAACACGAATGACATCTCGCGGCCTAATTTGTCTGTCCCTCTCAACGTAAGTTAGAAGGACAGACAGAGTCGAGGCGTCTGGAGACAACCCAACGGATTGCATGAGGCGCAGAAAGTTGGGAACGACCTCCAAGCCTTTCCGGGAGAGGAGTCCTTGCAATAGCGAGTTGAATAGCTCGTAAGAGGGCCCACCTTCGTATGGGCCTATGGCGGGTGCAATGACTTCTCTCTGATAGCCGATGATTTTAAGCAGTTTCATATCCAAGGGGCTTGAACTGCAGACGTCCAGGACAACCGACAATGCCATATGTTCATGCCCAGAAGCGAAGTAGCCTCGTACAAGAGCAGCCGCAATTCTGGTATCTGGAAAGATTTTTGCCTCCGCCATCTTGTGAAGAATGAAATGCATCTTGGACAGATTTTTTCGCTTTGCAAAATATTTGATTAGTAGAAGGTAGGTAGTGCGGTCGGCTGCGGAGGCGACGTCGACGCCACGAGTTTCGGCATTTGCTTCGCCGACTGGATGATTCTGTATGTCCTTCGGCGTTGAAGATTTGGTTAAATCCAGTAGATGCAAGGCACCTTCGACGTCGTGGTTGTCGAGAAAGAGTCTTATGAGGCCATTCAAGACCAACGTTGAGATAGACGCATCTAAATGGTTTAGCATTTCGAATGCACGATCTTCGACAAATTTGTCTGGACCTAGTCCCTGGTATACCGAAATAATGGCAGCAAAGGTTGACGCGTCTACAGGGAAACCTGAGTTTTCCATTTTCTGAATTGTTTCGCCTGCTCGGGTGACGTCGTGGTTGAGCAGATGTCCCTGCACAATCAAATGGAATGTACGACGATGTGGGTGGAGGCCGAATTCGGAAAACTCCTCGAGCATTCCGTCGAGCAAAGTGAAGTGTTGAGTCTCTACGAGTGCCTTTGTCCTCCAATTTAGTAGCCTGGCTGTAGTTCGGCCTGTATTTCGCTTCCCGAGAGCAACGAGCGGTGGTATTAAGTGCCACTCTTTCACCTCGGCGAGTCGAAAGGCTACCCGTTCGTACACATTTTGCTTGAGTTGCGAACCGAGACTGAGAGAGATCTGAAGAACACGATGGGCCCGATATGGTTTTGTCGTTCCCGCTAATTCCTCCGCCCATTTGCAAGCATGTTCGGCATTCGATAAAATTTCGAGCCATTGGCGGCAGTCTCGGATTTGTGTTAGCAGCGAAGCGGACTGGCTTTGCGAAGTCCCGGGAGCGTAGAGTTCGTCGATCAGGTTTAGCAATTCGAGTGCCTCTTTCTGACCATTGCCCGTTGGTATGGTACCCTCCACCTCCGCCAGGTCCCCTTTCCCCGACTGCCCGTAGCCCTCCACATGAACATCTCCTGGTCGACGGGTGACCGTGTTCGCCGACGTAGTCTTTAACCGGGGAATGGCAGCAGTAGAGTTCGAGACAAGACGAAACGACGGCGAATGCAAGCTCGGACGGAGATATGGCACATCCACGTGTGGATTGGGTCGCCAGAAAAGCTGTGAGGTGCTCCATCGCCTGTGCGCTCTCCAAAGCATGGACAGCCGCCAGGACGAGATATGGATACCACTGCAGATTCACCTTAAACTGTCGTAGTTTGCGTTCAATTTCAAGCAAAAAAATCGACACTTGACGACGCACCAAGTCAAGATGATCTGAAATGGCTCGCATGCAGCCAGCTGGACTGCAAGCCGTGAGCAGAGGTTCAGTCGAGCGCGCAACGTTGAGGACTGGTTTGCACGCAAAACGAAAGTCAAACACATGAACTGATCAACTCGGAGTATTACGTAATATTATGACCGCCGTGATACGGGCACGTCTGCGCCTTCTTGTTGTGCGTCCTACTTTACCCGATGGCGTTCGGTAATATTTGCAGTTCACAATTCAAGTTCTGAAAATGCGAGAAGAATTGCTTTTTCCCCCGAGCTTGTGCGTCGGTAGAGTTGAGATGAAACAATCATCGATATGGAATTCAGACAGGTAAAGACTTTCATATACATCAATAGTTTCCTGTCGCATTGGCATAACTTACAAGGATGGTTCTCAGAAGGACAATCCATGCTTCTCAAAGCATTGTTCAACATGCTGATGATCGACGTTGACCTACACGGACAGTGCCTTGCTTCGGTCATCACTTCCGCATCAAAGGACAAGGCACTCAGTCTTTGGATGGCTATTCGATGCCGCAGCTACTCTCTGAAGCAGATTGCTGTCAGTTATGTGATGGACCCACCGAAAATTAGGCAATGAATGGCGTTTTCATCCCGTACACCTATGCCATATGTAGCGCAATTCAGCTCAGCCCGCTGTGCGAAATAACAGGCAACTCCGCACTCCGGAGTGTCAAGACATTGGCACCACGATGTTGAAGTGTGCCTTTCATCTCCTCGGAGACTTGAAAACCATCTGTGGGGATCAAATTATAGGGAAAGGACGCGCGACTATCAAAGCGCCTGAGACAGACTCCCGAGATTTTTCCGTAGTGACACAGGTCTTTGCCATGAAGAGATATGCATTATCGGCGCTTCGATTTCCAAGGCAGCAGAGTAAAAATGCAATACTTTTGAGACTTTCTCGGTGAAACGCATTGCTCGCCGCATCTGATGACAAAGAAAAGATCCTCCTCCCGAGCTCCTCCAACGCGGCGCGTAGCTGGCGACGAGTCAAAAGCCTGCATCCGTAACGACGAAGACTCACCCTAGTCATAGCTGAATAACCAGCATACCAGGAAAGCCAGAGTAAGAGTGCTTTGACTCACCGAAACACAGCATCGGATACACGGTCAATTAGTTTGTTCCAGCGCTCGCCTTCATCAGAGACTAAAACGAGATGATTAGCATCAATCAAGGAACGCAGAACACCGCTCCGACGCTGAGAGTGACTCCTTTGTAATCGGGATCAACAGTTGGGACACGGTGGAAACTGAGCAAGTTATCAGTAAAATACGCGGCCGAAGATTCCGTGCAGACATGCAAATCAGCAATATGCTGAAAATGCGTGAGTGAGGAGGACAAGGACTAGGAGACGGTGATGAACATGGCCGAAGAAGGAAAGCGTGGCAGCGACGATGACGGCCATATTTGGCATTCGCGGCTTGCACTTGCACAGCTACGATGTCGCCTTGATGGACGGAAAGAAACGGCCTTGAACTGTGGGCCGGCTGTTTCTAAGTATACTACTCGCTCGGGCTTCAATGCAAAAAAACTCTGACACTCGAAGTCGAATCTGAGCGGATCTATGTAAAGGTTAGGATTCACCGCCACTCCAACCAATCAGTGTTGTCAACAGTCCGACTACCTAGCCATCTCCCATGCAACGGGAACACCTACTCGGAGCCTTCCCACTACCGCATACTATTCTGAACCTCGCCTTGTTTAGCCATTAACTAATACTGCCCAGCTCGTGGCGGTACGAAACGTGATAGCCTCTACTGCATCTTCATCCGGCTCTCTTACCCCGATGTATGCTCTGACAGTTTGACTCGGCCTGTGTCCTAGGAACGGCCAGCTTTATAAATGCTAGGTGAGCGATCGCAGCCTAACTCGTCAATCAGCTCGTCTTCCTCCATTCTAATGAACTCGCTTCAGTCCCATTTAACTATCCTTGAGCGCGCTGCATCGCAGTTCTCCAGCAGGCCAGCTTTCAAGTTAGCCAGGAAGGCCCCTTCCTCGGACAGAGTAGAGGCATGGGACACAATCTCCTATAAAACTTTCCTATCAGACGTCGAGTTGTCTGCTCGCTGCTGGTCGAGAATACTCGCATCTGACGGTCTTGCACCTGGTGCAATCGTTGGCCTTTGGTATGTTTCTGGTTCCTTCGCAACTACCAGCACTTGTTCACTTTGGTACAGGTTAGGAGGAATGGACTATTCCGATGTCGTGACGATATACGGAATCTCGAGAGCCGGCTACGTGCCGCAGCTCTTCAGCTTACGTCTCCCAAATCCGACAATCGTGTTCGAGCTCCTGCAGAAAGGGAAAGCAAAGGCCCTTGTTTATGACCCATCCTTCAAGGCGAGCGTAAGGGACGCGCCAGTACCAGCTCACCGGATGATGTCCGTCTCCGAACTTGGGGAGAGAGAAGAAAGCGAATTGCCCGCCTTCCCCACGCCCAAATCAAAGGACTCTCTCCTGTTCATCTTCCACACCAGTGGATCGACTTCTGGCAGCCCGAAACTCGTTCCGTGCAGTGCAGGTTGGATCGACTCCCTGATTTCCAAAGCTCGCCAAAGTAGTATGCCCGTGAACCCCCTCCAACAGGATATCAGCACATGGATGTAAGTCTTAATCGCTAGCTTATTCGGGCGGTATTCTCATCTTCTCTCGGACACAGGGGAAGCATGTGCCATATTGCACAGACTACGAGTAAGCTAATCTCATTTCTACTCGAGTACAACCGCTCAAATTCATTTCAGTGTTAATGGGTTCGATTCAACACGGTTCTTGCACCATTCAACCGACTAAAATAAGTTTCTCGTCAGAGGAACTCGCGGACATGATCAAAAGATGCGGGCTGAATCGACTGCATCAATTTGCTACCTTCCTCAGCACACATATACGACATGCGCGTCAGAATCCTAAACTTTTAGCCTTGCTTCAAAGTCTGGATACTGTACTATACAGTGGATTGCCGTTGCCCAGAGAAGATGAGGAATTCGCCTACAGCAGCGGCCTTAACCTTGTCGTAAGTAGAGAATTTCTATATCTCTTAAAAGTGCAATGATATTAATATTGTTGTAGAATCTTTTCGGTAGCACCGAACTCAGCGTCATGATGCTTTCGCAGAGGGTAAAGGATCAGACTGCTCGATTTCTCCGCCCCTTGGAAGGCGTCAAGTACGGCTTCTTCTCGTCATCGCCGACACCTAAAACAGAGGCTGGACACATTTCGGCCAATAGTCAACTGCTTGAACTTGTTATCCTGTCCTCATCACCCGATTGTCCCCACCCATCATTGCGCAAAACCGATGGTCACTACCACACCGGTGATCTCTTCCACGAGGTTCAGCCTGGGCGGTATCTTTTCGTCGGTCGTGACGACGATTGGATCAAGAGCCTGAATAGCCTGCGATGCGATACCAGGGCCATCGAAGAGAATGTCCGCGCAACATGTGCTGATCTCGTTGACGAATGCATTGTCGTGGGGACCGGCCGACCATCTCCAGCGTTGTTTATTGAACCGGCCATCGACATGGATGAAGATAAAATAAAGATGGAGATTATCCGCCGGACGCGAGCGTTTCATTCTCGCAGATACATGCATGAGCGCATAACAGACCCGGAGCTTGTTATCATTGTGGGGCCCAAGTCACTACCTAGGACTGCGGTAAGTTTCATATGCTCTATCTCACTTGTGTACCGTGCTTATGCACTTATTCAAGACTAAGGGCAACATTCGTAGAAAAGCCGTTGAGGAGCAATATAAAGACCTCCTTGATGAGATATTTGGAGATGAATGAACGTCTAATTTATCTCTTTAATTCTAACTTATTAGCTCTGGATCTCCTGCAATTTCACCCACGGACTCTCCTCTCTTCGCAATCATAGCAAATGTATCGTTATTTGAATCCTTTTTTTATTATGATTATTTTTCTTCGTTACATTCTCCCCAATTTCTAATCATTTAGCCTTAGTAACCTTCTTAATCAACCTGTGTACTGCGCTTCGATGGGTTTCCTAAATGTAGCTGTAATTCATCATTCTGATATATGCACACATCATTTACTAGCCATGGCATCTGACTCACTCTGCCCCCTTAAGAAATAGAAGAACGGTATCTGTCCAGCAATTAATCAGTCAAAACAATGTCTATACATAGAGACACAGGAATAAAGAGACATGATGAATGTGTGATATGTTTACTGACAGTTACGGTGTGTAACAGAGTGGGTCCAGCAGTACAAACTCGGAAAACATGCCCAAAAATAGGAAAGCCGTATGACGTGCTCGATGCTACTCGCCTGTTGCTGCGAACAGCCATCTGGGCGTTCGTGGCTTCAAACCGAATACGACGACGGCTACAATCCAAGCCACCATTCTAATCTTTCCGTCATCAACGCCTTAGAACTGCGGCCAAAGTCCCTCTTGTGCCTGGAAAACACAGTGGGCTTTCATGATGGACAGCCAGTCTATCACCGGAAACAGTCGAAGTCGTTCTGAAACGAGACGTGCAGTGGCGAACCGCAGGGATTATCTGCTTGGCATCGGATTGCTCTTGTTGGTTGTATTGTTGTGGACATCTTCCAACTTCATCACGCAAGTGAGTCACATTGAATATGTGTCGACTGTATACCTGACAACTGCGGTACTAGGATCTATTTGAAGGGGGTTATGAGAAACCCTTCCTGTGAGTCTTGTTACACTGCACCATCACTGCGTCGCTAAAGTGTGCGAGCGCGTTCCGGCAGCGTCACATATCTGAATACGAGCGCGTTTGCATTCTACCTGTTGCCATGTGCGGTGCGGTATTTCATGCGAGGGAACTCCGGGCAAAACTCAAACGTCTCCCGGTCAGTGTGCTTTTGATTGTTGAAGAAAATGGCATTAACACATCTTCATTGGCAGTCAAGGATATGAATCTATCCCTGTGACAGATGCGCTTGAGGCACCTACTTCTACCATCATTACGAGCTTTCGTGCACCATCCATCATGACTGAGGATCTCAGTTCTCCTAAGGATCTGGAACCTCTGACAATAAAGCAGACAGCGAAGCTTGCCTCGGTCTTCTGTATCTTTTGGTTTATCGCAAACTGGAGCGTGAATGCCAGCCTGGACTTCACGAGTGTTGCCAGCTCTACAATCCTGTCAAGCACAAGCGGTATGCAATAAATGAAGTTGGAGTATCCTTCCATTCATGGCTGAACTTGGAACTCTCGTAGGATTCTTTACTTTATTGGTCGGTCGTGCCTTCCACGTAGAGACCATGTCTCTTCGTAAAACCTGTGCAGTCCTTATAAGGTTGGTGCCTGACGCTTACCGAGGAGTCTAATCGACTGACAAATTTTGCATTCTAGTTTTGCTGGTGTTGTTTTGGTGTCTGTGTCGGACTCAATGTCCCCGGCTGATAGCTTGCCAACTCAATCTTCAGCGGAGATTGGACCTAGAGCTATGCAGATGGCTACAGCCGCTGTCGGAGATGCCCTTGCATTGCTCAGCGCAATCTTCTATGCATTATACGTTATCTTGTTGAAGGTCAGAATAAAAGAAGAAAGTCGAATCGATATGCAGTTGTTCTTCGGCTTCGTCGGACTTTTCAATGTCCTTATGCTCTGGCCCATTGGAATCATTCTACATTTAACCGGAACCGAGACTATTGAGTTTCCGCATGGCCGAAAGGCTTTAGCGGCTGTATTTGTAAATGTGAGTACTTTTATAAGCTTCTGCAGTTGATATGACGAACACTAATTTACTGCTCTAGATGCTCATCACGCTGTCCAGTGATTACATTTACGTTCTTGCAATGCTCAAGACAACTCCCCTGGTCGTGACTATTGGTCTAAGCCTTACGATTCCACTGGCAATTATCGGGGACTTCTTCCTCAAGATACCATCTACACCGCAAGCTATCTTCGGCGCAATCCTTGTATTAGGGGCTTTCGTCGTTATTGGGGTGGAAAACTCAAATAGTGAAACTCCACAACTGAAATCAAGGCCTGATGGGCGTGATGGCAGCAACATAGAGGTGGAAGAAGTGGAACCTATCCTAGAGCCTGATGCGCACTCGTAGGGTGACGTTGGGATGTATACCAAAACGAGACGTTTTCCCACATTATTGATTGGTGAGTGAGCTTGGATATCATGCTATATGTGACATTTTGTAATGCGCGTCCGAAGGTTATTCCCAGCCAGTTCTGGTGCGCCGCACCCTGTGGAACATCGTTGGGAGAGCGTATGCTGTGATATGCATCAGGGGCACCAAACGCTCTTTGGAGGATCTCGCGTACTTGATCCTAATTCCCGACGTTCCGGATATCCATCGTTATCACCATCAGCCTAACATCACCTTTCGCATGGGCCTGTTTTTGATAGATAATAGCGTGGTGGCGGATCGCAGGACAAGGCTTGCGCTGTTACGTTTGCTTATCATCTATGTGTACGTCATGTTTTTTGTTCGTTTTTTAGCTTTCTCTTCATCATATTGGAACCCGACAGCCTTCAACCACCTTGTTGTCTTTGTCTCAAGTATCCAAGCATATTACATTTCTGGATTAATTGCATATATCCCACATATTTATTTCTTACTACAAACATCAGCTCATAGAATCTTAGAAGATTGCTTCCACTCTGTATTACATACATGTATAGAGGCACTGACTAATTATTCTTCACTCTCCAATATATGAACCTCATCGCCACACTGAATTGTGACATCTTTTGCGTTGTTAAAGATTCCGAGACAACTGTAAGTCAAACGTTCAAAAATATAAACAAAAGTTTTTTTTTTGGAATCATTACCTGATCGGCGATGGTTTCATTTCTCTATTTAGTGGAAGTTTAATTAACTGTTATTTTCTTATACTTTCTCTGAGGCAAATATAGCGCTAATAGCCCCTTCATCTTAAGGCGATTACTGTAGTAGACATTGTATTCCAATTACTTGAGCGGCATTTAACTTGTGAGGTTTAGACCGTTTAGTCACTGGCAGGGGTGCATCGCAACGCGTGTCCAGAAAAGGTAATAAATGATTGAAACAAGCACGTCGGATATACGAGTCCACGTTGAGATCACTGGCGTTGTCCTCAGACAACGCCAGCAATTTCCTCGGCCTCCGCACTTCTTTTCCTCAAATTTCTCGGTGCTCGACGTGCTTTTTGTCACTCTTTATATTCTAATATCCTTACCGAAAGTGTAGTGCACCAGTTAAGTGGCCTTATAGAGGTGTATTTCTGCTCGCCGAAAGTCTTATTACCGAGCCACGTCGATCAGACCCCTACGAATTTCAAAGGCCAGCTGACGGTAGCTTGGTTCAGTTTTCTCTCTCTCTTAGTGACTCCAACCACAATGGCCACTGCAACAAGCTCACGAGCGACTCCACCAAGACGCATCTCCTCGTCGCATGCTTCGCCTACTGCGAATTCCATTGCGCGGGGCGCAACGGCACGCTCGGCAGTGTCTCCAAAAGTTGGCGTCGCGGTAAATGGGATGAACAGAAGGCCATCCTCTTCGAAATCGAGTTTGGTGTCTGGTTTTGAGGGTGAAACTAGAGAGGCTCTCATAGCGGCCTTGAAACGAGAAACGGAGGAGAAAGAGGAGGTGCGGAGGAACTTATGACAGCTTAAATCCGCCTTCACTGAAATCGTCTGCATAGCTTCTTCTCCGGATACAGCAGAAGGACCAAACCATCTCCGAATTGACAACAGAAAACGATAACTTCAGTACATCCTTAAACGCAGCGGAGTCTCGGCTTGCCGAACTCTACGCGGATCAAGCTCGCATAGAAGAAGATACTGCGACCAGGCTAGACCTCGTGGATAGATTAAGGGCGCAGGTACACGAGCTGGAGAAGGAGAAGCGTGATCTTCTGCGACGTTATAACGAACAGGTGAGCTCCTGGGTGTTTAATCTACGCTGGTCGTAATACCATATTTACGAATTGACAAGACAGCTACATTTGATGCGGAAAGGCAATCTTTTTATGACAATGAGCAGCACCTCAAGTCTCGGATACAATCCCTTATTCAGGCGAGGAAGACTGCGGAGGTGCAAAGCCCTGCTCATGCACAGGATGACACTCTGTCAGAAATCGTTGATTATCCTCAAGAGGAGGCTCCGACGCATCCTCCCGAACCTAGTGAAGCAGGTTCAGATGAGGAGCATGAGCCTGCTGAAATGACAGCTCTGAGGCTTGAATTATCCACGTTGTCGACTTCCTATTCATCATTGCAAAACACCGTTCAACTTCTTTCTTCTCAGCTCCTAGACTTGCAGCGAGTAAACAATCAGCTCCAAGAGGAAAATGAGAGCTATAATATTTTACTCCGAGAAAGGACAATCTCTGGACAGTTCGACATTCGCAGGACAGTCGGGACAAAGGGTAGCGACGAAGGTTCTGAAGAAGATGCATCCGAAGACGATGAATTGGACGCCGAAGATGCTGACCACACTGACCATGGATCTCTTCAATCGACGGAGAGGAGCACTCTTGATCCTGTAGATGAGCTCGCCGAAGACATGGATTCGGGAGTATACGGAGAGCAGCTTGACGAAGGATTTGATGATGCAAGCTCATCGCCCTCAGTTCACGATCGCGATCGTTCTCGTCGACTGGGTAGAGGCGGTCGTCGCGTTGCAACAAGTTCCAGGTCTCCTGTGCCTAAGGGAGAATCTCTTGCAAATCTGCCGGTCGCTGGTCCTGGACTCGATCTTGCGGCGGAACTTGGAAGGGCGGAGAACTCGGCCATTCTTGAAGGCACGGTCGATCCTATGAATATGCGCGATCAGTCAGTTATCAATACCAAGAGCAAGCGTTCGAAACAGATCTCGGTTGACCGTGTCGTGTCTGGTAACAAGCCTGAGTCAGGCGATATCGATTCTCTTCGCAATGAGGTCAAGTCACTCAAAGATGCGAACAAGGCTTTGTCTCTGTATGCCTCGAAGATCATAGACCGTATTATTGCCCAGGAAGGCTTCGAACATGTTCTGGCCGTTGATTACGACAAATCAAACCCTTCATCCCCCGTCAAATCTAAACATGCTGCCAAAAGCCCACCGTCAGTTAACAATTCGCCGAAGAAGGCGAGGCCTCAAAGCGCGATTTTCTCACCTTTCTCTAGTCCAGACCCAGCCCAAAATGCAGCTCCTCTATCGCCTGCCAGCAATGCTTCACCAGCACTTCCATCTGAGCTTATCAGTACTTCGAAAACTCAGAGGCGTTCATTGTCTTTTGACTGGAAGTCGTTTTCGGTGTTTGGTTCAACAGAGAAGAAGCCAGAGCCAAACCCAAACTTGCGGCCCCTAAACCTCCGGCCTGGGTCAACAACTGTCGTGGGAGCACGCAAGCTGGACACACATGAGGACGAGGAAGATAAGAAGGAGCGTGAACGGATGAACGCCGTTCTTAAACTCATGGGAATAGAGAAGCCAGAGACACCGACAGTTGCGTCCCCTAGCATAAAGGAGTCAATCAGCTCCGGAGGGACGCCTAACCCTCAGGCGTCCGAACCCACAAGTCCTAAGCCACAATCATCCAGGTTCTCTTTCTTCCGCAGCAGGTCAACGACGTCCGAAAACTCTTCAATTCACTCAGGCAACTCCGGTAATGCTAATCAGGCTGCAAACATGAACCTCACGCAAGAGGCCCTTGAGCGGTCGGAAGCTGAGAGTTCTCTCGCTGCCCTGGATGAGCGAGAAAAGGTATTGAGTGCGGAAATATCCAAAGGTTCCAACGGCGGATTTACAGAGCTTCCTAGCAGGCGACAGCGCGGTGAGGAATGGAGAAGCAGACGAAGTAGGAGGAGCGGGGAAAGTGGCAGTGGTAGTACCGTATGGAGCGCAGGAATGAGCACGCACAGAGAAGCGGACAGCGAGGATGATCAGACTCGCCCATGATGCGTTTCTCCAATTTTGAAGTTCTGGCTGGACCCCGATGACTTACATCTTAATGTTTATGAAGGATTTGTTGTTTCTTGGTTTGTTGTATACCCTTTTCCGTCCCTTCAATAGCTCTCAACTGACAATCCATCATGTTTTCTTATGCATTTGCGCGGAACTGCATGTTATACTTAGCTTACATTGTGTCAATCCTATTATATTGAAGTAATTACGAGAATGAAGTTGCAAAGAAATAAGTTAGCGATGATCATGACCCAACATCTGCGAGCTTCACTGTTTCTGATGTTTCACAAGCGTATTTTGTGAATGTATCCGAATGGCTTGGAATGGATTAGAGGCAAACTCTGGCGTTGACACCAATAGAGGCTGACGAAGCTTTTCTGTTTTTCTAATGACACCGTAGTCAATGTTTCAAGTATATCTGATGTTTCATTTAGATCATGCTTACAATACTTTTCGTCGTTCGTTCTTGGACAGTGGGACACCTTTCCCCTCACCGATCTGTCCGTGCTTAGGTCGTAGTTTCTTTGCTGATGGTGCGTTTGTAACCATCGTATCGGAATCCAATTCCGAGGGCTCATTTTCGTTCTCTAACGAGGGAAGAGCGAGAGCCACGTCCTGTAATCCATGTGCAAACTCTTCCTTGGCTTTGCGCTTTAACCGTCTGGCATGCGACTTCGAATAAGGGGTATGAGATGATTCAAGTCCTAAAAAAAGTTAAGCACGATAGCGGTTATAGGAACAGAGCCAGATTCTACTTACGCTCGAGGAAAGCTTCATGTTTCAATTGTTGTTTCTCCTTTTTCTTGAGTACAGGTTTTCCCGGCAACTCAGAAATTGCGGAAAGCACTTCTGCAGCCTAAAGGAGTACAGATATCAGTCTTCAAGAACTACGGAGCATTGTTTTCAATGCACTCACGGGAACATCGGCCTGTTCTCCTATTTCGACCTGTTCCACATCGCCATCCGCCACGAACTGGCGTTTGCTGAGTCGAACAGATTGATCGTGTCCACCTGAACGTTTCCGGCGTTCTTTCGGCTAACAAGACAGTTTTTGTGCGCAAGATTAGTTGTCGGATGGAACAAGGACAAGGACAAGAACTCACCATCTTGTCTTATCCCTGTTGAAATTAGCTTTAAGAAGTAGAAGATCTCTATGTATTTGGTGTTTGTAAGCCTTGGATGCCAGTGCTAGCCTGAGGCGGTGCAGTAGCACTTGTGGTGGATGTTTGTCCCTGTTGAACTCCGAATTCATTGGCGTCTCAACTTGAACTTCAAGATGACGTATACCAGTTTGATAAAAAGCAGCTTTTGCCTTCGACAATCATCATATGCAGCATTTATATTCTTTATCAACGAACGCGGGTCTAGCTCACGGAATTTCAGCACATAGGTTTGTGGACAGTTGCATATCTGAAATACCATGGATACTGTAATTGAATAGTGTGTTCAACGTTCTGTGCAGGATTTGCTGAAGTGACAGGGAATATTGACCTATCTGTGTGATAGCTCGTGAAATTAGAAGAGCATAAATGTCTCTTCGAAAAACCGCCGCTGAGCTTCTGGGAGAGATCCAATGTGAAACGGCCCAGCAGGTATGAACCTTCCTTCAGACTGGAGTCCACGCAATTGACTGAGTGCAATGAAACGGTATAGCTTATGAACACGATTTTGTACGAAGGTAGGGTGACCTATTTTCTATCTGAATCACTATTCTCTGATGCATTCATGCAGCAAGTATGTTGGGCTCGACCGGTCTACCAGGATTAGACGCGCACCTCCTCTCCGATGCTTCTCATCGCCGACCTTCACCATCTTCGGCAATAAATCGTGGAGATGTTCTTGAAATACAAGGTCCAGCTGCTTCTGGAAAGACGCAATTACTTTATCACCTGGCCATGAAGTGCATACTTCCCCATGAAATATCTCTGACGTTTTCTGGAGACTCGCTCAGTTACTTATCAAGGGCCATCCACATCGGCGGCTGGGGAAAGGGTGTGATTATCATGGATACAGACGGAAGGTGGTCCATGAAACGGCTAAAGCACCTACTTGTCAAGCGCCTGGAAAGCCTTTACCCACATGACCGAGAGAAGTACGAGCCACCACTGGAAAACTTGGTTTCTGATTCCTTCCGTCGAGTACACATATTTCGGCCTACTTCTTCGCTCTCACTCGCTGCGACTCTCATGCATCTTCCATTGTATCTGGCGGAGCGAATGCCTGACTACGAGATGGCTCTACTGGCTGTAGACTCAATTAGCTCTTTCTATTGGATTGATAGATACAATGCTGAGCAACAACAGCGCTCGATTGATAAGAAAGACAAGGATATTACAAGTCCTCTTGGCCATATCCTCGTCACTATCCAAGACCTACGACTGAAGTTTGGCCAAGTGACGGTCTTGACGAACTGGGGTATATTGCCACAAACACAAGGACCAACACAAGAGGCGGCAAACTCGCCCTTCTATCGACAACATCTCCATCCATACCCTGCCCCTTTCGAACTCCCGCCTCGGATTTTGACAAACGCACATCTATACCCGCCTATAACTTATCATATAACATTGCCCCCGCCGCTGATCCCTCCTCTTACTCCTGAAGTATTGAGTTTAGAAGATGCCAAGGAGGCCAATATCGAGCGAGAAGCATTAGTTAAGGGAAGGGAATCTATTGGTGTATTGAGGATAGTCGAAGGAGGCTATACTGCTGCATTCACGTTTCGTATACTTGATGATGAGATAGCCTGATGAAGTTGATCCGATTTTTTTTTGTTTCATTGTATATTGTTTGTATTCGTTCGGGTCCAGGACTCTTTTCTTTGCTGCACACGCTTGTGGTACTGTACAACTCTCTTTATTTCGTTTGTGCTAATTGTGAATGTGTAATAGTACAATTGCAGCAGCGCCTGACACGAGCTCACAAATAATCGATAAAATAGCTTCGAAACGTCCCATGAAATTAGATAAAAAAAAGATGACGTTAGCGGTGAGAAATTGATGATGCGGTGTGGTATTTGACTTTCTCAAAAATGCGGAATAGACTGATGAAAAGATTGGTACAATACATGATAAGGCCGACGAAGACGAGAGCAATGAGTGCAATTTGATCATCGCAAATCTTGTCACCCGGCTGGCCCTCACCGCGTCCAAGGTTGTCGATGCTGGGTGTGGTGGGCCTGGGTATCTGACTATACCATGAGATAGACTTGGCGGGGGCACAGGGGATGAGAGAGGTGAAGAAGTTGTCGAAACAGAGAGAGAGGGCAGCCGACCAGGCACAGATGAAGACCGTTTCGGACAATGTATGGATTACCTTCCCGGAAGTCCTCCACAGGCCAAGGGGGCGACCAAAGTATTCAAGCTGGAAAAGAGCAAAGTCAAGAACGGGTGAATTAGCACATGAAGTTACTGGACATACGTATATTGCGGCCATGACGTGCACCAAAGTGAGTGGAGCGAAGATAATGACCAACATGCTAAACATGACTTTGTTAACAGAGATGAAGTACATATGACGGATGCCCACTTACGGAGAGCTCCCAACTGCCCCAAGCACGCCGAATTTCATCTCAGTCCTACGAATATTAACGGCCACACCGAGTGCAGCCGATGTGAATGTAATGTTGATTACGCGAAATAACTGCCGGCCAGACTCTCAGCATGTCTTTCTAACATTCGGAGAGCGCAGCTTACCAGAGGAACGTAGGCGTTGTTTAGAATGAACATACGTAGCTTTTTACGTCTATGGTACCATTTTGATCTTTGCCGGCCGTCATCCTTTTCATCATAACCGTTGGCCCGACCGTCCTCTAAGTTAGTGGGTTCATCGTCGGCAAGTTGACCTGTGATAGAACTGAAGGGATGGGTATGATCATGCCTATCGCGAGGCGTCCATGGCGATTCCCATCCAGGAGTGCGGTTGTGCGCGAGAGTCAAAGGGGCGGGCGTCGGAAGAGGGATGTGTAGACTCCACTTATTCAAACGGTCTCCATCTGATGGATCAGGATCTCCTTCGATGCGCTCATCAGAGTTCTTCGACCGATGAGTCGCACCTAGCCATGTCGATTTAGCACGCTCCCGAAACGGCCGCTCTGGCTTGTCCAAGCCCGCACCCCTTTCGAACCGAGTGCTCAAAAGCGGCCAGTTGGATTTCGTCGGCGTCGACCGTAGACGTGGCGGCCCTTCTTCTCGGCCTTTGCGCGTAAACATCCACCATAGCGGCTGTTCCTGCTGGCCATAGGGTAGTTGGGTGGAAGAGGCAGTGTCGCCATGAGAAGACGTGCCAGACTGAGACGGCCTTGGATGAATCGACTGAACCGACGCGGAAGGCCCAGGGGCGTCGACAGGAGTCGGAGGCTCATCTCTTGCCCATGCTAGCCTTAAGTCAGTATTGTGAATCTATATCATATTCGAGAGCAAAACGCACGGGGAGCAGTAATAACGACCTTGAGGGACGAGGGGGCGGCACGCATGCTGCGGACACTGGTTGTCTTTGCAAGACTAGACTGAGACGTGCTTGTCATTCGGACAGTCTGGTCCGAGTGCAGCGTGGTCATCGTTGCGAACGACGAGGACGCCGTTTCGGCGCCGTCGTAAACGACGGAGGGGAGAGATAGTGGCGAGTGGATATGTACACGAAGGAGAGACAGGGAGATCTAATGAGTGAGAGGCGTACATAAGGAAACGTCACATTCCGTTTACGTCCGGCTTCAACTTTTATTGGGCGCCTAATTGATTTCGATGGCGTCTATTCGCTCCGCCATTCACAGCATTCGTGCTTCCGTCTGCACTCCCATCATAGCCACCATGGACGACGGACTGCCTTCAATATCCTCAGGCGCAGTTGGCTCCCGTTTTGTCTCCCAATCAGACATTGAGTTGGCGCAGGCAAAGAGAGACGAACAGTGGAAGGCCGCTTATGCTCGGTACGTTGCTTCTTCATCACTTGTTCGTGCAATTTGGCGGCGACCTGACCGCGGCGCAGTCTAGGTCAAGAACCACCGCCTCGGCCAGTTGAGGATGTATATGATGGAAGAAGCCTGGCTGAGGTGAGTCGATCAAGCCTGCGATTGCGGTGCTGTTAAACTGACATGGCTGTAAACACAGAAACTGGCTGCTAATAAGGTAGTAACTATTATACAAGAGCTCTACGTATTCTGAAGACGCTCAGGCTGCAAAACAAGAAGAGTGGGAAGAGAAGACAAAACTAGGTATGCGTAACTACCTGTGCTTCCTGGAGTCAGTATTCATTCTTGAAGCATGAACAACTACTAGCGAATCAGTTTCGTGCACTGGAGGAGGACGAGGTCCTGTTCTTGGACTCGCTTCGCGATGAACAATACCGGCAAGAGCTAAAGCGCAAGCAAGAAGATGCAGAAGAGTTAAAGGGCTTCAAAGAGTATGTCATTAAGCCTTCTCATGATCCTGTGCTAACTCAATTGCGTTGACAGGGCTGTTGCAGCGAAGAGTACTCTCCCAGAGAAGCCACCAATGTCTTCAACAAATGCCAACAATTCTGTCACATTGTCAGCGCCGCCAAAGCCTAGTGTTCCTGTGACCAAACGGCCCATTGGAGCTAAGGCAGGACTGAAGGGAGTTATAGTAAAGAAGAAGAAAACAAGCACATTGCCTTCGAACAAAGAGGCTAAAATGAAAGCTCCGGCTATTGCACAGAGTACTTCTGACGCAAAAGGTGACAATGATGAGGGTCCGTCAAAGAAACGGCGCGTAGCACCTCCGAGTCATGATTGATTATTATTACATCCAGTGTCCATGTCGTTTACTATAAATTTGTACATATGATATGAATAACGCCCAGAGGGGCCAGCTTTTTGCTGGCAATACCCGAACACCTCTGGGCGTTTAATTATTGTGTCAACCAATTCATATCTAAAATCAAATATAAGAGTCTTAATATCACTTGTATTGCTGTGTCTGTCTGATAGTTGCTTATACAAAGACTGTAAGTTTCACACAATTAGTATCAGAATGAGTTCTATTCTCTTATATTCTACTGTACAATAGTTATTTTGCCAGCAAGTAAGATTGACCATCTTGATCTGCAGAAGCATTTGTGCTGTATGCACTTAATGCGTAAATCATCACTATAGAGAGTTCTTCTGCGCAGTCATATCCTCAAACAAGATCTCTGCCAACTGTGCATTGCACACGCAACAGCACACAGTGAAGACAGCGCTGTAAAGATCGATTCACATGCGCGAATGTCGGGAAGCAAGCCCAATCTAGTTATGACTGGGCCAAGGCGAGTGACGAAGTCTAGCATATGTGTGCAGTAATTCTCATCCTTGTCCTTGATAAGAAGGACACTGTCCATTGCACTGTGTAGCACTGACTGCAGGCCTCGCAGCCTGCTGACAATTACCTGTGCATCGAGCTCGCCAGACCTCTTCGCGTTGTCGAGGAACTGCAAGCTTGACTGGACAAACTTCTCGAGGAGCAGCAAGCCGTCGGCGTACCGACCGCGCTGGGCCAAGACACCGAGGAAGGCGATGAATGAATCGTAATGGCTGAGCCCGAGCGAGTACGCGATGGCGCCTGCGCGGTATTCCAGATTGAGCACCCGGTCGAGAAGGTACGACACGGTCTCGTCGAACTCCTCCTTAGGCGGCCTGATTGGGGCGCGGTGTGCGTAGCGAAGGCTCCAAAGCGTGCGCGGCAACTGTATCCCGCTCTAGCATCTGATCGAACCACGCGAGGGCCGAGTGTATGTCATCGCTCCGTATAAACCCGGTTATGAAGGTAGTATAGAGCGCTGTGCAGCCTGTGCAGGGAGGGGGAACATTGGCCCGGCCGAACAGAACGCTTGCTTGCTTTCGTGTCCATCATTTCCTCGAGAAGTGCGATTGCCTTCAAGGGCTGTTTCGCCAGGAAATAGGCCTCAACCATCATTATCCACACGAGCATTTGCGCCGCACGCACCTGCCCAGGGCGTACGTCGTCGCTAAGGATGTGAGTCGAAATATCCTCAACGCCTTCTGCAACATCCCAGGACACGCGACCCTCGGCCGAGGCCAAACGGAACTCCGTGAACACGTCTTGTGCTGATTCTATGTCGCCGGTCGACACGTAGGTACTCAGGAGGGGGAAATATCACATCGCATCGGGTTGGAAAAGGGGGATGTCTTCGATATGGGTCCAGATACGAACTGCAGCGTCGACATGGCCAAAAGCGCATAACAATGAAGGTGAACGTGATAGATCCCCTTACCAAGTGGTAAATTCCTCTCTTTACCGTCACAATAGATGCTCTGGGTAGCTTCGAATATCAACAATGCTGAGCCAAAGTTATCTTCCTTACGAAGAAATTGAATCTGCTCCAATTCCGGGAAATCCAACGAGCCTCTCTTGGCATTGCATTCACGCCACCTTTGCCGCCATTCAAGCTGACCGATGACTCGTTCGACCTCCTTGTGACGCTCGTACAATGCCAGAATCGTTGTCTTGTAGGTGCGAACATTGGGCGTAATCTGACGAGTGAGCATCTCATTGTACGTCTCCAGCATAATGGTACTCGGTTGTCCTAGAACGAGACGAGAGGAGTAAGCCGAGGGCCATTTTGTATTCGCGCACATTCGGGGATGGGTGGGACGTGCGAAGGTTCATCACCTCTGCTAGAATGCGTGAGGGATCATGCGTTTTCCGCGCAGCCTCGAGCCACTCGAAGACCGAGACGTTGACGGGTTCGCCAGCATTGTTGATAGCGTCCTCAGAAGCAGGCGGCGCTGGTGAGAACAATGTTTGTGGGGCGCTGGGGTCTGTCGCTAAGCCAGGCGCGAAGGCAGAATCGATTGATACGATTGGTTGAGGTGCCAATTCGAGCGATTCAAGAGACTCAAGCTCAGACTTCATCAGGGAAACTACTTTCTGCTTACGGCGACTGACGCGTCCTGATTTGGCTGGCACCTGTCTGAAGGGTCGCTACTTCGTCTGAAAATACACTGATTGCCTTAACTCACTGAAATAAAGAGTGTTTCAGGATGCAAGCCATCTCTCAGTACATCAGAATGCAAGTCAGGATTTCAGTGCTCAAGTAACATGGGACTTGGAAAATTTTTACGGATTTTTGTTACATCTAAACTTGAATTACTAGTAGGAAACCAGTTGAGAAAACTTGAAGTGCGGCAATGCCAATTGCCTCTTCCTCCACCATCCATGTTCAAATTAGACGGAAATCAAACTGGGCTTGTGGACTGCCTTGCGTGCGGAGATTCCTAACGCGTCGGACGGAATCATCGACATCATTGTGAACAACCCGCCTTCGCAGGACGGCACTTCGTTCACGAATGCACGCGACCATCTCCTTGTGCGCAAGGGCTCCGCGCGCAATCCTATGATCTTCCCCTCTGCGGACTACGACAACGATGCGTTCGGCTTGGACTCGGGTTCTGGGAAGTACACGTTCACGCACCAGGCGCTGGGCGCAGATATGTTCAGGTTCTTGTGGAATTATGGTCAAAACTGGACGACGTGGACGGCGTATGAGGATGTGACGAGCATAGATAAAAGCTTGTTTGACAATGATGAGAATTGGTGGGCGGGCGAGCATATTATTGTGCAATGTAAGTGCTCTTACTCTTATACTAGTATGTGCTGTGATCTGCTAATCAATTTTGCAATAGGCTGGTCTGCTATTGCTGCATCATCCTATACTGTTGTACATGCGGACAGGAACTATGCTCATCAGTGCCGTGTTCCTCAGTTCCTTGCTCGTGGTCCGTTCAATACCTGGGGTTTCCACAGAGGAGTGAGCTTCCAGATGGACAATACCGCCGACGGACGCTGGGAGCTCGAAATTATGAGTACATGGCCGACGTACCTACAGCTCAACGTTTTTGGCTTCGATGACTACTTCTACGGTGACACGGACGGCAACGGCGTCATGACCGCCTCCCGCCCAACTTGGCTGCGCCCAACTACTTGAACGTCAGTGCTCCGCCGCACCCGCATCTCGCGTTGTACGCTGGTCGTAGATGACGCGACGATGCGGTGGAGCCTCGAGCCGCGTGGGGAGAGCACTGTGGGCGCTATCATGTACGCGCTGCTCCTGTCGATCCCGGTTGTCACTGGTACATTGGCAGTGGCGATCTTCATGTGGAGCTTCTACGGGATCAAGTACAACCAGTGGGGTCTCACGGAAAAGAAGCCGGATCATTCGCACAATTTCCCCGTCATTGGCTCGCTGGGCTCGAAGTCTGCGCAAGACCTGCATGTGGCGCCGATGTCGGAGAAACACTCGAGCCATGGACACGCGCATACAGGCGACATCATTGGCTGGCCGGAAGACAAGAATAAGCGGAGGACCATGCTCATTGCGACTTTGGAGTACGAGATCATATTGGAAGTTGAAGGTCAAGATCGGTGGTCTTGGTGTGATTTGATGGGCAAGGCAATGTCGGATATCGACCTGATTTAGGTTGTACCAAAGGTTAAAGACATTGAGTACCCTGCTGGCGAACCTGCAGAACCTATCGAAGTCATTATCTTCGGCGACCCGTACCTTATCGAGGTTGAGACGCATGTCCTCGACAACATCACGTACATCGTCCTCGACTTGCCTGTCTTCCGCGCACAAACAAAGGCGGACCCGTATCATGCGCGCATGACGATATCAGCTCAGCTATCTTCTACTCGACATGGAACCAGGCTATCGCAGCAACCGTTAGGTGCTACCCGCAGATTGATATCTACCACATTAATGACTACCACAGTGCGCTCGCACCTATCTATCTGCTCCCGAAGGTCCTCCCCATCTGTCTGTCTCTCCACAATGCGGAGCTCCAGGGGTTGTGGCCACTCCGCACGAAGGAGGAGATGAAGGAAGTGTGCTCGGTGTTCAATATCAGCAAGGAGCACGTTCGTTCAGTTCGGAAACACGTTCAACTTGCTCCACGCCGCAGCATCCTTCATCAATGTGCACCAGAAATCGATCGGTGTCGCTGGTGTCTCTGACAGTATGGTAAACGGTCGTGGGCGCGTTACCCGGCGCTTTGGACACTCAAGCATGTCGACTCGCTCCCGAATCCGGACCCAACGGTTATTGCTGCTTTGGACGAACAGCCTGTTCAAATCAAGGACATTCAGATTGATGAGGAAGCAGAGGCGAAATGTACGGAGTTCAAGCAGCAGGCTCAGGAGTGGGCTGGTATTGCACAGGATCCTTAGGCAGATCTATTCGTGTTCATTGGTTGTTGGTTGAAGCAAAAGGGTGTAGATCTTATTGCAGACATGATGCCTTCGCTGTAAGTTATTTCTTAATCCTATTTTGCTAAGTAAATGAATGTTTGCTCATTTATTAATGCCAGACTGGAAAAACACCCTTCGATTCAGTTGAATTGTGTCGGGCCTGTCATTGACTTGTATGGACGTTTCGCTGCGGAGAAGCTTGCTCGTCTCATGGAGATGTACCCGAACCGAGTGTACTCAAAGCCAGAGTTCACTACTTCGCCTCCATACGGTGGTCTCGGTCTCATGCCTGGTTGGGTAAGTTTGCATTCGTTTTTTCTAATGTTTTGCAATCTGACTTTGAACACAGTGGTTCCCTGTCGAATCGAGTTCAACAGCACACATGTTGTCCCAGCTTACGAAAACAATAAAAATGGCGCTTAAGTCTACGGAAGAAGAACATGCTATCTTGCGTGCTCGTTCGGCTGTTCAGCGTTTCCCGGTTGTTGAATGGCGTCAGCGCATGGGAGACTTCCACAAGCGTAGCATTAACTTTACTAGTCGTCAGATCGCGGGCTCTTTAGCATGGAGACCTTCTGATGGTGAAGCTGAACATCGGGAAGAACCGACGCAACCCAACTGGGATACCCGAAGCACATACGACAGCCCACACAACTCGATCACTGGATCTCCTGGAGCTTGGAGCCATTCGACACTCGTGCCTCTGGAGCAGCATCTGCTCCCTCCTCGCACTTTGAAATTAGAAAGGCGTGGTTCAGCAAGCTCTGATGTATCCGAAGGCGAGGACTACTTTGCGCGCGCGGAATGCGAGTACGGAAGGTTATTGCGAAGCCTGACGGGGACAAGCTGGCTCTGACACTGGACTATATAATAAAATAATATAATGCATCAGAGCAGACAAATCTGCCACTGACATAGTACTACTATTGGAGGAAAAATAGTTGCTGCACCGCTTGGGTAAAATATGTAGCTTGTGATTACTTAACGCCCAGAGGTGTTCGGGTATCGCCAGCAAAAAGCTGGCCCGTCCGGGCGTTATATTGAATTGTCTTGAAAACTTTGAAGTGTCTTGAAAAAGCACTAATAGTGGTGTTGAAAACTATTTAATCCATTGGGTTGCTCACAGCAGACAGACACCATTGGCGACATCTTCCAAACCACTTTGATACCTCAGACTACGGTGATCATTCGGGAAAAAAAAGCAATTCAATAATAAATTTTAATCATGAATCTCCTGGCAACTTTGAAAGACAAGAGCATGTGCACAACAATTTACTCGATAACTCAAGCACATTTGGTCAAACCTGCTACTGGTGGGCCTCAGCCTACTAGATCAAGCCTCGAAGTTCTTGATGTACTTATCCGGTAAGGGTGGGTGGCTTTGGCTCAGGGCCAAAGCTACAGCAAACGTGCTGTGAACATCAATGGCAGCATCTAGTATTCCAGTACAGCAGATCATGCAAGTGAGAACTTGAAGATGGTTGATCTTGAGCAACAAAATGATAACTTACATTGTATTTGTGCCGCTGATAGCTCGTTAGCTGCCCAGTCACTCATCGTGACCTCACTACTCTTCTTGACGTTCAGCCTCAATACTTCTCCCACTATTTTTTCGAGCTTGACAGTCGGAGTCGGATGCTGGAACCAGAGACGAGGGTTTAAGAGCAGTTGGGACCAGGTCGGGTTTTTGGGCCAGACTTCCGGGTAGACAACGCGCGCCCAATCTGTCAGATCGACACAGGAGCGCACAGAGGTGCAAAACTTGCGCTTTATACGCACTGCGTCACCTGCCATTTCTTCTGGTTGGCCACCTCGCAGGAGAAAAGATAAGTTATTCATACCGTTGATTCCAGCTGAAACTTTCATGACTGTACCATCCCCAAGGAGTTGCGCCAACGTAGGAGGAAGGTCAGTAAGAGTATGCGTCCTGACCAGATAAACCTGGTTTTGAACTGCGAGTTGGATGAGGTCTACGCGATGATTGGACCCTTTTCCGCCACTTGCCCACTCGATGTCGATCGAGACAAATCTCCTAGCTGGTACCTGTGGCAAAGATGCATATATTGCAGTCATTGCGTTGTCCACATCCAAGCCCGTGCAACACTGTATCGGAACTATATTATGGGGCCTATATTCATCTAATTCGGAGAGAGGTGTTGGTGGTACCCCGAGGAAATCAAGAAACGTTTGCAGTTTCTTGTGTATCTAGCAACTAGTGATGCAAAAGTTCGGTTCGGTTCGGTTCAGGGCACTTTTTGCCCGAACCGCGAACCGAACGGTTCGGGATTTTTGGCCCTCGCCCCGAACCGCGAACTGAACCGCGAGTTCGGTTCAGTTCGGTTCAAAAGGCGGTTCGAACGGGTTCGAACCTGGTTCAGGGGGTATCAGTGTGGTGAATCTGCTTGAATGATACTACTCACATTAAACTTGATGAATGCGCGCTGCGTTGCGCAGCGGCTGGCACGCACGGTCGCAGCCACGCTGAACTCGTTGCTGCGCTTGCGCCGTCTGCTGTTGACAATCTATAATAAAAAGAAAGGCTTCCTTGAAGGATGTCATAGTGCCTAGAGCTCGCTGAAAAGGTCCTTGCTCTAGGGTAGCTATGCCTGCCGTCAGAGCGACAAGTCAAGCCCACAACCAAGGAAGGCGCAACCAACGTGCGCCAACCGCAGTTTGCGAAGGAGAATTGGTTAACGGCCTAAATAAATTATGCAACAATGTACTCACCTGTTCCCCATATGCCGCCCAATAATATACAAGCGGGTGCGCGCTTTTGGGTGGCACGACATTGGCCTCGTCCAACGCAAGCAAATGGCCTTGCCCGGTGCCTTGTGTCTAGGAACTTTTATGTGAGTCTTTCTTTTGAGCTTGAAGCACACAGCCTAGAAGATTAATATCCATGTTCTTCAGCGCAAGTTGCGTATGCGCGCAAGCGATGTATGATGGGAGACCGGGTAGCGCAGATACGACGATGGGCTCCTCCGCCGCATGAGCAAGAATTCGGGTGGCACGAATAAGGCCTCGTCCGACGCAAGTAATAGCAGTAGACGATTGAATATGGCAGCAGATTATGAGCGGGCGCAACCGCTGAGAAAGATTTGTGAGAGGATCTTGAGGTTTTGTTGCGTCGACGCTGTCTTGCAGCAAGAAGTCGTCCTTGTTGTTGTGGTCGACGCAAGATTTGACGCGTGACGCGTCGCGGAAACGTCCAAATTGGGACATAAATACCAAATTTTGACTTAATCACCTTAACTAACTTAACACTTAATGAACCGGTTCAGAACCGGTTCGAGGCGGTTCGGACATTTTCCCCAGAGGCCTGAACCGCGAACCGAACCCCGGGGACATGGCCGAACCAAGAACTGAACTGAACCAGAACCTGGTTCGGTTCGGGGTCCGAACCGGTTCAGTGTGGTTCGTGAACCGAACCTTTGCAACACTACTAGCAACAAGTCAGTGTACAGATCTTGATATGAATGAAACAAGTACCTTCGTTTGAGCCCTTGCTGTCCAGCGTTGAACGAGCTGAAAGCGGAGGACGGTGCGGAGGTGCAGGCGTGCGTAATCAAGGGAGAGGAGGATGAGAAGGATAGTACGAAGATTTGAGAACATGATTCACGGTGGAATGGCTGGATGATGATCTTGGGGACGATACCCGCTCCCACTTCACACTTATACAAAGTAGTTGAAGTCAGTTTTCTGATTTCCCATTCTTCTAGAAAGAGAGAGGGAGCTATTAGTGCTTTGTACTATGACTTGGATAAACCGCAAGTTGAACTGATAGGAGATAACAAATGATTTCTTCCGGATGACTTGATTATAAGGCTTCTTTTCATTTTAAGCACAAACGAACAAGAAAATGAGTCATGTTAACTCCGAAGAAGTCGGGAGGATACAACCCACTGCACAAGAAGCTGCTCCATCAGCTCTAGAAGGATTTCGAAGAAAGCCACGAGTAACTCACCATACAACCAGTCATCCCTGTACTCAACCCGAAACTTGAACTAGAACCGTGCCAAAATGGGAAATGGGCCAACTTGAACTTGAATGCATCCCAACCCGCTTCGGAAGGAGTAATTTGCATGAAGGCGCGTTTCTCGTCCTCGGAGCTGAGGGAATCGCGCTGTCGGCCGACGATCAACTCATACTGCACATTGAAACCGAGCGTTCTCCATTTAGGCGGCAATGGTGGCGGGGCAGAGGTGTTTGGCAAGGAATGGGGACACGACAACTTGGATGATGTCGAAAATGCAGTTATAATCATTCCCTTCGCTGCATTTGCAAATTGAGTTGTGAGTCGCTTTGTCGACGTCTGGTGGACTTTGTGCATGCAAGCGGAATATTGGGACGCATCAAACTGCCCGGTGATACATAGCCCCGTATATACGAATCCGACCGCGCAACTTCGCAACTTTTCTCTCCTCACTGTTGTATGTGTTGAGAGAGCGTAGCTGTTCAGCATCCTTCCCATGTTTTTGGGCTCTTTCGCCGCTCAGGCCAGGCGAACTTAGGCTTAGATGTCGATTGAGCAGGGATCCCTGAGGTGAGTGTAGACGGTAGGGATAGAGACTCGTCCCCTGACTGCTCAGTGCAAGTCCTGTGGCCGCTTATTGTTGAGCTGGAGATGGTCGAGGAAAAGAGGAACGATGAAACGAGAAGAAGCTGACGCGGCCATCGTTCCTTCCGGTGACAAGAAAGTCGGAGTCGTACTGAAAAGTTGTCACTGACGAGTCGGGGATGAATGAATGTGAAGAAAATCATACCCATTTGCAGATTCCATACGCGAACGGATGTGTCCAATCCCCCACGCCCAAGAAAAAAGACAATACAATTTTCGGCGTAAATCTTATGCAGATTTTCTCGGAGAACGTATGGACATTCCCCGTGCCGATGCTCCAAAGCTGAAGAAGCCTGTGAGTATTATGATTCAAAAAATAAAAGAACAACTTACTCGAGAAGTACAGTAGAAGCTTTCGCTCACTGATTACCGCACGCACATCCCCTCCTGGTGCCTGTGAGCGCCGGTTCAGTAACTTGCCTCTTTGCACATTCCAAACGTCGGTGATGCGTCTCGCGATTCAAAACCTGGGAGGAACAGACCTCGGATGCAAGTGCAGCAACCAGTTTTAACGTCCTGCACTCATCAGCCACCACTGATGATGAGCTCTCTGGCGTAGCTCTATCCATTGGAGAAGGTTCACTCATGATATATGGTGACGGATGTAATCACTCTACCATCACCAATTGCTGAAGGAATTCGTGTTGTCAACTGTGGAGGTAGACGTGTGCGCATGCGCCCCAGTGTGCTCGCCATTGCTTTAGTCGGTAAGGGGATACGCGTCGGGATAAATTTGCGAGAGAAGCCTGGGGCAAGACTTGGGGCAACCACCTGCTGTGGGCGCAGTAAATTGCGTAGACGGTAGTGGTTTCGTGTCCTCTGCAAAAGCGGTCGAACTCCTACCCCCTGGGTTTCCATACGAGCCGTGCCGAACGAGCCGAAACGCGTCGACCCACAGGGAGCTACAAAAGTATCGTGCAGACGTACGTGAGCTGCGCAAGGCGTTGAAACCGATAGAACAATTTGAGCATGCTGAGACAGGCAGAGTGAGTGAGTCGGCAGATGCGCGGCGGAAGAAAAAAGAGAGTATACACAGCAAACTCAACAGTGAAACGAAAGGCCTACTACCTCTTGTAGTAGTAACCTCAGTTCTAGTTGGTGGCATTCACGAGTCGGGGCGTAGAGCAGTAGTAACTTGAAGCCTGTGAGACTCCGAGTCCAAGTCGGAGGAGGCTCGGCTCAGCTTCAACTTGAAGTTCTTGAATTGATGACGAGTCAACTTCAAGTTGAACTCTGACCCGACTCCGACTCAGCCTGAGGCTCCAACTTGAACTTGAACTTGAACTTGAACTTGAACTTGAAGTACCGCCGTCACGCCGGCCGGACAGCCTGAGTGCCACTCACCAGTGCTGGGCCAGCCTTCAAGCTCACTCAGGTCCGGTGTCCGGCCTTGAACTCAGGCTCGGACTCGGACTCGGACTCGGACTCGAACTCGGACTCGAACCGTATACTACTACTAGTAGTAGTAGTAAAGTTGAGATTGTGACAACTTGCCAGTCTGAGTGGACAGAACTGGAAGCTTAAGCTGCTTAAGACTGGATCATTCAGCTGCCAGTGGCTAGTAGTAGTACGGTACCCTGCCAGTGAGTACTAATAGTAGGTAGTAGTAGTCGCCAAACATCACTGGCATGCCAGTGGCATTCAAGTTCAATTTCAAGTTGAAGTTGTTGGCGCGCGCAACTTGAATGCCAACTCCGAGTCGGATCATTCAGCCTGCCAGTGAGTTGCAGTGATCATGATGTCCGACTCCGACGGCCCGGGAGTCACGGCAGTAGTACGTGGCAGCCTGAGGTACTAGTAGCGTTTCCACTCCGAGCCGTCGGACTTTCAACTAGTTCAAGTTCAAGTTCCGAATTTAGTAGCCTGAGTACCCCATGCCCACAACTTGACGTTGCACCCCAGTGAGCCTGAGCGACGTGTCGTGCCCGAGTCTAGTACTTAGGCTTGTTCTTCAACTTCACACATCAACAGCTTGAAGCCCTCTCATCCTGAAGTCCACCTGAATTTCATCCTACTTGTAGACTGCTGGCACTGGTGGTGAGTGAGCTTTCAGCCTTCTAGATCTACTTCATCCACTAACTGAGATCTTCAAGCTTGTACTTCTAGTACTACTAGTAGTAGCTCTACCGATTAGAACCACTCAGGCTACAGCCTCAGGCCGAGCGTGAGCCTGATCCGCTTCAAGTTCGCTACTACTACTTAGTACTACTACTCGCTACCGAACTTCCGCGTGAGGTAGTACCACTACTACCACTACCACTACTATTACTAATATTCGGCATCACTACTCACGGCAAGCCTGAGACTCCTCCAGTTTGCAGTTATGCCATCATACAATAGTAAGAAGCGTCAGCGCAGCCCGAAAAGTGAAGGTGAGCCTGAGTTTGAGTCGGACCCCTCGCCGGTTCTGACAATTATTTCGAAGAATCCGAATCCGAGTCGGAGCATCGTTCCAGTCGTAATCGGTACTCGAAGGGCCGTGAACGTTCCTATTCACCGCCGTATTCACAGAAGGGCTGGCACAGCAAGAACAGAAGTAATAAACGGAGACTTTATGAGCACAGTCTCACGAGCACTCCGGGGCCGAGCCTTACCAGCGCCAGTGGGCAATACCAAGACAGGACCAGCTCTTCATACCCTGCGGGCTCGAACCGCGCCTATAGAGGCAGCGCACAACACGTACACAACAGTTATAACCCGCGTGAAGGACTTGGAACATACTTTGGCGCCAATGGCTATCGAGGGGAGACTCAGAGGCGGGACGTCGCGCAGAACGATCCGACTATTCCAAATAAGAGGGTTCTTCAAATTAGCGTCCTCAACCCTTCAACCCCTTCACCTACTCCTCGGCCTCGATTCAGCCGCAGCCCACGTAGTACTCCAAATGACATGTTGTCGGATTTGCGTTCTAAAGTGTCTGCTGCCCAAAAATCTATGCGCAGTTCGCCGGCAATTGGAGTATCGGATTCTCAAGTTGATAACGTCGATCCAAGCGAAGGTAACGCATTCTTCCTCCCTTTTCTATCATAGTCTGTGTCCAAAGCTAACCCTTCACTGGCACAGAAAACATCGAATCGGCTCACTTGATCCCAAAGAGTTCATCTCATTCGCCAACCCCCTCTGAGCTCGTGCCCTTATACGATCCAAATGCAGGAGTCAAGCAGCTGCAGGACTTGACCAAGAAGCTGAAAAAATGGGAGGAATTTCATAAAAAGGATTCCAATGAATTGAGGGCTCGAGTTACGGATTTGGAGAAGAGGTTTGCCGTGATGGAAGGAGTCCAGAAGAACGTTGCAGATACTTTAAATGACGTATCAGCGTCAATCGATCTCGTGGAAGACAAAATGTCTGGGGTAAGTAACATGATCACATTTCTAAAAAGAGTGACATCTAAAAACATACCCTTGTTAGTCACGGCAAGCAGGCGACGCTAGTGTTGCTAAAGTTCAGTTCAGTTCAGTTCAGACCCCTTTTGGTCCGAACCCCGAACTGAACTGTTCAGAATTTCCGGCCTCAGCCTGAACCCCGAACTGAACTCGAAGTTCAGTTCAGTTCAGTTCAGCCAGCCCAAATTCTGTCTGAACCCGGTTTGAACCCGGTTCAAGTATCTATTTTTAGAAAGCCTTAGTACATACCATATATGGAAATTTTGTTATATAATCCCACTTGAACCGGGTTCAAACTGGGTTCAAACTCAGTTCAGCAATGAACCTTAGTACAATCAGTACATTTTACACATAGATTCTGCTTAATGTTGATAAGTTTCACTTTAAATTAACATTTTAAGTACTTTATAGTTGTCAAACTATAAGGTTTTTGATCTTGAAAGGGTGGGAAAGTTAACTGAAGTTCAGGGTTCGAACCCGGTTCGAACCAGGTTCAGCATTTCTCCGGAGGCCTGAACCCCGAACTGAACTCAAGTTCAAAATCTGAGATTTCTCTGAACCTGAACCTGAACCCGGTTCAGTTCGGAGTCCGAACCCGGTTCAGGCCTATCCTGAACTGAACTTTAGCAACACTAGGCGACGCTGTAAGAATGAGGAAGCTTACAGATAATCTACTGACCTACCTCCGGGAAGGCTGTGCAATTGTCCTTGATTTCACTGGCGAGGAGATACTGAAAACCAAGTACTCACATAATTCTGTTCCCGGCACTCTCAATTACTTTGCCGCCAACTTTAAGACATTGTCTGTCGTCATGCATGAACACTTTAACCGATACCTTCGAGTTTACTTGCCACCTCCGACTTCGAGTCGTTCCCCGGAACCGGAAGAAATATCCTACACTGTGGTAAAAGACCCACCACATGTCAAATTTATCCTGAATCGTGAAGCTCGGCAACGTCAAAACCTGCCATTCGACGCATCTCAGGTGAACAAATTAACTGCTTTCCGGTTCTTTCTACCATATTTCCAGCTCCATTACAACGCACTTTACGATTTCATCGTAGAAATTGACAAACTCCTCCAACAATCGGCAGCTCTTCAGTTTAATTTCAAGCCCAATGCACAGGAAAGGCTCTACTCAATGACGGTGGACAACCCAGGAACTTTCGTAACGCCTGCGGTCCAACTGTTTGGGGGATTGCCTCAGGTACGCCCTCAGCCTGACGTTCACAAGCATCTAGTCTTTAAAGACTCGGAGATTGGACGGAGACTGGCGCTCACACTTTGGGACAAGGTCCGCGCACTCCATAACGGTGAAGAAGTGCCGAACTTTGTTATGGCCGACGACCTTCGCATCAAATCTGTTGAAGACATGAAAAGGACCTTGAAGGCCTTGGGGCCTAATCCCTCTTTCGCTGATTTTTTGAACAAACTCGACTTACGAGATGTCGGTCGTTTGGAAAGGATTCAGCGGGAGTTGATACATGGTTTTAAAGTCGTCAAGAGGTGGTTGCAAATAGTCCTCAACAAGGATCTTTTCCACACAGTCATGGGTAACCAGCTATCCCGTTCAATCCGCTACGTAATGAACGATATCATACATGCTCGGGAGGAGAGGACTGACGCAGTCCTTGACTCTATTGAGAAGTTCACGGCTTACGTAGACTTGAAGGATACCCACAATAGTACCCGCTATGATAAATTTCAAGACCAACTGATAGCAACGGTGCTCGAGATATGTAACGATATACCACCCGGAGCGAGGGTTACGGCCGGGGCTTCGACTGCCAGGACGAGTTTATCACCGGGAGAGATCTACAACTCACAGTATCGCGATTATCTAAGCGAAGTGATGAACCGAAAGCCTGAGGATATTTGCACACCGATGTATCTTCCTAATGGCAAGCAGGAAGAAAGGTCTTCTAATAGAAACAGTCACCACAACTAGCTGTTGCGGGGCAGAGCTGGACTCGGAGGTGAAGCTATGACTTGGAGTTCCCATGTAATCTTTGCGCTATGCTAGTGTCTACAGTTTTTCCTTGTGTCGCTTTGTGATTTGCTGATAATAACATTGCCTTGACCAACCTGAATGAAATACTACTGCCATGATATCATTGCCAGTGTACCACTAGTAGTATACTGTACAACTTGAAAGCAAGCCAAGAACACCATAACTTGAAGTTGAAGTTAAAAACAGTGTCATGGTACTACTAGTCTTTAAGAGCCAATGCTGCAATGCCAGTGTAGTACTACGTTACATACGTAGTACTAAGGTCTGTTTCGTCTAGTACATCCTTTTGTTTCATTGCCATATCCGAGTCCTCACTCGTAAGTTTCAATATAGTACATTCAAGGTTGTGTATGCTAATTGAAAAGCTTTACTTCAAGTTAGTAGTAATCATTGTCTAGTTTCGTACAATGTTTCGTGCATGTGCATGTCAGCAAATCTGTTAACGTAGAATCTATCGTAAAAGTCCAGGGATTCCTCAGGTGTCAATGACTTCGGAGGAGATTCGTCACCCTTCGGGACCCCAAGGAGGTGAGCTAAACGAAAGATGTCCCCTATATCTATCACAGACAGCTTCGGAGCCTTGCAGTCACGGTGATAGTGATGTCTGCCACTGTCATTCACTCCGGGACAGCGTCCGACACAGGCGGTAGAGCTCTCCAACTCATATGCTGGTTCAACTATCCACATTCTTGTTTTCGGGTCGGGCGATTCTCCAACACGCTTGAAAAACTGGACGAGAGCGCATTCCTGACGTTCCACTTTAACGGTGAATGAGAAAAAAAGTATAACCCTGGCAACTCTCATTCCTGCGAACCCCTGTTTGCGGGAACCACCTCGGACAAGAACTGCATCTCGTCGAGGTTTTCCGCGCCAAGAGGGACTGGACCTGATCACCTCCCTCATTGCTTGTTCTATAGGGATCGATTCACCACGATACGCAAAGAACGCGGTGGCTGAATGGAAAATTGAAAAGTCATTGCTAATATCCAGTTTATAGTGTTCAAATCCGTTGTAGTTTAATTTGGCTTGCCTGCTCTACTACTAGTAGTAGCAGAACACTTTGAGTTGGTGTTACAACTTTCGTACTTGTTGAATAAGTGTTTCTTGATGAGTTGTCGGAGTTGTCGAAGTTCTGGATAGCCTTCTATTGCCGCGAGAGCATCGAGCTGTTTAGGGTACACTTTACTGGACTCTGCAAGGATAACAATAAACAAGTTGGATTTGCAGCACCAAAAGGATGTTTCACTAACGTTTTTTCGAAGCCATTAACGTAAAGCTCAAAGGGTCATTCCCGCCACCCAAGCGGAGCTGGCGTTCAGCATTTCCTACGCCATGAACCGCACCACGCTGTGGCTCATCTATTAAACTTTCGGAATCGTCCAAATCTGCAATTTCGTTGAGCTCTTGAATACCCACAATGGCATCGAAGAAGTCATCTGTATCATCAGCTTCACCTACTACTAATACGTCACGTTGTTGCATCTGCTCTCCCCCACTGGCATCAGGGTCCCTCTCAGCGTCATCCGACTCTGACTCTGACGACATATTCTTGCGCAAAACATCTCGCAAAGCTCTCCACGAAGCCTCGGCTAACGTATCATCCAGCATTCCACGCCTTTTGAAGTCTGCCCTTGATGCAATAAGTTTACTGAGTCGTTGGTTTGCTGTGATCATCTGACCCAAGGGATCATTTTTGTTTGAGCGTCGCCATGTTTCCTTGACCGCATAAATGTGCTTATTCTCTGTGATCGATGAACATAGTCCACTCGGTGCAGCGAACAGAGGAATCATTGTAGGATAGTGGACCATGGCATGCTGTCGTGGTAGTGAGAAGTTGTCCCGGATACCCATAGCTATGAATATTTGCCGATATTGATGAAAGCAATCCAGAGAGGCTTTGATCTGATCAAGTGTTGAGGCTGTAATCGTGTACCGACGCACAAGATAACAGAAGTCGAGAAATGCACTCAATGCATGAATTATATCATCCTGCACAATGCCCACAATAGCCGGAAGATACACCTAAGCGGTTTACATCGACTACTATCAGCAAACGACCGCCTCGAACAAGAAGGAAAAATCACATACTTTCATAAGTGCCTTTGAATCATTGCCTGTCCATTGCTTGAAGCCTCGGCCTTCGGGGAATCTACGTAGTCCAGGAAAAGGAGCAGCGACTGTCGGGATCCCCCAGGACCCCAACATGTCTAAGGCAATCCCGAACAGAACCCGGTATACTGAAACCCGAAATCGCGACCTTGGCTAGATCCCGAAAGGATCCCCCGCTCTCTGATCCCAGAAGAACCCCTGCTTCGCCATGCATTCTCCTGCTAAGAGTTCAGCCCCGCTACGACCTCCTCGCCCCTGCTTGTCCTCGCCCACGTCTCCTCGTCAGTCCCCCGCCTCGTCCCCGCGTCTCGATCCATCCCTAGCCCGCCTCGTCGTTCCCCCGACTCTAGGATGATCCCCCGCTCGCTCCCCGCTCCCGTCATGCTCTGTTCCCCGCTCCAGCGAACCCCGTACCTCGCCATAGTCCCGAAGTCACTCACCATAGCCACCGCCATAGCCATAGCCTGCCACAGCCATAGCCATAGCCATAGCTATCCCAGACCTCGTAGGTTCTCGACTATGCCCGGATACCAGATCCCGGCCTCGCGTCCACAGTCATGAAGTGCAGTTAGGAGATTGATCCACTGCGTCCAAAGTCGACCTCTGTCTGGCCTTGAGTAAGCCAACACGACAGCAGGTCAAGGATTGCCGTCCCGCAATCCTGCCCGGTCACGAACCCTGCCCTGCGCTCGTCCTGCCACGGTGCCCTAGCTAACCCCTTCGACATCCTGTGCCTCTCGACCTGCCCTTGTTCGTCCACAGCCTGCCCCGCCAGGAATCCCGCCTCGCCGCGAACGCTGTCAAGCGTCCCCTCTGACAAATCCCGCAACCCACACTCGTCCCGGTTGGAGTCCCGCCAAACTCCCCCCGCTCGTTTCCAGACTAGAGTCCCGCCCAGACTCCCCCGCTCATTCCCGGTAGAAACCCCGCTCGCTTCCCGGTTGGAATCCCACTCCTTTCCCCGCACGATCCCAGTCGAAATCCCGCTCGTTTCCCGCCTCGCGTCCCGTCTCGAATCCCTGCGCAAATCCCCCGCAGGATTCCCGCCTTCGATCCCGCCGCGATTCCCATCGCAACCCCAGCTAAGTTCCCGCTCTGATTCCCGAAAGATTCCCGCTACGATTCCCGGTCGAACCCTGTCTCGATTCCCGGTCGAAACCCGAACTCGATTCCCGGTCTAAACCCGAACTCGATTCCCAGTCGAACCCCGAACTCGAAACCCGGTCGAAACCCGAACCAGATTCCCTGCATGATCCCGTCGCGAATCGCGCGAGTTTCCCGTCGTCCAAGGGAAACCCCTTAGCTTCCCGCTCCTCGATGCTAACCTCGTCTTGAGATAGCCCCAGGTGATTGGCCTGGCCACGCACGTGCCAGCCAACTAGTCTCGCTAGTAGCGTCCTGTCCCGGCCCGCAGACCACATTCCCGCTACCCCGTGTGCGGGATTGATCTCATTGTCCGCAAGGACTCGAACCCCGTCCTTAGTCGCCCTGCCCCGCGCGCGCCTCGCGATTAGGCTTCGTTACGACATCGAAGCACCGGCTTCTTCGAAGTTGGTCCCTGTCGATCTCCCGCGACCCTGATCCACGCCAGAAGTTGCCTGCAACTTAGCCCGAGACGATGTATGCATTACATCCGCCCCCCACGCTCGTTACCCCGCTGCCTGTGCGCCAGCTTGATACCTCGCGCACAATTACATTCCTTTAGTTCTCTTTGTTTCACTTGACCATGCTTCACGCTCGTTCCCTTAGATCTTGCCCAGATGTTCCCGCACCGAATCCCGAATCCCGGATTCACGTCACTGTATGCGCGGCCTTCGCCCGCAAGATTGTGTAACTAGTTAGTTGCGCGTTTGTGCATGCCCGTTCCCTGTAGATTCTGCCCAGTAGATAAATACCTGTCGCCACCGTAAGGAGCACTCACTTTTGTCCTCTTGTCGAGTGCTTCCTTAGGTGTGTTTCTGTCTTGTCTCTAGTGTAGTTTTACAATGCTGACTTGTCGAGTGCTTCCTTAGGGAACCTCCTCCTGATACAGAAGTGTTGCCTTGAGATCCCGGTTATCCCGAGCTCTCTGCTCCCGTCCTGAGCACGCCTGCTCTCTGGCTCTCTTGTCTCTGTCTTGTCCCGGATCCCGCTCTGCGAATCCCGCTCTGAAGTCCTGCCCAGAATCCCGCTCTGAGATTCCCGCCAGAATCCCGCTCTGCGATTCCCGCCAAAGTCCCGAACGATTCCCGCTCTGCGATCCCCGCACGAATCCAGATTCCCGCACGAATCCAGATTCCCGCCCGAATCCAGATTCCCGCACGAATCCAGATTCCCGCGCGACTCCAGATTCCCGCCAGAATCCCGCTTTGCATTTCCCCGCGTCTCGACTCTGTCTTCCCGCGCCTCGACTCTGCCTTCCCAGCCTCGACTCTGACTCCGTCCCGTCCTCGCCTTGAGCCCCCTTGCGTCTCGCCCCCCGCAGCCCCGCTCCCCGCGCGACTCCGTTGGCGTTGTAGCGTCCTTAACGGTTCCCTGCGCCTTCTCAGCTGCCGCGCGCTCTCCCAGGCCTTGCCCCGGAAGCCGCTAACGCGCCACGGCCCCCAGGTTCCCCCCAGGTCGTAACATTAGGACAAAAGTCTAAAGCTTACCGTAACCAGGATTGGCAACAATTACGCTCTTTTCCCGACTCTTTTTTTTCGGACTTCGACAAAATCCCCGCGTTGCTATGTCCGCGTCAGACTCCCGCTCCACGCGCTCGTCTTCCTCGAGCAATTCCCGGCCACAGTCACCTGCTGTCCCGCTCCCCCGGCTTGTCTCTGTCCCTGCCTCGCCAGCCACGTCCCGGTCAACTTCCCCAGCCTCGGTAGCACCTCGCCCCCGCTCTCGCCCTGCGTCCCATACGTCGACCCCAGAAACCCGTGAACTGCGCCGTAAACTGCGCCTCTGTTTCTACTGCGGTTCTAACGAACATCTGGTTCCCGCATGTCCGACTGCCCCGCCCCGTGCCACGATGCCCCGTCCTACGGTTCCCCGAATCCCGTCCTCGACCAAGCGCACCCTTTCTGATGCTGATAGGCATGAAAGGCGAAAACTTGGGCTCTGCTTCTACTGCGGAACAAAGGGCCACTTGATTCGCGATTGTGCTGAAAGGCCGCCCGTGAAAAAAGCCCGCTCCCCCCGCAAAAGTCGCACCCCGGAAGTCTAGCCCGAAACGCCAGTTTGCGATGATAGGTGTCCAAGCTACGTCCTCGGATTCTGCCCCGGAAACCCGCGCCCCTGCTGCCTCAGAACCGTCTCCCGCCATGTTGAGCCGCGTTGCCCAAGTCCTGACCCGAATGGTGCCCCATTGCACCCGGATAGTCCAAGACACGGATCCCGCGTTCAGCCAGTTCCTGCGTCACGAAGTTGAAAGCCTCTTACAGGGTTTGATACAAGTATGCATCTCTGACCTGCAAACGATCCCGTCAACGTCTACTGCCGCCCCGGTCCCGACTGTCACGTCCCCCGCTCCAGACGCTTCGACCCCAGCTTCTCCCGCCGTGCCTCCAGTTCCTGCACCTGTTTCCCCGGTCCCTGAACCAGTTCCCGCTTCGATCCCGACCCCGCTCGACCCCGTTGTTCCCGAACGACTGCTTGGTGCTGCAGAAGCACAAGCAAGCGCGTCCCGAACTTTGGTAGATTTCCTGCACCGAAAATCCCGTCCAGCCCAGTCGATCCCGGAAGGGCCCCCTGAGGCCGCCCTGCCTGAAGTCTCGTCCTCGACCCCCGCTTCGTCCCCGCCCCTGGTCCTTGCGAAACCCGACCGCCTAGGCAAACTGACTGCCTCTCCCCAGCTCGGTGGGAAAGGCACGCCTCGACGAAAGCAAAGCCGCCCGTTGGCGCGAATTTTGGTCAAAACCCGGTAGATTCCCCCGCGAATTTTTTTTCGGATTATGTTTAGTCCCGCGTTGGTAATAATGGTTTCTCGACGGAAATCCCGAAAGACTCTGCGTCTTGGTTATGATTATGGTTATTAAGTATTGGATAATTAGTACGAAAAGCTAAAGACTACTCTAATCCTTTGGTGCTCCGGAGTAGCACCTTTGGAGGGGGGTAATGTCGGGATCCCCCAGGACCCCAACATGTCTAAGGCAATCCCGAACAGAACCCGGTATACTGAAACCCGAAATCGCGACCTTGGCTAGATCCCGAAAGGATCCCCCGCTCTCTGATCCCAGAAGAACCCCTGCTTCGCCATGCATTCTCCTGCTAAGAGTTCAGCCCCGCTACGACCTCCTCGCCCCTGCTTGTCCTCGCCCACGTCTCCTCGTCAGTCCCCCGCCTCGTCCCCGCGTCTCGATCCATCCCTAGCCCGCCTCGTCGTTCCCCCGACTCTAGGATGATCCCCCGCTCGCTCCCCGCTCCCGTCATGCTCTGTTCCCCGCTCCAGCGAACCCCGTACCTCGCCATAGTCCCGAAGTCACTCACCATAGCCACCGCCATAGCCATAGCCTGCCACAGCCATAGCCATAGCCATAGCTATCCCAGACCTCGTAGGTTCTCGACTATGCCCGGATACCAGATCCCGGCCTCGCGTCCACAGTCATGAAGTGCAGTTAGGAGATTGATCCACTGCGTCCAAAGTCGACCTCTGTCTGGCCTTGAGTAAGCCAACACGACAGCAGGTCAAGGATTGCCGTCCCGCAATCCTGCCCGGTCACGAACCCTGCCCTGCGCTCGTCCTGCCACGGTGCCCTAGCTAACCCCTTCGACATCCTGTGCCTCTCGACCTGCCCTTGTTCGTCCACAGCCTGCCCCGCCAGGAATCCCGCCTCGCCGCGAACGCTGTCAAGCGTCCCCTCTGACAAATCCCGCAACCCACACTCGTCCCGGTTGGAGTCCCGCCAAACTCCCCCCGCTCGTTTCCAGACTAGAGTCCCGCCAGACTCCCCCGCTCATTCCCGGTAGAAACCCCGCTCGCTTCCCGGTTGGAATCCCACTCCTTTCCCCGCACGATCCCAGTCGAAATCCCGCTCGTTTCCCGCCTCGCGTCCCGTCTCGAATCCCTGCGCAAATCCCCCGCAGGATTCCCGCCTTCGATCCCGCCGCGATTCCCATCGCAACCCCAGCTAAGTTCCCGCTCTGATTCCCGAAAGATTCCCGCTACGATTCCCGGTCGAACCCTGTCTCGATTCCCGGTCGAAACCCGAACTCGATTCCCGGTCTAAACCCGAACTCGATTCCCAGTCGAACCCCGAACTCGAAACCCGGTCGAAACCCGAACCAGATTCCCTGCATGATCCCGTCGCGAATCGCGCGAGTTTCCCGTCGTCCAAGGGAAACCCCTTAGCTTCCCGCTCCTCGATGCTAACCTCGTCTTGAGATAGCCCCAGGTGATTGGCCTGGCCACGCACGTGCCAGCCAACTAGTCTCGCTAGTAGCGTCCTGTCCCGGCCCGCAGACCACATTCCCGCTACCCCGTGTGCGGGATTGATCTCATTGTCCGCAAGGACTCGAACCCCGTCCTTAGTCGCCCTGCCCCGCGCGCGCCTCGCGATTAGGCTTCGTTACGACATCGAAGCACCGGCTTCTTCGAAGTTGGTCCCTGTCGATCTCCCGCGACCCTGATCCACGCCAGAAGTTGCCTGCAACTTAGCCCGAGACGATGTATGCATTACATCCGCCCCCCACGCTCGTTACCCCGCTGCCTGTGCGCCAGCTTGATACCTCGCGCACAATTACATTCCTTTAGTTCTCTTTGTTTCACTTGACCATGCTTCACGCTCGTTCCCTTAGATCTTGCCCAGATGTTCCCGCACCGAATCCCGAATCCCGGATTCACGTCACTGTATGCGCGGCCTTCGCCCGCAAGATTGTGTAACTAGTTAGTTGCGCGTTTGTGCATGCCCGTTCCCTGTAGATTCTGCCCAGTAGATAAATACCTGTCGCCACCGTAAGGAGCACTCACTTTTGTCCTCTTGTCGAGTGCTTCCTTAGGTGTGTTTCTGTCTTGTCTCTAGTGTAGTTTTACAATGCTGACTTGTCGAGTGCTTCCTTAGGGAACCTCCTCCTGATACAGAAGTGTTGCCTTGAGATCCCGGTTATCCCGAGCTCTCTGCTCCCGTCCTGAGCACGCCTGCTCTCTGGCTCTCTTGTCTCTGTCTTGTCCCGGATCCCGCTCTGCGAATCCCGCTCTGAAGTCCTGCCCAGAATCCCGCTCTGAGATTCCCGCCAGAATCCCGCTCTGCGATTCCCGCCAAAGTCCCGAACGATTCCCGCTCTGCGATCCCCGCACGAATCCAGATTCCCGCACGAATCCAGATTCCCGCCCGAATCCAGATTCCCGCACGAATCCAGATTCCCGCGCGACTCCAGATTCCCGCCAGAATCCCGCTTTGCATTTCCCCGCGTCTCGACTCTGTCTTCCCGCGCCTCGACTCTGCCTTCCCAGCCTCGACTCTGACTCCGTCCCGTCCTCGCCTTGAGCCCCCTTGCGTCTCGCCCCCGCAGCCCCGCTCCCCGCGCGACTCCGTTGGCGTTGTAGCGTCCTTAACGGTTCCCTGCGCCTTCTCAGCTGCCGCGCGCTCTCCCAGGCCTTGCCCCGGAAGCCGCTAACGCGCCACGGCCCCCAGGTTCCCCCCAGGTCGTAACAGCGACTCTGATTCTACGCGGAGGTCAGCGATAGTATTCATATTATACAAATTGTTTGAGAATGGCACCTTTTATCCACAATATCCAGCTCTGTTGTGGTCAAGCTCTGGCATATCCACTCGACAAGATGATCCTTGAAAACACCTTTGATGATTTGGTGCAATAGGTCCGGAGAAATGAGATCGCATATATCTGCACGCGGAAAGTCATTGGTGAAGGGCTACGGGAAAACATAGTTCTTAGAAGCGCATCCAATGGAGAATTTGGAGCACATACCACGATATCTTGGTGGAACCCATACTCTTTGCGAATTGTTGCTCTGGTTAAGTTGTTGTCATTTACCTGCTCTATCAATCGTTCGTGTAGCTCTTTTGTTCGAGGATTTGATGCAAACTCCGGATTATCTAGGTCCTTGTGGGGAGCTGTGCATCTATATAGCCACCGTAAGCCATTTCCTCAGACTCCTATGCGATTTTGGAAAGGATGGTACTTACTTGCAGCACCATCCAGTGCATATTGCGCATAGACTCACCTGTTCCGGATAATCGGCTATATACGAGCCGAGTCCGAGAACCGACCTACGCAAGTGACCATCAGGGCACCGGAGAATGGTCTGTTCATTGTTTATGGACATGGCGGTCTTCAGTGAACTCAAGATTCTCGATATAGATGAATGAAAAATTTGATGTCTAAAGCGACGGAAGTCATCTGACTTTTCGTACTGTCGCTCAGCTGCAAAAAAGCGTCAAAACACAATTGAATGGCTCAGTTTTTGACACACACTCTTTGGTATTGCTAAAAATGCTACAAGCTGGACTGTATTCAACTTTTGGGACCGCCGGGCCTTGTTTGATACATTTCCTATTGAGAGATATAACGGATAATATTCGTTGTTGCCAGTTCCAACGGAAACTGTTGTCTTGTCACTCCCCAAGATCACCGGAACGAACATAGATCCATGGACTGCTTTATCTTCGGCGTAGATCTTATTCTAAGTCAAGGATAATCAGTATGTTTCCTGCGAGTTCATGAGTCATGACCTACAGCCTGTTCCCAAGCAAAATTTCCGGACATGTAATTTCTGAACACTCGTTCTTTGTCATTGATGTCATCAGATTCCTCCTTTGGCTGATATTCACGAAATGGGACATAGTCGAATTCGCCTTCTAAAGCCGTATTATCCACCAAATTTCGGATCACTTCCAAGGGATCCCGATACCATACATCATATCCTTTCCTCTTCCATGACTCGGTGTTCTCGTCTGTCGCTTTTTGGCCATTGTTGTCCGTGTAGAAGTTACTAAAGGATTTCCAAGGCACATCACCAACTCTCGTAGCGTCAATGACATTGTACAACTTTTGTGCGTCTCCATCGAGTAGCGTACTAGTGGGATCCAGATCTGAGTCATCGTCGGGCTTAGTTACGTCCAACTCAGAATATCCGCCAGATTTCGCGTTCTTCACAGACTGAATTCGCTGGTAAGCCTTCATGATTCCGAGAAGCTTTGTTATATTACCAGCAGACATTTGCTCATCGCGATAAAGAAAGTCTGCGAGCTCAAAATCTGCTCGGCACGAATAGGGAGACCAGTCATTTGGTGCAGGTTCATTTCGCGGAACAGGTGGTTCGTCGTTTTCTAAGTTGTTTCCTTCCGCATCACACGGGGTGGCTGCACGATGTTTTTCATCAGAGTGCTATCAAACCGAGGACAATATACTTGGTGCGCACCATTCATATATCTGTGATACACCTTTAGGTCACCATCACTCTCCTCATGATCTCCAACGTCGAAGTCCAAATCTTCAGAGGATGCACTACGGCCACTGTCACTTCCGGTGCCAGAATGGGACAGAGAATCAGGTCTGTCTAGGTCTTGAAGCAGCTCGTCTCGGCCTATACTGAGCATCGAGATATCCTGTGTAAGCATGGAAATATCGTAATCGTAGGAGTCAGGGCCGCTCTCAAAATGACCCTCTGTTGGAAGTTCGGACGACCTCGGTAGAGGTTGAGGAGTTGGAGCTCGTGTGGGTCGAATAGGTGAAGGATCATAGTAGTCGTGACCACAGGCAGTAGATCTTGCCACGGATGACATCGGATGAGCTGAATATTCATGTCTTGCTCTTCCAGATTGACTCTTGAACGTCCTACTACAGCTGGGCAAGGTGCATCGAATAGTTGGTGGAAAATGAAGGGGATCGTGCTTTTTCCGTGTCGCTGGCATCAATGTAACCTTCAGTAGTACATGTCGATGATTGGGACTCACAGCTGAGTGCCAGCAGGCTGGCAGTGAGTGAACTTGAACCTGAGTTTAAATTAGTCATAGTACTACTAGTACTACTGGTAGTACGCCGGTAAGGCTGCCAGCCTGAGTGCAGTGCCAGCCTGAGTGCCAGTGAGTACTAGTACTAGTACTACTACTAGTAGTAGTAGTAAGTCACACACTGTGGCAGCCTGGCCAGTGGCAGCCTGCCAGTGAGTGAGTGGGCGTAAATTTTCAACTTCAAGTTGTCTAAGATAGACGCCCCCGCCTCCCTGATCTTGAACTAGCACCTTCGATCCATCTTATTATCACCCAAGTCTCAAAACACTGCACAAAATGTCAACTCGAAGACAGACGAGGGCTAAGAACAATAACCAGCACCCCGGAGCAGTAGTTGACCAACTCAGAACAAGACGAACAAAGGAGGAGATATTGCGGGAGAAGGAAGAAAAAGACAAAAGGAAAGTACAGCAGGCAGCGAGGCGGGATGAGGCATTGAAGGAGAAGGAGGAGAAGGAAAAACAGAAGGAAGAACGGGCAGCTTTCCGCAGAGCTGCGGCCCAGCAAGTCGCGGTCGCGAAAGAGAGGAAAAAACTCGCTGCGGAGCAGAAACGGGCAGCAAAAGAACAAGAGGCAGCTGACAAGGTACGAAAGAAGGTGACTGCAGCAGAAAACCAAGAAGCAGCGATGCTAGAGACCGTAGAAATTGAAAACAATTTGTCGAAGGCTCTTGAGACACGCACCCAGATGGGCTCAACAGTGCCTAAACTCGCTGGAAAACGTGGATGTAGGAAGCCGAAGGGCGAAGCTAGTAGTAAGTCTTCAACCTCAGATCAGTAATTACATAGCTTTGAACTGGCGTAAGCAGGCTCGAAGAACGATGTTAAAGACGTGTCGGGTTGTGAAGTTGAATACAACGAAGACTTAGACATTGGTGAGTTATACTGCCTATACATTTTCAGATGTTTTCGAAGCTTGGAGGTTGACTACTTTGACTCACAATATGAAGCGGCGAGTACGGATGCGTCAAACAGAAAGCCTGCAAAAAAGGCTAGGAAAGAAGATCCCAAAGGTGAACTTCCATTTCGCACCCGTGTGCAGACCGCAAAGACGTCGAGATCTGCCGCCACTCCAAGCAACATTTTCTTTCACGCACCTGCCGGACAGAACGAGAGCCTTTCTGGTGAAGAAACGGATATAATAGACTCGCCCGCTACGTCAAAGCGGGACGACAAGACAAAGCGACCTGCCAGGGCGCTTCGCAACACAGATGAATCCACTTTCATTGGTGAAGAGGATGGAGGACTTGAGGTGGCTGGGATAGACTCGAGAGGGATCAATTTGTGAGTTTAAATTTGAAATCTTGCAATGCGTACGGGATCAATTTCTGGAATGCACGATGTAATGGTAAGTGTGAAGCTTGATTTAGACTCAGCTAAAGCTCATAGTTTGATCCACTGGCAACTAGATTACTAATGTTCATGCTAAAGAAGCGGATCATGACGCTCCGACAACGGGATCAAATTTCCTTCTACCTACAACGATGACACTCTCGTTGTTACGACCTAGAGTGGTTCCTTCGGACTCGAGACCCCGAATCAGACACGGACGACTTTCACGGACGCTTTGAGCGGTGGTTCTCACTCTGAGAAGCACTTTACAAGTCAATTAAGCTATTCTACACATCAGAGCTAAAGATAACACATCACCTGAGAAGCACTTTACAAGAGGCCAAAAGTGGAGTGCTTCGCAGGTGCTAGAATGGTTTTAACAAGCTGAAATAAAAACTGTACAGTAGCAAGCCACTGAACCCTTAAGGACCCTTAAGGACCTTGGTCCGCGAGGGTCCGATGGTAGTCCGCACGCAATGCTAGTAAGTCCGTGAGAAAGTCCGTAGAAAGGTCCGTGGACGTCCGTACGGCCGCACGAGTCCGTAGGACGAAAGAAAAAGAAAGGATTGTCCGCAGGACACTTGTCCGTACGTCCTGCGACATACATGCAACTATCCTAGATTGAAAATAAGAAAGGAAATGAATCAGTGTCCTTGCAAGTCCGTGCTGCTCACGGACATGTCAGGAATCCGGCGGCAAGGGGCCGTGACCCTCACGGACCCTTCCGCAAAAATAAGGAAAACTAAAAAGAAATTAAATACCCCGGGTGGATTCCTGACATTACCCCCCTCCAAAGGCGCTCCTAAAGAGCGTGGTCCGTCGTCAACGTATCGCGTCTGGGTAGCGGCGGTAGAACTTGCGAATCACGGCCGGCGCATGTTCCATGTCCGTGGCGGGCACCCAAGCATCTTCCTCGGGTCCGTAGCCTTTCCAACGGACAAGGTATTCGAGTTTGCGCCAGCGGCCCGTCCTACGTGAGTTTAGGACTTCTGCAACTTCATACTCTATGTCACCGTCAACTGCAACTGGGTCCGGGGGTGTTTGGACGCGGCCCGGAATAGTGTCCGGTACATATTTTGTCAAGAGCGAGACATGGAACACAGGATGAATCCGTAAGGACGCCGGCAGCTTAAGCTCATAGTTTAACGGCCCTATCTTCCGTAGGACCTCGTAAGGTCCTAATCGACGCGGGTTGAGCTTGCGTGTCCCTGGTAACGCAATGTTCCGTGCATCAAGCCACACTTTGTCTCCTGGCTGTATGTCTGGTGCGTCCGCGCGGCCCCGGTCGTAGTACTGCTTCATACGTTCCGCGGCTACTTCCAGTGCTGCACGGGCATCCTCCTGAGCCCTTTGAAGTGTGTCTAGACGCTCGTCCGCGGCCGGTACGGTTGATAGTCCGGCGGACGGGACAATGGTAAACTCGGGGTCATATCCGTACAACAGCGCAAACGGAGACATCCTGGTAGCCGAGTGCGCCCGTGTGTTGTGTGCAAACTCGGCCATGGGTAGTAGGTCCGCCCAGTTCTCTTGCCGTGTGTCCGTGAACGCGCGCAGGTACTGTTCCAACTCCTGGTTCACGCGTTCTGTCTGTCCGTCCGTCTGCGGGTGGAAGGATGTTGAGGTGGCGCCTTCAATACCTAGTCTGTGCAGCACGGCCTTCATGAAGCGCGAAACAAACTGTGTGCCGCGGTCCGAGATAACCTTCCGTGGGGTGCCATGATGCTTCCAGACCTCGGACACAAACAAGTCCGCGGTCCTAGCAGAGTCAATGTCCGATGTGGTAGGAATAAAGTGGGCCTGCTTTGTTAGACGGTCCACCACAACAAAAATAGCATCATACTCGCCCGACTGCGGTAACTGCGTGATGAAATCGCAAGAAATCGTCTGCCACGGACCATTGGGCACTTCATTAGGCTGTAGCGGACCCACCGGCCGTTGGGGGATGTTCTTCGTCCGTACGCATGTGTCGCAACCCGACACATAGCGCTCAACAAAGGAAGACATGCCGGGCCACCAATAATTGCGGCTCACCAGCTCATATGTCTTCCAACGGCCTGGGTGTCCAACTGGAAGTGAATCATGATGCAGTTTTACAATGTCTCGCCGGACTTCCTCGTCCTTCGGCACATAGACCTTGCCACGATACAACAGCAGCCCGTCCTCCGTGTTCCATTCCTCCAGGTCATTGGCCAACGCGCGCGGGGCCCCGTCCTTCAGCTTCTCAATTGCCTCAATCAATTCTTCATCAAAGCTCTCGGACTCCCTTATCCTTCGCAACAGGTCCGTGTCACCGTCCGCGCGGACCATACCGCGGCGCATCGCCAAGGTGTAGAAGCGGTTGGTGTCCAATAGGACCTTGTTCGCATTGTCAGGTCCGTCAGGGCGCAAGTCCTCACGCCTGGACAGCGCGTCTGGCTTACCGCCAAGGCGTCCGGGGCGGTGACGGATCAGGAAGTCAAATCGACTCAAGAACAAGCTCCAACGGGCCTGGCGACGCGTGAGGTTGCGCGCTTCCGCGAAGAACAGCAAATTTTTATGGTCCGAGACAATGTCAATTTTGTGCGGACTTCCTTCCAGGTAGTGCCGCCACTCGTCCAAGGCACGGACAATGGCCAACAGTTCCTTGTCATGAATCTCATAGTTCCGTTCTGCATCTCCCAAGGACTTCGAGTAGTAGGCGATAGGGTGAATGTCACCGTCCGGTCCAATCTGTGAAAGGACCGCGCCCGTTGCAAAGTCCGAGGCGTCACACTCCACAATGAAGGGCTTTTCGAGGTCCGGCATTGCTAACACGGGCGATTCCGTGAACTTCTTCTTCAGTCCGTCGAAAGACTCTTGCTGACGGACCGTCCAACGCCACTGGGCGTCCTTGCGCAGTAGTTCCGTCATGGGAACCGCGAGCTTCGAGAAGTCCTTGATGAACCGACGGTAGAAGTTGGCAAATCCAAGGAAGGCCTGGATGTCCTTCACCTTCGTAGGTGTGGGCCAGTCCGCCACGGCCTCGACCTTCTTCGGGTCCATGGAAATTGTACCGGACCCAATGATCATGCCCAGGTACTCAATTGAGTCCTTGTGGAACTCGCACTTCTCGGGCTTACAGAAGAGATCATACTTCTCGAGCCTTCGAAGGACCTCCTTCACATGTTCCTCATGGTCCGCGTCATTCTCCGAGAAGACACAGATGTCGTCGAGGTAGACAATTACAATGACATCAAGCATGTCCTTGAATATCTCATTCATCATCCGCTGGAACGTGGCGGGCGCGTTGGTAAGTCCGAAGGTCATGACCGTAGGTTCGAAGTGTCCTTCTTGGGTCCGAAACGCGGCCTTCCACTCATCACCTTCCTTGATGTGAATGTTGTTGTATCCGGCCCGCAAGTCGAGCTTGGTGAAGACACGGGCCTTCTTCAAGGAATCAATGAGTTCCGTAGTCAACGGAAGCGGATAGCGATTTTTGACGGTCATTGCATTGAGCTTGCGATAGTCCACTACCATCCGTAGTGAGCCATCCTTTTTCTTGATGAAGAACACTGGGGCGGCCGCGGGGGACTTTGACGGACGGATGTAGCCCTTCCGTAGGTTGTCCTCAATGAAGTCCTTCAAGGCCGCACGTTCCGCGGGCGCCATAGGATAGATTTTACTGTATGAGGGGGTGGCACCGGACTCAAGATCAATGGCATGGTCGTATGGCTTGCGTTCCGGTAACCTCTCGGCCTCAGACTTCGAGAACACCTTTGCAAACTCACGGTACTGTGGGGGAACCATTTCCTCGAAGGACTTGTCACCTTCCTTCACGGCCGTCTTCTCCGCAATCGCTTGGGACCAGGTGTAGGAGGCCGCGATTTTGTGCACAAAATCTGGGTCGTCCGCCACAAAGAACTGTTCCGTGTCATGGTAGATGTCCATGTACTTCTCTGAGTGGCGAAAACCCGGCGGAACTTTTGCTAGATTGTCCGTCTCCTCCTCGGCCTCGTCCGTATCATCACTGACTTCCGCCACGCACACCCGTGCGTGAGGCCGTGGCCGTGCGCGCATCTGGCGGCTGTTCTTACAGCGTGCGGCCCGAAACTTACGGACTGCATGCGGCAAATCCTGTCCTGCGCGGACCGTGCGCTCTGCGGCCGCGGGCCTACACTCTTTCGGACACCTTGTAAAACTGATGGTGTCGTCCTGCCAATCGATTTCAGGGTTGTGCTGGCGCAACCAGTCAATCCCAATGATCAACGGGTAGTCTCCAATGTTTGCCACGGTCGCGTCAACTTCCTCCTTATGTCCGCCCATTTCTAATGTCAAACGGACCAAGTCCGTGATAGGGCCACTCTGGTTCAAGGAATCGTCCGCGTTGTACACCTTAATGGGCCGCGGGAGGGGCCGTGTCCGTAGTCCAAACTTACGGACCAATTTCTGATTGACGATCACGGAAAATGCACCGCAATCTAGCAGGGCTCTCATGCTCAAAACTTTTTGGCCGTCACTAATTCTCACTGGTATATGAATGAATCGACGCAAGCTCTTGTGTATTAGCGAAGTACTATACACTGAGGGATCAGAAACATCATCATCTAGCAGCGAGAACCGGTTTGGGGTCTTTGGCGGAACGACCGCACGCCGCGACCCACTCAAAAACCCTGACTATGGAGAGCCGCTGCCACGGCCTTCGCAATGTCGTCCACGGACGGCCCGCGGACCGAGTTCACGGACGGGGTTTCATCGCGGACTTCTTCCAGTGATGCCGTGGGTGCGCTAGCAGCCGCAGGGGCCGTGTCCTGCGAAGGGGCCGTTGTCGATGTGGGGGTCGCGGTCTGGGAGGCCACCTTCGAGCGTCCGGCGGGTTGCTTGCCCTTCTGCGGACATTTGCGCGCCAAGTGTCCGTGTTCGCCGCATTGGAAGCAAAGTCCTTTGCGCATCATCTCTTCCGTGCTCATTCGATCAATGTCCATCGCGTCTGGGTCCTTCGCCTGTCCGCGCGATGCAGAAGCGTACGCATGAGGGCGGTAGGACCCTTGTTGTCCCCAGTTGTTCGGTCTGAAGCCGGTCCTGCGGGCGCGCAAGTCTTCATCGAATTCGCAAAGCTTGCGGACCCAGAGGTCAAAGTCGTCGGTCTCCTCAATCTCTTTACTCGCCAGATCATAGCGGAACTGGTTGTTGAGTCCGTTTTCGAACAACAGCATCAGTCCTGTCACGCCCATGTCCGTCTCGGACTCCGTCCTCAGTGCCTTGAATTTTGATGCGTACTCGGACACTGTGTCCTTGCCCTGGCGCAGCTTCACAAGCTCTTGTCCGGCGGCCCGTTTGACATTGGGACGGCCGAATGCGGACTGCAAGGACTGCAGAAACAAATCGAGGTCCGTCATGATGGCGGGGATGTCCGTGCCAGACAGGGCGGCAGTCGTGTGCGGCCGAGCCCATTTCTCTGCGGGGCCGCGAAGGAGGGATGCGGCCCAAATGCAGGCCATCATTGGACGGCCTTCGAACTCCTGAGGACGCATGCGGACATAGAGACGGACCTTCTGCGACCATTCCTCAAAGCTGATGTCCTCTGCCTCCTTGTCCTTGTCCTTCGGTGTGCGTCCGTAGAAGGCCGGCGGGGGGTTGATCTTCGGACCTTTGGGCGTCCGTGTGGCGGCATCCTGCGCGCCACGGACGAAAAAGTTCATCATCGCGTGGAGACGCTGGTTCTCTTCGGTCACATCCCGCAGGTGGGTCTGTAACGGCCGTGTGGCATCATTGATTGCCTGAAGGACTGCCTGGGGGAGTTCCTGGGCTGGTGGGGCCGCGGGCTCGGTTGCGGGGTTCGCAGGACCTGTCTGAGGGTCCGTAGGACCTGTCTGGGGGTCCGTAGGACCAGGTGCGGTTTGTACGGGGTTTGCAGGACCAGTCATATCGTCGTCTGAGTCGGGTTGTCCAAATCTTCCCATGCGTAGGGATCAGAATCTGTCGGTGTAATCGTGGGGCGTCGAGAGAACGGACTTTTGGCCTAATGTTACGACCTAGAGTGGTTCCTTCGGACTCGAGACCCCGAATCAGACACGGACGACTTTCACGGACGCTTTGAGCGGTGGTTCTCACTCTGAGAAGCACTTTACAAGTCAATTAAGCTATTCTACACATCAGAGCTAAAGATAACACATCACCTGAGAAGCACTTTACAAGAGGCCAAAAGTGGAGTGCTTCGCAGGTGCTAGAATGGTTTTAACAAGCTGAAATAAAAACTGTACAGTAGCAAGCCACTGAACCCTTAAGGACCCTTAAGGACCTTGGTCCGCGAGGGTCCGATGGTAGTCCGCACGCAATGCTAGTAAGTCCGTGAGAAAGTCCGTAGAAAGGTCCGTGGACGTCCGTACGGCCGCACGAGTCCGTAGGACGAAAGAAAAAGAAAGGATTGTCCGCAGGACACTTGTCCGCAGGACACTTGTCCGTACGTCCTGCGACATACATGCAACTATCCTAGATTGAAAATAAGAAAGGAAATGAATCAGTGTCCTTGCAAGTCCGTGCTGCTCACGGACATGTCAGGAATCCGGCGGCAAGGGGCCGTGACCCTCACGGACCCTTCCGCAAAAATAAGGAAAACTAAAAAGAAATTAAATACCCCGGGTGGATTCCTGACACTCGTCTTTGTTACCATATTATGAGCTTCGCTGACGCCAAGCTACACTAGACACAGCATCTCATTGCAAGACAATGAAAACTTAAGTCCTTGGGAGGATGAAGGAGAAACAATAACCCTCGCAAGCTATCATGGTGTAAAGAATAGCTCAATCAGCGTGCAACAGACAGCACATTTTGTCGATTCGGACACAAATATTGTGAGTTGACGGAACATTAGAATGGCAGATGCAGTCTGAATACCTTGCTTGTAGGGCGAAAGCGATCCGAGGAGGCTGACAAGGCCGGCTCAAGCTAGTGTGAGTGTGACTTATTACTGTTCGATTCACGTCAGTTACCCCATGACCGTTTGATCATATCCCTTCGTTATTATTTTTCTGCCAACTGTCGTGTAATGAACAGGATGGAGGTAGCAGCAACTTGAACTCAAAGAAAAGGAAGTTGCTGCGCGACACTCTCTCCGGGTCGCAGGTTTCAACGGTAAGCGACGTCATATCATTCCTACCTTTTCCAATCTACTAACCAATCCCTTTCCGTACTTGAGGATAAGAACAACGAGACAAAACCAGGTGGACAGGTGAGTGCCAGACAGTGAAGCACAGTGATCCTCATGCTACATCCTTCCTTCATTGCTTGCTGAATTGATCTTTGGACAGGATGCAAACAAGAGAACTGCCAATTCGCAGCTCAGCGCACCGGTAAGTCCCATCTTAATCCAGTTTCTCTCGTTTCCCCCTGATTTTATGGTTGTAAGGTGCATTCACTAGCCTTGGAACCCCGTATACAGGTATGTGTGGGCGTCGATGCACCGTAGGCTCACTTCCGCTGTAGCAACTGTTCGTTCCCTTCCTCACATCGGGTTGATCACTAATTTGTGCCTATAAATAGGACATCATAGTCACAAAAAACAGAAAGAGAAAGTCGCCACCGGACATCGACTCCCAGGTTGATGTGGTAATTCTTCCACCTTCACGTGTAATGGATTCCTTCATGTTTATGTTTACTTACTTTACACCATCTCAATAGGCTAGTAAGAGTGTCAAGGTCAAGAAGTCATTGTTGACTGGCATGGACACACAGGTCGGTGCCACAGTAAGTGTCAATTCTTTGGTAGCCGGCATTTTAAGTTCGTTTCTGACCGGGCGAAAAGGATTTGAGTAAGAAGAGGAAACCCTCTGACACTCCTTATCGGCCTGTGGCCGACACGACGGTAATTGCTTCCTTTCGAGCTGCTCACTTGCCCATGGATAACAGCTTTCTGACGTGTTGCAGTCTGAGATTGGATCCGCTACCTCACATCGCAAGAGGCAGTCGCTGGTGGCTGATAATGAAGCAAGTGTGGGTCGATTGATACACTCTGAATATGAGCATTCACTCACTATTCTTATTAGACCGGTGGTCGAAAGATGCCGTTAGCACCCCGAACACAGTCGCTTGCAATGACGAGAGTATCCTGCACTCCCGGACCCGAAGTGTTAGTGACTGGGGCTTATCCTGGTCATCGCAAAGTCTCTCGGACTACTAGCTCAGTGTGTCGAATCAAATTCATTTCTATGACATATTTTTGCTGATTCACTTATATGCAGACATCAGTGGGGCTGGAGGACAAGGGCCGAAATGAAGGAAAGGAAGGATCTCGCGTGCCAGGCAGAAAAAGGGCGACGAACCAGTGTCTCCCTCCCGGTACTCAGGCCGGTTGGACTCATATTTTATTACCTTCACTATTTCGCGCAGTGGGAAAGTCCATCACGCCATGGCAAAACCCGGACAATGAGTTCATCAGCACACTGTGGGGGAAAGTGTTTGATTCTGTGGAACTAAGTTACGAAACACAGTTCGCCGACATCTGTTCTCTAGTTGAGTCATTCTTAGTTATCTTCAAGTTACCTTTACCAGATTGAGATGCAATCCTTGTATTTCAGGCGGCCCAGAGATGCTCTGATAGCTGGCGCAAGAAACTGTTTGAGAAAGCTGAGCATTCAGTTGCGAGTTTTATCAGCAGCGAACAATCAAAGTCAATGCAAAACGAAGCAATTGTGAAGACGTTGCAGACGCTAGTTGATAAGAAGAAAGCCGAACCGTTTCTATGGGAAAGCTGGTATAGTATGGAGAGGGTAAGTAAAAGAGTATTTATTGTCGCATTTTGTGTCCATGTATTGACCCTAAATGTACAGAAGCAAGGACTGTTCTGCTCTGACCTTGTGGTCTCAGTGTTGTCCGTACACATTGTATTGGCCATGGGTCGGCATAAAATACTGGACAGAAACACCATAGGAAAGCCTATCGGTGCCCTCGCCCTTGCGGCAACAGCGGTATCTATTTTTTTCAGTACTTATATTGTCCTTATTCGCTGATCTTCTCATGGATAGGTCAAGGTTGCCATTGATAAACAGGTGGCTCGGTTGCAAAATATCAAAGAAGAACTTGGCGGCGCTGAGTGGTATTTCACTAGCGCTCTGTGGCAGCCTCATACGGACGACTATGTTAACTTGTTGTCGAATCCCTCTTTCTTCACTGAATCAAACTGGGAAAAGGTTCGATCCCGCCTCCTAGCTTACGATGCCAGTACAGATATCGATACGAGAAAGAACACCGAACTTGTTGGATCGGGTATCACTGGCAGGGACTTTTCCTTGTACTTTGACATCGTAGATGCAGATTCGACCTGCGAGAAAGCGTATGACGAAGGCGCTGGTAATTGGGAAGACGGGAGCGATGATAAGGGCGACGAGCGTGAAGGAGCTGAGCATAGAAGCGATGTTGAAGGTGATGCAGAGGACGAGGATGCCGATGCTAAAGGAGATGACGACCTGAGTGAGAGCGGGTACGAGGGCGCTGACAAGATTGAGGGCGAGGGCGAGGACGAGGGCGCGGACGAGGACGAGGGCGCGGACGAGGACGAGGGCGCGGACGAGGACGAGGGCGCGGACAAGGACGAGGGCGCGGACGAGGGCGCGGGCGCGGACGAGGACGAGGACGAGGGCGCGGACGAGGGCGCGGAGAAGGATCCAGGCGGAGATGGCGATAATGAGGAGGACAACGCTTCAAAATGGGATTCGGCCACGGACTGCGTAGACTTCTAAGGGCAAATCGTTCACTGGTGAGCCTCTTCGTTTCGTCTCTGTCCGTGCGCTCAATAACTTATTACCATCGACTCGCAGAGCAGCCTTCGTTTCTACTGGCACGCCAAAGAACATGCAGAATTGAAGGCACGGTAGCGAAATGGGCCTGCCACTGCCCGTGGCAGTGGTTCAGAATCGTGTCGTGGCGGGTTCCATGATAGTGACTGCTATGCTTAGTCTTGTGTAAATGACTGATGTACTTGAACGCTGAGGCACTGATAGCTACTTACCGTTGTCTTATATTACTTCTGATGCAATGAAATACTTGGATCGTTCTTATGCACTTGAACTCTTGAGCACTGCAGTTTGTCTTACAACACTTGTCTCCTGCTGTAATTAAAGGATGAAGCACTGAAGCACTGGAGCACTGGGGTACAGATTGCCTGAAACACTTAGAGCACTGATTCAGCCAACTCGCCCTTATTTCAGCCAACTGGTCCTGAATAATGGGAGGACATGCATGAATAAGTGCGGTTTGCCTTATTCAGACTTCAAGTCACTCAGGACGTTTAAGTAACGCTTAAGTCACTTTCAGCAGAAAGTAGTTTCCCTGATGTTAGTCATGTTCAAGTTATCTACATAAGCTACCAAATAAGGCAGGTACCGCTAAGGTACCCGAGCTATGCACAGAAATACCCAAGTTGTTATTGGAGGTGTCTCGGAAGAGAAGACACATAAAGAAGAGAAATCCAGACCTTAGCGACTGGTAGGCACGTGAGTGCAAACTTTTTGCTTTTGAAAAGCGTAACATTTAGCCCGCTAGAACCCAGTCTCCTACACAGACCCTCCCGCGGATCGGAAGAGGCCGAAGCCTCAGGGTCCATGTAAAGTTGAGGGGGACCCTTTCCTCCCGTCAGGGAGGGTCTGACATAAAACATTTTGCCGAGGCCCCGAACATCGTCAGGGTTTACCTCCCGCCCACCGTTTTCGTGGGAACATTGTTCTTGAGCATATGTCATGGTTAAAATAAATTCATTGAAATCACAAAATTTTGCATGACAGCTACATGGGTTTAAGAGTATAGAATAGCATATGTTAATTGTGTTAATTGAATAAGAAGATCCAGCTGGTGCATTATTTAACAAAGTTCTCTGTGCCACTATCGAAGTTCCCGCAGTCCGACATTCCCACGGTGAGTGGTGGTCGGTGATGGACCCTGACGATGCTCGGGGCCTCGGCAAAATGTTTTATGTCAGACCCTCCCTGACGGGAGGAAAGGGTCCCCCTCAACTTTACATGGACCCTGAGGCTTCGGCCTCTTCCGATCCGCGGGAGGGTCTGTGTAGGAGACTGGCTAGAACCCTCAACACCTAAGGGTGTTCGGGAATCACATCCAGCCTACAACGGAATCAGCGTCGTCTCGCTACGGGCGCCGGACTAGGTGTCCACCGCACTCTGTTTAAATCTCGTTCCTTTGCCTTCTGTGTGCTATCCCAACCTGCTGTCTTACCCATCGCATCAGCTCGCCTTGTACCTGCAACGCCCATGGTCGTCCGATCCAACAAGCGCTTTGCCGCAGGCGTGAGCGCACCAGCGGCATCCGCTTTTCGCGGCGTCCAGCTCGGAGGGGGCATCGAACCGCTTGCTCTCCCTCGCACACTTAACGGCGTGCGAGAGCCTAGGCTGCTGCCCCCGCTCATGAGCGCAGCTCTCTCTCTAATGCTTCTCGAAGCGTTATTCGATAATCTCAGTCCAAGCGTTTCCCGGGCAGACGGCTTCGGTAGATGGAAAGGCGTGCTCGGTGGCGGCATATCCGAAGATGCTATATCTGCCGGATCGTCGGAGGAAATAATCCGTGGTGTGGCATTCAGTGTACCCCATGTCATTAGCTGCTTTACTGCGACTGGGCCTAGTTCGGATGGCGTTGGTGACGGCATCGTAGGCAACAGGGAGAAACCATTGTTTGATGGGGAATGTGGGCGATCTGATATAAATCAACAATTTAGTGCATTTAGGAAAAAAGTTGCCTGCGAATAGAAGACACACATGGTGTTCCAGCAATAGCAGCTTCAATACGACTTCGTGTCGGGCTCGGAGGTTCTGTCATACCAGAAGAAGGCTGGTCATCTTGCTCCGGCAATCGGGTGTTATTGTATTTGATTGCTCTTGGCTCGCCTCTAGCAGGAAGAACGGCAGAAGTAGAAACAGACGCGTGGGGAGGAACGTCTGCGTCTGGAGAGAACATGAAACTATTTCGCGTCTAAAGAGGCAATTTGAGCGTTAAGAACGTAGACGTAGATTGTATGTAGCCTTACCTTGAACTTCCATCCGTCAACACCGGCGGGCCTGGTATCTTTCTTAGGTGCCATAACATCCACAGGCTTTTCCTCCTCATCGACCACTTTACCTCTTGTATCCAGCACGACCACTTGCATGTCTTTATCCCCATCTTTATCCCCCACTTCCTCTTCTCCCTCACGATTATGTGAATCATTGTCAGATTCACCCTCCTCCTGTGTTTCTGCGTGTCCTTCCGCCACTTGTCCTTGAGTAAGGAGTCCAGCCGGCTGAGGGGTCTCGATCATGAGCTTTTCTCTGATTCCAGGCGCACTGGCGGGTTCTATAAGCATTCTCTCCCTCGCCTGAATCATCCTGTCTCGCTGTGCCTCAACGCGCCTCTGTGCATCCCATGCCCAACCATACTTTTCGCGCCGCCTCTCATTCTCGTCATGTAATATTTGCGTGAAGCTTGCGTTATCCTCAGATGTGTACCGCGCTTGGAACACATCAAGGCTGATGTTCGAGTCATACCGTGCGCCCTTCTGGGGCCTCTCGCCGCTGGGACCAGCGGTGGGGTGCAGAGGTGTATCTGAAGGACCTGCAGCCCAAGGTGTTTGTGAGGGTGTCTGCTGTGGCTGGTATCTCGCAGTAGCTGGTGTTGCAATCGCTTGCAAGTGCCTGACGGACGCATTGATAAGGTTTGGATCCTCTGACCGTAGAGCATCAAGGTAGTTGTTGGTTGCGTCAAGGTGGACCAGGGAAGGGAAGAAATCTCTTGCAATAATGTGTGACAGAGCCTCTGTATACTCGTCTTCGTCGAGTACGACTTGTCGATTTAATGATCTCTCCTGCGCTGCAGATACTAAATCTGAAGAGTTAGGGGGTGCAGTGAGTTCCGACATAGCAAAGACAAGTAATGATCGAGAAGAAAGAGCGCGACCTGAACCAATGGCCCCAAAGCCATAGGAACTGCAACCACATTCGGCGACAATCGACCCTTAGTATTAGGCAACTTCAAGTTGAAGCTACTGTAACTGTACGCTGCTACAATTTAGCCTCGTGACCAGGCCAGGCGTAGCGTTTTTAGATGTCTGCTGTGGCAGACCGGCACTAGTTGCTATCGCAAACAAGCAGTTAGAGGCTGTGAGCTACTCACAGCAGAGCCCGCTACCCGAAGATGGGCACAAAGCAATATTTACGGAAAGAAAAACATTATCTTTTTACTTACTACAAGTCTGTTACTATCTCCGGGACACCAATCTATTGTCCTACAATGTGCACGGCGAGCCCTCGCACGCGTGATCTCACCACATTATGCGCATACATAGGTATGACAATCAAATACCCGTATAGTTCAATGGTCAGATGGTTCTGTATGTAAGTCTTCTTCTGAGCAAAGAAATCTTCGACATCCAACAACTTGAAGCAATTGAAGGCGCTGCGCGGATGCCTCTTCGGCAGTGCGGCGTGTCCTCGCTATTGCTATCAAACGGCCAATTGCAGGCGCTTTCCAAAGCCAAAGCCAGAACAGTATAAAACGTACACAAGCACCAAATACACAAATGAACGGCCTCTTGTGTCACACAGCAAAAGCAGCTAGGATGATTCTGCAAGCAGAAGCCACAATTACACAAGAACAACAACCCGAGGGGTCGTGACGATAATGGATGATGAGCGAAACTGCACTGGTGCAAGGTGCTGGAGAAAGGATAGATGTTCATCGGATGTTCCTATGTAGATCTAACAAGTCAGCAACCAGAGTTATGATAATTAATAATCGCAGAAGTCACGCACAGTCTTGAGTATCAATGACTGGGTAGTCGAGCTTGGGCCATCGTCAATGAGAAACTGGCGGATCACTGCATTCTTCTTGGGCCTCGCGAAACAACCGAGACTCCGCAATTTTTGAGCAGGAAGCCGACACTCATGCACCCCAGGTATACTGGTTACCAGTCTTCGCTGATCTGGTGAACCGGAGACGGTCTAGATTGAGCAGGTCGACATCGAGGATGGCTGCGTGTGCGGTCGGCAATGTGCCACCGCGGACTCAAACCGGTTTGCTGTCTCTTCAAATTTGAAGACGTAATCCTCGATTTCCTCGCGAACTTCAGGACCGCAGGCAATGTCATCACCTAGGTAGGAGATGTGATGGGTGTTGTGGTCACCTTTCTTCCAATTAAAGTACCACAGCCCGTCCGGGTGCATGCAGGACTGCCATCAAACAGCGGCCTGCTTTCTGGAGAAGGTTTAGATGCTTCGTATAAAGAAGGGCATGGGCCATAAGATGATCACCCACTTGTATATTCTTTTGGTCGTGAGCGGTCCGAATACTATAATGTCATGGTACTTGCGTCCGCTGTCAAGAACTAGTTAGACTCTGGGTAGTATCACATGAAGCGACTTACATTTTGATTGGTTTGTCATAGCGAGTTCGTATACTTGGAAGTGTCGTGGCTATGTCGTCTGCGGTGGGTCTTGCGGCAATGTGGACAGGCGCTGCAATGTTACTGCTATCCTTCCTCTGCACCGACCGATCGCCCTTGTTCAGCGAAGTGCAGAACCGGCTTGAGTCGACCAGCACGGGGGTAAATGATCTGTTGTTTCGCTCAGTGTCTCTGTCGGCGACAGCGGTTCTGAACTGCCAGAAACATACCAGTCGATCGACATATAGCGCTCCCCACCGCTCCGAGTTACAGCAGGCAATGGCGTCCTTGGCCTCTCTTCGACAGTTCGGCTTCTCATCCACCCTCAGATGAGCCTCTGTGCTGTCGCAAGAAAGGGAATGTATACTTCTTTTCATCGTCCACTTTGGTCTTGTTCGAGGAATGCGTCGAAGAGCGACTCGGTGATTTGTTGTGATTGTCGTGATCGTTGAGGACGACGATTCTCCAGACGCGTGAGAATGGCATGCCTTGAAAGGCAGTTTCGGTACCGAAAGTGCCAGTCACATGACTTTTTAAGTTTTGGCGGAGAATCGACACAGTTGCGTTTTCCTAAGGTACCCTAGCGACCCCTAGGTCGCGGGAATAAGGTACCCTAGCGACCCCTAGGTCGCGGGAACATCTAAAAAAGCTATGCCTGGTCTGGTAACGAGACTACTACAATTATGAAGCTGAAACCATGACCATATTTCTCCCCTTCTAGGAGTCAAAAACGTCTACTTATTACATACATTATCTCCGTCAAATATCGTAGTCGTCAATATTCGTTAGGGATATCAAAAGACTGTGGGGGAATAGAGGATAGGTAACAAGGGATACAACGAGTGTGTGGAAAGAATCCAGTGAGTACAAGGTAATGATGAGGGTACCAGCCTATACGGATAACTAAGTTAGGAAAGGGGGAAAGGAAGATGCTCGAGGATTTCATCCAAGAAACAAGTAAAAAGTAAAAAGATTATAATATTATACTCTTCCTCCAGATGTAGTCGTACTGCCCGCTCGCGAGCGGACAGCATCTCTGGCATTAGGGACCGCAGGAGCTTCATCTCCTGTACTTTTCCTACCGCCGCTGGGTCTGCCGATTCGACTCTGGCCAAGCGCGGATGGTGGTCGGGGAGCACGAAGAGTGACATGCGTAGGCGGAGGTGGAAGCATTTTGTTCGTAGATGCGGCAAGCGCAGAAAGCGGTCTGTCTCGATGATAACCATTGGGTGGGTGAAGTGAAGTCGGAGAATTGTTCGCCGTGCTGGTTCCCAATGAAGATCGTTTAGATGCAGGACCAGTAGAGCGTTTCATTGTAGGAAACGCGGATCCATACATTCCTGCAGATGGCACTGGCAAGAAAGTGGGCGTAGCAGGACGTGATGTTGGAGTTGGGATGGAGCTAGTAGTAGATACAGTACTTGTGCTATCGCGACCATCTCCGGAAAGCCGTGACTGAGGCCGACGTATGCCAGACTTTCCAAGGTTCGCGTCTGTCAGTTGAGTACTGGAAGACTTCGTTATGGTTGAGAGACTGAAGGGTGATGAAGACGGGCTTGATAGGCGTCGCCGTTCTTTCTCTCTCGTTGGTGTAAGGTTCATTGAATCCTCCATGATCAATACCCAACCAGAAGTGTCCGCCTTCGATTCTTTGGGGACTACGTTAGATGGTGCTTTCTTCTTTTCTGCCTCCAAGTCCGCACTCCGCCTCTTCAAAGTACCTTTCGAGCTGCTTTCCGAAGTGGCTGAGTTCATCCCTAGCAAGTTCGTTGCGGCACTCGTGGAGGATTCCGCCTTCTTCCCGGATATACTGCTCATTCGTATTCTGGGTACGCGCGTGTGCAATTTCTGTTCCAGATTGCGGACACGCGCTCGCATTTCAGATACCATTTGCACTCCTCTACTTCGCCCTGCAATAGCGTTGGCCGAATTGGTGCTTGTTGTCAGAGCATCAGAAGTCATACGCGGCGCTGCAGCTGGGCGGGGTGAGGTTACAGGAAGTCGTGAAGGAGAATAGCTTGAGACGGTATAAGAGCGCGTCATCCCCGAACTCTTCTCGCTAGGTGAAGACGAGCCATTCATCCAAGCAGCAGGGAAACCTGCGCGACGCAAGAGTGCGGATTGGCCGGTGCTCGACTCCCCGGAAGAAGATGGGTTTCTAGTCGTGGCGAAGTTTGTCGATGATTCGGAAGACTTGCGCGATAGTTCGCCCGGCGCGGGCAATTTGGGCGTTAAATCGGAGAGCTGTAGCTCGGCAGGTGGCGTCGTTGTCAAGATGTTCTCTGCTGAAGGAGCCGAAGTCTGCCAGGATGAGGCCACAGATGTAGGAGTTTCAACCTTTGTGTCAGTCTGATGAGCTTTCGACTGTGCTTGCGCTTGAGTTAGCTGATCCTTTAAAACAGTTATTTCTAAATTGGCATCTGCAGCAATAATTGTTCAGTAAGGTGGGTTAGTATAGAATATATCGCACAAACCTCTTAGTTCGTCTTTCATTCGCTGGCAATCTTCCTCGAGGTTCGCCTTGTCTAATAATTCATGTTCAAGTAGGATCTTTTCCTCCAGCGCTTTCGAATACTTGGCTTCAACATCAGCTAAACTTGATGAAACTGCCCGTTCGTTCCGCTCCAAGTCGTCATTACCCATCTCGAGATCACGAAGTTGTATTTTGACTTTCTGATGCTCCTGTCGTAGTTTGTCAAGTTCGTGCTGCAGGGATGTGGTTGTTGTGTTGTGTGTAGTCTGAAGTGTCATGAACTTGGACTGGCAAAATGTCAGGTTCGTCCACACCCATACTACCGAGGACACAGATACATACCTTCCATTCGTCCCGTTCAAGTTCCATCTTAGCAAACTTGACTCTGAGGGCCTCCTTCTCTTTCTCTGCACGATCTACATCTCTCTCCAGTTCCTCCTCCAGCTCTTTGCTGCTCCGCTGAAACTCCTCCATTTCGGCCCGCATTTCCTCAAACGTGTCTGCCAGATCATGATACTTCTCCTTCCAGTCGACATTGTTGCTTGTTGAGTAGCTGTACGAACAATCACATCAGATATTTTCCGGCTTGTTACTGGTGAGCAGGCCCTACTTTATCTGCGAGTCGTCGTGAGAGGCCATCATTCCGCCGTGTCTGAAGGCGTTCGTTGCGGACAGCACAGCTGTCATGACCGCGAGTCAGCCGAGACGACGCTTAGAGCTTGTACGTTGGACACCGAGCGAGTGCCGGCGCTGCGAGAGGCGGCCAGCTTTGTGGGGCTGGGAGTGTTTGCGAGTCGAGTAAGAGTTGCAAGTTCGCTCAATTTGGTGCGGTCACCGAGCACAGGCACTGTGACGCGTCATAACAACGTCACGTTTCCCCCTTGGGCACTCCTACACCTTTGCATTTCAGCATGCTACTTCAAATAATAAAATTCATCCGACTTGTGTAAGATGAGATAAAACGAATTCTAAGATGTCATTAACGTAAGGTCCAATGAAGTAGTAATTTTCCAAAGCAAAGCTAGAATGCCAAATAGCGAATTCATTAGAGCATGAAAGTCAAGGGGTTCTCCAGGTAGCCCTTGAATGCTTGTAACCATCTCGAGCCAACAGCACCATCAACCGTACGGTGATCTGAGCTGAGGGTGACCTTCATGATTGGAACAGCCTTGAAGCCCTTTTCCTCTTCAGGGGCCGGGACGAGCGTTGGTTGCGTGGAGCCGACAGCGAGGATACATGATTGAGGAGGGTTGATGATGGCCGTGAAGTGGTCGATGTCGTACATGCCAAGGTTTGAAACCGTGAAGGTTCCGCCCTTAAGGAATAAAATAATGAGTAAACAATAACTTAGACATCCGTCATTCTCTCACCTGATATTCAGTTGGCTGGAGCTTTCCGTCACGAGCCTTCTTTGCAAGAGCCTTAGCTTCAGCCGAGATAGTGGCTAGGCCCTTGGCACCGACGTCCTTCACTATTGGTGTGATGAGACCATTCGGCGTGGCAACAGCGACAGATATATCAGCCTTCTTGTATCTGATTTAAAGTCGGTGAGGTCAAGCATTGTTCAAGAAGCTTAGAGAAGCACATACTGTCGAATTGTTTCGCCTAGCCAGGCAGAGTTAGCTTCAGGAACATCCACGAGCGCAAGGGAGACGGCCTTCAGGATGAAGTCGTTCACACTGAGTTTCGCACCCTTGTCCGCGAGGGTCTTGTTGAAGACCTCACGAAGCTTCATGACCTTACTCATGTCAATACCGACGGTAAGATAGTAGTGCGGGATTTCCTGCTTTGACTGCGTCAAGCGAGTGCCAATTGTCCGACGCATGTTGGAGACCGGGGTGTCAATGTAATCGGCCGAGGCGGCTTCCGGTGCCGCAGGAGCAGCAGCCACACCAGCAGGTGCCTTGTATTTCTCAACGTCTTCGCGAAGAATTCGACCATCTGGTCCAGAGCCTTTGACCTTTGACAGAGGAATGCCCTTCTCCAATGCAATCTTCTTCGCGATAGGCGAAGCAAAGATACGGTCACCGCTTGGGATTTCAGCTTTCGTTGACTTTGGTTCATCCTTCTTTACAGGCTTCTCCTCAGATGGCTCGGGCTTGGGAGGGGCGGGAGCAGACTCCTCCTTCTTTGGAGGTTCAGCCGTTTCCTGTGATGCCTGAGAGGCCAACTCCTCCGCACCCGCGAGATCATCACCCTCCTCAGCTGTGATCGCTATTGTAGCACCAACGGCAACGTTCTTGGAGCCATCCGGAGCCTTTTACAATACTAAACTTCAGCAGTCAATTTATACTTAGGAAGAGAGGCTTCATACAATGATTTTCGCGAGGATGCCGTCCTCAGGAGCCTCAACGTCGATGGTAGCCTTGTCGGTTTCCTATGGAGAATGCGTTAAAATATATTTGCTGCAGCAGACACATGCACCATGCAAACTGACAATTTCCAATAACACATCACCAGCTACGTACGAATCGCCTTCCTTCTTCTTCCATGAAGCAATTCCGCCCTCTGTCATGGTAGGACTCATCGCAGGCATGGAGAACTTGGATAGCGCATGGCGTCGCGCGGAGGAGTGAAGACCTGAAGGAGAAATAGAAAATACATTAATAAAGCAAAGAAATGCCTAGGGAAGGAGTATATACCTCGGTAGAGAATGCGCGCAAGAGGAAAGGCCATGGTGGACGCAAAAGAGACAGCAGCGAACGCTGGCAAGATTTTTGAGGGAGTTCGGGTTGGGGATGAGTTGCTCTGGGGGACGCGCGTAATACCGTTCTTCCCTGATTGGGACTCAGCCCTCGGGGTCCCTGTCGCGACTGCCTTGACTCCCGACGATGACCTCCAATGCAGACTTGTTACTGCCAGGCCAGCCCGTAGCTCTTCCCCAAGGTCCTCCACCGAAAATTGGCGAAGGACTGTACTCAAGGGATGGCATTATACGAGCTAGCGTTCTAGGAACTCCTCAGCGAAATGGACTTGTATGTGAATTTCAGCGAATTTACGCATTTCACTCTAATGACCACCCGTTAGGTAGGCTCTCTCGATTGACAAACGAAGACCCAGCCCTCCTGCTCCCAACTCTACAATATTGGGTACTGTCATCCGTCTTTCACCCACCCAAGCAATAATCTCTATCAATGTTGTTGATGGAATCCCATTGCCACTTGGCGAGGACTTTACCGGAGTGATCCGCTCTCAGGACGTAAGGGCCACAGAGAAAGATAAAGTCAAGCTCGCAGATTGCTTTCGGGGCGGTGATGTAGTCAGAGGAATAGTAGTAAGTCAGGCGAACCGTCAGCGGCTTGATATCGCCCAAACTTTTGAATAGATATCTCTCGGCGACGCAAGGAGCTACTATGTGACGACAGCTCGAAATGACTTGGGCGTCATATTTGCTACAAGTGAAGCTGGTAAGTTTCCTTCCATTAAAGTCCAAAGTAATCTCAATTAAACATAGTTGTTGAAGGAGCAACAATGGAACCAGTGTCCTGGCAAGAAATGCGTTGTCCAAAGACAGGGAAAATAGAAAAACGAAAATGTGCTAAACCAGATGGTCTTTGAGCAAACTTCATAATTCGAAGAAAAGCCAACGCGCAGAACCAGTATATTTTTAATTCGAGATGGACAAGAAGACGAAATATTATATCACATTGTACAACATATAATAAAATGTAGGAAGGGAAGCCAACATACTGAAAGGGGAAATGGATATACTGCTATACTACAGCAAAAGTTATTCTGATACAAGCAGGTAACTTCTCAATTGCTAGGTGGAAGTAGACAGCGGGCTAGGGGTACAACAGTTTAAATAAACGATAAGCCAAACGAAAGCAACGTTGTATCATGTAAAAGCAAATATGACCGAGAGGAAGAAATGTATAGCATGAGAACTAAACCGAACGATTGCGCTTCTAAGGTGTAATTTCACCAGTGGCGGGCGTTGCTATCGGAGTATTCAAGCGCGACCCTTGAGTTGATGATGATCGTCCTATTGCCTCCGCAAAAGCAAATGCAAGGGTAACGCTGGCCGTGAGTGTTCGCCATTTGACGCCCAGTACATCAAGGCTCTGTACTTCATTCAACCCCTCCGCATCTGAAAGGAGCATCACTGGAAAGTCGTACGCGATGTTCGCTGCCACGCGCACAATGGAAGCCGAGAGTGGATCGAACCCGGATTGGTAACCAGTGCTAAACGAAATAAGATATCCAACAATTGCCGGGAGCACTACCGCTGGAAGCGCCCAGTAGGAAGTTGCGAGCGACATCGCACGAAGGGCAGGGGCGGCCTGAACACTGAGTGGTGGAACAGGGAAGGGAGCATCCAAGTGTATAGTTGCAAGAATCGAGGTAAAGTCAAAAAGTGCCGTAATTATAAATATATTTCGTCCGTTGGATAGTAACTAAAAAACCATTTAGCTGTCATAAATGTAAAATTGAAGCCGCCGAGCTTACGTTTCGTGTTTGCGTCAAAACTTGTGTAGATGTACGGATAACGCTGCGCTCCATTGCAACGACAGCTTGCACTTCAGGCTGAGCGATTACGTCCGCGATTAAACTCTTCGCCGGAGACGACGGCGGTAGAGGGGGGAGGCTGGTCGGCGTCGCAGGTAACAGACTCTTCGTGGGGGAGGGTATAGGAGACGGAGAACTAGGAGGTAATGGGGCACGCGGTAGCATCATGGATATCTCGCGCATATCCTCACCGACGGGCGTCATCTCTCGCGGAGACTCTGCTATCGGTTCCATCTTTGTCGCCGCTCTCGACTGTGCAGAGCTACTAGCAACAGATGGCTGCAAGCTCCTCTGTCGCTTTCTTGTGTATAGACCCGCGAATCTTGCATCATTTTCAAGTTCGGGGTTCTCATCTAGGTATTCCTTAATGCGCCGCTGGAGTTCCTCACGCGTTCCTTCATCTGATACATACATCTCTTGAGCTATCGTTTGTAGGTCCCCCTTCTTTTTTGCTAGCAAAGAGCCTGAGAACGTTGGAGGCATGGCTGATCTGGGGAAAGGGGCGCGTCGACGCGACGGATGTGATGGTGAAAGTTAGAGTTGAGTTGGACACACGCGTTTGTTGTGCTCCTTCTTCCCTTCTTGTATGCATTCACGTGACCAACCTGTCGAATCGGTCACCTTATTCTCAGCGGCAAAGCTCTTCTTTCCTTTACACTCTCTAGACTCTGGGTACTTGTTCGCGCAAATCATAATATGCCAGGTCGTCTACGAAAATCACCTTTGAAACCCCTTGGTCAGCCAAATGCACAAGGATAATGTTCTTATTTGACGCTTCCGATCTCTAACATAGACAGAGATTATCTGGCGATCGGACTGGAAGGGTCTGCCAACAAGCTGGGTGTCGGTGTCATAAAACATTCGCCACATGGGTCAATGTCTGTATTGTCAAATGTTCGGCATACATATATAACACCTCCTGGGGAGGGTTTTCTTCCTCGTGACACCGCCCAACACCATCGGGACTGGGTTCTCAGAGTTATTCGAGATGCTATGAACAAAGCCAACGTCGCATTGAAAGATCTTGATTGCATATGCTTCACAAAGGGACCGGGGATGGGTGCACCTTTGCAATCAGTAGCCATCGTTGCGAGAACTCTGTCTCTTCTGTATGACAAACCCCTGGTCGGCGTAAATCATTGCGTAGGACGTACGCATTTCTTTCCTTTTAATCCTCCTTGACCTCATGATCACTTTAGATATCGAGATGGGCAGGCAAATCACTGGAGCGCAGAATCCCGTAGTTCTCTATGTTTCTGGGGGAAACACGCAGGTTATTGCATACTCACAGCAATGTTATCGAATATTTGGAGAGACGCTAGACATTGCCGTCGGAAACTGCTTGGATAGGTTTGCGAGAGTAATCAACTTGAGCAATGATCCTAGCCCAGGCTACAACATCGAGCAAGAAGCGAAGAGGTATGTTACTTCTCATTGCTATACTACGCTTTTAGGCATGGCTAATGTTTGTCAGGGGTAAACGCCTACTTTCCCTACCTTACGCTACAAAGGGAATGGACGTCTCACTGTCGGGTATATTAACGTCGGTTGAAGCTTACACCCTGGATAAGGGCTTCCGTGAGACGGAAACTGGTGAAGATGGAACGTTCACACCATCCGACCTATGTTTTTCATTACAAGAGACTGTGTTTGCAATGCTGGTAGAAATCACGGAACGTGCGATGGCTCATATAGGAAGTAAAGAAGTTCTGATTGTAGGAGGTGTTGGTTGTAAGTTGCATGTGCCCCTTGAAGTTGACGTATTCACACAACACAACAGGCAACGAACGGTTGCAAGAAATGATGGGTATTATGGCAAAAGAAAGAGGTGGAAATGTATTTGCCACAGATGAAAGGTACGTTCGGAAGTAGTTCTTTTCAGTTGCATCTGATCACCTTACACCCATTTTAGATTCTGTATAGACAACGGTATCATGATAGCTCAGGCTGGACTCTTGAGTTATAGGATGGGCTTCAGGACACCTCTGTGCAAGAGCACCTGTACACAGCGGTTAGTTACATTATAACATCGCTTATAATCGCATTGATTTAACTCTATGATAGATTTAGAACGGACGAGGTACATGTCTCATGGAGAAGATAAAAATACGGGAAACCCTAAATAAGACAGAGAAGTCGAACTATCGGTGTACAACACACTGTAACTCTAGTTTCTAACATAAGGTAAAATTGATGTACTACTTACTTGCTACATACGTTTGCAGATATTGCCAAGCCCTTTTACTTTCATCGGTATTTATTTTCTCGAACTCCCTTCCTAACCTCTCAAACGAATCCCACCACCAAAGGTCTATGTCGTGATAGTCGCTTTGTGGAGGACCATTCCTCTTCGGCCTATACGTCCATGGCTTGTCCGATAAGATATAGTGGAGACACTTGACATCTTCGTCGTTCCAAAGCGGCCTATGAATCGCGCGGAGCGTTTTGAGTGCGTTGTAGTAGTATGGCAGCGGCCTCCATCTTCCCTCAAAGAAGGTGGCTAGCAGGTCTTGGTCGGGAAACTGGAACGTCTCCACTCGGGGATCTTCGTTCAGAAAACGCTCGATATCCCCGTATAGTTTCTCGGACGGGTTGCAAACGACTAAACCAGAGTTTAGGAGGCCGTATGCGCGAGGATTGTCGTCGCGCATGGGTGGTGGATTGATAGGATGCGAGTAAGCGCAATTTTCGGGTTTCCTTGAAAATAAGCTATAAGTACATTAACTGATATGAAGAGTAACGCGCATACCAATCTGCTGGATAATGTGAAAGTTTCCGAGGGTTGCATGCGCAGGCATGAGCTGCAGCGATGCAGTCATCCTCTAGCGGCATCTCAAGGAGTTCATCCATGTTGCTTCGGACGATCATATCCGAATCCAGGAGAACCACTCGCTATGAAGATATTATTAACGAACGATAAGAGGCCGAGCTATCTATAATCACCCACATCATACTGACTGAGGTCGAAACATCTGAAAGGAAGTTAGAAAGCCGCGTTCGCTAGAAACAGGATATCAAATTACTTCAACTTGGACCAAGTCTCTTTGAAGCGCTCTTCTTTAATCTTCGGGTTCTGGACTTTGGCGGAAAGTTTATTAATCTCGACTGTTTCGATGCCCCTGAAAGTCAGGATGTCTCTGCACTCCTTCGGTAAGTCATGAGAGACCATGACTATCAGCGGGTAGTCCGAACCGACTGCATTCAGCGAATAGTGCAAGACAAGAGTGGCTGGCAGGTAGGTAGGAATTGTGAGCAAGGTCGCCCATGCCCTCCGGGTTGCGCAGACCATAGTTCTGGAGAGAGAAGTAGGGATGAGACACTTGCTGTGGACGACGAGAATTTATGGCAGAATATTGTACCTCCACGGCTGTGTCCAGATTTACGTCCCGATACAGATTTCGATCCCCGGTCCGTATCTTTATGATGACTCTCTCAGCACTCGGTCTCAACATATTTCTGTCGCGACGCAATATCGCACAATTTGCCACACGGCAGCCCACGTGCCAAGGGAGAAGCTTCTCAAAATCCAGCGAAAGGTAAATTCGAAGCAGTCCCGAGGACTCATGGCAGCGGAAGCTGTATTGCGCGTTACTCAAGCGCAAAGTCTTATCGTCTCAGTTAGACCACTGATCCACAAATTTACCTCTGTCTCTCATGCTTAGCGATTCTCGACTTCCCTGATGGCACGCTGTTACTTCATGGGTAGAACGGAGGGCATCATGCGTTATTGCTTAGGGATAGCGCCTAAGCCATGCGATTGCAGTGAATGGACTACATGCTGCGAGTACAAAGCGAGGAATAAAGAAAGCCAGGGATGTATCGAAAGTCTAGCGCAGACGACTAAGGGGGAGATATTGCAAACACGTAAGATGGTTTGTAACTAATTGAAGCACGATATTGGGGTACTCACCGAGCCTCACGCTCACTCTCGAGCAACGCTAAGATGTCCTGCTCACGCACTGGTCCCTTCACATTACGGATGAGTGTCCGGGTGTTGTCGTCCATGAACTCGACGCGGACTTGTGTGACACCACCGCGCGAACCTGTCCTACCAAGGACCTAGTATATGCTGTCAGTACCAGGCCAGAAAGTCGCGGTTTGCATAGAAGATGAATGGACCTTGATAACTTTTGCGAGCTTAACAGGGGCTGCTTTTGAATCCTAGCGTCTCTTTGAGTGCGTGTCTCAAGATCCAGAGTAGTTGAGCCAACATACCATTTTGAAGGGACGGTGTCGATGAGAGGAGGAAAGAGAGTAAAGACAATTAAAGTTTGTGTCGTCTGCCTGTGAAGTTAAGGTTTATCTCACGCTCCGTCCGGAAATAGCCGATGATTTTATATTTATTAATGTTTTCTTAGTGCAGGCTAGAATACATGTATGCTGAGAGACGATAGTGATGTTGAAAAAGAGCTACTTAGAATGATTATAATGCTATTTATATGAGAGGATAGGTCTCTATGATGTCTCTGCCTTCAGAGGGCTGACCTTCGTTTCCTCTTGAACATGCAAACGATTAGCACGCTTTTCTGTCCCTTTGCCACGGAGTACGTTTTCAATGAAATACTCTCCTGCCTGCGGAATATTCTCAGCTAGGAAGAATAGAGAGGTCGAAAGAGATGTTACATACCTTATAACTACTCCTGACAAGCGGGCCGCTTGCCACATACAAGAAGCCCATATCCTCTGCGATGGTCTTCCAGCGATCGAATTCAGCCGGCTCGACATACCGATCAACCTTCATATGCCGTTTCGTAGGTCGCATGTACTGGCCAAAGGTCACAACATCGACATCAACCTTCCTTAACTCTGCAAGCGTTGACTCCGTCAGAAACGCTCCACACATGCTAGAATTATGACAAACCTCGTAAAGCATCCATGACCTGAGGCTCGCTCTCGCCGACGCCTAACATGATGCTCGTCTTCGTCACGCGCACGCCTTCTTTCTTGGCGTGTTCAAGTACCTTCAGGCTCTGCCTAAACGTTGCCCTCCGGTCGCGAACGAATGGGGTGAGCTCTTCGACTGTCTCGACGTTGTGCGCATAGACATCAAGTCCAGATTTCGCTACTACCGAAACCATGGGTAAGGAACCCGCGAAGTCGCCTGTCAGAGCTTCTACGAGAATATGAGGTGCCCTGCAAAGACAATGGGTAATGAGACTATGATAAGAAGGAGGACTACCGCCCACTTCTGCTTGATCTTCCGTATTGTCTCTGCGAAATGATGCGCACCGCCGTCGGCCAAATCTAAGGCATATTAGTCCTGTCATGCAGTAAACAAAAGCGAATGAGTCTCACCATCTCTATCGACGCTGGTGAGCACGATGTAGCCCAGTCCCCACCGGCTAATAGCCTCGGCCGTGTTCTCCGGCTCATGAGGATCCAAAGGCGGGGGCGCCCTCGATGTCTTAACCGAACAGAATCTGCAACCACGCGTGCACGTATCGCCCATAAGCTGCATCATGATGAAACAACCAACACAATTTAGCGCATCAAACGTGGATGTGGGAAAGAATCAAGCTCACCATGATGGTGGCAGTCGCAGCGCGCCTGCCTTCCTCTTCCGAAGCGCCTTCCTTGCCGCCCCAGCAGTCGCCGATGTTGGGACACCGTGCTTCCTCGCATACGGTATGCAGCCCAAGTCCCCGTAGATCCTTCTTGATTTTTGCAAACGAGGCGCCGGTGGGGATCGTCGTCTTCAGATACGACGGAAGGCGAGGTCTGTAAGACAGGGAGGGATCGGTCAGCACGGTCTTCGAATTTGCAGCAGAGGGTCGGGGGAGGCAGGGGTTGATGCTCACCCTTTCGTGTTTCCCAGCACAACGCGGTCAGGGACATTCTCAGCTATGAAGTCATCCAATGAGGGGCCAGACTCGAGTGTTTTAGAGAAGCCAGTCCGTGAGGTAGAAGGAGAGCTCGACGAGGAGGGGGTTGCGAGGTTCCGGATGTTAGAAGTGATAATCGCCCGCGCCTGCTTTCGCACTGAATGCTTCAGGAGAAAGGTGCTCATGATTCCAGATGTCTGTAGACCCGCAGAGATGAGCAGAGATCCTTTGCTTCCTGTTTCCCCAAAGTAAGAACGCAACTCAGAAACTTGACGGAACGAGCCAGTCAAATCGTGTCTTATTCAGTGCGCGGGCACGTGATCCATGACTTCGGGTGTCCTCGACCGACCTCAGGCTGTCACTGTCCTCCACCACCTCCAGCTCGACACCCATCACCTGCAGTCGGGAAAACTACCATGAATGCTCTTTCTCGCAGGGAGGAAGATGCGCTTCTAAAGAGTGCGAAAGCGCGTGCGCTGAAGGAGTGCGACCCGATCGTGAAAGGTATGTGAACATTTTCTTCTCTTTTACAAGTGTAACTGAACTCAAGCAGGAGTCATCTAGAATTTGCGGAATGCACGCAAGGCCGATCACTCTCACTGCTATGGGCATGTAAAGATAAGCTTAGGGACGTACAAAGTTGCATGCTGCAATAGTAAGTGTTAAGCAATTCAGAGGTTGCAATACTACGGTTCGCAGCTAAAATTAATATCGACATTTAGCACCGGTCCTGAGAGTATGGATCTCTTGAGAGCTGAATATATCAGACTGCGCGATTCTACACCAGAAGTCACGAAACAGACATGAATCGTCGCCGATCCTCGCTCTATACTCAAAAACAGTCATGAGGCATTCGTGGTCGCGGTCTCATCGCACTCTTGTCATCTTGCTTCAAGAAGTCGAGTTGTGTCTTGTATGCTCACCACAGGAAACGCATCTAATACGGCCTCTCGCATTACACACAAAGCCGTTCGATAAGACGGAAATACATATTATTTTCTTTGTAGTAACTAAAGGATAGATAATATGATGCTTGCAACGCTCCACAAGCAATAGTGACTGGCCGTCCCAAGCGAACCTCGTCATCAGAATCACTTCTTGTTGACAGCCAACCAGTGAGTTCGCAGGGCGAGAAGGGATGAGATAAGACTGCGGAGTGATTAGTACTTCGTAGAGTCAGAAGTCCATACAAACTACACACCCGAAAACACCAAGAACTCCGTCGTTCAAGTTGACATAGCCAAGGTTTGTCGCTGGAATCCAGATATCGAGAATGTCGATAAAGAACTGTTGACGGATGGAAGTTCGTTCCCTGAAAAAAAAATTAGCAGATAATCCAGCTGCTTCCGGAATCATCTTAGACTCACTTCTCTACCGCACTAAGCTTAGCAGAACGCTCTGCCTCTATGCTGACAGACTTCTCACCCCAAGCAGAGCCACGGAGCTCCTTTGCTTCGTTGGCAAGTCTTCCGGCCTGAGGATGATTTACATTGAGAAGAATATGTTAAAAACACTGGTACTTACCTTAACGAGGCCATGGGCGATACTGAAGACAATACCAAAGAACCAAAAGCGGTTTGACCGCCTGGTCACCTTGGCAGAATTCTCCTTGTCCAGGTTGATAAACTTGACTGAATTGGCCTTCACAGTATCCGTAAGATCGGAGAGTTACGAGGATCGAAGGCGCTCAACTTACCCAGACAACATGGTCATAGCCAATGAAGCCGGTATAGCAGAGTTGCCGGAGAACGGTCGTGATCTGCTCTCCGGGGCGAGATATGACACTGGCAGCCTTCAGAGCTGCCTGGAGATGCTCAAGCGGCTTTCCGAGACGCAGGACTGAGGGAACACGTTAACACACGCGCATATTGCGCAACGGAGGCTACGCACGCTTTCGGCCGGTTCCAAGGTGGTTCTTGAGCGCAGTCCAGCGCGCAGCCTCGACATTGTATCCTCTTGAGATCAAGTACCAAGAGAAGAAACGAGCGAAGTATTGGATAGCTCGGTAGACCTGTAGCATGCGTATTGCGTATTCTCAGAGTCTATGCGGACATAAGAGCAAGATTAATGCAGACCTTGTCGCGTCCGAGAGTGGTGCCCAGAACTTTGAGAGTCTGGGTCGCAGTCGGGTGAAGGATGACCTGGGAGGCGATGGTAGCCATTGATGTGAGCTGCAGTGATGGTAGAGAAAGAAGATATTGGGGAGCAGACAAGAGCTTTGCTCAGACCAAAGTGACGTGCTGCTGAAAAGGATGCGGACGCAGTGCAGAGATCACACGCCTCGGTGAACGGATTATCACGTGTATTCCACTCAAAGCCCACCCCTGCCGATCTCTGCAGAGGCCGTGAAAGCAAGTGCAGTTGCTCGTTGGTTCTGGTTCTAAAGCCGTGCGATGCGAAACTCTCCGACGGCGGCGGGCACCATGCACCGTGACGACGACGACGACCACGACGGACGTGTCCTTTCGGCGCTTAATTTATGCGGTCTGCCCTGAGAAGCGCGACGTGACCCGTTCGCCGTCCGTTCTCTCCCGAGCCTCAAAAATTCCAACGCCTTCGCTGTCCTTCGCGTCCCCCTCCAACACGTCCTACACGCCTCCGAGCAGGTCTCTGCACCACCCACATCTTTCTTATCTCCATTAGTTTCCTTCCCTATTTACTCTCTCGTCAATTAATTCGCAGAAAATGCTACGGACATTACAACCCTGGATGCGCATAGCAAACACCCCCAGTCGAACCGTAGGTTCCACCAGTTCCATTCGCGGTCGTCTCATGTGATATAATTTAGCCCTCTGCTTCTTTCAGCTGCATAATCTTGCCCTCCGTCAAGCAACCCGCCAAAGACTGTTTTCGACCTCCCTGCGTGTCATGGTGCGTTTCAGTTGTGCAGCGTGCTTCCGTCATCTTATTTGTATTGTAGAGTCAATACAGAATAGAACGCGACACTTTCGGTGAGCTTAAGGTCCCGGCCGATCGATACTGGGGTGCACAGACTCAAAGGTATGTGGTTGTATGCACCGAACGTTCTTTCTTTTATTGAGTGAGTTTTGTCAGATCGTTACAGAACTTCGACATCGGCGGTCCGACGGAAAGGTTACCACCACCACTCATCAAAGCCTTCGGTATCCTAAAGAAAGCAGCATCGATCGTCAACGCAACATATGGATTAGATCCTAAACTTGCTGGAGCTATCCAACAGGCCGCCGATGAGGTATGCAGCTTCGCACTGTCGACGACAGTCTACTGAACGTATGATATAGGTTATCTCCGGAAAACTTATCGATCACTTCCCTTTAGTTGTCTTCCAGACCGGAAGTGGTACTCAAAGCAACATGAACGTCAATGAAGTAATCTCAAACCGCGCGATTGAGATCCTTGGAGGAGAACTGGGATCGAAGAAGCCTGTCCACCCCAATGACCATGTAAACATGAGCCAGAGCTCTAACGATACGTACGTACGAACTATTTTACCGAAGGCATCGCTTAGGGTCATTGACCGGACTCTAGGTTCCCGACTGCTATGCATGTTGCGGCTGTTATGGAGATCAATAAGTCGTTGATTCCGGCACTAACGGAGCTGCGAGATGCCCTGGACGTGAAAGCGAAAGAGTTCGAACATATCATTAAAATCGGGCGCACACATCTTCAGGATGCTACGCCACTGACTCTTGGTCAGGAGTTCAGCGGATACGTTACTCAACTAACGAACGGCATTCAGCGTGTGAAGGATACTCTACCACGCCTAAGTTACCTTGCGCAGGGAGGAACAGCCGTTGGCACAGTAAGTTCAATCCCCATCCTCGTAGTTGTCTCTGCTAAAGTTGCGGAATTAGGGACTTAACACCAAGAAGGGTTTCGATGTTAAGGTCGCAGCTGAGATTTCGAAGCTTACCGGTCTTGAGTTCAAAACTGCTCCGAACAAAGTGGGTAAATTTTCGAGAAAATTATCGCTTTACTCATTTCTTACTGTAGTTCGAAGCCCTTGCTTCTCATGATGCTTTGGTCGAGGCGCATGGTGCCCTGAACGTTCTTGCCTGCTCGTTGATGAAGATTGCAAACGACATCCGTTATCTCGGTTCGGGGCCTCGGTGTGGCCTTGGCGAGCTCAGTCTACCAGAAAATGAGCCGGGTAGCAGTATCATGCCTGGGAAGGTGAATCCGACACAGTGCGAAGCCATGACAATGCTTGCTGCACAAGTCATGGGTAACCAGACGACAGTCAGCATTGCGGGTGCGAGTGGCCAGTTTGAGGTGAGAAACTTGTTATTCTGTTGATGACGTTTTGTCTAACCACGTGGGATTGCTCTACAAATAGCTTAACGTCTTCAAGCCTGTGATCATTAAAAATGTCTTGCAGAGCATTCGCCTGCTCGCTGATGGTAAGCGACACTCCGACAAAATCTGAGGAATAAAATACTTACGCCGTGAAAGGTTCGCGGTCGTTTACCAAGAATTGTGTCGTGGGCATTCAGGCCAACGAGAAGCGCATCAGTCAACTACTAAACGAATCCCTGATGTTGGCCACAATTCTCAACAGCCACCTTGGATATGATAGTGAGTTCCACGCTCCCTGATCCGAAGTCTGGATTCGTGACATGATATAATTTTGGCAGATGTGGCAAAATGCGCTAAGAAGGCACACAAAGAGGGCACGACACTGAAGGAGGCGACCGTGGCACTTGGGTTCTTGACGCCTGAAGAGTTCGACGCAAAGGTCCGACCGGAGCTGATGTTGCATCCGGATGAGGAGTAATGGGGTGGTTTTGTATGCCCGCACAGTTTGGGTTAGGCATGGCAGATAAACCAATGATGCCTGAACCTGAACGGTGGTGCCCGGTATTCTTACTTGAGCGTTGCGATGGAATGATGTTGGCTGGTGTCTGGGGTCCGGGTTCGAGGGTCTCTTCTTAACTGATTAGGCACTCAACTCAGATGTCTGTACGTGTTTTGCGTGTTCGACGACGCCAAAGCTTGGTGACAGCGATGTTGGACAGAGCAATATGTAGCGGATTTCTTTTTATTATTTGCATGGATGAACAACATTATATACAAGATCTAGTTCTGCACTATTTGGATGTGATGTATGATGTTTGCTTGACGTCGAGAGGAGAAGATGTAGCGTGGTCGTTTTGTCAACTTCCATAAGCGAACTTTCTATAATCGGACATGTCCCAATTGACAATTTAGAAAGGCCTCATAAAGATATCGGTCAAATGGCCCGCGCCAGTCCCCATTTCGCTTCACAGGCCATCAACCAACACATCCCGCCGCCCTCATCGTTGTCCGACACAGCGACAACGCCCCCGCCCGCCGTCGTCCACAACTACCCACCTTCCCCATTGGGAAGGCACATCGGCGACGACGATCCTGTTGGCACAGGAGAATTTGCACTTTAGAAATATATAGCCTGTTTTTGCGTCTGTGCTGACGTTGGCGCTGTCCCACGCGTCGTCCATCTTTTGAACACCATCGTCGACTACGATAACTTCCAGGTTGTCTACTTGCTGTGTCCGGCCTGTCCGTAGGACATGTCGCTAAGCCGTATTCTCAACGACGAGCCTGCTCCGCACAGGCATGGTGCTCTGGGGCATGTCTCAGCTGCTGCCCCTGTGCCGATACGCAACGCTGTCGACTCGCCATCATTTATCGACAATGGTCCTTCGCGTCGGTCACCACCGATGCATTCGTATAGGGAACACCATGGACACAGTGCTGGGTCTCGGGAATATATGGAGAGGTCACCTTCGCCACGTTACTACAACTCGGAAAATTATAGGTCTGTGGTTTCCCAGTCGCCGCCGCCTTGGAGTGGGCCCAGTGGTGTATCGGCCAAAAGAGTCTCCCCGGTGACTAACCGTGCACCTATTCCTGATGATCTCTCGCCGCATCCCAGAGAACGTACGTATGATACTGGCGGTGACTATGATGGGCCAGCTTCTGAGATGTATCACTCCTACCCTCAAGTGTACGACCACGCCCCACCACCTCCCGAGTCTATGCCAGAGCCGGCCTATTATCATCAGGAGGAGCCCCGGACATCGAGTCGCTCTCGTCGGTCGCGAAACGCAGTAACACACCCGGACGATACGCATCCACCGCCTCCGGAAAACACAGGACGGAAGAAGAAAAAGATTGCTGATGATGGTGACTACCAGCCGGGAACTCGACGAGTGAGTTGCGCCCTTCTCGTTCTATGTAACACTCATGAACTGTTGGGAAACAGTCAAGCCGACGCCAAAGTGCTCGACCGAAGCAAGTTCACGAGATGCAAATACAAATGCCCAGCGAAGCTGAAATGCGTCTTGCATCTTCTGATCTCGAGGACTGTCGGGAGATCTGGGAGATGGAGCTCGCTGACTACGTATTAGAAACTCAGAAGAGGCAAAGACACGTTGAAATGTGGTTTGAGGATAGTTGTGTTGTGAGTTTTCTTCCTCATCTTATCTTAGGACTCATGCTCATTCTATTGCACGCCAAGACTCGTAACAACGAATCCGCGCGCACAATGTCAAGAAAGTATGCTTCAAGGATTGCTCAAATCCCTCCACCGCCACCTCCTCGTATTCAATATGTTGTCCCTCCTATCCCTCCACCCAGGTCACCCTCGCCAGTACTTCATACTGGAAACGGCCTCGAGCTGGAGTTTGTGAATCAGTCTCCTGCCATGCCACATCGCTCTCGAAGCGATTACAATGCTGCAAATGAGGATGCGGCGAGAGAGCTGGAGGAGTCTGTCCTCGGCTCCTCTGCGCCCGCTCCAGAGCTTCATGATTCGCGGAAACGGAATGTTGAAGCAGTTGGTTCGGATTCGGGAAGTGAACTGGAAGTCCCTGCGTCTTCACGCCGAAACGGAGATGCTATACCAAGCAAGAAGAGGAAGTTAAATGTTGACGACGATATAACGGACGAACTTGAGCGGTCCATCGCTGGCGATGATGCTCAGTCTATATCAAGCGCCATGACGAGAAGACCTCTTGTACCCAAAGGAAAAGGAAAAGGAAGGATGACTCCAGTACCGGTTCAACCATCTGGACCTATCGACTCCGGTGTGAAGTCTAAGAAGAGGCCAGGTCCAAAGAAAAAGGGCGCAGAACTTTATGGTATTGGTTTACAGGCGGGGATGGCATCCACGACCGCGTCAGTAGCCGGAGACATGACACCAGTCCCATCAGTCCCTCCGTCACCGGCATTGTCAGCGACAATGGTTTATGAAATCGGAGATGTCGTACCGCCAATGAAGAGGGCCAAACGAGTGGACGAACAGACGATGATAAAGCGTATTGCTGCGCTGGAGGAAGCACAACGTAAGGTATGGACGAATATCGCGCGAAGGGATGTTGCGAAGGTGTACAAACACCATCTCTTGGGCTTCCAATTGCGTCAGACTCAATGCAAGCGGACAGCAATACTCGCTTCGAACGCAGCGAAGAAGCCTCTCTTGCGAACTACGAAGTCAACCAAGGATGTCCAGATCAAAGCAAAACGACTGATGCGCGAGATGATGGTCTTCTGGAAGAAGAATGAGAAGGAAGAGCGTGACCTACGGAAGCGTGCAGAGAAGGAAGCAGACAGCCGCGCGAGGGAGGAAGAGGAGAAGAGGGAGGCCGCACGTCAAGCAAGGAAACTAGAATTCTTGATTAGCCAAACAGAACTGTACTCTCACTTCGTTGGAAATAAGCTGAAAAGTAAGTCTGGTAGCGAGAGAGTATATTGGGATTTTACTCACAAATCGCCTACAGCTGCTGACTTGGAAGGAGAGGCAGGTGGTGCGTCAGCGACTGCAGTTCCTAAGGGAGCGGAAGGGCCAGAACTCGATCTCGCTGCGCTCATGGATATCAATTTCGATGATGGTATGTCATTTATATAACTTTGTCAAGTTTTTCTAATACTCGCTCTCAGATGACGAGACAAATCTGCACGCTCATGCCCGTAAGAATGCGCAGGAAGCGATAGAAATGGCGAAGCAACGTGCTGCGCTTTTCGACACACAGGCTGCACTCGAACGAAAGACAAACGAGGCCCTTGCTCTTGCAAAGGCTCAGGCGCACATTCGTCAAGATGAGGAATCTATAGAGGGAGGAACGAAGACGTCTGGCACACTTGTTGATCGTGAGCTCAATTAACTACTGCTCGTTTATTTTTCACAATTGACCTTTTCCTCTAGTGGACTCTGACGAGCTGAACTTCCAGAATCCTACATCTTTGTCTGGTCCTCTGACGATCGGCCAGCCTCGCATGCTCCAAGCACAGTTAAAGGAGTATCAGTTGAAAGGCCTCAACTGGCTTGCGACGTTGTACGAGCAGGGCATCAATGGTATTCTTGCCGACGAAATGGGTCTCGGAAAGGTTGGTTCCCCATCCTCGTATGTGGAGTCACGATTTGCTGATTATAATATATCATAGACTGTGCAATCAATTTCTCTTTTGGCGTACTTGGCTGAAACTCATGATATCTGGGGACCCTTCCTTGTCGTTGCACCTGCATCGACGCTTCACAATTGGCAACAGGAACTCACCCGTTTTGTGCCTCGACTCAAAGCTTTACCGTACTGGGGTAATGTGAAGGATCGTGCCACCCTGCGCAAGTTTTGGAGTAAGAAGGAGATCAGTTATAACCAGGATGCACCGTTCCATGTGCTGATCACAAGTTATCAATTGGTGTGTCTTCCATTATCATATACTTCCTACATGCCTAGTCTGATATGCTTGCTATGTGCTGAAGATTACGCAAGATCAGCAATATTTCCAGCGTGTGAAGTGGCAATATATGATTCTGGATGAAGCCCAGAATATCAAGAACTCGTCTAGTGTTCGATGGAAGACACTCCTTGGGTTTCAGTGTCGGAATCGGTTGCTTCTTACGGGTACACCGATTCAAAACAATATGCAAGGTAATGTACCATATCCATGCGTTGGTTACCCATATTCTTATAATCTTTGACAGAACTGTGGGCTCTTCTGCATTTCATCATGCCAAGTCTTTTTGACTCTCACGATGAGTTCAATGAATGGTTCTCGAAGGACATCGAAAACGCTGCTGCAGAGAACAAAGGAAGCAAGTTGAACGAACATCAGCTTCGTCGTCTGCACATGATTTTGAAGCCCTTCATGCTTCGCCGAGTGAAACGACACGTGCAAAACGAGTTGAGCGAGAAGGTGAGTTCTGCTATAACAAAGTCATTCTACATCCGTCTTATTTGTAACAATTCTTCTATAGATTGAAATAGATATCTATGTCGACCTTAGCGCCAGACAGCGTGCCCTTTACAGGGCTTTGCGAGCCAATGTATCTGTTGCGGACCTTCTGGAGAAGGCCGCGAATATCGGAGATGCAGATGCTGCTCGCTCGCTCATGAACCTTGTCATGCAATTCAGGAAGGTCTGCAATCACCCAGAGTTGTTTGAACGTGCAGACGTCGTTGCTCCTTTCTCTTTCTGCGATTATGGCCGACCTAGCTCCATCGCACGCGAAGGAGATTTTATTTCATGCCATTATTCCACACGCAGTCATTTTGAACTCTCATTACCCAAACTCCTCTATCAGGACGGTGGAATACTTGCAATCCCGAATGAGAATGCGCCACTTAGGACTGAGAGAGGCGTATTGCAGAGGTTGACGAACATATGGTCGACAGATTATATCAAACGCTCATTGGAGGAAGATGGTGAGTAGTCATGTACTTAGCATTGTCTCCTTGATCAATGTTTTACACCCATACAGCTCAGTCACCATTTAATTTTGCTCCGATGTTGAGATTGTCGCCGAGTGAAATAAATTCCCTATACTTCGCTCCTACTATCAAACGCCTAATTGTAGCCGCAGCGGAAGAGGAATATCATGCTGAACAGTATCCGTACACAATGTACGCAGCCTTTCTGTTCACCAAGAGGATTTCGCTAACTTAATGTCCAGGGACAACTATTTTGATGCATCTGCTAGCAGCAATCCCTACAGCATTGTCCCTTCGAAGGTATCTTTGCGACACCTTGAAGTTGCGGACAACCTCCCTCCTCTGAACGAGATTGCGAAGGATAGATGGATGCAGACTTGCCTATCTAGACCCTTTCTTCGGTGGTTTGTACCACCAGTCATTGCTCCGCCATCTACACTATATAGTGCAGATCGCAATTTTGTGGAGTGGCAATCACGGATACTGGATGCTCCTAATGAGACTTTGGCTCTCTATGGACTTCCGCCAGATTCACGAGAAGAACTGAGGTCAAGCGAATGCTTTTCGAACAAATGTCCTGGCGTACCGCTGAACGGTTTGATTGGCAATTCCTCGGCTGACCAGCTTCCACAATCCTACATGCAAGTTCCAGAGGCCAAACGACTAATTTATGACTCTGCGAAGCTTGCGCGCCTCGATGCCCTACTTCACGAACTCAAAGCTGGTGACCACCGAGTTCTAATTTATTTCCAGATGACGCGAATGATGGATCTCATGGAGGAATACCTTATTTATCGTCAATATAAGTATTTGCGATTGGATGGTAGTTCAAAACTTGAGGACCGTCGAGATATGGTCATTGATTGGCAAACCCGGTATGTCTATATTTATTCATATTGGTAATGAGATCAATGACTAATGGGGCGATTCAGGCCTGATATATTCGTTTTCTTGCTGAGTACGAGAGCGGGTGGTCTCGGAATTAACTTGACGGCAGCCGATACTGTTGTTTTCTACGATCATGACTGGAATCCTTCCAATGACGCCCAAGCCATGGATCGAGCTCATCGTCTAGGTCAGACCCGCCAAGTCACCGTATATCGATTAATCACGAAGGGCACGATCGATGAGCGCATCGTTCAGCTCGCTCGGGTTAAGAAAGACGTGAGTTTCGAAAGCTCTAACACTATTTTGTTCTTAACTCCCTCTTATTCAATCTATAATCCAGGTACAAGATATTGTCGTTGGCAATAAGTCATTCACAGATGTTGCGAGACCTAACGAAATTGTGTCATTGCTACTCAACGACGATGAGCTAGCTAATCTAGAGAAGCAAGCACCCAACAATAGCGCGGCATCTAAGAAATCTAGCAATAAACGTACAGGTGGGGCCTCGGATGAGACCACGCAGGCTGTGCGTGATTTATGGACTGAAGAAGGTGATGACTTCTTTGGCCACACCGGTGGTCCACCTACTGGTGCAACTATTACGGAGATTCCAGAGGAAGAAGATGCAACGCCTGGGCCGACTGCGTCGACTAGCACACGCGGTAAAAGACGTAGAGGAGGCGCTCCGGGAGGCGGGAGAGGGCGTAAGTCAGGACTCGCAAAGGGTTCGAAGCGAAAAGCAGCTGGGGATTCTCTACCAGATGATCTCTGAGTTGCATAATCCAGGATTATTTTATTTTATTTCTTGCATGGTATTGGATCTGTCAGGCTAACTAATTGTTCATTTTTATCGGTTTGTTGTCATATTATATGTATTTCGCTTTGCATCATGTCCTGTAGAGTACAGTAAATATGTTTCACACACAGTAGATCTAATAGCACCTCTCCGCTTTTCTTATGATTGCATGTTTCTCCGAGTCGTTACGTAAGTAATACCATTCGCGACACACCGTGACGTCCACGCACCTCAGGCTGAAAGATGCAACATTCAACCTCGTCGTAAACCCTCAAAATCACCAAAGTCCTCTGTCAACTGAGCTCATGCTGGAAAGTCAAGGACTCGGTAGCTGCTATTGTGCTCGCAGAACCTCTAAGGACAAGAATCGCAAACTTTCAATTAGTCGAAGACACCCTTATCTTCGGCATCAACCTGAAGCTTCGTTCCACGCGGGTTTGACTTTCTGAGTCAGAGTGGCGAAAGACAAAATCTTTTTGAGTCATTGTAAAGGGCATCTTACTCTTCTACCCTCCCAAATATGCCGCCGAAAAAGAAGAAGACTCAAATAAAGAAAGTTGAGCGGGGGTACGCGAGTGTTGTTTTCTGCGGTCAGTGCGACTTCGCAATGTGCTCATGCTTTGAGCAGATTCGCAACAACATCGATCCCTAAGAAGACACCTGTGGCTCAAGTTGTGGAAGAGCAAATAATAGAGACAACAGGTTCAGAGCCGGCCTCAGTGAAAGAGCCTGAGAATGCTTCTGAGGAGGCACTTGAGTTGGACAGTCGTAATATCGCTCTCCAGGCACTTGTAGACAAACTGCAAGACAAAGTTGAAAAGGAAATTACTCGTACGCTAAAGGTATGCCCTCTCGCTCGAAGGATATGGATCAATATTGATTTTGATATAAATTGATATATTTACCCTGTAGACAATTGACTACGATAGACGTTTATCGAAAACGTGGCCTGCCCTTGAATTAGAGAAAGATCTTCGAGACGAGGTTATCGAGCTTGCAGTCTCCGCTGAGAGCTCTGATCGTGAGTTGATTTTGTTTTTGCATAATCATGACGCTGATGGAGTACGCAAAGTCAACTTCAGATGCGAAGCACCGTCCTACAATCGAGAAAAGCTTACTACGCAGATCGGAATCACATATGGCGTGCTGCGGCGGCTTGATTTCCAAGAAGACGAAGTACTCCAATGCTTGAAGACTATCCGCAATGCTGATTTGGAGGCTGCACTGGACTGGGTATGCAAAATGTCTCATCTTCGATCTTCAATTTTTTCTTAATTAAAGGTTTTAATAGCTTTATCTTCATTGCCCCACGGAAGACCTTGAATTTGGAAAACGTGAGTCCCGATCCTCCTTTATTGACAGTAATACAGTGGATAAAACCCATCACTAGCTTCGGACAACACACCGTCTACTCCCAAGACCTCGAAAACGCCAAATGCCACAAGTAATCCTGCGACTCCCAAGAAAATGGATTCTAAATCTCTGGCGCCTGACACAGCTTCTCAGAAATTTCAAGGGCTTGAGTCAAATCCTTTCATTCTCGGGAATTCATTGGAAAGCAATGGCCTTCCTCAAGAGAAAAGACAAAGTATACTCGATAGCCTTAAGGATGAAGACCCAAACGTTGAATATGTTAACCTGAAGATGCGTATCAGTGATCTGACTGGAGAACGCCGTCAGGCAGGCGAAGCTTTGGACGACATGTTCTTACAGCTTTTGCGTCTTCGATTAGAAGAGGTGAAGAAAAGCTACTTCTTTGACGAAAATGATGCGGAAGATACTTTCCGGGACAAACGGCGCCAGGCAGATGAAGATGCTCTACTGTCCCATTTGCGTGGCGAATCACATCCTGCTAAGCCAAGCACTCAAAGAAAACCGAAGAAGAAAGCACCTCCTCCATTTGAACCGCAGAAGACTGTTCCGTCTAATGACTTGTTCGATATTGATGGTTCAGACTCAGATTCTCCAGGTGGACTGCTGGACATTCTGGAGCCCATGCCTACCACTGAAGTGACTACAAGTGGAACTACCATATTAGTGCGAGATATGGCTTTGCCGAAGAGTTGGGCTGGTCGGACGCCCAAACTTATGCTTGCTGACATAGTCCTAAAACAGGATCGCTATGCCGCAGTCATATACGATGAGATTTCGGGAGGGAGCAGGGTAAAACGATGTTCTGTAATTGTTCGGTGGACTGACAGAGCACCTATGGAACTAAGAATGGATAATGTTGGGTGCCATGATGTCGTTCAGGCAGAACAATATATCGCGACTTTGGCAATTCATTTTTTGACATATCCTTTTTCGGTTGGATTCCAGAGCTCCGCTGGAGACTCCAAGGGAACGCAACCGTCGTTCAGGCTCCTACCTCCAGCCTACAGAGACTTATGGAATGAACTGGAGAAAGCACGGAAAGAAAGGGAAGACGAGATGAATAGGGCAATATGGGGAACCTTGACTGAGATTGTTGAGGGCAAGATAGGGTCAGCAAAGAAAGTTAGTCTACGTTACCACTTCTGCGAAAAGTCTGATTAACTAGGAATGAAGGTGCAACCAAAAGCCTTTAGACCGTCAGATAATCAAGACGAACAGCAAGTCAAAGGGTCGAATGTATCGGACCACTCGTCGGAGCAGCTTATGGCCAGCTTCTATGCCAGGCAGAAGAGTCCATCGTACCAGCATATGCTTGTTCGTCCATTCATATTACTGTGTTCTTACTTTCCGTTGAGAAAAATAAAATCATCAGACACAACGCAATTCCCTTCCCATTGCATCGTATAGGCAACACATAGTCGACATGCTCGGAATGTCACAGGTTGTCGTTTTGAGCGGAGAGACCGGCTGGTGAGCAGTCGTCCCCAAGTAACTCTTCTGTCCCTGCTTACTTTCGAATCCAGCGGAAAGTCGACGCAGTTGCCTAGTTTTATTCTCGAGGACAGTCTTTCGAGAGGTGAACACTGTAAGATTGTTGTAACAGAGCCGCGTCGGATATCAGCAATCTCTCTTGCCCAGCGTGTTTCTGCTGAACTAGGAGATCCACCGGGTGCTGTCGGGACCAATACGTCCTTGGTTGGCTACTCAATCCGACTCGAAAGCCATACATCAAAGAATACAAGGCTTACTTTCGTAACAAATGGCATTGCGCTAAGAATGCTAGAAGGTGGTACAGGGTCGGGAGGTAAAGGATCTGCATTTGATGAGATTACGGTACGTTGGAATGTGGGCTACGTCAGTTTATAGAGTGGTTGTACTCACAAAGTTTAAGCACATCATTGTGGATGAGGTCAGTGTTTTGGGATTCTTTTAGTTCTGCTCTTACCCTTGCCACTTCCAGGTTCACGAGCGTAGTATCGAATCTGATTTCCTCCTAATCGTCCTCAAATCTCTCATTGAACAAAGGAAGAATCTGAAAGTAGTTCTCATGTCAGCTACCTTAGACGCAGAAAAAATATCCAAATACTTCGGCGGCTGTCCTACAATCCAAGTCCCAGGCAGAACTTACCCGGTGGATGTCCGCTTTATTGAAGATGCAATTGAGTGTACAAAATGGTCAATAAAAGAAGGCTCCCCTTACGCCAGGAGAGGTGAGGAGTAAATGTTGAATGTGATTGACTCGCTGCTCATTATTTTCCGTAGTCAACAACAAGTTCAATCGAAATGCGAAAAGGCTTGATTGGACGGAAGATGTGGTCCGTGACGACGAAGATGATCAAGAAGCTGTGCCCGGATCCGCAGTGTTCCAAGGACAGAAGTATTCGTCGAACACTATATCCACAATGAGCTTGCTAGATGAGAGACTTATCGCTTATGAACTTATCATACGCCTTCTCGATCTTGTTTGCTTCGACGACCCCACTCTGCTACATATGTCTTCAGCCTTTCTAGTATTCATGCCAGGTCTCGGAGAAATTCGTCGACTCAATGATTTGCTACTTGAACACCATCGGTATGGGAGCGATGGCTTCGTAATATATCCTTTACACTCCACCATCTCAAGCGAAAATCAGGGAGCAGTTTTCGAAGTTCCGCCTCCGGGAGTTAGAAAAATAGTTATCGGTGAGAAGCTAATTAAATTCTTGATTATGTCTTCTCACTTAAGCCATAGCAACAAATATCGCTGAGACTGGTATAACAATTCCCGACATCACTTGCGTGATCGACTCTGGAAAGCATCGGGAAATGAGGCATGTCTGCAGCCAGTGGTCATAAGGCTTATCATAATTGACGTCTATTGCCGTCAGGTTCGACGAGAAACGTCAAATCAGTCGGCTTATCGAATCATTCATCGCAAGGAGCAATGCTGCGCAACGTCGGGGTCGAGCTGGTCGTGTGCAATCGGGTTTATGTTTTCATCTGTTTTCAAAAGCTCGACATGAATTGGTTAGCACAGTCTTGCAGAATTTCTCGCGGCCGATTGACCAATATATCTTCTAGATGGCCGAACATCCTTTGCCAGAGATGATGCGTCTCAGTCTTTCGGATCTTGCGCTTCGCATTAAGATAATGAAAGTCAATCTTGGAACTTCAATCGAGGATGTTCTCGCGCGTGCGCTCGATCCACCCTCCTCCGTCAATATTCAACGCGCTATTTCTGCTCTGGTGGAAGTGCAAGCTCTAACATCTGCGGAAGATATCACCCCCATGGGCCGACTTCTCAGCAAACTACCAACCGATGTTCATATTGGTAAATTCTTGCTCATTGCAGCCCTTTTCCGTTGTCTCGATCCAGCTCTTACGATTGCGGCGGCCCTGAACTCGAAGTCACCTTTTGTAACGCCGTTTGGTCTGGAGCATGAGGCGGACCGTGCCAAGAATGCCTTCAAATCAGGTAAGTACAATGATATTTCTCACAAGCCCCCTCGTATTCGTCTGTTCTCATGAACGAATTTTCAGGCAACTCAGACTTTCTCACCATCCATAATGTATTCTCAAGTTGGCGTAGAGCTTGTGCAAACCCCGGATTCATTCGCAAGTTTTGTAGACAAAACTTCCTCAGCCATCAGGTATGATTATCGTCACACTTTGATTCCTGTGACCAGTTAGTAAATTTCATCAACTCGTAGAATCTCCAGCAGATTGAAGAGCTACGTCAACAATTTCTTGGGTAAGACTTCACGACATGTAATGAAGAAGTAAGAAACTCATATTAATCCATAGATATTTAGTAGACTCGTCGTTTATACAAGTCGGTGGAGATTTCGTCAGAGAACTGAACCGGTCAGCCTATACCTTCCTCCATATTGCAAGCCTCGATTACTCATTTGGCTCGTCTGCAGAGGACGATATTCTCGGAATAAGACTCACTTTGTCAACGTTCCAGCAGAATATGACGCGAATAATGCTGACAATATGGCCCTATTAAACGCAGCCCTTTGTGGGGGCCTGTATCCGAAGCTTCTGACTGTGGACCTGAGTAGTGGAAGTCAGCAGATGCGTACACTAGGGAATAACCAGGTAGTAAGCTTTCATCCATCGTCTGTCAATTTTGGTCGGAAGCCAGGTGACTTTGGGACGAACTATCTAACCTATTTCACTATCATGTAAGTTGCAAGAGCTTTGTTAGGAGCAAAATTCTGACATATGTTTACGAAGGCACTCAAAACGGCTCTACGCTTGGGAAACGGGGCCCGCTGATGACCTGGCCGTTATTCTTATGTGCGGCACCGATTGTGAATTCAAAGTAGGTTCATGCTAATTCTTTCATATATAATACTAACTTCTGTCGGGTAGGTTGTCTCCGACACTGTTGTCATTGATCGCAAAATTCGCTATCGACTCCCTCCAAAGACAAGCATAGCTTTGAAATTCCTTCGAACCCGACTTTTGAGCAATCTTGCTACTCAATTTGAAAAGGGAATGTTAACAGAGCAACAGTATCGATGGAATGATTTGGCTTTCCGAGTCTTGGGGAAAGTGAAGACACTCCGAGAAAAGTTGAACAACGTGCAAACAGTTATAATACACTAATTACATTTCACCTACCACACAATCAAATGCGGTATTCTTTAATTTTGTGCACAATCAGAAGGACGCAACGTCAAGCAGGTGTGCTTGAGGCAGGACGAGCTCTTATTCATCCATAGGTCCAAGTTGTTGTCTACGTAGACATGGTCATATAACAAAATGATCAATGCATATGCGGAAACTCCAGTACCATATTAGGCGGATTGATTGTAATGGAGATCTAGTCCTCCTCTTCATCATCGTCCGCACCACTGTGAAAATGTTTGTTAGAAAATGTGATAAAGTCAATAGAAATAACATACGCAATGTTGTAGAAGCGAAGCTCGTACGTATCCTTAGAAGACGCGATAACACTACACATTCTAATTAGTGAATGAACATCGCTTCTCAACAGTACCACTACATACCGAATCCAGTCACGAAGTTGGTTCTTCTTGAGGAACTTTTTGGTAAGGTACTTTAGGTACCGCTTGGAGAAGGGGATGCTGGAGTTCACGGTGATCTTGTTACCCTTGGCTAAAGTAGAGTATATTATTCATATGTGTACATTCTTTAAATGAGGATTACTAACCATCACGAGACACCTTCACGTTATCACCAAGATGTCCTGCCTTGCCATCGACCTTGATGCGGTCGTGGAGGAACTTCTCGAAAGCCTCACCATCGAAAAGGCCATCACCAGCCGGACGAGAGTAGTCAATGGCGAACTTGTGCTTGGTAGCAGCGGACTTGGCGGTCACCTTCGGCTACATTGGAAGAAGGCCACAGTGTGAGCCTACTGAGAAGAGAACTCAGCAAAGCAATTCTGTGCACTGACCATTTTGAGGATGGTCGACGACGACGAGGAATCTTTTGGTCTTGAGGTTGCCGGATAACACCAAAATTTATTCACTGGACTTCACCGTTGAGCTGGTTATGTACTGTACAGTAGCTAAAATAAGGTTTGAAATTTAAAACGGGTTCTAATTCTCACGATATCTTATTGATGCTACATTTTTTCTTGCTAATTTTGAACAATCCAGCGTTCGCCGCCTTACGACTCTCTAGGCCAGTCTCCTGTCGTGCAGCCCCGGCAGGAGAGATCTTGTTTTTCTTCAGCTCATCTGTTTCTCTTTTTTGTTTCTTATCTCCTTCAACAAAATGTCAAACGGTCTAACACGGGACCAAGTTGCTTCCGCACAATTGGAGGGAGACTACTCAATAAAATCGGAATCTTCTGCGCCCAAACTTAACACGTCAGAATGGCCGTTGCTATTGAAGAACTATGACAAACTGCTTGTTCGATCAAGCCACTTCACTCCCATCCCGAATGGTTGTAGCCCTTTGAAAAGAGACATTGTGTCTTACATCAAGTTCGTATAGCGTTTCGTCAGTTTAATAATGTTGGATTGAGTGTTTACTTGGATTTTGTATAGATCTGGCGTAATCAATCTCGATAAGCCATCCAATCCATCCTCACATGAGGTCGTTGCATGGTTGCGCCGTATACTTCGCGTAGAAAAGACTGGGCATAGCGGAACGTTGGATCCAAAGGTCACCGGTTGTCTCATTGTTTGCATTGACCGCGCAACGCGTTTGGTAAAGTCGCAACAAGGCGCGGGTACGTTGATTCTTATTCTGCGCTTGGATGATCTCTAAAAATGTACAGGAAAGGAATATGTCTGCGTTCTCCGGTTACACGATAGTCTACCAAACCCCGCTGCTCTTCCCCGTGCTCTCCAGACTCTCACTGGTGCCCTATTTCAAAGGCCACCTCTTATCTCTGCCGTCAAGCGTCAGCTCCGTATACGTACCATCTATGAATCGAAGCTACTTGAATTCGATGAGAAGCGCAATCTTGCAGTGTTCTGGGTATCGTGCGAAGCGGGGACATATATCCGTACTCTATGCGTACATCTTGGTTTACTGTTGGGCGTGGGTGGACACATGCAGGAGCTCAGACGAGTTCGAAGTGGAGCTATGAGTGAAAACGACGATATTGTGACCATGCATGATGTTATGGATGCTCAGTGGATGTATGACAATACACGCGACGGTACGTTTAGAATTTTATTGAGGCTCTGTTTTAAAGTGGATCGTTAATTTTGATACCTTACAGAGTCATATCTTCGCCGTGTTATTCGCCCTCTGGAGACATTACTAGTTGGCTACAAGCGTATAGTCGTCAAGGATAGCGCTGTGAATGCCGTTTGCTACGGTGCAAAGTTAATGATTCCTGGCTTACTACGATATGAAGCCGACATTGCGTTACACGAAGAAGTCGTTCTTATGACAACGAAAGGTATAACATCTACACTACATTTCATTGACTACCTCTGACTTGCTCTTCAGGCGAGGCTATAGCCCTTGGAATTGCGCAAATGACGACCGTTGAACTTGCAACGTGTGATCACGGAGTGGTGGCTAAAGTGAAGCGTTGTATCATGGAACGTGACACTTACCCTCGTCGTTGGGGCTTGGGACCAAAAGCTGTTGAGAAAAAGAAGATGATTAAGGACGGCAAACTCGGAAAGCATGGAGAGAAGATCGACGGTGTCACACCTTCAGAGTGGAGCCGTGATTACATCGACTACAACCGAGATGATCCTGCTGCAGGACCCTCAACACTTCCTCCTGCGCCTGACGCAGCATCAGTGCCAATGGTAGTTGATGACTCTGTTATCAAATCCGAGCGCGACTCCAGTCCGGACAAGGAAAAGAAGGAGAAGAAGGAGAAGAAGCGGAAGCGGAAGTCAGAGGTGGCCGGGGAGAGCGGGGCGGCGGACGTATCAATGGCTGTCTCGGAGGATGAGAAGAAGGAGGAGACTGAGGAAGAGAGAGCAGAACGAAAACGGAGAAAAGCGGAGAAGAAAGCAGCAAAGGCAGCAGCTGCCGAATATGAGGGTTCTGATGGAGAAAAGAAAAAGAAAAAGAAGAAGCGGAAGACGGACGAGTGAAGTTATGTACTTAATAACCTAGTATTCTGATATTCAATAGCTAGTTTGTTATCTTTTTTGTTAATATTGTTCATCTTGAATAAAATTTGCTGAAAATTTAATATGATGTATACATCTGTTTCCGACTCCCAATCAGCAAAGGCGGGTCATATCCTAATATAGACACCAAACATCACAGCCACCAGTAACACTTCTGCGATCTCTTTGCGTTGAACCACGAACTTTCGCCGTTACTCTTGCAGCACAACCATCGTGGACATATAACAAGCCATGGGCAACGTCAGCAGCTGCTGCGAGTCTTGTTGTGAGTCACATTTTCGCTAATGATGCGGCTTGAGAGTTGACTAAACGTGTTGGGCGCCCCTCTCTCAGTCCGTTCGCGTAGGTCGCATGCTTATGAGCCGTTGCTGCTGGAGAATGAGCGGGAGGCTGTTGCTGATCTGCTACAATACCTTGAGAGTGAGCAGCGAAGCTTTACAATTATGAGTGCTCACCAGAGAACCTAACCTTCAAATCTGTGTAGACCGAACCACCACCAATTTCTTTACCGGATCACCACTGACTGCGCTTACTACACTCTCGTTCTCGGACAATGTCGATCTGCAGAGGAGTGCAGCTCTTGCATTTGCTGAAATAACAGAAAAAGAGGTTAGGCCAGTCGGGCGCGATACGCTGGACCCGATACTCTTCCTGCTCGGTAGCCACGACACGGAGGTGCAGCGCGCAGCGAGCGCGGCTCTTGGAAATCTAGCGGTCAATAGTACGTATTTCTATGTATACAATTATCATCTAATGACTAACTTTCAATGCTTCTAGCTGACAACAAGCTTCTAATTGTGAAGCTTGGTGGTTTAGAACCGCTAATTCGTCAAATGCTCAGTCCGAACGTCGAGGTTCAGTGTAATGCAGTTGGATGTGTAACAAATCTTGCAACACATGGTTAGCATATGTTGTCCTGCCTTCTCTCACACCCATGCCTCACCTTTTTTCTTCTCAGATGATAACAAAACCAAGATTGCCAAGTCAGGCGCATTAGTTCCGCTAACGAGGCTCGCCAGGTCAAAAGACATGCGGGTACAGCGTAATGCAACTGGCGCATTACTCAACATGACTCATTCAGGTATGCATTATTTTTCAAACAGGTTTGTTAAGCTCACCAAAAAGATTAGATGAGAATCGGCAACAGCTTGTCAATGCTGGGGCAATTCCTGTCCTTGTCAGCCTTCTCAATTCTCCAGACACTGATGTGCAATACTATTGCACTACAGCTCTAAGTAACATTGCGGTGGATGGTGATTCTCTCTCGGCTGTATGCTTGCTATTTGATGCTGATGCCTTACTACAAGGTAATAACCGGAAGAAGTTGGCTCAGAGTGAGCCGAAACTTGTTTCGAGCCTGGTCGCGCTCATGGATAGCCCCAGTCTGAAGGTCCAATGTCAGGCTGCCCTTGCTCTGCGAAATCTTGCAAGTGATGGTACGTTCTGGTCGTAGGCAGGTTTGCACGAGAAAATCTAATATACATTCAATTCTTTAGAGAAATACCAGCTTGAAATTGTGAAGGCTGATGGTCTTCCACCTTTACTACGGCTGCTCCAATCTGCCTACCTTCCCCTCATCCTTTCTTCCGCAGCATGTGTCCGCAATGTGTCGATACACCCTTTGAACGAGTCACCCATAATCGAGGCGGGTTTCCTCGAACCACTCATCAATCTATTGGGCTTCAAGGATAACGAAGAGGTTCAATGCCACGCGATTTCGACTTTACGAAATCTTGCAGCTAGCTCTGAAAAGAACAAGGCGAAGATTATGAAGGCTGGAGCCGTTGTACAGATTAAAGAGCTTGTAATGGACGCACCGACCAACGTGCAGAGCGAAATGACTGCCTGTGTCGCTGTATTGGCTTTGAGTGGTTAGTCCACTTCTTTCTGACGTCAAAGCTAGTGCTGATTGTAGTCGAAGATGAACTCAAATCTGAACTTCTTGATATGGGGATTTGTAAAGTCCTGATTCCGTTGACCAAATCTTCGAGCATCGAAGTGCAAGGCAATAGCGCAGCTGCGCTAGGCAACTTGTCTTCTAAAGGTAAGCCTTTTTTTGACTTTGAAACCGAATTTTGATCTAACCTGGAGCACCTTCCAGACGGTCGGGGTGATAAGGATGACTACTCAGCATTCAACGAAGTCTGGGACAAGCCGGACGATGGTATGCACGGATACTTATACAGGTTCCTCACGAGCCCAGATGCAACATTCCAGCATATCGCTGTATGGACAATCGTCCAGTTGTTGGAGTCAGAAGGTTCGTCGACTTTCGTACTACTCGCGGAGTGAATGACAGTATTCATTTATGATATTTCCAGACCCGCAGCTCATTTCGAATATCCGTAATTCCGACAAACTTCTTCCTCACATTCGGGATCTAGCCGAGTCTCGCTCTGCTTCGCCTTCATCTTCAATTGGCACACCTCGTTCGCACCGGTCCCAGTCACAATCTTATCAAGAAACGGACACAGGCGACGGTTCGAGCGAGATTCAGGTGCTGGCACGGAAGATTTTGGAAGCAATGGAGACGGAGGCAATGCCGATTTTGCCACAAGCTCCTTCGAGCACGTCCGTGGCAAAGGCCGATTTGCCGGAGAAGTCGGATGACGAGCTTCGTCGAAGTGTACGCGCAGCATTCAGCGGACATGACACCCGATGATAGGATATTCTTTATTTAGATGGTATTCTTTATTTAACGCCGTTCATTCATTCACCCCTCCAGCGATCTCAGTCATTCGTTTTCATTGTCGATGTCTTTTTCCATAATTATGGACGTATTCTCTTTGTTCTCTTTGCGTTCTCTTTGTTGTCTTTTCTATCACGAAGTAAGTAAATATATGCCTCAGATACCGCTGACTCCTTTGGTCTGCGCTCTGCTCTAGGATATGTCAGTATGTTCTGGTGATGTGTTCGAAACGAAGTACATACACAGTTATGCCTGCTCAATGAAAGCTTTAAATATTGGCAATTTGGCAGATCTGCACCGCCACAGTGGCCTAAAGGGACGTTCATAAAAGGTTATCTTTAGCGCGCAATCTTACTCTGGCTGTAACTGTACAAACAAATTTCAAGATGGAGAGCCTCGAGGCAGACCAAGAAAAAGGCGTGCCGGCGACATGGCCTCCGCTCTCCTTCCTTTGCTTTATACTTCCATTCCGCAGTTACTCTTTCTCTTCTCTCGTCCTCCACCATCCTGACCACGGCTGTGCCAGCACTCTTGACATTGGGGACTGCAACCTTGTTTATCTTATAAACTGACGACAATCATTACGACTACCAGCCTATAGACTGTGGCAGACAAGTTGCTTACTATCCCCACTACAACATGCGTATCCCGACGCCGCTTCTACTACTCGTGCTGGCGCAGGCGTCATCGTTAGCGGAAGCATTTTCGCCTCATCATTCATTCTCGAAGGTTACAGAACGTCTCCACAAGTTTGCGAAGCGCAAGAGTGCCGGCCTCGCGAGGGACCTTCGCGTTGTTTTCCAAGGAATCAAGTCCGACTCTGGCACGGAATCTGGCTCTTCACACCGCGTTTATTGCGTGCGGCCGTCGTCAGACCCGTTTGCTGCTATCAAAGGCAACTCGACGTCTCCCGCCACTGCGACGACATCCGGTACTGCGAGTCGAACTGCGAGTCATACTACGGGCACTGCTACTCGGGCGCCGGTGCCATCTGCTACGTCAGCCTTCAAGTTAGTGGAGTCACACGTGGGTTGCAGTACTTTTCTTGCCAGAGATAATTACTCATCAATCTCATATAGTCAGGGAGTAACTTCTTCGATGGCTGGTCATTCTGGGATATAGCCGACCCGACAAACGGTACGCCTCGACGGATATTCTCTGAGTTGCGTATACAGCTAAGTTGTGTTCATTAGGCTCCGTTCAATATCTCAGTCAATCAGATGCAGTGAGTTACTTGCTCATATGATTCGGCCTATCACTCACTCACTCGGTATTGTAAGCAATCGGATGGTTTAGTTACCATCAATGGCGTTGGAAATGCGATCATGAAGGTGGACACGACTCCTGTGATAACGGGGAATAGGAAGAGTGTCCGTATTACGACCGATAACACATTTACGCGTAAGCATGACATTCCTCATCGTAATTATCTGTCTGATATACTGCAGAGGGTATCTGGGTCGTAGATGCTATCCACATGCCACAAGGTTGTGGAACATGGCCGTGAGCATCGTCAACCTTTTCCACTATACTGATTTACTAAGTGGTAATTAGTGCCTTCTGGTCTAATGGGCCAAATTGGCCTGTGGGTGGTGAAATTGATATTATTGAGGGTGTTAACGACTACACTGTCAACCAAGCAACCATCCACACTAACTCTGGCTGTGACTTGCCAAGCGGTGCAACTGGTTCTAGCCTAGCAATTTCCGGCACAATCGTAGGGGGCAATAACTGTGCTGCTCTGGAAACAGGCAATGCTGGTTGTGGCATACGCTCCAGCGACAACACAACATATGGCGCTGGTTTCAACTCTATTGGAGGTGGTGTCTATACCAGTATGTATGAATGAGATGCTATTATTGTCGTTGGTTCTAACAAGCCGCTGTACAGTGCTTTGGGATGATGATGGAATTAGTGTCTGGTTCTTCCCGCGGGGCTCTATCCCTTCCGACCTTCTCGCTGAGGCACCTCAACCGACGACATGGGGTACACCCATGGCTCGCTGGCCTGCTTCCTCCTGTTCGCCCTCGAAGTTCTTCTATAACCATTCCATCATATTCGACACCACTCTTTGTGGCGACTGGGCCGGTGGTGTATGGTCTTCGGCCGGTGTGACGGGTCAAGAACAAAGCTGCGCCGCTCGTACTGGCTTTTCGACTTGTGAGGATTTTGTACGCAACAGCGGCGCGTCCTTCAGTGATGCATGTGAGTATCTTTTTAGGTATGATGTATTGAGAGTCTTCTGACTATGACTTCTTTTCGATAGATTGGGAAGTTGCGAGCATGAAGGTTTATCAGACCACTCGTCAATCATAAACATTTTGTATATCGGCTTTTAGCCATGGTATTTTTTTGTAGCGGATATTTGTGTATCTATTAACTTTACCGATTTCCTCTACATTTATATAGAAGATAATCTATTTGCTGGATTTTCATGTCTTTAGCTCTCATTACTGATTGCCCTCCAGTAAACCTATGAAGGGATAAGTCGTCTCTGGAACTGGTAATATAACTAAATCCATTACTGCACATGCAATTATATACAATGAGACTATTATTCCATATGCAAGACAAGTTGACATTTAAGAGCGACCGCCCTTATTCTTCTTCTTCACGACCTTATATCCACCAAATTCATTTTGCGCAGGCTTTGGCTGTGCTTTGACTACGTCAGCTAGCGAGGCTGGTCTGCCATTTGCATCAGACACGCCGGGGGCTCCGCGGCGGGTGGCAGCGTCCACTTTGCGCTTGGCAATAAACTCTGTCGCGAATCGACGGCCGTCGAGCGTGGTGCTGGCGCCATAAACGGTTTCTGAGATGAGCTCGACAGTGGCCTTATCGGGGTCGAGAGGGAAAGACAGAAGCATCTGCGCGATCTCCTCAACTGTGAAAATCGTCAACAAAATCATATTGTACCACATCACTCATTACTCACATTGCACAGTGCTGTTGAGTCCTTTTAGCGAGTCTCTCATCCATTTCAGGAATTCTGGAGAGGGCGTGCCTGCATCTTCGATCTTCGGAGTTGACGAAGGAGCCTTCGCAACTGGTGGTGTAGCGACTTGTCGAACAGGTACTGGTGCTGGGCGCGGAACAGATGCCGCCGGGGCACTGACAGAAGGCGTCTGAGTTGATGACCCAACCCGTGGCGCTGCCACCGCTGCTGCTATGACGTTTGTTTTGCCGCTAGCACCGACTGTAGTCCAGGCGCCGCCAGTGAGCGGTACCGACGCAACAATACCCTGAGCCAGAATGTCAGAGATGGATAACAAACAATCGGAAAGAAGCTTTGCACTAACTTTTGGTGGACCACCCTGGGCGGCACGCTTCGCAGCGGACGCAATCGTCTCCTTCTCCTTTGCAGCTTGAAGCTTGCGGCGCTCCTCTTCCTCCAAAATTTCTTTCATGGTCTTCGCTGCAGGCTTCGTCGCATTGGTCCAGACAGGAGTACCGGATGTCGATGGGGACGAGGCAGTATCCTTGGCAGTGGCGATGTTATCAGCACGAGCACCCGCGCGGGATGTGGGTAAGCCCCAAGACGCTGTGTATTGAACGTCCTCAGTGGGAGAAGCACCCGCAGCAGCCCGAGCGGCACGTTCACGCTCAATTTCAGAGGCTTTCCGAGCTTCTTGCCTCTTCTTTTCTGCTTCTTGAATTTCGCGAAGACCCATCGGTGCTGCAGGTTTTACTTTCTCTTCATCGGTAGCCCAGGCTGACCTCTGTGAGGGTGATGTAGCTAGACTCGGTCTCGTTGGTGCAGGTTGAGGAGGTTCTTGGGCGGCCACAGGAACTGAAGCATTGCCTTTCTTCTTCGAATGAGCAGGTGCTGGAGATGTTTCCCCGTTTTCCTTCTTAGTTACTGGCGACGTCTGATGCGTCTGTACAGGCGCAGCAGATGTAGCAGAAGTAGGCGTAGAGGTATCTGGTGCGTTTATCTCTGACTTGTGTCCCTGCGTTTTCTCTTCTGGTGACACGCCGCCCTTTGTCTCCTTCTGAGGAGGTACATTAGATACGCCAAGGCCTTGGGGTTCATCCGTAAGTTGAGGCCAGGCTTCGTTCGAGTTCGATTGTTGATCAGCAATCCAGGGTATATGTGAAGCCTGTACCTGAGTCTCAGCTGCAGGCCTTGACCATGCAGGCTGTGCTGTAGAAGAAGGCGTTGCAACATATGTATTCGAGGCAGTAGGATGGTCCGCTTCGAACGGACGGGGCCTTTGATGTTCTGCTACAGCCCAAGGCGAAAGTGCATTTCTACCTTGAGGCTGCATGCGACCTGGCGAAGCAACTACCGGGCTGTTAGCCTGATCATACTCCCGAATTAGGCCTGTCGTTAATGGTGAAATTGAAAGTTGTTGCGGTGCACCAGCAAAGCGAGATGGTGAACTACCTTGCGCGAACCCTACCAGGAAAATCAATGGAAGATAACGATGCAGTACAAAGAGGAACTAACCAACATCCTCCCGTGTCTGTAGTCTGGCTATGATATCCGCAGGAGAATGATGCTCATAAAGACCTCTCGCATGTTCAGGAGATACTGGAAAGACACCATTGCCCTGAGTACCCATCGGTGCGTTGTATTGCGGCTCACGTAAGAAAGGCGAGTGTCCATTACCTGGTGTAACATTGCCCATTGCGAGGCTGAAAGGATCCACTTGCGGACCGTTGTCTGACACACCATTCCATCCCGAACCGTTCATGTGAGGGGTTTGCCAAGGTACATTAGCTAGAACATTATTGCCATACTGAGGCGATTCAAATGATGATTGTCGTGTAGGTTGACGGACATCATTGAAGACGCTACGGATCGCCTGAGGCACGGCAGGACTTCCTGCGGACGAATAACTGCCTGCGCTTACTCGTCCACTAAGTGGAAGATCAGCAGCGAACCGAGCATTGGCAAGCCTACTTCCAACAGCCATTGGATCCGGTGAGATTGATGGCCGAGCGAGCCCACCCCCGAACGAAGATACTGGAGACGCCGACTGCACACCAGTCAGATACGAATCCAGAGTCGAACTTCTAATAGCACCCTGAGGAGATGGTTGACTAGGTGAATCTATGACATTTCGATTCACGAAAGCATTTAGACCCGGTGGCGGTACCTGACGAAGGAGACCCGGCGGCGGGGCCGGATCGCCCAGAGGACAAAGGAAGATACGCTCTCCTTGAGCGCGTCGCTTTATTTCAGCTACAGGAATGAATTCCGTGTCAATCGTCGTCCTTTTCATCATTAAGTCGTCCGTGAAGTAGTGTTGGTCGTGCCAAGATTGCATGGCCTCCCCAGAGAATGGACCTGAACATGGTCAATACAATTCATTTGCAATCAACAAAGTGTATACCTTGTATATTGCCTGAAGGATCGACATAAGACCATTGCAAAGCTGCGAATAGTGCCTCGTCCCAATGCACGCCATTAGGTCCAGGACCAACAAGAGAAGGTGGATGATTCTGCGGTTCGTTGTGATTTGTAGTAATTGATAACTTCTCCACATCGCCATTAAGACCGTTGAGATTAGCCAGATTGGTGGAAAGTTGTGAGATTTCGGGTTCAGGAGGTTGCAAATTGCCATTTTCTCCATTGGCATCGGATGTCTCCTCCTCCTCTTTTATCTCCAGTCCCGAAGCGTCTTTCGAGGTATCCCCGTTTTTTGTCCTCGCAGCAAATGTTTGACCGGGAAGAACCCTACTCTTTCCAGAAGTCCACGGGTTTTCATTTCCGTTCAGAACGCCGTCGAAATTACTAGCTGCAGAATTGTTCCCAACGCGTGTTCGGGGTGATGGCAGGCTCGGAGAAACAAGACTGCCGGCGTTTGACCAGGACGTTTTCCGCGGTAAGGACAAAGGTGGTTGGTCTAATGCAAGAACTTGAGCACTCTCCTAATCTAAACAATATCCTGACAAAATTCATACCAGCACCTGTGCTGTCACCGCGCCTTCGCCTCCCCATTATACCGAGCCCTTCTCGGAGTGCCCCACCGTGACTCGAATTCGCATGAAGAAGTTTTCCTCGTTCAGCCTGGCCGATGAAGTCTATGGATTGGCGACGACGAAGTTCTGAGTTGAGGCCGGTGGCAAATAGCTGTGGTGGACAATAGGCATAAGGTCAGAAAGTGACTGCGAAAAATGTTTTCACGCCTTCACCTTCTTCTCCGCCTCAGTGAGTTCGCGAAGACATGCAGGTTCGCCAGCCATCTCCCGCACGATTCCTTCCCACATTTCAACTTCAATAGGGAGTGGACCGCGTCCTCCACCATCCTTCCAGACTTGAAGAATTTCGTCCCGAGAGTACTTGAAAGGATGTGCCAAGTCCCTTTCAGTCTGCACAGGTGGAACGGAGGGGGTCAATAGCGCTGAGTACGAAGAGGCTCCTTGTGGTGCTGGTGAACCTCCGGAGTTCGCAATTTGTGCAGTGCTTGCGGGTGGGGGTGAAGGTATAGCGTGAGGCCGGGCTGCAGCATGAGGCTGCTTCGCCCTCATCCACTCCGGACCAAAATGCATGGTAGTGGTAGACATTGTGATTTAATTTTGCAAGAGATGGCACGGCGAGTAGTATGCACGGGAGAGATAGTTGGTATTGAGTAGCAGTCTGTTTGTCGACAAAAATGCACGAGGTCGTCGAGTGCAGTGGCCTCGCCGCGATCCCTCCCGACTTTAGGGTCGGTTTATTCGTACTGCGTTTCTAGTCATCCTCTGGCAGTGCCAACAAAAAGAAAGGTGCGTCATTATTGTCATAAGTGAGTATATGGTGTCTACTTTGGCTAACAAATCCTAATAACATTAATGCGGAAATGAATGTATGTATCCAATGTATCGGTCGTGAAAGAATGCAATGAAAAAAAAAAACAGAACCCCGAAGATGATCATATGGTACCAGGCTTCATTAATGTCTTCCCAACACCCTGTGAACGATGAAAGTTGGTCAGTAAGGACATCACTGGGTTCAGTAGTAAAGTCAATACCTCAAAACATGCAATCATAATACCGCAAGCGGGAGCTATTTTGGCTATACGGGGTGTAAGCCCTGCGAAAAGGGCTGATGCACCTTCGTTTCTAACGACCTCTCTTAACACCGTCACTAACGATGTCGATCGCTGCGAACCACCGGTCATTGTAGCCATAACAAGAGACTGTCTCCTTGTCTTGAGCGTGTCAAATGGGGAGGTGATAAGAGCAGCAGCGGTTCCGCTGACAGCACCGCTGATAAATGCTTCAGTTGGTCCAGAACGACCTCTTTTTTCCAGATATCCTTTCAGCGACTCGTAGCTTGCCCAATATATCCCGCTAAAGGGCACATCGCGCCATAGTGAAGGTCCAAGTCCACGCCATAAGGAACGCAGGCCTTGCGATCGTGTAACGTCTCGAATTGAAGTCAATACGGAGCGGAGAGTGTGGGGATTGTCGGGAGAAACAGGGGTGGACTGGAGATTCGTTCTGACGAGTTCCAGGGGAGATGTGAGAGAGGTAATCAATGAACGGGCAAGAATACCGGAGAACAGAGGCGTGAGGGAAGGCCATGGGGAAATAGGTGGTAGCACCACTCTCAAGAAGTGATCATAAGTGAGCATATAAGATGTTGCTGAAGGCACACCGATCAATCTGAGCGCTCAAGTCAGAGCCGAGGTTGTATTGCAAGATGACATAGAACTCACAGAGAAGTTCCCGCCCCCTTCCATAGCCCTCGAACACCCTCCGCTCTAAACACATGTCGCACGGCATCCCAAAATCCATTCACTCGTTCGGTCCGTAGCATTCCATGATCCCAGATACAGACTATTTCCTGTGGCAATGGACGCGCGTATGAGGACATATTGCGAACGCAGCCAACAAGGTTCGGTTGGCAACATGCCTGCGGGCCTGGCGTCTTGGTAAAGAGTGGTATTTGCTGCACTGGCCTCTGCGTCTGTAGTCTTGTTTTAACGACGTCAAAAGGCGTCACTGAGGGTCATGTTTACTATCAGCGAAGAAGTATCACTGGACGAACAGTATAGACAACTTACTAGTCAGCGCCGTCACCGTTGCCCCAGTGCCGGCTGCCACGAGCTTCGCATGGAAAGGCTCCATGCAGGTAGAGGTAGGCAGAGTCCTGTTATTATAGGGTGATTATCAGGGTGGCACGCTTCTGCGTGAGCTGCGAGCTCGACGTGGGGAGGTGGGCGTCGAAGTGAGGATGGGTGAGAGAACTGGGTGCCCGACTTCAGACCGGAAACTTTTGGAGCCGTTCAATTCGTCACCGCTCCCCGCTCGGCCGAGCCCGGCGAAACTTCAAGAATCAGTGACTCAATCTTATCAGATATTCCAAATCGGGCGTCGCATTTAGTACTGTACAATCTTCTTCACTTCTTCCAATCTTTCTTCCATACATCTTCAATTCTCAATTTACAAATCCAAGGGATCGGTGCAAGAAACATACTTGAATCATTTTCGAAGGCCTCGGACTCATCATACATTTGGGTATACAGGTCAGGCTAATATAGTACTGTACATGACTCATAACCAAGAAATATAGTTCAATTCACCTCAAACACTACAATTCGAGATATAAAAAATATGCTGGCCTAGAAGTCTTGATAAGGCGGAGGGTTAGGCTCTGATCCGGGAGCACCAGCACCACCAGCGCCGCCTTGGCCAGACGAACCATCACCAGTACCATGGCCGCCCTCTTTCAAAAGCCTCTCCCTCTCCTCCCTCTCAAGACGTTTTTTCTCCTCTTCGGCAGTCTCGAACTTCTGCGCAGGAGCGACTGTGGAAGATGCGCTCGGTACACCAGTCGGTGGGGCATGAGCACTGAGCAAACGCTCACGCTCCTCACGCTGAAGCCGCTTCTTTTCGTCCTCAGCACTTTCGAACTTAGCTGGGGCTTGGCCGGTTCCGGCGCCATATGCAGAGATAGGAGGCGCAGCAGCAGGCGGGGTTTGCTTCGATTTCAAGTCGTGGATCGAGCCACTGGAGGGTCCAGGCCCGTCTGCACCGGCAGAGACTGGTACTCCAGTCTCTGCAATGGTTGGCTCTGCGCTAGGCAAAGGGGCGGACACGTTTTGTGCGTCCTGAGGATTGACATGAAGCACATTCGAATGTACAGTAGGTGACGTCGCCGGGCTAGCAGGCGGGATTTGCGTCGGCGTGTTGTTAAGGGAAGCCGGATTCACTGGAGTAGGGGCCTGGACTGGCGCAGTCGCCGATGGAGGAGACTGAGAGGCAGTAGCAGCAAGCGGCGCTGCAGTGACCCCCGTATCAGTATGTACTGATACCGGGGGAACAGCGGGCGATGTAGCTTTGTCCGAGTGCGGAGCGACAGCCTGTGCGGCAGCGATATCTGACAATTCCGTCGCGTGCGTGACACCGAAACTGCGCGAGTCCGATCTATTAAGGTCTGCTGCAGACGGCTGGAAGGAATGACTGAGGCTACCCGGCTTATAGTTATCAAGTGCATGCTGAAGCGCTGCGCGTGTCTGTGCAGTGGTTTGTGTACCGTTGTATGCGGCAGCAGTCGAAGGCGGAACAGGAGGTAATACGGAAACGATCGAGCTTGATGCCTCAGCGAGAAGCACGAGTTTCTCTCCATACTGAAACAGATAAGTTCAGTCACGACAGAATCATGCAAAGCGGCCTAAATAAACACACCTCTCGCAGGGCTTCCCACTTGACCTTCTCCGACTGGGCGATAGCTTTCCTCTTCAGGATTTCGAGCTGCTTCTCGGCAGCATCGTCTTCAACTTCAGCCCTCTGCAGCTGCTGTTTGAGCTCTGCGAGGCGTTTTTCTGCGCCTCTAGCTTGCTCGTGTTCGATCCTAGCAATCTGAGTCTGGATACCAGCACGAATATTGCGTTTAGGTTCAAGCGCCTTCTCAGCATCACGAAGAGCCTTCAGTTGGTTGCGTGACTCGTCCAAGCGTTTGGACAAAGTTTCAGATAGAGAGCCATGCACAAAGTTGATATAAGCAAGCCTATCGGTCACTGCAGATTCCAAGATAGCGACACAATGATTAGATTTTGTTCCTTCGTGTGATGTAATGCTCCATACATACCGTCTTTGAGATCTTCGTCTTCACCTTGACCCCACGTGTAAAGCTCCTTGCTGAAAGCCTTAGAGTCACGCGAGATACTGTCATAGTCGAGCACGACGCTCTTGCCCGTGGTTATGATCCTCTGAACCGGACCAACAGATCTGTACAATCGATCGATGAACACCTGGATAAATGCACATGGCAAATGCGCAAACGAGCACTCACGCAAGTTGCATCTGGAAAGTACGGAACTGATGGGTCAAGTTGCCCAGTGTACGCGACTTCCCAGCATACCCTCCCTGAGCAGCCGCCTCGTTCGCTGTTGGGTGTTCTTTGTGGTCTGCGCTGCCGGTTTTCTGCTGTAACTTCGATTGCAGATCGGCAACTTGGCCAGCAATCGGAGACTGCTCGTAGGCAGACTGCGCTTTGCTTGCCAGCGAGGAAAGGAAACTGGACATGATGGTGGAAGGTGGAAGTGGTTGTGAAGGGCTCAGTGGAGGAGGGTTCGTATATAAAGGATTAGCCAAGATGGAGTTGTGCAACGCTGCGCTTCATTGCGTGCGCCGAAACCAGTGCAGTCTAGTCCCTGATGTCATTCATCATTCAAGTCGGCTGTCACACTTCAATAAGAAGGTAATTCACACGATTAGAAAATGGTCCTAATACAAAGAATAATGTAGTAGCATCTTATCAGCATCTCAGTAATGATATGTACGTCGAACCGTACATGCACAACACGTCGGCCACAAAGTAGAGTATTAGACGACGATCTTCCTTCCTTTGCCTTTCTTTTCCGAGTCCTTGTGCGACATGAACTCGACCTCAGTCGCCAAAGGCCCGCCTAGCTTCTGAGAGTCCTGGTAACCAAGAACGCTCGTCTTGAAATGCTTTCCGATCGACTCGATGCGCTTTCGAAGTGGATCATCGTCCATACCCGACGGTGCAAGACTGGTCCAGATGGAAATACGGTAAAATTGCGGGCGAGTAGAGACGATGACACCGGTCACCAAGGTTCCAGAGGAGGGTTCAGCGGAATGTTCCGCTGCTAGATGCGGGTCGAAAGTCTCGCCAATCGCGGCCAGCATCTATCCGTATACCAGGTGAGCGCGTGGTAAGGTCATACATATTGAGCGTCTTACAGTGTACAACCACATCTTGTCAACATTGGCCCTGTTCTTTTCCTTTGGCAGCTGAATACTCCATTTCCCTCCGTTTTTGTTCGCGTCATCTTCCCATGCAGGAATGATGCCCTCCTACATTATGCATAAGTAAGTGGTCGTGGTACAATGATACAAAGTGTTTGACCTTGAAAAGGTAGTAATTCGCCTTTTGCGGGAGCTGTGAAGGCGGAACAATGTTGTTGTACAGCCTTCGATGTCGAGTTAGCTATTAGAACCACTCATGCAACGAGCACTGATACACCCACCCCCAGAACTCTTCTACGCTATCAAAGCTTATGACCCTCTTAATATCGTCCATCCATCCTCCCGCAGCTGGACCCGGCGTCTGAGGTAAGGGTGTAGGCGGAGTCGCAGTCATCGGGGTTTGAGGGAGGTTGCGACCTTTCGTCGAAGGTGAATCAAACCAAAGCGTCCACGGAGAACAGAGTGGATGCTACAGAGAGAGATGAATTCGATGCCATGCGTTAATGATTTGTTTAGTACGTATGAAGGGATCACCAGAGGCAAGTGTACACACCTTGACATTGAAGTTCGTCGGATCCGTGAAGACAGTGCGAATTCCTTCCGCCTGCGACTCCATGTCCACTTCCTGAATCTCGCCATCTTCAAGGCCATTGCCGTTGGCTGATTCCGAGGCCGGGGAGTTCTTTGATGAGTCAGAAGAGCCATTCGTAACGCCGTTCTCTGCCAGCGCGGACGAGAGCGTAGCTATCGACCCCTGCAGTGCGGCCGGGGGGAGCGAGGAGACTGATGTCATTATTAATACTATGAGATGTTGAAGAGGATCCGATCAAATAGCACACGATGAGAGATGATGATGAAAGGTCAGGACTAGAGCAAAAACCGAAGCAAGAAAACAAGAAAACAAGTAGGTCGGACGGGTTGTGGATTCGCGGAATCACAAAGCGAAGGACGTATAAAGAGCAGAGCAAGCCAGCAGATGGGCTTGAGTACGATAGATATGAGGATATGCTGTTGTTGCGAGTGGTGGTCGTGGTGGGATTTCTTTGACGATGGACTTTGCTCTTTTTTGGTGTAAATGGTGTCGCTCCAAATACAGGTCAATATTATCTTAGTCAGCAGCTTTTGTGCGACGATGACGTTGCACCGTAGTGATGCCAACACTAGCATTGCCAAGGACAGGCGGTGAGAGCCGGAGGGATCGTTCTTTACTGCAAGTCAGAAGAGCTCGGCAGATATTAGATATTTATTACTTATACCATTGTGGACTATGCGTCTATATGTCGTGATAATATACGGTAGTCTACAACTACATCGGAATCATCATCATCATCCTCCGCATGTCCTACATCCGGTTCCCGGATATCTGGCGATGTGCAGTCGATGGTGAAACTAAGATAGATTTGTGAATATTCCAAAGAGCAGATCTAACGTCAATACTTGCCCTTGTGCTTCATAGAAAGATTGGGCCTTCGCATTTGCTATCAATATGTGCCGCCAGGTCACCATAGCATTCTGTTAGAGTTCGACACATAACTTACCGATGAACACCGTAAGCATTATATCCGTCATTCCAAGGCCTCGTCCCACTGCTTGCAGGTTAGACACTAGCGCACGTCCTAATCCAAGCCGTCGTGCGTTCTCCTTCGTTTGCATCTCATAACTTCTGGAATATGTCTGATTGGCAAGAGAGTGCTTCGTAGCATATACTAGTAATTCACCAGTAAACGACGTTGCGATCATCCTCTCGTTCGAACCTAAAGATGCTGAACGCAAGTATACCCTGTGGCTCTGAGCTCTTGCTCTCCGGCCAAACAAGAAGGAAGCGTGACAGGGGATGGAACATCTCCTCTCGTTTTTCGGCGGGGTCCCATCCAAAGTTGGACGCTTGATATCTTCCACAGCATTACTGGGATTGAGATGATATCGTGCATTGTATACAGTGATGACATACAGCGACTTCATATTATGTTCAAATATCTGCCAAATTTCTTCGCGCCAAGTCCCTTGCAGATCAGGAGTGAGAGAAACACGAAAAGTGTAGCTATATGCAACAGAAGGCACTGAGAAGTTCTTTCTTAACAAAATGATTGAACGAAGATTCTGGTAGCTTACCTCGCATCCTTAACGAGCTGTGTCAACGGCACAAATCGCTCCAAGTCGCTGGATGAAGCCTGTCAAATGGAAGACACAGGTGAACCGGATTTTGAATGTTGAAAGCAATTTTGACAGACCGCATTAGCTCGTTTTATCATGGGATGCCTGATATTATCCTCAGTAGCCATCTGTACAGCAGTTTATCTGGTGACAGTCTTTAAGATAGAGAGGGGTCGAAACTTCGAGGGGTGCTCAGAGACTTTACAATATGGCAGCCAACAGGGGACAGAATTCACGTGAGTCTGTAGCGAAATACCCAGTCTGTCTTCAACAATCGTAGCTCGATCGAGTGTAGAGCTTTGAGAAGTAATGCAGGCGTCAAATAGAAGGCTCGGATAAGAGGAGTCAACTTGACCGCCGCCAGGATGCAGAGTGTTGAATCTCGGCTGGCACGTGAAGTGTCCCGCACAATGCCGAGAAAAAGAAGTGGAAGACAGTCTTCGCACTTCGCATTCTTTACCAGCTGCTATATCCCTGAAGAAGCCATACCCCTGATCCTGAATATGAAGTTAGACGCAACAGACCTCAGATATGTCACTTCGGAAGAATTCAGAGTCCTTACAGCTGTAAGGGATTATGCGACAGAATGTTTGAAAGTGCATCCTGACTTTTACGCACAATTCTAGGTTGAGATGGGCTCCAAAAACCACGAAGTCGTGCCTACCGTACTGATAAGCCAGATCGCAGGCCTTCGCGGCGGGGGGACAAACAAGCTCCTTGGATCGCTCGCGAAGCGGAACCTGGTCTCGAGGGTCCAGAACAGCAAATGTGAGTATTCTGGATAGCACTGTGCCTTATGTATCTTACGTGACGGAAGGATTAAGACGACGGGTACAGGTTGACATATGGCGGCTATGACTTTCTTGCCATGCGTGCACTATCAAAGAGAGACTCCATGTACTCCGTTGGAAACCAGATCGGCGTAGGAAAGGAGTCAGGTAAAATTTGAATTGCCCGAGTTGAGTCTGCGCTTGATGACTGACAGGGACCTACTCATGTCAGATATCTACATCGTCGCCGATGCGGAGGGAAGTGAGATGGTACTGAAGCTCCATCGGTACGTAAATTGTTCTTGCAAGACCCCCGTTCCCATTAGCTCATTCAATACAGGTTAGGTCGAGTGTCATTTCGTGCCATCAAAGAAAAGCGTGATTACATGGGCAAGCGGAAGTCCGCCTCGTGGATGTATATGTCTCGGCTTGCTGCACAGAAAGAATGGGCGTTCATGAAGGTGAGCCGCTCATGTATCTTAGGTGTTTTCAGATGTTCTAGATGTTGTTAAGGTTCTACATGAGCATGGGTTTCCGGTTCCAAGGCCGATCGATCAGACTCGACACTGCATTGTGATGGAGTTTATCGACGCATACCCTCTGTGAGATTGACTATGTGTTTTCTCCCAACCCATTTCTGATATATGTGCGTTGTAGACGCCAGATAGCGGATATCCCCTCGCCCGGGAAGTTATATTCGCAATTAATGGACATCATTGTTCGGTTCGCTCACGCGGGTCTGATCCACGGCGATTACAACGAATTTAACATTCTTATTCGACGGGAGACAAGTGAACCCATTGTCATCGATTTCCCCCAAATGGTCAGCACGTCGCACGAGAATGCCGAATGGTCAGTTCTATATACCCATGTTTATCTATCTCCGTGATGCTGTCCGCAGCCGAAAAGGGCCTCGAATGCCTTTCGTAAAGAGAAGTCAAGAACTGATTCGGGATATGTCTTGCAAATAGGTACTTTAACAGGGATGTGGAATGTATCCGGCGGTTCTTCCGGCGGCGCTTTCGCTACGAAAGCGTGCTCTACCCGCGCTTCAAATCCACAATGAAGCAGGGCGAAGAGAGGAGCGACAGCTTCCAATTGGATGTCGTGGTCGCTGCTAGTGGGTTCAGCAAAAAGGAAATGAAAACTCTGGAAGAGGTGAGACTTCACTCCATTTGGGTTTGGAAGCCCTATGGAGCTTTAGGACATACTGTGACTGACGGAATTCTTCCTTTCTTTGTTTTCTATATTAACATAGTACATGGAAAATGTCAGAGAAGAGACGAAGAATAGTGACGAAGATGTGGAGCTGGATGGGTCGGACGGCGACGAGGACAACATTGAGGAGTTCGAATACGAGTCGGAAAATTCTGACGATGGAGATGAAGACGATGTAGAAGCTAAGATTGATGTCGACGACGGTGCCGAGGTTTTCAGCGCCTCACAGATTGCCGTGCGAGGCGAAGGAGCCGCGTCCAAGTCCTCCGCCGACCCAGATGCCGATGAAGAGCCCTCCGGCGCGGAATCCTCATCCTCTTCGCGCCGCTCCCGTGCACCTTCTCCAACAGATTCGCTCGTTGCACACGCCGCGTCCCTGTCCCTCAACGACACCCTCGACAAAGCCGGCGATATCGATGACGGCAGGTTAGGCGAAGAGGCTGACGCCGCAGGCGGCGGCGGGCTCTCCGGTGATCTCAACCTTAGTATGGGATATCCGGATGCCAGCGGACACGCGCCTCCACCTGCCTCCATCCAGGAACGCGTCGCATCCGAAGTCGTGCGCCAGCGTGCGCGCCAGGCAGGGAAGTATCATGCGAAGCGCGGTGCGCGGAAGGCGGGGCGTCCGAAGGGCAGCAAGGCGAAACAGGATACACGCGTGCGGATGGACCGGAGCGGTGTCTGGGAGTGAAAAGACAGGAAAAGGCGAGCAAGTCGCGCTATCATTGTATCACTATCTCCAACATCATGTCTATCGCCCGCATGGTGTATCTCTCCTCGATTCATTGCCATCATCGATATATTTTCTACTTTGCTATTACCAACACCAAGTCCCTCAGATCTACTATTCGGTTCTACCCCAACGCCCAACACCCAACGCCCACGCCCGTCGTCGGAACCTGTAATCTGGAATATGGAGCTTCGGGAGAAGCGTCTCATTTATGAAGTTCACCGCAAGCTGGAAAGAAATCCGATAACGTGAAATTGTTATCTCCGAAGACGCCCTCCGCGTTCACAATGTTCCTCGCCCTTGTCCAGACATCTTCGTACAATTACTGTCTCCATTTTGCTTCTGCGTGTCCGCGTATATGTTTTGATATTTTTGCCTAATTCTAGCTTAACGCAGGGCGCATCACCCATCATCCATCAACGCCACTTGCATGACCCGTGAGGATTCGAAGGTCAGACTGGACAAGACCCAGGCGTTTGGACTGGCCGACTGGCGGGTGGACTGGCTGGCTGGACTGGACTGGGCTGACTGACTGAATGACTGATTGTTCTGACCTGTCTTGACGGTCCTGACGGTCCCTTTGGCTCGTACTGTTCCGATGAGTGGAGTTGCGAGTTGACTGCGGCGTCCTTCAGCAACTGCAAAGCATTCGTTGAGCACAAGAGACTCGGATACATTGTCTTGATGCTCGGATGATGTTACTTTCTATGTTCAAGTTGACGTTGGGGTGTCCTCTGTGAGTCACTCATTCTGCCAGCATTGTGCTTAGAAAGTGTGACTATACATACGCCAATTCTCACCGACGGACCATTGGGCAACTTGGAACTCGCTGGGTATTGTCCGTTGTCCACCGTCCGCGCATCTGAAATACGCAGATCCGCTCAAGCTGCAGCTCGGCATTGTCCGGAAGCGCATCGCCAGCGTCAACTTGAGCCCACGGACGCCCATACCGGCAAACGTCGGCGTTAGGTAAGTTCAAGTCGGGCTTCTTAATCCGAGACGCTTCGTCGACATCTCGTCAGAATAACAGGACCACGGCTCAAGTTGGCGCTCCGATGTCAATGAAATAACGTTACAGACAAACTGCCGTTAGTGATTGCGATGCGGGAGATTCCGGGTGAGTCACAACGCGGCGTCGGGACAAAGGACATCGCAGCGTCTGCGGCACGTATCGACGTCTCATCAAGTGGATATATAACTCGGAACAAGGACGCACGGTTATCCATTCGTGTCATGTCATTCGATTTAGTGCGTACGGCATTTCTGGCGAAAGACCGAATTGATAGGTTCAAACAGATATGATTGATTGTATATGATGGATCGCAAAGACGCGCGCAAAGAGCCGTCGCGACAAGAAAGGTGATACACAGAGAATATGATATACAGCAGGAGATCCTGGATCCAGGTTGGTCAGCAATTTCGAAAGCGAGCGAGCGAGAGCAACAGCAAGTGATAAGTAAGCGAATACGCTGAATGGTGAGTGGTGAGTGTGGCTCAGACATGCTTGACACGAAAGACAGTAATAGAAGACAATAAACAAAGCATCGAAAGCGGCAGCGGTGAAAAGGAAAAGACTGAAACAAAGGACATACACGATGGAGAGCAGCAAAACATGATAAAATCAAGGGCAATAAAGATAAGATTGACGACTAGATCTACCGAGTTCCATCCTCTCTTCGCTCGCCAACGGCGGCGGCGAATCGGACGCGAGAGGGACTACATTCTCCCCTTAACGCCGAATCATAACCACCGACCGACAAGAGAGAAAGATAGAGAGAACATCTCGGAGACCTAATACGCCAACCTAAACAGTGAAAGGGTTGATATATGACATGACGGAATAAATGCACAACGACAAAAGAGACGAAGGGCACGAAATTGAATGAGGAGGTGCGGGGTGAGTCCCAAAATTGATATTGGATGAGCAGTGAATAAGATGGATGTTGTGTGTTGCGCATGTGACAGGTGTGCGAGTGTGATGAGTTCGGAGAATCAGGTGGTGTTCAAGGGAATGTGTATTGCTGGGCGGTGGGGATATATGAGATGGAATGTCTTCTTCCGAGATTCGGACCCGGAGTGTCTACAGATTCTGCGTCATCGTCGTTGCTATTCTGCAAAAAGTCCGTGGTTACACCCAGACGTGCTCGGGTCTCGTTGTACTACATCGAAGAGTTAACATCTCATATCATATAAAAATTGAACCCAAAACTGACGAGCTCCTCAGCCTTCCTCCGCTGGTCGTGCAGCCGAGAAACGGTACGCTGAAGATGGACGATCATAGTCTGAAGAGAAATAAAGTCAGTCGATAAGGGGACTCTCACTCGAGATAGTTGTAAGACTACTTACACGAATCGACCGACTCGCCAGTCCACGACCGGAAGAAACACGTTCGACAGGCACAGGCTCAATCTTCTCCAGCCGTAGTTGCTCGTGCAGATAGATAACGTACTGTTCGACGCAGTCCAGATAGAAACGCTTTTTATCATGAGTAGAGATTGCATCTCTGTCACGAAAGGTAGGAACCAAAATCAATAAAAAAGTGTCACAATGACTTACGGATCGGTAGGAAGGTAACCGAGGGTACGTGCTGCGTCCTCTTGCTTGTTCTTCCGCCGGCGTTGACGACGTTGCTCGCGTTGTTCCGAGGCGTCTTGTGCGGCGAGCTTGTTTAGCAGTTCGGAAGGCGTGGGGAAGGTGTGTTGGGGAGGGGCCATAGATCCAGAGTCAGTAGAAGCATGATGAAGCTCGGAGCCCGATTTCCCATTGGCAGAAGTATTAGAGTTGCCAGTGGAGCGAGAACCAGAATTGGGTTGGGAGTAACGTGACGGCGGCAAGGTAGGCGGAATAGGCGGCATCATGGGAGGTGCAGGGAATCCGAGGGGGCCCATCTGGGGCTGCGATAGCAGAGTTGGGGTTGCAGGCCCTGTCCCCGAACCGGCCGATGTATTCGAAAGGGCGAATGGAGCGTCTGTAGAGTGAGCGAAGCGGGCAGCAGGAGAGTTGGGCACAGCACTCTGAGGGGGACTCGTAACAGGTGAGCCGGAGCTCGAATTGTAGCTGTTGGTGTAAGAGCCAGTCGTATTGGCAGGTGAAGGCATGGATACAGCGCTGGATTGTGAAGAGGGCTTCGCGGTGAGCTCGAACATTTCCACTGAGCCGTAGGAGCCTGAACCGTCGAAATTGTTGCTGGATGTGAGAACAGGGTTGAAGCGGACCACGCGACCAGCTGGGTGCATCACGGGCATTGACCACGGCGAAGGGTTGCTTGCGTAGACCGTCGAGTCGGAGAAGTTCTGCACTGGATTGTAGAAGTTGATGGGCTGCGGCGAGTGCAGGTTGTGCGCTGAGGGGGGGAAAGACTGGGTGTCGTGCATGGGGTACATCTGCATGTCCTGGGGGACAGAGTGCTGGAGGCTGTGGCCGACGTCGACATGGGGCTGGAGGCTGTGGGCGGGATAGGGAGCAGCGCGTTGGCGACGTAGCTGGCGGTGAGCAGCGACGAGAGAGTTGGGCGCGGACGGATCGGCGGCGGTGTCGAAGGGAATGTCGGGGATGTATGCACTGGTAGCGGCGCTTGAGTAAGCCGTCTGGGCGTTGTCGGAATGGGGAAGGAGATGGGAGAAGGCGTGGACGAGCATGGCGGCAACTTGAAGTTGAACTGGAGAGCAATGGCAGGACATGCTTAATATAAGCAGCAGATGCATTTAACTGCATTTGGCAGCCCCGTCGTCCGCCGAGATCGACGTCCTCCAGCTTTCCTGCGAGGGCGTGAACCTTGTCGCGCTGGATCGGGAGCCACTAATCGGGGACACTCCGCTCTACCCTTTCAAACTCAGCGACGCTTCTTTGTTTCCTTTTCCGGCGTCAGACGAGGTGTATAAACGTTCTGCGTCATTCAGCGTTTCCCCGTATTCTCTGCTTGCACTTCAGCTACTACAGCGACTATCACGTGCTGCAATCCAGATACGCTATGGACGGACCCGCCCCCACGCCCTACTCGCAGTTCACCGTGCAGGACGTAGCATACATCCAGCAGAACTCTAAGCTTGCGCCCCCGCCGCTGCTCACACAGAACCTCTCGATGTACTCAATGTCTGACCTGCAGTCGGTCAACGCCCAGCAGCATATACCGACGCCCGTCTCGGCCACCGTTCCCGCACCAGCGTCGGCCTCCCCCTCCAGCTCGGGCTCGCCTTTCTACGGCTCTTTCTCCGACTCGCAGTCGGGCATCATGAACTCAAACGGCGGCTCGCCGTACCCGCCCAGTTCGGCATCTCCCGGCGCCTGCATGGCCGGCGTGGGCAACAGCCTCGGCTTGCAGGGCACAGGCACGGCTTTTTCCGAGCCGGATACGCTTCTGCGCCTGCGTGAAGAGGCCGAGCGGGCAGACCGCAGCGAGGCCAAGCAAGAAAGTCAAGAAGAGCTAGACGCAGACGGCAGTGAGAGTCTGAGAGACGGCCTGAAGCCCCGTGGTGCGCGACGTCGCATCTGGACGCACGCCCTCGAGAAATATCTCTTCACCCCTCACGAAATGTGCGTATCTTTCTTCCATAAACCCGCTCACTTTGGTACTCGCATTCCCAACCTCCCCCCCTTAGCCTTGAGATACAAATATGAATCCAGATTGCCCTTGCGCCTCTTCTCACCCTCGATGGCCCTCTCTGATGTCCCATGCCGCTAGAGCGCTCCGTTTTGACCCCTTCTTCTCCCGTCTCCAAATCTCTCTTCGCCCCCTCGTGCTCTTGCCTGCACCATTTCGTGCTTCATGGCGTTACCATCAATGCTGCGATAACGCTCCCGCTCTCGCATACTACTTTGCTACAACTTCTCCGACGTAATCCCTCGCACTTACCTCTTGCGCCGACCGACGCCCTGATGCCTTGTGTTTGCGGAGCTCAAACACGCGCTTCGAGTACCTCACCGACTCACAACGATTATTCTGGCTACTTTCTTTTCCTTTTCCACTCTTTAGACCTCTTACACTCTCCCACTTCTTCTCTCTTCATCCCGCAGCTATTTGTATTTCTCCCCCTTTTATTTAACGCCTATAGACCTATTTCCGACGACGTGACTAACATGACTCACTATACAACTTCACAGTGCGACTCTAGGCGCCCCCCATCGGCGGACAATCTACCTTGCCAGCCTTGAAGCGCACATCGATAGATTGCACTCCCAGCTGCTCAACATCGGCCTCTACCCAATTGACACCAACGAGCTCCTCCAATACAAAGGTTTGAATTGTAAAACCGCCAAGGTTCGTCGATCTCATCGCAATGTATTTTTGTCCTCTTTCTCTCCGTCTTTTCGCACTTGTGTGTATGGTTCCGAGGCTCTGCCGATCGCTTGAGGCCTGACTCAACCACTAGCGAATGGTCGGGCTACTCGGAAATGAATGGGCGTCTGTTAGACCAAGTGTCATCCCATTACACATAGCCCCAACCATCCAGCCCTCTATATCGTGTTCTACGATTTGGCTTTGAGCTACTCGGTAAGGGGTGCTCCATAGTGGGCTGGATTTCGATATCTGTTCGATTCTGGCTTTCGAATTGATCTGGATTTTGTCTGGATCCTCGTATTGACCTGGACCTGGATCCCAAAAAGAGATTAAGTTTAGAAGTTAATGTGCTATCTCCTACGCTAAAGCCCCGGCAGGTTCCATTTTCGCATTAACTGCCGTCGCTTTGATGCTCGTCCTTGAGGTCCTATATATGGTACTCGGGATTAAATCGCATTGATATGTTTCACTCTGTTTCAGATCGATTATCTTGACAAACTGGTAGACTGACACCCCTTATTGAATTTTCTCTCCACAGGGCATGGTCGCTGGACTACAGCACGATATCGCGTCTGTACGAATGCGTATCCTCGAGATCGAGCGCGCGGTGAGTACGAGCGTCCATGCTACTTGTCTTGCGGAAGCAACTCGCTGACGTGCTGTTACTCTTGTTCCTACACCATACCTATTGACCTTTGCACCGATCGTCGACCTTTTCTTCACCACCGCGATTGCATCCGTTATTCAATGTCCCGCAAAAGACGCGGAAAGCGGAACAAACACGGGTGCGGACGGGGAATTCGGGGATTGCGAACTATGACCACCTTGATAACCACGGCGATCTTCAAATGAGTGGAAGTGGCCAGCACCATCATCAGGTGCACGCCAATAGCAACGGCCTCGGCCACGGCGACCATCATCAGCAGAGTCATTTCCCTACGACGCGCAAGTTTTCGCTGGACTCTTCCATGCCGCCATCCAATTATTCTCGCTGAAACACCGAAAAAAAAGGTTGATGGGGATTTGTTCTCGCTACAAGGGTGCCTGAGAGAAGGGGGGGATCCGAAGTATATTTTGAATGGCTTGTGCTGAATATGGACAACACTTGCTGATAATCTGCCGTACTAAGTATATAGCTGACCTATGATAGAGTGTTTGTTATTATCGCATGTGCACATATAATGCTAATTCATCTCCGTGATATACTTATTTACGCTCCTTCGTCTCGGCGCGTTGAAGACCCGGCTGGTTGCCACATTACATACGGAGAGCGGCGATATGCGCAGAAGTTAGGGGACGGGTATACCTTTAATAGCGTGGATAGAGTCTAGAGTAGTCGACGTAACTTTGAAGGGACTCCCCGATGTTAAAGTGCTTCCGCTCCATATTCCCGTCCGTCTGGAGAGTGATGGAGGAAAAGTTTTCTACCCAAGTAGGGGTGGATGAAATCCGTAATCGACAACTCGAGCACACCACGCTTGTTGGACGCCATCAAGGTTGACAGAAACGGGGTAAGTAGATACAGGCTACTTCAGCATTCCTCGAGCCCTCAGATCAAGATAAGTTTTTTATATTGAAGCAGGAATTTAGTAGATGAAAGTCCGAGTCGATGTGAGAGTCTCGTCGGCGCCGCACATCTTCTTTCTTGCCTGATTTGGATAAGCCTTACGTTATTGGACCTACAGTCTTGGACGGGTCTTTGAAACACCCACGGTGTATGAGACACTTTGCATTTCTTCGGTACCACAGCTCATTTTTATATCATTGAAGCTTTATTATATTACTATGATATGAGTACAGCATGCAGTGAAAAACTGGAGCTAATTGCTTCAGCTGCTCTTGAGATATGGATGAAACAGTGTCAGTTCTTGTAAGTTTACAAATTTCCAAAAGGAGCGTAAAATACGCAAACAATTCACTGCTCCTTTACTCTTACCATATATCTTGTGACTATAGTGTATAAAATTCCTCTGTAGATACCGGACTCTAAATATGCAAGAATTATGGCAATTCGGTCTTAGAATCTCTCAGTGCAAGCACAAAATGATTATGTTGGCTCTTAATGTCCGAAAATCCTCTACCTTCCTAATTGGGTAATTGCATCTAGCCAACCCACCATTTGAGCTCTACAACTTTAGTTTTGCCTTCAAACTATATAAAACTTCATGTGTATGTCGATAATACATGTCTAATACGGAATATGAGGTCAAAATGCATATAATGTACTCTGGGTGTTTGAACTTGAGAAAGAGATGTCCACAAGACTCGTGGGAAAAAGTGTGTTTCAAGGACTACGAGGCCCGTAAAATGACCAAAATCTTTGTTATTTATTTCCACCTGTAAGACTGTCTCTATGCACGCCAAACTTTGGAATTGAGATCTTTAGTACATATGCTATACATATAGCACGAAACATTTAAGAAAATATATCCAAAACTAAGAAATCTGAAGGCTTTAAATGTGGTGTTTCAAAGACCCGTCCAAGACTGTACAACCTGCGGTATAATTACGTAGACAACCTGCCATTTTGGGATCTCTGCACTGCCATCGCAACTTGAAGCCATCTTCTTCCGTGTCCGACCGTGCACTCACACAAGACCGCCTGTTTTCTCTGCGTCAAATTGCTTCACATCGCTGCATTATTACAAAATACAGTCCAGAGTCACAGGAAGTAGACACAGATACAAAATAGAGATCTGAAAACACACGATGGACGCATCGGAGCTCGAGACATACCAAGTGCAGCTCTCGCAGGTGGAGCAGGCGCTGGCGGCCGACCCGGAGAACGAGGAGCTCGCCGAGCTCGTGTCCGAGCTCAAGCAGCTCATCGAGCTCACCAAGGCCACGCTCGCACAGACCAGCGGGGCAGACAAGGCGAAGGCAGAGAAGAAGGCGGCAGCGGCGTCGGCGCAGGCGCATTCGAGTGCGGCGGCGGGCGCGCAGCATCACCAGCAGGGGCGGGCGGGGAAGGCGTGGGCGGCGGGCGACGAGTGCCTCGCGCGGTACTCGGGCGACGAGAAGTGGTACCCGGCGCGCATCACGAGCGTCGGCGGCGCGGAGGGCAACCACGTCTTCAGCGTCGTGTTCCGCGGGTACAACACGACGGAGCTGCTCAAGGCGCACGAGATCAAGGCGCTGCCGGCGTCCTTCCAGGCGTCGTCCTCGTCGGGCCCGTACGGCGCGTCGTCGGACCTCGGCGGCGGGGCGGGGTCGGGCGCGGGCGCGGGGTCGAAGCGGAAGCTGAGCAAGGAGGAGGAGCTGGATCGGGAGCGCAAGAAGAAGAAGAACGAGAAGAAGCTGGAGGTGCGGGCGGCGAAGGCGAAGGAGCAGAACCAGAAGCAGGCGTCCTGGCAGAAGTTTGCGAAGAAGTCGGAGAAGAAGGGCGTGCATATCGCGGGGGTGTCGGGCACGAGCATCTTCAAGACACCTGATAACCCGTACGGCAAAGGTGCGCCGCTCCTCGTCGTCACCATCGTTCGATGTGTCAGCACGATCAGCTTACTGACTTTCATCTTGTCTGTAGTGGGTGTCACTGGCAGCGGCCAGGGCATGACAGAAAACGCACCCAGACCAAAGAACAAATTTGTTAAAAAGGACGAGGCGAACTTATGAGTAACACATGTAAGCTGATCTCATGAATCTTGCACTAACTTCGACTGATCTCCCTCACAGAACATAGCTCTTACGTTGCTTCCCTCTCATACACCTCTGATCTGTCGTTAACGATGAACTTTCCCCTTCCTCAAGATTTAGGATCTCAACGCGCCGCCGACTGTTCATCCCATCAGGGACAGTTGATTGTAGAATATTACCGGATAAAGTCCTGTGCTACGTATCTTCTCCTTTCTATACCGAGCTCAAGTAAAAGCTCACTATGACCCTTGTCATGCATTTTTGTACATACTCTCAGGGATTTTACTCGTGACTAGTGTGATGCATTTTCTACCTGCATTGCCTGTCCGACATTGTGCGTTTGCTCACTATCTTATGCATGCCAACATCCATAAACCATCTGATAATCGAGAGGATGCAAAGGATGACAGTGGAAGTGCCACAGAGCTTGCGCGAATCGTTACTGAGACGAATGAGCCCCAAATGTCTACATTCAAATTCTACTTCTTTCTTTGACGAGAGAGCTCACGAACTTGCATCAAACCTCCTATAGTCGTTCTCGTGCAACAAGAATACTTGCTGGCGTGCGTTCTGCTCTGATCGGCACACTGTTTGGCTTTTTTCAGCAGCTCCTTTCTCCGCCGATGAGTCGACGCTGCGTGCTGGTTCGGAAGGTATGCCGCCCTCTCCTCACATGAACACGGTGACCCTGAACTTTCTTCTTGTTCAAAGTACACCGCGTACTATCCTGGTTCTTGTGCGGCTACGAGTAATACCCCCTGCTGTTACTTGCTAGTCTGTAAGTGCATTGGTCTGCATACAAACTCTGTTAAAGCCATAGGTGCTATCGCCGATGCTAGCTTAACGCTACACTCGTCGCGGGCCTTGAACGATGCTCGTTAAGCTCTTGCACGCAGTGTGAAGTCGAGTTGTGCTTCTGGTAATCGATGGGCTGTAGCAGAAACCATCCATCAAGACACTGCGTATGGGGTTCGATTAATTGTATCAACTATCGTACGACGGCAGCATCGCATTGCATCGGCGTTCTATTTTCCTGACGATCATTGTCCACCCCACAACGGATCTTTCTTCCCTACCACGTGCCAATGCTTGACGACGCATGAAGATTCTCTCCACGAAGACATCATACTGTGCAAGACAACGTCAGCATTTTTCCAGTGCTCTGAACGGAGCTCGGATAATTCGGACATCCTAAGGTATACACGGAGGTTTTCTTTTTTTAGCAAAGGGACTAATATGGTCGATTTGCTTATTCAGCGCGAGAATGATTGTCAAGCAAGGTTCGGTCTGTTACAGTTTGTTTTCGTCCGCTGGAGTAATTGACTTTCGGTGCAGCATCGGCGGACGAGCTCAGCAAAGTCTTCTGCGTGCACACCGTCAATGCAGGCTTCTTCTTCTTCGTATCCCTATGACGATGGCTGTTTCTTTGGAGTTGTGCATGCTGTTCCTGGAGAGAAAGAACTCGGAGTGACTTGTGCTCTGGAAGATGCGCAATTGATGGTAAGGGGTCGGGAGAAGCGAAGAAAAGGCGATAAAGCGCAAAGTGTTGGGCAGCTCTGTGGGTGTATATTGCGGCGTCCTGTATAGCAGACTGGGGGACAGATCCTCTCTCGCCACAGGTCGCAGCCGGAGTTGAGCGACAGCACACCATCATGCCATTCGCCTGTTGAGATGATTTGGGCCATTATTCTGCGCCAGTCTCCAGTTTCGTGGTCCTCGAGTCTGTCATCAAACCTTCCCGCCTCACATCAATCCAAGATAATGCGAAGGAAGGCACGTTTTCCGCCCTTTCCTCGGTCTGCCTCGTCTGTTCGCTCGCAAGCTCGCATACAGTGCCTGTCTCTGCACTAGTGATTTGTCTGGCAGACTATGTAGATGTTCGGGCTAAAATATACTGGGAATCGCTGTATACTCGCTCCGCCTGACATCCGACATACGTGGGCGATGCTCGAAGCCACTCTTCAAAGAAGCGAAGCGCGAAAGTCAATGGACTTGTGAAGCTGGCGGCCTCGAAGAAAGGAAGCATGCGGACAAAGGGACGCCGCTGAGAAGCACGCTCGTCCGAGCACAGCCTTTGGCCGTCGGATCTGGTGTGTATCTCCAGGAGTGTGGCGACCCTCCGAGTCTTCGCTTCGCCAGTCCTATCTTCCAGTTACCTTCTGTTGGTCTTTCCCAGGACTCGTAGATGACGTCGGTGGGTGAGCAAGCGCACATATACTTCCTTAACCTACAGATATCATGTTTCACATTATACAATGCATCTGAGGTCGAGGCACCTTCATTCTGGGCGATACATTTCGTTATATCCGTCCCACCCACTTCGTCGGATATGTCGGCGAGCCATCGACGCAAGGCGACACCTGTCCACGAAAGTTCACAAGTCGACATGCATAGATGGTCCGAGTATGGCTCCCCACAGCCGCCGGCAGGGAAAGGAAGGACAACATTTCTTGTACGAGCTCGGTATTGCCCTGTCGGGTGTGCCACAACGTAGTGGATGTTGTATGATCCCTTCTATTCGTAAAATCAAAAGTCAAAAGGAATTGGCCGTAGGATGTGCGGCAAAACTTCACGAGCACAGGCGAGACACTCGGGAATTTGATGCACTTACTTTGCATTCAAGCTGTAGGTATTTCCTGTTCACCCGGCACCCCGAGAACGGAGGGTTCCGCGTAAATGCGAATCCGCGAATCTGCATGTGCTGCCAGTGTATATGAACGTTAGCGCTCGCGGTGCTGTAAATTAAGTCCCGTCGGGCGGAAGCGCCCGCGTCGGAGCAGATTCAATTTTGGGCCAATAGCTGTGGTCTTGGAACGTTGTTTGACGCGCAGCGCGAACTTGAAGCCAGTACATTATTCTTTCAATGTTTTCACCATTCACGGGATGCATGAAAATAATGCATAGTATGTATAGGCATAAAACATGAGTTAGCTCACCGACTAAGCAACTCGCAGATTGAGAACATCAAGCAAGCGACGGAGTTAGCTACGACTACTTCATTCTGAATCTTTCCTGCAATCCTTCCGAAGTGCACGTTGATTGCTCTTGGCTTGTTGAGTGTTGCAGAACAAAACTGCTTGACATGCTTTTTTTGAGGTTCGCTAATATTATGTAATCAAGACTTCAAGCAGCGAGTCAGCGGCGGGGAGCGAACATCCGAATCGTAACAGACACTGCCAGTGACCATTACCACTGTTTGTGAACGCCCCATCTTCAAGGTCGTGAGCAATGCTCTCTACAGTCTCGCGGCGGGTGCCGCGACTTATTACCTCTCGCCCAGCCCTCCAGAGGCGGGCGGCGGGGGGTGCACCTCATTACAATGAACCCACTGGCTGGCTGTTTGCTGAGAAGGTGAGTGTGCGGCGTATCGTGTCTGGCGGCTGTAACTTGCAAGATGCTAACGAAACTTCTGTCGTCGATTTAAGCCACCACCACCTGGCCAAAAGCGTCAGAAGGAAAGCTGGGAGACGATGTGGTATTGGGGCATGTTTGGCAGCATGGGATTGGCTGTGGTCTTGATGTACTATAAACCCGATACAAGGTGCGTGCATTGTATATACAACATCTGATTGCGATATACTGACCATTGTCTGTAGCATCCAAACTTGGGCTCTCAAGGAGGCGAAGGCGCGCATGGAAGCCCGGGGAGAGAATGTCGAATACAAACCGTCATAACCTTGCGCCTTCACACCATCCCTGTCGTACATCTCTGCATATCCTCTTTAGAAATCACGCAAAGCAAAGTCTACTTTAACTAGGTTGAAGACGGGAACGTGCAACGGTTGAACGTCGATATAAAACGTAAGGAGGTGTAAAAAGATAACGAGAACGTCTATGCTAGGTATAACCAAAGATAAAACAAAGCACCACCTTTGCCTACGACGATTCGCAGTGCTTTTCATACGCCGCAGCATCCATTAGGTCATCCAGCTGTTCAATGCGCCATTAGAATGTCTTCTTGATTTCTGAGGAGAGATTGCTTACCTCACTCGGGTCAGATAGTTTAATCTTGCACAACCAAGCTGCATTGCCACTAGAGTCAGAAAGTCCTTGCGGAGAAGTATCCCTCGCTCACCCTTGTCTTCTGCCGACTTGTTGATGAGTCCAGGCTGCTCTCCGAGTCCTTCGTTGACTTCCTCGACGGTTCCGGAGACGGGCGAGTACTAATTGCATGTGAAAGTAGACAGTCAACATGAGTGTATGAGCATGAAGGTTGGTGGAAAGCGCTCAACAATATCGGATGCAGCCTTGACGCTCTCAACCGCGCCTATTTGGTCTATGGGCGAATAAACACCAGATATCAGAAAAAATTGTGAGAGATAGAACGCGCGAGACGCGGACATACCGCCCTGAGACACTGTCGTCCCCTTCGACGGCAGCTCGACGAAGACAACGTCCCCGAGGCTGGATTGCGCGTAGTTCGTGATGGACACTGTCCCAAGGTTCGTCGCGTCATCGAAAACGACAAGCTCATGGTCTGTCGTGTACTTCTTCGCTGGTGACGTCCCGAGTTAAAAAATCAAGTCAGGACATGATCTGTTACGGCTACGCACTAACGAGCGTTCTGACGAACGGTGAAAGTCGTTGGACGCGCTGCTGCGCCCAAAGTGATTGCGAGCGAAGAGACGCTCGGGATGATTGGCGGAGAGCAGCGAGGACAGACATGGCAGATACAGAGGGATGGTTTGGATGCGTAGAGAAGCTATCTTACGTCCAACACAAGACGCGTTGGTTCGGGACTCCGCTTCTTCGAGTTGACTCGGTGAACACCTCTTATAGTATACATACCATACCATCTTTTAGTAAGGAAGAAGATAAATTTACGGGTTACAATAACCAACGACACTTGACTTGTAGCTCATCGCACATGCAAAGATGGTTCCAGAATAATAAATTAAAGGACGGTAGTATTGCTATAACTATGTAATGTATGATATTAAGGAGTTGTCACGGTTGCGCTTGAGGACGATTCAGGTTCTTTTTCGGTCGAAATCGATGTCGGTAATGGGGAATTGGAGGAAGTTGAAGGCCCCGCCGTTGCACTAGTGGTTGATTCACTTTGCGAGCTTGCCGCGAGCTGCCACGATGGTATAGATGGTCGGCCAACGAAGCTAGGCACTGGGGATGGGGATGGAGCAGCAAAGCTCGGACCGCGACTGAGCAGGAGTGCCTTCAGTGACTTTAGCTCTTGCTGTAGCTCCCCTAGGGATTGCGTTTGGTTTTCTTTATTTTTCTCGATCATCTGCAAAGATAATGGTCACTATGGAATTAGAGGGGAGGTGAAAACAGCCACACCTTTGGAAGCATTTCACGGATCGAGTTGATCTCTTCTCGGATTTCGCGCATCTCATCTCGGGTCTTTGCCTCCCCTTCACGCATTTCTTTGACTACCCCCTCAACCTCTTGAGTTGTCTGATCAACCTTGACTTTTTGCTCCTCCACGGCTTGCCGGACAGCTGCGGTCTCGGATTGGATTTCTTTCAGCAGCGCTTCAGCGGCATCGAACTGAGCGGTCAAGGCATCTCTGTCCTCTTCGTATGCTGTCGAAGACGGGGGTCGAAGGTGGGGCATGAGGTATTTCTGAACCATCCAGTGAGAAGGAAGACAAGTCGGGAAGGAAAAGCAAGACTTACTCGTGCTAGGGATACTGCCCCAAAGACAAAAGAGCCAGACACGACTGCCATGATCTAGCGCGTAATCAAGTGAGTATATTCCTAGAGAAGTTGGATAAAAGGGAGACATACGAAATAATCTCTCCAGTCTAGAGGCTGTCGTTGAGGAGGGCCCATTAGAGGGTAAGGTGCCGGAGCCGGGCCATATTGAGGGTAAGGCTGATACGATGAGGCCTGGCTCGTCGTGTTCTGGCTTAAAGCTACCTGCTTCAGTACCTCTTCGATCTCTCCTGGTCTCAGACCTTTCGCCTCAAGAAACTGTATGCGCTGAGCGAGTGGGGAGGATTGACTCTGGATTTTCGGCGTAAATTTCAGGTCTTCTTATACATACACTATGAGAAAAAAAAGGTACCTTTGGGTCGGACAGGAAAGCAATCGCATTCCGCACGAGCTCAGTTCGGTCTAAGGAGGCCATGGTGAACGTCGAGAGCAAGGACTCAAGGAGGGCACGGTCAACTCAGCGGTTAGAGCCGCACATGTGAATTCAGCCGTCGCACGCGTGACGTGACGAGCCCTGCAGGGCTGTAACTTGGCGGCATGTCACAGTCACAGGGATATTCTTATGAGTTTTCGCGTCTTGCAATCGGCCAGTTTCATTTCTTCAGATTCTCACTTGCACGCAGAGCTGCAGAATGTTGGGGATTCAGCTGGCTGCGCCAGCTTTGGCTGGTCGAAGACTCTTTTCTTCTGCAGGTTCGTTGTTTTTCCTCCTTTTGAATATACAATTGTCTGAAAAAAAGATGCAGCGTTCACCAGGCCTTTCGTGTCTACGCGGGTTACTGCACTACGGACTGCTCCTCGAAGCCATGTTGGATCCATCAGTAAGCGTCAGTCTTCTAGGCTGTATCTAAGGTAGCTGACGAACATGGTTAGTGCTTCGACGTGGTTATGCTGAGGTGTCGGGCAAGTTCTCTCGTGCAAAGCCTCACATGAACATTGGAACCATTGGTCACGTTGATCACGGAAAGACGACCTTAACAGCAGCCATCACAAAAGTTCTGGCTGAGGGGGGCGGTGCAAAGTTCACGGACTACGCTCAGATTGACAAGGCACCAGAGGAAAAGGCTCGTGGCATCACTATCAACTCTGCGCACGTCGAATATGAGACGGATAAACGGCACTATGGTCACATTGATTGTCCTGGACATGCTGATTGTGAGTGAGGATACACGTATATTAAAGCATGTCTTGATGGCTTCTAGACATCAAGAACATGATTACTGGTGCTGCTCAAATGGACGGTGCAATTATTGTAAGTGTCTTAAAGATGTAACATTCGAACCAGATGCTAAAACAGTTTTCTTAATAAGGTTGTCTCCGCTACGGACGGACAAATGCCGCAGACTCGGGAACATCTTCTGCTCGCTCGTCAGGTTGGAATCAAGAAACTCGTCGTCTTTATCAACAAAGTCGACCAGGTTGACGACCCAGAAATGTTGGAATTGGTCGACATGGAAATTCGGGATCTCCTCTCCACATACAACTTTGACGGTGAAAACACGCCTATCATTATGGGCTCGGCTTTGGCTGCTCTTGAGGGACGCAATCCCGAGACTGGGTCTGAGAAGATTAGGGCTCTCGTCGCGGCATGTGATGAGTGGCTTGAAGTTCCTCCCCGTATGTCTCATGGACGTACACTACATTCTCTTCTGACCATTCCCTTCCAGGTGACTTCGACAAGCCCTTCCTTATGCCGGTCGAGGGTACGGACTTGTTAATCAATAATCAAATGACTGCTAATGTTACAAATAGATGTCTTCTCTATCTCTGGACGTGGAACTGTCTGCACTGGTCGTGTGCGTAGAAAGTCTATATGTTGCCTTGATCTCGCTGACGATAGAATTAGGTCGAGCGCGGTGTGATCAACAAGGGTGATGATGTTGAAATTGTTGGACTTGGCGCTACCTTCAAGACCACTCTTACCGGTATTGGTATGTGTTCCTTTGCCTGTACAACATTTGCAACCTTAGAGGCTGATTGTATGTTCAGAGATGTTCCACAAGGAATTAGATCGAGTAAGTAACTCTATGTTTCAACTTTCGTGTATCTCACATCTCACTTCGGTAGGGCGAGCCGGGTGACAACATGGGTGCTCTTTTGCGTGGTGTCAAGCGCGAGCAAGTTCGCCGTGGTATGGTTATTGTCGCCCCTGGTTCCATCAAGCCCGTCAAGAAGTTCCAAGCTCAGATCTACGTGTGTATTGTCCTTTCTCATAAATGTATCCTCCTCAGACTTTTTGGTCCCTTTGAAGGTTCTCACCAAGGACGAAGGTGGTCGCTACACTCCTTTCATGTCCAACTACAGACCCCAGCTATTCCTGCGAACTGCTGACATCACTGTCTCCCTCACCTTCCCTGACGGTACACCTGATGCGAATGAGAAGATGGTTATGCCTGGAGACAACGTTGAGATGGTTTGTGACCTCGTCCATGACGTTGCTGCAGAAGTTGGTACCCGTTTCACACTCCGTGAAGGAGGAAAAACTAGTGAGTAAAACCGCACAATCGAAAGTAACGCTGTCTAACTATTTTCTATAGTTGGCACTGGTATTGTGACCAAGGTCATCGAATAGAATGCTATTCTCCCAAAATCTTTGCACATTTGTATAATGTTATCCCCACTCATTAGCATAGATAATTATTTGTTACTCCTCCTTCATGGAACACAGCATGATAATGAAATCTAATTGAAGTATTTCGAGTCTAACCTTCAACAATATTTTGTTTGACGTGGAGTTGCTTATGTAAACGAGTTTGAACTTCTGCGAAGCGCAGCACTATGCCTACAGCCTGTGGTAAGTGCTTGAGCTGGTATTAGTCCTTCTGATTGAACTTTGGCGGTCTTTGACTTGTCGCCATGTTCTCCGGACTACGAAGCTTGGTTGAAGACCTTGCACAACCCCAGCCTCGACCGGCGCGGACTGGGCGATCAGAATCACAGGATTTCTCTCCAGAACGGCCTGGCGCTACTTCACGGGGCTCTTTCGACCTGTCAAGCGCAGGCAGAAACATAACGCAATCTACAGGCCTTTTGGCTGAATCGGCGATAACTAATTTGAGGAAATCTCTAGCTTCACAACGTCCGTTCACTGGCACTTCTCCAGATGGCAGAGGTTCCCCAAGACCGGACAGGGAACTCAGACCAGTTTCAAAGCCTACCTTAGAAGACAGGTTGAAGGCCTCCTTCGCAATTGGAGAAGCCTCGAATGTCACGACTCCCGATGTTATCTCACACTCATCCTCTCCTAAACCCATTATAGCGAAGAACAACGATACTATACTTTCGCCGAAGTCGACCCCGCTTCCGGAATCCCCTCTGCAGTTATCTACGCCTTCTCGAGCCGATGCTTCCCCACCTCCCTTAAACGTTGCAAGCTCGACACCGACGGAAGGGACTTATACTGATCCACTACAAATGGCGCTGGAGAAACTGGTCCAGGAACCAGAGGAAATGGTGAATGCGGGTGCTTCTGAAGTGGAAGTGAAGGATGAGGTAGATGCCGGGGTGGTGGATATTGAGGACGAAGGAGATGTGGAAGTAACAGAGAAGGAAAGCTTGCAAGAAAGCGAAGGAAGACCGGCAGCGGACGACATTCAGGTAGATCCATCTGCTCGTCTCCCAGAAGCAGATATACCTCTTCCCCCGTTCTCTCCTAATCCTACCAACCTTGCTGCAACACAATCATCTCGGCCTCCTTCGTTGGATGAAGCAGCGGAAGCTGAGATTGCGAGCTCGAGCAGCCTCAAGAGGCTAGTGAACAGTTTGGAACAGAGGCTAGCGGGTGATAAACTTAATATACATGCATTTATCTATTTCTTATACGTGATTACAGATGCCAATAACGCTCTTGAGGAGCTAAGAAATTCTCATGAGTCTGCAAGTGGGATACTGGGGGAATTGACACCCATAAAGAAGATATCTGACATCGTAGGACTGAGACATTATTTGCAAGACATACATGCGAAACACAATGTACGGTTTTTCTACGAGCTAATCAGCGTATCATCTCATTGTCTTTTCAGACGTCGGAAGAGGAGGTTAAGCGATTACAGAACAAGCTGCGAAGTGAGTCAACGAATCGAGTTTTGATCTTGTGATCCGTCTCAATGTTTTTGTCTGCTAGCATATGACGAACGAATTGAAGAGCTTCGTGATACGCATCGCTTAGAAAGTCGCTCACAGTCTGAGCTAGTCAATAGCCTTCGTAAACAACTCGAAGAAACAGAAGCACTTTTAAAAGCAGCTGAGAAGTCGAATGCTCAAATCACGGAGGAAACGCGCAAGCGACAAGAAGGGATGGACCAACTGAAGGCAGAGGCTCAGAAACTGAGGGAAGCCGCCAAGGAGGAGGAGGAGAAACGCATCAAGGCAATTAGCCTTCTGAAAACTGTTCGGCAGAAGTTGGTAAAGGCGGAAAAGGAGCGAGATGATGTTGCAAGGGAGGTCGCCAGCCAGAGAGAGGCGGAAAAGGCTGAGCGAGAGAAGGATAAGGTTGAGAAGGCGAAGCTTGAGAAAGAAATTGACACCGTAAGGTCCGAGAAGGAGAAGGACATCGCAGGATTGAAGGCCCATTTCGATAGGGAGCTCGAGACGTTGAAAGATCGGTTAGAGAAGGAATTCCAAGCTCGGAAAGGACAACTTGAACTCGAAATCGCATCTTTGAAGGTGAACACCAATATTCCACCCATCAGTGACCAACGCTAACCGTGATTGTAAGGCAACATATCAGAAAGATAATGCGGCAAAGACCTCAAAAATCCAGTCGCTTGAAAATTCTGTCAGGTCATTGAACAAAGAACGCGACAGTCTCTTTGATCAACTGCAACTTCGACAAGCTGAACTCGAGTCATCTCAATCCCGTCTCGAATCGCTAGAAAGCGGACAGTCGGAATTGCAGTTCCAACTTCGAGAAATATCAGAACGGAATGCACTTCTGTCTGAAGAACTCGCAGATTGTCGTCGAGAACTTGAATATCGAGAGGCACGTCCTTCAATATCCGACGAAGATTCATCCCGCCTTCGTGCGGCCTTGGAGGCCAGGTATGAAGCTAAAATCGCCGACCTAACATCGCAGCTTGCACTAGCTGAGAAAGAGAGGAATGAAATTGAGTCCGGTCTAAGTCATAGTCTACAACAGAAAACACTGGAAAATGAAGAGCTGCGCAACACAATCAATTCGTCAGCTCAGACGAAGGGCATCAGTGAAGAACAGGTCGCTGATCTAAGGTCCCAAATCGATGACCTCTCTCGACAAGTCGCCTCGTATAAGGAGCAAATCTTGGAATTATCTCGTCAGCAAGAGCGAGCCGCTGAGCTAGAGGTGAGTTAGCCCATTGATTCAGAGGTGCGCGTAAACTGATTTGATTTCTGTTTTACTTTAGGGCCTTTTACAAAGCCAAGCATCCGAACTTACTGCTAAAGTACATGTAGCAGAGACTGAAGCGAAAGAGTCTAGAGAACGTGAGGCTCAGATAAAGGCATCGAACAAGGTTAGTTGGTCTCCACTTAATTAGAAAATTCGGAGTCTGACCATCACGCAGGCACTTCGGGAGGAGCTTCGGAAGGTGCAAAGCTCCGCTGCCCTTTTAGAACGGCAACGGAACCCCGGTATTGGATATTGGAGCATGGTTGGACGGCAAGAGAATCCTTCGGAGTCACGTTTGGCTTCGCCACCTCCTTCGTCCTCAGGCTCCGCGTCCTTATCCCGGACGGCATCCCCCGCTCCTTCGAAGAACGACGAGGAGGTCAATCTGGAATACTTACGGAATGTCATTATGCAATTCTTAGAACACAAGGAAATGAGGGTGAGTCAATCGTCATCTTTCGCACAGAGTTCGTCCTCATTCTAATCCTTATTCAATAAGCCTCATCTCGTTCGTGTGCTTTCCATTATCTTACATTTCACTCCTCAAGAGACACGTCGCCTTGTGGCAAAGGTGACCTGATCTTTTGGTAGTCGCTTTTCTGTTGTTTCAATCACGTCTGGATTCTCTGCAAGATTCTTGTAATTTATTCGTTGCATTCCTTCTCACCTTGTAAATTGATTGAAAGTTGGTACAAACAACACATAAATAAGGACATCTCGGCACTGTCAGGCAGTTGTGCCGTGCCGCGATAATTCGTACGTCCTGCGCTGCCGGCACCTGCAAGCTCACTGTGTATATACGCGTCACTCGCTGCCATCCCTCGGCACGCAGAAAGTGCATATAAATATTGCCTCCAAGTACGTCCGTCGATCTCAATCTGCTTACTGCAACACATCTGAGATCCGTTTGCCGTCTTCATCCTTCATCCTCATTCACTCACGAAACCCAGACCTCGGCATGATTGGTGCCTCTAGAGCTACGGCTTATAATGCTATCCGTCGACCAACCGCACTTTCACAGATGGTGAACTCAGTGAATACCGGACGACTGTCCGCAGATAGCCAGCGCAGGAATTTCTTCACCATCATTCAGCAAGGGCATGAAGGGTGGAGACTGACTCTTGGGCGTAGTCCCGTTAAGCTGGATGCTGGACTAAGCCTTATGATTCCTCTAATTCATACAGTGCATGAGGTTGATATGCGAGAAACTTCGGTTAGTCCTTGATCCATCTAGTTTAATCATCAACAACTTGAATTATTTAAACAGGTGAATATCACGGACTTAAATGGGTTCACAAGCGACAATGTTCCTGTCCTTGTTTCTGGGTCTCTTTTCTTCCGTGTGAATGACAGTTACAACGCTTGCTTCAGGTATGCTTTCATCTTCTATCAGTTAATAACTACCATAAGCTAATTTTGTGGTTTATGTTAGTGTGCATGACTTCAAGACAAATGTCAGAAATATAGGAACGTCCGCAATGCGCTCTGTCATCGGCCATTTTACAGTAAGCCACGCACCGACATCAATGATACGTTGGCTAAGCATTGAGTTAGTACGACGATGTAATTGGCGACAGAAATAAGATAAATACCCGCCTGCATGACGTTATTGGAGGAAGCATCAGTGTAAGCGTATCTCAAATCTCCATTCGCTAACCATTTTTGTCTGAACGGTATATCAGAAATGGGGTGTCGATTGTACACGATTTGAAGTGCAAAACTTCCACCCCTCGAACCGCGAGGTTGAGAAACAACTCGAGCTGCAAATGGCCGCAGAGAGAGACAGGCGCAAGAAGATTCTAGACACACAAGCGCTTGTCAACGTCGCAGAGGGCCACAAACAGAGGGTTATCTTAGAGTCCGAGGGAGGTGAGTAATTTGAGCCGATAAATCAGGAATCAACACTCAGTTGTATAAAAGCTCTTCAATCGCAGCTTAACACATCTGCCGGGCAAAAGCAGAAAATGATTTTGGAGTCCGAAGGTTTTCTACAAGCAGCTCAAAACGAAGGAGAAGCGCTCGCGCGACAAGTTGACATTCTAGCCAGATCACTTTCTAACCGGGAGAAGGATCCGAGTGAGGACGAGAGAAAACGGGCTCTTGAAGCTCTCCTAGAGCTCAGGCGACTGGAACAATTGAAAGCGATTGCCCGAGGAACAGGCAACTCAACTTACTTCTTTGGTGACGCGGGGACTGTCGGGCGAGACGCATACGAGGTGGAGAATATGGAGCGATGGAAAAAGAATGCTGAGACAAAGATTGTCGCAGCAGGTTCCGTTTCAGAGACTTCGATGCCAACCGTCACAGTGTCCTGAGTCTATTTTGTTTAACCGAATGCATCACATGATGGTCTGGCTTGAGATACCTTGCAATCCTATTATACCAACCCCCACTCAACATGTATAACAATGGCAATAACTGTTCTTTATATCACAGTGATCAGTAGTGTCTTCTGCACTACGTCGTCTCTCAATCACTGAAGATTCCGAAGTCACGAGCTTCTTTGCGAGTAGGCAATCGAAGCGCGCTCCGTCCGACCGTATTTCCACAGCTTGCGATGTCTCCATCGTCTGTGGTTGACGTCTTGAATAAAGTGAGGCAATATAGCCAATCAAGGGACTTCATACTCTAAGGTCACTGGGAATGCAGATAGACCAGATTGCCCAAGCCACCCCAGGCTAGTTTGGGCACAAGTGTAATCATAGAAGTTCGTCAATCACCGTGATGTCTTGCGAAGACATGAGACTATGTCTCCTGCTTCGATAGAGGGTCCAAGGACAAGTCGACCAATGCTGATGCTAGATGAACATGCGTTGTTGGCAGATCGTAGACGTGCTAATGTGGCGCATCGGATACTGAAGGTACTTGCAACATGATCATACATCATCTTCATCGGGGGTTAAAGGTTGATATCATTTCGGTTGGGATTCTGTATATCCTACTTTATGTAAGGAAAGACAACATGGAAGTTAGACGATCCAGAGCAACAATACCGCAATAACTCACCTTTCTGAGGTTTGGACACACGTCAAGACGTCGTTCTTGTTTATAGGTGCAACGGAAAACAGAGAAGAAAATCAAGCCGTCCACTGGCAGACTACAAGCAGTGAGAGGAAAGGAGACATCCATTACATAAGTATATGGCTAGCAGGATCATCGTGTCCGCGCCATTCGAAGTTGTTTTTCTTGGATGCTTGTCTCTCGCTCCTGTCGTACTCGCGGCATCGCTATAATACGAACACCTATCCTAGACTTCTTAGCACCGCGTCTTCTAGGACAATCTTTTCCTGCACAAGCATTCGCTCAGAACCGAAAATCTCCCCCATGCCCAAACTTTCTACGGAAACAGAGCACCTTGCACGCCGCGGTAGCGCAAACGCATCCTCTCAGCATTCTCGATACTGCTTTGAATGTAGACCATAATGCGGTCAACGAGTCTCTGCATAGGATCAGCATTGCGTGCAGTGCTCGGGATGCTTTGGGTGTGTGGAGAGAGTGCACCTCTTTGGAAAGCCAGGGACTGTCAAATTTAATTGGCATGTCATTTCGGGAGCAAACCGCTCGTATGCTTGTTGCAAAATGTAAGGGAACGAGTTTGAAGACGAGATGGGCCGAAGATGAGAGGAACGCTATCGAAGAACTTGCATTCTTTGCCGCAATGTCCGGTTTTTCGGAGGCTTTCCGACAACTCATGCTTCGGTGCCTCAAGAAACGGGATGCAGACGCAGCGCTGAAGTTGTACGCCCGATACTGCGAGCGACTCGCTCGTTACGAATCGTCGCTGCAAGTCTGCGACAAAGATACATCTGATGAACCGCCGGGTCATGGCAGTCCTTTGGATTCAGATTTAGGCTTGTCAATCCCCGAGAAGATGTTTACTGGTTCGGTGGTCAACCCTTCGCTCATCATCGCTACTGTCGTCATCGCACACGCTCTCAAAGATTCATTTCATGGTGCACTTCATGCTGCTTTGCAACAACCACAAATCCGTGTCCTCCCTCAACATATCAAAACCGTGATCAATGAAGTTGGTTCCTGTAACGATGTAGAAGGGAAAGCACTTGACTACGTGGAGGCGATCTCAGCTGCCTCTCTCGCTCATCGGACAGAATCTTTGAAGGCTCATGCTCGACATCTTGCTGAACAAAGGCGCATGGGGCGTCTTCAACAACTTGCTGACTCAATGTTGGCCGGCTTAAATGGACCGCTGCAATGGGCTGCACCTGATGAAGCAAGTGTCTCTTACGAGAGGCCAGTGGTAATGACGGATAGGGTATGGGCATATCTTCTCCGGGCCTTCGTTAACATACAGAGGGACGACTTAGCCGAGGCTCTTTGGGTTAAGATTGCCAACACCACAAATTTCGGGTCCGGGGTTGTCATGTGGAATGCGCTGCTGGAGGGCTATCGAGAAACGGAGCAATTGGACATGCTGTTGAGCACCTGGCAAGCAATGCTTGGGAATGGCGTCGAGCCTGACTCTAATTCGTACGCTTCAAAGATAATATGTCTGTTCGGATGGAAGAAGCGACGTCAAGCCCTCGAGTCCTTTGACGAATTCAAAAAGAAGAGCTTAAAGGATAAAGACTCGCTACATGTCTACAATGCCGTGCTGAACGGTTTGTTGCTTCAGGACGAAGGCGTCAATCTGGCGACGACAGTTCTTGACGAGATGACGGCAAAGGGACCGAAACCAGATACAATCTCCTACAACATCTTCCTGAAGTATTACGGTCGGAAGGGTGACATGGCCAAGATCGTCTCCATCATAAGCAAACTTGTTAACAGCGGGGCCACTCCTGACGTCGTTACGTTCACCACTATTCTATCGACTATGCTCAAGGCGGGCATATCGGATGCAACTCACCGACTGGAACAGGTCATGAAGACAATGGGGATAGAACTCAATGTTGCGACCTACAGCGCGATCATCGATGCACAAGTCAGATCAGGGACGTACGCCGGCATACAAACCGCTTGGGAACTTCTGCAGAAGATGGAATCGAACGTAAGCGCCCCGCCAAACGAAATCACATATACCTCATTTCTCGCTGGCGTACACCGGAGCAAGGAGCTAAGCAATGAGCAAATTACATCTGTCGTTCAAGATATCACTCGCAAAATGGAGACTCGGGGAGTGCGTATCAAGCGTGGTGCATATCACATCTTGATGAAGGCCTGTTTACAAAACCCATCCCCGGACGGGCTCAATCACTTTATGGGGTACTACAACACCATGAAGAGAAAGCGCATTGCCTTCTCTCACGACACATGGTTTGTAATTTTAAGGGGTCTCTTACACCGCGATGAATGGGCGCTTGCGAGCGAGATGGTGGACGAGATGTTGTCGTCAAATTTCTATCCAATGTGGGGTGTTAAGGAAATGATGGTTAAGATTTTGAACTGGCGGGCGAGGAATAAGTTATCGTAGTCGTAGTTAATTATTGTACATAATGCATGGGGCAAAAACATTAAAATGCTTGCTAAATCAACGCCGGCCTCATTATAATGTTCGTTCTCCTAAGAAAAAGGCGGGACTCCATCCCAAACGGGTGTAACGAGCGTAGACTGCCATGAATGAGCGGATCTGAGGTTCAAATCCAGCATGCAGTGCTCACCTGAATGTGCCCATTTTCTACCTAGAAATTTGCCAACGTACGGCAATAGTACGACAGAAACCAGAAGCTGGAGCTGGCGAACGTTTTCCTCCCATTCCTGCTGTGCGAGACGGAGCTCCTCGTCGGAGTCATAGCCATCGTCGGACGAGTCTGGTGACGAATCCAAAGAAGATATCGATCTCCGGGGCATTTGTCTGAGGTCGTGTAGCTCAGGAATTCTGGGCCGACGGGAGCGCTGGATTACGGGTTGTGCAAAATGGAGGTCGGCAACACTACTGAGCTGCAAAAGGTGACATGTGTTCTGAAGCTTTCAAGTTGAGGCCGAAGCTGACGTAATAAAATGTATACTGTATTTATGTTATAGAGAGGCCCCACAGCACCGCTTGCCCGAACATATCACCCATCTCGTGAATGTCAACAAACACGTTGTTCTCTTCTTCTCTCATTAAATAGATAGGGGGAGACGTGCACAACTTGCGCAAAACAGCCATGAGCTCGCCATCGTCGTCGGTCAAGCCGACCACGGGCTCGAAGCTCGTTGGCCAACCACTCTTGTATGCAATATCCTGCTTTGCAAGTTTGGGAGTATTCTTGGTGAGGATTCATGTTAAGATCCGAGTTACGAATGCTGACCGTCCTCTCCGTAGTTTGGATATGATCAAGGGTAAAGAAACAGTCTTGTCGTTCCTTGGAGTGTTCCTGAGAGCATTTCGTAGTGTTATGTCCGGAATAATTACCGGACCGTACTTCACGAATTACTTTCATCTTGATGACTTTCAACTGGGGAGTGTCGTGGCAATCCTGGAGATCGGTGCCCTCAGTATGTTCTAAGTGTCTGAACTGTATGCACTTACTGACGTATCCAAAGTTACCTCCATAGCTGCTGGGCGCATTGGAGACTTAATCGGCAGAAAGATGACATTGTTCTGGGGCGCATTAATATTTACCATAGGCGGGGCCATCCAGACTTTCACAGCGGGTCTGGTCATGATGTTTGTTGGAAGGTTAATAAGTGGATTCGGGGTTGGATTATTGTCGTGAGTACATCGATGAATTATTCATGACCACTTTTGATGGAACTATTCTTTAAAGCACGATTGTACCTATATATCAAAGTGAAATTTCACCTCCGAACCATGTTAGTGAACGATGTTTTGAGATATCGTCTTGTTCTAACGTGATCTCAGAGAGGTGCACTTGCGTGCATTGAGTTTACTGGCAATATTTTTGGATATGCATTCTCAGTCGTGAGTTCCATAGGATATGTATGCGCCATTACAGTGTTCTGATCCTCTATATGTTTGCTAGTGGACGGACTATGCCTGTTCCTTTATTGATTCAGATATGTCATGGCGTGTCCCACTATTCATGCAATGTGTTATCGGAGCCATACTTGCTGCAGGCTCGTTACTTCTTCCCGAAAGTCCTCGGTGTGTGGTATTTCTATAAACTCTTTTGGTTTTCTAATACTCAATTAATACTTATGCAGTTGGCTCATTGATACGGACAAGGATGAAGAGGGGATGCAAGTTATAGCGGATCTTCACGGAGGTGACCCTGATAATATTGAAGCCCTCGAAGAATTCCGTGAGATTAAGGACCGAGTCATTGCAGAGGTGAATTTTTTGTCTATCGACTGTCGCACTAGCTCATGGTTGACGTTAAGAGGGAAACTGGTGAAGCACGGTCATATGCTGTGATGTGGCAAAAATATAAGCGTCGTGTCTTACTCGCCATGTCATCTCAGGCATTCGCTCAACTCGTACGGTCTTCTTCTCAACTGTTCATTGAGCAAAGCTTAAACGTTTGAATCAGAATGGGATCAATGTCATATCATACTACGCGCGTAAGTTTATAGTGTATTGTGGGTCTACCAGTGTGAATTAATACTTTCATTGCCAGCGCGTGTTTTCGAAGGTCAGCTTGTTTTGAACCGTATCTTGCGAGCCATCTCTTATGTCTACTATTCGTTGCTTAGAGGCTGGTTGGATCGGGCGAGATGCTATTCTGATGGCCGGTATCAATGCAGTTATATATCTTCTCAGCACAGTCCCAACGTGGTTCCTAGTGGATAGATGGGGCAGGCGAGCTATCCTATTGTCTGGAGGTTCAGTGGTGTGTATATTTATGGCTTTCCCTCAGTTTGTCTACTTCAATGGTAATTACAGATGGCTGTCGCCTTAATGATGACCGGATGGTGGATGTATGTAGACATCCCACAAACACCCCAGGCTGTTGTCATTTGTGTTATCATTTTCAACGCTGCATTTGGCTACAGCTGGGGACCTATTCCTTGGTTGTACCCTCCGGAGGTAGGGATAGTGGTGATGTGTGAATACTATGCTGACTTTTGAATTGCGAAGATTATGCCATTGACAGTCCGGGCGAAGGGAGTATCTATATCCACAGCAACCAACTGGGCTTTCAACTTCCTCGTCGGAGAGATGACACCTATTCTACAGACGAAGATCCAGTGGCGGCTTTATCCGTTGCATGGCTTCTTCTGTGTCTGCAGTTTTATACTTGGTGAGCGACACTTAGAACTTACTATGTGATAAGCTACTGACAACCAGATAGTGTATTTCCGTAAGTACCAGATGCCCCCCCCCTCGTTCTCTGCTCACCCTTACTCGCAATAGTCTATCCTGAGACCAAGGGCGTGCCTTTGGAAGAGATGGATGCAGTGTTCGGTGAAGGTGAGTAGTGTAGATGTTCAAGCTAGAGTGACTACTGACTATTACCTAGAGGAACGAATTGAACGGGAAGAAGAGATGGAAGAGGAAGAATACGAGAACGCAGCGCTTCTCCGACGCAGCTTCACAGCTAGTTATGGTTCTATAGCCTTACCTGGAGAAGCAGAGTCTCCTACAAGCTCGAGCAGCGGAAGTGCTCCCAATAGCATATTTGGCCGTTTGAAACGCTCGTTCAGGCGAAGGGATAAGCGAGACTTTGAATCAGCAAATTAAACCGCTCAAACTCAGCATTTTCCGAATGATTATTGACCATTCTTGACCAGCGAACTTGAATGCCTATCCGCATCGCAACTGCATATGACCCTTGCATATAACTCCTGCATATCGCATTTTATCATACCTTCTGTAATTATTGTACATCAAGTGTAGCAATTCATGATTTAGGAGGACGAACAGCTGTTGTGCCTGATCGCCGCGCGACGTCACTGCCAATGAGGAAATAACGAATTGAACTTTTGGAACACGCGGCTTCGATTCAAGTTTACGCTAGTGCTGACAGGGGCACAATCCCTCGAAGTTCTGACTTATCCCGAGAGAAGAAAAGAAGGCAGCGAGTTGAGAGAGTTTTGAGGGATAAGATCCTGCGCGCTCAGGCTTGCCGGTGGCAAGTTGATACTCCACGTCGTCTATTGAGTTTCGTTGCTCACTGCACGGCCTTGCTCATTTAGTGGCCCACGACATACCATTCCACTGGGGCGTAAAGTAGCTTAGCTACCTCAAGAAGCCCACACTTCTCTTCATTCTACATATGCGAACATATACGCGATGATGCATGGCGTATCGCGGCGAAAGCGGCTGGTAGGACAGCCGCTACTGTATTCGATATCAATCTTTGCAAGTTTGGGTGTCTTCCTCGTACGTGGTTCATCGTGCTTAAACATCCACGTTTCCTAACATTGAGCTACAGTTTGGCTATGACCAAGGGTACGTGCCTATTTGGTCTGAAAGGGAGTAAAGCTCACGCAGAGAGTCCAGCGTCATGTCTGGCCTCATTACAGGTCCTAACTTCCAAACATTCTTTCACAAGCCTGATGCCGTTGCGCTGGGGACAATGGTCGCTGTACTCGAGATTGGTGCCTTCAGTAAGCTTCGATTCATTGTCATCTTTCATCTGTAGCTCCTGACGAGCATTTGCTTCTCAGTTACCTCCGTAGCCGCGGGGCGCGTAGGAGATATGATCGGACGACGAATGACATTGTTCTTTGGCGCTCTTGTATTTACAATAGGCGGCGCAGTCCAGACATTCACTCCAGGATACGGTGTTATGGTTGTTGGAAGAATTGTTAGTGGATTTGGCGTCGGTTTGCTATCGTGAGTGGGGGTTAATTATTCATATTGTTATACTCATTGTGACCTCACGCAGGACCATTGTACCTATATATCAGAGTGAAGTATCCCCGCCTGATCATGTTTGTCACCTTATCTTCTATTATTTCCCCCGTATACCGAATAACTTTGTTTGAATTTAGAGAGGTGCACTCGCATGCATGGAGTTCACCGGCAATATCTTTGGGTATGCTACCTCCGTGGTTTGTGCTCTTGATTTTGCGTTTACGAATGAGCGATTGATTGAATGACACAGTGGTTCGACTACTTTTGCTCGTTCATCGACTCGGATATGTCGTGGCGAATACCGCTCTTCGCACAGTGTGTCATTGGTGCTATTTTGGCTGGGGGTTCGATTTTCTTGCCAGAGAGTCCGAGGTTTGTGTTCATGCCATGTCAGCGAGCTCTTCTAAATTGAGCCTTTGATTCTAGGTGGCTCATCGACACGGACAAGGATGCTGAGGGGATGCGTGTTATTGCCGATCTTCACGGTGGGGATTTGGAAGACCCAGTCGCTAAGGCCGAATTCCGTGAAATCAAGGACAAAGTCATTGCAGATGTATGTGATCTGAAGCTTCATTAACATGAGAAATCTGACATCTGCCGTACTTGTAGCGCCAGTCAGGTCAGGAGCGTAGTTACTCTCACATGTGGAAGAGATACAAGCGAAGAGTCCTGCTAGCCATGTCGTCGCAAGCTTTCGCTCAGTTGGTAAATAATGTGTATCTTCAGTTAACAATAGATCACTAACGTTTCCACATTTGCAGAACGGAATTAATGGTATGTACAAGGTGTTTGATGTATCCTCGTGATAGTTGCTGATCCCCACTAAAGTAATTTCTTACTATGCTCGTAAGTCCTTTTTCTTGCTTAATGTACATATGTACATCATGGATTAATTCTCATAAATATCGTAGCCAGAGTCTTTGAAGGTATTTCACGGATGTTGTCCTCTGCTTCTATTGCATTAATCCGTATGGTTTGTATTCTGCAGAAGCAGGCTGGATAGGAAGAGACGCCATTTTGATGACGGGGATTAATGCTATAATCTATCTTCTAAGCACCCTACCCACGTAAGTGCGTCCAGGAAGCGGAGCTAACCAAGACTTACCCTTTCGTAGATGGGTGTTAGTCGATAGATGGGGAAGAAGAGCAATTCTGTTATCGGGCTCAGTTGTTGTAAGTCCTCTGCTGTTTCTCGGGTCCCTGATCAGTAACGATTGCATTAGATGGCAACAGCTCTTTTTGCAACAGGCTGGTGGATGTGGATAGACGTTCCAGCAACTCCACAAGCAGTGGTTTTATGTGTTATAATATTCAACGCGGCGTTTGGTTACAGTTGGGGCCCAATCCCTTGGTTGTATCCACCGGAGGTAAGTATGCGTTGAAACATTAACCGCACCATTGATGACAGAAAAATCCCAGATTATGCCTCTGACGGTCCGTGCAAAAGGAGTATCAATATCTACAGCCACGAATTGGGCATTTAATTATGTCGTCGGAGAGCTCACGCCTGTTCTCCAAGACGTCATTGAATGGCGTTTATATCCGATGCACGGATGTTTCTGTATCGCAAGCTTTTTCTTGGGTGAGTCGTACATCAGTAGTATACCTATATATTCTGACGTCTTGGTGTTGTCGTCAGTATTTTTTTGTAAGCAACTCATTGGTGTCACCAAAGGCTTAAAATTAACAGCCCTCTCTAGTTTATCCCGAGACAAAAGGCGTACCACTGGAAGAGATGGATGCTGTCTTTGGAGAAGGCAAGTTCAAGTCAAAGCGTGCATAATGCGATGCTGACGATCTTGAGCAGAAGGTATGAAAGAAAGTTATTTAAGCGATTACTCTGAGCAAGTAGCGCTTGTATCACGCGGGGAACATGAAGATGAGGAAGAAGGAATGGTGCTACGTAATTCATCCAGAGAGGATATTCGTACATCTACTGATGACTGGAGGCCTTGGAAGATCCGAGAAAATGGGCACGGACATTCCAAAGGATACGAGGTGGTAGGGGAGGAGGAAGCTTAGATTGCCAATGTATACCATCGCTAAGAGCTCGCTCGTTTGACTCTTTCTGATTTCAAACCTTGCTATTTTATCGTAGAACTTCTAGCATTAATTTATTGCAAGTTTTCTGTTCATATAAAAATTATAGGCGTATCCTTTTACACTTACCAAAACGAGGACAAACGGATCCGTTTGCCTCATGGTCTTTTCTCTGCTCAACGCTCACCATCTACGGGGACTACCGCGATTATCGCATACGTACCGACCTCTAGCAACACGGTTTATTCACCTCGGCGCAAACCTAAAGGCGCCATGGTTCATCACCAGAAATTTCAGTGCTAGTGCAGCTGCGTATCAGAGCTCCGCCTCTTTTCCTGGTACTCGCATACCTCAAGTTCGAGCCTTTGGATTCAGGGAATTGGGAATCGATGAAAATATAGCAGAGCGTCTGGAAAAGGTCTTTCCAGATGTGCAGCGTCCAACCCTCGCCCAGACAGAATACATTCCGGCAATACTGGAAGGCAAGGACGTTGTGGTGCACGATGAGACAGGGACAGGAAAGTGAGTGTCCAGAATTTATATATAACTTATGAAGTCTTTTCTAATATACGATCCACGACAATAGGTCTTTTGGGATTGTTCTGTCTTTACTTTCTAAAATCAGGGCGGAATCTGCAGCACACCTGAAGTCCAAGCACACGAAACCCAAAAACATGACACTTGTGATTGTTCCTCACAGAGATTTGGGCGTCCAGATGTTGCGGTGGATATCTTCCATCACGAATGCCTTCGGAAAAGATGAGAAACGATTGGATGAAGTAGCACAGCTAGTTGTTCGAGGCGATACGTTACCACTCAACGAGAAAGCGGAACATATAATCTCGAATCCTCCTAGTATTCTCATCGGCACTCCACAAGCCTTATGGGAGCTGTACGGGCTGAGCCAAAAGAGCTTACACGTGAATCGGCTTTCAACTCTCGTGGTCGATGAGACGGATTATCTCCTGGACGTCCCCCCTCCCTACCTGAGGAGAGCGCATAGCGCGACAGCCTGGAGGAAGTTCAATAAGCACCCGAGCTTGACGCGAAAACTCCTGGACGAGATCATACCGCTCCGCAAACCTGGTGCTCTGCGACTTGGTGAAGAAGTGGAGGAGGCTGAAGAGGATGATCGGATACCTTCAAAGATGCACAGATCGAATAAGGTCCCCGGATCATTGCAGGTTGTCATGGCCTCGGCTACGATACACGGTGGCCTGAAAGAACATCTCCAGCGCGCTCGGTGGCTCGACGATGAGACAGTTTATATTTCGGGAAAAGTAGCGAATAAAAAACACGCGCATATGGCCCTCCAGACAAGCGAAGAGGCGCCGAAAGTCATTCACCACGCGTTCGTCGTGGATAAGGATGGAAAGATAGAAAATGTCGAATTTGCCTCGAAGCCGCAGGAGGATACTAAGGATGAAGGCGAAGTCTCCTCGGCGTTGGACGATGCGGAGGAATCTCAGCCCTCTCACGAAGAAAGATTATTGGAAGAAAGTATGTTCTTCGTAACGATTTCGCTCTCCAAGCTCGATAACTAACTATATGCATTAGAAGGCTTGACACCTCAGTCGCCGTTTGGACCACTGATGCTGGAAGCTGTTGCAACATTCTTTGCATTCGACGTGCCAAACCTTGCACTGCTTGTCCTCCCACGAAATGCGTCGGTTGCGGAAGTTGTCTTCGAACTACAGAATCTGGGAGTTAGCGCGTTGAGTTTCGACATGCGATCGTCTGAAATTGCTGCATTAGCTGCACGAGAGACTACTACGCCCGCTCAGGAGCCGACATTATTGGTCGCCACACCATCTGCTACGCGCGGAGTTGACCTCCCGCTGCTGACGCACGTATTCATACTGGGCACCCCGGACGTCGCTAATGTGGACGTGTTCAAGCACATAGCCGGCCGGGTGGATAGATTTGGTAGGGGTGGGAAGGTCGTCACCTTCCTCACGGAGGTGGAAAAGGAGTACAGAGATGGCATGATGAAGACGAAGAAAAACCCGGCCGGTCTGCTGAAGACGTTCTACCGCAAGCTTGGCATCAAGCCCACTTGGTTCGACCTCAGCAAATTTGAGTTGTCTTAAGCTCGACACAACCGACCCCCGCGAGCGACCACATCATTTGTAAATTTTGTGTGGAGTCACTCTGCTATTATACTTCGATGCTCGGCACCTTCTGGTACAGGTGTTCTAATTCAACAGTGAGCGCGTCTATCGTGGAAGTTTCAATGATGATCGGCACAAGTTTGGAAAGGTCAGGCTCGTTCTTGTCATGTACTACCATGGTGACTGTCAAGCAAAGATTGGGCCAGCGGTGATCTTTTTATAGTGTTCATTCAACGTTGCTGGGAGGGCTTCGATTCTTTTCATTCGAGATTTGCGCTTCCTGTGTAGTTACATATGATAGCAATACCAGTTGATGCACCCCCACCATCCCTGCCCCGGATACACTGGCCTGAGCTGTGCTCTTGCGGATATTTCGATTGATCTCGAAGGTTTCCGGAGGTAAAAGACCGCTTTGGAGGGAGTATGAGTGGGTTTCCGGCGGGAAGCACTCGGTTACTCTGACGCGCGTGGCTGGCACTATAATCGAAACATATTGGTTCCACTGGGGACCTCTACGACCTCTCATCTCCCTTCCTCCCATCTCCTCCTAATCACTCCTCCTCCTCCTCCTCCTTCCCGTCCCAGTGCAAAGATGAGGCTACCAGCGAGCCTGCATCCTGTGCTTGCGACACTCTGCGTCTTTCAAGTTCTCTCGTGCGCGCCGCTTACCATATTCGTACATGCGCAAAGCACACCTTCCGCAAGCGCTACCCAGTCGGCCAGCTCATCTCTGTCGGTCACGACGAGCAACTTCACGACAACTATAACGACGGTCGCAGGTCAGAACACTCGTATCTTGACGTCGGTGCTGCCAACGACCGTTACGCTCACACCGACAACGACCGCAAACGCCACAGCGGCAACGAACACAAGCACACCGTCTGCCACACCGATCTCTCTCGACACGCGAATAGACCCAGGTTTTGGTGTTTTGGGCGCCATTCTCATTCTCACTGGACTACCCAGTACCTTCTGGGGGCACAAGAACAGATGGTATGCGCGCTCGCTCGACTGCTGTATGCCTCACAAGCTCACACTCCCACAGGTCAAGCTTCTTTCTTATCGGCTTCTACTCCTTCGCTCTAGCATGCCTGGCACTTATCTTGAAGTTTGGTGTCCTCGAGGCTATCAATCCGCCTAATGAGACGCTGCGAGGTGTATTCGTGCTCTCTTGCTGCATTGCTGGGTTCGGAGGCGGCGGCGTAGCCATCTTCTTCTGGAAGCAAGCGAAGTACTTTGTCGGCGCCTGGGGAGGTTTCGCCTTAGCCCTCTGGATACAATGTTTCAGGGCTGGAGGGCTGATTCGTCCTATCGGCTTCAGATGGATCATGTATATTGGTGAGTCGTTCGCGGCTGACTACGGGTCATATTCTTCTTACCGAGGATCTCCCAGGCGTCGGAACCGTCGGCTTCACCTTGTGCACCATACCGAGGTGGCATTATCATGTTCTCCTCGCATCAACTGCTGCTGTCGGAGCGACAGCGTTCGTGCTGGGTATTGACTGTTTCACAACCGCGAACCTCAAGGAGGTAAGTTTCAAGTGGCGTACCCGTGTGGTGACAATCATCTGAATCGCACTGTTTTGTAGTTCTACATCTGGAACCTTGGGTTTGACTCTCTCTTCCCGAAGTTTCATAACGCGGGAATCCATTTCCCTATCTCGCAGATGATGGAGGTCGAGCTTGGCCTTATTGGCGCTTTTACGCTCATGGGGGCCGCTGTGCAATTGAGAATCCTTAAGATTCTACAATTTAGAATGCGGGAAATCGGAAAGGAGCTGAGGAAACATGATGAAGAACTCGAGGCTCAGGCGACCGCACGCTTCGCGCATACCGAGAAGGACCTTGATGAATGGGAGAGGGAGCATGGGCGACAAGACTCGCACATGTCTACCCTTCCTCTCATGAAAGACTCGGAACTTGGCTCGCCTGGTACGGAAACCCCAACACTGCTCGGTGACTCTCGTCGTTCTCGCCACCTCTCTGGAATGTCTGAATTCAAGGTGGCTGTCCCCGTTGAAGACGAGTTTGGCCGACCAAGAGACCGACGACAGAGCATTGGGGCAATCCCCGCCCTCGATCTTGGTGGGGATATTGAATCTGACATACCGAAGGATTTCGTTGCTGGTGACTCTGAAGGATCTTCAAGAATCAAGAAAGGCTTATCTCCTGAAGAGCTTGAGGCTCTGAAAAAGAAAGAAGAGCTCGTGGCCGAAATCAATACAATACGAAAGTCAATAGAGCAACTGCGATCTGCGACTCCTGGTGGCTCATCGATATCGGGTGAGCCTCGATCTCGTCAACAATCGTTCACTTCTCGTCGTACGCTCAGTCTTGGTATGGCTGAGGCTCTGGTAGGTCCGACTCGTCCTCCAAGATCTCAGGACCCACGCGCGCGCGTTTCATCTTTAGACCGACTTTCTCACCCGATGGATGCTTACTTGGCTGGTGATGTAATTGATAGACCCTCCAGTGTACCTCTTAACGATGAAGTTAGTTGGAACGAGTATGTGCGGGAGCGCAAACTGTTCCAACCTCCAGGTGGGGTTTCGAATCCTATTCAACCTACGTCTGTTAGACCAAAAACACCACCCATCGCTGTTCCAAACTCCGTATCCGAAGCTTTGTTGCGCCGCCAACAAAGGGAAACCGCCATCGAGATAGGTGATTTCGGGGCGCCCGAACGCATAAGGAACTCTAGTTCACGTGCTTCGTCTGAGGATATCCCGGTGGCCTTGCTCAAGCAGCAGAAATCGGCGACTGTAGGCGCACGGCCCGCTGTGACGATCCTCCCTCCGCGCAGACCCGATCCTGCTGCACATGTCTCTCGGCCACCTACACAGCGTGTCTACACGTTTGAGGAGCTAAACGAGCGACACCGCGAGAAACTCCGGGACCTGCAAGCACCGCTTATTCGAGCAGAACGCGAGCAGGCCGAGCTTGAAGCGGCGCGCCAGCGTTGGGAGCGTTCGAAGGAGATCGAGAAACAGGTGATGTCTAAGAAGCAAGCGGAGAAGGCGGCTGCGGCTAAGCAGGCGGAGAAGAGGCGACACTCGAACGACGACCGAGGAAAGAATGAGGGGGCCTCTGCCGGCCACCAACGCTCGCTTAGCGCAGACAAGCTTGCGAAGATCACTGGGGCGTCAGGGTCCGGTTCGAAGCGCCAGTCGACGTTGAAGGTGGAAGACTGGATGCGTTTCCAGCAGGAGAGTTCAGGTGCCGAAGGGTCGAGGCGAAGTTCCGATGTCCCTTTCCCTGCGGCGAATGCTGGACGAGAGCCAGGCCATCGTCCCTCGGGTGACCGGCGTAAATCCAGTCAAATGCTCTAAGCGTCGACGCATCGACGAGAACAGGTAGGTATGTCCCCGCGCGGTGATTTATGGACTGGACGGACATTGTAACATTTCCCCCGTCGCGATTCTGTTTTTTTCTTCCTCTCACCACTGGTTCCATGTTCACAGGGGTCTTTGCATTTCACTGTACATGACCTTATCATGCGTTTCACCCCCATCTCAGACATTTTGAGAGCTTTTTGCTTTTTTATATCAATGACTGTCATTCTACTGAGACGGACATTGTGAGGTATTCGACATTCGATAACTGTTGTTATATTCATGGTTTTGTCGTGTAGTATGATTGATTGATGCCCTTCCCCGTCTTACCATATTCCTCTCTTCCCTCCTACTGCACACAAGGACTGCCCAGCTTTTAGTTACTACCCACGTACATTCTGCATGCATACGAACACTACATACATTACTAGCATCCATATTCCGTTCTTTATTCTCCACGACTTTCATTCACGACCCCGACCATTGACGCACCAGTAGAATAGGATTTTTGATAGTAACTGTCCAGCAATCTCGATACTTGCTTTCGTGTGTATTTAAACTTTGCAACTTTTGGAGAATTGAGTGTTATTAGTGCGCTGGATGGGTTGCTTGAAATGATATACCTGAGTGAGATCGGAAGTCGAGCCGCCAGTTGAACGGGCCCCGCGCGCGTCCCCTGATCGACGTCAAGTCAGGTGTCTTGCGCTAAACCAGCTGGGCATGTCCCGGCGACCCCAAGCTGCAGAGGATGGAGGAAACCGCGAGCACCCGAGACGGCCATTCAGTCGATGTGGAACAGAGCGGATGCAGCTGCCCAGGGCAGAAAGGAGCCCAGCGCATTGTTGTGCATATAAGAACCTGCACCTACGGATATTGTTACTCACATTACTTCGTGCTGCGCGACAGTCTAGAGATCTGAGGACAAGTGACGTCGACGTTCACTCTCAGGCTGCCGGTTGGTCTTCTGACTTCTAAATCAACCGTGCTTGATTTGTTCCAAGGCCATCTTCTGGTCTTACCTTGTCTATTCCGAGTTCTGCACTTCGTGCCACTTAGTGTTTAGTCCTCTCCCCTACAAAACAAACGAACAGCACCCGACATCAAAATTCCGCTCTGCTGTGGAGTCGCCATGTCGTCGACACTAACGAGCACGCACCGCTCGAAGACTTTGCCAACCTCGCTTGACGCCCTCCCTGTTACTTCCGCAGCTTCGAAACAGAACAACCATTCCACGTCCACTCGACTACATCTTGCCGTACCCTCAGCTGCTAAGTCGAACGGGCAGCAGCGAAAGGCAAGGACTGCTGTCGTTGGTAGTACAGCGGGTCTGGCGGTAGGCGGTGTATCGAGTTGGCTGCTCTCACCGCTCACGAGCCCGAGACATGACGAGCGCGAGGACCCGTTCAGTCTGGGCAGCTTTTTCCCTTCAAGGCCCGGCTCACCGTCCAACGAACCTCTTTCGTGGCTGAGCCCGACAGAAGAGACAGTGCAGGAGGTGGAAGAGGAGGTAGAGGTGGAGAGGAGAACGGATGTGGGCGGCATCGTGCCTTCGCGCTCGCTGTCGTTGACTGCCCTGGATGATTACGCGAAGGAGGTTATCGCGAAAGAAGAAAGCCTGGGCATCCTGTCTCTCAGTGAGTCTAATCACCGAACTGACATATGGGTTGCGACTGCCTGCTGACTGTCTCGTGCCCATGGCTGCCTATAAATATATTCGCAGTACGCATTCCGTTCTTCTTTCAAGGCGCTGGGGCAAGTCCTGTGGATGACACCGACGAGGACGAGCTCGACGTGCCCGCGACGCCGACGTCGATGGCGCTGGACGAGCCGTACGACGACGAGACGCTGTATGCGACGCTCTGCTCGCGACGCGCCGCGGCCTCGGCGAAGCTGCCAGTGGGGTCGGTTCCGGGCACGGGGACGGGACTCGCCGCGGACGGTGTCCTGGGAACGTTCAGTCTGTTCTCACCCGCGACAGAGACCCGCGAAGCTGAGCTGGGTTGGGCGAATGCGCTATACACAAAAATGCTAGGCGACGATTGATTCTTGGGCAAAAGACATTGGAGTGGTTTGATTGGCCCCTTTTTCCTGTAGACTTCTCTTCTATCTTTCGTTTCTGTTCGTATCCCCGCTACTTTATATTACAATCACTCCCCCAACATCAGCATCAAGTACACCAGACCATAACGGAAACTTGATGGCATGGCCCCTTTCATGCGCCGTGTAGGGCAACAAGTGTACGATAGGCTACTCCGAGATGTAATACAACTCATTGATGCTGGCATAGTCTATTCCCGCGGGTTTTGGCTGTTTGTGCGACTTCTCTCGACGCCTTTCTTGGGAAAACGGCGAGGTTACATGTGCGGATATGGATGGATACATATTCGTTCTCTATCGTAACTAAGAATAGTAGAGAGCAATCGCAATGGGCGTTAGTCAGTTCATTGCAAAGGATGAACTCTTGAGTGTTCAAAAGTTGTTGTTCCGTTCAGGAGCATCCTCCTTCCCAGGTTATCCCTGGCCCCTCCAGACCTTACGCCACATATAATTACTAAATTAGTTTATAGAACAAATAAACCAAACTTTGAAACTACAATGAACCAAATAAACTTACGGGGCCAGGGATACCCTGGCAAAGTTTTCTTTGTAAGCATGCCCGCTCACCACGCGGAGAATGCCGTGTGATGCGCGACATACCTCCCAAATAGGTATGAGGCCGCCGTCGGGCAATGGCAGCCTCAAAAACATGAAATTACATTCATCATCTCACATTAAAAGCTTAGTTATCACAAGGAGAAGAGATATAAAAATCATTCTCAAAGAACAATTGCGCTCAAGAAGGACAATAAAATGTTTCCAAGAGCATACACTGTATGCACTGTCTCACTGCAGCAATGTGTTATTTATCTCTAATTGTAAGAGTTTAACAGCTTATAATAAATTTGTATGCTATAATACCATCAGATTAACGAAGATCCAGACTTCGGAGTGCCCATTTGCTATGTTTTTGAGGCTGCCATTGCCCGACGGCGGCCTCATACCTATTTGGGAGGTATGTCGCGCATCACACGGCATTCTCCGCGTGGTGAGCGGGCATGCTTACAAAGAAAACTTTGCCAGGGTATCCCTGGCCCCGTAAGTTTATTTGGTTCATTGTAGTTTCAAAGTTTGGTTTATTTGTTCTATAAACTAATTTAGTAATTACATGTGGCGTGAGGTCTGGAGGGGCCAGGGATAACCTGGGAAGGAGGATGGTTCAGGAGAAGATTCGCAGCCGAGCGTTGGCCGGACGATGGTCCTGTTTGGACGAGTTGTCTTTGTCAGCGAGGAGGTATAAAGCGGGTGCTCCCACGGCTCCCACGCAAACGTTGTTCTCCCACACCCCCCATATCCTGGGAACTCGTCTGCTCAACCAAAACTATCTAAACGGCCTCAATGCGAACCTTGCATGGGCAATTCGCCCCTCCTTTCTTGCCGTCTCAGGCGGACCCCTTCAATATCCACAACATCAACATGGCCGCCGTCATGAACGACAACGCCCAGCGCAACAACGACCACCAGCAGCCACAGAGCGCGGCACAACAGGCGCCGTCCCAGCAGAGCTTGAATGTCCTCGTAAATACTCTCCTGGCTTCCCCCCAGCCAGATACCGCCCAAGCACCCCCTCTTGACTCGGCCCAGCAGCCCCAGTCCGCATCCCGTCCGTCCTCCGCAAATGGCGCAGCTCCCGCTCAAGACCAAGCGCAAGCCAACGCGCCGCAACCCTCAAGTCCGACCGCCCAACAGCAAATGAGCATTCAGTCGCTCCTCACAGCCGCCCGCAACCCCCCGAACGGCCAGGACGGCCAGCAGTCCGTCTGGAATGTGAACGAGATCACATTCATGGCCCCGCGCGTCGACTCGCCCCCAACCGCAAACGGCCAGGTGAGTATCGCGTATCCGGGTTATTTTTGGTATTATGGCATGAACTGATCGAATCCGCCCCCTCATTTCTTAGCCCTCGTCTAGTAAACGCCGCCTCGAAGATCCAGACGATGAGGAAACCCAGACAAAGATTCGCAGGATAGTCCAAAAACACGTTCAGCACGGAGCTGATCGCCTAATGAACATGACGACCGTGATTTGCCTCCATGCTGCCGTTGCACAGAAGTCGTATGGCAGCGAAAAGCGATTTTTATGTCCACCGCCCCTCGTGCGAATAGAGGGCCCGTTCCCCCACGTTCGCGAACAACAGATGTCCATGTCTATCGTGTCGGAGAATGGCGATAGAGCACCTGAGCAAAGAGCACCTCTAGATAACAACTTGACTGCCAGTTTCAAGTTCCTGCATGTCTCTGGGACTGCTAAATCGAAGAGTTTCCAACTATCGCTGGAGATCGCGCACCCGGGAAGCGATTTAGCAGACGGAGGGGGACGGCCGCGAGCTTGGGCAACTTTTGAATCCGCGCCAGTGACAATTATTTCGAAGCCATCAAAGAAAACAGCAAAGACGCGAAATATATCGTCCTGTATCCTTGCTGGAGGTCCTGTATCGCTATTTAACCGCATTAATTCGCAAACTGTGCGCACGAAGTATATGACAATCGACCACTCTCACCTCTGTGCAAGCAATGTGTCTTGGTCGGCATTCAATGTGAATGTGTTGCGTCGACCTCAGGATTCAGGTCCGATCGGTGAGTGTAAGGAGACGTTCTTTTGACTTTTTACAGTGCACACGCTAAAGTGATTTTCGTGGGTAGCGGGACCTCAACCTGTTACGTATGGCTCGGAGATACTTCTCTCTGACTCCATGTCGGGTATTACGACGGCGCCGCTGATTATTCGGAAGGTCGATAAGGGCAAGATATCAATGGAGGACGGGGGCCCTGTCAGTCAAATGCAGAAGATCGCATTGCAACGCGTCAATCCCGACGGTACCCGCCACTACCTGAGCGCTGCTGGACCTGTCCCTGGTACCCCTGGTGCCATTGTTGCGCCACCCGCACCTGGTATGGCCTCGCAAGCCGGTACACACCACCTACTGTTCCAAGCCCCCCGGCTGCGCGAGGAGGTGAAGGACGGCGTTCGAACTGTCACCGATGAGGTGGACGATTACTTATGCTGGACTATCGTGGGAATATGTGAGCATTCATACTTTGCTCACCTATTCGGACCGATTAGACGCATTCTTATTCTTTTTTGCCTTTCTCTACTCTTAATTTCACAGCGAAGTTCCAGTATACATTCTTCGATGCACTGGGCCAGAATAATAAGATACCGGAGATGCCGATTACGCCATTCCCGACGCTCTTTGCAGCTCCGAGTTATCGGCCGGCGAACAATACGGTAGAGATGACGGTGTCGAATTTCTTCTATGAGAACCCGAAGACGGGACATCCGTCTGCTCTGGAAGTTTGGCTAGGTGATATTGGACCGTTGACGCAACGTGTCTACCCTGCTCCGCACCCGGGCCCTTTGACAAGTATCTCTCCATTCACACAGGGAGGACCGCCTCCTTCTGTAGAACCTCCTAGTGCATCGACTGACGCGGGCTCGCCGAACTCCGGAACCCCTCCAGGGCCGCCGAGATTTGTTCAAGGAGGCCCAATCCACACTATGGTTGTGATCGAGTTGCCGCCGGTCCAGGACATCGTCCGAGCCCTGCAGGAGGAAGTAAAGCGATTGGAGAATGGCGTGAACCCACCGACCGAAAGCCCGAATGCAGCGGGGAATGGCAACGCCAGCGAGAACGATGCAAATGTCGATATCACAGGCCGAACCCTTCCCCTCCTTTTCATCCGAGGGTTCGACGGTGTCGGGTACCATTCCGGACGGAGTGTAGCTTGCGAGAATGTCTTCCAAGGCATAGACCTCAACGCGGCGTCTGCGGGCAATGGGCCGGATGCACCTTGGCTGGCCGCTGCACAGGCAGCAGCGCAGGCAGCGGGTGTGGATGGGTCTATCCAAGGCTGGACGGTTCGGGTTTTGTGATCATAAGAAAAAAGCGTGACTTTTATTTCTTTTTTTTCTCTTCTCTGCATTCTTTGAGGTTCGTGGTGGTGGATTATTTACTTTTTTCTGCTGTTTCTATACCTCTCTGTTCTTGCCTTTTTGCTGTGTGATGTGAGGTGACGCCCTTTTCTCTGTGTCTGTGCTCGCTATCGGGCTAAGATCTGAGGAAGTTTCCCCGCAATGACCTCCTGCTCTTATTATATTATTCCCTTTCTTCTCCGCTCGTCATGATAGTGTGTCGAGTTTTATGTAGCTACTTCCGAGTTGGTGATGTCCATCGTGCTGTTTTCCCTGCCCACCCTTATTTGCTGTTGCGTCACTCATGTAGTTCGAGACTATCTCGAGATTGTATCGTTGGCTAGGTAGATTTCTGCAATCAAGTACCTGATGTTACAGATGTAGAGGGTCTGGAGCATGAGAGCCTTGGAAATTGACGCAGCAAGCACGTTCGACGGTGCGGCAGGTGCGGAGGACGCCAGCGCAGAGATGCTGTGGCCAAAACGCGGCACTGCAGGCAAGTCCGAGCCGACGAATCCGAGCACACTTAACTGCGCGTGTTGCCCTGCACCCGTCGGCATAACCTCCTTCAACATCCTCTCATTGACGACGTTGGCTGGACAAGTTTTCTCTCATTTACAACAGACAGACAGTGAGTGCCGACTTTGGTGTCTATTTTTTGTGCTGTGTTTGCCCCAATGGGCTCGGCGACCCCATCAGCAGTTAGTATTTAGCGCTGCTTGGCTTATAGGCCCGAGAGCGTCCTTTGAAGTTGACCTCCACCCTAGCTCCACGCCTGCAATCTCCCACTTGCACTACTTCTACTTCAAAGCCAGAAGATAGCGAGAGACTGACTTTGTATCTTTCTTTCCCCCTTCATTGCCATCGTACCCAGCTGAACTCGATATGGCTGCGAACGTCACATCTCGTGTTGAATGGCTTTCCACCCTGTCCCCCGTCAATGCCGCAGTGCCCACGGAGGACACCAAGTATCTCCGCAAGGTCTGTCCTCTCGCTGTCTTGCTGCTGGATGTTGTTGATTTGAGACGCTGGTGCATATAGACGAGCATCATCGCGACCATTGGTGCGTAGCGCCCTTTGTTGGGTCTAAATGATGATCGCAGATGCTGAGAGTGGCGGCTATATGCAGGTCCGAAGACGAACAGCGTCGAAAAGCTCACTGCGTTGAGGCATGCAGGCGTGAACATTGGTGCGTCTCGACGTTCTCACAGTACTGGGTGGGTGCTGCTCGCTGATGCACGATGATGGGTTGTAGTTCGCATGAACTTCTCGCACGGTTCCTACGAGTACCACCAGAGCGTCATCGACAACACCAGGAAGGCCGTTGCTGGTATGTTTTGTTTAGAGATGAATATCATCGCGCATATAGTCCTTACATGAATACGTAGCGGAACCAAATGGACGCCCCGTGGCGATCGCGCTTGATACTGCACGTTTCTGCACTTTATTCTGCTTTCCAGGTGCTGATGATTTTTCTTTGAATGGATAGAAAGGACCGGAGATCCGTACGGGATTGACGAGGGACGGTCAAGACGTGCGTTTCCAGGACCTTTTATCCTTATGCACATTGACATATGATTATTGAAATCTCTTCCGATCGGTGCCCATATCCATCCAGTTTACACTTGCAGCCGATCATGAGTTTGTTATTTCGACCGATGATAAGTATGCGGAGTCCTGCGACGACAAGATCTTGTATGTCGATTATGTATGTCATTTGCTTGGTTTCCACCGTTGTGCGAGGTTGCTTAATTAGCTTAATTAGAAAAACCTGCCAAAGGTCACCGCTCCGGGCAAGCTCATCTACGTCGATGATGGTATGATATTTGTGCATATAGGGAGATTATAGGTTGCTCATAGAAATGAACTTTTAGGTATCCTCTCTCTCCTCGTCCTCTCCATCGATGGCACGAACGTCCGGGTCCGTACTCTGAACAATGGCACGATCTCCTCCCGCAAGGGTGTCAACCTTCCCAAGACCGATGTCGACCTTCCTGCGCTTTCGCAGAAAGACAAGTCTGACCTGCTCTTTGGTGTCAAGAACGGAGTCGACATGGTCTTTGCGTCGTTCATCCGGCGCGCCCAGGATGTGTTTGACATCCGCGAAGTGCTCGGCCCGGAAGGCGCAAGCATCAAGATCATCGTCAAGATCGAGAACGAGCAGGGTGTTGCCAACTTCGACGAGATTCTCGACGCATGCGATGGTGTCATGGTTGCGCGTGGGGATTTGGGTATTGAGATCCCCGCGAGCCAGGTGTTCCTTGCACAGAAGATGATGATTGCGAAGTGTAACAAGGCAGGCAAGCCGGTTATCTGCGCAACTCAGATGCTAGAGTCTATGACTGTGAGGTCTTCTCCGTTTTCCTGTGCAATCTGGTGTTAAAGATGTACCAGGTCAACCCGCGCCCGACTCGTGCCGAGGTCAGCGATGTAGCGAACGCCGTCTTGGACGGAGCGGACTGCGTCATGTTGTCCGGAGAGACCGCCAAAGGATCGTACCCTATCCAAGCTGGTACGTTGTTGCCTGAGAGCATTGTCCGTACCGAATGGACATACTAATCAAGCGGTGCACAGTATTGATGATGGCGGAGACTTGCTTCCTTGCGGAGTCTGCTATTTGCTACCCGCCATTATTCGACGAGCTTCGCAACTCCACAAAACGCCCCACGGAGACCGTCGAGACTGTCGCTATGGCTGCTGTGGCAGCTGCGACCGAGCAGAACGCGAGCGCAATTCTCGTCCTTTCGACCAGTGGCAACACTGCTCGCTTGATCTCTAAATACCGCCCGTCTGTCCCTATTATCACCGGTGAGCTCGTTCTCTTCTGTACGCTGCCTGACGTATGATCTGACTGCGGGATGCAGTGACGAGGAACCAGCAGACCTCCCGCCAGATCCACCTGCACCGTGGATGCTATCCCTTCTGGTACCCTGAGCCACGGGGGATTGAGGCGCACCAATGGCAGACTGATGTATGTCCTCTCTCACGATTTTTAATAACAGAGAAATCTCTGTTGGCTGTGAGTACTTAGTACGGGACTGACGCTCCTCCGCAGGTGGACAACCGTATCCGTTTTGGCCTGAAGAATGCGCTTGATCTGAAAATCATCAGGCCGAACACCACGATCATTGCCGTGCAAGGTTGGAAGGGCGGCCTGGGACACACGAACACACTCCGTGTTCTCTCTGTGCCGACTGACCCCGCTGACCTCCAGCTCCAGACGCTCGGTGCGCAGTAAGGGCCTTCTTTAGCGTAGTAACGGCGGGGTAGAATAGGCAGAAAAAAAACATGTCTTTGTAGAGCAATCTTTTTTACGTAGTTCAAGACCTTTTGATAAATAGAATAATGAAGCTTGATGAAGCATTGAGTTCCTTGCAGTGCATACATTTGATCCTTGATGTTGAAATCAATACGCTGTGCGCCTGCGGACGCTAGGCATTATTCTGACGCTGGGCGCGTTACACGTTACTGCTTATAACATCGGTCCTTTTGGCTTTTGCGAGGGTTCCCACGGAAGATCAACGCTTCCCACTTTCTCCAGCTCTCCTCGACGACCTGCAGCGTTCCCTGATACTGGGCCATATCCAGTGAGCCTTTGATAGGCGGCCTCACTCACCCTCCTCGACGTCCTGACGTTTTCTTATTTATCTAAAAGACTTTCACGACCAGCGCGACTTTGAGATACTTTTCATTCATTCACTATCACTTCGTCTGCTCGGTCGGCGGATAGAGCGTACGCATAGGCATGAGCTCGTTCCTCAAGCCTGGTTCGCCTCGAGCGAGTAGCAGAGGACGGTCCTCGCCCCTACCGTCGTACTCCAGCGCCATTCATGAAAAAACATTCGTGAACGGGCGAGTGCAATCCGGGTTCTTCACCGTGTTCCCTGTCCCCATCCCTGGTGTTCCTGGACGCCAACTACGACTTCCTCTCCCCATTCCACCCCGACTGTACCACTCGACCACGGCGCGCTTTGGGCGGAAACGCGGGTGCTTGATCCTGATTTTTGGCTGTCTGACCGTTCTGTGGACGGTGTTTGCGTTTGCCAAGCGCTTCGGCACTCACGAGAAACAGTGGCCGACGCCCTTCCAGAGCGACACGACGCTCGTCTTCCAGCGCGACGATCTTAAGAAGATATGGGAGTGGGAGATTTCGAGTGGGCATTATCCCAGCAAACGACCAAGTGCGTTACTCAACTTCATACTTCTTGTACTTAAGCGCTCATTGTGTGTTAACATTAAACTTCCTTTTGCATTCGCGCAAATCAAGTTCCTGACCAAGTTGGTCTGACGCACGAGGTGCTGAACCCTGCACTCCCGCCTCTCAAGAGGCCGACCCCTCCTCCGAAATATAGACCACCTCCGAAGGCCACGTTTTCCACTACTCGCGGCGTTGGCTCGAAAAGAGTATACCTTGATATTCAAGCTAGCCCTCCAAATGTAGCCTATCCGCCGCGACCTGTTCCTAACAGTATTGCGGACCTTGACGTAATTATGGACCATTGCGATTTCTCTGAGGACAAGGTGCGCACCCTTTGGGGACAGGATTTTTATGTTTCCTTTGATTTTGCTCATATTTGAATCTTGGGCTGTAGTATGTACGCGACTGCTTAGAAGTACTCCGCGTAGGAGCAGGACTTGACAATGGCAACCACATGCGACGCGGGAACATGGATGAATGGAAATACATCTATGTCGAGCAGGGCGAGCCACAGAACAGATCGGCGCATGATCAACCCGAGACAACCTACAACCCCTGGGCAGCGGAGATAGGACGAGACCGGTCTGGAGATGAGGATCCTAACGCTGGTCTGACCAGGAAACGAGGTACTGAATGGGAGGCTTCACTACAATTGCCAGAGCCGATTGAATACCAACGTGCAGAGGTTCTTCCTGGGACGTGCGATCCAGAGCACCCCAGGATATACCATATGTTCTGGACGGGGCCATTCACGGATAAGCCATATTTAGCAATGCTCTCGTACCTCTTCACGCAGAACTTGGGCTTGCACCTTCCGGCCGATCATGTCGAATCAAAAGTCTGCCGTCCTCAGTTCTGGATGTGGATCAATCCAGGCCCCGCAGCTGCTGTCCCGAACCCGAACGCGCGCAAAGAGATGTTTGACCAGCTCAAGTCGAGTCCTTGGGCGTCGCCGTTCTTGCATCCGCGGTTCAAAGATGTGATTCATTTCAAGATGTGGAATACGACTGAACAGCTTGATGGCGTTCCGGAGCTGAAGGAGGAATGGCGTGCCTTGCAAGAGACCTTGTTCAACTCGGGCGGTCACATTATCCAGGTGCCAAAGAATAAGCAGTCTACTTCGCATACCGAAGAGAACAAGCCCGATTCACTTCAGGACGAAGAGGGTGGGACGATGACCGAACCTCCGGCCCCTTCAACTCCCGCTGCCGCAGATAGCGATGACATGCTCAATCGGTTAGGCTCAAAGTCATCCTCTAGCTACGACCGTTTGTCCGTCATCCTCTCCGACATGGCCCGGTTTGTGCTCTGCCATCGTTTCGGTGGTATTTACCTTGATGCAGACACTCTTCTGTTGCGCGATTGGGAAGAATTGTGGGGATGGAAGGGCGCCTTCGCGTACCGTTGGAGTCGCCTGGAGAAGTACAACACTGCTGTGTTACATCTTAACAAGGGATCAGCTCTCGGAACCTTCCTTTTCCGCACTGCTTTAAGGAATTTGCTTGACTTTCATCCCATGACAGTATCGTCGTACACCAAAGATTCGTACCTTGAAGACTTACTTCTACGGTTACCGGACGCCTTATTCGACTCTGCGTGGCTCAACACTGAATATTATCAGAGAGATCGCCCGCCCCAGCCTTATTTCACTGGGTGAGTTTCCGTTTTCTTTCCGTTCCTGTAAAGAAGAGAACTGACTTTGCTGTAGATTTGAGGACTTCTTTGATACGCCTATTCAGAACAGTGCTGCACCACAAGCCCTTGGATTTGATGGCTTCTTCAAGGGTGCTTATTCATACCACTTCCATAACTTCTGGTCAGTGACTTGGTTTGGCCTGAGATATCCTTGCTTTTTTGGCTGATCTGAATTTACAGGTGGAAACCTTTCGACCCAAGTCGTAATTGGCCAGACCTTGGTCCTCGCTTTATCAATGGGGAACAAATGGCTCGCGCGCAGCTTCTGGCCGCCGAAAATGTGACTTCAGCCATCGATGATGATGATCTTGAGGGCGAGGAAAGCGTTTTAAAAGACAAGCGTGATCTAGATTGGGCTACGGTTCTAAAGCGCACTTTCGAGGCCTACATCCGTGGCGAACGACCCAACATGTATGGAGAGTGGATCCAATGGTGATCTAACTTCAAAAATTATCATGGTCCCGAGCTTTTCTATGTAACCTTCTTTTGGATCTGGAATAAGGAAAGGGACACGCTTCGGGGCAGTCTATCTCGACCGATTTGGTGGCTGAGACTAGGAACTCCGTTCGCTTTGGATACTTACTTGCATAACTTACAACCTTATATCCCGTATTATCCGTACATCTTTCTGGTGAGCAATGCATTGCTGCCTTTCTCTTACCTCCTCTCTCTGTCATTCTTTGTCTATATACTCCTGGATTCATCAGGTTTTGTCACATTCATCCCGCTTTGCACATGAAAAGACCCTATTTGTCTAATCGCAGTACTCTAGATGTAGTCTCTACATATGCTTCCAGCTTTCAATCCATATATTTGCATACATACTTGATGATGATGCCCGAATGAGGAATGAAAAACATGCAAACATATAAGCAGCCGCAAGGACCTGATTTATGTTCGTGATTGTACAATTTTCTCTTGGGCAGCATTGACGGTAGTCTTTAGGGTCTTTATGACGTCCGTAGGGTTGTCGGAGCCGAAAATCGCTGTGCCTGCAACAATGACATTGCTTCCTGATTCCATGCATGAGCGAAGGTACTCTTCTCAGCTTGATGACCTAAAGCTCACCTGCGTCCGCGCACTTCCCAACAGTGGCCGGTCCCACGCCGCCATCAACTTCGATATCTTTGTCTGGGAAGCGTTCTCGGAGCTCGGCAACTTTAGGTACGCAGCGCTCGATGAATTTCTGACCACCTCTCCCTGATCGTGGTCGTGTGATGGAGCATGAGCATTGGAGGTAAACATTTAGAGCCATGGCAGAGTCAATGCGTACCAGGGTAGACGGTCATCACAAGAATCATATCAGCTGCGTTGCCGACCTCATCCGTAACCGCAGAGGAGGGTGTATCGGGAGAGATAGCTACACCTGCCTTCATTTTCCGGTCGTGAATCTTCTGAATGAGCGGTAGCGGGTTGGCTGGACGTTGTGTTAGTGCTTTCCCATTGGTGTGAAAGAAAATGGACGGCATACATGTTGCCTCGAGATGGAAACAGTAGAGTGAGCCCCCTGCGTCTGCGATGTCGTCCACCCACTTTTAATAACAATCAGACAACGAGTCTTGACATGCAATGGCTGTGATTCACTTTCTCTGGTTCTGAGACCATCATATGGCAGTCCATGAATATGCCAGGTACTCCTTTATGCACACACGACAAAACCGGTGCTCCTTTTAAAATGATTGCGATTAGATTGACGCATTGAGGACGAAATTGCGGCAATTACCCATCGTGATGTTCGGAACGAAATGGCTGTCCAAATCCTAGATAAGTTGACAGGACTGCAAAGGAGCTCAGATGAGTTATCACCCGTCCATAACATCTAGTTGACTGTGAGTAAACGTGTTGTCTCCGTCTCCAATACTATACCGACGTACCCATGTGTAGCCATTGAGCACCACCATCCATCATGCGTTTGCATTCTGCGCTTAGCTGGCCGAAATCGGAGGCGAGAACAGAGGGAGAGATTATAGCTTGAGGCATGGTTGAATAATATGAAGGTGGTTTTGAGGACCAGAGAACCACGGAAGTGGTCTAAGTATATGCGCTTTGGTTGGTTACATAATGGGTCCTTTTTGTTGTATTATTGTAATGGAGTCACCGGAACCGATGTTCTTGTTCACCTCTCTCTTTCCTACCCCCATCTCTCTCTAGGACTCCTCCTGTCGTACTGCCTAATGACGTGGAAACGAATCCGAAAGAAACAGAAAGTTCAGGACGGGAAGCCGTGCAGCTCAACCACAGACTCGGGCTTGGGCTCAAAGCATGGACTCATTTCGTTGCCTTTCGAGCTTCTGTTGGAGATACTTAGCTACGTCTCAACGAAGGAGGTTCTGGCACTAGCTCGCTGCAACCTCTTCCTTTTCCATACCTTAGTAAACAACTCCCGCACCAAGCAAATTTGGGTATCCGCACGTACTCGTTGCATTCCTCCATTGCCGGATCCTACACCGAATTTTACCGAATCCTCATATGCGGCTTTCATTTTCGATGGGGGTTATTGTGAGGTAAGTCTCCTCGTCTTCTCGTTGAACTCAAGAATACCTACTTACGTTTCCTACCTAAATAGAATTGCGGTACATACGTTAAAGACTTCTATGAGTCATTCATGTTACGCCTTCGAGTCTGTAAAAATGTAAATATCTGTTCAAGTTACTGCATGCAATTTCACACTACTAAACTATTAATTATAGAGCCTTTGTTTTTCGAGCTGGTTAATGTGAATAATCCGTCAAGCATACTCCACAAACTTCACTTATCTTCCTCACTAGAAATAAAGGATATCGCATCGTACGGCCTCTTACGGCGGGCGAACTTGCCATTGTCGCTTGCATTCCCGTAAATGAGAACAATTGTAAAGCGCATTACATCTAACAGGTTGTTTATGAATGACTCTTTTTCAGTTGTTTTGTCCAATGGGAGACGTGACTGTCAGTTTTCCATCCTTTCAGATCTGTTTATAATTGCTCATTTGATACAAATTTCAGCGTATGAGATATATCGCCTATTAGATTATCGATATGCTCATGCCGAATACTGCGAGATTGTGGAGAAAAGGGATGACTTAGCACTCTACAACGCAGTAAGGACACCATTTTTAGCTTTCGGTCGATCACTAATTCGTTTTCTCAGATGCACCATAAGGATGAACAAATAAAATCTAAAATGAAAGAGGTGAGCCCCACGGTTGTTGAAGCTTACCTTGTATTAACTTCGGCATTAGTTCTGCCTTCTCTTACGAGATTGGAAAGAGCAAAGGCAGGTAATGTGGAGGGAGAACAAAGAGTTAAACAATAAATGGTAAGACAAGTTCACAGACCTTTCGAGTTGGTCACTAGATAACAGTACAATAAAGGGTTCAGTTTGTCTGCAAACGGGAAGCCTGGGATCACTCGGCTCTCGTGCACACTCCCTCATTTTCGGCAATTCTAAGCCGAAAAAATCGTTTGATCGAAAGGATTGTGGATTCTGGTTAGCTTATTTTTCGTGGTATTAGATCCAATCATTGATGAGGAAAACTCTAGATCTAGCAATAATCAAAGGAAAGGTTGAACTCGAAATGGCTGCGGTCATAGAAAAGCGGGAGCATGCGCAAGAAGGGGGGACTTTCGAGGCTCGGCGCAAGGAAATTTGGAAGCTCTACGATCGCTTGAAGACTGCGAATGAAATTCTGCCAAATCGCTATGTTTTCTCAAAGCTCCCTGTCGTAGCTAGCCTATTAAACAAGCCTGGAAAGGGTGCCGAAGAAGTAGCGACTTCACTCACGGAGAAAGCAGTGCTAACCCTTATACAAGACAACCTGGCAGTGTGGGTGGAGACTTCGAGAAATGACTTCGCGGCACTCTTGGGGTATCCCAACTACCGTCAAATTAGTGACAAGAGCATCACCCCGACGAAGCGCTTAACAGCACTATTCCGCTGTACCAGATGCACCGGAAAAAATATGAAGGGGCACAGATCGATTGCGTTAACCTTCCGTGAAGCTTGCGCTCATAAATGCCGAAGTCCGGGTATGCAATCGGATTTGAATCCTGACTGGTCTGTCGATAATTTTGAGCTCGACCAAAAGGTACGGGCTAATCTCAATCGTTACCAACTTGTCGCTAATAATTTTACCTTCCTAGGCGATCTCTGCGACACGGTGGTACTTAGAGATGCTGAAGGTGTCAGAAGACAACAAAATGTCCTTGGAGCAGTGTACGACCTCTCATCAGGTTATGTGTCTTTCCTGTGACGGGGCTATCATTATGGATTACGACACTATGGTACGAAGACAGTTGACTTTGAGGTCTGACTGCTGACTCATAATGCGTTGCAGAAAATGCACTCCCATCGACACGAAGACTTCCCGTTTGTAATATTCGCGTCTGAACAGGTTGCTCCGCTTGCTATGCCCGCGTTAGATAAAGATCTTTGGAGAGCACTTCACATCAACTCCCCTAGTGCCAAGAAGAAGCGTAAACTCAAAAAGCTCGGCTGCCGTCATTGTCTTGGATATGAGTCGTTGCCTCGGCCTGACTGGTGCCCTGAGGGACTAGAGTGGGATGAAGATAGAGCTGCTTCAGGTGTTGCGAAAAAAGAGAAGTTGTATTCGTTTGATGGGCTCATCTGTCATCTCAAATCAAGGTGTGCATCCTTTTACTCTTATGGTAGCTGAGTACCCGTGCTGACACAGGCCAGACACGGTGTTAGTAGCAACGGAGCAAACATCGAAGATATCTATTACGTCGATCTGAAGTCGAAGACACCGGCGGGCACACCGCTCATCGACCCGACCGAATTTTGATCTCAGCGGCACCCATCTTCAAAGTCGCAATCTATTTTATCTATAATTGTGGGTATGTAACAAATGATCTGTATAAATATTTCTATCGTCTATATACAATGTAAAGGTACCTGGTCGGTGACTCTAGAAATTCACGAATCAGGCCCATTGCCATTCAATCTGCACACGACCTAGTGCCTCCTGGCTGTTAGTTAGCTTATCGAATGCTCCCTTCGAGAAATCGAGGTCAGTGGCGCCCTTGCATCCGCCACACCGATCAGTGATGGCAACTGTGACGGTGGTGTTTTGATCTGATAGAGGAAAAAAGGCCCGATGGTCAGAAATGCAACTCGTGGAGAATATCATACAGAACGTGTGACTTACAGGTCGCTTTCACCTGCTTCCCGCAGATCGGATTGTTGTTTGGATTGGCAGTCGCGCCAGGGTATCCGTCGAACGCCTGCTCGGAGATGGCAGCGATCATGTCACCGGGGGCATTCGTCTGCCCACACGCGCCAAGGCCAGCGTCGTAGAACGTGCCATCGCCGTGCTGGACGCCGGAAAGATATCCGTTGGCGCCCCCACCGGAACTGCCCGTCGGGCTGCTGCTAGCACCAGTGTCCGTCGAGGTGCTGCCGCCTGAGGCCATGTCGGTGGGGCTGGTCGGAGAACCATTAGTGTCAGTAGGGTCGGAGGAGCCATCGGTGTCAGTGGGCGAGCTTCCAGGAGAGGTTGTAGTCGCCCCTGGGAAGTCTGAGATGTCGGAACCGCCATCCGTTGGACTTGACGTATCATCTGTATTTGTGTCTGTAGAGGAGTCATCGGTCGAGCCGTCAGTGGGTGTAGGTGTTGCATTAGCATCGCTGCCAGTAGCAGACGCGTCCGGTGTACTCAAGAGGTCGGCATTTGATGTCGGTGAGCCAGAGCCAGAGTCCAAAGAGCTGCTGTCAGTGGGGCTTGAGTCAGGTGAGCTACCGCTCAGAGGTGAATCCGTGGGTACAGCTCCAGAAGAGTCTGTAGAGGACATAGTCGAAGTATCTAAGTCCGTCGAGGGACCCGTCGACGCGCCGCTTGCATCTGAGGACTGAGACGGAGGAAGGCCACAAGCCGGTGTCTCTGTACCGAAGGCGTCGCTGCCGGTAGCAGTTGCTGAGAACCCGCCAGACATACCAAGGGAGCCACTAGCAGTAGCCAACCAGGACGCGCCGTTGCTGCCGCTGAGGCCCAAAGAGCCCGAGCCAGTGTCTGATCCGTTGCCAGTGCCAGAGCTGCCTAGGTCTGTAGGGGTGCTACCGCCACTCGTATCCGTAGGCGATGTTCCAGTGAAGTCTGTCGGGCTATTTGACCCATCCGACGGCGAGGAATCATCTGTGGGGTCCGTTGAGTCGGTTGGAGAAGAGCCAGGAGTCTCTGTAGCATCGCTTGGGGATGAAGAATCTGTCGGTAAACCACCAGGTGCATCGGTTGAACCGTCCGAATTCGAAGAGTCCGTCGGAGAAGAGTCATCAGTAACAGTAGGCGACGCGCCAGAGGTATTTGTTGAATCAGTTGGAGATGACGAATCAGTAAGCAGAGAGCCAGGGCCTCCAGTAGAGTCGGTTGGGGACGAGCTGTCCGAGTTCAAACTAGAGGGGGGATCTGGAGGTGAACCACTGGCACCGTCTGTAGGGAAAATACTCGTAGCATCAGCAGTGTTGGTAGGTGAGAGACTGGGCGTATCCGTCGGGTTCCCGAGCGGAGACGAGCCATCCGTATCACTCGGGCTGGCTGAGCCGTCTGTCGGGCTTCCATCTGAAGGGTTTGCAGACCCAGGGCCAGATGGCGACGACCCAAAGCTCGTGTCGGTCGGCATGGGCATGCCCGTCGAACTTGGTATGAGGTCTGTGCCATCCGAGCCCGTAGCAATCCCGGTGGCAAACCCACCGTTACCATTGGAAGAACCGGAAGCACCTGCACCGCCTGTCGCCGAGAGTGAGTTGAAGCCGGTGAAGCTGCCATTAGCGGGTCCCGAGGTGAAAGAGCCTGAACCGGATGAACCTGTACCATTGGCATGATCGTCGCAGCGTCTCGAGTGATGTTGGTGGCGACGTTCGAGCCGTCTGTGTTGTTCGTGCATCCCTGGTTCATTCCGGATAAATAGAGCAGAGGTGTTCGCAATAAGAGCGAATATAAGGAGAGATTTTAGCGTTCCTCTGATTCTAGCCATTCTTCTGTATCGCTAAATCCCCTCTCTTGTCAGCACATACTAATACATTATATAACACGGATACTCACAGTCCTTCAAGTTGGCGTTGCGCGTTAAGTGTCGGGAGTCCGTGGAGAGATAGGACTGCGATGCTGCGGTTGAATGGTAGCTTTCTGCTTGTTTTATGTCTAGACTGTCATAAAACATTGCGATGAAGTATTATTGGATAATGCACAGTATTCTAAAGAAGACGCAGCAACATAGATGTTGATGCCGTTTTGCTGCGTATCATTCAGCCTGCGGGTACGAGCGTGCATAGTAGTCCAGATATTTTCCAGAGTCAAAGTCTCTTTGCAATGCTTAGACACTCGCATTGCCACCTGAATGCGCGCCTAGACAAAGCTCTGTGTAATCGTAAAACGAACATGTTTTGCTAACTTGTTTTGCACGCAAAGCATGGCGGAGTCGACTCGGGTCGAAAATTATGGGGAGAAAAGTAAAGCTGAGCCTCCAGTCTCCGTATCATTCGTGCTGAATCTATCCATTGGCATTAGACGTCATGATAAAGGGTAGAATAATCTCCAGGCGGAAAATTGCATAAAAAAAGAGTCGAGGGCCAAGTAGACTCAGGATGTCGTACCGTGACTACTATGATCATGATGACGTACTAGTCAGCGCCGGAAGTGACAAAATATTTGCCCACCAGAAGTTTTCGGGAATCCTAGAGGCTTGAGGCCGAGATCATTCTGCACAGGCCATCCGGAGCACAAGAAAAGATGAGAAATACCTGATGCGACAGTCGGATACTTTGTGGTCCCCCGTGTACCCAAAATACCTCGAGCGGCCGATGCAAACCACCTTGCGAATTCCGACAAATAATAGCATGCATACAGGAAACTGAGCATGGCATGCGGTCAAATGCGTTGCGATGGGTCGACAAACGGCGCTCTGGTGTGATCCAGGTTGGTATGGTTTGCCGCCATCAGCACCGCAAGCATACGGCGATGAGAAAGTGCACAAGCCGCCAGACGTCGAACTGTAATGTAGTTATTTGAACACAATGAAGTGCAACGGAGGGACATGAAGAACAGAGGGCGGCCTGATCGCAGCCATTCGGATCAACAATAATGAGATTGAATGGCCGGATTGAGGTTATTTATGGGTCCGAATAGTATTTAGCTCGGCAGTGCTATGAGAAATAATTAATATATAAACTGTGCCTCTCTCCTCACCTCTTCCTCACCCGCGAAGCAACCCGTTTTCTTGTAAGTAAAAACGTGCTCAACTACGCCGACGAGCTCCGTTCTGACCGCTGTTCACCGTTGCCTAGCTCACCCTCTTTTTGCTTTTAGTTTCGTTGCTTTCCAGCCTTCAAATTCGCACTCGTTCCTGCCACATTCACTTGTCGGATCCCATCTTTCCCCCTCATCGAGCAGTGCATAATGTCCGCTCTTTCCAAGCTACTCGTTCTCTTCGCCCTCGCCCTCTCTGTCTCCAGTCTTACGACCCCTCACGTCGGACGCAGCCTCCACAACCACCATGCTCTCGCTGCGCGCAAGGCTGCGCCGGAACCCGCACCTGTCGCTGCCCCAGTGGAGGCCCAGGTCGTTAGCCCGAAGAAGCTGAGACGCAGGTCGGACGGTTCTCGCTGCCGTGTCAAGTCGAGCAGTGCTGCTGCCTCGTCGACCCCCGCTGCCGCCAGTTCTTCTTCTGTTTCCGTTGCGCCGACAACCACCGCTGTTCCGGCGGCCGTAGAGGCGGCACCCACTACATCTTCCAAGGTCGAGACGACCGAGGCCAAGACTACAACAGAAGCCGCCAAGGAGACACCGACGTCCTCCAAGGTCACTAGTTCCAAGGAGACACCGACGCCCGAACCCACGACGTCCAAGGTCACTACATCCAAGGCACCATCTACCACATCCTCCGCATCTTCATCAAGTGGCAGCCTGCCATCTTTCCTCGTTGGTACTCAGACCGGACAAGGTATGTTTCGCTACACTACATGTCTTTTCATTCCCAGTCTCACAAGAACTCTAGGTACATTCTATGCCATTGGCCTCGGTGCTTGTGGCATTACAAACAGCGGCAACGACAAGATTGCTGCGGTTTCCCACCTGCTCTTCGATGTTTTCCCGTACGTCTTGTTTCAACTATTTTCATTGTGTGTGCTAATGCCATTATTGTAGTGGATACAACGGTGTGAACCCGAACAGCAACCCAATTTGCGGCAAAAGCGTAACTGCCACCTGTAAGCAATGGCTTGATCTCGTGCAATGCATCAGATTTTGATATTTCTTGATGCTATTTCAGATCAGGGCAAGTCGGTGACTGTTCAGATCACTGACCGTTGCACAGGATGTGCTCTGACCGACCTTGATTTCTCGCCTGCCGCATTTGATGAGCTCGCGGACGAGTCCATTGGACGTCTCTCCGGCGTCACTTGGGTTTGGGATAATTAGACGTCTCAAACTCGTTTTGTCTAGCGACTTCTTCACTCCGACTTAACGTTCTCCATGCTTTCCTATCGTCCCTCAACTTGAAGTTCGCTCGACATCCCTTGCCACGACGCCTACATTACGCATACCTGGCACTTTACTTATCCTTTTTCTATTAACAAAGCCCCTTAGTCTGGCGCGTCTGCGATGCGTCCTTTCGCGCATAAGACGCGAGAGCTAGAGAATCTTCTTTTCCACCTTTTGTTTCATCTGTCACTGGTTGTCTCTAGCTCATTGTAGAAATTGTTTGTTACGCATGTATATGCTGGGTCTCCATATGCACGACATACAGAGAGCGCATGACGTCCTCTAAACCGCACCTACAGTACATGTTGCGAATATTCTTGTACATGATAAATAAATTAGAAATAGAAGAAAGCGTGAAAATGTACCTGGTTCGCGTGAGAGGGTGCCCTTCCTACCACATATAAAGACCTGATCTTAATTCAAAGGCAAGCAAGACTACATACATACACAGAGACTAGTTCTGTACATTCTGTACACTAGACCCTGCATTCGCGGCGTACATTTTTACAAGTCCGACGCTCGCGCCCTCCGCCAAGCTCTTGGAGTAAGCATCGATTTGGCCCAATAGCAGAGTACTCTCGAGCCGTGACGGCTCGGGCGGGATTCTGAAGAGTCGAGAAATATCGTCTTCTGGCAAGGGCGGTAAGCCCTGGCTGACACGCAAGGCATTCTCCTCGCGCCGTTTTTGAATGTGCGACTCCGCGCGGGCCTTCTCGCGCGCGATTTGCCGCTGCAGGTACGCTAGGTTGCCCTCCTCGGTCTTGTAGTCGTCGAGCGACTCGAGAACCTGCGTGAGATTCTTCGAGATCGACGCGCTGCCGAGGTCGAGAGTGGAGAATGTGGGAGGGAGTGCGGCGGTAGAGGAGGATGCCGGGTTGAGAGATGGGGATGGCGTGGATCCAGGAGTGGTCAGCGTGGTGAGGAAGGCGCCGAGAAGGGGATTCGTGCGTATCCGCAGAGGGATCTCCTCGAGGATGTTCGAGAAGGTCAACCTGTGGCTAATGAGGCTAAAAGTTTCATGAATTCGAAGCAAGTCAGGATACAGGCATGAAAGTTGAACGACAGCAACGGCATACCCCTGGGTGTTGAACTTGTTCGCCTTATAGGCATGCAAGAAGCTTTTTGTGAGCCTAAACGCACGGAATGCTGCGTTCCCACGTGTAGCTTGTGCGACGTCTTAAAATCAATCATATACGTATAATGTCATTAATTCAAGTGGAAATGAACGGAGTAAAGTAAATCTGCTCACCATGCACAATGACGATGCCTCCGTGTCTAAGCTTCTCCTGATGTACAGCCTGCAGTTCCAGCAAATTCTGCTTGAAGAACGCGCCCAATGTATTCGACTGGTAGAACCCGATGATCGAGTCGTCTGCCTGGACCTCTTTTAAGGATCGTAACATGGACGTCTGGTACCGCGCGAGCGACTTTGTTGATTTATCCTCTTCGTCATTCGCATTCGTGGGTATTGGGAATGAGTTGGATACCTCGAGGGTGCCATCTAGGTCGATACCGATGAGAAGGCCGAGGACGTGGTGAGGGTGCGCTTCCGAGCTGTGCTTCACGATTTTGGTGACCACCTAGCGCGAAGCAAGTAGTTTAGTACTCAGCAAAAGAAAGCACAAATACGACGAGCTTTACGCACCAGGCCATCTAATTGCACATTAGTGATAGGGATCTCGGCTTCGATGTCAATGACCTTGGACATAGACGGCGGGATTGCTTCGTATGTCGGAGCCGCAGGCGTCGGCGCAGCTTGGGCGGTCGGCATTGCCGCAGCCAATGTGGCTGCCATTGAAGTTGCCATGGCTTTTAGGATATGTCTAGATAGAAGAGAGAGCAAGCAGCAGCGCAGAAGCTACGTAGTTTTTGGCGTTGAGGACCGCGGTACGAACTGAATGAGTAACTTTGAAAATTCCAAGCCGGAAATGGCATCAGCCTGAGAGAACTTGAAAACAAGGACAAATATGATTCACTGGCAGACGTGCGTTCGATGAACACTTGGTTGAAGGCATACTTTCGTAACTCGTCAATGCTCTCTGATGTGGTCTCTCCGATAGCCCGCACAAGAAATGAATCTGTGTCGCTTCTCTCTTCGCGTTCAAAAGATGAAGAAGGAAAGCAGCACACGCAACGACAGCTTAGTTTGAAGAATCTAATCACTACCCAAATGTGCAACATCTGGAGCTGTGTATCCTGTTCTCACATCTTGATGAGCTTTAGCTGAGTTGTACTGCCAGAACATTGATATCAACAGAACGAAAAGATTCTGAAACCAGTGGACGTCTCGGTCAAGCCCTATTGCGTTGCGGACCAGTCTCAGGTATACTAGCCACGTCAGCTACTTGCCAGCCGCCTGCATTGGAATCCAGAGTGCATAAGAGGCGGGGCGTAGCCTCCCGTCCCCGTCAGATCCTACCACCACGAGACACCCTACCCGTTCTCTAGGGCATGTCTCTTTATCCCAGGCGGCGTCCGACTGTAACCTTGTCTGGGAGGGGACTCGGAGGTGGTTCTCTCTTACAGTTATGCGGCGGGCACAATTAGGCCTAGCAGTATCACGGCCGATACGCTGGGTCGAGGTGTGTTTCGACGCGATACATGATATTGCTGATTCCTTGTCAGCACGAACTCGGCGGGGTGCGATACAAGAGCATAGTTCCTAATATCGATGGATCGCGACGAAGGAGACTTTGCGGGTATGGAACAGAGGAGTTCTGCTCTTTTCTCGTTCCCCCTTCCCCCCTCGCGGTCCCTTCGTTTCAGCGGCGGACAGTTCTTCTTTATTTAGGGGTTAGGTCATCGTGATCCTTTCTCGTTAGCTGTGGCTGCCAGTGCAGGAAAGGGTGAGGGAGATATCTCGGGGTCTTGACTTACGGGGCGAACCTACTATCACCCTAGTCAACTCCTCTCCCCCTGGTCAGCCCTAGTCCAGCTTACTACTATGTCATATTAAACTGGACCAGGTACATTGGCGCATCGAGTCGACGGTCAGCCTCTACCTACCACTCGGACGAACAGTGCTGTAGACGGCCTTAGGCTGGGCCTGGGCTTATTCCATCAGCTGATCGAAGAGCCTTGTATCCTCTTGTGACGGCAAAGGCCCAGGATACCTAATACTAGGTCATGATAGTCTCAAGCTATAGACAAAAAAAGAGTGCTCCCAGAGATTTGATCCTTCCAGGACCGCCAATTGGATTGTATGGACGCTGAGGAGGTCAAACTTTGCAATCTGGTGTATCTGACTTCGAAAGCAAGACTTGCAAGTAAGTGTTCGCACACTCTTCAAACCTGGAAAGCGAGTTGCAGTCAGTGAAGACTCAATTTTTTTTTAGCTGGAGTCCTGTGGCAAGGAACCAGCCAGAAGTTGGCGGTTTCATAATGACACGCTAATGTGTTCATTGTGATCCGAAGGCGGATTTGTCGTCGCTCAAATCAGCAAGAAAAATGAGGTTAAACACTCGACTCGAGTCGCATGTACGTGGAGGAATAATAGTGGTTGCAGGCTCATCTTCGATTTGGTCATACAATGCATCTCGGCGAGCTCCAAGCAACATTACGAACTGTGGAGAGCCTGAGTTCGGTTTGGAACCACCCCGTCCCTTTCAATGGTCTGAAATTTACTCCAATCTCGTACTACTGTGAGAGAAGGATAACTGTATCTGACATCTAGATTTGTCCTGATCTGCCTACTAGGTGAGCTCCGTTGGTATATTATCTCTACACATTGATATCGGTGACGACCATCTCCTACACTTCCAATTGCTCATCGATGATGTGCAACCTCTTCGTCCACCCATCAGCAACGTCACGATGTTCAACTTGAATCTTGTAGGCTATAGATCTTATTCGCTCTCAAGCGCTTTCACGATTGCCAATGACAGTGCATATTGTAAAACTTTCGGTCGGCTCCCAATTCGTCGAGATCTGGCAGTCAAGGACGAGTGGCTCCTCGGCTTCAAGTTCACCTAAAGGGCAACCTTATCTTTCAAGACATCCACTTATCATTCAAGTAGGTGACCATTATTTTAGGTTCAACAACTCAGACTGCAGTCTTCTTCCATGAAATTCCTGATCATCGTGTGCGAAGTCAAAGGTTGACTGGTCGCTGGATAGTTATTCGGGACCGCTCGAGTGGAATGTCATTTAAAAACGAATATCATCTCATACTACACTACCGAATCATGGAGCGCGTACTAAAAAAGTTTCTTGTTGATCTCATCTAGCCCACAAAAGTTGGCGAAAACTGGGAAAACCTATAGCTCGAGAGAACATTTAGACACTTGCAATATGTACTTCGAAATAAGTCCATATACATAGTAATCCGCTCTTTGTGTGTCCGAGTCGATACATGCCAGTGGAGCACCAGGCATTTGAGGCGAGTTACGAGAAACTTACTCATCCGAGTCGCGGCCGCCCAACTTGAATCTAACCGAAGCGACTTCAATTGCACCTGTCAATAGTATGCGCTCGGGAGAGCTTAAGGCCGGGTTTGAAGTGAGAAAATACAAGGGGGATCTTTTATATACAGGAACTGTAGAAAAACACTGGATGAAAGAGAGTACTAGATGGACAGACGATCATGATGGACCTGGCATTTATGTTGTACAGTAGTTGCTTCGGAAACATCTTGTTTTTCTACATACAAAAAGGAAAGGTGATCATTATTATTTCGGGTAAAATATAACCTAATATGGGCAATATGCGAAATTCGGGGCCTCTGACGCAAGGTCACGAATTCATTACTTAAGGCCGAAATGACCAAAATATCTTCCTCCGTCCCTTCGACCCCGGCACGCACCACACATCCTTCTTTCTTTCTCCCTACCAGCCGCCTCTACTGTTCATAGTCGTTCAGCGCCGTCAGTGGCAGCGCACAACCATGGCGATATCTCGCTCTGCAAGAATCACCCTCCTTCTGTTCATAGATGTCATTTTCTTCCTTGTTGAGCTCATTGCCGGTGAGCAACATGGAAATTGCGCAGCTATGTCATCATCATCTAACGCGTCGGTCTCAAAGGTTATGCTGTGGGTTCGCTCGCGCTCGTAGCTGACAGTTTCCACATGTTGAAGTGAGCCATTCTTCCCATTTGAGCTCTCGTTTTTTCTTAAAGACATCGGCAACAGCGATATCCTGAGCTTGATTGTGGCCTTGTACGCGATAAAGGTCTGGGTCATCTTTTCTCCCCGGACATTCTTACTGATAGCCCTTCGAGTAGCTCACAAATGAGGGCAAACGGAAGGCTCCGGAAGCGGATACGAAGTATTCTTACGGATGGCATCGTGCAGAGATTTTGGCGGCGTTGGTGAATGGTGTCTTCCTGCTCGCGCTTTGCTTTTCGATCTTCATGGAAGCCATTGAGCGTTTCTTCAGCACTCCAGGTACGTGCACTATGCGATTCTCAAATAGCGCACCCACTCATAATCAATGAACAGAGATTTCAAATCCAAAACTTGTGGTCATCGTTGGTTCATTAGGTTTGGCGTCTAACTTCGTTGGCCTTTTCCTTTTCCACGGTAGGTTCAATCTGACATTTCAGAGCCTCACTTAACTCACCCATGTGTCTCTCGCGTCAGAACACAGCCACCCTCATGATCATGGCCATGAGTCCAAGTCAGAGTCTCATTCGCATGGCGACGGAGAGAGGTCGTCTACTGCGGCTTCGACCGGAAGTATCACACCTACGGAAATTGAGCCACAAAGAGGAAGGAACAGAGAACGCTCTGACTCTTTGTATGGTCACCCTGTTGCCACTCGAGCCCGTGTTGTTCAGACTGCGCAGGAAATGCAAGCAGCGCGTTCGCCGTCACTCAACAGGGGCGTTGGTCCATCTTCCATGAAGCATGAACGCTCTCAGTCTTTCTTTTCCGACATCAGCGGTATCAACGAAGAACACGCTGCAACTGCGGCTACTGAGCAGACACCTTTGCTTAACGGCTCGAAGCCTAGCCGTTCCTCTTCCCATGACTCCCATGAGCATCACTCGACGGAATTGAATGACACAGAAACTCCTCCTCTGAAGAAAACAGGGGGCCACTCCCACGGCAACATGAACATGCGGGCTTTGGTGCTCCACGTCATGGGTGACGCACTGGGTAACGTCGGTGTGATTGCCACTGGTTTAATTATCTGGCTTTCCGACCTCAGCTGGAAATACTACTTCGATCCCATCATCTCCCTTGTTATCACGTGTATCATTTTCTCGTCCGCCTTACCGCTTGGTACGTTATAAGTTACCTTTTTGACTATCTTACTCACCTTCGCTTATAGTGAAGAGCGCTTCGTTCATCCTTCTTCAAGGTGTTCCTTCCGATATATCCCTACAGGAAGTGGATGAAGCTATCCGCAATGTGGATGGCGTGAGAGGTGTCCATGAACTTCATATTTGGCAGCTCTCAGAGTCGAAGGTGGTCGCATCAGTTCATGTCCTTGCCTCGAGGAAGCATGACTTTATGCAAGTTGCGTCTGACATCCGGAAGGCTCTTCATGACCGCGGCATCCACTCAAGCACTATCCAACCCGAATATCACCATTCGGAGCACTCGACCGCAGTAAGTTTCACAACCAGTTCATGATGAAACCTTACTTAGTGAGAATGAATAGGCTGCAGTTGCCCCTCATTGCTTGATTACTTGCCCTCCGAACCAGCAGGATTGCGACCCGGCGGAGCATGCCTGTTGCCGTGAGTAATCTTCGTCGGTTCAACCATTCTTCACCGGTACTGACGTGACTGTCGGCACTCAGCACCTCCTCCAGCTACCGTCTAAAGTACATATGTGCCAGATTTACAACACTAAACCGTCCAAAATGTGTCAAGCGACTTATTGGGTAAGGCGCTCAACGAACTAATAAGGAGCAAACTCCCGTACATGTACATTACAGCATAACTATTTTATATAATTCTGTCTAAGACACCATCATCGGGAAGTTCGCCACGAATGGCGGCGAGGACGATAATCTTTGCAAAACAATCTCTGCTGTTGAACTTTTACTCCTCTTCAGGTCTACTGCAAGGCGCTTCGCTATTGTGACCGATGGCTGACCGACGGGGTGGCGTACCTCAGTTTGACTTTCACCCGCCCGAAGGGCCCACTCGAAGTGTAGTATACCTGTTAGAGAAGAACTAATGATAGCCACAAGGAGCTCGATGTTGATCGTCTGCTCCGTGGGCTTGTCCTTGTCAATACGGGCGAGAATTGTGTGCATAAAAGTGCCGAAAAATAACGGCAGGAGAGGGGGCACACGACCAGTTGGTGGGCACAGCAAAACGTAGGTTGCGAGGCGCCGGCCAATTTCTAGATTACCCATCTGAGCCGCTGTGCTGACTTCGTCCCACAGCACAGAAATGACCTTCGTCGGACCTACAGCCATTACACATCGTGCCACATCGAGGGACGGCGCCTTACCCGTGCGGGCTGCTGTGATAGCATCGCGAATACTATTACGAGGCTGATCGAGCCACAATGCTTGAGGACCTAGAGCCAACGGGTTTGCAGCTGACTCTGATTTATCTTCAAAGCAAGTAATTCCGATTAGCAAGACAGCTAGGTGATGGAAGTTTTACACTAAATCTTACCGTCCTCAGAGATGCCCAATGCCTTTAAAGCCAGCCCTCTTAATTTCTTCGAATTGAATGGGCTGTTGGAATTGCGTTTCTCAAATTCTTGTAACTTTGGATCCGCTGTTAACGCCAAAATACCATGTGCTATCAGACAAAGCACTGGCAAGGGACACTGAGGGGCTTGCAAGAGTGTTTGGAGGACTTCAAGATGAACAGGTGCTTCAAAGCTTTTGATTAGCGTATCAATGTTAGCTTCATCTTAAGATCCAGAATATGAAACGTACTCTTTCTCAAAAATATCACGCATCAAAGCCTTTATGACCCCGACTAGGGTCCAATTAAGCAGTGGACCAGTGAAATACGAAACTCCATTATTTAGGGTAGCCATGTCAGTTTTCCGTTCCGCACATAAGTTTGAGGTGATGGTAACCAACGAAGCCGCAAACTTTAGCAGAGTCTTCGGCTTCGTCGCACTGCTGAAAGAGTTAGATTTCTATTGAAAGGAGAGGTAGAAATACATACCGCAAAATGCTGTCTTCGATGCCTTCGCTACTTTGGTCAAAAAGCGCTTTTCTCCACAGATTTACAGCGCCTCTCTCCTCCATTGACAATTCATGTCCCTTAAACACCGAAGACGTTGTCAACAGATAATCTGTCTTCAACGTACGATCCCCGAGAGCGATATGTGTCGAGGACAGCTGAAGGCTGGATAAGTTCAGGTGCACAGAACGTTTAGTCCATGAGATCCGCCTACTTGATATCTCGTTATTGTTGACTGTAAGAAAAGAATGACACTCCCCAAATGACCAACAGCAGTCTGCGGATCACCTTCAATGGACCAACTTAATCATAGCACGAGTACACTGAATTTTGAAAACGCACCCACTGATTCACAGTCAAACTCATCAACAAATGCAAGGACATGAGCTAAGATGTCAGTCATTTTCATATGAAGAGAGATCATATCCAATGCGGGCTCGCAGAGATTGAGAGCTCTGCACAAATTCCCAAGGCCCTCCACATCATGTTGCTGGTAAAGATTAACCAGTCGCTACGAAAGCACACATGTGAATACATTTTTCTATACTGAATAATGCGCGGCTACTGACCTTGTAAATTATAGACACTACCAAAGGATGATTTGGGATGTCTTCAACAGCCCGCTGAACGAAGTTCAACAACAGTTCTTCGTTGTTTAGTTCAGTGCTTAGTTTCGTATCTACGTAAACCTTGCTTTGGCGAGTTAGGTTTAGATCTGCCGAGGACTACGCGACTCACATCGAGAGTTTGTCCACTTTCAAGGGCATCCTGTCCCAATTGGGTGATGACTGCAGAACCAGCATTACTATCCAATTGCATCGCAGCACTCTTGTCGATCAGATTTGTCCTATGGACACAATATTGCAGGAATGTGCGGAAGAAAGGCTGTAAACGAGGGCTTCTGCTATGCAGACCGTGAGATTGAAAAAGGAGTGTTACAAGGAGTCCTCTTGCCTGTCGACAAAATCGACCGAAATTTCATCTGACTCTTTTTGAGGTGTTGCTTCGTCACACTGAGCAAGTAGGTCGGGACGATTGACTAACGCAGACATGGCTGAAACCATGGCACTTCGCTGAGTTCAAATGTTAACTAAGCTCTATGATTGCTAGGGACCAAATTCCTTACCCAATCGTTATCAGCCAGGGTTTCTGAGCCTACGACACGTTCGAAGAGAGGGAGCAAGGTTGTTAACTGTTCGTTACAAAACGTCAGTGAATACTACCTTTTTGATAAACGATACGATGAAAACGAACTCGAGTTATGATGAAGGATCTCCACAGGAAACTTGCATTTGGAGATGTTCGCACTTGCGCAAGTATGGAGGTGGCTGCCAAGAAAAGTTGCGTATAATACACCTTCGACGACCAAGAAGTCCATCGGAAAGTGGATACTAAAACCGCTACAGCCATCTCCGTGGTGCCTGACCCGCAGTAACTGGTGCGATTCATAAGCTACTTAATGAGTACAAGGATTGTCATTGTATCAAGTTCACATACCAGATGTCTCAATATAAGACTACAAGAGACTATATCTGACTGTGAATTCGGGCCAAGAATATCGCCTTTCCCTTGGGATAATTGTAGTGTTTGCATCATCTGCGCCTCTTGAGCCAATTTCGCATCGTCACCAAGAACCATACTGAGGGATAATGCATAATTTTCCAGCATCCCACTGATTCCTTCTCCTAGTCGTACTGTATGAATGACGTTTTGCACTTCACCGTAATAGGCCAGTGCCTGCCCGGTAGACAGTTGTGACATGTCGCTGATGCAGGTCAACAGAAGGGCGACTAAGTTTGAGGCGGAAGAGAGTAGATCGTGAAAAGGAGAAGGCGGAAGAGCGGATGTCACGCGTAAAATCATCAAACTATCTTGCACCTTTCTGACTGTAACTGTCGTAGGTTCATCGACCGGTATCAGCGAAGTATTTGGGTGTAGGCCAGTGGCAAGTTGCTCCTCGCATATTAACTTGCAGATTGAGTCCAGTGTTCCAACGTCGTGCAGGAGAGGAGATCTGGCTGCCTCAAGGAAGGTGGTCAGAAAGGTCGGTAGGGTCAGAAGGCCTTCGTGAAGCGCAGTCCTTAGGTATGCAAGCAGGTTCCGGTCTGCAGGATATCCCGCAATCAAAGTCAGAATAGAGTCTGAAGCAGACGTTGTTATAATAAATTGATTTGTCCACAGCAGGGTTTTACGGAGTACGTACTACTCAGGTCACTCTCAAAATTCAATTGGACAACAGGATTCCCCTCTTTCAGCAATCGACACATGCTCGACCACTACATAATACATTCCCGTCAGATTTGCAAAACGCCCCAAAGTTATTTCGCCATACCTTGTGCGCCGACAAGCCGTTTTGAAAGCACCTGCTGGTCACATCTGCAACCGACATTCTTCCTCAACGTTGGTGACTAAGAGCCCTTAAAAACCAACAGCCTGAGCGGTCAAGTCAACTGGTTTGTCATTCATGAAAGAACTAGATTATGGTATGGAGAAGTGGTTGCAAGCTAAGCAACTTCAAGTTGAAGGCGCCAATGTACTACTAGTAGTATTAGCACTACTACTAATAGTAAGTTCCCACGGCTACATAGTAGTACTCTACATTCAAGTTTGTAAGTAGTACGTTTATGAATACGCGTTTCCAAGTCGCCCGCTAAACCACTCTCTCCATCGTGAAAGTCATACAATTTTGACAAGAACTCATTATGGGACACGGGAACAATGACAAGCTCTATATAACTCACGCCGAGCATCAGGGCGGTCTCGGAAATCACTCTTCTTCATCAGGGTTCAAAAAGTACGTACCACCAACCTTTCCCAGTCCTTCGAGCTCTAACCTGCAAACCTCTCAGGAAAGCTCAGGCGCCCCATCCAGGATCCCTAACTCCTTTCGACTGCTGTGACTTATCCTTTCAGCCGTTTGAGCACCCTGTCTGTGCTAGAAATGCTGACGGAACCGGCAATGTCTTCGATCTTGTTAACATTATCCCCTGGTTAAAGTGTGTTCAGCGTTCAGCGTCCAAGATCCCATCTACTATTTCACGCATGTTTTGAACCTTCTCATACAGGCAACATAACAACACAAATCCCGTCACGGGGGAACCCCTCAATCCAAACGACCTCATTCACCTCAATTATTCGCGCAAGCCGACTGGGGAGATTCACGACCCAATAACATTCAAGCCTTTCAACGAACACTCTCATATTGTTGCTATCGCAACTACTGGAAATGTATACCTGGCTGATAGCGTAAAAGGTGGGAAGGATCTTCTGAGCGATACACCGTTCAAGAAGTACGCCGGTTCTCTGTCTCTTTTGCGATGTTGGTGCTGACATGATCATGAAGGGAAGATGTTATTACATTACAAAACCCTCACGGACTTCCATCTGCGTCGGTCCCTACAGCGTCAACCTCTACCAGGAAATTGACTTCTGATGGAGTTGTGGAAAAATCCCAACCTGCAAAACCTGTGGTTTCTGTAAAAGAGAAGGAGAAGGTCCCTTGTGAGTTCAAATCTGATACATGAAGCCGAAAAGCTGAGTAAAGTGTGGCATTTAGGGAACGTTTCACCCTATTCAAGTGGCCTACCAGGTGCTTCCCTCACGTCCACATCAGTCGATCCCACAACGGAGTCACATCGACTAGTGTGGGACGAAGAGGAGCTCATGTTTGAGGCCATCTCGAACCCCCCTAAAGGCAAAGGAAAGGAGAAGGATGTTGGAAAGCGGCGAGCATACGTCCGGGTAGTCACAAGTCTGGGAGGAAGCTTGAACCTCGAATTATATTGCGAGAAAGTAAGAGTTGCTCAGCTTCTTTATTCTAACTTGAGATTAATTCTCGTCTTCAAGGCCCCCAAAACATGTTATAACTTTCTAATGCTTGCGCGGGAAGGAAAGTACGACAATGTTATATTCCATCGCCTTGTACCCGGGTTCATGGTGAGCGTATGGGTTACAATCTGAAGGCGATGTAGCCTAATCATTCTTATTGGTATCAGATACAAACAGGTGATCCAACCGGAACTGGTTCTGGTGGCCAATCATACTGGGGCACTCCGTTTAGAGATGAATATGACCTCAAGGGCGCCGCGAAGCACGATAGCCGGGGCATCGTCGCAATGGCCAATAAAGGAGCCGGCACGAATAGCTCTCAGTTCTACTTCACGTTCAAGGCGACACCGCATCTTGATAGGAAGCATACAGTGTTTGGAAAACTCGTTGGAGGAGAGGAGGTATTGGACGCGCTGGAGAAGCTGCCATTGAAAGATGGCACCGAACGGCCGGCGAAAATAGTCAAGATCACGGAGATCGTCATATACCAGGACCCATTCGATGACTATAAGAAACGGGTAGCGAAGAAGCTTGCGCGACAGTCAGAGGCGGCGGGTAACGAAAATGCGGGGAAAGTCGAGAAGCCGAAAAAGGACGCGGACGATGTGAATTGGTTTGGTGTGAAGATTGGCGTTGATGGTTCTACAGCAGGTGGCGCGGCTAACGGAGCTTCAGTGGGCGTCGGAAAGTATTTGAACTTGAAGAGGCCACTGGGCTCCTCGACCACAGGAGCTTTGGAAGATGATGATTCAAAGAAGAAAAGAAAGATAGGATTTGGAAACTTCGACAGCTGGTAGATGTGTTGTCTGTGTTGGCACCACTTACTGTTTCTGTATTTGTAGATCATGCTTTAGCTAGATGTAATTGTATACCTTCGTGTGTGTATTAATCGGGAGTTCCAGTGTCTTACACTGGACAATGTCGACAAAGCAATGAGATAAATAAGAATACAATGCGAACGACATAATATAACGAATGGTGGTACATATTCTTCTATGCGGCCAGCGCAACCTTCGCTCTCGTCTCTTCTGCAGGTACTTCTTCTCGTCCAAGACCCTCCACGACAGGCTCGTCTTTGGGAGCATTGGGCAATTCCAGAGGCTTCTGGGGTTCCTTGTGACGAGCTGCGATTGCCTGTGGTGGAGGATTAACGTGACATATGACGAGGAAAGCAAAGGCCAACATACGGCTTCTTCTTGCATTGCCTTCAACTCCGCCTGTACAGCCTCCTCTTCATCGAGAGACAGCGTGTTTGCGAGCATTTCGTCGATTTCCTGTTGGGCATTAGTGAATGGTGTATGGCACGCATGTAGCTGGTAGCCAACGAACTCTTTGGTAGGCCTGCGCCTCTGCGGTTTCTTCTAGGAGCTTCTCTACGCTCTCCATGTTCATCTCTTTATGAATCTGCGTAAGCACCTCATTCCCCTGCTTTAAGCCGTGCAAGACCGACTGTTGGACCAGCGAGAACTCAATCGTGGACACCTAACAGCACGCATGAGATCCTGACAAGACGTTGTGCTTTCTGGAGCGGCGTACAAGTTGTTCAAGAGTTTCCAGTTGTCCCTCTGTCGTAGCGAGCAAGTTCTCCTGATACTTTCGTCTCCGCAGCGCTATCAGCGCGCGGAGTTTGTTCCCCGCTCTGACATGTTGCCTTGCGATTTCTTGTTCGCGGTCGAGGACAGTTTGTATCTGTAATTGGCGTGACTTTTAGTCAATTATATTATTGAGGCGTCGTAGAAAGGAACCAACCTTCTTCTGATACTGCTTCAGCTTATCCCGCTGCAACTTGAGACTGTCAGCGTTAGTGTCATTGGTTGTCCGCATATACGTGTCTAGACATGTGATAGAGGAGCACATACTCTAGGATAGCTTCATCTTGTTTGGTGACCTTATGTTGGGACTGAGCACCTCCCATGTTCAAGTTGGAAGGTAGAAGAAGCACGAAGTTGTTGGGACATCTGGCGCTGATCGGCTCACACTCGGAGAGCATCCACAGCTTCTTTTGGAAAGTGACGCTTTAGAGTGTGTGATCAGTTTCTTTCTATTTATTCTCGTTCTCGTCAAATGGATATAGAGTAAAGTAATTAATGGGGGAATGATAGTGTTTCGGCCCTTCAGTCGCCATTACATGAAGATAATGCTATAATAAACGTGGTTCATGATAGCAAACGAATGTATGCGGTCCTACAAACGACTTGGATATACGATCGAACTATCCATCGGAAACTATGAAGGTCGACAAGTACGCAATACAGGTCTAAATGGCAAAGGCTCCAAGAACGGCACCCGAGAAAACGGTCAGAATACCAGCCAAAAGGGGCATGGACATTGACCACGGCTGAAGCGGGGAAGCGGCGCTTGACGAGCCACTGCAAAGGAGCAAAGAAATTAGTAAGAATGCTGGAGGACTGTCGGAGCAAGCAAAGGGATACGTACGCAAGGCTAGTCGCTGCAGATGCAGCGGATCCGGCGGCGCCAGTAACAATGGTGAATCCCTCACCGCCGATGCTGGTCACAACACCAGCGCCACTCGTGGCCAGCGTAAAGCCTTCACCACCAGCAGATGTAACGATAGTGAAGACACTTCCACCGACAGCTAAGTACACTGTAAGTATGCGGCTTGCGTTCATGGTAGTTTGCCGTCCACTCACATGTAACTTGGGTAAAGACGCTCTTTGCACCACTCGCAACTACGGTCCCGACGCTCTCAGCACCGCTCGCAACTACAGTCCCAACGCTCTCTGCGCCGGAGGTTACGACGCTGATTACTGAGCCGATATCAGACGTGATATCATCAATGCCTACGAAAGTTCAAAGCAATCTCGGTCAGAAACTCATTTGCAAACTGTATGCAGGCTTATGCACTCACTATCTCTCTTCTGAGCTGCAGCGGCAGCAAAGAAGAATAGAGCGAAGACAAAGAGGTTGCGGAACATGTTTGCAGAGGGGACACGCTTGAAGCTGATTTAGATTGGGGGATTGGTGTCGAGTCCGAAAGGGAATGAAATTGGAGGTGGGGCTCCAGGCAATCTGCATTTATACTGAATTCGAGGCTAAGAGAAATCTGAAAATAGCGATTACGCGCTGTGCTTCAACTTCCCCGGGCCCCCGGCTAGTATCTCGTCCCGACACTGCCACGTTGAAAGCAGGCAAATCATAGCCTCTCGAGTCCCGTTTTTGGCATAACATATCTTCTTAGAACATTCGCATTGTTATGCAAACGCTTTAGAATGTTTTCCATGACATGTCTTTACCAAATGGTAGAGGAGAAAATTAGAGTAGTAACAAATTCCTCACTCAGCTGATACGCTAGGGTACTAACTACTATGTCCGGCGCATGCAGTGTCATTATGGCTGTCCACTACTTCGCGGACTACTGTCGGTCTATCTAAGCTCGCTGCGCTTCGCTCCACGGGCAGAGTACAGCTTATCAGGCTGTACTTTACCCGCTGCAACTTACCTCGTCATTCATGACGCCGGTGAGCGTTAAGGCCATGCCTAGCCTTGAGATTGCAATCTAATTTTGATGGACAATCACACACGTCCGGTACCTGTGCCTCTCTCAGGCAGGGTGCTCACGGCGCATCTTTGCGGCAGTCAAGTGTCTTCAGGAATTAATTTCCACTGATGATTGCATCGAAGAAAGGAAAGTATTTGGATAGAATTAATCTACTCTGCCTCAGCAGCCACGTCTTTGTTAACCTAATTCACGATTAGCTCTGTAGAGACACCCTTACGTCCGAGACATAACATACATGAGGATTGAAGAATAGAGAATTCATGCCCCAAGGGAAAGGCTTGTTGCGGCGGTTAAGATAGTCGTAATCTGGAATCGCCGGAAGCTCGCCGCCGTGCTCTGCCTTGATATGGGCCTCGTGTTCAGCGTGCTCGTTTTCTACCCGGCGAACCCAGAGGAATGTAAGGAAGGCTAAGAAACATATTAGTAGACTGCTGTGTCTTGAGAGAGATTAGAAACATACTAGCGGGGACAGCGCCATAGAAACTTTTAAACACGGATGGGTTATGGTTCCGGTTCTCCCAACAAGTAATTGACCCAAGACTCACCTGATTTTCCTCCACAGGTCAGTCGTCTCTGTGAGTTGCAACGCGATTCAGCCAGTGAAAAAAGGAGGATATATTGGAGCAACCCACCAGCAGCATGGTGCTCAACTGCAGCCTTCTTCTCCAGCCACTCCTTGCTGGGTTTGCCCTCGAGAACCAGCTGCTCGACGTGCTCGGCGTGAGCCACGAAGCCACGCGAGCGAACAGCACGGCGCGGGACGGTGCGCGCCACTGCACGAGGGAGATTCTTGATCATTTGGACGTTGTGTCGTCTGTTGAGTAGAGATTAAGTGGATGGACAACGATGTTCGACCTGCTATCCTCGTCGCCGAACGGCGGAGAAATGTGAGAATTTATATTCATATTTGGGTAGTATCCCGGGTTAATCCGATGCCACTTCAGGCTCACTGGCAGGCTGTCCGAGTCCGACGCGGCGCGCTCATTTGAACCGCAACATTCAAGTCTCGCTCTCATTCGACTGTTCGTGGTCCCGTTATGCCTTTTTGAACATACCTGTGCAACAACGTTCACCGTCGCGAAGCTAGTTGATCCCGTCCGAAGCAAAAGCTGTTCGTGACTGCGCACTGTGCGCATTCTGCAGCTGCGGATTCCGCGAGGACAACAACGCCGTTTGGACACTACTCGCTGTCCAATATACCAGTTATAAAATCTTTATGCCTACTCCCAGTGTAACTTTGCACTGTACTTAGGACTTAGCGACTGACTAGGCGCCCACCGTTCTTCATTACCTCGTCCTTGAGGTATGACTAGAACTTGTGTCTTGCAACTATGGATACACGGATCCCGACGGCCGGCCAGACTTTTCTTAACTTACGCGACACCCGCTTCGCCAGGAGGGGTCTACTCTACTGCTCTATTCTGGTCGAAAATCCTTGATAGGCTGCGGAACAATGACCTGTGCAGATCCCCCACGTAAGTATATCATTGTTGGTAGCTCAGAACGACATTGGGATTCGTTATCATCTACTGCGCACGCCTTTCATCCGAATCGGCCTTCTTGGAGGTGTTGTTTAGGACTGGCGCCCGTCATGGGCAGTGCTGGTACTTTCGACTCGTAAAGTCACATATAGCCTATGTTAAAGGCAAGAAGAACGGCTTCTTTTCATGTTCATCTTGGCCCTCGAGGATGTCTACCTGTCACCCACTGGCCACTGGCACTTACCAGTTCACTGCAACTGTTATATTCTGTCATGTAAGTAAATTTGTAGTTAAACAAAAGCATTTCTGATATCAATTTATAGGGACTAGGACAAACGACTGCGGATTGGGAAAACGTCATCCGATATTTGGCCAGATCGCTCCCCACTGTAAAATGGATTCGCCCTCAAGCGTACGGCATCAATAACTCTAGTGGCCTCATATACTCAGCGTCCTTATTGCAGCCCAAATCGACCTGTATCTTTGAATGGCGGAGTGCGTCGACCGTCGTGGTTCGACATTCAACACCTACCTCCTTATCCCATCGAGTTTGACGAAGCCAATATCACAGAGTCGATCAGGAATATTGAACAGATAATCCTGACGGAAGTCCACAACGGAAGGGATCCTGAAAGGATCTTCCTCGTAGGCTTCAGTCAGGGTGCGGCACTTTCCCTTATGACTGGGCTCACCACCTTGCAAGATATCGGCGGTATCGCGAGCCTGTCGGGCTGGATCCCTCATCGTATTCGTGATGTACGTTGTTCTCCTGTTTAGTCAATACCGGCAGTTGATATTTACTCCCCTCTAGCAAATCGTACAGAACGAACCTTCAGTACCAATATTCTGGGCGCACGGCAATGCAGACATGGAAATCCCGTTGCAGTATGCTCTTAATAACGTGGAGTTTCTGCAACGCCGCCTTGGTATGACAGGAAACAAACTCACGTTCATTCAATACAACGGTCTGGGTCACACAACGTCGAAGCAAGAACTCGATGCTCTTGTGCAATGGATTTTAGCTCGACTTAGCTCCGCAACTTAGTAGTGATTCCTTGAAATCCTCATCTACAAATTTGTGCCTAAAACCAACGTAACCTTTATACTTTAATCTTTAATAGGGACTACTCGAAGCCCGGCTCCCCATAGTCCTCAACGCGACTGGCCTATTATTGACACCATCGGATCGGTCCTAACTTTTTAAATGACTTTCCCTCATTGTACGAGTAAACCTTCCTGTAAAAGACTTCTCAACGTTGATGATGTTAACTGGATACTGCGATATATATATGCTAATAATAATATGGGCTAGACTTGTAAATAGGGAACTATCTCACTACCAACTACCGGTCTCCTGAGTCCTACCCGATGAATGGTCAACGGTGCACCCAGTATTTGATCGATAGATTGCCTTTTTTGCTCGACTGAAATAGTAGTACGACGGAGTCAAGTTGAATTCAAGTTTATTAATAGATTCTGGCCATGCCAGTGCCGGCCACGGTGACTCTCTTAACTACTTGACCGTCGATGTTGTATCGGTACATCTTGTCGAGGAAGCTCTTACACTCTCCTTCACGAATCATGACAAGAAACCTATCCCTCTTGGGCTTGTTTAGAGAAGCTCCGATACCTGTGCCGGAGAAGCTAGAGATCAACTTGACGCCGGACGAAGATCAACTTTATACTCTATTGGATGAGTGCAAGCAAGAATTGCAGAGGAAAGGAGAAAATGTCGAGTGTAGGATAGCAGGTGGATGGGTGCGAGACAAGGTAAAGCACTTGAACTCAATACATCTGAGTATATCGTGACACAGTTTGGGTTATATAGCTACTAGGTGCACAGAGCAACGACATAGACGTTGCATTATCGAACATGATGGGTGTCACTTTTGCCGAACATTTCGTGTCGCTAGTGGGGAGCAAGAACCTGCCAGTCAAAACTGTGTCCACGATCGCGCGTAATCCGGAGCAATCCAAACATCTGGAGACTGCGCGCACCACGGTTCTCGGGGTTGACCTGGACTTCGTCAATCTGAGAAGCGAGTCGTACGCTGAGGGAAGTCGAATCCCAACAGAGGTGGTGCGTGTCATTATTGTTCATACCGAAAGTCATGGTATCTGACTAGCTTGAATGAAGTAGAAGCTCGGAACGCCGCTTGAGGACGCGCTGCGGCGTGATATCACCATAAATGCATTATTTTATAATGTTCATACACGGAAGGTCGAAGATTGCACGGAGAAGGTGTGTCATGGCTTAGCCATCGTTTCACCCATTTAACCGCTTTATCTAGGGTCTTGAAGACCTTCGGAACGGAGTTCTTCGTACTCCATTGGCCCCTTTCGAAACTTTCAAGGACGATCCGCTGCGAGTAATCCGGTGTATACGCTTCGCCAGCAGATTTGGCTTCCGAATGGTCAAAGAAATAGAGGAAGCCATGCAGAACAGGGAAATACAGAACGCCATCGTCACTAAGATTAGCAGAGAACGCGTTGGTGAAGAATTTGACAAAATGATGAAAGGTATGAAATTCACTATGTATGCTACTGCATTGAGATGGTGACATGGTATAGGTCGAGACCCGCTGCACTCTATCAGGCTCATGACGAATCTCAATGTTCAACCCTCACTCTTCGCCCTCCCATCCTCTATAACATCCACGTTCAATCAGGAACCCGGTCTAACTATACTTTCACTCGGAGCATCAGTTATATTGCAAGCACTACTCACAACTCCATCATCTTTGTCTCTCCCGGAACCTCATCCCCTGCTGCTCTCTCAAATTCCGCTGGACAAAACGCTTCGCCCCCGCTTATATCTCGCAGCTGCGTTGACACCGTACAAGCACGTCACATACACAACACCCAAGAAAAAGACGTTCTCAGCAATAGAAGCGGTTATTAAAGAAGCACTGAAATTAGGATTGCAGAACCACTACTCAGATGGTGTACCAGCTTTATTCACTGCGGCTGAAGAATTAAAAGGCATATCTTCTAATTTATATGAAGGGCCACGAGAGCGGTCAAGAATAGGTTAGTCTGAAAATATAGCATGACTCAATTTGACTAATTAGCATCCGGAGCAACAGGTCTTCTTCTGAGGAGCAAAGCAGTGCATAATTCGAACACGGGCTCTCACTGGACATCTTCTCTCCTCTTCTCTCTTGTCCAAGAGCTTGTGCCGTCCTGGAATGCGGAGGCGGACACTTTTGATGGTACGGGTTTCGTTCTTCCCCTGGACAAAGCTGATCATGCTATAGCCGAACAAGCAACCACTGTTGTCACAAGATACAATGACTTCGTAAAACGAGTTGAAGTACTTGAACTCCCAGCATGCATTGATGATAAGCCTATTTTAAATGTAAGAGATACCATTCGCTCCCAGCTTCATCTTTTCATACTATCCACAGGGAAAGGAGGTTGTAACTATCTTGGGTGCAAGCAAACCAGGGCCTTGGACTGGCGAAGTACTGGCGAAGGTCTCAGAATGGGCTCTAGACAACCCAAAGGGCACAAAGGACGAGTGCGAGGCATGGCTGAAGGAGGAGCAGGGAGTGGGTAATATCAACATTACCTCGAAAGAACAAGCAGGACCACCTCCGAAGAAAATTAAGGTGTAAATCATACGCAATTACTCTGATGTACGCTGGTGCACTTTCATACCCTCGATGATAGTTATATGCTACAGTGCCACTAAATCAAGGTATCGCAAAGCTACAAACTGAGTGAAATTACTGTGCCCCTCTCAGGGACGCACCCAACAACATCTGGCTTGTCTGAGGATTGGAAAAGGTTTCAGGATCACGCTCTTGAGGAGACTTTCCTAAAATAATGTCCAGGTCCTTTTGATGTCCTTGAACAATCTTAGTGAGATAAGCGATGCCATTTTGCTCTTCTGCAAGAATCTGTAAGCAGTGAAAATTAGTTGTTGTCTTTAGATACTTGGTATTTCAGCACTCGCCTGTGCTAATCTTTGTAGACCATCAGAGTCCACGACTGCCCATTCAACGTTGCTCTCCCCGTTCTTTCTTTCCCTTCCTCTTGCTGCTTCAATCGCACCGATCACTGCCCAGAGCTCACTGAGCTTGCTCTTTAATCGCCCTACGCCTCCAGGTTTGCGGATCTCTTCTTCAAGGCTCTCCAGCACCGAGCGAAGGTTCTCTTCTTCCGGCCGTATTGACGACGAACGGACTGACGGGATTAGCAAGTGGAGATGTTGCACAAGTCGAACTATACGTTGCTGTAGTTGAGTTTGCACTGCTAGAGCTCGTTGTAGACGAGGGGTATTGGACGTGGAATGTGTGGTGTTAAGAGCAGCTATTCGCTTTCGTAGCTCTTCTAGTTTTGTTTGGTGGGCGGTAACTTGAGAGCGCTGAGCTTCGACACGTTTTTGAAGATCGTCATATCCGACCGCCAAGGCAGGGACAAAACTACTTGAAGAATTAGATGACATTATTTTAGTCCTTTGAATATGCATACCAAGAAGAGTCAGGATTTTCACGGAGCGCTTTTTGCCACAGTGCTTCATTTGTCGCATTTTGTGGCCGACCATAAAGTTGAACCTGGCTAGGATCCACCAAGTTGTAAAAGTAATGCTGGATTCCAAGGCTTAGATCAGAACATTCAGAAAGTCATTAGTCTGAGGGTAAACGTACCTGAAAGCGGCACTGAGGTGAGGATGCGTCCCAAGCCTGTGTAACAACCTCAATCTTCTGCGCTAGACTTGTGAATTGAGCTTGGGCACTGTCACCCTGAGACTGGGTTTGCATCATCGATGACCTCGGAGCGAAGACATTGGAGGTAGAAGCACCTGCGTTCGAAAGACCTAAAAGAGAGCCACCGGGTTGGTTATTTCCGAACAAAGTTGAACCACTGAAATTCGTAGACTGCTGCGCTGGCTGCGGGAAGCCACCAAAGACTGGTGGTCGCTGTTGTTGTTGCTGAGGTTGCTGGTTAGACTGCCCGAATAAAGATGGTGCAGATTGTTGTTGTTGCTGTTGCTGCTGTTGTTGTTGTTGTTGCCCAAATAACGAAGGAGTCGAAGTTGTCTGATTTTGTTGAGTTGATTGTCCAAAGGCGCCAAATAGCCCCGTACCAGATGACGGTTGGTTTTGTTGTGCTGTCTGACCAAACAGTCCCGTATTCTGTGCGGGTTGACTCGTTGCAGTCGATCCAAACAGCGAATTTCCCGCAGGCGCTCCAAACCCAGCATTCGTACCCTGCTGTCCTGTGTTATTCGTCCCAAACGCGGTTACAGCAGGTTGCGTGTTAGTCGCTGTGTTCCCAAATATCGAACCAGTGGGCTTCGCGCCGCCGAACAAAGGGTTTGTATTAGTATTTTGACTTGGGAAGAACGAGTTCCCTGTTGTCGTCTGTCCCCCTGGTGTGGGTTGCTGTTGTTGGCCTTGGTTCTGACTTGAATTCTGATTTTGTGCGCCGAAGGCAGTCAAGGCGTTGCCTGCAGGTTGGGTATTTTGATTCGCTGTTCCGAACGAACCAAATGTTGCAGATTTCCCAAACGTGCTTCCTCCGAACATGGACATGGTGAAGAGTTTAAAAGGACTTAAATATTCGAGAGATGAGATTGATGAGTGTTAAGTGACCGTTTGCCCGACGAGAGTCGGGGAAGAACGCGAAGGACGCGTTTGGGCATTCAAGTTGACTCAACATATAGTGCACACGCGACACGCGTCGAACTTATAAACCTGGCGATTTCCTTGTAGTACAATATGAAGGATCAGAGGCATATTGAATTGTTGAAGTCATTTGGCTGATATCTATAATATAGCCTGAGCTCATACGAAGTCGTAGAAGAAAATGTTGTCATTTTTGTGATCTGGCCTGCGTGCCGAAACCTTCCTCCCCGACACGGTGCTTTACTATGTAAGTGAATCCACAATGAAGGAAGTGGATTTACTCTGACGTAGTTGTACCAGAGGCATGCTTCACAAAGCGCAGCACAAAGACATAGATACTCAAAGAAAACACAATATATATGAGATATCTCTATCTGTTAGCATCCTCCTCCTCTACCGCGGCGCGCAATTCCGCCAGACGAGCTTTCATCTTGGGTCTAAATAGATGGATTTGTTAGTTGGAAATGTACATGATAAGACACCAAAAAGAGGAGACTTACACTTCGAGTAGCTTTGCTTCTAATGTCTGCTTCTCTTCCTGCAACGCTAGTCTCTTCTCGGCATCGAGCTTAGTGCTAAAGCAAAAGCGTCAGCAGATCATCCACATTTTTTCTTTATATCATAGATTATCTCACAAGACATAGCCTCCTTGTCCGTCATAATGCAAGATCATCGAATGGTATTTCCATAGCGAAGGACGGTGCGATACAGTGAGTAGAGTGATGCCTATATGCGTTGCGTGCTCCATCATCTTCGTCTCCATGTCGAGAGGGACGAGCGAAGTAGCTTCATCTAAGATTGCGTACTGGTGCGTATATTCATGTTAATCTTACAAACTGTTGATTATGAAGAGACACAGTATACATACCTTTGGTTTATGATAAAACAGCCTCGCCCAGGCTATTTTCTGTTGGTCGCCGCCGCTAAGCGCGTCTCGCCAGTCCTTAGCAGCATCCCAGCCACCTTCCCTTTCAACGATGTGATCCATCTGCATGATTGATAAAATCTCGAGAAGATCATCATCCGTGTAACCCCCTGATTCACCCAATATAAGATATTGTGAGTATACGCAACAGGTTTCACATACGTTCTTGCATTTCCGTCTTGGAATGGGGATATATAACTTGATCTCGTAGTGTCCCTAACGATAGATAAGGTCGCTGAGGGATTAGGACGAATTCTGATGCCGGGGGCTTCCGAACGACACCGCCATAGACTGGCCATAATCCTCCTAATATCCTGAACAACGACGATTTGCCACAACCATTAGGTCCGACGATCAGAAGATGTTGCTTTGATTTAAGAGTCAAATCAGCTCAATAATCATGTACAGGAAGTTAAACTGATCACTCACACCTTGCTTGACATAGAAGCTCAGGCTCTTGACTAAAACATCACCATTAGGAGTAACAATTGGTACATTCTGGAATTCAATTTCATCGGACTCAACGACCGTTCCGCGGCCCTTCAATACTGAACGCAGAGTTAAGATTGTATGAAATGGACGGAAACACCTCACTTACTCTGAGCATTCTCTCCTTCCTTCGCACTGCTGACGAGTTCTTTCTCAAACTTGCCCTTTCGTATGTCGGACATGGTGTCGAGCAGAAGCGAGACACGTGCAGTGTATCCCGCTAACTCAGATAATTCTTTATAAGAATACATAACTCGGCCGAATGCGTCTGATGGGTGTGTTAATCTGAATTCTATTGCTTAGCCAGAACAAAGGATGTCTTACCGGAAGATGAGAGCAATAGCCGTCTATTCGTGACGAATCCTTCGGTTCTGCTTCCCAGATCTAGTTTTTGCATGCCAGGTATCTTGAAGAAGACAGGGATTGCACAAATGCATAACTGAAGTGACCTTGAGTATGCGGTTCTGGTTTAGGATAAATAATCAGCTCACCCCGAAGCTTCCCCATAGCCATTTGATGATGCCTTCCTCCGCGATCCCGTGCCATACTCTGATTCGTAAGACACGATTAACGTGCTTCACAAGTCCAAAGTAGTCCCGTTCAATCAACATTTTCTCTGTCTCTTCCCCGCCAAAGAACGCCACCTCCTCCGAGAACTCTGATAACCGGGAATGTGAATGCCGGAATTGCCCAGTCAATTGCGCCTCTTCGGCGGTATATTTGCCAAAGGGAGGAGTAAGTGCTCGTACTATGCGGTAGGAGTCGGTCCGTCATTAGCCCATTGCATGTAAGGAACGAACGAAGGACACATACAAAGCGCTGCCGACGCTTGCACAAAGCCAGTTAAGACAACAAGACCCTCCGCTCCAACATTCTGTGATAATTGGTAGTTATAAAGGATAACATCGAGAACCGGCTTCGCAAGGTTGGCGTAGATCGCGGCAAGGTGCACAGAGAATCGTTGAATATCTACTGTAATCATCCTAACTTAACCTCAGAAATGCCGTGTTACAACGTATATTCGGAAATGAAACGTACTGGTCCGGATTCTTGATTCGGTCATCCAGATTGGCTGTAGAACAAGACTTGAATATTCACTGCAATTACGAGTGACAGAGTTTGCGTACACATTTTATAAAATATTTTGCTTTGATCCTCCTCATTTCCTAGATATTGCTTCATCACCTCCTCCGTTAATCGGGTCCTGTACGCAATAGCCAATTTGTTCTGGATATAACTGAGTAGACTATTGCATGCAGTAGCAGGAATGGCTACTAGAAGCCAGCGGAGAATGTTCAGAAGGAATGGCAGCGGCTGTGCGCGCACTAGCGATGCAACAATTCTGCCGTCATGTCAGATAAAGATTATCTGTCAACTCTGCATACGCTCACTTTCCGTCAAGAGCTGCAACATAGAGGGAAATAGCCGTCCGAAATATTAATAGGCTCGAGTGCTGAAACAGAAGAAGAGCTTCTTTCGATCGGAGGCCCGGTATACAGATTCCTAATATCTTTGATAGCCTCTCATAAAAGACATCATCAACCTAGAGCATCCTTGAGTTACATTAACGCCGAAAGCAAGAACCACGTACCGCTACTCTTTGCTTTCCATCCGCTTTCTCCTTTCCCTTTCCTTTCCGATTGGTTTGTGGCGACGTTGCTTTTCCAGACAAGCCACGCACTGACCAAGCGATAATGTAGAGAACGAAGCCAATGGTCAAGAAACGCTGGGCTGCTGGACGATGTTTGGCGTAGACAGTCGTAAGCTGGGCAATCTGCGCCTTCGTCGGGCGCAATGTTGAGTAGGCTGCCATAAGATGGCACCTGAAACCACGATGGTAAGACGCAAGGACCGCTGTGTGCAGCGCAGCAAGCCACTACGTGATAGCCAGCATGAACGTCAACCCAGATTTACCTCTACTATTCAATCATCAGACTTTCACGTGAAATCAACATCCACCGATACCACTGGCACTGCCAGTGGCAGCATGTTTTTCTCACGCATATATGTCAGTGTCGTCTCAGGAAGCAAACAAATATTAAATAACTGGTTACTGAAGGCCTAAACAATTGATGCATTAATACATGCATTCTAGCATTACTGGTACTAAAGAAATCACAATCGCCAGATCTGATCCTTGTTTCTCTCTATCAACGAAACGACCTCTTTCCAATCTATAACTCTTGTCACGTTTGTCGGCAGATCAACAGTTTCTTCCTTCCACCATTCACGACCATGCTCGAACTCGAGCCTCTCATTGTATCCCAGATGATCTTGTGGATTTTCTAGGCGAGACTCTCGTTTATTCCACTGGTAGTCGCCGAAAAGGAGGACGGAGATCGGTGGGTCCGCTTTTGAGCATGCTAAGGCATTTTCCACGGAGTCGTCAACGAGGAGCTTTGCACCCAGTCTGTGGCAAACCTGTTGAACATTTAGCCTGCCATATTCGCTTACGACTTTGGAATGAAAATGAAAGGAACCTCGGCTTTTCCTATCTTAACGTGAAGCTGGTTCCCGTCTTCGTCCTTGAGGAACTGACCCGTACAAACAAGTTCTTCGAATATACCTTTATTCGAAGAAGGTATAAAATCGATCATTTGAGGATAAGTCTCTACTGCATACCTGGATAATATTGATCGATCCACTTCTGTGTCAGAACTTGCTCCTCTGTATGCCTGGCTGTGACAATGGCAAGCCTGTAGCCCATCTCCCGTAAAGCCTGCACGCCTTCCAGCGCGCCAGGAACGGGTTTCGGAGACATTATGCTCGTCGTATAGTATATTTTAACCTTGTCGTGGGTCTCAAGCGGTGTGCCCCAGTATTGATTCTGTCCGCATACATAGAGTTAATGATATGTGGGCAACCTGAGGTCAGTACGTCTGCACTACCTTCCAGTAATGATAGTCTGATAGAATGGTATTTATTGCAGATGTTCACTATATAAAGAGTATTATTCACGTACAATGGAAGTCATCCAAGCCCATCTCCGTTCCATAGTGGGCGTTATGCCCTGAATTCAAAATAATAAGTATATCTCGTTTTCGCGCTCTCTGGGGAGGCGTTTACTGACAGTCTGCTACCGCTTGATTTGTCTGGCACAGAACATCATCAAGATCAACTGCAACGATTGGACGTTCCGACATGCCAGTGGGAGGTTAAAGACGATGGCTAGTGACTCCTGAAATCCGGAAGTCGCAGACTCGGACTTGCAGATGACTCGGCTCCGACCACATTTATCCTTATCTTATCTTAGTAAGGCACACTGGCACTCCGAGTCGCAGAATAATATTTATTTGATGACGTCATCCTTATCATACAAAACCACTCTTCGGAAATTCAGAATCAAACAATTTGCCGGACCTGCGAAACAAGAACCGATAAACAGATGTAGCCTGCAAATCCAACCTAACCAATTGAAGCTTACCTTGCCAGTTTCGACGTCGTAGACCCACCCGGTGATCTTGGTCTCTTTCAATATAAGTGGGTGACTCTTCAAGTACGCGATGTCATCTTTGACGCTCTGTTCTAACTGAGGGAAGGGGTAGAAGTCGAATTTGTTGATCTCGTCCTCAGACGAAGGATATTTTTGCTTCAGTGTGCTCTTGAGGTCGGCATCGGTGAATGTCAACATTCCACAATCCGTGTGATGGAAGAGGGCAACCTCGCGAGTGCCTAGAAGCTGCTGAGAGATGATGATGCTTCGCAAGGCCTCTTTCCTATAAGCGACAAGTAAATACACTGTTTTTTGTTTAGGAAAAGAAAGTCTGGCACTCACGCTATGCCTCCGGCATTCCTTATTACATGGGCATCACCTTCCTTGATTCCCAGTGAAGCTGCAGGACTAGAAGAGACTGCAGGTCAGGATTGAGATACCACGCGAAACTTGCGAACGCGTACTCGATACGGGCGTCCATGCAAGTGACTTTGGATTTTATTCATAGCAATAAGGACCTTCCGATCATGGTATCCGCAGTGAACAAGGTATTTACCTATAGCAAGCTGTTGTCGATCATTATTACCTATGAGGTTCTCGAAGGTGAAGGATCTATCCGTACCTTCCTGGCCGGTGGTAGCGGCAGACTACCCTTGCTTCCAAAGCCTTGCACATATTCCTCATTCGCAGCTACAAATGTTTCGTGCTCGCTTGACATGATAGCTGTGGATATCGAATCGTTCTTCGTGCGTGTGTTATGTGGTTAGAGGAGAATTAAGCAGTGAGACACTGGCAGCGGAATGGGTAACCTGAGCTATGTTATATGCCAGAATAGACAATATAGACGCTTCGATAAGGATCGCGTGATAGGATTGCGCAATTAGCAAATTGAATCGTCCCATATGCCATAGTCTCAGTGTTTCTTCAACCAAGTAGAACAGTTCCCAAGCCTGCCAATCGCCTTGCCGGATGCTATTGATCCTTCATACTAGCCAATGAATTGAGTTCAGTGCCTTCGTCCATAAAGCTTCTCCAAGTGTCCCCCATATTACTTGAAGGAGAGGAAAAGAGATGCTAGTGCAAAAGTAGGTGTTCTGGTTGCCAGTGGAAGAGGAATCGAATCATTTGACGCACCGTGCCAGTGTGTGCTCTTGTTTACAGGGTCTCCTGCGCGTGTCACTGGCAGTGTCCAACGACCGACTTCAACTCCGTGCACGCCTTATGTGTTATGCTGCGAACTTGACAGTACCTCTGGCCTAATTGCTTGAATACTTGTGTCTCATCTACTTCGTCTCATCTGACTTCCCTGAGATGACTTCAGTTCAAATACAAAAGCTACTTCAGCCTCCGGACCGGACAGTGGCCATACAACATGCAGTCTCAGTGCTGAATAGTAGCTTCACCTCATTAGATCAGGTCAAGGCGAATGGAAAATTAGATAGCTTACTCTCTGAAAGTGCTTCATCATCAAGTGCTCTCAGAGAAAGGGTGCGTTCTCGTTTGCTTCCGTTCTACGCCCTGACTCACCTGCTATATCCTAGTTCAGTTAGCACGTTCGAAAGAGAATGTGGGCGCTGTTGTTAATGCTACACGCAAAACCGCTGGCGAGCAGCTCGTCACCGCGCAAGAGCTTGCACTGCTGAGACATTCCCTTGCGGACGAACTCACGAGCTTATCTGAGGAGCTCGTATCCTCTACTACAGCTGGTCCATCTCAACCGTCACTTCTTGAAGAGATTGAGACTCAGCATCGTAGTTTGAAGGAACTTGAGAGTGTGAAAGTATATGTACGAGTTATACACCAGGCGACACGGCTCAGGTGCGTAGAGAACTCATGCCAGACGTGCTTCGATCCTAACAATGCGTAGCGAGCAAGCTGTGAAACGAATAGAAACACTACCACCATCAATACTCATAAATGAGGCCTCGTTGGCTGATTATGCGAAACTTCAAGATCTAGCTTCGTCAATAAGAGGTGCATGCAAAAAGGCGGAAGATAGCTCAGGACAAGCGATCAAGCTGGTGTCGTTCATCGAGCAACTGGTACATGTGACTTGGCATAAAATGAAGGATACGCTTTCATCGTGAGTGAATCATCCTCATTGACAAGTGCTATCCCTCATAATATGTGTCTTAGAGTATTGTTTTCCGCAGCTGAGAAGCTGCAGTGGCCACTACCTGTTGATTATCCATCTGCGAAGGTAGAGGTCCGAAAAGAATTCGAGAGCGCATTTCTCAATCTTCTGAGATTACAAGAACTGTGCGTTTCCATGGTAACTTCATTAATCATGCTCTTCCGTACTTATGAAATAAACTCAGTGGGGAAAAGCTTGCAATTGGTGCAGTCCTATCTAAGAGTAGTTCGAAGGACGGCTTGTACCCCCTTCAAGCACTTATTCGTCCAGTTGCATTACGCTTCAAGTATCACTTCGAAGGCACTCGTCAAACTAATAGGTTAGACAAGGTATGCTAAGTGAGCTTAATCGATGTTAGTATGACACTGAGCAATCGGTAGCCCGAATGGTATTTCGCCCACATCTTAGATGTTTCATACCAGCACCGCCGCTTTCTCGAAATAGTCTGTCAACAGCTAGTACAGAAAACCAAATATGGCTCTCTGAATGTCTGGGTGAGTATCATCCTATGTAAGCTGTACCAAATCAATTGGGACTCAATATCCCTTCGTTTTAGCGAGAGTTTACTCGCTTGCTTCTGCCCATTGTTTCTAGAAAGATGCGACGCTCCATGGCTACCCTTCTTCCACATCCTTCTTTGCTTGCACACACCATATATCAAGCTCTTGCTTTCGATGACGCTCTTCGGGAAGCTGGGTTTGGCCTGGAAGGAACTCTGGCATCACCAGAGCCGGGAACGGAAGATTGGCAAGGAACTAGTGACATAATACTTGGGAGCAAGGAGTGGTTCGATGCCTGGTTGGAGGGAGAGAGGAAGTGTAAGGCTTCTTCAGGTATATATCGTAATTCGTCGTTGCTCATACACATCTTTCATGGAAATAGTTGCTGAAGAGCAGTACAACGACATTATTAGTGCACCTGATGCATGGCATTTGTCTGATGACACAGACGATGAGGCCTTGAACGAGAAGGATGTTCGACCATCCAACTCAGCACGGCGAGTCAAGGCCTTAATAGAGCAGATAACAGGTACGCATGCTATAATACCTAGCAAAAGTATCATATTAAACCTAAAGGGACAAATTTTGCCAAGATCGATATAGACCACTTCCCCGCTTTTTGCACAAAACGAGGTTCCTCATCGCGGTTCAAGTACCGATCCTGGAGCTTTATCATACACGCATATCAGAGTCGCTGGATGCTTTTGAGACACTATCGTCCTTCCTTGTACGTGCTGTTCCCGGTGCGCTTGCCGGTCAAAGTACGCAAGGCCGCAACCCCAATAACATGACTTCCGGTGTCGAGGGAACGCAACGCTTGGTAAAAGCATATGTCAGTGCGAAATGGATGGCGGCGGTCATGGCAACTTGGGGAGAGGACTTGGTTAGCCTAGTTCTTCACTTCATCAGACAAACTGTAAAACTAATACTTTTGTCAGTTCTTTTTGGAATTATGGCACCAGATTTGCGAGAAATCCTCTCTGCGCAGTCGTGTCGAAGAGGTAGATGCCTTACCCAATCCAAGTTCCGCAAAGGACGAGGGCACTATCTTTGAGGAGCTTGTATCTCAATATAACAAGCTTGCTGATCGTGCTGACAGCATGCTTGTCAGGCAAATATGTGGTGAAGTTGAGGCTGATCTCAAGACGCACCTTTTCAGGTATGTTAACGAATATCGATTTCACGACTTCCTTTGACAAGTTTCCCATATCTTAGGCAATCGAACCCAGAACCTGGCTCTGCAGACGATGTTGCGATCTCACAGACACTTCTTCCTCCAATTGCCAGACTCTCATCACTACTATCTTTCCTTCACAAAACACTTCCACCGCACGTCGTCGTCCACCTCTATCGCAAGATCGCGTCGCACATTTCTAATCACATCCTTCAGCGCCAGGTTTTATATCGTGGGCGTGGTCGAATGTCTGCGAAGGAAGGAAAAGTCATCTTGAATGAAGTCAATCTCTGGATTGAGGCCTGCCGTATGGCATGCGGTAGGAGTGTCCGCAATGTAGAGCGTCCATGGCATAGGCTACTAGAGGCTGGCATGCTTTTGAGCCTTGAGGAGGAGGCGATGCGGCGTGTGGTCAGTTCAGTGAGGTTGGGCAAGTTTGACGAGTACGAGAGAATTGTTGAGCAGCTCGGAATTAACGAAATGTCTAGTGACGAGGTCATGGATGTTTTGATGGTACGGGAGGAGTATTCATAGTCATTTATCATATTTCAATGAAGTCCCTATGCATTTGACCGACTTTTATTATAATGTTGATGTGTTTGAGTATGATCCTGAGAAAGTATCTCACGACTATATTACACATCGATGACGCAGAGCGCATATAGTCTGTTCCCTCCCATCACATCATTGCTAGCTCACCGTCCAACTCTACACCACATCTGTCGCAACAACTACAACAAAATGCCCGTAGAGACTCTCGACAATGGAAAGAAACTGCGCCTTGTGCACCCTAAGGTGGCTAACCCAACTCACCTTGTATATGCTTCTGGAGTGTCTTGGGTATTCACTTTCGTTGCCAGGGTTCAACGGTAGAAGTACTTCTGTACGGGGCGACAGTCATTTCATGGAAAGCAAAAGGGCCGGGAGAAACAGAGCCAGCCGAAAGACTTTTCGTATCGTCAAAGGCGGCACTCGACGGCTCAAAGGCAGTCCGAGGGGGCATACCAGTCGTCTTCCCGATCTTTGGTGCACCTACAAGACCTGAGCACTCCAGCCTTCCTCAGCATGGCTATGCGCGTAACTCAACATGGTCGTGGGATGGGAAGGCAATATTAGACAGTGATGCAGCTGTCTCTGTGAGACTCAGTGAGCTTGCCAACCCCTCCTACTGTTCTATATCTCACCTTCGCTTGTATATAGCATTTACACCGGAACCCTCTGTCACTAAAGATGAAGTCACTCTCGCCTATGTCATCACACTAACCGAACACCAGCTCAGCACCGATTTGCATGTCACAAATAAATCAACGTCATCTCCTCTTGAGTTCCAGGCACTCCTGCACACTTACATCCGCGCTCCTGCGGCATCTGTACACATTGACGGACTCAATGGCCTCTACTACACGGACAAAACGCAGCTGGGTACCCCCAGGCAGCAAGAACAGCGTATAGTCGGTGACGTACAGAAGTTCACCGACTCCGTTTATGAGAACGGTCCAAGGCACTATAAAGTAACGTGGCCCAATGGAGGACTCGAAGTCAAAGCAATAGGTTTCAAGGATGTTGTCGTCTGGAATCCAGGAGCAGAGGCTGGTAGTAAAATCGGTGATATGGAGGAAGGTGGATGGTGAGTGCTTTGAAACCTAGATGCCTACCCTATTACTCTTAGGTGCATTGATCAAACAAGGGAGAGATATGTGTGTGTTGAGCCAGGTTACGTAGCAGAGTTCAAGTCTATCCAGCCTGGTGAGACATGGATTGGAGGCCAAGTCCTTTCGCCGATTCAGGCATCCTCATTGTAGGAGATTCGTCCTGGAGTTTGAGGTGAGAGTATGGGAGGTGGGAGGTTTAAGTATCATTAGATTAACAATGCTGTACAGAAAGAGATAGTATGCCTGGATTTGATTCTAAGCCCCATTTTTCACTGCTTTCCAGGACGGACGAGACGATATATCTTTCCACCATCTAATAAAGCTTCGTAAGGTATAGATCAGGGAAAGAAGCAGCGATCACACCTTGCTACGTTCGGCTTTGAAATAAGAGCGTCGACGCCAAGTTGCTCCGTGATCATCGTACCGTACGGGAGATGGAATAAATCTGCTAGTGTGATTTCCTTCCCAAGGCCTTAATATCGAACTAACTAAAGAAACACGAAAAAGACTCACATTGCCAGCTAGATACTTTTGCTTGCTCAGAATCCTCTCATATCCCTCCATCTTCTGCTGCAGCGTCTCAGCCAGCTCTTTGACACGCTTTTCGTCCGTCTTGCCGCCCTTCATACTGGAGAGGCGTGCGATCAAATAAGTTATGACCACTGTTACAGATTCCAAGAAAGACTTACGGCTTGAAGACCTTCTCAGAGGCTATCCCACTGGCATAGGGATCGAAATTGTTTTGCTCGACACTTGCGACTTCTTCAAACTTGGCCCAGGCTTGCAAGTCAGAGGGATGAGGGATGAGACCTGGTGTACCACGGGACGCATACTTGGCGGCGATGTACCGCGAAATGGCCCTACTTTCGTAGAGAATGAAATCTCCGTCCTGTATCGACTTACTCAGAAGCTAAATTTTCGGAGCATAAGCTGAGAAACTGACTTGTAAGACTGGAACTTGGCCAAAAGGCTGCTTCGTAGCGACATAATCCGGACTCTTGTGTTCCATCTTCGCGAAGTCTATCGGAACTAACTCGTACGGAACGTTTTTCTCCTTCAAAACCGTCGCTACTCTCCGAGTGCATGTTGACATAGATGAGCCATAAAGCTTGACTGGCACAACTGTAGCATTGTTCGAGGACAAAGTACCGCCGGAAGGCGAGATTATTTGCCAAATCTTTGGTGAGATGACCGAGGAGATGATGTTCAGGAGGAACGCAACGAGAACGACCTTCAGTGCACGAGAAGTTAAGCTGCCAGAATTTGGAGCAGGTGCAGCGCTCTTATTTTCCTTGGCCATGTTGAGAGGCGGTAAGAAGCAGTTTCTGAGGACAATTTGCTTGTCATTTCGAGCGTGAAGAAGCTGGGAATCTAATACGTGTCCTAGTTGCACGGTGAGCGTGAGCAAGCGAGAACAGACTCGCGCGCGCTTTAGTAGACTGAGGCGCGGTCCTTGTTCCTCTTACACTTCCATGGCCAGTATACCACCGGGACGATGACTTCTCATTCTTTCCCGGACCCAGTCTTTGAGAGTCTTCTAGAGAAGCTAGCCCGAACACTAGAGGTCGCTCAGCGTGCTGACTCAACGCTCGACCCACAGACGCGTCAAGCGCTCTACCAAACGGTCAATATAACACCAACCCTTGAGTTTCCGCGATGTCCTGTTAAGACTTAGCTCTTGTCTTTTCTATAGACCACGGCCTTCAAGGATGGTATGGCAAAAGCGAAAGATCACGCGAACAACTTGCCAGGTGGCGAGCTCTTGATTGAAGAGCAATTCGAAGTCATAGCAATGTTAGAGAAACTCAGGGATAAAAAACGGTAAGAAATGCCGAGGGTATATTAGAATGAATAGGTCACTCTAACGAGGTATTTAGCGCGCAACTTGCCAAGTTCTCGGCCCATCCTTTGCAGAGTTCCTCTAATGCCAAGTACACTCAAGATGTGCAAGTTAAGATGGAGATCGACTCGACCGCTTCTTCACCACACGACTAGCATTTCATCATAAGAAAAATGTCATTCGTGATCATCAGCTACATTACAATTAAATCCACTATATGCATGTTATTGTACGAAGAGAGCAGTATGCAAATTCATGAAGGGTATTCACTATATCGTAAGGAAGGTGAGGGTATGATAGATGTGGAAGAGGATATCATCTAGTAACAGTCTAATCGCCAGCGGTAAGACAAACTGCCCTCATGTGCACCAGGCGCCCGTCAGCACCATTGAACGGCAGCTTGACAGTGAAGAGAATGTCGCTGCGATCTTTGTTGAGGTATATGGGAAGCGTAACAAATTTGCTTGACGCTTGCTCGTTCGAATCTGTCTGTATCCAACGAACTTGAGAGGGGTTAAGCCGAACACTTGCACCATCGTTGAGTACGAGCTCGTTGCCAGCCCATGCAGCGCCTTCTAGGATGAGGCCTGAAACGTAAGCGTTAGTAACGTTCGAGCATATAGCAAACAGTATAATTCACCATCAACAATGAATGCGCCTGGGTCATTGACACGTTCGACGTCCAGCCGGAGGTCTAACGTTTCCAGACTCCACTTCTTTCGGTGAGCAACAGCTTGACGTGTTGCTGTGATGTACGCCTCAGGGAAGAACAAACCTCCCAGCCAAACTTCAACATGATTCAACGTATCCAAACTGGCAATCTTGTCCAGCTGTTGCAGTCGTAGTGCCAGGTTCGGAATCCACTCTGAAACCGACATAGTCTTCTTCACTTTATACCGTAACCAATGAATCGGAATCGTGGCTTTAGTAAGGTGACTCATAAGGGTGCGCAAGTGATTAGTTTGCTTTAGGGAACCTTCGCACACCAGAACAACGTCGGCAAGATCCCTCCTGACTTGGCGAAGGAGTTTCGTGCCAACTTCACCTTCACGGAAGAACAGGCGATAAAGAGGGTCCTGATTATCAGCGGTCTGCTTCTGCAGCGTATTGAACGACTACGATATAAAGGTAAGTAGCCCGGATTGAGTTGAACATTCCATAGTACTTACCTCTGGCAAGGCTCCAAGCCATTCCTTGCAGCGCTCAAGGAGGCCACGCATCCAGGCAGGTTGCTCTGCCTTTTGGCTCTTGACTGGGCCAGAAGGTTTGGCGTCGTCTTCATCGTCGTCAGTCAAACTTCTCATCTTGCGTAGTTTGACCAAAAGTTCGTTGCCTTAAAAATCAATTATTAGCGTCAATATTCTTAATGGCTATTCGTTCATACGTACTTTGAGCAATAGCTATGACTCGTTCGGCAGATGGTGGTAGACTCAGCCAGGATGGCGGTTCACGGTCAGGGAGTGCTTGTACCCAACTCATGAAGTGGTCCAGTTTCGTTCCTTCTGGAATCGTAAGGATAGCCTTGTCCTCAGAACGCGGAACTAGGTCGAAATCCAAGTTGTAGGAGGCTGGTGTGAAAAGAGAGTCCACGAAAGTGTCAAGTAGCTTCAGGTCAAAGTCACTGTCCACACGTCCTCCGTAGACAATTTGCTTGACCAGAGTCCTGATTGCATCCCACGGAATCTGCATGGGATCAATGTTCGCGCGTCCCTTAGCGACCGAGTGCAGCCAAGTATCTATCGTCCCGAACGCCGCGTTCATGTCTGAGTCATTGAAGTCGTATGTCTTGCTCCAACCCAAAGGAACATATCGTAAACGTTCTTGAACCACCGCATGGAACCAAGCTAAGAGGAAATACAGACGAGCTTTCTCCGCGGGGCCTTGAGTTAGACGTCCTTGAGGAATACCTCGCAAAGAGTCAAGTAGATTGGCCTTGATTCCCGGCGGGGGCTCGTTCATCAATATGCGCGATTGCCGGAGGATGTTGACTGGGATGACAGGGTTCGCCTCCATAGTGAGGAAAAGCCGGAAGTTGCGATGCGGGTTCAAAGTCTGTAACTTCTTCTCCAATTGACCAAGCCAGGATGGGGAAAGATGGACATTCTTGAGTAATACCCAAGTTCCCTGTCTGGAAGCTTGCGCAATAGCCTGGTCAGCCAATGAAAAGCCTTCCTGTGAACCCATTGCCACGGATGCGCATTTCACGCCAGTATTCCGAACAAGATTTTCTACACGGTAACTCGCGTCGTAACCCTTAACAGAGACAAGCGCGAGAGGTGTAGAGGAGGGAACCTCCTTCGCGACCATGTCCGACAAGTCATAATCAGACTCTACCGATAGGTCTTTGTCAAAAGCAATGCGAGTGAATGCTCCCAACGCTTGTACAAGGCGATCTGGTCTGAAACATTTGACTAATAGGACATCATGCATAACCTTCATTATTGCTGTGAATGGAGGGAATTAAATTCACATCTTTCTACTATACGAGATGACTCACCTGAATCATTATCCCATGGCGATGGCGCTTCTTTCTCTGGCGTCGAAGATTCCAAGAACGATGACCACTCGTCCTCGTGATCGCGTAAGTGAATTTGGACGGGCTTGAATATGATATGCTTTGAATGACTCTGAAGCCTCTGTTCTTGCTCAGGTGTAAGTATGTCAGATCCTATAGGTTCCAGAGTCTGACCAGCACTGCCGATAGCTATAGTTTCACCTCCTTCGAGGAGGAACTCATATTCATCAGTAAGGTCCTCTACACTGCGCAGTTTGACCTGAGCCAAGAGCATGCCCAAGGTTACGTGATCCTGATGAAGGAGAGCCCGTGAAGTTCGCCTATAGACGATGAGGAAAAGATCATCGTATAATATCTGACGTCGTGAGGCATAGTCCGTGACGCCCTGCAGGTTCGGGTTGTGGTGTAAGACATAATCGAAAATATTCATGAAGAAAGATAAAGAAAACTGATAGAAATGGTTGATGAGGTTAAGCTGCTCTAAGATGAAGAAGACGGAGCTGCAGGCTTGTGCTATTGGCAAGTATTCAGCAGTGACTTGTTCCACTTCGCGCATCACTATATCGGTCTCTTCAACTTTTCGAGTAATCTCGGCCGCCTCGGTTTTCAGTGTCTCGAGAGTGTCGATCACCTTGTCGTCATCCAAGATGTTACCCGTTGACTCGTTCAGGGCCTGAAGCAACAGTTTCTCTAACGTCCGTAACCTAAGCCTAAACTCCCCTTGAACTTTCATGAGGTCGGTCCTCTTACGTTCGGTGTCAGGCCTTTCCACTTTGAGAACTTGGTCCAAGGTTTGACTTTGTAGACTACTGCGAGTCATCGTAAAGTTCACAAATGTGACACGACTGCAAATATCCGGCGAAAATTCTACTGAGGGATCGCGAGTTGAGAGGAACATTGTAAAGGAGGGCGAGAAATCGATATCTTGGTTTCCTAATCGAATGAGAACGCGGCCACCTGTTCTGCGTATTTCTTTGTTGAGAACAGCATTGAGAATGGGATCTAAGTGTTCCACATCTTGAATCAAAAGAGGGTTGCCGAATCGAAGGGCACTCTCAAGCACTTTGAGGAAAGCGTCATCCAGGAAGCTTGTCACGGTGATTTTGCGTTCCTTGTATTCGTTAAGGAGGAAGGAGGTTGCCTGGCCTGTCGGATCGATGATAAGAGGGTAGCGATTGAAGCGCTTCAGCATGATTGCATTCTCGGTGCAAAGGTTATCTGACGGTAAGGACTTAGAGAGCCAACTGAGTCGATCGTCCGCAGTTGATAGATACTCTGGGAATGAAAGTTCTGGCTTGAACATAATACCAGCTTCAGTTAGGTGGTTTGACCATTCCTGCCACATAAGCTCCCTATAGTGCTGGTCGAAGAAGCCACCATATGCTAGGAACGCAGCCGATAGTAAGACATCCCCGACAATAGTACTCATCTCTGCGTCGAATGTACGACTACCTGCCTCCCAACGGGCTCTCTCCGAAGATAAACTTTCTAAAAGACGCATACTGCGGTCCACCTTACTCTGAACCCGTTCCATTTCGGACTTGATGGATTGCGTTTCGCTGATGAGCAATGCGTACTCCTCCTTATAACGCTTGATGCTAGTTTCCAATTCTGTGATCATTGTTATGATCATGGCCGCTTGTTCTTTCGTCTTTTCGGCCTGCTCTTCCAACGACTGCACTTCGTTTCGCAGTGGTTCTACCTTGTCAATGATTTCTGAGTACCGGACCTGAGCTATAACCCATTTGACTAGTGGACCACAAGCTTTACTCGCACGATTCACAGTCTCGAAATTGAAGGATGGCCTCGACAAAAAGTCCCTCTTCATAAGCTCGCGTAAGGGCTTCGTCATCTGTGTGGTCGTATTGAAATTGACGATTCTCTGAATGAAGTCATCCCGACGAATGATACCTTGCACTGTACGCCAGCTATCGATCTTGTGGCCTAGAGTGGTACATACTGACTCCATTGCAAGTTTAACTGCTTCCGGAGGGTTCGCCATCGTTCGCACTTCCTGTAAATGCTGTCTTTTGATGTTGCTAACAGCTGCCTGTGCATCGAGGACAGCCGGCTGTGCATCGGCGAGGTCCGCCATTACGACATTTCGCCTTTGATCGATGTTGCGATCCTGCTCCACCAAGGCAGCCTGTATCTCGATAGAAGCAGCTTTTTTCTGTTCAGCTTCTTGTTGATCTGAAACCATGCGCTTGAGCTTTTCGTTAGCTTCGGCGTCCTTCGCCTCCAATTGCCTATTTTTGATCGCCAGACTCTTCCGAAGCTCCTCCACCTGAGTCACAGTATCCCTCAGCTTGTCCAATCCAACGTGAAGATGCCTCTGCTGTTCTTCGAGCTCATCGCGTTTCTCGTTGTACAGTTTGACATAATGTTGTAAGCTAATAATGAATCTCAGATAGAAGCGGGCCGATCAGCGTAGAAATGACTCACAAGTCCAAGTAATGCCTAGGAGTGACGTAATTGTATCGGCCTTGACGCCTGCTGAGCTTCTTGTTGAATTGATAAAGAGTTTGATGAACATAGACAAGAGCATTGCAGACTGCCGCGCGATGCGAAGGTGGCATTGGAAGGTGACGGTAGGCAATCGGGAAATATTGAGGAGGATTATATTTGGGCAAATCGAGGTCAAGAGTTTGTGTAAACTCTGCCCCAACTTGATAAAATGCCTGGTCGGGCCAATCGCCAAACCAATCAAGAACACAACGATTGAACAATGCTGGAGACGTAGCAGCACGTGAAGCAAGGCCGTTTTCAGGGGGATTCATAGTGAAGACCACATGAAGATTCTTTGCAACTTGTTGGGTGAACCAACGGTAAAGCTCCTCGTGAGAATCAAGCATAAGCCCATCACGCTGGGAGCCTTCTTTGCAAGCAGTCATTAAAGCAGAGTGTTCGTCTCCTTCGAACAAGCCTGGAACTTCTGCATTGGCCAGTAGAGTGTTCATCCTCTCTAAGAATCCAGAGTCCAGAACATTTGATTCATCCATGATGAAACAGATCTTTTCCCCCTTGCAGCCAGCGCGGCGTAAGACAGTTCGCAGGTCCTCGTCAAAGTCTTCTCCTGTGTACTTGTTTGACACTTTTATCTGAAAAATACTCAGGCCATTCATCCAGGCCACAAAACGAGACAATGTAGTCTGTACAACGGTCAGGGGAGTATGCCATAATGTTGTACTGTGGACTTACTTTGCCACTACCACTGACACCAATTAGCAGAAGGTGTCCTTGGATTTGCCTGAATACACGATCTATGCGAAGAACATGGTCCAGAACATCATTGAATAGAACCAGTTGGACGTCGAGCTCCTCTTCATGGAAAACTCTAAGACGGGCCTTGATATACTCTCGTAAAGCCTCCCGTTCCACAGATACATAATTTTTGGATGTCCAATTGGAGAATAAGATAGGTCTCGACAGAGCCTCATCACGGTTGATGGTAGGGAAGCACTGCATTGCCGTCATATCGATGTTCTCATCCGTCCAAACTTTCTCGTCCTCAGATACAAGCCTGTCCTGGAAGAGACGTAGGGCCTCGTGAGCCCATACACGGACGAGACCTTCAACAGATAGAATCTCAAGAGGTTTAATAGCTTCGTAGATACCACGGACCCATCGAGTAAGCTCACGGGGGCTGTACACATAATGTGCTTGATTATCAGATGTAAACCTCTTCTGCGACGCAAGATAGAACAAGACCATGGCATCCGTGAGGGGCTCAGCGTAGTTGACTAGATTCGGTACGACCTTGAGCATGGCACGGCTATAAGTACCGTAGATCTGTTTGAGGGATATTTCTCCAGGATAATCAACCATGACGAGAGGGGCATGGCGGAGGAATCTGTGTGAAAGAGGAACTCGACCGGGATCTGTCGGGGGATTACACGCCCCAACAAACTGTATCCTTTCCAACTTGACCCAAGCCATATCTGAAGTACGGTAATAACCACCGGATTCAACCAGCTGACGAAGGAAGGATATTACACGCTGGGTACCGTATTTATCGGTCGCTGGAAGATTTATTTCGTCGCAGAATACGACAAGCCAACGTCCTATCTGCACAGGAGCGAGAATGACCCCGTTCGGTGTTTTCCTGAATTCGCAGTACTGCTCAAATGTCTTCAAAATGAGTTCTGGTGTGGTTGCACTTGAGAAGTTCAGCCCGACTACTTCCATGTCGGGTAATTTCCTCAATGCGCTGAACAATGTCATTGTCTTTCCCGAACCGGGAGGACCACACAACATCAAAGGCTTGTGTTCCGAAAGCCATGAGTACAGAACTTCTTCATGACGAACAGTATCGATGGTGGGAACGACGACATCAGACGCAGTGACAAGATGCGCCTCGATTTCGATCTTTGGTACTCTTGAGGACCAAGAGATCCATTCACCAGTTGCTACCTGAACATCGTAGTCAAGTAGGGAATCCCCATGGCCGAGCGGCGGCAGATCAACACCGGTCTGCTTTCGTAAAAATTCACCCAAATCTGCTCGAAGCTCCAGCCTGGCATCACCAGAGAATGCCCAGATAATGTTCACGAGCAACCGCTTTGTGACGTACTGCTCAATCTTCTCCGGGCTTAGGGGGAAATCTGAGTGCTGGTTGTTATATTCTATGATATTACGCGCGGTCTTGTTGATCAGGGAGAATAAGGTATTGAGAGCTCTGGTCGGGGTGAAGTCCATTATGTGCTCGATCGATCCTGCATATTCGAGAGCTGAGCTGATAACTGCCCCCTCCGCGAAGTATGGCTCGAGAATGACAGCAACTTGCTTCTGTGTCTCGAGATGTGGTGAAACGGTAGGTTCATCTGCTCGCCGAACAGTCAATGCGTCAAGCGATCCATCCTCATCCGCATCGAGAGGGACCGCAGCAAGAGTATCCAAATAATGTTTGTAAACCATATCTGGCTCCACGACATCGTCACTAAACCATATCATGCCACAACGACTGACAGTAGCTAGTGTTGCGTACTTCAAATGCTCAACTTCAAACATGATCCGTACGTTTGGAGGAAGATTGAGACGCTCGCCGTTCGGTAGAGTCAACAATTTGTTATCGTCTAAAACACTGTTCAAATTTTCAACCCATTCCGGGTCAACGTCTCCATCGAAAATGATCCAATGCCGCTTGGAGCTTTCACCACGCACATCGTCAACAATCTTGCGCAAAATGTGCGTGAACAAGCCGTCGTTCCATTCACGAGTTGTAGGGTCAAGGGTTCCGTATAAGGCTTCCTTGTGGATAGCTTTGGGGTCGATGACATAGCTGACACCTTCAATTTCATCAAGACGCTGAAGGGCTGCCAAAAGGACACGCCAGGCGTTTGTTTTCCCACTTCCAGAGGGACCGACCATCATCAAACCGTGCTGGATTTTCTGAATCTGGTAGAGCTGGAGGATCTTTGTAATCCAACGCTCTCCAGGAACCAATCGCCTTTCCTCGCAAACCTTGATGATCTGTTCTCGGAGGGCATCGAGATCTACAGGGAAATAATCGACTCCAGGGAAGACGTCTGCCAGAAGACTAGGAAACATAATCAATCCCTGACTAACATTGACCGAAAAGCAAAACCTACCTTGTCAACAATGGCACATCATCTGCAACCAGTTTGGGTACAATGGTTTCTGTGACACTTTGTATAAGAATCACTTGTTCTGAGATTATATCCGAAAGGGTGGAAGCATCGTCGTCGCCCGCACGGGTGGCTTGCATACGCTCCCGCTTAAGTATACCGGCACTCGACAAGACTGCTTTCAATGCACGCAAACCGAAATCGTAGTGAGGTTGTGGTGACAGCTGCTCGTCGCACAGATTGAAGAAGGGCACAATCTTTGACGCCAATACCTCTGCTGACCTGAAACCTTGAGAGAACAACATGACTTGAGCAATGAGTTCGCGATCTGGTCGAGTCATTGCCATAGGCCTGAAGAGCTTGGTAAGATTAGGGGGGAGAGTCGAGCGACCGGCATAATTTGGATTCGTAGTAATGAATATACCGATGTTAGGGTTTATCCTCAGATTTTTCCCGACGAGCTCTATCTCAGCCTGCGGATTCTTCACGAGAGCTGACAAGCCTTGTTGAATGCTTTGCACTTGCTGCGAGACGGCACTAAGAATGCGCTCCTCCAGACGATTGAACTCGTCAAAACATCCCCATGCCCCCACTTGACACAGCCCAACGAAGATGCGACCCATTGCTTGGAAATCGAACGTCTCGTCACAACAGAATACCAACACGAAGCGGCCCAATTGGACCCCCAATGCCTTGACTGACTCTGTCTTCCCAGTTCCAGCCGGTCCAAATGGAGAGCCACCTAGTTGACTATCCAAGGCCTGCGTTAAGGCAAGGTAACATTTATCTGTCAAAGGAGTCTGGACAAGACGGTCCGGTACACCCAGGTATTCCCATCCGTAAGGGAATGTTGCATTAGCAACGCGAATTGACAGCCTATCGAGTGGGTTTTCGATAGATTGATCCAAATAGAAACGCATCAAATATAGCCAGGAGAACGACTTGCTATCATCAACTCCATTCTGGACAAGATATCGAATGACATCCCGTTCGTGCACGAGTTCCGTGATCAAATGCTCGCATTTGCGACGAGTGATTGTCTCTAAATCGGTAAGAACAACATCGGCGAGAAGATCTAAGCTGCGTCGGACAGTTTCTAGAGATCCTTCGGGAGTCTGTCCGGCTTTCAGGTGGCTTTCTACTGAAGTTGTCCAAGCCACTTGGACTGCCAGACAGACGAGTTGTGCTGGATACTTTTCAATCCACCGAACAAAGGTTTTGGCGTCGAACGCATCCTCCCGACCATAGAACTCCTGAAGTTCTGCCACGGCATCGCAAAGAAGGTATGCGAGATTGTTCCTCATTTCGGCTTCCAACTTTGCCAACCAGTCGTTGATCTTCGGATATTCCTTGAGGAGAATAGGCGTCCTAAAGCGAATCTCCTCACCTTCACGGGATGCAATGCCACGAATCTCTGTTTCTTCATCGTCCAATAGCGTCGTATTGATTCCAGCAAACATTTTCTTCAAATGCTTCATGATCCTGACGATGGTCTTGGAGTTACCAATGATTTCGAGCAAGTCCTCGTCACCGACGAAATAGAAACGGGGGAAGCTTGCTCGCTCGCGCTCAAGGTATTCACCAAGAGCTTTCTGGATCTTGTTAAGAAGGTCGGCAAGTCGCTCGAGAGACTTCTGTATACCTGGAATGTTCATCACATCTACCACGCGATTAGATTTGTTAACTTTCTTCATCACCGTCAGAAACTCAGTGTTGATACTTTGGAACCTGGCGGACTCGACCGGGAGCAGATGCTTGATATCGGCACTTCCGGAAAAGATGCCCTCCAGGTACACCCACTGGCGTTGAACATCAATCCATACGTCTAGTTATACGTTAGGCAGATGCAAAAGGCAATCGTGATTATACTCACCAAATAAGACGTGGATTCGATTAAGCTTATCTTCCCAAGAAGATGCCTCCTCCTCGAAAACTGTCAAATATGTCCTTGGTCAACAACCTACAAATCTAGGAAAAAATATGATTTCTTCTCACCCTTGTAGTAAGGTGACAACTTCATCGCTGTGAGCGAGTTAAGGTTCTCGCTACATTTTGCGAAGAGATCGTCCCATCCTCTAAGAGAGTATAAGCAAATAGTAGGCTGTACCGTTAGAACACGCACCGAATTAGACGGCATTTATTCTGATAATTAACCAGATCGAGAGGGTAACTAGTCCATAGTTCCCTAACTTGCCTGATATACTCCTCAAGAGCCATCTGAAAAAAAGTGGCAACTATACTCAGCTGATATTGATAATAAGCAAAAGAGCATCACTCACCTCTCCTTGAGCTTGCAGAAATACCTCCTTTATCACAGATTCATTCCTCTTCAAGTCCATGTCATAAACATGCCCCAAGGTCATCCTAAACTGAAATTCAGTAGGTAGTCACGCTTATTCAACCTCAAGCTCACAGTTTCAGGCTAACAGGTTTCATGCGTAGTGCTTGAAATAGTTGTGTCCAATGCCTATCCTTCACGGCCTCTGACTTGAGGTCGCTAATGATTGAGTTGCTTTTCGACAACGTGCGAAGAGTCTCTTGCACGTATTCGAAGGCGGCGTACTGACGCATACGAGTCGGTAGCTCTTTCGTTGACGCTTGAAGGCCGTTCAGCTGTTCCTTTAACTTGCGTGGTTGGACGCTCGCCCATGCAATCTCCCTCAGTTCACCAATCTGAGCCCAGATTCCTGAGAGAGCAGTCCAGACAGCCTTCAAATCACGCAACTCCTCGAAGATAGGCTCCAATCGTGTATGTCTGTTCAGCTCAAGGTCCAAAGCTTCTTTAGCTTTGCATACAAGTTCATATTCTTCTTGAAGACGGTTCAGCTTGACTTCAAAGCTGTTGATAGTGTTCGTTGCGTCCTCTGCTCGTAAATTTCCTTGTACTGGACGCGACTGCTCCCATTCCTCAATAATCTCGTTGATCTTCTGTTCAACAATCTTAGCCTGAGCGTCAATCTTAACTTGCAAGCCAGCTATGGATAGTACGCGTCAGTTAAGCATTTGTGTTTGAGTGGCCAATTGGTCACATACCAAGCTGCTCCTGAATAGAGTCGTTCTTCCTCTTCAATATCTCCTGAAACGCGCTCCATTGACCTCGTAGTTGGTCGCTGTATAGCCAATCGTCTGGAAATTGGTATCGGAATCGTTCCAGTGTCTTTTCTCCGTTGGCACATAGGTCTATCAGAGGGGCCCATTCTTTCGTTTTTCGCTTGAGATCTTGAACAAAAGTGATGAATGCGACCGTCGCCGCGGTCGAAGAGTTTGAAGGTGCTAGCACCTAGTAAAATGTCAGTATCTTTATCAGGTCTACGTTGTGTCTACTAACCTCCATTCGAATGACCCCTACTGCCGCGCGTCCGTAGTCAAGTCGAAATTCCGTCTCGCGCGTCCAACTTTCTGCTCAGTTCGTCCACGCGTACTTTACATAATCAACGCGTTCACTGGCGTCGAAAGGTTCGCAAAGTCCTCCGAGTCCTCAAGTCGCATCCTCCCAAAACCGAAACCAAAACACTCCGGATCCTTCATCCCAAACACTGAGCGACAGTATTGATATCACCAATATATAACGAGCAACATGTCGGGTCGCCAACAACGTGTGATGGTCCAACCCATCGTGAGTTTTTTATTCAACTCGCATAAAGTTGAAACAATGCTAATACATCAACGACTTCTTCAGAATGTCATTTTCAGGCATCTTCAGCAGGTACATTACTACACCGTCATACACTTCCTGCTTTGGATAATTATCTGCTTTCACAGAAAACGAAAGTCTCGATCTGGCTATACGACAATGTGGATATGCGTATTGAGGGTCGAATTATTGTGCGTCTGTGTGCCTCGATTGTCTATCTCCCATTGATCTCCCTTCTCGAAGACAAACTCATTATGCATCTGATAAATCGAAACATTCATATATTCTATGTTCTAATCCCTTATTCTATCTCGGCTCTGCTAAGGGTTTATACTGACTACATTGTTCTTAGGGATTCGACGAGTTTATGAATGTCGTGATGGACGACGCTGTGGAAGTGTACGTGAAGGAACAAAAACCCAGCCGGGACCTTGGTAAGTATATCGCAAAAATCTTGGTATTTTTATTGAATCATTATGCACTGTCATAGGTCGCATACTACTGAAAGGAGACAATATTACGCTCATCCAACCATTATTATAATTAAAATCTTCGGCAAGCGCCCGTGTGCATCCCTTCCCTTTTCTTGCTTCTGTGTATTCTAATTGTTGAATGATACATGTGTTGTGGCGCAAAACAAGGCTAATTTTTGGCAGAGCTTGCTTGGGTTGGGATACATCAGAGGTTGTAGATGGGTATTAGTCGGGCTAAGTTCAAAGACTGTCGACATAGAGGACATTCAGCCTGTTGAATACCTCAGTCAACTTGTTGAAGGCGAGTATATCAGTGAACATTCCGCACCTTTTCCCTCCCCCATCCGATAATGCAAGACCAGCAAAACAGGTGGCCGCATTCGGTCGCGCAGCTTGCAGTGCGCTCCTCCAAACAGAGAGTGCAATTTCTTCTCTCCCTCTCTTCCGCAGAAATGCTGGCGAAGTCGAGCGCCGTATGCTCGTCCTCTTCGGCGGGCACGGGAGGGTCGGTTTCATCCGGTATCTGTGCCAATAGTTCGGATAACGAAATGCCATCAATTGTAGCCTCGGTAGAAGATTCTCCCTTCACTTCCTTCCTTGATCTTGGAGAAGATTGGGAGAGTTCTCCCTTGCCTCTATCTGCTCGAAGCGACCTGACTGTCGATACTAGCCGATGAATGAGTCGTACGGCAATTAGTATTCCTAAAAGTGAGTATGACGGTGGCCGAGCATTTGGATTCTCGGGTATAGATGAGACCTGCGAGACGTTAAAAATTCGTTCTCAACTTGAGCGGACTGCTCACATTCCGGATACGGAGGAAACGCCTAACGAGGTCGTAGTATACCCCACTGAAATAGAAAACGGCCAGATTTATCTCAGAGAGAACGTCAAGGATCCCGGGCAGCTGACTGAGAATACGCGAGAGCCTTTCATTGCCACCACTCAAGGTCGTCGCAAACCGCGAGATGATGTATGCTGGAAAGGCTGGGAGGAAAACTAGTGCAGCTCGCCGCTGCCAGTGCGTGTCTGTCATTACTTCGCGTCTACACGAGCAATAATTTATCACTCACCCGAGGAGATGGAAAGCCTCTATTTGTTTCTGCGTATTGCCAGGTATCTGTATATTCCTCGCCCAGGGTTTGTGCGGCTATAATAACTTTGACTGTCAGACGTACTCTGACAGGGACTTGCGCCAGTGAATTCTAACCGCGTCCGGTGCTAAGCCCATAGTATAACAACTTGGCCAAAAGATCTACTTCTTTATCCCATCTTGATAACCAGCGGTTACCTACGACCAGGCATCAGCGTTTCCGATTGGGAGGTAAGGTAACAATGACCTGACCCAGCCAAGCTCGCAAGACACTCTCCGCCTGTTCTCGGAGTGAAGACACATAGAATAGGTCGCGTTGGTTTGCTCTGACTGGCGCACATTAGAGTCTGCAGCAAATGGCATTGTTCACAGTGGTCTCACTAATTTGCGCCTGTTGTGCAGGAGGAAATGCAGGCAACGGTGCAATGTCTGAGTCCATAATTGAGGAGAGAAGAGAGAGCGAGTCGGAAATAACGTGAATCCTTGCGTTCCCGTTTTGGACTTCCGCACACTGGCAGCCTGGGGACGCAACTTTCCGTAGGTTTGATCTACAGTTTCTTCCTTCGCAGTTCCCTGCACTCTTCACTGAGACCGTCATGCCTCCACCACCTCCTCAACAACGTGGCCAAGCTGAGCCATCAATATTTCAAAAGAGTATGTAGGCCTGTCCAATGATTCTCCACGCTGAAAGCAGTATTAATGAGGATCTACGTTTAGTGAAGTGCGTTTTTAATAGTTTCCGGTTTGAAGCCGAATGGTCTTAAATGACCGCTTTTCTTCAGGATGGGTGCGATGATGGGTGCTGGTGTGGGTCTAACCATCGGCTTTATCTTCGGGTCGTATAGTATCTTACGGTACGCCTTATGTTTAATCTGCCAAATGCCGCAACTCAATGTTCATTGTTTAATTCTTGGCACGCACAGGCAAGGAGCAGGCCCCAGAGGGCTCCTGGCAACGCTCTCCCAATACATGTTAAGCAGCGCAGCGACATTCTCCTTCTTCCTTGCGATCGGCTCGGTGCGAAATTTAGTCTTCTAGCGTAGAATGTGCAGCACTCATGTCAAGCATAGGTTATTCGTACCGACACACTCCTCCCTGCCCACCTGGAAGCCATGCATCATCAGCTATCGCCCGTATATCAATCAAGATTAGCTGGTGCATCGATGATCAGGGCGCGCTGGGAAGCTGAGAAAAGGAAGTAAAATTTCTAGGCGATTTGTTATGTCTTGTTTTTTATCATATCTCCACTGAACAGATATAGCAGAACTTTAATGCATTCTACTTGACGACAAATCGTTCGTGGTGTTCATGCTATGATGCTACTACATGGTACATATGCGGCATGGTGATACAAATTTGTACGAAACCTACAGCAGAAACTCTACAACCATGTCATTGTGGCAAATATCGCATGGGCAACATCGACCTCGTCTGCCTGCATCGCAAATGCGACATGCAGCCAAGTTGGTCAAAGGAAATACAAGACAGCAAGCTAGCAGATTGCTTGACGCAGAACTGCTAGACAATGGCAGGTCAGCCTGCGTGCATGTCAAGAAATACATCCAACCTCTGGCGTATCAAATGCCCAGGATGGGGTGAAGAGAAGTACAAGTTATTGACAGGCGCAGCCATGCAATTCAATCGAGCGGGAACAAATAAGAAGGGTATCCTTACGGTGTTGATCGTCAGGATTTGCAGAGAGTTCATGTATAGGAGCGTGCTTACGAGAAACCATTTAACCATCTTTCCAGACCTTTTCGACGGGTTTTCGAAGTTTCTTTACTCGCCCGTCTTTTACAACGGGGCCTCGCACCGCGCAGTGACGCGTGGACCTTGGAGTCAAAGGTGCTGGACGTGAAATGACTGGCCTCCTCTTCCCCTCTTCAATGGTGTATGCTCTCCTACCGGTCCTTCGCCTTAACCAAGCAATGAACCGGCTGAAAAGACCCCATCTCTTCTCCGACGGGATGTCCTCGGGCTGCTCAAAAGAGAACATATCGACGTCGTAGTCGAAGGTGTAGTTATCGAACAAGCATTCGCCATTGCAGTCTTCGCCAAGTTTGCAATGTACAGTATGGCAAGGACCAGATTCGCATATATGAGAGAAACGATATGAATAGTCGTAGTATACAGGCTCGTCGGAGAACTTGACGGAGCGCTTCGCGGTGAGGGTGCTGCCACTGTCTTTACCGCTTGAGACAGAAGGAGAATGGGAGAGGATGGAGCGGAGGGCGGGGGAGGGTTCGACCTTTGTCTGACTGGAAGAGTCGGAGACAACGGAGGATATGGAGGCTCGTCTGCGATGCTGGCTAGTGTAAACGTATTCGTCCATCGGGCCTGGTGCAACCGTCGACGCTTCGGAGTTCTTGCGGTTTAGAGGACGTGAGATCCATGCTGGCCGCTTCGTCCAGCGCTTAGGCTGCGTAGGCTCGGGCGTATTCTCTTCCTCGATTTCCAGAATGTCCGCAGGAATGTCGAGGAAGGGCGTCCTGCAATTCGGGCACGTCAAAGATAACTGCGATAATCAGAGATTAACGGATATAAGCCACAATCATACTCTATTCATGGCTATCGTGCTTACACGTCTCGAACTTGAGGAACCGGTTTCACTGCTTGAACTCGACCCACTGGCCGAGCGATTCATGCAGACCCCCTAACAAAGAGAATGCTCAGCTCGGTGGATGGAAAGAGCAGAAATGGCGAGCGACTTACTTGAGAAGCATGCTGAGGATAATACGTTGTCGTGCGCGGCATAATGCAGAAAGCAGGAGAGTGGAAGGATGTGTGAGGGGTGGGGAATAGCCTCGGTAAGTACAGCCCTAAGTATTACATCGTCCTCTGGCTACACGTGTGGTATGCATGTAACCGGCGCTGGTCCGATGTTAGGACCCATGAGGCCTACGGTAAGCCCGCTGAGTGTTTGCATTGAAGGCATTAAGTTATGTCGCAATAGAGCCATTCATAGGAGCAAAAACTTTCAGATTTGCGTAGGAGGTGTAATATAGGACATGGTAGAAACTAAGAAATATGACGGATGGAGAGATGACGAACTTGTAATACAGGCACGACAGCAATTCAATTAGAGTCTCAAAAGGTAAATACTATAAAATCAATTCCACGTGGCAGAAACGCAACAATAATACACAGTTTTATACATGTACCCCCATCTTTAGTTAAGCCTGTCATTTCCCTCATGCATTCTGCGTAATTTAACAAGAGACTCCGGGCAGTTTGTGCTTCACAAGTCTTCTCTAATATACCTCCTTTAGCGTTACACGGCCTTCCATATTTCTTTCCCATTCTCTTCAATGACACTTCCCCCGCAGACTTCAAGTAACTTCCAGTCAACTTCAATACCCTTCTCGCCAAATATGCGTGCAGCATCTTGAGCTATCTTTTCAAACCCGTCGGTTGCAAGCGCCAAAATAGTAGGTCCTGCACCGCTGAGGCAAATACCTAAAAGACCCGGATGTGTCTTTGGCGTCAGCTGAGAGGTGACTTCTGGAAGACCCGGTATTAACGTGCGCCGGTAAGGTTGATGTACACGGTCCTGCATGGCATCGTATATTAAGCCCGGGTCAGGAGGAGACCGTGAGAGTGCAGTCGTGAGCACCGCCAAACGCTGCAGATTGAATACCTAATATATGCGCATCCAAGGTTCAGCGCATTATGAGACGCAAATCCACAACGATGTGACACGCACCAAATCTTTCCGCGAATAGCTCTGGGGCAAGACATCGCGCGCTTTCGCTGTGCTAAGCTCGAATCTCGGGATGATTGCCACAGCCTTGATACTTTTCGCCCAGCCGAAGCGCACATAGTGGCCAATGCCTTCCGGAGGCATGGGCGGATCTCTACCCCAATCTTCGCCTGCATCGGGAGGGTACTCCGGTAAAACCTCACTCAGAGGCACTTGTGCCCGAGCTTGCGCGTCATCGTCGAGCTCCCGCAAGTACGAGCCTACAAACCCTCCTAGCAGTGCCGCAGTCACATTATCGGGATGGCGTTCGACCATAAGCGCGAAGTCCAGCATGCGCGAAATGGATAGATGCAGCTCAGCGAGCACATCCGCTAATAGCACTCCCGCGATAACTGCGGCCCCAGACGAACCCAATCCACGCCCGAAGGGGATCTCGTTGTTCACATGAATGGCGAGGTGCTGGGGAAAGGTCGTAATGTCATGGCATCGCAGTACGTAGAGACAGACGCGAGTTGTCAGGTTTTTGTAAGGGTCGAGTGCCACTTCGTCTGCTCCTTCACCCGTGTACGTCAAAGTTGGCGGAAAGCGAGGATTGGAGTCATTGATGGTTGCGTTGAGAGTAAGATAGAGCGAGAGCGAGAGGCCAACAACGTCAAAGCCCGGACCGATGTTCGCAGATGTTGCGGGGATGCGGAGGGTTATTGAGCGAGACATACTTCATGCCTTGCCACCGACATACGCTCGCTAAAGTGGGAATTTTTAGCACTGCAGGTTTGTTTGGCTCGTTCAGAGTTGCCAAACGCGGTCGCTGGCACTTTCGGACTCAGTGTCATCCTTCGTTTCTTACCTGTTCTTCGAGACACTTCTTACAAGCTTACTCAATCCGGGCAATGAAGCACAGTATTAATCCACCCACGACTATCTTATGCGAAGTAGTGGATGGTCTCATGACCCTACGCAAAGTCCTTTCTGCGAATTTCTGCAATGAACCGTACGCTGGAATACCGGTGAACAACCTGGGACTGTTATGCTGAGATGCTCCGACTGTTTTGCTGCTTGTCTTCTTAAATTCATTTTGAACGCGATTAGCCTCTCTGAATGATTCCTCTAATCACTATCGACAAGGAAGGGATATTTTTGCACATCCGCTTTCAATACATCTTTTGTTTTCGGTCGCTCTGACGCCTCTTTAGTGAAGACTCAATATGAAGGGTGTCGGCTCGAATAAACTCGCTTTTCTGATTGACTCACTTGTTTGCGGCTTGTCTGGGAAGCGTTTTGGCAAATTCTTGTACTTTGGAGGATTTGACTGCTATCGGGACATGTTTTCCCAGTCTATCACACGATCCAATTCTTCAGAGTTCAAGTTATAGCTCAGGTGCTACTATGTATTAGTGGTATGAGCGGAAGCAAATTTATTCAAGGTAGTCAACATTTTGGCTCATAAATTACTTGAAGTTCTCTAACCTAGACTTTTCTTGAGTCAACAGGGAATAAAATTGCAGTCAATGGTGTTTGACGCCTTCTCTGTCGTTGGAATTGATGGTTGGATGGATTGTCGGCCATCGTCAACGGAATCGGAAGTAATTTAACTCCCGATTATCGGATAGTGCCGACATAAGCTTTTCCGGCGGATGAATAGCCTTTCTAGGAACGGGCGGGATCCGCACACGAAGGCGGCGATCCTCGAGCATACTCTAGTTTTTCTGACAAAGCCATGCTTTCGTCCTCGACCAACCTTTCTCCTTATATGCGCCCTCCTTCTCCACTGACTACCTCCTTCGCGCTGCCACCCTCCCCCCACCATGCAACACGACCTCCCCGACCCCAGCGCCCACAACACACCCACAGAGCTTGACACCAACACCCATGGCCAGCGCATACGTTCATTCAACATTGAAGACTTCAACAAACTCGTCTCGACTGCACTCGACATGCAGAGGCTCCCCGACTCCTCTTTGGCGTTCTCGCTGAAAACCACAGCAAATGCGCGCTCTCAGAGCAGAAGACAGGTCTCCGCAGACACCATTCAACCCTTCAACATACTAAAGTCATTCAAAGACGCGCTCAGACGGAAAGACGTTGCGGAAAACGCGTCCGAACGCGGTACTGCCACTCGCCACCCTCATTTGTCGCGTCTCTCAGGCACGCGTAACCCCGCATCATCGTCCGTACCTGCACTTCCGCCTACAATCAACTACTCTGGGCGAATTCCCTACTCACCTTCCCTTACCGATGTCGACGAGTACGACAGCGACGCGTCTGGTTCTGACCCTCTGACTAGCGCTCCGGAGACACCCGCGACACCCTTTGGACTACTTCACGCGTTTCCCCGCGACCCGTGGTCGCAATATGGTAAGATATCTCTCTAGTCCAAACCACCAATACTAAACTACCTCGCAGAAACTCCCGTTAGCGACACAGCTCAACAATCTGATGTGCCACATGAACGCACCCGTACTAAATCAACTCACAAGAATTTCTTCAAATCCTTGCCCTTTCCCAAGCTGAAGCGGAAACCATCACATCTGTTATTCTCATCTGGATCGCCTCCATCGCCAAGCATTGTCGGGACCCCTCCAGATTCATTTCCGACGCGAGAATCTGAAATATCGCACACTGAATCTGATGGTATGCGGTCATTCTTTGATGACAGTGGCTACGAGGAAGAGGAGTTGGCAAGTTTCAAATCGGTGCGGAAAGCCAAGTCTCGCCCTGGAATCAGGCATTTTTTCTCTGCGCCTTCCACTGTCTTTGACAGTAGCTTGTTAGTACCGAACCAGGATGTCCAATATAGAGCGAGTAAACCCCTACCTCCGACACCAACGACTCCGAGTTTCGACCTCCAAGCAAAAGACAGGGTTATGGTTGCTCAAGTACCCATTTTGTCTGAGATCACCACGTCATCTGCAATGGGGAAGATTCAGGTCACTCGGCATGAATACGCCTCGCCATTTTATGCGCCGCCTTCCCTTCCTCATCGGCCTGCTCCTCGGCCGCGCAAAATCCTGCAAGAAAAGGACGCGAAGGGAAGGGTTGGCCTGCGCCATTTAAGCTCCCATGAGCGTTCGCCATTTGAACGCCTCTCTCGTTCAATGGACCTAGTCCGTGTACCAGTCCGGATAAGGAATCGTCACTCTCCATCACCATTTCCGAGCCCAACTTCCCCTCTACCGCCGACACCAGATATGCTGCCTTCGCAATTGCGGACGAAGACTTCGATGAGCTCGTTTAGTCCCTTTGGCTTGGATGAAGAAACTAGCGAGAACATGAGCTGCGAGAGCGCAGACCAAAGCATCGACTCCATCGAAATACTAAGCTGGCGTACGAAAGGTTTGCAAAAGCGCTCAAGTAAAACATCTTCTGGAAGCGCAGTAAGTTCGCATCATGCTGTGATAAATTATCTTCTAATAGCTGCCTAAAATAGCATGCTCGGGGGAAGCCTTCTCGTAATTCAATTCGAGAACGGTTTGGCCTTGGACCTCAGCTACATATTCATGTTTCAGGGCCGGAAGCAGGGCGATCTCATAGTTTAGCTGACGACGATCTCGAGGATCCTTATGTGCGGACTAGAACCACTTCGACGCTTACACTGCGTCCTACCACCCGCGTAAATACGTCTACCGAGGTGTCGACAGTGCGGACTCTTACATCGATGTCGGTCTCGTCGCTTAGAGATAGCTCAACCGGCTGCAACCAGACAAGTAGTAATACCAGTGAAGCTGGCTGTTATTCCGACGCCTTTGACCTTCAGGAGGACCCTTTCGCAGCTGATCCTCTTTCAACTCCTACTATTTCTACACCTCCAAGCTTCATCGGAGAGCAGAGTTCCGTCCAAAGTATGAAGCTTCGTTCGTTTATGGCATTGGGTAATGACTCAAAACCTGTCTCTGTCGGTGCACCAGAGACACCGAATTTGTGGGGCTCGCTGTTGCGACTTCGTCAATCGTCGCCGTCGCTAGCGACATCAAGGGTCACTGTTAGTCCTGGTTTACCTGGATACTCCTCGTCGTTAAGTTGCACGTCTGTTGCATCTCCTTCGAGTGTGCGCAGTGGGCTTCCTCCGTCACTCGTCGATGCCCTGGGGGAAAGGGAGGGCACTCCATCACCATCTGGCAGCCCCCGCCGTCCTAATCTCAGCCTTGCTCTTAATCAGTTGCTTCTTCGTACAAAAGGCTCGCAGAGGTTTCGAAAGGACTCCGCTATCAGCAAATTAAGTCAAGTTAGTGAAGGAAATATTAGCGGTGGATCTCCTGAAATCGCTGGCCACTCAGATAGTCGACCCCATTCTCCCTTTCCTCTACTATTCTTCAGATCAGCAGCAAGCAAACCCTCTCCTATTACGAAGGAGGCTTGTCTAGGAAGTTTGTCTCCGGAGACCACGGGCCCAGTGGGAGATACAGAAATACACCCTCCATGCAGTCCTGTTTCCCCCGTGAAAGAGCTTCAGCCTATCAGTGCTCAAGATGCGGATGCATTTGGTGACGCTTGCAAGAGATACTCCGAGTTTTCCATGGGTTGCCCCTTGGATATCAGTACTCCTGTTCCTCCGTTCAAAGAGCTAAGCGAGGAACTGAAGACTAAAGAAACGGAAGGGGAAAACGGTCTGCGTCTTACTCTCAACTGCACGGCAGTCGAGTCTGAGTCCATGGCGTCGAGCTCGGACTATGTCGGTGCAAAAGAGGATGTCCAGCCATCCTGTAATGGTGAGGAAGAAGCTGTAGCGGACAACAACGAGGATGTCCGCGTTAGCAAACAGACTTGGCCACTACCTCCTCTTCGAACAGTTGTGCTCGATCAAGAGAACGGCGAAGGTTGGCATGATGTGGATCAGATGATTGAGGTAACGCATTTCGTTACGACCATCGTGAACAAATGACTGATGGATTCTAGCACGTCTCTTTACATGCTAATGTCCCTGATGTCCCTCGACATACCATTCGCCTTCCGATGACTTATCGTTCTGGATCGTATCGTAGTAGCAGCAGCAAAGGCTCTAGCTCAGGATCCTCAAGGTCTCGAAGACTCGATGCTCAACAAGCACGCAAGATTATTGAGACACTACATCATACATTAGAACCACCCCAGCCCCATTCCGAGTCGTCCCTCACCTCCCCTACCAAGGACTCGTCTATTCCAACTCATAGGCGATCGCTTTCAGTTGACTCCGAATTTTCTATTCTTTCTAGTGATACTGGCTCCCATTCGACCCAGACCTGTGGGTCTGCTTACTATAGTGTACAGTCATCTTACTCGCTCCATTCGAAAAAGAGCTTTTCTAAATCAGCTGCTCTCCGTCGGGCTATGGTAACGAATAACAGTCCGGCTACTCCGACTTCTTCGCAACGACCTGGGTCTGGTCGAGGAGCGAAATCGCCGGCACCATCGTCATTCAGTCGCGATCGATCTGCGAGCACTTCTGGATCGCCGACCTCAATCAAGGTCACCATCGCAAATAGAGTGATAAATCCAGTCGCACTTCCTCGTCGAATCTCGTTGCTTGATGGAGATGTTATCAACACTATGACCATCGCGGCTGAAGGTTGGACCCGGCTCATGGCCTTTTGCTCACATCACGAGAGCTTCTGCATTGAAGCAGGGAAGGACACTGCAATGCTATGGATTTCCATCGAGGAAGTAGTCATCACGTCCGAGACCACGGAGTTCTATATGCCAGCCATCCCTGCCAGCCTTCCCGCTTCGAATATTCACGTTCTAATGACCCTTACGCCCAATGCACCTAAGCAAGAGGAACTCGGTCGCGATACCCCCGTATTCCCTCGTAACCCAGACCTGACATTTTGCCTCCCACTTCCTGTGACGCTCGGTGAGGTTGCAGAACACAGCCGAAGAAGTTCGGTCGGAGAAGGATTCGCTGGTTCATAAATCTTATCATACTTCTCGCATACCTGAGTTTATGCCTTATTCATGAATATTTATAGTTAAACTACTTCGCTTTCCATCATGCCACCATACCCATGATCCATCTACTTTACGACATGCTCTTATAGTTCCGTCCGTTCTACTTGTTACGCTCTTCGTCTAGTTGTTTGTTTGCTCTTTGTCCGCTATTTCGCCTGCTATCTCCTAGGTTGTGTGTCGTAGTTCATACGTGTACAAAGTTAATTGTTTTGATGAACAAGAAGTTCTGAATTTATTACGCTTTGATAAGCAGCAAAGTAGCAATAAGAAAAAAGGCTACATTTTTGTGGGGAACAAGATTAACGCCGGATACCCCTCAACGGAGAATTGGCAAGCACCCGATTCACTACTTCGTACACATCCTGTCTGGAGTACATTGCGTCTTCGACACATGGAGCAGTGGCCCTGGTATGAGAACGAGGCACAGGTCTCGGGTAGTCACCTCTACGACTGGTACACGACTCATCGTTTGAAGGAGACAAATAGTCAGACAACACAGAGCCAGTTGTTGAGATATCGTCAGGTTCATAATCTCGAGGGTTATTTCTGTCCAAGTATAAAGGAAATGAGCTAGCGTACTCCTGCGCCGGAGTTCTCCCGTATTCATGCTGAATATCCCTACAAGAATACTGCGACGAAGCTATGGAAGGCGTGTAACTTCGCTCGTAGGTGTGAACTCTATCCCTCCGAACGTCTCGACGATGGGTGCGCTGCTGTGGTACGGACACAGGAACATAAACAACAGCGCCGTGCTGGCTAGCTGAGCGCGGAGCGTCGGTCCCGTTCAAAGCTGAGATGGCCTTCTCAATGTCGCCAGGAACCGTGGAAGAGCTAGGCAAACTTGTCAGAGAGGGAACGGCTTGCACTGCCGCGGGAGGTGCACCGGGACCTTGTTGAGATGCGATGAGCACAGAGTTACGACGTTTTTGCGCAGCGAGAGAGCGCCGGTGAGCAAAGCAGAGAATAAGGGATATAAGTAGTGTGGTACCAACGAGAGCCAGAGGTATGGCGATTGCGGCAGAGGGCACTGCAGCTCGCGATGAAGTAGCGTACTGTGCAGGCGTCAGGTTCAGAGATCCAGGAGAACCGGATGCGACAGAAGAGGCAATTGGTGGGCCTGTGGGTATGTAAGAAACAGCAGCTGCCGGTACCGAAGTCTGCATGCTAGTGCCAGGAGCCCCAGTTGCCTTTGAGTAGGATGTACCGGGGATACCGGAAGAGTCAGTAATAGCGGGACTGTCTGGAGTTAACGAAGTAGGTTTTGCCGGTTTGCTTAAATGCAGGGAATGAGTTGGAATGGGGCTTGTAACGTCATTAAGAGTCTCAGTAGATGGTTCCTGTGCACTGTCCAAATCCTGCGTGCTCGAACTGTCTGTCTGACTGGTCTGATCGTCTACAGCACCGACCCCGTCCCCCTCACTACTGTCTTTTGATTTCAAAGCTATGGAACTGTATCAGATAGTTTGAAGGAGGCGGGAAGGTTGATGAGCTCACGACTGAGTGCAAATACCGGAGACTTCATCTTGTTTCCGAAGTCATCCTTCAATCTCAGGTAATAATCTGTCACAGACGAAACGTCCGGTGCTGACCTGAAATTGAGAGTTCAATAAGAGAGGGCAGGAAGAACAGAGAGTACTTACAACGAGAAGTAAGATTGATCTCCGCTCGATTCCACGGACGGCCAAATCGCCTCTCCGCACAGATCCTCGCCCTCATCCCCATCTTCATCGCTGGAGTCGTCACCTTCCGTCCCCTTCGCGCACAGGCTTACTGATGGCGATACCAATGGTTTGCTTGAGCTCCATTCTCCTTTGATAGTGTCTCCGGGTCCGTAGACTGTTTGTGCCGACGGACTTGTCCATTGTAATGATTGTGAAGCCGCCCGACCTGCAGGAAATTGAAGGCATAAAGATGTTAGTAGGACCAGCCTTAGAAAGATAGAAGATCTCAGATCCATCAGAGCTAAGGAGCGTGATGTCGTGTGGGCCCCGCCCTCTCCAAATCAACAGCAAGCCAGTTGCAGGACTTGAATGTGAAAGAAAGTGTCAACTTCAAGCTATGGGACGTCCATCCATGAGTTGACTACGCTTCGAGTTCAGTCTGAATGGTGACTGACGATCGTCACGGCGTCAGCCTCAGACAGAATACCAGCCCAGGCGCATGTCATAGGCCTGGACAAGTTGTTGAATCCACTGTCGGAAAGGTGCTATCCCAGTCGTCCATAGGAAGCTAACGACAAATCGCAGGAAAACTATTGTTATCCCAGACAAGCCATCTGGAACGCTTCTGATGAATTATGCACGAGTAGTAGCTGGTAGTAAATCATAGATTGTGCATAGTCAAGCACTCAGCCGCTCAGGGAAACTGGAAAGACCGCTGAACTTGAGTTCCACTGGCAGTTGTTTGTTGTTCAAGTTGTTGTCATGATGAACGAAACTGGGCAATGGCGGTCGGAGTGCCAGTGGGCGTTACCTTACTACTACTATGTAGTACTGTTCAGTGCTGCATGTACTATTACTTGTACACAGGTCCTCCATTACAATCCACCCTGATCTCCGACATTAGCCAAAACATGCACCTCGCCATCTATTTTGAGAGTTCTGTCATTTTCTCTGTCATCTGAGGACACGATATGATCAATGGAGTCCGTCAGTAAGGGTGCATATCAACCAAGTCTCAGTTGTGGGTTTTTGGTGCGAGTCACTCTCAGGCTGCAATCCCTTTGGCTGACAAGAAAGCCATCGGCATTGCTTTAGCTCCCTTCATCCTTCAAGTTGGTGCGTGATTGGGCCTGGCATCAGTGGGCCGCCATTGAAAAAGTGTCGTTAAGCTTGCCGGCAACCTGATGGCACCTTCACGGCCCCTTGATGCGTCTCTGAGACGATTGTCGACGCGCTAGTAGGCTACTCAGGCTATTGTCTACTTATTTGTTCTATCAACCCGAGAGCGATTACCTGACTATAACAGTGGTCTAAAGAGTCTGAATTGCTTGTGGTCACCGCTCAAGTTGGGACTTGAAAGCGTACACTATTACATGACAGACACATCGCTTCAACTCGATAGTAAGGAAAACTTGAACATACTATGTAGTACTAGTACAGTGGGGAAAGGCCAATTTCCGCAATTCCGAGCAGGCCGCAATTTTAAGCGTAAAACTCCGATTTTAAAAGTTCTGCTATGAAACCAAGGGAGAAACGCTTATTTATGCAATAAAAAATTTCCGGACTTTTGTTTCAATTTTTTTCGGAGACAAAAACTTAAAATCTCCCGGATTGAGCTCGGATTGAATTGGAATGCTTTGAAATACTGTTCTGAAGCATTTCCGAGCATTTGCAAAAATCTTACCATCAAGGCTTTCCTCTTGGGGTATCAAGCTATTGGTCTCGGACATTTCCTGATGGGGTTCAAACCCGGGGAAAAGTAGGTCAAATTTCAAAAAAGTTGATGAGAAACCACCGGATTGGTGAACAGAGTCAATTCCGAGTATTCCGAGCCCGTGGGAAAGCTATAAAAGGCGGTAAACACCAAATTTAGCAGCATGTTTCAAATTCTGAGGTGTCATTTTTTTCGGAATACATTTTAAGAAAATCTAGTCAATAAGAATTGAAGTTACAATGCATTAGAAGCTATTTACATGGTTTCAGGGTCATTGGTTAAAATTTGTGTCAGGAGAAGAAATGTATTTAAGTGGGCTTCGGAATTGCTGGATGTGGCCTTTCCCCACTGTACTACTACCTTCTTTTAGCCAAGCGCCTCCTTGTATTTTACGGCCTTGATTTCTTCTGCCAGTGCCCGATATCAAGCAACCTTGGGCGGCCTATGGCCCTGAAAGAGCAAGAAGATGTACTCCTTGTATATGAACAGAAACACAAAGTACATCATCTCCACCCCCTCGCTACTCTCTGGCTTCAGCTCTTGACTTCCTTCTGCAAGTCCGTCTACTAACTCACCCGAATAATCGCTGTATACCATGTCGCCTACATTTGCGACTGAAGATATCATGGGCAACCTGCAGTCCCAGAAATATGCTCGCCTAGCAGCCTTCGTTATTGTCTGTTATGACTCGTGTATGTTCTGCTACATCTTCGCTGAGGTCGACAAGGTACTGAATACACTGGCAGTAATTACAATGGATAGAGAGGTCAGCTATTTAGCTAGGAACAAATCGGTCACTACTAATTAAGCGCTTGAATACAGATTCACTTTTTCTGGGTAAGGGAGGCAGCTTTGCAACAATCAAAGATAGCAATGCTCAATCATAGGATAGGGTAAACCTTGGTCATACGTGAAGCTGCTGTATTTTCTTGTGCGCGTAAACCTTGGAAAGGCTGTCCCTTGTGCTCACTAACATTGGTGAATATTCATAGAATAAGTACTGGGGTATTATGGCCTTGACAATCGACACATGGAGTAAGTAGATCTCTAGTATCCTTGGCGGCGTCGGTTCTGTCTGACCAGAAATCAGTTGCAGTATCCAAATTTCGTTCTGATGCAGCGTTAGTGTGTTCACCTTGAATATGAAAGCTGCGAGCGCTAATACAATGCTCTCAACATGAATAGCTGTGAGTTCTGCGAATAATCAATTGTTTGCCTTAGATCTAATAGTGCATCAAAGGCCTTTTCCAATTCATTTTCCAAAGCTGGAGTGGTGAGAATATATTTATGTGTTAGAATCCCATGGTCTGTACTGACACACTTAATTTGCAAGGTTGGCTGCTAATGCTCCTGGTTGAAGGTTGGCCTTGTTTTTCTGTCCATGATGCTTGAATGCTCATGACAATGCAGTAATTTTAATGATTCGAGTGCATGCACTCTTTAATCGGAGTACGCACCACCCGATAGTCCATTCACCTACTTTACTGACATAATCTACAGGCAAGACAGCCACGTACTTGTTGATGACATTATTTATTATCCAAGCCTCAGCGATGGCCGTTCTGTTAAGCTTGTTAATAAAGTTGCTACATGGTAAGCTCTTTCTCTTCGCTAACTGTATTGCTCTTAGTTTGCCTTGGCAGTCGAAGCATTCCTATCTGGACTTGCGTGCGGCTCTTTGCAGTTCGTACCCCGATGGTTCGCTTTCTTTTGGTATGCTTTCCACCCGAGTTCAATACATGCTCGGACATCTTAGATTTGCTATCAGGCTTCCCACAGTGCTTGTGGACCTCCTCCTTCTCTTCCTCACTGTGTACAAGGCCATCCAGTTCTGGCGTATATCTAAGCATGGCGGAGGATCGAGGCTCTTCCAGACGCTTGTTCGAGACCAGATCATGTACTTTGTCGGGTATGCATATCATCTGACGATTAGCCTGAAAACGTTTGACGCCAATTTGCCTCTTTTGCCTTGCAGTATCTTCCTCGTTTCCGGCGCTAACATGATCGCTGTCTCCCTCGAACCCCTTCTCATATGTGTCGCGGTCGGATTCAATATAGGTTTCCCTTTGATCATGGGCAGCCGTCTCTTGCTCAATCTGCGGGAGATGGCAGAAGAGGACTTGGTCTTAGGTATGTCGGTGAAGAATACGACCTTGACCGCAATTAGGTTCGCATCGGGACAAGTTGCCACATTGAGAACGCAACAGATCGCACAAAGTAATGTACCGTCAGTGTACACCTGACTGACTTGCATTGTACTCACAGTATCTCGAACTATGATGCCTGTATCGATAGCTCAATCATAATGTAGCATTCATTACTTATTAAATAGCGATTTTTCTTTCTTTCTTAAGAACAACTGTGCAGACAATGATACAACAACTGTTAATTAGCTTTGACTTCTACTGTACACTGATTGATATAAATAGTTGTATATATGTGCGTTTTGCACCATCTCTCACATCAGAGCGTACTCAACTCTGATCAGTGGTGGACGCGTTGATCGCCATGCGTGCCGGAGTCGTAATAGATGAGTAAGATAGACTGATACGCAATGCCTTGACAAAAAAAAGGAAAACAATTATGTGGTCGTGAAAAGAGTGAGATTGATGAGGAGATCCAGCTGAAATGAAAGATTAAAGGAAATAGCCAGTGAACGAGATCCGAAATGAACCTCGATGCAAATTTTCACTCCTTTTCAGAGATAGGAGCAAGTGTTCCACCTTGTCTCTGTACACCGTTCGGCGACTGCTGTCGCGCAATCTGCGCTTGCGACTGGCCGTGCTCATGTAAGCCTAATTCAGGGCGCCCATGTCTGTCTCCGGCCGCAACGTGCCCGTCCATGGGTATCGATGTCTCTGACGGCGACTCAGAGTCCTTGAGGTTTACGTTCCATTTCTTGCTGACGGTTGATGGGGGTGTCCAGTCATCAAAGTCCCGGCGAACCTCGATGTAATCACTTGCAAATTCGCCAATCTAGTGGGGATGTCAGAGATTATTATTCAGACGGAGAAGACTGGATGGAAAGCTGACGAACCTGGTCATCATCCATTCCGAGACGCTCTGATTCGTCTGTTGCGCGAAGGTGAAGGCCCGGAATGAGGTCAATTGCTTTGGCAATAAGTGCCGTTACAACAAAAGAATATGCAGACACCGCGCAGACGTATGCGAATTGCTTGTAAAGCTGTTTCCAATTGTGATCAATCCAGCCTCCTTCGATACCGGTGTTTACGCCGTCCAGAGCGATGATGCTAGACCTAGCAAAGAATGCATTCCAAAGTAGGCCGATCATACCACCGACTGCATGCTCAGCGAATAAGTCAAGTGCGTCGTCAATACGCATGAGGAATTTAACTAATGTGAAAAAAAGTCGTAAGCAAACTGGATCGTAATTTGTGCGGAAGAAGCTTAGGCTTACGCTTCGTAGCAAAATTACACGCCGCGCCGGTGACAGCGCCCAGGATGAGGGATGCCCATATGTCGATGAAGCCCGAACTCGGGGTGGCGGCGACGAGGCCAGCAATTGTACCCGAGCAGAAACCGACCATCGTGAACTTGCGCTCGAGGCGCCAATCGAGGAGACACCACACAATGCCGCCGAATGCAGCAGCCATCATGGAGTTCCACACGGCAGTGATTGCACGCAGATTCGCACCAAACGCAGAGCCGCCGTTAAATCCTAGCCAGCCGAACCACAAGAGGAAGGTACCGAGGCCGACAAAGGAAACATTGTGCGGGCGGAAGTTGAGCAGCTCGCGCTCTTTCCGCCGGCCGAGGACCCAGGCAAGAGCGAGGCCAGAAACTCCGGACCCGATTTCGACAGGCCCGCCCCCGGCGTAGTCGAGAACTCCCCATTTGAAGGCCCAGCCGTTGACGTTCCATGGCCAACAAGCAAGTGGACAATAAACAATAGTCATCCAAACGAAAGTAAAAACCATGGCAGGGAAAACACGTCCACGCTCGGCGATGCCACCCATAAGAATGCCAACCGTCACTGCGGCGAATTCCATCTGATAGAATGCATAGAGAAGGTCAGGGATAAGCGGTGAACCCGGGCTCGGTGCACCGGCCGTTTGTCTGAGACCGAAGCGCACGAGGTCGCCAATGAATCCGTTGGTTGCATTTGGCGAAAAGGCGAGCGAATAGCCCCAGAAATACCACTGGAATATGACGACCGCGTTGCTAGCAGAGACGGCCCAGATCAGTGAAAGCGCTGACTTTCGCCTTGCAAGTCCCGAGTAGAGAAAAGCTATATGAAAGTCGTGTAATGAGTCCACCAGGTGTTCCGAGATGAAATTCGAAAGGCACGCACCGAGACCTGGTACCATCAAGAAGACGAGGGCACCAGCGAGAATAATGAAGGCCACATCGCCGCCGTCGTATCTAGAGTTCAGGCAGGATGTGAGATAAGGTGGGAAGGGGGGAAGATAAGAGCGGCACGGCTCACTGGCTGTCAGCACCTGCATAGACGATAAGACGAAGGTTAATCCGCGATAATAGAATTTAGACTTGTGATTGACGTGGGTGCTCACGTTGGAAGAGATTCGCCTTCATTCTTGTCCGCCTCCTTGACGATGAGCAGGTCCAAGCAGACGATGAGGACGAGGGAAATTTGGCAGCAGCGAGCAGTGTCCCGGGTGGATTTTAACTGGGAGTGCGGGGTGGTGTATTGGACCGATTCAGATAAAACACAGAACTCCTATTGGTCCGATAACGAACCCAAGGCGCACGCACCCGTCATCCTCCAACCTTCCCCGCTCCCATTTCCACATCAGGCGCAAGGTGAACTGGCCTCCGCCGTCGTTCAGCACGCTTCCTCGTCGTCGTCCTCGTCGCCGCCGCTGCCAGCCACCCGCCCTGCACTCCTCCTGCTTTTTCTTCGCCAATTCTTGGCCTTCCTCCTCCTACTAATGCCACTGAGATGATTCGCTGGTTTCGGACGAGGTCCAGCCAAGAGTGAATTAGACGCTACTAGGCCTCGAATCGGCCGACGATCGACGAAAAGTTGAAGAAACCCGTGTGTCGGCCGCGTGCTCTTCTCTCACACAAACCGTCTGTCTGCAACAACAACTCTGGCAGTCGCTCTTGTCAGTGAATTGCGAAGAAGCTTGCGTCCCGACGGAACCAAATTCCGAATCGACATCAATGGTTCAATGCAAATATGTCAGGTGTGAAACAACTAGTACAGAGGGAGACTGAGCGGCGACATTGGAAGATTTCAAGTTGCTGAAACTTGAACCTAAGCGCATCCCTTGCGTCGCTGGCGCTCTTCGTATGCTGCTCTGTTATGAAACACCCTTTCCCTCAAGCCTGCCAACGTGCGCGTACTCGAGTTCATGTCCCTGCAGTCTACTTCCAAGACATTGACAAAGGCGTCGGCGGTTTGAGTTTCAGTCTGGATGAAGAGTTTTGGAGTGAAGGAAGATGTCGGAATCAGCAGCAGCCTGACGCGCGTAAATCCCGCTTACCTCCGAAAACCTAGATATATCCGAATGCCGAAATGATCGAGTTGGTCTCTGCTCCTCTCCAGGCAACACAATGTCGATGGCGTATATCTTGTCACTCAAGCGCAGCAAATCTTCATCTTCCCCGCCTCTCATGCGCAAGCCTATATCTCGCGGCGCCGATAGAATGATGGCATCTGTATGCTGTCGACAATAAACGTTAGTGTTTAGCGACATCGGCCGGTCAATCGCGAAAAAGAAATGATCACAAAACTATGACAGTAAAGTAAGTGTGAAATAGGCTTCGTCAACGATAAGACTAACCGAAGCGCTTGGAATTAAAATTATGGAGAAGTGGGCGAAGAATTAGGAATTGTATGAAACAAGATAAGATATGATGTGGGGACATGACCCACCCGGCATTGCGCGACGGCGAGAGATCGCTCCAGCATACTCAGCAAGGGCTTCTCACCTATCTCCAGTTCCGCGTCCTATCCGAAAGCCGGAAGTCAGAACTTTACTCAAAAAATCATCCGCTCTATATGGATTACACGATCGATATGCGAGCTTCGGTCGAAGCTCTCCGACCACTTAGAATTACTTTGTGTTCGAAAGTGATGGCAAAGCTGTAGACACTCCAAAAATCATACCTTGTCCGACCGAACACCCACGACAAGGCATATATTTTCTTCGCGCGACTTCGATGCTCGAGCGACTGCCTCCCGAGACCTGCGAAGGACCTCGACGTGCGCTGACGAGAAGCAATCCCAGCTCACTTCAACGAAGCCTGTGGCACTAGCTGAGGTATGGTCTATGCTTCCCAGGACAGCCTGCGCTAAGCCGACGAGTGATAGAGATTCTCTATCAGCAGGACTGCCGAGTTCGCCTTCGCTTTCACGTATGGCGTGCTGCTGATAATCAAATATCGGGAGAGGAGGCATGCTTGAATCGCTAAACTCGCTCAATAGTGCCCGGAGATGTGTCTTATTTATCTCCTGCGAGATACTGGTTCCGACATCTCTTGAGAGCACTCGCTGGATGAGCGAGGTGGTGGAGATACCGTCCGTCCGTTTCACTTGCATGTATTTGCCCATCGCCTTCGGTACAGCGTAGCAATCGTTTCCCTCTGCATTCTACACAGACGATCTCCATGTGTGAGTTTTACTCTCATTACACATTCAGCGCTATAAACTTACTGTCGCTAGATCGTCTCCGTGTACGACATAGTCTATTCGTTGGGTTGCGTTTCTCCGAGTTAGCTCTGCGGTCATAGTCAACACAAAGACAGCAAGCCCTACATACCGATTGCAAAGTTGTGAAGGGTCTCTTCCTGCGTAACATAAGGTACGCCCTCTACAACCTGTGAGACCCACCGGCAGCCAGCAACGACTGCATATCTAGAGCCGGCGTTTTCCAGGTCAGACGTATACTTCAAATTCAACCCCCTCTTACCGTTCCTTCTCGCCAAAGAGCGGCGGACCTTTACTCCTGTGCCGATAAGTGTGGATTAGCCTACTGCCATGAACACCTGAGCATGCGGTCGCAGGGCGCTAATCGGGCGCCTAGCTTGAAGGAGTACGAAAGCGTGCAACATAGTTGTAGACACTGAAAGGTCCGCACACTCACTTTATGATCTCATCATCAGGGTGGACGCCCACGACGATCTGGACCGGCCCATCGACCAGGGCAAGGCACTGGCGTATCGCGTTCGCATGTGCGTACTGTGGAAAGTACACATGTATATAAGTATGCCGAAGTCCATCACATACGAAGGCACAGAATCAAAGACGTTAGTAATCATGTACTAGTTATCCTATCAATCAACCACAAACACAAAAGTGGATCATGGGACCAAGAATAAGAACGAAGTTCAGGGTGTAAACGGGGAGGTCATTCATTGAGGAGGCGAGTGGCACCGTGCGCGAGCGCCATGACCATGAAGCTATGTCACAATAATGAAAGCAAGATGGTTCGCGGACGTACATGAAAGCCGTCAAAGCATCCGTCCAGCCTGAACGTGTGTCACGGTTGTCCCACAGGAGAGGGTGCGTTTCGGCAAACGCCACAGAGAAGATAAGGGAGTCAGCAAAGATGAGCCAGAAACACACTCGGAAGCAATTGCGGGCGGGAAAGCGCTCGGGATAGTAGGCGAAGAGAAGAGAATTTCGAAGCTTTTGGCGTACCATAGTCTCGCCGCATTCCTCCGTTTTCCACACATGGCAGTCCTTCCAGCAACAGCAGGAACAACAACAATCAGAGGAACCTGCCAGTGCTGGTTCTAGAGATAGAAGCCTGAGCGCGGTGGATTCGATCTGAGAAAACGGGGAGCAAACGCAAGGATATGCACTTCGTTGATAAGATGCTGTTTAGCATGTATTAGCTATATATGAATCAATATACGCTAGTTGTATAATCCTTGATGAAAAAGGTCCCGAACAAAGGAGCGGTGGTGGTTGAGCAATCAAGGTTCAATAGATCGGCGATAACCAACTATTCAGGCACAGCACCCGTGAGAACCCTGTACACCGTCGATCATTCCCATTATGGTCTTCCGCCTTACTACTATTATGCGGCCATTGGCACAGTAATTTGATTGAAAAAGAGAAAAGATCCCTATCATCTTTGCCGCTCGTATAGAAGCGCAAGCGTCTATGTACCAGAAGAGTATCAAAGTGGTTTACTATGTGAGTTAACTGCATATTCTTAGCTTTCAAGTTTGTCCTAAATTAGAGAGCAGTCTACAGTCATGAGAAAGAAATCAAACTACATCGTTTAGATACATGTACGTTAGCGTGCAAATTTGTCTTCAGAATGTCCGTGGCGAGATGTATTCCTATATCACGCATCACCCCGCTTTTTTGCAGTCCCAGCCGAGGACGAAGTCTCCATCCGCGGACTGTTCGCTGAACTTCTCTTTAATTTTCTCCGTTTTCAGCACCGCCTGTGCGTCGTTGCCGATCTCATTTCCGTCATTACCTGCAGGCATCTCAGGCTCCAATATCGAATTGCCGCAGATATCACTGTGGAAGCGATCGCGGAAGATAAGGTCGACGATGTTGCGCGAGGAAATCGTCTCAGTCTCCATTGTAGAGATGAACCTGAATAGAAGGCAAAGTAAGATGATGGCCGTCATGAATGATGTGGATAGCAACTCACGGTTCAAATGCATTCACATAATAAAGGCCCGGGGCAAGAATAACAGGAGGGAATGTCGTAGTTGGGGGAAGCTTGGGATATGCATCCCACTTTACGGATTCAAGCAAAACAACATTAATCTTAGCTTTGGATAGATCAGAAGATGCAAGCTTACCTCTTTCCTGAACACCCATCCAACTTTGCCGTTGAAGACTTTACTCAACCACTCGTCAGCGAGCGCCTTCTTTGAGAAAATCTTCACCACATATTCCTCTCTGCCAGGGGCGATAGGGCCGTGATACGTCAGTGAGTTGAATTCTGGCTCCTTTCCCCCATTGCGTACGCCCTCGTACGTCGTCAGAATTGCATCTGGGACCTTTGCGCCAGATTGCAGGCCGAAGTATTCTGGACTGGGCTGCGGCGAGGTCGTTGTGAGGAGGGTAACGTGCAGGTGCACGTAGGGCTGCGGGGGCGGGATATACGGCAACGTGTCTGGAGAGAAGGTGCCACTAGCTGTCTCCACGCTGATGCCCGTAGAATGGAACGGCGCGGCGATTATAACATCGTTGTATACCTTGACCTCGTTCGACGCTGATGTGCGTATTGTCCAAGACCCCTGCTTCTCGGAGATACCCAGCACCTTACGGAACGCTAAAGTTCTATTCTATTGACAGGAACAAGGAAGCTGCTTACTTGTGTGTTGAGTCGTAGATGAGCCCCAGAGCGAGCCAGGAAGTGTTGGAAGACCTGGAAGTTGCCGCCCTTGACACTGGATGCACCGGTTGCTGCCATTGAGCAGAAACCTTCCAAAGCGTGAATCTCATCCAGGTTCTAGACGAAAATAGTACAGTCAGGTATGATCTCATTAATATGCAGTAGGAACAGGTTACCTGTCCGTAGTTGACACGAGTTGCGGCTTCGATGACTTCTCTCGAAAACTTCCTAGAGATACCTTCGAGATCAAGGAATTCAGCAGACGAGCGTGCGATCAAATCGGTCCAACCCAGATCCCCGGCCAGAGAGGTTAAATTCGACCATGACGGGCTGTCCGTAGAGTACAGAGACAGAAACGTGTCAAGCATGGTGCCTACTCTGTAATGAAGTGCACGTCAGAGTTTCACGGAAGAAGTAGAATGTCCGCATAACTCACAGGCGCTTTGCTTTCAACGGTGAAAGACCGTAGCGCCAGACGGCTTTGACGGAGTCAAACCAGCCTAGCCATCCTTTGCTCTCGTTCATCTGCATTAATCAATTTGAATATGGAGAACTTTAAGTGACAAGGACATGAACTGAGTCACCGTAAATACGAACTGTTCGCCGTCCCAGAAGCCAACAGCTCCGTCTTCGTCATCGAAATTGTACCTGCTCAAATTAAACTCTTGAGTTGCCCGCCACATATTCTTGTTCGCCTGTACAAAGATCGACGCTCCGAGTTCGATGGGATCTAGACTTGTGTCATTGTACGGATAGACGACGGTGCTACCTGTGAGATGATCAACACCAATTCGGGCAACATTAGCGGCGGACTCACGTCCTCCTATGTAGTTTTCCCGTTCATAGACATCTACCTGTACGGAAACACCTGACCGTGCCTTCGCCTTCGAAATCCACCACGCAGCTGAAGAACCGCCTGCGCCCGCCCCGATGACCGCGATTTTATGGCCAACGACCTCCGCCGAAAGGCCCTGAGACGCGCCTGGATAAAGCCAGTCGAGCGCAAAGGGCAGTTTGATGCCGTGCGCAGCGAGCGCGACACTGAGCGCGACGACGAGAGGGCGGCGACCGAGCATGTTTTTGGCAGGTTGCGTCAGAGATGCAAAGGAAGACACAAGACGCGGGCAATGGCCGCGGGAGAACGCGTCTGACCAATCAAGTGCGGGCAGGCAGACACGCGGCTCGCACGGGAGATACCGAGAAGTGGACCGGACGGATGCGGTTATAATTAGCGTCCGTCTCAGGCGGTCAGTTATCATCTATGAACACTCACGACTCTCTTCGTCCTCCCCGGCACTTATCTCCCCTTCCTCGTCGTCGCTGACGATGAACGCCGCCGCCCCGCGCATCCTCCAGATCCCCCCGGAGATCACTGAGCACACCCTCGTCCTCTCGCATCCCCGCGATGTCGCCAGCTTTGCGCAGACCTGCCGATCTGCAAGAGCACTGGTTTATGAAGCCCGGGATCAGCATCTATGGCGCCGGCTTTTCCTCGAGCAGCCCTTCGACGACCCCCGGCGCACTCTAGTGTCATCCGATGTGGGGAATGAGGTTCTGGAGGTCGACTGGAAGAAGGAGCTGCAAAGACGCGTCTTCGCGATGCGGGTAATACAGAAGATCAGCACCCATCCACCCGAGCTGGCGGGAGCTCTTGACGCACTGGTTTCCGTTATCAAGAATCTGCCCCCGATGCCTGAGAAGCAAGACGAGTCAAATGATTTAATATGGCTCAGCCAGCTCGTCCGCGAACACAATGTCTTTCGCGATTGCTTCGTGACGTCAAGCTGGACATTTGAAGAGCAGCAACGTTTGTTGGAGCTGTGGACATATGTCGGCTGGAGAGATTCTGTCCGGGACAAGAACGCGTTATCCATCCTCTCAGAGAGGAACGCTGCCCGGGCGTTCGCTTATGACATGCGGAACTATTCTCAAGAATCACTTTGGGGTCCCTTCTTACCCGGCAAGAAAGGCTCTGTGAATTGGCAGCATATACGCGCTCTCATAACCGTTGTTTTTTGCAACCTGCACGATCTGGGCATGCTATGGCAAGACACTCGACCACCTTCGAGCTTAGACGCTTTACGACCGTACTCAGCTCCCCGGTGCCACGGCGCTAGGAATCCGCGAGACTGGGCAGGCGTTGAGGGGACCTGGCGGAGATACGTCTGCTTCATGGACTACCGGTAGGTGTATTGGTTATCTTTTTCGAGTGGCCTTCTGATCCCCCCTCTTCCGCATCAGTGATCTGTTTAGTATGTTCCGCCGCATCTTTCAATTGTTTCTTCAGAAGCTCACACAAACGCTACCGACGTACAACAATAGCATTCAACGTAAGATTGCAAACGTTACCGACCGCTTATACATATTGCTGATAATAAAAGCAAGTTCTCAACAGGTGCATATGACGAGTCTTTCTTCGATGACCCGGAGTTCCAGGAGGCCACTCGTCTTATCGAGCTGAGCTTCCGCATCACGAAAATACAGGAAACTGCTGCCTTGGGAGCAGAAGCCCAAGGCTCATCTGCCCGCCTTGCGACTGCCACATCCCCTGGGTCGCCGGAGCCAGGACCCATGACCGACGATGCCGCCGCGCGAGCCCGGGAAATTCGACTGAAGTACCCGATGATTTACTTTGTCGGGACTTCGCGCGGTGGTAACGGCAACGAGGCCAAAGTCAAAGGCACCGTCCGAATGACGCCCGAAGGCTACATCCGCTGGAGATTCGTGAGTGTATGTTTCGACTTCCCTTGTGCCCTCAAGGAAGAAAGATGGGGGTATTCAGCTGCCCGTGCTCCAGCCCCCCTTCTTTCCTCCCCTCCGCTCGTTCCGACATGTGTAAATTAATTTGTGCTTTGCTCACCAAAGATGCGCAAGGCTTCTGCCCTCGACGGACACTCACAATGGAGGTGCGTAGTCTGGACGGCGGTGATGTGTCTGTCTTGCAGGGTTGCAACTGACGATCTGTTTCTATTCCCCCCCTTCACCCTTCAGCTCCGAGGGCATACAAATCGGAGCCATGGGCTCCGCCGCCGGTGTTGTAGGCGTCTGGACTGGAGCACAGCACGAAGAGGGTACGTACTTATTTCTTTCCGAATACGTGGTCGCTCGGTTGTCACAATAAACTCACTATCATCGACTCTCTGCAAATGCCACAGGTGATCCAGCGGGTGAGTCCATATACTATCACATTTTCCAAGGTCATTGCGCTCACAGATACATATGTCTGACAGGTCCATTCTGGTTATTCAAAGTCGAAGATAACCATCCGAGTTACATGCACCACGGCCACAACTGATACCGCGGAACCCTCACCAACTTTGTATTACGTTGCTTACCACCATCAGACGTCCGGGGGCGAACTTCCAATTCTTACGCTCGATAATAGGGAAATGGATTCCCTGAATGTTAACTTTTCGATCTGCGATATACCGATAGGGAAGACCTTCCCTGCGCATCATGATATGGAAAGCGCGGATGGATAAATCGGTTAATTCTATGGACGCAACTTTGAAAGACTGCCGGACAGAACCAGTTTTAAAGAGTATATGCTAAGCTCAATGTTTTCCCCCTTTCTTCCCTCTCCTATATGTACTGAGATAAAGATTCAGATTGATGAAATTAATGTGAGAGCGTATGAGATCTTCGTGAGCCAGAAATAAACTACAGTCATAATGCAAATTAACAATTGGGTCGAAGGCGGCGCATTTTAGATCTGCGTTCGGGTGCCGCCTCTATCTCGCGCGATAGCGCCACTGAAGAATTCTTGGAGTTTTTCATAGACGTCCTCGAACCTGCACACCGCCTGTCAGCCACATATCCATGTAAAGGCCATGCAATGAATGCGGCGTACTGTTTCTTGTTTTCAGGGTCTTTGAGATCAGCTCGCGCTGCCGCCCATCCATGGAACCTAGTGCACGGTAAGAAGAAAAAACCCATGTCAGAATGGGTGCTGTCGAGACCACTGATGGCGTCGAGCGGGAGAACTCACATTGTTGGATAATATTTGTACATAACTTTATCGGCGAATGGCTTGTGCGAGAGCTTCTCGACCATTTCATCGTACTAGATTTTGGGTAAAAGGGTTGTATGCGGTGGTATATTATCGAACAAATACCTCTTTCTTTGGTTCATCCTTTGAGATGAAGAGGCCGAGGGGGACTGATAGATCGTCCGCATCTTTGGCGCTCAGCATTCTATACGCATGAAAACATGACCGTCATTTAGATTTATCTACGACGTGAAGATATACTATACGTACGCTGGGTGCAGAGCCGCAACGGCATCAAACACCGGCTTATCGTATGAACCACCGAGAATAGTCACCTTCCCGCCTACAACGAGAGTCAATATATCTGCGATCTGTGAAAATATGAAATATGCACGAACCCCAGCACATTCCATACGCCCCGACCCACTTCGCACCGTCATCACGAAGAGTCTGGCCAACCCTCTTCAGGTTTCCAACAGCCTGCTCCGGCTTAGCAGGGCCATCGAAGAACTCTTGCAGCTCATCCTTTTCTTTGTCTGTCTTCGGCGGGAACTTCTCAATGGGAAAGGGCTTGTCCGGCTCGAAGAAGTCTGGCATGTAGACAGTGGCGTTCATTGACTCTGCGAGGATGTCTGCCCCTTGTTGAGTCTGGGGGAAGAAGCTGTATGCAGCGAAAGCGACTTTAACATATTAATTCTCGTGGTGGAAGGATTTGTATACCCGAAGATATCAAACACAGAGACGATGGCTATGTCACTCGTCTTTGGGCCAGTGACATATACGCGCTTGAATCCAGCATACTCTTTGTACTCGCCCTTCGGCGTATAGTCAGACTGCACAGGCGGTATTGAGCAGCATGCTGGATTGGAGTTGACAACCCGCACGCCAGACCCTCCGGTCGCTGCGGTGGTCGACAGTGCCTTGCTATGGTTAAGGTGGTGAACCAACTGACGCAGACGAGAAAGCATGAGTAGACGATGATGCTGGATCTGTGTAGAGCGCAAGAGCAAGCATGGGAATGAGGGATTTCTTCATGGACGTCATCGTGGGCGTAGAGACACGTAAGTACAGCCACTCGCTCGCAAACTTGAACGTGTTGCTTCCTCCGAAGCCGGCCCTAAATAGACTCCTTTATTTACAGCAATTTGCCGGAGTTGATTTTACATTTTAATGACCTCAGCCAGCATCAACGCTATGTTGACGCAACTCTCAGTCTAATTCATCTATGGCAGAGGGTATCCGGTCTTTCACGAGGTTAGAAGAACTCTTCAGAGCTCAATTAAGCCGGAGCGCCTGCCAGCTTTTGCATCCGTTTTTTCATCTGGAGGGCGGCAGGGAAGGTGCTCGACTATGAACTCGTACATAATTACTTTGCGCGAATATATATCCATTTGCGAAACTCATTGGAGACTCACATAGTAAGAGCGATACTCAGAATCTGATGAACTTGGAGATCTACACAAGCGCTGGTGACTCGCAGTTGACATCATCGACGTCATGAAGCTCCTCTTCAGCTGCTCCTCGCTCCAGGTCCCTCCTACAAAATGGCTGTTGGAATAACATACGAACATTCACTCTTCACTGGTACTTATCATCATTCAATATGTTCAGAATAGCCGCAACATCCATCGCACCCCGAAGCACCTTCGTAGCAGCCCGCTCGCTTCATGCAACACCGGCCGCATTACGGACGGTGACGGAGGCGGTCAAAGACACCGCTCAAAATGTTTGTCGATCACTGGCTTCATTTCATGGCCGTCTCGTTGTGTATGCTAATTGTCGAGTTTGTAGGTTAACTTAAAAGTCGGACAGACACTAGCGAAGGGTCTCGAGAAGAGCGAAGAGGTCACAGAGAAAGTGCAAGAGACTGTTGGCAGCAAGAGTAAGGAAGCTAAGCTCAAGGCTGACGAGCACGCCGAGAACGCGAGACATAAGGCAAATAAGGCGAGTTCATCTTCCGCAAATCTTCTTTCCCAGCTCATTAAACATACTGTTTGTCAGGCTGCCACTGGTGCTCATCAGGCGAAGGAGGATTTGAAAAGAAATGTCAAAGAGTGATTCTAGTCCTATGTCGTTCGGCACATACATTTCCTACAAATACGCAAAGTGTATAATTATATGGCAAACATAACTTTTCCCCTGCCCGAGCTCAGTCTACACAGAACCTAAACGCGATAATGATATTTTTTCCTCGCCTGATTTTCAACAAACGATGGCCAATCCCAATATAATATATGGCCAATCTTATAGATAAAGCCCATGAAAATCGTCCGCTCCCCTTTGTCTACAGCTTTAATGCATCGACGGACGACGTCCTCACGCTTGATGCCATGCTTGTTTGGATCTGCTTCCCGAGTTGGACCGCCATCCACAGCAGATTTGCGGAAGTCACCCTCGATGGTCCCAGGTAGGATAAAACTGAATGCTACCTCTGGATGCTCTATTGCTAGCGATTGGTAAAGGAGGAGAGAGGCACCTTTGCTGGCAGAATAGAGTGCACGAGTTGGGGCGGGGATCACAGCTGCAACACTGGAAAGAAGTAGGATCGCAGGAGAGGGTGACGTACGTATCAGGAAAGGGATCTGTTTGAAGGACAATTGTTAGGGCATAATAAAATAAACGAATATATAAGAGAACTCACAAAAGTTATGGCTGCGGTGTATGGCCCAACGAAATTGCCTTGCATGGCAGCATTGGCAATGCGGAGACTGTTCTTCACACCTTCGAGCTCCGTATTCGCAAGGGCCTCTCCTTTCACATAGTCAACTCCAGCAGTCGCAAGCAATGGCTTGAGGGATGAAACGCCCGCGATGACTGCGAGTGTATCCAGCTTTCCCCATTCTACAGGGCAGTTCAAGGTCAGTCTCGGTGGTGCACATGCAATTAGGACATCATACCTCTTTCAAGCCGCACCCGGAGTGCTACCATATCCTCCGCACTAGTGAAGTCAGCTGCGACAGCAATAGCTGTGTCCTCCCCGCTCGCGGTATTGCACTCATGTTGCACCTCTGAAATTGTGTCCCGGCTGCGGGCAACTACGCATACGCGCGCACCGCGTCGCGCATACTCGACGGCCAAGGCACGGCCCACGCCCGACGACGCTCCAAGAATTAGGACGTGTTCGAGGTGTGGCGGGATGCGCCGTGTACGAGAAAGTCTGCGGAATCGAAGGACGAAGAAGGCGAAGGGGATGGCAAGGAGAATTGTGACATTTGCTGTAGATAGTAAGGAAATCATGTCGCTTTCAACTTGAAGGTGTTGCAAGAGAAAATTGAGTCTTGACGCGTGTATTCGTGATTTTCATGAGTTACGGTCGACCTTATACTGTAATTCTGAGAGCTCAGCATCGTTGGCCAAAACTTGTAGCTGCGTAGCCGATCCATGGTTTGTTTAATCTCCGCTCAGTTTAGGACCGTGAGCGTAGCTTGCCCGATGCAGCCGACTGAACTTGAAGAGAGACGCGACGCTGTTGGCTCGACGCGCAGACCCGTCGCGCACACTTTCCTCGCCGCTGCCGACGTTCATCACAATCAACCTTCAAGGTATTTTGTACCTTATCATTATCACCCGGAGTGCCTATAACATACCTGCGCCTCTAGGCAGTCAGGGCGCCTTTCTTCAAGCGCAGGACGGACTAGCTGGCCACGGCTCGTATACTTCCAAGCAACGAAAAATCCGGCACGCCAATATCGGGAGCGTGATTTCACCTCGCACCTTGCGCACAACGTACCTGTAACGACGGCCCACCTACGACTATGGCGACGCTCGAGCCCCCGACGGCGCCGCTCACGCCTCTGACGCCGACGAATGGTACCCTTCCTCCCGTGGACGGGCCCGTTACACCCACCGCCTCGACATTTGACCCTGCGCTCATGCGCGCGTACCTGCTGACACTCCTCCCAGCGGTGTTTGGGACGCCGAGAGAGGAGCTGGAAGATCAGATCGTCGACTCGGAGTTTGAGGAACGTGTAACACGGTTTGCCGGTGAAGGAGGTGGGCCGTTATATGTCGTGAAGGTGAAAGATGAGGCGGAAGGTATGTGCCAACATTCTGCTGGTCAGTGCGATGGTCACCAATCTAAAGGACCTCTGAAGATGAGGCTCCTCCGACATACCGCTACCATCTTACCTCCAACCTAACCTACTCTCCTCAACACGTTACGACCGTCGCGCTCATCAAACGCGGCGCCATGCTCGACCCCTTAATCCCTCTTGCGCAACAATTACATTTCATCAACCTTTTCGGCGGTGACGAAACACCTTACGAAAGCTTGCACTCACTCGTTAGTGGCGCAGTAAAGCCCTGGTTTGATGCATTCGTCGGTACTCGAGGGGGCGGGAAAGAGGGGGACTCTAAGATGGGTGAGTGTATCTTATTTCGTGGCCAATTTCCACGAGCTGAGGCGGAAGCAAAATTTTCAAGGCATTCCGCAGACGAAGAAGAAATTCGCCGAGCTCGAGTTGTCCCTACTTCATCTACAACAGAACGTCGAAATCCCAGAGACACATCTCATCGTTCACCCTGTCATCCAACGTGCAGTCGAGCAGGCGCACGCGCAGAATATCCGACCTAACATCACCCTCATACCCTCGAAGACACTCAATGATTCTACCTTCCTCAACACTCTCCAAGCACATGTGAATACATGGATCAAATCCATACAGGCAGTGACGAAGTTGACTCGAGACGTGAACTCTGGGACCGCCTCACAAGAAATTCATTTCTGGTTAAGTTTGGAGCGAGCTTTGGAAGGGATCGAGGCACAGTTGAGGAGCGATGAGGTGAACATGGTCATGGATTGCTTGAGAAATGCAAAGCGTTTCCATGCGACGGTCAGCTTTATCGCAGATACTGGTTTGAAAGACGCGACAGATCAAGGTAAGCAGAAGCATTCAGTGTATATGGTGTTCGTAAAATTTATTTTTACACACAGTACACAAATACAACTCACTCATGAAGGATTTCCCTTTAAATGACCTCCTATCTGCACCAGACTTGGATAAGATTCAAGAATCAGTGGAACTCATCTTCTCACACATCAACAGAAAACTAAGGCTTTCCCCCTATCCCATTCGCCGTGCCCTTCCTCTTGTTGAAGCCATCTCTCGTGACTTTAATGACCAACTTCTCCGTGTCCTGACGAGTCATCGTCTCGCATACCAGCCCTACGATGCATTCGAACGCCTTCTCGCTCAGACGACAACAATCTTCCAGACTTGGGATAGCGATATTAAGGACTTCACGAACGTAGCGCGAGAAGTAACACGAAAACGTTCGGAGAAGTTCATCCCTATCAAGATTGCACCTGCGCACGCGAAACTGCAGGAGCGGATAAGGTACCTGAGGGAATGGAGGAAACAGCACGAGCAGTTGGCTGTTATGACTGGACCTACAAAGGGACTCGGGGCCGTTGGAAAGGAAGCTGGCGGTATGGATATGGAAGAGGAAGTCAAGGAGGCTTATGAGGTCGTAAAGAGCATAGATATCCTTGATGTCTCGATAGGTGTGTGCTTCAGTGGCTTGATTGGATGAGCATACTGACAGCATTGTCTAGAGGGAACCGAAATCTGGGTCACCGCCGAGAACGCGTATAACGAACGAGTTGCGCGTGTCGAAAATCAAATCATCTCGAGATTGCGGGATCGTCTAGGAACTGCGCGAAATGCGAATGAGATGTTCCGAGTATTCTCGAAGTTCAACGCTCTCTTTGTCCGCCCGAAGGTAAGTAAAACCTCATTCTATTTTTGTTTTAGGTTTTCATGAAAACTCTGTAGATTCGCGGAGCCATTCAAGAATATCAGACACAACTGATTGACTCCGTCAAGGAGGACATCAAACGCCTTCACGACAAGTTCAAGACACAATACCGATTTTCAGAGGCGTACCATATGTCACAGATGCGAGACTTGCCTCCAATAGCGGGTGCCATAATTTGGGCTCGTCAGATTGAACGGCAACTGTTGACCTACATGAAACGCGTTGAAGACGTCTTCGGAAAAGGCTGGGAGCTTTACGCCGAAGGTCAAAAACTACAGTCAGAAAGTGCCGCATTCCGGAAGAAGCTTGATACTCGGCCTGTCTATGACGCCTGGTTGCACGACATCAACCGACGAGACATGGGCGTGTCCGGACGTCTGTTTGAAATCATCCGACTACGTGGAGGCGGGTACCAGCTGGCAGTGAACTTCGATCCGCAAATCATCACTCTTTTCAAAGAGGTACGGAACCTGCTCTGGCTGAACTTCGCAGTTCCACATGCGATCACGAACATGGCGAAAGACGCGAAGCGGGTGTACCCGCATGCGGTGAGCTTGATGGAAACCGTGCGGACGTATGGGCAGACGCTCGATCTTGTCGAGAAGAACAAGGGGATCGAGTGGCTTGTCGCCGAGTATCGGAATGAGGCGCAGAGGATGATCACGCGTGGGATGAACATCCGTTGGGACTTCTTCGTGACAGATACTGCTCGGTATGTTCCAAGCGCCGATGGTCGGGACAACAGACATGTCCAATTCGTTCGGGAGTTTGCAAGTGTAGTGTCAGTCCTTCAGGTGTGTTTATATAATGTACACTGCATGATGCACATTTTGAAATATCCAATATAGGACAAAACAAACAACCTGATCGACCTGTACAAGGACATAACGCGCGCTATCGAGGATTTATCAACTTGTCCATATACAAAAGAAGCGTTTGCAGAGCTTCTGGGCCGAGTCCAGGCAGCTGTGAGTAACGTAACCTATAGTCGTATTGTTAATGATTCTTAACCCTCTTGAACCTCAGATTGACCGTCTAAACTTAGAAGGATACGCTAATCTTGATCACTGGGTGGCCGAACTGGACCAGCGCATTGAAGGTATCCTACTTGCGCGTTTAACAGCTACGATTCAGCTCTGGTGTACAGAGTTTGATAAGTCAGAAGAGGACGTACGGAGTACTGTGGTGCTTCGGGATATCACAAACAAACGACGCGGGGACAAGAGGTTGAGAGACGACAAGGGTCAAGAAGGGCAATTGGCTCTGAAACCTATCATTCATGAAATTCGGATACAAAACCAAGTCATCTTCCTCGACCCTCCTATTGAGTATGCCCGACAGACTTGGTTAAAGCAGCTGCATGAGTGGCTAGCAATTGTGTGCCGACAACGGCGGATACAAAGCTCAAGGTATGAGATAGGGTTACAAATGCAGACGGGGATTGTTTCAGAATCCACGTACACATCATTAGTATGTTATGGTCCTTCCAGAATTGCGGTGCTTATAACTAACTTTCACTCTCTAGCTTACACACTTCACCGACAACACCCTAGAACGACCATTTATCCTAATCGAAAATAAGGTACAACAACTCAAGGAATACGTCGCTAAGTGGCTCCAATTCCAGTCACTTTGGGATCTTGAGGCGGATTACGTCTTCAACCGACTTGGAGACTCACTGGCTCGCTGGCAGCAGCTGCTCACGGAGATTAAGAAAGCGCGATCGACGTTCGATACGTCGGAAACGCAGAAACACTTCGGGGCGTGTGTGATAGACTATGAGCAAGTCCAGGCGCGTGTGAATGCGAAGTACGACGCATGGCAGCGCGACATCCTCAGTCGCTTCGGTGTGAAGCTCGGGAATGCAATGAAGGAAATGCACGCCACGATTCTCAAAGCGCGGAATGATCTCGAACATCACTCAATTGAAGGACTCATCGGTGGGGGAGCTCGGCGATTCTAATACTTTTCTCTTTAGTGTTGGTGTAGTGCATTTTCTATGATATTATAATCCATACATTCATTTGCTGTCGGCCTTCATTCATTCATTGTCATTTTTCTCAATTATCCCCCCCCATTCGTCTGTTTGGTCTTGCTGCATTACGTCCCTTGTTATCACGCATCTACTTTTTTCGTATGCATATCATATATGTAATTTGTCTGGATACCACCACGGGTAATGCATTCCGTTTGTCTTCATGGATAGAACTATCTTCATACACAGTATCTTATACATATCCTCTACGTCTATTATACCAAAACTAAAATAAAACCAGAGATGATTAAAGTAGCGAGTGCTCTACCAGCGAGTGACGTCAGCCTCTGCCTCGCCGAACATGCTTGTCTGTTTGATCTCAAATCCTTCTGTGGGCTCGTCGTCTGCATCTGCATAATAGTCAGGGTACTCTCTCCTTAAAACACGTAAGATATGTTTGTTGATTTGCTCGAATTCAAGGAGGAATCCATCATGTCCGTCTGGAGAGTTGATAATCACGAGCTCCGCGTCAGGAATATGCTCAGCGATTTCACGCTGTTCTGAGACCATGAATAACCCATCGGTCTGGATACCAATTACTAGAGCGCGTGGTGGGAGAGTTGACAATACGGCAGCTAATGCACGAGAATCGTCTTCCTCCGAATTCGCGTCGAACCGTCCCCGGGATATGTCGTGGGTGTCCAGTTTGCGGGTAATGTGGATATAACAATTTGCGTCGAAGCGAGAGAGAAACTTGTCACCTTGATAGCGGAGATAGGATTGGGCCGAAAAGACAGTGGGCTTTGATTTGTGCGCTTGAACATCAGGCGACACCAACGCCTCGGTACTCGGGGCGGGAGAAAGAGAGCCACCCAGAGTTCGACGAGGGCGTTGCTTTGCGTTCCGGAGGCCATCGTTGTGCGCGGCGAGTGCTTCGTCCGACGGGTGGCCAGGGGACAGCGGGGGAGTAATAATACCTTCACTCGTTGGTTTCTGCGGCTTGCGGCCGAAGCGGCTTTCGAAGCTGTCGCGGGAGCGGTATGTGAGGAGAGCAGCCATACGCGCTGCTGCAAGCCCAGACTTGGGCTGCGTTCCGTCCGCATAATAACCGTCCTCGTAGTCGGGGTCGCTATATATGCTCTGGCGCTGCGCCTCGCCCCAGCTGATGCACCATGCGGAGTGTCGCGCAGATGTTGCGAGTGGGATGATATACCGAACAAAACCTGGAGGTGTGCATAACGGCCATTCGAGGACCGCCATGCCGCCCATAGATCCACCAACTACTACGGCAACAGACTTTACACCTAAGTGGTCGAGAACCAGTTTGTGTAACCTGTTGGTGCACATGAATGCCATTTGGGTGACACCGACTGAGCTCACGATTCAGTTAGAGAAAGCACGGAAAGCACTCACAGAACGTCATCCCGGATTGTGGTTGGCGGGAACTCTGGTCCATAAGTCTTCCCGGTGTTAGGATTTACGGTAACGGGTGATGCAGAGCCATAGGGTGAGCCCATCGTATTTGCGCAGAAAATGAAGTAGCGCTTCGGATCGAAAGCCTTTCCGGTACCCATGAGTGGTCCCCACCTATGCAGCCTTGAGCGAACAATCAGAGAGGGAGGTATTGACCAGTTACCAGTCCTCTACCGCCGAGCTTCCAGTGAATGCGTGGCATATAATCATTACATTGTCCTTCGTTTCGTTTAACTTTCCCCAAGTCTTATATGCAACAGGAACATCTCGCAAGACCGTCCCGGACTCCAGAGTGAAAGAAGGGACAAAATGATATTGTTGATCAATAAGTGCAGCATAACGACTCGTCATCGCCTTTGAAGTCTATGAGAGATAGTGGGCAGTAAAGATGCTGCAGAGGCCATGCATGTGAGTGCAGTGTTGCATTCAACCCGCTGATTGGGTTATATCCTTTTGGGTTGAATGGGTTATAACCCGCAGGTTGATTCAATTCTGGAAAATCAATGGGTTGGAGAGGTTGAATCAGATAAGTATATTGCCTTATTTGGAGTTTAGAAATACATTTTAAGACACATTTCTCGGGTAAGAAACAGTCGCACATTGATGGAAGGAGTGAAACTTGCGTGGGCAACACAATTGAGCCCATTATGTACATAAACAGTAAAGTACTTCTATTAGTAGTCTACATTATATCCTTATATAGAGCTGTAAAACCATAAACATACTACATATGGGTATATCAATCAACCTGTCCAACCCGGGGTTGAAACGGGTTGATTCAAATTGTACTTGACCTGAATCAAACCAAACGTTTATAACCCGGGTTGAATGCAACACTGTGTGAGTGCACCTTTTAAGTACAACCTGGGAGTTGAGCAAGTCACTTCAATAATTAGCGGCCTGAGCTCGGGAACGACCGATCACGTCATTTAAATTAGATCGCAGCACTGGCTATAAACTCCATCCATGGTCTGATAGTCTACACAACGTACACTGCATATGCCTTACATCTGTATTGAGAATTGTGATTGAAGAGAAAGAAATACTGATTATAATGCAAATAAATGAAAGCCGATAGCGTCTACAACACGCAGAAGCCCCTGGTCAAAGAAAGTAAATAAAGAAGACCCGTCGGATTACATTACTCTCCAGAGTTGCCTGATCACACGAACATCAGCCAAGAATACAGAACACGAGGAAAGGGGACCTGCCTGAGTCATTTGTCCATTCAACGTGTTTCTTGATGTCGTCGTCGGATACTGTAGGCCGAACGCTGTCCACGGCTTTCAGGAAGTCGTTCAATCTCAAAGGAGGCTCAAGAAGCTCATCGCTGTTCACGTCTGTCCATGTCTTCTCAACTGCCTCTGGGTCCCCGGGGGAGCAAGGTGTCCACTTCAACTTCTCCGGATCGGATGGATCGGCAGGGTTGGTCACGCGTTTGAAATGTGTCGCAGAAAGCACCTTGCGCACAGGCTGCATGAGAGCGTCTCGGACAACCACGGCTATATCAGAACCAGAGTAACTGCAATGCGATGAGAAGCGATAATACAGAAGGAAATTTACGTCCCGGACTCACCCGTGGGTTATGTCTGCAAGTTGACGGTAGTCTTTGTTGGTTAGCTCGCATGGTGTTGTCCCGACATTTAGTTCGAACATGCGTTTGCGTGCTTCCGGGCCTGGCAATGGGATGTATATACGCTTTTCAAACCTATGCGGCACATTGATAATGTATATCGGATATGAAAAAGCAATGCACAGACCTTCGCTTGATGGCATTGTCCAATTGCCAAGGAATGTTGGTTGCACCTAAAACAAGAACACCTGTGTCGTCGTGACCAACACCATTCATCTGCACAAGGAATTCCGTTTTGATACGGCGCGAAGCTTCCGACTCTCCCTCTCCTCTTGACCCACACAAGGAATCCACCTCGTCAATGAAGATAATCGCAGGCTTGTTTTCACGAGCCATTTGGAATAGTTGTTTCACCAATCTGACAATAGCCGTTAGCAAGGCATTCGATAACCAGATGAAGAATTCCAAACTCTACCTTTCGGATTCACCCATCCACTTGCTAACCAGATCCGAGGAGCTAACACTAAAGAACGTGCTGTTGGCCTCCGTTGCAACTGCTTTGGCCAAGTACGACTTTCCCGTGCCCGGTGGGCCATACAGCAGTATACCCTTCCAAGGCGTGCGCTTTCCGGTGAAGAGATGAGGAAACTTTATAGGAAGAATGACAGCCTCTTTCAACGCGTCCTTTGCGCCTTCCAACCCGGCCACATCGTCCCATTTCACGTTTGGCTTGTCGGTCAAAATAGCACCTATACAAAGTATTTAGAAAATAGAGAAGCAGCGTTAGGAGTATTTGAAGAGCTGACTCGAGAGACCCGCTCGTAATTTCTTGAGCTCAGGATCCTGATCATCATCATCGTCCTTTCTAACAAAGGCGGAAAGAAAGGAAGGCCTTAGCCACAGCACCTCACTTATGTTGCAACACATACTTTGCACCAGTTCCACCAGGCCCGCCTGCTGACGCCCCATTCGCGCCCACAGCTCTTCTTGCTTTCTTCTCTTCAGTCTTACTGATATGTTCTTTCAGTTTTTCAGCTCGATCTAGGTATTCTGTGATCTTCCCGCGGATGAGTGTCTTCAGCCTGTCGTTCTTCTCATCTATTAAGCGATTGTTTATATCAGCAAGCTGTTCAGATCGACGTTTCAAGCAACCAGACAGACATTTGAGTGCCAGCATGAAATAGTCTAGCGAATTCTGGTACTGTTTATATGCCTCCGCATAGTTCTGGTTGACATCCTCGTCAATGGCCCTTTGAACAATTTCGATCGCGCGCTAACATATTGTGAGATGCAAGCTTCATAACAGATAACAGCGACTGTACGGACGTCTAATGAGTTTATGTTGGCCATAGTATTTGCAAGAAAGGAGGGAGGCAAGGCAGAGTAAGTGTCAAGGATATCTTTCGTGACACATACGACCTTTTCAAAACGATTCCCACGATTCGTGTAGTACGTCATCGAGTACCTGTGATAAGATATACATACTAAATCAGGCTTCACTGTATGAGCGACAAAGATTTCACTAAACAGACATGATTTTGAGCTTCAAGTACTCATATCAAACAGATGCTACTGAGAAAAATACACAGCACGGATTGTATTATTTAACACAGACAGCCAACCCGACCCCGCCATCCATACAACGACAGATCACGGGAGTGCCGATAAAGCTGCCGAGCAGTGAAGCTATAGAACGCCCGAAGGACAAATGCATCGATGAGCAAATACAATGTATTACACTGAAGAGGGAAGGAAAGAAGTAAAGATCATTGCAGAGGGGCAAGAAAGAGAGAAAGTAGCGAGATTAAAGCTCGCTGGGTCTAACAACAGAACCCACCAATACTTGAATCGAAATCAGTCCGTCGTAGTGTCCCTTGCGCCACAACTAAAAGGGCGGATCGCGCTCACGTTCCTTCGCAGCCAGAGCTTGTTGTTCCGCTAATTGTCGTGCATATACATGGATGTGTGTCGGTTTCTCAGAGGAATGACATACTTGAACTGTCTGTAGCCACGGGAATGCCATTATATCCTCGATAGTCCAACGTGTCTTCGGGTCGGGGTCGAGCATCTTACGAATCAAAGGGCGACATGCGCGCGGTGATAGATTATTGATCGTTGGGGGACATGATTGCGCTGATGAGCTCGACGCGCACGCTTGCGCATATGCGGCATACAACGGATCGGACGATTGGGCAACACGCCAAGGTAGTTCTTGGAAGTGGAGACAATAATAGACAATGCCGCATGCCCATATGTCAACCAGACGAGCATCGTACGCTTCTTAGTAAAAACATAATCAGCTCCTGTACAATACTCCAATCGAAAGCACTCACGCTTGCCAGCAAATTGCTCAGGCGCAATGTACGGCTCACTGCCACACAGCCCCGTAGACATATGTACCGTCGTTTCCCAGGGTAGTCTGTAGACGGTTGAGGCTCCGTAGTCACCGATCTGGAAGATTCTTTATAAGAAACGTCCAAAGAGAGGAAGATCTTAGATGACCTTCAATTGACCTCGTCCATTAAAGAACAGGTTCTCTGGTTTGATGTCACGGTGCGCAACACCCTGACTGTGTAAGTACGATACACCAGTCAAGATCTGTTTGAAGCAGCACTCGACCTCGCTTGGCGACATCCCACCCTTCTTGATTGCAGCGTAAAGGTCACCACCAGGACAGAACTCCATTACCTCACACCAATGTTGACTTTCGTCCTGAACAAGGTCGACCGTCTCGACGATATTGGGATGATGTAATGTAGATGAAATACAAAATTCGGCGGTAAGCTTCTTGACGTACTCTTTCTCGGTTTCGTTTTTCCGTCTTTTCCGAAATTCCTATCGTTCATGTCGAATAAATGTTAGAATCACCACAAAGAAATTGACTACGCACCTTGACAGCATATAGCTTCTCTTCACTTCTATCCCACTTGTGTGCCAGACGAACTACGGACGTTGCACCCTTACCGATTGCGACTCGTTCACAAACACCATACTTCTTCGAAAGACTGGCTGTGCTGTCGCCAGCAGTGGAACGGCGATCGCCATCGGAGTCCGACTTACGACTGCTGGCAGTCGACCTTGCTGACGATTTACGGGTTAGTTTCGGACCGTTGGCCAACAGGTCCTTTAAGGTGAACTTTTGACCTCCTGTTTCGGAGTGTACAGAGGGTGGACGAGAAGGTATTTTAGGGCGAATCGTGCTGGGGGTCGATTCCGCAGGTGAAGCAACTTGCTGAGTGGGAGTCGTGTTGGCATGCGTCGTCGTCACTGAATCGTCTTTCTTCTCCGAGAAAGATGTATGGCGAGAGCGCTTCCCGACATCGAATCCTGATTTCTCCTGTGACATACTGGGCGCTCGGCTATTAGATCGACTCCCTGGGCGACTCGACGGCGTGCTGGCGGGCCAACTGTCGGTGTCCGAGCCTGCGGGAGACTCCATACTTGACGGCGTCTCAGAGCCGTCTGCATGAACATGACCGGCTTTGTGAACGGTCGAGGTTGCTGCTTGCTGCTGCATAACTAGGTGGCCTAGTGTACCCTTTGTGAAGCCAGGCTCCTTTGGAAATGCGCCAGCTTCAGGCGGCGGGAGTGGGACTGAGCTGACTTGCGCAACTGCGGGTGCTGGTGTAGATGAACGGCTGTCCCCGGTGGCAAGGATACCAGAGCCGTTGAAAAGCGAGCGAAACGAGGATCTACGCGACGACTTCTTGCGCTGTCGTGTGTTTTCATGGGGTGGTTTGTCAGAACCATCGGGGCCCTCACTCTCGGCTTGCGCTGTTTCTGAGGAGTCCTGCATGGTTTGAGGCATGGCTGCGAGCGTGTTCGAGGGCGTGGTTGATTATAAGCGCTGCAAACGTGCAGCTTGTGGGAAGGAGATACAAAAGCAAAGTGCGAGTAAATGACGGGGCGAGCTGACGCGCAGACTGTTTTAACGGCTGTTTAATGACACAACATGATGAGTGCACGTTGAAGGGGTATATGTCGTAAGAAACAGACGACTCCGCAGGGTCACTTTGCAGCTTGACACCGACACCGAGGGCGCAGACGCCGAAGGCAGCGACGTGGGCGACGCGAACAATGGCAAGCGCTTTGAGCGAGAGGGGGGAGATAGAACAAGGTGCAAAGGAGAAGCAGAGTGGAGGGAAGGGAAGCTAAGTACGGTAACGCAGGGGCACGTCACGGGTCATAACCGGTCCCAAATCAAGCTCCGCTTCCCGCGCAAACCGAGAAAATCCATACTCCGACAATAAAATTTAATGACAAATCCAGAGAGATGACGAATCGCCGTCCTTCTATTTTCTTCGAGTTACAGGGGCAGAGCTGGCTTGCTCGAAGATGCGAGATGGTCGCAACACCGTGGAGCAATCCCCTGTCCCGGCGACAAGGCGCATACACTCAGCGTCTATGAACTACATCCCGGCGGTCATGCCCGATTACGCAGGTCTTATGAGTTCTGCCAGTGATGTATCCGTACACTTAGGCTCGAGTTCTGAGTTAACCATCACAAGTGTAAAGAAACCAGCACAAGACAGAACAGAGCACAGCTCTTCAAGTTGTTTCAGGCCCCTTCCCGCACGGGGAATGGAACGATTGTACCCCAACGAGAGCGAATACAGTCGACGGGAACGAGGAAAAGCACCGTTATCAGCCGATCCCGCAAACGCATCGCATTTCTGGTCTTAGACAACATAGTTGGCCTTCCTTGTACAAGCTTGTATAGGCGTGGATCATTAATGAAAATCACCTTCCTTATACCAGCTGAGCAAGTGAGGAATTGCCGTCCTACTGATAGCGGCAATTCACCGTCCGCACATGGGAGATATGCTGGCAAGAATAGCTATCGCCATGCACACATTCGTTTTGACTCCTACACGCCAGCGAAAGTCTTGCATACCCGAAGCACGTTCATGATGGCCAGGGCAGCAATCAGGCAGGCAGAAGAACAGCGGAGCATCGCAGATACTGCGCCATCTTCAGGAGTTACGGAGTCCGGGCTCAGAATTCCATGCTCGAACCAGGTTCAAGTTGAAGATGGTCTCGGTCGAGCTCAGTGAAGAAAAGTACACAGAGAAGACGGCAACGTTGCACAAAGGCCAGAACGTAAGCGAAAGAGGAAGCATAAAGCCAGGGCTGGACAAACATGAGACAGGAAGGGACATTCCGAACTATTCGACGTGATGCCGGGAATATGCCATCATAGCCAGAGAGGACTTTCTGCCATTCGTGAGGATAAATAATTCGACTTGGCCTGGGGAGTACGAGAGACCATTGGAAAAATGCTTCCCTGGAGCACGAAAAGCCATTCATATTGCTCATAAGGCCACAATATCGACTCATCGAGATAATCTTCTGAATGGTCCAGATAATCGATGTTCTGAAAAAGCCTCGAGGCGAATTCAAGTAGCCGCCTCATCCAAGATACGGACTGAACCAGAGGAGTGAGTCATACCAGAAAGGTGGCACGGGTCCAACACTGGCATCGTGAGAAATGGGCTTTTGTAAAACTATACAGCTGGTTTTGCTTATGTCATAAGTGGCTGATTTCGAACTCCGCATCAGGGCGAAGAGTCAGTCAACGGCCAGTACGAACGGTCCCGACACCGTCAAGACCCTCAAGAACAAGGTGCGCACGATTTTGCTCCTTCATTGCTGTCGTATACTCATCAGATACATACTCAACTCTCAGCCGTCATGGTCAACCTTCGCTCCCAAAAGCGGCTCGCCGCCTCTGTCGCCGGTGTCGGCAAGCGTAAAATCTGGCTCGACCCCGCCGAGCAGTCTGAGATTGGCAATGCCAACTCGCGGACACACATCAAGAAGTTGATCAAGGACTCGCGCATTATTATCAAGCCCACTAACGTCCACTCGCGGGCGCGTACCCGTGATCTTCTCGCCGCTAAACGCAAGGGTCGTCACACTGGCCCGGGTAAGAGGAAGGGTACGGCGGAGGCACGTATGCCGACGAAGGTGCAATGGATGCGTAGGCAGCGCGTACTGCGCAGACTGTTGAGGAAGTACCGTGAGGCTGGAAAGATTGACAAGCACCTGTACGTTTCTTCTGGTAGAAACATCGTACTCACGAAGTTCACATGACGCGACATTCAGCTACCATTCGCTCTACATGAAGTCGAAGGGTAATGTCTTCAAGAACAAGCGTGTTCTCATGGAGTACATTCACAAAGCGAAGGCAGAGAAGTCCCGCACTAAGGTTCTTAGTGACCAGATGGAGGCTCGCCGTGTCAAGAACAAGGTGTTTATGATTGACAGTCATGTCGATGATCTTTTACTGATAATATTCTTTAGGCTGCTCGTGACCGTCGCCAGGCTCGTGTTATTGAGAAGAGGCAAGCGATTCTCGCTGTTGAGCACGAGACTACCGAGAAGGAGTAAATCGTACATGATCTCCTCATTATCCCCTTACCTATGTTTCTGCATGCCGCTAAAACTCCATCACTGTATGACATGCCTGCAAACATGCTTTCTATTTCTTCCCAACGCATCTATCACGCGTTTGTATTGTGACATCTGGGTGTTGAAAGGATAAGCTTATATACTCCTGTTGTCAAGGCGGGCAATGACAAGAAAGCTTCCTATTGCCTTAATCCTAATGACAACCCCTGTGCTGCATCTATGTGGTGACTTCATGTTGACTGAGCCATAGATTTGATCCCTCGGTAAATTATTTGCGTACCTGTCAATGGATCTTCGAACGAGAGACAGTTGTTACACAAATGATTGTCATTGATAACGACGGGGTTTTGAGTCTCCTTCGATTGATTGAATAGTAGTCTATAAATAGACATACACGACAATAGGTTTTAAACATTGTCCTTTGCGCCTTTCGCCTTTCCCCGTACCGTCGGAAAACTCGTTCTCGCTCTCTAAAATCTTACTCCTGAATAACCAGATGCCCGCAAGGAAGAAATCTCGCCCGCCAACGGCAATAGGTGGAGAAGATGTCTTCTATGAAATTGACTTGAAGGGTCAAAAAAGTACGCGTCTAACTTCCTTGTACGCGTTCCAAGCACTACTAGAGCACACCCAGAATAGCCATTGCCCAGGTCATGCGTATCCGTGATGGCGACGCATTTGTGCATTTTGTTAATCGTGACAAGAGACTAGATTTCTGGATGCCAGAAGCAGATCTCCCCGAACCTGTGGCAGGAGATGTAGATAAGCTCACCTCACGGAAACGCAAGAGGATCTCGTCGGTCAGCGTGTCTGCGACGGCCAGCGGATCGGGCCCACAGACCAGTGAGGCTACTCCGCCATTGGAGTCGCAGACGCCGGCGTCAGTGGCAGCACCTCCGGCTCGAAGGCGTGCGGAACGAAAGAGCCTGCAGCCCGAGACGCGTCCACCTGTTGAGATGACAGAGGAGGAGATTGACATACGCGAACACCGGAAGATCACAACCAACCGGAATTTTGACAAAGTCAACTTCGGGAGGTGGCAAATTAAGACCTGGTACGACCCCGTGTATTCTTCGTATTGTGGGGCAACGAGAAGGAAACGGCAGCTGAGACGTGCTCATAATGCAGGTACTTCTCTCCTTATCCGCTTTCGAGCGCGGAAGAGGATGAAATGGTCTCGGCTTCCGCCTCGCACAAGTTACCTCCGACGAAGATACACAATGTAGCACGCACGTCTTTACGAGCTCATGGTCGTACTTCCGATATCCTTGCCGGAGGTATGATGCGCGAGACCGCAACGGGAGAGAAACCGATTCTGTGGGTCTGCGATAGATGCTTCAAGTACATGCGTGAAGGATCACTACTGGAGCTCCATTCAGTGCGTGAGGTCATTAAATGCAAAGCTCAAACTGATATTGAATGGCGTTTGCACAGAAAACTTGCCTGGCTATACACCCGCCGGGAAGGAAAGTATATCAACGTGGCGCTCATGTTATATGGCAAGTGGACGGGGCGAAGGACAAAGTAGGTGGTCTCGTACCTGCCATAACCAACCACTCGCTCACTTTTTGATCTCCGTAGCTTTTCTGCCAAAACTTATCATTATTCGGAAAATTATTTATTGACATTAAGACGCTATTCTTTGACACTGAAGGATGTATGACTTCGAGTCCCTTGCACTTCAAGTTGAGCTTAACCGAGTCTCACAGTCTACTTCTACCTGCTCACCGAAGGCGAGCCTCAAAGAGACCATGTGCTCGGGTTCTTCTCCAAGGTTGGTCCCCTAGCACCCCTTCTGTTTAATGAAACCAACCGCTGCATACCTCTCGAAGGAAAAAGTGTCCTACGATGACTATAACCTCGCCACCATTGTAGTCTTCCCACCTTATCAAAGAAGACGGTACGGAATGCTCATGATCGAATTCAGTACGTACATCTGCCTTCGTATCAGCTGCCTAGCTTTAAAAGAATATGTCTTTGAAGGCTATGAGCTCTCTCGACGAGCAGGAAAGACTGGAACACCTGAAAGACCCCTGTCAGATCTTGGCCTTCGAAGTTTCCTCACATACTGGATTGCTACGCTAGTTCAGTTCTTTCGGTGAGCAAATATTTACTAGTCTCTGATAGCTTCTCACTGACGCAGGATTTACTCAGACGTCTTTTATCCGTCCGACCAGGCTACGATATCAGGTCGTCAAATCCCGATGATGAGGATCTGCTGGGCTTCGTCGAATCAGGCATGAACGGCGCTTCGCGTTCTCGAAAGAGAAAGGGCAATCCTTGGGACGCGGGCGCGGAGTTAAATTATCATAACAGAGATGTTGTTGCAGCAACCAGTGGTGACAATGGTTTGAAGCAGGACCTTCATATTTTCTCGGTGACATACTTACTCGTGTCTTTAGATGCAATCTTTACAAAAATGCGCCATCTACGATTAACGGTCAACGCAGACGGAAGTACTCGGCTGGACGTTTTTGTCAAATGCACACTCGAAGATATGTCTAAAGCTACTGGCTTACGCATGGAAGACATTGCCTTTACTTTGCATGAATGTGGACTACTTCAAAGACGGACAGCATTGGATTCGAAGGAGGTGTTTGTCCTTTCTCGTGAGATGATCGAGCGAGTGGCGGATGAGCGTAAAGTCAAGAAAACGTGCATGGAGGTGCAGTACGTGTTGCTCTGAATATTTAAGTCTTTCAAATAGTTGGTTCTCCTTTCCGACGTCGAATTGATCAATCGCATTTGTATCGAGTATCTCCTTGCTTTCGTAGTTGTTGTATCCCATTTCATCCAGTGTGCTTTCAGTAAATAAATAAAAAACGATTTCCTGGAAGTTATCGAACAATAGTGAGGCTAAGGACTCTGATCTTCATGCCAGCTCTCTACTTCATAGTATCCAGAGTCAAACCTACTACGCGGTCATGAGCAACCGTGACTTCCCGCCGTCGCCAGTGGCAAACAACACGTCAGCAACTCGAACCTGGCGTGACGCGTCAACGGACTTTCTTCAACAGTTCAACTTGCGGCCACTCCTCGCACACTATACTGTATATCCACATTTAATTAGCGTTCGCTTTCTCTGCGCTGGCAGCATATACTCGAAACGTCCAACAACCTCGCCGTTAACCACGCTTCCTTGTCGCATTAACGGTGCGGCGGTGCCACTTAAGCGATTCGAGGCGGGAGTGCTTGCAGCATCTGAACATCGCCACGTTGAAAGATACATCGGAGGGGAAACGTAGCTCGAGATGCGGTCTCGAATGAGTAGTCAATATCTACAGGTAAGAGATGTCGTACTGCCCGGCATACTTCGGACAATAACATTGAATAGAGCCCGACGGTTGTCCAATCACCAGTATCTCAAGCGCCATCATCACTACGCTCTTCCTTTCCTGTGACACCGATTCTAGACATGAGGATGGAGGATGTACCATTCTCTGTAAGTAGAGTAGAATGTACTTATCCTTGCATTGGTGAGCGCTAAACTATTCGCCGCGCAGAAATCGTTTCCCGGAATAATGCGGACACCAACTGCTGAGCACGATAGCCAGTTACTCTGTGCACAAAGTGGCGCCAATTTGCATGGCAAGATGTCCACCGAAGAAAGCTTCAACATCCATGTATAGACTCCTCTCATCTTTGTCGTTACGTTGCTAACATCTGCTTTTAATACAGAGAATAATCAATGTCAAATCTGTGGATCCTCATTGGCATGACGAGGAGATAGATGTGAGCAGCAAGCGAGCTTTCATAGAACAAGAAACTCAACCCCATGTATTACAAGGAAATAATGGTGATTTCTCCAAAGGCTAGGCACCGCACATCCTTTATGGATTTAGATGCTTTGTCGGTGAGTGTATTTGACAACAACTGCTTACGCTTAATCAATGAAGTGATTAGGAAACGGGAATGTCTGATTTTGATGTCCTTCGGATCATTGGAAAAGGATCTTCAGCACAAACTTTATTGGCTCGGCGAAATTCAGATGCAAGTTTGTTTGCGATTAAAACGACAAGAAAACACAGGGCAGCGAAAAACGAAACATTGAAACATTTGCGATCTGAGCAAGCTTGTTTGAAATTTGTGACCCAAGCTGATTGTCCATTTCTTCCAAAACTGCATCAAAGCTTCCAGGATAATACACGTCTCTATCTCGTAATGGTGAGCGATTAACTCCACAGTAACCGAAGTCAACTGCTTAAAATCTTCAAGCCGATTTATCCGGGTGGCAGCATTGCTCTACATCTCTTGCGCGAAGGTCCCTTCGGCCCAGATAAGGCGCGTTTCTACGCCAGTGAGACTGTGCGTTTAGGAACTATATACATAACACACTAAAGAGGTCTCGTTAACCAATTCGACAGGTTGAGGCACTATCTTATTTGCATAGCCTAAGCATAGTTCATCGCGATGTGAAGGCCGATAACATCATGATTGCTCAAGATGGACATATAGTACTATCTGGGTTTGAATGCGCGAAGAAACTGGATGAACCAGGTTCACCGGAATATGGAACTGCATCGAACTGCGGAACACATGAATACCAAGCACCGGAGATGATTATGGGATGGAGGTATGATTTCGCTGTAGACTGCTGGGGCTTTGGCATCTTTCTTTGTATAATGCACTTTGGTCAGGTGAGTAAACTGCGTTGGCACCCGGACAATATTGATGACTCGGCGTGCAGCATCCGTTTCTCGACGGAGATGAGCTGGATCCACTCCTAATTATGCAGAAGAGGATTCTTCGTGGACAAACGCCACTCCACCCTCTGCAGTCGGTACCGTTGTCAGAGTGGGGCTTGATTAAGAAGGTGAAGCACAAACGTTGGGCGCTGGGCTGAGTATTGGCTAAAAATATGGTGTCTCAGTGTCTTGAACGCAACCCTCGTCTTCGACCAACTATGGAAGACATAAGGGAACACGAATACTTTTCTGAAATGTGAGCAAGTTGTCATGCGCTTTAGAAACCGCTTACAAATTCGGTGTAGAGACTGGAAGAAAGTCGAATGCAAAGAATACCCAGGTAAATTCTATGTCTGAATTCCACCTATAACTCATCTCCCTTTTTAGCACCATATCTGCCCTCAGTTTATGGCGATGAAGTCGACTTGCTTCATGTCGATGAAGAGATCTTTCATCGATATGAACAATCGGACCTTCTGGATCTGGACGACATGCCACTTGACAACGTAGCGGAAAATGCGTTTGACGGCTACTCTTTTACTTGGACTCCTGAAGATGTTCCTTCCGATGTTGAATATTTTGGAAAGCCATTTGAAGAGAATTCTAACAAACACGCAAATAGTCCCGTCATTCGAAATATCCGAAGCATTTTGAAAAGTCCCTCTCTTCGTTTCCAAGAACATTCTGCGCTAGGCGACACTGCTCTCAAGCATACAGATTTTCTTGATTTAAATAGATCAGGCACCCATCTTGGTATCTTTGAAACGCCTGATCGCCCTCGGAAACTGCGCAAAAAGAGGTCTTCTCATGTGCCTGGCATCGAGAATCGCAACTCGACATTAACTAACAGGAAGTCTATGGTTTCTCTCTTTAGCTTATCTAGCACGAAGAACTTGAAGGTCGCGGAAAGCACTAGCCCAAATCGACTCCCAAATTATGAAACTTCTGTATCCAGCTGCACCGTGAATCTTCCTAAAGGCGTTGTTCAGTCGGGCAAAGGCATAGGTTTCACATATACACCACCGGCATCGCGCTCCCATTTGTCTTTGGCTTCTGTGGCATCTTCGTCTTGCTTTGGAAAACTGGGCAACTTGTTGCATCGGCTCGGGAGATCTACAGAGAACCTGCCGAAGTCGAGGGCGGACGTTATGCAGCAGATCTATGGGAGCACGTGGAGTATATCCCAGACTGAAGCGAGGATGTCTGCTGTAACGTTTGGCATTCCGGATGGCCTTGGGCGACGTGTCGACTCTAATGATAACCTACCAGAAGTAACCAATTTCAACTCAACTTGAGTTGTGTCTGTCGAGTCTTCCTACTTGATATTTGACGCTACTCTGCTTCCTCCCTTTCACTTGCATGTCGAGACCTCAACCTTTTTCTAATTTGACCTCCTTCACATTCCTAACCACATCTGGGGTTGTTCCGTGATCGCTATGTACCTGCCTCTTACGTCCCTACGAAATTCTAGTGATGATTCTATGAGATACCAGTCGTTTACTCCCGCGAAACCTGTATTTTATTCATCCTGTATTGTAAATTCTAGCTTGCCGTCTATCCATCTTACGGATACTCTGATTCAACCATAAGTTGTAAGGATCAGACTCTACTGAAAAGAATACGCAAAAGTTCTTACTTTGTCAAGTCATCTACAATATAGTCCGGATTTGATCCCGAATCCAGGATTTGCTGTTTGGTATGCGACGTACACACAGCCAGCGTCTTCGCGCCCGCTGCATGACCCGACTTCAGTCCCGACGGTGCATCCTCGACCACCAGACACCGCTCAGGCGGGACGCCCAGCTTCGCAGCGCCAGCGAGGTACGGATCGGGGTGCGGTTTGCCTCGGGAAACGTCGTTGGATGTGACGAGCCCTGCAGGCGGGAGGGGGACACCGCACTTGGCGAGCGCGCGGGGCGTATAGACGTTCGTTGCGGAGGTGACAATCGTCCATCCGTGCCGCTGTGATGCGACGTCCGTGTTCCCGCTTTGGATCTGCGTAATGAGGGAGACGGCGCCTGGGAGTGCAATGAGCCCGCCTTGGATCACGTCTTCTTCGAACCGCGCGATTTCGTCCTGTGCGGCGGGAAGGCGTCACGACGTCCATATATATGCGTTTGTACATGCGCCAGAGTCAGGTTGAGAAATGAATAGAATAAGAGAGAGAGAGAGAGAGAGAGAGAGACTGACAAGCAGCTTCGCCTCGTCCGTTATGTGGCATAACTCCTTGAGTGTATCGTACAGCCGCCGTCCATGCGAGGCGTGCGCGGCGGCGGCGGAATCGAGCCCGTAGTCTTTCGCGAAGATGTCCCAGGCTACGAACACGCCCGGAGTTGAATCGATCAGCGTGCTGAGCGTATGGGATGTCGATGTATTCAAGTATTGAATGTGGATGCGGTTTTGGATGAGAGATCTGCTGTGAGTCCAAGAGGGGGGGAGAGGACGTACCCGTCCATGTCAAAAAGGGCCTGTAGTCAAGTGCAGGTATAAGAACATTATCACGGTGCGTTGGCGCAAGATGAATGTTGGTACGTACAGCATCTACAGTGAATGTATGCGGCATCCTTCACTTGCAAGGTAAGATGAGAGACAGCACGCGAGATGCAGGCAATCGAGCTCACAAGAACTCAAGCCCGTTGTTGCGACGAAGGGGTCAACAGATGGATGGCGATGAGCGATCGTGCGTTTCATGACTCGGACGATGCAAAGGCCCTGGTGAAAGGCAAAACAAGAAGTCCGCCAGTCGCCCGGCCCGGAGACGACCGAGATAGCACTTTCCTCTCCGAGGCTCCCTACTCTTCATGAACGTTTGTGGTCTTCACGAGCATCGAATAGCGAGTTATTCGTCTTTGACTAGCTTCTTGCATTGTCGAATCATATAATGAGAGGCAACATATGGAAAGACGAACTTCCAGAGAGCCTAAAGGTGGAAAAGAAAGAATCAAAATATGTAGCTTGTACATAATTATCATTCGTCGGAGAAGTGACCGGAGGAATAAAGTGGCGACGAGCCTGGGCCAATTTGTCGAGAGTTGTGCGGAGAACAGCAGGGCTCATACGGTCATCTAGAGCTTCGGACAAGAACAAGGACGATTCGTCTGACTACAGGGCGGAACGCTCCGAGTATGAAGGATTCGGAGATAGCACTTTAAGTGTCGGGTGGCTAACTTAGACGTCCGACACATCAGACAAGTTACAAGGAGAACATACAGAAATAGTCACTTATACGGGTTCTAAGTCGGCGATAACGCCCCGAGGGGCCTGCAATGCGCAGGCAAAACCCGAGACCCCCTCGGGGCTTTTGTGCCTTAACCAACATGATACTAGTAGTAAACCTTTTTTTTCTTAACACTTGATCTTTCTTTCCACTGTGCGTCGACCAAGACTATACGTCCGTCTGTACCAATGACGGGCTTCCCATCTGCCCCTAACATCGGCTTCATGGGCACCTGCGAGCTGACGCCGGCCACACCCTCACCAGTAGGGTCACGGCGCAGCTCCTTGTGGTTGATGTCTCAAACGGCGCAAACAGATTCTTCGCGACCGTCCCGCTCACATACGGACTTGAGAGCCAAGACTCTCTCTTATAGTCAAACATATATGTGTGCATCAGGACCAGACCTGGTCGGTGTAATTTCCCGTAAGGGTCTGCGAGTTCGGGATTCCCGCCTGCGAGGCAGTCCGTAAGCCCAGTTCGGTTTTCGTCTGATTTGAACCAGGTAACTGCTCGAAGCGCGTCCAAATTTCACGCTGCACGAGGTCGAATCCATCCTTGAGGGCAGCACGGACAGAGCGGAGGTAGTTGAACTGCACGGTGTACATCCGCCGCGCCTCCAACTTCGGGTCAAAGTGATCAAGCGAATTCAAATCATCGTAGCTGTAAAAGCCTTCTGCAACGGCATGTTGAAATACTGGATTGAGCCGAGCTTGTAGCATCCATGGCGCTTCCAAGCGGAGTTGGCGGGCATAGTTTGACGACTGTTCCAAGATCATCAGCGCTCGGGTCCTGACAAATATGAAATGAAACATGAAAAAGGTACTGACCCTAAGAGATGATTGCTGGCACCGTTATCATACATGTAGAAGCTCTGCTCCTCGCCGTAGCATAGAAGAGAAACAACGGGGCATGGTCAAGCTCGGCCAGTGGTAGACGTCAGTGAGCGCGAAGCTGTGAGTGACTCAAAACGAGCTGAGCGAGGGAGATCTGGTTCTTCTTGACGTCGGTAGAGAAGTAGGCGTTCTTGAGGAAGACATCGACGACGAACCATTCCGTAGCCCCGCCAATGTTGCCCGCCGAGATGCCAGAATCACAGTCGCCAGTCGGGTTGGTAGGGTCGACAGCGGCGAACAGGAGATCACGCGGGTCAATCGCAAAGGACTTGCCGCCGAAGCTGAGGGCAACCGGGGTCGATGTCGTGCATGGGATCGTGAGCCACCCTGGCCGTCAGGCTTTACACCAGGGATGGCAGCGTGCACCGCGTTCGCGTCGGCCTGGGGCGCAATGATGAGGGTGGTGCCGTGTCGAGGATGGCGGTGCGGTCCTTCAGCCCGACATTCTGGCCGCCGACTGTCACGCTGTCCATCGCGCCCTCCCAGAAGCCCTGCGTGTTCACGTTCGCAAACGTCGTGAGCGTCGCCGTGGCGAACTTCGACGTGCCCGTCAGGATCCCAATCTTCGGTATTCATGACCGCTACGCCAGGCGCATGCTTAGCTTCACCATCCGAAGGCCTCCGTGCTAGAGAGCCAGCGATCTGTTGGCTAGTAATAATACTGCGCTTGTGGAAATCTTCCATGCGCGGACGCCATTCAACAACTGGGAAACGCTGGACAGCCAATCGAGCACGCAAGATAGCACCCTCGTCTTCTATAGACTTAAGCGCAATTTTAATTGTCTTCATCAGCTGGGACAAAATGTGTGCTGTTGAACTCGATTCAACAGGGAACCACTGTGACCAAAGTCAGATTGCAGATTACAGACAGAGAATATGAACTTACCCATCCAGGCATGAGACCGAGACCACGAAGACGAGCACAAACACTAAAGGCACCTTTGCGTCGGAACGCAACAGCGACTAAACCGAAGGGCTCATCGCGCGAAGGGATCAAAAAGCGAAGTCGGCACCACTGAACAAGCACAGATGCAGACCAGTGAACTCCGGCTTCAAGGATCAGGGGGCGGCGACATCGTCGGTGTACGACCTCACCCAAGACGCAAAGCTCAAAAGGTATTGCCACCGGTGACTTCGCCGGCAGAGTTGTTCTTATTGACACTTGCAGCGAATGAGAGTGCAGCTGTGGTCCATTCTGTCAGTGCGTCCAATGCGACCTTTGTGCTGTTGTCGATACGAATGGTGTCTACGTCGAGTGCGTTGATCACCATGAATACAAATGTCTTGCGATTCGCCATCACTTAAGGATTCCACTCCGTCAGACGATTTTGCACGGATTGGTCAGTTGAATGAACACCAAAGGTCTATACAGCCTGAGCCTGAGGGAAAAAGATGAAGCGAAAACTGAAAAGCGTGAGAAAAATCACGTGCAATTTCAAGTTTACACTGAAACCAGCGTTGCATTTAGCAGTTCATAACCCTCAACCTAACGGTCTCGGGAACAAGCAGTTATAGGCTGTGAGTTCCTCACAGCAGAGCCCGCTACCCAGAGATGGGTTTAAAGTGTTACAGAAAGAAAAAGAAAAAATGTAATAGAGATGCACCTGCCACTTCACTGATCTGCTTCGCAGACTTTGGCTGCCCGAGAAGATGACATGTAAAGTAGATGGCGCCAACAGGACAATGACCATTGTCCATGGGTAAGTCTGATCACATTACCACAGATGGCCTGGAAATTGGATGGTAGATAGAAGTGGTTGTAGTAGCGGGCCAACAGGTCTCAGCGCCTGTACTGCCACACCTGCCTGAGCAGCCGCAGGTCCACTTCCCGCCCACGCATTCACTCACCCAGACAAACCCAACCCACTCCGGCGCACGTTACAGCTACGCCCCCACCGCCGTCCTGCCCAACGACTGCCCCCTCCCCAAGCACGGCTGCCCGCACTACACCTACGAGGCTACGAGGTGCGGTGTAAGACGAGCAAACCAAAGAGAGGAGCTGGGAAGAGCATCCACCCCCGCGCCATCCAGCCATGCCACGCCGTTGTGTTACCGCCTCTCGGGTTCAGCGGCGCCATGCCTAGTGTGTCGATGCTGCCCTACCCGTACGGCCCGTTCACAATGTCGACCCATGGACACCTGGGCAGACAGTGTGCGCGAGATGGCGTTGAGAGCGCCCAGCTACACGCTAGAGATGTAATAATCTCGGTCGAAGGATGACAAAACCGCAGGTGTATGTGCACTTGTCACAGACGACATTGTTGGTAAATGGAAAGCAGGTGTAGGCTGACATGCAGGATTAACAATGCATTTTTGAGCGAGAATGCAAGTACTCACAGCAGATGCAGAGATGAAGCTATGCCTGATTACATCACCACAGATGGCCTGGAAATTGAGAGGAAGATCCAAGTGGCTGCAGTAGCGGACCAAGAGGTCCTCGGCACCTGTGGCTAGCAACGGGCTGGCAGCTGAGTTCTTATCATGACCTCCCGGCAACAGGGCGAAATCGGTCGCTGATCGTCTTTGGGAGCGAGAACTAATCACACCAGGTCAAGATGTCACGGAAGGCCTGCGTTAGGTTTCGCTCTGAGCGCGACGCGGCTTGTCCAGGGAAACAGCATCCTGTAGCTTGCGGGCTAAGCCCGACCCACCATCGCGGAAGCTGATGGCAGTGTTGAGCTGTGCAATTCCATCGGAGAGGATCCATGACAGCACTGACACGCGACGGAACGTCTCCCTTCGTCATTTGTGAGTGTCTAATGAAGGCTGAGAGTCTTTATTCGTTGAGAAAAGGCCACCATATTTCACTTACACGCCATTCACTGCGAGTATCTACAATCCTGTCGCCCAATACCAGTCCACATCCCCCACAGAAATTATTGCAGTTGCTGAGGATGATGTCGAACCATTTGCCGTTCAGATCAAAGAGGGCGCGTCGCCACTAAAAGAGCCCAAAGTGTGAGTCCGACGTAAAAGAAAGAAGAAGAAAGACAAAGAAAGCGGACACACGTTAGCCGTTGGCGACGATGAGGACTGAGCTGCGGTGTCTCGGGAACACCCGAGACATTTTTTTACATAAGTTACACATCTTTGTCATTGTCATGTGAGCAAAAAAGACTTATATATCGAAATCTGCCCATATATATCCAAGGACCCCCCAAATAAAGCAATTTCACGTGATCAAATGAGTTTTGGCGGTAAAAACAGACAGTTGCATACCCTAAGAATACCCAGCTACCCAAGGGGTAGCGGGAATTTCATTATTAACTAACAAGCAGTTAGTGGCTGCGAGTTCCTCACAGCAGAGCCCACTACCCGTGGATGGGTGTAAGATTATTGTTAGAGAAAAAAAAAACATTTTTTCTTCTTTACATCTGTACGTACAAAATTCTATTATGTTATAATTACACACCTGATTTCGGAATGAATACAAAAAGCAATTCGCATCAACCTGGAGAATTGGATGCACAGATTGTTAATTGGCCTGTAGGTCCTCGTACACGTGTTGCAAGAAGAACTGCACGACATCCACAAGGGCATTCGTGCTTGTAACACCTAGCTATAGATCCTCATAATTATTCACAGTTCCTCCTAAACGATTTACATCACTCGCCTGAGCTGTTGCGCCAACAGTTGCCACCGCCGTGAGCAGGTATACACTCTCATCCCTCCTCTTCCAACTCTCCTTGTCGCCCTTCTTCCTGTTGTACTCCTCCAGTCCGTTCCCTACTAGCGTCAAGACGACTTCGGTTGTCTCAGCCTCGAAACCTGAGGCAACGAGCACAGGGAGGACATCGGCCGCAGCTTGGCGCCGCGTGGTTCCTACGCAGTCAACCCGCCAATGGACCAAGAGGACACCACGAAAGAAAGGTCGAATAGGACGTACTCCAGAGGATCGTCCTCAATTTGTTCCACTTCGTGTTCTGCAGGTTAAGATAATATCAGTATAAAGATGAGCACGATGAAAGAAGAAGTTTGCGCACCTCGTAGTGTCACATTGGGAACAACTACGCGCCTTTGATCACAACCTTAATCATCTCCCTTTCCGCTAGCGTCGCCTTGTAGTTTCCTGATCGGATGAACGTCGAGGTCCCAAGCAAGGAACTTGGTGAGCACTCCCTGCTTAGCGCCAAAGAAAGCGGAGTGCAAGTCTTCAAAGGTGGGAGGCAGATTGTCAGGAATCCGCCTCAGGTTATTTTATTTCTTTTATTGTTCTTTTATTTTCTTTTACGATCACACTCCGAGTCGGATCCCCGACATGTCCGGTCCGAAACCGGACTTTCTTTGACTCCGATTCTCTTCCTTTTTGCGTAGATTACTTGCCTGTATGTTTGCAGGCCGCTAGGACAAGCGCCCTGCAAGCAATTCTCTTTCCTTTCTTTCTTCCGCCACTCCGACTCGAACCTCCGCTCTACCGATGCGGGACCCCGACTAGAGCGGGACCCCGAACTCCGACTTACGTCAGCGGTATAGGTCGGACCTAGTCGGATCAGGGTCCAGTGGCTTGGTACTGTATAGTTTTTGCCTTTGTTCATCAAAACCGCGGATCCCCCTGCGAAGCACTCCACTTTTGGCCTCTTGTAAAGTGCTTCTCAGGTGATGTGTTTATCTTTAGCTCTGATGTGTAGAATAGCTTAATTGACTTGTAAAGTGCTTCTCAGAGTGAGAACCACCGCTCATAGTGTCCGATCGTCGTCCGTGTCCGATTCAGGGTCTCGAAAGCGAAGGAACCACTCTAGGTCGTAACATTAGGCCAAAAGTTTGTTCTTTCGACGCCCTGCGATTGCACCGACCGATTTTTTATCCCTCTGAATGGGAAGATTCGGACAAGAAGACTCCGACGAAGATATGACCGACCCGATCAACCCCGCGCAAGCAGCGCCCGCGCCAGGCGCTGCTCCGACTCCGACTCCGGGTGCTGCTCCCCCACAGGCCGCACCGCCGCCCCAGCAGGGCGGAGACCTCCCCCCAGACGTCCTCCAGGCTATCAATGATGCCACCCGACCTCTCCAGTCACACCTGCAGGAGGTGACCGCCGAAAACCAGCGCCTCCATGACTTCATGAACCTGTTTGTCCGAAATGCGCAGGAAGGTGCGACCCGCACTCCCAAGGGTCCGAAGGTCGGTGCCCCGCCCGCGTTCTATGGGCGTACGCCGAAAGATAAGGAGGCGGAGAGTATCAGCTTTGAGGAGTGGTCGCAGAAGGTCCGACTTTATGTCCGGATGCGCCCCCAGGAGTTTGTAGGCAGTCCGACGATGGCCTGTCTATGGGCCGCTTCGCTACTCCGCGGGCCCGCTGAACAATGGGCTCGTCCGCACACGACCGCCGCCCTCGAGGGCACCGAAGTCCCCGCCCTCATGACCGACTTGGAACTTTTCCTGGCGTCCCTCCAGTCCGCGTTCGGACGTCCGAACATCAAGCGCCACGCCGGACAGGAGCTTATGAAACTGCGCCAGGGCAAGGACACGGTGTCGGAGTATGCGGCAAAGTTTCGTGCGTTGCTGGTGGAGTCGGAGGTGGACTGGGGGATGGAAGGGAAGATGTTGGTGTTCGAGACCGGACTCAGCAGTCAGTTCCGCTACGATCTGGCGAGCAAGGAGATCCGGGAGACCAAGAGCTTCGACCAGTGGGTCCGACTGCTTTGCGAATACGATGAGGACTTGCGTGCGCGTCGGACTGGCTTCAAGCAGAACAACTGGAGTCCGAACTGGGGCTCCCGCTCGCAGACACACCACTCCGCTTCGCGCGGACCGACTCGGGACCCCGACGCGATGGACATCGATCGCTTGAGCACTGAAGAGATGATGCGCCGCGGACTTTGCTTCCAGTGCGGTGAGCATGGACATCTGGCTCGAGACTGTCCGCAGCGGAGCAAGAGATCAAATGTCCGATCAAAGGTGGCTTCACAGACCGCCGCCTCGTCATCCACCGCTCCGCCCGCCGCCTCTGCACCCGCCGCCGCTCCCAAGACACCGACTGCGACCCTCGAGGAAGTCCGCGACGAGACTCCGACCGTGAACGCCGCTCGCACTCCGACCGTTGACGAAATCGCCAAAGCGGTAGCAGCTGCTCTCAAGAGTCAGGGTTTTTGAGTGGGTCTAGGCGCGCGGTCGTTCCGCCAAAGACCCCGAACCGATTTTCGCTGTTAGATGATGATGTATCCGATCCCTCTGTGTACAATCGTACTTCGCTAATACACAAGAGTTTGCGTCGATTCATCCATGTCCCAGTGAGAATAAGTGACGGCCGAAAGATTTTGAGCATGAGAGCGCTGCTAGACTGCGGTGCATTTTCGGTGATTATCAACCAGAAGTTGGTGCGGAAGTTCGGACTACGTACTCGTCCTCTCGACCGACCGATCAAGGTGTACAACGCCGACGATTCGCTGAACCAGAGTGGTCCGATTACAGACCAAGTCCGACTTACTCTGGAGATCGGTGGACACAAAGAAGAAGTCGATGCCACAGTGGCAAACATCGGAGACTATCCGTTGATCATTGGGATAGATTGGCTACACCACCATAACCCGGAGATTGATTGGAACGACGAGACCATCAGCTTTACGCGATGTCCGAACGAATGCCGCCCTGTCGAAGCGGCAAGAGTCGTAGAAGCCGGACAACCGCTACCCCGCGCCGTTCGCAAGTTGCGGGCAGTGCGATGCAAGAACAGTCGACAGATGCGACCGCGACCGCAGCCCCATGCGAGAGTCTGTGTTGCGGAAGTCGGTGATGATTCAGACGAGTCGGACAGTGAGTCTGACGACCTTGCGAAGATTCCCCCCGGATTTCGGTACTCCGAAAAGTACATGGACATCTACCATGACGCGGAGCAGTTCTATGTGGCGGACGATCCGGACTTTGTGCATAAAGTTGCGGCCTCGTATACCTGGTCGCAGGCGATTGCGGAGAAGTCGGCAGTGAAGGAGGGCGACAAGTCCTTCGAGGAGATGGTCCCCCCGCAGTACCGCGAGTTTGCGAAGGTGTTTTCGAAGTCAGAGGCCGAACGGTTGCCCGAGAGGAAGCCGTTTGACCATGCAATCGACCTGGAGCCCGGATCGACCCCTTTGTACAGCAAGATCTATCCGATGGCACCGGCGGAACGTGCAGCCTTGAAGGAGTTCATTGAGGAGAACCTTCGAAAGGGTTACATCCGACCGTCGAAGTCCCCCGCCGCTGCTCCGGTCTTCTTCATCAAAAAGAAGGACGGATCGCTTCGGATGGTCGTCGACTACCGAAAACTCAATGAGATCACCGTCAAAAATCGGTACCCGCTTCCCCTGACCACAGAACTCATCGATTCCTTGAAGAAGGCCCGCGTTTTCACCAAGCTCGACTTGCGGGCCGGATACAACAATATCCGCATCAAGGAAGGCGACGAGTGGAAGGCCGCTTTTCGGACTCAGGAAGGCCACTTCGAACCGACCGTTATGACTTTCGGACTTACGAACGCACCCGCTACGTTTCAGCGGATGATGAACGAGCTCTTCAAGGATATGCTGGATGTTATTGTCATTATCTACCTCGATGACATCTGCATATTTTCGGAGAACGAGTCGGAGCACGAGGAACACGTTAAGGAGGTACTCCGACGTTTGGAAAAGTATGACCTGTTCTGTAAGCCCGAAAAGTGCGAGTTCCACAAGGACTCCATCGAGTACTTGGGTATGATCATTGGCTCTGGGATTATCTCGATGGATCCGAAGAAGGTCGAAGCGGTGGCCGACTGGCCAACTCCGGCGAAGGTGAAGGACATTCAGGCTTTCTTGGGGTTTGCAAACTTCTACCGACGTTTTATCAAGGACTTCTCGAAGCTGGCGGTTCCCATGACCGAATTGTTGCGGAAGGATGTCCAGTGGCGCTGGACTACCCGCCAGCAAGAGTCCTTCGATGGTCTGAAGAAGAAGTTTGCTGAGGCACCGGTCCTTGCGATGCCCGACCTTGAGAAACCCTTCATCCTTGAATGTGATGCTTCGGACTTTGCGACCGGAGCGGTACTTTCGCAGATCGGACCAGATGGTGACATTCACCCAGTGGCCTACTATTCGAAGTCCTTGGGCGATGCGGAGAGGAACTACGAGATCCACGACAAAGAGCTGCTAGCCATCGTCCGAGCCTTGGACGAGTGGCGGCACTATCTCGAAGGAAGTCCGCACAAAATTGATATTGTGTCGGACCACCGAAATCTGCTCTTCTTTGCGGAAGCCCGAAACCTTACGAGACGCCAGGCCCGCTGGAGCTTGTTCCTTAGCCGTTTTGACTTTCTGATCCGTCACCGCCCCGGCCGACTTGGTGGAAAGCCGGATGCTTTGTCCAGGCGCGAAGATCTTCGTCCTGACGGACCGGACAATACGAACAAGGTCCTTCTGGACACGAACCGCTTCTATACGTTGGCGATGCGACGAGGGATGGTCCGGGCAGAGGGGGATATGGAGTTGTTGCGGAGGATTCGGGAGTCCGAGAGGTTTGATGAGGAATTGGTCGAGGCGATTGAGAAAGTGAAGGAAGGGGCTCCGCGCGCGCTGGCGAACGATCTGGAGGAGTGGAACACGGAGGATGGGCTGCTGCTGTACCGGGGTAAGGTCTATGTGCCGAAGGACGAGGAGATCCGCCGCGATATCGTCAAGTTACACCACGATTCGCTTCCGGTCGGACATCCGGGTCGTTGGAAGACCTACGAGCTGGTGAGTCGGAACTACTGGTGGCCTGGTATGTCTACCTTCGTCGAGCGGTACGTGTCGGGCTGTGACACTTGTATGCGGACGAAGAATATCCCGCAACGTCCGGTTGGTCCGCTTCAGCCCAACGAAGTACCAGACGGACCGTGGCAGGTCATTTCGTGCGACTTCATTACACAGCTGCCACAGTCCGGTGAATACGACGCCATCTTTGTGGTTGTAGACCGACTCACCAAGCAGGCCCATTTCATACCAACGACCTCGGATATTGACTCCGCGCGGACGGCCGACTTGTTTGTGTCCGAAGTCTGGAAACACCATGGCACACCGCGCAAAGTCATTTCGGACCGGGGTACACAGTTTGTCTCCCGGTTTATGAAAGCGGTACTCCATCGACTCGGGATCGAGGGCGCGACATCACATCCTTCCACCCGCAAACGGACGGTCAGACCGAGCGGGTGAACCAGGAGTTGGAACAATATCTGCGTGCGTTCACCGATGTCCGACAGGAAAATTGGTCGGAGTTACTGCCCATGGCGGAGTTTGCGCACAACACTCGAGCGCACTCCGCTACCAAGGTGTCTCCCTTCGCGCTGTTGTATGGATACGACCCCGAGTTCACCATCGTACCGAGTGCCGGACTTTCGACGGTACCCGCAGCGGATGACCGACTCGACCTGCTTCAGAAGGCTCAGGAGGACGCTCGCGCGGCTCTCGAAGTCGCAGCGGAGCGGATGAAGCGGTATTACGACCAGGGACATGCAGACACGCCGGACATTCGACCAGGAGACAAGGTATGGCTCGACGCACGGAATATCGCAATACCGGGCACGCGAAAGCTGAATCCGCGGAGACTCGGACCCTACACGGTTTTGCGGAAGATCGGACTCTTGAATTACGAGCTTCAGCTGCCTGCGACTATGCGGATTCACCCAGTGTTCCATGTGTCGCTTCTCACGAAGTATACACCGGACACTATTCCTGGTCGCGTCCAGACACCGCCAGAGCCCGTAAATGTCGACGGCGACATCGAATACGAAGTATCCGAAGTCCTTAATTCGCGCCGAAGCGGTCGAGGTCGGACTTTGCAGTATTTGGTTCGCTGGAAAGGCTATGGACCCGAGGAAGACCAATGGATCGATGCCGCGAACATGGAGCATGCCCCCGCCGTTATCCGAAAGTTCTATCGTCGGTACCCCGACGCCATTCGCTAACAAACGCGCGCGCTCTTTAGGAGCGCCCTTGGAGGGGGATAATGTCAGGAATCCGCCTCAGGTTATTTTATTTCTTTTATTGTTCTTTTATTTTCTTTTACGATCACACTCCGAGTCGGATCCCCGACATGTCCGGTCCGAAACCGGACTTTCTTTGACTCCGATTCTCTTCCTTTTTGCGTAGATTACTTGCCTGTATGTTTGCAGGCCGCTAGGACAAGCGCCCTGCAAGCAATTCTCTTTCCTTTCTTTCTTCCGCCACTCCGACTCGAACCTCCGCTCTACCGATGCGGGACCCCGACTAGAGCGGGACCCCGAACTCCGACTTACGTCAGCGGTATAGGTCGGACCTAGTCGGATCAGGGTCCAGTGGCTTGGTACTGTATAGTTTTTGCCTTTGTTCATCAAAACCGCGGATCCCCCTGCGAAGCACTCCACTTTTGGCCTCTTGTAAAGTGCTTCTCAGGTGATGTGTTTATCTTTAGCTCTGATGTGTAGAATAGCTTAATTGACTTGTAAAGTGCTTCTCAGAGTGAGAACCACCGCTCATAGTGTCCGATCGTCGTCCGTGTCCGATTCAGGGTCTCGAAAGCGAAGGAACCACTCTAGGTCGTAACACAGATCCTGGCACGTCATGTTGTAGAAGATTGACAGAAGCACAACCTGAGCCTGTGTCATTGCTTCAGTTCCCGACCCCTTCAGAAGATTTGTGGCGGTGTGTTCGAGGGAGGTACCCGAGAAGTGGATCAAAATGAAGTTGATCGTCGTGTAGAGCAAGTCTGAGCGTATTTCAGAACGCCAAGGCGCGAAGATCGAGTGGGCAGTTTCGAGAACAAAGATGTTTGTTGGATCATTTGCAGCGTCCTGCGAGAGTGAAGAGACGAGCTGATGATGAGATCTGGCCACTGCTTGAGGAAATTGTACTTGACGAGAATGGACACGGCCTCCGCAACCTGCGCTCGTAATGTCTTGTCCGCTGGACTCGAAAGCGCGATCATTGCAGGGACCAGCTGACCCTTCAGCTGCGTCTTCTCAGCGTCCGCCAAAGGCGAGTCCTCATCCTCCCATCACCGTTTGATCGTGTTCTTGAGATAGCACTGGCTACGAGCCACACCGAACGGTCTTGGGAGACATTGAGTATGAGCTGAAGGAGGAGAGCAAAGAAAGCGGAGTGCGAGTCTTCAAAGGTGGGCGGTAGATCCTGGCAGGTCAAGTCGTAGAAGATTGACAAAAACACAAAATATTAGCAATGTCATTTACATGTAGGAATCAGAAAGAAACTCACAAGGACGCGTGGCCATTAGGGCCTGATCGGATACTCAGCTAGGCTCCGTGATCCTATTTAATTGGTACATTCTCACGCCTTCGATCCCAGAAGCAGCAAGGCAGAGCTGGAGACACTGTTCGGATGCCCTCAGCCTAGCCTTGGAACCGTGACCTAGTCCGTAGAAACTCACAGAATTCACATGCAACAGAAGCCTAAATAGGCTGGTAATGATCCAGAAATGGTAGTTTTACTATAGTTTGGCTCTGCACCATATGTCACTGTTCTGTGACAGTCCCCAAGCTTCTGTCTAGGCGCCCGTGAGAATATGCCTCCGTAGGCATATGGGATCGTAGGCTGAGTATCCGATCGGGCCCTTAGGAGTGTCAATACGTGAGTCCGACTCTGAGGAAAGGAGAAGGAAGAGTACACACGTTGAACGTTGGCGACACGGCGCAATGTCTCAGATTGCGTCATCGCTTGTCATCAGAAGTTTCCAATGGAATGCCTTCCTTAAGAGGAAGGAATTCCCTTTACAGGCAATTTCACGTGACCTTTTGACTTTTGGCGGGCGCTGGACACGGTTGCATACCCTAAGAATACCCAGCTACCCAAGGGGTAGCGGGAATAGTAAGAATATCTTGAAGACAAGATGGAAATACACGTAGTTTGTACATGCTAATACCATGCAACAAATAAGCTTTAATTTCCGTACCCGTGAAGCGGCCATCAGATGAGAGTGAAGCAATCATGCGTTCACATGCCCGTGTCCGACCCAGTGATTTGAGTGTTGAGCGGTTGAAAGTAGGGCCTATTTGTGCCATTGCCGTGACTTGTAACGCGAAAGGGGACGTTCCACCCACATTACTGAGAGTGCGGGTATGTTTGAGCAACTGCGAAAGGAAGGTCTTCCTTTATATGAAACAGAGCCATTGGTCGAGGAGTAAATGATTGTGATGAGTGTCCTGTGGTCCAATCACATTGCAGCACCGTGATTACTGCTCGTTATGCACCGGTACAACGTTTGGAAGTAATTCCGAACGCACAAGAAGTCGATTTGGTTTCTGGTGTTTGATGTTTTGCGTTGATGGCACACGCCTCTTTCATTTTCAACGAACAATGTCACGGTGATTGCGGAAGAAGAGTTCATGACCAGAATGCATCATCAGAGTAAACTTGACCATGAGAAAAGCGACAGTGCATCCACCTATAACTGCATGGCAATGAACGCCAGGTTGGGGAGGAGAGGTTTATCATACCGAGCGGTCGTACTCCGCATTGGGACGTCAGGGCAAAGCAGCGTCGACCTGGGTATTGAACCACGACGTACAGCTTTCTCGGGTGTCTTCGGGAGTAGATGTCGAGGGGCCAAGGACGCACACAAGAGAACAAGGGAGTACGCCTTCGAGAGCACATGCTCTCGTAGAATCGGCCATTGCGTGATGTTTCCATGACCAAGGGGCGGCAGCTATGTCATTCAAGAACAGGAGGCTACGAAGTCTTTAGAAGGCATGTCGGCGGAGTTTCCGACGCTCCTATGAAATTCTGCGCTTTCATCAGATAGGATATTTCCAGTTGCTGTTCTACGCGAGGAAACATCAGTAATCAGATATTGTCGTTGCGACTCTTCCGCCAAAGTCAGCATGTTCAAGAAGAAAAATGCTTCTGTGTTTCTAAGCCTGAGGACAAGAGGGCATGGCTGCTCCGCTTATATGTTTTCCAGACGTCTGCTGGCCGCGGGACATAAGGAAGAAGGAGGAGAGCTTGACGACGGTAGATTGGCGGCGCATGACAGTACGATGAATGGAGGTGGGGCGGCTAAGAAGATATGACATGGTCAGTCGGCTTTCCGATTGCTGTTGGACACTTGCGTTCTGCAAACTTCAACCAGATGTGGCGATAACTCGCGTCCGGGGCGAATGAAGAGCTTCGACTCGCGCTTCACGAACCGATCAGCATACATACTGTTCGAGTTCGAGGATGATCTCCTTGCGGTTGATGCACATCTGAAGAATGCGCAGAAGACGGGCACGCGCAAATCGATGGCACAGATCTGCATTCCTCGCCGACCTGCCGGGAGCACGAGTGTTTGAAGCATACGGGCGGGACGTCGTCGTTGCCAGGACACCCGAGGGCCTTAAAGGCAATTGGCCGGAAAGATTAAGGCGAAAAATGCAATTGCAATTGAGCCCCGCCCGTGTCAGGGTCACATCAATGCCGACGTTCAGCGAGCCTCGAAAGGTGGAGTTGAGTTGAAAGGGCGAAAAGGAAGGGAGCTCATTGTGCAGAGTAGCGTTGTTTGTGTTGTGTGCTTTGAGCACGGATGATGATGAGCAGAGTTGTTGCGTGGGCGGTGAGGCATGAGCGCGGAAGAGAACAGTGGCAGCGAGCCGGATAAGGAGATTGGAAAGGAACAATACGAGCTTATATTTGAAATAGCCTAATCGGGACACCGGGTTGAAATTGCCATTGTGTGTGGTATAAAGAAACGAGGTTTGTATTCGGCCCCTGCACACTCATACAAAAGACCACCACTTTCTCCCCCTCACATTCTTTTTCTCGACGCTCATTCCACGGCGGCTAGCTCGTCAACCACTTCATCTTCTCCTAGCCACACTCAACAGGCTACTTATACTCTCAGAGCTGCTCGACGCCGCCTCACTTGTTCAACCGCTCCCCCCACAAGACCCGGTGTCTTTGCATTTGCACTTTTTCCAGCACTTTTGACCCTCCAATAACGAACTTTGACACTCCTTGAACGACTATCACAAATCAACAATGAAGGCTTTTACTTTCATCTCTATCCTCTCTACAGTTGTGCTCTCTGCGCTCGCAAGGCCGGCTCCTCAGGCTACCAAGTCCTTCACTAAGCAGAATGGTATCGATGCTATCAACCTGAAGTAAGTCCGATCATCTGCTTTCTCTTCTTTCATATCTGACATTCATTCTGCGAATAGCAAGCAGTTCCAGACGCTCTCCGCCGATGCATCCTGCAATTCGGGAGAGAACGCCTGTGTGAACGCAGAGTTCGCGCAATGCGTCAGCGGCAAGTTCGTCCTCACCCCTTGCTCCAGCGGTCTTATGTGCGTTTCATATCCATTTCATTCTATGCGAGAATGCTGACCGGCCGCATACAATCAGTTGCGCCGCACTTCCGCTCGTAAATAGCGCCGGAACCAGCATCACGTGCACGACTCAATCAGACGTGGATGCGCGGATTGCCGCGACAGGCGCTACGGACAACGACGCGACTGACACAAGCGCGTCATCTACCTCTACGACTAAGAAGAGTACGTCAACCAAGACGGCGTCGAGCAGCTCTGCTTCTGCCACCTCGTCCAGCAGCAACAACGGCAATGGCAACGACTCTGGTGACCTTCAGACCTCGCTCTGCCTCGACAAGTCGCTCGTCCAGACTGGCTTCGAAAAGGATGGCCAAGAGACGCCCGCCGCCGGACAAGTCGCCTCGATCACATCCAGCAACAACTACATCAACTTCTGCGCGACATCAAAGCTGCCTCTGACGAATGGAGCGCAAGTTAAGGGTGGCTCGTGCAACGCTGCCCCGATGGGCATCATCGCGTCCGTCGACAACATGCCGTCCTCCAAGTTCGTGTTCCCGCAGAACCTGGACACAGTCAAGGCGAACACGGCGTTCACCGTGAAGATGGCGATCCGCGGGCTCACGACGGGCAACTTCGTGAACGCGGCGGCGAACTACTTCAGCGCGCCGCAGCAGATCGACGACTCAGGCAACATCAAGGGACACTCGCACATCGTGATTGAAAAGGTCAACGGCATCAAGGACACGACGCCCACGGACCCGACGAAGTTCGCGTTCTTCAAGGGCTTGAACGATGCTGCCGAGGGTGGTGTGCTTTCTGCCGAGGTGACGGACGGCCTCCCCGAGGGCACGTACAGGATCGCGAGCATCAACTCAGCGGCGAACCACCAGCCTGTCCTTGTGGCTGTCGCGCAGCACGGTTCCCTCGATGACATGGTCTACGTGCGTTTCTGGCCTTTTAAGTTCATCTCCGGACAAAACTGATTTCATTTCCTTTGTACAGTTCACTGTGACTTCTAACGGCAGGCAGACCAACAACAGCGGCTCAGACGACACGAGCACCTCTGTTGCCGCTTCCGCTACCACCACATCCAAGGCGAAGGGCTCCACGAAGACCACCTCCAGCGCTGTAGAGGAAGCCTCCACTACTGCATCGACGGACTCGGCGGAGACTACTACATCTTCTGCGAAGAAGTCCTCCAAGACTACCAGCGCTGACATTGAGACCGCAAGTGCAACTGCGACCGCTACCACAAACCAGGGCTCAAAGGACACCGGCTCGGACTCTGACTCGAGCATGATGTCGCATGACACTGTGAAAGCGACCTCGACGATGACGCACAATGCGGTCCAGGCCTCTTCCACCGCGTCGTCTGACGACAGCGAAGAGGACTGCAACAACTGATTGTCCTTCCCCCGTTCTTCGTCCTCTGCCTCCCTCCATACCCTCCGTTCGCTCGTTTCCGCAGATACCTGGTCGTCGATGTGCAACACTACATACCCTCTGCTTAATCCGATACGGTACTCATCAGCCTCCCTTCCGCTACCTAACTCACCTCTCTCGCTACGCCGCTAACCCCGCATTTTCGTCACGCTATGGCGACTGCTTTAGTGCACGTCCGCCCACGTCATATCAATCTTCGTATTACCGCCCTAACGCTCTATGAGTGTACCACTAACCACCAACCACGCACCCTGTGTCTCGTCTTCTTGTTGTCTTCATAATGTATAATTTTTCTGTCATGTATGTAGTGGGCGATTCGCTTCGCCATGTAGCATTAGGTCGGTCAGGTACCCCTTCTAGGCCTATCATCGATGATCGATGTGTCTACGAAACAAAATGCCACAAATACAAAATATAGAAATTTGTCTTGTATTATAACTTCAAATCAGAACAACTAATGGGAGCTTGTAAGCTTCTGGATAGTTGATTCGACGACATTATGAGGAGTGTTCCTTGTTTTGTACTGAAGGGCTTCTCGGCCATCGGGTACGTCGGACACGCCCAGTCCTGCCTCGTTGCATGAGCAAACTCAGATCCGGTCGTTCCACTGTCACTTGCACAACACACTTTTCAGACCAACACACACAATAGCTTCGGTAACCATTTACTTCATTTGTTGGAGGATCTATTAATATTCCAAGGTTTCCAATACAGGAATAATAAAGAAGAAAAAGTAGAAGGCACACTCCCTTAGAATGATATTGTAGCCATGCGAGTTGAATAGAGAAGAATAAGGGAGTTAGTTGGGACAGGAGGGAGAGATTGTGGTGACTCGCAAGAACACGAAGAACGAAGAGAGTGCGAGTCTTTCTGGGAATAGTTGTTGCATGGTCTGGGAAGTATGTACCGTCGCACTCATTACAATAACATAAGGAGGCCTGCACTCGAATGAGAGGAGCAGGACTGTGTTCATTCAAGCGCGAACGCGTGGGCGGACCTTCAACTTGCATCCATCCTTCGGGAAAATGGTGGCGATCATCCTGTTGGAAGAGGGCGTAATGAATGACGTCAGAAAAAAGTTTCAATATTGAGTATAGACAGAAGAATAAAGCTCAAATACGCACTCGACCTCTTCGCTCAGGGGCGTCGTCTCATGCTCCCATTCCATGAGCATCACAGCGTCCCCAAGGCAAATCGCAATGTTCATCAGCGCATACTCAACGCCAATGCATTTGTGTGGACCACTGCCAAACACGAGGTAGTTGCGCGGGTTCGTGTTGGCGCTACTCTCCGCGTCGAGCCAGCGGTCTGGGTTAAGCTCATCGGGCTCGGGGTACACCTTCGGGTCATGCAGCGACGGGTAGATCGACGGGATGAGCATGCTGTTCGCGGGCACGGTGTAGTCTGGCGTGATGTTGAAGGCTTTCTTGCACGTGTACGGCACCATCGTCACCGGCGGCTTCACGCGCAGACTTTCCTTGACGAAGGCACGCATATATGGCATTTCCTCCAGCATCTCGAGCGTTATAGGCTTATCCGCGTCTCCGCCGCGCACGCGGTCCTGCTCCTCACGGATCTTCGCTAAGATCTCCGGGCGGTCCGCCAGGTGCTGGAAGCCGTAGATCAGTCCGCTCGACATCGCGTCCTGAGACGCAAAGAGGAATGAGAACACAACCATTGCCATCTCGCGGTCGCTGAAGTCCTTGCGTCCCTTGTATGTCGGGCTGGAGATCTCCCTGACCCATTCGTCAAGCAAGCACTCGGGCTCGTTGCCTTTAGCCATGCTAATCTTGCTTTTCTTCGCTGCGAGTTCCAGCCACATGTGCGCAACCTTACGCGCTTGGGTAGCTTTGTAGACTTTAGTGCCGGGAATGGCAAGCGGGAAGTTCACGAGTTCCAATGCCTTCGTAATTAGCCAATACTTGTCGCTGATCTCCGCCGTCGCCTCGTCGGGGATGTGAGGGCCGCAGAAGACTTTAAGGGAAGTCTCCATGTTCATATGGCGGGCGGGGAACATGATAGGCTTCGCCGACGGGTCAGTCTTTGCCTCCTCAAGCCATTGCAAAAGATGCTTCCGCGCAATAGTGTCCTGGATCTGGCAGTACATTCTTTCCCCGGAGTGAGCACCCATGTATGAGAGTCATATTTTCGCTTCACTCACCCAAGTGCTTTCTTCGTGAAAAGACTATTCAGCACGCGACGATAATCAACGTGCGCCTTGCCGGTCAAGAATACCCTATAATGTTTTAGCAGCAGCGTGAGCATTACGCTTCTTCATGTACGATTGACACACACCAATTGTCAGGCATCAAGATTGATTTCGCAGATTGAACCAAGCAAGGCTCTGCGTATGTTGGTGAGTTGAAAATCTTCATCGCATACTCGTTCGTGGATGCCATGACGATGAAACTAATTCGGTGGCATGTTTTGTGAGTACTTTTCTTCAAGTCGATGTGCTGGGACATACTCACATATTGAAAACACTGACGACGCTAAGAGCACCGGAGTTCCATTGCTTCTTGTAGTTCTCCAACGTCGGGTTCATGGAGTCCAAAAACTTGCCAATGATTGGGATTGTCCATGGAGATCCCGGAAGGTGGCCTTTCTTATACCGATAAACACCCTGCTCAAGGGCGAAGAGCGACACGATGACCGCCAGAGAAGTGTACAACCAAACCTTCGACGATTCCACATTGCTTGTGAACAATGAAGACAGGGGAAGCTGGCCGAACGTCGAGGCCATACCAGTTGGAAACGCTATGGGAAGGGAGAAGTTTTGCTGTACGGACGCCATGACCGACTATGGGGGCAGGCGTTCGGCGCTATGCACGGCAGCGAGCGAAGAAGGAAAGGGCGAAGAGGGAGAAGGAAGGAAACCTATTCGAAATGCAACGAAATGTGCTGAGAAAATATGCTCGGAAAGATCATGCTCTGATTGGCTGCAAGAAAGTATCAGTCCATAAAGCTGTTTTCCTCTTTTGGACAGAAAAGGCGCGTCGTTCGTGATGACCCATCACGTGTGTGTAATAGCTTCTTTCCATAGATAAATCCTCTTTTAGTAATACACAGTAAATGCGTGAGAAATCTCTATTTCATCCCGTCACTATGTAGGACCTACAACTACTATGTAGTATACATCGGTTTCCTCTTGTTTGCTCTGTTTAGCTCTTTTCCGTACTTTTTAATCTCTTATCTGCTTTGTTTCTAATTCTTTTCGAGCTTCATCAACATAGGGGTTTGGAACCGGGCCCGCTCAGAGCTAACAAGGAATGCGGAATGTGACGTTACATTGTGGTTACAATCTTTGCTCGGTGTGTGGTAAGTACGGTGGGGAGTTTGACATGTGGTGAATTGACTGCGTCCTTCGCAATAGCAAGAACTAGCGACAAGGACCGTAATCAAGTTGCGGCAATGTCACTCCTAGGAATAGTCAAGAGGACCGACGCCTAATATCTCTCACTCTGCTCGCACTAGACTCCCCTCGCCCATGCATGCACAATCCTTCGACGGCCTACGTACCCACTGACAACGAGGTCTGCACTCTACACAAGTGCTACTCAACAAAATATAGGCTTCTTTGTGCAGGTTCACCGGCATTGACAAACAGCTCAACCGACCAACCTACTACATGATCTCTTGTTTCCAATTCCGTCTAAACAGACATTTCATTGACGAGAATAAAATCTGAGGTTCTGACAGGTATGTAGTCACATTGATATCTCTCCGTATGTTGACAACATAAAACAATACCATAGCGTTCTGTCGACTGACTCACGGCAAAACTTAGGCATAGTCCACCTTACAACGCAAGACTCAATCCTCAATTGTGGAAAGACTTAAGGTGTTGTTGATGCTCGGTCGCTCTCAGATCACACAGGCACACAAGACAGTTCCGGGTGGGTTTCTCTACCCATCCCGTAAAAAAGGATTGGTGTGGGTATTATTCCCATCTCCCGACCAAAAAAAAAGACATATGTACCCCACTTCAAGGACATTACACTGCATATGGCTGCGCTAGCCTTGGAGGGTTAACCGACTACCAAGTTTAGATAGACTATGGTCTTGCTAGCGCGAAAGCAGTGTCCGGGGAGAGGATCGGACTCGCCCGATTGTGATCCGGTGTATCTGCCCCTCCCTACTTATTCTAATCGCCAATTTCCCCTCGTGGCGATGTCGGAATCGATGCTTCCGGTGAATTTCAGTCAGTGAAAGAACTACCAGAAGTAAGCCATTGCTAGAAGCGACCCTAGTGAAGAGCGCGTGGTGTGGAAACGGCGGCACGGCTACGACACAACGGGGGCCATGCTGGAAAGGCACGACGAGGCGGCGGTGGAAGCCAGCACAACTCGAGGGTGGTGGACCTCGATGGTGGTGGAGGTGAAAGGCCAAGAGGCGATGGACCTTCGTCTCTCAGCTGTCCGCCCTTAATACCCTTAGGCTTTGCGTCCAACAAGCAAACGCATTCGGTTTGTTTTTTTGTTTTGTTCTGGACAGCGTGGGGCTGGGCTGGTGGCAAGCCAATCACCGGTGTTTGAGGCTAGCTTGAAAGGTGCTTCTATCCAATCCGGTCGAAGGAGAGTAGGTGGCAGACCAGCCTCGCAAGGCTGATTGGTTTCAGGGGCTCATCGGTGAGTCCTTCGGAATGGGGATCTCGGTCTACTATCATACTTTATCATCCCCTTGGTGAGGAGGACGATCAACGATAGCCACTCGAAACGCTGTGCCAGGTGCTAAGCGTATCTCCGCCCATCATCGGCTCTCATCCTTTACCGTCCCTGTGTGCAGGAGAAACAACAATACTTCGTACCGATGTACCAGGTGCACTGGCAATATGCCTCACTTTGAATACAGCCATCTGACAGTTCCTCGCTGTTTCGAGCATACATGCGGACAAGAAGGCGTCGATTTTCTGGAAACTCTGCTTTAAAAGAGAGAGGAATTGGAAACAATGCGATGATGTGAGCCCCGTACGAATCGACACTCACGGAGATTGGATTAGGAGATCCACCGTCTCTTGAGTATGCCAGTGGTCTCGTCCCGTGCGCCCTCATCAAGCAAAACAACGTTAAGGCGATGAAGAATAGAGATCAGTGAGGTAAGGAGCACCGACCATCCTGAGTACTCTTGTCTGCGAGCCGCTGCGGAAGAGCTTATTCAAATTTCCAAAGAATCTCTGATTTACATTGACTTACTGTGGGTACGTGTTTCGAGACCTTCATCTAGATTAGGCCAGTGTTACCACAGAGCCTCAATGAACAACCAGGGTGTTTTCTGTTGCTAAATGAAATAGCCTGAGGTCGGCCAGTGACAAGTGATCTATGAAGTAAATTGTAAATATCTAAAATGTCCTAACAAAAATGAGAGGAGAGATCGCTGCCAATAATGCTGGAAGTAGAAGAGGGAAAGCATTCCCATAGCAAGTGTATCAACGACGTCCCATCGGAAAGTTACTCCCGTCAGCATGATCAGCGCTCCCGGAATACGTCTCCCTGTAATTATCATCCTCTTTTGAAATCGGGAGGGTGATTCCAAAGCCAATATACGTTCCAATAACGAGTATCTCCATTATGACAGCCATGCCCAAATAAATCTGCCATTCGCCTGACACCGAATTGAACTTCGCCAAGCCTGAGTCTGGGCTTGAAATTGATCCGTTGGATTTGGTTTGGACACTCGGGCTGAAGGCAGAGAGAATAGAGTAGATAATGCGCACAAAGAGGAAAGGGAGTGCGCATGAAATTCCGAGTAAGAGCTAATGCAAAAGAAAAAGATCAGCCCCTAGTACATCAGAAGTATCTTGGATAAATCAACTGATACTTACAGTTCTCCTGTGAACCGATATAGATTGCTTGACACTCCACAGCATTAAGTGGAAGATAGTGAAAAGTATCAGGACAGCGAGGATTAGGAACGATCCAACTTTTCTCAGGGTGGAACCAGTTTTCCGCTCGCTTGCAGAATCACTTGTGGTTTCCGTGCCACCTAGGATCGTAAGGATCACTGCGGCTGTCAAGACTAGCCGGATCACACGCTGAACCTTGGATTGTGTGAATAAAAGGTTTGTAGAGGCATGCGCGCCGCTGTAGACCAAATAAGTATCATAACATGATTTGGATTTTTCCACTTACATTATTTGGATGAAAGCGTTGGTACACAACATTAGAGGAGCAACGCCGCCGCTCTCGATTGCAAATGCAGCGGAGTAAAGCCCAATCTTCGGCAGGGAAGATTTCTCTGCAGCAATGTGAAGTGCACCACCGACTATACGAACTGTTTAAATTCCAGAAAAGGAAAGATGATCGACGATCAGCACCGGCTTAGCAAAGAGTGAGCTTCTGAGGAATTAGAGACGCACAGATCGAGAAGAGCGAGAGTGCGAGCCAGCCTACTTGACGGAGAAAGCCATGGCGAATGGTGAGGAGCAGGGCGAGGAAGAAAATGGGCACATAAACACAGATGACGACGATAGAGATGTCACCGCGTGCGTCAAGGCCGACAGACATGACGGAAGAATCAGAATGTAATGAATGTTTGAGAGTTAGAAGGAAGAAAGGAAGGGGGTTACCCAAAAGCAGAAAAAAAAGACAATGAGGTGCATTAAAAAACGACAGGACCTTTTATATGCATCGGTATAGTCCAACTTCATCGTGCCAGAAACTCAAATGCTTGTAGGCGGAGGATGAATGCTTGTAGGCGGAGGATGGCGGGAGTAACCTAATCCGGCGTTCACATAGACATCTATCCAGGGCGCACGCGAGAATTCGTATGTATTTCTCCGTCCCAGTACTACGAGTCTATCCTCGGAACCGGTCGATCTAACAATCATTCAATCCAGAGCCTCTCCAACGATTGGACAGCTGCGGATAGCTGCGCCGCTTGTGAGAGTGTCCTCGAAAACCGTTTCCTACGCTGCGCAGAGAATCTCGATGATATGCGTAGCTCTGTATCTTCGAGACCTTAGGTTGGGAGGAATTCGTTTCACGGCTGCGGAAGCCTGAAGGAATGTACCAGTTCGGCAAAGAGATCGAGTGCATTTGTCGACGGGCTTGCTGCGGAATGATGCGCTGGTGCCTGATTTTCCATCGACTCGAAGCACAACCGAATATCAAAGTGAACGTTGTTCGCTCGAGTAAAGCTTCTGCGTGATATCAGTAGGACGTCTACAGAAGATGGACCCGATAAAAGCACCGAAAGAGACTTGTGCGATGCTCTCTACAAGTACCAGCAAGTGTATTCAGCTCCATAGTGGCCACCAGGAGGGCTATTCGTTTCTTTGGATCGACGGCATATATGCCCACGTCAGAGATATGAGTGCAGGCGCGGTTGTCAGCGGCGTCAAGAATGTGAATTTGATCTCATTTCCTATCGTCGTTGTGGCCGCTATTCTACGTTCACTGATTTTCCATTCAATGAACTTCAGTCCACATACTTCCAAATGAGAAGCAGCGGCGCCATTATGAAAGGGTATGTGAGCCTAGAGACTGGTAAAAAAAGAGTCATATTAAATGGTGATGCAGACGGCCCACAGACAATCGCTGTAGAGGGTCTCGACTCTCGAGTCGGACGAGTATGTCAACTTGAAGGCGAACTGGCCTTCACTTCAGAACCACCGATGAAGTGAAAGGGTGCAGATCATGCGAAGATTTTGTCAAGGAGATTGAGCTGCCTCAGCGTGGAGAAGTGACCGTTGCAGTTAGTAGAACTCTTGAACTTGAACTTGAATGAGTTCAAGTTGGGCGTTCTCGTAGCCCAAATAGTACCCATATCACGTACTAAGGATAAGTATAGCACAATCTCTCGCCGATGCAGCGCGAAAAACCTGGCATTCATGCATAATTCATACATATATGCTACAATTCGAATTATCTTCCACACTACGACAAGAGCTATGAGATATGTAAGATTCTCATTAATGTTAGGTATGGGTGCAGTAGGCATCGCCGTGTTTCTGCATATCAAGTCACAGAGTGAACAACGAATGGTTTGTCTCAAACTGTGAAGTGAACAGAGGATGGGAGATCAGCGACGCCCCATCGCATAGGTTCCGTTATTCCTTCCTGTATATCCTCCCCCATAACCACTTTGTACTTGGCCAGCTTGTGCATAACCACCATGCGGATAGCCAGCATTCGACTCGTAGTCTTCCTTCTGTATGTTTTCCTCCTTGGATATAGGGAGTGTAATTCCGAAGCCAATGTAGATTCCAATGACGATAAGCTCCATGATGATGGCCATGCCTAGATAGATCTGCCATTCGCCCGATATCGAGTTGAATTTTGCCAGCCCAGAGTTCGAGTTCGAAACTGTCCCGTTGGAATTGAATCGGACACTTGGGCTAAAGGCAGAAAGGACGGAGTATATGACGCGCACGAACAGGAAGGGTAATGCACATGAAATGCCAAGGAGGAGCTGACACACAGATACAATCAATTTCAGAGGAAGGAGTTCGATGGGGAAAAAAAGCTTACAGTCCTCCGGTGTGCCAATATATATTCCTTGCTACCCCATAACATGAAGTGGAAGACAGTGCAGACTGCCAGAACAGCGAGAATCAAGATTGATCCGACTTTTCGAAGGGTGGAACCAGTTTTCTGCGTGCTTGTAGAACTACTTGCGACATCTGTGGCGCCTACGATCGCAAGAATCACTGCGACCGTCAAGACCAAACGGATCACACGCATTATTCTAGGTTGAACAAAGAAAAGGTCTGTAGTAGCATGAGTGCCACTGCACGATTAAGCATCAGGAATGTTGGCAGCTGTAAGGATTGATCAACTTACATGATCCCAATGAAGCCAAGGGTGCACAGCAATAAAGCAGCGACACCAGCGCTCTCTATGGCAAACGCCGCGGCAAAAAGTCCGATTTTTGGCGGTGAAGTCTTTTCAGCAGCAATATGAAGTGCCCCGCCAACTATGCGGACTGTTTAAATACCACAAAAGGAAAGGGATGATCGGCGGTCAGTAACGACTTGGCAAAGAATACGACCCAATGGATCATTGAGAGAGACATACAGATTGTGAAGATCAAGAGGGAAATCCAACCTGCCTGGCGGCTGAAGCCATGGCGAAGGGTTAAAAGCAAAGCAAGGAAGAAGATGGGCACATAAATGCAGATGATGGCGATGGAAATGTCACCGCGTTCGTCAAGACCAGTAGCCATAGATATTGCTTAGAGAAAATACGGTGATCGTCGGTAGTGTGGCCGGAAAGGATGGAGGGAGGGGAGAGGATTTATCAGAGTTAGCAGGCGCTGAGGCACGTTGTAGAAAAATGGGCCCTTTTATACCCGTTGATAAACCTGTCGCAATGAACTCAAGGTTTGCAACAGGTGGAGGATGAGGGGAGTAACCTACCCGGCAATCAGACAGGTATTTTCGGGAGAGCAGGTGAGAATAGTAAGTCATGTATTCATCTTGCTAGCGGGGAGTGTATACCCCGAAGGTGCGGCAGCTGCGGATACCTGCGCGAGCTGTGAAGGTTTGCTGTGAAGTTGAACTGCGTAGACGAATCCGGACGGTACGCATAGTCCTGTATTCTAGGGTCGTACCGAGGAGTGATTGAATACAAGGATGGGAGGCAAGAAGGTTTGCCCATGGAGTTGTGGAACTGCTGGATGATGCTGTGATCAAGCTGATATCTCCAGCGATTCGGAAGAGCATCCGAAGTACATCAAAGTACAGATGCAATCGCTCGAAATGTATCTTTAGACGAGCATTATCATTTATGCCCTTTGGAGCCGAGCTGTATGGATGCAACATACAGTTCGGAACATCTAGATCCAACGAGCGTATTTAATACTGCATGTAGTGCATTTCGGAATCTGCCTGGTCAGTGTAGGACCTGTTACCGAAGGCTGTGCACCACTGGCACTGGCATTCAAGTTGTGATCGGCTGCTTCAATGGGCCGGTGCGATTGTGGCATATTTGAATACAATGGCACACGCAAAAGCAACCGATAAATTGACTTGAGCGCACATTGTACTCGACAATCTGTCCATTCAACCGCTGAAGTAGACTTGTCTGATAAGCCGAGAAGGACTGTTGCCACAACGAGAGATACTTCAAGTTGATGCGAAAGGGCCTTAGAAATACCGATGTGCCAAGTGATGATGCGACGACAGCGGAGTGAGAGCTCGCCAGACAGGACGGACATGGAGAACCAGAATAGCAATTACAAGTCAGAACCGGCGAGGTTTCATCAAAGTGAAAGAGACTTGCTCATGGCCAGATGTTGCATGCCAGTGAGCGTTGAGAGTAAGTGGGAACTTGAATAGGCAGCCTCTCGGCCCCGGTCTTCAGGTGAACTTCTTTTACAATGAGACTACCACGACGCGTGCCATGGTCTTCCTTGGCTGAACTCGACCAGGTTTGCAGCTGGATATATACCGATGAATATGACCTAGATGCCAAAGTGCTTGCAGTGAACCGAGTGCGTGAAAATCTGTTCAAAATACAAAACACATTTCTTACTAGAATCTCTCATTTGTCATTCAGCTTTCTGCGTGGAGAGCAATCACACCGCTTCCGCATTCACTGGACGCAGCACTATCTCTGTTGTCCGCAGTCCTTCTTGACCAGCCTCCGAAGGAGCAGACTTCGGGTACATCGTCGTCCGCGACCGGCGGAGGCTCGTCGTTGAATATCCGACAGAGCTATGCAACCTCCATAGTCCGCTTCGTCAATGGTCTTGTAGACCCTTTACAGCTCGGGACATACGCTCGTTCGATAGCTGCTATCGCAGCTCAGATAGGACTTCCTCAATGGCTTGTTGAGCTACGACATGCCGTGACGCACGAGGAGCTGCCGAGCTTAGAGTTGTTGCGATCTGGAGCTCGAGAGGTGAGCTACAAATTGATAAATCATCTCTATAAACAATACATATTCCATCTGGATAGTCTATGATGACAATGTCATTCGTATTTGTTCTAAATTCACTTCGGTGCTCATCTCGCACATTTTGACAGTCCCTCACCTGGCTTCTCCACAATTACTTCCTACCCACGCTGTCCTCTACATCCGAACGTCAAACTCAATCGTCTATCGACCTCTCCCCACTAGCACCTCTCCTCAAGCAATACAAAGCACTCCTCAAGATCACAACGCGCGATGCCTCGCTAAAGACACAGTACAAGACCGAAATAACCAAGGTCCTGCGTGATATCGAGAGATGGGTGGGCGAGGCGAAGGTTGCCGCATCATCTGTGTGGTCGGATGGCTTTGGAGCAGCGGAAATGGGCGGCGATGATGACGACCGGGAGCGGTGGGCTCTTGAACGTTTGTCGGAGGGCATACTAAAAAGGGGCGGCCTTGTTCCTGTCTCCAGCAAGTACGTCTGTATGACTTCACAAGGTCTTTGTTCATCTGATAGATTGTGACAAAACAGAAAACGACTGGCATCCATACTGAATGCTTCCCCAGTATTACCACCTTCACTGGTCGCAATTTGGTCCCCCCTTTTGCATGCACTGCAGTCCCGACACTCCTTATTTGCATCGACCCTAGCATCATCAATCGTAAATCAGCTGGTCATCGAAAGGGATGAGTCGCAGAAAATAGATCTTTCATTCGACATGTGCCTTGCGGGGTGGGGTTATTGGTGCATCAGTAACTTGGGCTCTTCATCGACGGATGTGAGCACGGACGCAAGTGTTAACAGGGAAGAGGTTGTTAGTAATCTCGTGATTGCTCTTGGGTCAGGGTCTATGGAAGAGAAGTCGAAGGCGAGAAAAGGGTGAGCCCATTTTCCTATGTTTTCCTAAATTCAGCGACCTGACTGTCGATATCACAGTGCAGCGGCTCTTCTCGATCTACTACTTCAGGATGACGAGCACCTCCAGAACACAGCAGCCGCATTGCTTACCGTTTCCCGGCCCGCACGGGGTTTGCACGATTCCTGGCAGGATACAGACGCTCAAATAATGGAGAAGCGCTTGCGTTCACTACTGGATAGCGTGCATCCTAGTTTAGAGCCTGTAGAAAAAGCAGACGTCCCCATTATGGACAATTCAGTGCAGCAGGACGACCAGTCGAAAGACCTCCTCCCCGAGGGCTGGTCTCTTGTTCCCGAAGTTTCATGGAGAGCGTGTCCAATTGGTATCTATATCAGATAGATTCACGACCTCTGACGAGAATGACTACAGCGTTGACTTCGTCTAGCAGTGTTCACTACTCGATAGTCGACTACTACGTCACCAACTACAAGCTACTCTTTGCTCGAATGTCCTAGCACTGATTAATCGCAATACATATGTTTTTGAAAGTAACGAATGAAGTCCAATGCTATTTACAATAATGCATGCCGGGAGGGACGTAATGGAAAATATGTGAAGGCTCGAGAGAATGAAAGGAACGTAACAGAGCTCGTGAAATACCTTATCTCACCAAAGAGTGAAGAAAATGAACTGGCAAAGCTATGTCCGAGAGCGAAAGTCGTGTCACAAAGACGGATGAGGATCTACATGGAGATAGAGATACGAAGACATCAGAATGCAATAAACAAGGACAATGAAGAAATGCCAAGCACAAGATAAACTGCTATGATCCACTTGGCCCAGTCAACCGCGGGCCCTTATTGGGCAGAGAGCCCGTCGTTCGTCGCTGCTGTGGTGATGGTCTTTGTTCCGTACTTCCATCATACCGTGGTGGAAGCTCGATTACCTCCGTCCCATCCGGCGTGTACACAGTCACAGGCGCGCGACCTCCGTCGTGGTGTACGACGTATACTTGCTGTGACGCTGCCGAGCGCTGCTGCGTCTGTGTTGGTGAGATGGGGTCTGGCGATAGGATTGAAGACCCTTCCGTCTGATGTCCAACACTTCGGGCGGATGATGTGGGTCGGGATAGTGAGCGTGTGATGACACCCAGACTGTGACTGCTGCTTTCGCGCGCATTCACGTCTGGTTGTGTAGACGAGTCACTATTGGGTGTCGGATCGTCTGGCAATCTAAAAGGCTCAATTTCGTATTCATTGGAGGTCGACAATAATCGCCTGCTAGCGAGCGAGCTGAGCATAGTTCGTGAACTTCCAGAGCCAGGTGGGGGTGGAGTATTCGATTGATTAGGCAATGCAGAATAGTGACTTGGATTCCCTTGAGGTGAGTCGTCGAGCGGATGACCCTCACCCTTTGAAGTATAGTTTTGTATTCGATCGGAAACATATGCATCATAATGCGGACCCGCACGTCGACGCAGAAGTAGCCATGCAAGGACAGCGCCGGCGAGTAGGCCTAAGACAAGCCCTCCTATTCCAGAACCTATCGCGACAGATTCAGATACATCCTTATGTTGACTGACCACAGTGGCACCAAATGACCAAGTCAGTAGATGGAAGAGCAAGAGGAGCTATAGGCTTACGATGAGGTTCCCGCCAAACATCCCGTCGGGCCCTGACCACCACTATGTAATGGGCCAAAAGCCCAAGACTGACCGCTTGAATCGACTAGGGATATAAAAAATGATGACCCCCACGACTGGGAGAAAAGTCGATCAGCACCATGAACATATTTAATCTTTTTTTCTAGACGAAAAAAACGATTTACAAGCTGCACTGTCCAATTGATCGCTGACATGTCGTTGGAAGTGATATTCCAGGGCGGATGTAACGTTGGTGCAACCTTTAGATACGTATTAAGTGGGCATTGTCAAAGTAAAGATAGGCGTGTACGGACTGTCATGATGAAAGGCGGTGTTCCATTGTTTGGTTTGATAGAGATATCTGTGCACTTCATCAAACAACGTAAGCCAAAGAAACATGCTGGATAAGAGAAGTTACTCACTTGATCAACCCAGCCATATTGCGACAACGCCCCTGTATGATCCTGCGCTGTGACGTCTAGTATACCGGAAGGATAAGTAAGATTCAAGCACACTGGTGGGTTGTTAAGCGTGCTGTTCGCGGCTGGAACGACGGTCGTCATTCGTTGACAGCCACCACTCTGGCCATTGGCATCGAACTAGAAGATATGAGAACCGGTTGCTCAGAAAATAAATACAATACAACGAACCATGCAAATTTGGTACTGCAGACCGGAATTTCAGCAATAGTTCGACAAATGTAGGACTAGCAACAACCCACTTGAGTCCCGGGAACATATGGCACGGGCCAGTCCTGTTCTGCAATTAGTATGGCAGACACCACCTCAAAATGTCCAACGACATACGAATGTTAACCCTTCACCAACGCCAATCACCATGGGAAAAAGAAAGGCACTATTTTGACATGTTCTGTCAGATGTGAACACATACCAATTGTTCTAGCGCTTACGAGGTATAAACTTGGATCAGGTATGGAGCTTGGGGGTTCGGCCTGGAGAGCATCTAAAGTTAGAGGAGTCTTCATGTTATATATGCTTCTCGAAGCTCACCCCGTCGTAAACGCAGCGCGCGACCATGATAGCGGTATTGTGTCACATTGAGCTGGAAAGCTATTATTAAGAAGATGGATCGAGAGTATTTGGACAAACCTGTTGTCGGTATTGGTACAGGCTGTGTGGTCGGGGTGTAGTCAAATTGGAATCCCTTTGACGCAACACGTTATTCTCCACACTGGCAGACATCTCATTTAGACGACTACGCACTTGATTCATGAATGGCACGTTCTTCTCCGCCCATGTCGACTGCGTCCCTATGAGAAACGCGAAAACAAAGTGGTAACGAGTGTATATCATGACTGTCGGCGACTTTGGCTTAGAGAACATGCATTCTCGGCTGGGTAGGAGTACGGGAGGGAAAGTGAAATGAGCGCCAGAAATTCCATATCCGAATGAAATTATGGGCGCGCACCGTGATGGCCACGAACCACCTCCGCCAAATTAGGCTACGCGGGCACCCGAACATACACAAACGTGGCTGAACATCGCTGGAGTGTTGCTGATAATGGACGGTAAAAGGCCTTTTGCGCATAGAACAAACGAGCTTGAAACCAGTCGGTCATCATAGATATTATCATTCTCACTCGGAAACCTGGTTTGCTTGCCGTCGTGGGACAACGTGCCAGAAAGACCGACTTTCAGGCTTTCCCGTAAATGTTACACATGCTAGTTTAGTTAAAAGGTAGAAAGATCAAAATCGTGTTTTAGTTCTGAAATATCATCTACAAATTTGCGATAGCTATCGAGATAACAATCCTAGTCGATACAGAGAGCCATTGATGAAGGCAGGACTAAATCGAACATACAAGTAAAAAAAAGGTGTTCCAGGATGCAGTATAAATATGAAGCACAAACAATGCGAAGGAATGGTAGGAGAAAGGAGAGACAGGATTGGTAATACTACTTAGCTACATTGTCACGATGGGTCAAGCATGGATAACAACGCAACAAGGTCGCCTAAGTCGAAGGTGGTGAGCTTATCAGGCTATATTTGTAAGTGAAATAATGCACTGACCCTTCTTAAGTGGCTTGCTCAAGAAAGCGTTCATACCAGCACTAAGGCATAGCTGCTTTGTCGAATCCTGACAATCTGCGCTCAATGCGATAACTTAAGACGAATGTTGTTAATGACATCCATGGACATTAATCATGCCGACGTACTCGGTAATGATATAGGAACCTTCCGCTTGTTTTCCAGAAGTCGAATCCTCTTGCACGCTTCTATTCCATCACAGATGGGCATGTCTGACAAATCATCATAAGCTGCCACGGATATAAGGCAAAAATCTTCCACTCACGATGATCGAAAAGGGCAATGCTAAAGTGTCCTGGCTCATGGGACTCCCATTCTTATGAAAAGGTTGAGCGTCTAAACATAACATAAGAGGTTAAGCGCCTTACCATGAACTGCTTCCTCGCCATTCGATGTAGCAGTCACTATAAGCTTGTTACGCTCAAGCTGCATGACTAGAAGTTGTTGAGCAACGGGATTGTCTGCAGAGACACAAGCATCTTAGCGAAGATGCCTAACATTGACGTAAAATCAGATCTCAACCTTCAGCTATCAAAACATTTCCGAACACTGTCCTCTTGGCAGCAGCCAAATCGCCCATGGCCTTCATAACATCACTATGAGGTCCAGTAGTGAGATTACTCTTGACGTCCTTCAGGGCCGCCAACGTCTGCAGTAAACGAGCCCTTCGAGGCGGCTTTGTCATCCTCACGATTCCCAACTGAGCATTATCAATTGTAGGTTGCTTCGACAGCGACTCCGCCGTTGGTGTGAAAAGATGGATGATTTTCGTCTTCGCCGTCGAGGCTGACTTCGTCGCTTGAAGAGTCTTCGCGATTTCATCAACTCGGGCTTCGGATTGATGGTCCACAACGATGAAGTCCACCGCTTTCAACTTCGGATCAGTGCTATGTAGTCGTTCTTCTGCTTCGTCTATCGAGCCAACCGTTGAGACAGAAAACCCGTTGAGCATGTTTTCAAGCAGATGAGCGGTAGCATCAGAGGGAGTAGTAATTAAGATTCGAGGTGGCTGTGGTTCAAGAAGTCTGGTCTTGAGGTCCTCTAGTTCTTCCAGTCCCTTCTTTGACTCCTCTGATTCATAGATCTTAACGGGAATTGAGAACCAAAAGACCGAACCTACACCCGGCTCAGAGTCAACGCCAATTTCTCCACCCATAAGCTTGACTAGTTGACGCGATATCGACAAGCCAAGGCCGGTCCCGCCAAACTTCCTCGTAGAAGAGTTGTCCGCCTGTTGGAAAGGGACGAAGAGTAACTCTTTGTCTGCTTTGGAAAGCCCTATGCCGGTATCCCTAATGCCGCTTCAGTGCGATAAAATCTATTGTTCTGGGATGGGCTTACTGAATGACAAATCTGATGTAGACTTCGCCTTCTGGGGCCTTGCGACTGCTATCGACCGAGCAAATGACCTTCACAGAGCCACTAGCGGTGAATTTGACGGCATTTCCAATCAAGTTCATGAGCACTAGATCATATGTCATGTTAGAATCATGTAGAACGTCCCGAAATGTCCGCTTGCCTTGTCGGATTCTCGCATAGTCCGCATTGACCCCTATTGTACAGAAAAGACCGTCAGACTTCAAGCTTCGATATCCTCATGATTGATCATACAAAGTGGGACTTCAGGCTCAATGTTAAAGGACATGTCCAGTTTCTTTGCGGCCATGGGCAGTAATAGCTCCATACAATCCTTCAATGCAAAAATAAGCTTGGGAACACCTCTTTTAGTGCTTGTTGAACCTACGGCTATGATGTTTTCAACAGGAAACCCTGACATTTCCAGTTTCAGGGCTACATAAAAGTTAGTAAACAACGTAGATATGACATGAGTTGCAGACAGATACCTGATGCCTCGAGCTTGCTATAGTCTAGAATTGAGTCAATTATCTTTCTTTGAGGTCAGATATGCTGTATTATTCTGTATGTTTCCAAATGCGCACCTTCAAAAGTAGCTCGCATGACTCTTTAGCCGTAGACACTAAGGACAAATTTGTCGGTAGAAATTCACCTAAAGGGCCTGTGTTACTAACCTATTTCCAGCTGCGATGGGTTAAGGTCCGTCCCGCTCAGAATATCGAGCAAGCCATAAAAGGAGCTGTATGGATGTCAGTAAGGCAGTTTCCGAAGGCAGACAACTACATACCTGAAAGGAGTGCGAAGTTCGTGGCTCATAGACGCAAGGAAATTACTTTTGATCTTTGTCGCCTTCAAAGCATCCTCACGGCTTTTACGCGCTTCCTCCAGCGCAGCACGCTGTAACGATATCATCTTTAAGTTCTCGCGAGTGCCTGCTTGGACAGAGCGGAAGAGAAGCGCGTTTGAAATACTGATACTAGCTTGTTGTAGTAGTAGAGTCAAAATGTGCACTGTCGACTGAAGGAAAGTGTAACGTGAAGCCAGATACACGACACCAAAGGTTTGACCACGATTGCTGAAAATCGGTAGACATATAACTGCTCTGTACTGACTATCTTGCGCTTCGGAGGCAAAACGAGAGTCCAGCGTTGTATCATCGAAGACTATCCGGCTTTTCGAATTCAAGCCTGCGAGTAGGCACACGATAGTAAGGTTGGGAAGGTAAGGTAATGCAAACGCAACACTTACAATGCTGAATGACCGTGCGTTGAAGAGGGTCGGCTATCGTTCGGATGGACTTCGGGTTCCTATAAGGGGGTAAGCGTACCAGATATAATAGTATATAAAAGAATGCTTACTCATGTACTTGGCAAGGTTTTGGAGGATACATGCTTCAAAGATACAGTTACTACATATCTGACAGCTTGACCAAAACAATTATACCTTGTCGCAACGGTGTAATCCCCGGCCTCGCGAGCTATTACAACACATGCACACTGAGCACCTGAATTCTCTGTTGCGATCTCCGTCAACCTTCGCAGAGCTGACGGCATCTACATGCATGAACGTCTCAATATAGTTTGAAGGTCAACATGCCTTACCTGAAGAAAGATTGATATCGCTAGAGATATCTTTACTCCATCGCAGAATGGCAGCTAGGTCTGAGGAAGTAAGCTGGAACGCCTCTTCGTCGTAATTGAAGTCCTTCATCGGATCCTCAGTACTCCCTAAAACGGACGTCACAGGTCCCATAACGAGAGCGTCGGTTTGAACAGCAACGTCTGAAGTGAATATTGTCTTTTTCAACATCTGATCGGATGACGTTCCCACAACAGATGTGAGATAGTTACTGTGCATCTAAAGCCGTGAGTTTCCGGAGACCGTACAGCTTGGTAAATGTAGCTCACACTATACCGCGAGCGCCCCATTGGGATTGCCTTGAGATGCCACGCCTCCGCAGTTCGCTACCGAGCCCTTCAACACCGCAGCGAACAAAATGACAACCTTGCTGCGGAGACATCAATTCACCCTTCCCCGATGCATGACACAAGCAGCTGGGACATACGAAGTATAATGCCCAACCTTCCTCTAATAACCAATCATTGTTACAAGCTAATCTGGAGTGCGTATTAGAAAAACCTCCGATGCTAACAAATGCACGCTTACTTAACGGCCACATCATACAGCTTGAAGGCTTCTGGATCGTCTCGAATTGACGCAAGTTCAGCATCCTGATGACAGAATGCGTGTCACATAAATATCACTAAAGTTATGGAATTGACTTACTACAAGGGCAACCCATGTGCTGGTGTTGATTGGACTTGGCGACAGCCATCTGTCGAGCACATTGGTATATGAACAAGTCCAAATTACTTTAAACGTACTTTCGAATATATGCCTGATTGATATCTATCTGTTTAAGATATCTGCTTCGACGGTCTTCACTTAGATTTCGCTCCCTGATGCACGAAATCATAGCAAGACTGTGGTAACACAAAGCAAATCGCGTATGCCGATGACTAATAGAGGTAAGTACTCGCTTCAAGCCGTAGACCATGCACATACTTCGGATGATAGTGTAGAGATTCATATACGGAAAACCCTAGCTCTGCTGCCTCCTCAATGTAACCCAAGCAAAACAAACCGACAACCTAACACTGTAGGATCAGCATCCCGATCTCTAATAAGAATAGAGCAACATACCTTGAAAGCATTGTACCAACCCAACGCGAGCGGAACATTACCAGACGTGTGGATTACATGCTCCACATACTCGGCATCATTGAATGATTCAGTATCGAAGGCTGTTTCCGCAGAAGAGGCAATCGTATAACCTCCTAAAGCACGGATTAAATTTAGGACACCTCTTGCCAATGTGATTGTGTCTGATTGAGGTGTCCATAGTGTAATATCGTTGGTTGCCTAGTGAAGGAGTAAGCTAGTAGTTCATGCTATAGATGTGTAGCATTACCTCTTCTGCGGCTTGAACGAGTTCAGAGACTACCATGCGACTCAATATGCATTACATTGATAGAACATTGCGAATTTCACATACGGTGTTCACATGTGAATAGGCGAGCCATTATCCCATGGATTAATGCAAAACCTGCAAACAGTCTTGGTCCCCGATGAATGCGCGAACAGCGACGACGAGCGAATGAACATACCTATCACCCGCTGACAGCCCATATTTTACAGCCATTTCACATCTAGATATGTTTGCTTTTATGTGCAGATTATCGTATCCGGAAACCTAAGGCAGCATGAGCACTTCTCTTTTGTCAATCAAAAAGAAAATCCACATACCATCGAGCAATAAAGATACAGCGATCGACATTTTTCGGCACTTGTCCCATGAGCCTCGGCAATGCGTAGACCCAGACGACCTAAGTCCGCAGAAAAACGATATAAATCTCGGCGCTCGGCGGCAGCTAATAGAGGCATTAGACAGCAATTCATCGAAAAGAAAACCCTACACACCTCCCAATGCCCAGAAAAAGCCGATCGCTGTACCAGGACACATCCCAGAACTTTAAGACGTCAATATTGTATATGATATTTATAGAGTAAGTCGAAATTCACCGAAGGGCGACTTGTATTGTCTAGAGGTGTTCAGTGAAAACACTGCAAGGATCAACCGATGCGAAACTTACGGTGAGCCCAAGCACGTCCGAAAACCCATCCCCAGTATTCCAATAAGCGTTCATGCCTGTGTCATAAGGACTCGGTCAACCGAAGCGGCACATATGTTTGGATAACATACCTGCGTCATTGAGTAATTGAACCGTCAAATCAATCCGAATGTTATCCGTGCGTGGGATCTTGAGGATGTTTTCGAAGCCTACGGCTAAGATCTCGTTCTTGACTTGCTCAAACATAACGTCCACTTCCTTTTTTGAAGGAGACGGGTTGACTTTAATGCCCAGCATCTCCAAAGCACTCAAAGTATCATCCAATGCCCCAGCGAAGTCCTTTCTGGCGAATTTGTTGCGACTTCGAAGTCTGAGGCAGCGCGCCTTATCTTCGGCTGATTTAGCCCTCCGTAAGGTTTCCATTACGACCTCATCGGAAGCAGCAAGATCGCCTGTTATTCTGTTAGTACCTCGAAAGGCGAAAATCGGAACTTCGTACCTTTCCAGCTATAGAGTCTACAAACATGAATAGTAAGTATATCGTTGCACTGAGACAAGGGAAATACTAGGCTCACTCGGATAGCTTAAGAAGCAAAGAGAAAGTTCTCTCAAAGTCAGTTTCCCATTGCTCGTCGATCAAAAGAGCCTGTGCATTTCTCAAAGACTCCAGAGCGAGCTACGAGAGGAAAGGGGCAAGTGTCCCTTTAGAAAAAAAGTATATATATGCACTGTCAATGACACGAACCTCATGTGCCCCACGTGTCCAAGCTGATGTTCCTGCCTCATACAGCTGATCAAGAACATCGCTGCGAACAGGATGCTCCCGAATCACATTCATACAACTGAAGATGACCATAAGTTCGTCATCTTAAGTTTACGTGGGGCAGTAGGAACGAAAATACTCACCGCTTTGCATGTTCAGCTACTCTATGTGGATCAGGAACTTGTTCATGCAGAAGCATTAGGACAATCTGTTTAGAATCATAAGCATCGCGCAAAGACCAGTGTATTAAGGACTGCAGTACCCTGAATGACATTTTTGCTATTGTTTCTTCGGAAAGTTTCTCTGCCTCTACAACAGCTGCTTGACGATACCGATCGTGCGAGAAGCTGCACATATCTCTAGCCCTCTGTACAAGCCACCCCTCAGCGATAGCAGCCTGTAGGCCCTTCATGGATGTTCGCGTGGAGCTGAAGTTGGTCGGTTCCTTGGTACTTGAGGTCGGCTTAATTAGCCTGAATGATTCGTCGGAGTCTTCTTCAGTGCTACTTCCACTGCTTGAGTCTTCCCAGTCGATGACCGAAGCAACTTCCTCTGCTTTGAAACTATACTTTGGTCTGCATCATCAGTTCATAGAGGCAAAATAAGATAAACTCACATTGTGCCAAAGAAACTCGCCCATAGTAGATACTTTCGCGCCTCTGGCAGCAGCTCTCGCCAATGGGTAGTCAAGTAGGTTTGTATGTTCGGAAATGCGGCTGAACTGTCATCGACTAGGCTGGCCTCGATATCATGCAAGTCGTACGTCCAACAGTTTTGCTCCCAATCAAACACAATCTAGTGAAGGTGTCAGCTGGTCCACCGTCAATCCAAAGATCACAGGCTTACGTGATGATGGCGCTGTAAAGAGAAAAGAAAGTTACGAATAGAGAACGCATTGCCGCCCGATGTCCTAAATATGATACGAGACAAGGGCAGAGACTTCTCTTTCGAGGAATGCAGAGTCTTTGCAACCAAAGATGAAACAGCCGGAAAGCCCAAAGGTTCCAAATTTATCCAAGTTACTCGTGATTTACTTCCAAATACTTGCCGCAGTCTAGTTATTCGATCACTGTTAAAAAGCTGTTAATCGCTAGTAATCACCAAATATACGTAACTTACGGTTCCTCCGTTCTGACTGACGCAAGAATAAGCTAAAACACCGGTCAGTTTAAGGCAATAGCTTAAAAATTTTACATTACCATTTGGCTCTTCGAGTTCGCTAATGTCTGTATGAGATCTAGGGATCTACAAGATACTCAGTATGTGATTCTGAAGCGTATTTATCATGCTACTAACGATTCATCTGCTTCATGGAGGTCGTCTAAGAAAAGAGCAAGTAGCCTGACTTCCGCAATCACAGCAAAGACTTGCTCTACGAGAGTCTGAAATCGCACTCGCAACTCTGAAGCTGGAAGTGCTTCTTTTGGAGCCCTGATGTCCACGTCGAATAGTTGAAGGACGTCTTTCAGTTCAGGCGCTCCTTGGTAGAGTAGCGGGGCATTGTGGAGGAGGGGACCTAAACGAGTCCGCAGGGTCATGACAAACCTATGCAAATCAGACTGAAAGATCATGAGTTGGCGTAGGACTGATGATAGACACGAAAGCTATCCGATATTTGTAAGAGCGGGCATCGGACAATTATATCTCTAACCATACCAAAGCTGCAAAAGGAGCTGCGGCTGCATTCTGAAACTTTGCGTGGCCCCAAAGGCCGTGCGCTTTAAAAAAAAATTGATAAGTTTTCCAGATTCATCGCCCCAGACGAGAAGATACGTACATCTCCACTTCGCCTGATTTGTAAGAATAAGGGAGCTTTTCCCAGCACTAAACGATCGTCTATATGAATGTCATGAGACCGGGCGAGAAACGAGCTTACCCTGCAGGTCCGGCAACTATAACGGAGCGCGCTATTCAAGAATTAGAATCAAGACCTTAGTAGTAACATGGCCAACGAGCTTACTACGAGAAACCCTAGATCTAGAGGAATGGCGACCACTTCGCGACCGAGGTCCTTCAGAAGAAAGAGGAGCTTGACTACTGGTAAACGAGCCTGGGCTGTTGTCCCTTAATGACGCGACTCTAGTTCCCGCCATCGCACTGGATTCTCCGTTGATAGCACCTGCCGATGAGTTAACAGTTGCCAAGTTCTTTGGAGAGGATTCGCTACGACTTGAAACCGCCGAGTCACTATGTTCATCTGGAACATCCAATGAATTGCCTGTATACTGGCTACTTGATGAAGTCATGGTCACCGAAGACCTCTGCGAATCATATTGGCGAGCATGGCTTGCGGAAGTCCGGCGGATCACACTGCGAATGGTCTCTAGCTCTTTCTCGCGTCCAAACTAACGGAGATATAAACACAATGTAGCGAACCATAGATTAGTATCAGATGTACATACCAAGATATTTGGGATGGTAAATCCCTGAAGAAAAGTCAGCCTCCTGATGCTCATATGACAATGTAGACTCTTACCATGAACTTATCTTCCTTCCCTATCTCAAAGAAAGGTATAAGCTGCCAAAAAGCGTTAGCGAGAGGTTCAATGTGATAGTTGATAACAAACCTCCAAGGATTGCTCGGACATTGAAGACACAGCTGTCAGAAGACGCCGCTGGCACTCGAGCAAGTCAGCCTTCAGTCCATAGGCACTATTGTACCGAGAATCGGGGCTTTTGTTTAAAAGCTGTAAAAGATGTATTAAGACGAGTATGTAGCAGGAGATGAAAACCGACCTTCTCGATAATTAGTGCAACTACATGCGGGATATCCCTCCTGAACTCATGCACGGGCATTGGTCGTTTCTGGGCGATAGCGTGCAAGATCTCCATTGGACTGCCCTCAAATGGCATCTGGCCTTGCCCGACGAGCAAAGTCCAGAACATTATACCCAATGAGTACAAGTCCGTTCGGTGATCTTCTTGAGAAGTATCAACGCTTCCTGTCTGTTCTGGAGCGAGGTAGCAGAGAGCCTCCTTCACTTTGTGTTTCGATAGTTCTTCTAATGTATCCGCTGCGATTACTAGGGCAGAAGGCCCGCCCAATTGCTCCAGAGATATCGAACGGTTGCCAAAGTGCGCAAAACGTACCAAGCCCGCGTGAGCATTCAGATGAAATGCGTTAGCACGCACTTCTCTATGGATGATCCCCTCTCTATACCATTATTAATTGACCTCCTGAGACTCGTAATGTGAAGACATACTTATGGATGACTTCTAGACAATGCGTCGCCTGGATCGCGAACCTTTATATGACGAGTATGAGTTATCAGTTTAGTATCACCGACGAGTAACCTCACTCTAAGAAAGTAGCCAAATCCATTATATCAAACAGCTCGAGCTCCTCATGCATGCCGGACTCCTCCATGCCCATCATATGTATGTCTCCGTGAGAAGAACTGGGACGAGGTCTTGAAGTATCGGAAAGCAGCAGCTCGTTGACTTTTGAGGGTGGAAAGTACCGTCCTAGCACATTAACACCCGGATGGGAGAGGAGAAGGACAACGCAATCCCCGCTCTCTCGTGGCAACGAGATGAAATCAATTACTCGAACGACGAAGTTAGATGCGTCCGAGGAGCTGGAGAGGCGATCGAGGCTGCATACCACCTTGTTAACGCTGCGCAGTAGCTGGATTTGATGGCCGCTCACATATGTGCTTCACGCTCCAGACAAATTGCCCCGCTTCCAGTAGCAGGGGCAAGCTTTGCTAACACATTCGACCCATCTTTCAAGTTCGTTCCTTCTGCCAGCAATGTTTGGCTCCCGGTGTCTTCCCAAGGGGTCGCCTGCTTTGCGAAGTTGAGTATGTTTAGTTCCTAAGACAATATTGGAGATACTTGTGCAACCTACCTTGTCGAAGGTGAAGCCCGGTATTGACAGTAGACCGTCCTTAAAATACAAGTTAGGAAGGACGGGCTGCACGAGCCTGCGCCGAACGTCCTCTCTGGGTCTTGCAATACTCGTTGACGTGTGCATCTTAGCCGCATCCACGACGAGGGCGTGGTACTAGTCGACGAGGACTGGACGCGGAAGCACGTCGCGGTATACGCTGTAGTATGGTAATAAATGTCTTGAATTTACGGTATGCTAGATTCGTATATACGTGTTTGGTAATGGCCAAACCTATGACGCAAGTCACAAACTCTTGCCAACGACACATCACCAGACCTATTAACAACAAATCTGTCTAAATTATCTCATTCACTTATGTGGAGTTAAGCCTTCAAGTATTTGATTCTGGGGCTTGAACATGTTACATGCAGAAGGCACTCGAGAAGCAGATTATAGGTACAGAAGAAGGCCAAGCATAACGGAAACAAATATGAAAGAGACAGACATGCTATTACAATACTTAAAAACGGACTCCCGTCGGCTGAAAGCTGACATCGCTTAAGATGTCACTACAGAAAATATTTCAGTAATGGCACAACAACAAGAATAACATCGCACATACTGTAGCTCGCTTTGTCGATCTTGTCAGGCAATTCGGGCACAGCAACCTCAAACCTGGCTTGAATTTGATTCATGACAGTCTGATCCGTCTCGGATGAGACAAAGGTGATGGCCAAACCCTTAGTTCCGAACCGTCCAGCGCGGCTATACGAAAGAAGTGATGAGGATAAGCGGTCATGAAGTAAAGGATATGATAGACAATCCATCCTACCCTACGCGATGCAGATAGCTGTCTGCGTCAGGAGGACAGTCATAATTGATCACAATGTTCACACGTTCAACATCAATGCCACGTCCAAAAATATCTGTCGCGACAAGGATACGCTTCTCAAACGCCTTGAAAGCGGTATAACGACTGATACTGGAATTCGGTCGAGTCAGATGCAGAAAGCTAATCAAAAGAATTGAAGCCCTTACCGCTCGTCTTGGGCAAGGCCAGAGTGAATGCTTATGCTTGGGAAATTGCAAGACTGAAGCAACTTGTCCAATTCGATAGCACGCGCAACAGATTTTACGAAAATAACGACCTAAACCAGAAAATAATGAGGAAAGGAGGAAGAACATATCTAAATCACGCACTTGGTTAAATTCTAGTGAGTCAAGCAATTCATTCAGCCTCCTGTTCTTCTGCACTTCCTCTAGCTTGACGTAGTGTTGTTGTAGGCCATGGAGAGTAAGCTTTGTCTCGTCGTCCACAAAAACTTCGAGAGGCTGGGAAATTATTAGACACTTCGGTATTGATAGTAACACTCTCCAACATACATTAGCCATGAATTTCTTGCAAGTCACGCGGATATCCTTGGCGAGGGTGGCGCTGAACATCATTACTTGTTTGTGGTGTGGCGTAACGCGGAAGATTTCTTGAACATCGCGGCGCATGTCTGCAAGGTGTGTCGATACAATGAGATCAAATGCCGAATTTGCGCGATTATGAAAAAATGAGCAAGAAAGAGTAAACTCTAGAACCCCTTCGAATTCACAAACCGTGCGCATACACCGCCCGCCTATCTGAAGTCTTGACAGTTCGTAACTGGTCCAGCTTGGACATTGATGCGAAGACAACGACCGCGAACGATGGTCTTATTCGAGCTGATTAAAGCCGGATAATAAGGATGCCGATCCTCGCTGCTGCCGCAACATGCAGCGGATGGTAAGAGGACGGGGTCGCGAACGACATAACCAGGGTTTGCGGACGAAACCAAAAACGTGGAAAAGGAGGGAGATCTCGCCGAAATTCACGGTGACTAACCGAGCTGCTCAAGCATTTTATCGCACTCATCGAGGACAAAGTGCTTCACATGTGTTGGTATGAGTATTTTATCCCTCACAAGCGCGTTGAGACGACCAGGAGTGGCGACAACGATGTGCGGGCATTTGCTCTTGTCTTTCAGTAGTTCGGCGTCTTTTGCGACAGGTGTTCCTCCGTAGAAGGTGCCCACCCGTACGCCAGGCATGTATTTTGCAAAACGCAGGTACTCGTTGCGAATTTGGTACGCGAGTTCTCGAGTATGGCACAGGACAATGACCGAGACCTCCCCATCGACGGGTTCGATCTGCTGAAGTGTCGCCAAAACGAACACCGCTGTCTTTCCGTGACCTGACTTCGCTTGGCATAGAACATCCATCGAAAGAACAGCCTGAGGAATACACTCTTGCTGCACTAATAATATGGAGTAAGTCGCGTTGGACTTCGAGAAGGAGCGATGTTGGTTACTCACCTTCAGAAGGATGTTCAAACCCAAGGTCACTGATGGCGCGTATCAATTCAGGCTTCAACAAGAAGTCCCTAACGTGAAGTTTAGCGTGAGCTATACAGAAGACAAGACCGTTCTCACCTGAAGCCAGTAGAATGGATTCCAGAGAAGTTTTTCTTCTCTTTGTCCTCGCCATCAGCACCTGCAATACCGGCCCCGTTTGTACCTGAGACTGCGGCCCCGTTGGTGATGACATCCTGCTCGTCTTCATAGTCAATGAGCTCTTCATTGTCGTGTCCTGACATTGCTGAGTTGATAAGGTTGACAGAAATTTAGGAGGAAGCAGAAGGAGTTGGTGGTCAGAGGGAGAGACGCGTCGTTTGTGGCGCTGAACTTGGACAAACTTTGGTCAACCGCCGCTTACCTCTTATGGACGTTTGAACAGAGCATCGAATATTAATGTTTGGACTCCAGTGACTCAAAGCCGGAAACCGTATGTATTAGAGTCTGAAGTATCATCTACATGCAAGTATGCAGATCTAGGTCTACTCTATGTCTCTACTCTTCTAATCGAAGTGCATGGGACCCAGTGGAATAGAAATTTGAATGGTAGGAAATGTAATCCAACAAGTGACGGGTTGCGGTACTGGAGATAAAAATGCAATGAACACATGAATAATAATAGAAGGGATAACTAGAGGATATGTTTGAATCATGAACTAAGAAAAGCTAGACTCTGAGGCAAACCGTCATGAATATTCCGATGTGGATAGCGATGAAACAGTTAGTTCTGTCAAAAATCTTCATCAGTGTATACTTTCACTAAGTCGAGTGGTTAAACAGCCCAAAGCTTCTTCAATTGCTACAACAGAAGTGATGAGCATTCTCAAAAAGCGCCATGAATGAAAATCTAACCTCGAAGAAAACGAACATCAGGACGGTGTTCGGACCAAGGCGAATAAACGCTGGAGTCCAGCCCTTCAATAAGAAAAGCGGACCCTCATTCTTTAAAGAGTTGAGTAGGACCTCCACAGGCTTCGCTTTGTCGGACTGAGACAAGGAGGTTTGAGCGCCACTAACAAAAGAAAGTGAATGATAAATACCATGGACATCAGCCTTGATTTCATGACATCGAATGGCGCACAAATGGCTTTAAACAGCATTAGTCGTGAGGAAGTAAGGACACTTTATTAGTCGACTTACTTGTAGCAACAAAGCCAGCACAAATACTCGCTATAGTGTGCAAGCCAATGCCTTCGTGGAATTGGAAATCGACTATAGGAAGTGGCCCTCTCAGGAGTGTGGACTTGAAAAAGTCATATCTAACGGTACATAGACTAAATGAATACCTCGTTTTCTTGAGCGAAGGGCAGAACGATGCTCACGATCCGACCTGTGATACCTAGACTCATAATTATCATAACATAATACCATTGGACTGAGCTTTGGCTCACGTTCATCAAGACCGCCCTCGTCTTTTGTGTGGATTGCAGGTTGAGCAGTATTTCCAGATGATGGGTATGCGCTGCATACCGTATTTACACCCAGCCCTCTGAACAATCCCTGGACACCCTCTGCTCTTACTAAGTTTCTTAACCCATTTAGAGCATTCTGATAATTAAACCTCTCATGAGGATGACGAAGTTGGTCGGATGTCATTCGTACAAGAATAATATCTGATGGCTCTAAAGTTAGGGCCATAATGTCAAAATTTTGCGGAGATACACACCTGCGGGATTTCCAGCTATCCCACCTAGACCGCCCGCTATTCCCGACGCTAACAAGATCTGCCCTGTAGTCGGACGCCCACCGTCTGCGAGCGACGCCTTTATGGAATCGTAACTTCCCAATCGTACAAGTGAGTATGTCATCTGGCGCATCAGGGAAGCCGTAAGGCCAGTATACAAGCTCCGGACACCCTGTTCAACGATGGCACTCCGAAGGACAAAGAGTGTTGAGGGTTTTCTCGCCAAAGAAGAGAAATCCTTGGCCAGCGTCTGCATCCGCCTGTATGTGTCCAGTCAGTTTGGGGAACTTTAAGAGCACTAACATACTCACACTTTCGTTAAATCCAATGGGTGAGTGCAGCAAGCGGCCACTACAGAAAAAAAGGGTCAACGGGTTTGCAATGTGAAACTTCGTCATTGAACGTGCTACACATACTGGACGCTGCAACACCTACAATCAACGCTGTCAGAGCCGTCGTCTACAACAATGTAAAAGTAGCCACTTACCCCCTAGCCTATTCGATCGTAAGCCACGAATATATCAGGACAACGTACGAAAGAATTAGATTCACTCACCAGAACGGATGTTGCTTCTGGCTCATCCTTTCACAGGAGGGGGAGCGGGAGAGGTGGGAGGGCAGAGAGCCTCGACTGAGAGCTTTTTGTAATTGTTCACAAGAGGCTTTAGATTCAGATCTTACGTGCTTGGCTAAACATTCTTTCAGTCACTAGAACATCGAGTCCATCGAGACTGAAGGGCTGTTGTCGGCTAAACTTTTCCGGTACCACGAAGGTTTGACCTCCCATCAATACGGCTATCACCGCTGCCGGATGCCGGCCGAGTAGGCCGCTCGCATCTGAAGCTGTCTTTGAAGACAACACACAGTTGAAAACTTGATGCACAGATTCCACACCATTCAGAGCTACATAAATACAGAATATAGTCTTTGCATTCTTTAGTAGAATATTTAACCCTGCTGGTAGACAACAATTTTGTCGAGATCAGCTGCATAGTCTGTGATTCTTGTCAGAATCGAAATACAAATACCGTCACGGACAAAAAGTTGCTTACTAGCTTGATCGATGGAGAATGTGATGGAGTTGGCACCGTTGTTGAGGTTCAGTTTGACCGGAACACTCAGTATTACGCTCTCTCCGCCAGTATTCGGCTGATCGACTAAGACTGTGGGTCCTCCATTGACGCTGTGAACAAGCAAATGTCCTTTCCGCATGCTTCATAAAGTACGAATAGACTCACCTTACGGTCGTGTTTCGCCACGAGGAATCGCCATTGGCGTAGTACAGTGCTACCCATTGTCCCTTTCCATTGCCTTGAACATTTCTAATTGTTACCGAGCCGCCGTTCCCTAGACAGGAACATTTCAGACAGGTTGCACAAAGTTCAGAGTATTGCAACAACCTACCGAGGTAGCCAACAGCCGTCCCCCCTGAAAAGCTGGTGCCACTCAGAAGTACGGCACTTCCGGATAATGTGCCACTCTCCGCCTCATAAGCTGTCCCGGTTGCAGCGGTGTATGTGCCAGCGCTAAGATTGACACTCCACATATCAGCAGCGACGAGTTTGGGAGACCCCGATGACCAGTCAAGCGGGTACCAGATATATCGACTGCTTCCCAGAAGATCGGGCCTCCAACGATCGCCCATATAAATTGCATTTGAGCCCAGAGGAAGATCGAATGCATTCTGAGAAAAGTACGTGTTCGTGGCTGCAGGCGCAATGTCTTGTTGACTAGTCCAAGGACCACTAATTGTCTGGGCATATGCGGTTAATATCGGAGCTGACCTGCCTTTTGAACACAGTTACTTACCGAAGCTGAGAACCATTTATTGGGATTTGGGCTCCATCCACTTGTGTGAGACGCGATAAGATAATATACCTGAAGAGACCATTTATCTTATGCTTGGGTCTAGTCGAAAGGACAGGCTAACATTATTTCTTTCGACTATCCCGGGAGCTTCGAGGGTTGCACCTATAAAGAAGGGAAATATTGACTTTAAGAAGCCAAACAATATATTAAAAAACCCTTACCGTTCATTTGAGACACTACGCTCGTCACATTGTAGTAGTTGGAGTCCAGAGCAGCTATCTTGAAGTTCTGGTTATTGTCGGATGCGTACAGGAGGTATGCACTTTCTATATCCCTATTCAGTAGTGCATATGGAAATGGCCGAGGAAGGGAGCATACGGTTAGCTAGGATGAAGTCAGCACACACTTGGAATTCATCGTAATCATACTCACTATCCAGGAATAATCCCATGTCTCGAGAATCTGCGCCCAAAGGCTTCCAACTTCCCTTGTAGGTGTAAGGTCCACATGGTGTCTTGGCGGTGGCCACACCAACCATTGCAGCGCCATAGCTAAGAAATCAACCCCTTGTGAGTATCATGGCACTAGTCCTATCATTAACGATAGGAACTGACTCTGATGTGTCGGAGTGAAACCACATAACATATTCTTGGTTCTGGATGAGAATATAAGCCCTCCTTGACTTCGATTCACAGGGGAAGGCACCGAGCTTACCTTCTGGTTAAATATGACTGTATGTAGTTTCAATCTGGGTTTTCGTAATAAAATTCTAGTAGTACGAACCCTTCGGACGTTCAACTATGTCGGAGTTGGAAATCATCGTTCCTGAGATAGGTGTCAAGGCATTTGGCTGGCGAGACCAGTTGACCAGATCTGTAGACTTTAATTAACAAAGGCCGTTAGAAGGACGTACAATAAGTACAGTGAAACATATGCTCTCACAGTATAGCAAGATACTGCAGAGAACAGCGCACTGTTTGCTGCTTTGTCTTCGCCAACCCAATAGAAAGTCGACCCAACCTAGCGAGGAGTTGAATGTCATATGTCACAGCGAAACGAAGGTAGGCAAAAGATTGTCTTACCTTAAAGATTCCAGCACCATGCGCCTGAATGGTGTTGCCACTAGTATCAGTCCATGCTGCACCAGGAACAATCACGCTTTCAGCCGTGGCTGTCCAAGCCAGTGTGAGAGCTAGGAGCGCTTTCACGAAGGATAACATCTCTGATGTATGAGAGTAGGGCCTTGATTGTAGTGAATGAGGCGGGAGATAGCAACCAGTTTGCACAGTTTATATATGTACACTCGGTTGTAGGCACAGAGGAGAAGCTGCATGGGCATGGTTGTGCGGTCCACGTGGATGGCTACTCCTACGTAGTTCAACACGGACCGCAACCTTCGATCCAAATTTCCGTGCATCGGCTGAGTAAAGTAGTACTGGGGTGAGAACGGCATGTCGGTGACCTTTGCTGAAGGCCTGGGGGACCATAGTTCTTTAATGTTGCTAATGGTCGTGTAGATAGCTATAAGGATTGTTGTCAGGTATCCAATCACCTTGACTATACAGTACAAGTCCGGGTCTTGGTTGAAGTATTTGACGCATTCAGCACAAACCCGTCGGAGCCGCAAGGATGCTTCTGAGCCATGTAACCACCTGACAATCTGCCGGGTGTTACTTTTATACAGCAGATAGAATTGACTGTACAAGTAGTTGGGGACAAGCTTAGAGAGCGATCTAATGATAATGTTTCGACCAGGCGGTTGGGAAGTAAGTGACGTCGATGTGCACTGGCGGTTTGCCGTCAATAAGCGTTGACACAAAAATTTCCAATCTAGGCGGTTTGTACATCCTCTCATGACCCACAACCTCGTAGACGTTAGACTTCTGCTATTCACTGTCAAACGCTTCTGTGCCTTTCCGGGCCGTCACAGCTAGCTTATTTACTTGTGATTCTACCGATCTCTTAAGCACCTGGTGAAGACCTTCGACCAGAAATTATTACATTCGGTTGGAACCATCACAGAATATCCAATCCAGCAAAGGTACTAGATTGAAGAAACTGGCTTTTGCGGACCGGTTGCATCCATTCTACTTCGCGTCGGACCCACAATAGTCGTATCAGATGGAAGCCTTTCAATTATTGTCGCGCGGGGGCGTGAAATTTGACAAGAGACGGTTCAAGTCGGACTTGGAAATCTTCCAGGCGAGTCGCCCATGAGCTACTCCAATCCTTCTCAACTCACACCTTAAACAGCCGAAAACTCGCGTGACCACGACCGGGGACAAAGGGAAAGAGAAAGAAGGCCAGTTACCAGCCGAACTAGACTTCTTCAAGTACACTCAAGGGGGAGCGCCGAAACGGAAGGTAGCTGAGTCGGACGCAGAGGAGGGAAGTGATACTGGGACTTCAAGCAAAAAGAGGAGTAGACACGATTCAGCCGAAGGTGGAGGAGATGCCAACGACTCCAGAGAGGAAGGGCCGAGTATGCCTCGTCATCGGGTGACTAGTAAAGGGACAAATGTGCCAAGTCCAACCGATTCGTTCAAGGAGCTGCAAGAACGTTACGACCTTCCCTCTCGGATACTTCAAAACCTCAATGAGTTTGGGTACAAGTTCCCAACTGCCATTCAGTCGCACGCAGCCCCCATTCTGCTCGAGGTACTCCTCTTTTGAAGCCCACTTTTTGCAATTCCTGATGATGAGCACAGGGTCGCGATTTGGCTGCTATTTCACCTACGGGAACAGGAAAAACACTATCGTATCTTATTCCTATTATGGCGTCTCTGAAGGCACCCATGTCGAGCCTGAAATCCGAAAAGGGTGGTGTTCGTGCAGTAGTTGTCGCACCCACTCGAGAACTTGCACATCAAATTCATAATGAAGTTATGAAACTTGCTCAAGGTCGGAAGTGGAGAACCGTTCTTTTCAGCAAGGCCACGGCAAGCACACTAACCGACAAAGCTGTCAGAGACAAAGTCGGTTCGTATTTTACGCATGCTGTCCTTCTGGTAACATCTCATAATCCTTTTTGCTAGACATCATTGTCAGTACTCCTCTTCGTCTTGTAGACTCTTTGCAAAACGGGACACTCCAACTCGATAAGTACGTTGATATAGCCCTCCAGTGATGTCATTAGATACCTAATTCTCTCTTAGCGTCCGGTATTTGGTCTTAGACGAAGCTGATCGTCTATTAGATACCGAGTTCCTGTCACAGACACAGGAGGTTGTAGCTGCCTGCACGTATGAGAATGTCCGGACGGCAGTCTTTAGTGCAACTCTTCCTGCAGGGGTGGAAAGCATTGCTATGAGTATGCTTAAAGATCCTATCCGAGTGGTTGTGGGTCTGAAGTGAGTAAATAGATCATATGACTTGCGGATTGAAGTTGACATTATCATCATTAGGGATACTCCACTGCCCTCCATTTCACAAAAACTCACATATGTCGCCGACGAATCGTCCAAACTTCCATCTCTGTTACAATTCTTGTCTCAGCCATATACACCTCCTATCATTGTCTTCACATCTACTCAGGCACGAGCTTCGTCCCTGGCTGAGCAACTAGTTCTGAACAGCGTTCCGAATGTCGATTGTCTACATGCCGGAATGACCAAGAAGGAACGTGAAGATGCCATTGTACGAATGCGGAAGGGTGAAAGTTGGGTGATGATCACTACAGAAGTCATGGCTCGTGGAATGGACTTCAAAGGTGTTCGCGGCGTCATCAACTTCGACTTCCCCACCAGCGTGCAAAGCTATATCCACCGCATAGGTACCTTTTCGTTTCACTCTTGTCCACCATATAGAGTGTAGTACTCACTCCATCACCGCAGGACGGACGGGCCGAGCAGGTCAGGAGGGTATGGCCATCACGTATTTCACCAACGAGGACGCACCACATCTCAAGCCGTAAGTAAAAGAGCATGCGTTCGTTATGTTTCGGCTAACGGTCTAAGTCTAGCATTGCAAACGTGCTACTGCAGTCCGGTTCGACTGTTCCCGAATGGATAATAAAGTTGCCGAAGCCTTCGAAAATGAAACGACGTCAGATGGGCAAGGTTAAGCGAGGCGACCAGGTCACCAAGGATGGACGGATTGGGCGATCACAGGCGATCAGGAAGAAGTAAGTCTTCAAGAGGTTCCATCACCAGCTAAATTTTGACTCCTGGACCTTCAGGGAAATGATAGAAGGTTCAAAGCGCCGAAAGACGAAACCGTCCCGCGAAGGGGGAAAGAGCGAGCCAGCTGGCAGTCCAGACGACAGAGAATCTTCATAGCACTAACCTTCATGTACTTGTGGGAGCTCCTGTGTTGCGATAGGTTGTCACATCAAGGAGTCTGTTCGGGGTGAAGTCGTGTGGATTTCGGTTGTATCAATCACTGGCACTTCCATATCCTGCATATCAGGCCCATTCTCTGGGATTTTTTTTCGATATATTACAGACATATTCTAACAATATATTGTAGTCCTTTGTTGTTTCTGAATCAACTCCTGTCGTAGACCTGGCTCAACTTTTTCCGGCCTTTCTTCACTGTGTGCTGAGGATTGCGCACCGTTGCGCACACGAGCATGTCCGGACTCGGAGTAGTGGGCGTGTGAACACCCAGGTTGCCAATCATTGGTTGGATTTTTCACATGAAATTCGTCATCGGGGTTGGTCGGAAGCCGTAGCTGAGAAATCCACCTTTCCCCGCACAACTCCACCGTCGTCCATAACTTTTCTCTTCGCTTCGACCCTGTGCAGTGTGCACTGCTGCTTCCCTCCATCTCTGCTAACGCTACCTCACGACCTATACGATGCATTACTATTCTCAAGCGTTCAATTACAAGTGAGCCTTTCTTTATTGCGAAGTGTTGAAAATACCTGAGCTGTTCGTAGTTTCCAATGGGCACAGGTCGTCGTCGGAATGTGGCATAAATACCCGAATCCCCATTGCTCGCATGTCGTTACGGTCGATGTCCTAGATCGCACTGTGGACCCCAAAACAGGCATCATTCGCACAGAACGGATTTTGGGATGCAAACAAAAGGCACCTACATGGATAGTGACAGTGAGTGATCGTCGTACTCGCGTTCTATGATCAATGCAACTGACTGTACACCACGCATAGCTATTTGGAGGGTCTGAAGATGCGTATGTCCGCGAAGTTTCATTTGTAGACCCGGCCACACAAGACTGCTCTATCACATCCGTGAACTTGTCATTATCACAACTCGCAACCTGCTACGAAGTTATTCGCTACCGTCCTTCACCAACGCATCCGCTCAAGCAGACAGTCTTCACACAAACTGCAGAAATACAAGCACGTATGGCGCTCTGGAGGAGCATGCAAGACAGAGTAGAGCAATGGCTGGCTGAGCGGTTTAAACAGAACGCACTGAAGGGGAAACTCGGCTTTACGGATGTCTTGAGAAGCCTATGGGAAGGAAAAGAGCAGCATCCTGCTCACCTACATTAACTTCGCAATGAAATTACTTTCTTCTCATTCTCATTCTCATTTTTTCTTATTTGGACGGGCGAATTTAGATGCAGATTTTTGCTGCTACTCTCTTGCTATTATCTACCGAAAGTAGAATCATACCTTACATTATTCCTCCCTCGCACTGTATTATCTACTGCACATTTTTCTGTCACACTCCCCGAGCTGCTTTGCGAATTTATCAGTAGTATTTAGAGCCCTTATAGATCGGGGTAAAATGTAATTCGTTGATAATTTCGATCTTTGAAAAGCTTCTCGTTCGGTAATTTGGAAATCGACTCAGCTGAGTCAGCACAGTAGTACTATGCACTGGCATGCCACTCAGGCTGTTGGCGAAGTTCCTTCTGCCACCGACACTCAAATTCGACTCTAGAAGTCAAGCTGCAAGCAGCTGCAGCTCATCTCTAAAAATGCTCCTACTGTAGACTGTTGACCTCAACGGCAGGCTTTCCGTGTTGCGTTTGAAATCCGAGGCCTTCCATTGGCAGGCCGGGTGCCACTAACGAGAACCTGGAGTCACCCTTTTTTGCTAAACGACAATGGATGAGCTTGTCCAACACTGTTTGACCGAGATCGCATTCGAAGGAGAATTAGGTAGGTTCAACTTTCATACTATGCATCTTCCTTTTATACGCAAAATGAATTGCTCAGCTATGCGATGTCCGTTTTGGTTAAGACTTGTCAGGATGTTCGACTCCTGCTCTTGACAATACTTGAACACCACATTTATTATTGATTTTCTTTTATTAAAATCCTGGAGATGACTTATGCTGACATTCTGCGCTAGGCTGTGGCTTCGAAGAACTGAAGCGTATCATTGAGAGCTTTTACGAGCTACAGTCGTCCGTGAAACAAGCAATTGATAATTCGTACTGTTCCTTCCTATTTTCGATTATTCTGCAACAACCATCTGTCAAGATTGGGAAACTGCCCGATGGGCCAATCACCTACATCTCTGTCCCACCGCAGGTGAGGGTAGGAAAGAGGAACAAAGGAGTGGAAGATAACGAACCCAGAGAGTCGCATACTGTCTCTAAGTTGGAAGATATTCCCGATGCGACGTCTTCCGACATCAACGTACTCATTGCGCGATACGGAGAGAAGTTGAGGGTCGCCGTGGATCCAGAAGCAATATTTGTGGTCCTCGCGGGCTCACACGCAAGGGTTGATACACTATTCTGCATACCGGGACAGAGGCGTTTACTAACTCCGTATTCTGATTTAGCCTGCAAAACTGACGCCTGTGGTATATGCTGCACTGCAAGTCATCGGTCGCGCTCGCGAACCCGGAATTAGTGCCGTCGACTTGGGCAAGGCAACAGGATACGACCAAAAGACTATACATTATCTCGTCGGTCAGCTCGTCGACCTCAATTTAGTGTGAGCTTCCGAAACCTGGAGCTAACGATTGTCGCATTTAACTCTGACTTGCTGGATCTCAGTGTTAAGCTCAGACGCGGTGGAAACAGCCAGAACTTTTGTGTGCACAAACATTACTTCGATTCGGGTTCGTCCTGGAAAGCGATTCGGGATGCAGAGAATCGTGCTAAGGAAGATAGTGGAAAGGCAGAGAAAATGAAGGGTGATAACGATGCTGATTGTTTACAGTTCGATCCGATTGATACCCTGCACTTGACAAGCCTACCCATCCTGCGCCAGCGCATAATAAAACTGTTAAAGCACTCTGAAGACGGATTGGTCCCGTATGTAAACATAGCGTTGCGAGTTGTTCGTATCTCCGTTTACTCTGTTGCTTCTCGCTGAACATTTGGTTGCAGGGATTTCATCCCCGGGACAAGTCAGACCGACGGTTCTTTCTGAATAGGTTGAGAGAACTTATTTCGGAAGGAGAAATCGAAAAAGTTTCCTTGCCTAATATTGATCCGGACTCAGCACTCCGATCTGTTTATATTCGTCTAGTCAAGCAAGGGTCATCTGCAGGTGAAAATGCCGAAAATGTCGTCAATATGCAAGGTGAAGAGCTTGACGAAGAGAAGGAGGAGGATCTTTTGGCGACTGAAGGTATGCATTGATTTGTATCTCGTGTTTGGCAATCCTAATTGAACGCTACATGGAGTTGATAACACCGGGAGATTGGCTGCGAATGTGACGTTTCAGAAACAAATCCTTGACCTCGTAGAGAGATCAGGAAGTACAGGAATCACCTTACAAGTGAGGAAAATCTTGCTCCTGGTCATGGCCGTTTCTTATGCTCTGACAGGAATTGGCCGAAAATCTTGGTCATTTTGATAAGAGATCAGTGGATCAATTCCTTGACCGTACGCTCAAGCAGCCTCCTCCCCCTCATTTGGCAGACCTGAGCATAATCCAACTCAATGAAAATTATGGCAAAGAGAAGCGATATCGCTATTTCACTCTACCAAGTTATATTGAGCTCATGGCCCGCGAGAAGTTCCAGGCGCCAACTGGCATATATAGCGCGGAAGACGTTGATACTGCAGGGTCCTATTCGATACACTCTGCGGACGAATTCTATCTGGAAGAGGCTGAATTGTTCGCGCATTTGATGCAGTATCGGCCGATAGCAAGCAATAAGGGAGGTAGACCCCGCAAGGAACATCCCGTGGCGATCAAATCGGCAGCTGTGCATGGTGAAAATACTGGGGAAGGGTCAAGCAAACCAAAAAAGGTGAAAGAGAAAAAGGAGAAGAAAGAGAAGGTATTCAAGAATCCAGTCCTTGCGGACGGTACCAGGAAGCGGGGAAGGCCAGTCAAAGATCCCGAGATCGCTGAGCAACGAAGACAGAAAAGGCTGAAGATTGAGGCGAGAAAGAAAGAGGATCTGGAGGCTGGGGAAGGTCGGGTATCCACTCGCAAGACAAGGGGAAAGCGAAAGAGGTCATTTGATGATGAAGGAGAATCGGAAATTAATTCAGATGATGAACCGACTGTGGAAACAACAGGCAATACTTCTGCAAGCGAAGATCCTAGTCAATTTCAAGCGACAGTCAATGCATCTGCTCCGATGGTTATTGAACCTTCAGTTGTTAGACGGAAGCGAGGAAGACCTCCCAAGAAGCCTAAGATCGATGGTAGCGAGAAAGTGGCCGTGAACACATCAACTCCAGTTGTTACTAGCAGAAATGGCTCAGAAAGTCTTGCGACGAGTCAATTCGAAACGATTTTGGAGGCTCAAATGCCAACTGATGGTGCGTTCTTTGTTAAATATCAATGTCATGCCTCACTGAAGGATGTTACTTTTCCTCTAGTCGAGATCGGGCCAATAGTGGCTCCTAATGAAAGTATACCTGATGTTCCTTACATTGAGACTCTTCCGGAAGTCGACCTGGATCCATCGGACGGGAAAATTGCTACGAAGTCTGCGATGGATGATGATAAATATATGTCTGATTTCGAGACAGATGAATTGGGTCCCGTAGGCAAACTCGTCCCCGCTTCATTTGAACAACAGGCTGAACAAGTTCTTCCCTTTCCGTTTGTGCCGGATTGGCAGAATCTCGTACAGAATGCCTCAGACACGCCTATGTCTCCATTGACTGAATTGGCCGACGATGGACCTGTTACGCACTCTGCAGAAGACCAAAGTGATCCGGAAATGTCCTTATTCGAGGAAATGCGATCTGTCCCTATTGCCGGCATGCCTGATGGCTCTTCGAATGAGCCGGTACAAACCACTGTTAAGGTCCAGTCAGCAGCGACCCAGGCCGTCAGTAACAAATCAGCGGAGAAAGAATCTGAAGCTACTTCGATCTCTTCCACGAAAAGCGTTCCGAAGAAATTTGATATACCCCGCCAAAACACAGTAAATAATATATCCCAGATAAGGCGAGAAAACGAGTTCGTCCGCCTTATCGAGAACTCTGGAGGTGTCATAAATACTTCGACCCTCGACTTCTTCAGAGCCTTGACGGATTTGCTTGAGGCCATGACGAAAGCGGGCGAACCAACTAGCGCTCCAGTTGGTACTCAGATTGATCGCAGGACGATGAACGCAGCCTTCAACAATTTGGTGTCAGACGGACGTATAAAGTTACTCACAACTACCGTTCGGACAGCTACCAGCTCTAGTAGGCTTGTAAAAATTGCCCACCTACCGCATATCAGCGAAGAAGATATCCGCAAGTTCTTATCCACGCTTGGATCACCGGTGTTCGACCCAAAGGGAACTGACGACGGAGCGCATGCCACAGACCGGCGAGCAGAGATAGATCCCAACGGACCCCGGGCCATAGCCAAGAAATGGGTAGAGGAAAACTTACGGATTAAGGGGCAGGCTCATTTCTCCAGAGACCCAGAGCGCGTTCAGCGTCTATTTGAGCTCGATGACGAGATCATTCGTGAGGCGTTACGTCTGGAAAAGCAGACTGCTTCGCAGATATATGGATTTCTGTTAGGGATCCTTATGAGAGCTCGGGCCCTTCATGTCCATATCGTCGAGAAGTTCGGTCAGAATACAGCAAGCCAGTTTATCGTTGCTAGTAACAGGGTGGTCGACTGGGAATATTTTGAAACCGACGTTCCGCTGTCTGTCTACAGTACTTACATGACCTCCGTCGCCGTAATCGATGAATTCAAGGCTGCTCTCGAGACCGAGGAAGGTCAGAGAATGCGCGTCAAGGATGCTCCAGTCAAATGGCAGTCTGCTCTTCGTGCAGGCAAGGCGGGGTCTCGAGATCGTATTTTCGAACTTCTAGAGGTATTAAAGGCTCTGAAGATTGTGACTCCTTTGAAAGTCTCAAGTACAACTAATCCCTTGTCGACAAACGACGCAATGCTATTCGAGCTTATGCCTCCCGGATGGGAATCAGAACAGCCGCCCGTGTACCCCCGTTACTGGCAGTTCACTGAGTCCGCCCCCGTTTTTCTGACGGCCCTACGAGAAGTCCCCCCACCCTTGCATAGGAAGATGCCGTTATCATCCAAGGTTGACGTCCTCGATTTTTGGGATGTACTACAGTTCGCTAGTACTGATGGGGCATACTGTGAGAGACAGCTGCCAACTTCTCAGCGTTCTTATCCGGCTTCAATAGCATACGATGACCGCATGAGAGCGACTCTCGCTAGGTCGCGGTCATGGAAGGGCAGCTATTGCCTCTCATGGCATCAATGTCAGTTTCTTGACAAGAATTTTGATTCATCCCAGAGCTCTGAGGTCAGTGTGGATCTGATTGCCAGAGTCGCGCATATAATTTCTGCTCCTTCTGAGGTAGTTCGCAAATACGTCGTAGCCGCCCGAAAAAAGCGAAACGATGAAATTATGAGGATTCGGCTTAGAGAGGAGCAGCTTGAGAGGAAAAAACAAGAAGCGGCGGCAATTAAGGCGTTACTCGACGCCAAAAGCAAAGAGGCGACCCAACGGCGGGAACTGGAGTGGAAAACTTTGTTGGAGAAAGTGTGCGATGGTCCGGATGTCCAATCTACACGCCTGAAACGGCTTCGTCATTCGTTCGTGATGGGACATGTGGTTCAGGACACAAGTGCATGGGAGAACCAGATAAAAGAGGCGCTGCGAGCGGCAGTAAAGACGAAGAAACTGCGCGATGTAATCCAACCGGGAATATCTCAACATCCCGTGATCTCTACCTTTGCACAACCTGTTCGGATGGAAGCTGGTGCTCAACCGACGCAAATGGTCGTGGACCTTCGAATCGATACACCTACACCTTTGGAAAAACCCAAAATAAAAGGGAAAGCCGCTAAGTCTCATAAGAAGAAAGGACTCAAAGAAGGTGAAGTTTATCAATTATTTTACTGCACAAATTTGTGAACGACGGACATTTGCAGACTCGAATGATATGAGAATCCGGTCTCGGAAAACAAGGTATCACTGGAGCGAGGATGACGACGAACTGGCCCGCGATGCCTATGCAATAATCCAAGCTCGATGCCGTTGTTACTACAGGGTTGATTACGGAGCGTTCGCGCAATTATTCAAAGACATATCCAGCAATACAGTTAGGCAACATATTGGACGTCTTAAGGAAAAGCCAGGCGCCGAAGGCTACCTGCGACGGCTTGAAGCGGCTTGGATGGACCTGTGGTCGAAGCATCGAGGCACCGCAGACCTTCCCGACGATAATCCTGCTGATGTGACAGATTTCGATCTGTTAGCCCACATCATGTTTCTTCGGAAACACATTGATAAGGACGCACTGTATGTCAATGAGACCCTCTATCCCTTTGAGAAAGTGATTGACTGTGCTATCAGGCGTTTGGGGATCTCAATTGACGAAGAGACAGCACAGTGCACGCTACCTCTTGACCTCGCGGAACTGCTGGATAAGTATGATGTATTGGAACAGAGTACACAGACTGGGCCCGACATCCTGAACAATGCTTCTACGGGAGAAGAAGCACGAGAGAAGCTGTTCCTTCAAGACTCAATCGTTCTAGAATGTGAGCTTCAACCAGAAGAGGTTATCGATGACCAAACAGCTTTAGCAGAGTCTGCTTTAAAGGTTGGTTCAGGGGAATACTGGTTTCCGACAATGATCAAGCTAACGAAACTGTAGGTCGTGATTGGAACACCTATCGAGGATTACGATCCGCACTGTGCTGCTGATATACTTAATTTCATTGGTGATGAACGAGTTGCGAAGGCCAGTTCCAACCTTCTGTCGCAGAATGTTTTCTCGAAGCTTGTGAGAGACCCTGATAGGCTCGCACCTGGACGATCTCTAAAGATTTCTGAAGCGTCAGTCCCAGTTACACAGGTCACTTGTAAATATAAGCTTACAACATTTTTCAGGAATCAAAATGCATTGGGAGGTCCGGTCTCCAGAGATCTGATTCAAGATGCAGTGCAGTCTGCACGGACGCTGGTGCTAGAGCAAAATGAATGGCGAGAATGGCCTTTGATGTCCACAGACGGGGACACCGCCGCTTTACTACAACTCTTTTCTGACCATAAATTCTCGATCAAATTTGACATGGATCAAGCACAGAGAGCGATAGCTTCGTTAGACGGCAACAGTAGGAAAGCTGGTATGTTGATGTTTATCGTCGAACATTTTTGAAATGCTGACGCAAGAACAACTGTAAAGATGATAAGGATCTCGAGATACAGATGGAATTCCGCCTGAAAGAAAGTCAATCTGTAAAAGATGGAACATCTCCTGCTCCTGATTATCTACCTCAGAACATAGAAACGAACGATAACTATGAGCATGGGAAAACGGTATCAGGCAACACAGCTTGCTGCGGCATTTACTCGGAAGACGTTGTTGATTGTGTTAGATGCATCGACGACTCGTTGAACTTGATTGAAGGATGGAAAGAAGAGGACCAGAAAGTAGCGAGGGAAGTGCTGAATCTCCTCGAGAGTCAGGGTTCGCAGGGCATAACGGTGCAGAAGCTCAAAGTAAGTTAAACAAGACTATGGTGAGATCCTATCTGACTTTAGCATAATCAGACAATAGTTGGGGGCAAATGCATGGAAATAATGAAGCAACTCCATTCACTACCCATTCCGGTTGTTTATCCCGCCGGATATCACACGTCGGTTCTCGTCAGTGCAAAGTATGTCAGCTCGTTTACGATAATACTCCCACAAACACGCCGGGAGGAGCTACCTTCGATATCAAAATGTTTCCCTCGCCGATGGCTCGACATCAAAGGTAATCGGATAACAGAAGTGTGGGAAGCCGCCCTGCGCTCAGTCGTCGGGCTTGTACACCTGCGACCGGGGATATCTCACGTACGTTTGAAATCTGGCATAGCCGTCCGATGGTTCTGATGTGAAATATTTCCCGGCAGGCTGATCTGCGCCAGCGGCTCAAACCAATTTACGACAGGCAGGAAGTCATGGACTTAACACTGCATTTGTCCTCCAATGGTTATTTGATATGTCGCACGGACGGGGGAATAGCGGTCCCTATGCTCAAGGCCGCGACTGAGCAAGAGGAAAGAACTATTCACTGGCTCGTCGACGATCAAAAGCACTGGTTCATGGCCAAATGAAATCGAATCACTTATCACTATGTGTATTGTTATTCTTTTCAACGTCTCTTCAACTGTTTCCGTAGTTTTCGCATTGAACACTGTATGAATAGAAATGGTCAAAGGAGAAATAGCGTGGCATAAATAGCGCTCACTGTAATGAACATGATTTGGCTGTATGAAGTGTTGTAGTAGTCTTGATGGCTATTAGCCGATACCACTGGCATCCGGTACCGTTGACATCCTTCAATCCTTCAATCCTCATTTTGGTCAGTTCCTAAATGAAACTCCTGAGATGTTGTGTGAGCTGCAACGAATGTTCAGCTAAAGTAGGCAGTCGTCGAGTATCACTATAGAGTGGAACTGTCGGACTTTAAGTTTGGGGAGAACACGAGTGCTGCGCGAGGGAAAATCTATTGATATACATCATCATGATCGTTCAATGTGAGCGTTGAGCGTTGAACAGCTGATGGAGAAGCATTGGGTGTGCAAAATAAGAGCGAAACCAACGTGCAGCTCAGCCAAGCGACAAAGCGGTGTAAATGGAGATGTCGGAGAGGAGCAAGGAGTGTCGAAGAAACTGTTGCTGCTTGACAACGGAGGTAAATTTGCGACAAGCAGCTGCCATATCGAGATAAAGTAAGGTTAATTACTGGAGATCAGCGCTAAATATAACACCGGTTGAACGGACGCACGGTCGGTTGTGGTCGTTGTCACCACCACCCATTTCGACGTCGTTCACGTCGTCCGCCAGCCGTCTTTTCTCTCCTCCATCTCATTCTTTAGAGGCCTGTTCATCGGCGGGGCCGTCACAGCCCTTCTTTCCTTTCCTTTATTCCGTTTGACTCTCTTTATCACCTTCGCTGGCCGCACACAACAGCCCTAGAGGCCTTGTCTTTTTTGTTTTTTGTATCTTTGTTTACCATCACCCTGTAGGTGAGTTTGGAAGGACATCAGAGCAGGAATATGCACTGACGCTTTCCTCCTAGCTCTACAATACTCATGAAATTACTAGCAAACATGCACCTTCCTGCTCAGCTTACGCTATTTGTGAGTCTATGCATGTGCATGTGAAGTTTAGAATCAGTCTCATTGTACTTTTGACAGTGGGAGCGCGTCACACTTTCCCGTATCACCAAATTCTACTTCATATTTTCCGTGCTCCATTGTATTGTGCAAGTTGTACTACAAGCACAAGCGTTCACAAGCAATGCTGAGGCCGCAAACTTCCTGTGGAAGCTCGTAACGCAAGGAAATGCATTCGATCCCGGATTTGCTGTTATGGGTCCCAATGATTTACGCTTCTGCGAGGAGATTCCCTCTTCTTTCTCCACGAAAACATGTCAAGTCGTATGGAGCGCAAATAGTACCCAAAACGGCTCTACCCCTCAAAGCGATCTGGCAGCGTCCTCAAGTCCGAGCTCGAGCTCCGCTATCAATTACCCTTCTTCTGTCTCCTCGCCTGCTTCGAGCACCCTGACAAGTTCACCCTCTTCAATCACTCCTCCTCAGCAAGTTGATGCTGTTTCGACTGTAACAATAACACACTTTACAACTCCAGCTACTATTGCCAAGTCACAGGCGTCCTCCTCCTCGCCTACACCGTTTACCACAGTCGTCGCAAACGGAAATCATGTATGTCACTAGTCAATTACTTAAGAGCTATTTCGACTGACATTTCGCAATAGGATGACGATGACGATGACGATGACGATGACGACGACGACGAGGAGGAGAATACCAAGGTACTAAAGGCGGGAGAGGAGGAGGAACATAAGCATGATGAAAAGAGGTCGCTGTATGCGAGAAACGATTTAGTGGGGTTGCAGATCTCTGCTGTGGTTATCAATGGTTCAACAACGGTTAATGTCGATGGGTTTGGGTGGAAGAACCAGACCATTTCTTTGAGCCAACGATGTCTCTTCACACTCAATTACCCGGTGGAAACGTGAGTTATCTTTAGTTAATGTCACAATCTCAAGTCTCTGACCCATTATCAAAGGCTGAACAATACGAAGCGTGAGGACATCACTTTCATTTTGTTCCAGATCTGGGTGTTGGGCATGTCCATCGTCGCAGTAAGCTCTTGTTATTTTATAGACACTAGGCACGAAATTTGACAATTTTTCCTGCCAGTTGTTGAACGAATCAGTCCCTCATATGTAAGCCTACTTAAGCGCACTTTTGTCAAATTTGGCCTCTAACGAGTTGTTTTTCTTAGTGTCACATCCTTGCTCACTCATGTTGGTGCTACTGCTTGGGCCGCCTTTCAAATTGTTCACACAGCAGACTTCCATCGACAATTTAGTCGTTTGACTACGGAGGGAGCGTGTGGAGTCAATTTGTTGCCGACGTATTGGAAGGAACGTGCTAACGCTGAGATCCCGGGTCTAGCGTTGAATGCTCTTTCTCTTCTCATATCTGCCTTCCTCTCGTGGAGACTCATAAAGGTCTTTAAGGAACTAATCTCAGTGTTGTTTCCAGCTAACCTTGAAAAATATTTTAGTCCTTCGGATGGCAAACCTTCAAGCGTGTCGGCGCATCGCGCACGATCAACCGTGTTTACATGCTTGTTCTAATGCTGTCGATTGCCATCCAACTGTCGCTGTTCTTCATCGTTGCTTCCATCGGAATCTGGATTGATCAGCTCTTCAATGGAGCAGTCGGACATCTGGCTAGCCTCTCGTCTGTCTACAAAGGACTCATGATCACGGTCCTCCTTGTGAGTTCTCTCGTATTCAAATAGAATCCACATGGGTTTTACTCACAGATTTCTTTTTAAGCTTCTGGTACCGTGGCTTATTCTCGTATGTTTCAGCTCTTTTTCTCTATTAGAGTCGACTTTTGACTTCGAATCTAGGGATGGATTTCTGTCCGCCGCGAGTTCAGGATCCCGATGTTGCTATTCCTCATCATGTCCTTCCTGTATCTTTGTGGATGGGGCGCGATGTTTGCGTCAACGAGTTTCCGCTGGACGTTCAAGCTTTGGAGGTTCTTCTCGATAATTACCTCCGCGTCAGTGCTCTTGACCTTAATTACCTTTGTAATCGGCATCATGTGTCGCATGAACTTCGGCAAGGGTCTATCTCGCTATCGTGAGCCACAATTATCCGCAATAGTCTCTACTATTGGATGCTAACGTTGCTTTTTTCATCTAGTCAACGCTCAGGAACCTCTTCCAGACTATCAGGAAGAACAAGAGTATGAGTATGATGATGAGAAGGTCGAGTTCCCGACTAATCGCGCGCTGCCCACCTTCTCGGCCGCATTTGGGAAAGGTGACGAAGTGCCGGTGCCAAGTCAAATGAAGTTCGGACCTCCGCGCGTCGGTCCCCGGTTTACTAATCCGTCGATATTGCCATTCGAGCCTCAACCTCCTCCACCTTCGCTCATGTCGGGCACGACATACTCGAAGGAGACGTATGCTAATAGCATTGCATCACCAACGAACTCGGCCGTGTATCTCAATCCCACTCAGCTATCACGTCAACTGTCGAACGGTAGTCAGAGGAGCTACTCTAGTTTCAGGAGCGACGGAAGTGCACAGACCTTCAAGACTCATAAATCATCTGGGTCCGTTCGCAGCACTTCCAGTGGTGGGAGTACTGCTTCCGACCGCTCCAGGCGCTGGGTTATCGAGTAATCGCTTTTCACTTTCCTTCTGACGCACTCACCTCTTTTCATTTTTGTATGTGCTGCTTTCGCCACTGCGTGGTGACTTTGCTTTCTTAGTATACAATTTTCGTTCATTCTCTTGCATTAAGGGACATTCGGTAAAATAATCATGATGCTTGCAACTATTATTATACATAAATGCGTGTATCGAGAGCTGTTGAAAACACTAGAGAAGAGAAAGGACTGTAAGCAGAAAGGGGGGAGGGGGTAGTGCTATCTAGCCACAAGAAAGAAACTATAATGTCATAATTAGGCGGTCGATGCACTGCTTTCGGTTCCAGGCGAGGCAGACTGGGGCGAGTCCATGTTAATAGCTTCGACTTCTTTCTCCCTGAGAATTGCCGCCTGTCGTGCGACACTAGCACCTTCGAAGTCCTGCTCCGATGGAATTTCCAGAGGGGGGCTGGTTGCTAACTCTTCCTCTTCATAGCTTCGAAGTGTGTCCATGAATTGTACCATCCAAGGGTGGTTCATGAGTTCAGAGGCTGTCGGGCGGAGTACGGCATCGACTGTGAGACATTTCTTGATGAAATTGGTTCCCAGTTCACTGAGTTCGTTGGCATCAGGAAGTGGAGGATGCTGGGTTGCTACACCTATGTGAAACATAATGGCCCTACAAGAAATGGATCAAATTGAGACTGGAAATAATACAATGGAGGGATTTACCATTCATTGTCAAGGTTGCTCCAAGGCTTGCGACCAGTCGCGCATTCCAAGAGAACGCAGCCCATAGACCAGATATCCATAGCTCCATGGCGGCCATGTATGTCGTTCTTGATCACCTCGGGGGACATATACATGGGAGTTCCAGTCAGCGAATTGCGATTAAGGCCGCCCTCGCCCGCAGCTGGAAGACCAGAAAGATTTAAGGATACACCACCGCTGTTAGCTACCCTTGAACGATGCAACGTTCGAGTGCTCTTTGCGATGACCTTTGCAGCTCCAAAGTCCACGAACTTGAGAAGACCGTTATGATCCAAGAGTATGTCTAAAAAGTGTTTGTTATAAATACGCACAGGTGAAAGCGTTTGTTTGGAAACTCACTATCGGGTTTGATATCTCGATGAATAATTCCTCTGGAATGGAGGTATTGTAGTCCCTCGAGCATCTGCATAGCGTACATCTGTATAACACTCTCATCCGCTATACGCCCTACTTCAAGGTTAGAGGCAAGACTACCTCCTTCGCAATATTCCTCGAAGATGTAGACCTTGTCGCGATGCACCTCAATGCCATAGAATTCCACAATGTTTGGATGATGCAGCATTTCCATAACGCGTAGTTCGTCCTCGATCTGCTTATAGATGTGAGGTGTTTTCGTGACGTCTAGGACGCGAATCTCCTTGACTGCCATAACCGAGCCATTGTCAAGATTTACGGCTGTGTATACTGATCCAAACGCTCCGGCGCCGATGAACTTTCCTTGCTGCCACCGGATAGAAACGTTTGATGATGTTGACGCAAGGAACATGAGGGAGCGATCTTCTGGCTTTTGATCGTCAAGCACCCTGCCAATGATGTGCTGTTCTGAACCGATCCCCGCTCGTTTTTCATCAAGATATCTTAGCCTGCCAAGGACATCCTCTCTAAACTTCCTAAGGCTTCGGTCACCAGAAGACACTAAGCTAGCGAAGCTTATTTCCTCGTACAAGCTCTCTGGAGCAGGAGTTGAGGGATCCCAGAAATCCTCATCGTTCTCCGCTGCAATTTTCGCATCCAGTCCTATCATTCTGAGGCCTTCATCGAGCTTCTCCTTTTCCTTCTTCGCTACTTGCTGCGAACGAGCACCGAGGATATCAAAATGACTGATGAGAAGCGTCATACAACTCGCCACTTTCTGCCGTAACATCTCAAATTGTTCGTCTGGCAAGTGAAGGATATTGTTTCGCCTTGTCCGGACCAAGGCAAACTCGAGTGCGCTGACAGCCCACCTGAACGTCCTTCGGTCGTCGGGTTCGCACTCATCACAGATGAACGAAACCCAAGAGATGGCTAGTTGGATAAGCATGCGGTTGAATTTCATCCATGACGGTCTATCCATGTGTTTTTGAGCGTGTTGTCCGTGCTCAGAGGCAAAGGCAAACCAGCTTTCAAGGAGCTCCTGCCCGCTAGAAACTCCTCGCAGGGTCTTCCGAATGTGATTTACAGCCTCAACAATTGCTTCAGCCATGCGATTTGAAGTGTATGAAATTTTTCGTAGTTCACGATTGACAGACGGTAGATGAGCCATTAGTTCGACAACGCAAGGGAGTGGATCAAGGTACGGCTCAAGCGGTTCGCCGTCGTCTCCGACGGGCATGAAGGCGTCTGCGAATTGCTCCTTGGCCATGACCAAGCGTGCGTGAGGACCGTCCGCAACGAGTCGCGCACGATTGTCCTTTAGCTCGAAGTCAACATGCGAGACCGGGAGCATCAGTACCAAGCCATTCCACAGAAAGCGGACGCGAGGTGACAAGATCAGCAAATAAACCGATTCGTCATACTGGTACTCCACCTCTTCAACTTCGTCTTCAACCTCCGACGACGATGTACGCCTCACACTGCGATAACCGTCGGTCCAGAGTTCTTTGACATGGTACGAGTTTTGTAGTATCTGTCGAATTGTGTCTGGTTTCTCTCGGAGACCTCTTGATGCAACTATGTAAGTCCCTTCTTCCTCGAACGATTGTGTATATACTAAAAAATGATCAGACTCCACCAAGGCCGCCACAAATGCATCCATAGACACATTCTCCAGTGAATATTCGGAAGCGTTGCCAAATCTCTGAGACAGAGCACTGAAGAACACCTCAGTTTTAAGTAATTGATCAATAAGCGATATACCTACCGAGAAAACCGCTGCAATTTCCGATATCGGGCCTTCACGCTTTCTAGTACTTTCTCATACCAAGTGATCGTCTGTTCACCTGACATAAACCTCCCCTTGCTATCCAAGATACTTCTCTGGAAGTCAAACCCTAGTCCGGGCAAATTCGATGGGCTACTGGTGGTTTGAGGTGGCGTGAAAACAGCCTTTTGTTTTTCTTTGCTCCGGCCAAGATGTGGTATGCGAACCTGCCTCTGAAAATTATTGGTCGCTCGAACCATCAATTTATGGGTGATTGAACTGTTCGGGAGCGCCGCTATTAGAACGTCACACAGAAATGCTTTAAAATAGAGAATACTTACCAGACTTGCTCAGCAACTAAGGATGCACCACCAGGGATGCTCAGGCTAACATCATTGAATGTTGCCCACTGAGCTTCTAAGACTTCTGTCTCCCTGAAGTATATATCCTTGCTGCTACTCTTCAGTTTGTAGTTTATAAACCTGAAGAACTCATTAAGAGCATCCAAGACGGCTTGATCGTAATCATCGCTGATACAATTGGGGAGATTCCAGTTCCCTCCAGGATCAGGTAGTAAAAAGGCTTCGTATTGTCGTTTTAATGTGCAGGCTAGGCCTATCGACAATCGCAAATCTTCAAGCATCTGATCTATGATTAGGATATCTGGTTCTTTGACCCGGGAGGCATAGTCAAGTCGCACGCGAATTGATGCATGGACAAGGCGAGTAGGGAAGGAGATAAGTTGGATCAAGTCGTCTTGGAATGTGGGAAGGTTAAGAAGTTGGAACGTATGGGCAAGGTTGACTTGTGTATCTCGTGCAGCAGCAATCGTGGCATGAACGGTTGTCAATGAACCTTTCTCAAACGTTCTCTGAATTGTCTCTTCTTTGTGTAAGCGTTCAACGAAGGAAGAACCATCTAATGTCATGTCCAAGTCAAGGAAAGGCATTCGCTTAACAACATGGTTTCACGTACCGTGTTCGGGACTCGTGGAATGCGCTGTGACATCAAGAGTCTCACTTCCAGTCCACTTGCGTAGGACATTGATCTGTTGTCTGAGGGTTGAACGGACAGTTGACCATGTAGTAAGTGCGTCGCACCGCGCCTCGAAGTCTTTGCTTGTCGCTGCAGGCTTGTCAAGATATAATGCTTTTAAATGGGGGTAGAACGATTGTATTTTGTCCAGATGCTGAAGTATGACATTGACCTGATGATAAGCTGGTGGTGCTTCGGGACCATCAACCACTCTGAATTGCAGTACTTCGTTGATTACACGATCGACCAAATGTAACTTGCGTTCATCCAGTATCTTGCGCTCCTCTTCGACAGTGCGCCCACGAAGTTTTGCCCGCAATCCAAGCCATATATCAAGATGCCTACTGTTTTCACCTTCTGACGAATTTTGGAGTGCGACTTGTATACGGCTCTTCTCCGACCTCAGGACATCGCCATCGAGGACTGACGCCAACATGCTCTGCCATTCCAGGCGTTCACGCTCTTCAACAGTCATGGGCTCAATTGTTTCATCCTCCATTGATGGAGAGAAATAGCGATCTCTTCCACCAAGGCCCTGAGAGCTTCCCGGTCGATCTTCGTCGCTATCATCATCTACGAAAACAGGACCGCCACGGTAAACCGAGCTCTCCGGGTCATCTAACGCGTCATGGAGAGACTGAGGACGACTGCGATATCGCTTGACAAACTGGGAGTAGACATCTGAGTTTGAAGGTGCTGAGAATGTGTTGAAAGTGTCGAAGTTGGCAGTATTTCGTCCGGAGGGTGATGCTAGGAAGTTTGTTGGTGAACGCTGTTTAAACCTAGCTTTCAGCGACATCCCAGGTGTCGCGTTGAAGGACTGCTGTAGATTTGACCACTGCGCCGAGTTACCGTCAATCCCGTCTTCGTCTTCGTCACCGATGCTGGACTGCTCAGGATGGGGGAATAACGATGGGACGTGCCTGCGCATGGTGGCGGAAGGACATTTGAACTACTGTAGTGATTTACTGCCAGTGCTCCCAACGTCATACTACTACTAGTACCTACGCACGTGCCAGCCCTCACGTAGTATAGTAAGTACGACCCACTCAGGCTGCGAAGTTGACCTTCAATTGTTACTTCGCTCCATAGCTAGTAAAATTTTGGATAACTATAGCAGGTATAAAACAGGCACAGGACATAGTTGGATATAAGCAGACAATATGGGTATCATAGAAAAGGTATTTTTTCCTGGTTTTGCCCGTAGCCAAGTCGTTATGACCGAACCTCACTTCAGATTAAAGCGATTGAGGGTGCGTTCAAGTTAGCAACATTTTGCAAGGAAATGTATTTCTTAAGCCCGACAAACAGAGGAGATGGCGCGGAGTGAGTTCGTTTATCTGCTTTGCATCAATGACATTTTCAATCGGCACCTGTAGCACAGAAGAATAAGGTGCGCTAAGGAAAAACATAGTATAAGTTATGACCTTCTATGCTGAATTGTATGTGCTATTCTGCAGGCAACAGAATATCACCTTGGCCTTTTAAAGGCCAAGCTGGCGCGCTATCGTGCTGAGTTGCTTGAGCCCACCTCCAAGTCTGGAGGAGCAGGTACAGGATTTGACGTACAGAAATCGGGAGATGCCCGTGTAGCTCTGATAGGATTCCCTTCTGTTGGAAAGGTATTCTTTTGTAATTGTGTTTGAATGGTTGATAAGGACTCATATTTTATTCAGTCAACATTCCTGAGCAAAATGACACATACGGAATCCGAAGCTGCGGCGTACGAGTTCACCACACTGACGGTATTGAACCAGGTGTATCGTCTGACCCCTGACGTGATACTTAATTGGGGTCCAATATAGGCGATCCCTGGAGTGATAGAATATTCCGGCGCACGGATACAGCTACTTGATCTTCCCGGAATCGTTGAAGGCGCCAGTCAGGGTATGATCGCCGTCTGCTTGTACTCATTTTTGCGCATGACATATGTAAATCGTTTTCAGGTCGAGGAAGGGGTCGTCAAGTAGTGGCAGGCAAGCATACTCGAGTTTGCCGGCTTTTCCAAGATTTATCTGGCGCGTTATAGTTGCGAAAACGGCTGATCTTATTATAATGATGCTCGATGCGACAAAATCTGCGGAACAACGTAGATTACTTGAAATCGAGTTAGACGCGGTAGGAATCCGTCTGAACAAGCAAAGACCGGACGTAGTATTCAAGAAGAAGACTACAGGTGGAGTGAGTACTCAGCTGAAGTCTTCTGAACTATCTCCACTGAACGTTGAATATCTTGGGTAGATCACTGTCAGTTCCTCTGCTTTGTGTTAATCGTCATTGGCCGACAAATCGTATGCAGCTGAACGCCACAGTGAAACTGACAAAGACAGACGAGAAGACGATTCGCACAATTCTGGCGGGCTGTATGTGTTCTATATTGTCGCTGAATGATCGAGCTGATCTCTCCGCTGTAGACAAGATTCACAACTGCGACGTGATGATTCGCGAAGATGTTTGTTTCACCTCTTATCCCTGGTAATCATTACTAGTACTCACGGCTAACAGATTACTACCGACGAATTCATCGACGTTCTAATCGGTTGTTGTTTTTTCCTTCTCCTTTTGTACACCTGAATCTATATGTTGACATGTCTGTGAAGGAACCCGAAAATATATACCGTGTTTATGTAAGTTCAAGTTCAGCAATGTTGTGTTCACGCTGTCTTATCAATTTATTTTAAAGACGTGTATAACAAGATCGACTCAATAAGCCTCGAACAAATAGACAAACTAGCTCGTGAGGATCATACTGCAGTAATTAGCTGTGAGATGGACCTGAAGTTCGTTTGCCTTTTCTGCAATGCATATCAATAATTTGATTTCATGGACTTACAGCCTAGATTACTTGCTCGTGAGGATGTGGGAGTACCTCGGGCTTGTGAAAGTATACACGAAAAAGAGAGGCGCACATCCTGACTTGTCGGACCCAATTTGCTTACGGACAGGCGCTACCATTGAGGTGAGGATGCATTTCGGCGGTCTTAAGGCCAATGGCGATTACGAAGAAGTACATTGATGCGTTTCATATTGCCTAGGATGTCTGCCATGGCATCCATCGATCTTTGGCAGCGAACTTCCGTTATGCGCTCGTATGGTAAGCTCTCATGGGTTTATGTTGGCTCTTTATTACTCGCATTTCTAATTACGTGTCTCTCTAGGGTCAGTGCATACGATCTGAATTACGGGCCATTTAGAGCGGGTACCTTGACTGATCTAAGTTTACAGGGTAAATCCTCTAAATTCTCCCCACATGCGCAGAAGGTGGGACTCAATCACCAAGTGCAAGACGATGATGTTGTTTCAAGTGAGCTCTTCTCTTCTCTTCGTCGTATGTTCAATGCTGTTGCTTTCTCATTTTGCTGAGCCTTTCGCGTAGTTTTCACGAAATAGTATCGTGAAATCGGATTTGCTGAATGAAGCTCGGAATCAATGTGGATGTTCGTTGGCATTACGGGCATGTGTGTTCTAGCGGCGCGTAGGAGTAATGATCGCACCTTCTTGTATGGTTGCCTACTTGTGTGGTCAGTAACTTGCAAATCACAGGGATTACGAAAGTTGCTGTGGGGTTTCCGCGGCGAAAAGTGAAGTTTTTGAAGCGTATTGTATGGGTAGAAATTCTCATAGAATATCCAAAAACCAATACTTATAGTATTGGTCGCGTGGCAATTTCGTAGTACCGCAAAGTCCGTGGCGGTCCTGACTTTCCTTACTATAGCCTAGCCACTTCTCAGTTATCAACCTGAAAAATAGATGACTCTCGGAGGGCCTCCGTTCTGCGCCTCATACGCAAGTGCGATGCTCTCGCGAGCTGCAACCCTCCAAAGCAACATTGCTTTTATAACGTCCGCGCGCTTCAAGGTTTATTCTACAGAAAAAAAATTCTCGAATCGTTTTAGCTGTTTTCCGCGAAAACGATTTTTGCTTCCCCAGCCCCAGCATCTACTACCTGTGACAGTTCGATTTCGGCGTCAGTTTGAATATTCGGTGAGAATGAGATAATACTTGCTAAGGATGAGATGAGGAAGCACGGGTGCGGATGAAAAGGAGGTGTCGAGGTGTGCTGACTGCCTCAAGTGCCATTGCCGTCCACCCCGTAACGTGTGTAACTATAAAAGCTGAAGGAGGCAGGGCCAGCCAGGCTAACTCAACGCCTCCTCGGCAGCACTTCTTCACTCCCAGCCGCACATACTCCCAGCGATGCCAGTCGAGTCAGACCACGCAGACAGCAGACCCTCCTATGAGTTCATATTCCTTGGCACTGGCACCTCCTCAAGCCTCCCCCATATCGAATGCCTCACTGCACCACCTGACGACCCGCCGTGCAAGACGTGCTTATCGACCTTGCAACCTGAGGGAAAGAAGAACATAAGAAGGAATACGAGTGCACTCCTTCGAGTCAGACGTCGGGAAGGGGATGATGCGTGAGTTGTATCAGCGTTTGTAGCACAGTTCAGGCAACCTAACAGTCGTTCATGCAGGACCATAGTCATTGACGTAGGGAAGAATTTCCAAGCTGCAGCATTAGAATGGTTTCCTAAGTATGGGCTGAGAAAAATCGACGCTGTTCTCATCACACACGCCCATGCAGATGGTAAGTGTTCTAATAACTCGAGATGTGGCTCGTTGGCTGACTTCAGGACAGCAATGAATGGCCTTGATGACCTACGAGGTTAGTCAAAACCGTTATAAGGAAGTCTTTACTAAATTTATCGTAGGCTGGACGTTAAATGGATGCATCCAACCACATGTTGACATATACTGTTCTCAGACGACATTTGTTGAGGTGCAAAGGGCCTTTCCTTATCTTGTTGCTAAAGAATTTGCGTCTGGTGGAGGTGATGTGAGTTCAGGATGCAATTGTAGATGGGACGTGATCTGACCGGCAGTGGCATCAGGTTCCCGAATTCAGATGGCATATCATAGACGACAGAGTGCCATTTGTGGTTGGTGAAACGGGCGTAAAAATTACCCCATTTGCAGGTAAGATTTTGGTCGCTAGTGTAGTTGAGTATCACTATTGATCGCGTTTGTTTGAAGTTCATCATGGTCGCATATTCAGCAAAAGCCCACCACCAGGAAATCTACCTACTCCAAGCTATTCGGGCCCATCAACGCCGATCTTTGGTCGATCATCTCCTTTGCCACCACTTGCCCATGACCAGATCAGTCATATCCAAGTATCTGCATCCGCCCCGAAAGTGAATCCACTCCTATGCTTTGGTTTCAAAATTGAAGAGGCTATAATATACATATCCGACGCCTCGTACATACCTGAAGATGTCTGGTCTATGGTGCTAAAGCCAAAGTCTCAAACGGACGCAATCCCGGTCTTCGTTGTGGACTGCTTACGCCTTACTCCACACACCTCGCATTTCGGGCTACAACAGGCGGCTGCTTGTGTTCGTCGGCTCGGTGCAAGGCGAAGCTATCTGACAGGGTTCGGACATGAAATCTCGCACGAGGAATACACGGAAATTCTCAGCGTCATCGGAAATCCCGAAAGACGGAGCTTGTTCAATTCTTCTGAAAATGTCCTCGCTGGCCTCAAGCTGATTGGCGAGGGCCGAGCTCAATTTGTTCGCCCAGCGTATGACGGACTACGCCTGCACGTCTCTGCCCTCGGAGATGTCAAAGACGACAACGACGACGATACCTGACGATTTATGAGGACTCGTATTTTATTTTCCAGTATATATGTCCATTCTACGCTTCCTTAACTTTTTCCTTGAAAATTATGCTATACCCTACCAGAATAATGTTATAAATCACCTCGTATAAATACGCAGATTCAGCGCTAAAATCGTGCGATGCCTTAGTATCCGACGGTCAAGTGTCTCCTTCAAGTTCCGAGGAGGCCGCGGTACTAGTAGTAGTATGGTGCTACATGAATACTTGCCTGGGACATCGGCGTAATTGGCAATCAAATGTCACAGACTGAGCTGAAGCTGTCACGCTATCTTTGAATTACCACACAGTCACGCAGTACAAGACAAGCTTCTCAGCTTCAACAGCGTGGAGGTGGTCATGTCTTAGCATCATCTTCCTTTCCCTTCTTCCCCTACCGCTCGAACATACAATCCTTCTTTCCTTTTCTCTCCCGCCAGGCTGCTTAATATCTGTAAACAGCTTGGAACGGCCTCAAGAATTCTTCTCCATGAGACTGTTTTCGCAGTCTTTCCTCTATGAGTGAGATTTCTTTGACTTATTCTCAACCCCTGTCCTGAACAGAATTTGTTTCTGTAGCGACCCCTGGTCCATCGTCTCCTTGGCATTCTTCCTCAGATACCCCAACCCTTATGCTTCGCATGTCATATCTTGCGATGTAATTTCTAGGACACCAACTCCTTCGGGCTCACTGTTGACGACGCGGCTCATCCTCAAACGTGGTGCTCTGCCAAAGTGGGCGCCGAAAGGGATTATGTCTCGGGCGGAAAGCTGGGTCATTGAGGAGAGTGAAGTTGACCCTTATGGCAAAGTTGTAAGATGCCGGACGAAAAATTTGGACCATGTTAAGGTTATGCAAGTCCATGAGACTGTGGAGTTGCGCGAAGTAGCGGATGGGTAAGCTACTCATCATGTACTTATAACTGTGGTACTAGAACCTATTTGTCCCCATCCAGAAAAACATTGCAAACCACGCAGGCACGAATTGTCTCGGGATTTGGATGGGGTATGACAAAAAGGATTGAGAATCATGGGCTGAACAAGTTCAAGGCCAATATTCAACGGGTATGTGACAATATTCGTTTATTGAGTTTAATGGAATATGTCGCGCTGATTGTCGACTAGTCACGCGAGGGTGTTGCGTTGGTTCTCAAAGTTTTGAGGGAATCTCGTCTCCAGACCATCGGCCTCGGCGCCAACTCTTCATTTGCTTTAAACATTCCTCCGGAGAACACTTCCCAAGTGTCTGAAGTATGGCCGATGACTCTCAATGAACAACTCTCACGTCAAAATGACGACCCTCCCATACCTACTCAACCATTCACAGGACCTGTGTCAAGAATCAAAATCTGGTTGGGCTGGGGTTGAATACATCGTTCCAGCGCCGTAGGAAAAAGGTTGATTTAAACAGTATCGTGTCTTAATCCCCTCTCATTAGGCTCTAGTTTTTCTTCCCTTGCTCTATTTGCAATTGTTTCCGATATATTATTGTCCTTGCTGAATAGCTCTTGTCGTCAAAATAGTTTGAATTGTATCAGTAGTTTCGTATCTTCCACATACGCTTCAATAATAGTAGCGATACTTATTTTCCATTATGCAATATACGGTCTACATATGTAAGTGTGTACATAGGACGTTATATGAAACTAATATTGTACTATTTGGTGTGTAAGCTTTGCAGGATGAATACTCAGGTGAAGTTCCACGGTGTCGGTCTTGCATACTTGTCGAAGTCTGTTACCACGCTTGGCTCCCGAAGCGCGTTTCCTCTTCATACAATGGACCAACAAGTACTTCTTCAGCTTGTTAACGATGCCACAACGTAGTATCCATCCATCCCAAAAGCTCATTGCTATCTAAAACTTAAGGATCCTGAATCTCGCCTTGAGATATCCCGACTGCTCTTGCATCACTGCAGCCATGTACTTTCCGACTTCAGCTGCACGCCAGCTATCCACGTCGCCATCTTTGCCTCACCTTGCTCCGGAGCCCGTCATTGCGTTATGCTCAAGCCCTAGCAAAAGCTTGTTTTGTACATTTACGAAGAGTGGCTTGTCAGTATGGCGTGTCAGGGTGCGTTAGATGATGCTTCCGAAGGATGCTAGGTTATTGATGAGATGTGTAGCCGTCAATACTACTGTCGTACCTCTCACGGACACTGACATCTGTAGTCGAACACGGTGAGAATGTCTCTGCTCGCTGGGCTCCTGATGGAACTCGAATCCTCCTACAAGTCAGTTTGCAATTCTCTATGGTCTAGTTCGTCGGCTCCGTACTCAAGAATAGCCTTATTTCATCATAGACAAGCGGTTCATATCTTGTTCTCGTACACGTTCGTTATGATGGGAACTCTTCCTCGGAGCCGTACCAATGCCCGCCCTTGCCTTCCGGCGCCGAACGTCATTTTCAGCCTGGCCCCGGCGAAGCATTACCCATGTTCTCTGTCTCATTGGAGCTCGAAGGAGTTATACGGGTCGATGGCGAGCTGTTAAGGTGCCTATGTCTTTCCATGCGAAATATGTCATTCTAACTGACCTGGCATCGTCTAGCGTGTCTCCCCGTAAACGTTATATCATGTTTTCGACAAAGAATCCTCCGGCCGTTCAGCGCATCCCGTGGCCCTCAGTAGACACTGATACCGAAGAAGATGAGGAAGGAAGCAAGGCTCATCTCACAGGGCATGATACGTGGATCTTAAATGACGAAGAGCTGCCATGGCTGATCAATTCGAATGGTATTCTCGTCTCGTCTTCTGATCATATTACAGTTTCTTGGCACTCATATTATTCTTGATGCCAGTGACTGTTACACAAATATCTTTCTCTCGGATTACCGGAGCGGAGACTTGGATAACGTCGGATGGCCGTGCCTATTTCGTGCGACTGCAGGAAGCTGAGGGTCAGAAAGGCAGTGTGTCTGATCTTGGCTCAGAAGACCCACCGCGTGTACAGGTTTGTATAACCAAGCATATTCTCAACGCCGAGAGCCAATAGTTAATCCGTACCCACTTTTCTCTTCCATCTCTCAAGGAGCACCAAATCCAAGCCGACTCAGAAAGCTCTGTCCTTGAGTGGCATGGGATTTGCTTGCATGATGCGGAACCTCCACGTTGGGTACAGAAGCAAAAGGCACCGATATCCGATAACCAAGGCGGCGAATTTGATTATATAGAAACCAGAAAGGCAGTTTGTGTCGAGATCAACGCAAAGTTTTCCGTCGTTGCGATCGGTACTCATAGGTAAGAAGAACTTTTTTCACTATTGGTTTTATTGTATTCATCACCATACAGTGGTACAGTAGAAATTACAAACCTGCCCTCGTTTGGTGGGACAACTCCAAAGGCTGAGGTTCTTCATCTTCCTAACCTATATAAACCCAATAAACCTGGCCGTGTTAATGCCATGGAATGGAGTTCTGATGGATATGTGCTAGCAGTCGGTTTTGAGAATGGATGGGCAGTGTGGAGCGTAGGAGGAAGGTGCTTGGCGTGGGGATTCGGTGTTGACGACGATGTGGATAATGACAGGTGATTCCGACTTGGTTGGTAAACCTACGGTGGTCCACAATCTAACAGCAAAGGTACCTAGGTTTCAGGATGCCTTCATGTTTGGGGTACTTGACTTGGTATGCCCGGGTATAGACATTCTTGTTGACCTTACTCACCTTCTCTTCAGTTCTGGAGTCAAGGAAACTTCGAGCTGCTTGCACTATCGAGACCTTCACCTACTAGTGAGTTTGATTGGCACCATTCCGCGGATGCTCTTAATCTTGAAAACACATTTATAGGACCTGACGGCCAGCTGTTTGTGATTTCGTTCGCGAAGAGCGCAGTGACCGAACAACAAACTCCTGTATGAACTCCTTCCATCGCATTATATGCTCCTCATGTGTCTCACGGAGGTGAACCGCAGGACAATACTCGCTATGCTTTCTTACAGATGGATGATCGAATGCTTATTTATCGTGGAGCCGACCAACCTGACATGAGCGTCATCAACCCAGAGTCCGATGTGTGGCAACACGTCAAGGTATATTATCACGACAGCCGTTGACACAGGTATGGCATAAGTTGACTTTCATGGTGCTAGATTCCTCTGGATTATCTCTCGATGAACTGGCCAATCCGCTACTCGGCGATAAGTATGGATGGACGGCTTATTGCCGTTGCTGGAAGGAGAGGATTAGCTCACTTCAGCACAACGTCGGGCAGATGGAAATTGTTTGAGGACAGCATACAAGAACAGGCCTTTACCGTGAGGGGCGGTCTATTATGGTTCCACCACGTTTTAATTGCCGCTGTCGAATTAAATAGAGATTATCAGGTCAGTCAGTATGTGTTCAAGGACTAACTGATTCTGATGTTCTAGCCTCAGATACGATTATACTCAAGAGATCTGGAGTTGAGCAACCAGAATGTGCTCCATAGAGAAATACTTCAGTCTCCTGTCGTGACCCTTTCATTAGTCGATAATTCGCTTCTTGTTTACACCGCGGACAACACTCTCAGTCACTATCTCATCGTCCCGACAACTGAAACTATTCAATTACTTTTCTGTGGCAGTATCTCATTCTCAGGAATCATAATCACCCCCAACGTCATTAGAGGGTTGAGTTGGATGATACCTAATGCACAGAAACGTAGGCACATTTGATATCTCGCCTGCCCCAGTACTTACAACAATTCATAGAACTTGGAGATCCAATGGAAGATCTCGCAGTTGCTACGGTTCTGATGATGATTGGAGGGAAGCTCGTCCTTCTCAGACCTCGGAAATCGGGTCGACAAGAGGTCAAATATGATATGCAGATCTTAGCAGATCGTATAGAGTTTTGCTGGATACATTTGAGAGGGATCGGGACCCTTGAGAACTCTCTGTGGGGCTACGATGGCCGAGGTATCAAAGTTTGGCTCAATGCTTTGAACCTAGAGGCGCCAGCAGAATCGAGCGATCAGATAGAGAGTGTTCAAGAGACGTTGAACATCCCGTTGGATTTCTATCCGCTCTGTCAGTAAACGTTCTTTCTGCTACGCCATCTTTGTCTGACCTACTTTTAGCCTGTCTTATGGACAAAGGGATCATCATCGGTGTGGAACATGAGACAGCCGCAAGGCCATCGTTACCCTTTGTCCTATTCAGACATACGACAAGCGTTAGTCTGCCTACTATTACCGCTGATGAAGTACTGAAGTCGCCTATCGGTAGTCTCATTTATTCATTCACCACATCCTTCGTACCCATCTCCAATCTGACGAGATCCGACAAGCTGTCTCATTCGCCTCCAACTATGAGAGCCTTGTCTACTTCGCGCATGCGCTTGAGATATTGCTGCACACCGTTGTCGAATCGGAGATCGCGTTTGAAGCTTCCGAAGAGGATGGTCATCGTTCTAGTGAGGGAGGCATCTTACCTAATGTTGTTGAGTTTTTAGATCACTTCGATGCTGCTTTGGATGTGGTGGTCGGTTGCGCTCGTAAGACAGAGATGGCACGCTGGAGACGTCTCTTCGGCATTGTCGGTAATCCGAAGTCTCTGTTTGAGGTAAATAGTTGTTCCTTCTTCTCTGACATAACGTGGGGTTAACAAATATGCAGAAATGTCTTGCGCTAAATCAGCTCACGACCGCGGCTTCTTATCTGTTGGTCTTGCACAATCTAGAACAGCTCGAAGATAACAGAGGCGCCGTGCGACTTCTTAACAAGGCCTATGACGCAAAAGATTGGCAGCTCTGTCGAGAACTCCTGCGGTTCCTGCATTCGATAGACGAGACCGGTTCTTCCCTACGAGAGGCTTTGTCGCAGACGAAGATCATTCTGGAGCAACCCAATGGTCACGACTAGCTTTTTTGGCCAGTTCCTTGCCGTACATAGTCGTGGTTCCTACTACTAGAAGCGTATCTGTAGCATAGATGTAATTTATTGTCGCTAGTGTAACTTATTTTGTTGTGGACATGTTACTCCTCGCTATGATATGATCCAGGCGTTTACTCGCATATGTATGCTTTTTCTTCAGGAAGTTCTGGGCATGAAGAACTTTATACCTTCGAGAGCTACGTCGTGCGAGTGCGGAGCGCGGCATATATTTCAAGCTGATAAATGGCCACCCCGGGCCCTTGCGCGATAAGGGAGTCTAGAATTTGTTCATATGCTCCGTCACCGGAACTAACAACTAGAGCCTCTTTAGATACAAACTACTACCACCGCCTTGAAAAGAGCTAGCATCTTCAGAGGTCTCATTACTCTAAAAACAATGGCAAGATATATCAGATCACTCAGGTCCTTTGCCACCTTAACGAAGCATCATTATCAGACGCCTATTACTCTAACACCTGAGGGCGCAGTTTCTATTTCGTATTCGACACTTACAGAATCGCCTCTCGCTTTGCAATCTTCCATCGGTGAGTTGAGTGTATCATAGGATCGTATAATAAACAGAATAGTGACATTTCAAACCAGAGAAAGCATTTGGGTCCGATCCAAAGGCGCTCGGGATTATAGTCGTCCGGGACCTTCCTCCGGAGTTCAAGACTAAGCGGGAGCGTCTTCTCAAGCTAGCAAACAGCTTCGCAGAACTCGATGATACAACACGAGAGAAGTACGCTGATGCTAAGAGTCGTTATAGGTACGAAAGACCGGTTCGTGCCCTTACTACCTTCTCGCTGACTGGTGCATTCAAGCTTTGGTTGGTCTCATGGCAAGGTAAATGATCTACACAATGTGAATGGGCGGTGTCCTGAATTGGTCAATTCGACTTCGCCTCTGTCATGAGTAGGAGATTATGAACGGGAAACCCGATACACTGAAGGGTTCCTTCTACGCGAATCCCTTGGCAGACTCAGCAGCTGTCTCCGACTCCCAAAGACAGAGGTATCCGGAGTACTATGGCGTCAATATATGTGTGTCCCATGTTTTCTTCAGGTCTCACAATTTAACTCATCTGAGTATATGCATACAGGGCCTTCTAAAGACATAAAACAAGTGGAAGGGTTTGAAGATGCATTCAAAGACCTTGGGCAATTCGTCTTTTCTGTCGGTTTAAAGCTTGCCACAGCTTGCGAACCTTTTGGTGTGCCAACTATTGTGTGTTTCATTTCAGAATTCATCTTAACGGGTTTCACAGCGGCAAAGCACTTGTCAGATCATTCTTTATCTCTCGCTCAGTTAATTTCCAGACAGACGACGAAAGCACGATTACTGCATTACTTCCCGCCGTCTCCCGAAAATCCCTTGCCTTCCGAGGATGAGCCCATCGATAGCTGGTGCGGCTTTCATTTGGATCATTCCTTACTGACTGGACTGTGCTCCGTGAGTTTATCTCTTTACATGCAAATGGTGTAATCTGAACAATCTGTTGGCACAGGCTATGTACCTTTCGCATACAGTCAGTCAAGAGCCATCAATTGTGTCAGCCCCTTCACCCCAGTCAGGACTCTACATTCGCACTCGAGGCGGAGAGCTGACGAAAGTGTCAATTCCTCCTGACTGCCTGGCATTTCAGACAGGGGAGGCACTGGAACTGGCCACTAATGGTCAGCTTCGTGCCACGCCTCATTGTGTTCGGGTAGGCGCAGGCAAGGGCGCCGAAAATGTATCACGAGAGACATTTGCACTGTTCATGCAGCCGGACACAGAGCAACTCGTCGGTCCAGCTGAGTCCTTTGGGCAGTTCAGCAAGAGAATATTCGACGAACATTATACCGAGACAGCTGTGAATGCATAATTGGAAAAATTTGGATTACGGCTTAAGCTACAGTCCGTTGGAAAGTTATTTCGTCGGGGAACATTGGATTATATATACTAGAGTATTTAAACCAAACTATGTAAATTGTGTATGCAAAGAATAACAGCATCTATGGAATTGTAAAATTAGAGGTACACTATCGCAATGGGGCTAATTAACATAATACACGTGCAATCTAGTGAGTAGAGAGTTTAGTTGGTTTAGGTGAACCTGGTAGTAATGCATCTGGTAGCAAAGAGAACACTGTAGCAGCGATGCTGCTGCGCTTTGATGTTGGTGATTGACTGCGATGCTGGCTGTTTCGCCTAGACGAGCGCTTGTCTTCAGAGTCCGATATGACACTCCAATCTTCGCTATGAGCCTCAACCACCGAGTCCATTGTGCTGTCTCCTGAGTCCCTATGGTTCAGTGTGAAGAAATCGTTTGTTATACTCATATTTTCACGGATGGTCCCATCTTCGTCATCGGATTCTCCGGATGTTCGAGGGGCTTTAATGAGTGAGCGTGCATATTCCAGGTCCCTATAAATTGATTCAATAGCAGTGGCTACTCCATTTTCCTAAACAAATAACGATTTGAGCTTCAGTGCTCTCATACCAGTAATATTACTCACTGCTCGTATCCTCTGACCAATTAACTTAGCCTTCGCGATTTGTTTCTCGTCGGTCGTTGCCGCAATAAAGGCTTCGGCAAGGTTTTCCACCGTCAGTTTACGGACACTTGTCCCAACCCCGAGAGCTTCAACTCGGTCCCCCCAGAAGAATTGATCGCCAAAGAACGGTTTGATGATAGTCGGGATCCCAGCCCGAAGACTTGCTCCAGTTGTTCCAGCACCACCATGGTGGCAGGCTGCTTCGATACGCGAGAAGAGCCAATCATGAGGAATGGACTTGATAGGATATATTTCAGGAGGCAGAGGGACTTCAGGTTCTGATATGTCACCGCCTTTCTTCGCCTGCAGACGGTCTGACCAGCCCTTTGACAGGATCGCATACACACCGCTTCGCTTGATGGCATCAACAACACACTTGGTCATAGCCTCAGGATCGGATACGACGATACTGCCAAATCCGACGTATACCACCTTCTTGCCTATCTGGTGGGCACCCTCGATGAAGTCTACGAGGTCTTGAGGAGGGGACCACTTCTGAGCACTGACATCAGCGTCCTCCAAAAACCAATAACCTGCGGGTTCAATTCAGTGGCCACGCTAATGGAAAAGTAATTACATGATATTACCTGTAACACGTATCCATTCAGGCCAATCTAAGGGTGGAGGTACCACGCTTGGACTAAAATTGTAGAGGAACGGGACCTTGTGTGGTTCCAGTTTGTCCAGGTTAGTGCTCTTCAGCTTCAGCATATTACGTCGCCAACGGTTGATCTGGCTCGCGGTAAATCGCCAGAAGACTTGATCGAAAGCAACATATGACTGTAAGGAAGGACGTTAGATTACGTTCCCATTGTCTGAAAGGTGCGTAAAGGCAGTACCACGTAGTTGTAGCCTCCTCCCATCTTATGTTCAGGTACAGCAAAGGCATGAGGGTAAGCCCGAGTCCTCGTCCACGTCATCGTGAAAGCTCTATAATAAGGAATCCTAAGTGCTTCCGCAACGTGAATTCCGGCCATTGCGCTCGGGCTTTCGATGAGGACGTCAGTACCCTGACATGCTTCCCAAGAGGTCTTCAGAAGGTCGTCAACCCAACCGCTAAATTTCTGAATGCTTTCTTTCATGAATGAGAAGGTGAACATCCCGTTCTCAACACATATTCGCATTAGCTCAGCTGGATCGCCACCAACGTATGCAAATTCAATGCCATGTGACTCTACCCACTCCTTGAATTCGCCATGAGTAGCTATTCGCACTTTGTGTCCATCCGCCATGAGTCCCTTCGCGAGGGCAATGTAAGGTTGGACGTCGCCTCTGGATCCTATAGTTAGGCAAGTGAAGTGGAGGGGCCTTTGAGGTCTGAAGGTCAAAAAAGTGGAGGAAGTAGACGTAAACATCACAGCTGGAAGAGAGTCCGTCATCGATTCCGGAGGAGGACGAGGGTCATCATCCCCGAAGATGGACGCCGGTTCAAGTTCTTCTAGTAAAAGTGCATCTTGTTTCGCTTTTGAAGGTAACTGCGTCTCTCCTGCCGCAAGCCTCCTCTGAGAATCTTCCATCTGCTTGTTCAAAAGGCTTACAAAGGCATCCCGCCTATCGGCAGAATTAAACTCAAAGAAAAGCTCCTCATGTCCTTTGATAATGACCACAAGACCAACATGACTGAAGCTGTAAGCCTTAGCTTTTTCTAGAGATAGAATATCCAGGATTGGAAGTTGCATTCGGGTACGGGTAGCAAGGGGGCCACTCGACTTGAAGCAAAAGAAGTTCGAGGAGATGTAGAGACGGCCATATGTAGGGAGTAGCCTGAAGAGATATCCTTGGAAATCTTGCAAAATAGTCAATACCAGTATTGATAACATGAGGTGGGAGGCTCACATCCAAGCACTTGCTCCCTCTCGTCGAAAGCGAATGTCGTTCGGAATTTTTCAATTACTTCTGGCTCTGCCGCGTCTCGGGCTTCAAGGACACTAAACCCGAAGTCGGATGAGAAGCTTTCGGCACCATGTACGTGTGAATGAGAGTTGGTCACAACCTCAGAGATGCTGCCCTTCCTTCCTATAGTTGCACCCGACGAAGAAGCAGATGGTGAGTTAAACACTCGTCGAGGACCCTTGAGCCAACCTGTCCATGAACTCGAGCTATTCGAGCTTGTGGGAACAGACACTAGTTCTGACTCGGGTGATGGAGGTGGCGGATAAGTATGCATGTAGTCCGAGAGTCTGTTGGGCGGTGATGCTGCAGTATCTGACATTGTGCGCTGCGTCAAAACATTCTCGACCGTGCCTTTCGTAACCGTTACGTCAGATCGTGCTGGCCTAATTGTCTTTGTCGAAGATGCCGATGTAGAAGGTACCACAGACTCGGTCGGGAAGCCTGGTTTTGCTGGCATGTTTTGCGCAGGTGGTGTCTGGGACCCGCTATCTGATTGGAAAGGGCGAAGGAAAGGGATAGAAGGGAGCGGGAGCCTTAGGCCATAGCTCCCCTTGCTGGTCTGGTTCTCAACAGGCAATGAAACCGTATGATTAAGAGGACTCGCGGTCACATTCGGAGTTGTTGCTACCTTCACTCCAGTCGTGTCGTGCACAGCATCCAAGACTCCGAGCGTGCTTTGTACCTGAGGCTTGTATGTCCTGACGGCATCACGAATCTGCTCTAAAGCGCCCGAGATGTTGTGGAAGTAGGCAAAGAAATACGAATCACTTGAGCCATTAGATGTCTTGTCTTCCTGTTCGATGACTTTTACTTCAATTGTCTCGCTGAAGTCCATGGCAGAGGATTTCTCGATATCGACCACAACAGAATACGGGATTGCAATCTGTACGGCGTTTAGGGAAATTAAAGCTACCTGAAAATGAAGAATACATACCTTAACGCTTTCGCCTGCATTTTGCGCCTTGAATATTACTTTGCGGATCGCCTTCACCCATTCGTCACGACTTGGGACGGAGTCCGCCGAGAGTGTTACTACCTTTTGATTGGTTCTGATCCGAAATCCTTTTTCTTGCCATGGTTCACAAGAAATAGCATAGCGCAAATCAAGGACACCATGAGGAAAGTAGGGATCCTAAATTCAATCAATTAGACTTCTCTGTTAAAACGATGGGGAAATCACTTACGGAAGAGGACTGATACCAAGTGAGTACATCATTCTTGAGAACAAACCAGTGCTTCACCCAACGCTTTGTCCTCTGTGTCTTCTTATTAAGGGATCCGGACTTTAGTATTTGGTCCTCACGTGAAGGAAGATGAGCAAAGAAACAAAGGTGAGAATTTGTCAAGTACATATAGCCCTGGAGCACTGTAGTAAAATTTAGTGCATGCTCAGGATTAAAATGTTGTACACGTACAGACGGTGCGGATGAGCCAACAAGGCAACTCTGAGCAGAAAGTTAAACACCTTGCACAATAATAGGCGATTAAACATACCGGCGATAACCTCGTTGATCTCATTTAGACCATACACCTCCTTCAGCTTCTCCGCCAACCGCGCTCTGCGCTTTATGCGCACTGTAGCAAGACTGGCACTTCGAGTCATTGAGCGTCTTAAATGAGCAAGGTGATCCATCTTCTCGGATGACGTGTGCTCCGTAGCCGCAGCCGCAGCATCAGTGTCTGCTGAAGGACCGCGCAAATGCCCGCTATCAATAGGTGTAGTCTCAAAGTCGTCATCCTCTTCGTCAGACTCGTTCAAGCCTTCGTCATCGCTGAACGAAACTCGAACACCCTTCCCTTTCCCTCTGAGATCAGTCGTCCTTAAAGAAGCCGGTGGTTCATATTTCTTCAACCGTGCGATAGGCCGATGAATAGTGTGTATCGACGATGCGAGAGGCAAGTCTATACTACGCATGAGCCAAAATCAGCGAAGGCGTAAGAGTTAATCATACCCGTCTGTTCTTCCTCGCTGCTGTCAGAGTTCATTGATGTAGGGGGGATAACTTCATCATCTCCTTCAGGCTCGTCAGTCCATGGATATGCTTGAATCGCCTGTATCAGTGCCTGTGTCCCCGCATGCATCTGCCAAAGCATCGTATACCGATAAGTATGAGTCAAGTTCAAAAATACACCAAGGACAGTGCATTAAGGGGAATGAACGTACAGAGCCCATATTCTTCAGAACATCCAAGGACGGTCGATGTGGCGGGGTCGGAGGTGGCGAAGGTGAGTGAGGCCTGATAAACGGAGAATCATCCCCGGTCGGTGCTCCATGTTGTTGATCGGTATTAGATGAGTGCGAGCGCGAAGAGAAAGACGGTCTCTTCGCCTTCGAAGTCGAATCTGCAATCCACATACATTAGAACATAGAAACATGCAATGTAATCACTGCCATCCATGTCATAGGACCGCACTGGACTTACCACGACTAGGAGAATCGCCTCCACCTACACTTGCGCGCTCTTTCTCCTTCCCCTTCCTACTCAGACTCAATATTCGCCTTGGGCTTGCAGCGCTTAAGCTAGCAGAGAGTCTGCTCCCCTGAGATCCAGACCCACTGCTTTCCTTCCTTGATCCACCGCTCAGCATGCTGCTACCGAGCTTACCAGCAGCATGCTCGACTGTACGCTTTAATACATTCTTCGAGTTACTAGGAGATCGTGTTGGTGAAGTGGTGCGCGCTGCATCCGAGTATGGCGTCTGTGCGTTCCCGTTCTCTGACTCCGCGAGGCCCAGTTTGTGCGGAGAGGTGTCTATTGTGGTCCCAGCGATTGGATTTTGCAGCAGCGGGTGCGGTGGCGACGCCGACATTTCGTGGTATACACGAAACGTCGCAGGATAATGAGCAGAAGGTTTGGAAGGTAAACGCGGTGTGTTGCAGGCAGACGGTCAGGACGTACTCCCTAGTGACAGTCAATCCAGTGAGGAGGCCAAACACGGGTAAACCACTGGCATGGTTAAGCGCGCCACGGTGCGCGTCAGCGGGCGCCCCGCTCCGAGCTATACCGAACGGACTCAAATGAGAGAGTAGTCAATCAATGTCTAAATGATATAAGATAGATACGAAACAAATGCTATAAGCAATCTAGCTACATGTACAATAGATATTGAGTTGCATTGCTAAGCAGCAACTGTATTTTCATGAGTCCATAATATCGTTAGATCCTGAGTCGTTCACAGATCATTAAAATCATTGTGATAGACTGAGCACACTGGACTCATTGCAATCGGAGAGATGGCTAGATTGATCGGATGAGCAAAGGTGGTACAGGCGCCTTAACCACCCCGGTACGTGCAACAACTGGAGAAAGAGGCTGTATTTAGTCAATGAAGTTGACGAATGGGCGAATGACTGACCTGACGGTGTAAGGGAGGATTGATAATAGAAGACAAACGAACGCAGCCCAGAAGAGCCATAGACCGGCTCCAACGTGAACGAAGATCCCTAACGGTATTGTTGCTACTCCGGTTTGCGACCCGGTCGGTATGATCTATTGATTATGCCTTTCAGCTTACGAGGTCAACCTGACGAGACATTCACAATACCTTCGCTTGATTGATGCTCTCCGCTTTGTTAATGATCACAGTCCAGATCACAACCCCAATGAACAGCAGGCCGGTCCCAAATATCGCAAACAATGTGGATAGAAGGTAGGTGTACGTCCGTTTGGGAATTCCTCTAATGGATGGACCTGAAGTTAGCAAATGTATCCGTGGAGTTCAAGCATGATAGCTCACAGCAGTGTGGCCAAAGCAGCACATATGGTTCCCATGAGCAGAAGGTAGTACGCGGCTCTTGAGAACTCTGACAGATAGTGCGAGTTCGTGAATGTCAGGTCTCCGGGGACGAAACCTTGAGTCAGGCCCGAGTAGTTGGTAGGCATGTCTGCCAATGCAACACTGTACGGCTCCAATTGGAATGCTACACTTGTGTTCGAACATTGCCCTTGCGTAGAGTCGATATAAGAGCAATACGAGTAAAGGCCGAAGTTGTAAAACGGGCGCAGCCCGGAATGAGTGCCCATGGATGTTGACGCATTTGTAGCGTATAGACCTTGAACCGGGTCACCGATTGCTGTTTGCAGCGCCGCTCTGCATGTATGCTCAAAATGGATACTAGCTTAGGCATGAAAGAGGACTCACGCATAGCCCGTGAAGTTGACTTTCATCTATATGGGACACTTCAGCACACTCTGTCCGAAGGGTCTGTGAAGTTTTACTAACCATTGAGATGCCCCTAGGGACAGTTGAAGTGTTAATCTGGCCCACCTGAAGAAAGCGTTGAAGATACCGAGCAGTGCAGAGAACGTACATACTTACATGGCCGAATATGAGAAGTATGACCGAAACAAGGCTTCAAGGGACATAGGTTTGAGCTGGATTGCTAAGTAGAGCTGCTACTTTGAGCTTACGACAAAAATGTAGCTGTTCCGATGCATATTTCTCCTCGCATGGCGGGTCTTCGAGATCAGGGCGTCGTCAGGATGCTATGGGTCGTAACCTTTAAGTAACGGATGGGGATAAAGGTCGTGTGTGCTGCACGATGCAGGCTGTGTTGCGAAATGTTGAAGGCAGAGCTAGCCAGCAGCAGGCAAGCTTGCTGCAACGCGGCACGCGACTTTGGCACGAGGCAGATCCCAAATTTGAACGAAGTACAACTTCCCACGCCCACGTTTTTCCACGTTTTCCAGCCTGAGGTCGAAAGACATGCCAAATTGGGACGGCCGAGTGTCCCAGGCCAGGGCACTTTAAGCCGTTCCTTGGCGGACCTTGGGACATCAACGACAGCGACGACAGCCTTCACGACTTTCATCCCGACGTCCACCTTCTGCGCGTCCTACAGTTTTCTTCCTTTCCTTCCTCTTCCTCTCTCACTTTTAAGCAGTCTACTCTTCGATAAACTGACCTTCTTGACTTAATTGCAAACTTCTAATCCGCAGCATCCTCCGGGGGCCTTAAAACTATGCGCCTCGCAACGTTCGCCGTTTTGGTGACCTCCCTCCTCGTCAACTCCGCTGCTGCTATCCAGAACGTCACCAGGACTGGAAGATATCTTTATACTCAAGATTCAAATAGGTTCTACATCAAAGGCATTGCATACCAAGGAGCAGGTATGAAGCGCTAAACATTCCTTCTCAGCACTGGGAGAGCTGCTAACTTTACGGACGACCACAGGTGCCATTGCGAATGATCCCAATGCTCCCTTCCTCGAGCCGACTACCTTCACTGATCCGCTCGCCGATGCATCCGGTTGCTCTCGGGACTTACCCTTCCTACAAAATTTGACCGTCAACACTATCCGAGTTTACAGCGTCAACTCTTCCCTCAACCATGATTCATGCATGCAGGCTCTTAGCAATGCTGGCATCTATACCATGTACGTTTCTAACCACTATCAATGCAACGTATGTCTCAAAGTTCTGTAGTATCGACCTTTCGCTTCCGGTTAACGGCTCCATTGACCGTACTTCGCCTTCATGGTCGACGAATCTCCTTGACCTGTATATTTCTACTATTGATGCGTTTTCAAAGTACGACAACGTGTTGGCCTACAATGTTGGGAATGAGGTCGTCTCTGCGGCGAACGAAACAGACATTGCACCCTATATCAAAGCCGCAGCCCGGGATGTCAAGGCATACTTGTAAGCACCACGTTATCGCACCTATCTTCTTCGGACCTTAACCTCATCTTCTACTCGCTTAATCTCTTTAGGCGCTCTAAGGGATTGAGTAACATTTTGGTTGGGTATGCAGCCATTGATGGAGACAGAACGTGGCTTGATCCTCTGGCGAACTACCTATCGTGCGATTCGGATGCCGATTCCCTTGACCTCTTCGGGTTGAACAACTAGTAAGGATAACTTTACAACTCACTTTTCTTGCGTCCTAATACATATGATCAGTGAATGGTGTGGTGATGACAACTTCGCAAGCGCATATGCTAACATCGAAGCCAACTTTGCTGGCTACAACGTTGCGGCATACTTCAGCGAGTTTGGTTGCATCACCTCCCCTCCACGCCTTTGGACAGAAGTACAGGCTCTCTTCTCGGACCAAATGTCGCCTGTGTGGTCTGGCGGAATTGCATTCTCCTATTTCCCCGCCACATCTAGCCAGGGAGAATTTGGAATGGTGACAGTCAGCGGCAATACCGTTACAGTGAGCGACGATTACACTCGTCTCGTTACGCAATACTCGCAAGCGTCTGGGCCGAACTCCCCAACTCAAGACCTCGCGGGCCAGTCTACTTTCCCAGCATGCCCTGCAGCTAACTCGTCCTTCCTGGCATCTACAACTCTCCCTCCGACACCAAATGATACTGCATGTGCTTGCGTCGTCAATACGCTCAGCTGTCAATTTACGCCACAGACTGATAATACAACAGCTATTGTCGGTGAACTGCTCGACGAAGGTTGCGGTCTCTTGGGCCAGCAAGGTCTCTCCTGCAATGACATTGCGGGAAGCGGTTCCACCGGTGTTTACGGCCGCCTCGCGTTCTGCGACCCAGCTTCCAAACTTTCGTTTGTTATGACTGAGTTCTATGAAGCTACGAACAGGAATGCGCAGTCCTGCAGCTTCGCAGGGAATGCGACTATCAACACGAAGGCCCCTAGCGACACGAACGCCTTGAATGACGCTGTCAGTGCTTGCCTCGCAAACACCGCTGCGACATTCACGCCTACTACTCCGGCATCTGGTGGTTCCGGTGGTGGCACTTCAACCGGTGGAAGCAACGGCAGTAGCGGATCCTCGACACCCTCGTCGAAGAGTGGCGCTATGGGCCACAACTCCTTACTCGCAGACAGCGCTTCTGGCGTCCTGGGCATGAGTTTCATGTTCCTCTTGATGGTTGGTACTGGGTTCATGACTCTTGCATAATTGTTTCGAAAGTTACTCTTTGGACCATTGCCATTCTCGCCTGGCGATTTTCTTGCACTCACATATGTTACTTACTTACGGACCTATGGATATTAACAGATAGTTACCCTACTCCAACACTATATCCAAACTTCATTATCTGTCTTTACTCCCTGATTGTTTTTTAGGATGGACATTATATATAACTTGCTTGAGTGACCTATGTGTGCTTTCTCTTTCAAGCGTTTTAGGTTGTATTCTCGGGTGAAATGCCCGTGAGAAAGGGGTTGCTTACGTTTCAACCGAATGTCGGACTTTGAAATTTCTCGTTGCAAATTTGTTTTCCGTGGCTGATATATTTGTCTTCTTGAACCACATCCACCTCGACATTCTCCTGACTCTCGTCGTCTTGTATCGCTGTGGGAGGTGCTCTCTGTAATTATGGAGGCTTCACCGACAACAGCAGATCATTCAACACTTCCCCCGCAAGACAAATGGCTACCTGCTGACGATCGGATTCCCGAACATCTAGGCGCCGTTGGTGACGGGGACCGTGAACCATCGAATGGCCTTCCTCTCAACGGCGGAGAGCCTCTGCAACCGCCGGAGTCTGCTGACGACTATCGCTCTGAAGACTCTGCGGGGAAATCTTTCAGAGAAAAACAAGTAAAGGTGCCTAGCTTCCCGTCTTGCTTGTACTGCTTGTCTCCACTCCCGCGATTTCTCTGGTCGGCTTGTTTTGCCTCTGTGCAATGCTTATCGCTTGACCTCATTTCATGGATTGATCCAATTGACTCCACTTGACTGTCGCCTCTGTTCTGGAACAATGTGTTTACCTACTTCCATATAGCCTAACAAAGTCTACATTGGTGGTCTGCCTGAACACACGCGTCAAGAGGACTTACGCAATTGCTTCGGAAAAATTGGGAACATTGTCAATATTGAACTAAAGTATGTTGGTGACTTGCCTATGGGATGGAGATAAATACTGATATGTTATCTCTTTTTCGCAAAGGCTTGGTTATGGCTTCGTTGTAAGTGTACTTTCTTACATATCAATCCACTTACTAACATTCTCATGAAGGAATTCGATAGCAAGGAAGCTGCTGAAGAAAGTGTTGCTAAGTATCATGAAGGCTTCTTCATGGGAAACAAAATCCGCGTGGAACTCTCCCATGGTGGGGGGCGGACAGCCAAGTATACTGGTGATCCTGGCGCCTGCTTTAAGTGCGGGCAGATGGGTCACTGGGCAAGGTTAGTTGACTTCTTTTCTTTTTTGCTAACCCTTCAGATTGTTGACCTTTTTGTGGTTTATCAGGGAATGTCCTAATCAAGCGGCTCCAAGGTGATATTTGTCTCTTTCATTTTTCACCAGTCATTGATTATTGATTCGATCCATTTAGTCGCAGATCTGGGCACGGAGGTTACCAAGATTCTGCACGAGAATACCCACCGCCCCCTTCAAGGGACTACCCTCCATATAGAGATGATTATGGACGCTACCCTCCGGTTAGAGATGCTCGCTATGGCTATGACTATCCGCCGCCTCCGCCTCCCCCTCGTGACTATAGAAGGCCTGTCTCTCCGCCAAGAGATTATCGTGAATACCCCGGTGCTCCTCGTCCTTCGAGAGACTATGACGATTACAGAATGAGAGGTGCAGCTCCTGTCCCTCCCCCTCGAGGCTATTATCCTCCAGATGGACCTCCAGGCTATCCTCCTCGCTCTTATGATGGCCCTCCACGCGATTTAGATAGAACGACTGATAGGCGAGCAGTCCCACCTCCTGAGAGATTTCCTCCATATCCACCAGTCGGTCGCCCCCGAACGCCTTCTGGACCTCCACCTGCTGTAGCCCGCCCTCGTGATTTTGATGATAGAGTACCTCCTAGGTAATTAACGCTAAAATAGTACACCGACATTGCGGCTGACCGAGGCTACCAGGGACTACACTCCATCAGAATATCGCGGGCGGCCTACCACTCCTCCATTGCCTCCGCCTGGAAGGTACGGGGAGTATCCGCCGCGCAATGGTGCTGCTGAGCCGCCTGCAAACCGCTATAGGTATGCTGTTTTACGAAGGAAAACTCATGCGCTGACCTTCTACTTCACAGGCGTCGCTCTCAAAGTCCCCCTCCTAGATCTGCTGGTGCTGCTTACCGACCAGCTGGATACGCTAATGATCGTGTTCCTGATGCAGCACCTTATCCCCCAACAACGTATGGGAGCCCAGCTGGCGCATACTCAGGCAATGGCTATACTCCTGGGTCTTCAGGACCACCGTCCCGCGCTGGGGGAGGTCCTAGGGATAGGAACTACCCTCCTCGTGATGTCCCCGACCCAGGCTATTCAAGACGAGCATAAAACTGCAAAAGACGCGTGTATCGTGTTTTATGGATTAGTTCCGACTATCTAAGGGCTGTTAGCTCATCCTTGGCAACCCTGAATAACTTCGCGTCTTGTTTATACTTGCATCTTTAATGTTACTCTTTCCCGGACTGGCTTCTGTCTAAAATCCGCGTTATCCAGCCTTCCTACTTATTTCCACATACTTTAAACATGTCTTACTCTGACCATCGACTATCACCTGGTCGACCATGTGATATTTTCTGTTGTTGAACCTCCTCTATCGGATGCCCTCTGCGTATATAAATGACTACTTTCATATTGCGTGCCACTGGATCGAAATACCGACGTTGTTCTAGCAAATGCGATTAAGGGACTACACTTCGTCAGGGATTTGTCTGAGCCTGGGGTGCCACGAGTCTATGTTGTCTCGGATAGGGAAATTGTGCTTGGGTCCTTTCGTAGTGCTTGCTAGTGCTGCCGGTGCGGGATAAATAGACGCACATCACTCGATAACTGAATAAATATATTCTACGATCGTCCAAATCAATCAAATGCAATGACACTATTTGCTACACAAATTCTATTGCTTATTAGCTGCTGCCGCCATCTCATACAGCTTTTCTCTGTCCCCACTCTCGTCTACCAGGGCCTTTAGCATACTTCTTTCCTTTTTCAGGAGGTTTTGAGGCGAATCAAACTCAACCTGAAAATGAAATAAGAAACAGGTACGTGATAGAGGTTTCCCTACTCATACTCACCAATCTACCAGCGTCGAGTACCATCTAATAGACATCGTCAGCCTGATAAAAAGTCGGGGTTGATCTTACGTACAATTTTATCAGAATCCATGATTGTCTGTAGCCTGTGCGCAACTGTAATCAATGTTATATCTCCGCTCAACTCACTCCGTAAAGATTCTTGGATGATTGTGTCAGTCTCATAGTCTGCGACAAAAAGCAAAGGTCAGAATTTGAATAATTGAACCCGGCTTAACCAAGTACCAATAGCAGATGTTGCTGTGGATAGTATGTCAAAATGCGTTCCTCAATAACAGAGATGGGAATTTACCTTCATCCAATATGAGCAATTTACTCCCCCGGACAATGGCACGAGCGAGTGCCAGGATCTGACGCTGCCCAACGGAAAGGTTGGAGCCACCTGCAGCAATCTGGCTATCCAGAGTTATTCTTCCCTCCTCATCATCTTTTTGAAGATTGAAAAGGCCTGCAGAACGCAATGCAGCATTCAAGGTTGCATCATCGTGTTCATCAAAAGGATCCAGATTGCGGCGTAGCGTTCCGCTCAATAATTCCGGCTAACCTATCGTCAGATTATTCACTAACAAAACTTCATATTGTTACATACAACTTGAGGTATGATTGTGATGTTGCGACGTAGGATGTCGAGGTTAATCCTATCGGTGGCTATTCCATCATAGTACACAGTGCCCTCGGTGAGAATGCACCGGAGTAGAGCAAGCGTGAGTGAGCTCTGTACACCAGTCAGTCACCCGCATTCTTAAAGTGTACTGATTTACGAACCTTTCCACTGCCCGTCCTCCCAACTAAATGGTGGTAATTAGTCCTATTTGTAAAAGCTTCGATCCTAATTTGGTGTACGTACCAACACCAACCCTTTCTCCCGATTTGATGTCGAAGCAGATATCGTGAAGAACTCTCGGACCGGTCTATTACGTGGTGTCAAAGTCGATCCAGTACTCATTTTCTAACGTACTTACTGGTGAATACTTGGCGCATAAGTTTTCAGCATGGATGTGACCACTTGAGGGCCAATGGGCAGGTGGAACACCATCGGCTGATGGCTTAGGCTCTTGCTCGATGTCGATGTAGCCTTGAATTCTTTCGAGACTAACCCACATTTTCAGATATGGACTTTGAAACATATATCACTGGGAAACGTACCTATTGCCTAGATAATCATCGAGAATATGTAGACGTCGGTATAAAATGTTTGTTATCTTGCAAGACTATTACGCACCGCTAACTTCGAAGTCGTTGAATATTCTGATCCACCATAGAATGCAAGAGCTAAAGGTGACTAATGATCGCGATTAAAGCTTCAGAGGGCTGAAACGATGAAGAGAAAGATGCTATCGGACCAGCCATATTTAAAGAAAACCCAGTATTGCTTGACGTGCTCAACGGTCGGCCATATACGAGGTAAGCTGCGAGACCAGACGCGAAAAGGCCACCGAGAACGTCGATACGAATGCATACCCATCTATCAAATACATGTGAGCTTCTTCGACCTTCCACTCCATCGGACACTTACCGATTTAAGTTATAAAATGTCCTTGCTGAACGTGTGTATCGATTTATACGTTCTAATGATTCAAGCTTGAAGGAATTCTGAGCGTTGTATGCCCTAATTGATACTAGATCGACCTCTTCAGCACATCCAACTGAGTAGGGTGATCAGGAAGCCTACCTAAACCAGCGATAGCTGCTCCGAAGTGGCTTAATACAGGGGATTTGGCGTTACTCATCTCTCTCTTAACGCTAAGCTGTGCCTTCATGTACACTTGCCCACACCATCCTCCGAGGGTACCGACAAGGATACCGGGGAAAACAAATATGGGTGACATATACACTACGGCTGCCAGTCGCATGAAGAACGTGATGGATAACTCGAGGAACGAGCCCAAGTTTTGAGCGACAGGACCATCCACTTCGAAGTTGATTAGAATACTGGTGTCATTTGATTGTTAACTGGGCTCACCTGCTCGGATATCCTGCGTACACCTAGCAATGATGCGACCTGTCGGAGTTGAATCAAGCCACCTAGCGAGTTGATGGTGAATTTAGACGTGAATAGGCTGAAAATTGTGTCGGCTTTACCTAAGAGTGGATCCGGTGATAGCCTCTACCAGTCGCTTATGGATGTGACGAGACGCTTTGATACATCCCAGCACATAGTTTAGGTAGGCAAGGAAGTACACGGATACTCCCGCAATCAAGATCAGTGAAAGGCCGGTTAAGAAGCTGGATAGCGGTGAGCACGATGGGCTTGGGATATTATATACTGATGACTCACTATGGAACATAAACATCTGAAGGATCGTGGTCTTGATACTGAGCAGCCCAGAAACCGAGGAACCATGTTTGGATGACCAAAGTGAAATCGGTGAAGGTGACTCCGCCCAAGAAAATGAACCAAAAAAGAGGGCCACCCAGATTGGAAAGGTATAGCTTGACTAAATCCACTTCAGTGATAGCCCTTCAAAGAATTGATTACACATACGAGCAGTCCAGCTGACATGACCTTCTGCAACTTCTTCCGCGAGAACAAGTTTGCCGTCGGCTTTCTTCTGCGGCGTTTCTTCGGTCTGAGCGTCCACTCTTTCTTCCTCCTTCACGATGGCTGCTTGGGACTTCGCAACCTCTTTTTGCATCTCCTTGTCGACTAACATGATCTCGGCAACTGTTCCTTGGCTGGAGACCCGTCCATCGTTAGTCAATGACAATACGAAATGTGCGATCGGACTTGTCATCGCAACGTTGTGCGTCTGTCGACTGCTAAGTAAAGGGGTACTGATTAAAATCAGAACACACACCACCAGGAGTACTGTTCGTCCACGGATGAGGTCGCCTTTGAAACATTCGTCAACTATGTGCTTTGCAGTGTGGACATCCAGAGCAGCAAGAACATCATCTAGTAGAATTATCTCTGCGCGTGAGTACACAGCCCGTGCAAGTGTTATGCGAGCCTGTCGATAGTATGAGACCACGTTGTTTCATGGAATGTTAACAAAGCTCACTTTCTGTCCGCCACTAAGATAGTACCATGTCCAGGTTAGGATGAGCTACAACCGATGAACTGAACAAGAGCTTATTGCACCCACCTTAGCGTCAAGCCCTTTTCTCCGACTTCTGTGCGGTCCCCGGCCTCGAAAAGGGTGAGGTCACGCTCCAGTCCGCATTGACGAATAACTGTGTCTCTTCAATAGGAAACAGGAATACAGGAGTTCATTCGAACAAGTACGCACCCTTTTGGTACCTCTCTTCGTCATACGGCGAGCCAAACAGGATATTGTCCTAGGCTCTGTCAGCGACAATCATGACCGGTGAAAGACATGATCTCACTCTGATCGTCTCATTTTGCACCCATGACTCCTGCGCAGCATAAGCTACACTACCACCTCGCGGAAGATTGAACCATGATGTGGGACCGAATGGCAAAAAGTGCATTTCACCTGGTTTGAACTTCGGTCCATAACTCGGCTCTGAAAGGTTGAGTCAAAATCGAAAAACCCACCTAGCAATGCCATCAACAACGACGTCTTTCCTGAACCAGTTGGACCGATGATCAGGTTAATACCGCCTCGCTTGAAGATGACCTCGCCGTCCATCTGCAGCCTGAAATTGCGTTTCGAGGGAGTCAATGACCCATCTATGTCACTTGACCAACTGAAAATTGCATCGTGAAAGCCTATCACGTTGGGATCACTTGGTCCATGATCCATCTGCTGGACATGGTCCACTGTGGAGTCCTTTCTCTTTGTTTGCTCTCGATATTCATCAAGGAGCTCTGTCTGAAATTCTCAAATTAATAACATGCTAATGGGTCCATGAACAGTTCGACTCACGTTTCTCAGGAAATCCGACACTCGCTCTATAGATACCTTAGCCTGTATGACCGCAGGAATCATAAAGAAGGTAAGGTGCAGTTGGTCGCGGAGCAGGTCGAAGACTGTATTCCACGTGAATAACGCAATTAGATGGATTCCAGAGGACTACTCACTAGCCATAGAGGAGAAGACGGTCGCAGCTACACCAAGGTCAATCAAACTGATTTAAATGTAGACTGAGCCTCACCATCGAGAGTCTTGTTCATAATCATCGTCTAAGTATTTTGTAAGTAAACCAAGATAGTGGAAAGAATTGTTCCACTAACATAGGTAATAAGCGTAGCAATCATCGTCACAAGAGGTATCATGTAACTTTTAGCCAGTCAGCGGCCTTTCAGAACAATAAACAATAACAACATACTTTATGTTGTTATTCAGTAGTTCTAAGAGTTGCCGTTTCTTGATAACCCTGAGTTCTTCGTCCCTCTTTTCACTAATCTCATTGTTCATTCGTGGTTCCCATCCGAATAACTTGATCATTCGTATAACGTTCATCGCTAGTGTTTCGTCAGCATCCGTCATGACATATGATAGCTATTTGCTTACCTTCAGTGACTGATTGAACACGAGCATCCGTCTGCCGACATGTCATCAGTTTCAACGCCTGTGAACGGTATAAGGCGATATTTACCTTCTTCATCCTCTCTTGTTGTACTGACTGGAGCAGTTTCGCAACATAGCCGGGTAATGGGAAAGTCAATATCATTACGGCTAACCCGACTAGCGCGCTGTATTCATTTTAGCAATTCATAACATATTCGAAGATGCCATTCCCTACCTCCAACCGAGAAGTTGATAGAGGAAAAAGATGCCGATGCCAACCATCAAGGGAGCAAAAACAACTAGAAGCCATGTTCAGGACAATATTCATGAGAATTGCTTGACTTTTTTACTGACCAAGAAGCATGAAGTCGCGTCCCTCGACAATATTTGCGAGATCGGTCGTAACCAGATTATTCAGCTTCCCAACAAGGTTATCCGTGCTGCTTGAGCTAACGGGATGTGGGTCTGACTTCTGGCTGCGAGAGCTCTTGCCAGAGATGGATGAAGCGACGCTCTTGCGGATTCCTTTGTCAAGTTTACCGTTCACGCTGCTTTCCCTACTGCTCTGACGGAGGGTTTCGTCACCGCTTCCGCTCGCTGATGATCCTTCGCCGTTAACGGTGGTACCCTCTGTCAGTTCATCCGAATCCGCAATAGATGCAGAATCCGGCGTGTTGACAGCGGATGCCTCTCGAGACACTGATTTGTCAGATGCGATCTGTGCTTTCATCCTTATACGAAGTGCATGCTCAAAGACGAGCTCTGTGATGATTCCCTCCATTCGGACAAGAGTGCCCGTGGTAAGGAATATGTACCACTGCATAGCGATAGACCCAATCACAGGACCTAAGAAAAGCCACATAATCCAAAACCATGGACGAACAGTTGAGTCTTCCGGGTGATCCAGATAGCTGCAGATAGTTAGTGAGCATGGCTTGGCAGATGCTATTACGAGATATCTACCTGAGCAGGCCGTAGATACCTAGCGGGCTGGCGAACATAGTGCAGACACGTATAATAGTCATGAAAAAAATGCCAAGGTATTCGCGGTCTGTTCTCGTAATTTTAGCTGGGCAAAACCAAACAAAACTCAGTACTTACAGAACACCTTCATTAGTCCGATAAACAGATGCGTTTTCTTCGCTCCGGAAAATGTATCCAAATACTAAGCAGTATGAGTTAATAGCATTCTGTCTTGAAACAATGGAGTTTAAGAACCTTGAAACTCCTTTTAACCAAGTTCTTGCCGTAATCATAATCTGCCAGCGGTGGCAGCTCAGAGACTGGCAGATGCGGTACGTGATATGCTTTGAAGACAACTGGATCTAGGAAATTGAATAATGCAAGTGACAGGAGAGGCGTAGTCTGCTCTGGGTTAGGTTCTGGGGCAGGATCCTAGACAGAACCGCAAATGAGATTTTCCATTAAAAAAGTGTTTGTATGCAGTATCGCGTACCTCCGAATCAAATGGAACATATTGTCTTGGGATGACGAGAGGGATAACGACAGCAGTGAAGGTGAGTACAGCACACTTCGCCCAGAATAGTCCGCCTTCATACGCATCAACTGGTCGAAGTGTGTATGTTGCAAGGGGCCAGAGATCCCGATAGGCAAAGACGAAGAAAGTAACAAGAAGAAGAAGCACAAGGTGTGTGTTCGCCAACTTAGCCCAGGTTCGCTCTACGGACACCGAGATTAGTGCAAGTAATGTGGCGTAGGTCTACAGGTATGCACGCCATGAGTTAAATGTTGAGCGCCTCTCACAAAAGTTGTGCACTCACATAGGTCAAGCATAGCGCAACCTGCAGCCACTCTGCGTCTGTAAATCCTGACTTGCTCTTTTTCTTCTTCCTTCCCTTATGCTTCTTCCTCGCCACTCCAAATCCGTCACTCTTCTCCCTCTCTTCCTCATCAAGGACGAGTGTCACGATAGTTAGCACCACCAAAACTAGGCATCCCACAAGACGCAAAACCTTGTAGGCGAATATAGTCGGGCCACCTATAGACTCGATATGAGTTTTGACATCGCTGATAATACCGGTATGTGGTGAGACGGTCGGTTCAACTGTGACGTCCTCTTCCTCTTCCTCGTCCACGCGTCTGCGCGATATAAGTCCCTGCACACTTTTTAAAGAAAGAATGCCGCGAAGAATAAGCGCGGTCGCCGAGAACACAGCTAAGTACGCTGGAAAGAGCAGTTCATTCTTCCACAAGGTGCTAATGAATGCGTCAGATACGCCACATTCAGTATATTTTTTTGGCTTGAACATACTCTTTGCTAGGTTTGAGTGCAGCATTGTAGATGTTGGAAATTTGGTGATACAGAATGACCTGACTGTGTGGGTCGGCCATATTCACGTCGACTAATCAGTCAGACGCAAAGAAATGGTTGAGACGGACCCGAGAGATAGAGTGTGAGAGTGGAAGTCGTAGGAGCAGCAGATACATGGCATGGTAATACTTATACTACAAACTCAGGCACTTCGGATCGCTTCTCCATGATTGGCAACACGTAAGCCGATCAGAAACTAGTAATCAATAGTTCCTGCCTTTTCCAGACCTCGCGAGTCATTGATGCGACAATCCATGTGGTGTGCAACGCGGACATCAGCGCATTCGTATGGACGAAGTATGTATGAACAGAACATATGTGTGGTGATACTATCATTGAAAATGGCCCGATAACGACGGCTAATACTCCTGGCATCCGAGTCAAAGACAACAACAGTCAACTTCGGAGCCGTCTTACAGTTATTTTCGAGAGTAGTATACGGGCGTCCGTGAACATGTCAGTGGTCCATAACTTGATTCCTTCAGAACCACACTACTGGCAACTTGAATCTAAAGCGTACGCGGGCTGTGAAGCGGCTACTTTGAACAGATTAGGGTTAGGACAGCCTCATTTGGAACCCTAATCAAGCCACAACAGGTCATGGTTGATGAAGCCGTGACGCAGTGGACAGAGGGCGTCTACCATGCTATGCTCATGCGCTATACCTTGTCCAAGTTGACATGACTTCCCCAGAGAACACAAACGCTCCGCCATCGAGGGTATCGACCAGCGACTCACCTCAGGCCGGCCCTGTTCCCTTGTTTGACCAGCATCTCAAATATCTACAAGATTCGTACTTGAGCTTCTTCTTAGAGAGGTTCGTGCCTCCACTCCGCATTATGCTCCATTAGCCGCTCATCATTCCTCGAAATGCCCTTATTCAGGGCGAAGATCGAAGAGAACTAGTGAGCATTAGTATCCGATGCCTTGCGTGCAAATTGTGACCTTCCGAGCTTTCTCTAGTGTCGATGCATTAATGCGCCTCCATAAGAAGGCAAAGTCACTGGACACTTACTTAGACGATCGGTCGGAGCCAAGCAGTGTGCGGAAGGTCTGGGCTGAAATCAGGGATGGTGTAGAAAGAGGTGTGGTACTCTCCTACAAGATGCAACTGGCTCTGGCTGATTACCTTGACATAAGAGGCACAATCCCGGCTTGCTTTCCTTCAAGCCATGAATGTGGATGTTATAACACCAATATCGAACTTGAAAGTTAGTCTCCATTTACGCGTAGATGCAAATCTCTGATCGCTCTTCAGGAAACACAAGATAGAACGCGGAAGCGCATAAAGGAGGACATCAAGGAGTCAAGTGCTGCTCATCAGGAGTATGCGGACGTCGTCTTACCCCGGCTCAAGCGCCAGTATTTCAAGAAATGCCAAGAAGTAGAGGTGTGGTCAGAATAACTCCTTGAAGGAAATCATATCGATAACATATGGCAACTTTAGGAAAACAAAGCCAATGCTCTGTCACCGACCATCGTTGTCGGGCAAGATACTGCACCTATGCTCGCGCCAACTCGCTCGAATCCCAATACAGCGCCCGTTGTTACTTCCCCTCAACCACTCCGGCCGCTCTCAAGACGCGCTTCCGGCCATGTCCCCCAACCACGCAATCGATCTCCGTCCACAAGCAACCCACTTCAAGACTTAGCACATCAAGGTTCGTGATGAATGCCGTTTTAAACTTACTCCGTCTGAACGCCGCAATCTTAACAGGGAAACGCCAACTAAATCAGCTTATGACCTTCCTCGATAGTAAAGGCGGTAATGTTAAAGAAGGCCTTGTTGGCGTAAGGAGTGACGCCGCCGTTCGCACCGTTAAGGCGAAACGCGAGGCGGATGAAGCTGGTGAGAACGCTTCCTATGGAGTAATTCCTTGGTCTGATGTTGCTTTAGATAAGGAGTACAGGAAAGGCGTGCATTGGCTAGAAACACTTCGGATCCGACGAAAAAAGATCGTAGAAGGAGCGTTTAAGGTTAGTGTCTTCTAATATTTAGAACTTACTTGTCTGCATTCTGAGGATCTCTTGCAGAGTCTTGAGCTTTTTATTGAGGAAGCTTCACAAACAATGAAGACAGTATTAGAGAAATATACCCATAGCATAATGTGAGTATTTTTCAGCTTTACTGTTTCTATCATCTAAGCCTACTACTCCAGCGCTACAAGCACAACGCAAGTTCACCTCGCTACACATGCGCAGGACTGTATAAAATACATAACACCGCAGAAGGATATCATATTCATAACACCTATTAGCCAGCGATATCTAGATCAAACAAACCTTAAACGGGTCCTATACACCAACTATTATATAGGTGATTGTAACGATCTAATCTTTGGTGTCAGCTTGGTCGATTATGCGACCGCACGAGGCTTGCAAGAAGGCGAGATACCAAAGATCGTGCAGATATGTATACAGGAAGTTGAAAAACGTGGCCTTAATTCTGAGGGGGTATATCGGGTGCGTGTACATTTTCACCCTGATATGTGTAACTAACTCGAACCACAGGTATCTGGACGACATGCCATTGTACAAGATGTAAGTCTATTCTAACGGACGTTTGACCGCGATGATTGATCTTGTTTACAGATAATGCATAAAATCGAGAAAGACGAACGAAATTTCCAGTTCAGTCCTACTGATGACGTCTTCGTGATTGCTTCGTTATTGAAGGTTAGTAAGGAACTCATTACCTTTGATGTAGTCCGTGCTAATGGACTTGTCAGCAATATTTACGCGAATTACCAGAACCAGTGTTCAAATTCCCTCTGGAGGACAGAGTGAAGCACACTGAAGATCTAGGTCAGTTGAACCGTCGATAGGCTCGTACATGACCTTCTGATATTGTCTCTTGCAGGCGAGCACCTGCAGAATAACTTCCTATTTCTACGAGGGAAAATGCGGAGATTACCACCTATCCACCAATCGACTCTAAAAGCCATAGTCGAACATTTATCACATGTGGCTGCTAACTATGAGCGGAACAAGATGGATGCTAAGAACTTGGCTATCATCTTTAGCAGTGTTATATTTGGCGAGGATGAGGTTCCAAAGCAAGTAGACCTTCTATCCATCCAAAGCTGGAAGGTAAAGTACTGGATATCTTAAATCTGCGACTTTACTCACGATTTACCATAGGATTCTCTAATGGAAGACCTGATTACTCACGCAAGCGTTTTATTTGATGACCGACCCCCTCCCGCTACAGCCACTTCTTCGCATCCTCTGCCGCCACCGCCCGATGAACGTCCAACAAGCCACATATACGGATCTTCGTACACGCAAGTCGCGAGCGTCCCACCTCGACACCACAAGTCTGATTCCAGAGGTAGCCAAGACTTCACACCACAACTTCCTCCTCGCCCGAGCAATAGCATACACCCCTCACGGCGAGCGGCAAACCAGTCTTCTCGAACAATCGGTGCGGAGATTGACGAATTAGCGCCCGGAATCGCCTCGTCACGCCGACCTTCCGCTTCAAGGAGCGATGAGGCCGGCTCATCTGGGCAGTCAATGGCCTCGGACGCCCCGACCATTGTCGCGCAGCCTACCCCTGTACAGCAAAATCCGACTGAGCCTACCCCTCCAGTTGTCCTCTCGGCCCCAGCAGAAGATAATGGTTCTTCCTTGGATGGCGATTATACAACACCTCCGGCAACGCCCGGATCGGCTTCGGGGTCGTCCAGATCCAAATCTCCTCGCACTTCGCGCAAGATTGTCACTGACTCGTCTGGAGATCCTACTGCGCCACGAAAATCTCACGAACAATAATGACATTCTACTTTTCACACTTTATGCACCTTCTCATTTACTACAACATTATCAACCTTATTCCATCTGTACTTCTTCGTGTCTTTCTATACCGACTGTTGTGGCGATATGTGATTGTTTTGATACCTTTTCGGCTGTTTCCTTCTTCTACGAGTAGCAGCACATTCTCAAACCCTCTTATTGCTAGTGCTTCTTTTCACTTTTAACTGTATTATTTGGCATTCTCTTAGTTGAATTGAAGACATCGGAAAGGAATCAGTGTCACTGGTATTGAAAAGACCACGAAATGTTGCTCATCGCGATCAAGAAATTGGCCGCACACCATCGGAATTTGAAGGGGTACATGTAAAAATGTTTATTTGTTTTTTTTTCAAATTTCGTCTCTTTCTTTCTTTTTGGTCGGTAGACTTCTTGAAGGGTACCAACGGGCACCCTTTCTATGATTATCTTATAAGAATACTGGACAGATCGGGATGCCGAGCAATCTAACATAGCAAGTGTATTGTGTAATACAGCAACAGACGTACATTACAATGGGAGTGACAGGGGACTTAGTAGAGATACAAGGGCTCTGTTTCTTCAAGATACTTCTTCGACAGCTGCCCTAGGCTTTCTTATTAACCTTAAAGCTATAGGCCTCTCTCCCGTATATATTAGAGACAGAAATGAATCAAGGATGAGAATAGCACCAGCATAAGCGCAAAAAACAGTCCATCCATCCGATACGTTGGCATATACCTGGCCGGAAATGAGTGGTCCAACTAGTTAATTGACATGAATATCTCAGGGCATATTTTACATGAAGTGAAATTGTCGTACCTGTCGAGCCGACCCCGTATGCAAGGTTAAATGCGCCATAGATGTGAGCATCTGGTGATGATGTAGTCAGTTATACAAAGAATAGTATACATTCTGACCACCGACTAACATCCTACACCTTCTTTAGTCCGTACAACCGAGGCTAATTCTGCAGTCAACGGCGCTACAGCGGAGGAAAGAAAGAAGCCTATTATTAAGACATCCTCTATTAGTGTTTGAGCTGTCTTAGTCGGTATTCCACAAACTTGTGATTGCAACGCATGAGACGAAGAACGCCAAATTCGTCTTGATCATCAGTAAGATAAGCCAAGGCGCCGATATCGCGAGGGACAGGATCGTGATCCACTCCGTTCCGTACCGGTCACACAGCCATCCAGACAGCGGGGAGGCTTTGTCGAATTTGAGCACGCTTGTAGCAGAGTCCGACGATTATATGCTCACAGAATATAGTCGGAACTGCACTGGCGAGGAAAACAAGACCGACTTTGGCAGAGTTGAACCCATACAAGTCTTGTAGCCTCAGAGGTAGGGTTGGTTCCAGGCCTGTAAATGAAATCCTTGACGCATGTAAGTTTATGAACAAGAATAAGGATGATATAACTTACCCGTAAACAAAGACGCTAAACAGTGCCATGACGGTACGAGAAGAATGGATCATAAATCTCAGTACTTCGAGTTCTGAGAGACGCTTCGTAGGTTGTTGCACTTCTATCGCTTGTATGTGTCTAGGGTCGCTGTCCTCTGGTTTGCTTTCTGTCCCTACCACAGATATACCGTTTTCGGTCGCTAGATAATTTATAATTTTGTGAGATACGACTTAACAACATGAAAGCCATAAGATGTCAACGGAACGTCGCATTACCATTCAAATCTTGTGTCTCAGTCTCGGATTCGTCAGTGACTCGGGGCGGAGGTGATGTAGGGTCAAACCCCCACTTCAATGCATCTTTCCTTTCGATGACCAGAAGCCGTCCTATGAAGTCTATGACCACGAAAATAATTCCAAAGATGAAAGGGGCTCGAAATCCCAAGTGATTGTACAGAGCACCGCCAATGGGAGGGGCTGCAAGTAATCTTCAAACAGATTGATATAGCGTTGAATGGCAAAAGATATCGAAAACATTACCCGATAGTCAATCCGGTCGTAGCGAGTCCCAGTTGTTCTGTGGTTCGTACATATATGCAAAGTGCTATTGAGCGACTCGTTGTGCCTGTGATATCTGAAGAGCTCACTTACGCCCAACTTTATGCTCAGGAACAGTATCGCATCTATCATATCGTACGTGAGAATGGCGGTTTACACCTACATCTTAAACTTACAAAAGCGCCAGACCGACAACCCAGACGACAGAGGAGCTAATTCCTTGAACGAATCGAGCAAGCACCATTACTGGGTAATTGGGAGCCTCCATGAATAATATCACGAAACCTACAAGCGCGAGGAGGCCCCAAAGAAGAGGAGCCTGTCTCGCCTGATGTTTCTCGGAGAGCCAAGCAATTACGGGTGTCGCTATACAGTCAATTGGTATCACTTTATAAGTAAACGATTGACTTGAATTTGTCACGAACAGATCACTAAACCAAGAGACTATGGTCATGACAAAGGTTTAGTTTTTTCAATCGCTGAAAAGAAAGTAGATGATAAGGACCTACGTAAGAAAATAGTAGCCATGCAGTCAAGGCAGACACAGAGTGGTAGCCAAGCTCTTCAAGCCGAAAGGGGATGACTGGAATAATTATGGAGTATACAAGCAGATCTATCGCCACACCTATCAGATAGTTAGCTCCTTGGCTGAGAAGCAAAGCCACAGACAGGTGAGCTCACCAAAACCGACGACTTTCCGATTGTCCGAATAGATGAATGTTGAAGGATCAACACTTATTCATTTTCAAACAGATGAATTCAGTAATACTTACCCAACGTGACATAGCCAGTAGAAGATCTCCATTCAAGTCCAGGAGGCCTTCTTCGTGATGAGGTAGGCAGAAAGCAAGAGACAGGATTTTTCATCGTTGAATAACAACTTGGGGAGAGTTTTCAGCTGCTGAAGAGAATGGCGAGGGACTGAAAGGATATTCGAGAGATGTGAGATAGCGCTGTCCAGAAGCATTTTCGTCCTCGTCAGGTCTGGCACATTTCACAGTGGATATAATACGATGGATGGATGGGCGGGCCAGTCACGCCAGTGGGAAAGAGTGTAACTTGAACGTGCTGTCGTCATTCGGCCGAAGTAATGATGTCTCGGATGTTCAGTTGCGGGTAGAAGAACTTTATTAATAGTTACAAATACCTCAACAATATAAGCACTAAAATAAATCCGTAAAATAATTCAGCAACAGGTTGATTGTACGACTCCTCACCTCAGTTCTTCTACCGGAATTGAGGTGGGAACATGCTGCGAAAAAATGTTTATACAACTCCTCGGATCATGCCGCCGGAGTTGATCTGAGTTCTAATTGCTACTTTAATTTTGTACTCGACTTATAGTAAGTTCCGATCTTCTCATCCGCCACCAGAACATGGTGCACACACACGCTGGCAATTTCTTTAGGTCAACAGGTTCCTTGTAAAAATTGCAAGTCAAAAATATACATAAATAAAGCAATAAATTTTGCATTGGCGTAAAGGATTACATGTGTAGAATACAAAATAGTACATGTAACAACTCTTCACAACTGGAATAGGACAATGCATAACACTGTCGGTCACATTCTAAAACTTGGAGTACAAAGATAGCAGCAAAGGTGAAAATAGACGGAGAACGGCAATTTCTGGCCCGGAAATTGTACCTAGCTCTGGTGTCCGTAGTTTTGCGATGCATATTGCGCGACATTTTCGAAGCCAGGTTGATTCTGCACAGTTTGTCCTTGGAATCCCGATTGCATGAGTTGCCGCTGCGCCTGCGCTTGGGCTTGAGCCTGAGCTTGCGCATGGGCCCGAGCTTGGGCCTGTGCTTGAGCCTGTGCCTGTGCTTGGGCTTGAGCCTGTGCCTGGGCTTGAGCCTGAGCCTGAACTGAGTACATTGTTTGCATCGGCGCCACATACTGGGCGGGCTGCTGTTGAACCTGGCTTTGAAAGGGAAAGTTGTACATGGGAGGTGCCATAGTGCCGACAGGGTTTCCAATACCGTACACGTTCGGAGCGGTACTCGTGAAGTAAGGGTGTTGAAGAGCGTCCGCGGCCGTCAAACGTTTAGCAGGATCAAATTGAAGAAGACGATCTAACAGATCACAGGCTTGAAACAAATGTCAGCATTTCAGCGACGCAATCTATAAGTCGGCAGACCTTGAGGAGATGCTTTAGGGATAATCTGTTGGAAAGGCATTTTGGGATAACGCGGATACTGCTTTAGAGTAATCTCGGGCTGCAAAGAAAACACATGAAGTTAGTACTCGCTCGGTGTCTTAGGTTAATGATAGCCCACAGAGTCCGTTGCGATTTTCCGAAGAGTCCTATCATCTGGAGTACCAATAATGCGCATAATATGTAGCAGCTGATCCTGATTATCACGACCACGGAACAGAGGAACGCCTGAAATCATTTCGGCAAAGATACACCCGCAGGACCAAACATCAATCGAAGTGTTGTACGTTCTCGACCCGAGAAGGACATCGGGTGCGCGATACCAGAGTGTGACGACCTACAGTGAGCATTGGTTAGTATGCGAATCTTGATATAAACAAGTAACTTACCTCGTTTGAGAACGTATTAACGGGTACTCCAAACGCCCTCGCTAAACCGAAATCACCCAGTTTGAGCTCGCCTTTTCGGTTGATGAGTAAGTTTTGTGGCTTGAGGTCACGGTGCAGAACCCGATTTTCGTGGCAGAATGCGGTACCCTTTAGTAGCTGGTACATGAAGCTACGCACAGTATTCGGATCAAGCGCGCCCCGTTCTCCGTGTGTATCCATATACTTCTTCAGGTCTTGCTCGCAGTATTCGAATATGAGAACCAATTTCGTTTCCGTATGTATGACATCGTGAAGACGGACAATGTTGACGTGTTTCAGCTCTTTCATCAGAGAGATCTCTCTGATCGCGGTAGATGGCGTCCCTTCCTCTGCATCCAAATGAATCTCCTTCAAAGCTACGATTTCATTGGTGGTTCTGGAACGACCCTGGCACAACGAATGTTAAATTAATCCAGAAACATGAATAAACTTCAAACCTTATACACTGTCGCATACGTCCCTTCGCCTGAGGTAACGCATATCAAGTTTAGTCACTGATTCCTGAAAGCTAGAGAAGAAGCATACCCAGCTTCTCGAGCTGGCGACATGGCGCTTAGCCATCGAAATGAGATGAAGAAGCATTGCAATCGTACCTGTATGTAGTTCATAGGAGTCGAAGATCCGAATGGCGCCAGCTTTGATGACCTTTTAGCTGCAGATAACAAGATGTAGAAAAAGAAAGGAGGACCTATGGTTAAAGCGACAACGTTGGCCGTAGTCCTGCTGTTTGTGTCGTGGCTCGAAGGCCCAAGTTCGGGAGCAAGCACAGCCTGAGCGCGTGTAGCTGCTTCTGAAGTGTATGACTCGACAAAGATGTTCCCCGGCAGTGTTTTATCAGTCGATTAGGAGTAAAGAGTGAATGAACGATGAAGGCTGTCGAAGTTGGGGGCAATGAGGGCAAGGAAGGGTGGCAGTTGTGCTGCCATCGCAGACTTCAATCCAATCCAGATAGACTCTCCATCAGGGAAACTTCGTTTTGACTTACGTGATTAGTTGATTTCCTGAAACGTGCTTACTCGAGGTAACATTGGGAAAAGGGAAAAACGCGTCCATCATGATCCGATCTCACACTCATCCTCCTCCCTCAATGTCCAATGATCAATCACCCACAGGATGGCCTTTTCACGTAGTGTTTATCCTGTTAATGATATGTTCTCTAATTTTCTTTTCATCTGATGACTTACTACTGTACACGGGCGTGACTGTATGCGTACGTCAGGACTTAAACTTGCAGCCCCGCTGCGAACTTCCCAAAGTGGAGCTCCAGCACTTGAGTAAATCTACAGTAAACCGAACAAATTTATCAATCCGCGGATTCCTCTCTTATTTAGATCGGACTGGTTGTTAAGAAGACTGTTGCTTTATAAGAATGATATGTAGCGTAAAGTTCCTCACTTACAGAGATCATTGATGAATTATCGTTCGCCGAATTCAATGCATACTAGAGGTATCAGGGGCGCTTCATTGGCAGTATTCAAGTTATGTAGACCCCGGTCACTTTTAAGCTAATAATACTATTACTAGTAAGTAGTAGCCTAGTAAACTAGTAGTCACGGTAGCCTAAATTTTAAGAAATCTTCTCAGAGAAAAAAGTTGAGCGCGACTTGAAAGCAATTGCAGCTGTCCTAAGCTTCCTCTACGGCACTTTCAACCTCCTCTTTGCGCTCTGTACTTGTCTGCGCCACTCACGACAGCTCGTAACATGGCGGCTGTGTCACAGAAGTCGAAGAAACAGAAAGTCAAACCTCCCAAATCTCGCCCTCCTACAACATCTTCCATCTCACAAGCCGCTGTAGAGGATGCATGGTCTTCAACAATTCTGTCGTCTTTCTCGCCTACTGCGGAACTATTTGTATTCGTCTCACTAGGGGTTGATAAACATCGATTGCGTGTATACGATGTCAAGACAAACCAGGCAACAGCAGAGCATGAAGTCGAACAAGCTCGAGTGACTTCTCTCGCTTGGATCTCTTTTTCTGTTTCGGAGGACAGAACAGCTCTGAAGCAGGCAGACAGCATACATTCAAAAAAGCGGAAGAAGACTGATAAAATAGCCACAAACAGCTCAACCCCTACTAGCTCGTCTACCAAGGTGCAGGCAGTTGCTATCGGTCTTTCCGACGGCAGAGTTCAGATATTTTCGCCTGTGCATCGACGGGTTGTTAGGAGCTTAACCCCTTCCAGTGCAAACTCTCCGGTGTTATCAATAACCAGCGCAAATGGAGGAGGCGATACAGAGAATATATGGACATCATCGTCGGATGGTATACTAAGGTTATGGGATGTTCAAAAGGGAGAGGTGCTCCGATCACATAGCGAAGGCCAAAGCCCATACTCCGCATTGGCGGTTCGTCCAGGCGTAGAAGATGACCAAACTCAGCTACTTGTAGCGAACCACTCTATCCAACTACTTTCCTCCCTTGACGACTCCTCCATTAGCGATGCTTCTGAAGCAGACACCATGAAAGAATTATGTTCCTTCAGTGGTCATGCTTCTGCAGTCAAGGCTTTTCGATGGGACACGTTAGGATCCCCAGCAAAACGATTCTTTTCGTCCGCCGAGGACGACAGATTTGTATATATCTGGGAAGTCCCGGAACCCACTTCATCAAAAGGCAAAATGGTTGCTTCATGTCCTCTGGATTCAGACGTTCGTCAGATAGAAGTAGTGTCGTCAGCGGGAAAACAGATACTGCTGTCGCTCTCCACATCTGGAAAAATCACACTTTCACCCGTTCCTTCAGAATTGACCTCGTCCACGGGGTCGAAGCACACGAAACATCAAGTACCGACACTCCTCCCCCGCAGTACTATAACTTTTTCAAGTAAAAGGTCCACCTCGGATGTCCGAGTTGTTTCGGCGGCGTTTTCGCCAACAGGAGACGGACGAATATGTATCGCTTTACTGAGCGGCGGCGTGAAGCTTGGATTTGATACTCTCGTATGTGAGCGTTTATTGCATCCAGAGCATGTGCTAATAACTTCCATTGACAGGATTACCTTGATAATTCCGGAGAGTTTGTCTCGGAGATCAACTTGCAACCGAAAAATTCTATTTTTGAGGCTTCAAAATCTTCATCTGGACCTGGTGTAAGTACCCTTCACATGTTTGCTCTTTAAAGAGCAAGGCTAAGGAATGACCAGATTGCAAACCAACGATACTCTGAAGGCACGAATCTTGCAATCTTCACAGGAGATCAGACTCCTCACGATCCTTCACTTGATGCCGCCGTCGAGGACGAAGTGGAAGGAGCCTTGGACGTCGATCTCGCAGAAATGAGTCTGGGTGAACGACTTGCCGCACGGTCTGCAGGGGACGCTAACACTTCTGGTGCGCAACGATCATCAGGCAGTGATGCCGAAGACGGTGCGCCCTCTCGAGGAGGGGGAAAGAAGAAGAAAAATGCGAAAGATCGCGAGCTAGTAGTTCCTGCACACTCTCTCACCCGTACTCTCATTCAAGCACTTCATTCGTCCGACACCGGTCTGTTAGAAGCCTGCTTTGCTCATTCTGACGAGACTCTTATTCGGAATACGGTGGCGAGGCTTCCACCTCAGTTGACCATCCCCCTCCTGAACGCCTGCATGGAGAGGTTAGGGCGAGGAGGAAGGGGGAATAACATGAAGGGACGTGGCGGTGCTGCGAGTGCGCAAAAAGGGATGGTATTGATTAAATGGGTGAAGGCGGTATTGGCTATTCACAGTGGCCATTTAATGACTGTGAGCTGAATGCATTCCTTTTCCAAGCACGACGGTGCTGATACGTGCCTCAATATCAAAGATGCCAGACCTAGTAGCTCGACTATCAGCCCTACATTCAACTTTGACCTCCCGCCTCACACTACAAGAACGCCTTTTATCACTCAGCGGTCGCCTCGACCTCGTCTTGTCACAGGTCGAGTTACGCTCTGGGAACGCTCCGGCGCCGCTGCCTGTCCGAAGTAAGAACATCAAAAAGCGCGGCACGGCGAAGGCGGCACAGAAGTACGTTGAAGGTGAGAGCTCAGATGAGGAGGAGGAAGGGGAGCAGATGGAGGTAGAGCTAGAGGGCGGGGATGACGACGACGAAGGCAGCATAGAGGATGTTGAACTTGGTGGAGAGAGCGACTCAGAGGATGGAGATGAGGATGAGAGTGAGGGTGAGGACGATGAAGATGATAGCGACGAAGATGACGAGGACAACCTAGTCAATGGTTTCATAGACGACGAAGCAGAAGAAAATTACGAGGATGATGAGTCCGAACAGGATAGCGAATAACTCATCGATACACTTCATCCACAGTATTACTATCGCTACAAAATTTACATACGGGAATGTGGGATCTCTTTCATACATTCATCATCAAACATTAGATCTTTTCCGACGCTTCACAGGCTTCGCCTCAGATTCGGCCTTAGCGGCAGATCGCGAAAAATAGCGAGACTGGGAAGGATCATCATGATTAGTATCGAATCGTCTCCATCATTCTTCTGAGATGCATTGACTAACTCTCTTTGTTGCGATTTTGACTACGTCGGTGACAATCTCTTCCTCTTCCTGATCCGAAAGTGAAGTAAGTTCGCTTTCCTCGCCATCCTAGAAAAGAAGTAAGTCACAGAACGCCATCCATTGGATATGCACTCGGGACTCACGCTCTCTTCTTGAGCTTCGTCAACTTTGCGATTGAGTTTCTGGAGTTCAACAACATATGCAGACGTTCGACCGCCGACAGTGAGCCACTTGATTGTCGCAGGCTCACCAGAAGGCTGCAATTTTGGAGTGATGTCAGTATGACCAAATAAGTAAGCATGTTTGCTACTGACTAGAATCAAAGTGGACTGTGTTTCCTTTTTTCCCTTTCTACCCTTACCCTACCACATAAGATATAAATTAACTTCCAATTGTTAACACAGATGTTTACTTACCCAACGATGTTTGAACAACCATTCCTTTGGGAACTTTCCTGAGTTAGCGTTTACCGATACGGCGGTCTGACACACGAAGGATGTCATTTGATGGAGAGTTGCCAGTTGCTCCTCCGAGAGCGTGTTACACCTTTGTTCAGGGTGAACTCGGGATTGATATAGGATCTCATCTTGGGATGATCAATTTAAAGACCCCATCATATTCAATAACGTCCAACGCACCTGCGACCCAGTTTCCGACACCAGCGCTGAAGGATTGGTCAAGTAGCAAGGCTTTTATTGGACATGCTCTTTTTTTGACACCCTTCGAGAAGTCCTCTAGTGAAGGCATAGATAGTATGGGGTCGAAGCCAAGTGCGGAGATAGGAGGTTCATTTCTGGGATCTGTGCAAAGTCGTATACGACCAAGACGACGAGCATCTACAAAAGCAATTAGCGTCTCGGTTCCGTCTCCGTCGCCTGACAAATGGAGAATGAACTGAAGCAGAACGGTCAGGGCATAATCGTGCGGCGGGAAACAGCAGCAAACCTTCATGAAGCGCGGAGGCCATTCATTTGAACCCTTCTTTGGGCCCTCCTTATAGTAGAGTGGCACTTCGCCTTTCACCTATCAGATGATTAGTGCATATTATTGAGTGAGAAAGCGCAAAATCAAGCTTACAAGTACGTTTCCGGTCATTCCAAAATGAAGAACAGGCATCCTGCCATCTCCATCCAGATTAATGTAGAAGACTTTGCCTTTGAAATTGAGTCAAACGTACACCAGTCGATTTCTGAGGTTGACACTTACCATACCGCACGACATCGATGACTTTTCGTCCTTCTATCTCATTCGCCTGTAAAGATATGTAAGGGATGATATGTATACGTAGTAACTTTTCCTTGCAAGCTCACAAATTCTGTATGAGAAACTCCCGCAAAAACGATAGAATCCTCGTTGGTCTCTACTTTGCTTATGAACTTTCCAGCCGCATGCTCTTTCACTAAATTCGCGGCCCGGTTCACTTCTGGAGAGTATTAGTCGTCCAACTTGGCTCGGTGAGTTCTGAGAATCTACTAATAGCTAACCTGGTAGTTCGGGCATTATCAAATTTGTGCCATTTGAAACTGAGCATCCACTTTGCAGATGGACGGTGTGAGTTCAACTTCAAGAAGTTGAATTCAGCCCGCACCCAAGCCCTCCCACGGTTCGGATTGGCTATTAAAAGCCTCAGCCTGAGTGCTCTCCGGCTTGCGGTCCCGATTAATCCTTCAAGCCGCGCCAGTGCACTAGTACTGTTTCGTGGGAACAACGTTCTTGCACCTTAAAAAAACATACTTCATTCTAGGAAACTAATAGTAGCTACATACTATACTTGCTGAATCCAACATGTCTAAGTGGTGCTAGACAAATTCCAATTGTGTAGTACCTACCAAAGGTTTTTGAGCCCGGTGGGCAGGGACTTAGATGGGCCCTTACGATGCTCGGACTCGGCCAAAATGTCCGACACCAGACCCTCCCTGTACATACTACAACAACGTAGTCACACTGACATCACAGTGTAACTCAGGGCGTTATAATGCATCAATCACGTCATACTAGGATAAAATAGACGCCCATCGGATGTTTCTCGTGAGACAGCACAAGTAAACGCTGACCATATACAACCCTCTGCATGATGGCCAAGGAACCACTTGACTTCCGCCTCCTACGTGTATACTGATAGTATACCACTACCACCAGACACTTAACCCATTACTCGAATATCGCTTTCTATTTCAGCTAATAAACGGATCATAATTAGTCGAGATTTGAGAGTGAATGAAGCTCACAAATCCTCTTCCGCAGCCACTTCCGAAAGAGTGTCTGAAAGCTGCGAAGATCTGTGCGCGGTTTCCCTGTTTCTGATAGATCATTTAATCTAACTCGTATCAGTCAAGTCATTCGTAGACAGTGGCAATAATGGACTTGATGGCGTACGTACATCTGTTGCTTCATTAGCGACGTCGAACTCAGTTACTTGACAGGTTATTCCCAGACAAGTACTCGAGAATGCCAAGGGCTTTGCCATCTTCACCATTATCAAGGCCGGTTTCCTATTCTCTGCTCGTGCGGGCAGTGGTATCGTTATAGCGAAGTTGGACGATGGAAGTAAGCATGCTACTTTCCATCTGGCTCAGCTTGAGCTGACGTTTATAAAGCATGGTCTGCACCAAGTGCCATCGGAACTGCTGGTTTGGGTGTCGGAGGGCAGGCAGGAGCTGAAATGACGGATTTCCTTGTAGTGTTGAACTCTCGGTCGGTATGTGGAATTGCATGTTTACTGTAATGCATGGCTAAGTTCGCGCAACGCAGGCTGTCGTAAGTTGTACAGAAAGCTGGTTCTAAGCGCTCATCTCACATAGTGAAATAGCGATCCTTCATGTCTGCAGGTTCCTTGACTCTCGGCGGCAATATGAGTATTGCTCTTGGACCTCTAGGTCGAAATGGTGAAGCATTGGGCTCCCTCAACACTTCGGGCAAAGTGGCCGCGATGTTTGTGGTTTTACTTGAGTTCTTGATTATGACTCACCCCGATTACATTATAGGTATTCCTATAGTAAAACCCGAGGCTTATTCGGCGGCGTGTCAATCGAAGGCTCTGTCATCGTCGAAAGACAAGACGCCAACGCCATCGCGTATCAGAGCGATATCTCGGTAAAGCAAATATTATCTGGCGCGATCGACCCGCCTCAGTGGGCGCAACCTCTCATCAAAACCCTCGAGGCGTGTGTTGGTATGCCGGGCGGCCGTAAATGGGTAGACGATACAGCGACAGGGGAAAGCTTTGGTTCTTCAGGCGGTGCGCGCTCGAGGGACAGTATGTATGCGTTCGGTGCTGGCGCGGCGATCGCCAGTCCAAACAGCGACTTGCCACCAAGCTTGAAGAAAAAGAAAAACTCATCGAGTACTGCCTTTCCACCCGCACACTGGGGAAAGAAGAAAGATGGCGGGTCTTATTTTACCTCTGATTTAGACGACGATTTTGGTGATTCCTCGGGTTTCGGGCGTACTAATACACCCAAGAACATGTTTGAGGACAATCAAGTACCTGTTGTCGCTAAGCTCATCGACGATGGGTCAGCCTCCAACTCCTTCCCTACTCACTTTGACTCGGACTTCACTCCCCCCAGCCCGGAAGCCCAGTCGTCGTTCTCTCGTCCTACTCACCGACTTACTCAAAGCCTACGGTCGCCTCCTACTCACACACCATCGTTTAATCCCGATTCTCCATTTAATGACCTTCCGCCCTTTCCAAGCAATCTTCGAAGCCAAAACGGGTTTGGCCACAATCGGAGTACGAGCAGCACTCCATATCTACAGCAGAACGGGAGTAGTAACAGGTCAAAGTTAAATCCATTCTCAAATATCAACTCTGATGTTTCCCCCGATCCGTTCTCTGCTTTCGACAATGACTTCGGTCGCGCTCGTACAGCATCGATCTCAAGTGAAAAACCGAGATTAACGCCGAAAGCTGGACTGAATTCTCCGCTTAGTCCATATGAAGGAGTCGGTCGTGCGATTGCATTGTACAACTTTGATGCCGTTCAGGCAGGAGACCTTTCCTTTAAGAAGGGAGATGTGATAGTTATCACGAAGAAGACCGATAAGACGGAAGATTGGTGAGTGATTATTAAAACAAAATATCCATATTTAACCAATAATTTCAACTTTTAGGTGGTCGGGAAAGATAGATGGAAGAGAAGGGATATTTCCAGCGAACTTTGTCGAAGTTGTTTAGTCACGAAACACGACGAACATCCGAGAATTCTGTATGGTAGTGCACTAATATCAATTGTAATTGTTCTGTATCTTTCATAATTTTCAATATTGTTTGTTTCAACCTGTTGTGTTTTGCTGTCTAGACTCTACGGTGTTGCCACCCTGTATATGTACACATAACGAGAACCTTGAACTACGAACAAATAGCTGCGATCATCATATAGAGTGTGCTTTCTCCGGCAGTTTACTGTGGCGCAGTCCGCAACGGCAAGTGCCATTGTCCTGACTGCGACACGACCGCGATCAAACTACTTTTAGAACAGTCACGACACCGCGGTAGTAGCACGAACACGAAGCTGGAGAACGTGGGCGCATACGGAGTTGATCTCCTCAGCCTCCTCCTGCTCTGTCTGCTACTTCATGGCTCGATGGGAAACAGGAAGGTGTATTACGGTGTTCGGATAGGGAGGGATGGTCACAAAATCTATCGGAATTGGGTTGAAGTGAGTTTTAGCCTTCTGTTTCTAAGACCCTGTGTATTCATACCGCAGCTGTAGTGCTCTAAAGCAGTGAGGAGTTCAGGACTTCTGCTTATCCTCACCGGTAGTATTAAGTACTCTCTCGTAGGTCACTGGGTATCCGAACGCGAGATACAAAGGTTTCTGTACCCTACAAGAGGCGTCGGATTGGGTTTACGAGGATGTGACCTTTGGTATGATTGTCTACACTATATCTACATCGCTCTTTAATAATTGATCTATGGGCGCAGAGGAGGAGCCTCCATCCTCCTCATCAGTGTCTACGCAAGTTGCAAGTCCTACTCCAGAACGGCCGAGATCGAAAGAGTACTTTGTTCCCGGTATTTACTTCGCAGACCCAAATCCCGAACACTCATTTGAGGAGGGCGAGGCTGATTTCATTCCGCTGCCCACATCCTCTCCAATCAAATATATAGCAACCCAGACTCAAAGAAGATCGAATGGCACCGACAATCCTTCGCAAGACCAAGACACCGACTCGGCATTACACGAGAATATGTCGGAATCTATTGATGGTGAAGTCGAAAGAAACGCGGGCCCTCCGCTTTCACCTCAGCAACGGGAGGTGCTCAAAAAGGTTGTACGGGGAGAAAGCGTGTTCTTTACAGGTTCAGCAGGTCAATCCACTGCAGACTAATTCTAAGTCTGAAACTGATTTGTCTGTACTGCTAGGAACTGGCAAATCCGTACTATTGCGAGCCATTATTGCCACTCTCGGGGGACCTTCTCCGCGCTTGGCAGTGACAGCTTCGACTGGAATAGCAGCAATCAATATTGGGGGTACTACACTGCATTCCTTTGCAGGCTGTGGGCTGGGAAAGGAGTCAGTTGATAGGCTTGTTGGGAAGATTAGAGGGCAAAGGACCCTCAAACATGTTTGGGAACGATGGAAGAGTACGAAAACCTTGATTATCGATGAAAGTAAGTATATCCTTTCCGGAATCAATCCTCTTCGGCATTTTACTGAACAAGGCTTTAGTCAGTATGGTTGATGGGTCTTTTTTCGATAAACTGGTAACATAAATTTGGCCTTGGTGTTCGCTTTATTGGCACTTACGATATGTCCGCATGTAGGAATGCATTGCACGCCAGCTACGAAACAACGCCAATCCTTTTGGAGGAATACAGGTGAGTTAAATCATGTCTAAATGATTTTTGCCCTGATGTTACTTGAAGCTAGTATTATCAGGCGACTTCTGTCAACTACCACCTGTTCCTGATCGTCATGACGGTGCCCCCGTCCCAATTATGTTCGCTTTCGAGGCCAAGTCATGGGACACTTGCGTAGGGGCGCCAATAATGCTGAACAAGGTCTTTCGCCAAAATGACTTAAGTGCGTGGATGTTCCACCTTACATTCTGTGGCAAAAGTGAAGCATATTTCCCCCTCTAGGCTTCGTCCGAATGCTCAACATTATGCGATACGGAAAACTGGATGAACCCAGCATCAAACGCTTCAAAGAGTTAAGAAGGCCTTTAGTGTATACTGACGGCATTGAAGCCACAGAGCTGTAAGTGTCTATTTGAGTGGCACTCACAATCTTGATTACAGTCCGTTCAAGCTCATAATCTGTGTAGATATCCGTTACGATACGAAGTCGAAGGCGCAAATTCTAGGCGATTAGACATGCTACCAGGACCCTCTAACACATATATGGCAGATGACTCGCCCGGGGTGGATATCCGTGGTGACCCTATTCCTCGACAACAAGCGGAAACTCTTCTTGATAGACTTGTGGCTGTGAGAGAGTTGACATTAAAGGTATGATAGGTTTTGACGCTGGTACTTCTTGTTGACACAAGTGTACCTTGTCCATAGGTCGGAGCACAAGTAATGCTTATCAAGGTGCAAACTACCCTTTTCATGCTAGATTGCTTTACTGAGAGTTTCCAAGAATTTGATCCAAGGTGTTCTTGTGAATGGCTCAATTGGCAAGGTCGAAGCCTTCATGTCTGCAGCGGAGGCTCGGCAGAATCTTATCGAAATTGCTCAAGTCGAGAGAAAGGACGACGTAGACTTCAGATTCCACTCCTCGCGTACCAACGAACCACTGGATCCAACGGTCAAGGAGGAGCAGGACAATAGTGAGATCGCAGCAAAGTTGCCTCAGAATGCAAGAGTTTGGCCAGTTGTTCGGTTTACGAATGGTCGCAAAGTCCTGTGCATTCCCTTCGAGTTCACTGTCGTTAACGCGAGTGGAGGCGTCGAAGCGAAACGAGATCAAGTCCCCTTGATCCTGGCTTGGGCTTTGAGTGTCCACAAATCTCAAGGTCAGACAATAGAAAGGGTTAAAGTCGATTTAGGCAAGACGTTCGAGAAGGGTCAAGGTACGGCATCTTACTACTAATGACATCCAGTGCTAAGTTTACTCTTGTTCTTCACCATCTAGCGTATGTTGCCTTGTCACGGGCTACAAGTATGGAAACCCTACAAGTTCTCAACTTCGATAAGAGCAAGTGAGTCTCCTATTTTAGCAGCATCTCCTCAATATCTGTGCAGTGACCTAGACTGATATGCACCGCCCAGAGTAATGGCACACCCTCGTGTTCTAGAATGGCATTCGCGCCTCGTGCAGAAGGTCGATAAAGAGGAAGAGGAAGCGATTCTGCGGGAGATGGATGATGAAGACGCGCTTAGGGCATTTTTCGAAGATGATCTATGATAATACCCCCACACAGCCCCGGTAGCGTGCTTTTTTATACCTCTGTGTATTAGGTTTATCTGTTTATATTTCTGTAACATAGCCACCTGTACAAGCTTTGTACACGTATATCGTTTACTTGTTGTTCACTGTCCATGGATTCGTAAGTCAGGTACACAGCGTTAACACTTCGATGTCGGGGTTTGTCTGGATAACAACGGTGCGTGTTATCACATCAACCGCGTAACATAAGGCTGCCAATTGTGCATCACTTGCTTACAATGAACTCAAAGGTTTTCTGTGACACAGCTACCTGGATTAATAAACATCTATCTGGTCTTACTCCCATGTAATCACACCACTATTGCAACGCATCGAACCCTCGATTCGGTCACATATGAGGAAGGCATCATGTCGTACTTAAGGGCAACAATCATTCTCACTCTTCAAAATCTCCAATTCGACAACAGCGCAACTTCTTGTAGATTATTGAGCTTGGAAATGGAAAGAACAAACGCCTTTGGTTCGTTCCATGTTATAAAAGAAGGCGTAAATAAAGAGGTATGTGAGTGCTTCGCCGCAGTTTCGATCTATACTCATGTCGTCTTCGATTAAGGGCTCAAGGTATTTCGTCCTTAGGTACGAAACTCCAGGGGTGACTACAAATACATTTGCATACTGGCACAGTGCGTTCAAACACATTTTCTAAGTCTGTTTGTCCACTAAGTAAGCTTTCTTTACATTCTAGGTGATGGAAGCATCTTTCGACAAAACCCGGACGGTTCGCAGACGTATGTTTTTCCAGACGGAACCACCAGGCATACGTTTGCGACTGGGGAAAGACGATTCATCAAACCTGTGCACCCATATGTCGGGGCGAGAGTAGCGAAGGTTGCATGCGATTGTCTCCCTGTTCCGCTGTTTTTCTTCTTCATATTTCCAGGGCCCATCTTAGCGATCTTGGCTATCGTCGCAGCTTTCGTCATATCAATTCACCTTGCCTATACAGCTTTCAGAAAAAACGAGTTGTAGTGACCTGAACTGTTCTAATAAACTGCGGAAGTAATTGGGCATTGGAAAGGCATTGACGTCTACCTCAGATCCCATCACTGCGCCACTCTTTTCTCCCCACCACGTATGAGCCATACGCATCTAGTATGGTGATAGATGGCGTAAGTCCATAGGTCAGGAACTATGAATGACTTGATGCGCCGCGTACACCTCGATCAGGAAGGTTTCCCTAGGCCTCCAGAGGTTTCCGGACTGCTAACAATTAGACTTTAGAGTTTGACGTTGCCGCAACATCGACTTAAGCGAACCGGCGCATCCTCTTCAAGTTGGAGGTTTCACAACACTGCTTCAGTTTGATGTTTTTGATTGTATGTTTTTCCCCTTTTCCATGGTAGTGCTCACCCATTACTGTCTGCGTAAGACGGGCTGGAGTGAAATGCAGCCGTTCCGTCGCATCGGCTTCAAGGGATGCCGTGATCAAGCCAAGGCTGCTGACTTCTTCAGAGGCACAAGCTATGCCTGCTCCTTTCTCTAGTGCCTAGATGTGGCGTTTTTTCTAACCTTTTCAGACGAACACTCGCAGCCTTCGGTCCGAGAAAGAGAGAAAGGATCGAGATAGCGCAGCAGTTTATCTCGAAACATAACGATTCGGACGGCATGTGCGAGTCATTCGGAAACGACCCATAGTGCTGGTTGTTCAAATCTCTGATCCGGTCGAAGAAAGCTTACATCTCCATATTGTGGAATACGATAAATAGTCGGTCAAGAGTCATGTTGTAGATCTTAAGCTCCTGGCCCTCCTTTCCCCATATATCTCACACGGCGAGCTAAGCAATCGATTTGAAGATGGCGCGAACCCAACAAAGGCGACAGGATTCGTCGACGACACAAAGGTATTTCCTGCGATTCTGATCCTCTGCTAGTTTCTGATCACTGACATTATCATAGACCTAGAGTTAACTTGTCTGAACCGTTGCTTCCACGACTGGACCCTCAAATGGATCGGGGGGTCAACCTTTATGGACGCTATAGTGTGGTAGCAAAGAAAACGAGGAAGGTACATATGCATTTTATATCGACACGCTAGCAACGCTTCCAGCAATCTAACGAACTTATTTCCAGGGCGATGATCGTTCCTACCTCTATTATGCTTGGAATTCTAGGAGTCGCCGTGTCGCAGGGTCGTTCTACTATGTGGACAGTAAGTCATCCATTGTAATAGCTTGAATTCCGCTTCCTGATGTTCATATTGGCCCAGGCGACGGATCATATTTCTACAACAACCCAGATGGCAGCAAGTATTACAATCCTGGGTACGGTGGAGGGTGGTACTCGCCGCCGCTACCAAAACTCAGGTCGTTTGAGAACCAGGTTGTGAAGAGGCGCGTCGCCGAACTCGCCGGAGCGCTTATGGGTACAGTGCCTGTGGCTGCAGCGCGTGCAGATGATGGGGGGGATACAGAGAAAGAGGAAAATGTCAAAGAGGAGGATGTCAGCGTAAAAGAGGTTACTCTTGTCAAGCAGGAAATGGATAAAAAGGAGCAGGAGAAAGAGGAGGAGCTGACGAATGCGCACATGGTCATCGCGATCAAGAAGGAAGATGTTACCAGCGTTAAACTTGAGGAAATGGAAGAAGTTAAGGTGAAGTGCGAGGATGCTTAGCTTCGCCCAGCGTGTGATATATTCCTATCATCTTTTCCGATTCATGTACTTCGAGCTTCCCCTCAGACTGCGCGTTGAGATATGTAAATGTACAATAGTTAACCAAAGAGCATTGAATTTTGTATGAATATTCAAGAGGTGAAGCTGGGTCTCACTAATAGTGTTCGAATGATAGATTTCACGAGCAAAACGGTGGGTTTCCCTTTTCCAAAACCAGAACAAAGGCCAGGTTTCCAACAGACGCACATGATTTGGCAGGGAGTGTAGCACTTGAGGAATGTATAATGAACTTAACTATAGAGGGAATGCGGGTGTCTGCTTGGCTTGGCCTGATGCCAGGAGTATCAAAAACTCGATCCGATTGAGCTATACATGTAGAGGAGAGGATCCGAAGCATCCAGAACCTTGTTAACAGAGCTAGAAAGTCTGCACATAGAATTGAAGTCGAGAAATAGGGAACCTTGAGACATCCGATTCTGATGCGGCTGCGCAGACCGGGCGTTCCGCGCATGAGGTAAACTTGGGCATTTGTATGCTTTCCTGTAGAATGAATTGTGACAGACTTTTGGGACAGCTCCAGGATTGGTAAATCGAAACAAAGAAGTGTTATCAGAGACTCTGATAGTCAGGAGAACATCACAAATAAGTGCATACAAATAGAAGGCTATTTAGCGACTGAAGATTTCAAGATAAGGCTCTTCCACTGTTCACACTCACCTTGAACATCTCCTTTGTAGCCTGCGTACGTTACAGCTGCTACTTGTAAAGCTAGAAGCACTGACGATGTCAATGTCCAGCACATATATAAAATCAATCAACAATGTCTGACAAGGATTACTCCTACAAGAGCTCCGGGACAAACTCTCAGGTGAGTAGTCCATATTGTAGAGCATTGACTTCAGATACTGACGTACGTCCCATTTTGAAGGGCAACCACTACTGCGCTCGCGATTATGGCGAGTCGGCTCCAAACCAGAATGCCTACCATTATTCCAACAGTGAGTACCTCTCATGAAGCTGTCTTCAGTCAACTGCGGTCTTCAGCCAATTAACAAGTATCTATTGCAGGTAATGGGAGTTACTACTACAGTAACTCGAATGGAAGCACTTACTATAACGACGGCCAAGGTAATGCCACTTACACCCCTCCGAGCGGCGGCAACAGCAACAACAGCAAGTGAATGAAGATAGACTTCCAGATGTACCTGTTAAGAGATCACCGCAATCGGAAAGTTATCAGTGATAGCGCAAATTGTAGTTGAAACCAGAAAATAAACGCGCTTACAGTGTTAGCACTCTCAGGCTAGCTCAAGTATTCCTTTCTTGAAGAAGGGAATACGGTGCAAGTCTCGGACATCTCAGACATATGCCCGTGACCATGCCCATGTAGTGATCTTTGAATGCTGGTGTTAACTGTTTATGGGTCACATAGAGAAGGAGAAGTAATGAGAAGCTTTCACCTAGAAAACCCCAGCGCGCAACTAGGCTGCCGATGTCACGCTCGCTGGTCACGCCCGGGACAACGTCACAGTGCCAGTGACCGGCGAGCGTTGCTTATGTCAGCGCTCTTGATGACTTCATTTGTCGTTTCAGGGAGGCTGTACTTTCAACTTCATATTAGCGCCTCTTGACAGACCAACGCTTTTCCAACATTGGCCCTCTGTCTTCTTCCTCACATCCTCAGCCATCATATATGAACAGAAAGACGACTTGGGTCCCAATATCTGTGGTCGAGTAATTGTGAGGGACTCTCGTTTGGTGAATACCTAGTCTGTGCTGCTACTATCCGCGGCAGCCACCACCACATCTCAGTCTATTGTAATTGGAAGCTTTAAGTTCGTTCCTTTACTTGTCGTCTCCTTCTCTACCCATCGTCTGTCCTCTTCACTCTTCACTCATCTAGCTCGTTGTGGAATCCTTGAAAAACTCATGCCTCAACAAGAGGTCTCCCAAACCACTTCTGATTCCTCTTCCAGTCGCCCAGAGGCAAGGGAGGGTGCTGAGCGAAGGGGTGAAAGTAGCAGGACCATCGGCACATCGTCACAGTCCGAAGCCGAAGCCTTACTTGCACTGCTGAACGCTACTAATGTAGACTTGCATGAAGCTTCAGAAGGAACTCATTTTTTGGGCGGTGGAGCGGACGACCATTCAAGCCAAGCGCTAGAAACACTGAGGGTGCATGGAAGGACTGCTTTAGACCGCACCAGAAATCTCGACGGAGAATTAGGAAACATAGGGCCCTCGCATGCCGCCATTGTTTTGTCACCTGCTGACAGTACTTCAGCTCTCGAGCATCTGTCTAACGCCATGGATGAGCTTTTGGCAGGGCACCCGGGCCCTGCTGACGTCGCGGCCGTCGAACAGAACAGGACCGTTGAACATCGCTCGAACACTTCGATACGTATGCCCGTTCTGCGCCAGAGGAGTCGCTCAAATGTGGAGACACAGACCTCTAGCCAGGCTCAAACGCAAGGTCGGACACCACCACAACGACCTACAAGGGACGAGTTTGCCTTCTACCTAAGTGTGATGCCTGACTCTCGGCGAGCGTCGGGAAACGACCGCCATCAAGAAGCTAGACCTCAAGATGCGGCCAGTACTACGCTAGGCCGACGTGTAGCCGCCAGAACTGCGTCGGCGCAAGGACAAGAGAATCATAACGCTGAACAATGGTCTCGTTTAGCTTTCAGATCACGACATCGTGGGCGAACTTCTATGACATATGCAACAAACGCAATCGGAATGTCAATACAAAACGTTAACGAAAACGGATCTGGAACTTCTAATGCGAGGCCGGTCACCATAGAAGAAGATTCGTACTTGCCGAGACTGTTGGATGGGCTTCAAACATCGGAGGATGAAGCGGGTGGAAGGGAAAGCTCGGACACTGAAAGAGATGAGGACCTTAGACTTCGCATCCTAGCGTTGGCTTCGGCGGACAATGCGCACGCATTGCAGACGGAAAACACGAGTGGAAATACTCTCAGGGGTACGTACAATGCTAGGACGCACACTCTCCTCTCGACTTCAGGTAGATCAACACCGGAGCTAGTGTGGCCTACTCAAAACTTTTCTCGTAACACAAGCGCAAATGGGCACTCCGTGCCCCAGTCTGTCGCCATAAGTCATCCGACAAGCCATACTGGATCCCAGACAGAGGATGTGTTCTTCCCACGTTCACCAAGCCCCACTGTGTTCGACGAAGGAGTTCGGATTAGACCACGAGCCGGTCCATTCCGCGAAGTTGTTGAAACAGTGCAGAGTTCAAGAGGCTCGTACCAGATTAGGCGACATGTCAACGCGAGAGGAGAAGAGCAAGTGCATCAAATACGTGCGGCTGAAAACATGTGGGATGATTTCGAATCCAGCTTCTACGAATCTCCTGGGGCATCGCTTACTCGAAGACCGTCTGCAGTGGACCGGAGACTTTCAGAGTCGTGGGAGAGCATTCTACGCAACAGGGAACGCCTCAGAGCTCGTAACGCTGAAAGAACGAATTCGACTCAAAATGCATCCGCTAGGACACGCGCGACTGTGCAGTTTCCTCCATCCTTTCCTAGAGAATTGGCTAGTGCGCCTGGAATACAAGCAAACTTTGCTTCTACAAGGCCGTCCGCAAGCAGCTCGACGTCGAGTTCAAGCTCGGGAGCAACAAGACGTCGAGGTTGGGGTATGTACATTTTTGAAACAGTATGATGCTAGACTTAAAGCATTTCAATAGCACGTCTCAACGCGGATGGGGATGAAATTCCTACAGATGAGGAAGAAGAAGTCGAACGCGTTCGCACCGAACAACGCCTTCGAAGTGGTGATACAGTCTTCCCTGTCCCAGCCACTGGCGCAACTGCGATGCGAACTCGTCTGGAATATCTTGCACCTACAACACGAAGTATCTTTACCTATGGTTTGGAGGATGAGGACGCAGCGACACCAAACTCGAACATTTCCGCTCGGGTTCGGCTCAATCCTCCTGTGACACAGGCTCATCGGAGGGTGCAACAGCTGGCTAACGAGGCGGCAGACAAAAAGTCAGAAAAGAATTCCGAAAGTTCAGGATCAGGAGGCGGAACATTTGGAACTGACGTCCCATACAGACTCAGCCCACTGCCTAACTCTACGCTGAGCTTCACATCAAAGGCCCCTTCTGCGTCTCCAGAACGGAGATTCGTTGCTCGTCAATCGGAGTTCGCTGCTCGATAGAGACTGACTACCTTCACGTTCAAATTATTGCACGCTACATTATGTTTTATTTTGCTCACTCGTTTCATCACCAATTTCTCCGTCGCATATCTTCTTTGCTTATCGCATCCAACATTCTACATTGCTCACATAGGGAATTAATGCACGTTTATAGAGTGCTTAGCACAGTGCAGTGCTCCTGTAAAATACTAGTTTACATGCAATCATATTATACCCCATCCTTCAATACTTTCAGAAGAATCGCACCTTCCTACTCCCGACATCCTGGCTTTAAAGGAAGTGTGGAAAAGTCATACACTCTGCTCTGGATGAGTGGCGTTTGATGCTTGTGGAGGGCAACGGCAACAAACGCGAACAAAAGCTCTCGAGCAACTAGATTTTGTAGGTTTCTGGCAAATGCAGTCCACTCCAGATTCCCCTCGCGGCTTCTGTCGTACTGAGAACGGTTTTCCTCTTCAGAGGAACTATTTTTGCTCCAGATGCATCCAACAGAAGTTGAACTTTCTGCGAGATCTGCGTAACCTCAAAGCCCTTCAGACCAACAACTTTGTCCCGGTTGTTCACTGGTGGAATTTCAGATACTGTGCAATTATATGGTTGAGAGAATTCACGCACAGTAGAACCCGCGTATGATTGGCTCCTTCGATGGCCGTTGCTTTACAACGAATTCGACATGGGGGTTCTCTCGAGCAAGCTCCTCGACCTGGTTGTATATGTACGTTCGCAAATTGGCTGAAGACGGCCAAACATCACAGTACTCGAACACTAACTTCCGGACTTGGGGGATGAAGCTAGTATGTCCATTTGCTGGCCTCGCGGACAACAGACGCCTATTGATGATCGGCGTTGCGGGCGGTATTCGTAGGCGTGGAGGCATGATGGAATAGCGGTAAATTATAGTTGCGAATTTTGAAGTCAAGATGGGCTATTGGCGGAGTTTAAAGTGTAAGTGTAGCAAACGTCCATCCTCCCGGTTCCTCTCTAGCTCGTTGCATCTTACGAGAGGGTTTTTTAAGACATGGAATTACAGATATTACTAGTAGAAGCACTCTTCTTTGTATTAGAATGTTATAAAAGTTGAAGAGCAAATATTGCAGATAAAGGGGTTAAGGCGGAGACTCAAACTAAGCATCGCCACACTGTCCTGGAGGGGAGTCTCAGGGAGCTCTTGGGCAACCTCATTCGCGCGCGACACAACCGGCTCGCACTCAACTGGCAATCCCGCGACGCGACGCGCTCCTCATCCCAGAGTTGGCATACGGAATTCACAACAGTATTTGAGCCTTTATTCATTCGCAATCCCTCCAAAAAACCGCCGACATCAAATTACAGGACTTGACTATCGACCGCAGAACATAAACACTCCCTATCCCTGCGTAATAGGCTTAGGAACTCATACTCTTGGGCTCCGGTACACAACTCGCAGCCTTGCAGTCTGTGACAATGGCGCGCAACACTCGCTCATCTACGACCAATCAAGACAAAACGGACGACGACGCTGACAAGGCGACGAGCTCGTCTCCAACTTCTACTAAGTCCAACTTGAAGTTGCTCCCAAAGAAGCGCAAGCGGAACTCCGGGGTGGACTCGGACGACTTACCTGCTGCGAAGCAAGCTCGTGAGGATGAGGATGAGCCCATTATGAAAGACGAGAATGTTGATGCCGCTGAATATCCACCTCTCGCTGGCGACCAACCCATAAAAGAGGACGATGCAAAGAAGATCCTGGACATTCTAGAAATGTGAGTTGCAGAGTATGTTTTCTTTTATTATGACTTATAGCGTGTGTCAGGATGGATAACCAAGGCCTTCTTGATCGAGTGTTCCCACTTGAACAGGTCTTGGAGTCAACGTCGCCACCCACGCCTTCGAGTTCAAAGACCCCGTCAGATTCGTATTCTCTACGCGCTCTATTGAAGGAGCCAAGCGAGCATCCCCTACGTGTTTACCGAGTACGCAACATTCTATAGGCCTGTTTGTTATCTGGGGGTACTTATTTGTTTCTTCAGTCTGCAATCAAGCAACTCTTCCCGATTTCATCGCAACCTCGAGCTAGGGTGTCAGCACCAGCAGTTCAGCAGCTCAAATTTTGTCAAATTGCTCTTGCTCTCATCGAAGAGGCATCGAAACATACCATTGACGGGCTTTCATTGAGACCAGAAATTGTCAACCCATACCCTGCCACGAATGATGAGGCGTCAGTCGTCAAGGATGAACTTTCCTCTGGTTCAAAACGGCGGAAGTACGCCCTCATGCAGAAACTGCCAAACGGAGAGTGGTGGTCATCATTGAGTTTGGACCCAGTAGGAGCCGAAGCGGAGTTGAAGTCCCTCAACGACCTTAATACTGGACACGCTGAGCTCGTATCTATTCTTCCATCACCAGCCGCTGTACTGAAGTCAATACCTACTCTTGGAAATCTCTTCAACGGTAAACAGCCTGTGTCGCGGTTGAAGCTGCCTGGCCCTCAGTCTGTGAGCTCTGGGACGTTCCTTGATTACGGACCGTATGCAAGCTTTGCACCAACTTTCGATAACGATGGTGCTAATATTGGACAAAAGGACCTGACAAATGTATTATGGTGGAGGCATGAGAAGGGCAAAGCTCGTGAGAAGGCGAGGATATTGGGTGAACGGATGCGACAGAAACTTAGTGTATCTACGCAGAAGGACATGGACGTGGATGAAGTTGTGGAGCTGGACCCGGTTGAGACAAGGACGGTCGAACGGCAGGAACAGAAGGAGAAAGTGAAGGACCTGTTGAGCACTATCTTCACGAAGGAAGAAATAAAAACCTTTACAGATGTGTTGGACGCTTTGGAACTTGAAGAGAACGTCAATGAGCTGCTGGACCATAATGCTGCTGCGCTTTTACGGTTAGAAAAGTTGCAAGCCCAGAGGCTCGGTGGCGACAAGGGCGGTTTGAGTAGCGTCGAAGTCGGATCTGAGGAGTGGGAAATCGGTTCGTTTGACAACACTCTATGTATTAAAACCCACTCACCGAACTTATCTCGTAGCTCACAAGGTGGTTGACTCTCTAACACTACTTGCATCAATGCGTCCAAGACTAGCGAGTGACCCTTCTGTATCATTGGTACCTCCTCTTCCCGCCCTTAGAAGAGTCCATCGTACACTTCCGTCCGAGGCCGCTCCCGGGTGGTATGGTACATTGGCTGATTCTCGTGGTGCTGCACTTCGGGATGACACAACAATATATGTAAATCCATCCGCATCTACTGCCATGCCTGCAACGACTCCCGCCCCGAAGCCGGTCGCAACGTCGACGTCATTACCTGCAGTCCAGACGCCGACGCCCGCGTACCCTGCGTCATCGGGCTACTCACAACAAAATTACGCGTACTCAAACTACCAGCAGCAATATCGTGCCGCGTACCCGCAATATGCCGCAGGCCAACAGAATGCGACTGGCACCTACTTTGGAGGCGCGTACACGCAAGGAAATTCGACTCCACAAGCAGCTTCAGCGCAAGCGGCTTACCCGTCGTACACGAACGGGGCTCAGTATCCGTACGCATCATGGTACTCAAGCTATCAACCTCCTGTGGCGCCGAGCGCGACGCCTGCCCGGAGTACACCCCAACCACAGACGGCGACGTCAGGCGTACCCGCGACGTACGCTGCATATACGACACCTGCCAGACCGGTGGCGAACACGGTTGCTCCAAAGCCTCAGGTGAATGGGTGGGCAACGCCTGTTGGTGCTGGTTTTGCTGCACCGACGATACCACACACTAGTAATGTTGCGACCCCCGGAGCACCGGCAACTCCACTTACAGGGCTCGCAGGATACGCTCAAAATTTCATGGCAAATTATCATCCGACGCCTTCGACTACTTAGTGTTCTTTTTCCGTATAGATTTATCTTTTTGGTGGGTAGAAAGAGTTAGGGGTTTTTATTATTGTAATTAATATACTTTCTTCGACTATTCGATTCTTCAAAAAACTTACAACATTCCGCCGTCATAATGAAAAGTCCTGTATAGCTATAGTGTAGTGAAATGAATAACAGGTTTCGCTTTAAGAGCGGTCGCAAAAGCATATGAATGTAAGACGCCGACAACACGAAGCGTCCACGTCTGTTCAATAACAGTGAAAGAACACGTCGTGAAGCTGCAGCTCGGGGTCAAATTCTTCTGACACGTCAAACCACCTCTGTCGTTCCTTGAGTCCGTAAGAACCCTTCCGCAGAGGAAAGTGCCATCATTGCTCGAAATCCAGCCCCTTCTCGTTGAGAATATTCAAACGGTGATGAGCGTCGTGTCATGGAAGAATCGAACGCACAAGATTTTCTTTCTTAAAGGGCTCATTTCAGGGCCGGTAGATTCCGAGTCGCGATCAGCATCATGATGATCATCATGCCACTGGCAGCCTGAGTGAGCCAAACATAGTCTAAATAGACTTGAATTTGGAAAACAAAATACACTATAATAATACTACAATTCAAAGACAACAATGCAACCAACTAGTATAATAGAAACTTCGGCCGGAAAGGATATCACATCTTATAAACGATACCCTCACTAATAAATAGTTCATTTGCGTCCGTCATAACTTGACACGCATTCGTGGCTTCGTCAGTCCCAAACAGCTCTACTGATGACAAGCCCTCATTTATCATCGGCAGCAAATTTTCGAGCTCAATTTGCTCCGTGTCTTGCAGCGTCGAAGAAAACAGTGCAGCCAGGCGTTTGCGGAACAGTTTTAATCTGGAAGAAAAAATAGCGATCAGAACGCTTTTCGTCTTTGCCACCATTAACGTTTTAACATGCCTTTCAGGATTTACTCCGCTGACATCCGAAGCAACAGCTGTCGATGCCGGGTCGTCCATTGGCAAATCCTCATTCTGAGGCGCAGGCGTGACCGATTTGTGTTTCGCAGGAGATTTGACTGGTGAGTCGGGCATCCTTTCCGGGGCTGCCACCTCCTCTTCCCCGTCAGATCCCTCCTCATCTTCGTCGTCGCTTTCATCTTCGTTAGCAGCAGTAGCTCCTCCTGTGTTCAGCTTCCTACGCTTGCGTCGCTCTCGCTTGAGGACTTGCTTGTACAATGCAAATCGCAAAATCTCTTCCGCAGCTTGCGCATCGCGCTCCTGTACCTTCGTTGACAGTCGTGCCTTTGCGTGCGCCGTTGAGAGACGAATGAGGGTCTCAAGGGTACGTGCAGTCAAGGGCGATGTCTGGGACTTTGCGTTAGTTCAAAGCTTTCATTCTTTCAGTAGCTGTTGCTAACCCTCTTTTGATTTTGTTCAACTTCCTCGTTTCGCAATTTTGAATACACGTCGACAATCCATTCAGCAGCACCTTTTGTTAAGACTGGGCTAGGCTTGCTCTTCGCGTACTGTATGTATTTCTTGATGAACGCCAGACTGAGAATCTCCCTCTTCTTCCCCGGCACTCGTCCTGATGCTGTCGCACGAATACCTGCGTGCAGTAACGGGTCATACTTTTCAAAGGGGCTTGCCTCAACCTCCTCATTGTCGTTATCGTCTGTAGGGCCGTCAACTGCCAAAGACTGCGAAAGGCTGTCCTGTACGGGAGTTCCTTCCTCGGTACCAGGTGCCAAATACCGGTGCATGCGCAGAACGTGATCTGCGATTCGGCGGTCTCGGACCTCGTCAACATCGTCTGTGACGACGAAAAGAAGATCGAAACGAGAGAGCAAGGAGTCTGGAAGCGCGATGTTCTTGTGAGGGTCTTTATGAACATCATACTAAGAACAAGTGTCAACTATACGGTATAGTGTAGCAGTTTCATCCGTTGTAGGCTTACCTGGCCATAGACAGGGTTGGCTGCAGCAATGACACTGCATCTAGCATTCAAGGAGGTGTGAATACCCGCTTTCGCAATTGTCACCGTTTGCTGTTCCATGACTTCGTGGATGGCCACTCTGTCGACATCTGACATCTTGTCAAACTCATCGATACACACAACACCTCTGTCGGCCAGAACCATAGCACCGGCCTCGAGACGGCGCTCGCCAGTATCTTTGTCGGTTGTCACGGCGGCTGTCAGACCAACACCAGAGCTCCCTCTACCAGTGGTTGCAATGGCCAAGGGGGCTGTACCGAGAACAAACCGAAGCATCTGCGATTTTGCCGTAGAAGGGTCGCCAACCATAAGAATATTGATATCACCACGAATGTGGGTTCCGTTCGCCAAATTCTTCTCCGCTCCTCCCAGAAGCATAAGGAGAATTGCTTTTTTGATGTGGTCATGACCGAAGATGGACGGCGCAAGTGATTGTGAAAGGAGTTCGAAGATCTTTGGTTTTTTCGAAAGTTGGTTTATCTGCCGAATGTCTGTGCTTGTAAGTGGTGTTTGGGCGATACCGCCTCCGACCTTCGAAGCGAGGAGGTTGATATTATTCGCAAGGATGAGTGTCCTTAACAGAAGTCAGTTTAAGTTAATTGAATAAAAGCTTGTCGTACTTGAAAGTCCCACCGCCACCTCCACCAATACTTCGGTAAATACCAACAAGCTGAATACGATCACCAGGCTTGCATTTGTCCACCAAATCGTCATCCAAGATGACATCAACGCTCCTGGGCAATTGCCCTGCTGGTGCCCGCTCTGGCATTTCCTGAATGCTGATACGTTGGTGATCTCGGAACGTACACATGCCATACTCCGTTTCCAATATGTGGCCTTCCTCATCGGTCTGAGGAGTAAGGGAGCTCGTGGGAGGAAGATGAGAGGAGGTGGACGTCGCGTCTCGGTACTCTCGAGCATGGAATAGTTGTGTCTCTGCGCAATAATGTACCGATCGAAGCATTTTAGGGCGTACGAGCGAGCAGCGAGTCACAATCCCTTCGATAGAGATCATTTTTCCGATATGTAGGGCTCGGAGTGTACGCGGATTGACATGGTGGTCGCCGAAGCTGCCGCTGAGTCCAATCTTGTAGCCACGGTCTGCGAGGTCGTACTTTTCGCTGTCTTGTACTGTCTTGGCTATGGTCAATAATGCAGCGTCAAATGCAGTGATATACTCCATAGGCTGTCTCAGCAGTCCTTCCGTAAGCTCGCGATCATAGCTTCGTAGATCGTCTACGTTGACAATAAGTCGTGTCTGGTCTTGCCGAAGCATTCGAGCGATGTTCGTTCTGTAATTGTAGTGTTCCATCGCAGTGCTAAGGAATTCCTCGAACTTATTCGTGCGCTCGACGATGAGGTCGTCAATCGCATCGGGTGCATCGTCGTTGAGCATCGACATCTTGAAGGGCGGAGAGCAGGTTGTGGATGGGCCGGGGAAGGTCAGCAGCAGACGCGTCTCGTAAATGGATAGTACCACGTTAGGGCCGGCGAATTCGCGTCAAGTTGATCATGGCATCTCTATCTTCTATTACATGAGGTATTCATACGGTCACCCTGGGCCATATAATCATAGCTTTATGTCGTTATTGGACGAATAAACGGGCAGAGATATACATTACACATACCAAAGCAATAAGTGTGAAACACAATACAGAAAACAAAATACTAAGCATCTGTCATCTACTCCATTGGCTACCACCACTGGACATAGCTTTCCGTTCTTTGCCCTTCTTGAACATTTCCTTCTGCACCTTCTTATGGCCTAGAGTTTCTATTCGCCTTGACTTCCCTTGTCTCCTATCCCGACGTCCCTGGTTACCCCCAGCCTCACCCTCGTCTTCCTCGTCTGTCCAATCATTCTCGCCACCGCTACCCTCGTCCTCCTCATCCCTACTTCGTTTCTTGCCGTACTTTCCGGCAGCAGTGCTTTTCCCACCCCCAACAGTCACGTTCACACGAGGAGGGACGGAGAAGCCGAATGCCTTGCCGACCTTCACCAAGTCAAGAGCATTAACGTCGAATATCTTCTTAAGGGAGTGTGAAGCGTATGCCTGAAGGTACGATCGATAGCCATCGCGGGCAGATTGATGCAAGAAATAGTTCTTCTGTAAAAGTTTCTCAAGCTAAATATCACATTAGCAGTGACTTTACAGGTTATGTGCAAGATTATCCTACCTGACTCTGCACATTTGCTATTCGGTCCGTAGGGAAAGTATATTCGTTCAACGGGACCTTCGCTTCCTTGAGATACCGCAAAAAGCCGAGTTCGCTCTCTAACAAGAACAACAGACTCTTTCCGGACTTCCCAGCACGCGCCGTTCGTCCGACTCGATGGATATAGTCTCGCGGGTCGTCCGGAGGGTCGAACTGTACAATCCAATCAACCTTCGGGATGTCCAGCCCTCTGGCAGCAACGTCGGTACACAATAGGATACCGGTAGGTGCGTTAATGAACTCGAAGAACGTGTTCGTACGCTTTTGTTGTTTTTGCTTCCCCTGTTTTACAAACGTCAGTGTCACAATTCCTTAGTAGATGCAAAAAAAAGCTCACATGCAAATCCAGCACGGGAACGTCAATGTAGTTCAATAACTCTGCATGATACTTGACGGAATTGCAGCTGGAGAAGAACACAATCACTTTTTTCTTTAGGTTTTTCTTCAGGAAAGTGAATAGGAGGAGGAATCGGCGATCAGATGGGCAGACAACATAACCCTGTGTCAATGTAGAAACAGTACTTGTTTCCTGCTCTTTGTCGACGTCGATGAGAAGAGGGCCTGGTCGGAGAGATATACGTGCTAAGTCTTGCACTTTCGTCGTCTGGGTAGCGGAAAACAGCATTGACTGTCTATCCTCTATGCACCAAGAAGTCAGGTAGGAAGATAGGAAGAAACGAGAATTAATGCACCATTCGGCAGAATTGAAATGATTTTCTTCATTTCTTCCTCGAAGCCAACCTCTAATATCCGGTCTGCTTCATCAATGACCAGTGCTTTTAAGTTCCGGAAGACAAATCCTTTCGTATCCTGGAACCCATGTTAACTCTCGTACCATGAGTCTTCCGAACTTATTGTTTTACGCACTTGCAAGTGATCAAGCAACCGACCCGGAGTCGCTACAAGCAAGTTCACGCCCTTTACGAGTTTCTCCGCCTCCGCTCTTCGGTTTGCGCCGCCAATCACAATGCCAAATGTCTGAGAGTGGTGCGCCATGAGCTCCTTTGCGACACCGAAAATTTGTAGGGCCAACTCTCGAGTCGGCGAGATGATGACAATACCGGTACCTTTGCAGACAAGACATTCAGCTTAAGAGATAGAGCATATGAGCACTAGAACATACCATTACGGGGCTTAAACTTCAACCGATGCAGCAACTCGACCGCAGGGATGAGGAACGCCAGTGTCTTGCCTGATCCCGTTCGGGCTGCACCTAGGACATCTTTGCCTGCCAACAGAGGCGGGATCGCTTTCGCCTGTACAGGAGTCATAGTCTCAAACTTCATCTCCTCGAGCGCCTTCATCGTCGATTCTGAAAGTCCCAGTGATGAGAAAGGGGGGCGGTTCACTGATGAGGTAGCCTGAGCACTGGTACCCGCATCAGGGGTTTCGTTTTCTGCCTTGTCTGTGACCGACATGGCTGCTCTTCACTTGCGTAGCTTTGCTTACTTGTGAGCCGCTGGAGACTTAGGTACTCGAGGAGAAGGGGCTATTGATAAGACAGCGAGTGCAGAGGTCCAAGGGAAAGAGCACTAGTGAGCTCATAAATTCTTGCAGCTTCGAAAATTCCGTTCGGCACTTGCCGGCGACGATATTCTTGGCTTGAACTTCAAGTTATTCTGATCTAAATTTAGATTTCGTTTCGTGCGCCCCTCGATCATGATCATGTCTATGAGTGTTGCAGATGGTAAGCAGACTGTTGTTAGCGGTCTATGTACTAAAGCTAACTATGAAAGCCTACTAGTCGCAACAGGTCTTCTCGTTGTCCTCACCTCCCTGTATGTTGGTTTCCAAGTCGGTTCAAGACCCTCAGCAACAGAGAAGGACAATGAGGACATTCAAGTTGACGAGCCCGCGACTGCTCCTCCTGTTGTCGAGCTGCAGGAAGAGCTTCTACAAGAAGATACTGCCGAAGACATTGCAGATGGAGATCTATCTTCAGTGAAGGCTGGATGGAGTGAACCATGTAAACTTGTACATGCATAGCTAACTTCTGCTATGATTCAAACGCCTCTGACGATTACGGGTTGACTACAGGTCCTCATAGTCCGTACAGACTTGAAACTGAAAGCAGGGGATATATCCACACAGTGAGTCTAACGTCTTCAGACATTTACTCTGAAGCTGCTTATAGCTCAATTTCTAGATGCGCGTACGTGTTGTGAATCGTCCGTCATTGCCCTTACAAAATGACATTTCCTCAGCAAAGCAACTTTATCTTGCTACAAGGCCCTTTCAGCTAGGAACCCACAAGTACGTATCAGTTTTTAGTCGCAGACAGTATCTAATTTATTATGAACTGAAGCTCGTCCGACATTGGGAAGTAACGGGGTATGCACTATACTTTCGAAAATTCACTTAGTCCAAGTCATGTATTCCGTGTCCAGTCAAGCAAAAATCGCATTGAAAGGAAAGTCTGAAGAGCAGCTACTAGAGCTTGAAGCTATCGCGAAGAGTCTCAATCTATGCGCTCGTGCAGTTCATGACCCGTGCGTGCCATTTCTCCATTCACAGTGGAAGCCCTTTACTCATTCATATATTTCTTAGCGAATTAACAAAGGGTTCGGAGGGAACACGGACTGTTCTCGCAATCGGACCAGGTACACAGCTTAATGATTGTCAGCCAAACACCGGCACTGACCACAATTATAGCTCCTGTAAATCTAGTGAACGAAGTGACAGGCAGTCTGAGACTTTTATAACATTGCCTTGCCTTACAATTTGATATTTACGAGGATACATATTTTATGATACTGACGCGCTGGATATCGATTTCAGACCAAAAGTTATGAATATCAAAAGAAATGACACGATGAGCGGAATTCGCATCTAAAGCTGAAATATTTAGATCAATTTGTACGAATTTCAATGAGAAATAACTAGTAGAGTCGGGTCTTCTCATTATTGGCATGTTAAGAAAGTCCAAGTCTGTTCGTCCTCTTCAATCCCCAACGCTCTCATTCATTCCAAACTGTCCGATTCTACTGTGCTGCGGCGGCAGGCTGTTGCGGCTGAAGTGTGGAACCGACCCAGCGCGAGACACCGTATTGCACTTTCTCCCACACGCCGGCGAGCACAGGAGGGTTTCCAGGGCGGCGCACGAAGTCAGTAATGACCAAGTTGAGGTGAGTCACAGCGCGCTGGGTGAATTGGCTCTGGTAGTAACGCATTCGCAGGAAGTGTGCGTAGATGATCGGCGCAAGAAGCGAGTTTTGGAAGGTCAACGCCCCGAGAAGCACCCGAGCGAAGATCACGATCTCGGCATACGCTACGATCCTCATAGCAGGGTCGTAGTTGGCTAGTAAACGGAGTCAGTCGAATAACGCCTCAGCGAAAGTATTGCAACACACCTTTAATCCATCCCTGTACCTTCTTTAAGAAAGGGTTCTGAACTGCGGGTTGTCCAGCGGCTGCGGGCGGTGAAGGAGGGAAGAAGTGAGGCAGGACATTCGAGCGGAGGAATGTGAGCGCGTGGAATAGCGAGAATGTTGCGAAGGGGATCAGGGAGACTGTCGGATGGAATCCATCAAAACTGGAGTCAGCATGCGAAACTCAACTAAACGCGGAATTTACTGACGCGCAACGGGTTTTGACATCCACCAGAAGAGCGCAAGCAGGAAGTATTGAACATTCTGGGATAGTTGTCGTAAGTTGAACATTCCGAACAAAAATTTCAAGAACACGTACTTCGTCAGTCATAGCCCTTCTAGCCACTCCTCCAGCTGGTTGTGGTCCCTGAATGGATGTAAGCTGTCAACACCCGCCGCCATCGCTTCCTCGGATATTAACGCTCACTTGCGCAAATGATTTACTAGTGTAAAACGTCGTTAGTCAATGAAGCACTTGAGACATGCCAACAACACGTACTAGCACACGATAGCATAGCTAACCAAGGCGCCGAAGTAGCTGACTGTTTTCGCATGGTATCAGAAGAGTGCCTGCATGCTGCGATCGTAAGGAAGACCATACAGGAGTAGAGCTTGGGGTGCGCGGCGCTTCGGAAAGTCAACCAGGCAAGAAGATATTTGGCTGCGCAGAACAGGAGGATAAAGTGACCTCCCGCCCAAACATAGTGCTAAGAGCAAACGTGTTCTGTTAGCATCCTAGGCTCGTAGATCGTGAGCAGATATACTGACCTGAGCAGTCGCCATATTGTGTTTGTGTTAGAGAGGACGAGATGGAAGTGGAGAAAGTACGAAAAGTGCAATCGTCTGTCGTCAGTCGTCGACCAACGGGGAGCCAAAATCCTGACGTAGACTATTCAACTCTCTTCAGGGCCGGTCTTGCGCAGGCACGCTACGAACACATGGCCGACTGATGATTTTCTTCGCCTTTTAATAAGAAGAAATCATCCGCAAACTTGGGACGACAAGAAATACGTGTTGAAACGTTGAATGTGCAAATACACAGGTTTGAAGATATGTTTTTTGCAGCAGACTTCGAGGAAGCGAGAGAACTCCAAAAGAGGCAATTTCATGTGCTTACAGAAAATAAATAGGACTTGACATTGGGCTGAGCTGTGTTCTTTTGGACGAGCAGTTCGTTTGCATGTCGCGCATTCCAGTTCCATCCCATCCCTCTCATAACCGTGCGCCGTCTCCTATACCCTTCCCAGAACGCGCAGCATCTCCCCTTCCTGTAAATCCATCCCCGCTCAGGAGCTCGACAACTTCAATGTCCTCGGTGTCCTTCAATGCCTCGAGTGTCTCTGACACGCGCAGAAAACAGAGTAAGCGCGATGAGGTGCGTTTTTTATTACTCTATCGTGAATGCTATGCTACATCTTGGCGATGGATGGCGTATAAACGCGCTGGCAACACGTGTACTACGTGTCTTTACATCTGTGGGATATGTCAGAGGAAAAAGTGGAATTGTTCGACTCCCATCGCCGGATAAGGAGGCACAGTGCATCAGGAATACCGCGGCTAACAGCGCATACACACCCACAGGCTATTCGCAAGAAGATAGAGTCGGAGCTTGCCCGCAAACGCACCATATCGACGACGCATCTCCAGAAACCGCGACGAGGTGGAAAGCCCTCCGCAGCCAAGGGGACTGTAGCTGCTTTGAAGCCTAGCCCCGCGCTTACTGTACCAGAGGGAATCACAGTCTCTGATGCAAGTCAACTATGCGCGGCGAAGAGGACGGATTGCGTGCTTGTTGTCGACGAGGAGGAAGGTCTCAGCGGTATATTCACTGCAAAAGACTTGGCATATCGAGTACGTCCAGCCAGTCCTCAGTCCTGCGTGGGTCGTGCTGACCTGAACGCAGGTGACGGCGGAAGGCCTTGACCCGCGGTCTACCCCTGTCAGTGCTATCATGACCAGGAATCCAATGGTGACCAGAGACACCACCAGCGCGACCGAGGCACTTGAGCTGATGGTCCAACGCCATTTCCGGCACTTGGTAAATTAAAATCACTTAGTTTTCGCGCGCAGGACTAATGGGATTCTCAGCCAGTCTGCAATGAAGAGGGCAACGTTGTTGGTCTGCTCGATATAAACAAGGTTTTCCACGAAGCCCTCGAAAAGGTCGAACGGAGTTCGTCTGCTTCCGAGAAGCTCTACAGCGCTTTGGCCGGTGTCCAGAGTGAACTCGGGCCAGGCATGGCGGCCAATCCTCAGGCAGCTGCCATGCTTCATTACGTCGAGGCGTTGCGGGAGAAGACTGCCTTGCCAGATCTAACAACCGTCATGGACTCACGCACGCACCCGGCGACCGTGGGGCCGAAGACAACAGTGAAGGAGGCCGCCCGCCTTATGAAGGAAAACCGCACAACCGCGGTCTGTGTCATGGAGAATGCAGCCACACCAGGGTCCGTTCCCCGTATTGCGGGTATATTCACTAGCAAGGACGTTGTGCTGCGTGTGATTGCGGCAGGCCTCGAACCCTCTCGGTGTAGTGTTGTCAGAGTTATGACGCCCCATCCGGACGTGGCCGCGCCGACGATGACTGTCCAGGATGCGCTCAAGAAAATGCATAGTAAGTGATTATCTTGAAAATTCATAAACTTATGGTTTCACTGATCTATTGCCCATGATGTACAGACGGCCATTATCTCAATCTCCCCGTTGTTGAAGGCGATGGCCGTCTCGTGGCCATCATAGATGTCTTGAAGCTAACTTATGCAACACTCGAGCAGGTCCGTATCCATGTCTCTGTTCCCCACAGCTCCGGTGATATCTGACCATTTCTCTCCGATTCGCTTTGTGATTCCATGTGCTACTTTCATTATCTGATGATGATGATGATGAACGCTTGAACAAATGCGCCAAAAACTATTATGCTTCTTGATTTTAGATGAACCAAATGAGCGCCGAAGCAGGCGCGGACACGTCGGGGGGTCCGATGTGGGGCAGATTCTTCGAGAGCATCGGGGGGCACGACGATAACGAATCAGCGATATCGGGATCGAACGCGCCGGGGACGCACACCGACCTGCACACACCGCCGCCGTACCCCGACTCGCCCTTCAAGCCCTCGCCCCTGTCGCCGGAGGTGCACCCCAACGACTCGGCATCTGTTGTAGACGGCGACCGCGGGTCGGACATCGGGGTGGGCTTCCCCTCCCTGAGCCGCACCTACACGGGCGCGGTGTCCAGCTTGGCAGGGAGCATGCCCGCACCTGTGCCTGTTGTGGATGACGGGACATACGTATTCAAGTTCAGCACGCCGAGCAATCGCGCGCACCGGTTCCAGGCACGGCACGACGACTTCGACCACCTGCGCGAGATCGTGCTCATCAAGCTTGAGTCAGATCCGTTCTTCGCTGCGTACAAGCCCGCAGCAGAGGACGGCAACACCCCCGCCGAGGGCCCGAACCCGAACGATTTCACCTTGGAGTATAAGGACGCAGATGGTGACCTCGTAGAGATGACCTCGAGCTCGGACATCAAGTACGCCGTGGACAATGCGCGGAAAGTAGGTGTCGACCGCGTCGTACTCTACTTGTCGCCTGGTTCTTCCTGGAAGCCCAAGGAGGAGCCCGCCGCTGTTGCTGCACCCGTGGCAGTCGTCGAGCCGCCGAAGAGCGAACCGGAAGCTGCTCCAGCGTATAAAGAAGAGAGCGCCGAGCGCACTAGCGAAAGCCCACTGCCGGGCGGCGCTAAGATGGCGCCTCCCGCCCAACCGCCCCCGATCGGCGGCGCAGACGACGTGTTCGGCATCCCGCGTGACCTGCTTCTCCCCGCCAGCATCGGCGCCCTCGCTGTCGTCATCATCGCCGTGTTCACCATCTCCCGCTTATCAGATTAAACGGTAATTTTTCTGCATACAGTCACAAAACACCAGTACTTGCATGGGCGCTTCTTTAATATTCTATTCTTCCTTTGACGTCCCGCAACGCACCGCACCAGACGTAGGGTTCCGTCGGCACGTTTTGGATCGTGATATGTATGCTGTGCTGCTCTACTTCCAGTGCTCTTCGCCCCCTCGTCACTTTACAGATCTTGGAAATAGTCGCCCGTGCGTCGGGCTCGCCTCGATCGCATCTCCAAACCGCTGGGTCCCTCCTACTTGTTTTCGACCACTGTTTCATCCCCCTTAAAATAGTCTAATCCTGGACCTTAAGTTCTGTTTTGTGGCATCTAAGGAAGATCATCCCGCACACACATACACTTCTTTCATTATTCTAATGTCGTCTCTTATGCTTGTTTTTTTTTCTATTTTAATGCCCCTTAACGCCACGCCCCAGCATAACACACTACGAATCTGTCCGACCAATGCAAATTTTTCTTCTATTTTCTTTTCATTCATTTACTTCCTCAAGGATTGGGTGAAGTAGGTATGTCGGATCGGAGAGATAAGAAGAGAAAAAGGTACGAGGGTCAACAAAGGTCCTATAAAACATAAAACGACGTCGCCCCGGAAAGTAGAACCTGCCTTGAAAAGGGGGATGGTTATACAGCACACATGGCATCATATGTAGGCAGATCTCCTCGATGAAATCAACAATTGAACACCAACAGGAGAGGAAATGGTAAATGTAACATGAAGAGAAGAAAAGAGGGGGAAATCATTGTACAGTTTGAACTAGTAAATCACTCAACGTCAACAAAGAATGCGGAAAGCAGGAAAGGGAGAATCGTAAGATGGAAAGGCGATGGGGTGTTAAGGCGTCTATGAAAGCAATGAAACGGGGCATGCACTACATAATAATACATCGAATCGGCTTCTTTCTACCCACTGTGCCATCTTGCCTTGTCGGTAGCACCACGGGGTTGTCTTGCTGTCTCGTCGCTCGTAACGCCCGAACCAGGTTCATAAACAGCCGCTCGACATTATGTGATGTCTTTGCCGATGTCTCCAAGAACTCGCAGCCAAATGACCGTGCTAACGCAGCGCCTTCCTCTCTCGATACCTCCCGCTCGTATGTCTTATCACACTTGTTCCCGACAAGCACGAAAATGGGTCTGTTGCGCTTCACCCGAAGCATCAGTTGCCGGAATACTTCAAGCCGTTCAAATGTCGACCGTGATGCAATCGAGTACACAAGGATGAACCCCTGGCCTTCCCTACAAGGTGTAAAGTTCATAATTAATGAATGCTGCGCTCATGGCTGAGGACGGCACTGAAAGAAGTTTGACATACCTCACCCATTGATCGCGAAGTGTCGCATACTCCTCTGCACGTCGAGACAAATTAAACGTCAGTTTCATGCTAATGCGGGGGATTTGATCGGACTTTAGAAGCTAGTGACTTTCGCGTACCTTGCCCAGCGGTGTCAATGACTTCGACAAAACACATACGGTTATCGACCACCAGTTGTTTTCGATAAGCGTCTTCTATCGTTGGGTCGTAGGTCTGTTGCACATGGATGCCGCAATGAGAAAAAAGGCCGAGCTTATTCAGCGGGAAAGTTTAAAGAGAGCGAAAGAAAAATCACCTCTGTGATCGTGCGCGCACAGTGTTTGAGATGAGACAGCTCCGTTATGCAGATGATGAAACGGAATAACTCACCAACAAAGCAATTCAAAGTAAACTGCACGTGTCCAGGGAGGATGGATCAGATGCGTGCCTGACGGAGCATGGACTGAAGACGGACATACCTGTACAGCCAACGCAGTCTTTCCTACACCACCGTCGCCTAGTACCGCGACTCTCCACGAATCCATAATGCGAGACTGTAAGCCGGAGTGATGAAGCGATGGATGCGGACGTATATAGCGCGCGCGAAAGTCGTGAACGGATATACGGCTTAAAAGCGTGTCCGGTGGCGAATAGCAGGGAGCGTGCAGTGCGGGTGGTTCGCTTTGGCTTTCTAGGATAGCGTGTCAGGAACAAGATCGAGCACTGTCAATGCCGCCGCGGCACGAGAGTCTTGAGGCAGCGAAAATAATGAAGCTCGCTCACTTTTGGGTGGTTGCGAGCGCGGGTAACTGGAAGCTTAAGCTGAAAAGGCGCTGCGGACGGCAGAAGTGATATGCGAGCGGAAAGAGGGTATATCGATGATGTCTGGCCGATAGCCGAGATGAAGTTCGGGTGTGATTGCGGGTGCGATTGAGAACTGAAGCGGGCGGTCGGCGGGCGGTAGACTGGCAGGCGCGCTCGCAGGGAGCGTGCGTAGGATTGGAGGATGGATGGAACTTGGACAGAGGTCGTGCAAAGCTCGTGCAAAAGTCGTGAGAGAGGTCGTGTGCGTTGATGGGGGTCGTGAAGCGGGAGGAGGATGATGGTAGTCGGAGGACAAGAGGGAAGGTGGGATCAGGCGATGCAGACAGCGAGGAGGAGAAAGGAGGCTGAGCTGAAGTGTGAGGGCCGGAGAACACTGCTTCAATTGCCTGGGTCTACTATTTGTAGCCCGTTCTCTTCCTTTTTCCTTATCAGAGTTCTTTCGGGTTGCGTCTAGTATTTCCTGCCGTCGCGCTCCGGGCCAGACCCGGCACTGCACTTACTCTGCACATCGTCTCGAAGCATCCGCTTTTCTTTTCTCTGACATTCCGACGTTCTCTGTCCCAGCGGACCAGCGGGTCCCATCCACAAACCTTACGCGGTCCTTTTTCCGTTCTTTCTCAAGTCACCCGCCGCCTTGTCTTTTTCCCAGTGCAATCGGATTCATTATGAACAGCCCTTCGGACGAATTAGACAGCTAGCTATAGCCTTTAATTTTCGACTTTCGATTGGCGACTTGGACCTATCATATCTGCTCATGCGCACGCCACGAAGGATCGCGAGCGTCAAAGGAGCCGGTCACCCCCAACTCTTTAATTCCTTGCTCAGGCTCAAAGGCAATCAATTCAGTGACCTTGCCGGCTGTTGACGTGCCCGTCGACCCATTTCCCGCGCAGTACAGTAGACCGCGATATAAAGATTGGTTCCTCCCGGAGATTGACTTCGGATAACGGTCGTGGACGCAACAAAAAGACATTAGCTTTAGACAAGCCATCACTTGCACAGTCTTAACTACGCTCACCCGCCGGCCGACGGGACGACGTTGTTCTCCTCCTCCTCTTCTCTTTCTCCTCCTCTCGAATCACGCAACTAAGAGTGAAGGAAAGTTTTCTTTTCACGGGTCTGCGACTACAACAACCCGGACAACAAAACTGCCCAAACAGGAGCACTGAGCGTGGATATTCGTAACTCCAACACAAAAGGGCAAGAAAAGAAAGGATATCTTACACGCATCAAGCCCCTAATCCTCCTTAGCTAGGTCCTGCTCCAGTCTGATGACCAGCGACCAGTGACCAGCAGCACCAACCGATAGGACTTGTCTAGAACTGCACCTTATGAACCGCCCAATAGCCGCTAGATTTCTTCGTAGTGCACCCCGCAAGCCTGAGGCCGGGACCCGTGACCACGGCCAGGACATGGACACGCCATCGAAACTTGGCTACTTGGATCAGTACATCTGGACAACGGAGGCCTCACGGACAACCTGGGCGTTTTTACAGGTGCAAGAAGCGCTTCCCATTCGTCCACTCGCTTAGCTGGAACTCTTTTTCTCGAAAGGGGGGAAAGAGCCTATATCCACAGAACCCATACTCGAATGTTCTCTTATGAGAAACGGGAGTGATAACTGCAGGGGATTGGGACTCGGAAAGTGAAGCCAGGACAATAAGTCCTTCTATGGAGCCTGAGAACATTTACACGGGCCTAAGCACACTGCCTTTTACATGCAATGAACATCCTTCGCAGCACGTATATTTAGTGCCTTCGCAAGTTCTTTCTCCTGCAGAGCTCCTTGTCCTAGCCTGAACTGGATCTTCCCCAACCTATACTGGGCTGTGCGCACATCTATCTGCAATGGCAGCAGCGCTCCCCACAGATCTTTCCGCAGAGCCGTACGTATGTTGTAACTTGCCTGTCTTCCTCGTCTTGTAAGATGACAAAACATAGCATGCTATTGGACGTGCTTATCCCACATACTCAGGTGCGATAACGTGCATGAATACCCACGGATGGAGTCAGGCTAGGCAAATCAGATACATAATATACTAAAATGACTTACTATAACTCATTTTATCACTTATTAATACCAAATCTAATTTTCTCCTCCCCCCTACGCGCGTACATCCCTACAGATGTCGTGCAGGCGGTAGGCTGACGTGCTGTGCATATCGTGACCGGTGAACACTCAGGGGACCGGTCAACCACATAGCCCATCTGTCCATCATCATCGTGAGTTCGGCGAGACACGTATGGTGATTCGAATCGAGGCTTAGCCACGATGGCGCGCGCGAGAAAAGATCTTGCTTTTGGTGTGCCATGCACGACGGACAGAGAATACAGAGATGGCACCGCGGGTCCGCCTGAGCTACCCGAGCGCAGAAGAAGCACCCACGGATCCATCCCTTACTCCCTCCAGGTCCGAACGGCCCCTCCTCGGTCCCCATCTCCTTTTTGTCCTGTTCAAATACGTTCATCTTGACCCGTTCCATCATCGTCATCCCACGAAAAGGTGTCGAGGCATGCGGTCAAACCGAGTCTCCGTCGTCGGAATCAAATTCACGCGAAGGGTGAAGGAGATCATCACCTCGAGGAAGAAACCCCACAACGCTGCATGTGTGCATTCCTGAATCCACCCGGGGCGCTTGTCGAGTCGGATCCATAGACAAAAGTAAGGCACCTCTGAAAGCAGCGCATCAACATGTTACATATACATGTAGGTCTACCTCACAATTTCTTGAAAACTCGAACGCTCCTAGCATAAGTTCATCCTTCCCGCCGGCCGGTTCCAGTATACGCTTGACGGAAGCTTTCTTCGATCGTTAGCGAGCGATTGTAGACTCGGACCCGCCATCATAAACACCTATTAGTGTAGACCTCCCTCATCACTAAACCATATTTTCCATTGCATCAAATGCATTCGAGTGAGCGAGCCAGCATGAACCAGACAATTGCAAAGCTGTTGTTCCCTTTCCCAGCAGAGGCGATATCCAGAGTAGCCTCGTCAAAAACGCGGAGATAGAGTGATTGACTATCAATCGCAAGGCACGCCCATCTATCAGGCGATTCGATAGAGTTATCCGCCGGAGACCACAGGAATAGCGAGGCGCCGAACTTGAAGTGTATGCATGCACCATCCCAGGCACACCTGAGCATACGTATGGTTTCCCCCAGTACGTACAAGGAAGACCGAAGTAGGCATGTCCCTGTTTTCAGGTTTCCCTCAGATCCGTAGCTCGGACATTCAGTGTGAGCTTCAGTTCTGCATTATTCACGTGAGGCATATGGCGCTCGACAAGAATAAGTTGCATCATTGAGCCACATCGGAGACCGTAATTGCTAACTGCGTTGATCCAGGATCCATAAGCAATGGAAATCGCCGAAAGCGTCCAACATACTTTCGGGTACGTACAAAGAGGGATGAAGTGGGCAACCATCGGAAGGTGCAGGATCTGCTGATCAGTTGGAAGTATTCAGCGGATCATAACTACCGAGTCGAATTCTGATTCCTTATCCTTTTATCGGTATGCGGTATCCGCGTAGATCAAGAAAGAGCACTGGAAAAAATAATCAGACATCTGGTACGGAACGCATTTGTCGCAGCAAGCAGCCGAGCAGATTTCACAAAAAAGAACAGAAGCCCTCCATCCGACGCGCAATAAGTCCTTTCAAAGCAGCAGAGTTGTTTGCACCAAATCTTAGGAAGCACAGACTGACACGCCTGTTACGCCCAACAATTGCATGCGTTCGAATTCCGAGGCCCTTGGTAAGGCGCCTGCGATATCGGATCCGCGTGAGCATCGTACCGTGCGCATCGGAGTTGTTGAGAGCCTAGTAGTGTATGCTGAGAGGAAGAGACTACCAATAGGGGATCGATAAAAGAGACAGGAGGTGTCAAGAGATGCAAGATGAACAGGGTTGGTCTTGAACAAGCCTGGCTCATGATTCATCACCCCGAAAACCAGCACAGGAAGCTTCGGTACGGCGAGAGTAAGACTACAAAGAGCGTGAGAGGCACAACGCAACTCGAACAAGGCCGGCACGCGTACGAGCAATGTCTTGTAATAGATGAGGCCATTTCCGACGTGCTCCTCGATGCGCCGACATCTAATTCCGCAGACTTCTATGCCACTCCTCGAGAAGCTTGCACTTCCCTGCCCTCTGCGATTGTTTTCCGTTGGCACGAAACTCTGTAAACGCCCATGTACGGAGGGTATGACGAGTGAACACGGCGTCGACAGCGGCTTAATGAAGTCCCATCTGCGGCTTCGCCTTATTGTTCTCGCCTGAATCGTAGATGCGTAGAATGGACAACACCTTCCTTCGGCAGACTCGTCGATGGGACACCATGCCATCCGCGCACAGCCCGCATCGAGTGATCACATCCGATATAAACCCATCTCTTCGGGACGGATGAAGATATTATCACAAAGATCCCCACTTTCGTAAGGGTTTGTAAACGTATCCTGGTCCTGTCTCCCAACGCTTAATCTGCAATGCCCTCCACCTGGTCGGAGCATCCCTGACAACGATAGTAAGTGAATATGCGTAATACAGGAGGAAAATAATCGCCTCCGTTTTATGTGAGATTTTATAACATCTTCAACGTACATTTGCGTCATAACTCCGGTTCCGGTATCCCTCATGCCTTCATCCAGTCCAATTCAGTCCAGCTTGCAGAGTTCGAGGCACATGTGTCTTCGGTTAGCAGACTAGAGGGGTAAGTATCTAGCTCCAGACTTTTGACTTTGAGACTCCTCTACAATCTCCTCCATCGCCGTCGACAAGGTCCCGAAGATAACAGAAAATCCAGATGCTTTCCTGTGGAACTCTCGTAACGGATTAGTCGTGACGAATTAGCACCCGAACTCCGTGCCACCGGAAGTTCGCCCCTCGACGGCCGCAGTCGTCCGTCCCGAAGTGAGGTGAGCAGACCGGGCGAGCACCGCACCGCTTTCGGATAGGGCGCCCTCCGAGCCTGATATGCGCCTTCGCCTCCAAGGAAAGAGAAAAGTCAGAGGGCAGAATTGTCGCGTTTTTAATCAATCCCTATACGGAGAGCGCATTCCATCCCGGAAAACTGGTAAGAGCGCGGAGGCTCTGCCAGCCGATCTTCAGAAGGACACGTGTAGACCAACAAGCAGGAGGTTTGCCACCTAGCCGAGAGCCACGAGGAGACCTGGTCGCTGTGCATCAATTCAAAAGCCAGAGACATCTATTATGTTCTCTTCTTTTTAGCCCTGGATTTAACAAGATAGTTTGTTGGGCCGTCGCCCGTTGATATAGGTTTCCAATAAAGCCTATATTGGCTTATCGCGCGTGTCTAGTGCCTTTTTCATTTTCTGTCGTCGCGTCGAGAAGGGCTGATGTGGAAGGAAGAAAGGCGAAGGGGCTTGGAGGAGAGGGTGGAAGTTCCAGATGTGGCTATGTTTAGTCGGAGTGCAAACTTGAACTGCACTTTCCATTTCTGGATTTTGTGGCTGCAGTGGGGACGCCGCTCGACAACTTGAACTAAATCCTGTGCATAAGTATTCCAGAAGACAGGCGCGCATTAGATCAGATGCATTTAAATAAGCACGGAAATACACGTTCCACAGGAGTAATCTTACTGCTTCCCTGATACATATCGAATCATTTGGCACGGATCTGAGTGTACAGTCGGCTAGTACCACTAATCGTCAATCGCCAAATTACTTCTCAGGCTGAAGATATGCGGGAAACCGGTAGCCAAATTCATGCCTAAAGTCTGGTCAACATGAGGTGGCGATTACGAAGTCGCCCGCTGCGCATCAGTGTGTACATTGTCAACCTTTAATGTCTGGCCTCCTGTGCAATAATGATATCCTTAGTCGACGTCGTGTACATATCGCAAGTATATGAACGACATTTAGACAATGCACAATTTCAAAAAGGATCAGTGGCAATGCCCGGTCGATCCCAATCTGCGGTATGTGGCAATTATGTGTATCTTTTTATCAAATCCATTTGTCTAAAACAGCTTGTAATAATATTTTGGCCTGTTTAAAGTGGACACGCTCATTCATAAAGCAGCATAAACCGATACTCCTCTCGGTCTAAGAACACGCATGTTTTATTCCTGCAGCATTTATTAGACAACGGAAAAAAGCAAGAGATGGAGATTTCCGAAGAGTGATCGACACGAGTCCTTTTTGGTCAACATCGGTGACAAAGCCTTTGACGCGGCTTCACTTGTCATTCCGCATGCATAACACAGGCCGAAAGACCTATCTTATCTGAATTGCCTTGAAAGTTGAAACTCACCTACTACGAACTTCACGCATCTAAACTGAGAATGGAGCAGATAGTCTTTGAATAGACCAAGGGTCACTTGCATTGATGCATGATACTACTAAAAAGTTGGACTACTGTACATTGGGACATTCTTCTGCGCTATGTATTGTTTTTAGCGACGGCGACAGGGCAAGATGGCAAGGAAAAGGGGATATAGGTAATAAGCTTCAGCAACAGGTGATGTGAAGAGTCAAAGGGAGGTATATTGTTGGAAGTCGGAGGGGATAAGGACAACAAGTTGCGGAGAAGGATGAGGATAGTGTTAATTTATCGGCTTGGTGCGTAGCGAAATCTAAGGTTACAACTCTGGTTGTGTCAAGAAAGGGAAAGACATAAAAGGGAGGCCCAAAACGGCTGGGAGATGACGACGATGAAAGACAAGACCATAAGAGGGAGAACGAGAGAAGCGCTGTGAGGAATGAACTCTGATAAGCCTTCCTGCAAGAACGGAAAGACGTGCATAGGCGCACATACCTCTGACTGAATGCGTCAGTCGTCTTGTCGGCTGAGCTCCGCCTGGGTCAAGTTAAGGACGAAAAAGCCCATCTTGAAACCTTCTGGCGGCTCGATAATCTTCACCGGCTTTTTCTCGACCTTCCCGCTCGCCGACAAGGTGGTCACGCCTGCCTGCAGCGACGACGCGATGCTCGCAAACGGCCTGATCGGGCGGGACGTGGGGAACGCCGGTCCCTTTCTCGCTGCCGGTCCTGATTGTAATTGTGAAGAGCCCTTTGACGAAGACGCAAGCGGGGAAGACACGGAAGGCACATTGCGCCTCGGGAAGGTTGGGGTAATCGTTGCAGTTGCAGTTACTGTTGCTATTATCGTACGAGAAATAGAACAGATAGAGTCAGCTCACTTCATCCTACGGCGTGTATAAAAGGCCGAAGGTGGGGGCAACTAGAAACACCCCACAGCGCAAAGTAAAACTTACCCATCTCCTTTGAAGTCTCGCGGTAAACGATAAAAAGGCTAATCCACCGAACTGTTCGCAGTACCCTCACTTGCGACAAGATATTTATACACTCCCGCGCAAGTCGATACTTCCTTCAAAACTTTTGATGTCGATATACAACAGCAGGGCAAAATGCGTTTCGTTGGGTAGGGTGTCGGAGTGATGGGAGAGGGTCGTGAGGATAAGTCAGAGATTTTGAGGGAGAAAGGAACGGACAGCCGTTATGACGAATGCCAAAGCGGGCCTTTTGAAAAGGAGGGATAAAAGGGAATATTTCGAATTCGTTGGGGGTATGAGGAGAACAGGAAGCAGTGAGCAAGCCGTGAGTGGCTAACGCGCTTGGTTGGGGATCGGCATCCACGCGCCGTTCTTTCCGATGCGTAATTCCACTGCCAATCATCGCTTCCGGCCTCTTCCGCCTCTCACCCTGCATTCTAAACAGTCTAATCTCTTGAACGGAATGCTCTCAGAACTGAACTCAACCTTATAAAGACAATAACACGAATGCATACTATGTCTCAGTTGAAATTCTCATCTTCATTCTCAACGCATACATACATACATACATACATACATACATATATCAGTAATCTTCCTTTCAGACTGGCCTCGGAGTCGAACGGAATCGAATTTTCGAGACTCATCCATCGCTTCCGAAATCTCCGAGACACGTAATCTAGACTTCAAGTTCAAGTTGTTGTCAGCCACACTGGCATCCAATCATAGCAACCATAGGTGATTGATAATGATGTCATAGGCTCTCACATCGGTAAAACAACCTTGACGTTCTCGGTAACGACAGATCTACAGTTAACTTTATATTTCGAAGATATATTACTCTGACGCATGAGAGACAATACCAACAGAAAAAATTGAGAGTCAATCTTTACCCGGCATATAACAAAGTTAGGGAAGCGAGAGAGAACACCGATAATTATATACGAGGGAAGGAGGGATGTCATGCGAAATTGAACACCAGACATGCTATGAACGGGTGAAATGAAATCCATACAGACTGTGGGAGCCTGTGTGTGAGGAGTCCATTTTAAAGTAGACACCCTACGTGGAAAGTTCGTCCTGATGAAGCCATTCCAACATGCAAGACTATTCACCACGGTCTAGGCAGCGAATACTATGACATCGAAGGACAAACGGCCCGTGCGCGCGCGCGCGATGAACGACCATGAAGCGGATATACAGCAAGTAACGGAGTCAATTCCAAGATAACGAGCGTCCTGGCGGCTGAGACGCTATGGGGGTGACATGTATGTGGTCACCCTCTTAATAATAGCCAGAGACGAAATAAGTGCATCGCAAATGCGGTTGGTGGTGATAGTGCGGTATATCGTGGTAGCCTGTGCGAGCAATGCATGGAAGGTGTTCACGGAAGGTATTGAAAGCTAGCTCCTCAGATGAGAAGAGTCAGTAACGTTTGCCGATTGGACCTAGTAGCAAGATGGGCCTTCTTAGCGCAAGCAGGCGGCTACTGCACGTCCATCAGGAGGTTCCGCTCAAGGATGTATTTTCCTTCCTTGTACTTCTGAGAGACATCATATGCGTAGTCCTATAAATATGATAAGTTGTATCAGTCGTTTGGAAGTTCAGATGTTCTATTCGGCGAAAAGAAGGAATGGAGCATCAGCAACTCACGTATTTCCAGCCTAGAATGGTGTTGCATTTGACACAGTAGATATCTCGGACGGTGTGGTTCCCAGTCGTCATCTGACGTTCGCTGGGCTCACCCTCGACGACATTGACACTGCGCGGACGGAGAACGAAGGCGAATACTCGGTTGAGAACGGAGAATATACAGATCACAAATTGAGGTGCTCGCCACTTACACTCCTTCAAATAGATAGGCACGTCCATGCTGGCCATTGAATGCCTTCACAGATGCCACGCAACATGTCATTTAGCTCATTGGACATGGGAGCTGAAAGGCATAAGTATGCTCACCCTTGAGATCATCGAATGTATGGTGGCGAGGTGTGTCTTGCATTTGGAGCACCCGTATATGCGTGCACCTGCGAGGTATCGCCTGTATCGCATGCCCATCCTGACAGCTAAAGTTCTCTGAATTCGCTAGAGGCGTGAAAGGTGGTCTGGGGATACAAAGGCCAAAGACGGTAGGCTGAGACGCTAATGGGGTCTAGGGCAGGTCTTAGGCGCACACGACACTCCGCGTTTGTTGCGTGGACGAGTTCAATGTATGAGTTTATCACAACTACGTAGTCTCAATGCTCACGAGTGTTCCAAGCACAAGAAAGTACAGGGAAGAAGAGCACAAAGTGCTGTTGAGGTGAGATGGTGGTAGGGGTGTAAGCGCAAGGATGCGGACGGAGTGAATCCCCTTTATACAAATGAGAGCAGTCACCCGAGCCGAGGAACGTGAGATAAGATGGCTTGGCCGGTGACCCGAGTCTGTCTGGCAGCTGTGACTGGCATTAGAGTCACCCGGAGAACATATTCATATCATGTCGAGCATAGTCTCGCCACCATGTCGCGTTTTCATATCTCCATTTATTCGTGTTTCATACTTCGCATAAAGATCAGAGTGCCAAACTGGGTGTAACTGAGCGAATTGAGCAACCATCCGAGCCCGAATTTGTCGGGGTACATCAGGGCGAGTGCATCGTCCGCTGTAATCTCCGGTTCATGAGCCAGATCATCTGTACAGCTCGAATATGGAAAGCAACGAAATGATGTCGTGTCCTGTCGTGCTCTATATTCCTCCAGTGTCGCCGGCATCTGCAGCATAAAGTAGCGGAATCTGAGTCTACATCCGGGACAGAAAGAGTACCGTGACTGCATGTATGTACGACATTACCCGCATATATGCGCATTTCCAACGTGACTCATAGTGCCTCGCAGCACTAGCACATCATGTATCAGGCGCTTCTACGCAGTCGTTGACAACAAAATGCGCATGTCTTACATGCCGTATCCACATTTATGCCCACCCCTTGTAATAGTAGAGGGTCCTATCTCATCAAAGTGCACCTTTCAGGCATGATTTTATCTCCCCTAAAACATGATCAATACACTGAGAGTTGTTATCAACTGTCGCCCTCTGCACTGGTTCGAGCGTCTTCGGATGAAGTGGTCGCCATCATCCATAGCACGACGTCAAAGACCGGGAAGGTACACATCCAAATCGAGATCTTCGGCCGTTACCGTGCAAGCTTTGGAGAAATCCGAATTATGGGATCCAGCCCGAGCGGCGAGGGTACTTACACGGTAACCTGTACCACATAGTAGAACGGTCGATACTTCTACATACGTTGTTAGTACGTCAACAAATACCATTATCAACATTACATAGCCCATTGCTAGAAAGCAAGATATGAAATATGGACTTTCGTTCGTTTCGCCCCTTCCTATGTATGTCGATCGTCTTGGACCAAAATCTGGCTGTTCGGATTATTGTGAGTTAAGCACATTAGAAGTGAGCTTTTGGTCTTGAAGGGAAGAAGAACCAGAACAGTATCAGTGATGCTGTTTGAGCCACCGTCACGTAAACCAGTACGTGGGGCCCACTCAAGCTCGACATAGCGCCGGTCAGGAATGGGAAAGTCGCTGTGAGGTAGGTCTTGTTTAGCCGTGGTCACTCAATGAACATGATAGTTAAACTCACATGCACCAAGGTTTGCAAAGCCGGAACTATTACCAGGAAAAGTCGGAGAGGTTGAGTAACATTCATTAGACGCAGGAGAATGGATAGAAGAGCGCTTACATGACTGTCATCGCAACCATGTGTACCTCTTTCGGTAGGATATCCGTCGCAAGTGCAAGGACACTTGGGAAGATCGGTCCGTACACGAGTCCAATGATCGCGGTTGAGAACGCGTTTTCAAACACAGAGTTGACAAACCAGATTAGAAGATGCATCGAGAATCCTATGGCTGTTGGAGTGTCTCATGAGCATGGGGATTGAAGATATGTAACTGATTTACCACTGTGAGTCAATTCAGTCAGTCGGCGACTCGATGATATAGCTTGAAGGAGATACGCACATTAAGACATGGATTGCATGCTTTCGCTGTCTAAACGATAAGCTGCAAGGATCCTCAGCGACAACAAACAGTATAAGGAATAGATTACTAACTGAGGAGAAACGAAGCCCGTGATTATACGACTAATGGCCATGCCGGCCCAAAAGCCACTGCTAACGTAGCCAACGGTTTTCGGATCTGCGTTCTAAAGAAGAGTGTTAATTAAGATTGATAGAGAATTAAAGATTATTCATGTTACTAACCCGAACACTCAAGAGATAGGTTACCATCTATCCCTTATGTTTTCAGTGAAACGGGACAAAGGCGAGTAATTCATTACTTACATAGCCCTGCGTAGTAGTTTCGCTACAAGCACAAATCAGTGAAAGGCTGTTGCAAGCGTCCGTCGACTCGTACCTTCCACTGTATACCCATACAAAAAAGCAGAATGCCCATGTGTATCCCAAGCTAAGAGCGTAACGGAGCGCTTCAACAAGATCAGCTGCTTCTTCCGGTCACTCATCGAAAATCGAAGACCCACAATCTCTTTTACTAGTCCCTGACGGAGCTGACACGGAAGAACTGGATGTCTTCTCGCTCAGGATCGCATCCGTCCGATTCATCGATCTTCCCTTATCATCTGCGATAGGACTGACTTCAAGCTGGGCTTCGATGCAGGGCTGCGCGGACGGAGAAGAGAAATGGCCTTCGTCCTCCAGTTCCTTACGTGTAGGACGGAAAGATATGGCGAGGAATGTGGTATTAATTCCGGACAAGACCAGCGATCCAAGGTAAAAGCGCTCCCAAGGAACACCTCTAGCAAGCAATGTCTGACAGACGAATGGAGCCAGAAATGCACCGACAGCTTCACGGACCATCAGGGATAAGAACTGGGAGATTGATAGATGTTACCCACATAAACAGGCATAAAGTAGGCCTAGCGGTCGTCTCGGGGTAGACGCAACATAGGCGCTGCTGTGAATAATTATATGTTGGACATACATCAGCTAGAAGAAATTAAATTGGTTCGTACGCAGTTCCTAACCAAACTGTAGTATTAGAAGAGATTAGGGGATATAACTCAATGGCTTACCATATAAGAACGCCCTGGAAAACGCAGAGACAGAGTATCCAACGAGCACATTGGCATAGCTAACGCTTGTGCCCATGATGATAAAAAAACAAGCGTGCATAATACTCGCCGCAACAAGGATTCGGAATCTCGCAAGACTTGGTGAATGTGAATATATCCGTTTTTGTTCCGAAAATAATCTCGGTAGAAATCTCCGGATTCGCGAACAGAAGCCAAAGGGCGACTCGGTCACTACTAGATGTTTCTGTTGGCCGCGACCCATAAGGACATAAATGTGCTCAAATAGCAGGACACCAATGGCGAAACTGTGGAGAATACCCGTAAGAATACGCTGAGTATTCGTCAGACTAGGAGACACACCCTGCTGTACTAGTGACGAATAGAAGAGAAGATATCATGTAGCTCAACTCGTAATCTTCCTTGAAGTCTAATTGTCGCCAATGAAGCTTAGCCTTTAGCTGCATTCAATTCACTTGAGGTCATGAGACGTACATGGAAGCACTGTGCCGGTGACTGTAGGAGCATCGAGTTAGATAGGTGTAGCTGAAGATGTTGTCGAATAACGTACCTCCGTCTCCCCACCCACATGTGAAGAACATGAAGAAGGCGCTGGCCATCCTGAGGCCAAGCTTGTCGGGCCTTGGTTTCTGATCAGAGGGCTGATCGCAGATTGCATCCTTTGTGTCCAGAATGGTAGGAACGACAGTGGAAAAACTCGGTAAATCCGGAGAGACGGGAGATTCCAATGTGCGGCCAACATCATGACCTCGCAAGTGTAGCTTTGGAGGTTTCTCAATCTCTTGGTTAGTCAGTTCAGTCGACTGCTGTCTCAGAGACATGAGCTTGAGTAAAATCAGAAAAAATGGGGATGATACTGACAATTTCGGACTCGCGCCGAGAAAGGTTATCCCCGTCAACTTTTTGTACCAAAACACCTTCAAATGTTTGAGGTCGGAGCATCATAGAAATAGAGAGGAGCCAATAGAAATGAATAGTGAGCACCAGTACGGGTGTTCACCTGTAGTGTGTTCCAGTTGTTAGGTTCGCTGAACTGAACTGGCCTGCTAAAGATTAGCAAAGTGAGAGTTATCCTAGGTAAGATAACATTCGTCCTGGAAGCCACTCAAGATTGTCTGTGGGGGCAAAGAATGCACGCGTACGCGATGAGCGAGGGTGAAGCGGATATACAGCAGCGGAGTCAGTTTCCAGACATGCGTCCAGGCAGTTGAGATGGTATGGGGGTAACATGTATGTTGCCAGAGACGGAATACTAAGTGCAGCGCAAATGCGATTGGTGGTGATAGTGTGTAGTCTGCGTGAGCAATCCATGGAAGGTATTAAAAGATAGTTCCTCAGACGAGCAGAGTCAGTGACGTATGTCGTGCATGTAGCTGAGCCCCGTAAGAGGTTTTATAGCGCAAGCAGACGGCTATTGCGCGTCCATGAACATGTTCCGCTCAAGGACTTATTTCCCTTCCTTGTAATAATGAAAGGCATCAAATGCGTAATCCTAGTAATCTAATGAGATGTATCAGTCATTTACTGTAAATGTTCAGACGACTAATATTCGGCGAATAACTCGCAATAGAATTAAGAGCATCAGCAACTCACGTATTTCCAGCCTAGTGGTGTTAATTTGTGAACTAGTAGATGCCTCGGACGGTGTGGTTCCTAGGCGTCATTTGACGCTCGCAAGACACACTCAGCGACGTTGACGCTGCGCAAACGGGAGGCGAAAGCGAGAGCGGTTGTAGTACAACTACGTAGTCTCAGTGCTCAGAAATGTTCCAAGGACAAGAAAGCGCAGGCGAAGGAGAGAATAAAGTGTTGTTGAGGTGAGATGAGGGTGTAGTATATGTATGTAGTAAAGATGCGAACGGAGTGAATCCACCTTCAAGTTAAGCAAATGAGTGCATTCACCAAGCTGAGGAACGTGAGATGAGATTAATTGTGGCCCGAGTCTTTCTATCTGATATAAAGTAGTTTGCCAGTGGTCTGTTTATCAACTGCCGTTATGTGCGTCCTCGACGAAGTGGCATCCATGGCACGTTCAAATCGAGACCTTCAGCCGTTACCTAGTACTATGATGTTTATGGAAAACCGTGCCATCATGATGTGACTACTAACGTTCCAAAAGCGAGCGCTAAACCTTAAATTCAGAGTTATACAGTACCTCCGGCAAAACCCGTATCGTGCCAGAAGTTCTATGCGCCAAGTGCACAGAAATGATCGTAAACCACCAAACCCTCCATCGGTGAAGACAATCAAAAAATATGAGGTGCGCTTAGTTGCTGAGACGAACGTAGGGGAAGGCTGATTTGAGCTGCAATGTATCTTCAGCGGAAGCAAACTCTCAGTGGCAAGCGTGCGGGCGTCCGTCAAGGAACTCCTTGCTGCCTCAAACGGCGAAAACAGACGTAACTTCGTCGAGACCATCGAGCTCCAGATTGGTCTCAAGAACTACGACCCTCAGCGTGACAAGCGTTTCTCGGGTACCGTCAAGTGTGTACAGAGACGTTCCCCGTGTGTATGATAGGCTAACAACTCATACGCATAGGCTCCCGAATGTTCCCCGCCCGCGCATGTCTATCTGCATTCTCGCGGATGCTGCTGATATCGATCGTGCTAAGCAGATTGACCTCGAGTACATGTCTGTTGATGACTTGAAGAAGTGTGTATCTTACATTCCTTGAGTGGAGATGTGAACGCTAAAGTTTGCGATCGAAAGACTTAACAAGAACAAGAAGCTTGTGAAGAAGCTCGCCAAGAAGTACGATGCTTTCTTGGCCTCTGAGGCTCTCATCAAGCAGATTCCTCGTCTTCTTGGTCCGGGTCTCTCCAAGGGTAAGTCTGACCTTGCTCTCTAATCTAAGTAAGTGGTGTATTGAACTGACACGATTGTGCAGCCGGCAAGTTCCCGACACCCGTCTCGCACGCTGAGGATTTGAGCAACAAGCTCACCGAGGTCCGCTCTACGATCAAGTTCCAGCTCAAGAAGGTGCTCTGCTTGGGTGTTGCCGTCGGCCACATCCAGATGACCGAGGATCAGGTCCTCGCAAACGTCATGTTGGGTATGTCTCCCCTACTTCTGTCCCTTTCTTGAAACATCGGGTCTCTAATACTTTTTGTTTTGTATAGCCATCAACTTCTTGGTCTCCCTGCTTAAGAAGAACTGGCAGAACGTGAAGTCGCTCCACATTAAGTCGACTATGGGCAAGCCTATCCGTCTCTACTAAGCGTTTACGTTTATGGCTACGAAATTCTTATGCTCTATGTGCTGCGTTCGAGGTCAAGAGGGATATGAAATGAAGGAGAGGGAAGGAGGGAAAAAATCATGGCATGCAGGTCTGGACCTAGTATTCCGCATAACATGAAGCCCGCACGCTTAGACCAACGGTTTCGAGGAGGGTCGGAGCCGATTGGGAGCTGATACGGGTCTACTTGCTTTTTGCTGTGACCGCTCTCTGTGTACCCATTTCCTATTTTCTGTGATGTATTTGCATCTTTTGCAATGATATTATGAATAACATGCATACATGAATGAATGAAAGTACGAAGTTGGGAAGTCATGTCCGTGACCAAGGGGCGCATCTACGCCACTAGGCCTCTGTCGCGTACTATCGTTCATGCATATGCATCTCACTGTCTATGAGGAAACCGTGTAGACGTAGCTCAGCTTCTTCTGTATACATAATCTGAAGAAGAACAATGACCCTGTCGTCTCATCGGGAGTTCGGGCAAAACACATGTGATTCTCCGGGAATGACGCCGTCCATTTCAGGCTCACTTTGCAATCCTGAGGTTGGCCTCCAACGTCTCAGCACCACCTACGCTGGCGACCAACCCCTCTCCTCCTCCACCCTTGTCTTGAAACCTATCCTCTTGGACGGACATATTCATCATCTACAGCCAATACGCATATCTTTATTGTGACTTGGCACGGAAACAAATAGTCCCGAACCTTACAGCACATAGAATCCTGAAAGAGTGTCTAAGAAAGCAATGTCGACGATAGATTCAATCATAAATGACCCACGGTACCACGAGATCTTTTCTATACTCAAGGGGGCGCGCAATGGCATTGTCTATGGCGTCAAGATCCGCTTCCCGCATGCCGTTGTAATGTCGATACTATTTGGCAAGGGCGAGTGAGTGCATTTCCTACTTTTTTGTGCAAAATTATCTCAATTTATCTTGTTACTGCTATGCAGCTGGACAACACGGGCGAAACAGATCGTTCGCATGACCGTGCAGCACGCTTGGGGCCTCGCGAAGTTCGTTTCCCTGTACAAGGCGCTGCTAGTTCTACAGAAGAGAATGAACGGCGGGAAGTCCAGAAACTCGGACACATTCTTCGCCGGTTTGATAGGCGGCTTCTTAGTGTTCGGTGAGCGGACAGCTATCAATGAGCAGGTTCGTCTGTCCTCTCCATTTCCATACTATCTCAATCATCGCAGGTGTACTAAACACTCTGGCGCATACAGATTGTGCTATACGTCGTCTCGCGCGTCGTTTCCACCATCCTTTCGCGCGACCGCACCTCTCCACGCGCAGGCAGCTCGGTATCCGCGCCCGGGGTGCCCGCACGCCCCGTCGAGCCCGACGCGCGCCAGTTCTCGATATTTGCCGCCGTTGCGTGGGGTGCGGTCATGTGGCTCTTCAACAACAAGGGCGAGGCGATCCAACCGGGCATGTGGAACTCCATGAACTACCTCTACCGCGACTCGGATAAATGGGATAGCTTGCGGACACTGTTCTGGCATAACAAGTGATCATCTGGTGATTAAGAGTCGTCGATTTCTGAGTCGCTGGAGCGAGATGGGCCTGGATAGAGGTATGATAATTCATATGTAATGCGATAACAACGCAACAATATACCAAGCGTTTGCATGTCTTACGGGCGGCCTTTAAACTTTGTCTTAGCTTGCCTTCTGCACAAAATATCTGAGCTTCCGAATCTCCTGCGAGAGACAAGTAGTCTTCGACAATCCGAAGAGTTTGTCCTCAACTGCGGACGATACGTTCGGAAATCATCACATGGCGATCGGAGATGCAAATGTCTTTTCAAATGTATGCTCGATTCTGACCAGTGATAAGATGTCTGATAATTTCGGGGATAGTCGAGGCGCTTGCATGGAAGGGAGTTGGAGAATGACGATCTATAGCTTCACAAGAAGGCAACATTAATGCTAAAAGCTTGTGTTCTCAGTAACTTTGCTTATACGGCGGGGAACTTTCCGACATTTGTACTACAAACAGTAAATACATCATAGACAAGTGTTAAGATCGGGACTTCTACTTACCGCTAGCATTTCAGTCGCGGCAACGAGGGCTTTTCGGCAGGTCGGACAAGAATCAAAAGACTCTTTCAGGTTGGCCATCTCAGCTGCAACATCAGTTCCTAAGCGCAATTCTTTCAGATCATTTTATCCTTTTAAAGGACGTATGCGTTTTTTACTTACCTGCGTCAATGCGATTGTCACTAAGGAGAGTTTTCTTCTTCCGGTCCCAGGAAGTCAATGCTGCCTCCTTGTGTGTATTGCATACACCATAGCCATGTGGAAAGAGCTGTTCATGTGCGAGGATATCCCTAATCTTCTCTACGCGGTATTGCTGTAGTTTTAGTAGTTTGTGGTACGCCTCGGCTGTCGGGATAATCTTAACTTCCTCTGACGTGTATGTATGAAGAGGCGGTTGAACGAGGAATGCGCTCGCCTCGTCTGCAATCGAGTCCAAAGACATCCGGGATGCCAAGCCGTATACTTTCAGAGGGAACGTTGAGGCGTACGCTTGCAGATTTGAGTTGAGTGCTTGTACAACCTGCGGAGAGACGGCGTATTTGTCGACTAGATCATAGAGCACTGGAAGGATGGGGAAAGGGATAGCGGATTCGGGGTTTACGATCGCATACTTGGGGAAGCCTCGTTCTTTCCTATCGGTTGCTGGGTAAACTGAAGGTGGATAGTGTAGGAGACGGAGGAGAGTTTCAATTGCAGAAGCTGATTCATAGACATCCACAATTTTGGTTTCAGGCTCAGGACAGTCTTGGTCGCAACAAGAGAACATATCCGCTATGTTTCGACTGATCAGCCGCTATCGAGGATAATGCAATGGGAGGTTGTCACTTACCAAACATCTGGCTGCCCTCAGCAAGCTTGTCTCTTTTGACACCGAAGCTTATGTCTTCGGGTAAGCATCGTATGAAGAAGTCAGGTTCAGGACAAGAGAAAGTCATTGCCAGTTTAGCTCTAGATCTAGAGTACAGTAGCGAAATCTTGAAGCTTGGGGATATGTATGTAGCTGTGTGTCTTTAATACGATTTTTCGCACTCTCATTAATAGTAGCGAGCTTCACTGACGTGGTCAAGGTCGAGTCAACTGTCGTTCTGCCATCTTGCGCAGTCGAAGAAAAAGTCAACAGGTGGACGGCGATGACGACTAGGACACGCTGTACTACGCGCTTCATGGGCGCCTAATTTCTGAACAATTACTAGTCACGTGTGAGAATATACTACTAGTAGTATGTTATGCGCCTCCGAAGCGTTCGGCTGCCATGCTTCTTCAATCCACTCGACGACTCGACTTCTGTTAACCAGCTGACCATCTTGATCTCTAACGTCGACAACGCTATATACAGCACCGAAGTTTGAGATAACTATAGGAACTAAAAACATATAGTATGACGAGGTCGGAAAAGGATGCGGCGCTTAACGACCTGGTACGCGACTTCAGGCGGATTGCTTGCGGGATTGCACTGAGTAGTCTTGAAATCACATATATAGGCGTCAAAGATATTCAGTGTCATGCTGGGGGAAGTCATAATGGATACTGCACTACAGGTACACAAAGAGTCATCGAGAAGTAGGGTTGTTTGTGAAATATGCAACACCCGGTGAGTAACATGTCAACCTTTGTCCGGACAATCTGCTAACTACCTACACGATTTCCATTAGGTGCGGACAGAGTGCGTGCTCCTAATATTTTCCATCCCAAAGCACTTTTGACACGCCTTACGGTTTAGCGCATGCTGGATCAGCGACAGTAGCTGGAACATCTCAAGAGGCCTCGCAGACTGCAACCCAGGATACGTCAAGCAAGTCTGATGGTAACGTCAACCTTGAATGCGTGAACTGCCAGCGCCCAGTTAGTCCTTCTCCATACAATTCTTTATTCTGATTGCTCGCTCTTCTATCTCTGACTCTTCAGTAGATTGCATCCAACCGGTACGCGCAGCATTTGGCACAATGTCTTGGCGTCGGAACAGGTGTCAGGCGTACACTTCAACGAAATGCAGTGGTTAAGACACAGTAAGTCTACTATCTCATATTCTCGAAATGAATAACGTAAATTACATTATAGAATGAGTTCTAATGGTCGTTCGGCTTCTCCGTATGTGGACGCGCCAATCGACGGTCCGGAGATCAAGACGAGCAAGAGCAAAGCAAAGGCGAAAGGAAAGCAAGGTATGTCGTAACTTTTGTCAATCTATTCATATGTGCGGACTCACATGCCTTCAAGATGAAGAACAGAACGGGAACCAGAAACGAGTGAGTGAATTATCTCCGCGAATGGAAGTAGCTTACGCTTGCCTCAAGCCTGGGACGCCCACCATATCTCCGGCGAAGAAGCAGAAGAAGGGTAAAGCCAATCGTAAGAAGCTAGCACTTGAAAAGACCGTAATTAACGTTATCTTCGGAAGCTCCGATGCCCCCAGTCGGGACTGGGCCGCCATCTCGTCTTCCTGGCAGCGTAAGTTCTTCGTAGTATTCAAGGTATCTATACTGACACTTTTGTTCATATCTTAGCAACACCGCCTTGCGCCGCCATCGTCCAAACCTGGTTCTTCTAGGCCACGGGCCACGCCAACGCCTTCTGTCGCCTCTCACTCCTCCATCCCATCCCTCTCCAAGAAATCGCATTCCCGCTCCCGCTCGCCCTCTGCGCGGTCTGACTCATCCGAAGACTCGCACTACAACACGCGTTCGAACGCCTCCTCGGCTGGCTCGCGCGCTGATTTCAGCCCGACGTTGCCCTCGGCGGAGACTATTGGGCGACATGTCAATCGCAGCAAGAGTGCTAATAACAAGGTGCTGGGTACAGGTCCGCCAGTAAAACGTGCACCCCCTGTTATGCCTAAGCTCCCCAGTCCCATCCCGAGGGTGCTTGTGCCTACCCCAGCGCCTGTACCACCAAGGAGAACGGTCGATACTTCGACATACTTTGTTGGTACGTCACATCAAATACACTTTGCGGCAAACCTCTGACTGCCCTCATTGAACAGATATCGAAGGCGACGAAACTGGCTCGTCTTCTGATACAGATAGCTCATAATGATGCATCATCATCGCTTATTTCATTTTTTAGAGTTACAGATCTTGCAACTCGATGCTTTGGAGTTTGCTGTCCCGATTGTTTTGAAAATATTTGTATAATATCACATTGTCCGTCACTAGAAAACAAGATATAAAATGTGGAAATATATGTACAATCTATCGTTAGTTTCGGCACCTTCCCTTGTCGAACGTCTTAGGCAGAATCTGCCTGTTCGTATTATTTTTAAAAATGAAGCACATTAAAAGTGGCCTTTTGGTCTTGAGGGGAAGAAAAACCAGAACAGTATTAGCGTAGCTGTCTGAGCTACCGTCACATAGACTAGTACATGGGGCCCTCTCAAGTTAGACATGGCGCCGGTCAGGAATGGGAAAAGAGCTGTGAGATAAGTCTTCTTCAGTCATTGTCGGTCAATGAAGATTTCAGTAATACTCACATCCACCAAGGTTCGCGAAGCCAGATCTGTTACCACAAAAGAAGTTACAAAGGTCGGATAACATTCAGATCTTCCGAGCATGTAGGAGTAGGGGTAGAGGTGTACTTACATGACTGTCATCGCAACCATGTGTACCTCTTTCGGTAGGGTATCCGTCGCAAGTGCAAGCACACTTGGGAAGATCGGTCCGTACACAAGTCCAATGATCGCGGTTGAGAATGCGTTTTCAAACACAGAGTTGATAAACCAAATAAGAAGATGCATCGAGAATCCTATGGCTGTTGGAGTGCATATCATGAGAATGGGTATCGACCGAAGTCACGACAAAGTAAACAATTACCACTATGAATCACTTTAGTCAGTCGGCGACGTAGCATAAAGGGAATACGTACATCAAGACATGGATTGCATGCTTTCGCTGTCTGAACGACAAGCTGCAAGGATCCTCAGCGACGACAAACAGTATAAGGAATAGATCACTAACTGAGGAGAAACGAAGCCCGTGATTGTGCGACTAATGGCCATGCCAGCCCAAAAGCCACTGCTAACATAGCCAACGGTTTTCGGATCTGCGTTCTAAGGAAGAGTGTTGATTAGAATTGATAGAGAGAATCGAGGGTTGTTCATAATGCTCACCCTCACACTCAAGAGATAGGTTACCATCTATCCCTTATGTTTTCAGTGAAACGGGACAAAGGCGAGTACTTCATTTCTTACATAGCCCTGTGTAGTAGTTTCGCTACAAGCACAAATCAGTCTAAGGCTGCCGCAAGCGTCCGTTGGATCATACCTTCCACTGTATACCCATACGAAAAAGCAGAATGCCCATGTGTATCCCAAGCTAAGAGCGTAACGGAGCGCTTCAACAAGATCAGCTGCCTCTGTCGGTCACTAAACGAACGTTGAGGACCCACAGTCTCTTTTACTAGTCCCTGACGGAGCTGACACGGAAGAACTGGATGTCTTCTCGCTCAGGATTGTATCTGTCCGATTCATCGACTTATCATCTGCGATAGGACTGATTTCAAGCTGGGCTTCGATGCAGGGCTGTCCGGACGGAGAAGAGAAATGACCTTCCTCCTCCAGCTCCTTACGTGTAGGATGGAAAGAGATGGCGAGGAATGTCGTATTTATTCCGGACAAGGCCAGCGACCCGAGGTAAAAGCGCTCCCAAGGAACACCATTAGCAAGCAATGTCTGGCAGACGAATGGAGCCAAAAATGCACCGGCAGCTTCAGGCATCATCAGGTAATGGAACAAGGAAATTGGTAGACGGTACTCACACCAACAAGCATGAAGTAGACCAAGCGGTCGTTTCGGGGTAGATGCAACGTAGGCGTTGCTGTGAAAGATCTCTGTCAAACACACAGAAGCTGGAAGAAAAGAATTGTTTCATACGCAGCACCTAAGCAAAATGTAGTTTTAAAAGAGATCAGGGAAAATGACTCGATGGCTTACCTGTCAAGAACGCTCTAGAAAACGCAGAGACAGAGAATCCAACGAGCACATTGGCAAAGCTAACGCTTGTGCCCATGATGATAAAAAAACAAGCGTGCATAATACTCGCCGCAACAAGGATACGGAATCTCGCAAGACTTGGTGAATGTGAATATATCTGTTTTTGGGTCGAAAATAATCTCGGGAGAAATCTCTGGATTCGCGAACAGAAGTCATAAGGCAACTCAGTCACTACTAGCTGTTTCTGCTGGTCGCGACCCATAAGCACATAAACGTGCTCGAAACTTAAGACTCCAATGGCAAAACTGTTGCGAATCCTGTAAGAATAAGCCGAGAATACGAAAAAGTCAAGAGGCGCACCCGGCTGTGCTAGTGATGAATAGCAGGGAAGATATCATATAGCTCAGCTTGTAATCTTCCTTGAAGTCTAATTGTCGTTAATGAAGCTTCAACTGCATTCGATTCATTCGAGGTCATGAGGCTTACATGGAAGTACTGTGCCGGTGACTGTAGGAGTATCACGTCAGATAAGCGTAGCAGCTGCAGATGTTACTAAACAACATACCTCCGTCGCCCCACCCGCAGGTGAAGAACATGAAGAAGGCACCGGCCATCCTGAGACCGAACTTCACAGGCCTTGGGGTGTGATCAGAGGGTAGATCGCAGGTCGTATCCTTTGTGCTCAGGATGGTCGGAACGACAGTGGACGAGCTAGACACTGAGCTCGGTGTATCCGGAGACACTGGAGGTTCCAGTGCGCGGCTATCATCATGACCTCGCAAGTGTAGCTTTGGAGGTTTTGCAATTTCTTGGTTAGTCAGTTCAGTCAACTGCTGCCTCAGAGACATGAGCTTGAGTAAACTCCGTAGAAAAGGGGATGATACTGACAATTTCGCACTCGCGGCGGGGAAGGTTGTCATAGCCAACTTTTTGTACCGAAGCATCTTCGGGTGTTCGTGGTCGGAACATCATAGAAATAAGCCAATAATAGAGAGGAGCCAAGAGAATAGTGAGCACCAATACAGGTCCTCACCTATAATGTGTTACAGTCGTTGAGTTCGCCGAACGCTGAGATGGCCTTTTAAATATTGGCAAAATTCTGATTTAGTGGGGAGACAATATGCGGCCTAGACGCCATCCATGACTGCCTGTGGGGGCAAAGAAGAGACCGTCTTTAGACGTAAGGCCGCCAGTACTCTCGTTCGTTGTCGGCGAGCGTCAAGAGTCGACGGTCCGAAGCCCGACAGGACAGAACAGCGTTGAAAATCATAGCAAGGCGGACCTCGGCGTTGAATAATGCGCAGCCAGTGACACTGTGCTGACCGGCAAGTGTATAGACAGCACATATTTCATCAGGAGGACCAGGAGGAGATAAACTTAAAACAGAGTACGTCATAGAAATTATCGCCAGCAGATATCATCGACGCTCGGAGCGGAGCATATTCTCGGTCTCATTTGCACCAGACGCGAGCCAAAACTGATCTTGGTGAACGTTGGGGAACGATACGACCAGAAAGTGCAGATGCAAAAGTCGACAGCATATTATTCTTAAACCACGATATATATTGGGCAGAACTTTGAGGCAGCCAGGTTCACCGTTGCCAGAGCTCGACAGAGACATCGAGCTCGTCGAAATCAGGACGCCGAAACGACAGACAAGCACCAAGAGAGGCTGCGGTAAAGTGAGGTCACAAGTTGAGTAAAACAATACGTAGTTGCCTTTTTTGAAAGTAAAGTTCAAAAGCGTGTTATTTGACGCGCCTCGCGTCAAATATTTCTTGCGCCTTCATGACTTCGACCAGCTCTCCGAGTAAGTGCCATGTTTTTGGTGGAAAAACTGCAAAGGAACGTGTTCTTACGCTTATCTCGGCAGCTGCTGTATACACGGCGTTAGCAATCCTTTCGCTCACGGTTGGATATTGGGCAGGCGTCGGGTCGTCCTTGCTAAATACACGGTCGGGCCTACCGTCAGCTGCATACCCAAAAGAAGGAGAGAAGGAGGCTCAAACCGCTGACGATAATGAGAGTATATCTGGCTCGGACGAGGACGATGAGGTGCCTGAAGGAGAAGAACTCTCGGCTGTTAAAGCAGGTTTGCTAGAAGAATGCAAGCTAGTACGTTTCCACTTCTATCTAGATGAGAAAATAAGCTGATATTATCCGTCGAAACCGTTCAGGTGCTCGTCGTGCGTACGGACCTTGGCATGACCTCTGGCAAAATAGCCGCACAGTATGCTTCTCCATTACCGTACAGGCGATCCAGGTCTAATAACTGGCCTTCTCTAGGTGCTCGTGAGCATTCCTTGGCTTTGCCTTGCGATATTGGGAACGTTTTTTTCTGACATTTTCGACCCCATTGTACAGGCATGCTACCCTCGCATGCTACAAAGCTCTGAGCAAATCTAATCCTTCGGTATGAGCTTCCATTGTATTACCCGGGTTTAGTACCCACGCTCACAAAGAGTCTAGCTCCTCCGACATTGGGAAAGGACGGGGTCAGCATTCATGTATACTCATTTTCAAACGGACCAACTTAATGCTGATGTATTGTACTGCCGACAGGCAAACGAAAGTAGCATTACGTGCGAACGATGAAGAAGAGCTGGAAACGTTGGAAGCGATTGCAAGGAGCCTCAACCTCTGTGCCAGGTCTATACATGACGCGTGAGTTATGCTGCTTAACATTATGCCCTTGAGCTGAAGACGAACATTCTCTATCAGAGGACGAACACAAATAGCCGCTGGATCACGAACTGTTCTTGGTATTGGGCCAGGTAAGCTGCAGCTGCCTCTGGAACATACGCTCACTCATAAACTCCGCGCGACAGGTCCTGCTAAGCTGGTCAACCAAGTTACGGGAAAACTGAAGCTACTTTAAGTGTGTACAAGGGGATTTGACTGCACAAAGACCTTCGTTATTCGGTAGGCGTTTATGTGTTGACTCAAAATATCTAAACGTGTCGTGTATTCTCGCTTTGCATAGAGCTAGAGATGTCTTATCCCTCAACTCTATGCATTGCTCTTTACCAGCCGATATGCTATCAACGTGGCTGACATGCGAATTCCAGCGCTTTGTATTGGGTAACACAAGCAGCTCATTGTAATAGTGTTGTAATTATGATAGAGAAATGTTTGGTGAGAGGCAAGGCTTACGATGCTAACAAGGGATGTACGAATGTCGTTGTGTGCAATACAAAAGGTCAGGTCATCGGTTTCCCTCCAGCCACAGTTCTAGAGATCCTAGTATGTTATCGACTGACCGGTGGTATAAGGTAGAGTCCAGATAGATTTCAACAGTCAGAACCTAGTGCTTGACGAAGCGGTGGTAGAGTTTCGAAGTACAATCCCAATAGCGTGGTCTTCAGCAGTATCTTTGGCCTCTTGAAATACACCACAGAAAAGGACTGGGATTAGAAGAAGTGCGAGCAAGATTGTCAAAGCAACGCAGCAAATCACAACTGTTGAACCGCAATCGCGTGTCAGAGATATTCATATGAAAGGGGGCGAAATCATTAAGAACCTTTTCGCCTAGCAGTGACCTTGCGTATCGCCATAAGTGATTCAGAATCCTCCTCATGTTCTCGTCCTTCGCGAGGGATCGCCTTCTCCAATTCATTAGTAGCATATGGTGTAGGTTCAGAAATCATAATTTTGCTGTTGCCAGGTAGAAGTAAAGTAAAGGTAGTCACAGAAGAGCCTAAGGAAGTTGAGCGTTGAGAGTCGAATAATATGATCGCCCGCCTAGACCTAGATGCAGAACCGTCGGCTGTTTACTGTAATCAAGATCAATCGAAAGAATATGAGTAGAAAATAGAGTGATGTTGGTTGTTGGAAGGAGAAGGGCGCTGCTCAGACGTGATGACAGTGATACAGGTGTTTGTCGCTGCGGCTGGCAGCAAACAACAGCCGAAAAAGGGGAGCGGCCTTGGCTTCCCTACATTCATCCAACTCTCACAAGAGCCTCCATCCCCGCCTCGCCGCTCTTTCTTGCTATTCTCTTCAATCTTCATTTTCGTTGTTCCAAGTCATTCATTCACGCCATTCCGAACACACACTCTCTTTTGTCACCAGAAAACTTATCGCAGGTCGAATCGCTCGTTACCGATTCTTCAATATGGCAAGCCAGCGAGCCCTGTACACTTACGACAACAACTCTTCGTACTCTCATGGCTACCCACCACCACCCTCACGGCCAGACGTCGACTATGACGACGATAAACGGCCATATGAATTCGACATTATTGCTTCGTACAGCAATCCAGACGTTTCAAATACTCAGCAAACTCATTATATAGACACTGCGCAAGCTGTCCGGCCAACCTACCCACCAACCATGAAGCCCTCCTTCCAGAGCTCGCGAACAGGACCATCAGAAATTGAATCGACAACGTTTGATGGTGGAGGAATGGGTTCTGAGCACGCGCTGACAGCGGGGAAAGAGAAGCTGGAAAAGCCTAGCTTTTGGGCATCCGTACGTTCTTCTCCATGATCTAATCTTACATGTCTATCAACCATTACGCAGATTGTACCAGACTCCTTAGCATGCCGATTATATGTCTTGACAGTGTTGTTGGAGACAATTATCGACGTTGGCGTGGAAGCCGAGTTACTAGCTCGAGTTCGTGCAATAAATGATGGAAACGGGGACCTTAGTACTACGCGACTGCCTATATATCTCTCCATCTTCGCCTTCGCCCAGTAAGTACTGTTACATTACTGAGAATCTGGATATTTCTCATTGGAAACCATAGTCTCTATCAGTTTGCATTAGCTCTCGATGCCATCCGAGAGCGAAACACTTTGCAATTTATCTTCCTCACGTAAGTTTTCGAACTGTACCGATCTAAACCCGAAGCTTACCATTGTTGACATCTTTCAAAGCATCTTCAATGCCCTCTTCCTCCTTTACGCGGTTGTTCAGATTTTCGAGGTCAGGCAGTCATTACCGAGCACCGACGCAAACGGTGGTGTGACAGATGTGCCTGTGCATGTGCTCACAACCATTATCCCCATTGTCGTCTCCGTCGCGGAAATAGCTTACATCGCGCTTGGCTGGCAGATCTGGCGCGAATTTGGTTGGAAAGTTTACAAACAACTCGGCGCAGATCGTCAAATCAAACGCATGTATGCGCACTACCAGATCTTCGTTGGTATTATGAAGTTCGATGTGTTCTTCTTCATTGCCTTTTCCGTACAGATCCTTGGATTAATCTTGCAGAAGAATAACTGGGAATTCTACGTGACCTGCGCAGCATTGCCTCTGTCGTTTCTCTTGCTTCTCGACGGAATTATCGCGGCTCGGCTGGAGAGCAAGAACATGATGTGGTCTTTCATGCTTGGGTGTTTTACGGGAATGGTTTACTTTGTGTACAAAGTTAGCTTTTCTCGTCAATCGCTTTCAACTGAGACAACTGACTTGTAAACAGTTATTTAGGCTTCTACAGATGCGGAAGTCTATCGAAGATGCGTTCAAGACATTGGTTTTCTTCGGTGCGTGATGAACGTCTTCGTTGCGATTTAGGAGACTCATTTGCGATACACCAGACATCATTTCCATTATTCTGTTGATCATTACTTTCATTATGGCTGTTATTGTCATGCGCAATTTCGGCGGAGGTCTGAAAGCCCATAGTAAGTGCATGTCTCTCATCCCTGCTTCGTCGTAAAAGCTTATAAAATGTTTTAATAGTGGCAAAGCCAAAGCATAGCGCCCAAGCATCGATGTCCTTCGGCCGTGCTGTCCATCAGAGACAACAGTCACACCCATTGGGTTACAATCCCAATCGAATGAGCATTGATTGATGGACTCCTATAGTCATTAAAGTGCTCTTCATGTATTTTTGTTCGATCCCACTTGTGATATGCCCGACCTTTTCTTCGGACTCTCGCACTATTCGCTCATGTCTCTTCCACTTTCCCCCACCGCACCCGGTTGATATCTACCCTGACTCACTTAAATTTCTGTTTAAATAGCCTTTACCTTACTTTCGCGTTTATGATTGCCCGGTGTAATTGTAGGCGCTCCAATTAAATAGATACACCTTCGGGAGCATACATATGTTGGAACAAATACTTTGAATCATAGAGCATTTGAAATAGGATTTGTAAACTTTTGCGCGTTGATCGTTATACAAATTAGAGTCGCATACACGCGGAGCTGGAAGCATACAGTATACGTACTCATTCACAACCCTCATGTACAAGCTGCACGCAGGTTTTGCTTGAACATCTTGCTGGATCCACTGTGTCAGGGATGTTTTGACTACCCTTGAGACATGATGTCTGCGCACTGCGAAAATGCGCGAAACGCATGACGGGGCGGGTGCCTTTTTCGGCCCCACTTTCTTTGAACTCGACGGCCAGCACCCCAACTACCTTTGACCAACTCCTTGTCCTGCTTACCTCTTGACTTGTGCTGGGGATATCGCTATTGCCATCAACTTACAATCGTGCTGTGCCCGTTAATTTACTAGACTCTCAGCACGCAATCATGCAAATGACCGAATCGTCTGGACCATCCTCTTCTGTCTCTGCATTGAAGACGAATGGTGTCACGCCTCGCTCGAATGGCCTTGTAAACGTAGTCGCGAATGCTAGCGCTGGTAAAGATGCTAATGGCGTTGATGAAGACGAACACACGCCACTGGAAAACCTTCTTGCCGTGTCAGAAACAGTCGTACGCCAGGCGATCGACTTTGTGCGGGATGACCTGAGCTCGGACGACCAGTTGACGTTCCGCTCGAAGTATATTCCAGGCTCGACGATCGGTGAGTCTTAGCTTAATTGTATAATTCACGTTCTGCAATTAACTATAAGTCGTGGCGTTCATTACACCACTACTCTGTACGTTACTTGCGCGAACTCGTATGTAGGCAAGCACCTTCGACACGCGCGCGACCACTTCATCCTGCTTCTCGAAAGTCTGGACATGGATACGGGGAAAGTGCAGGACGAGCTGTCGTACGACATACGCACGCGGAACACGCCTATGGAGACCAGCTGCGCGGCCGCTATGGAGGCACTCGATGACTGCGCGAACCGCCTTGTGCAGCTCGTACCAAAATCGGACCTTGACGCAGACTTGGTTCTAAATGCCGTGACACCACATATGCAAAGATTCAAAACTTCGTTCGGGCGCGAGGTAAGTGATCGAGTGGCTCGAGCTTCTTCTAGACGGGTTTGCGCGCACTAGCATAAAACTAACAGCAGTTGTTCCCTTGCGCACTAGCTATGGTTTGCTGCATTGCATGCTGTCCATCACTACTCTATGGTATTTCTTGCTTCTTGTATTTCTAAGTACTGGCTCCTAACTTCGTTGCTTAGATCCGTGTCATTGCAGGAGAACAGGTATCGAAGTCCGATCATAAAGGTTCTTGTGGGCCGCTAACAAACTGACATTATAGGGTATCAAGCTTGAGGACACGTTCGGATTTGCCCCATCGACACTTGTTTACCATGGGACAGAAGGCCCTCTTGGTAAATCGAAGTTTTGATAGTGACCTCGGACTGTAGGACTTTTTCTCTTTTTACAAGCCTCTCTTCGCGTACCTCTGTCTGCCAAAGGACATTGCAATACATACTTAACATTTACATCATGTTTAATCATAGTGTAATTAGTTCACCCCATTCTCGCTTTTCAGCCAGACTTTATATATGAAGAAGACCGAACGAGATCTTACACAGTTATACCACTTCTCTGCATTGTACAGGAGTGGAAATTAAGCACGCGCGGTGATTTGCTCGGTGATCTAATTTTAGAGAACCACCGCTCCTTGGCTTCCTCTCATACTTGCACTTGTTTCCGACGTCCATATACTCAACATGTCTGAATCAATGGTACCTATCCCTGGGGAGCCCAAGAAACGGGTGGTATGTGAACAAGTAATCTCATGGAAACTAATACTGATTTTGCAACTTTAGTGTTACTTCTTTGATCCTGACGTCGGAGGCTTCCACTATGGACCAGGACATCCGTATGTTGCTCGTCTCCCCTCCTCGTGGAACCTTTGGCTCATTATCTACGTCGCAGGATGAAACCGACACGTATACGGATGTGTCATGCCCTCGTCATGAACTACAGTCTGTACAAGAAGATGGAAATCTTCGTACGTTCGGCCAGTCCTTATACTTACCAATGCAATCTGAACCCGTTCCCTTAACAGCGCGCAAAGCCGGCCACAGAACGTGAGATGACGCAGTTTCACTCGGACGAGTATGTGAAGTTTCTGAAGCGCGTGACGCCGTCGAACATGACGTCCTTCATCAAGGAGCAGCATAAGTGTGCGTATGCGCTTCTTTCTGTACATCATGGATATTGGAAAATACTGACATTCATGTTAAAGATAATGTAGGAGATGACTGTCCGGTGTTTGACGGACTGTTTGACTACTGCTCGATATCTGCTGGCGGGTCTATGGGTTCGTACTTGTGCTGGAACATCGCATTGCAGAATGATTGAATAAAACTCTCGCAGAGGGAGCTGCTCGGCTGAGTAGAGACAAGTGTGACATTGCAGTCAACTGGGCCGGTGGACTTCACCACGCGAAGAAGAGTGAGGCTAGCGGGTTCTGCTATGTGAATGGTCAGTAATTCTGCATTATATGATATTAGCTCTGTTGGTCCTCAATCCACTTTGTAGACATCGTCCTGGGTATCCTTGAACTTCTTCGGTATGTTATTGAAATTTCACCGTCCGTCCAACAAAGTCTTATGACGTCTGCTTGGATATAGATATCACCAACGTGTTCTGTACATCGATATTGATGTGCATCACGGAGATGGAGTCGAAGAGGCGTTTTACACAACGGACCGCGTCATGACGGTTAGCTTCCATAAGTACGGAGAGTACTTCCCCGGGACAGGTGAAGTCCGAGTGCGTTTTACTACGTTATTGCTTTACGCGTGCAAGTTTCGATATGAACTTACATGTGGCGTTAGGACTGCGGCATCGGACGAGGACGGGGGTATGCGGTAAATTTCCCCTTGCGCGATGGAATTACGAACGAGAACTATCAATCGATATTCGAACCAGTAAGTTGAGCTTCATATTTGCATCTGCTACATCGCTATATGTGTACGATTCGCATTCAACAGGTTATCAGTGAGGTGATGCACACGTACAATCCGGGGGCTATCGTGCTGCAGTGCGGAACGGACTCGTTATCTGGCGATAAATTGGGATGCTTCAATCTGTCGATGCGAGGTGCGTATCTCTCGGCTCAAAGTGAATTTGACTAAAATCAGCACATTTAGGACATGCGAATTGCGTGAAGTTCGTCAAATCCTTCAACAAGCCGTTACTTATGTTAGGCGGAGGGGGTTATACTATGCGAAACGTCAGCCGTGCTTGGGCATTTGAGACTGGTTTGGCAGCTGGTGTTGAACTAGGAGCCGGTGTGTGCTTCACATTCTATACTTCCACTCCAACAGCGAAGACTGATCTGCAGGATAGCTATTCCGGTAAATGAATACTATGAATACTTTGGACCGGACTACAAGCTTGACGTGCGGTCATCAAACATGGAAGACCTGAACACCCCGTCGTACCTAAATCGAATCAAAAGCATTGTCATGGAGAACCTAAGGGGATTGGGTGGACCCCCGAGTGCACAGATGATGGGTTCGTTTCTTGCTCCTGAATGCCCAAATTGGTCTCTGACTTTATTCGCAGACATACCCCGTTTACCAATTGACGAAGCGTTGGAGGATCCCAATCGCGATGAAGACATGTTGAACCCCGACGAACGCAGACCTATGCGCTTGTTGGATTCACTTATCCAGCGCGATGACGAGCTCTCAGATTCGGAGGACGAGGGCGAGGGCGGGCGGAGGAACCAAGCTCGGCACCGGGATCCTGACAGTGTGACAACCTCACCTGGCCGACGCCTTGCGGGCGTGGGGATCATGGGTGCGGCGCCGCCGGGTGCCGGGTCTGCAGTGGCGGCGGCGGCCAGTTCTTCGTCGACGGGGACGGCAGCTAGCGCGGCTTCTGCTTCTGCTTTGGCGGGTGCTTCTGGCGGTGGTGCTGGTGTTGGCAGCGGCGGACCGAGCGCGCACTCGGTCGTCCCCGCCGAGGCGCTCGCCGCTTCCGCACGGCGGAAAGACGATGAAAGCCGCAGCCAGTCGGAAGCGATGGATGTCGACATGGATATCGAGGTTACCCCTGGCCCGCCGGTTGCCCCGCCCTCCGTCCATGCGCCCCTCCCACCTGTGAACGGGGAGAGCTACAACACAGAGGGGTCTGATGCTATGAACGGTATTACAGAACCTCCAATGGCACGATTAGAACCAGCTGATCCGGCTCACAATACCTCTCCTGCTGCACCTGCGCCTCCGATCGTAGGCTCTGCACACACAAACCCCTCCTGAACCCGCCCACTTTCCTTCACTTCTCTTTCAAAAATACTTTCTGTGGTTGTTTTGCTCTTTGCTTTGTAGGCTTGCATGTAGATGTAACGCTGTATTATCTATCTATAGTAGAGGACCCAATGTATCCTTCATTTTGACCTCGATCAGGGACCTTGACTATTTGTCAGCAATTAAAGACAATGCGCGCTTCCGCGTCGACTCTGGACGCGTCTTGCCTTTCTACGTCCACTTAGTCTTCGAAACTTGCCAAACGTTGTCAGACTGAACTGTGATTGACACTTTGATATGAGCGATAGCAGACTCAGGACTCCGCCTCCTAGGGAGACCCCCGATGCCATTGCGCAAGGGCAGCTGACGCCAGAGCAAGTCAAGCGTATAGAGATCAACAGACTCAAAGGTACGGTGAGGTCATCGCTAATTCTCCAGATGCTTCGGGATTTGACAGACGGAGCTCAATTGCGCGTCTTTCAGCAAAAGCGAAGCAGAGGGAACGGGAGCTTGCTGCTTCGTCATCCTCGAGCGCACTAAATGCGAATAGTAAACGGCCGCTCGAGGTAACACCCGCGACGTCAACGTCGCCGACAGCACCGAAGGCGTCGAAGGAGCAGCCGCTGCGGCGGGACTCCCGGCTGGGAAAGTACTTCGACTATGATCTGTCGAAGATGGTGAACTCGAAGGGCGGTTTCTTGGTGGAAGACAAGAAGGAGGACAATGAAGACCTCCGTGCGAAAGAGCGAGAAAGGGAGCGCCAGAGAGCCATGCAGAGCGTTGAACTTCGTACGCCATATACATTCAAAACCACTTCTTGGAATGACGTGTTTATCGCCGGATTCTAGCAATATCATTGGATGCAAGCAGAAATCCGAAATGCGTCGAATGTGGTTCGATGGACATAGACTCTACGTACCATAATATCTTCCGCTGTTTAGTATGCAACAAGTGCAAAACCGAGAAGCCAGAGAAATATAGTCTCTTGACCAAGACCGAATGCAAAGAGGTAAGACCTCCGAAGCACATTGGATTCCGAGTGTAGCTGATCGATGGCCGGCCTATCTATCTCTATAAGGACTATCTATTGACTGATGGTAGGCAGACTTTAGCTACCTGTCAAACGTCGAATGTGATGTTAACTGCCTGGGTAAACCAGCGGAGCTCCGAGACACAGACCTTATGCCACACCTGCTGAAAGCCAATCCGCACAAGGCAACGTACAGCAACATGATGCTGTTCTTGCGCTACCAGGTCGAGGAGTTCGCATGGAAGAAATGGGGATCCCCGGACGCGCTCGACGCCGAGTTTGAACGCCGGGTTGCCGAGAAGAAAAAGAAGAAGTCGAAGAAGTTCGAGGAGGGTCTTCGCGAGCTCCGGCGACGTACGCGCGAGGGAGTCTGGCAGAAACGGAAGGACGAAGAGCACAGACATGTCTTCGGCGCAGTCGAGAAGGCGCCGGACGGCGTTGGGAAGCAAGTCTGTCATGAGTGTGGCTTTACTATAGAGGTCGAGGAGCTGTAGTAGCTTTAATATTACACTCGATCGCAGAACTGTAACTTACTGACTTGGTATGTTTATTGTCCTCTTCGGCTGACTTAACCCAAGGAGCTAATGTAGAATGTTCTATCGTGTATTTAAACAGTCTAATCCATTCCATTACCGCCTGCTTCTCGCACCGTGAATTGCCTGATGGACTACTCCGACGCTCTCGCCCTTCCCGCCATGGCCTATGACATCCTCCGCCATATAACGAAGCTCTACTATCTCAGCCTCGTGTCCTTGCCCCCGCACATCATGGCTCCAGAAAAACCTAGAGAGCGTGCATTCGATGCCATGCAACTCCAGCAGATCTCAGAAGTCGAGTTTCGCTCTCGGACGCTGTGGATTCCTTATGGTCATCGCAGCGCCTATGGCGGTCAGTTGATGGCGCAGGCCATATGCTCGGCCTCCAAGTGCGTTGATTCGACGCTCAACCTCCATGTGCGCACTGTGTCTCTTCTACTAACGAACGATTCGCTAACTGTGCTCAATAACTTAGGCATATAATGTGAGTCTAAGTAGAAGGCTTCATTTGTGACGCCCGCAACTGAACACGCCCAGTGCCACTTCCTCTCCAGCACAACTGCGGGGCCAGTGGCATACCATGTCTCCAAACTCAATCCCAGTCGATCATACACGACCGTCCTTGTCACGGCCATCCAAGACTCAAAGACCGTATTACTGCTTACATGCTCCTTCCAGAGGCCCGAGGTCTCGAGCTTCTCACACCAGTGGCCCATGCCCCCGGACGTCCCGCCGCCCGAAACACTCCAGAGCGATGCTGACCTGTATCGCGATATAGCACAGTGTCCAGAGACTCACGAGGGTGTCCGGAAAGTGCTGCTGGGAATGGCGGAGGTTTGTATGACAGCTCTTGGGGGCAACCAACCTCTCACGATAGTGCATACACAGGACAGGGACACAGTGCCAATAGCGACCAAGGTCGCCGTCGAGCGGCAAACAGCCGACGGGAGTCTGGTCCTGATGCGCTGGATGAAAGTGAGCGGGGTAGAAGGTGCCAGTTCACACACCCGAAAGGTAGGCCGTCGGTGCGCCAACAATCAAATTCCATCACCCTGATAATCACAAAACAATAGTGTATCGTGGCATATACGTCGGACATGGACTTGTGAGTTTCACCGACAGTTATTCTCAACCTAGAGGTTCCCACTGACTGACGATATTGCTAGTATCGGAGTGGCGCCCAAAACGGTCGGACTGCAGCGTTTGGGGCGAGGTCCGCAAGCTGTGAAACATATTGTACGAAAGTCACTTCTGCTGCCCAATGTCTGACTCACGCATGGAATTTTCCAGGCAACGGTGAATCACTCGACTCATTTCTACAGGTGAGTAACCACCCCCTATTTTTTATTTTTGCTGTGTCGGCGCTCATTCATGTTCCGTCTAGTGACAATTTCGATTGCTCGGACTGGATGCTCTACGTCGTACGTGTGCTCTTCTCTCAGCCGCTATATTTGACTGATAATGCCCCTGTATATCGACAGACGACCTCGCCACGTTCAGGAAGCGGGAGGGGACTTGTGATTGGCAGGGTTCGTTTTACCTTTCGCATATGCATATAGCCTCTAAATTTGCCTTTTATTTTTTTGACTCCTCCGTTGCAGCTTTATACGCGTGATGGAACGCTCGTCGCTATCTCAATGCAGGAAGGAGTCATTCGGACGTACTCTGAGTCCAATGGGAGGGAGGTGGTGCCCAGCAAGCTGTAGAACCTAGTAATTGCCCGTGGAGGTGGTACCCAATGATGCCAGTGAATTCTTATTCGGATTGTATCAGAAGCTATGATTATTTGTACTGTATCCTTCCTTCGCTTACTTCGACTGTGTACTCGATGAACGTTCTATACTGAACGTTGTATTTACTAGATAGTAATTATACCACTCGTGACTGTAAACCGGGACCCACTATGTATTATCGGAGCCGGAAGAAAGCCGAGTCAAGTGCTGGCGGAGTTTGAAGCAAACCTTATTCTGTGTGAGATATCCACACAACTTTACCGCCCCTCTTTCTTTTCCGCGCACCCTGCAAACGAGCTCACGTCCGTTCACTGTCTCGCCGTCGAGCTCAAGACCACACCACCACTCAAAAGGGCTAAATAAAAAGCACATCCATCCGACAAAATGGTGAGTGCAGTAAAATTTCTCTTGTCGTTGGACTTGGAGGTGGGACGAAAGGTTACTAACGCATGTGTCATTCGATGTACAGACTCTCGCCATCGATCTCCTTAACCCTTCTGTTGAAGCCGAGAAGAAGAAGCACAAGCTCAAGCGTCTTGTACAGTCGCCCAACTCATACTTCATGGATGTGAAGTGCCCTGGTCAGTAGCTTTCGGGATCAGGTCGTTATGTGGAGCGTAGTGATGTTAATGCGGTTCGTTGGGCTATTAGGCTGCTTCGCTATCACCACCGTCTTCTCGCATGCGCAGACCGTCGTCCTCTGCGGTGCGTGCGCAACGGTGCTCTGCCAGCCAACTGGTGGTAAGGCGAGACTCACTGAGGGTGCGTATTTTGTGCTGTATCACACGTGTGTATGCGCCTAATTGCTTTCTGTCTATCTGCATTTGTCATCTACAGGCTCTTCGTTCCGTCGAAAGAATTAAGTCGAACTGCCTTCATGTCCGCATCTGTTACTTTACTGGCACTATCACCCCTTGTCTTTCGCTAGCATCCCGCATATATCTGTTTTACAATCCAATGGCATCCTAATCCCATCGGATGACGGATCTCCCCTTGCACCTAGGGTGCTCCTCCAGACTGGCTTTTCTCCCACAAACTGCTTTCCGCCATGCAAAAATGATTATTGATATGTTCGGGGGTGGTACCGGTTACGCGAATAGGATTTATTGCGTTTCTACATGTTCAGCTGAGATATGTGTGTTCAAATGTTTTGTCCTTTTCGCTCAAGTTTTTTTGCGATAAAGTGTACAGAAAGCATCAAGTCAAGAGCAAGAAATTATTGGAACATAAGACAGACATATGGATATAGGGATTAATGTCAAGCAATTTCATCGCAATCTGATCTGTCTCCCCAACAGTCGCTCGTTACTACGCGCTGACGCTTTTTCTTGGTTCCTCCGGTTCTTTTGGATGGCCGCATTGGGATGCAAAGCTCGAGGTCGTCACCGTAAGACCTATGGAAGTAATCGATCTCCGAGTCTTGAGCAATATGCAGCGTTACTACGGCGCTCGGGCGAGAGAGAGATCAGACTTACCAATCCATTCTTGAGGAAGACGGAAAATCGTCCCCTTCACTCTGCGAACATTGCCCAACATATGCCACATGCTCGTTAAAAGTCGACAGCACCTGCAAATGGTTATGAAGGGCTCCCATCTGTTGTACAGTAAGTAAAGAGATTTCTATGTGCTCCTTGTTGGACTTACGTGTCTTCTCCTGGATACCCAGCCCACTAGTGGGGGGGGGGGGGGGGGGGGGGTCTTCGTTAGATGGCACAACAACATCATCCTGCGGCGAAATAGAACGTACTTGAACAAGATATTGCTTGGGGGAGGTTAGAGAATGAGGGAAAAGATGTCTGAGGTGAGTACCCACATATTTGCGGCCTGTCCATTTGATAGCCTTTATGACCTCTGGCGAGCGAGGATTCCGTCGAACGTAAACACCAACTCAAAGAATGAAGGTAGAATAGAACATGCATATACACACCTACGTGGTATAGATTACCGTCGGTTTCGACGGGATCTGCGAAGTGCTCCTGTGTCTGGCGCTTTCTCTTAGCCATGGGTGAGGGGTTGAATGATCCTCAGCCACGGGCTGAAATAATTTATACTGCGCCATTTTTCACTTATTCTTGTCCGAGTCTGAGAGAGTGACGGCAGTGGGCGTTGCGGTGCTTCGACGCGACCAAGCGTGTGTCTGCGCCTAAGTCATTGAATACCTCCGTGTCCATTTCAGGATAGCGCGTCTCTACACTTCGCCTCAGCTTCACGTTATTCCTCAGCTTTTACCATCATCTCCGTCGCATCTCCATCACTGTGCAAAAACATCTATTAGTTTCATACAGATATCTGCTTCTGGTCTCTCAAGCGAAGCAATACATATAATCATGTCTAAGGCGAAGTCGAAGCAAGAAGAAGCGCTTCAGTTTCTGGATGATCTGGACAATCTCTCTCCTGTCCCGCCGTCTTCTGGCGGAAGCTCGGAGAACGCAACGGGCCCAGCGAACCCGGGCGATGCAGCGGATGTGCTAAAGTTCATTGATGAGATCACGCAGAAGAGCTCTGAGCCTACGCGCACGACCCCTGTCCCGCCTGATCGGCCACTCTCAAGAGCGGGCACGCCGTCTGTACGGAAGGCGACGGAACGTGTGCGGGTGGGATCACCTGCGCCGCATGTAGCTATCTCTGCGACAAAATCCGAGTCGCCTGCGTCTGCGTCTGCTGCGAGTGCGCAGCCCGTGCGGTCGGAGTCACCTGCGGGCGGGAGCAAAGGGTGGGGAGGGTGGGGTAGTGTGTGGTCGACGGCGAGCGCCGCGATCCAGCAGGCAAAGTCGGTGGTCGATGAGGGCGTGAAGAATCTGCCGAACAATGAGCAGGCGAAGAAGTGGACAGAGGGGGTTATGACCTACGTGCCGGTGAATAAGGAACAGCTCGAGAAGTTCGGTGCGTACTTCGCCTAATTCGTTCTTTTAATTTGATTCTGAATGCTTGTTGACCTTTTACATAGGGAAGGACTTCAAGAACGTTGGAATGCTAACTTTGACGGATATTCTTAATGCAGTTGCTCCCCCTATTTCTGAGCATGAAGTCATTCAAGTTTGGTTAAGCCACGATATGGAAGGCTACGATGGTGTTGAGTCATTGGTATACAAGGGCCTAACTCGAGTAAGCTATTCCTTTATGGCGTGTTTCAAGAAGTGTATTGAGTATCCGGCAAAGATCATGGAACAAGTCGAAGGGGGTGATCTTGTTGTCAACAAAGGACACGAATCCAAACCCCGCGAAAAAGGCTCAACAACTGGTCGAAATATGAATCCTGTGGATGGTGTAGATGCGGCGTTCAAACTTTCTGAGGTATTCAGTGAGGATCTTTTACTCAATTACCTTCTAATCTTCTTGCTAGGCTGAAATCCAGGAACTCGTGAAGTCGAATCCGAAGAAAGAGTCTCAGGGCACTGCAACAATAGAGAACCCGACCAGTTATTCATCCGTGTATCTTCGCCTTCAGCCGTTCTACGCGAGTCTTCCTTCTCCTGGCCAAGCGCAATCTCCGAAAGCTCCAGAAAAGCAAACACACCTGCAGTTCCTCTTGTACCTCTCTGATCCGGGTCACGAATTGATTCATTCTACCGTTACGCAAGCGGTGCCATTACATTGGCTAGATCACTGGGATAAGCAGGACTGGGTAGAGGATATAGTTGTTGAGGCTCTGAGGACGGGAGTGGAGACGATTGGACAGGAATATATCGCGTCGCGTATGAGTTGGTTGAAGGAAGACGAGCCGCCAGCACCAGAAGAGATCAAAGTGGAATCGAAGTCATGATATTCTGGAAGGGCCCTATTATTCCGCTGATCTTTTGCAGTTTCTTTGATGTACACATAGCTTGAATTGGACAGCATTTTTAAGATATTGAGAAGCGAAACACTACTGCTACAGAAGTTTTATTAAAGTTACGAAATGGCTGAAAAATTAGATACTGGAAAGTTCGGTTTCTTTGCGTGAAAGGTCGTTAATCTCGGCTTCTAGGGCGACGTTTGCTAATTCGATCTGTAGAACGTTGGAGATGAGTTCTGTCCATCTTGTCTCCAGCGCCGTCAATTGCGCCCCTAAACGTGTTTGTTCCTGCTTTCGTGCCCGATTCACTTCTGTCGTACGTTCCTTCAGCTGTTCTAGAGCAGCATCGAGCTCCTTTGCTGTGTTTTCCAGAAGGTAGTTTTGCACTCTCCATGCGTTCGCGCCGTATGTTTGTAAGAGCGCGATGTTGTTTTGTCTACAAGAGCTTCAGCAGGTGATAGAAGAGCAAATGCAGATCCGACATACCGAATGCGCTGGTGCTCTACTTGAGCTTTCGCGTTTTTGAGTGCAGCTAACCAGTCCTCATCGGACGCTGGTTTGTTTGTTGGCGCCGGCAGTTGGAAGCGAAGACTGTCTAGCGGAGGGAAAGGTTTATGTGACTCGACGCGTTTTAATTCCTCTTGTAGGAGGGGGTTATTCTTTAGAAGCGTCAGAATTGCTTTCGAGCTTACTACAGTGACAGACGTACAGTGAACAGCTCTACCGGAGGTGGTACTTTGGGATGCAGAGCCTGCTGTGAGTTTGTTCTCTGCTCACGAGCGATTTCTGCATCTACCTTCTGTCTCAGAGCGGGTATTATTTCAATGTCATTGTCATAATATGGCAGTGAGTCCAGTATCTCAGGTTGTTGCTGAGTCTCGGAGTCGATAGACATGGCGAAAGATATAGAATCTTGAAGTTACATAGAGCAAGCAATGGACTTTGAATAGAACTTTAGAAATTCTCACGGTTAGGATCGCCTTCATGATCCCACTCGTAACTTGTTGGCAAGCTCAACGTTCACCATGTCCACTCGAGGGCTCGTCCGAGCGGCGGCGCTGCTGCGCGCGTCGAGACCAGCTACCAGCAGTGCTAGAATTCTTGCTAGTCGTTATATCAGCAGCTCCTCGCCGTCGAAAGGTTTGAAACTCATAATTATCTAGCTATCCTTGCTTCACTGAAATGCGTGCAATCCATAGCGTCTGCCGCCCCTTTCAGCGAGCCTACTTCACCGAATCCTTCCGTGACCCTCCATGCAAAGACGACAGAAGACTTACATCACTATGGCTCATACCTCATGCAGGCACTGCCGAAATTTATTCAGCAGTTCTCTGTCTGCAAAGACGAACTCTCCCTGCACATCTGCCCATCGGGCGTCGTACCCGTCCTCACGTTCTTGCGCGACCATTCGCAGTGCCAGTTCAAGACCGTTGTGGATATCACGGCTGTCGACTTCCCGGAGAAGGACAAGCGGTTCGAGGTTGTGTATAACTTGCTGAGCTATAAGTATGCTGGGCGGATTCGGGTGAAGACGTACGCAGGCGAAGCGGACGGCGTTCCTAGTGCTTGCTCCGTTTTCCGGGGTGCCGACTGGTGCGTACATGAGAGGGCTCTGGGAGACTGGATTGACAAGAATCTTTATCAGGTATGAACGAGAAACATGGGATATGTATGGTGTGTTCTTCACAGACCATCCAGACTTGTGAGTGTTATTGGTGTAACCCGCGGGGAATTGCAGTTAATAAACATATCTACAGGCGCCGCATCCTGACAGATTATGGTTCGTCCGAGCTGATCAGACCTTGTCAACCGTCTCAAACATTTTTTACAGGATTCGACGGACATCCCTTACGAAAGGATTTCCCATTGACCGTAAGTTAAGGTACATAAGTGAGTCGCTTAGCTGGACCCTGACTCCTTGAGTAGGGGTATACCGAAGTTCGCTATGACGAAGAGCGTAAACGTGTTGTCTATGAACCTCTCCAGCTAACTCAGGCGTTCCGGTAAGTCGCGATTCATCGTGTAAACATAGCCCATAATAATGACGTCGATGTAGCAACTTCGAGGCATCCTCGCCATGGGAGATGGTTGGTAATGGAACACCAGCGAACAGACCTGCGGAATTCAAGCCTTTGCCACCACCGCCGAAACCTGAGGAGCAAAAGAAATAAGTGTTGGTATTGGGGTTGCGTATTTCGTCGATGCGCGGATGTGTCGCTGGGATTTGCAAATCTGTTTCTGTAAACTGCATGAAGCACTAGAACGAATCCTGACGTAGATGTAGAGCTTTAGCAAATAATATCTTCTTCCACCATGTCTATTTCTCGTTGCAACTTGAACTTGAAGTCGTCCGGTTTGTTTGGGACCGAAGGATTTGCTTTCGTAATGACAGTTACCAGGTGAGGCAGGAGGTTGGCTACTTTTAGACTGGGACTTCTCTGGACCACCTGTCTTCACCGCAGGACCGTCCTGCTCAAATTTATAGCTACGAGCAATCGCGCCTTACAACTTCCAAGGCCTTCAATATTTGGCCTGAAGATACCATCGGATAAGGTTTGTGCTTTCTCTCTTTATTTAATGTGCTGAGTCTAATGAACTACTCGCTACGCCTTGGCCTCTGCAAACTTTGTTATTCCATCTTTTCATACACTCCTACTGCAATAGCCGCATCCACTTTATACCAAGCGGCGTCCTTCGACGTGTGTATGGAGAACAAGGAAACCGAAATTGCCGTGTCTTCTGTCACTGTGAACGGTCAGGTTGACGGCACGCACGAGGCGAGACAACAGTCAGAAGATATCACATTTACTTCATCCCCTGACGCGCCGACCAAACACGCTCATGACGAGTCCGCGAAGTTGATCGAGCCTGAAGCTGCAAGACCGGACGGAGAGTCGGCGAAGGGGAGCGCGCAACAGAGTCGAGAAACATCGGCAGAGCGTAAACCTGCGAGTGCGTCGGCGTCGACGGCGGCGCCCAGCTACGTACCGCCTGTGAAACGCTTTAGCGCGGTTAACATCAATAAGAAGTTTTTGGAGAAGAATCAGTCAGTGACTGGTGCAAGCGGCGGCCATACATCAGCGAGTTCGAGTAGTAGGCAGGCGGGTCCCGTAGGTGTGTGGCGAGCTATTCATCATGTTTTTCTTCACTCAAAGCGAAAGTTACTATGTGGTCGATTACTGACTTCCTCCGTAACGTTTTCAGTAAGGCCAGCCCCGCAAACTGCTCTTTCACACTCACGCCTGGTCACTGCGAAACTCACAGCTACACCGTTATCAGCCTCACCTGGTCCAGGATGGTCGCGTCCTGCTTCTGCTACACCTTCTGTGTCTACCCCAGGCACGGCGCCAACCCCTGCAGAAGGCAAATCGGTGTCCTCAGGACCTGGTGTAGGACACGGGCCACCTCAAAATGCTCCTACCAGCAGACTTGTACAGCCGCAGGCTCGTAGCACTCTGAGACAGAAAGCTGATGGCCAGAGTGTCCCGGGAAAGCCAGCATGGAGAAGCGTGAATCCAGGAGATGTATCTTTGGGTTTGGGTGCTCCTAGTGATTTTCCCACTGCTGCAGAAGCTGCGCAAGGTATGTCACAGAGATAGTGTGTTTGTTTTTGCTCAAATTAGATCTATTATTAGGCCTTTTGGTCAAGCATGCAGACATGAAAGCTGCGGCGGAAGTCGTAGAAGCTCAAAAGCAGGCCTTGCTTGAAACTGCAGATGCATTCCGTGGCGTACATTTGGATCCAAATGCACACCACTGGGACGATGTGAGAGGTCCACCAGACTGGAATTATATGTGTGCATTTTGACGTTTGATTTTAGATGGAGGAAGACGATAATGACTTCTTGGATGGTGTAATTGAGTTTGGTGATGGTCGACAGTACACAATTCAGGTGAATGAACAGGCAAAGTCTGAATCCTTGTTGAAGGGACAAGTCGAGGGCTCGAGTGCCGCTCCATCGACTGGTCCTGTGAGCAAAGAAGAACGATTTGCCGACGACTTCGATCGAAGTTGGCCAAGAGCTCGTCATGAGCAACGCCCTCATGTCCCTGACGTCCATACTGGGCCTAGATATGAAGGGCCTCGTAGTCGATCCTCACTCTCGGAAACGTCGTCAAACTTTTCAGCTCATTCGCCTGCGTCTACCAGAGACCACAATCAATCCCGTGTCTTATTCAATGAGAGAAGCAATAGAATGGAGCCTTATTCTAATGCGAATAGGCCAGGGGTAGTTGCTCCTGGACAGCACGGTCCCCCGCATTCTCCTTTTCAACGAAATGTTGTTCATGACACGATCGGTCAGTCGTCTAGCCATAAACTAGATCGTGACGCTCCTCCGCATACCTTTGGATCTCATATACAGGTCTTACAAAAACCTAATCACGAGAGATCTCGTGGACCGCCGGACAATCGACGAGACACCGAAGCATTTGAATCAGGGAGTGTTGCCTCTCAATCATCAGATGGGTTTGAACGGTTAAAAGCACGAGAAGCGGATGGCATCAATGGCACTGCGCATTTAGCCGTTGGTGATGAACGAGGATCCAGACATTCATGGGCGAGACGCGGTCCTCCTGACGCATCTGGCCTTCATCCGCACCACAGAGATCTCGACAGGCACCCCCCGCCTCATCTCATCCAAACACATCCTCCAGCTGCACCAGATGCTCTACCGGAAACTCGTTCATTGCCCGAAATAGACCCCAAACCAAAACGTAAAGCCGAGAGTGACGAAGGCGTTAGTAAAGGACAACAATCATCCGCTCAGCCGGACCTTCCTCAAGCGACAGAGTCTGTTTCCGCTGAACCTCCGGCTGATCTCGATGCCCTTCGAAAGGCTTTTCTCGCTGAGAGTGCGGAACGCGCGAAGCAAAGGAAACAACAGGAAGAGGAAGAGCGGTTGAAAGCTCAGGAACGCGCTCGGAAGAAGGCCGCCGAGCTCGAGGCAAGAATTGCGGCTGCAAAGGCGAATGATGGAAAAAACATTGCGGAGGAGAGTGGAAAGGTTGCGGCTGCTCCGGACAGTAATCTACAGTCGTCCTTAAACAGTTCCGAGACTCATCAACCGAATTCCTCGAAACCTTCAGAGGTGCGCTGACTTCGATTCTGACTGAATTTCCACTTACCTCTTAATCCAGGCAGAAGTGCTCCATGTCATCGAAGATGCCGTCCGCTCTGCGGTGCCTGTCGACAGCTCTCAGAAGAGCAAACCTGCGTCAGACGTGATGAATACAAGGCCTTGGGGTCGTGCTCCTTCAACAAGAGGCTCTGAACGCCCACCAGCAATTCCTGACACTGTTCGAAAAGGACCCACGGCGCCGATTGCTGATAAGGCAGATTCATGGAGAGCGAAGTCTAAGCCGCCCGTATTGCCAGTTCAGAACTCGAACATTGATATATCAAAGGAACATTTGCTAGCAGCGCCTGTCCCCGTTGTGCATGCATTTGAATCGCTCCAGAATGAAGAAAGCATGGAAGTCATTGATTTCAAGGATTTCGGTCGCTTCATTGGTGAGGAGAATACATCTACAATTTCTACCCGAGACCCGGAGCGCTCTTTGAGGACATCACGCTCCGTTGCGAGTGACTTCTTCGATGCCCCTCCCGATAAACCGGAGCCGCAGACATGGCGACGAAGCGGCCCTATCAAGCCTATCACTGACGGTCCTTCGGCGCTATCGAAAGTAGACACATCGGATGATGCGAAAAGCGCCATTTCTCAGCCCAGGCTTTTCCATGCGCACGAGCGGGAGCACGACCTTTCTCCACCGTCTTCCACACAGTCTCCGTCTAAGACCCCTTCATCGTCAATTGATGCGTCTTCAACCACTCCACACCATCCTTCGCAGAATCACCATGCTCAGCCTCCATTGTCTCCGGGAGTCCCGAGGTTAACGAGGAACCAAACGGCGTTTCGAGAAGCACCTCTTTCTGCGCTTGATGATACTATGTCGCGCATCAAGGGTGCCCTAGACGGGATGCATACGAGCAAACCTTCATCTTCTATCGTCGACGCGGCGTCAGAATCTCCTAAACAAACGCAACCCACCATCTCATCCACGGTCAGTCAAATCCAGCCTGTAGCTCCAAGGCGTGAAAAGTGGCTTCCTCCTGCTCTACGTCCACCCGGCACACAGCAGAGTGGCTCACGTCATGAGCCATTCGAGCTGACTCGCCCAGAACCTCCTCGTAGCCCTGCACCTCCTGATGGCAAATTTGTGGTGGCGTTACCAAAGAGCAGTCGACCTCGCAGTCCTTTATCGAAAAAACAAGCTATTTTTGCGAAAATCACATCTGCTGGCCCCGTGCGATGGGATATCATATCACTGGATCCTCCGCCTGATGGTATGACTAAGAGAAACTTGTCCATAGTGGACGTGCTTTTCCGAAAATCTCCGCACAGGAAGCCTAGGGTGATGTTGCCCAAGTCGAGAAGGATCCCACGTTACCTCGGAGCTGTGAATGCTCAGCAGCCTACGCGTGTGGTAATCCCTCCGGGGAGTGCACCTTCGACAGTACCACCTGGCGCGTTCGGCAGACCAAGCAAAACTGACAAGGATTCTTGGAGACCAACGTCCACCCGATCGGAAGTTACTACAAGTACTATTTCGGAGCTCAATGTTACTAGTCGGTCTCCGCCTCCGGATCTTAACTTTGTACAGAGTGGTCAGCCAAATGCGACCTCGGGCGATAGTTCACATAGTAGAACTTCGAGCAAGGCCAAAATTCCTCAGAAGATTCTTGACGGCTCTGACGTTGGGTTCTACAGGGATGTGCGGACACAATCAACAACTGTCAAAAGCACCATCGGAAACGTCACATTCACTGTTACCAGTGAACTAGAGGGTGAAACTGATCAAGTACAATCAAGTCGCCCCAGAGAGACAGAGTCCAGGAAAACATCTTTGAGTGCCGAAGTACCCCTAGCCACATCTATGCATATCCATGAAGTGACCACTACTGTTGTACCTTTGGCGGCAAATACGGCACCCTCTCAACCTTCTTTCTCAGATAGCAGGGCGACGGAGAAAGAGGTACGTTGGCTTTCATCATAGCTTATCCATTGAAACTCGCTGATCGGTTTTTCTAGACTGACCCTCTATTACGAAGTCACCCAGCTACACCGCCTTCTCAGAGCTCATCAGCTGCATGGGTCAGATCGCCTGCAAGAGTTGATCCAGAACACCTCAAGGCTGTTTGGTCTCAGACTTCGGATAAGGAGGGCATGCCAATAGTAAACTCTCTTAAGGGCATTGCGGACGATCTTACCACAGTGCCATTCTCAATCCATGAAGTGAAATCAGAGGACGGTGGTACCCCTCCTTTGCCAGGTCCAGTTGCTCCACCCTCACGGATGTCGGCGTCTGAGGTTACTAGGGCGTTTCAAACAGTACCCTCTGGCCCATCGAACGCTTTACGTCCTAATCCATTCTCACCCGGAATGGGATCGCCCTTAAATGGGCACAAGCCCTTGAAGCCAACCCCGATAGGTCATCCTCAGCCTCCAATGGACCCTGGCGTTCCCCGCCCTCATTATATTGGCTATCCTTCTCATATGCACGGGCATTCCCCAAGTCCCCCTACGCTAGTCTACAGTCATGTTATGCCAAATACCATGCAGTCACCCGCGACAACACCGTATGGTCAACCAGTGTGGATGCCACTCCCTCCACAACAGGGTCCACAGATGATGCGGCCCCAGCCTTCTTCACCTTACAGCCCACAATTAATGCCTTACAGCATGCCTGGGGTGCAGAATGGCATGTACCCTCCACCTACTGCCGCTCAATCACAACCGTCTCCATATACTCGGCCCATGGGCTCTCAACTACTTGTTAGCCCAGTCATGCCTCAAGCATCCCCTGTTCCTCCCCATATGATGTACACAACGAGCCCGATGGTCATGCATCCCCCTCCACCCGGCCCGGCGCCCCAGCCCCAGCCGTACGCAGGTGCAATAGGCATGGGTCGTGGTACAATGCCACCTCAAATCCGAATGGATCAGCGCCATCCTCCGAATCCTATGTCACAGTCTCCTGCTGCGCCGACACCTCGCTTCGCTGTCCATAATCCTGGGTACAACCCTGTACCTCCTCAGTCCTTCATCAGACCGTCCTGGTAAAAGATGGTGATTCTTCTCGGAGTTACAAGTAATGCGTACAGTAAAACATTCGACCTTGTTATTTGCAACATCTTGTAGTTTTTATTGTTCTCATTGTTCTCTTCCGCTTTTTTCATGAATTTAATTCTATTGCATTGTTTCACTTCCCACTCTGATGGTCAAGGTGTGCTATAAAGGAATCTATCATGGCAAACAAATAAATATAGGATGACATCTCGTCATTATTGCAAGGTGCTACAGCCTTGTGAATGGTATTAAAGCAACTCTACTACGCATTAAAAGTAGAACATAAGCAGTCTATTAATGAGCAGCCTGGACCGCCTGTTCAGCAGCCTCGTCTAAGTCATCAAAGGCGAAGATTTTGAGGCCAGATTTTCGAATGAGTCTATGAAGTAGACCATTAGTATGTTACCTATAACAAAGATGTTGGAACGCACTCTTTCGCTTCCTCCTCCTTAGTACCTTTCAGCCTAACGACAAGAGGGATTTTGAGTGCCAAATCCTGAGTCGCCTTGATCACACCCTCTGCAATGTAGTCACACCGCATGATGCCACCAAAGATGTTGATAAATATACTCTTCACAGCAGGGTCAGCAAGGAGAATCTCGAAGGCCTTTTTGACTGTATCAGGGGTTGCTCCTCTTTAAAATAAAGTTATCACTAAAATTCCACAGAATAGCGACAAATGAGACTTACCCTCCAACATCAAGGAAGTTGGCGGGCTGTCCACCGTGAAGGCTGAGCACGTCCATGGTGGCCATGGCGAGACCAGCACCGTTGACGAGACAACCGACGTTTCCATCAAGCTTGATGAAGTTCAAGCCGTATTTCTGAGCCTCGACTTCAGAGGGCTCCTCTTGCGAAATGTCTCGCAATGCATAGACATCCTGCTGGCGGAATTCTGCATTGTCATCGAAGCCGAACTTCGCATCCATGCTAAATTGAAATTGAAACTTAGAATAAGGAGTTCAGCTTCAATGTAAACTTACCACAAGACATGGCCATCGGCAGTTTCGCCCATGGGATTGATCTCGATTTGGGTCGCGTCCTTGTCCTTGAAGATTTTATAGAGTTTCTGGAAAATCTCAGCAGCCTCTTTCTGTGCTTGTTCGCTCTTGAAGCCAAGCTTCTTCGCGATGCTCAACGCCTCCTCGGTGCTGATACCCTTGGCAAAGTCGATAGGTGAGGTGATGATGGCGTCCGGGTCTTTCGCTGCAACTTCCTCAATGTTCATACCACCTTGGCTGGACGCGACAAGTACTGGTCCTTGTGTGACACGGTCATTCAGAACTGCAACGTAGTATTCATGAGACGGATCACGGCGCTCAGCGAGCATGACCTGAAGATATTCAGTGATGACGCTACGGTATAGCGAGAATGGACTCACAGCGTTGCATATCCGGCCTTTCTCGCCAGTTTGCTTCGTGATAAGCTTCGCGCCGATCATCTTCCCAGCGAATTCTTGTGCCTGCTCCGGGCTGTTTCATAGGTGAGCGAGGTGTTCGAAGACAGGAAAAGTGATATTAAAGTACCTGCTCACGAGATGAACACCGCCCTGGAATCCATTGTCAAATTTGCCTTTTCCACGTCCACCAGCAAGAACCTGCGCCTTTATGACAAGGTCGCTCGTACCTTCAAGTGTTTCTCGTTAAACTGTAGAAGTGAGGCTTTTAAATCATTTGAACACACCGAATTTCTTCGCAACACTGAACGCCTCTTCAGGCGACTTGGCCACGATACTCTTCGGGGTCGGGATTCCATACTAAAGTCAAACGTTCGTTAGCTAGATACGAGAAGTGATTTTGATTGACGAACCGAGTTCAGGAGGGTGACCGACTGATATTCATGGATGGAAAGAAACCGCTTCTGACCTGCAGATGCAGCCTGGTGCAGAGTGAGCAGCTGATGGAAAAGTTTCTTACTGAGCAAGACAAACCTTGGATGCAAGCCGGCCGCTGGCTTTGCGCAATGACGCGAGCATAGTGGATGACGAGGAGGAAGATAAAGGAGACGTTCGTGACGATGCCTGACGGTACGACAGAAGCGGGAAAGGCAATCACCCGGGAACTCACCGGTAATGTCCGTCGCGTTGAGGCCATGCCAGTGCCAGTGACGGTAACGCGCTTCAATACGCGTCATGCTCAGACTCATCGCCTTTTCGTCCTTGACGCCAGTAATATGTCACACAAAAGAAGAGCTCCTGTAGACGACAGCAGCGAGATTGGCTCTGTCGACAACAGTGCTTCAGAGGAGGAACCGGAGTTCCACGTCGGTAAGCATCATAAATCTAGCATTTTGCATTTTACTTATTGGCCCATGAATCTCGATAGAGGTGATAACAAAAGCCAAGGTGGCAGATGACGGTAAATTTGTGAGTACCTGCGCGTTTGTTTGTTTCGCCACGCTTACACTACAATCCTGTAGGAATACCTTGTAAAGGTAAAGCATTGGTTAAAGCTGAACTCGAGCATGTCGCCCACTCCCTGATTGTATAGTGGTATGGCTACTCCTCCGGTGATGACAGGTAAACCACTGCACAGTGCTTATGTAGGACATCTGACGATAGGCTAAACTTATATCCTGCTCAGTTGGGAACCGGAAGACAATGTCTCAAACTGTGATGTGTTGTTGAAGAAGTTCTGGAAACACGTACCGAATGGTAAAGAAAAGAAACGCAATCCGGGTCAAAATATAGGGAGTGTATTTGCTGCAGACAGCTCCTGGATCGGTACTGCTCTCAACCTGTATGCAGCTTTTTTTGTACTGATTTATGCGGTTCTTGGTAGAACGAGAGAGGCGCTTCTTCAAAGAGTCTATGGACAGAGAAAAGGATGCGGCTAAACGCAAAGTAAGCTAGTTATGTTTGTTCGGATTCAGCGCATTACTTAGTATTGCTCAGAAAGAAGAGAAAGAACGGCAACGGAAGGAGGAATTAGCCCGTAGCAAACAAGTGCCCCAGAAAGCTATCAAACTGTTTGCGAAGGCCGACGCTCCTTCAAGAGAGAGGCAGAATGAACTTGCGAAAGTCAGTGCGCTATTTGACGAATCGGTGAGTAGCATTTATTCTGTTCATTTATATGGCAACTCCGCTCTTGTCTCCTCTGTCCGAAGCTTTGGTCTTGACGACTTTTTGAGTCAGCTACCGCACAAAGTTGTTGACCATCGACATTTATTTTATGCCGGGCTCTAATCCTTCACAAAAGGATAGAAACGATATAGGCTTCGTCTTAATATTCTGCCTCTTTATTCGCATCGAATGTCATTGAATTTAGATATCTTGGAGCAGGATTCAGACGAACAACCCCTCAGTGCAAAGGCGAAACCATATGAAAGATACAAAGGAAATTCGAAGGAAGCAAACCCTCTAAATGTAAGAGATGTGTTTTTCTATGCTCTACTTATAGCGATATATATGCATATCATGTAGGGTCGTGCAACTGCAGTCGCGTCATCATCCAAACCACAACTGAAACCAATGATGCCACCACCTCCTCTTCCAACATCTGCGTTTCAGAGAAACAAACTTGCCGGACTCAAGATACCTAAGAAATCAGCTAATAAGCCTCAAGCAGTGCCTGTCGCTCCATCACCAACTGATCGTATGGATGTTGACAGTCCGGTACGAAATGTGCCACCTTCAGCGATGTCACCTTCCGCTATAGAACATCCAAATCTTTTACGACGTGCAAGCAATCCTACACCGCGTCCAATCATTGCTACTACAACTCCAGTCTTGTAAAGTGCTCAATTGTCCATGCTGTGTGTTTGCGCTGACTACTAACTGCTAGTACCGCAACGAAACCCCCTCCTGCAGTTGTTTCCCCCGTAAACCCGGTCGGGGCTGAAGACGTGGACAACTTCATGGCTACAATAATGTCCTTCGAGTGAGTGCTTGCCGTGATAAACTCTTTTCGATGGTGTTCTTATCAACTATTTCAGAGAGTCTATTGCTCAAAGACCGGAGTAAGCCCTCCACAAATTCACTGTCGGGCTGTTGATTCAAGTTTGTATCTTCAGTAACTTGCCACAGTCTCCAACAGCAACAGCAAGCGATTTACCGAAGATTGATGCCAGCAGGTCAGTGGGTTTTCGCCAAATAAATCAAGCATTCTTGAGCTAACTTCTCCTTTAGAATCGACGCCGATTGGAAATGGACCGGGAATCTTGTTCTAGACACGGCAGATGCTTCTGAAAATATCTGCGACATCACCATTTCTAATGCGTATAATGTCGCAGATACTGGCTTTAGACTGAATGCTTTTATGGGTTCTAAAGACATACTTAGGCTCAGTAAAGTCTATAATCGTTTTGAAACCGAGTCGATAGTTGGGGCCTTGAAAAAGGTCGACCAGATAGCCAGTATATCTCATTCGGAAGAAAAGGACAAACCAGCCTTTACCACTCTTATGAAGTATTTAAAAGCTGGTAGTTTGGTAAATACTCTTCCCTGAAACACAGTTTTTTCAATCACTAACATATAGCAGGCTATAGCTGCTCCCATCATAACAGGCTACGGGCATGTCGCGCAAATGATAGTATTCCCGGCACCAAAGACAACTCAGGCCCCAAACGCGAGCTTGAAAACACTGTCGCAGTATTTGTTTCAGAGTCTAGTCGTACCTTCGCAGTACCTCAGCGACTCATCCATGGTCGTTGTACTGATGCCTTGGATCTTGAAACCCTCATTATACAGCGACCTGAGCTTCAGATCAGATGAACTCAATCAAACGACAAACGACGAGGAGCTCAGGAAATGCAAGTTGCCAAAGCGTAACCCGCCATTAACGCTTACGCCGAAGGTAGAGCGAGCAATTCGAGTTTTAGGCTTTCCGGATTGGTTTTTAAGTTTCATACCGAAACGAGAATACTGCATATGGGCATACCCCGTGGAACCTATGCCAACGAACGCTGGGAAGGACTTTTCTGCAGCGACGAGAAGAGACACGATATCGCTTCTATTCTTGCTTAAGTATCTTGACGCATTGAATGTTGGATATAAAGCGGATGTGAGAGTGATTTTTGTCCACATTGGCGCATTGAGGACGCTCAACAAGCTAATGGCTTTGGCGGATCGACGATTAAAACGGCCTGAGATTCAGTTCATCACGTATGGGAGTCACGAGAGTGTTAAGCCCATATATTGGGGGTTCGACCAAATATTCCCAGTGGGTATGTTTCTTATTTTTGTCGTATTCTGATTACGGACGCTCAGAAGTATTCTTACTCACAGGTGGAGTTGTCACCTTTACATTTACTGCGCTTCTCGAAAATCCAGTTGCTGTAGCTGATATCATCGAGAAGATATACAGTCACAGACTCTGGAGCTGCTATATCCTACCATCCGTATTTTCGATGTTCATTCGGCTGGCCTGTCCAGGTACTGATCCGGTAGTCACATATAAAGAGTACGTAACTCTAAATACATTTGTCTTTGCATTTAATCTGACCAGACCTTAGGGAGCCTTGGAGAGTGGATAGGATACTGACGTTGATTGATGAGGGCAAGCTCGCGCTTACGCACAGCCCTGCTATTGCAGAGCAGACATGTCCTGGCAGTGACACCAATCCGCGGGAAGAGTGGATATCAGCACAGTATGCTTGCATGAGCAAGACAAGCTTAGATATTGTTGAGGAAGCTTGGAAACTATACAACGTTAGGCATATGGACATAGCGGAGGAAGATATGAAGCGCCAGGGCGAAGTAGACATCGTTAAAGACCTTATAAATCTGCAGATGCAGCCATATATTCGAAGGAACTTCAGGCGATTTGTAGTTATAAAGGCTATGCAGGATACGCATATACCCTACGACCGGGATGGGGTGAGTTACTTTCAACTGTATCAATTGTACGTGAGCTGAGTGTATCCACAGTTCGAGTGGAGAACCGTTCAAGATTTTGACTTTAGGGATTGTCACAATACTAGTAGTGCAAGAGCTTCCGTCGAACCTAGCCCGCTTGGAAGTGCTGTAATATGAAGGTTGTTGTTCTGTAGTGTACATCTACTCCCATTTCTTTACAATACTCCCTCATAATTATTATATGTTTTTAAAACAATTCTAGTTAAACATAGCATAGATAACGATATGTATGCATGCTTGTACCACAGGGTGTTGGTAAACACAGTGCGGGATATTTTCCCACGCATCGTTCTCTTCTTCTTGTTGCCACTACTCCCAAGCCTCGACGAGCTCATCGCCTCGCACATCAGCTATTACTCGCTGAGACCAATATACTACTTAGCCTCGGCTAGCGTTGAAGGTGCCATCCGAAGTTGCAGCAAGGACGACGCTGCTCGCTTCCATGTCATCGCAGAAACGGACCGCATCTGAAGCTTTCTTGCCGGTTCCTCGAGCCAAGGTTCCCCGCACAATGATGTATAGAACAGAAACAGAGCCTGGGGTGAATGCAAGTCCGAGAACAGAGGACGGACTACTGCAGAAATGGAGTTCATTGCTGAAAGAGACTGTTTGGACTGCTATGTCTTGGTGTGCGTCCTATGCATCTTCTTTTGTTTTACATCGGCTGATCGTCTTACAGTCCTTGGAGAGCCCACTCTGCCAGTGTATAATACGACTACCTCTATCGTACCCCCGCCTGCTCCTGCATCGCCAACACCTCCTACGCAGATTCAAGCGCCACCTCCGCAGAATGCCTTCTTTGGGGTGTCAGTGATTGCCCGACTGCCGAAGCCTTCGCTGAACACTGCGCCAACGAACTTAGTTGCTTCTTCATCAACCTCCTCTTTCCGTCCACCGCCTCCACATCCGAAGTCATCTGTATCAACTACTGAATCTTTCACGAATCTCAGCTTGGCTGCCACTGCCACTGCCACTCCCGGCACTTCGCTGTACGGGAGCCCGACAGGCTCATGTTTTCCTTCTGACATTCATGGGCCTGGAGAGCTGCAAAGTATCCAGAATTCGATTGCGAGAAGAATGATTGGGTCTCAGAACGGTGTGCCTAGTCGGAGCAGACGAAGACATATCTACGACAGACAGGTAGAGTTCCATCACTTGCCTGGCCTACGTTCTCTCATGATGGCTTCATCAGCATAAAAAATCATCTCGAGAACATCTAGAAAAAGAGCTGTATGCTTTGAAAGTGAAGCAAGGTGATTGCTGTTGAATATCTAGGAGTACTTGAGGCTCAACTAATGTTATTTGTAATAGGATATCAATCGAGCTTTGAGGCTTTTCGTGGTCCGTCTCAATGCCAGGAGCTATGTTATATCTACTAAAATGCATTCCAGGCTATCTTGCGTATAAGAATCGTGTAGACGAGGTACAGAAACGAGAAGAGGCAGCAGGTTAGACATTGGTATTAGCCTTTGCCTTGGAGCCACCGTACTGATTCAATGCAGGTATTAGCAGTAGATCAATTACTCCTAGTGCCCTCCCTATCATCTATCCCGAAGATGTAAGATTTTTAGTATCTTCTGTATCCCTTTTTATGCTAATGCTAGTGTTTTTTTAGAAATCATTCTTGGAGAAGGCTATCTCCAAGGCAAAGAAATCGCTAGATAGGTGGGAGTTACACTGGCCACGGAATGAGTTGGTTAATTGACCGGTTTTCGCAGTCCAAGACCACCAAGACCATTCAGCCCGACCTTAGAATATTTACGAGAGCGGCAAAAGACCATAGATGAACGGATCAAAGACCGCCTGCACCCGAAGAAAAAGCCGCTACCAGACTCACTACCACCGGAAATTCAGAAGGAGGTAAATGCGATCAAAAGCAAAACTGGCACGATATCGAAGGCCGGAAAAGAACAAGTGTCTGATCGCGACATCGCGATGCTTGGTCCTGGACAATGGCTGAATGACGAGATCATCAACTTCTATGGGCAACTCATATTGACTCGGTCATTAGAAGCGGAGGCCGGGAAGGAGAACACGGAGAATGGGAAGAAGGTTTTGAATGTCCATTATTTCAGCTCATTCTTCTGGACCAAACTTCTGGCCGGTTACGAGAAGAGTCGCCTGGCAAAATGGACGAAGAAGATCGATATCTTTTCGAAGGACGTGGTTCTCATTCCTGTCAATCACAATAACCTTCATTGGACGGCCGCTGCGATCAACTTTCGAAAGAAGCGTATTGAGTCATACGATAGCATGGGATCATACCGAAGCAATGTCTATAAGGTATGTTTACCGATCATCTTTGAGTGATGAGAAGATAATAACACCATAATCCTAGCTTCTTCGTTCCTATATCGATGACGAGCATAGGAACAAGAAAAAGAAGCCATTCGACTTCTCTGGCTGGGAGGATTATGTGATGGACAATGCGCCCCAGCAAGAGAACGGATATGATTGTGGTGTATTCACATGCCAGACGCTAGAAGCCCTCTCTCGCGGGGAGGAAGAGTTCAACTTCTCGCAGAAAAATATGCCTTATTTAAGGCAGCGAATGATCTGGGAGATTGGCCGGGCGAAACTGTCGGAAGAAAATTAATGAACGGGCTTCACCACATTCAGAGAGGACCCTACTGCTTTTGCTATCTTCGTAGTTAATTTGTGTTTTAGATGTATTCTTATTACTTTTTTGTTCCCGCTCCTCTGTTTCTCTTCGTTTTATACTGTGCTTGTTGCTTGTTTTGTCTTGTATCTTTCATCCGCAATTTTATCTGTCAGAGGGGACGGGGAAGGGCGAAGATCACTCTGGACTCGGCTGGCGTGCGTGTTACCGTCTGAACCACCATACAACGATGAAAAACCAAAATACAAGGACAAGAAAGATAATATACCACAGCCAGCGGCATCCTTGACGCTCGGCCATATTGTTCATGCGGCGAAAAGTTCCTGAAAGAATACCAGATGTTTCTGCGAAAGCATCGTTCTGGAAGTACTTCATCAGGTTCTGGAATTCAAGACAATGCAACCAACTGACCATTTGGCTCAACTGGACCGTCGATTCTTTGATTTCGTTTCCAATGCCTATGGTGATCTGAGCAATGTGAGCACTTCGCATTCTCGACTAAGAAACTAGAAGCAACGAGGCCCGGCTTACTTACGTCTTTCAGCAACTTCACTCTGGCGCTCAAGCCCTCTAGCTCCTCGTCGTTTTGCGACTCCAGCTCATCCGCTGTCCGGTTTCGGTGTGCATAGCTGTCGTAAGGAGAGGAGCGGCCTGAGTTGGACGGCGTTGAGCCACTGGCGTAGCCGTTGTTCCCTAATAATGCTGATCGGTCACGAAGAGAAGAGTGCGTGGAGGACAGGCTGAATCTGGGTCAACTTTTGGATGAGAATGATGGCACTCTTCCTGATGAGTAGGTAGGCTACTAACCTTTGCGACATCTTATATGAGCATGTCCGGGTACGATGACAGTGAAGGGGAGTCCAGCAGCGAGCTGGAACCTGTGAAGATGAAGGAGGGATATAGGTTGCTCTCAGGGCCTGCGCGACACGTCCGAGTCTGCTCTTGAGGTCACGTGGAAAATTCTAAATTTAGAGAAATTTATTGCTCAACAGTTTTTGGACTGGAAAAAGTCAAGCGGCTGTTCACCACCTCTCTCTTATGTTCACGTTGCGTCGAGTGGGCGACGTCGCACCCGCACACTCCCGCCATGTCTCCGACTTCGTGCGAATGGTGCAGAAGGCGAAGAAGGTCAGGTCGGACCTGGCGAACCCGAGTGTCAAGGAGCTCAAGAAAGTGGGACGTGCGATGATTGACGCTGCGCAAGGCGATAACAGGCCAGGGTGGAGGCACACGTACAAGAAAGCGGGGCCGACGAAGAAGCTGCGGGAGAGGCTGGAGATGCCTGAGGTCCTGAGTAACCAGCAGATCAAGTTCTTTTCTGAGGGACATGTGCTTGAGGACATGACGATGGAAGGCCTCGTTGAGCGGGCTGCGTTGTTGCAGACAGCGCAGCCCGGTGCATTCGTCGAAATACGTCGGTACGCCTGTGATATTTGTCTACCTACGCAGAATGAAGCTGACGAGTTGTGTGTACAGAAACGATATAGTGACAAACGGTGTCATTATAGCTACAGACCGTGCACAGGATGAGAACGACACGCTAACGCTCACGACGATCGGCGAGGTCTGGGCGCATCGGTCGACCGATATCATGTTCGCCGTGCCGGACTTCGTCCAGACATCCCTGACCGAGCGCTGCGGCGCCGACGCGGCGCACGCCAGTGAGCACGAACTCGCCGCACGGCTCAAGGTGCTCACCCTCGCGCGGGCCTTCGAGCGCGCCGTGGAAACAGAGCAGCACCGGCTCGCGCGGTACGTCAACGACCTCTACGGGCGCGTGCGCGCCGAGTCAGCAGATGAGTGGGGCAGGATCACGACGCTGGAGGCCGCGCGGATCTGCACGCCGACCCCGCGGGCGCCGATCGTCACGCTGTTCGCGATGCACAAGCAGCTGATGGCGCGCGGGGCGGAGTACCAGTGCAGGCCGCTCACGCACTGGATGGTGCACCGGTTCGACGTGCGCCCGTTGGCGGACCTGCAGACGCTGCAGCGGGTGTCTGCGTGGCTGCGGACGCGGGATCCCTGCGTGAAGGACTTCCAGGAGAAGGCGAAAGCGGTCATTGAAGCCTCGCGCAGACTTGCGCAGGATGCGTCCGACGAGCTGCCCTCGCGTCTTCCGAACTCTGCGCAGCCGAGTGTGCTGTGGACGCCGACGGACAACGAGCTGATACGGGCGTTGAAGTTGTCGTTGAGCTTGGGACGCAAGATTCAGCGGAATCCGTATGAAGGTCTCATACCTGCCATCATCAAAGGCACTTACAAATACGAAGAGGGGGAATGCGGTCCTGCCACTGCCTTCAAGTTCCTCCAAGAAATTGGTGTGTACACGCCATGGGAGGATATTGCCAGCAAAGACAGGGAACTTGGTTTATCTCAGGAACCGGTCGACACTAAAGTCTCAACAAAGCCGTTGTCGGGGCTCATCTCTGATGCTCATGATTCTGTACGACACGACTTTGGAAAGCTGCCTGTCTTCGTTATCGATGATTTCTCCGCCGAAGAGTTAGACGACGGCGTCTCCGTTGAGCGGATCCCCAGCGAGCCCGACAATGTCTGGATACATGTGCACATCGCGGACCCGACTGCCCTGCTGCCCCTCGAACACGAGATTACCAGGAAGGCACGCGCAATGAGGCAGAACGCGTACTTTATACACCGGTCATGGCCGATGCTGCCCCAGGAACTCTCGAAGAAATGCGACATGGGCGTTGGCGTGACGGAGGCGCAGCGAGTGCTGACATTCAGTGCGAAAGTGGACGCGACGGGCGATATTCTGGACTACAAGGTCCGGCCAGGCATCGTGCAGAACGTCCAGTTGCTGAAGTACGATGATGTGGACGTGGTGCTCGGAGAGCGGGGGGCAGACCATGTCTTCTCTCCCTTCGAACCGGTGGCGGACGTGGAGATGACGAAAGACAGGGATGTCGCGCATGTGCTGCCCTTCGCGGAGGATCTCAAGACGCTATACGCCAGAACGCGTCAGTTCGTGGCGCGTCGTATCGCATCGGGAGCACTGTCGTATACTCTACCTGCCCCGGAACTGACGATGCGGCCCAAACCGGTGCCCTTCAACCCCGCAGACGCGAACCAGCCTATCCTCTATCGCGGCTTCCCGGAACTCAGGTACGTCGTCGCCGGGCACCTCGCGCACGAGACGGGGGCGCGGTCGCTCATCGCAGAGTGCATGAAGCTCGCGTGCCGGCTGGCGTCGCGGTTCGGGCTCGACCACGACATCCCGCTGCTGCGGCGCGGCCTCGCGCCGATCGTCTTTGCGTCCGACGCGGCGCGGGCGCGGGCGCTGGACATGCGCGACGCGACGGGGTCCGTGGACCCGTTCTTCGCGCTGCGCGAGCGCATCATGTTCGGGCCGGTGGAGACGACGCTGGCGCCCGCGGCGCACTGGGGGATGGGCCTCCCTGCGGGCGAGGGCTACGTGCGCGCGACGAGCCCGCTGCGGCGGTTCGCGGACATGGTCGCGCACTGGCAGATCAAGAGCGCGCTGCTGCCCGCGCGCGAGCGGGCGCCGTTCGATGTGGACGCGATGCAGGGGATGGTGGAGGACCTGATGTTCAGCGACCTGGCGGTGAAGCGTGCGGAGCGCGCGCATTCGCGGTGGTGGAGCCTGCTGTACATCCGGCGCTGGATGGAGCGGCAGGCGCGGGCGCGGGCGGAGGGGCGCGCGGTGGCGGAGGGGCTGGACGCGCGGGAGAGCTTGGAGGCGACTGTGATGCGGCCGCTGACGATTGACTTGCTGAGGAAGCAGCCGTTCGTGGAGGTGTACGTGCACAAGTTGGGTGTCCCTGCGCTCATGGTTGCGCCGTCCCTGGACTACGGGAAGGAGATTGGCGATAAAATTAGTGTTAGGCTGAAGGAGGTGGAGGCGAGGGACCTGAATCCGAGTCTGTTCGTGCAGTTGGCGTGATGCGGAGTCATTTTTGTTCATGATAACTTATTTCTCTTATTCGTACACCGTTGGAGAATATCAAATAATGTTTATATTTCAGTATACATGAGAGTCTCTGACTATTTGCTTCCGAAGAATGTTTGAATGTAAAGGATGTGGATCGACGTCGATGTGATCGGTTCCGATGTCCGTGCCTTTGCTTCCGAGTGACCTGCAGTTCTGGAGTCAACTCTTTGCTTGACTCAATATCGGATCATGGTAATGACCAACACAAGGATAGCACACACGTGCCCTTTGACCGTGACAGTATGATATTATGGGGTGAATTCCTCATCATTTTGCTGGCCGCACCAGAGTCATGCACGGATTGTACGTATGCGATTGCGGTGCGCACAGGGTCGGAAGAGTGTCGAGTAATGGGACAACTGTGTGCTGTACACTGAGTGTATTCCACTCAGCACTGAAGCAGAGTGGCGTCAAAGCGCGTTAGATTACGGCTGTGTGGACGACAGGCTACTACTATTGTAAAGCAAGGACGATGGCGACCGAGGAAAGATAATTGTCGAAGGTTGGTTTCCATCAGAAAAAGCAGGTAACGAGCGAGGGAAAAGGCCAGCGGAGACAAAAGACAAAAGGTCGGGCAGAGCGTTGTGCATATGATGGGAAGCGAAAATACCAGCGCATTGACCGAAAAGGGAGGAGTACAATGGACGAGGGCGCAAACAAGCCACGCGTGGGGTGTGTCCGAAAATGGAAGTGTTTGTAGACGCGCGAGTGTGTTTGCGTGCAGGAGATTATTGTGCTGCAGAGAACAATTGTCGCCAGTGGTCGTATAAGACTCGGTATGGAAGGGCTCAAGTGTTCCCCACACCGCTACACACGGTTTCAGCTCAAGTTCACCTCTTCGTTTCTGCTCTCTGCTCTCTGCTCTCTAATTCATAGCATTTGTGAGTCGTCGCCGCCGGGTCCGCGTGCTGGTTTGCATAACTAACACAATTTTGCTTAGCTCTCGGTCTACGCTGCTGTCTAGGTAAGCATTGGAGTAACCCCGCCAAGTGCAATGGCCGAGTACTTAATCTGACCGAGCACTTCTAGTTCTCTGCTCTTCCACCGCACACGACCACGCACAAGCACACGACCTACTTCGACCTAATAAGCTCTAGAAGCCTTTCCACCGCATCGCAGGTCGATCGTTTATATACGCAGCACACGCACCTCGTCCCTGACACATCTGCTTATTCGCCTTCGCCTTCGACTTTCAACTCTACTCCTTCTACCACCACCACCATGTCTACGCTCTCCTCGACCAGCCTCGCCGTCACCCTCGCCCACGCCGTCACCTTCCTCACCCGCCCGCTCGCCCTCGCCCGCCAGTACCCCGCCAGCACCCTCGCCCAGCTCCAGTCCGCCCTCGAGGCGTCCCTCGCCGCCGCCTACCTCGCCACCTGGTGCCCCGCCGAGCCCTTCCGTGGCTCTGGCCGCCGCTGCCTCACCCTCGCCGCCGACTGCGCGCCCCCGCGCCCCGTGTACGCCGCGTGCGCCGCTGCAGGCGTCGAGTGGCCCGTCTGGGCGCAAGCCCTCCTCGGCGCCGCAGCGACCCGCGAGATGGACGTGTTCATCGACCCCGGCTGCGTTAGCGTCCGCGTCGCAGGCGCACCGGGCCTCGTCACCGTGTGGAGCGACGAGCTCGAGCGCCAGCAGCAGGCCGAGGCGGAGATGCTCCGTCTCCAGGCAGAGCAGCGCCAGCTCGAGGTCCGCCAGACCGCCCTCCGCCTCCAGCTCCAGCTCCAGCAGCTCCAGCTCAAGACGCCTCAGCCCATCAGCCTCGCGAAGAAGACGGCAAAGCAGCCGAAGACGCTGGCGCAGCGCCTCCTGGAGGCCGACGGCGAGGAGGACGACGCGCTGTTCTCCATGCTCGCAGACGAGATGCGCGCCCCGTCCTGGCTCACCCCCGTCCTCGAGCAGTTCCCCTCCGTCCCGCCGCAGATCGTCATCCCCGACCCGTCCGAGCTCACCGCGACCGCCGCGTCCTTCTCCACCGCCGCTCGCGCCGCGCTCGGCCACTCGCGCTCGTCTTCGCGTGCGTCCTCCGTCTCCTCGTCCGCCTTCTCCTTCCTCTCCGACGAGTCCGCCACGTCCTGCGGCACGCTCTCCTCCGTCTCCTCGTCCTCCTCGCTCGCGTCCGCGCCCGACGCGTACTCCCAGTCCGCGAACGGCATGGCGCGCCAGAGCCGCCGCGAGCGCGCGCGCCAGGCCCGCGTGTTCGTCGATGCGTCGAAGAAGGAGGTCACGCCGTACGACGGGGGGAAGACGACCGTCCTCACCGGCGGTGTCATGCTCGGCGGCGGCCCCGTCAAGCCTGCGCCCATGCCCACCAGCGCCGCATCTGCCGCCGCCGCCCGCCGTGCCCGTGGCCGCTTCTAAGCGCGCCGACATGTCTTCTCCATTCCCTCGCATTTATTCTTCTTATAACGAAAAAGTTACCTCGATGACGGGTTCACGACAGCAAAAACGTTTTTACAGGCATTTATTTCCTCTCTCCATTAGCATTTGTTCGCATTTTTTCCTTTTTCTTTTTGGCCACGAAGAAGACGCTCGACGACGACGACGACACCCACTACAGTACAAGCATACATTTGTAAATCCTGTTCTTACAACCTCTACTTTTTTTCTCTTCTATCGTTTGCATCTTCTCATTCTGTCCGCTCCAGCGCACCCACCCTCCTCTCCTGTGTTCCACCATGTATCATGACGCACGGGAGCGACCCCAACCCGAGCCCGAACCGAATGTGTAGCGTTTCCAACTCTCCTTCTTTTTTTCTTCCACACTTTGTTCTAACATTCTGCCTCTTTTTTTGCGCCCCAAGGGACTTGGCTGTTTCAAACCCATTCATCGAACGCATGCTTTGCCATCCAACATACGTACATTTTCTCTCTCTCTCTCTCTCATGTCGACTACTAGTAACATACAGCGCAGTATAGTATAATTATCGCTTTGTTTTGTCTCCTTATGCCTCTCTCTCTGGTTGCCAATCTTAGTTTCTTGCGATGCATGCGGCGTCACTCGGATTCATCTTCCTGGTTTGCAAATCGTGCATACTACGAGGGGTGGCTTTGTGTCTTCTTGTGTATAGCAACTGAACGACTCTTGAACTCGTATGTAACATAAATCGTATCATAGTATAATTTATACATACTCGAATAACATAACATATTTTATGACGTCTCGGTGTGCTTGAAGTTTGGTAACACTTTAGCCGTGCTGGACAGCTGTCGGAAAAGGCTCCACTGTCTTGTGTGCTGCTGTCGATCCCCGAGATCGTGTATCTATGCATCGGGGGATTGGCATGCAGCACGAAATACAAACTGCGTACCACAGTGAGTGGGCTTGGGCTTACTACATTATCATGATGCAGGTGACGCTCATTTTCGTTTGGTAGACAAGAGGAACAAGACAAACACAAGAGAACATGCATGGAAACGGGTTGTCACAATGTCAATAAGTTGGACTCGGATTCGGACAAAATTCTCTTTCGGAGGACAAGAGAGATGCTGTTTAGTGCGTAGTATAGTGTTCTCCTAGAAGCGCTCTACGATGTATATAGTCTATACTGCGCTCAGGCTTCTGGCCATGTACATAACGTGTTCCAGCGTAAGAAGCGTGGAGTTAGAGCGTGTGTAGATGTACTCGGTGCGCCTTGTTCTGGACTCAAAGTGCTTTTATGTCAGTTGTTTCTTCTCTTGCTCTTGTTCTTGGGTTTGTGGTCTGTGGTTAGGCGCCGGGATACTAGTATGGGAAGGGTTTCAAGCTTGTTCGCTACGGCGCGGCCGTCCGGGACCTGAGGGTCCGAGTCTGCGTATTTTCCTCAAGCTTCTTCGGTCTGGCAACGTACAGGCAAACTCAGACTCAAGCGAACCGGGAGGGAAAAAACATACGACTTATGTCAACCTTTGTCGTTACCCGAACATATGTCGTCCGAGCCAAGCACTGGCCCCATACCACACGCGTACACATTGCGGTCGTCGTACGTATGCGTCTTGACACGCAGTACATACACGCAAGGAACGCTTGTGGAGCGTCTCGGACGCGTGCACGGTGTAACATGTTGTAGAACATGAAGCGACGCGTCCATAACTTGAATATTCGCGTCCGCCGAGTCGTCGTCGCGGTCGCGGTCGCGGCGGAAGCAACGAGCAGCCGCGCCGCTCAGGCTCGCCACCGACGCGTTTTAGGCAAGCCAAGTCTTGGCTCACGTGCCAATTGTTACAGCCTGAGTGCCAGTGTGTCAGTGCTGACATAATCCAAGAACACCTCGATGGTCCATCGCAGTCCACTTTTTTTTTCTTTTCACCAAGACCAGTTCGACGACGACGGAGAAGCTCGACCCCCATCGCTCTCCTGTCTCTTCACCCGCGCCCGCGTAAGTGGGGCTGAGGCTAAGTGCTGGCAGAGCAAGGACTTTATTCGAGTCTCCCTGGCCTTGAGTTCGGGCTGCTTATTCTTGTTTATTCCGTGGGCTGTTCGAAATTAGGTTTTTATGGGACATGATGATGCTTTTGTGCGTAGGATTACAGGACGATTGCTATATGATACATGATTCTTGTTTCTACTGCTTTTATGAATGCTCTTAGAGCTACCTCTAATGGTGTGTCAGTGCTCGACGACTGAAGCCTGAGCCGCGCTCTACGCGAACATGTCAGAATACCCCTCCCCATCTCGATATTCCATCTCCCCATGTCCGCCTCCGCCTCCGCCCTCGTACGCATCGTATCGCTTGCTCCGCACGTCCAGCACGCACCGCTCGACGATGTCCTCCAGGATGTCCTCTGACCCCGCGTACTCGGATGCGCGCACGGCGATGGCGTATGCCGCTACAAACGAACGAACGAATGAATGAATGAATGAATGAATGAATTTTGTCAGAGGTCGAACGCGACGCACCATCCTCGATCTTCATCAGCGACTGCGCGGTGACGGCTTGCTTCTTCCCGAGGTTCTTGACGTAGGGCGTGAAGCCGTCGAAGTCTGTGCATGGATTTATGTCGGAAAGGACAGGGTCAGGGGGTTAGCGTGATGCGTATACGAAGGCGACAGGAAAGACTGAGAGACATATACTCACCCGCCTTGCAGTGCCGCACGAAGTCGCTCACTTCGCCTGCCTTCTGGCGGCTTCCCCGGCGTGCGATGGCGGTGATCGCGAAGCGCATGAGCTCGCCCGTCAAGTCCGATACGCCCAGGAGATACTCTTCGAGTGGTAAAGGGAAGTACTTAATAATCGTTTTAAATATGTAGAAAATATTAAGCTAGCAGACGATACTGACCTCGCCCTCGTCGTCCCTCAAACGCGCCTGCACCTCCTCGTACCCAATCAGCGCGCCAGTGTCCAAGTAGTGCGCAAACGCCAGCGCCTCGATGTACTCCTGCAAACCCGGGCTCACCTGGGACTGGTACCGCCAGAAGACACCTGCCGCGAGCTCGGGCCGCATACGGCGGAAGAGGGCTTCGATTTCAGTGAGGCGCGCAAAGCCCAGGGCGGCGATGTGAGAGAAGGTGCTTGCGTTCGTCGCTGAGGGTGTCGACGGCGTGGTATCGGGAGACATGGTGCTGGAGCTGGTGGTGCTCTGCGCAGCGAGCCTGTGCAGCAGGAAGATGGCTTTCTTCGAGAGGTTCGTTATGTCGCGGCTCATCTACCATAATAATTATGATTTTTTTTACATCTGCACTACGCGCCACGGTGCACACCTTGATGAGCCTCTCCCGCCGGTCATGGTGCTCGTCCAGCTCGACGTGGAACGCCTCGAAGATCTGCACGACCGCGTCCCGGGACCCGATCGTCCCTGGGCGTGGCTTCGAGTCCTCACTTGTCTTCATTGGCGACTCGGGTCGTAGAGACAGGCCCTGGGCCTCCTGGTCCATGCCGGTGTCAACGTCCATACCTATAGTACTCATCGGTCTTGTGATTGGTCCTCTGGTGTGCGACGTTGGAAGAAGGAGAGAGGGAGGTTGCTGCTGCGCGGTGCCGTCCGGAGCCCGTGCTGCTGCGTTAGTACTCATACGCCCCCTGAGTACCTTTTTTTGCTTTGAACTCTGTGATAAGTTTAGTCGGAGAGGGACATCTAGGAGAAATGTGAGAGCAGGAGCTTGATGAGAGGGAATTCTTAGAATACAGACGGCAGGAACTATCAAATTAGAGATGAACGAGAGAGCCCGAGTTATTTACAGCGCATACATGTACTGAAATTAGAGCGGGTACTATAGTAGAGGGACATTCCCACGCGACTCATGCGTGTCTGACGCGAAAGCGAGCAAGAATTAGCGCCCGACTGCTTCGCCTTCCCTACCCGTCTTTACAGCTCACGTCCAACAAACATTTCTGCATCAACGACTATTAACGACGACAAAGGACGCCACTAACGCCGTCCTAAACAGCTGCGGACTCCCACTTGCAAGCGAATTTTGAAGGGATTCTTTCGGAAGGGTGATTTGGAGCTAAGGCGAGAGTGGTGTATACCCGACGGTTGGACTAGGAAGACTCACCTCAGCCTTAGCCTTGGCCATCCCCCCAATTCTCCTTCCACTCGTCTTCGTCTAACCATCAGTCTATCTGCCTGTGCTCTCCAGCTCAAGCAAAACGAAACAAAAAGGAAGTGTCGAGAAGCTGACGAAAAGGAGTTCAATCCCATCACGAGCGTAAGAAAGGAAAGATGGCCTTCGCCTCAAAGAGCGGCTGCCCCATGTGCGGCATCGTCGGGAAAGCCCTGCACAGCGCGCCCAACTCGCCCGCGCTGTTCTCTGCGCAGGCGACGGGCGGCCCGCTGCCGCGCATACAGCGCCTCGGACGCCCTGCGGACAACGGGCCCGAAATCCTTTGGCGGGACGACAACTTCACTGTGTACCGCGAGCGCGCGAACCCGGTGAGCTCGAAGGGCCATCTCGTCATTGTGTTCAAGTGGGTCTTCTGTTGTACAGTGCGCGGGTGCTGACTGACTGGATACTTTTTGTTCTTTTGAAGCTTACACGTTCCTTCTATATACATGCTCGTACGAAGCCAATTCTCACTTTCCTCCGCATCTCCCGTGTAACTAATTGCTTTATACCTAGTCTGCAAGCGACGTCCCCCTCCTCGTCTCCCTCCGCTCCCTCGCCCACCGCTTCCTTTCCACACTCGCCCCACCTTCTTCCCCTCGACTGCAAGCACCATCCAATCAATCCTCGGACGGAAGGCCCATCTCACCCCTGACACTCTCCTCGCCTCCCTTCCCCCCCACACTCTCCCCTTACTCCTCCACATCTACCTCCAGCACCCCCCTCGCCCTCGATCCGAGCCAGTCGAACTTCAGAGTGGGCTTCATCACGCCGCCTTGGAAGGACAGTGCGATCCCCGTGAAGGACCACTTGCATGCCCATGCGTATATTGCACCGAATGACTTGTGTGGGTGGTGGCGCAGCGTCGCATACGGTCCCTTGGGGTGGTATGCTGTTGAGGATTTGATAGCGGAAATTCGGTATGTAATTTCGTTCTTTCTTTCCATTCATTTTTCGTTCTTGGTTTCACCGACTTGAATTCTCTATCTTTCCTTCACTACCTGTCGGCTATCCTCCAGCCAATTTTCCCCTTTCTAAAGTATTCAACCGAGCATTTTATTCCCTTTCGGCGTTCTCTACCCGTCGACCTACTACCCGCTGTTTCCCCATTTTACTTGCATAATCCCGTGCAGGCTATCAGCTATCAATTGCACCTTAATTGTGGTGCATTCCCTTGGCACCATTCTTCATTTGCGGTTTTGTATGTCTTGATCTCTTGGTATTCCGCTACCAACTAGACACCTTTCATGCGATTGGGTTGCAATAGTTCGCCGTTTGATTGGACTAACATACGCATACTCATTTTCTCATTCGTTATGTGCCCTTTCTTCCGTTTCTGTTGAGCTAGCTTGTGCTGGGGCCACGCTTTATTCTTCCGTTCTGTATGCTTTCTTCTCTGTGAATTATCTCTAACCACCGGCCTTCTTTTCATGAAACAGAGAAGAAACCTCGAACAATCGCGTCAAGTCAGGCTACCAATCGCGCTCTACGGCACCGATCGACCGAATCCCAGATGCTGGCGCCCGGAGTGGGACGGCGGACGGGCTGGAGACAACGGATGCGGGCCTTTCGGCATATGACGTCGAGTCGGCGACGCACTCGTCTTCGAGAGAGAGTCTGAGGACGCCGACGATCCTGACGTCGAGCCATTTCGACATGAGGCCCCTCGGTGCCTCGGGCAGCAGCGGCGGGCAGCAAGACAGCGGGTCGGGAGGAGGAGGACTGGACCCGGGAACGAAGACGAGGTCGGGTGCGATTAGAGAGGGATCCTATAGCAGTTCGAGCTCGGCTGGGTCGGGCTTGAGCTCGAGTGCTGGCTTGAGTTCGCGCCCGGGCTCACGGATAGGGACGGACGACCAGCTGTTGTCGCCTGTCCCGTAGCAGCAGGGTAGTATACCCAAATTACCATCCCGTGACGTTTTCTGTACGTAGCTTTTCCTTTGCTTCGTTTCGTTGATCCGCGCCGCCTTACTGCATCCTTCACGATCATTACTTTGTCTTTCTCCCTCATCCACCTTTCCTTATTATGCGTCATCTCTTTTTCTATCACAGGTGACCTACTTGTCGTGTCTAATCGCATCGGACCTTCAGCCGTTCAATTCATTTCAGTGTTGCATACTACATACCATTAGCCAGACTCAGTATTGTCATCGTTCCTGTCACGGTTCTGTTCGTTTCATACTACATATATACCATCTCAAGATCAAGCTAAATCAGACTTCTCCGACCACTCTCTCTCAGCAGTGCTTGGTTATATCCTAGAATACTGGAAAGTCGGCGATGAAAGGCATTAAATGGGTATTATGTTCCGTACAACAAAGACAATTATTCAAACACGGGTAGTATTCTACTCCACTACACACGGTCCATTCCCGTCTTCTCAAGCATCTGAGTAACGTATCAAAATCAATTCAATTGTATTTGGTTAGAAACGCAAAGCAAGACGTACAGTATGATGATCCGGTTATAAGCGTCGACAGCGCCGACAGCTGCTCCTCCGTAAAACGCTTGGAGTCTTCATGCCACGTATCCTGGTGTGTCTTCTTGAAATTGCTCGCACATTTGCGCACGGTCGTCGACACGGGTATGGGATCGTACGTATGCTCCGCGAGCACGTCTGTGAGAAGCACGGGCATCCACTTTTCAACTGTGTATGGGAAGCTGTCGACGATGGCGCAAATACCGAGGATTGCGGCATGTCGCTTCCGGAGCGCTGGGGCGTACTTGGGAGATTGACGCGCAGGGAGATCGGCGTCGTTGAGCAGCCGGACAAATCGGTCCTTAAGGGTGATAACACTATGCCGTGGAGAAAGACGAATCATCCCAGACAATGTCCTGTTTTTCATAGCAAGTCAGTGCATGATCATACGCCAGTAAAGACCATCTAGTACTCACGTCGCTGCCATCTCCCGTACTTCAATGATCTCGTCGTCTAAGCACCTGCAAATCTCCTCCAATATTTCAAGTACCTTCGGTTCGCTAATTAACGGAACCTGACGGAAGTAGAAGACTGGCGCGCACGGTCATCAGATGGACAATCCCAACGTGTATGAAAACGCGATAACAACTCACTTTGCAGAAGGGGCAGTGCTTTTAAGCGCACTCTCCAAGAATGAGATGATCGAATTGCTTCAAAGATCGCATCGATTAGGGGGTCAATGAGCTCTCTCGGTGGCACTACACCGCACATGCGGACTAATAGGGCACTGGCTCGCTTTGACAAATCATCGTTGTCATTCACTACGGTTATCGTTGAGTTATTGTAGGTGTATGATATGAAGTAAGAGATCACCTTCGGTGAAGCGGAACAGCTCAGGCTAAGAATGACAAAGGAGATCGTCAGCAAAGGACAAAGCTTTCCGAACAAGCAAACAAACCATGAGGGGAAGTATATAGTCGAAAATGGAGCTTGCTTGAACATCATGTAACGACTGGAACAACCACTTGCACACCGTCACGCCGACGCGGTCGTATTTCGATTGAAAGGCCCTGGCCCCGGGCACTCGCTCCTCGCGCCAAATCTTGAAGCCCTCAACCAATCCTTTTATCCGCTGCTTATGGTAAGTACCCCGCATGCCCATGATGTCAAACTCAAGAGGCCTTGTTCTGCATTCTCGAACAAATACTTCTGGTACAGGAATGGAAGGGTTCGGTGCCCACTGAGTGTTTCATGCGTTAACATTTGATGAAATGAATAGGCAAAGGATTACATACCTTCGCTTTACCTGAATACTCCAGAGCATCTGCAATATAGTTTCGGACCTCGTCATGTTCACAGTTGAGCTCCAACCAGTATCGGTCCAGAATTTCGTCCATCCAAGCCGAACATCTCCAGCCCAACTCTTCATAGAAAGCACGAATGAATGCAGCAACCTTGACAGCACTGAGAGACAATTCTCCGTTAAAGTCACAACTCCTAAAGCTCTCGAAGATATAATCCACGAGTGGCTGCACTCGCCGAGGATCCTTGCTGAAGAACATATACTATGTTGCGTATCAGTAAATATCGACAGTGCTCATTTCTTGGAAGATAAACGCACCTCTAGGAAGGAAGACCAGACAAACAGAGTATCAGACTTCACATTCGAATCCAGGATCTTGCCCAGGAAAGGTTTAATCCATTCCCAAATCTTCTCCTGTTTTACCAACGGCCAATGCTTCATGCCACCTAGGAGACCTGCAAGGAGTTCTGCAGCGGCACGCTGCTTGTTCTGGTCAATCTCCAGCATTAAAGACTCTAAGGTAGGCTTTAAGGATTCGAATGGTTCGTCTTCCAGGACCTGGACTGAAAAAGCGTCAGATGAAACATTTCAGCTGTCTTATAGAATGCCTTACAAATTGACTTGACACACGATATATTGTCCTGAGTCGCGACATCTGCGTGATTCTCTTCAGAGAAATGTACAGATAAATCCTCCCAGTATTGTGCGGTTGTTGCAATTTCTCGAACGGCTTGTATCATCTCTGCGCTCTTCAAGTCCCAATTCTTCAAGGCATAGTCACCCGGAGGCGGAGCAAGGAAAAGTTCAATTTCCTTTGGCCAAGTCAGCCAACCTGTCCAGCCCTTGTCTTGCAGCATGCTATCAAAACAGGTGAGACAGAGTATGGAGTAAATGGAACAACTGTTGCTTACGGCTCAAGTGCGGCTTTATCCCAATCCAGTCGCTCCTTGAAAGATTGAAGGTATTTAGTGTTAAAGCCTTTGGATAATGATTTCAGCTCGAAGCGGACGCGTAAAGGATTGTGATTTCGTTCCATGGCTATGTCTTCAGGGGACTGACAGAACGTCCGAAGCTTGACGTATCTCAGGCTCTTCATAACGGAACGTTGAGCATACTACGGTTAGATAGTGAGTGGCTCTTCATTGACACTTGATGAAAGGATGAAGAAACTAACGTATCGCTGAAATATAGTTGCATAAGTATAATAACACAGAAGCTGGACAACATTACGCTTACCAAGGACGGATGTGCATCATGCGTTTTGTCAAGGAAGTACTTCATTTCTAAGGACGATATAGGTTCATCACGGCGGACGAAGGTGCGCAGTATACGTATAGCAACAATGGCATAGCGCCAATGAGTGCTCTCCGTCCGTGCAATTTCAAGAACTGTATCATTCTTGATAGCCAAAGTAACGAGTCAGTCGAGGCCAGAAGACGGAGGTCTGTGAAACACCCACAGTGAGTCTCAGAGAATCGTTGTAAATGTTCATTCGAAGTACCCGATGCTCTGTGCAACGTTGCACCAACTCTTCATCTTGCATTTCTCGGGGCAAGAGCTCCTCCAATTGTTTTGCGGCATGGTCCATCCTCGTACTATCGATTGCATAGTAAATCGTGGAAGGCTCGTGTACGCAACCAAGGCCTGGGTCAAATCGTTTAATATCGAATTTAGAGCTGAAGATAGTGACTCACAATTCTCGGAAAGTGCAGACACACATTCTTGTATAGAAGGCTACATGTTCTCATTAGTAAAGTCAGTTTAGAAGCGCAATGTGACACGCACTTTCGTGTGGGGTTGGCAAGCGAAAACGCCCTTGAGGAGGTCTACCCTGAATTCAGCCTCGGAAAGGGCGTATTTCGCTGTTCTCTCATGAGTAAAAGCATCATGCATACTGAGATAGATATCCCATACCAATCACAGGCATATTCAGAGACCACAAAGCACCCTTCACACGATCATCATTAAGTCCGGGAGCAATATTCTTCATGAATTGTGGAATGCAACGACGCCGTACTCCATCGAACAACTAAGGGTTGCTTTTAGATTAGAGATAGTTACAGAACACAGAGCGACCCACCGAGCATAACGAACTCAGTAACGTCTGAGCGGACCTAGTCAATCAGATCAGTAAGGCAAAAATCAATTTTGGGACAGTAGCCGTACTCTCGGACTACGAATTATATACAATTAGTAATTCCACATGGAAGCAGAACGGGAAACATACCTGTCGCATAATGCCACATTGACCATTCCGTTAGTTCATCTATCAACGAGTTCTCTAAATCACCCCTTAATCGTTCGATACTATTCCACCGTAACCGTGCAGCATTATAACGTCTTCGTATGCAAGAATCAGGTATATGGATTGATAATTCTATGTTTATCCATACCTAATGCGACGGACAAGCACAGCCCTTGGCCATTCCTTCTGGTTTGCGTACTGTCTTGACAGGCCTAGCTCAGTTGAATACTGGTCACTTTGTGAGAAGTAACTATGTACTTGTTGATCAGAACCATATGGCCAAGCATCGAAATTTGGCGTACCTATCTCTGCTATCGCCGTATTCAAGGGCGTAAGTACGGATTGATCGAATCTATGTCTCTTGCGTGAGCTCCTAAACAAACATTCTCGAAAGGGAACATACCAATACATGGACAGCATCAATGGTGTTTTCTTCCCCTTGCTTCCGAAGTGAATCTGACGCGTTCCGCAGGAAACGCCCAAACCTGTGCCGTAAGCCAGTCACAAACTTATAACGAGGATCTTGTGGATCTGTCAGAACAAAGCAGGACTGCAACGGTTCACAATGGGCTATCATCTCCGGGATTTCATCGCTATAAATACAATTAGCAACACAATTCAGATAAAGTAGCTTAAAACATACAAAATATCCGAAGTAGCACACGTTGCCTTCAACTCCTCCGGAGTATGAAATTCTTGTAGTAGAGTTGGCGTCCCTGCAAATGCATTCCTTACAAACGTTAAGTACCTACGCATTGGAGGCATAACTATCAGTCGAAATCGCTGTGGAATGAAGATATGACAAACCTGCAAAAATCATTTCTCCACGCATTATCGCGAGAAGCAGGGTCTATCATCTTTTTCAGTTGCGCGTCATCTGCATGGATTGGGGAAACGAACCGGTCTCCAGCAGCGCCTCCAGCATCTCCAGAGTGGGCTTAACCAGCTCGCGGAAGATAGCGAGCGCAAACTCAATCTCCTCCTCGCATGGGACATGCCACGACATCTACAAGAACGTTTGGCGAGTCAGTTGTGAAGCTACAAGAATACTGGAACCTTGCTCACCTTGATGTCTTCTGGCTTATATAATTTGCCCCAGTAGCGGTGGTGGTTTCTGCGGAAATCTACTCGAATACGTTAAGCTCTTCTACGTTCCAGGATCTGGACCACCGTCACCTTCGCTATTCCATTCATCTGGATTTACGAACTTGTTTTCAAGCGGATAAGTGTGTGTAAGCGTTAATAGCAAGCTCGATAGGAGCTTTCCGCTCCAGGAGTAGCCTCGCTTCGAGAAAGTCTTATCGCGAAGTAGAATAAAGAGGTCCAAGAGCTCATCCTTGTACTTCAATGTCTGTGTACGCTTCGTAAATTTGAGGGTCTTGACAAGAACAAAAGGCACATACAGCTCTTCCATCGCTAGTAAAAGAACATAGCGTTAGCTAGCATTGTCTCATTGAAATTGCTTGAGCTTACTTATGCATAGCACCTCTGAGGATAGCCAGATCTAATGAGACAAGCCAGTTAGCTAAAATCACGCATATCAGAGAACACATACTCCAATGTAAAGTCGTATCAGACGGAATAGGGTTCATCGTCGAAGTCGTCCTCAACGAGCTCGCTCCATGCTCAAGCTCTACTCGGATATTCCGCGAACAAAACGGCATGAACTTCGCAAGTGTCTTAGCGGCGTTAGCGTTGGCCACGCACTCCACCAACTGATGTACCGCGCGCACTGCATTTGACCTAACATTCGTGCTCGCATAATCAAAAATCATGTTTAGCACCAGATCGAATAGCGGTTCAGAAAGATGCACGCAAATCTGGCTGCAGGCGCCTGCAACAGCATCTACAACTTGTACTAGACAGAATCACGAGGTCAAATTCCCGCACAGAACAATGATCAAATGAATGGTAGGTAACAGACCTTCTGACTCGCCCCCTCGCGGTGATCCATCCGTCCCCTCCTCCGGAAGATTTTCCAAAAGAAGGATCACTCTCCGGATGAAGTTCGCAATCCAATCAGCGAAGCTTGCCGTACTTTCTCTAAGCAATGCTTCCTCTTCAGCACCCGTCAGATTTTGTTCTTCTTGCAGCACGTCATCAGCGTCCGGCATCTGTATATACATTGCAGGTGCGTCTACCACTTTTGGAGCTTCAGTGTACTGCATCGGCGACTCCGTATCGGTGGTCGAGTGCAGTTCTCCTTCGATTGTCGTTAAGTCCCCGAACTTGATGTACTGAGATATTTCTACCAAGAATGCTGTGGTGCATAGCTTCATTACACAGATCAGCGACCGACATTTTTAACTTCGGCGGACGAGTGACTTACTGTCTTTCCTGGATCATTCTTATTTTGACAAGTCAGTCAGTATGTACTGTCGTGTACCATATCTTCCCTATGACATACCAAATCTATACCAGGGATAAGAAGCTGCAAAATTGACACGAGGTGCTTCGCTCCGGGAGGATAAATCTCTCGCGAGACCAATGCCAACGCGACGGCACCCAAAGCTTTGATAACAGCAGTGGTACGTTGCGTCTCTACCAACGCCTCCAGAGACGGGATAGCTCGCTCCAAGACAGGGTTCAGAATGAGGTCCGGCTCCATGACCGTCATCGATTTCAGGCAGCTCTGGATATTAGACACGGTCGTTGAGTCTCGGGAGAACATGGCGAGCAATGTTACGGTCCTCAAGCACTTGACGAGTTCGCGCTTCATATCAACAGTTAAGCGACGATTCTAATACATCGTCAATAATCACTTCAACAATGCACGCGTGATTCGAAGACCGCTACCTTCGGAGTCTTGCATTCAGGCTGCTGTTCCTCGTACCAACCTGCAGAGAGTTGAGGATATAGGGAATAAACTTGGCACGGTCAAGAATTCTTACGTTTGTTGAACTCATAAACGATATACTTGATGAAAGCACTCAGCTGAAACGGGTGTGGTTAGTCTTGTGCAAGGAGGAAAGCAAGTTATAGCAGTCGTACATCCGACGTCCAAGTTCCTGAGTTGCTCGGATGGAAAAAGCTTTCCGTGGAGAAGATGAGTCTCGCAAGTGAATCGAGCGCCTTTGAACCCGCCAAGAACGTTTTTCTCGAGCGTCCTTTCTTCCCTATGGGTGACGACAAGTAGTCGCCCAGATTTCCATTCGGTTCAGGAGTCATGACAGCCGGGGTCATAAAGCCTGGCGTCCATGGGGTTGAGATGCCCGAAGGAGGTAGAGGTGGACCATCCGGAGCCATTGAGTATACGATAATTCTCGCGAGAGAAACTACAGAGTATATTGCGAGTCAGAGTATTCTTAAAATAGAGACAAGCCCGCTATACTGACATATCCTCCATGTTGACTTCCGAAGTCGACCAATTTCGAAGCCCGCCTGGTTATCGACAGAAGGTCCGGTCGTTAGAGAACCACTGTCCGCCAGCGGGATTTCTGAATTGAATCCGTAGAGTTTTGATAAGCTTTTCCAACGGACGTTTTACGCCTAAGATAAAATAAACTAACCCATAGAGGCGAGACATTTCACCATAATCAAATTCCACTCTTCCTCGGTGAAAATACCAACATCCTTGTACATGCCCTCCCAAGGGCCAGTATGTTTCAGGTCGTCTTTGGGCCAATTCGGACGATCTTCGCCCTCCGTACGCGCATCATCCGGAAGCTCCGTAAGTCGCGCCGGGTTGCTCAGATTAGGGTCAACATGCATTTCGGAGAGTTGGGCAAGGAAATACAGCATCCGCTCATCATAGTTGTACGAGTTAACTGACTCCCAGACCCGGAAGAGCATGGGCAAGTAAGATTGTGGATGTGTTTGAGGAAGGAAGGTCAGAAGGTAATACTGCGTTGCCAGTATTGTCTTTCACATTATATAGTATCAGAAATGCTTCATCTCACGTACTCAGCTTAACTCACGTTTAAGTTTGTACCATTCATGAGTGGCAAGAAGGTCTCCAGCATTTCGTCGATCGCGGACGGATGGAAGAACCTTCTAATAGAATCTGCAATGTAGCCCATGTATGCGGGTAATTGACTAAACGTTTATTTCACGAGGGGCAATAGGTGAGTGGAAAATCCAATTAATATGAAGTGAGCTCTCAACGGACTTAATCTCAAATTTGCGTCTGCTGAGGAACAGCTCCTTTGAGAGCAACTTGTATATGGGCTTCCACGGGAGCCTCAAGTCATCTATCGTGAGCTTCTTCTTCGACCGAGTCAGGTAGTTCAAACCTTCCGCCGCCACCGCCATAATCGACGCAGGCATGCCCGGCAAAATAGAAATCTCATAGTACAGCTTGACGAGCCGAATACGCTTCTCCTTCGGAATCGGGTACTTGAGCATAGACCAGCTGCACCGCAGGAACAAGCCACAGATGAGAAACATAGCTATCCGGAAAGAATACAGACACACGCACTATGTTATCATGCTGTCCCACTGCAAGAAACCAGGATCGAAGTCCTTTGCTTTAACGCATTGTACGAGCCGCGTTAAGATGAAGTCGAGCATGCTCTGCATCCTCGAGTTGGACTCGACGGAGTACGGCAAGCTCTTGACATACGTCTTGAGCCTGTCGACCGCCGGATCTTCGCTGTCCGCATTCCTAATGTCGTCTGGCACTTCAACCTGGGGTAGCTTGGGTGGCCCGGGGTCGTGGATGTTGAGTTTCGAGATGTCTGGCAAGGGCGGTCTGTCCATGGTGGTCTATGGTTTGGGATGCTTGGTGAAAGACGGTAAGTGGCGAGGATGGTACGCTGGTTAAGGAGATGAAAGGAGGTATTGTCCAGCGCCCCACGGCACAGTCTCGCACGAAAAATGGCTCCGCTAGTATACGAGACAGGGCAGACGCGCGTCTGAGTTGAGTTGTATACAAAATCAAATGAGGTAATCTGCGCTCTACGTCACTCGCCGTCCTCGCCGCAAAACATACAATAAAGCTAAAGCTTTAACAAGGACAGTAAATGTTATTGATAAAGTTACAGATCATCGTACAATAGAACAACACGCTATAGGACATATCTATAAATCTCCATTAATCTCCACCTCTTTCTCATTCAGTTCCTCCAGTTCCTCCAGCGCATTCTCCCGAACCTTCAGCCATAGCAAGTCGCGTTGTCTTCGCACATCACCTAAACCCTCTCTTATCTCTTCCAATCTCTCCACATATTCTCGCGAATCATCCTGCAGTTCCCGCAATGTTGCTAATGACTTTTCCATATTCTCCAGCTGCATCTGAGGGCTTCCGAAGTGCGAAGGCTCCATCATCGGCGTCCCACCATTCGGGAATGGTGTTAGAAAGAGCTTGTGCATGGGTTGTGCGAGATCAGGCGCGCGCGCAATACGCCGTTCGCGCTCGGACATATCCTCGTCCTCTGCTTCTGCCTCTTCGCGCCCAGCTGACACATCCGCATCCATGACATGTTCTTCCTCGCTGAGGACCTTCCACAGCCGGCCGAACGCGCGGTTCAGCATGGCCTCGCCCTGAATGAGATTCTCCGTCGTCTGCTGTAGGTCCGAGAGAAGGTGCGTGCGGTACGAGTGCGTCATTGCCGGGTCGAGCACGAACGACGCGTAGCTCGTGTGCTCGTGCGCGGGTGCGGAGTACGGTGCCATCAGAGGCGGTGGGCTTTCGCGTAGGTGCGGGAGCGTGGGAGGCGACGGGGACCGCGAGCGAGAGAGCATTTTCTTCAGGCGCCTCCGAGCACGCTCCTCAACCTGTTTGTAGGAAGTCCCATTGTCAATAAACAACCTTTGCCCACCGCATGGCAGAGAGCAACATAATGATAAGCGTACCTCCCACTCGCCTCTACTCGGTCCCCATGGCGTCGCCTTTCCTCGCCGCACCCAACGTGCACCTCTGACGTTCTTCTTTCCCCAATTTCCTCCCTTCACTCCCGCCGTGAGCTCGGGCTCATCAGAGTCGGATGAGCTAGGTATAGGATAATACCAGTCTTGCGGATCGTTGGTCTGTGCATTTCCATAGCTGAGACAACACCAATTTCAGCAATCAGTCTCCGGTGAAAAGGAAGTAGAACATGAGAAAACATACTATGCTTCATCGTACGCCCCGCCATTGACAGCGGGCCTCTTGTTAACTGGGTCCGACTGAGAGTTGTAAGCCATGTGGCTCGACGACGGTTGCGCTATTGCCAACATGTGTGGCGACTGTTCAGAGGCCATGGAGCTCTGGCGAACGACGGTGTTTTAACAAGTGTTTTGAAGGAAAGAGAGTGCGAGTGGTTGTGAGTGCAACTTGACGGGGGCGTAAGAGGAATAAGGGTTAAAAATAGAACAGCACCTACTAAACTTGAACTCAGGCTAAGGTTTGTCTTTCCTTTTACAGTAAGTCTCAGTGTAGGATCACCCGTAACTTTCAGATATATCTTTCTGCAGAATCAGTTTGGGAGGAAACTGTTTCAATATCTTCCCTGCACAGAGTACATGAATGCTTCTTGGGATAATCGAAGAATATTCGGCTGTATGATTACGAGTTCAATGGAACTTTTAATACCGCATATATGTACATTACGATACGGGCAGCCTGATGCTTTGTTTCAAGTTGCTGCTCGAAGTGCGAGGTGGAAGGAGTCGAACATCTAGCTGAAGAATTGACGATGCGAAGACGGCGGAAGGGCCGAAGGCCATGAACCACCTCTAACTGCATTCTCCCAAGGGTCTTCGTAAGATCTGAATAAATCTAGCGTAGCTCGTGCATTCTCTACCTGAATATGCCAATTTTCTCAATCAGTTTTCACATACAAGGACACAAGGGAAAGAGAGCAGTAAGCCTCACCGGATGCTCATTGTGTAGTCCAATTCTTCTGCGCATGAGGTGCCACACGAGTGTTTTGAGAGGGATGCAGTTGAATGCTCGGAGTGTTCTGTGGAAGGGGAGGAAGAGGGCGACGTCGCGGGTGTCGATCGTAGGGTGGCATAGTGACAGAAACTGGATGAGCAGAAATAATCGTCAATTTCATAGATTGAATCGCCAAGATGTGCATGTTGATCGGTACGTACCGATAGATGCTGCCACAAACTGTGTCCGATGATAATCTTACCGCGGATGCATTCCGCCACTTGTGCCCGGACTAGAGCGAAGCATGGAGCTACAACACACGGTAAACCAGCCTGTCGACAATTCTCTTCCCGTAAATTTTGAACTCGAGCTCACCGGTTTCCAATTGCTCCGGTCTGATGCCAGTGGTCATCGTCCGGTAGTCTTGCACTTCTTGGCTGTTCCGAAGACAAAATATATCCTTTCAGCAAACGCATATACGAAGAAAGTTTACGGCAAAAAGGAAGCTCAAAAACTGACGTTGGGAAAACGAAACTGTCATAGAGGACGTTTCCTCTATAATCCGTGATGGAGATCCGCCTAAAAGAAGATTTCGAAATTGAGTTCAGCACAGTCTTCTTTAATCTCAACGGATAAGGAATGAAGCATTACTTACGCTAGTATTGCCGTTCGCTGAGGGCGGGCATATACATGCTGCGTAGCCATCGCAACGTATCTTAAACGGCAAAGCGACAAGAGGGGAAGTCAATAAGTGAATATAGTAGCGAACGCCGACACAAATAGAGCTTTGCGTATCTAATACCAAGAAGAAGTTCGCGTGTAGATATAGTCTAACTGCAGCCAGCTCGAGCTTAAAACTCACCTGTAAGGTTCGTGGGGTGGCTTAGCGGGTCGGGATTTTCGCCGCTTCGCATTCGATATCGAAGCCGACGAGGATGGGCTCGACCTCGATCTCTTGCCACTGCTTTGCCCGTTTCTCAATGCCGACGATGAAGAGCAATGTTCAGCCACCGGCGTCAGTGGCAGTGATATTCCCGAACCCCCGGAGCCAGAGATATGCGGCATATGCATGTTGTGTACAGTGGGCATCGCGGTTTCGCCAGTGAGTAGACACTCAGAATGTTCAGAGTCCTGAGCCGCAGAAGTCGCCAGGCAGCAGATAGCAGAACTAGTAGAACGAGAGCAAGTGTCAAGGTGGCGGACGGGTTGCTTTGGTTTTATGTGCCACTGGCGTAGATAACTGGTCAGAATCATAATGTTGACGAGTACGATCGACTGATGTCAAGGAATCGAGACACCGTAGGTAACAGAGATATTTCAATCAGTCAATAGCGAAGTTAGATGCTGTCAACGGAAATATATATATCAGCGGTTCCTGGACTGACGATTGCGAGGGCTGGTAAACTCAAGCACATACGAAACAGAGGCCTCAGGAATAGTTAGTCCAAATAGCAAAGATCGCATTGCATCCAGTCATCTATACACTCTCCGATAAAGACTCACATATTGTCATACATTCTTGAATATCTTCCCCGAAGTTTAATCGACCGCCTTATCCTCGAGCTCCTTCGTCCGTCATGACGCCGCAACAAGTTGTGCTTCCTCAGCTGCTGGATTGACGTCCGACGAAGCTGGGATCGTTTTCGGTGCGAGTCTTTCCCCTTCTTTCTTTGCAACATTAACCTGTTCAAAGCTCCTCATACCTTCCAATCCCCAACGCTCCATCATCGATTTGTCCTAAAATGTGAGCAAATATTAGCATATAGCTCACTTCCCGGCCGGCCGGCTCTTACCTCGTCCCAAGGAGAACCTGCGTAACGTGTCAAGGTCTAAGACAATCTCTCCGAAGCTTCATAAAATTAAATCAACTTACAAGGCGTGGTCAGCATCTGTTCACCTGTGAACACTGCGTTTGCCCCCGCCATGAAACACATCGCCTGCTCGGATTCTGATAACGTTTGCCGACCTGCAGCAAGTCGGATGATCGTAGACGGCAGTACGACCCGTGCCGTTGCGATAGTCCGGATTAATGTATGTGCTGAGACAGGCTTGGCATGTCGAATGTGATGTCAGTATGAGGTCAAGTCATAAGATCAGACGAGCACTCGCCTCATTAGATTCCATCGGTGTACCCGGAATAGGGACAAGAGCATTGACAGGGAATGACTCGGGATGTTCAGGCATGCTAAAGCAACTTATTAACAACTATGGGGCCTGGAAGGCTGGTGTCATACGCACTTAGATACCTCCCAGATAAGACCAACTCGATCCTCTTTCGATTCTCCCAGACCGAGAATACCGCCAGAACAAACACTAATACCAGCGTCGCGAACAGCAGCAATGGTGCCTAAGCGCTCTTCATAGGATCTTGTCGAGATAACCTGGGGATAGAACTCTCGCGAAGTATCGAGATTGTGGTTATAAGCCGTTAACCCACTTCAGAGCAATGTCAGTTACTCTCCTTCATCAATCCTGAGTGTCAAGAACAACGCACGCTTCCTTCAACCGTCGAGCCTGATCCGGTGATAACATACCCAGCGTCGTACACACCTCCATACCCATACCTCTCACCTCCCTCACCATTTCCAGGATCCTCTCGAACCCGCGTTTCCGGCCAGCAAGGTCTCGCCATGCCGCACCCATGCAAAACCGTGTACTGCCGTTCTCCTTCGCTTTGCGAGCAGCTTCAAGGACCGGCGCAATATCGACAAGTGGCTGTGCCTTCGTGGAGGTCGAGTATCGGGACGACTGTGAACAATATTTGCCTATTCTCGGCTATTAGTCGCGGAAAGCGGCCAGATGTATGCGCGGAAAAAACCTACAATCTTCGCTGCAGCCTCCGGCTAAGAGCATAATGAGTGACTTTTGTCCTATGGCAGCATAGAAACAAACGTACTTTTGATGTTCATAAGCGTACATAGTTGAATCTTGCTTGGATCGTGATACTTCCGGTGAACCGATGCAGCTTGGAAAACAAGCTCTAGAAGCGGCGTATCGTATATTTGCTGGATCTCTTGTCTCGACCAGTCATGTCGTGTAGGTAGTGTCGCCGATGTTTGAGAGTTTACGTGAGTAGCAAGAGATCGTCGAAGATACGCCGACGAGGCTGAAAGGTTCAATTTCCGGAGCATTCCCGTTGATACCGAGCCAACGCTGGAGACAAATGATAGGAACTAAAGAGTGTTCTGAAACTTTAGGAGGGGGATAATTTGTTAGAGAAACTTTGTGTCGAGCTCGTTGGTTCGGCTTTAAGAAAAAATATGAATTACGGACGGAGAAAGAGAGGAATCGCAGACGCGGAGATATTGGGGACAGCATTGACTTGAACGCGCGTGAAAGCCGAAGGATCCCCACGTGAACTTTGACCCCTGCTTTAGGGCCAACGACAAGCACGGGTCCAATAGGCGCTCTTGCCTCCGCCGTCAAGCAGTACATGTATGAATTCCGTGTAATCCCAACATCGCATCGACACTCAAATATTTACATATGGGTCAAAGCATCCTATCTCTATGGGTGATTTCCCACACGCGATGAGCTTGTTGAACATACTCCGCAACCTGGTATACGGCAGAACTTTCAAAATTGGATGAAGTTTATGCCTGTTCTTTTCTCGTTCATTGAAGGTTTCACAAGAAGTCATCGCGCTTTTGCAACTTCATACCGTGTCAATGGCTTGAGACTGTGGCACCAATTCAGATCTACACATGGTATGTCCTCGAACATAATGCATCTCTACTTCTGACCAAACTGCGGACCTTCGTATCAATCATCAGCGCCTAGTACCACCCTACCTCGCTATTCATTCCCATACAGCCATCATATACGAGATGAACTGCGCACAATTCTTAGACTTCGCAATGACGCCTACTCTGGAACAGTCAATTCAACGGAGTGGAAGGAGGAGGAGCTTTGATTCCGTCCGCAGTCTCAGATGCTTCTGACCTCACAGGAACTGCTTCTCCAGAATACGATGCATATGTCTATTTCAAGTATACGCCATCTTCATAATGAGTTCTCACTGAACATCATCGTGTCACGGCAGCTCTGCTATTGCTCCACTGATGAACTGCCAGGTTCTCGATTTAGGAAGGTGATACTTCCTCTTTTGGAAAGAATGACGTACTTTGACGCTGGCAGTCCAAGCGTCCAGTGCTTCTTTGTCTCTTTACCAGCATCCATCCAACATCACTCAAGACCACTTCTCTTCCAGGCTCATTATAAGCAACAGTGACTCGCCCATTACTTATCAAATCTGTTATGACAAACAAAAACGATGCAACACCGCTAGGCGAGCTCACAGAGGAGCGGTTTCGGACAGCCATCGATTCGACCAGCAACCTCAACAGCCTCCTTGCTCCACCTTCCCTTGATGCCGCATGGAACACCATATCGGAAATACAGAAACGCAGCACGCCCTCCTCGCCCTGTACCAGCCTATTCTACCCTTCGCTCTTATCACTTGCATGCAGCGACTCGACCGGAAATAACACATCAAGTCCGGAGACTATTTCATCTGCTACGGGAGAGTTTCTGGTGGAACTCGTGCGAGCGGCAAACGAGGCGGCGAACTCCAATGCATGTTCGAGCGTCCTCGCTGGGCAGACAAGCGAGGCCGACGAGTATGGCGATGTCGGCATTCTGCTGCACACCAACGCAATAAGCCCTGCGTATAACCTGGAAAAGAACGTACAGGCTATTTTATCCAGCCTAGGATTGAAGGGCTTGCTAACTGCAGGCCAGACACAGGTCAGTGTGTTCTGAGATCCCTTTACTCCGGCTTGCTTCACGCCGTCACGTCGTTCAATTTAGCATATACACGAAAGGGTGACTGACGCAACTCCATCGCATGTTTATCCTCTACAGATAAAACCTCTCTTACTCTCTAAAGAGACGAAACTCCCGAAAACAATTCAATACAGTCCAGGCGACACGACTATGCAACACCTGACCGAGCTAACGGCCAAGCTCGATCACACATTTGCCTTCTTAGTGGACTGCAGCGGCGATGGGGGTGTCGTCTTCTACTTTCTCCTCGGAAAACTACGGACTGCCGACGAATCAACATGGGCAGGCCTGTTGGGAGTGGGAATCTGGACTGGCTGAAGTGCCCGAGCGTGCGAGGGGCAGCGGTGAATGACATCTATGAACTTTGTTCTAACCAGCTTTTGGATTGATAGGCATCTCGGTGCACGCATTTATTTCAATTGAAACGCCGCCTTTTCACGCAGGTTGCTCACATGCCTGCATTATCCTACGGGCAATGATCACACGTTCGGAGATTTGCGTGGCGTTTTGATATCACTGAATTTACGAAATTGGTCTGGAAGAAAGCAACAAGTTCTAAACATTTATATATACATACTCAGAGGAAACTAGTAAATACTAACGCTTGTGAAACACTTTACGTGGAGCGGAAATAATTTCCCATACTTGCAGAGAATTGACGTGCTATACTAAGTAAAACGTAGTAATGCATTACAATCGATATGTATGAGTCTACTGTCTGGATGACAATGTCGTTACAACTCGTAGGAAAGGCAAAAAGAAGAGCCTATTATACACATGTTAAAAACAAAGGGCGTGATAAGGGCACAGTATGTTGATGCCTGAGCAACGTCCCAAATGGCAAGGATACAGCGATGATGTATGCGTAATTTCCACACAGTATGTGATCATATTGCAAATATTTGGTAGAATAAGTGTTCTCTCATTCACCAGAGTATGTCATTTTGAAATATCTGTTGGTAGATGAAATGTCGCGAAGTCCATCTCTAAAAGGGGAAGAGAGATGATTTCTGTCAGGAGAAGGACAAATTATCATGAAAATATATGTGTACACATACCTTTGATAGCACCTTGTACAAGGCAAGGAAAGATCGTACGTCGTAGTCTTATGCGGTACCGTTAACTACCGGCGCATTGGCGGTGGTGGCGAAGTCAATGGCGAGTAAGCGACTCCTGTCCGTGCGAGGGGTGCGAGAGCCTTGGACCGAATCGCTCCGGTCGCGCGGTGATCCAGAGCGTCTGTCGTTGGTATTGCCGTCTGCCGCATTGCGCGATGCCTCTTGTTGTCGCCTGGCGATCCGCCACTGCTCGAGTGTATACGCTGCCAGCTCCTGAGAGTACCTCCGCTTAGCGAGATCCACCTGAGTCGGCATGTTAACCATAGATTGGTGATGAGGCGAGAGAGTCCGAGAGGATATGGTAAGTATACGCGTCTAGAGGAGAGGTGAGTTCAAGATTCAATACGGTTCAGAGGGAGGGGGGGCTGCAGAGAGAGGAATGAAGATTGGAAGGACTTTGAGGCGTAGCTTATAAAGGCGAACGGGCCAGAGCGTTAGGCTTCAGAAGGACCGGCTCATTAGCTTCAATTCACGAAGAGGCTGTTAACGGGGCCCCACAACTCCAAATCCGGCAACATATATATCATGATACAGATGACGACACGGAGCGTCACACATGTCACGATCTTCCCTTATTTGCGCCGCACACCCGGGCGTCGATCATCACGTCCATCTATATTAGGCTCTTGGCTCACCCGAATCGGTTTAAAGTCCGGGTCTGGGCTGAGCGGAGGTTTGCGATGGTTACCACTCTGACGCAAAGCGCGGAGACATTGACGTACTTCATTATTTCGACGCTCGGAGCGAAGAGTCAAGACAGGCATATATTGTATTCTATGCTAGTTGTACAGTATTTCATACATACTGCACCTACAACAATGCGGAAATGTTCGTCTATCAGAGTCCTAGTGCAAAGATGATGCTATAGTAGATGTGTTCCATAAGCGAAAACAACTTGAAAGCGAGGTGGAATGGTGGGACCACGGAACGTGACATGCAAAATAAAAGTTGAGTCTCAGCTCCTCAAACCCACCAGAAGCTTAGACATAGCTCCAGCGGTTCGTGAAATCTCCAAAACGGTCGCTCCATCTCCGATATGCTCTGTTACTTGAGGCTTAACCGTTTGGCCATCTATCTGAATAAGCAGGCTTTCGGTGTTCGTTTTCCCTCCGTCAGCGTGCTTCGCTATCAGTGTGATGGACTCGCTGTCCACTGGGATGTCCCATTCAAGGAAATTGAAAGAGATGTGTCGACGTGATGCGCCCACTGAAACAGGGGATGCACTAAGAGAAGCAGTCTCACTTCCAGGCGTAGATGGGCTCCCCTTGTTCGTGGATATGTCTGACGAAGGTGTCGATGTAGAAGAGGTTTCGTCAGAGCTCAGGGAGCTTGGAGCGCTCACCGGCTGAGTAGCTCCATCCACCTTCGCTTCTGCACTGTCTTCCAACGACTGTGGGTCACTCGGAGACGATGGAGTTGCTGAGTTCTCCTCCTCTGTCACTGGCTGAGAGACCTGAAGCCCCGGGTTCGGGAGAGTATAGAACATGGTCAGGAATAAATAGCGCATGAAATTCGTGAAAACCCAAGTGAAGGCAGAGAATGTGGAGAACAGCTCCCTGCTAACGTCTCCATTTCCAAGCAAAGTGCGCAGGCGAGCTAAAGGATGCAGGTTGCCCATCCGACGTGCAACGGCGTCAACAGTACTTAGCCCGCGATGGCCATACTGGGAAGCATCATTTCCCGGACTTGATTCGTCGGGCGGTGTCCCAGTGGAGGTTGGGGCGCTGACGTTGTCCTCGTCGTCTCCAGGTAATCGGAAGGAGACAGAATGACGCGTCCTTGTGCGTGGAGATTCCGGTGGAGTCGGGAGAGCATTATGCGCATCGAACGGCCTGGATACAAACGTCGGGGGAGTGACGAGTGACGGAGATGCTAACAGCCACTTAGGTGATTGATCGACATGAAGGCCATATGTTGCACAGGCAGTAAAACTCCCTCCATAGCTTCGGCTTGCCAAATTCACATATTGGACACCTCCCCCCTCGCTTGTATCGAATACGGCTACCTGTTTTTCTCCGGTGATAAATGCGCAATGACTACTTGAAGGAGTCGAAAGACAGTTGAATGCAGATGCCGGAATGGAAGTCAAGCGGAGAGTACTCTTCGTTAGGGGCATGACGTAGACATTCGCCGTCGTCTGTGTAGAATCGACTGAAGCGAATATTGCTGCTACCGGAGACACATCGAATATATTAGAAGTGGCCCATGTTGCTACAAGCGCGCGGCGCAGCCACGCAGAGTTGTCCATAGATACGTCGAGTGCATTGAATATAAGTGAGGTTGCATTCGATGCATACAAAAATACTTGACCGTGTGTATTAATGCTGATCGATGATGTCCGTGAGGTCACGCGGAGGACAATTGCATGGGGAGCAAGTATATTCGAGTCTGTGACCGGTTCAGGAATAAGGTAGATGAATCGTCCTTTAATTGTTTCCGCAGCTGAAAGCAACGAGAACGCGTTCACGCTTCCCACAACCAACAAACATCAACTCGGTCCTGAGTATAGAGGCTCAACTACGACTTACCCGAAGTCATCGACTGCCCAGCCGGACCAGCGCCATGAGTCTGTACGTAGCTGGCCGATGCGTACGTCAGCGCCATCAGGATCCAGGATTTGCACCGTCCGGACTCCTTCCAGGGCCATCCATGACCCGGACTCTTGGAAGAAGCCGTCGCCCGCAGCAAGCTCCAGAGTGCCGTTGGAGTGGTCCGTGCCCAGCCACTGGATCCCGCTTGGGTACACGAGACGGTACGTGAAGCTGTAATGCTTTCCGGAGACTTGAGGGACGAGGAAAGAAGCCCGGAAGACGTGTTCCCCGGTTGGCTGCCCGTTCTTCCCTGCGTCTACATCGTCGTCGACAATTCGCCCGGCTGTGATGTCCAACGGTACATCGTAGGCACTCTGTTGCGCCTCCGCCTCTGCGAGGTGCTCCCTCTCGAATGGTACAGCACTCCATTGACCCTCTGGCTGACCCGAGACCGGAGCGTCCGTCCAGACCTCAATTCGTACGCCCGAACTATTTGCCTCCGCAAGTTCCGAATCCTTTAGGCGCGCGACGAAGGACACCCGCACTGAAGCATGATGTGTCAATGCCAGTGAGCCGCTGTCGCCCACTGCGTTGCCCACAGGCACTTCGATGCTGGAACCTAATGCTGGAAAGAACGAGGGAAACATGTTTGCTGAAGATAATGTAACCAAGATGTGTCCGGATTTTTTCAGAAACGTGCGTGTGAGGCGCTCGCAGATATAAGAAGCGCTTGTATGCTTATACCCGCTGGGCACCGATGTGCTTCTGTTCGGAGCAGTCGCTGGTAGGGCACCAAACGACACAGGGTATGTAGCTGAAGAATTAGACCAGTTGTTCAGATGAACGACGAGCAAAAAGATTCAGAGCCGAGCAAGATACATCGACCGGGAGAGAAACAAGGAAGCAGAAGAGATGAGAGAGCAGCAAGAGCAGGAGCCCCAAACATGCAGGGCAATGATGAGGCGGCGTCAAGAAGGCCTTCACATTTCCGATCCAGGATGGATGTCAGTGATGATGCTGTTGAACTTATCCCCGGGAGCTGACTCGGAGCCGCTGAAGACACGGTCACGTGAATGTGGCGCGTCGACAATCGCGTAGCTCAGTTGTGCTGACTTAGGTTTGCCTTTTCGTCTTCTACCATAACCATGTCTGCATCAGTGAAGACGCCTACACCTTCACTACGTCTCCTTTCTATCTCTATATGCGTTTATACCTTCCGCCTTGCTACAAGAAACTTGAGCTCCAAGTTCTTTTCTCACTTCGGCGTCAAATGACAACGATGCTATCGCTTTACCGCTTAGCATATCGCTCTCTCGGTCCGGGAATGAAGCTCAAAGCTAGTAAATATCCATCCCTCGTATCTTTAGGCGAACGTCTCGATTGCGAAATCGCAAATACATCTCGCGTCACTGAAGAGAAACGAGAATACACTGTCACAAACTTTATGCATGTGCCGGGTCTGTGGCTGGCATGCCCCAGAATGTAGAGAAGCAAGCTTTCTTACGAGAGGTGAGACGGGTCATTAATATACGTGCGACCCACTGTCTCTAATCTTGGTCTATCGGCTCTCTGAGAAAAGAACCGGTGTAGTGCTCATAACCGGGTCATGGTATATCTCACATAGTGCACTGTCTTCCCCACATCTCCGCCATCAGAATCAGGATCAACAAATGGCGATTAGCACAATTCCTGCTCAGGAGCCAGCGCGCAAATATACATTCGCAGACAAGAACACGACACACTCGTTATCTGGCATTCTATCAAGCAACACCTATTTTTGCTTTGCTGGCACACACGGCCCCGAGAGCCCTCCATTCCCCCCTTCCTCTTTCTTTGACATCTGAGTGCTATTTATGCTGCAAGTTCCTTGGCATGATCTTCATACGTAGTGTCTGTCTCTCGCCATCACACGCTATGAGTTGTGTCTTGGCAACGGGATACGCCGTGTACACGTCGGGGACCAGAGCTCGAGGCTCGAGACTCAAAATGTAGCGAGGTACTTGTCATCATGAGTGTGTGTGGCGACGACATTCGGAGCAAGGTGCGTGTAAACTGTTATAATCCTTAGTTGTCGAGGAAGCCATTCTGACAGCGCTTGGTGTCATTAATCTAGAAAATAGACAGGCATATACACCTTCGGTCACGAGGGCTAGGAGATGAGTCCCGACTTACTTGCAGAGCAGGTCTGGTTCGAGATATACACCTCTGACCTGTCTGCTGAGGTCAAAGGTAAGCGGCTTCAGCTCGGCGAATTCTAGTTCTCTTGCCCTCTGGTGCCTGCTCAGTAAAGGTGAGTTGTCTACGAACAATCCATCTACCTCTGAGCCTCTCGCGAACATCGGCTCTTGGCATTTGGTACTATGACGGTGCTTTAGGAGAATGCCGCACCGAACTCGCGGCGTGAGGATGAGCGACATTATCGTACTCCTGATATCTTCGTGCTCTCACTATACTTTCGGCAAAAGGTTACAAAGGCTAACGTCTCTTCGACAACACGCTCGCTCACAAATGACTGCTCACGTCGTGAAAGTCTCTATCTGAAGCTGTCTATTCCAGGGCACGCATATCACATCTTATCTCGTCGGTTATGAGAATGTTCCTGCGACAGCCCGTCCTCATTCTGCCACTTCGATCCGTTTACCTCGAATACATCGCAAAGGGCAGTACGTGGCCTCACGGTACCGAGGGAACTCTCTCAAGAGACCGGTGGCATTCTCCCAATAGCAAATGACCAATTGACCCTACGTGTTCCATCGCCAGGACGCCCTATCTGCTCTGTGAAACTGTCGCCTTAGTTTGATCGACCTACTAATAAGTGCACGTCCATCAGGTGTTCAGATTTAGTTGGGAGACAAGAGAAGACAAGCGTTCTCGGCGCCAAGCCTCTAAAGCACCCAAGCCGCCCGAGACTTTTCAGTCGACGAATATAGCGCAACCGGGCGCCTTCCTTTCGGTCTTTGTGCTGGAGGTTGTTCTCAGAAGGTTACGAGGACAACCCCGAAGAGTCTTACAGAGGGGGGCAACGAGAGCGAGAGTGGATGCATGCTATCGTTTTTGCAGTCGACGTAGATGAACATGATGTTGAGAACGAAACACAAGAGGTATTACAGTACGCAATTAAAAGGGGGGCCATCATGCCGAGACTAGGCGGTACAAAGGTACAAGCCCGTGAATAGCTTACCATACAGGCACAGGAGTGAAGTGAATTGGAGTAAACACAGCGGTACAGGACGACGAGCGGACAGCGGGAGGAATCGAAAGCGAATTTAGGAGAGAACAAAGGCAAAGAAGAACAGAAGAGGGTTTTATTTTATGATGCCTTCACGAGGCGTGGAGAGTTATCTGCGCTCGAGCGCCGTTGCCCTCGCTCATTCGTCCATGCGTCCTCGCGGTCACGCTCCACCTCCATCTTCGTCGGTCCTCCTCCTCTCGACGAATCGGAGAGCAGCGAGCCAATCGCCATCGCGCGCGGGGGCTTCTGCGAGTGGTGCGCGGCGCTGCCCTCTGAGCTCAGACTGCGCTGGCTCGCAGACGAGTAGGGCGAAGGCGGGAGCTCCGACGCCGGCTGCTCTTGAGGCGAGGGCCGTGTGTCGAAGTGAACGCCGTTGGCCTGCGGTGCTGTCTGCGTATTTCGTGCGCGTTTCCTTTGCCGGCCCTCAGACGAGCTGGAGGGACGTCCGGACGAGGAGGGCCGTCCGCGGGTCGCAGCCAGGGACGCCTTCGATGCGGACACCAACTCGTGGCATGCTTGCTGCAGATGTTGCGGGTAATCTAGTGGCTGTTGCGGGGGAGGGGGTGTATACGACGCCGCGGGCGGGTGCATGAAATGGTTGTGCGGAGGCGGGTACTGCGAGCCATTGGGCAGCTGGAGCTGGGGGGGCGGGGTCAGGGAGGGCTCGCACGTCTGGCGAATCTCGAGCATTGTGCGGTGCAGAGACGCGACGGAGGCGAGGCGCTAGGATTGTGCATTCGGGTCAGCCGGGAACGGACGACAGTATTTATAGCGCAGCGGCAAACAGACCTGGTCCTCCGCGCTCTTTGCGTTGAGCATGGCGAGCAGCATCTCGCGGTCGCCATCACCGCGCTGTTTGTAGGCCGCAAGGATCTCGCGCAGGCTGGGAGGGGGCGGCTGCGGGGCGTCGCACTATCAGTATGCTGGGCACCGTTGAGTCAAAGAAAAGCGGGAAGTACCTGGTCGAGGACCTGCCATGTCGAAGCCAGGAGAGCACGCATTTGGGGATCGACAGGGAGCTGGCTGTTTATGGAGGTGAGGGACGCGGAGTCGACTGAGTAGGGAGGTGAAGCCAGGGGGTTCATCATATCAGAGGTTGGGAGGAGAGAGAAGGAGGGCAGTTGGCGGACTGGCCTTTTGACGAGCCTAAGCACGACTGTGTTCTAAATTAGCAGCTGCTATTTTTAGCCGTCTTCTGCCAAGCCCATCCTTGACACACTCCAGGCCTCTTTCCCACGATCTTCCTTTGCCGGCGTCCCTGCTTTGGCTGCCAATGCGCTCACTGCACTCTTTCCACCATCGCCTGCTCCGTCCTCGACAAAACTTCAGCCTGCACTTGCACTGACTCTAGCATGAGTCACGATAAGGCTGCGCGTTAATGGGGGGCGGTACTTGGATGCGGAAGAAGCATACTAAAAATGAACACCACTGAGTTAGGGTGGCCTGCATCGTGGGTAGAGTTATCTTTGGCTCGTCCTTGCCAAGCGCAGCCCCGTCCGACCGTCGTCCTCCCTACGCAAGCATCATCCGCGAAACACTCTCTTTGCTGGCTCGCCTTTTCTTCGGAGCCCACATCCTCCACATCGCTATTATTACTATCAGCACTCAAAATGCTGGCACATCCTCTATCCGGGTCTCGCAAACACAGCTCGCTCTTGCGTCTTCGGCTGCGATAGATATCACTAATCGCATTTTATTAACAAGGCGCCTTAGTGTGTCCGGTGCCTTCTTCCCCTGTTTTTCTTTATATAGGCCAAGCCCATCCCATCAATCTCATCTCTGCTTAGACGCGCTATATTTAGATCGGCGCCCACTCATTATATGGCCGAGGATGCGACGACGATAGGCATGCCAATTCTTTTTCCGGGGAACCGGCACCTTCGTTGAAAGCCTTGGCGGCTGCGCCTGATCACGATTGCAAGGGGTATTATTTTTCATTGCGCGTAAGATCCCGCATGTAAGTGAGGTGGGCTTGAACACCATGATTTGAAAGAAGGAATGTGCGAGAACCCAGTCATTGTTCAACTTGGAAGAAGAATCATGCGCATGCATGGAAGGGCTTCGAACTACAGAAGCTTTCATCTCAATGCGCGCGCGCGGTAATAATGGTGGTCCGTGGTGTTCGACATACGGAATCGGATATCTTTGGATCATATGAACTTATACATACATGGGTCCATAATATTTAAGTCGGGCGCCTTTATGTCATACCGCGGGCCCGCTCGCAGTCAAACACGATGATGCGTGATGGGATGCAATTAGTGCATCGAGAGTGATTGAGTTTGCTCCTGGGGTACGTTTATAAAAAGCTCTTTGTGATTCGAGTATTTCATCAGATGCACACGATGCGCTGGGCATCAGATGTCCAGAATATGAAAGCGTGACATACAAATGTCCGTTGGTACGTGAAAGTACACTTGGCTGGAAGATGTACATGGCGCATAGGCGGACCCGACCTCCACGTTGTCTGTGTCTTGACGCAACAGCATGTCTGTTCGTCTGAAGTCTTGCCACCACGCTTGGAGGTACCGACGCCTCGAATTTCCTGTGTGCAAGCGGGTATCAGAAGCCGGTCGATCTTGGATGGAAGCAAAATTCTTGATGAAGGGAAAGGTTTTGCAAGGGTTGAGGGCGTTGGACGTGTATCAGACGAATGGAGCATAACCGTGAAGTGGGCCGACGTGGTTGATCAATTGCCCTTGTCCAGACTCTTGAGAGTTGACGACGACGTGCGCATGCTCGGGCTACTTCATTACGACATACCCTCGAGCCAAGCCGTTTTACAAGTTACAAAATGCAGGATGTGCATGTAACGATGGACCTCTGCATTGTCGCCCTAAAATCTGCAACTCCACGTCGAAATAAGCGTTTCTCTTTTCCTCTTCTTTTCGAATTCGGGGGGAAATGGTGACGTACGTACTGCGTGCACGTCTGCATATTTGTCGTATGGAAAATGAGCTCTCTGGTCGCGCATGGCTGCATGCGAGTTGAAAGAAAGCAGTTTTGAGATCGAGAGCCGACGTCCAACAACGTTCGTCGTTAACGCGGTGATGAGCATGGCCAATTACTAACTGATGGCCTCGTTTCGGACCTTCTCCCCTCTGTTGTTCGATCGTTCATTCGTCGCCAGTGCTCGGGGGACGCGTAGGCTAGACCAAGAGCGAGAAATTGCAATAGCAAAAAGGGTCGACGGATCGGAGACACAATACCTTGCTGTATGCTTCCGCCGGCCAGGATCGGTCTTAGTAGAATGTGTGCATGCGTATCGGTTGAGTGTGAGCTTGCTCTTCCGCCGATTTTCGAGAGGTAGACAAGTGTACAACTTCGACAGAAACATGTTGTCTTGTTGAGTAGGTATCCTCTTTCTCTCTTAATCTTCGGCTCAAGAAGTCAGCAGAGCGACTAGCTTACCAGCTTATCGGACAAATCGATTTACTTGCATCGATTTCATACTTTGCGCTAGCCAGCGTAGTTTATTCGGAAAGAAGTCGTGGTCGTTAAGAAGCTTGGAAGTCTATTCTTAGAGACATTCAACTTGAAGTTGAAGCAAACAAGAATAGTAAATAGTTTATTTTAATGTACACTGTGAGAAATTTCAAGTTTGGAACGCTTCTCTTTTTTTTGAGCACTGCCGCACCAACGGTGAGCTCAGCGCAGCTAATATCGTGCTGACCGACTGCGTTGGCCCAAATAACATATACGTATGCTGGTCACGAATCAATATAGTACGGACATCTAGCTTCGTTTTGGCTACAACGTTTCTCTTCTATCGATTAACATTAACTGCATTATCGATCTTTGGCTTCTTGACTTTAGACTCTAACTTAGCTGGTTTCTGGATAGTGCACAACGAACCAACAAGCTCGAGTAGAAGCACATGTACACGAGGTCGGCTGGATACAGGGCTACAGCAGCGACAGCCATCCTTGGCTTGAGAGTGTCTTCATCAAAGTCGATTCCGCCGCGTACTTCGTTATCAACTACAGCTGCGGACCGGCACAGCTCGACGTCTGCTGCGCTCTTCTGCTGGAGCCTGGGCACCCGAGGACAAGCTGCAACTGCGGCTAAGCGCGTGCCTGCTGGGGTCGATAAGAGCCTGAGTGCTGTCGGCGACGGATGTGGCTTGCAATCCGACTCGGCCCGCCAGATAATTGCGAGTAGTGAGCAAGAACGACAGCGAAGGCCACTTGAAGAGAACGGGAGGGCGGAAGGCTACCTGGGAAGGGGTAGAAGGGGGGATACGATTGCTACTGGTAATCGGTCTGCAAGTATAGGGGGCAGGGATATGGTAGATGCGGGAGCGGGAAATCAGAATATGTACGCACAGGGATATCCGAGACACGACACCTACTCTACGTTCGAGTCAAGCTCGTCCAACGCAAGTACCTCTTTGTATTCGCTCCACTATCCGTACCAACAACACCATCATCAACCGCAGCACGAGACTCATGCCCAGGCCAAGGCTGAGGCTGTAAGCCAAACACAGACACAGATACAGATACACCCTTCAGCTGACTCGGCTTCAAGCACTTCAAGCGCCCACTACGCTGCTAATAGCAGCCAGTGGCCGCCAATGGACTACAATCCGATTGCGCTTCCTGGCCCCCCTTCGTTCTCCCCAGGCTGGAGTCAGGAAGACGAGATGCGGCGGATGAGGTATTTTGGTGCACCAACGTCTGCACCCGTACCTCTGTCTTCTCCTGCACCTGCGCCGCTGTCGGCGCATGGCTACTACGGGATGCAAGCGCATCCTGCACACTATGGATTGCCCGTACATAGAGTGCCAGAAGAGCCATGGGCAGCGCCATTTGCACCACCGCCTCCGTCGTATGCTCACGTTAACCCGCATTCACATACTCATACTCATCCTCGCCCTCATCCGTCCTACCCGTACGCGCACACGAATACACATACGTTTATGTATCCACACCACCCCCCGGGAGGTACAATGCACTTCTCGAGTAGCGCTTCTCGGTTTGCGAGCGACCCAAACAATGGCCAGGGACATGCGCAAGTACCTTCGCGGAACCTACCTCTCCCCCCTTCCCCGGCGCATACGCTCCATCTACCTAATATACCCCATTACTCGCCTAGACCAGGATACAGTCCCGCGCAGCACTTCCTCGGACGTGGCCAAGGTTTCGGTACCTCGTACCCTCCGACTATCCCTCCCGGTCCCGGTTCTACAGTGCGCCGACAGCCTCCTCCCTCCCAGCAGCCATCAAAACCGCAAGAGAAGATAAAGAAACCCGATCTCATCAAGCTTCCGCCCTATTCTTTTCTCGAGAGGAGCCCGAAGTCTAAGATTATTTACGTGCGTACCGCCGGCGAGGCAGACAGGGCCATCGTCGCGTTGCGGTCAGCCCTTAGGGCTGATCCCGCACACAACCAGATTCTGGGATTTGACTTGGAGTGGAAGCCGAAATTTAAGAAAGGGCAGTCGGAGAATCCCGTTGCGCTGGTCCAGTTGGCGAGTAGAAATCTGATTGTTTTAGCGCAAGTTAGTGCTATGGATTGTATGTCGTTGTTGCCCTTGTGCTACTCGAAAAAAAGGCTAAGATGTGAAATTTGCTCCATAATTCATCAGATTTTCCCGAGCAGCTCAAGGAGTTGTTGGAGGATTCGAATATCTACAAAGCCGGAGTGTCAATCATACGTTCGTCCACGGTTGAAGCCTTCCACGCAAATTCGTTTGATCACTAACTAGCCCTTCTTCAAGCGGACAGCAAGAAACTTGCTCGTGACTATGGTGTTTCTGTGCACTCGTGCATCGAGCTTTCTTTCTTCGCGAAGTGCATCGACCGGCAAAGGTGGAAAGGCGGCTTTCAAAATATGATAGGACTGTCAAGGCTGGTACAAGCGTACCTGCTAAAATCCTTGCCTAAGGGTGGCGTCCAAACGAGCAACTGGGAGCTGAAGTTGAGTCAAACGCAACAAACATGTCAGTTCTTTGTCCTACCGTCAGCTCTCATCTACTGACTTTTCTCACAATAACAGACGCTGCGAACGACGCACACTGCGGATTAATGGTCTTCCACAGTCTCCTAGCCATCGCAAACGGGATGGAATCAGACCTCCTGCCCGACCCGACGTACTACTCGTTTGACGTCATCGGGCAGAAGGTCCTCAACGTGAACGGCGACACATGGCTACCATGTAGTCCGTACCCGGAGGAGCTCGATGACAAGGAAAGTCTGAGCGACGAGCACACCCCGAGCGCTACTACGGACCCGGAGCAAGGCCTTAACTCGGAGCATGGAGTCTCTGCGGGTGTACGGCTTCACTAAGGTGTCCAGGCCGCGTGGCTCTTTGCACTTTTCTCGCAGCCGATTGTTGGTGTTTCAAATCTTCTTCTTCCTTCTCCTAACCTCCCCCCCTTCATTGTTCCCCTTCTTCTGGAACCATTCCGTTCGTTCGGCTGGTCGGTACGAGCAAGTTCAAATATACATTTTTTCTTTCACAGTTCTTTTCGTGCATTGTCAATTCCCGGTCATTCATAGAAAAAGGAATCATCTCTTCTTTCATCTCGGATGTACGTTTGACAGACCGTGTAGAAACATCTCATTGTTCATCCTAGATACCTTTGTGCAAGACGCCGTAATATGTTGTTCAGCAATCCCCACCTCCTTTATCTTTACGTCTACATCTTCCGATCTGTGATAATCTCCTTGAATGTCGAACGTGCTCATGCACAGTCCGAGAATACAGGTATTGAAACGATTATCTTACTCATTTAATCGCTCTCACTCGAATCCCACCCCATTTGGTTCTTCGTCGAGCATCCGTGTCTTGAAGTCTCGCCGATCTAATTTATCGTTGTTTGTATTTGGTACGTACATACGAGTCAAAAGGGGGCTACTAGTACTAGTAGACGCCTTGCAGAGATGCTCGTATGATTAGAAATTGGTGCTCATCATAGTTGTGTCTTCTTTCATCGAACGCGCTCTTACATATTACAGGCGATATGTCCATATGGTGTTTGAAGAAAAGCCTCACATGTGATGCATGCAAGAGGAGCATTATAATCTGATGCTAAGCTCCGTAAGAGCCGCATTTCGAATCGGAAACAGATCGTTGATCGTTGCGCGGTCGGGACCGCTTGCAGTGTGCACTCAGTGCCCATTCTGATGGGCCATAGTCCCGGACGGCATTCGTCGTCGATCCCAACCTTCCACGGCAGAATATTCGAAAGTTCGACGAGATCAATATCAAATGCATGCAGGTTGTTTCGCTTACGCACGACAGCATGCAGAGCCTAACGGTTCTTGCACATGGATGTATAGCACAAGTTGATCACAATTCTATACAGCAGACGCACGTTGCTCAGAGCGTCATGCAATGCCTCCGGGACCGCGACGATCTCATGTTCTTCGTAGAATGCTACACACAGGATCATACCGGCGAAGAGGCGAACACGGATCTCAAGGTATAGGGTTGTTGTGATCGAGGAATAGTCATGCAACAGAGTCAGTAGTCTGCGCAGACAACAATGATTAAGTGCTTGAGTACGACAGAATAGTCTTAGTGGGTCGCCCTTCCTCCTTTCGTGCTTTCTCGGATCTTCAAGGCGTGCTTCGCGTCTCTCAATCGCCGCGAGGGCAAAGGTAGCGAAAAACTGCCAAGCACGAGATTTCCTCTTCGTTGTTTGTATCACACGAGAAGCTGGAGAGCTCGGCGAATCTGATAGACAGATCTAAGGCGGAGAACTTGATAAAATATCTCATAAAACAAACGCCTGAAGAAATTGCTCGTCCTCTTTAAGACTATGAGCTCGACAAACCGACAAACTCAATTCTAGTTGCGAAAGAATCGTGAATGAGAGGTGGACTTGGGCGTGATCAACGTTGCAGTAGCAACTTCTTCATTGTCTTTCGTATTGGCTGCAGCATTTGTGCAAGGACCATCGTCGGTCCAATCTCCATTGATGACTAGAGCGCACGTTGGTCCCCCCCTCTCAGTGAACAAAAAGTTAAACATACCATTGGGTGCATCGCTTTCGGTCCAGTAGTTAGCTGTCCACAGATGTCCACTGTATATACGTCTGGTAAATAACAATCGAGTGACGGGAAACAAATACTCACTTGAAGGTTGCCTTCTGGCCAGCGGTGTAAGCTACCCCAGTAGTCCATGCGGCTACACCAGCGCATGTCCCTCCGCTCGTCGGTGATGCTGTCGAAGAGGTGGTCGTAGAAGCGGAGGAAGAAGAACTGGAAGACTTGGAGCTCGCTGAACTTGTCGAAGACGCAGATGTTGAGCTGGTGGTTGGTGAAGATGCTCCTCCCGCACAGGCACTTACTAGATTTTGATAACGGGTCAATAGCTATTCCGTATAGCAAGCGCGATATATGGGATACTCACTTGCGCTCCATTCGCCATTCGGATCGTTGGATGGAGTCGATGAAGCGAAGAACTTGGCTTGCCAAATGTATCTTCATTAATCAAAACCGTCAAGGTCATGGGCTTGAGTAAGATGGAAATATAGCGATAAGGTTGGAAGCAATTACCCTCCAAACGAAACCTGCGAGCCTCCCGTGTATGAGGTCCCCGAAACGAAAGTCGGAGCGGAGCACGGCGGGAACGTGAAGCCCGTTCCTCCGGCTGCGGTTAGCGCTGACTTTATTGCGACATCGTACCGCCCATTTGCTACGAAAACCATTGGGATCACCGGCTGTCACTCAGAAGATTATCCTTGAGAGAATACCCACCATAAGCCTGAGAAGCATCCCATAGCATTACGCCGCCGAAGGAGGGGAAGCTTTTCCTCATCTGTGTTGCAATGGAACTCAGAGTCGCGGCATCCTCGAATCCCTGCCCAGCAGCCGTGCTCGACGCAGGTGCGCCAATATAGATCTTGACCTTTGAGTTCGGGCTGACTGTGCGAGCCCAATTATCCCTTATCCGCATTATCAACCATCTGTACGGGTAAACTTGATATCTGCGTGATACTCACCATAAGCCGAAATCCCAATCCTAAGATACCGTGAGTTTCAGTAGATTTTTCATTCGGAAATCTGCCTCACCTGTGCCAAGTTGAAGTTGTTCAGACCGCACACGTTGTTGTCTAGGATAAGATAAGCTAAGATAAGCTTTCAATAGCTTGTGAAAAGATCTTTGCCAGTGGCGCACAGAATTGGACATAGACCGCATCAAACTCGGCCGAGTTGAGGACTGCACCTAATGCAGCATCGGGAAACGGACATTGAGGCGCAGCCGTGACGTAGTAGCTAGATAGAGGTATACATCAGACATCCATAGGTTTGATTGGTAGTCAATGCCTACGTTTTGCTCGCACCGCTGGCGTGCGAACGTATTTGATTGACAAACGCTGCGTATGATGAAGAACTTCCGCCTTCAATGTCAAGATCGACTCTACGAATTGGGCAAGGCGGGCTTCAGTCACGAAACGGCACTGGTCTGGGAGAAATGATTGAGTATTACCCATCCAGGACTGCATCACCGAAAGGGCGTGTTGAGCTTGTGCCCCCCAAGAAAAGATTCCAAACAGTATCAGCAAAACTTTCTGCCTGGCTGTCAGAAGTAAAGCCAACGGCACCCGTCGCACCACCCAGACTTATGGTGACGATCTTTCCCTTGGACTGGCATAGCTGGATATCGGATGCCAATGCGGAGCAGTCAGGAAGTTCAGTTCCCGGGAAAGTCGCATTGTCTGTGGGGTTGCATGTCTGAACAATCGATACCATATCAACACAATGGATACGTGGGGAAGAGACGATCGTACGTTTGCAAGGTTTATGGATGGTAGGCCGCCTGTACCAAAAAAGACGTTCAAGAACGCAACAGGAAAGGCATCGATCACACTGTCAGAACCACAATAGAAAGAGAGGCGCTGCTGAAAGTTGGCCACATCTGTATGTGTCGCTCCATATGAATTTTGGCCCCAGTAACTAGAGCAGGATTAGAAGGCGTCGTCCGATATTATCGAGAATACAGTAAACATACACAGCAAGCTGAGCCGCCGAAAATGTATGTAAGTATGTCAGTTGAATGCTCTAAACCTAGTGAAGAAATGGACGTACATTATCAAATCGAGAGTTATCAAAGGCGCGAACAGTTTGAAGACTTATGAAAAAGAAGAGAAGGACAGATAAAGAACGGATTGTAGGGAATGGGATCATAATGAATGCTGATGTTGAAAGACAGTGATAGCGAGTCTGATCAGCTCCGTACCGCCCTCTCCCTGCTCTTCCCCTCACGATCGGTCTTTTATGTCGAGCAGAAGAGACCAATGTACAGCAGAGCAAGTTCTACTTTGGTCTGCGTATGTTTGCTGGCCATGCTGTCGAGGAGGCGCGCATGCGGTTGACGACTGTCGTAGCTTTACATTCGGGTACATCTGAAGAGCCTGGCAGCCTTCATAAAGTAATCTATCATTCCCGGAGATCGTAACGAGGAGCTTCATGATTAGAACACTAGCAAAAAGGGGTTTGTCATGCGTGCAACAGCGTCGAGAATCCGCTGATGAAATAAGCGACAGCCAGCGAAGCAGGTAATGGTCGAAATAGACACGATAAGATATAGTTGAGACTCTCAGAGAAGTCGAGTGTCTCGCTGGCACAGAACATGTGACAAAGAAGCACTGTAAGTAACACTTCGAACCAAATCTGCAGACGACGACAACTGACTACATTTGTCAATACTGTGGCACTGTTCGATAGTAGTGAGCAGATATGTTTAAATCGTGGGTGTTCACGTCCGATTGCGTGAATAAGCTCCTGTTGAAGAGAAATTGGTTGTCAGCTTCTTGCACCAAACCATCGCAGGTCCTAGTCGAGACGTGTCGCAGATTGAGACGCATAAGGCCCAGACTAATAACCATATGAAAAGGCTGGAAGGAGTATGCGCAGTGATATCCAGAGGTAAGAAGTGAGTTAACAAATGTAATCCACGACGATGATGATGTTAAGCAACTTCAAGTCAACGGTGGGAGCTGAGTGCCAGCCAGGCGCCAGTGTCGGAGTTACAAAATACCCACTTTCGGCAACCCTCGTACACTCTGGCGAGCTTTGAACCTCTTCGACGTTGTGCTCGACGTGCCATTAGGAGGTGATCGTCGTGTGCACTCATGCCTAGATCAACGGTGCCCTCCGTGGCGAGAGTATATCCCAACGTGAACGCTGAGCGGGGACCGTCGTGGTACGAGTACGGTCAGTTATTCATGTCTGTCCATAATCAATTTCCCACTAACGCTTCGCATCACGTATCGTTCGGTGAAGCGCAGACAACCTTCAGGTACAATGGGGTGTACAGGACCACTATGAGATAGTCAGGAAAGTGGGGCGTGGAAAGTACTCGGAGGTGAGCATATCTTCACCGCTGTAATGACTGATTGACCATTTTATTCAACAGGTATTTGAAGGCATTCACATTGTCAACGACGACAAGTGCATTGTCAAAGTGTTGAAGCCTGTCAAGAAGAAGAAAATAAAACGCGAGATTAAAATTCTCCAGAATCTAGCAGGCGGACCGAATGTTATCGCTCTATTGGATGTGGTCCGGGACCCTTCCTCCAAAATACCGAGCTTAGTAACTGAATATATACACAACACGGACTTCAAAGTTTTGTACCCTCGCTTTACAGACTTTGACGTTCGATTCTACATCTTCGAGCTTCTCAAGGTATGATATTCGTCCAGACCACAGGGTAGCAGTTGACCGACTTCGCAAGGCACTGGACTTCTGCCATTCTCGGGGCATTATGCACAGGGATGTGAAACCGCACAACGTCATGATTGATCATGAACACCGAAAGGTACTATACCATCTGTCCGCTATTCTCCCTCGCTGCTAATCTATCTTTAGTTACGACTAATCGACTGGGGTCTAGCTGAATTTTATCATCCAAAGACTGAATACAACGTTCGCGTTGCATCACGGTACTTCAAGGGACCGGAACTACTTGTTGACTTCCAAGAATATGACTATAGTCTTGATATGTGGAGTCTAGGCTGCATGTTTGCCTCGATGGTATGTGAGACTTATGCCGACAACGACTCGTGTTCTGACGTCTGTTTAGATATTCCGCAAAGAGCCATTCTTTCACGGACATGATAACTACGACCAGCTAGTGAAGATCACGAAAGTGCTTGGGACGGATGAGCTGTTCCTGTATCTCGAGAAGTATGACATCGAGCTGGACGCGCAGTATGATGAAATTCTCGGCAGGTGCGGCACTGAATGTTTCGGAAGTTTATGCATTCCGTTCTCATCCTTGTGTTGTCAGATATCCAAAGAAGCCATGGTCCAGATTCATTACGTCGGAAAATCAACGGTATATCTCCAACGAAGCTATTGACTTTCTGGACAAGCTACTTCGCTATGACCATCAGGAGAGATTGACTGCGAAGGAAGCGCAGGCACATCCGTACTTCGGTGAGTGACTACATGGTGCTAAGTTTGTGTACGAGCTGGGCTAACCATCTTTCAGACCCTGTGAAATCTGCAGCCGCCGCAAATGGTGAAAGTGGGAGTGAAGATTCCGACGCATCGGGCGTGTAAGGCCACTGGGATCCAATAGACACTCATTTGCTGCTTTTATTGCGAGCTATCGTGCTACTGATTGACCCTCCTGAGTTATTGAAACTCCGTTGTATTCTACTTGTCTTTGTTTCTGTGTTATTTGAACTTCCCTAATAACTACACGCTGTCATTTCCAGATTCTATGACTTCAGAAGCTGTTTTCTATTCGCTAGTGGCTCGCGTGAGTAAGACACTGGAGGCGGTCGTATGGTCATCATGCTCGCTTGATCCGATTTCTTCGTTCCTTAGTGCAATGAGGCTGCAGCATGTCGTTCGTCAAAGTAGGTTCAGAAATTCAACTACGTTTTTTCCTGGAACCAGTAACAATTTCTAATGTCCTAAAGACAACATCCGAGTACTCACGCATCGAGACAGCTAAAGCGCTCTGATTCTACCTTATGCCCTTACGTTATAGTTACTCCTCGATATAACTCTCCAGAATAGTCAGTGTTTCCGATCTCGCGTCTATCAATATACTTTCAACTGGACACTTTGGGTGCGAGGCGACTACACAGAGCCTTTACGAATCCTCTCCATTTCACGCAATGAACTCTGATAAACGAGTTCCGGCACGTTGGCCCAAGGATCTCAAATACCTTAGAAATCTGGAGTACTCGACATCCATTCCTCCGAACGTCCTTGCGATCATCCGAGGTACCCAGAGGCCGACGACCGCCGCCACCGTATTTAGTCCACCAGTGATGATACGACGGATAGTAGACGACGAGTCTCACCCTGCAAATGGTCAGATGGGCCTCTTCGTCTGCAAAAAGATCCCACCTAATTTCCATATCTTGGACTATATGGGAGAAGCCCACTCTGACGAACGCCCTGAGTCGGACTACGATTTGTCATTATATAGATCTCCTGACGGGAGCATCAGCGTCGGCGTGAGTTATTTAGTCTTCCACCTCAGCTGCATGCAGTCTCATGGCAGATCTTAATAATTAGATCGATGCTGCGCATATGGGGAACGAGGCAAGATTTATTAACGACTACCGTGGAATCGCGAACAAGCCAAACGCTCTGTTTAAAGAAATAAGGACTGCATCGGGAGAAATGAGGATGAGCGTCTGGAGTGGCAGCGAAACAATTCCAAAGGGTAAAGAGATCCTAGTTTCGTATGGAAAATCGTGGTGGCGTGCTAGACAGCTATCAAATGACGCCGTAAAGTCCGAGCCTATGATTTAGCCAAAGGAGGGGGATATAGAAGTTGTCAAAGTTTCGCTTATTCTTTTCAAGGAACGCAGGCTGGCTTAGTAGCCTAGATGCATCGTCCGCCATCAACTTCCAGACAGACACCCGTGATGAACTTTGCTTCGTCGGAAGCAAGAAAGCCGACCGCTGATGCCACATCTTCGGGTTCTGAAAGGCGGCCCATAGGCACTGTCGCGATGAAAGAAGCCTCGCTATTCTGTAATCACGGCGGTTAGATCGGACTATCTCTCATGAGTGAATGAACACGCGCATTGCCAAGGAATGTCTTGAGCATTGGTGTACGGCCGGCAACAGGACATACAGCATTGATACGAATTCCAGCGCTGGCAAACTCCATGGCTAAGCTTTTCGTTGCACCGCTTACAGCGAACTTCGACGCATCTATCAACGTCCCGCAATATTAGCTTAATTATCCACGTTTTATCTAACGGGATTGGGCATACTATACCATGTGAGCCCTCCACGAGGTCTCTCCGCACACGCACGTTTAGTATACGATGTTTGACAGTCAATGTATGTAGTATCATTCTCGCTCACCTAATTGCAGCAGTACTTGATACTGTGAATCGAGGATCAATTCCGTGCTCGCCTTTGAATGAAAGACTAACCATTCACGATTGCCCCTCTCTTTTGTTGCACAAGGAGTGGCATGACTGCTCCGACAGAGTGGAACAGGGATCGGATGTTCAAGTTGATGCACTTCTCGAATTCGTCTTCCGTGACGTCCAACGTAGGCTTAATCCACACGTAAATCTTACATACCAACACATATACTGAGAGAGTTCGGTAACACCTTGTTCACATAGCTGCCTCCCGCATTGTTCACAAGTACATCAAGGCTCCCGAACTTGTCGACAGTCTTGTGGACGAGCGCATCCCACGAGGCCCGGTCTGTCACATCAGCTTCAGAGCGATCAAGGTAAACATGTCGAACTCCCGGGTCCAATGGTATCAGGGACGTACTACGAAAGAAAACCACTTTGCTCCCATTCTGTTCAGATAGCTTGCTTGCTAATCGCTCGCCCTTCTCCTTGTTCTGATCGTGTCATTAGTGTGCAGTAATCGGAGCCATGTAATTTGACTGAAAAACACACGATATCGGCTATAACAACATTTGCTCCCCTTTGCTGCATCCAGCGTACAGTGCCTTCACCGAATCCCGATGCGCCTCCTGTGACGATAACGGTTCTGCCTATCTGGCTTAGCAGGGCTTTCGAGAATTGCATATTAATTCAGTAATGTGGTCAGGAACGAAGAAAACGCAATTCAAGTTGGTGGTTGGCGACGACTCAGAGAGCAGATGACCCGGTCCGAACAAGACCAAAAATAACGAGACAAGATTAGGAGCAAGGACTTCCATCTAGAGTCTTTCTTTTCCTCAGTAATGGTACCAAAGAAAAGATTGTGGGTTTTCACGAGGTAAAATGCGAAGTTTCACATCAAGTTGGCAGTCAGCCACAGGCAGGTTTTTTGCAAGTGCCACATCCTGTGCCATCTCGCGTAAAGTTTAAAGCAGGCGTGAGAACACTCCGGCCGGTCAACTCAAGTTAAGCCTGAGTTACGTCAGCGTCCTTAAAGTTAAATACGAGTAAATACTCGGTGAAGTATAGCAAAATTCTACCTTCTTCTATCCGTTCTATACGCATGTTTCGGTGACCACGAACGATGCATCATCGAATACCTACCCAGAGAACCCTCTCTTTCATCTCATTCCAGACTTGTGCAGCTTCAAACTGGCAAAGTGGATCTACTCGGGCGTTGTCAACTCGTGCGTCAAAGTTTCTACAAGGAAAGCGATGTCAAACACGGTCTTCAGCCGTAGACTGTGAAGTGAGAAGGTTTTTGAGACAGGTAGGTACTTCAAGCTCATCGTTAGGCAGGAGTGATCGGACGAAGACGTAATACAGGATAGACGTGGCTTTCATTCTTCTGCACATGTCTCAGCCCAAAAAAATCCATACGAGGTACTCGGCGTTGCGAAGGATGCACCTTTGTCAGACATTAAGAAGAGCTATTACTCCGTGGGTAGTCGTTTATGTCTCACCCTTGTCCATCTGACGCTTAATACATCAGCTTGCACGTAAATATCATCCCGACACTAACAAGGAGAAGGGAGCGCAAGAGAAGTTCGTAGAAATACAAGCGGCATACGACGTAAGTGGTTAGAGTTATTGAAGCACATCGCACCTGCACCCACCAATTGATCTCAATTTCAGGTACTTAGCGATGAGAAGAAGCGCTCTGCATATGACCGTTTCGGAGCGGCCTCTCAGCAGCCAGGGTTTGATCCAGACGCGTTCGCAAGGGGGCAGGGTCCTTTCGCTGGATCTGGATTTGGTGGTTTCGATTTTGGGTCTGCGTTTGGGGCAGGTCCAAGTCGCGGGGGTGCAGATCTCTTTGAGCAATTGTTCGGTGCATCACTCGGCGGGCGTGGTCGTGGACGGTCCGGAAACGAAAACATTCGTGGAGATGATTTGGAGGCGCGAGTTGGCATCAGCTTCCTGGACGCTGCGAAAGGCGTGAAACGGACGATCAATATTACACCCATCGTAAACTGCTCGACATGTTCCGGTAGTGGATTGAAACCCGGGATGAAAAAGACGACTTGTACGACGTGCAACGGAACAGGGACGAGGACGTTTGTGATTGATTCTGGATTCCAAATGGCATCCACATGCTCGTCATGTCAGGGCTCTGGGTCGTCAATCCCTCGGGGTGGACAATGCTCCGAATGCGGTGGCGTAGGCAAGGTTAGGATGAGAAAAGCAGTGTCTATCGATATACCTGCAGGTACGTGGTTAAGCTATAGCACGTCGTGTCTACTTTCTTTGACAAGTTTGTAGGTGTTGAAGACGGCATGACTATCCGGGTGCCGAACGAAGGTGACGCGCCGATCTCGGGCAAAGGACCGAAGGGCGATTTGCTTGTCCGTGTTAATGTAGCCGCATCCAAAGTTTTCAGTCGACAGGGTACAAACATTCACCATGAAGCGCGCATACCTTTGCATACCGCTTTACTCGGAGGTAGAGTCAGAGTGCCCACTTTAGAAGGTGACGTCGACGTAAAGGTCCCGAGTGGTACTCAACAAGGAGAAGAGATGGTGTTGAAGGGGAGAGGTATGCCTGCTGTATTCGGTGGGGATAAAGGGGATCTCTTTGTGTCGTTCTCGATAAAGCTTCCCAGGTTGGTTTTCAAGGGTCTCACATGACCACGTAAGGCACTGACGATTCGTTTGAAGATCTCTTACAGCTCGACAAAGGGAGCTAATCCAAGCCTACGCCGATGAAGTCGAAGGCCGCGTACCTAAGTCTAGCGCAACTGACAGCGTTAACAAGGCTTCCGAGCATAAGCCGGACTCGGTGAATGACCGAGAAGCAAATAGTGGTACGGCATCATCGTCAAACTCAAATGGTACGGGTACGTTCACAAACACACCTCCCTCTTCCTCAAACGGGGAAGGAGTGGGTTCTCGTGCTTGGCAAAAGTTCAGGAAGCTCACTGGGTTGTAATTTGCATTTACGCTTACGCTGCATGATATTCATCGTTAACGCCGCTACGTGGCCTAATTTCTCATACATGTGTGTTTTGCACAGGTCCGGCGGAAAACCGTAGACAAGACGATGGGGAGCCTCAGCGGAGGACTGCAACCGGATAGTTGCACGAGCGGCCGATGACGCTTGCATGACGGGCAGCGCTGGACCACCTGATCGGAGGGTAATAGATATGATAGTGCGATCTGCTCGATTGAGCGCCTGTTTTTCTCTCATAGACGAGGCTTACACAGATGACATTGACTCTCGGACAGGAGTGAGAAATAAATGAATGGGGCCAGGACATGCGGCTGTTCCACGGGAAGGAGGCACATAGAAACAAGATAATAGACTCGGATATGAATGAAGCTGATGTCGAGACCGGACACTGGGACATGAATCTCATGGGGATCCGGGTGCGCTGATGGTCCGGAGGCTGCTGGACGATGTGTCTGGCGTAGGCTGGTGTTGTTCATTCGTGCCCTTGAACGACTGATGCACTGATGAGCGTTAGAGTAAGGTTTTCAGCAAAACCGGTTCACGTGGCGTCGGCGAGCTTTCTTTAAGCTTTACCGGTACTCTCGTCTAAAGAGCCTTTTCACCCTGCCGTTGTCTGTGGACCTACATCGGGCTGGGATCTGGATATTCAAGTTCGGAAAGGCCGGCCGCATTATTGAACGCTTACGCGCTTTGCGCTTGTGAGCTGTCGAACCGGCAGTCGGGCTGGTTTTGCTACTAACTAGTAAATGGAAAGCGGGTAAGGTCTCAGAGCCTTAGGAGTGCAGGTGCCTCGAGGTGAAACGCCACCTATGGTCATTGAATACATCTCTGGGGATTGGGTCCTGGACTTGGGCTATCAAGCAGCCTCACGCGTCTTCACAAGAGCCTCTCCCCGCCGCCACTAAAGCCTGAATTTCCCGTTGCGGTCTCAGTCACCTATATTTCTTACTTCGCTCCTTCGATGATCTTCACCACGAGATCTCCCTTCGCCTGCCTGAATCTCCTAGTTCATGACAGGTCTACCTTTCCTTTACCGAAACGACCCGTCCCTTGGCTAAAATGCGATGACCATTTTTCTCCTCGCCTTTGTCGCAGCGACTCTATAAATTCTGCTTGTCTGAATGGCTTGCATACTCTACTTCCTCAACTCAATCTTTCTCTACTATGCCATCGGGAGTGCTCCCTGAAGCCGTGCCTCATCCCACAACAGAGAGTGCTCACGATGTCCCTGTCGACCTCAACGTGCTTTCACTGTCTGAAAAGTTTCTCGTCGACGCGCCACATAATCTTCCTACTCTTGCACCGTCTGCCATCCTCTCCGATGAGAAGCTAAGACAGGTCTCCGAGTCTGCTCCATCCTCTATCTGCTTCTCTGTAGAGACTTCGAGCTCGTCTCCTACATTCACGGGCCGACCGTCGACAGAAAGCGGGTGTACATCAAGTACTGCTTCTGTTGTCGATGTGCCATGCACGTCTAAACCTCCAGTGAAGGAGCTAACCTTCATGAAATTATTGCTAGCGCATATCGGGTATGGGTTTCTTTGGGAGATTCTGTCTTATGCTCACTTGTACCTCTTAGTGCTGCTCTAGCTTTATTTCTTGCTACCACCGATTCTGTGCGTATTTTCATTTCAAACGTTTGTCCATCACAATCTCATTCTTCGTTTCAGACCATTGTCTCCACCAGCTTGCCTACTATCATTGCCGACCTTCATGCATCTCAGAGCCAATATTCTTGGGTGGGCGTCGCATATCTCCTCACTCAGACGGCCTTTCAGCCTCTGTATGGCCGCTTCTCCGATCTGCTGGGAAGGAAGGCAAGTTATTTCAGGTTGAAACAAGAAGATAACATATCAAACTGACATGATTGCGTTCAGATTGTCCTTTACAGCGGTATTACAATATTTATGATCGGCTCTTTCTTATGTGGAATTGCGCCCGTAAGTACATAGTAGCCGTGTTTCGGTCTTTCCGGACGCTAACGCCGTTGTATAAACAGACGTACGTCCTGCTGTGCGTATTTAGGGCGATCGCGGGTATTGGTGGAGGTGGCATTGTTAGTTCCGTATGGCTAATCACCTCTGAACTCGTTGATGAGAGTCGGAAGGCGAGGTGGTCCCAAGCTCTCAGTGTTACTTGGAGCGCATCGGCCATCGCTGGTGCGTCTGTCCACAAAATACCTTTCACCGGACCGAAACTGTACTGATCTGTTCCGGATTTAAGGTCCGCTATTGGGCGGGCTATTCAGCGGTAAGCCTATCCCGGGTCGGGTGTGCTGCATGTTCTCAGATTGTACTCACGATCGTCTTTCTTCCGTTGGCAGACGCGAGCGGAAGTCGATTGAGTTGGCGTTGGGCATGTGCGTCACCATCTCACCATGTCCTCTTCATCAGCTGACAAGTCTTGTAGTCTGGATTAATCTCCCAATTGCTGCGGTAGCATGGCTGCTGCTGTTGATTTCATTGAAAGATGTTCCGTTACGGCGTCCAAATGGCGTGTCATGGAAAGAACTCGGGCAGAAGTTTGACATCGTCGGACTGTACGTGAAAGTCGCGATATGGCAAGGTCTGAGATGACGAGTTTTTTTCTCAGTTTATGCTTCATGGCCGGAACAGTCGGAGTCGTTCTTGGGTTTAGCTTCTCTTCCCAGTACGGTTGTAAGTGCAGCTTATTGATCATGCCTCGCCTGGACAGAGATCTTGACGTTTCACCATATAGGGTCGGCGCCAGCTACTCTCGTGCCGCTGGTGGTGGGATGTGCTATTTTACTCCTTGGCTCGATCCATGAGAAGCACACATCGAGGGATGCTTTATTCCCCCCGAAGATGTTCACAAATACGACTGTTGGTGAGTTCGATGCCGAAGGCATTTTTGCATTTTGCTGACGATGCACGCAGTTGTCATACTCGTAATAAGCTTTCTACATAATTTCGCGTTCAATGCCGGCACCTTCTTCCTAGCGCTCTACTATCAGGTGAGACCTTCAATTAGACTTTCCTTCCCGTCAGCTGACGAACATAATCTATAGGCTGTTGATGGAACATCAGCCCTGGAATCGGGAATGAGGATGCTGCCATACTCCCTCGGGTCTTCTCTGGCATCGATGCCTGCCGCATGGTTTGTTGAAAATCGTCAACGCAAGACGAAGACTACAATAGGCCAAAAGATAGTTATTATTCTTGGACTCACAATTGCTACCATTGGATTTGGTAGGTTCCAGTCCAAGTCTGTTTCGTTTCACTGGAACTGACGGCTCTGTTGATTAGGTCTCCTGATCATCCTGAATGACCGAACGCCCGTGGCTCTGCAAGAAACTGCCCCGTTGATTGCGGGGATCGGAATCGGCATGCTTTTTCATACTCCTTATCAAGTCCTAACTATCGCGCTGGGTCCCAATGACATCGCGAGCGCAACAAGTGCTTTCTTCCTGGTGCGGTTCACCGGATCGACGTGTGGTCTTGTGAGCGATCTCCCGTGAAACCCGCCTGAACTTGCTAATCCGTTCACGACGGCATTTCCACCCAAACAGGCGATTGCGAGCGCGGTTTTCAACGGTCGTCTGTCGCATTCCCAGAGCGCAGGGGTGTTCTCCACTTCAAATATATCCTCCTCAGATCTCCGCGGGTTGGTCCATCTGGAACCACTTGCACTAAGAGAAGAGGTGATAAAATCTGTGACACTGGCTATTCAGGTAAGAACCCTGCTGTGCTGTGCTTCGGCGATATCTCAGCTGATTCCTAAATGCCTGTGTGTAGTCTATCTGGATGGTGTGCACGCCTTGTCTGGGGTTGGCTTTCCTTGTAAGTGTTATCGCATCGTGCATCGGGTACTCTCGGCGATAGCGAGATATGTTTTACTGACTCGTGTTCCCACTTTAGCTTTCTCCATTAATTCGCAAGACTTCGACAGAGGCATCTGCATTACACGAGGACCAACATACAACTAATACTTCCTCACCCAGCGCCACCGATGAGAAGCACTCGCCGGCGTAACATCTCTTTACTTGCTCACACACACGGACTAGAGTAGTAATAATACTAAAGCCAGTTCACGAGAAGCAGCACATCATCTATAATTATACTTCGCTAATTGCAAATATGTACTTACGTCTAAATTTGCGGGGCCAGTTTCCAGTCATCGCGTTGTGTAGTATGTGTACGAGAAGAAGATATATTTTCGTAATCCCTATGGGGAAATAGCCTAAGAGAGGTTCTGTGTACGATCGAGATTGTAGCGCCTGCCGAGATCGTGTCTGACAGGGCTTCAAGTTGATCATGCGTGCGTTTTGAAAACGGATGCAAATGTATGGACAGGGCATCCCATCGAAATCGGCAGTTAGGCTCTCCATCATTACAAAAGATGACAGAAGACATCCAACGAAATATATTGCATAACGTCAAGGCCTAGACGATTATGTTACCTGTGCTTTTCGGGCTTAGCCCAATTCCAATGAAGTGAAGGAGTCCGATGACTGGATGATTTTGAGGTCAAGCGTAGCGAGCGTGAGCCTTGCAACTTACAAGTGTTTCACCATCGACATGGCCCTTGCGCTAAACTGAGATGATATGTCTATCGATCGCCATGAGGACTGAAGAGAAAAAATTGGAATGAAGACAGGCTGCATCTGTAGGAACAGGTAAGCGATGGTCGAGAAAAATAAGATTCAGGAGGCCACTTGTCGTGTTCCGGCTTCTAAAGCTCCTTATGCTTCCTTACAGCATCTCGCAATTGATCGATGTCACGAAGACGCATCCCAAATGTTAACAGCACACGGTAGAGCGGGTAATCGGCAAGTTACAAGCCAAATTTAATGGTGCCTCGAAAAAAGAAAAGGTACAATCGTCCCGGCGGGAGAAGAATATATATACTAATCAAAATGTTCTGATTACACATATATGTTTGTATATTAGATCCGCTTTATCCAGTTTTGTTCACAAATCGCACAATCATGCAAACCCAAGAGACCCGATGTCGATAAATTAGTGGCGAAAAAAGTGTCACAACCTTAGCGCCGCGATCTCTCTTCTGAAACCTTCCACTCGACATTTCGCATATCCCAGGTAATTGAATTCAGGTTCGTCGGGAGCCCCACCCTCGTCTTGCGCAGCGGACTCCAAATCCTCTCTGGCCTGAACGATCCCCCAAACGGCCCACATCGCATGTGACGCGGGGCTCCATGCCCGGACCTGCGCTTCAAGACGCCTGCAATCCGCCTCCTGGTCCGATTCGTCCTGCTTCTCGAAATCCGAAAGACCGGCGGAAACGCTGCGGTCTTCGGTGGTCGCCATAGCGGATGCGCCTGTAACGAAGGGCTCGCTAGCGTGCGCGAGATACGCTCGGTAGAAATTATTGCGCTCTTCCTCGGTCGGATACCGAGAAGGATCGAGGATATGTGGTGTCTGGCTGTGATAATCCGCCGTCCACTCGTGGAAGTGGTTTGCGATATCGAAAGCAGCCGAGTTGGGAGATGCATATTCAAAATCCACGACAATAATCTGTCAAATATGCGTAAAGATAAGGTCAGCTTGGAGAAGATCTTGTCAAGATTGAGGTAGATTGAAATGGTGTGGGGAAAGAAATTACTGATCTCACCTGCCGATGATCTGGTGTGCCTTTCTTGACGCCTTTCAGTCTCAGCAGATTCCCATATTGTGTATCGTTATGTGCGAACACGCGTTTGCTAGCACCATGAGCCATCTCCCATTCCTTCAGCCAGACCATGTAACGTTCCCATTCTTCGATAAATCGCTCGAAATCGAGCGCCGACTTGTAATCGGCGTTGACGGACGGGAGATGAAGTACGTCGCGAGCGGACTGTGACCATTCTCTGAAGTTTTTCCGGGCTGCAATCTCCCAACCCACGTTTTCACCTCGTGTGTCCGGTGTTGTATTTTCGACCGTTTCGATGTCGACGCAGTGTAATTCCGACATACGGGCGCCGATCCATGAGCTGATGGTAGGATCCCGCAGTTGCGCAGCCGTGAGCGCAAGTGAATCAAAATACTCCTCTACCCGCCCATTCTCAAACGTCCCATAAACTCGGGGGCCAATACCATAACGTGAAGAAAGAACGTGCAGAGTATGCAGCTCTCGGGGACGCGAGATAAGGTTTGACGAAGAAGGTCCGTAAATTCGTAGGAGAAGGGTCTTGAGTGAAGGAATACTCGGGTACGAAACGAAGAATACTGCATTTGTGAGAGAACCGGCAACTTTAGAGACCCTAAGTTGTTCTGGCTTCAGAGATGCTGAGGTTGCAGACCAAGTCGGCAAGCGCATGGCTAAGATGATATCAAGTAAATCTTTCGCAAATGTCGGTGATTTGTATCGTCTGTAAGATTTATAAATACAAAATGTACATAAATTGGTAAGAATGTCAGCAAACATGTAAGGCTTAAATAGGCATGACTTTTGCGTTCCGTCCGTCTGTCGATGGAGGATTTGCGTTTGGGACATCCGTATAATAGAAGGAAGTGACTTACTTGGCTTGCAATCGTTTGCTCGCGTGACACAATCCCTCCTCCATCACCGGATCCACCTCGCCATCTGCAAACGGTATAGACGTTGACGATGACGTTCTGGAGGCAACCATGGGCGTCCTTGATGCAGACTCTAATGAGTTAGTCCTTGTTGATGTCGAAGTCAAAGAAGAGGCAGTTGAACCTCGTTTCAGAGGCACTGTGGTGAAGCTGCCGGTGGAACTTCCAGAAGCGGGCGTCAACATCGGTGAGGGTGATGAGGTCAATTCAGGACCAACAGTTGGGAGTGTCATGTTCATTTTTCAGAGTAAAGTGCTGCTGAGGGTTCAGGGGAAGCCAAAGAACGAGATAAGAACAAATTATGTTGCCCAGTGCGGCAGATAAGACAACTACGAATTCTGTGTCCGTGCGCACGCGACACGTTGAGGTATACAATTTGAGTAGAAACAACTTCTTGAAGATATACAAGACTTCGAGAAAGTATAGAGTAAGTCGTCTAGCAAGCCGTCGTAACGGTTTTAATCGCTGAGGTCGTGAGTGTTGACTCGGAGGGGATGAACGAGGACATGAAGTCTGCTCTTGTCGATGACGTTGCTTAGTCATATCCAAGTTAGGGAATAATGGTATCACTGGCAGAGCCTCCAAGTCTGCAAAGGGACTCGAAAATCTTTTTACTTTCTGTTCAGCATGTACTTTGTACAGGCTGACATTCGGGGCGAGCAAGGACCTCCTTTCGGCCCTTACAGAACTGTGAGTATCATTTACGACAACGCCCTTATCCTATGGCCGGTGTTATGGTCTTCCTGCCACCCGAAAACTATAGTTGCTCATAAAGGACTTCAGACTTGAAATCTCCGAACCTACGGTTGACACGGCGGAAATCACGCTGATAGGAGATCAGCTCACAAGTGGAACAGCAAGCCTTATTAGCTCACTCTACGGCAGCAGGCTCGAGCGGGACCTCACTCATGAATGTTTGTGATGGCCATCCAGTCCGACTCGATGGCTGGTACTATACGTACACTTCAGAATCCGATAAACTTTGCGGCAAACGTGGACAACAACGAAAGTGCACGAGCCATCAAACCTAGTCTTCATGCTCGCAGCTTATCCTCGTTAACATCTCGTTCAAGACAGACTTCTCGACAAGATCCGGTGTCGCGTAGCGCACAGAGCGAGACTGCGTACAAGGGATAGCTCTTCCATATCCAAGCCATGCAGCGAATGCTCCGCGATGATCGGTATGATTGGACTCTGGACGTCATTCCCTGGCTTTATCGTCTTACGGCCTTCCGATCTCCCTCGTCTTACTGCCAATGGGCAAACAAACTCTCGCGGCGACAGAGTTCAACCTGATGCGCCGGCTCGGACTGACTGCGTCGAAGCACGAGCAGGAGAATGCTCCTGTCCTGTGCGTGAGACTGGGCCACGAGATGCTGCCTTGTATTCAGTCTGCTCACCGACATTCTTGACTGCCCTGCACGTATTACTCCGCCCGGGGCAGCATGTCCGGCATAACCGTGCCTCTGTGTCACAGGAAGAAGGATCTATACTCATCTTCTCGTCCTCATGTTTGTTCGAGCCGTGTGGTCACGTACTGGCGCGTTCGAGGTCCTTACATTGAGGCATATTATTTGAATTACTGGTACATAACCTGGATGTCTGAGAAGATGCCGAATCCTGTCATTCAACTTCAGATTTGGAGGTTTGTATACAAACTGCCACTGTGTTCACAGGGAAGACACATTCTTTGACGTCGTAGCATTGTCTTCTTGATTGCTTACACGAGGTTATGCTTCGCAAGGGATATCAGAAAGAATCATTGAAACGGTATTTTATATCACACACAAAACGATAAGAACAGATTTCAGAGTTACTTTAAACATATAAGGAGTAATGATTGACGACGATAGAAATGCAATGCGACTTCGGAGAACAATGCGTGAGGACCATCCGAGAAATAATTCAGGAATAGTGTGTATTACGGCGAAGAAAGTATCTGCCGTTACACGAACGAGACGGCAGTTGATTAGCAAGGACAACGGTCGACAGGGGCGTTTTGAGTGTGGGCGGCAATGTCGAGAAAGAAGATGAGAAAGAAATCACCCAATAACCGCACATCACCTGTTGTGGGGTGCGTTTATCGGTGGATAAGGAAATCATAAGGAAAACATGAAAATAGTTGTAAAGACGTGATGAAAAAAGGTATGAAAACAGATACTGTATCGATAAGTCAATATCAAAGTTGTCCGTGAGGCTTCATTTAGTTTGTCGTTACGTTCGTTGAATCGCAGACTGCTGGATCTTGAGCAGTCTTGTCATGACGAACATATCATTCATTGGATGTCATTCAGGACCATGTCCTGTCGTTCAGCCTCGTCGAACCATGACTGGGGTCTTGGTTTCCCCAGGGAGATGAGACGCCTCCCATTTCGTTTGCTGGGGATGGCGTGTGCACGTATGCGCCAGCTAGGTGACCTGCCTGGCCAAAGCTTCCCCAATTGCTCGCACTCCCGGAGCGCGAGTGGCCGTGTCCATGTGCATGGCCACCAGGTGTGCCCGAGGAACCGGGGCTTTCGACTTGCGACTGAAGCATGCCGAAGGGTGACGAACCTCCGGAAACATTGCGATTCTGCTGTCCGAAGTTCAGGCTCGCATCGGAACCAGTATACGAATGGCGGGGATTAGAATTCTGATTCGCAACGTTGCTCATACGCTAATGGATATATTAGCAAACGAAAGCAAATGCAATAGGAAAAACGAAAGCATACCTGGTTAAGATCAACTCCAACACCCCTTGATCCAAAGGCCCTGCTGACGAACTCGGGGCCCGCAGTGACTGGTCCAGGAGAAAGAGCTTGAGGAGCGCTGTTGGCAAACGATGGGTACGCAGATTTGTTCTGCTTGGCAGCAGTGACAGCATCACCCGCGACCGTCGTATCGACCCTCAAAGCCCCGGTGGGAGGCTTCTGTCCGTACTGGAAGTTGCCGTTCTCCATGACAGACGTCGCAGTAGGTGTCACTGCATTCGAACCGCTTGGATCGTCCTTAGAAGTACGTTTTGCCGTAATGCGTGCAAGAAGAGACTGTTGCGAGTCATTCGGGTCACTGTTCGTGCTCATGGAGCGTGCTCTGCCATCCACAGCAGGCGGGGTATTATTCGTCCCATCGGAGTTCGCTTGCGCAGCTGGAGGCTGGCCGTTAGCTGGAAGCTCCGTATGGATGAAGCAGCAGCGCTTCCCATAAGGGCAAGAGCCTGAAACCCAGAACGTCTGCGAATCGTGTCATCAAAAAAAGGTTTGTAGATACGGAAGTTAAAACGAGTAACTTACCCTGCAAATTTCTGTCTTGTACTGGAGTGGATTAACGTAAATATGACGACTTACAAACCAACAAACGCGGAGTACGTACCTTCGGATGCCTCGCAACTTTCTTGATTTCATCTTCGCCGTGAGCGAACTGGCATTTTGGTCCATACCTGCAGGTTCCCTTTTCTTCCCAGCTACGGCAGAGTTCGGTCTTGTATAAGCCGAGTTTCCTATTGTTGGCACTCGGTCCAGTGGAGTTCTGTGGGCTAGGTGTCGAGTTGAACGACGTCTGGTTTGCCGTAGGTGTTGTAGGGTTACCGTTCGCTCCATACTGTGGCATGGCCCTACCCACACCAGGCATCATCTCCTGGCTATACATTCCTTGCGGTTGCGGAGAGGCGCCGGGGAAGAACTGGTTGGCGTATACAGGCGGCGAAGCGATAGGCATAGGAGGATACATCGCGGGATTCATCCCTGGATTCGGCTGGAATTGCTGCATCCCAGTATAACCTGCATTGAGAAGCATCTGTGCCGCATCCCGCAGACTCGCTGGATCAGAGGCAGAATGCTGGTGCCCTCCCCGGAAGGTCTGTTGAGCTCTGCTGACAGCTGGGTCTACTGGTGGGATCATCATGTCATACAACTGCTGTGAGCTGCCCAGCGATAAGTGGTTAGGGTGCCCATGGTTATTCGGTAAATTTGAGTATGCAAAATTTGTCGGACTGGGCAATAGCGTCTGAGGCACTTGTGCGGGATGCTGCATAGGTGATTGGAACATGTTCATCCCCCGAACCGGTTGACGGAAATTCATGGCGTCAGGTGGCATAGAGCGCATCATTCCGTTAGCATGCGCTTGAGCTTGGTTGAAAGGTACACCGGGGACGTGTGCGCCACCTACGAACTGACGGGGTTGAATGGAATGGTCAACTTGCAGTTCGTCACCTCGACCTACGAAGCCTTGTGAAAAGCCTTGAGCAGAGAGGCCATTCATCTATGAAGAACAGGAATTAGCGACTAGTGAGATACGAAGTTACAGGAAACAAACAGGTTGATGGCCGTTCGGGTGGCCAAGGAGAGATGGGAACATGGGCTGCGACTGTCCGGCAAGGTTCTCACCATTCGGTGTCGAAGATAACGTCTTGCTTTCTGCGCCATTAGCATCTCGAGTGAGGGGCGAAGCACCTCTGTCTTGGAATGACTCTGGAAGCTGTGATGGTGTAGTGATATTTTGCAGACGCCGCAACTCGGCGTCAGAGATAGCCCCACTGAAAGACCTAGGTCTGTCTTTTGTCAAGTCAGCGCTGTACTGCGAAGTCTTTAAGGGGTTCAGCATCTGACTTCGAGCAGAGCTCTCAGAATTCATGGTATCCGTAGAAGAGCCCCGAGAGTGAGAAGAAGGATTGAGACCATCGACATTTTGAGGGGAAGATGAACCCAGGGATGCCTCGGAAGACGATGTCTCTAGAGGACTTGTGTCTTGAACATGAACGACTTCACGAACGATATTCTTTGGCGGAGTAGAAGATCCATCCAACCCATCGTCAGAGCCAGCTATTTTTAGCTTTCCAATTTCTTCCACCAAATTCCAGTTCGCCTTGGGATCCAAAAGCTTCTCAGAACCGTTGAAGCTCCAACGATTGACAACACGCCGAGAGATGTTTGTGAGTGTATCGTCAGTCAAGCCATCACGAACGTAAGGTTCCAGAGGAGCAGCAGATTTGGGATTGGACTTTATGGCTTCAACATTGTTCTGGTTGGGCATAACGAGCGGCGAGGGGGAGAAAGGCATCTTCTGCATCCCACCTACAGAGATTCTACCAGGTGGGGTCGTCGAGTTGTCCTTTGGTGGTGTACGATCTTGGGACTAAGGAAGATGACAAACACGCATATGATCGTTAAGCGAACACGCTTCCATGAAATGGGCTGAGTGTACGCACCTCGCTGCCTTCCCTTAGCTCACGAGACTCACTCCAGTCGTACGTCTTTGTCTGATGTATCGAAACAGATGATAAATGGTCAGGCGGTGGCGGGAAGTAGCTTGTCATCGCAGAGGATGATGTCATGAAAGGAATACAAACTGAGAAAAAGTGAGCAAGTGCCCACGCGTGCACGTCGACTATTTCATTGAGACGCACCAAAGCAATAAGAATTAAGTCTCTTGAGTGGAGGAGTAGGACGAAATGTGCGAGTTCGGATAAATCAAGTGCTTGCTTAAAACAAGAATAATTTCGAAGAGCCGGATGCGAAGGATGGTAAATGCGTGAGACTTTGCTGCACAGAAGTCGTTGTAAGTTTATGAGAATAAAAAGGTTCTGGCGAATGCGTACCAAGAACTGAAACTGGGAGAGGAGTGATACAAATGCGTTAAGTTGCTTGCAACTGGAGTTTATCCGTGAGGAATCGAGCGTCAGGATTGCCAGGACGCGTCGAGAACGAATAATATAAGGAAAGGGCCAGTTGAAGTCAAAAGAGATATAGGATCATGCCACTGGGTAAGAGAGGAAGAGAGAGAGGCAAGAGCAGGAGGGGCGGTGAAGACTTGAAGTTGGAAGGTTTTGATGGCAACGTGCCCTTCGCGCGGCGGCGATTTCCCAATTTCCTGTCAATAACCTCGGCCTGCACCGCGCAACCGATAGGCCTATGTAGATCGATCCTTCTTCCTGCCGCACCAACAACACGCACTCGTTATCGATGTTGAGCTCACTCGACGCTGTGGACGATGAATGGAGGGGATGAGGGAGAGAGGGAGGCGAGCTCAGCCCAGCGCGCGCGGCCTTTTCCTGATGAACGGTGAACGAGGCAGATAATTTACGTTATAGCACACAAAGCTCCCCTATTAGAGCATGCGTTCCCACGGTTACACTTGGTCTAGAAGTCTAATACCTTTTCCTAACCCCGATTACACTGCCTTCCTTTGTATTTGCTTCCGCGTCATACTCCGAGGGCTCTACCTGCGCCCGGAAAGAATTCCTGTTCGCAATCGATGCTGGGTGTGCAATTGGCTGGCGAACAGCAGAAGCCAACTACAGGGGACTCTTCCTCATCAAAAAAAATCTTATCCATTCCAAAACATTCTATGGAAGATCTATGCAAAATTGTCGAAGACGTTTTAATCTGTCTCATGGCCGCAGAAGGTGCCCCTATGCGCCTCATGTCTGCCTTCTCCATGCACGATGGGCCCTAATAGACTGCCTGGTGGTGTTCGCACATTCATGTACAAGCAATATTACGTTGCGTTTACACCGTTCTTGTGATCTGGAAGACGCAGGAGCCTGCGCAATTGGGCTGGTGAACATTTGCGTGTCCGCGATCGAAGAACAATAGCGCCGATAACGGAGTGAACCTGTGCCATCTGAATGGGATATATGTCGATCCCATCAGTTGCCAATGCATAGCTCGTTGACCATTACCTCCTTCATGAACAACTTCTGATGGCTCAATGACAATGTACAGCTTCTTACGGAGTCATCGGATATCGGAAATCGACACTAATATTTAACAAATGTATACTCTATATCCGTTTGTGAATAACCTCTGTTTGAAGATATAAGAATAGCTAAGATCTCCATTCTAAGCGTCTATGGTTTACAGCATCGTTAGCCCGACATCGCCCGCAATCAACAAGTTCAAACACGCACAATATGATGTTCCAATGAGCATGTTCGAGAGCGCCTGCAATTGATCTTCATCAAATAGTTGCTGGTCCGAATGCCATGTATCCTGTGATGAATAACAAGGCAGTGGTGAGTCAAGGCAATTGCTATGGGAACTTAGCGCGACACGCCGCCGTCTACTTACTTGATGTGTCTGAAAGCGAAACACAAGATATTTAGATGAATAAGATCTGCGCTATGTGGCGTAAAAGAAGATGTACTGACCTTCTTAAATTCAGACGCGCACTTACGAATGGTTGTTGAAATTGGTGGCGGGTCAGATGCATGGGGCGCCAGGACTGAAGGTAAAAACAAAACCAAGCCTCAGCCATACGTTCACACTTGATGACCGAAATGTATCGTACCTTCGGTCAACGGAGGCATCCATGGCTCCACGGAGTACGGGAAGCTCTCCACGAGCGCACAGATCCCCAATATTGCGGAGTGCAGCGCTCGCAAGGAGTCGGCGTAGCCAGGCGACTGCCGTGCCGGCAACTTGATGCTGCGTATCTCGGCGACGAAACGGTTCTGTGAGCAAAAAGGTAAGTCTGCGGCACGGAGACTATAGTGAAATAGGGGCCAGTAAAGAAAGAACGTACACGTAGTGGCAATATTCGGCGTCGCTGCGAGCAGCGCAGTAACCCAGCAAGCAGCTTCGCCGCAGTCTCCCGAACTTCGACATTCTCATCGCCGAGACAGAATATCACAACGTCCATGAGGCGAGCTATGCAAGCCTCAGAGAAGCTGATCAGGTTCCGATAGAAAAATACAATCAAGATGGGCAACCCATTCAGCTTGATCTTCCACGACTATAGCGATCTATCAGCGCTGCAATGATACATCTGATCCGGGTCACTGTTCATACCTGTGATGCTTTGAGCGTGGCGATCAAGCTATCTGCCACTATCTCGACATATTCGTTTGGTGGCGTCACCGCAGATAGGACATACAACGCCGCAGAGCTGTACATCTGCAACTCCGGATGATCATTCAAATCAGTCATCTTCAGAATATCCGGGCTATAGAGACGTTAGGATATGGCTAGAGAGGTGTATGTATACCGGGGACGCACATAATCGGAACAACATAGGGGAAAATAGATGTTGCTTGGGCGCCATGTCCAGAAGACCAGATCCATGTAAGCACTGACTCAAAACGTTAGAAACAAATACATCGCTCTGACGGGAACACTCACACGTCAAGCTGACTTTATCAAACTGTTCCAGTTGTCAAAACTCAATAGTGCTCATCTATTCAGTTACAGGACTCACCTGTGACTGATTCGTCCTTGGTGGGGGGAGTCTCTCGAGCCTCCACGCCTGAAGTTTTTCTCTGAAGTCTTCGATACGACGCAAATGCCGCGGATGCCTGATTAGTTTGTTAGTAGATATTTGGACCTATCTTCGAAAAGAGACAAACCGAATCTTCATAGGATCCTTGCCTTCTCTACACGCTATAAGAAAGGCGCCTACGGAACTATACGGCACAGTCCATTGACTTGACATAAGATAGCCGAGTGTGGAGGCGATGTAAGCACGTATCTGCATAACCATGAGAAGAGAATTCTTTCAATCAATCAAATGTATGCATACTTCTGCATAGCTTGTGTGTGCGTTATCAAAATAGAGATCAATGTATCGGTCCGATGCTGCAGCGAATCGTACACCCATTGCAACCACCAGACAAGAAAAGGCGCCCAATGTTTTGCTCACTGAGACGAGTCAGTAATCATACTGCAGATACTAGGAACATAGCCTTACTTGCGAAAGCCGAATCACTGTGGAATTCCAAAGGCAAGGACAACAGCCACTCTATGAGAGGCTTATTGCGTTTAGGATCCCAGTTTATGAGCTGATCCTGTGTTCCTTTGTTAGGCAACGAACCTTACTAGGACGAAAAAGCTTCTTACAAGGATAAGACCTTCCCAGAACGTAACTGTATCAGGCTTGACTTGGGCATATATCACAGGAAGGCGCGAAATGAACCAGTCCCACAGCTTTCTTCTCTCGGGTTCTATCCAATGCTTAGAACCACGAAGGATTCCAGCGATGAGTTCGGCTCCTGCACGTTGCTTAAATCGATCATTCTCGTTAATCAAAGGTTCCACAACATCCAGAAGTTTATCAAGGTGATTAGCCTCAAACATCTTCCCTATTTCGCTGTTAGCACGGCATGAGTGAGAATAGTACATGAGCGCTTACCTAGGGTCTTGATATATTGGACATGGTCCTTCCGTAGCTCAAGCTCAACGGTCGTAGCACCTCGAGCATCTGACTCTTGAGCCCACAAAGCGAGTAGATCTGAGAAGTAAGATTCTGTTCCAATGACAGTTTCGATAGCAGACAATACATCTGGGTCGCGCGACGCGTCATTCCAGACCAGAGACAAAGGTGAGGACATGGTCGGGGATGTATACGCCTTCACAGCTGGCTCAGAGACTAAGAAGCCTGATGTGACCTTGTCTACATAAAGACCACTGGTCATAATCAATTATTAGATACAGTTACGGTCATAGTTATATCGTTTGCTTGCCTGTCTGTCAGAATAGTACTCATGAATGGAGCTTGAAGGGTTGTTAAAAGCTCATTAGCATTTTCGCACTTCAGTTCTCGCTGCAAAGGATTTCTCCATTCAATCTGCCATAGATCCGCGTCCTTTGATGAATATGACCTTATTTTTACGAATGCAAGCAACTTTACAAGGCCCCTGTGAGTAAAGAGTAAATACGAGGAGACAATATTGTACAAGAAATTTACGACACCTTTGTGCAAGAGTCCTTGTCGCTGGATGAGACTTGGTGGTAATCTCTGCTAAGAGTTTCGCCAGCATAGGATCCTGCGGGATGTCTCTTCTAAGAAGGAGCAAAAGACAGCTCATAGCCATTTGCAGGTATCTCCACTGAGTATTTGGCAATAAGTGCACCGACTAGTGGAGTCACACTAAGCGTACGTACATGTGTCGTGGTTTTTCTTGCGATCTCGATGACTCTCGCGACCTAGTAAATGGTTTAAGAATAAGTAGCATCAGTGTGGACAACTAGGCTGGTACTAACCATGCCATTGTATATCCGCACATCCTCCTCGGTTCTGCTGGACATAGATTGAGTTGCCTTCTCAAGCAGCTCATAGTCAACCTGTAAGGCCGAAAACTGAGCACGCAAATGCTTTGCGGCGAGATGAAGCTGCGGAAACGATTCGAGCGACGGAAGCCTTCTCAGCGATTCTTCATTAATGCCACTCATCAAGAGATCATGAGTCACAGCAGTAACAAGTTTCTGGATGGACGGCTATCCTTCTTTCAGTACTAAAGAATATAACAAAGTGGAACACCAGTACCTTCTCTTGATGTTGACAATCCAGGAGGGATGTCATATATGTACTAAGGCACTCTCGCTCTGCAATTTTGTATGAGAAGAAGAACTATAACTTGATTTTATTTACTTACCTGTCCGAAGCAACTCCGCTGATCATATCAAAGTTGGAATCAGCAGACTGAACAGCTCCCATTAACTGCGACGTACTCAGCATTTTGCTAGAAAGGACAAACAATGCCCCTTTCATCCTATCTGGATCTGTTCCACGTGTTAAAGTAGCAATCATCTTCGGATGAAGATATCTCTTCGACAGTGGATAGTGCTAAGAAAGGGACTTTAGCTTGACTGATTGGTGTCACTCTTGGCGACTCACATCGCAAACAGAATAGAGCACGCCCTGGCTGTATCTGTATTCCGTATGGAATTTGTAAATATGTGACTCGATGAATAACGACGTCGACACTTACCGTCTCACTCTGGTATAGGGGGAAAGGCAAAGCTCTATTAAATCGTCGACGACCTGGAGATCGAACGGTGATCGGTGCCGGCGTAAAGATTGAATGGAAACACGGGCATTGTGATAAACCTGTGCACGCTTTAAGAATACAAGTCGTGAATTCTCCTTTTGCCGAGGCCAGGTACGATTCAGGCTGGATCGTAGTGAGCGTGGGTTTGGAAAATCAATGTAGGTGTAGTGCTTACTCTCTTGCAAGTGCGTAGTTCTTCTGTAGGCCAATGTAAACCGATTTCGTAACCCCATACTCCAGTAAGTAAATGTCTATCGCCTTGGCCACACCTAGGACAGCGTCTATGTGATCCTCGCCTCCGACATTACCCTGTAATGCCTGAGCTGCTTGGTGAATGACACGACCAAAATGAGCTCGGTGATTCGCCACGACTTGATAACGCGGGTCATCAGGATTTGTCAATACGAATCCGGCTTCGATGTCAAATGCCATAGGGAGAAGCTCAGGTAAGACGTCTCGAGTTGCCTGTAAGCACGGGTCCGATAGTGGATTCGCTTGCTCCTTGATGATAGTTGGAAGACCCGCCCAGACAGATCGTACCGCGTAAAGGTATCTACGACGAAAAATCAGACTAATGTAAGTGGTTTGAATGAGGCAAAGGTGCTGATCACTCACCGGCAGAAGTCATTCCGAGCGGAATTATCCCAGGACAATGTAACATTAAGCAGCTGCTCAAGTCGGGTGATGAGCGGTGAAGCAATGTGCTCGATGATCTCAATGATAAATGATATTTCTTCATTCGACGGGACTACCAAAGCAATTCAGACAATCTCAGCTAGTCTTTAGATATGTAATAGCTTACCGTGCCATTCGATAACGACATCCTTGGCTTCGTACATCCGTCCCCAGTGAAGATTATGGCTTTTCTCGAATTCTTATTCGCAAATAAAGTTAGGCAAAATAATCATAAGATTCACCATAGACAAACTTACCTTCCGATTCCCATTCGCTGGTGTTTACGAACCTGCTGTTTAGAGGATAGACTCCAGAGAGTGTGTGTAATAACCGGGTAAGAAGTCTTCCTGCACTGCTGTATCCACGTTCGCTCTTCGTCTTGTCAATGAGAAGGTTTACGAGCTCAAGCACTATGGCTTTGTGTTTCAACACCTAAACATAACAATTTCAACTTCAGATTATACTTCTGAAGATAGATGCAATGCATACCGCAGGACCTCCATAGCCTAGACAACCTCGTAATATGGACATATCTAAACTCAGCTATATTAAAAAGCGTAAGTGAGAAGAAGAAAAATGTCTTACTCCAATGCAACGTCGTGTCGGACGGTATAGCAGCATGCGAAGAAGTCGTCCTGACACTCGACGCACCGTGCCTCAATTCGTCTTTGATCTGGTCAACGCAGAATGGGAGAAACTTGTCCAGGGTCTTCTGAGGCTTTGCACGAGCTAAGCATGCAATCAACTGTCCGATAGCGCGCACTGCATTCGATTTCGCATTGGTTGTGACATAGTCGTGGACCAACTTCAGCACGAGGTCGAAGTGTTGGTCTGACAGATGCAAGCAAACGACGTCAAGAGTGTTCTTAATCGTCTTCAGAACGGATTCTTCTTGTTTTCCACCTGTCGTGTTCTTCTTTCCTCCTTCCTCGGGTAGGTTCTCGTATAGTGCAAAGACACGACGGAAAAGCAAGGCCACCCAATCTGATGCAAACGGTCAGTTATCCACGGCAATTTGGAAGGTTCTGTTACACACCTGAAAAAGCCGCTGTACTATCTCTCACTAATGCACGCTCTTCAGTCTTGCTAAGGATGTTGAAAGCATCTGGTATTCCTTCCGGGAGACGCTCCTCCTCCGTCACCACATCCGTCAACGCACCCTCTGAAGGACCGTCGTCTGCGGTCAAAGCTCCAATTGATTGGGCGTGTATAGAAAGATCCCCGACCCGAATGTGCTGGATTGCCGAGCATATGAACATTGATGCACATATTGTTTTCGCTGGATCGTTCTGACCCAATTATTAGAACCTTCACGAGAGTCTTTATCAACTAAAAACTCACAAGGTCGATTCCAGGAATGCACAATTCAAGCAGAGGAACGAGGTGTCTCTGTCCTCCTCGCCAAATCTGCTCTGATACCAACGGCAACGCTACGCCAGAAAGCATACTAAGCACTGCAGTTGTACGATGGGTTTCATTCACGACCTCCAGACCACTATAGGCTCGTTCTAGGAGCTGTGGCATAACGAGTGCGGGCTCCAGAAGCGACATACTCCGCAGAGCGCCTTGCGCGAGCCCCATGGAAGCCAGGTCCTTTGCGAAGAGCGCCAAGAGCATCGGCGTCCGTAACGTAAGAACAAAAGCACGACGAATGGCTGGGGTGAGGCGTTGGGCCTTGAAATGGCATAACCGTAAGACACACGCAAGAAAAAATCATTTGCCTCTCACCTCTGGCGTTTTGCAATGAGGGTCTTCCTCCTCCTTCCATCGTTTAGTAAACTCAGCGGCCAAGCGTTGAAGAAAGCTCGATAACTGCAAAGGGTCAGAACTAAACTAGCTTATAGTCATGATTGGTACTCACTGTCAGTGTCCATAATCCAGTGTTGGACGGGTGGAAGAATGACTCGGTGCTCGTGATAAATTTCTCCAGAGAATCTAATGCCTTGCTTCCCGCTAGGTAGCCACCCTGAAGTGGTGCATTCTCGCTCGCGGGCGTGTTTGCTCCTGTAGATTCGCTCTTTATGGGTCCGTCGACAGAGATCGAGTAGACCATGAGCTTGGCTAATGAACCTGTGTGAGAAGTAGATTGAATATACATGAGACTCTGAAGATGGTGCAAGCCGCACTGTATCTGTTTATATTTTTCTTGAGCTTGACGGACTGCTTGCCGCTAAGTGCATCTGCGTGGCCAGCAGTAGAACTTGCACCCTAGAATAAGTTCATACGTTAATGAGCACAATACCACTATAAAATGGAAGTTCACCTTTGTCGCTCCGACGGGCACATCTAGGAGGGAAGGAAGCTACATTATCATTCACACAAATATATTAGGAATGAACGAAATACTTACTCATCGAACCCAGACATTTGCTCATCAAGAGCGTCCACTGATTGACAGTCCATATTCCGACGTCCTTCCATGGAACGCCTTGGTCTCCAAAACTCCCAGCAGTTCCTGATACGTGATCTTCCGCAAGCTCGCCCATAAAATCAATGAATCTGTCATCAATAACGCCCGAATTAAAGGCCTCCCAAATAGTGAACAACATAGGCATGTAGTGATGGGCATTGGTAGGGGGAAGGAAGGATGTCAAGACAGGAACCATTATTAGTACGGTCTACGAATTGTTGTTAACCAAGTAACTTTCAAATAGATGTAATGCATATACACACCTCTTTAGTGAGTAGGGGAAGGAACGTCTCCAGCATGTTCGGGATTTCCTTGGCAGGAAAATAGCGCCTGCTTCGCTCCGCAAGGTAAAGCAGAATATTAGCCACATTTCGGCTGAAGAATGAGGTTGGTGAATTTAAGGTCCTTATACTATTCTTCAAAACGGCTCACGTTGGATCATAGAGCCTCTTCTTCGGCGACAATTCTTTCTTGAGAGCACGCCATAAAGGCTTCCAGTCAAGCTCAAGGTCGCCAGTATCAAGTATACGAGATGCGTTGTGCTTGCGGGGGAGTAGATTTGCGAACATATTTACATGAACTCGGATGAGATTGGGGTCTATACCCGGTACAAGGGCAAATTCGTAGTAATATTGGAGCAGCCTCACTCGCACCGGCTTGTTGATCGGGTATCGCATCTGTAGCCAACTAAAGAGCAATGATATTCATTCACTTCGTCCTATGGTATAGTAAGTGAGAGAGAGTAATGCATACTAATTGAAGACTTCGTTCCATCCCGGAAGTAAATGCCAGTAACCGGACGTGGCACAAAGAAATATCTTGTCGACTATTTCCGCTAGCTTTACATCCATTTCTTCGGGCGTCTCGCACTTGTATGGGACAGAATCCAGGTATGTCTTGAGTGTCGCGTGCTGTTTCTCGAGAGCAGACTGCTGCTCGGAGTCCGGACTAACGCTAGACGCGTCAACTGGCGTCTCCGCCATAGAGATATCCTCATCATCCATGTCTTCTCCGATACCAAGAGCTGAGATATTTCCAGAGTCTAAGTAATTAGCAAAGCGAGGAACGAGGTCTGTAGTGTCCATTGCGATGGGTTAAGCGTGAAAGAGATGACGGGGGCGAGGGCACTCACAACAATGGCTGTAGTTTATATTCTACACCAAAACATGTGCTGCGGACAGCTGAGGCTTGCGTGTCGTTGAGGGGACGCGCAAGCTTATGGCGGGAGAAATGTAAGTCTACTTGATGAAGAGAGTCAGCAAGAGATGTACGCTCTAAAGTACGACGCGTAATGGTGCACCGCACGTGGCCGTCTAACGATCGGCGTATTTCAAACTGGGGCGAGCCGTTTGTTGAGCTCTTTGCCTGTCTTTCATCGTCAACGCGCACAGCGACCAGAATGTTGTCAAGACTGGCGTTGTCGACGCGACGCGCACTCACAGCAAGATCCGCTCCTATTTCGCGAAACATATTCTCATCTGCAACCCAGCGTGCATTCAAACCGACCGTCTTGAGACGCACAACGGTGTTTGCTGCATTTACCATTGTCTCTGCCGCTCTGGTTATACAGACTCGTAGCTCAGTTCTTCTCGACGTACCTCCGCAAGAACTCGAGGAAGTTCGCAGTTCGTAAGTGTTCTATTTTGTTATGCAACATTGCTGAAAGGCTTTCTTCGCAACTAGTTGATCCCGACACGAAGCTTGAATTTCCGCAAACGTTGGTCATTCCGTCAAGAATTCGTCTACCGCCATTCACGCTTGTGGGACTGGGTGTCCGAAAAGTGTCTTTCATAGGAATAAAGGTGTACTCGGTCGGTTTTTACGCTGATTTGTCGAATCCTGACTTGAAGGTGTGTTGGCCAATCGATTTTTTTCTCACTGGTCGCTCAATACCACACTAGATTCCCGAAAATGCTACTCCAGAGGAGAAGATAGACTATCTTGTCTCTAATAGCGCATGTGTCCTCCGTATAAGTGAGCTAAACGTCTTGAACACCAATCACAGCCTTCTAAGTCTCTTTACCTTCAAGTCCCAACACGCTCAACTTCATACACGCATCTCCGGGATGGATTCCTTCGTGCTCTTCAAGCCCGGATGGTAGCGCAACTGAAGAGTGGGAAGCTCTCGCCTCAAGAAGCAGAGGAGGTGCAATCCCCCCTCCGAAAGCTGAAGTCTGTTTTCCCCAATTCGCCTTTGGCGAAGGGTGCGCCGCTGGATATCTTGCTATCCGCGCCTCCGAAGAAACCAGATGAGAAGCGAACCCTAATTATTAGAGACTTGGGCGCGGTCGAGAGTGACTGGGTTGCGAAGTAAGTATTTATTCAAAACAAAAGGCGAATTGTTCATAATATGTCTTAGGGAATTTGTGATGGCGTACTTCGAGGGTGAAGGTCTCAGCCCACCAGTAAGTCTCGATACACTCCATTATCCACTAGTCGACAGCTTATATTATATTAGATGAAAAAGTCTGTGATTGACTACCTGCAATCTTCTCCAAATGCGATCAACCAATAATTTCAAGGCTCGAAAATGGTCTATTGATGATACATGCTACAATTTACACTTGCACTAATCGAATACAGCAGGTCAGCACTCAGATCCAACAGAAAAAAACAATCACTGCAATACGACATGAAACACTAAATATGTCACTGCTGGAATGAAAGAAAACACAACAAATAGAGAACAAACTGATAAAGCTCAAAACAATAAAAGTAAGGGAAAAACGTCACCCAATAGCGAGAGTTACGATAAGATATCCATTTGCAACGACAACTACGACCCATACGGCATAGCATATTGTGGACAAGACCCACCCGTTGCTGTAGTCGACATAGTCGACCTCATCTTCGATGACAGATGGGAAAGTTTGCGCGACTTCTGCCTGCTCCTTGCCCTTGCCCTTTCTATCTTGTTCATCCTCGTTTGGTTTTTCTGTGGTCGTTTGTTCTTCGGGAAAATTTCGCGCGTCCGCGTTTACTTCAAAGTCTGAGAGGACCGCGGCTACCTTGATATCGTCGCTGCTGCTCGAGCCTTCAAGCTTCTCGTCAGCCATCTCAATCGTGAGCTTGGATGTGGCAGTATCCTCGGTATTCACGATGGTCTGCGGTTTACGGACGCGCATGACCATCGAAGAGGACGTTAGCCAGATGAGGGGAAACATGACGAAGGGGAGTACGATGCTCAGAATCACCTGGGAGATGACGAGCAAAGTGTCAATCCCAGGCCGGCCCACTGCAATGGCGACGGTCATCGAGGGAATAAGGCCGAACAGACGAGTAAGCAGACGTCGCAGGAATGGCTAAAATCGTGATTATAAATATCGAATATGAGATGGGCCAGACTCATAAACGACTAACAGAAATACTCCATTGGATGAATCCTTCTGAGACGATCTGTCCGGCGAGCGTTGCTGTAATACTAGCACTTTGACCGGAGCAGATGAGAGCCAGTGCGAACATGATTGCGGCAGCTGATGCACAGCAGGTAAGTAGAGCTTATTTCTTACGGAGCATTTGCTTACCTTTCCCAACATATTTTTTGATAAGGTCAAAGGCATCAAACAACCCAGCTGCTTGCATATTGTCCGTTCTCCCAGGACCGAAGAAAAATACCGCTCCTGCAAGAACCAAAATTCTAAAGAAGTAATCACTCAGTCACCTATGAAGTCTACCGTTGAGGATGCCCAAGTTACTTACGCAGAATTGATAACAACTGCGAATCCTAGAAGACTCATTACGATATCCCATATGCCATGCTTCAGATGGGCTCTGATGAAAGCTATTGCATTGTTGTCTCTTTCGCCGTGTGGTGTTGTAACGTCGACACCGTCTACTTCTCTCCGATGAGAGACCGAGAAAAGCTTGCGAATTGCTTTCCGAAACATCGCAATCCTCGATTGCGGCGCCGCTGCAGGGACTGGGAGTGACATTGGTTCGGAAAGGGAGTGGGTCGAGACACGATCGTGTGTCGCCAAGTACGATCCGAGATAGAGAGCATGAGGCATGACCGTTGCACCGAGGATACCGATCGCTTGGTTTTAGAGTTAGATATCAGTATGCGTGAGGGAGGAGATTAGGCAGCGAGAAAGCAATTTACCTGAGTACAGCCCTGAGGGTTCCACGAGTGTACGCGAAGGAAGATATCCATTGAAAACCTCAGGCCAATGGGGTTTGACTTTCACTATAAGGATAATGAAAGAAACGAACACGACAAGAACCTTGAGAAACGATAATTCAGTACGGCAGTTTAAAAGCTTTCTTCAATGAATTAAATGAACGGTTGCTGGAGTTGGATCAGGGAGGGAAAGATGTAGGATGTCGAAGTGTCAAGAGGATTTAAAAGGTCCCGAGCTAGACTTACGAGTACGATAATAATAAATTCAAGGATTCGGACCGGCCGGCCTTTGTTTTTAGACGAGTCGCCTAGAGCGAGGATGAAGACAACATCTGTCGCTGTTAGGAGGACTGCAACGGGCAGAGGAAGACTCGGGAATAGCAACACTAAACCGATTGCGGACCCTAGAAGCTCAGCGAGGTCTGTGCTAATGATAGCAAGCTCTGATAGCACGTAGAGCGGGTAGAGAAATACTATCCGAACGAGCCTCGGAAATCTCGGATGGTTGTTCAAGAGCAATCGGCAGTGTTGCGCCAGATCTGGGGAATAGAGAGAGGACATAAGGACCGAGCAACTTGCGTATAGCAATAGATGTACCTAGGCCGGTAACACAACCCAGCTTGCATGCGAGGGCCTTCATATAGCAACAATTAGTCTCAACGTAGCTAGGCAGTAAACGATAGAGCGTACCTGTAAGATAACAGCCCCAATGCCAGACAGAAGTACAGCAAATAATAACTTATATCCAAACTGCGATCCGGCCTGCAGATCTACAGACCAGTTGCCTCTACGGGAAGAGCGCGTCCGTTAGCTCACTGCATTCGACACGCAGGAGCTCTGATTTCGCGGTCACTCACGGATCGAAGTATGCTACAGCACAGATGATTCCAACCCCCAAGTGTCGAGTTGCATGGTGTACGACAACACGCCAGGTGTTCACGAAGGGCTTCATGAACCCGAGTCCGTCGCGAGAGCTGTCGGGCGCGTTCCGGGGCAGCTCCTGGCGCGGACGCTGCGACCGCCGTAGGGCTGGCGGGAGGGGGAAATGCATTGTTGAGAGGGGGACGTGGAGGAGGATGCATGAGTGCCTGCGAGCATTTTGGCTGGTTTACGAGGGTGTTTACCAGAGCTCTGGTATTCGAGCCCGGCAATTGGGACATCGCGCTCCAAAGCGCTTCGACCAAATCGGCCCGTGGGAACCAATCCCTTGCCCGATTCCTCACTTCTGGCTCGCCGTGGCAACATCCTCCCGCTCACCACCCTCGGACAACGCCCAGCTCAGCCAGAGCTCATGGACGCCGACGACCTCCACCCCCTCGACGACTACAGCCACCGCTTCTTCATCTGGCACGAATGGATACAGGTCATTCCGATCATTCTACTCATACATCTGCAAGCATTGACGGAACCAAATTAATTATGGCTGCAGGCAAACGGTCCTCTGACTTCCGAGAATGTCTTCGACTATTTTGCGACGTCCATGTTCTATGACAAACAGAGCAACAACCAGGTGCTGCGCATGCAGACGATGCACACTGGCCAGCCGATCGCAAATGAAGCCGAAGAACTCAAGTGAGCGCTCGCACCTTTCCTCTGGGTTGAGCTCACAGTCGGCATGTTAGGCGCTTCACAGGTGTCGAATTCGCCGTCGTTCATGCCCAGCCTCCCTCTCTCTTCATTATACACAAGAGAGAACGTCTTTCGCCTGAGGAAGGTTCGTCCTTACCGAATGAGCTGCCTTATTCCTTGATGCCAAGAGTGCCAACCGCAAACCACTCTCACAGTACGACCGTTGGCAGCTTATTTCATCATGAATAACCGTATCTACCAATCGCCTGATTTATATACGGTACTTTCAAATCGTATGGTTAGTTCGTACGCGATTACCACTCCTGATAGTCTATCTCACATCGTGACAGCTGACGACATTACATTCCCTCCAAACTTCACTTGATATTCTGCGAGAGAACCGTCCCGATTTCACCCCACGCACGGGCTTTGTGTGGCCCATTGTGGCACCTTCAAACGGCGCTCTCACGAAGAAGAAATCAATGGAAGACATTGCGAGCCATGATGCTACCCTTGGTGAATTAAGCGGCCAGGCTACTAGTACCACGACGACGAAGAAATCAGATACTCCCGCGAGCTCTCGAAAACAGCAGAACATCATCCCGCTTCTCAACGCAATGCGAGTAACTAATGCTCATTCTGCTGCCTCTTTTATTTCCCATACTTCTGAGGACATGCCTCTTGAGGCATCACAGGAGTTGTCACAGTCTTCAGGGACTTCTGTCCCGCGGGAAGAGACGCCTGTCGTCCATAAGCCTTCCGTTCCTCAAGATAGTTCGGCAACTTCTTCTAGACCATCTATAGCTGGTGGCAGAAAGAAGAGAAAACGTTCGTGCCTCAGTTATTTCTGTTTCACTGACAGTGGAAATATAATCTGGAATTTAGGAACATCGAACGCTGCTGGCGGCACAACTTGATCATGCTCTAACGTCTTTTCGAAGTTGGACACTATGCGACTACTCGTTCAACACCGTCTCACTATTTCATAGTTCCACATGATCGACGACTTCTAGTTTAACTGACGAACACTAGTCCGGTCTTCATCTCACACACCAACTTTATGTCTATGAACACCAACAGATACGATGAGCTCACCAGCATCCAATTATATCCGACGCGTTATACGGACTAAACTTCAGCTTTACTCGACACGGTTTTGTATCCTCACGGAGATTGTGCCCAGTCGCACGCATGATCGAGCCCTCTCCGGGGTAATATCATCGGCGGTGAATGCTCCCGCAAGTTACCGCCGCCCAAAAGTCTCCCGTTGTAGTGGCTCAAATATCCGCTTCCTTGGGTCATTCAGCTCCCCTTCCGGTAAACGACTTATGCAGTGGAAGGTGCTTTTAGCGATTATTGACCGGTCGCGGATATACATTTGATACAACTGAACTCGTGGTATGTAAGTCACAGCCCATTCATCGTGCACCTACACCGGTAAATTTGTTCGCAAGCCATCCGAGAGGTGTTTGTAGTGATGAGCTACGCGGCCCGGAACCCGTTCCCAGAGCGAGTGGATTTGCGGACAGGAACGACTGTTTGCGTGCCTGGCTCGCCGTTTGAACTGTAAAGGTAGAAGAGAGGATATCAGCGTTTGCAAGATATTACTGGGGCACGGATGTCAGATAAGGGGGGATCTGTGAGAGTTGATGAAGAATAAATGAAATAATGGAAGTAATGTGGGTCTCAACAGGCCAATGAGTACGTGGGGAATGCGAAACAATGCCTTCCCAAGCATTGGATGTCAAGGCAACACTATTCTCACTGCGGGATTACTGGACTACTCTTAGATCATGATCATAGTCGCCCCTAGCGGACAGTGGACGAATATAAGACGAATATACGTACCGGCTGCAGCAATTTCATCGACATTCGTCTCCAGGACTAAACCCCCTTGTATCACTTCAGCCAGAATATGATGCACCTAGAGAATGAACATGTAGTTCATGTAAGTCATGTCTTTCATTAGAGTGCGGTGCATAGAGTAGATTGGCACATACGTCATCGAAGTGGAAGACGAGGTCGAGCTCGCAAACATTCTCAAATGCCCTGTCTAGCGATTCTACAAAGACCTTCATTGACCAAAGTGATGAGTTCACAATACTCATACTTTATATTCAGGATAATAAGTTGCACATACCTGGATAAGATCCAGGATCCCTAGCTCACTTTCGGACGTGTCGACAACGAACACGAAGTAGAGGGTAGCATAGTTCCTGTACACAACCCGAACCTCCTCTCCTATTCGTTCTCCTAGAAAGCTCTGGAGCTCTGGAGCATCGAGGAAGTTACAGAGTGTAGCAGGCCGAGATGAGATAAGAGAAAATATCTTCTGGATGAGCGGTTGAGAGGCGGAACGCAGTGGAGTGTAGAACTTTGTCAGTCGCGGCACACCAGAGGTGTTGACTATCTTGCATTTGAAGTTAGATAGAGTGCAGCTAGAAGAGTACTTTGCTCACAAATAAGTACGGCGTGAATCATCTTATTCTAGTAAGAGGAGCGTGCATACTCGTAGTAGTGGTTAAGTACCAAGTGGTGAGGACATGATAGCACGTAGGAACAGTATACACATATTACATAATCAAATTGAGATCTACGTAAGTAACATCGGTTTACTTTAGAAGAAAGTATACGTGCATATATAGCTAAGAAGAACAACATATCGCTATATTACAAGTCCTATAATGAGTAGATAGATCCAGTAGTCCAAATCGAACAGTTATCCGTTATTCATTTGATAATAAGAGGCCGGCTTCAATGATTGCGGATCCGGCTTCCCTTTGCATAGATCATCACTGGCGAGACTTAATTCTGACCATTAGAGTTATCTCTAGTTGTTGGTTCACAAAGATGCTGAGAACGTAACCTTAGCATTAGTTCCGACGATAATGAATAAAGTGTGACACACATTTAGTTTCCTCGCATGTTCCCATCTGTGAACCTGTGTTCGACAATTGTATCCATACCTGCGATACTCATCAGAGAGCAATTATTATAGTGGATTCATAACGCTTACCAGCAGTTCTCCTCAAATTGATGGCCGTCTAACAATGATTTTCGTCAGCTTTCGCAACGTTAAATCCGGCAGTTTAACACACGGACCTTGAACCAGCTGGCGAACAAGCCAAGAGAGAATATTTTCGCTGATGAACGTTTTTAGGCAATCAAGACATATCCAGTCTCCCTTGTTCCAGCCACTTCCAGGATCATTTTGGCAGGCGTACATGTCGTAGAGCATAGGGGCGATTTGATTGTTGTTCATATACTCAAAGAAATGGTTCATAATTTGCTCGTTCATCGACAACTTTCCTGGAAAGAGATGACGGAATTCGAGAAGTCTTATCCGAGTCTGCACCCAATTCCAATCTAGAGTATCCAATTATAAGAAAATTATTTTTGTCTGAATAGTATAGGCGTACTGTTTTCGCTGAAGAGAATGTTTTCCTGTTGAGCGCCACATTTTTGACCTGTGCGCCGATCAGTGGGATGAATGGGGTAATCAAATGTCAACTCACAGGCCTGAATGCTCTCTACCCTCGCACGTGAGAGGATAGATTGGCGATTATATTTCCCTTCAAAAAGCTGAGAGACCTTCCTATCTTTCCATAAAGTTTCAAATGCAGTGGAAACACCTAGATTCCCCCCAAATGACGCTCCGGGGACCCAGTGATTAGGCCAAGGACCTTGATTTGACCCATATCCATCGAAGATGTATAGAATATTATCTAACAAATATGATGTTGGCCTCGTAGAACCCGGACGTAAATCTAAGTTAATGGATGATCTGTGTTAGCTTAAAATCACTGTTTGGAGTTTAGACAGAGAGGATCATCACCTCGGATTCCCAAGGAACCAAGGTGAAGCTCATCAAGGAAACGCATCATCTCCTCGATTGCGCACAGTTCACCGTCCGATAACGTAGAGAGGAAACTGAGCCTTGGCTTCACCCGAGAAAACCTATCGTTTGCGATAGTGCCAAGAATCCATAACAGGTATGCTGTTTTTCGAAAACGGTTAGATTCCGCATCTTCAAACGTGCATTTTATTGCTGTCCTGTCTTTATATCTACGGAGGAAAACTGTCAAGGTATAGCCGATAACGAAAGGAGCGAGTAACGAACCTCAAGCTGAAATGCACCTCTAAACGATTGACAATACTTGCCACCCTTGTTAGCTCAAAAGCCTCCCGCGCCTGGATGTCCCTCCAACAGTCGGACTCTGGATTGTTCAACTTCGAGAAGATTTGCTCGCCATCATTATTTCCGATCGCAGCTCTGACTCGTATGAGGGCGGTGGCATAAGGTAGTAGGGGACCAGCCTCGTTTTCTAACACTGAACGGAAGATTGACTTCTTCCTCGCCTTGTACGCTTCGAGAAGATACCCCGAAGACAAAACAGCGCATCGCAAGGACAGAAAGTCTGGCATGTACACCAGCAACCGATCACGGATATCAAGAGGTAGATCTTCGAGGGATAACATTGTGATGAGCTTTTCAGGTAGTGCGATTGATGTATAGCTAAGAATGTGCCGTTCTGAAGAGGACGCAAGAAGCGAGATGCTGCTCTTATACTAAGTTTGTGGTTCATTGTGTTGGACTGGCCGGAGCCGAGCAAATGGTTGACCCGTTGAATGGGGAGCACGTGATACGTCATCCCATTTAGTACCGTCCCAAAGGGGTATTTCCCGCCCACTTCCCGCGCCTCAGTGACTCACAGTTCCCGAAGCCGCCTGCCTTGTCAGTAGCTTCATAAGCAGCGCGAGTCATTTACGAGTGAAAAATCGAGTCAGCTTCTGAAGAGCAGTAATGTAGAAAATAGGGTGCTGAAACTATGTAATAGACTACGAAGAGTCTCTGGGAAGTGACCATCCGGGCTCTAAACGACCTGCCAAGCTACTTACAGGTCCTGCCAGGCCTGCTTGGCTTTTGAAGCTTTCCAGGAAATTTTTAATAAGGCCGTAGTCCATCGGTTCCTCTGCCCCTGAGTCCCCTTCCTCCTGCTCCAGAGCTGCACGAAGCTCCGCATCCATAGCAGCCTCGAAGTCCTCATCATCGGATACTTGTGATAACTGGACCTTCTCTTTCCCTTTCCTGTCAGTTATCGCAGTTGTGTTAACATTCCGTCGTTTCGATGTCATAGCACCTGTCAGACGAGTAGTTCCCCCTTCTTTAGCTAGACGGGCCCTTTTAAGCTCGATTTCCATGGCTTCCATAACCGCCTCGAACGAATCAAGATTTGGGTTGGCATTCGGACGGGGACCGGCTTGCGGACTTCGCAATCGGGGACCTGACCCCTCACTACTATTGGGAGTGTTAGCGGAGTTCGCGGCACTACTTGCATCTTTGTTGCGTTTCTGCTTTGGGTCAATACCTTTTGGGACGAATGCTAAAAGATGATCTAGTTAGGGTATATTCCCAGTATAGTAAGAGAAACTAAGTCACCGCCTCGACTTTCCCGATCATGAACGATATCCTTCCACATATCCTCAGTGATACCAAGAGCTTCTCTGGAGAACCGGACAAAGTCGTCCTGCTCCTCGCTCATATCGATTTCCAGTTCGCCAACAATCTGTGGTCTCTCTTCATCTGATTCATCATCCGTGCCCTCCTCGTCTGTCTCATCGTCAGAGTCAACTCCATCGAATTTATCCCGAGGCAGAATCGGACGTCTAATAGGCTTTGCTTTAGGGGTAACTGCGTCAGATGGCATTCCTCCTGCGGTCATCATTTTATCGCGCAGTTCCGTTTCCATTGTCACAGGAGCAACTTTTTGCGAGCGGCTGTAATAGGAAGCTGGCATTTTGCCATATTCTGCAGGATCGATCCCTGGAACAAGTTTATCCAGGGCTTCTTGTCGCGCAGCCTTCCCTACAGGGTCCTCGGCTTCCTCTGTCAGGAGATGTTCGTCTTCGGAATCCGAAAACTTTTCCTCGCTGAAGTCCGAGAGCTGCCCATCGCTATTATCTTCGTCCTCCGACATCTGATCGCTATATACTTAATCAGATGTCAAGCCAAAAGTAACGAAATGAGGCACATACTCATCGAATACTGCGCCTTCCAGTGTCCCGTCTCCTTCCACAAACCTTTCTATTTTCTTCGCCAGACCCTGGAGCTTTTGAGCCTGCGCATTCGCAAGTTGAGATTCGTCCTCTGCTCCTGTGGCTGTATCAACATCCATGGCCTCAGTCCTGGCCATGTCTTCCTTGACTTTCGATGATCCCAGACGCATGGTCTCCGTGAGCTTCTGTTCGAAGCCTTCAGCGTCCACGGTCATCCAATCATCTGATTCTTCCTCCAGGTTGGAGACGAAGGCACTTTCACCAGCTCTTGCGATCGCTGTGTTGACCTCAAAAGCGAAAGACGGGCGCGCTGCATCACTGCATATCGATCGTAAGGACTTCTTACATTTGTTTGGAATTAAGGTATATGCACGTACTCCTCTCGCTTTGAATTTATGAAGATATCCGCCGCCTTATCTTCCAGCTCGTTCCAAAGCCTAGAACCACGTAGTTCACCCCTAAAGAAACCAGTCGATTCTAAACGGGCAATATATTCTTCATATTCAGTGTTACGACGGAGTGCTTCTTTTCGAGCCTCTGCCTAGACAAATTAGGCTTCAGGGAGTAACTTGGAACACAGAAAATGTACCACTTACCGAGACCTTCAGGCTAACGGCATTGATACCGTCGGATCGAGCCTTACTTTCCTGGAAGGACATTTCAAAGCCACAAGCCTGTCTCAATAATGCGTCAGTAAATTATACCCACGAGCGTGCAGAGTGCATACTATCTTCATCCCGATATCTCTCCATTTCCATTCCTTACTGTCTTCACGCTCTTTGAATTTGCCAAAGATTTTTGGTGGATGGAATTTTTGGCCAACTAGTTGTGCATATGCAGTTCGGGTCATTCGCACCGGTGTAAGGACGTCAGGTTTTGGAGGGAAACGTGACATCCGATGAGCAGCCTGATCATAAACCTTCAGAAGAGCTCTCTGGTAGAATCCAGTGAACATACCCTGAGTTGAGCTGCATCTCTTGTATAAAAGGTTTCTACAGCTCGTTGAACTAAAGTAGGATTCTGCGAAATCGCCTTCACTATGTCCACCGGAAGGAAAGCCTTTGCAACATGAACATGGTACTGAGCTGCATTCGGATATCTTTTTTAGCTAGTTAGAGTCGTCCGTAAAATGAGTATATAGCTCATCTTTACCCAGAAATCCTTTTCCAGACTGCTTCCTCTACTTCCGTAGGCGCTTCTGTCAAATCTCTCGACCTCACTGCCTTCAATGCGTCTTGAGCATTGAGCCATTCATCATCATCGTCATTCTCAAATGCGTTGTTTTCTTGGTCATCTTCGGTTTGTTGCCGTCGGCGTCTGGGCCTGGTAGATAGCGGTGACAAGTAAGACAGAGGAACGAGATGCAGATGCGAGCGGTGTATCCAGACCTAGACATAATAAATGATCAGTAGGGAGAAGCCAGTGAAGGTGATTGGGATTAAAGTGCACCCTATTCTCGGAGTTGGTCGGGGTCACCCAGTGCGGCAGATGATCAGCAGCTTCGATGAGGAGGAACTCCCCATCCGAGTCGAACACGCTGCAAATGTCTTTGGTCATCTCCACACCGTGCTTTTGTTAAACAATTCATAGCTGACATACCTTATTGCTACATCCCACTCTTTGCTAACCTCTCTCAACAGCCAAACAACGCACCATTCGTCGTCTACACTATCTCCAACCCGCATAAAACCTTCAAGCATCCACCTGTCTTTTACATCCGGGTCTACGACGACCTTGAGTTCGAATGCGTCGCGGTGCCATATGTGATTGGGGAGTAGGGAGTCTACGAAGGTTGTTATCCGAGCCGCAAGACTTGTCACTGAAGCCCTGTCTGCCTCGTCTGTAGGCGGGTAGAGTTTGTACTGCAGAGTGTCTTCGGAAATAGTTGGTGCGCGGTTGAAAATTTCCATCGCAGTTCTCAATTTCAGAGGTTTATATCAGTTATATGTTTGAAAGATATGAAAGATTGTTTGTTTCCTGATGAAGATAACGCTATGAGGTGGACAAGAGTACAAAAGTTGAAGCTCTCAGAGTCTCAGTAAGAATGACTCTAAATTTAGTACGCGGCAGAATGAAATGACGTAAGCCCTTCAAGTTCAAAAGTGCTGAGCACTCACTGGCAGTCTCCTGCTGCTATCTCCGCGCCGCACTGCGAAGACGATGGCGGCCTCTCATGCCCCCACGAAGGAGCGTAACCTACTTGCAGTCATCGGTGATGAAGTGTGTGTGCTCGTCTCTCGTCCGTAGTGCATTATACTAATAAATTGCCCGACATCATCTATTGTGGCGAAATCCCACCAGGATAGCATCACTGGCCTCCTCTTAGCTGGTATTGGCCATATAAACGAGAACCAGAAGAAGAACTTCTTGATTGTTGACTCAAGTATGCCCTCAGAAGAGCGACCTTCTCTTACGATATTCATTCACGAATGTTTTTGGTGTCAGAAACGCAAGTTTCAACTATAGAGGCTTCCTTTCAGGAGTTTACAGAACGGAAGGACATTGCTATTCTGCTCATAAACCAGCACGTATGTCCTGATGCCATATCACAAGAAGAGTATTTGATTGTAATGTTGCGTCCATTCCTGCTTAGATCGCTGAAAAGATCCGACCTACTGTCGACAAGTATCAACAAGCCTTTCCAGCCCTTTTGGAGATCCCTTCAAAAGATCATCCTTATGGTGAGTCAACCCAATTTCTGACTTCCCAAGTGTATCGCTCAATATACGCCACAGATCCTTCGAAGGACTCTGTACTGAAGCGCGTCCAGAAACTGTTTGGAGATTAAGATTGAAATCATGCATTCGAGCAACAGGCATTTGTATTTATTAAATCCCCCATTCCATGATTAACGGACATTAATGCATCGACGATGACCGAATTATAAATGAGTAGTGCATTGACGAAGGCCTTATGGTACATCAGGAAATCGGTTTCGCAGTTTAACTGCATATAATCACTTTGCAGTGAGAGGGAAGACAACGACAGAACAATGCAAAATAAGAGATAGACCCTAAATTATATATGCAATATATGTGATCGCAATGTTAAGTAGATCAACGCCTAGTACCATCGCATGACAGCCTCATTCTCTCGTACGTCGGGCGACCGTTCAACGAAAACACGATTTGGATACCGTGCTCGAGAACCTCCAGTAAAACAGTCAGTATGGCGTAGATCAAGTATTTTGCTATACGCACTGGGCATGTCAACAATGATATATCTCCACACGAAATTACCCGAGTCATCCTTAACGAAGGTCAATCAAGTTATTACACACCGTACAATTTAAAGTTGACATACCTTCACTAGATCGCAGTGTACTTCACCCTCCTCGAAGGTTTCGAAAGCACTCTTATGCGCCCCACTTCCGGCACCGGACACGCCATCGTTGGCCGACTTAAGACTGATTCCAGAGAAGAGGCCGGCCAAGCTCGACCAGAAACCACCCGAGCCCTTCTCATCCGTATGTGATCTTCCTATTTGAGTTTCTCGCCGATGCTGATGAGGAGGCTCGGACCCTTGCCCAGGTGAGGACGAAGACGAATATGGGTACGACGACGGACCGGACGATGAACCGGCCTCTCCAGTCAAGTACAAGAACAATCGTCGTGCTTTCTCTTTTGCTCTTGATAGTGTATCATGTCCCCAAGCAAGGGCTTCATCCCGGCTAGTTTCACGTAGCCTTTGAGTTCCTTCTTCGACTGATTTCCACGCTCTATCGACAAAACTTTCATCCGTTTGCCTCGAAGAACTAGGCTCGGATCCATGCACATAAAAATTGAGGATGAGGTGCTCCCGGCCTTGTGAGTCAACCGCAAGCTGGGATGAGACATGTCGGTTCCTATGCTTCGGGCGGTTGATAGCGGGCGGATTGTTGTGGAAAACGAGAGGAGCGTGAAGATGTTTGGCAACCTAAAACTTTGTCAGATTCTTTGTTGGAAAGGAACAGAACTAGTAGCAAGTAGCGAAACAGAAAACGTCATCCGTACCTCATCGGATTCCTTAATCTTTGAGCAAGCTTCCCCGTATAGGACGGTTGGTGAATTCCGGGCGAAGAGCTCTGATGCAAGGGCATAAGCAAGCATAGCGGTGAGTCCGGCCCCGATAACGATGACCGTGAGGTTTGTAGTCCGAGCGGTAGAACGCATCACTGTAGCAAAGAGGCAAGCCAAGATAAGAGTTGCAAAGTTTTAGCCAAAGCACCCAACATAAATCCAGTCCTAGGAGATGAAACTCACTCTTTCCTTTAGTATCTAGCTCACTCCATTTTTTCATCGGCTGTTCGACTCCCATTGCAGGCTGTGTCATTCCCAATGTAAATGGACCGACATTGTCTGGCTGACTAGATCTCGTCGCTCGTTGACGTTGATCCAAAGTTTGCGAGAGCAGAGATGAAGAGGGCGTGTCATGGTGAGTAGCATAGTAGACATTTGGTGAGGAACTGAACTGCCTTGACCCCCCCGGGCGTATTGTCTGTTGCACGCTGAGCCTCGGTTTCAGACGTGGACGTGGACACGAACGCATGCATGGCCGCGCGTACGTGAAAAACGCATTATGGGGAATCCGCCCGAGGTGCATTGCGCGAGACAAAAGCGAACGGAATCAGGATCGACGGTCAAGTCCATTTGCATGACTTCAAGTTAACACTACTACATACTCAGTAGGGAAACTTCCTTCTGCTTATGGCAACTGACGCGTCCTGACGCTGCCTGATTTGGCTGGCACCTGTCTGAAGGGTCGCTACTTCGTCTGAAAATACACTGATTACCTTACCTCACTGAAATAAGGAGTGTTTCAGGATGCAAGCCGTCTGTCAGTACATCAGAGTGCAAGTCAGGATTTCAGTGCTCAAGTGAATGAGGACTTAGAATTTTTTACAAGATTCTGTTGTTTCCCACAATAGGAAAATTGATGTTGAACTTGAACTTCTGCGGACTTGCCTGTGCCTTTTCTCCTATCAACACCCGCCAATGCCGCTCCTTACAGTTCTGATCTCGGAAACTCGATACAAGTATGTACCCAATCACTCTTATTCAAGGATGGTGCTTAAGCTCAAGTATATTACTGCAGAACAACTGCTTTGGGAAGGACAAGAGTGCCAGGAAACAGTTTTTCGCGCGCCAAAACGACGCATTGACGACCTTGAGGAACATGAATACCGAGGCCGGAAGGGTGAGGAGTTCGAGGAGAGGATTCGGCGGACGAGGGGAAACTTGTATGTTTTCATGGCTGGGTTCATCTTTCAGGTGCTGACTTGAAACGGAAAGAATTGGGAGGTACGTACCATCAAAATGACAGGAGTTGTGACTGATGGGGCGAAACGTCCAGCATGCACGCAATTTGTTTGACCGAGTAGTGACTTTGTTGCCGCGCATCAACCAACTCTGGTATAAATACGTGTATTTGGAGGAACTGCTCAGAAACGTCGCTGGCGCGCGTCAAGTGGTTGAGCGATGGATGCAGTGGGAGCCAGAGGACAAAAATTGGCAGGCGTACATCAAGCTCGAAGAGCGATACCAAGAACTTGATCGCGCGAGTGCGATATCCGAGCGGTGGGTTGCTGTTCGACCTGAACCCCGCGTCCGAGTCAAGTCGGCGAAGTTTGAGGAGGAGCGAATCAGGCCTGACAAGGCTCGTGAGGTGTTCCAGATGGCACTAGAGTTCTTAGGTGATGATGCGGAACAAATCGAGAAGCCGCAGGCTGTGTTTAGCGCTTTCGTGAAGATGGAAACTCGATTGAAGGAGTACGACCAAGCTAGGGTAATCTACAAGGTACGCACTCCCCCAAGCTTATGTGATTCTAAGTTTTAAACACCCCTAGTTCGAGCTGGACAGATTACCTCGCTCCAAGTCCCGGGCACTCTATGCTGCCTACACCAAGTTCGAAAAGTAGCACGGACCTCAGAACACCCTCGAAACCACTGTTCTGGGGAAGAGGATGATCCAATATGAGGAAGAACTTGCGCACGACGGTCGAAATTACGACGTATGGTTTGACTATGCTCGCTTGGAAGAAGACTCACTGAGGTCACTTCGGGAGGAAGACGCGTCTGAGGACGAGATTGAAAGCGCGATGAACTGGGTTCGTGAAGTCTACGAGCGAGCTGCCGAACAAATACCCCGGTGACGTGAAGCGTCACTGGAGACGATACATCTTTCTGTGGCTGGACTATGCATTGTTTGAAGAAGTGGATACCAAAGTCTGGTTTTTCTTTCTTATCTCTTTTTTTTGAAAGTGCTAACAGCCGCCCACGCAGGATTATGATCGAACACGGCAAGTATACCGAACAGCGTTACAAGTGGTCCCCGAAAAGCAATGCACTTTCGCGTAGCTGTGGCTCATGTTTGCGAACTTCGAGGTCCGGCGACTTGATCTACCCGCAGCACGCAAATTGCTCGGTGCTGCAATCGAGCGTGTGTCCTAAGGAAAAGCTCTTTCAAAGGCTATATCCAACTTGAGCTCGACGTAACTACAATTTGCTCTTATCATTTGCATGGTTTACTGACATTCTCTTTCAGCTTCGAGAATTTGACCGCGTGCGGACGCTCTACGAAAAGTACATCGAATATGATCCAATGATCTCCTCGGCCTGGATCCAATTCGCCCAGTTCGAGGCGGCGCTCGCGGACTACTCACGAGCGCGAGCCATATTCGAACTCGACACATCGCAGCAGCCGCTGTCGTACCCCGAAACCCTCTGGAAGGCGTACATCGACTTTGAGGTTGAGCAGGGCGAGCGACAGCGCACGAGGGTTCTGTGTGAGCGCCTGGTGCGCTTGAGTGGCAACGTCAAGGTCTGGCGCGCGTGCGGAAGCGAGCCCGATTCCTGACAATCAGGCGTCGAGGGAAGACGAGGACAAGGATGAAGAGGATGATGGTGGAGGGCGATTTGAACCTGGCTCGCCAGGTGTTCGAAAGGGCATACAAGGTCCTGAAGAACAGGGGCCTTGAGGAAGAGGTATGTGCCAGCTTATTTGACAGTCTCGAAGGTGGCTGATTTGTGTGCAGCGCGTTGTTCTGCTGCAGGCATGGAGAGACTTCGAGCAGAAGAACGGAACACCTGCGGATGTCTCGAAGGTTCAGGCAATGATGCCCATTGTCAGCCGCAAGCGGAGGACGGTCGACAAACCTACAAGGTACGCACTCCCCCAAGCTTATGTGCTTCTAAGTTTTAAACTCTCCTAGTTCGAGCTGGACAGATTACCTCGCTCCAAGTCCCGGGCACTCTATGCTGCCTACACCAAGTTCGAAAAGCAGCACGGACCTCAGAACACCCTCGAAACCACTGTTCTGGGGAAGAGGATGATCCAATATGAGGAAGAACTTGTGCACAACGGTCAAAACTACAACACATGGTTTGCCTATGCTCGCTTGGAAAAAGACTCACTGAGATCACTTTGGGAGGAAGATGCGACAGAGGACAAGATGGAGAGCGCGATAAACCGGGTTCGTGAAGTCTACGAGTGAGCTATCGCGCAAATACCCCCGCGGAGATGCTGAACAACCTAGCACAGGACAAGGTGGAAGACGAGGAGAAGAAAGCAAAGAATCTAGAGGATGAAGAAGACGAGAAATTTGTCCGAAAGTCTTCTCGAAGATTAACGCATCGGGCTCGTCAACTTCTCAACTACCGCGGCAGGACTCACCTTCAGACGATGAGCTGCCTGGGCCCACGTCGACTTTCACTGTGAGGCGTAATGTAGACGACGCGAAGCTACGGTGGAGCCTCGCGTCGTGCAAGAGCGCCGTGGTGACAAGCCTTTTTTGTTTACTTATTATTGTACTTATCATACACTTGCAATATGATTATTTACTTATATTGACTGATTAACTGAATCCTCTGAATGCCTGACCTGGCTGGCTGACTGGCTGAAGCTCTGATTTCAGCGAGCTTGCCTTATTTCAGGCAACGCGTCCTGAATAATGGGAAGACATGCATGAATAAGTAAAGCTTGCCTTATTCAGTTGCCAGTCTCTCAGGACATTTAAGTCACGCTTCAGTCACTTTAAGCAGAAAGTAGTTTTCCTGATGCTACTACTAGTGGTAAGTCGCACGTGCCCGTGATGCGGGCGTTAAACTTAAGCGCCTTTATTTCAGTTTAAACAATGCTATATTCTTTCAAGAATTCGGAGACAAATAAGAATAATGGACAAGTAATGTTACAATGTAGCAAGCTAATGCACAAAAGAAATCTAATTGCGCTCTCCACGGAGACGCCTGGCAAGGGCAAGGTCCTTCGGCTGGATGGTAACACGTTTTGCGTGGATCGCTGCCAAGTTAGTGTCTTCGAAAAGGGACACAAGGTAAGCCTCGGCGGCCTCCTGAAGGGCCATGACAGCAGAGGACTGGAAGCGGAGGTCGGTCTGATAGAGCATTATTAATTTAATGTAACTAAAGTGCTAAGAGGCTTGTAGACGCACCTTGAAATCCTGAGCAATTTCACGGACAAGACGCTGGAAAGGGAGCTTGCGGATGAGGAGCTCCGTCGACTTCTGGTAGCGACGAATTTCGCGAAGAGCGACGGTACCGGGCCTGAAGCGATGCGGCTTCTTGACTCCACCAGTGGTGGCCTGTGGGGTAATCGAGTCAGGCCTGAGACAAGGCATCTACCTTACTGAACTCACGGCTGCAGTCTTGCGGGCAGCGGACTTGGCAGCGAGCTGCTTACGGGGCGCCTTGCCTGTGAACAGTGAGACAAGGGGAAAAGGAGAGAATAAGTAAGACTTACCACCGGTAGACTTGCGGGCGGTCTGTTTAGTACGGGCCATCTGAGCTAGCTGAGGTGAAGTGGTGTGTGGGGCTGAATGCTTGAGATGATGGCGGTTGAGGATGAAGGGGTAATGCGAGAGGCACTGGCTTTATAAATGTCAAATATTGTTTGTGCCATTGTTGACGCGGTTCCCGAACACAACATCGCGTCGCGTGTCAATGTGGCTTTCATTGTCCGGACGCGTCGATCACGTGCGTAGGCTGTGGTGGGCGCAATTGAAGTCTAATTATAGGCGCCGATCCTTGCCTGACTGCGACCGTGTCTGACGAGGTGGTCATCGGCGTATCTTGAAGTCTTCTCCGCTTCGTCATCGTAAATTTCGTCAAGAATGATATCACAGGAAAGACAGGCCAACCGCACCTATATAAACACTATTTATCGGAAAATGTTACCCATAAAATGTCTTCCACCGTCCACAACATCGTTGAGAATGTCAAGTCCGTGCTGCCCGACATGTCCACCAGCGCTAAAATCAATGACCTGAAGAGCGATACCGTCGATGTGGAGGGCCACAAACCTGGGCTCACCACAGACTTTGGTGTCCCTGTTTCTGATACCGACCACTGGCTCAAGGTCTCAAATAGCCAGAATGTTGGACCGCATCTTCTAGAGGACGCTATCGGTCGCGAAAAGATTCACCGTTTCGACCACGAACGTATCCCGGAGAGAGTAGTCCATGCTCGTGGAGCGGGTGCCTTTGGATATTTTAAAGCCTACGGCGACGAGGCCAGCAAATACACTCACGCAAACGTCCTAACGGATTCGTCAAGGACAACGCCCGTATTTGTCCGCTTTAGCACAGTTCAAGGCTCCCGTGGAAGTGCTGTGAGTTAGTTAGAATTCTTGAATTTAAGTTACTAATGACACCTTAGGATACTGTTCGCGATGTGCGCGGATTTGCAGTCAAGTTCTACACTCAAGAAGGAAATTGGGATCTCGTCGGGAACGATATTCCTGTCTTCTTCATCCAGGAAGCAATGAAATTTCCTGACTTCGTCCATGCCGTCAAGCCAGAACCTCATAATGAAGTTCCAACTGGCCAGTCAGCTCATAACAATTTTTGGGATTACTTTAACCTACAACCCGAAAGTAAGTAGTGCAAATGTGTTGACTTAAAGTGTAGCCTTCTGATCATTTGGCAGCGTCGCATATGGTGATGTGGGTCCTGTCTGACCGTGGCATACCTCGCTCGTATCGTATGATGCAAGGCTTTGGAGTTAATACATACACTCTCACGAACGCATCTGGCGAGACATTTTTCGTCAAATTTCATTGGACTCCAGAACTTGGTGTGCATAGTTTCCTATGGGATGAAGCTCTTAAAATCTGCGGCCAGGACCCTGGTATGTTCCAATCATCAGAAATGGTGACCCAATCGACTCATATACTTCTAGATTTTCATCGTAAGGACTTGAATGAAGCGATTCAAAATGGCGCACCCCCGAAGTGGACGCTTGGAATTCAAATTATTCCTGAGTCTCGGGAACACGATTTCGATTTCGACATTCTGGATGCAACCAAGCTATGGCCGGAGGATATTGTTCCCGTGATACCTATTGGCGAAATGGTGTTGGATCGTTGCGTCGACGAGTATTTCACACAGACAGAGCAAGTAGCGTTCTGCACGAGCCATGTCGTGCCTGGCATCGGTTTCAGTAACGACCCTCTTCTTCAAGGCCGCAACTTCTCATATTCTGACACGCAGCTCTCTCGGTTGGGAATCAACTGGCAAGAGGTTAGTCGTAAATATCTCTTCGCCCATGCCTCTAAACATGAGACGCGCAGCTTCCTATAAACCGACCTGTGTGTCCGTACATGAATTTCAACAGGGATGGGGCAATGCGCCATCGTATTACAAAGGGTACAGTTAACTACTCGCCCAATCGCTTTGAAGCCCTACCTACCGTACCGGTTTCTCAAGGCGGTTATAAAGAGTACGTCGTGATGATTCTACGAAGAGGAGTAAAATATTAAAAACTATCTTGTGTTTATAGGCACCCGCAGAAAGTCATTGGTATTAAGGATCGTACGATTGGAGTAAAATTCCGGGAACATTACAATCAAGCGCAACTCTTTTACAACTCATTATCAGACTATGAGAAGAAACATCTCATCAGCGCTATCTCGTTCGAGCTTGATCACTGTGATGATCCCACGGTTTACAAGAACGCAATCCCTCGTCTAAATGACATCGATCACGATCTGGCGAAACAAGTTGCGTTCAACGTTGGTGGTCCCCCACCCGAAACTCCCTCCCGCCCTAACAGTGGCAAAAAGGCAAAGGGTATGTCTCAAACCGAGTTTGTTCCCAGTACACCAACTATCAAGAGTCGCCGCATTGCTATTCTCGTCGCCGATGGGTTCGATCTCGCGGTGGTTGAGGGTATCAAGGCCGTCATAAATGCAGGAGGCGCGCTTCCCTTCATCATTGGACCGCGCCGCGGAGAGATCTACCCTGCGGGCAAGACTGCGGGAAAGAATAGTGGACTTATGGCCGATCATCACTTCGAGGGACAGCGCTCGACTATGTTCGATGCTCTTTTCATACCAAGTGGGGCTGAACATGTGAAGTCTCTGATGGGTAACGGACGTGTCAAGCAGTGGGTTTTGGAAGCTTTCGGTCATTTGAAAGCCATTGGTGCGGTCGGAGAAGGTATATTTAGCTCCGTCCATCTGTCCACTTGAATTACTTCATATCTGATTCTTATTTCCCATAATAGCTATCGATTTTCTCCGAATTGGTGCTGGAATTCCTGGTGTCAAATTCGCACCTTCTGCGGGACCCACCGGTGTGGCGGTCGACTATGGTATCGTTACTGCCAGCAAGTTCGAAGCACCGTCGTCCTTATCCGAGGGACTTAAGCTGGTCAGGAATGCGTCAGATTTTGGACAAGCATTCGCTTATGAGATAAGCAAGCATAAATGCTACGATCGGGAGCTTGCAGGATTGTCAAGCCAGGTCGCTTTTTAAGACTTTCAAACTCAATGATGTATACAAGATATTCGATGAAGCTCAAAGTCGTAAGTAATATTACATGAGTGTTTGGTAGTGTAACCATAGTAAATGCAATAAACTCCTCTAACTCTAATATTGAGTGCAATTGCTTTTATCAACAATTTTTGAGGAGATACAATAACTTATGCTTACTGCTCATATTATCAATGCAATACTGTAAGTCAGTTATTTTGATTCAGGCCCTATATTGGAAGAATGAAGCACCGATGACTTGGTATTCATGGACAACGCTAAGTGGTGGCAGAAGGCACAGCTGGAGCATGCGCTGGTAATATCTTTGTCGCAAATGTCGGGAGGAACGCATTAGAGCCGGCATGTAGACTCGGAGATGATTATGATAGAAAGACGCAGTTGCACAAATAACCCACTCTTTCTTCGTGATTCCAAAATCGAATAGGTGTTACCGGAACGCCTTCCCTTGGGAGCTGCGCATTTCGATTCTAGAGATCTGGCTTTCTTACCCTCTAGACATTTGTGTGCACTTTGGATGGTGGGTTGCGCAGCAGACTTGGAAGGATGCGCTTGCGGATTATGAGATCCGTAGTGCCACGAAGCTTGAGCGTAGTCGAGATATGTGGGTGATATTGATATTGACAGAAGCTGCGCTTCAAGTCCGATAAGTCAGCCCACATGTCTGCGGTAAAGTGTATCTCTTGGGGTGACTGCGCTTCGTGCGCAGGTAGAGGTCTTGATCATCAAACTCATATGCTGCCGGCGAGCTCCGGTTTAGAGCATTGAAATAGACAAGCTGATATCGACAGAGCAACTCAAGATAATCTAGCCATCGGTGACGAAATATGTCGATCATAGCCTGCGGAGCGCAGTCAAAGTTGATCGCAGTTGTTGCAGATATTCAATTGAAGATTAATTGTTCGGAACCATGAGGCAATTGTGCAGCGGGATTTGCGTTCGTCATCAATGGCTCAAGTTTCCGAAAAGCCCGAGAGCGTGGTGGTCCGTAGGTGCTTGTCCTCGCATTTCAGTCGACTGCGGACCGTTGGTTGTGATATAAACTTCCTCCGACAGCTTTCTCTGTGTACAGGGTCGTTCATCATGGGATAATGTACAGTAAATACTGGGGATTTGTCCACCACAACACCTGCTCAGCTGGCCGAAGCAATGGACGACACATTGCATGTTGGATGATGGGGAAAATAAAGCCATAAGGAGGAGTTCAGAAGAATTGCGCAGCTTATTGAACGTTCTCGCCAGATGATGGTAAGTAGTAAAAACGACGGTCGCTCGGCTCCGAATCCTGGGGATGATGGGATCAACGAAGCACAAATACTAGTACATAGTACTAGTGTATAAGCGCCGAAAGTGTCGTTGCTGCCGCCTTTTACTTTTCTTTTGCTTTCTTGTCTCGAACTCAATAAAAAAACTTCTGAGACGATTTAAAGGCCTGAAATATGGCTTGCATTTGAGTGACGGTCTTCCTGGATAGGACGTCTTGAAATTTCCGTACAATTCATAGAACAGATGTGCTGCGCATTGCGGATGGTCACGGTCCCTCGGTAAGGGATATTCAAGTTCAAGTTGTGGTTTGATCAATGTTTGCTCACGAGCCTGAATATACTACTGTATAGCACACATTCTAGCAATTTGAATGTAAGTTACTTTACACGGAAATCAGAATGTGTGCTTCCCTCAGTTGAAGCCTTCCGTTGGTGAACGTCGTCATGAAGTGATTATGCTGCGGCACGCATTTGGGCATGGATCAACACTCACGAGAGCAGGCTCAATTCACTAAAGCGTCTATTGTATCGATGCGCAGCAGAGGCACCATATGGTGCACTGACGGGCGCACGGAGTCGGTACCGGCTGTTGTGCTATCTGTGTTTAGTACGGAATAGATTCGCCGAGTCATCACGCACATCCTCGGCATGGGTGAGCTGAGGGCGCTTGCGTGAGGTGATCTACAGGTACGGGTTTGTAAGGATGTCTACCCATCATTCTACGTATGCCAAACTCAAATGTTTCATTCCTTAGATCGTCGATACGATGGTCATTGTGACTCGACCAAGCCGCAATGGCCGCGAATGCGATAGAGACTCTCGCAGTGAGCAATCTCCCGGCTGCGATATTGGTCCTGTTTTCGATGATTGCTTCGTGAAGCACGTTCATGCGATGAGAGCGGAAGCATCACGAGTGCCGAGCCAGCAGCACAGGTTGCGAAGGTAAATCCCCTGCGGAAAATCCGCATGCGAAGTCAGACTGCGAATTAAATTGAATCAAGCAAATTCTCATGAACATCGTGAGCCGAGACGCGTATTGAGGAGAGTCGAGTCATCTAAAGAATACTAGGACTGTAAACGCATGTTGCTGCCTAATCTACTCCATTGTTTTGAATGTAGAATATCCGAGCGTGTGACGTTGGTAAAATCATCGCGATACCTTACCAACAATTCACCCCGCCAAGCAATGATAGCTAACAAAGTCCCTGCCAGTGATCATCATTCTCAGGAATGGTGAATTAATTTGATGTGGATAGACTCTTGTTAATCAGGCAACAAATGCGTTAGTGATTCATGGAGTCTTCCTTGTCGATAATCACAGAGTTCTAAATTCAAGATGAGTGTGTGGCTTCCTATTCAGCGTAATATTTTTTTTTTCGTCGAATTGATAATTTTGGTGAATTGAGTGCATCAAGAACCCTCCACTAACAATCTATGATTGATGTTCGTCTACACCGAAATCTCCCTCCGATATGATAGGAACAAGAGAGCTAATAATGCACTGAGATGGTGTATATAGACGTAGCCAATACAGCCCATTGTAGCGATAGTGTCCGTTAGGTCGGTGACGTTTAGCGACGTGTCTTTGACTTGAATCATTGGACATTATATGGTTGCTGTTGAAAAAAAGTTGGGCGTGAGCAGCAGAAGCACGCCACGAAGCTGGTGTGTCCCGAAGCGAGCGGGCATAATTTCTGTGGAAGCGAAGATCCACCTGCAATTGGATAGTGAGTGCGCTCATCGTGTCCGGCGTTGTATCACAATCTGGCATGTCATGTCAGCAATTTCATGACAATTCCGCCTGAGTTCCGTTCCCGCACCTTTGTCATAACCCTCCCTCGTAGAACAAGGATCTGTACGCTTCGCGTGAACACTTATATCGCTTTTAAGAATCTACGACCGGCAAAGTTTAAGTTCAGTATTGTTTGAAGTATTTCTGGATGAAACTTTCCTACGATCGTTACCGACGAGCGATCAAAGCAGCACAAATAGCACATAAGGCGGGTCAAGAAGAACATTAATCACTGCTTCCATATGGTTCGGAAGGTTGGGGGGAAGGTACCATTGAGTTGAAGCACCGCAAGGAGTTAGCTAGTAATTACATCTATGATTTGCGATTGTCATGAAGGATCTAATGACTGGTGATTGTTCAAATTGACTCACAAGACATCGGAATAGGATTTCAATTCAGACGGGTCCGATGAACTGAATGAACAAACGCTAGATGGCCGCGTTAGCATCGAGAGTTAGCCTGTAGCTAGAAGAGCGGGTAAACATACATTAACGGGTTCCGCGCCAAGATCAGGAATAATTGGATGACTCGTACGATAGTGCCTACCGTACCGAATCGCATACTCTTCAGGCGCGCTCGGCCGTACAGAGAAGGACAGATTTGATAGTGAATTGGTCACTAGACCATCGACGTCACGGTATCGGTGTAATAAGCCCGTACTGCCTTCAAGTCGGTCCTTTGATGCGGATGGGGCGCGAGAAGCAAATGATTAATTCAAAATCATAGCTCCCGAAGGACTCCATATGACGAACGACATCTGATGGGAGGCGGGGATCATGCGCATAACATAGTGCGATAGCTTGATATCGAGATTATAGTGACCGTAGAATGGCACGAGGCCTCAAGTGCCGGAATTTTCGACGAGGGAGGGAATAAGCCTGTTGTTACACTGATGTTCGCCAATGGGCAGATCGGATGCAGATGGGTCATGTACATATGGAGAGGAATCGTAGTTTAAACGCGAGGCTTAGAGTTGAGTGCTGGAGTGATGCATGTTTAAGTTTGGGACATTGCCGGACGAGGTAGAGGGAGAGAAACATGAGCTCTTTAAAGCAGCTGTTTCATCTTACCCTAGACTGATAGTCGGCATAGTGGGAGAGCCGACAAAGTTCATGTGAGTAGATGTTCGAAAGGGGCTTGCTAGTACAGACATATCTCTGGAGATCGAGCGAATGTGCCATAGCAAGCTCCGAAGTGATGCAAGGACCGGAGCATATACACAGAGGATCCGACGAGACATCGAGTGTTCAAAACGTTATGTCGAATGTTGGTCAGGAATGCGCCGGAGAGTGACACCAATGAGCGATTTTGACGAGTTTCGCACTTATCGCGCAAATATGTTGTGCCACAAAGCGTCCATCATTCTTTGGAATAGAGTCTAAATTCGAGGCACAATGCGCTTTGACAGACGGGCGCCTACCGTCATTCCATATTTTATCACAGACGGTGAAATCTGCATGAACAATCTGCATTAGCGTGAGCTCCAAAATGGCAGAAGCGAGGATGGGCGGTGATAGTAAAACAAATGAGCACGTCGCGTTGTTAGGCTGAGGTAGTATGACTGACAGAAGGAGATTCCGATGCAATGCATCCGCCATGCGTCGGTTCCTTAGGATCAATGCTGCTTGGCCATGAGGTGCATTCATTGAAATACCCGAAGTCGTCGGCGAGTAAGACCCTATACCGAAGGTTTGCAACTGGCAATCCAAGAAGAAGAGACCTTGATGGCTGTTCGAGAGCAGTGTATCATACTGGTACCAGCGACTGATGCGGCGTGGTCAATATCGGTTGCTCCCCATCGGCTTTCCGACAGTAGTGCATCGTCCTGGGGCGAGTGGTCAACCGTCATCAATTAGCAGCATGTTACACAGAACAATACCTTGTATTTGTATCTCTCCATCCACTGTCAATGATTTCTTTCACAGTTAGCGACTTGAAAGCTGTATCCCTCTAAATCGGATTTTGCTATTTTCGGACATCTGGAAAAGGTAAGCCGCCCAGCCGATGCCGCATAAGGAAGGTACAGCCTTCGCAAACCAGGTCCGCAAGAGCATTTTCGGTGACGGTGTTTGATGCGCTCATTGCCCAGACTCTCCAAAAACAGAGTTTTGCCGATGTTCATCGTGGAGCGCATGGAACTGCCAGTGCGAGATTGTGCGATAGCTAAGATATTCGACAGAAAATAAGATACTGCAGAGACTGAAGTTGAGTTGAACATTGGGTGATAAGCAGGCGAATGTAGATGGAGACAACCTAGGACGACTTTGCATGCCGCAGTCCTGCAGACCAAAAGCGCCCAAAGCTGAGGAGAAAAGGGATGTCGGCGGTAAGGTGAGACTCGTAAAAGGGGTTGCGTGTGCAACAGCATCGGCACAGAGAACGGTGAGAAAAGACCCTGAGCGCGAGGGGAGCCAAGGGGTGGGAACGGAAAAGGGTTCCCAGGGTCGTGTGGCAACGGCGTGATAAAGGAAACACGAATACACAAATACTAGACCGTCGTCGCAGTTGCGCAGCACCCCCCTTCGACTCCCAGTTGCCCCTCCACGTCTGCTGCCTATACATTGCCCGCCCCCTCCTCCCATTTGTTCTCCTTTACTCTACGCTCATACAGACACCATGGAACAGTATATATCTCCGGAGCTGCTCATGGGCAATGGCTCAAAGCAGCAAGCGCAGCAGCAGCAGTTTCAGCAGGCCGCAGCAGCCTTTGATTTCTTTTCCTTCAACAGCAGCTCAGCCGACGTGATTGCCCCGCACCCGGACAACTTTGACATAGAACTTGACTCGACTCTCGAGGGGTTCGACTATCTTAACATACCTTTCGTCACCGTCGATCCTACGGACGCCTACGCACTTCTGCGCGCAGAGACACCCACTTGTGGACCACCTTCGACCATCACGGCCAGCTCCGAGTCCGCTAGTGCATATGAATCTCTCTCTTCGCAATCAGAGGCATACTACAATAACTACGCGTCTACCCAGTATTCTTTCCCCATCGACCTCGAGATGTCGTACAGTCGCATGAATATCAATGCACGCGATGACTACCTCGCGGAGCACCGGGCGCAGAACACGGCAACCGGCCTTTCGGTCGACGCCGGCCCCGATCGCTCATACGGCACTGCTGAGCACTCCCCTGCCAGCAGCGGCTTCAGCTCTTATGAAGAGCAAGATTCTACCTACGGGACACTCCCGCCTACGCCTCCCGAGCGTCACACGGGCTCCGTTTACTCCGACTTTGGTGGCTCGGACTACTATCTGCCACACGCACCGGCATCTCATCATCCTTCGTTATACGGTGGGTCCATCGCACCAATCGCCATCGGCGCACACCAGCAACAGTACCAGGAACCGCAGGGTAGAGCCCCGAGCCCCGTCGGTGCTGGCCTTGCTATGAATCTACTTCCTAGTATCTCGCGCTCGAACGTGCGTGGCATGCAGACCAGTGCCCAATTGCCTGGTCCATCATCGAGTTACGGTGTCCCCGAATCTCTTGATGACCCGCAAAAGAAGTATCAATGCGACAGGTGCCCGAAGGCTTTCAAGAGAGCGTACAACCTGAAAACGCATAAGGAAACACATAACCCTGTTCGTCGTAAGGACCACATCTGTCCTTATGATCAATGCAATCGCGAATTCTCTCGCAAGCATGACTTAGGCCGACACATCGTGTCTCTTCATCGCGGCCAGGCTCCACCAAGCTCGTCTGCAGACGTATCCGATGACGGGAGCGTGAGTCGCATTGGTGTAGGGGCTATGAAGTCGGGTAGGCATAGATGCGATAACTGCGGCAAGAGTGGACCAAAAGGATGCTCTTGTTCTGTTGACGTCAAGTAATCTGTTGATCATTAATCATTTCGTAATTAAGCTTACGCGTAAGTCTCTTAGTAACACTGATTGGGTCAGGTCTAACTTTATCTAACATACAGTTGGTCGTGTAGAGTTGTTGGTCTCCGCTCATTAATGGGCCGATGGACGCCGCGCTCCATATCTCTGTACCTTAAGACAATTCCGTTCTTTGTGCCACGTATCGTACCGTCCAGATTACAGGCTGGACCCCGCGACGAACGTGGTCAGCTCGGTATTGCTTTGGTACCCTTCTCCCATCCATCCTTCACTCACATCCTTGCTATAATTCGAGGTCGTCTGACCCGCTTGGCCGATTACCGTTGGATAGTGTCGCGATGTCCTCTATACTGAGGTAGATGTAAACGCACTCCTCGCATCCATTCCCCTCATTTATCGTTCTAACCCTTCCGATTTCTTCAACAATTCACATTTATTTATGTCTCGTGATTTCTTGTCACCTAACGTACATTCCCTAAAGTTTCCCTTGCCTATATCTACTTTTTGTTCCATTCACCTCTTGTCCGCCATCGTTTAACCATTTGTCTTTTCTGCCTCAAATGAAAGATAATTATTTATAATCCATAAAGTTATTTGCGAGCTTGTTGCGAGAAAGAGAAAAAATACGTATTGAGATCTATTTGATGAAGTGAACTTCCTCGCTTTGACTACTAGATAATTATTTTTATCTATTATCAATGCCCGCCTAGCTCAATCGGATAGAGCGTCAGACTCTTAGGAGTACTTAAAAGGCATCTGAAGGCTGCGAGTTCGACCCTCGCGGTGGGCTAGCTGATATTTTTTTCATACCTAACCTCCCTTACTGTTTTTTATTTACGAAAGTTATAAAGTATTGATTGCCTTGTTCATTTTAAGTTAAATTGAATAGTTGACGACCCACACGCCACACTCCAAGTCCATGTTTATTCTATAGCGACGGTTCATCAATGTATATTAGTCTCGTCACTTTTTAGCGAGAGTCCCTTTTGTTAGAGGGGAAGACGACAAAAAGGAATGACTAAGTAACAGAACCAAAAAGTGTTTCAGCTAGCCCACCGCGAGGGTCGAACTCGCAGCCTTCAGATGCCTTTTAAGTACTCCTAAGAGTCTGACGCTCTATCCGATTGAGCTAGGCGGGCGATATAATTTTATTAAATGCAAATATCATAACAGTACTGCCTACAAATCGCGGTAAGAAAATCAGATAATTTGCAAGATGTTATGTACTCTTCATTTCATTTGTTACTGATGTACCAGAAAGCTTATTAACAAACTTCAGTGCACGAATGAAATCTCAACGGAGTTCGAGAGAATTCGAAGTGCTTACTATTTTGGGAACAGGCGGCGGGTGATGTCACTTGAAGAGCCTCTCCATTGCCAACACCATTGACTCCATCGTGCTAATAGCCTGTCGTCTGCCTTCACTGAGCCCTTGTCGTGCCCCACTGCTCTCCAACTTATGCATCATATTAGACAGCGAGCACTATCGCGTCTGCTTCATACCTGAGGTTCTTTAGATCCTAACAAAGACGTCTATCGTCTATCGTGTCTCTGGCGCGACCAACTTCCACCATTATGGCGACTCTTGCGCTTGCTGTACGCGCCTACCAGCAGAGCTTTGATTCTCGACCTTATTCTACTCTTGCGGTCACAAATGGTACACTCACAGCACTAGGAGATGTCGTGGCGCAGGCTACACAAATATTCGTGAGTAACTTCAGGATTGTGCAAGTTTTGGAGTAGTATGCTCAGTAGTATGCTCATCTGCTTGATGCATATAGATGGCAAAACCTGGTCAACACGATGATAGACAGAAGTACGACCCTCTGCGTACGCTTCAGTTCTTCACATTTGGCTTCGGCATGGGTGAGTCTCAATTGCCTTATCTCTCGCACTCCCCCAAACCAACAGTACTCACTAGTGTCTCAGGTCCTCTTATTGGTCGCTGGAACAAATTCCTCGAAGCGCGTTTTCCACTCCGGCTGCGTTCTACCTCCTTCTCGCCTCTCAGTGCAGGCGTTCGTATCGGACCAGAGCCTCTCGTGCCCGTGGGCGAGATCGGCATACCCATCGGTGTCGCCGCCCACCAGATAAGACCGTTGGCCGTTCTACAGCGTGTTGCGTGCGACCAACTCGTCATGGCGCCTATCGGTCTCGCGCTCTTCATCGGGTCCATGGGCATCATGGAGGGCCGTGATCTCCCGCACCTCGCGCAAAAGTACAAAGGCATGTACGGTGCCGCCTTGGTGGCGAACTGGCAAGTCTGGCCGCTGGCGCAGGTGATCAACTTCAGATACATGCCCCTGCCTTATCGCGTCCCCTTCCAGTCCACCTGTGGCATTTTCTGGAACTTATATCTGTCATTGTTGAATGCGAGTGGCAATGAGCGCGGCTCGAAGGAGGAGACTATGCGCGAGACCGTGAATTCTGTTTCGTCTTCTTCTGAGCGTTCCCATACTTCGGATGAATTAACTAGCGATTGAGCAAAGACTGATGACTGTTTTATCCACTCTTCTTTTTCTGCCATTGTTTCATTGACTATTCTCTCCATCATACACGTACACGATAGAAGGTCCCACTGCAACACCGCCCCTTCACGTAACATATGATACCTTTCTCTTTAATTGTTTTATTCTACATCAGATGTGTAACTGTAGCGTTAGCATACTTCCCATGTTGTTCAAGCCCCCTACTTCTGCAATAATGATAAAGTTGTCTCCCTGCACACTATGAAGGAACATTGTTTTTTCACAAATGGATATTGAGACAAAATAATATATTTGTAACACACAACACAACTAACACTTGTAGTAGACAATTGATGCGTAAAGCCTCCGATGTACTGTATGTAGATATACTTTTCGTAAGTTTCAGGTCCCAAACCGTGGCTTGAAAAACGCAGGCGGGAGCGCACGAAGGACATCCACGAGCGGACGCTCAACCACGAGCAATTCGCCCGCATCGAGAAAGTCGACAAAGAGAATTGGCCGGTAGCGCGTGAGGAGCTTGAAGTTCGTGATCGAGTCGTTGTCGTCATCATCTTTATTCTGCGCTCCCGAGCCAGAGTTGGATGGGGGAGGACGAGAAGAATGCGGATGACGATGCGATCCGGAAGCGCCGCGCCGCCGTTTCTTGACGAAGCCTCCCCAGCCGACGGGCGCATCGAGTGTGACGCGGCAGAGCCATGTCGCACCCCAGAACAGCGCATGCCGTTGTCCTACCCCCTCTTCTCCTTCCAGCCCTGCCGCACCCGTCGAAGCGGCGAACGCGAAGGCGTCTGTTTGTTTCGGGAGGGCCTTTTTCGCTTTTAGTAATGCTGCCACCGTCGTCGTCGATGAGGACAGAGAAGGAGACGAAGCGGGTGGCTCGAAGGCCACACCTAGCACACTGTCGTGCAGCGACGCCCATCGTTTCGGTAGGTTCTCGCGGCGCGAGAGGTGTGAAGCCCATTCGGGGAAACGACGCGCCTCGACATCGAAGACACTGATCCCCCCGTCTGCGTGCGCCATGACGAGGATAAGGGATTGGGCATCGGGGTGCGTAGATACGGATGACGGAGTTGAATTGCCTGCGGAGGGCGAGGACGGAGAGAAGGCGAGAGCGGAGATGGGGGAGGGAGAGGTGGGGAGGGATGTGTGGTGCTGTTAGTGTTTGAATGAGGATTGTTAGTGAAATGTAATGAATTTTTGAAAGGGAGTAAATTGTGCATACTTGGACGGCGTCAAGGTTGAAAATATGCGTTCGACAATGATCATCCGTCGTGGCTAGCCACTGACCGTCCGGACTGACGGACATGTGTGTGATGACAACATGTGTATCCTCTTCATCCTCACTGTCGTCCCCATCTTCACTGTCTTCGTTCTCCTCGACCTTCTCGCCGTCTACTTCCATTTCCTCGCCCTCATCCTCACTTCCACTGGCACTCGCTCCATTCACTATTCTCTCCGGAATTTTTCTAACAAGCCTTCCACCCTTCCCAAACACCACACCTTTCCGTCTGTGCTGGTCAAATCGCCTCAGCACCGACGGAGCTTGCTTCCCATCCTCATTTCGCGCGGACAAGTCCACTACTAGGACGCTCGCAGAGAGGGCGCTTCCCAGGACAAGTCGTCCGGAGTCCGGGGTGAAATATAATGAGGTAGCTCCTTCAGAGGACGAAGAAGTACCTTTCGGAATGTGGGCGGACAGAATAGGCATGAAGGTCTTCACCCGCTTAGGACGCAACGCCCCGTCGTCCGCAAAGGTGAGCTCAAATAGCTTGACTTCGTAAACATCAGACACGGCGAACCACCGTCCGTCCGGCGAGATCGCGCTCGCGCAGATGTTAGTAGTCAAGTCCAGCTCCATATCCAGCAGCTTCTCGTAACGGCTCTCATCGTCCGTCTCGTCCTCTCTTGCAGAATGCAGATACGATTCGAGGTCATCCTGCACGCGCGCCTTACCACGGATGCGCCAGAATGAGACGTCCGTGTCTTTCGTACAGACGACGAGGCGCACTGCGCGAGCGACGTTGACAGTAGGTGAAAGCCCAGTTGGGTAGGGCACGCGCCGGTGGTACGCATCCTCGAACGTCGAAAGCGCGCTTGTCGCGAGCGGATTGGTCACACGCGATGCGGATGGGGGCGCACAAGGAGCAAGGACAAGGGATGCGTCGAGCCCGCCGGAAACGAGAATCGGCGCAAGGCCGGCGTAGAACGCCATGGGGGATGGTGTAGTTGATGATGAACGGACTGTAGAGGGAAGTATGGGGAGATATGGCGGCCAGATAGCGAGTGCGCGCACGTCGTGCGAGTGCATGCGTTTTGAGGTTGACTGTACCCAGCGTGAGGTTGGGCGGATGGATTTCTTCGCTGTTTTGTCCGGATTGGAAAGTGAGACGTGTGTAAAGAGGCAGACTTTCTGGTCGACACCAGAGGTGAACACAGAGGAGCCGTCCTACATCATTTTCGTATAGTAGTCAGCAAAACATGTAATAATGTAAGTAGGAGAACTTACAGGTCCGATAGCAAGGCACAACACGTCAGCTCCGTGCGCCTGGAAACTGTGAAGCTGGGTACAAGTTTTGGAATCCCAGAACTTCACAATCCCTAATGAATCTCCGGAGATGATTGTTCCATCGCTAAAGTTGTATAATGTTCGTCAATATGCCAGGACCAGCAACAAAAGTAGGAAGGAACTGACGCTAATACTCCAAGAGACCACACAAGCGTGCGCTCGCCTCGCACTTTATCAGTGCTCATGCGATCCAGCACTCTTCCGGTCTTTACATCCCATTTTCGTAGCGCGCTGTCAGACCCACCCGTTACGAGCCAGGAGTCCGTCCATTCATCGTCTTCATCGTCGCTCGCACTTTCGCCCTCACTCGTTTCCCCGTGTATATTTCCTTCTTCATTTTTGCTGTTAGGCTTCGTTTTATTAGGGGTTGGAGGGACAGGCGGTCCCCAAGCGATACTTAATACACGGCACTTGACGCGATCGAAGCGGCGGTGATGTTGTAAGGAATCGCCTTCCAGAGAAATCAGGCGAACGCAGCCGTCTTCGCATCCGAGCGCAAGAAGGCTGTTTGATGGGTTCACAGATAAAGACCAGATGGCACCGCCTTGAGAGTTGAGTGTTCTCTGAATAGTTCACCACAATTAGATTCGGGCAGAGACACAGGCAAGACGAAGACTTACAAGTATAGTTCCATTCGCAAGGTCCCATTCCACTAGTTCACTTCCACCTCCTGCGCTGAAAAGCCTCAGATCGGACAAGCTAGGTACGGTATTTCCTGTGTGCAAGTATGGGTGCCTCAAAGCGAAAGCTAGCGAGTCAACTTTTGAGGGGATTGGACCGTATAATATCTAACGGAGTTGCAATTCAGTATAATGAAATAATATGTGTGTAGTTAATACTCAAAGTACCTTGGAGAGCACCCAGGCCTTTGGAGCCTGACTCTCATATTCAGCTCCCGACCACTCGTATAACTCTATATTCCCATTCGCTCGTCCGACAGCTAGAGTTCCGAATTTTCTTTTCTGCGAGCTACCTGAGGCCTTTCCTAGTTTTACGCCCGATCGAGACGGTAACCCAAGAGGTGGAAATGCGATCGCGCTTATGGCAGAGGGGTTATAGTCGACGAATCGACATCGGTGTACTGCGAGAGCTTGAGTGCTCGTCTGAGCAGGAGGAAAAGATATCGCCATCTTTCTGTGAATAGTCGTTTGACACAAATCTTAGGCTCCCAGATAGAAATATAGAGCAGAATTCCAGGAGATATGAAAGCAGTTTTACCAGAGCATAGCGATTGAACGTTTCTAAGTTGTAGAGTGTCGAAAATGCTCAAAGCCTGGTTTCGCGTGCCCAAAATTTTGGCTTTGCCGATCCAGCCTGAGTGGACCACATACAGTGACAAATATGGTTATGGTATCTCACGCTCGCGATCACTGGCATTCTCGGACAAACAAAATTGAGGACATTCAAAACAGCTTCAGGTTAGACCCCTCTCACCTCACCTCTTCCTTCTCAACTACACTATGTCATTTCTGGGACGAGGATCTGCACCTCCTCCGGGGGGTATCAACCCGGAGCGTATCGAAATTGCTACTGCTGAGTATGTTCGTCTCCAACAACATGGTGCTTCATTATTTACTGACATTCGGACGCTTCTCAGGTTGGACATGATCACTGACGTATTCAACCGTCTTGTCTCGTTAGCCGTTTCTATCAAACTCGCCTCAAGCATGCGTAATTGAACGTACAACCTTTTCATTGTAGGTCATGTCACACCAAGTGCATTGGCACGCGCTACGCGGAGGGCGACCTAAACAAGGGAGAGAGCGTTTGCGTCGACCGTTGCGTCGCAAAATTCTTCGAGGTCAACAAGAAGGTCGGGGAGAAGATGCAGCAAATGGGTGCAAACGCGCAAGCCGGCGGATCGTTTGGCTCGATATAATTTATCGTTTTTCGCATTGTTTTCATGACATACATACATTACGACACGACCCGCGGAAACTCGGTTTAATTGCACAAGTCTCGTTATAATCGACATGGTTGGATGGAACAAGCACGCTTGGCCTGCTTTCAGACACTCGACAACTCCAGAGGAGGCTTGTTGATAAAAATCCAACGAAAGCAGTAAAGAAGAAAGCACCTCTATGAAGAATACGGGAGCAAATAATAAACAGGGAAAACAGTCAGGAAAAAAGCACGTTCCAATATTTCATACAAGGAGCTTCGAGAATAATAACGAAGCTGAGTGAGCGGAACATCAAAAGCACTCCTCTTTCGGTTTATTGTGCTTGTTCATGGCATGTTCGGTGAGTCTGGCCACGGCACACGGTTCAGTTTGTGTCAAAAAACGCCTCCAAACCATAGGTAAGAACTCACTGCGGTTCTCGTGTTGTTAACATCTATACGAAGTCACTCAATGTTAGCAACATCAGAGTTCTGAGATCAACATGCTCAGTTCACTCACAAAAGGTTGCTTGCAAACCTTGCAAACTATGCTCTTAGCTGCTTCATTAACCTTCAATTGACTCTTTCCACCCTTCCCGTTCTTTTCGTTGTTCCGTTCACGACGTTGTTGTGCTTTTGCCCCCTATTCGCAGATGCGCAGTATTAGTATAAGTTAGCTGGCTGAGAATAATTGACACACGTTGCCCATAATTATTGTAAATAAGATGGAAAGCCTGATATAAAAGCAGAAATGAGAATAGAAACGAGCCGAAGGGAAGAGACGGAAAAGCTAGCAAGGATCCCAGATGATAGTCGACGTGGATGAAAAAGTCTACAAGGAATGATGATCTTCAAGTTGATGCTGTGCTGACTTCAACTTGAACGTAGCATTACGTAACACGTTTTCGTACTGTTTAGCCTGCCTGACCGGAGCACGGAACGCACTCAAAGTTTTCGCGAGCAGCCATGGTGCTTATACATAAATACCGAAGACCGACACATTTCTCACTCAGCGTGTGTGCATGTATGTGTATTTATGCTATCAACTAGTCTCAGGGCTTTCTGTCGGCTGCCAGGATTCACAGTTTCTACTTCAAGTTGCTTCTACCTTCGCAGATCAACCGCCAGCTTCAGGTGTATCACTATGAGCTCTACAAATGTCGAGGCAGCCAGGGCGAAGCTGATGGAGGAGATGAAGGTCGACATACTGACAGAGCTCCAGGAAGCGGACAACGAAAAGGCAAGGAGAGAGGTGTCAAGAAGCTTCATTTGTACGCTTCTTCATTGCATCTCCTATATACGAGTCATTTACCCGTTCCATAGCGGACACTATAACAGGTCAATGACTACCAAAATCTCTAACAGCATATGCTTAAATCTTCTACGCAGTCCCGACTCCCGAGATGTATGTTTACGCCCTGAAGGCCTCCCTCGGCGATGATGTCTACCACGAGCCTTCAACACTTGCGTTGGAAGCGCATATAGCCCGACTCACTGGTAAGGAGGCGGGCCTCTTTGTGCCCTCTGGTACCATGTCGAATCAGCTCGGACTACGGACTCATCTGAAGCAGCCACCGTACTCGGTACTTTGCGACCATCGGGCACACGTTCACAGGTGCATGTCAACTAGCAAAAGCAGGAGTACAGACCGTTGACTCACAGATGTACTGTTTAGGTACGAGGCGGGAGGGATTGCTTTCCACTCCGGTGCTGCTGTGATCCCTGTCCGTCCGGTAAATGGTATGCAGGAATATTAATGAACCTTCCAAACAAGATTAACTACTCACCTGCTTTTTAATTCTGAATAGGGCACCACCTTACCCTTCCCGATGTCGAAGAAAACGTCGTCATCTCCTCCGATGTCCACTTCGCACCTACGGAAGTCATCGAGATCGAAAACACGCTCAACGGCACCATAATTCCGCAGGAGGATATTCTAGCCATCGCCACGTTCGCCCGCGCAAACAACATCAAAATGCACCTCGATGGTGCGCGAATATGGCATGTCGCAGCGGAGACAGGGATGTCGTTAAAAGAATTGTGCGCGCCCTTCGATAGTGCGAGCTTATGCTTTAGCAAAGGTTTGGGTGAGTTTCGCTGCGACCGGAATACCATGCGGTTCGCTATATGCGTCTTATTGTTTTACTATGTCTATCATCTCAACATATTTCGACAGGCGCACCAATTGGTTCATGTCTCGTTGGTAGTAAGGAGTTCATCGCAAAGGCCCGGTGGTTCCGCAAACTCTTTGGTGGGGGTATGCGCCAGACTGGTATTCTCGCCGGTGCAGCGGCATACGCAGTGACACACAACTTCCCACTCCTTCCGAAGGTGCACGAATTGGCTCGTAAACTCGAGCAGGGACTCGAGGCGGCCGGGTGCGAAATACTGAGTCGCGCTGAGACATCCATGGTCAGTCCAGTCCAGCTGAATTATTATCAATCACAATTCTGATATCTTATTAACAGATCTTCTACGACCCATCTCCTGTGGGTGTCTCGTACGCGGAAGTGGGCGAGCGTGCATCCCAGCTCGCTCAACCTCTGATAATCAATGGGTCGCGATTGGCCGTACATATCCAGACTGACCCTCAAGCCGTCGACGATCTCATCAATATTGTAAAGACCCTCGCGGAAGAGAAAAAGGCTGCGGGGTTCCTGCCGAAGGCCAAGTCCGTGCTCAATGGGAATGGAAACACATACAAGGATGTATATGTCCGGAGGCGCACATAGAGATTGGACATACATATCTCATATCTGAAGAGCATTTTTTTGTTTGTCTGTAGTATTAGACCTAGATTTAGGAAAATTAGAGGGAGAGCATGGAAATTTACATCTCTCTCTGTTCAGTCGGCCTACGCTCCACTATTGAATGCAGATCAACGTCGATCATGCCGATCACTCTCGAAGGCATTGTGTTTGATAACAACTCAAAGGAGGTGGGCGCTCAGGACACAAGATGACAATCAGGATCACGATCATGATGGGTCAGCAATAAAGATATTCTACGTGAAGAGCTCATGTGGTTAATCGAGTGGCACTGGCAATAGTCAAATACAAGGCGAGTATATCAGCACGCCCGATTGATGGTGAAGCAACCAAAACTTGGAAGATACACAGTAAAGTCAAAGTAAGATCGTTCATTTGCGATAAGCTGACAAGTCGAACTGATAACGCTGAGCTGTATGTAGGTTCATCCACCGCTTATAGGCTTCACAAAGAAGGTGAATATCGACTGGATCGAGAAACTAAATGTATCAATCAATGTACACAGTTGGATGAAGCTCGTTAAACGCTTAGCAGAATTTACTCCGTGGTGATCTCCGTAGATCGATTGATATTAGTGGCTGACTGATAGGTGGCGAGCATGTCCCGACTTGAAATTCAGCACCGCACTCGTCCAGAACAAAACAACAATCCCAAAGCGTCTGTTTGTTCGCCGCAAACTCGGAGGGTATAAAGGAGTGGCACGCTGGTCGTCAAAGCCCCACCTCCTCTTGACCTCCCACCTCTACCACCGTCGACTTCCAGTCCACCGACTTCAGCAACCAGCATGCATATGCAGCATCCGCCATCGCCGAAGACGCCCTACGGGTAGTAGTCTCACCGATTCCCGACATCGTTGTGCTTGGACTCCCCCGTAGGGCCTACATTATCTCCCGAGTACTTCACGTCATGCCTGTACGCCGTCAAGGTAGCACTGGCAATGCCACCCTCTGTACCGGGTACGCATGACGGAAGACGGCCGACGGCCCCCTGCGTCATGCAGGGCAACATACCCGACCGACGGCCACCCCGTACTCCCAAGCCGCGTCTGCATGCCCGGTTTCGTGGAAACGCAGAGTGCTGAACCTTCCGGTAGCCTCTGCGGCGGGGAAACATGCGTAGAATTAGGTAGAATTAGTGTTCTGGATGGTGGTGGAGCGAGTCCAATTCTCGCTACCGGGAGGTTTTTCGTGCCTAGCAAGATCCAAACGGGTCCAAACTTGGGTGCCGGTTATCCCCCCAATGCTTGCGCGTTTTCCCCTCCCCATCCTGCCTTCGATGGCTAGAACTTTTTTTTTTTGCGTGGATGACAACCAAACCCACCCCCGCATCTTCGTAGTGTGATCTTGAGAGTGAAAAGTGGCTTATACGCCCAAGCAGAAAATCGACTAGTTCGCGATGCAGAAGGTTAATGTCTCCAAGTAATGTGAGGCTTGCTGTGGTATGAAGCTAGTGCATACTAACGATGCCGACGCTGTCATATCATAGAAGCACAGGCACCGTCTTCGTCCTTGCAGCAACCAGGCATTATGCCGACCCCTCGACCTAACGTTTCGCTGATTGTGTCGTAGCACGCGCTTGCGGTATCGCTGCGTTGCTCTTGATCTCACGCGAAAAGAGATGACCTCGCTGTTTGTGGTATCGCCCTGGACGCCGCTGATCCAGTTCCTTGATGACACTTGAGTCACTGAAAAGCGGTCGATGTAATTGCGCTTGGGGATCCCCGGAAGCCTGAGTCAATAGGGATAAGGAGCATGGCTCTGAAGTTCTGAACTTGTCGAAATCGGTATCGATGAGCCCTGACAGTACATTATTGAAGTACGCAGGTAATCGTGTTACCAATGGAACCCTGTGTTTCCTTGGCGCGACGGATTCGCCGGAGGACAAAGTGGAGGAGGGGATCGGTTTTTTACATTGCTTTCGAAATACCCAAGCACCGTCCAGCAAGATTGGGCAATGTCAGACAACACCATATGTCACGGTGTTGACCGCACGATTGGCATATTTCAAGGAAAAGATGCTTGAGCAACAGCCAGTCGCAAGTTTTGCAATCCTTAGAAGGATAGAATAATGAAGCAAGCATAGAAGCAAAGACCGGTAACTCAAGTTGGGATACATCATAATAGCTTCACATATGGAAGACTGTTGAAAGCGTCAAGTTTTGTTTCGCACGGCAATCTACGGTATTTCTACTAAGTATCTTTTCAAGGTCGTCGGGTGACTACGTCCGCTGAAGCTTAGCCTCATACTTGCACAATCACGACGAGGATTACCTCAAACTATGGCTTAAAATCATCGCTGGCGTGTCGGTGCTCTGTCTCTTGTGCTTTGCTTCTACCGTGGGGTCTCACGTTGTCAGCCATATTCTGGCTGGGAGACCTGATCACAAGGAGGGAAAACAAGAATAGCATGATAGGTATCGGGGTTTGCCTGCGAAAGCAAGCCCTCTGGGGTGTTCGATATCCACGCAGGCTAGCGTGTGTATTGCTCAATTTGAACGTCAGCAGCCTTTAGGATACTGCGGACTGTTACTGTCTACCTAGACCGCTCAGGCTTGTCTCTACATAGGTCCACCTTGAAACACTCGACACTTTACAATGAGCTCAGGAGACGATGAGAGAGCCATACTGAAGCTATCGCAGGAGATGAAGGTCGACATACTAACTGAATTTCAGGATGCTGATAACGAAAAGACTAGGAAAGAGGTCTCGAGGAGCTTCACTTGTGCGTCTTCTCGGACCATCTCACATGGCCAACCTACTTACTTGCATATAGCGGACACTATAACAGGTTTACTCCTCGACAAGCCATTTCTCGTCATAATATCTAAATTCCATCTGTAGTCCCGACACCCGAGATGTATGTCTACGCCCTGAAGGCCTCACTGGGCGACGATGTCTTCCATGAGCCTTCTACACTCGCCCTCGAGGCGCATATAGCCCGTCTGACAGGCAAGGAGGCTGGCCTATTTGTACCATCCGGAACTATGTCAAACCAGCTCGGGCTACGGACCCATTTAAAGCAACCGCCGTACTCGGTACTATGTGATTATCGGGCACATGTTAACAAGTGCGCCTCATGAAGGATCGGCGGGATATCAATTCACTGACTCACAGCTGTTCAGATACGAGGCGGGAGGGATAGCGTTTCACTCCGGAGCAGCTGTCATTCCAGTCCGTCCAGTAAATGGTACGCAATGCCCTACCAGCATCCTAGATACAATGTATCATTTACCACTCCACATTGTTGACTTAGGGCACCATCTTACCCTTCCTGATATCCAAGAAAATGTGGTCATCTCTTCCGAAGTGGTCTTCGCGCCCACGGAGGTCATTGAAATTGAGAATACGCTCAACGGCACCATCATCCCGCAGGACGATATTCTAGCCATCGCCACGTTCGCCCGCGCCAACAACATCAAGATGCACCTTGATGGTGCGCGGATATGGCACGTAGCAGCAGAGACAGGTATGTCGTTGAAGGAGCTGTGCGAGCCGTTTGATAGTGTGAGCTTGTGCTTCAGTAAAGGGTTAGGTGAGTTATACCCGATATTTATACCCCATTTCCTTCTTCTCCTTTCTCTCACCTCATTATATTCCGATAGGTGCGCCGGTTGGTTCATGCCTCGTCGGCAGCAAGGAGTTTATCGCGAAGGCCCGATGGTTCCGCAAGTTATTCGGCGGGGGGATGCGCCAGACAGGTATACTCGCTGGCGCAGCGGCATACGCTGTGACACACAACTTCCCGCTTCTTCCGAAGGTGCACGAGCTCACCAGGAAGCTCGAGAAAGGGCTCGAAGATATCGGATGTGCCATACTGAGTCGCGCAGAGACGTCGATGGTCAGTGTAACTCTCCTGCGCCCTCAATCTGACATCCTCCATTTGTGCACTTCTGATATGATGTCCAGATCTTCTACGATCCCTCCCCAATCGGTGTTTCGTTCGCGGAAGTGAGCGAACGTGCAGCCCGGCTCGCACAGCCCCTCATAGCCAATGGGTCGAGATTGGCTGTTCATTTCCAAACGGACCCTCAGGCTATCGACGATTTAATCAATGTCGTGAAGACCATCGCAGAAGAGAAAAAGACTGCAGGGTTCTTGGCAAAAGCGAACGCCGTACCCAACTCTGGGAATGGGGGAGTCTACGGCACCTAAGACATAGGAAAGTACACATGGAAGTCAAGCAGAGTGAGAGGATATGTAAATGACACATTGTCCACTCTGTCCACGTTTACAACAGAATGTTGATCAGGCCAGTCATCCTCGCCTACAGTTTTCAAGGGCTAGCACTTCAAGGTATGAGAGCCTTTGCCCACGACGTATTGGAATTACAGAGTGTTGGAAGAATAAGGTAGATAAAAAACACAATAATAATACATGATACAGATAGTTACATTTACATCGAAAGGAGGAATAAAGAGAATTGGAAACAGAAACGTCGTCAGGACTCGTATCTCGACGCTGCTTCTACGCATGCATCAAGCAGACACGCATGATTGTTCTCAACAGATGCTTCGGAGAGTCGCTCTAAAACAGCTCCTCTCACTTCTTCGGAACTAACGCAGGAGAGGACACAGATAAGTACATATTCCAGCGCCAACTCGATAATCAATGGGGACAGACTTACTTGATATTCCCATATGCGATCTTCACTTCGCATTTCAAGTTACTCAGTTTAAAGGGCCAATGCGGTAGGATGTCGTCATCAAAAACGAAGGATACGAGGGCCTTCGCCTTGTACTTGTGTAATAACATAGAGGCCGTTGCTTTGAAACCACTCCGTCCTTGAGGTAAAATATCGAGCTTTAGCGGATATTTGATTGAGAGGAACTCAAGCTGTCTGCGAATGGCCGAACAGGAAGTCCAGAAGTCGCTTAGTACTTCGGTGATCTGTCGACGGAAGGCTTTAACAAGGGCTTGTCCACGTAGTGAAGAGCCAGATACTTACAGGTTTGATAGTTGTAGTCCTAAGTTTGCGTGCATGTGCTTGACCTTGTTGCACTACAAGCTCACTAAGTAAGGGGAAGCGATCCGGTCGCTGTTTTCCTGTCTTCTCAATACGACTCACGCTAACCTCGCTAGACTCGGCGCGATAGTTTCTGCAGGGAATCGAGACGAGGATGCGATCATCGAAAACTATCTCTATCAGATTGTTTGAGGCTTTCGCGACACGCCAAGAATGAAATGCTTGCAACGATTCCAGGTCATCTAGAAAGCGCAGCCTCGGTTGAGTTGCGAAGGTTCAAAGACAATGTTGAGGTGCATACCTTTGAGTCGGAACACCTCTGTCCGAGTACTGTTTTTATGCAGAGTGATTTTCCGCACGGCCTTCTCGATGGCTTGCACATTCTCAATCCGCTGCGTGTCCAACTCGGCCAGCTTCTCCTCAAGCCTTTCGAGCTTCGCATTACCTTCAGAGAGTTCTGCATGGTAACTCTCCAAGAGGACACTACATTTCGGATGAGCAAAAGTACGCAAATAACATAAACTCGGAATGTTTACTTCTGTTCTTCAATTTCGATCTTCAATTCTTCGATATAAGCGGGGTCGCTTCTTTCTATCTCCTCAATTTCGGAACGCTCTTTTTCTAGTTCTTGAAGAACCTGTGTATGTTGCTCCCGTAAGGCCGGAAGCAGACCCTCAGCATCATGGATCATTTGATCAAGGGACTTCTCGTCCTGTGGAATACAGTGAGTAGGGAGGAACCTTTAAATGAAATGAAACTGCTTACGGCTTCGAGTTCAGAGCATGCATTATTGGCCATCTCATATAAGTTTTCCATCCATTGCTGTTTCCACTCGTACCATTTCCCTTTCGCGGCCAATTGCTTATTTATTTTGATGAGCTTTAGTTGTTGCTAATATGAGCGAATGGAGTGTCAGCCCAAAACCCATTTTGACTCCTGAACATTTGACATACCAATAGATCTGCCCTGTCCTCTTCATCTGCTGAAGAGTATTCGCGGAAGAGAATGGGAGTAACCTTTGCCACCTCTTCCTCAGCCTCGCGATAAGTCTTCTTGTTATTGTCAATCCATGTTTGCAGGTCCTTCACCACCCATGAATAAAGCTCTAGCTGTGGCATATGTACATTAACCGCGGTGATGTATTCTCTGAGAGATGCTGGTGTATCTGAGCCTGTGGTTATATGTGAGAAACCGCGTAGTGTTCGAAAAGATAGGGAGTACCTTCGGTATTGTCCGGTAATTGGGGGTGGTGAACTGAGCGTCGAGGGATAGTTAATTCATCCATGAACTTCACACCAGTCATCATGAAGAACTCCATAATCGAGATTGGTGTCTAAACCGCAGAGGATAAGAATTTATGAAGAGCTACATGCGTAAGAAAGCAAACCATTACAATTTCTTCTTGATAGACATCTTCTTGGGGCTGTTCAGCAATCGTCGATCTCCATAGTTCTGTTAGGTCACCTTCCGTAGCAGGCTCAGTCACTTCTTCGATGCTTTCCGGTAGTTGCTTGCTAGAAGCGCTTCTTGTAGGAGGTGGGGGATGTGCCTTGGCTTTTACTTCGGAACCTTGACGAAGAGGGATAGGCAAAACGGGGTGGTTCTCATCCTGCACATCTTTCCTTGAGGGTACTCCGGCTATGCTGGCTCGGCGGTTGAGTTGCTTCTTCTGCGAAGCCGTATCCGGATGACCAGACGATGTAGTGGGAGCGATCGATAATGCATTTGTTGTCCCTGGAGCTAAACTCCTACGCTGAGCAAAGTATCCTGATGGTCTTCTGAGGCCAGACCCTGCTTTTGCGGGGAGAGCTGCTCCCGATGGCTGGGCAAAGGCAGTTGTAGTGCTGTTATTAGAGCTTGTTTGCGGGCGATTTAAAGACTGCGATTGTGATAAAGGCGTGACTTCCGAAGGGATCGAGCGCTTTTTTGATGGACTAGGCTGTGGGATCAGGGACTCTGGAGGAGGAGCAAGTCGCTTTGCTGGTACATGTTCATTGTCACCAAGTTGTTGGGTCTGCACAGGAGATGTCGATCTAGATCCAGAACTGACAGCTAATGGTGGATTGAAGCTAGAGACCGGGATAGTCTTCAGGGGACTTGCAGGTGGCTGTATAAATACGCTGGGTGCAGCCTTAGGAGAAGGAAGGGACATGATAGGCTGCGAAGCAGGACCATGGTCGGGTGACTTTTCCGGTGGCATCGAGAAAACTCGCGGTGAAAGAGGGACAGCTGTTGGTCCGCTCTGCACATGTCGTTGTAGACTGTTAGTTTCCGTAGCGGCATAAAGGATATCCTCGTCCTCTTGAGCGAGTGTCTCTCGAGTTTCGGATAGATCTTCTGTAAGTTCGAGATTCTGAACGCTTCCTAACAAGCCAGTGAGGTTCATCGTACGATCACCCATGTCAATACTATCCATGCTATCGTCATCCGTACTTGAAAAGCTGGCTTCGTCGTCGTTTTGTTGGACCACGATAAGAGAGCTACGTAGTTTCTGTAGACGGGATATCGCACTAGTAAGTTCCATGTCTGAACCTTCGTCCTCGTCCTCATGTGCCTCTGTTTGGCTATTAGTGAGAGCTTGTAGAGCCAACCATGCATCACTGGGTGGTTTGGGTGGCCTCAAAGACTGACCAAGAGGCACTGTGAACTCCATATGAGCTTCATCTTCTACGGAGCCTTGGGAAGTCGTGGTGGTATTCCCAATATCACCCTCCTCATCGACTTCCGTCCTCTGATCTTCCAATGGCAAACTCGGTTGTTTCATGGACAAACGTCTCTCGAAGTCGATTGAGGAGCGTTTTGCAATAGCTTGCTGTTGAGCTATGGAAAGGGAGCGCTTGCGGTGGATATTGAGGGCAATAGCTTCCGTTATTTCCATGTCTTCATCGTCTTCCATGTCATCCTCATCAGATCTAAGGGAACTTTCAGCGTCTTCTTGCTGAGGGGACGGCGGAATAAATATTGAGGGCTTCACTGGACTTGAATCAACTTCCATCGACATAGAGGCCTCTCCGTATTCCGATCCCATAGATACCCTCCTGTTCGATATGATGCTAGTACGGCGCCCAGGATAGTCGTTCTCATCACTAAGTTTAGGCATAGCTTGAATTACAGGCTGCTCGTATTGTTGCGGAGAAGCCTGTTCAGGAGAAGAGCTTGGGCCACCTGAGCTGTTCGTATTCTGTTCATTCTGGATAAACCTTCGCAGATATTCGTTGAATGACATGCTTAACAAAAATGCGACATAAGACGTACCTGCATGACACATTTTGTGCAAAGCTAACTCGTCTGTTCAAGCTCTTCCTAGGGTCAAACTCAGATTTGCTAGTAGACTCGAGATCTTCTGTTGTATTATCAACGCTGCTGGCCTTGAGAATGCTCTTGCGCGGTGCAAGTAGGCGACGGTGACGAGGGTCATTTGCGCTGAGGCTCTGCGACCTCTTGCGCATAGAGCTTACACGTCTAGAGCTTGACGCCTTCCCCTCTGCGAACGATAACCGGCGATCCGGGGCCATTTTGAACAATAGAGTGGAAGTATAGTGGATGGTTAAGAAAGACGCAACTGCCAAAACAGGGTTCTAACAACTTGGACGCGTCCAAGACGCGCCGGAAACCACAGCACGTGATGACCAAGCTGTAATACGCGCGCGGAAACGCGTCTTGCACGCGCCGTCCTTTCAGTCCAGTTCACTTTCTTTCTTTACGACTACGATGGCGACGAGGAGAACCGCCGCTGCGCGTACCACCCTATCCAAACCTGCAATCCCAGCAAGACTCACTCGAGCTACTGCGTCTCGCACCCCTTCTGCGCTTGAACCCCCGGTTACACAGTCAACCGTTACAAAGTCTAAGATACGAAAGCCTTTGGTGAACAGAAACAACAGCGAAGTTCCTCCGCCTCCGAAAGCGACAAAAGCGAAGACTGTTCAAAAGAAAGTGATAGAGAACCATGATAGAGAACCTCTTAAAGTAAGATTTCTCTGACCTCTGCGAGGTAGTTGGAGCTCACTTTATGATCATTAGGCATTCCTTCGTATACGTCCCAATCTTGGGGACACGGATGAATCATCATCTCCGTACCTAGAAGCACTCTCTGTTACCTCTGTGAAGATGACGGACCCAGCCGGCACAAACAAGATTCGTCTTCATCCTCAGGCACAAATTTACACATTCAATCATGTCTTTCCCCCCGATACTCAACAGGAAGAGTTCTTCTCGGACACGACGCTTCCCCTCGTCCGCGAACTTCTAGCGGGACAGAACGGACTCATCTTTGCCTATGGTGTTACTAACTCAGGAAAGACGTACACCATTCAAGGTGGAAGTCAGCCCGGCACCGCCGGCCTTCTACCCCGAACAATAGATGTCTTATTCAACAGCTTGGACGGTTTACAAAGTAATCTGCCGGTAGGTTGATAACTTAACACTCAACTATCGCCCATTAAACTCGACTGCTTAGTACCGACCAGTCAGGCTTGCTGGAATTGAGCATGCGGCACAAGATGACCAACAATCAGTGCCTCTAGAAATACCTGATGACCAAGAGCTTTCGGAGTTACTGGGCGAGGCATTCTTGCAGAGGGAGGACAACACAACGATAACGGTCGACAAAAACTATGAGTATGCCGTTTGGATTTCCTATGCTGAAGTTTACAACGAAAAAGTTTACGACCTCCTTTCTGACGATTCATCCGACAACAATCCTACGCCGAACGCTCGAGGAAAATTTGGACTTCCCCGGTCAGCAGCTCTCAAGAGTATTTCTCGCTCATCAACTTGGAAAAGTTTAACTTCTCTCGCGTCTTCGTCCTCTGCAGACGTTCTTCTCGTAAAGAGGAAGGCCTTGACTTTAAAAATTGATCCCGATACTGGCGGAAAATATGTCGCTGGTCTTAAAACAGTTTGTGTCCGCTCTGCGGAAGAGGCCAAACGCATTTTCAGGATGGGGAATTTGAACCGTCGTGTCTTTGGGACGATGGCCAACGCTGCTTCATCTCGTAGTCACGGGATTTTCACATTGAAAGTTGTGCGCATCCACAAGGGTGATCATTCTGATGTTTCAGTATCGCGACTTTCAATTGTGGATCTTGCTGGCTCCGAAAGAATGAAGAACACCCAAACCGCTGGCGATCGTCTGAAGGAGGCAGGAAGTATCAACAAGTCTCTAATGGTGCTTGGCCAGTGTATGGAAGCACTACGGAGTAATCAGAAGCGACTAGCAGCATCTCTGGCTGCTCCTGGCCGTGGTATTCTAGGACCAGGAACTAATATGAAATTATCCATTGTCCCGTTTCGGCACAGCAAACTGACGGAGCTTTTCCAAGATTTCTTTGTTGGAGAGCGGGAAGGTCGAGCCGTAAGTGACATTATCAGCCTCTTTACACAACATTCTTATGGACTTTACTAGGTTATGATTGTTAATGTCAACCCGTATGACACAGGCTTTGATGAGAACGCACATGTCATGCGCTTCGCTGCCTTGGCAAGGGAAGTAACTACAGCACCCGCTGGTACACCTATCCGCGCTGTAGTCAAGAACGCGCCACCATTACCGACACCGCGCGAGAGCCAAGTAGTCCCACATCGAAGGCAAGTTGTACTTTCAACGGGAGGACGGGGCGGAAAGAAAGTCAGCGAAGCACATCTAGAGATTGTAGAAGGTGAGCTGGGGAGGTGTCCAGAGTTGAACCATATTGATCAAGGCGACATCTCTCAGAGGACGAGGAACCAGACGAAGATAATAATGAACCGACAGACCTCCTCGTGGAAGCATTGTTTGAGGAAATCGAACAATTACGAGAGAAGGTACGTTAGGGACCTTAGGACGATATCTTATACTTATAATTCTGTTTCAGCTTTACGAATCCGAGATGAGATGCGCAATCATCGAAGCGGAGACTCGAGAAGAAGTGATGCAGGAGATGGAAATGCGAATGATGAAAATGGAGCGCATGTTCTCCAAGCGAATGATGCACACTGTGGGTATTAAGTGATTCATGCAGTAACGGACAAGGAACTAATGGACGGGGCACTTTCGTAGGTTGAGCAAAGTGAGGCCATGACAGATGCAAAGATTGATATGCTCCACCAGTTTGGTGCTTTTGGGTCCAAAACTCAGTCTGCTGCAACGTCTGACGCCGATGTCGAATCAAATACAAGCGGGCACTTGGACAATAGCTTTATTTCTGCGTCGGAAAAGGTACGGTAGTTCTCCAAAAGCAAAATGTATCATGCTGACATATCGACTTAGTCTGTTGTGAACGAGGACGAAGACGAGGGCGAATCTACGGAGGAAGTCTCCGACTGTTCTACAGAAGAGCTCAACATTAGTGATCAAGGTTCCTCTACTCATTCATCCCCTTTACAACATAAATCGCGCCTATCTAAAGCCGACAGGAAGAAACTACAATCTGGGCCCCAGTGTATTGGCCTCAGGGAAGAAGACATGACGATCGATGAAATAGATGCCGACGAAACGATGACGAATGGCGGTATGGACGAGGAGGAGGAGGAAGATGACGTTCCTATCCTCCTTGAAGACGAAGCTGACGACACAAGTCAAGGCAACTACGGCGATGACAGTGATAGTGATGAAGAGGAATGGGCGCCTTCAGAAGACTCGAGTCCCGCCGTCTCAGCCGCACAGAAGTCCAAATCCGTTCAAAAAGCAAAGGCCGGGAGTAAGACTGCTGAGAAGACTCCCAGGGGTGTCTCAAGTATCCAACAGAAGATGAACATTCTTTCAATTTCCGACAGTGATTATGACGATAGTGACATGTCTGTTCAAGAAATGAAGGGCAGGAGAAGGTACGTTCACATACCATTCATCATTGGAAAATATCTGATTTTTTTTTCAGGCAGAAGAGTAGTGCATCGGAAGTAAAGTCTGCAGGGACTCGAAGGTCGACGAGGTCTAGTAAACGTTAGACATACATTTCTACATCTCGTCTGAACGTACCTTGAGTTTCTCTTCCTTGTTTTGTGTCATACACATTCCACTACATTTGTAAAACATCGCAATCAGACATTACCTAAACAGGAGGCTGACCTCTTCCTCTTCCTCCTTAACCCTTAACTGCGTTCACTCATGATACCCACACCTGACCTGAGTCATCTCACCAAAGAAGATTATGAACATGTTTACGAGCCAGCAGGTCTGATGTCTGACAGTTAATGAACTTTAAGGATGAACTAATCATCATGCAATATTGTTGACAATTCGAAGAGGACACCTTTCTCCTTCTGGATGCACTAGAGGAAGACGCCCATTCTCTGCGTGAACTGTCTCCTAAACTCTGTGTTGAAATAGGGTACGAATAAAATCTTCTGAGAATGGTGAAAGGAAGAACTTATTTATTATCTGCTACCACGAAAACTCGTCGATAGGTCTGGCTCAGGCTGTGTTTCAACCTTCGCGGGCAAAATACTAGGTCCATCTAGTTGCTGTTGGTGAAATCTTAACAGATGCGGTGCAATAGCTAACTTCTGACACCGGCCAGTGTTCTTATGCACAGATATAAACGCTCGAGCATCGTTGTGCACTTGTCGTACTGGTGCTCATAATAAGGCAGGACCACTGGCAATGTTTCTTCGACTGGCATTCATATTGATCTTGAACAGGTACCACTCGAGCCGATTGTTGCGTCGTTAACAGGACCTTTCAACCGAAGACTGCATGGAAATGTCGACTTACTGTTATTCAATCCTCCCTACGTCCCGACTGTCTCAGAAGAAGCCGATATCGCTCAACAAGATCGAGACATAGCAGGATCTTGGGCGGGAGGTTTACTTGGCATGAACGTCACAACGTTTGTATTAGACAATCTCAAGGTGCTGTACCTCTAAAGCGCTTTCAATATAGATACTCAGTATATTATAGTACATATTATCTGATCGAGGTCTATTTTATCTCGTTGCACTGAAGGAGAACGACATTCCTTCGATTCAGAGAAGGATGAAAGATGATGGTTTTGAGAGCAAGGTTAATAAAGTTTTCTTGGCGCTTTTCTTTGCTCATTTACATTTCTGTTAGATTGTTATGCAACGACGAGCTGGTCGAGAGCATCTTTTCATACTACGCTTCAGCAAAACAGTGCAGGAGCCTCTTTTCGCCGATAATCAAGAAATAGTCTCATAACACAATAGGCTACCACATGAACCTAATCTCCCCTCGCTCTTTGTAGAGGAAGACATACATCGTACCCCAGTTAATCAGTGCATACCATACAACTTCCGCCCAGACCATTGCCTCCGGTACATCCTCGACCTGCGCACGTAGGAGAATATATGGGATAAGAAAGTACCGCGGTTCAAGCAATGGCGTAAGGAGCAAGGTGGGAGCTGCGCAGAGGGGAAGGAGAAGAGTTTGGAGAAGAGTTTGCTTTCGTCCTATGGAAAGTGAGATATAGTAGGATGTAGCAATGGAGTGCTCGGAACCAGAATACTCACCGACTCGCAGAAACCATGCCCATGCACAAGCGAGATAACCAGGTGCAAGAATGTAAGGCACAAGTACATGGAACTGGAAGATTCGCTTCCAGACATAAAATGTGTAATGCCGGTTATCCGACAAGAGGAACGGGTGGTGGATCCTAGACCGTCACTTAAGATGAAAACAATCATCTTGGTAAAGAAAGACCGGCATACGTGAATAGATGTACAGTGATGCCAATCAACACGGACACCATGATGCTTGCTTGCGTTCTCCTATGAAACAATGAATGGTATAGACGGCAAAGCAACCAGAATCCCTACCATTTAGTGCCAAACATACAGATTCGAATGTCTCTCAGTAAGCCTACTGGTCCACCGGGTCCGCTAAGTAAGGGAATCCAGCCGAAAGCTGTCGCGAAGCCAAGGAAGTAATACATTTGGGGAACATGCAGAGATGGCACATGGTTTGATTTATCGCCTGCAAGAAAATATATAGGTCACTTCACAACGAAAGAAAGGGGCACTTACCAAGGACGATGCCGCCATTCCAGACTACGAAGACTGCGAAGAGAATCAAGTCTGCAACGTATGGCACGACATTTTGCAACAGTGTTGGTAGTGCAACTGGAATGCTGCGTAGAATTCGGTAGAGATCCGCTAGAGATTTACGATTAGAAATTGCAAATAGATATCTTAAGTCAACGAACAGAAGTTTGCTGTAAGGGCAGGCGGATCGTAGAGTTTGGCTGCCTTTGAATCATCGACGGTCTTCTTCATGCTCATAGTCCTCAATTGACTATAAGCAAATGCGTAGAAGACCCATACAATGTTTGTCTGTCTGAATGTGCAGCTTACTAGGCCTAGCTATCCTTGAGGAATTCAGTAAGTGAAATTGAAAAGAACACAGGTTTGAAACAATGCCTACCACTGAGGCAAGGATATGTCGGCCTTGAAGTGCAGCCAGAACAGTTCCCAGGACAAAGGCAAGGCTAGGAACATCCGTATAAAATAGAAATCCGAAAAACCAGGCGATCGGAAAGAGCGAGAGTGCAATGGCATCACCTGTCACTGCCAAGAGCTCTGTGGGAGGGTGTTCTCGCCGTTGGTAACACAGAAGTCGGGTAAGGATGATGGGTAGGGCCAATAGACAGAGCATGGGAGTTAAACGGAGGATTGGCAATGTGCATTTGAAGACGAATATTTTGCTGAGGAACACGCTAAGAGCGTAGCTAGACATGTATATTCAGCCTGAGAGCATCTGTTCTACGGCAGGAGGACGTACAGTCCTGGAGGTGTTGTGATTTTGGGGTCCCAAGTGGTCCATTCGCCCTTACAGTAGGCCTGAGCTTGAGGGACATGAAATGGTTCATCCTATGATACAATCAGCCTCCTTGTCGAATACAATAAACGACACTTTAATGTACCATGTACGGTTCCGTCACGACATGATTGAACTCTCTGAGAAGGATGACATTTGCAGCACAGTAAGCGAGGTAGTATATCGAGCTCGACATTTCGATACTGGAACGGAGACTAGGGTAAAAGCATCGATGGTTGAGGTTGAGTTCAAGTTGTTAGACGCTGTCGAGTTGCTCAGGCTACGATCACTGGCGGCGGCGGTGACTCGGACACGTGGGCGGCCCGTTCGTACGCGCGTAAACCACTCCAGAGTCCAGTCTGCTGCTCAGCCTGGCAGAGTCACTGGCGTAGAATCAACACTGCGCGATATTGACGTGTTTGACGACCTCCTCAATCTACCAGTCGTTAAACAATGAGCAAAATGGATACAGACGAAGTTTCTGTAGTGCTACCATCGAGCACAACATCAACTCTTTCATTATCTTTGTACGTTCGCCACTTTCGACATACACAAAACGCTAATGCAATGACACAGACATCCTTTACCCATTCTAAACATCTCAGAGCATCTAACGCGATTGAAGTTACAGAAAAACACAAATGCACCTTTTCGTACGCACATAAATTGCGCATACACATATACCACATACTAAGGTGTTGTCAGTCATCGGCGCACTGCTTGGGACGCAAACAGGCAAGGATGTCGAGATCGTAAATACGTTTGAGCTAGCAATGGACGATGAGAATGCAGAGAAAGTGAACCACGCCTTCCTTGTATCTCGGAAAGAACAGTGTAAGTAATATGCTACAGTGCGATCCAGTGATTTTGGATGCTCAGATCTATGCAGACAAGCAAGTCTTCCCTTCTTTGGAATTGATTGGATGGTACACTGTAACTCAGGAACCAACGTCCCGCCATATTGCTTTACATGAAGAGGTGCGCCCCTCCTTTGGTCCTCAAATTAGCTTGCACTATATACTAACTGTATACATGAAGTTCGTCGCATACACCGCAAACCCTATTCTCTTGATCCTCCAACCTCTCGGCACAGTAAAGACAGACGGGACAGGTCTGGCTCTGCCACTGAAGGCTTATGAGTCAACTGTTGAAATTCGCGATCGTTCGTCAAGAAATGTCTTTGTGGAGGCCAGTTTCTCTGTTGAGACCGGTGAGGCCGAACGAATAGCCGTAGACTGGGTAGCAAAGGGCGGCGAAGGAGGGACAAGCTGTAAGTACTTTTTGTCACTTTGATTGACTCATGTGCTAAAAAGACTTGCTTAGTGGAATCCCATCTTCAAACTCAACGAGCTGCAGTCAAAATGCTACACGATCGAATACAACTGCTCATCCAGTATGTTGGCGGTGTTGTTACCGGTATGCTATACATCTCCTTATGACATAGTAGACATGTTAGCTTACTGCCATCTTTCAGGGGAGAGACCAACAGATCATACTGCGTTACGTTCTCTGTCTGCTCTGATTGCATCCTTGCCAGCTAGCGAACATATTGAATTCAGAGAAGAGTTCGATAAGGTATGCACAGTTTTACATAATTTCAACGTCCCAGTTGTGTATCCTCATGTCATTCTACAGGAACATGACGATGTTCAACTGACAGCATATTTGGCAGCCTTGACCAAATCTGCCAATGTATTGAATGATGTGAGTCCTCCCTCATCCTTAACTGTCTCGCCCTTTGGCTCACAATCGGAATAGATCGTGGACAAACACGTTCTTGTCAATCAACAAGGTCGTGATGAGCGAGGTCCGGGCTTGCGGCGCGGGATGGGCGGAAGACGAGGACCTATGGGGATGATTGGAGACTGGGATAGATTTCATTAATGAAGGAATTGTAACATTTACTTGCATTTTTGTTATCTTTGTTTGCATGTCACTGTACTGTCATTCACGACCTTTGCTTTCTTTCTCTGAATGTGCCAGACGGCACCAGAAGAGTCCGAGGACTTAGATGATACACTATATGTAATACTTGCTGACCTTTCCGGTTCGACGCGAGCCATATATCCCAAGCCCAGAAGTACCTCGCTCCCACAGCTACAAGCGTTCTTCTTGAACACGTACCACTACCGCACCATGAGCAAAGTCGAAGTTTTAACTGTCTCAACCATACTCGGCCTGTTTAGCTTGAAGGGCCTGTATTTGGTGGGCTATGCGTGGCTCTTTGGCATGTGTGAGTCCTTTGGTCTCAGAATCGTACGCGCGGTGCTGAATTGGCTGAAATCGTGAAGCTCTTTGGGTGTCATTTTTTGGGGGTGCGTATCTCTATGATCTATTCCGATGACTTTGACATGACGAATGTATATTTGCAGGAGTCATTGCATACAAAACACTTCGTGAGCGTGACCCCTCTGTAATCTCGGTGGACATGCATGCTGAATAGCCTCCGCCCTTAGCTAGACAACAATTCGGAAATCTCCAACATCGCACCTTCCCCATCTACTTTGTGGTCTCGATTGCCCTCTCTTCAGGCCTCGCTGGGCTTTGGACGTTCGCTCACCCAGACGTCCTGACCAACTGGTCGAAGCCGCTCGCAGTTGACGTCTTCCAAGCGTACACACTTGCGCTTGTCTTCCTTGCCCAGGGGGCCAATTACTTCGTGATCGGGCCTTTGACAAGCAAGTGCGTATTCTGATTGTTACTTCCTTTGTCTTTGGATGTTTATTCAATTACCTCCAGATGCATGTTTGAGAGGCACAGATTGGAGAAGGAGGAGGGAAAGGCCTACAATGACGAAGGTGTTTCTGAGAAGATGAAGAGCTTGAACAAGAAATTCATGCAGCTTCATGGATGGAGCTCCATGTTAAATCTTGACTCTGTCATCGCACTCATCATCCACGGGCTCTGGATTGGAAACCACGGGCTCGGAAAGCTCTAATCAGATGCGAAAATCTTGCGCACCATCGTCATTTTAGTTGCAGTGTAGCTTTCTTTTATGCTTTGTGTTTTGTTTTGAAATAGCGGCTTTCTCAATCACAACTCATTTGACTACTAAGGACAGCATTGAACACGGAACTACTACAATAAATATGTTACAAAACAGCACATTTTCTTTGTGCTGCATTCAAGCGCCAACCGGGTTAACGTTCGGCACCCAGCCCTCCCTTAAACTTCTCTCCAGCTTTTGTATTTCCTCCGCGCTCTTCGCAGCCGCAATTGCAGCGCGTACACGGGCCTTCTCTTCCTCTGTCATCAGGCGACCTGCCTTGCCAGGAATTAGAGCTGATGCTGCCTTCGGCTCATCTGACTGCACGATTGGCTTTGATGTAGATTTCGTGACCGTCGTGGAGATGGTCGTCGCAAGTGCAGTCAATAACCCATCGGGTGTTAAGAATATTGATCTCGCTGCCTGTCGTTCCTATAGCGCAAGATATAGCATTAGAGGAAATATTATACACGAGTAGCGATCCTACATACCTTTTCCCTAATTCTCTGAAAATCAAGTACTCTGAGTGAAGGTAATCTGAAAATGATCCACTCTCGATACCACTTTTTCTCTTTCACCGGGTTACCCAACAAGCTCAGATACTGCAGCGATTTAAGCTCCTTCAGCGGCTCGAGGTCTCCAAGTTCACTGATGTTATTGTTCGTTAGTACGAGCGACGTGAGGTGGGGTACGGAGAGGTGAAGGGCGGGGGAGATGGACGATATTCGGTTGTTAGCGAGTAGCAAGGTTCGGAGCCGTCGTAGAAGCGGGAAGTTGGCCAGCGCGACAATCGAGTTATCGGTGAAGTCTATGGCATCGTGTTGGTCCTGCAATATGCAGCATAATTCCGGCTAGCGCTCGTGGAATGTTGGAATTGGACACACCTTGGTGACACCAAGGTTTTCAATAGCAGGGATTTTGTGACCTAGAGCACGTTCAAGACGACTATCTTGGTATGTCTAGCAATAACGCACCTCTGAGATCCAGTTGCCGCTCTTTGATAGGATTGAGCGATGACGGAGAGACATTGATGAGCTCCGGGGTGAGCTTCATCGTTGATTTTGGAATAAAGCAGCGATCCAAAGAAATTCCGAGTCGCGACATGCGTCACAGCGAGATTCAGTACTTCTGTCACGCTTATTCATCTGTCACGCTCAATGGCGTATGTGGCCTGCTCAGGTTCGAATCGACGCTCGGGTGGACACCGGCGGCTGATCTCTGCTCGAAGTATACTAGACCTGAACGCCGAACAGCTTAGTCTGCTCTTCCTCTCCTTCCTCCATCATAGACCATCCTCTCTTTCAAAAGCGGGCTCGCCGTCGTTATATAGCAATGGCGCCTAGCCCAGCTTTCAAGCAGTACACTCTGTACGTCTACTTCATACCTAATCTCGCAGCTTCTTTACTAATGTTGCTTTGGTATAGGTATACGACAAATTCAAGCTATACGTTCGTACCCGACGACGCTCAAGACCGAACACTTACGGTCAATAGGCAGAGCGGAGAAATCAGATTAACATGTGAGCTTCTTTTGCCCATAATTATGATGTCAATTCTGAACGTATCTTTAGCCAAAATCAATCCTTCAGTCAAATATGAATCCAGAACTATAAGCGTTTATGGAATAATTGGCATAATATCACTTGCTATTAGTACGCCTGTCATAATCTTCTTCTTCTTCGTCGCCACGCTAATTCACCTTGACTTCTTCAGCTGACTATATAATTGTTGTCACCGGACGCGACTATAAGGGTGACCTGCTCGGACACGATATTTACCGCGCGACGCGTTTCCAAATGCTGCCGATTAACCCCAACGTCGTCTATGAGCACTATCCTGCTGAAAATTACTTAATGAGCTTGTTGTCCAAGCATCTAATAGAAGGGACATTCTGGTTCAGTTATACATGGGATTTGACGCGTCGATTACAAGCACAGTGGGATTCCAATGACGAGGGGAAGGCATTGTGGGAGGTGGTAAGTAGCCTTGTGAAATGTTCGACGCTCGAGAATACCTAAAACATCTACTAGGCAGACGACAGGTTTTTCTGGAATAAGTGCGCAGAAAATCATCGTTGTTGGATTTCATGCTCATTCGATATACCAGGTATCTCCATTCACGATTCATAGACATTGCAATCACAGATCCCGAGCAAAAGGCGAGGAGTTACCCATTCGGACTTCTCTGCTAAACTCACGTTCAAATTCTGCAGATTAGCCCATTCATTCTCCCCATCCTATATGGCAGTACGTGGCTCCTATCCCCAGAAATTACATTTTTGTATCTTACCTACCTCCTACATAGCGTTCGATATCAGGCCTACCGTGATCAAGGGCCATACCATGCAGCTTTGCCTTGTCAGCCGGCGCTCTCGATATCGTGCTGGCACGCGCTACTTCAGACGAGGAATTGACCACGAAGGTCACGTTGCGAACTTCGTCGAGACGGAGCAGATGCTGTTGCTTGACCGTATGGGGAAGGCAAACGGCGACCTTGGAGCACGCTTAAGCTTTGTGCAAATTAGAGGAAGTATACCTCTGTATTGGGCAGAGATCAATACGCTGCGGTATAAACCTGACTTGCAGGTTATGGAGCTATCTGATACTGTGAGTAAACATGATATGTGGCGTTTATATTATATTCACTGATGTTTTTGTCCTAATGCCAGGAAAACGCCATGCGGGCGCACCTCTTAGAACAAAACAAGATCTACGGGGAGCAAAATATCGTGAACCTCGTGAATCATAAAGGACACGAAAAGCCAATCAAGGAAGCATTCGAAAAATATATCGATAAAGTGAGTTATCTGCTCCTGTTCCAAAACATCCTTACAAAACATTCATTTCTCATAGCTACAACTACCTAGAGTTAAATATGACTACTTCGATTTCCACACTGAATGCAAAGGCATGCGATGGGACAGAATCAGTCTACTGTTTGAACGTATTGAGCAGGATCTCCTTCGAAACGGGTAAGGGTCATCTGATCTAGGCATACACTTTTACAATCAACATAGGCTCTTTACGTATGCTAACGTTCGCTCGCAATCACATAGGTATTTCTACCAAGACGCGGACCGACCAGAGTTCGTGAAACTGCAACTGGGTGTAGTGCGCACGAACTGCATGGACAACCTCGACCGGACGAACGTTGCGCAGTCCGCGATAGCGAAGTGGATGCTCAACCGGCAGCTGCGCGATATCGGAGTGTTCCAGGAACACGAGAGCGTGGACAGCCATGATGGGTTCATGAATGATTTCCGCAATAGTAAGTTGCCCGAACCTTACTGTTATGACCGCTTCTTGCCTTGGTATTATTCCGTTCGCTTTATTTATATCAGTGCTTCTCGACTTCTATCCGCCGTTTCCTCTTCGGCCCTGATAGGAAAATGACTAACTATCTGATTGCTTCTGCTTCTCTATAGTGTGGGCCGACCACGCCGACTACGTCTCGAAGGCCTACAGCGGCACCGGTGCACTCAAAACAGACTTCACGCGTACCGGCAAGCGGTCATGGGCGGGAGCTATTGACGATGGCATGAATTCGATTATGAGGTACATCAAGAACAACTACTTCGATGGACCAAGGCAGGTGAGTTGAATAGACTTTGATACACCCCTATTCCCACTTTCTTCTCAAATCTTAAGCACGCAAATAATCATGTTCAGAATTGTTTGCTAATGATGGTCCATGTTTGCCCCCACTCTTCTTTTCTTCGGTGGCTTCGAAAACTCCTATTGGTACAATACCGTTAATCTGGATGCCCAGGACGGCTTCGACCTGTTTACGGGTAGCTGGAAGCCCAGACCCGGCGCAACGGCCAACGCAGCACTCTGGCTTGATAACAGGCCACTGATTGTCAGATCGGTGAGTTGTCGACTGTTCTCGTATTCTACGCTACTTATCTTACTTTATGACTGCGTCTGAACCATTTATCCAACCTTCTCCACCACGTCTTCGATGTATTCCGACATACGTCAATCACTGAAATGAAACGATGAACGATAGATGCCGCCTCTGGCTTCGCTATCGCTCTTCATGATCTGTGCTGGTCTCACCTTGCCTCGCACATCAGGTGTGTTTCCCTTTCCATTGTTTCCTTCTTCTCCTATCTGAAACTCTACTCACATTCGTCACATCAATTCCAGACTACTCCTTGACCTACTGGTTTGCCCTTTGGTCCATGCTCCTGCTTCTCGCGCTCGCTTTCATCTTCGCGCACGGAATGGAGTATGTCGCATGGCCGCGGCTCAATCCTCTGACGGACGTGATCAATTACGACGGACCCGGGCTCCGGGCGAAGGGCAAGGGCCGGGGCGTCGGCCTACCTGGACTCGGATTCTCTCATAAGAAAGGTCTCGGTAATGCACCGGGCGTGGCTATCAAACATAGTGCCTCGAAATGGGTGGGCGAAGAGATCGAGATGGGCACTTTAGCGAGGAAGAGGGTAGATTAGTCGTTTCGTGGCGCTGTGGTCTGTCTGAGTGGCCGATCCACAGCGCATGGGATACATCATTTGATGCCGGGTTTACTGTTATCTTATCACCGTAGCCCAAACGTGTCCATTCATTTCATTCTGTTGTCGGCCTGTTCTCTCAGAATTGTCTTCTATTATTATTTTGCATCCCGCTCTAATAAAGGATTTGTCTTCGAGCTGATTGTCTAATTGTATCGTTTCTGTACACCGATGAATTTTGGGGTTGCGATAAAAATGCAATCCGAGTCAGCTGCACGTAGAATTTGTCAAGACGGTTAGGCATGTAGTCTACTGCGAGGGTATCTCAGATACGATAACTCCGTAGTGCATTGAGACCAAACATGTTTGGGAAAGTACGGGAAATACGCTGGACATTCGCCGAGCCAAACCGTCTACCAAGTATGCAAGTCGGAACGCATCGTCGTGCTCTCAATGACCGTAGGCGGCGTTGGTGCGGAAGAGGTTCCAGGAGAATCACGAGCTATCTGGGGCATGCCAGCGCTTGAGAAGCTAGGAACAAGATACGGACGATGTCGTAGATGCACGCGGAAGAAAGCGAGTAAGATTGCTATAGACTGCCAGCGATGATCATAATTATCCTTATACTGCCTCCGATGGAGTTCGTAAGATACACAAGCATGTATCAATGCCACCCGACCACGCACAGACGCAACAGATTGATCTTGGCGTTCCATGATACATCTGGTGCTGGGCCGGGTATGTACGTATGCGCAGAAGGGCAATTATGGCACAGGAATCGAGATATGCGCGTGTGTGGGTGTGTTTCTTGCAGCGCGTTGCGCGCACGGATGGCGGACTACGGGATGCGGAAACCAAGGCCAAACATGGCAGCTGCTCCGCTGTGAGATTACGACGAACGTGCCGTTGAGTCATAGCAGGCTGCGCTGGTGGCTCGACAGCGGATGCATATTCTGCTGGGATGCGAGAACGAGGATAAGGAGACGAAGAAGATGGTGGTGAGTGGACAAGAGTGGTAGTGCGGTCGCTATAGCATGAATATAGCAGCACCGCCACTGAAGTCGACGGACCGGATATATTAAGTTGGAAGGCACCCGGGTAGTTCCGAGCGCCCTTACAAAAGGCTCACATACCGTTGGGTCGCCGCTTCCGTCCCAAATATACAGTCCCCTTCCCTTCGTCATCAACACTTCTTCCATCCCCTTCCCCGTTCACCGCCTCGTCCCTCCCGCCCTCGCAGAAGGCCCCGCACACTACAGCGCCCTCCGACGGCCAGAACAAATCATTTCACCAAGTTTCCGCCGTTGATGGCGCCCAGCAAACAGCAGCAACAGCAATGTGCTAAATACCAATACGTGGTCACTTCGACTGGCCCGAAGATTGTCCCGGTTCCCGATGTCGAGTCCAAGGATGAGGAGTCCGCCGCAGACTACAACACCGGGGGCTATCTGTGCGTTAAGCTTCAGGACACATTCAAGGACGGCCGATACGTCGTTATCAGGAAGCTAGGGTATGTGGCATCGATAGCGCTTGAGCTTTTTTCTCAACCGCTGTCATGGTCGTGTGCTAACATCTCACATTTGTTCCTTCAGATGGGGCCACTTCTCTACAGTGTGGTTAATCAAGGATAAAGAGTACGCTTATTATTATGTATTACACGGCTTATAACTAACGTCTAATCTCTATGATCAGACAGAGTTGCCACTCCGCCTTGAAGGTTGTTAAATCAGCGAGCAGATATGCCGAAACGGCAAGAGATGAAATCCGCTTACTTCGCAAAGTCATGGCCGCAAACCCTTCCCATCCCGGTCGGGATTACATCGTTTCCTACCTCGACTCTTTCCAACATGTTGGTCCGGAGGAGACGCATATTTGCATGGTCTTTGAGCCCTTGGGCGAGAACCTGCTCGCTTTGATTGAGCGAAACAAGGCCAAAGGAGTACCACGTAGCCTAGTCAAGGCCATTGCGAAGCAAATAATTCTAGGTTTACAGTACCTCCATGACGAATGCGATCTGGTCCACACTGACATCAAGCCGGAAAACATTAGTGAGTGTCGCTGTTGCTTGCTCCGTATGCTAACAGGAACTAGCATGTTGACTCTTCCCCATAGTGATTGCCATCCCAGACGTGGAGACTGTAGTTCGTCAAGAACTTTCCTTGTCCCCCTCGCCAACCTGCCGACGCGTCGGAGTGCCCCCCGGCAAGTCGCGTACGAGTGGCGTCTCAATACCGAAGAAAGGCCGAGAACGCCATGTGCAGATTTTCGACTCGCAGCCGCTTCCGAGCCCGAGCCCGAGTTCGAATAGTTTGAGCCGATCGAGTAGTCCAGGTAGCCGACATGGTCTACGGATGTCGCAGATTAAGAGTGTGAACAGCTCCCAGGCTCTTTCATCTCTTACTTTGGGTAATGGGACGGCGGCTTCGGGCGTTGACTCTATCTCTACGTCGGTTGCGAGCTCCATCGCTTGCATGTCCCTGAACTCGACGACGCCACCGACTTCGATTGGAAGTGTTATCTCTAAGGCAGATTCGCCTGTCGAAGAGGGCAAAGAGAGACAGATCCCTGTCTCATTGTTGGTCACTCCAAAGGAGGCTCCAAAACGACATAGCACTGGTCCTTCCCTTCTCGCACAGACAGCTCCGCCCGATGTCAAAGGCCACAAGTACACTGACTCGCAGGTGACAGTGTGTGCGTCGTCGTCTTCACGCTCGCCGTCACCCTCACCGGAGTCGCCTCCGCCTTTCTCGCCTCCCATCCAGATAAAGATCGCGGATTTAGGAAACGCCACTCCGTCTCGCAACCATTTTACCGAAGACATTCAGACGCGGCAGTACCGAGCACCCGAAGCAATCCTCGGCCGGTCCGACTGGGACCATACCGCAGACATGTGGAGTGTGGCGTGCGTCGTGTTTGAGCTACTAACGGCTGAATACCTATTCGACCCGCAGAGTCAGGGTGGGCTGTTCAGCAAGGACGACGACCACATGGCGCAGATCATCGAGCTTCTTGGCGACTTCCCGCTCGACGTGAAGATGGGCGGTAAGTACAGCCGCGAGATTTTCGACTCGACGGGCTCGCTGCGGTATATCAAGACTCTCAAACCGTGGCCGCTGAAACGTGTCATGATGGAGAAGTATCTCTTCACGGATGGCGACGCGGACTCTTTGTGTGCATTCTTGAAACCGATGCTTCACACCGACTTCCGCGCCCGGGCCAGAGCAGCGGACCTGATCGATCACCCCTGGCTTTACACTCAGGACGCCGCGGAAGAGGGCGAATGCCTCTGAGGCGGCCGTAACCTACAAACCGCTTATTTTATTCATCCGCGATTTTTAACCGTTTACCTGCTCATCCAACTGTCTATCTGTCCGACGATTCGCAACTGCAACTTTAACGCACCTTACCCCTTCCCCTATTCATTACCATAGATGCAACGACGGTCGAAATTCTACACTACACTCCTCTTCTACGCAACGATCCATACAGGCTCTCCTCTTTATGCCTCATACATTATTTTTCCACCTCTACGATCATCCCTAGACTCTCCTCCTGTCTCTCTGCGTCCATTTTATATTTCACGTTTAAACTTATATTGGTCTGTTAACCTACATGGTGGCTTGTGTTGTTCCCCTTTGCCTTGACCATCGCCCCTACAATGACGGTCATAACTTGGCCTCTATTCATCTCAGCCTATTTTTTCCTCTCTCATCGCTTCCTTTGGGTTCCGGTTGTACATGCGTCTTCATTCATACTCTTCCATTGTGTCGTCACGGATATTATCTGCTACTTTGTTTTCTTCCCTTCAACGCTTCACTCGTGGCCGACTTGCGTTTGTCTCAACAAACAGATGTTAATCTTATTACTCTTTTCCTTTCCTCTCGCGACTTTCCCTTTTACCTGTTTATAAATTCTCATGACTCTTACTCGACCTCAGTTCCATTGGCTATTTCCTTCACTCTCCTCTCCTCTCCTCTGTTTCAAACATCAGTCTTCCTCCATGGTATTGTTGCCCTTTGCAATGCATCTCTTGTCCTCTCCATCATGTATACATCTTTCCTCTCTTCCTTTTCTTCATACATCACTGTACGAGACGTAGACAGTTCGACGAATAGCTTACACTCTGCGATGAATACACAGAATATATAAGGTCTTGCTTCTGTTAGTACTTTCTCCTAACGTTTATATAGTGATGCAAAGTATATTATCAGTTTCCGAAGCATTAGCGACGATTGCGTGCGGATACGGTATGTTGATCTTCAGGATCGCTGGCTGCTGTACAGATGCGAGACATATAGGGGCAAATGCCCGGCGTCCAGTGAACGTCGGCGATTGACACTCTAATAAGGTGATCGATCGAATCCCATGCCATTGTCGACCTGGAGGAGTAATGTAGATCACTCTTTGTGGATCGACCTGACAGGGCCGATCCCCCTACTAGTGGTACTACGTACATACAGACCACAATTATCATGCTGCACTCTGTTTCTAGAATTCCAGAATCCCTATGGAGACTTAATTTCTGATCCGATAAACTTCTTTATGGTATGAGATTGTCTCAAAAAGCACAAGCCCAGCCTGAGCATGGCTGTCCGATTACCCAGTTCATTGCGCATACAATGCAACGACACGGAAGTCAGGGACTTCAGGTCCTAGGCTACTACCTGTAAGGCGTACTACATTCATAGCCAGATGGACGAAGTAGAGGGTATACAAGTCTGTTTGTCATGTCCGTCATTACAATCAAGCGGAGGAGCATTTGGTTGAGGGGAAAAAATGAGTTGTAGCAGAAGAAAGAAAAGTAGTTTGGTCCAGGGAAACAGAAATGTGCAGGTACGAATAATGGTTTAAAAGGGAGTTTACTAATGAACGGACAAGTCAACTTTGTACAGTAAAGACTTTGAAGCTAAAAGGACAGGCGAGGATATTAGCATGTCCAGTAAAAGTTTTGATACGAAAAGCTTATCAAGAGATGAATAGATGAGCGCAAACACGTTCTAAGAAAAAGAATACCGCCCTTCATTACTCTTTCCAGTTCGCGACGAGGGATTATAGCAATAAGGCACCAGCAACTGCCATGAGGCCAGACGCAGCAAGGGCAAGTAACGATTGCTGAGAAATGAGTACAGCGGGCGCTGCGGCACTTGCGGACGATGAAGGCGAGCCAGATTCCTGCACGGATCCAGGTGCCCCGGAAGACAGAGTGACGGCAGCTGAACCTATTGTAGGAATGGAATTAGCAAGGAACATGCGTGTAAAACTGGGCTTTAGAGCGGAAACTAATACTCACTGACGGAAGGTGGCGGATTCGTCGAGTTGTTGTTAGTCTCGATGTACGCATCCGCGAGCGGCTTGTTCAGACATGTGATCACAGGCATCATCTTGAACGCCGGTTGATGCGCAAGAGCTTCGGGCAAGATGTAGCCAGTCGCCAGGTCTACGGTCTGTTGGAACAAATCATGCTCCAGCACGATGAAGCCGGTCTGGATTGATGTCGCGTTGCCCATGATCGCATTCCAGTTGGCAATAACCTCCGAAGACGAGATCGAGCCTCCGTTGACGTTGAAATCACCAGTATCGAATGTTGCTGTCGGACTCAGTCGCGTCCACATCACAGGAGTGAGGCCCATCGCGGTGGCAATGGCGCGCACGCGGTCGCTATATGTGGCAGTACATCAGTGTTCTCATCTCACGATTATAGACTGGCGTGGAGGCCAGCATAAGGTTCATCACGTACTCGATGTCTCCATAGGGCGGGCGGAAGGTGTTAGGAGTAACACCAGTGATATCTTTTATGATTTGCTTCGTCCATCCAAGCTCAGCGATAATCTCCTCATTGGTCAATGTAGTGAGCGGGGGATGGCTCCATGTATGCACACCAATCTGGTGCCCGGTCATGTATTCCACCTGCAAGGTGTGCGGCTCCTCAAGGATACGCGATCCGATTGTGAAAAACGTCGTCTTGAGGTTGTTGGCGTCAAGATATTGCAGTAAGTTTGGCGTGTAGAAGGCCGGGCCATCGTCGTACGTCAAACCCCAGGTAAGCTGATCCGGGCAGGTCGTGATGTCAGTATCACGCGTGCAACCACCGCAAGTCCACCAGCAACGAGACGAGTCCGCTGCAGCCGCGGGGTTTGCAGAACAGGCGGCAGCACCCACAGTGACACTAATGTTCGGGATTGAGATTCCGGAGTTTGTCACCTGCTGTATCCAGGTCTGAACTTGCGAGGAGTCTGTCGGAGGCGCCTTGTCCATCGTAGGGTAGTTCGCCGGGTTCAAGCTAGAGACTGAATGAATGCATGTTATGTCAGAACCACCCCATATGTCATTTCATCAAAAATGCAATGCAGCTGAAGAAAACTTCAACCAATAAATGCCCCTTTCCATAAACAATTCCAAACCTTCATAGTATTTGTACCAAAGCCAAGCACCAGAACTGAAGCAAAATAAGTGTGTAGAACGAGATTGAACTCACTATCAGGGAGGGCCGGAGCATTAGGGATGGCACTGGGGGTCGAGCCGGGAGCGAAGGTTGTCGCGAGTGCAATCGTCGCGGTCGTGGGCATATTCGCGCTGATCGAGTTCAGAGGAACGGCAGTCGGGTTCTGTGAAAGGAGCGACACGGAGACTGTAGGCGGGACAGATATGGAGGTCGAGCCTGAAGCGACTGATGACGTCGGGGCCGCTGTGCCTGAGCTGGCTGCTGCAGCCGAGCTGGAGGATGCGGCCTGTCTTGCGGCGAGATAGTGAGCATGGTCGACACAGGCAGCGGCGAGGAGAGGAAGCTGGACGACGACGGCGGCAGCGAGCTTCATTGTTGTAGTGGTGGAAGGGAGAAGGAGGGAGGGAAGAACTATACGGGGCTTGGTCGTGGGGTTATGATATTGCCAGTCTTAAAATAGCGCTCTCTCGGCCGCCCGGCAATGCTGTCACTTTATAAATAGATTATATATATGTTAATCCTTCTTCTTCCACTCTTTCTCAAGCTCATCCGTGTGTGCAAGGCATACCTCACAGACTCGAAACTTGATTAAACTTGTTCTTCTTCATTCTCTTTTCATGAGTGCTCAACAAGAGAGCTCTGTGCTTGGAGAACAGTAACCATTCCATCAGCTATCTGCGCAAATGTAAAAATAGAACGTACCCCTTTTCCGCGTTTTCGCTTCATTGGTTTGCTCGTTAGTGCATCTAAAAATAGAGATCGGCACTCGGCATGCATTATTAAAACAAAACAACAGATCGTGTTCAACACACGGCGGCAGCACAACAACCACGGAGTTACAGCGCTATGTGAAGAGCTCATATATGTAGTAGACTGATATATACGATACGGATGGCCTATGTACATTTTGGTGCACTCAGCCACGGACAAGCAGGAATGTCCATGCTCAGGCAGGATAGCGTCAATCAAACCAAACTGCTCAATTGTAATTATGATGAAAGAGAAATTCAAACGCTGAAAAAATGAAGACGAGAATAGCCCGGCGTTCCAGGGCGCTCGAACCTGCTTCAAGTTCACTCAAGTCCGCCTCTGCTTCTTCGGCTCCGGCTTCTCTAAATCGATTTCATCTGCCTCGTCGTCGTCGTCATCCTCCTCGCTGTCCTCCTCGTCGCTAATGTCCTCATCCAGATCCTCAGCCTTGCCTGAGAACCAATCAACCGCCTCCGGGAAGATGTCGTTCGCAATGACCAGTCCGATCTGTATTTATAGAAAACCATGTCGTGAAGGCCGTGCAATTTTTTTCGCAGGGCGTGGTCGGGTGGGTGCGGAGGTGACGGTATCCAGATGTACATCAAGGAACATGATCAGCCAAACTAAAATCGTAGGCTAGTTGAAAAGATCAGAACTCACATCAAAGGGGTCATCCTTGCCCTCAAAGAAGTTGAAAAAGCTGCCCGGCTCAGAGATGTCGCCATCTTCCAACACTCGCGGGTGTTGCTTGGTCAGGTTAACCGCATCACTCTTCCAGTTGATCTTGGTCACCTATTTTGGTTTTTGCGCAGAGATGAAAAGGTACCGTTAGTAATCGTATATTAAACAAAGTGAAAGAGCGCAGCTCCGAATACCTGAGGCTCAACGTCACGTTCCCAGTCAAAGTCGAGCATGCTGTCCTTAATTCCATTTTCATCAGGTGTTTCATCCTTCGCAGCTGGCGGGTGGGAGAACTTGTACTCCTTCTTGAGTACCGCATCGCTAAAATACGGATTCTCCCCGAAGTGCTATGAGGACAGAATTCTGTCAGCTCCCTGTGATCCAGCATAAACGGGATTGGAGTGGAAGAAGGAACGGGATGGGCAACAAAGGTGAATCTGACACTTACGAACTCAAGCGTGAACGCACGGTGCTCAGTGGGGTCGCGTTCGAGCCAGACGTCTGTGAGGTGCAAGAGCGCTTTCTGATCCTCAACGTGCTGCACATGGATCGCAAACGTCGTGTTGTTCATGAGCGCGACGGGCCAGAATTTAGGGATCGTCTTCAGCAACTCGCGCCGCTTCACATACACCGGCGCGAGGCGCTTGTGATTCTCGCGGTCTGAAAGACAAGGTGCATGAGCGACGAGTCAATGCGCAAAAATATCAATGATCAAAATTAAACAAGGCGCAGTAGTCATGGCCCGTGGTGGCACAAAAGACATGTAGGTTGGAGGGACTGACCATTTGCAATCTCGACCCGCAAGATATCATTGCTCATGCTTTGCAGTTTCTTATTAACCTCGTCATTGATTTCAACGTCGAATAAGCTCTTCTGCTCCTCCGCACCAGGAGACGCGCGCTTCTTCCCAGCAGCAGTCACCATTTTTTATTCTCGTCTTCTCTGTGGCCTAGAGTATTACGCGTGGACTCGGAGCGCGAACGGAGGACTATAAGTCCAGATACGAATAAACGTGCAAAGAAAAGAGTATATGTGGGTCCCGTAGAAGGTTCCTTTTTTCCAAGTCTAGCGTGACTCGCGTAGGACTGTGTATGCAGGCACGTAGAATTCGCGAAGGCGAATATAAGCGCGTTCGTCAGTCTCTAAATGACAGACGGGAGGCAATGAACGGACCTTGGGGAGATGGGTATGAGGGAGTAAAGAGAACTTGGCTTGAGAACGTGAGCCTCTCAAAACTAGCAACAACTTTTTTTGTTATGATCGTGACCAGGGTTGCAATGAATTACGTAAGGTAAAATAGCAGTTTGAGCCTGCCGAGCGCAGTATAGTTTCGGCATTCAATCAAGTTGGTTATGAAGCCCCAGCCTCAAAGAAAGAAAAACTCGCATGTGTAGGTATACTTGATTGAAATTGTATTTGTGAAGTCTAGTCGTGTCGTCGAGAAGCATAAAAGGTCATTCTACTAAAAGATTAGAAATAAAGTAGGCTCATGTCGTAAAGAACGTCGTATCTGCCGGAAGGAATATTAGAAAGTTGTGTGCATATGTAGAAATACAATCGTAGAGTCGAAAATTAGAAGAAAATCAATGTGGGCTCTGCTGCAACGCCATATGTCTCTCTAAGCAGCTCAGGACACGTTGCTTCGGATACTTGGGTGCGACGGGTAGGCCCTGTTGCTGTGCCCATCTACGTACGACTGCAGGATCTGTTCGATACCGTTTAGCACGCAAGTACAGACAATAGCTAAAGGAGAGGGGGGCAGAAGCTTACAGTCGGTAATGAAGCCGTCGACTTTCCAGTCCATGACTTGCTCCACTATGTTGAGACGATTAACCTAGAATTCGCTTGGGTTTAGTAAACCTCGAGATAGAGGGGGGAAATGTTCCTCACACTCCACACTATCACGCCCAAGCCCAATCTCCTCGCTTCTCTAACCATTTCGCGAGTGGTGAATGTCTCATACCCACTCATCTTGGGGTCGGGACTAGGAGTAACATAGGACTCTGCGCTTGGCGAAAGTATATCTACGCCCAGTGCATGAGCAGCCTGAGCGACTTTCTCGCCAAACGAAGGACCCGGGAAGCTCTGAAGGTCAAGTCCCGCCAGCCAAGGCGATGGAAGGGAGGTGTTGGTGAGGTGGACAGCCGTCTCACTTTCGCAGTGAATGAGTGTGGGTTGAGAAATTAGGCGGAAAATAACTTACTCATCAATGAGAGCTGAAAGGGTCAAGGAAGGATCATATTCCTTTTTCATGAAGTCAGGTACTATTCCCTCATTTCTGAGTAAAAGATCACCTACTTTCATCGCTTTCAATGTCCTCCAATCGAAGCTCTGATACTGTATGTTTGATACTTCAGAACGAACCCTCTCCTGAGAAATATATGGTCTACACACAGTGATGGCATGTTTGTAACCACTCAGCTCGAACACTTCATGCTGGCGTTGCACGAACTCCAGGACGCCCGCTGTTCGATTCGTGTGCCGGGCGTCTACCTTACTTTCGATATTCCAAAGCATTCTCCTATCTGAGTCCACACATTGCACGAAATCGAACACTTCCTCCATTGTCGAGATCCGCGTGTCGGGGTATGTAAGCTGGTGTGCTAAATGTATGAACTACGTCAAAAGGCGAGTTACTGCCGGGAGTGATTTGTGCTTACGAAAGTCATCTTGCCTCAGAGAACCACAGTCGATTGTCTTCAGCTGGGCAAGCGTGAGGTTCGCAACAAACTTCCCAACGTAAGGAAAATCAGGGTCATCATGAAACTGTAGCGTGCATTTCAATAAAATGGGGTGTCTCTAGACGGCTATCCAACTTACAGCAGGGCCTGTATCTTGGCATTTCTGCGGTGTGATCTCCTCGTCATGCCATACAACAACAACACCGTCCTAGATAACCAGGTTTGTCAATTCTTTTAAGTAAGAAGAAAAGCGTTAAGGGATACCTTCGTTATTCCATTATCGAGCTCGAGCGTAGTTGCACCGTCGATCAACCCCCTACACGTAATGCCGCGCAAATCTATATCCCACTTCATTTCCAACATGAGTTATACAACACGCACCATGCGAAGCTAGGAAGGGTGTTCTCCACAGTATGCCCTCGTCCTCCACGGTGCGCCTGGGGTATGTGTCAACGAGACTGAAGACGTTTTTACGTGTGTCGAAGCGCAGGGTGGTTACCTGTATATCAAAGTACCTCGCGTTGCTTCTGTCGATCCCGAGGGCGTGCTGAGGTGGCGGGGCGAATATTTGAGGAGCAGGAAGTAAGAGCAATAGTAGCTCGAGAAAGGACATTTTTGCTGGACTTGAGGACCTCCGACTAGCACTGGCGAGTCCAGCACTAGGATGGGGATGGACAAGCAGAGAACTTCAGCCCAACCGAAAGGATCCTTTTTCACCCTAGCATTCATACGTAAACAGACTGACTTAACGCGACAGAAGTGGCTGTCACACCGTCTGGCCATGGAACGTGCCATTGAGGGCACACTTTCACCATGCATAAAGCCAACTTTGCCTTTTGACGACGATAAACATAGTTTGCGCATATGCTATGTGGTGCGGCTGACGAACGTGAGGGGAACGTGCGACGACTCATTTGCACCGATGAGCGGACAAATGAGATGGCGGTACCAGCTCAAGAAACACTCTGCCACATTCGGAAAATCATCGATGATACACGGTCGAACGTGCTCGGGAACTTCCGGGTGCACTTAATCCGGCGCTTTATGGGCGCTTCTTTCCTTTCCTTCATCTTCAATGTCGTTCGGCAGGCCACCTTCTTTCACGGAGTTTTCTATCACAGCTCCAGATAGAGGCTCATTTCCTCTTGATCACTATGGTTCGCCGCTTCATCTCCGCGCCTTTCATTTGCATCCAACTCATATTCACAGGTGAATGCAAGGACCAGATGACAGTCTACCTCAACTGTCTCCGAAAGAACGGTGCGAACTCGACGCCGTGTAGACTGCAGGGGAAGGACTATCTAGAGTGCCGGATGACCAAGTGCGTTCTCGTCTCCTTTCCTTGAAGCTATACTTCGTGTTGACGTCTGGCATTGCCCGCCTGTTAGGGGCCTCATGGATCGCGATGAATGGCGAAATTTGGGCATGGACAAGATTCCAGACTCTACTCAACCCGAAACTGCTGTAAGCACGTCGGCAGATGCGCTCTCGTCGAAGTCAAGCTCGACAACTTCTCCCTCACAGCAGCCACCAACGAACAAGTCCTAGTCGCCGGTCAGCACACCTACATAAAGATGGTATTACTCTACAGTACTTTGTCATTTGCTCGAAATGAGATGAGTACGTTCGAAACCTATCTATACTTGCTCATCCATGTGATCTACGTACCAGGAAAATAGGCGCCGCGTACTCTGGTGAACGTCGCCCGCGAGAAGTCATTCTTTGCCATCTGGATCTACATATGTTATTGTTAATTTCGGTTCAACGCTTCAAAGTTCAAACCCATTTCCTTCTTGCTCTAACATGTCACACCCATACTAACGATCTGTTTAAGAAAGAAAAAATCACGGGCCTGTGTATCACATCGATTGCCTTTGCGCTACCATCTCGTGATTATCTACCTCTTTCTTCGACTCCGCTCGCCAACAAGCTACAAAGTCTATTTCAGCCCACTTCATTACAGACAAGAAGTCAGGATGACGTCTTGTCACACTGAGCCATCTCCACTTTCAAATGCGCAGCGCCTTTCCCGCGTTCATATAATGCAGAGAGGCTCATTCTCTAATTGAATCCGCTCGGCGACAACTTCTAAGCTTGGCTTACTATCGACCCCTATCTCGCTATATTACCTTGAACGTTCGTAGTCCCTTGTCTAGCCGTGATCAGCGATGCAAGCTATTGCTTCCGAACTCATTCGTGATATGAATCAAGCTCGCTACGTTCCGTACCTGCCTGCAGGCTAAGTACTGAGCAGGCAATGCAAATACCGCTATAGTCTTCAAATAAACGCAATCACTATCCGGGATGGTAGAACATCAAAGTAGACGCAACTTCGACGTCGCCGGTAAGTGAATGTATTACTTGTTTCACTACAGAATCTCCAGTCTCATATGGCCCGCATCGCCATCATATGAAGGATCAAGGTTGCGAGTACTCTAGACCTATGTTGAGCGCTACGCCCACAAGACACGAAAGCACAGATGCTGATGTTACTCTGCGAAAGTAAACTTCTTCCTGAACGTTGCTTTCGCGAAAGGAGGACCACTGCCTTCTGCAGAAGGCGCTACGGACTCACAGATGGGCATTGGGCTCGGTCTCGCCGACAGAACTAATCTTAAAGCGTTCTTACGAGACGAGCAGATATCAGAGAATCATTACCGGTGGGGAAGATCAGCTCGTGGTCAACAACCCGACCTTTATTTAGAACAATGGACAGCACTTCTATATGCGCCAGTGTGAAAAGCATCCTTATACCCGAGTTTTGCATGGCGAGATCAGTGAAGTGTAAAGTTTATCGAATTTTCAAGCAAAGATAGCAAAGATAACTTGGTCCTTGTCGGTCTTTGAACGACACTCGAGCGCTGAGTCAGAACCATTCGGGATATCTCAATATTCGCTGCCATGAATGGTACCATGCACTATACAGTGAAGGTTAGCCTTCACGGATCGTGCGATAGTTAGTGAAATGCAGCCCAGCGACCGTTCCATAACTCAGGCGATATAAAAGAGCCATGCGGACAGAGATGAGCCCGTACTTGAGGAGGCTTGCAGATGGGAGACCAAAGCGGTGGGAGCAGATCACGATACAGAACGACTTGCATCTTCGGTATAGAAATGAAAGGATCAGCACTAGCGGGGTATTCGGACAAGAAGCCGGCCGTGGGTGCATAGCTAACGTGTCCCCTTTGCGCTATGGCTGCCGATACGGAGTTTCGACATCTACAGCAGTTCTTGACACGTATTTCAATTGGCCGCCTTGGAAATTCGCTCCTACCCCCTTTTGATGTTTGTCGTGAGTTGACAAACGAAAAGAAAAGTGTGGAGATACGATGTGGGGCCGATAAGCGGACTGAAGAGGAAACAGCAGCGTTCTTCGTGTCCAATGGAACAAGCTGAAGAAACGCTTGAAGATATATGTGCGAAATGCGAACCTGCATGAGTAAGGCACCGAACAATGATTAAAGCGATTGCGCGGCCTGCGAAGAACAGAATAAGCAGCGAGGAATTCTGACGGATTCAGGTTTGCGCGCCAGGATCGAACTACTTTTATACACTTAAGCGACCGATGAGGGCATTCGAAGAGCGAGTACGATGCAGAAACGGACACACGAGGCACCTCTCGCATACACGTTTTCTTGCTTTTCAAGGGTGTTGGGCAAAGGAGGAGTAAGAGGATAGAATTCGAGGATGTAAGCTGGAAAAGCGAGCCGGGATGCAAGGAGGATTGCACACTGCGCTTGGCGGCTCCATGATTCAGGTTAGTATGATGCACGTGACAAGCCGCTACAGCGTAACTGCAATCTTGTTACCGACCGCCAGTGCTAAGTCCTTAAGTACTTCATGCCATCCCTGTTTCAATACACTCTCCCCCGGCCTCCTTCTTTGCTTCCCCTATCCCTTCCTCCCATCCCAAGTCCTCGATGGGCCTCGTCGCCTAAACAGATAGTATCAACCTCATCCAAAGTTCCATCCAGTTCCGAGACACACGGCACACCTATTAATTAATCCACCGCGCATACGCATATCTCTCGATCTTGGTTCTCCCGACATAACCACACATTCAAACCACACGAAGGTCAGGATGACTTCGAAAACCACAGAGCACATCCGAAAGGTGGCTGCGAGCGCGCTCTTTATTGGGGCAGTCAACGACGAATGGCGTATGTTCAGGTCAGTTTTGACACCTCTCTTGCGCTCTTTGTGCTCCAGAACTCAGTGCAATGGGCCGCCCCCCTTTGCTCCAATTCCTATACAGCGATAACCCAAGAGACTATACGATTGGTCTTCCTATCGGTTATGGCGCATCTTCCATCGTATATGCTGCGCGATGGCTTCCGAAGGACGGCTCACCGGCCCTCCCTTGCGCAGTCAAAGTCGCCGACCTCGACAAGCTGCCACCCGCGTCACTTCGCCTCCTCCGCCGCGAGACGCAGCTCATGTCGCTTTCCAAGCACCCGAACGTGCTGCGCGTGCGCGGTTCCTGGGTCGAAGGCCACAGCTTGTACATTGCGCTGCGCCTCATGAACGCGGGCAGCGCGGCCGACGTGATGCGCTACGGTTGGCCGGGCGGTATGGAGGAGGAAGTGGTCAAGTGCATTTTGAAGCAAGCACTTGAGGGCTTAAAGTGCGTTCCCGACCTACACCGATCGTCGGGAGTTGAGCTCACACCTTATTATCTAATTACAGTTACCTCCATATCAATGGCTTTATCCATCGAGACATTAAGGCAGCTAACCTGCTTATTGACGATGATGGCACCGTGCTTCTGGGCGACCTCGGTGTCGCCGCTTCCCTTTGCGACGAGGAGCCGGTTCCAGTACCATCCGGATCCGGCGCGAAGCTGAACTTCGACGGATCCATCGGCGCGAGAGCGTCTGACAACTCACACCTACCCCGGACGACTAAGAAGCTAGGAAAGCGCAAGTCCTTTGTTGGAACTGTGAGTCACCGTACTTTCATGCCCGTCGGACTCTCACTGACTGTTTCATGTCATTCTGGCTTTTCTGCATCTCATCCTCGTGCTATCGCCTACATGTACCTGACATACCCATGCCTCCCGGATTGCGTTTACTCAGCCCTGCTGGATGGCTCCGGAACTAATATCAGGGAAGCAGTATGATGCCAAAGCAGATATCTGGTCCTTTGGCATTACTGCAATCGAGCTGACTCAAGGGCGGGCACCTCGCTCTCGCGAGGCCCCGGCTAAAGTCCTTTTGAAAACGTACGTGCTTGTCTATCTGGTGTTTAATTTGCATGTTGAGATATCTTGTTTAGAGTACAAGATGAACCCCCATCCTTCTTGAGAGAAGGGGGCGCGTACAAATACTCGAAGGCTTTCAAAGATATCATCGACAGTTGCCTCGTCAAAGACCCTGCAGCGCGGCCCTCAGCGGCCGAGCTGTTAGACTCGTCCTTTTTCAAGAGTGCAAAGAAGAAGAGTTATCTGGTTGGGGCTATCTTGAGTTCGTAATCTATTATATATCCATTTATTCTTCCTAATCATTTTTTTCAGAGGACCTCCCACCACTAACCTCCCGCCAAGAAAGGCGAACCAATCGCTCAAACTCGGTCAATCGCAACTCAACCTCGTCCTTCGCGTCTTGGGACTTCTCTTCGCACCCGGTGACTCCAACGCCCACCACGATGAAAGGACATTCCCCTTATTCTCCAGTATCAGCACATTCAACATATCATTCCTACCATCCTTCATTGAAGATACCGAGTCCTATCGAGTACGACGAAAGTGAAGATCGGGATGCTGCCCTGTCGATGCATGGACTGAACCAAGACATCGAGGTGAAGAATAAGTCATATGTATCTGCACTCCAGGAATACATCTCCTCTGGTTCTGGATCAGACTCACAAGGATTGGTACTCTCTTCGTCACCGGATAGTTCGGTTATAGACGACGATGATGAGTCCATCAACTCCCTTCCAACGTCGCCCGAACTGCTGGCTGCGTCGCTACCGAGCTCGTCGGTTGCGACTACTCCCTTGAGTTGTTCGCCTTCCGCGAACATCGTGCTTCGCGATTCTAAACCTTCGCCCATCGCTCCCTCGACTATGTCCGGTGCTCCCATGCATCATCCTACCCGTCCTCGTGCTTCCCGACCTGGCTCATCACCCACGCAAAGCAAGCCCGACGTCAGTTTCAACTTCGGGCCACTGAAGCGGACAACGAGCGTCGGGGCGAATGCTCTTCAAACTTCTACAATCCCAAACCCAACATCTTTCGCCCCCTCGTCCTTACCCCGTCCTATCGCCGTGCCTGAGAGGGTGGAAGAACAGTTCAAGGAGAAGGATGCCAAGGAGCCTAAAGAGAGTCGGTGGCGAAAGTTGATCAAGGGTGCCGGGTCGAAGATTGTGGATGTTGCGACCTCGGGGAAAGCGTCTGAGGTGAACGGGACCTTGAAGGGACGGAGGAATAGTTAAGCTATTCTCAAATTGTCTATCTATCATCCAAGTCTACATTCTACACCCTCCTATTGATGGAAAGGCTTTTCCAGGTGGACATTTATCAAGTGCTGCGGATTTCGTATCTTCAATTGTATAATTACGGTTTCTCTCGTCTGTATATTTGCTCCTCTTGTATATTCTAGGCGGCTACTCTCAAACATCCACTGCTGCCACTCATGTATCTGTGCGGTAGAGTATACCATGTAATTAGCATCATATGTACTTTCTGCAATTATCGCAACAAAAGTAATTGTTCGCACTTCAAAGTTAGTATCACTCTGAATATGCAAGAAACGTGTCGATTTTGTGCGAATGCAAAATAGATGCTTTATTTTATGCTGGCATCCTGTCTAGACATCGAGTTTATGATATGCAGAAAAGTTGGCCAAATAATGATCTATCCTATGACGAGCTTGCCTTCTGCATCATTGAACTCATATTGAGGGACTTCGAGGTTCAGCTAATTGAAACGGATGTTAAAAATTGCAATGAAAGAAGAAGAATACAAACGTACAGGTGCAGGTCCTTTGCGAATGCGGCCAGCTGCGAAGCACGTGTTTAGTGAGCGGACGAGGAAAAGGAAAGTTTAGACTCACAGATATCGTAGTGAGAACCATGGCAAGGGCAGAACCTATTTAATTATTGAGAATAGTTCTCTCTGGATTTTTTTTACGACAAGCTTACCATCCTCCGAAGTCACCCGATTCACCAATAGGCACACAACCCAAGTGGGTGCAGATACCAAGCATGACGAGCCACTCTGGCTTTTTCGTCCTGTTCTCGTCACTCTCGGGATCGCGCAGCTTCTTCCAGTCTTCCTGGCGGGCCTCGTCGATCTCGCCCTGCGTCCTGTGGCGGATGAACACGGGCTTGCCGCGCCACTTGATGATGACGTTCTTCCCCTCAGGGATGTTCGCAAGCTCGACTTCGACCTTCGCGAGCGCGAGCACGTCGGCGGACGCGGACATCGTGCCCAGGAACTCGGTCACCGTCGACTTCGCGACTGAGGCAGAGATGAGCCCGAGCGAGCCTACCATGAAGTAGGAGATCGTGCGGTTCGCGTCAGGGTTGTTCGTCTGGTACGGCTTGAAGTCGGGCACGGTGGGTGCATCTTGCGCGCGAGCGGAGGTGTGCAAGAGACGAGGGGCAAATGCTCCAGTAGGGGGAACTGTATAGCATTTTCACGCAACAAATATCAGAAAGTATGGATGGATAGACATTGAGTGTCTCGTCAATCATTAAAAAGTATTTGACACCTCACCCGTAGTATACGACTTGGACGCCAGGCCCAATGCAGTCTTCACACTTTTCTGCGCGAAAGGACGGGGAGCATCAGCACGACTCGACGATGCATGGCCATGCCCATGTCCATGGCTATCTGCTGGTGCGCGGGTCTTGAGGTTGATGTGCAACGCACTGGGGACGCCAGACGGGAGGGTGCGGACGGTCGGCGGGAGGGTGGCAGCCTTCTGGACGGCGCGCAAGCTCGCCATGGCCGCAGTAGAGCACTCTTTAAGGGGGTTTGCTCAGCGAGCAAATGGAGTGGGACGGTGAGGAGGGGAAGTTCGACGTCGACGACGACAGTGACGAGAATTGGTACAAGCTCGGTGCAGCGGCAAATTCGTCCACCGCCCGGGATCACCCGACTTCAAGTTCCATTTTGAGTCCATTAAAGTAAACAGCCAATCACAAGCAATCTGTTTTCGCAGTCTTCCTCCAAGTTGCTGAACAAATATGAAGTTACATATCAATATTCTAAGTCATCTAGCGGACTGAAAACCCTCCTGTTTTTCATTCACGTACATATTAAAAGCAGCTTTTGATGAGAACACAAAAATTCATTTCCCTTCTTTAAATCACCGGTAAGAGCCATCTTCAGCGTCAAGATATCCCATTTCTTCTCGTATGTTACATGGCCACCGAGTGTTTTGTCTTCAAAACTTTCACTAGCCGACGTTACCTCCAATAAAACCCGAGCACCACTCGCTAGATAGCCATTTCGAAAGATAAACGTCCAGGAATTCAATATTGGTGAAGTATTTTGAACGTCTTCAGATCAGACCTTTTGTAGAAGTTACGGATATATGCCAATTTCACATTGGAAGCATTTGATTCATCGACCGCTCTTGTAGAACATTCATGTGCTTCTCTTCCCCGTCTTCATAATGGGTGATGATCCATATGAGGACGTAGGGCGCCGACTCCCAGTCAAAGCGCTCTATAATATATATGAAGATCGCGAACGAGTTTCAGCAAATCCGTAGCTAGGAATGGACGAGTTCCAGGATTCATATGTTGGGAACCACATCCACACTGGCAAGATCCCAGGCATTGAGGACCCCACGGACACTTTCTTGTTGGCATCCTCATGGCTCAAGTGATTTCCAATACCAATAACACTGTATGCAATATTTTTGCGCCATAACAAGTGAAGGACTGAGAAAGACGTTGTATAATGCGCATAAAGAAAACAAATATTCTGGCGCGTACTGACCTTGGAATATGTGCAGAAAAGCCTTCAAGATGACCTTGATGTTTGTCGATGGTCTGCAGATAGATACCGAGTACAACAACTCACCTTATTGTCGTGATCAGAATATGAGACAGAAGTTCGTTTGTTAGGTATGAATTTCGTTATCCCCACATTCTGAACGCGGAAAGGACGAGTTTTCCTGCCCAACGTATTGTATTTGCGCTCTCCAATGAAGGTCCTGCTCACCATCCCACCTGGAGTTCAGATCCTTTACTGCTGTCATACGGTCACAAAACATCCGCTCTGTATCGTTAAGATCAGCTGAATCCAAACGAACGAGGATGATCTGGTGCATGCCCTCCTCCGTATCCAAAGAGACTGATTTGCCGGAGATAGTTCGCTATCGATCCAGGCACGGAATCCATAGAATCTCATAGTATTTACATCAGCCCACCTTCTGATCATAGGCATGAGCTCAACGGCATATCGACATGTCTGCTTGACAGATCCCCGTCTAATAGTAGCACTTCCGGATGCTGTCTTTAGGCGTTTGGTTTTGGCTGTCCAGGCCTTTCCCCGTTTCTACACTCGCCGAATCAAACATCGAGCGTGTAACAGAGAAGGGCTACTTGGCTCTGGCCGTGACGAATCGACGGTTCTGTGGACAAGATCGCGCGTTCACACTGTGGATTCAGAGATGTGCAGCATATTGATCCGTTTGAATCCGGAAGGAGGGCAATTCTTGAAAAGCCCAACGGAAACGCCTGGTAAATCGTTGATAAAGCAGCCATCGTCTGGTACCCTCTCGTTGTTCTTGATGTAATCGTTGATGTTAGCTTGATAGAGTATGACGTTTGGTTTGTCGTTTGTGATTTCATGCAGAATGCGGTTGGCCAGTTCGCCGAATGAATGATAGCCCGACTTGTCAAGGAAGTTGGCATTGTCGATATGCCTGGTACTCCGTCGATAACTCGCGAGTCCGAGGCTTCAAGTGAGTCTGCTCTGCAACATCGACGGCGCACAGCGTGAAATCATCCAGGTCGCATTTGAAGAGTTTGCTGAATATATCGCCTGTGTTGGCCATACTGTAATAGTGGGTCTCGTTGTTCCCAATGAAAAGATGGACGGCCTTTATCTCGTTTCCAGTTGAGTTCAGAGCGTAAACGACAAGTCTACGCAACGCCGTCTAGATCATGTACGAATAGGACTGCGAGTTGGCGCCGTTGGGATCGTTGGTTAATTGTTAAACTTGAAGGCTTGATCGAGAAATGTACGTGGGAACATCGCGTCTCGTGTTTGGCGACGAATGAACGCGTCGAACTCAAGGCATCTACGCCTACCATCGCGCAGTCGGCAATGTCAGGCTAAAGACGAGCCATCGTACTCGCTGCAATCACTGTTCCGTATTATCTCAAGATTAGAGCTAATTAATGCAAGGTTTTGATCAACGGCCATCTCAAAGATCGGCTCCTTCACCCGGGCCTGGGTGGACTGCATTGACCAGTAACTATACCCTTCATAATATTGAGACGAGCGAGTACTGATTTGCTTCGTGTAGCACCAGCATCCGACTCGGAATCCGAAGAGGAGAACGAGAATGATATGCTAGATAGGTCTTCCGTTCCGCCCGGACCAGCATCGAGAGGTGCTCTAACAAAGAACAAGGGGACGGGTTCTGTACAAGACCGTATAGGAGCAAGACCGACAATCGTAAGCCGTTTCGACATGGCCTCTTTCCGTCCGACGACCCAAGGTACCTCTTCGAGCGCGTCTTCGCCAGCCGCAGTGTTAGCCAACACCCACAATGCCACCGTCAATGCGATTGAGAACTCTCAGCGGGGTAAGCAATCTAGTAGGCGACCTCCAGGTATCGATCAACCTAACAGTGCGTACAGCGCCACAAATAAACTCAAGAAATATGCCTCCTCCTGCACTTAGTGCTTCTCAGTTTGCAAAGGCGAGTACTAGTGCATCTTCGAGCTCAAAAGTCGCGTCGACGACATATGCACCCTCCGTGCCTGACGCGTCGGGCGGAGGCTCCTCAACCTCAGCCAAGCCGTATGCAATGAAACAGGTGATACTCAATTAGCCTGATGTCCGACTCGCCCTCTGAACGCCATACATACCAGACTGCGCGTAAAAGCTCCGGCATTATACCTCGAGCGGGACCGGCAACTATACAGAGCTCCAACAATAAGATCCCAGTAAATCGGACGGCATGGGCAACTTTGCAGAGCTACGACAATGCTTTTGGAAAGGGAAAGGGCAAAGCTACACCCGGATCGTTTGGCTTCTCGTCTAGAGCTTCTGGAAATGCTTCTGCATCATTATCGTCTTCGGCGCTGCCTCCCGTTGTGAGTCATTTGTACTGAAATGCTCTAGGGGCTTCACTCTTAATTGGTATTCCTCAGATACCTGGCTTCATAAACGGCGCAGACTCAAGCGTGAGCTCTCCTATTGGTCTTGAAGGCTCTTCTTACTGAGGCACCTGCAATTCGCCTTTTAGAACGCTCGCTCCAGAAAAGCAGCATTGAACAGCAGTGATTCTGAAGACTTTCCAGACGCAAAGCAATTCTCAACCATGAGTCAAGCTAGTCGTACTGCCAAGAAGCCAGTCGAAAACTTGCCTAAAATTCCGAAACGTACGTGATATCAGTATCTCAGATGCGCCCCAAATCACATTATTCTGCTGTATAGGCCTGCCTCAACATCGTACGGAAGGCAATCAATCCGGAAAGTCGACGTCTACTAAGTCCATATCTGGTGCGCGCAGTCTTTCAATGGTGTGCGCCACCTACTGATGTATCAGCACTATAGCTTCCAGGTCTCTCCCTTCGACTCAACCTGCACGTCTCAGGCCAGGTTCGAGTACCCTAACTGGGAGTATAAGTGCACCTCTACCAGCATCTCGACCCAGCTCATGTGAGTGCTTACCATGCAGGACGAACGCTTTGAGTCTAAACTGTTCGGATATTGCCCTTGTAGCATCAAAGAACTCTGAGTCCGTGGTCGTCGACCTCTCCGGCCCAGAAGACGAAGAGACTGAAAAACAAAGATTGGAGAAATGGAAAGCAGGTTTTTTTCGGAAAAACAAAGGAAAGCAAGTGCACCGGGGACCACCGCAAACGATTGATCTTACATTGGATTCTCCTCCCGGTTCCCCTCCTAGGACACAGATGCCTAATAAATCGACTGGAACATCGGGTTCAACACCTCTAACGCAGGCACACGATAGTCAGAAAAGCTCGGGATCAGGGCAAGCGGTGATCGAAATTAGTTCGGACGACGATCCCAGCCCTCGTCGGCCTCGTCAGACGGCACGAAAATCAACGGGAAATGTGCTCGCTCCCCGCAAACCTGCTGGATCTGATTCAGCGCTTAATCCCCAAAAGGCGCGAAAACCAACCGGAGAATCACCTCCAAAATCTGTGGGGACTGTACCGGACTCTACTCCTCAAACAGCACGCAAAACAACAGGACAGTCCGGTACTTCTCCCGGGCCTGGTGAGCCGGGGCCCCCAGACAATCCTCGCAGTCCTCGCCAAACAGCGCGAAAATCCACTGGACAGCTTCGATCGCCTCCTACGCCCACTTTACCTTCCAGTCCTCAAATGGTGCGAAAGTCCACGGAGAAGCCTCGTCCTTCGCAAATCCTCGGCCACTCGCACAATTTATCGGATGCCAGTAATGAATTTCTTAGGCTCGCTAGCATCGAGGAACAGCAACCAGACCTTGACCTACCGAGGTCGCTGGCATTACCAGTCGCTATTCAGCAAACGGCAGGTAGCGGGAGCCATTCTTTTGATTTGACAGCCAGTCAACCAAGTACCGTCATAAACACAGTGAATGCTGAGGTCGTTACTCCGGCACCATCGACCGCATCTGCTGACCCGTTCGACATCAATGATCATGAAGCTGATTATGCAGCTATGGATGTGGACATGAATGACGATCCCATGCCTCAAAACGATGCGATTCCAGAAATCGAACTCGCAATTTCAGAAGTTCATCTTGAAAAGGACATTGACAACAAGGCTTCAACAGTTGCAAGCACTAACGGATTCATGCATGGAAAACAGATCTCAGAGCAAACTACTTGTAAGTACCTTGAGAGTTCAAACCACAACAATCTCATGATAATGAGTTTTAGCTAAAGTGGACACCGAAGTCCAACAGCCTGTCATCGGAGCAGAATTTGTGGAGGCCTCAGATAAAATGCATGTTGATACCACGTCCGCTGATGGCGAGGATGAGGAAGTAGATGCCTTACTTTTCTCAAGCAGGTCTCCTTCACGACAGTCTCTTCTGTCATCCGACGGTGACTTAGACCAGGCTCTTTTGAACGAAGGTGCAGAAGTGGACTTCAGTGATCATCCAACTGCAGGCTTAGACGGAACACCCCCTGTTCTGACTACACAATTGGAGAGACTAGATCTATCATCCGCATCTGGAAGTGGAACTCCCCAAACCACTGAACCTACCGATGAACACTCGGCACTGAAGACGCTGGGTGCTGATTTGCTATCACACAGTGTCCTTCCTACCTTTCAGACGGAACAACTATCTGTGTTGCCGGTGCAAGGTGTGCGAGAAGAACAGACAAGTATTGGACGAGAAACCGATGTATCTACGCTATCTGGCTCAACATTACCGAAGTCGCACTTGCCTTCAGTAGAAGCATCTCGCCCTTCGCAATCTAGGCCATCCCCAAGCGAACAGATAGAATCTGTAAACTCATCGACATCTGCACTGCCTTCGAGGAATGTGTTTAATGATGTTCCTCCAACAATTCACTCCCCGGAAACTTTGCCGAACGAACAGCTCCCTCTACCAGCAAAAACGTCGACTCGGCCTCCTTTGTCACCCAGCGGACAACATACACTTGCTACTGTCTCACAAACTTCAGATCGACTTCAATCCCCTGAGCAGACTTCCGATGTTTCGCAAGTCGGACCTTCTCCTGCCACTGCGTCGAGGATACCTACAATTCTGCGAGCAAAGTCACCAAGGGAGGATCTTTCTGCATCACCTCAGTCCCATCTGATCAAATCCGTTAATGCTTTAATCGAAGAACCAAAGCCTGTCCGAAAGATTAAAAGCTCACTGCTCATGAACGCAGTCAATAAAGCCAGTTTGTTGCATGCAAATTCAACTTCGGGATTGAGCAAGGCGTCTACGTCCTCACTTCGTGGACAACCGGGTACTTCGTCGCTCAGGTCTCAAATATCTGTACTAAGTACGAAAGGGAAAGGTGACGGTTTTCAGCGCGATAGATTAGCGGGTCATCTGAACTTATTCATTAATAGAATCTGTACTGGGGGGGAAACCAACGTTCTTAACATCAGAGCGCCCGCGAAGCGGGTCGGCGTCTTCAGCTTCAACGACCTCGACAGGGGATCTCCGCACCATTCGACAGATACGCTCGGAATTCGCTAAGCGGGGTCGCGAGACAGACAGTGTAGAATCTCGTCGCTCATCTGTGGAGAGTTTAGACCAGCCTATTCAAGGTGATAGACCCTTGCCTACCTCAGAACTCAACAGAACGAGCAACCCACCTACCTCTGAGACTGACAATGCGCATCCGACGATTGCATCTTCTTTTGGATCTCAATTAAACCGCGTCGTTGATAAAGATCTCGTACCAGCTCGCAACCTTACCCCAACAGAACACGTATCTGTGTCGAATGCCCTAGCTCCAGTTTCCCCACTTGTGCTTCGCAAACGGCAACGCTCGTCCTCTGAAAGTGGGCATGAACCGGGGGGAGTCGGCGATACTATAGTCACTGCTTCTTCACGCAAGGCAAACAAGCGTCTTAGAGAGCGGTTAACATCTCATTCATCACGCGCAAATGTCCCTGTCCGGTCTTCAGCCCGTTCACATTCACGAACTTCGTCGACGGATACTGCAGATGATATAGATCTTTTGGACAGCGTGACTAATGGCGTTGATGTGGGCTTGCTTGTAAACCAAGCACCCGAGGCCCTCCCTGAATCATTTGGTCGAGAATTTGCTTCTGTTTCTACCTATTTTCAGGCGAAAGATTTACCTCACAACCTGGCTGACGTGCTAAACGGCATGCCAAAATGGGAGTGCTCGTTGTATCCTGGTGTCATCAGACAGGCATTCGAGAGCGCAATAATGTCGAGCACTACCTTCGAAGAGCCGGACGCCCCGTATATCAAGGTCATCAATGATTTCGATGACGATATAATACCGCCTTCCGAATTCTATTACACTAACCTTATGTGGCATGGGGATAACGTTCCGCCCCCAGAGACCAGCAAGCTGAAGGGATGCGATTGCATAGGTAAATGCGATCCAAAGAACCGAAAGTGTAGCTGTCTGCAGCAAGCGCAGAAGACTTGCGAGGACGCTGGAATCAAGAAAGGCTTCCTGTACGACGCGAGGGGCCGTCTTCGACTCCAAAACTACCCTATCTATGAGTGTAACGAATTGTGTGGATGCACCGAAGATTGTTGGAATCGCGTAAGTGTTTTGCTCTGAGCTGAACATCAATACTGAAGTCTGTGAGAAATAGGTTGTGCAGGCCGGACGAAAATGCTCCGTAAACATCGTCAAAACGGAGACCAAAGGCTGGGGTTTGTTTTCCCCATGGACTCTGCATCTTCTCGTTCTTACTATGCATAATCATACATGACAGGTATATTTGCTGGCCGGAAGATTCCCTCTGGGACGTTTGTTGGAATTTATTCTGGTGAAATCATCACTGACGACGAGGGTGAACGCCGTGGACGGTAAGGGTATCCTATCCTCGTCATGTTCGGTCTTCTGAACTAAAGATTGCCAAAGCATTTATAACAATGTCGGACGCACATATCTGTTTGACATTGACTTTTGGCACATCAAGCAAACGATAAATGACGATGATGACGATGTTGTAGAATATACTATTGATGCCTTTCACGCTGGAAATGTGAGCTTTATAATCTCGTGGACCGGGAACATTTACAAGATGTTTACATAACTTTTTCCTCACAGTTTACGCGTTTCTTGGTCAGTGACTCTACAACCCTTGTTGAAACGAATTCATCCATAACTAATTATTTATTCAGAATCACAGCTGCGATCCTAACTGCAGGATTAATGCGGTTTACATCAACGAATCGAACATACTAAAGCCTCTTCTTGCAATTTTCACCATCAGAGATATTGACGCTGGAGAAGAGCTATGTTTCTCATATATCGGAGACTTGGATGATGTGGATGAGAACACTGTAAGCGACATCCATTGTTTCATGTCAGTATGTTTATGGCGCATCTCTAGGGCCCACCTGCCACCGAGAAGAAGGGCGCCTTGTATCGCAAATGTGAATGTGGGGCTCGCAAATGCGTGGGCCGTCTTTTCACTTGATATCATATTACGCTACAAACAACAATGCCTACTAGGCATTCGTAGGGCGCATGTTACTCGTGGAGCTCAAAGCTCAGACATGTTGTACCAAAGTCTAGTATCATTATTACTTTCCTCATGTTAAATAATGGTACTTGTTCAGTGAAATTAAACTCCAGCAGCTTTTCAACGTTTACAAGGGGCAAAGGAAAGAAGTGCTCGAGTTATGGTTGGTTGTCTGAAACGTATAGAATTCCTGTCGAGGATCTTTCACCTAGAAGATAAAGCATGCGCCTAACCGTTTTCTATCAGACAGTGCAGAACTACGAAGTAGTCAGTTTTGAAACAGTGACATTATTCCGTGTATTACGCATATTCTACGAGTCTAAGCATTACACGGATTCTGAAAATGTATGTCAGACACAGGATTTAGAAGTTGAATATAACGCTTACGTTGTAGAAGAGAGTTGAGCTTGTTAACCCTCGCTGATACGCTGAGATCAATAGTTTTGTCGCCGACATCCACCATGATACCACCAAGGATAGACGGGTTTACCTACACAGATGAATGAGCATGATACAACAATGTAAGCATACGTCACATACTTTGTTTACAAGCTTCAATGTCTTTGCCTGTTTCCCTGCCTCGGACTGCTTCAAGGTTGTCTCCAATTTGGTAAGGACATCCTTTGGCAGAGGAGCAGCAGACGTGACCACAATATCTAGTTCGCCCCTGTACTTCGAGACAAGCTCGTTGAAGCCCTCAATTACACCGGGAGCCTCTGCGAGTCGGCCATTCTCCGACAGGACACTGAAGAGGCTCTTAGTGATGTCACTAATGGGTTCCTTCGCGCCCTTCTGTGCCGTCTTGTACAGCGTTTCCAGTCCAGTCGCACGGTCCTTCGCAGGAATGAGCGGGTTCGAGATGAAAGACGCAAATTCGGGCGTGTCCTTGATGGTCTTCGAGATCGAGGATAATTCGCTGTGCACTTTGGTGAGAGTCTGGGGCGACTTCGATACCGCCGCCTTGAACGCAGCGTTGGAATATTTAAGCGCGATTGTGGACGCGTAGCGCCGTCCGGCAGAGCTACCTGCAGCGGCAGAGAAAGAGCGGGCGGTCGACGCCAACATTGTGTACGGTGGGATGAACCTCTGCGCCTTGCTGTCGTCGAAGACGTTGAAAGTGTTATTTCTCGGGTGCGATCGGAGTTCTATTCGTTATCGGCAATTCCCAGGCCCGCCGCATTTTCTTTTCTCTCTTCTGCTTGCACAAAAACCGCAGTATGTATAAGATAGCGAAGGAGTACAGTGGACAAAAGTATAGAGGTAAAGATTATGCACAAATATCAAGATTTTACTGAGGTAGTCCCCAAATCCTAACCTCACGACCAGTAACTCCCCACACCTCCTTGCCAAGGTGTCCGAACGCCAAAGCAGAAATTTCGCCGCCTTCCTCGAACCGCACAAGTTCTTCCCAGGTCTTGTGAGCATAGGCGCGGCCTCCTTCGTTGCCTGCGACACCGAAGAACTGCGCAGAGTAGTCGTAGACAACCTTGTTGATCTTGAAATTATCTCCGAGGCTGATTGAGTGCGCACGCGCCTGCTTGCGCAAATCCCAGATTGCGACAGATGATGTAGAGTCTGGTGCGATGAGGTGATAGCCGTTTTCGGAGAACGCAAGTGTGTTGACGGTAAAAGGAGTGCCGTCCTCAGGCGTGAGTGTTGCGGCGAGCGCTCCAGATCGGATGTCGAAGATTTGGACGGTAGACCCAGGTGTACCCAATGCTAAAAGTGTGCCGTCGGGGTGGACACCTGCAGCCGTATACGCATCCTCGCCAGCGGCACTTTGGAATACGGCTGTGAAGTTTGACAGATCATGTATAGAATACGTCTTGTCCAACGAGGCGAGACCCAAAAGTGTCTGGGTCGGGTGAACGAAGAGGCCCGTAACATCACCCTTGTGGATTTTGATAGTTTGACGAGGGGCATATTCGCCTGAAGCCTCATCATGCGCCCATACGCGCGCAGACTTGTCTGCACTTGCCGACAATACTAGCGTTGGGGAACCGTCTCTCTCCCGGAGCGCAACATGGTTCACCTTTTTCGTGTGCCCCTTGAGCGTTGCGACGACTTTGTCTGCATTACGATCATAAAGCTGCACGATTTTATCATTCCCACCCGTTGCGAAAAGACCCTGTTGAGCATTCGACAAGGCCAGCGAGTTGATGCCAGCGGGGGACGCTGAGTGTAAAGAAGGGATAGTGTGCGTCGCTGTGAACTTTTTGACCTGAGCAGGTGTTGCATGATCGGGCGCTGGTTTTCTCTTGCGACGTGTCGCGGAAAGAGCAGCGTTTGTCTCGTCGATCTGCGCAACAATCTCTTTCGGTAGGCCAGGGGCTTCCTCAACGGCCTGTTCGCCCATCTCAACGTCCCCGCTTCCCGATGCAGCCGCTGGCGTGATGCCAATTGTCGCCTGGACATTAGCGAGAGCCCTTTTTCAAGCATGTTAGATGCGCATAACATACAACAGCTGGATCACAACTCACTCTCTAGAGGCATCCCTCTCCTTGATCAAGCGAGCAATGACGCGCGTCGCAGCGTCCTGTTGGTAAAGTGCATGCGATAGTTGTTGGCGCACGGAGTTGTATTGTTGCTTTAGCGCGAAAGTCTCAAGTACAAGCGCGTCCCATTCATTTTGCAGGGTGTGAAGGAGGGCTGGTATAGACGTAAGGGTAGGAGGTCTAGGAGGCGCGGTTTTTGGACCTGAAGGGTAAATATTGGAGCGATTAGTTGCGGGACATGTAGAAAAGCCAATTTATAGCGAAGAAAGGATTGGTATAGCAGTGTAAATGGGAGCACAGTTAAAAAACAGACACTTACTAGCTTTCACGGAAACCAAGTCTGACTCCTCAAGCTTTTCGCCCGTAATTGGGTCTGTTCCATTGTCCGTGATATATTTTGTGATGAGACGGCGCTCGTAAACATGTCCACTTTTCGTAGAGACAACCGGGTCCTGCGGCGGTTCACCAGAGATACCACAAAAGAATGACATCCTTCGCGATGCGTGTCTAAGACGAAAAGTGGACGAAAGGGTCAAGTCCGAGCCAGGCGATGTTCGAATTTGGCAGACCTTACAGCATATTCAGAAAAGGATGACAGTGCGCCACTTTTGCGCTTTTTTTTTACCCGACCCTGGTTGCCTTATAAAGAAGCTCACTGGCACGTGCTAGGAAAGTCCTATAATTGTATATGCTGTTTGCTGAGGCTCTCACAATTATACTAATTTTGCTATACTAGTGCATAGCCTAGAGTTTAGTATCTTAGGTCAAGACAGTGTAACAGCTGGACTTGTGGAAGGCCAACGGTTTCCAGTCACAAACAACTTTTGAGCAACAAGGGTCCAGCAAGGTCACCGGCACTCAGTTCACACAGATGAGAATATTGTCCGGGTACGTCCGAGCTTCCCCAGAAGGCAATCAGGGTCGGGTAGAAAAAACGCAAAAAAGTGGCGCACTGTCATCCTTTTCTGAATATGCTGTAGAGCGGTTGAACTTCCGTTGAAGTGCATTTGTACATATTTGTGTCCAAGGGCAATGCCTTTAGACTCATGTAGGTGGCTCGTCGAACGAATAGCGTACGTACCTCTACCAGGACCCATACCCTTGCCCCTCCTGTTTCAAAGGCTTCACCCCACTGGTCTATAACATTGGTATACTATCTAATACGAAGACATGTCTGAAAAGCAGCAGAAGCTTGTGTTAGCCATAATTGATTTTCTCAACCATTCTATTGAAGATGGCACGGTTAAACAGGACGACAGGGAGGGGTTGGAAGTAGCTGGTCAGTCCATGCAAGCTATCTCATTCATTTACATCACACTAACAAAGATTATAGTCCAATGCATTGGCGAGGCGTTCGGTGTAGATCCCAGTGACAATAAACAAAGAGAACAATTGAGCATTAAACCAGCAAACCTCATGACTTTATTCGAACTCTTCTTAAAGACTCGCGATCGAATGGGCGCAGGCTCTTCCTCAGCTAGTCCGAGCTCAGCACCTCCGCCTGCAAAAGCGGCGCCAAAAGTGTCTTCAGAAGCAGATAAGGCAGAGGCCGAGAAGCTCAAAACGACTGGCAATCAGCTTATGTCCTCAAAACAATACGACGGTGCAATTGACGCATATACCCAGGCGATCTCAAAAGACCCTACAAATGCGGTCTACTACTCTAATCGTGCGGCTGCTTATTCGAGTAAAAATGATCATAACAGTGCCATCGCAGACGCGGAAAAGGCCATTGAAGTAAATCCACAATTCACGAAGGCATACCACCGACTAGGGTGAGCTCAATTTCTTTTACAACACCTGTTGACGAACGAAACTGATCGTTCTGTGGCCTAGACACGCGTATTACTCTCTGGGAGATTATAGCTCTGCCGTTTCTGCGTTCAAGAAGGGTCTTGAGATCGACCCGAACAACGCGAGCTTAAAGACTGGTCTACAGAACGCTGAGTCTCGCGTCGAAACCCGGGCTGCCTCACCTCCGACGAGTTCGTCTCCGACTGCCGCTGGGGCGGGTCCAGGAGCTGGTTTAGGTGGCCTTGCAGATATGCTTGGCGGAATGGGCGGGGGCGGAGGAGGCATGCCGGACATCGCAAGCCTTATGCAAAACCCGATGTTGATGCAGATGGCCCAGCAGATGATGGCGAACGGAGGCATGGATCAGTTATTGCAGAACCCATCGGTAGCGAACATGGTGAGTGAAGTTTTCAGATCGGCTGCCGTCGCTTGTTCGGCTCAACTGACGTGTGCATTTGTAATCTTGAATCGGAACCAGATGAACCGTGCACAATCTGGAGGCGGTATGCCTTCCATGGCTGAAATCATGGCGGATCCTAATTTGCGTGGCCTGTAAGTGCATAGTGCTTTGCGTTCGGCTGTGTAGCTACTTTGCTGAACATTTTGTCTCAGAGCAAGCCAGTTCATGGGAGGGGCAGGACGTGGCGGTGGAGGACCGCCTCCGGGCACTGCTTAGGCGGACAGGAAGATTGCACTAGAGATTTGTATTTAGCTTATATAATCGTAGTATAGTAGTGGATAACTGTGACATCACGTATGCATGCCGGTGCCTAGTTGTTCGGTTCTGTCCACCGTCATCCAACCTGTAGGTAACCTTATAGCCCTTATATTATCCATTCCACTCTTTCTCTCCCACCAACTACCGTCCCCCACATCTGAGCTCATTGTCGTTCGACGATGGCAGCAAACGGCGGGATTGCCACGGACCCGCAGCAGCAGATCAACGGAATTATAGCAAATGACGCTAACAAACAGAGCGTCGCTGTACATACTTTCGACCCCGACGCGACACCGGAACAGAAGGCAGCTTCAGCAGGGAAGGGCAGCAGTCAGATCAAGAGCGTCGCGGAGAAAGGCGACGACGCGGGCGGAAAGGGTGAGTCTTCTCTGAATTGTAGAAGCATGCCGGGCTGGACACTAGAATACCAATGACGCGTGCTGCGTACTGAGGTATGCAACAACATCGCTGTCTGTGCAGAATGGGCATGGGCTGCGAACTATCCAGAGACACAATAGACTCAAGAGCTTGGCGACGTAGACGCTGGAGTGACTTCCGTGCTTCTTGGGCTTCTGTTCCATTAATAAAATTATACGTGTGTGCTGACGCTCGCTTTTTATTGCAGAACTGTCAGTTAGCACGGGCAAGACTCCTGCCATCCCTCCTACAATCACCATCACCGACGCAGACAAAGATCCACACCCGACTGGCGTGCCTCCAGAGAGTATACCTCCCGGTAATAAAGCGATTCCAGGTGCCTTGCCTGACGGACCAGCACCACAAATCCCGGAATGGTACAAAATAGGTTGGCGTGCAGTTGGCGGCATCAACGAGCCCTTGACCGAAGGCGAGGACCGAGACAAGACAATCCTTGAGCAGTTCTTAGGCGAGCAATATTACGGTCACTGGTGGCACAATGCTGCTATAATTTTCTTCGTGTGTATTTCTTATCTATCTGGTAACGATGACCTCTAAAATATATTGTGCAGGCTGTTGCAGCATCGCACTTCCTCACAATATTTCGCTTCGGATGGTCGTCGCTTTTCCTCGTTCTCGCAGTATGCGCAACCTACTATTCGACTTCCATGACGCGTGTTCGCAGACGTGCTCGCGATGACATTCAACGCGAATTGGTAAAGACGAAGATGGTCTCTGAGTTTGAGTCCGCTGAATGGATCAACGGATTCCTCGACCGTTTCTGGTTGATCTACGAACCAGTTCTTTCTCGGACTGTCATACAGTCAGTTGACCAGATTCTGTCGCAAAATACGCCCCCAGGTATCGACTCTATTCGCATGAGTACTTTCACGCTTGGTACGAAGGCGCCCAGAATCGACAAGGTGCGGACTTGGCCTCGTACCGCGGAGGACATTGTCACTATGGACTGGGGATTCAACTTCACACCTAACGATGTTAGCGACGTCACACCTCGCGAGCTAGCTAAGAAGGTCAACCCGAAGATCCTACTCAACATTCGCGTGGGCAAAGGCTTTGTGGGCGCAGGCATGCCAATCTTACTCGAGGACATCAACTTCTCAGCGAATATCCGAATTCGTCTCAAACTGATGACCACTTTCCCTCATGTACAAACTCTGGATATTAGTTTCCTTCAGAAGCCAGTCTTTGACTACGTTCTAAAGCCCATTGGAGGAGAGACATTTGGCTTTGACATCGGTAATGTAGGTTTTGGCCATGAACCATACATGCTACCCTTTTCTGAGCTCTACTACAGATTCCGGGTCTGTCCTCCTTCATTCGTGATATGGTGCATTCGACTCTAGGACCTATGATGTACGACCCCAACGGTATGCACTTGCATGACTTCATCCATATCATCACAGGCACTGATATTTGATGTGAACTTTTTAGTCTTTACCTTGAACCTTGAACAGCTCCTTTCTGGAGCACCCATTGACACCGCTATCGGTGTCTTGCAGGTCACGATCCACTCTGCACGTGGTATCAAGGCTAGCAAGATCGGGGGAGGTGCGCCAGATCCGTACGTTACTCTCAGCATCAACCAGCGCGACGAGCTTGCCAGGACCAAACACAAAACCTCAACGTATGTATATAAGAGCTCACCTTCACTTGTGCATCGCGCTGATCATTATCGTCATTTTCGCGTCATTGTTGCCAACAATACATCTGTTTACATCAAACATTCACATTCATTATGGAATGGCGTCAATGGACATATCGACACAACGATACCGATGTTATGCTATGTTCCAGATACAACCCCACGTGGGGAGAATCCAAGTTCTTGCTCGTCAACTCCCTTACAGAGCAACTTGTCTTTTCCATCTGGGATTTCAATGATCACCGGAAAGATACCGAACTTGGTGCAGTTTCGTTCGACCTCAACAAGCTTAACGAAGATGCGACATTAGAGGGTCTGGAAGAGAAGATTTTGAAGGATGGTAAGGAGAGAGGAGAGTTGAGGTTCGACCTTTCTTTCTATCCTGTTCTGAAGCCACAGAAAATCGACGGCGGGAAGGAAGAAGAATTGCCCGATACCAGTATGTACCATCCAACGTGAGGGCTGTTCTTTAAGAATCTGATTATTTACATCACAGAGGTTGGAATCGTCCGCCTCACAGTCCACCAGGCGAAAGACCTTGACTCATCTAAGTCAATGTCCGGAGATCTCAACCCATTCGCAAAAGTTCTCCTTAGCAGCAATGCTCCTCCGATCCATACAACTCAGCGCTTCAAGCATACGAACAACCCCGTCTGGGAAAGCTCAACAGAGTTCTTATGTTCCGACAAGCATTCGTCAGTTATCAGTGTTAAGGTTATCGATGATCGCGATTTCCTAAAGGACCCGATGGTCGGATACCTAAGCATTAAACTAGACGACTTGCTAGAGGCGAAGAAGACTGCTGGACGGGACTGGTGGCCACTCAGCGGATGCAAGAGTGGCAAAATCAGGCTAAGCGCAGAGTGGAAACCTTTGAATATGGCCGGTAGTTTGCATGGTGCTGATCAGTACGTACCACCTATTGGTATCGTCCGCCTATGGATGCAAAAGGCGACGGATGTGAAGAATGTTGAGGCTGCTCTTGGAGGCAAGGTAAGAAGGTGCATTCTTAATGTGCGATGTTCCTGTTTTGACGGCTTTCCCTCTCACAGAGTGACCCGTATGTCCGTGTTCAGGTCAACAATGTTACAATGGCTCGCACGGAAGTTATTAACAACAGTAGGTCATCTTTTTTCTCCTGCTTCGTGGTATAGTTTGACAGTCGTTGGTCACAGATTTAAGTCCTGAGTGGGATCAAATCATATACATTCCAGTTCACTCGTTAAAAGAAACTCTACTCCTCGAATGCATGGATTATCAACATCTTACGAAGGTAATATGTATACTGCCTGTGACGTAGAGTGTGTCGCTAACTAAGTTAATTAGGATCGTTCTTTGGGAACCGTCGAGCTGAAAGTCGCCGAACTCGCGAATCGAGTGGACGATCCGAAGTTTCCGTTTGCTTCGACTGGCAAGAAAACAGCTGCTGACCCGCTTCGTTTGGACCGCGGCAACCAATTCAAGGGCACCTTACACTATGTTGCGGAGTTTGTTCCTGCCATTGCTTTGAAAAATGTCCATTTCGAGTCTGCATCCAATGAAATTCAGCAAGTTGTGGACCAGGCCGACGACAAATCCGATAGCTCATCTGTTTCATCGTCGGATGTTGAGCGCGAGGCGATTCCGATGGGCGTGACTGTTAAAAGGCCATTATCCGAAGACAACATGCAGTACGAAGAGACTAAGGAAGAGAAGACTGCAAGCGAGAAGGGTCACAAGAAGAAGAATTCGGTAGATGCTACATCAGTGAAGACGACAGATACGAAGGACACCTCAGCAACTGGAGGAACTGCGGAGACTGCACCGACTGCGCCACCTGCGACACCGGGCGTAGAAATGACCAAAGAGGAGCTTTTGAAGCACCGTAAGGTTTCGCAACTCTGTCTTTTGCGAGATACTGATATAACCTTTTAGAGTCTGGAGTTATTATATTCAACGTTCGGCAAGGGCAGCTGGCGGAGAAAGCGCGCTTAGAGGTGCTTCTGGACGATGGGTATTGGCCGGTCTTCAGTACAGTTCGTGCTCGCAGCACCCATGCACAGTGGGATCATGTGGGTGAGGGCTTCATCAAAGAGCTCGACTTTGGACGCGTATGGCTACGTTTGAATGAAAACGACGAAGGCGAAAAGGATGATATCGTGGCTGAGTTCAAGGGCGATGCTCGGACGTTCCTAGAGCAGGCTATGGTATGCACTTCATAGACCTGGTTGCTGACTGAACTAAATTGTATATGTTCGCTCCAGACTGCGCCTACGAAGTTTACTCTGGTTGACCAGGATTCGCGGAAGGAGTCTGTTGTTGAGATCGAAGCTCGCTACGTGCCGGTTGATATTACGCTTGAACCTCGCGAAAGCATCAATAGTTAGTCGTCTCCAGACTCTTCGTTTTACTATCCTCTAACTACTGCTTTAGACATGGGTACTTTACGTGTTGATCTCTTGGACGGCAAGGAAATTCGTGGAGTTGATCGCGGAGGTGCGCGGTTCTTCCTTCCTTCCCTCTTCGCATGCTGACATCATCAGAAGGCAAATCTGATCCTTACGTCGTCTTTACCCTCAATAATCAGAAGGTCTTCAAATCTCAGACGAAGAAGAAGACGCTTACTCCAGAGTGGAATGAATCGTTCGCTGTGCAAGTTGTAAGTCTTCTTGCCGAAACAAAAGCTCTGCTCTATGGATTATTACCATTTGCTAATGCTCATAATGCAGCCTTCCCGAGTTCGTGCCGACTTCTCGCTCGAAGTCTTTGATTGGAACCAAATCGAACAGGCGAAGAGTCTGGGTATTGGCAATATCGATCTGGCCGATCTCGAGCCCATTACAGCAACCGAGAGAACCATCAAGTTATCTCACCAAAAACACGGGGAATCTGGTGAGATTCGGGTGAGGTTACTCTTCACACCAGAAATCATCGCGAAGACGCGCAAGAGCACGAGTACCTTTTCAACAGCTGGACGAGCCATGACGCAGATTAGCTCGATCCCCTTCGGAGCCGGAAAGGGTGTCGTGCATGGCGTAGGCAAGGTTGGACATACCGTGGGCGGTGTCTTCAGGAGGGATCATGCAAAGACCGATAGTGAGAGCGAGCAGGCAGCCTACACTTCTGAGCTCCCTGCAGGCCAAGTCTCTGCTCCAGTTGGTGCGACAAACGGTGCGAATGGAACTGTCTTCCCTACGAACTCTACAACAATGGACGAGAATGGAGTGGCGCCGAGTGAACCTGGTAGTCTGAAAGTGACGGTCCTCAGCGCGAAGGACTTACTGATGCCAGATGGTGATCAGCCTAAGCCATATGTGGTGTTAAGGGTTGGCGATAAAGAACACAAGACAAAGCATGCTGGAAAGGGTGCTGCCGCCGACTGGTGAGTTCAAATCGCCAGTTTGACATGAGTATTTCTAATCGATTACAAAGGGGCGAGTCCTTCATCTTTACCGCTGGCCCTTCGACAACGCAACTGCACCTGAAAGTCCTCGACCATAAGACTTTGGGTAAGGATAAAACATTGGGAGAAGCTGATGTCGATGTATGTCCTTTCTTTCTCGATCGGCGATAATGATAGCTAACCTCGCTATTTTTTCAGATATGGAAACACATCACGGCTAGGGGAGATGTCTCTAGTGCGGACGTGCTCATAGAGCTACGAGAAGGCCAGGGGCTTCTCAACCTTCGTCTGGAGTTCGATGCAAATGGCCTAAACAGGGCTGGGTCTATGGCGTCCTTAAACCGCAACCCCTTCGGCTCGCCTTCTCGATTCTCGCTTTCCCGCCGTAACAACTCTGACGATTAACTGATACTTGTTCTTCCTTTTTTTGTTTACCCCTCCATCCATAATCACTTCCGCTTCCCTTCTTTCAACGAATTTTATGGGCGACTCATTCAAACACGCTCATTCAGGATTTTAGTACTAATACACCGACCCTTTTTTTTCTGTACACATATAGCGTAGTGCTACAAATTAGTACTGTATGGTCTTCTTATTTCCTAGCATTCATACTTGTACATAGGATTGTTGGCAATGCTCAATTTTGCATTCGACATCCTTGTCGTAAAAATAGCATATCCGTAAGAGGAAGTCTTGAATGAGTTTGGCGCCGGTATACCGCGTAATTTGTCACTCTTTCAATTCGAAGTCATTCTCCACAACGCCAAACGTCTCCCCTTCTGCTCGCCGTTGCACTCTTTTATGATTTAGAATGAGCGCGGGGTCTGCTTCCCTACGAGACTTATACTCACCACCACCGACTAGCTGGACTTTCGTGCCTCCACCGACCAATGGATCTTCTTCAACGTCATCGAATGCTCCGCCTGCTGAACCATCATACCAGTGGAATGCAAGACCAAGACCGAATTCTATCTACGAACTGTCTCCGGATCTGAGCTTAGAACCTACGACACCAAACGCCATTGCCTTGTTGAGAGCTGCGGCAGCTTCCGCTATCCTGCAATACTTCAGCACGGCGGTAGAGAATCCTTGGGAAGTCGGCAAGACTTTATTGCAGGTGCAATATGTACCAAGAGATGCCACCGCTGTTGACTATCCGGAGCATGTAGAAGCAGAAGACGAAGTAAGATAAAAATTTCAAAAGTATAATACTTTGCGATACTGAACAACTATACGATTTGTAGAGTAGTGACGAATCATCCGCCGAGAACGAAGAAAGTTACTTTGCAGACGAAACTGAATCTACCTCACAACTGAGAACACCCAGACAGACGGATGACAGGGGCTACATAGTGCGACGAAGCGTGTCCGACGGCACAACACGTCCGGACTGGATGCTTCCGTTAGGCAGCGTGGATGGCGTATGGGCCATGATTAAGCAAGTCGGGCGATGGAAGCCTGAAGGGTGGCTTGCCTTGTGGAAAGGTCAGAATATCTACCCTTTTAGTCGTTCCGATACTTGCACGAAGCTCACATTTAATGGGTTTTTAGGCACTGCGACTGGATGCGTCAAGTCTTTCCTCGAATCCGCTCTCCAGCCTATCATTCATTCCATCCTTACCTCCCTCGTCACGTCTATCTATCGTTTGCCCGTTGCAGGGCCAGGCGGATTCTCGCGCACCCATCATATTTTCCTCCCAGTGGCTTCAAACCTCGTCACCGGATTCCTTCTCTCACCTCTTGACCTCATCCGGACACGGCTAATTGTGCAAACCTCTTCACCCCACCATCGGCGGTATTCCGGACCATTCGATGCGTTGAACCAGATCCTCCTGCATGAAGGTGGTATAAAGAGCATATACCTCCACCCGCACTTGCTTTACCCCACCCTCTTCGACTGCACAATCACCCCCCTTGTAGCGGCAGGTGCGCCCCTGGCTATTGCGCGCCTCTTCGGGCCCCGTGTAACGGAGGAGACACATCCTTTACTTTGGGGACTCGCACAACTTCTTGGCGCATGCGCAGGCCTGCTTGTGACAGTGCCTTTCGAGACCGTACGCCGCCGCTTGCAGGTGCAGACGCGCGGAAGCGCAGCTCCGCTCCAAACATCTGTGGAGGTGCGCAGACGGCCGTACATGGGCGTATGGAATACAATGTTTTCCATACTCACGGAGGAGCGCTCGGACCTCCCACTTAGGCCAAGGCGGAAACGTCGGCATGAACGGCGGGCGTCTCGGTCGGAAAAGGGTAAGGACAAGGAAGGCTCCGAGGCGGAGGAAGACGCGGAGGAAGAAAATAGTTGGCTGAGGAACACCGGCGTTGGCCAACTGTACCGTGGGCTGGGTATGCGCGTAGGCGCGAGTGTGATCATTTTCGTTCTCTCAATGTTCTCAACCGATCAAAGCGAAGGTAGTGGTTGGACGGAACTCTGAATGTTTTGACTTGCAATTTTCACGTAATTCAGTCATATTATGAAGTAATAATTTTCATAAGCCTCACCTCTGACTTCTGATATTTTCATTGGCCTCTGCAATAATGGAAAACGCTTTCACTACTCTGCTTTAATTTTGTTCAACATGCCTTCTTTCATTACTAGCTAATTGGATAGAAGGAAAGTCATCATCGTTCATCTAAGAGTCGTAACTGTTCGAACTGTGGCTAGGGAAACAGGGAATGAAATCCAAAATGAAGAGAAACAGCATTCGTACAACAATGTCGAGCAAGGATGAAGAATAGGAGATGTAAAAATAGTATGAGAGTATAACAAATAATAGAAAGGCTTTATAGAGGCCATTGCCTGTCGATGAGCCACTTTACGTTCACTGGAAGAACATCCAAGCAGCAAACCCTAGTCCAATGAGGATTCCGATGGCGCGAAGGACGAGCACAACTACTAGCGCCTTGCGAACGGCAGCATAAAACTGATTTACTGCTGTGCCGATCCAGTTTATCCTACAGGACAAAAATGAACGTTTAATGAACAATTTAGTCGTAGACATGAGTGGAACGTATCGCACCTTCTATCATTTGCACCTCCTGCTTTTGCGCTCGCCTCCCATCCACGTAAAACTTCACGATACCGCCGACCGAACACCCAGATCCAGAAGTTGACATCCGGGTAGGAGAATCGGGGAAACACAGATCTACGACACAAAAGGCATAAGTCCCAAGTTATTCATTCACAGAACAGAAATCAATGTGTGATTCGACGAAGCTAAGCAGACGAAGCCAAGCAAGAATAGAAATAGAACGCGTGGGATGAAGAGGGATAGGATGGGAGACGAAGGTGCTCAGACTCACGTCATACTGGGCGCAATGCTCGTGCCTAATCCCGTAACCTCATCACGCGGGTAGTCCGCAGCGAAAGGCGCGGAGGAAGGGTGCATGTAGGCGATAAGGTCGAGCGTCATGCCTAGAGATAGGCCCCAGAGCTTCAGCTGCTCGGATTTGCTTTCGAAACGTCCTTTCTCATTATCGGACTGCGCTTTCAGTGCTTTTTCGGAGGTCGGGCCGGATGAAGCGGGGAGTTGGGAAACCGACGATGAGGATGAGGACGAGTCAAGCAATATAGCGTTGAACTGCATGCTGCCCAGAAGCATGCGTATGAGAAGCCTTAGGACAGTAGAGTGCCGCGGAGCCAGGCGAGACGATACGTCGACTGTCACACTCGTCCACCGCCTACTTTTCTTTGGGTTTTGGGGCTCGGATGAAGAGGTTGAAGCAAGCAGGGAGGAAAGCGAAATCCAGTGCAAGCAGGTACCCGGTGTGGGGTCAGGCGGAGGAGTAAACGGGGACACTTGGAGAAAAACTGGATGCGCGAGGCCCCCGGATTCAAGTTCATTGAATTAAGTGGAGGTTCGGTGAGTCGGGCGGTTCCGGATGCAGATGCAAACGAAGGGCAGGACGTACCGAAGGGAGAGAGGATCATGAGCAAACGTTTCCCAAGGGACGTGGTGATCTCGCGGTCGTCGAGCTGTCCGATGAGCATGAAGTCCTTCTCAGCGAGGTCGACGCCTATTTCCTCCCACGTTTGCCTCATGGCTAATTGATGCTTTGCAGTAAGTATCTGGCTACTATTAATAATGTTGGGAGCACGAACCTGTGTATAATCCACCCTCATCACCCTCTTCCGTGCGTCCGCCGGGAAACGCAACATGAGCGTCCTCTTGGTTGCGCGGCCGGATTTGTGCGACACTCCGCTCATTCTGAGGAAACTCCCGGCGAAGAAAGAGAATCTCAGCTGTTGCACCGGGTTCATTGACCCAGTCGAGTGCGAAGAAGTCGGCGAGTGTTGCTGCGGGTGGTGTTGCAGTGCTAAGACTTGTACGCCGAGAGGGAGCAGGTACAACCCGTAAGATGAGAGCAACAGCGGCGCGGCGCGGTTCTGCTCGCATAGACGGCGTTTGAGTCCATTATCGGTATCGAGTTGAAATTAAGACATACGAGTTGCGGGCGAAGCAATAATTCTTGGCGGTGTTGAGCGGATACGACCAAGAGCTCTAGCAAGAGCAGGTATAACGCTCGCTGTTAGATATTTCATGTCAGACATTTTAAAGCATTGACGGCATTGAGCGTACCGTCAGACATTACGAAGACTACCCAGGGGGTAAAGATTGTCTTGTCTTGATGTCAAAGTCGTCGCACGCGATAGCAGGGAAGAAAGAAGGAGAGAAGAAGAAAGAGAATGCGTGCAGAATAGAGTGGAGGTCGGAAGCTGTACTTTCTATTCTCAAATAAGTGCTTTGCAGTCATCACTTTGGTACTATTTGTCCAATACACTACATTTCATTTGGGGTGATTTACATTGACCCTTTCTAATCCTCAACAATTGAATGACGGGCGTCGATGTCCCTAGGGCCCTACAACTCTCATTCGAGGCGGCTACAACCAGCAGGGTTGTAAATCGGTAGAGTGAATCCAAGGGTTTCATCTACGAGACCCTTATCTCAACGCCCTCGTAGACTAACACACATTTGAGGTGTTGGTTACAACTTTTCTTTTCACAACTCAATACATCTGAGCGTTCAGGACATTTATGTGCCAGTAAATTGCTCGCTAGCTGGAATCTTGTGTTCGTCAGTGGTGTGGCACCGACATTATCATTCGCATATCCAATCGCCTGAAGACAAGCGACATGTAATGAAATCTACCGAGAGTCTATTAAGATTCAGACAAAGCTGCGAACCTCAGATGTCAGCCTAAAATGCAAAAAATGCGAGTCAGTTACCCATCTCTCGAGTCCACTACTACTGCATATTGTCACCCTAACATATGTAATCGAAGGGCGTGTAATGCCTGAATGCGACGGCGTTGACATTGAGCAGGAGGAATAAGAGGTGGTAGCTCATGCAGATTTGATGCACGTACACCTGGTACGCCGGTGATCTCCCTCTTAGGAAGCGCGTTTAACAGTGGGCGCAACACTTGATATGTCTATAACGCAGAATTGCAGTTAGTACCTTACCGACTGAGGGTGGAAAACAAGCATCTATCTCTCATCAGCAAATTCGAGAGTGCCTTAGCTACGGCTTACCTGCTTACAAGCTAGGTGGTGTGTTTGTTAGATACATAATGGAAATGTTACAGCATGAGTATTGTTATTTTTTTGTACTTAAATTACGACACTCACTGAAATTGGTTGGGGACAGCTTTGACTGGCAAGACTGGCAATACTTTGATAGGAGAACTTCCGTCATCAATATGCTTTATTTCGAAGAAGGAAATTTGAGTTGTACGTAGACTTTGAGAAATCGGGCTTGAATCCTTCGGAAGCAAGCCCTCCCAAACGTTTTGTCTGGACAAACGACGATATCGCTCACAACATGAGACAACTGCCAAATTTCAGTTTTTGGGTCGGCAATGGCTTGAGTGGGGCGTCATAGGCTGTAGGCATACAAAATGGTATAGCGTTCGTTCAGAAGTTCTGGATAGAAGGTGATAGGACAATTAGAAGGGGGAGTGCAGCGCAATGTGACACGGTGAACCAGGGTCCAGCACTTGTATTGAGTTTTAGCCGTAGAAGCGAGTGTAGCCGCAGATTTTGAAGTCAAATCCTAGAAAATAACAACAAGAACGTCGAGCGATATATACGTGCAGTTCCCTCCTACACACCTATGACATTTGACCACAATCAGCCCTTGAACGAGAGTAGCCTCGTGACCCGGCTGCTCCTGCTTCTGCTTTAACTTCACTGACATGGCGCCGGGCGGGCCTGCGCCGTGATAAGCGAAACTGAAAAGAAGTCAGAACCAGAGAACATGGCAAGGCTAGAATCGCAATCTAGTCGTTTGTGTAGTGTAGATGAACTAGACAACAAAAGACTGGTTCACGAGTCTATAGCAAGGTTAACATGATCGTCACCGTGGTAAGGAGGAGCCCACTGCCAGTGACACGGCGGCAGCCTGAGTGTGGGAACATCGAAAACTCTAGTATCGGTACCATTGTGGCGTCCCCCTTCAACTTCAAGTTCCCAGACCTTTTAATCTTTGCGCTATGCTACCCCTCGTTTGCCTCGCGTTCTTGCTTGTCGCAGCATGCGCATCGATCCAGCCCGGATTGTGACAGTGTGGAAGAAGTATAAGATACGCGAGCCAATGTAAGCAAGATATTGTAAAGGCTGTATTCACGTTTGATTGGAACATAGTATTTACATAAAAACAATCATGCAGGGAGTGCCAAAGCAACAATTGGTATATCTCACAGGCATATACCATAGGAGCAAGCTATTTCATGATGAGAATCGGGCCGGGTCCTCGTGCCATCCACATTTTCCAGAGCCCAGAAGCCCAAGCTCGTCAGATCCAGTGATGTTAAAGGGAACTCTTCACTGGCACGCTGGCAGGTACTATGCTAAAGGATTGATTCTGCACCCTGTATTGATGATGGGGTCGTTAAGTCTAATAACCGTGCAGAAACCATAGCTCTCATACGCCGAGAAGTCGCGTTCTTTCGTGCGTACAAACGTGAAACAAGGGTCAAACATGGAGAGGTATGTCGCGATGCTGTCTGGAGCAAGCGGCGGCATCACCAAGGTGTTCTACTTCTGGTATGTTTGTTTCTCCATCTTCTGACGGCCAAATTCTGAGAGCCGAGGAAGCACATGTTTCAGAGCATGAGAAACATTTTGACTGCGGTGTGCACTCTAGAAATGATCATCACTGGCGCATTCCCACTGGTGTTCGTCAAACGTTCATCTTATTCCAGCCCTCCTGGCTTTACCTCATAAGAAGCACCTGTATCGCAAGGCGTTAGCGAGTAATAATGCAGGGCCACAGTATCCAGGTGAACCGTTTTCGGCAGGAGGAAGCCCAACTTTCAAGTCATGTTTTGTCCTTGACCTTATGACTATATCGCCGAAAGGGCCGGAATGAAAAGTCATCACTCAGCTCTACCCATGGTTACAATTTTCGTACGTGCTCGCATCTTGGATCAGACAGCCTGAGTACATAGCATCCTATACTTAATTTCACCGAACTTACCGCCGGGTGTCCCTCGGGTCAAATTTGTTGTGCGCAATGTTGTCCAAACGGAGTGACGTGGGACAATTGCGCGACAATCAGTGAGTTATTCGCCAACCGAGCACGGTTAAAAAGCACAGCAAGCATACTCATGTCGAACTTGACCCCACAGATTGTAGTTGCCGTTCGCGGTGAGGGCATCAAAGATAGGTATGTAAAGAGGAATACAGAATTTAGTAGTGTCCGATTTAGGAAAGCTGACTAACCGCTGCGCCAATTGTGCTGGCGCTCGCTGCTCAGTTGGAGAATACCTAGGCAATCGTTCCGATACATACAAGACACATTCGTCTCACTGGCAGTTCTTAACGGCTGAGACCTCGTAGCCAAAAGATGGCTCCTCTCACGACCACGATACTTATATCAAATTTGCACTGCAATAGGTGAGTTGCATTATCCAATGATTATGTACGGGTAAAATAATTAAGGTGTAACTTTTTTGTAGCTGCGTAAACACGATAAGGGAGTTACTCACAGCCCTTCATCCTTGCCCAACATCGGTGAACACTTCTGTCGTCTCGCAGTCTGTGACAGTTGAGCATACACCAGATCTAAGTGTTGACGACATAAAGCAGGCCCTCGACGAGGCCGGCTTTGATCTTGTCACCTCCCCTCAGTTCGAGAAGCTCCGTGTAAACCGTGCAAGCACCCACTTCGCAGACTGGGTCAAGCGCAAGCGTGAGAAGCACGCCGAGCAATGTCTACTATGCCAACAAGACGGAGCCGCTGAGGCACACGCAGGGACGTCTGACACACTCGTCAGTCGAACCGACCCATCTTCTAAGAATCCATCGCTCACCGATACACTCAACTTGGGCGTTACAATGGATAAGGTCACGTACTCAAATAAGGAAAGCCCAGAGCGCATTGTTCAAGGTGGTAGCGGCCCATATACCGCTACGTTTTCTGTGGGAGGAATGACCTGTGCATCATGCATCACTAATGTCTCACGAATACTGGATGAAATACCCGGAGTATCGAACGGTGTTGTCAATCTTCTTGGAAAATCTGCTACTGCGACACTGGAGGACAGTGGCTTGGTCGGTGCTGTCATAGAAGGCGTCGAGGATGGGGGATACGATTGCGAGCTGGTTAGCATGGAGCCAATGAAAACTCAGTCAAAAATCACTAAGCCAAAGGAGAATTCCGATCAGCAAGGCCCGTTTATTGCTACCTTCTCTGTCGGGGGGATGACTTGTGCGTCCTGCATCGTGAATGTGTCCCAGGCCATGTCGGGATTAGATGGAGTATCTGACGTTGCTGTCAACCTCGTCGGAAAATCTGCCACAGCCAAACTAGAGAGCAGGGACCTTGCGAGCTTATTGGTTGACGCCATAGAGGATGGTGGCTATGACGCAGAGTTGGTCTCGATTGATACGATGAATAAAGAGCACGAGGATGAAGCTGGTCCTCGGACTGTTTCCCTGAAAGTAGATGGGATGTTCTGCCAGTACGTATTCTCCTTCATCTAGCTGCTTGACCCTAGTACTGACCGCAACCCTCAGTCGCTGTCCAGAAAAAATAGCGAAGGCTCTCGAGTCCTTCGGGGACAAGATTACTATCGATGAGCCGATAAAATCGTTCAATGACCCTAAGCCAATATTACGAATAACCTACACACCTTCGCTACCCTCCCTTACTCTTCGGCATATTCTCGCTGCCGTTGCTTCTGCGAATTCACCACCCCTACAAGTCAGTGTTGCCCAACCTTTGTCACTTGAGGAGCGTAGAAAAGCAATGCATGCGATCGAGCAACGCGCACTATTGCTACGTCTTATCTCCGCCGTCATTGTTGCAATCCCTACCTTTATCATCGGCATTATATTCATGACGCTCGTCCCGAAGCATAATAAGACTCGCATATTTTTCATGCGTCCTCTCTGGACCGGAAACGCGAGTCGTGCGCAGTGGGCGATGTTCTTCCTCGCAACCCCGGTAATGTTTTACAGCGCAGGACAATTCCACCAGCGAAGTTTGAAGGAGCTCATACATCTCTGGAAGAAAGGGAGTAAGACACCGATTTGGCGACGCTTCGTCCGATTTGGAAGCATGAACATGCTAGTGTCCATGGGTGTCTCGATTGCGTATTTTTCGTCCATCGCCCTCTTAGCATTAGCAGCCTCTCAGTCTCCGTCTTCGACTGGTGAAGGAGACAGTACTACATATTTCGATTCCGTCGTTTTCCTCACGATGTTTCTCCTCGCTGGCCGTCTCCTCGAAGCTTATAGCAAAGGTCGGACGTCAGATGCCATTAGTGCATTGGGAAAACTTCGCCCATCAGAGGCCCTCTTACTCGTACCCGCCGACCAAGTGCAGACTCAAACTACGTTCGTCCCGGATGCTGATACAGATTTGGAGAAAGGAGAAGCTGCGGATGACGGGTCTATGCATACAGAGAAGCCTGGAATGCGCATTCAGAAGGTGAATGTTGACGTTCTCGAGATCGGCGACATAGTCCGCGTACCCCTCGGGTCGACACCACCTGCAGATGGAGTCATAACTTCTCCCGAAGGCAGTCAATTTGACGAAAGCTCTCTGACCGGCGAGAGCAGACCTGTAAAGAAAGATGCTGGAGACGCAGTATTTGTCGGTACTATCAATCGGGGAAAGGTTGTCGAAGTGAAAGTGACAAAGCTCGGTGGCGAAACGATGTGAGTGAAACACAGTCGTGAATTCGACCTGATTTTTACAGTGACTCAAATGATTATCAAGGCTCGACCAAATCGTCAAGGTAGTGCGTGAAGGACAGTCTCGGAGAGCGCCTATCGAGCGACTAGCAGATGTTCTGACTAGCTATTTCGTACCTGTTATCACCCTTCTTGCGATTCTCACCTGGGTCATCTGGCTTTCTCTCGGTCTCAGTGGATCCCTTCCACAGTCCTACCTCGATATACCTATCGGTGGTTGGCGTAAGCATCATTCTTACTGTTGCTTGACATTCTAACTCATTAGCCTTCGCTTCGATTCTCAGCTGTTTGGGCGCTTGAATTCGCTATAGCTGTCTTTGTTGTAGCCTGTCCTTGTGGTATCGGTCTAGCCGCTCCGACTGCGCTACTTGTAGGATCCGGGTTAGCAGCGAAACACGGAATACTTGTTCGTGGCGGCGGTGAAGCCTTCCAGGAAGCTGCACAGCTAGACGTTGTTGTCTTCGATAAGACTGGAACTTTAACAGAAGGTGGAGAACCTCGCGTGACCAATTCGGAGGAATATACCGAAGGCACACCTTGGAGTCGCGTGGATATTTTGAGCGTTGTGCACGAATTGGAAAACGCAAGTTCTCACCCGCTTGCCATAGCGATTCGGAAGCATTGTGAGAACCAGCAGGGTATCAAGTTAATGGCTACATCCACTTCCATCGACGAGACTGGAGGACGAGGCTTGAAAGGTAGTTTCTCGTCTCCGAAATGTTCTGCAATCATAGGCAACGAGAAATGGATCGAAGAGCACGGTGCCTCATTCACTACTGCTCAAGAGCGTCTCCTCGAGCAATGGAAATCAGAGGGCAAGAGTGTCATCGTTGCTGCCTTGTCATGCGAGGGACTCGACGACTTTGCTATTGTGGCCATCTTCGCTGCAGCGGACACATTACGGCCCGAAGCGGGCGGTGTAATCCAAGCACTGCAAAGCCAGGGACTTGGGACATGGATGATCTCTGGAGACAATCCCACTACGGCTATGGCCGTGGCGAAGATGGCTGGGATCCCAGAGACAAACGTCATTGCTGGCGTACTGCCACACCAGAAGGCGGAGAAAGTTGCGTGGCTTCAGCAAGTTGGTGCCAAGCGTGAGGCGCCGAAGTGGAAGCGACTTCTTGGAATTAAGCCATTGAACCAACGCTGTATCGTCGCTATGGTCGGCGACGGCATCAACGATGCACCTGTATGTGCCCACTCTAGTCTGTAATAGTAATAACGTGATTAACTTTTGTTGACCAGGCTTTGACGACAGCAGACGTTGGGATTGCAATTGGGTCAGGTAGCGATGTCGCAATTTCTAGTGCCTCGTTTATCCTGGTCAAGTCCAATCTGCAAAGCATCCTCACCTTGACAGACTTAGCCCGAAAGGTCTTCAATCGCGTCAAATTCAACTTTGTGAGTTTCCAATATCAGAACGGCCATATCTCCTAATACTAAACTCACTCGCAATCAAGTTCTGGGCACTCGTGTACAATATGTGTGCAATACCCATCGCTGCTGGCGCGATCTATCCTGCCAAACATGCAAGACTTGACCCTGTTTGGGCGTCTCTAGCCATGGCACTATCGTGAGTTAACTCCTTTACCCCGAAGGCAAGCATTATATAATGATATTCGAGCAGTTCTGTGACAGTCGTAACAAGCTCGCTGATGCTCAGGCTGTATCGAGAGCCAAAGATAAAGCCAACGTCTACGTACTAAGATGCGCGTAGTCGGTAATGGGAGGTGAACCTTGCGTTACTGCCCCTTTGCGGAGTTCATTCAGACTCTTGTCCTCGCTCAGAGCCTTGATGATTCAAGCGCTGCCATCCACAATTTTAGCTTAAGTACAAGTGTACGAAGTTGACGAACTTAGAAGCTGAGAAAACAGCGCTCCTAGCGCATTTGTTCGTTAAGTTGCATTGTTCATAGACACTGGACAAACTGAGAGGGTATCACTGAGCATATGCATCCATCGCCATCGTTTCAGTGTCTACAAATTGGAATGAGCACGACGAGCATGATACCAAGATCCCGGACGAATGCAGTGGAAGGTAAGAGTGAGAAGGAGAGAAGAGAGCCAGTGTAGCTAGTGACATAACCGTGACTGGCTGGACCCTACTATTTCTATGGTAACAGAAACAAAAACGTTCTTGTTTCTTGAGTCAGCGGTCATATTTGGATAAAGACTCGGAATACTTACACCGTGCCAGTGCACTGTGCTGGTAGGGGAGCCTGAGTTACAACACACCTGAGCCAAGAAAAACCAGTGATTCTTTAATTATTAGTTGGGAATTAAGCTCTGCGGCCGCCCGTAGGCAAAAGCACTTAGGTTGGTCGGCGCTCTCTATTCTTCATCACCTGCGCGTTGTCTTGGAGGGCGCACAGGATGAGACCAAACTCCAACGCCGGTGGATCTCCTCATTCAATCTCCGCGAGTGTCTATCCGTACTCCGATTCAAGGTCGACATCATCGTATTTCTCCAATACTCCGCTCTTTGAAATGCAGACTCGGTGTTTGTCGGCCATCGAAGTCATCTTGTCAGCAAAGTATGTACGACAATAAGAGGAATTAACGGACGAATCTATCCGAAATCCAACTCTCTGAGGCATATGGCACCTGCCAAATTGTTTCGAATACTTATCGTTGTTCGACCTCCACACCGACTCGGATAGGATGGTAGAGGATAATAGTAAACCGGGAAACCCATCCCGAAGACCTCACCGATGAGCCCCCGCAATCAACCAGCTCTGCGAAGATGACGAGTTGTAGTACTTGGTCTGCCACCTGCGCTCCTTCGACTGGCTGTTCGCCCTCCAGACCAATGGGGTGCTAGAGGATAATAGTAGACCGAGATCCCCTTTCCAAAGGATCCACCGATGAGCCCCTGCAACCTCACCTACGCCCCTTCGACCGGATTGGATAGAAGCACTGCTTGAAGTTCTGAACGCCCGTGATTGGCCTGCCACCTGCCCTCCTTCAACCGGATTGGGTCCTGAACTCCGAGCACCACGTCGTCCAGAGCAAAACAACGTCCCGAATGCGCTTGTTTGTTCGACGCAAAGTCCAAGGGTATATAAGAGGGGAAAGCAGAGCGGCGAAGCCCCATCGCCTCTTGGCCTTTCACCTCTATCACCCTCGAGATGTGCCGGCTTCCACCGCCGCCTCGTCGCGCCCTCTCCAGCATGGCCCCCATAGTGTCGTAGTCGTGCCGCCGTTTCCACTCCTCGGACTCCGCCACACGCACTCTTCGCCAGGGGCCGCCGACACCAGCATCCAGCATGCGATTCCGAGGGAAAATTGGCGATTAGAGTTAGTAGGGGAGGGTAGATACCTCGGATCACAGTTGGGCGAGTCCGATCCTCGCACCAGACACTGCGTTCACGGTAGCAAGACCATAGACGGATCTAAACTTGGTAGTCGGTTATCCCTCCAAGGCTAGCGGGGTCGTATGCAGTGTGGTGTCATTCAAGCGGGTATCGCTTTTCTCGTTTTCTTTTGGTCGGGAGATAGGTATAATACCCACACCGATCCTTTTTTTCCCGGCATGGGTAGAGAAACCCACCCAGAATTGTCTTGTGTGCCTGTGTGATCTGAGCGACCGAACATCAATATCTCAAATCTTTCGACAGAACGCTATGGTACATACTTTTTATGTTGTCAAGATACGAAGAGACATCAATGTGACTAACATACCTGTCAGAACCTCGCAATTTTCGTCAATGAAATCGCACCTGATCTTGGACGGGTTTCTGATAGTGAAAACATGAGATCATGTAGACTGTACGGTTGAGCTGTATGTCGATGCCGGTGAATCTGCACAAAGAAGGCGAATTGTCGTCTAGTAGTACTTGTGTAGATCGGGTCTGTATGAATCGTACCACAATTAGCACCAGATGAATCAAGGGAAGCAAGGCTCCAAAGGATTGTGACTATTTTATATGACTCCGTCATGCATGACACCAGTAGAAGCAGGCTTTTGAGTAATAAGAGGAACACCGAAACAATAGCTAACGAAACGAACGTTATGTTAGTCTAGCTTGTTGCTATGACCCCGGTGAAGGAGAAAAAGTAAATCACACCCACTACTCAACATCAGTTGAGTATCAATTCGAGTCGTCGCGATACAGGTCAGCCAAAGACAAATTTTGGCACGTAATATACGTATGGGAATGCGCGATGCTTGGTGACACGCAGAGGAGCTGAGTGCACAACGAACAGTAATGCCGTTGCAGCAGACCTATGAGACTGGAAGCGGTATTTCTAGAGGCGTTGGCGTGGGGCCACAAGGCAGACGTACGATCATCGAACATTCATGGGGAATCGGCTCCCAACTACTATGCCGTGAACAAGCTAAGCTTAGAGGGCACCGTCTGTAGAAGACGGAAGCGCACAGCCATTCCAGGGTGGTCATGGCAGAAGAGGCGGACCGAATGACGGCAGTAACGCGAGCTTGGCGATGCGTCAAGAGGCACGCGAACGTGATTGTTTAGGTCAGAAGACAGGAGGCTGGGAAGAAGATGCAAGAAACATCTCTACGTATCTTTCTATGAGGATGGCAGAACCAAAAAACTTGCGGCGTATACGCCCAAGACAACGCAGCCAATTTTGAGACTGGCGCTCATCGCGACCGACACGTAGCAAAGCAGGTGCAATGGCAGGTTTGACGCATCACAGAAGCGTGCTCATGAGCACGGTGGACTACACAACAACGGCGAGCATCGTGAGCATGAGCGCGTTTCCGCAAAGAATCAAGCCTGCACTGGAACGCCGAAACGTTTGACGGCCACCTGGGGGAAGTCTGCGGTGCCGGAGCAAGTGATTCGCGACGCCCTTCGCCTAGACTCGCAAGCCAGTTGTTACTAGTGTAGAGTTTATGTATATCAACTGTGACGACTGGTTTACGAGTCTACTCTTCGCCTTTTACCACACATTTGGGTCCTGGTCTTTATTTTTCCGCTGAAGCTCCTTCAAAGTTCAAAGTCTCACATAATGACATTCTCTGTTTCGTTGTGCCAAAGGTAGTCAGGCGGAGTGAGCGATAAAGCGGAGGGCCTGTCAAAGTTTGAAGTAAAAATTTTAGCGGAAAAAAGAGACACGGAACAAGAAGAGCAACTTATATGATTTCAAGCAGGGTAGAGGTCTTGCCCGGGATCGAACCGGGGTCGCGGGAACTCTCTGATCAGAATCCCGAGTGATAACCACTACACTACAAAACCTTACTTATCGTAAATTAAACAGCCAGTATAATCACACAACTCATTGCAAACCGTCAATAGAAAGCTTTGTCCATAGCTTTTATGTACATAGTAAAGCCTTAACCTCTGTGTTTTGATTTAAATTGGGCAATTGGAAAGTGTAATAAGTAATAGTATCTATAAAACGGATATCTTATAAATGATTTTGAATGTAATAAATAAGACCTGACTTTCGGCAAGGCTTTTTCTCATTCTCTAAGGAATGGAATACCATGCGCGTGCAATACAACAAAAATTTTACACCAACCTAAAACATGGGTTTTGTAGTGTAGTGGTTATCACTCGGGATTCTGATCAGAGAGTTCCCGCGACCCCGGTTCGATCCCGGGCAAGACCTTGATTTTTTTTCTTTAAACTGCATTTTCGCCTTCCTTTTTGGGAAGTTTCCCGGCCTAAATGAATCATGCTTAGTAACAGCAATTTATTAGCATGCATACACTTAAGAGTACGCGCGTATGTGGTGACGCGTTGGCTTTAGGATATTATCTGCATACGCAAACCGCTGTCCACCCCTTCTATCTTTCCTTTCACCCTTTCATAGTGTCTTTCAGCCTTTTCAATGGTATGGCATGTCTAGAACTTCCCTATTACTATACTTAATTTTTATAGATAATCCGAGTACGCTGTAGGGCGGGTAACTTTCGCTACGACTTGCAGCCGACCTCTGACATATCTGAGCTGATTCAGAAGGTGAGTCCTTCGTCAAACACCCAATTATGACACTTTATTGACCATCAAATCTCACTGCAGATTGTTGAGAGTGTGAAAGCAGAACCATCGACGATCACAATCTCAAACCAGCCTCGAGGGAATGAAACTAATGTCGGAAAACTAAAGGGGAGGAATCTGCAGAGTTTAGGATTAAAGTACGTTCTAATCGCATGTGAGGTACAGCTTGCAGAGCTAAATATATAATTATAGACATGGCGATTTGCTCTTCGTTGCTTATCAGGAAGCAGGGGGACAGGATGCCAATGCCCAAACTCCTGGCAGCGAATCTTCATCTCTTTCACAATCCTCCCAAGTACACCCTGCTGAAGTGACACACCGCCCTTGGGAGCTGGCCAAGGAAGACCCTGTTGATGTTTACTGGCGGAAAAGGGATGGCAAAATTCCCCGTGGTCGCGACTCACGGTTCTGCAAACACGGCGCGAATGCGATGTGCGATTATTGCATGCCATTGGAACCGTATGATCAACAATACCACAAAGAACACGGAATCAAGCACCTGTCCTACCACTCCTACTTACGGAAGCTGGCTCCAGCGAAGTCAACATCGTCTTCTTCGACTGCTGCTCTACCGCCTCTTGATCCTCTGTCGTATAAGGTGAAGGTTCCGTGCCCGAATGGCAAGCACGCACCATGGCCACAGGGTATTTGCTCGTCCTGTCAGCCCTCTGCCATCACATTGCAGCCGCAGCCCTTCCGAATGGTCGATCATCTTGAGTTCGCAGCACACGGGATAGTTGACCGGTTCTTGGATGCGTGGCGGCGAACTGGTACTCAGCGCTTCGGTTGGCTCATCGGTCGCTACGAGCCGTATGAAGAGGTTCCAATGGGAATCAAAGCAGTTGTGGAAGCAATTCATGAACCGCCACAGGAAGGAGAACTGGATGGATTGAGTCTCGGCTTACCTTGGGAGGATGAGAAGTCAATCCGTGAACTTGCTGCATCGATGGATCCGGCACATACCATTGTCGGTTATATTTTTACTGACTTGGATCCTCAAGAGGAAGATCGAACAAAGAATGTGTACAAACGCCACCCCCAATCTTTCTACCTATCCTCTCTAGAAACCATCTTTGCTGCCACCCTTCAGCTTCTGAACCCAACACCCTCACGCTCCTCTGTCACTGGTAAGTTCGCCTCACGGCTAGTAACCGCTGTCGCTACAGCGACAGAGGAGGGAGGCATCGACATTGCAGCGTATCAAGTATCTGAGCAGGCGTGTGCTATGGTCGACGCCGACATGATCGAGGCAAGCGTGGATCCTGGCACCGTGCGTGTAAAGGAAGAAGATCGGTCTGAGCATGCGGCCCGCTACGTTCCCGACGTCTTTTTCAGATACAAAAACGAGTATGGCATCGATGTTCAGAAAAGCGCCAAGCCATGTTTCCCTGTGGAGTATCTATTGGTCAACGTGGGTTTGATCGATTTACCTGTCCCTGCGTATTGACTGATGGCTGTCTACTGATTTTGTAATAGGTGACTCACGGTTTCCCGCAGGATCCATATCCCCTCTTCTCCAGTAATAAGTTCCCGATCGAGAACCGACCTGGTCTAGAAGATCAGAACATACAACTTGTCCTTAAAGAGCTATGGAAGCTGAAGGCTCCGGAAATAACAAGTGACCTGGCATCATCAACTAAGGATGTTAAGGCGTTCCAGGACCTTGTCAATTATCTGAGCGACTGGCATCTAATCACTTTCTTGCCAAGTAGCGGTATATTTTCTGAGGTAAAGAAGGCAGTGTATGTTGTCTATAGAGGAAAACATTAACATTGTATATCTGCAGGACGATGCGAAGTTATTGGCGCAGGCTGTGTTAGCTGGAAGCTCCGGGAAGCAACAAGGTTTCATCAATTTGTTCAAGACAAATAGCTGGGAGACGTTGATGACATTCACACGAGAAAGTGCCCGTGAGTGCTGAAATTAGCGCATTCGTGCTTTTGCTATCGACTGACGTATTCTTATTACTGCCCCCATCCAGCTCGCGAAACGCCAGCTCGACCATCTGTTGATGCAGAGATGGATGAATTACCGCAAGATATTCGGGATCAGATTGCAGCGATAGAGGCGCAGGCAGCTACGTCAGGTCCAGGCTCAGGCGCTAGCACCACGCCCAATGTGCGCATCTGCCCACATTGTACGTTCGAGAACAATCATGGGGGGTCGGATTGTGAAGTTTGCGGACTTCCATTGAGTTGAACAGTATTCAGTCAAATCACTGTAACTGTCAAGCGACACATGTTGTACGAATTATGATTCAGATGCAGTTGCTCATTATTCTTTACTTGGACACATGTCCCGGATTAAATTTGTTGGGTGCAATAAGCCCAGGGTGAGGAAGCGAATTACATGTGCCTATGTAAACGCGTCGCGCTACACTGGCAAGCACCTACGACCAGTCACGTCACGTGTCATTTAATGATCTGTGACAATGCTTCTTCTCTCTTCGGAAGATTGATATAAACAATTTACTACTTGAGCAAGGACATAAAGATCCATGAAAGAAGAACAATAGATCTATGAAGAGCGAAAAGCTGAGTTTTCTCAGTCTCGAGATGGTTTACTGTAAGCTTTAAATTATCCGTAAATAGGTAACGCATACACGCGACGTTTCCTCATTTAGTGCTCTCGTCGCGCCATCTCGCGAGGCTATTGCGAATGTCTGCGCCGATGCTAAAGAGTGAACTCGGATCGACAAATAACGCTCGTCATGCGCAATACACGAGGCTTAAGACGCTTTTGGGCTCGTAACAACAGAGGAAGCGGCTATTGCGATTGTGTGCCATCCTTTCTGTTCCTCTTGTCACAAACCTCATCTATAAGTATATCCGTCCGAGCGCTTGACGAGCTCTTGCTGCGATGCTTGCGACTGCTGGCGAGCAATCAAGTCGTAAAGACGCTAGCGGAACCAGTACTGGAAAACGCACTAAGCTGGATATCCTTGCTGACGCAGTCAAACCAGCCAGTCCAAAGCCCAAGTCATCCACAGAACAGAAGAAGATTGCAGAATCTATTGCAAAGGAGCTAAGCCGCTGGGAGAAAGTCGTTTTCTCATTCGATATGGACCGTAATGCGGGGAGATCTGCATCGGGTAGCGGGCAAAGGGGGGACGAAGAGGATAACAGCAACCCGCGGAGGCAGGCGCAAGCGAGCTCAAGATCGTCTTCGTCGAGTGGGGCATATCCTAACCAGCCTCATCCATTCCCAAATCATCCTGGGTCGCAAAATGCAGTATTCCCTTCCTTCCAACAGGCTCCTCACCTCTCTGGCCAGCAAGAGCAATATCATCATCAGATTGGCGCACCGGGGCTAGGCGGGCTTGATCCTTACGTTCTCCAACAGCTCGCCGCCATCTCCGCTATGTCTGGCGCCCCTCCTCAAGGATCACACCAAGTACAGGATCCGTTTTCGAGCCTAAGGCAGATGCAGAACGCGTTGCATCAAGGTAACCATGGACCATCTGATGCATACTCTGGCCTTCCTCGGGGTTTCCCCCAAGCCGGGCCGTCGGGCTCGTCGCACACACCCTCTTCACACATACCTCTACCGCAAGGCATACCAGACCAAGCTTTGCTTAACTCGCCGGCCGGCCTGCAGTGGCTCGCACACGTGCAGAGCATGCAGCAGCCCCAGCAAACTGCACACCCTCCCTCGTTGTTGCATGGGTATGGTGGACACGATCAGAGGCAAGGCCAGCGACAGCAGCAAATAGCGCCACTCACTTTTCCAGGGAGCGCATATCCACAGCAGACTCAGTCCTCCGGCGCTGGCCCGTCGCGGGCACGAGGTTCTATAGCTGGATCGTCGAGTGGAGGGAGTAGTCGTGCGGCCTCGGCCTCGAGTCCGAGCCCTGTCAGTCCTGCGGCTGCGTTATCTCGTGGGCAAGGGGATATGGACGAGGCTGCGATAGCAGAAGACAAGCGGAGACGAAATACGGCAGCATCCGGTACGCCATTGCATCTCCCCTAGACATGGTTACAGCACTGAATTGAATGGATTGTAGCTCGCTTTCGAATAAAGAAAAAGCACAAGACAATGGCTCTTGAGCGGTCCGTCGTTGAGCTGGAGTCGAGGGCAGAAGATCTGGAGCGCGAAGCAGCAGACTTGAGGCGAGAGAACGGGTGGCTGAAGGAGATGCTGATCATGAAGGGTCGGAAGGCACGTGCAGCTGCGCTCGAAGCGACGGAAGAAGACGAAGATGAGAGTAGTGGTGAAGATGAGGAAGAAGACAACGCAGAGGATACTGTGACACCTGCACCCGATCCCAAGGGCAAAGGCAAAGGCAAGCAGAAGGAAAAGGAGAAGTAGGTCCAGTTTCTGCGGGTGGCATAATGACGATTTAATGTGTTTACACGTCCTTGCAAGTTGTACATTCGCATTTATAGCCTTCGTATATGTAGCAGAAATATTGTAGCAGAGCGCTGATAACTTATTTTTGATAAGCTTTGATGTTTGTGCCACTATTTCAGACCATCTTGCTGTTTAAGTCAGTTCGTCATATTTATCCGACAAGGCAAGAGACGCTGTAGAGACACATACGAACAAACGTCTCTTAGAAACGAGGAACCTTAGGCAGGTAAGAGATTGCCAGAGAAGATAAGAGGATCCAAGAGAGCAGGTGAGTGTTATAACGAAGAAAGGTCGTCTTTGTAGCGCCGCCGCCACATCTCGACCGAATGTCCGACACTCCTATAATTACGTAGTTACATAATAATGCAGATCCCCACTTTAAACTCCGACCCAAACTCATCCTATCGACATCGAACTTTACATTCATGTTACATTCCTCTATAAGGATCATTTACATCTGTGCTACCGTGTTCAGTACTTGTACAATTTTCCGTCGAGCATCAAAGTTCCAAGCCTTCCCATGCGGGGATGGGACGCTCGGCCTGAGGAGTAATCCTCGCCCCGTGGCGACGTTCTTTTGATTCCTTGTAATCAACAATAGCACTCTGAAAAAAGAGCACAGAAAGATCGTCAGTTTGCGATGGTCTGCATGCGATCAAAATGGTACAGACGTGTGCAGTGACGCGATTGTCCCAGAGAACGATCGTGTTTGGGGTCCAGTGCACACGAGCTTGCAAATCTCCTGATTTCGCGATGTGGTCGTAAAGGAAGTTCAGAATATTCTCTAAAAGAAGAAGAAAGGGATGAGGTTTAGGATCGTATTGCATCTGAAGAAAAAAAGAACTAGCCTGATTCCTCCTTCTTCAACCCTACAATCCGTCTTGTGAACTGTTTAGTGACATACAGTGCCTCCTCCCCTGTGACCGGGTGTCGACGCACTACCGGGTGTACATTCTCCACCGGTTCACGGCGAACGATCCCCCCTCTCTTACCCGAGCGCGAGAACTCCGCCTGCTCAACACCAGAGTGGACGGCCTTCAGGGTCTTGAGAAAGGCGACGAACTGCGGCGAAAGTCGTTTCAACGTCGAGACCTGGCTCGTGAAGAGCGTATCGCCACCTGTCTTCGGCTGCGAGAGCAAGAAGAATGTCGTCAAGCCCGGGGGCTGTAGTTCATACGAGACATCCGAGTGCCAAACAGTTGTTGTGACACTTTCGTCGATCTCGAAATTGAAGGTCGACTTCGCGTCCCTGGCATGGTGCAATTGTCATTGGAGGAACGATGATATCAACGTAAACCAAAGACAGTGCGTATGCAACGGAAACAAAAAAGTCAGCATACGCTTATATGAGGAAATGATCGACGGCCGCCTGAAACCTTATTATTGAGAAAAATGCACACACCTGTAGACAAGATGGATTTCTGGAAGGCCTTCCGGGTGCCCTGATGTTGGATGGATATGCAGCCTGCACGGAGGATTATGTAGATAAGCACGAGCCCAACCAATGAAGTTGTGGAGGGAACAATTAAAATGAGTGGGAATGACGACAGACAGAGTCCATCAAAAGATCAGAATAGGAAAGATGAAACCAATCGGAGGGAAAGTGTGCTGGACTTGCAGACAATTGTAACTACGCATTGTAGGGGTGTTGACAAATGGGCATTCCAAAGGGGCGTTGAGTGCGCAAGATAATAAACGTTAATCACCGGCCAAAGTGGCGTCCCCATTCGCGATAGAATTCGCCTCCGCGATCGATGAAGTCTTGCTGATCCCTGAAGACCATAAGGCCACGCCGGGCGACCTATTCGGACAGACAATGAGCTTCTGCGCGCCAGGTGACAGACACATGGGAAACAGATCGAAGCGAATATTGACTCACCTCCAGCGCCAATTGATCGCGCTCATCGCTTGTCAGCTTGGCCAGGTTCACACCATGGACCTCCGTGCCGAGGTTCGGGGTGAGCTCGACGATGTCGGTCGCGCCATCCAAGAACGAGCGCGGGTTGGCGTGCTTGAGGGCGCGGAAGCCGGGATCGACATGATCGAAGGGCTCTAGGGGCGGGTACTGATCATTGTTGAACACTGGCAGAAGCGCTGCATATCGGTACGGCTCTTCGTCCCGGGCTGGCGCCTTTTGTTCCTTCTCTTTTTCACCCCTGGGAGGACCCCCGGCCGCAGAGTGCAAAGAAAGTGTCGATAGTGTTTGGACAAGCGTTGTCGTTTCCGTAGCCATTTTGTGTGAGTTTCGCTATCAGAATGAAGGTTTCGACAAGCTAGAGCTAAATGACTCCTATCGCGCGCGAAGTGTCGCTTCGCTGGGATAATATATGTATCTGGCACATCCTCCTCGTCATGATGAGAACTAAAGACGCAATCAGTGCGATACAGAGCACACGGTATCTCGAGACCTATTTTCGACATACGCAGGATGACTTGGGGTGTGTGAGAACAAATGTCAGGCTACGGAGCTTGTCGGCGAGCCGAGGAGTGACCTGGGTCCTTTCAATGATTAGATAACGGAGATTAGCCTTGCCTCCCCCAAAAGGAAATTATGTGCTACGTAATGACGAGTTCCGGCCTAAAATGGATGGCGCTCTTATTGTCTTTTGAGCGTTGAACAAAAAGAATGGTTATCTCTCACATGGCCATGGCAAGGTACACTCTATTCCAATTTCATGGACGCCTCCATTCTTGCTTGCTCGTATCAGCTTCCGGAGGAGCTCGCCTTCAGTCTCTCCCCTGTAATGAGGGGGAAAAAAGTTGAAGAAAACGGGACTCTTGGTCGAGGTCGATGGGATAGGAGGACAAATCTGAGACATAGACAGGAGGGGCGGCAACGAAGGCGATGAAGGTGCCCAGACAGGCGGCGGGAGCGACCTAATGAATGAGTAGATTGGGTGCGGGACCTGAGCTTGGTCGATCTCACGGGTGATCTAAGTCATCCGCTGGTCTTATTGTCTCGACTCAACTCGTTCAGCGAAAACACGAGTCGAAGCTCTCCGTTTCATCGCGTCGTTCGTAACCCTGATCAATTCCATATCGCGCCTCTCAATAATGCTCAACCGAGCACCATTTCCTATGTAAAGGGAAGAAGTACGCATCATTTCACCCCAGGTTACCTCCTCTCCTTTACCTCCCGCCCCTTCCCTTCCACTCTCATTTACGACCACCCTCGCGCTGACTACGGCTATGGAGGGCAAGAGCTTCTCGGCGACCACCATCCTAGGGAGCCTTCCGTCCCTCAGGCAGCGCAACAGGTCCGAGCCTGATGTACCCGAGGATGTTGCAGTTGCACTCTTGCATTTGAACGACCCGAATTGGGACTTCGATAACTCAGACACAGCTTCGTTCACGGAGACGCTGGAGTTGAGCGAAAAGGATGCAAGTATCAAGCGGGGCTATGCGAGCAGCTTTGATATGGGTCACTCTATCGTGACCCGGACGTCCGACTATGAGACCGAGTCCCAAGCCGATTCGCGAACGCACTTCCATTCCACAGAGGCTTTCGAGTACGAGGAGTGAGTCGAAATACATCGCCCGTGCTGGTCTTCTTGCTTATTTTGAACTCAGAGATTCGCCCTATGCGGAGGTCCGTGCAGCGGTTGCGAATACCGATGACCCCAACATGCCTGTGAACACCTTTCGGATGTGGTTTTTGGGCCTCTTGTTCACGATCTTGATTTCTGGGATGAACCAGTTCTTCAACATGCGATGTGCGTACACATACATACCTCTTGCCTATATTTTGTCTAAAGTTTAATCCATATTATAGACCCTTCCGTCTTCATTTCTGGTCTCGTCGCTCAGCTGGTAGCATTGCCATGCGGCAAGATCTTAGAACGTATTCTTCCGAGTACCCGTTTCACGACATTCGGGTATACTTGGTCGCTCAACCCTGGTCCTTTCAACGTCAAGGAACATACTTTGATCACCGTTATGGCCAATGTCGTTGCCAGCGGAGCTTATGCAACCGACGTTATTGCGACTCAGCGCATGTACTTCAACCAAAGCTGGGGCATCGGATACCAGCTCCTGCTTTGCCTGTCCTCGCAGCTCATCGGCTTCGCTTTCGCTGGCATGGTCCGCCGGTTCCTCGTCTGGCCATCTGCCATGCTGTATCCCGGTGTTCTCGTGAATTGTGCTCTGTTTAATACGCTACACAAGAGCTACGGCAAGCGCGAAAAGGGACATATGTCGCGCGAGCGGTTCTTCCTCAATGCGATGCTTGCGAGTTTCGTGTGGTACTGGTTCCCGGGATACATTTTCACTGCACTGTCGATCTTCAACTGGGTCTGCTGGATCGCCCCCAACAATGTCGTCATCAACCAGCTCTTTGGATACCAGACCGGCTTAGGAATGGGCTTCTTAACGTTCGACTGGAGCATGATTTCATATATTGGTAGTCCACTCGTTGTTCCGGTAAGAATTGTCTCCCTTCAAATAAGATATTCTTCCCGTGTGCTCACCGTGATTTTTTTTTGAATAGTGGTGGGCACAAGTCAACACGATTGCGTCGTTCCTGTTCTTCTACTGGTTCCTCGCTCCCATTTTGTACTACAAGAATGTGTTCTTCGCCAAATTCCTTCCGATGTCGGCACCGATCTCGTTCGATAACACAGGAATGCCGTACGACCCGAGTGCAATCATCCAGGACGGTACTTTCAGCCAGGAACTCTATGAAGCGTACTCGCCGATCTTCCTCCCGATCACGTTTGCGCTCGAGTACGCTATTGCCTTTGCCTCGACAACCGCGGTCATCGTGCATACTTACTGTAAGTTGTCTCTCTCTTTGTCTGAATATACTTTTACTGAGCCTCGAATAGTATGGTATCGCCGTGATATCATGTTGCAGATGCGCCGATCTTTGAAAGAGAACAAAGACATCCACTCCCGTCTTATGGCTGTCTACCCGGAGGTACCTCACATGTGGTACGGCGCACTTGGTCTCATCGCCTTCGCACTCGCGATAGTGACCGTCACTGTCTTCGATACGAAGCTACCCGTCTGGGCTCTTATCATTGCGCTGATCTTCGCTATGGTATTCGTCATCCCCATTGGCATGATCCGCGCTATCACCAACCAGATGGTCGCCTTGCAAATCTTAGCCGAGCTGATTGTCGGCTACATGCTTCCTGGACGTCCCGTGGCCATGATGATTTTCAAGACGTTCTCCTTCATCGCTATGAGCCAGGCGTTATCCTTCCTCAGCGATCTTAAGCTCGGCCATTACATGAAGATTCCCCCGCGCATGATGTTCCTCGCGCAGGTCATTGCCACAATTGTGTCCGTCTTCGTCGTCGTCGGTGTTCAGTCTTGGATGTTCTCGAATATCCCGGACTTGTGCCAGCCTGATCAGCCGCACAGCTTCACCTGCCCAAGCACGTCTGTCTTTGCGACAGCGGCGATGGTGTGGGGTGGAGTCGGCCCTCGCCGTCTCTTCAGCTCGGGTGCCCTCTATAACCCGCTCATGTACTTCTTCCTCATTGGTGCCTTCCTTCCCCTTCCTTTCTATTACCTCGCCCGGCGCTACCCCCTTTCCTTCTGGCGCTATGTTAACGTGCCCGTCATGATGGCTGGTGTTGCAATTCTGCCCCCCGCCACTGGGATCAACTTCTCGTCCTGGTTTACTTTTGGAGCATTCTTCCAATACTTCATGCGCCGTTTCCACTATCGCGTAAGTACCATATTCACTCAATATTTTCTTGATTGTGGTTCCTAACGTATGTTTTTCTCTACAGTGGTGGATGCGCTTTAACTACATTCTCTCTGCTGCGCTGGACTCTGGTGTCGCTATTGCACTCATCGTCATCTTCTTCGCCCTCCAATTCCCCAAAGGGGGCATTGAACTCAACTGGTGGGGAAACACCGTGTGGACGAATACCGCGGACTGGAACGGCACTCCTTTCATCTCATTAGAACCGGGTCAGACATTCGGCCCTTCATCATGGTCATGAAAAAAAAAAACTTTAGACGATAACATGAGAACAGGTCCTGGATGACCGGACGATCTTGCATGACTATTCCTTTTCCTGTTTTACTTACTTACCCTGCATTCACGGCAACTATCACTCAAACACCCCTTTTACGCTCGAAGACAACAACCCTGTCTCTTGTGGCGCTTACTTATTACCTTTATCTTCTGACTTCCATTGCGCATTCGTTCTGCAAGCGATTTTGTTCTTCCTTCCTTTGATTTCTTGATCGACTATTTAATGGGTTTGTGTAGTTTATCTCCTCGTCGACAGCATTACCCTCCAGCGAGTTTTGTAAAAGTATGTACCAAATCTGCATGACAATGATACAATGACTGCAATGATTACACCGGTTTTTGTGATGCGCTCGTACACAGCAAAAACCTGCAGCAAGAAATCAACTGGAAGTGTTCCTTCTTGTGGCCATTTTGTAAAAGAGACGTGTGTCCTCCCCTGCGCGTTAGTTGAATGTCTAAAGATAGGTTTTCTGTTAACGTATGGTGCTCTATATAAGAGATGGGCCATCTGTTGTTGACGAGCTGCAAGTCACATCAGATGAATGGGTTTCCACATAGACTGAGTTTACAAGATGCTGAGAAGAGTTTCGAACTCTGGAGCTGCACTGTGATTGTCAGACACTGGTGTCGTCTCGAGCGCGGATTGAAGATCGTCTACTATGGCCGCGCAATTTTGAGTGATCTTGAAGCGGATGTTTGATATTGGTGACTTTCACCCTGGCATAGGTGTAGACAACACATCATCAGTTACAAGTGTGGAAGTAAGATGGATGAGGCTGGCCCGTAACAAATCAGAGCATCAGGGAAACTTCCTTTTGCTTACGGCGACTGGCGCGTCCTGGCGCGCCCTGAAGCTTTCTTAAATGGGTCGAAGCGCTGCCACGCCTGCCTGAAGGGTTGTCTGGCTGCCTGATGGCCTTAAAACACGGCGTTTCAGGATAAAATCAGTGCAAAAGGAGGGGAATTGTACATCAGGCGGCAAGCCAGGATTAAGTGAGGTTTAAGCACCGGCATGCCAGTGGGCAGTTCAAGTGCAATGGTAAGTGCAACATAAGTGCATCAGTTTCGAAACGGAAGTTCTCCAAATTGGATGTCATCACTCAACTTTGATGCTGTGTATCATTGCACTTACCAACTTGAATACATATTATATCTGATAAACACATGCCAGCAATATGATATTTTCTAATCTTTCATAGTAAAGTAAAATGTTTGTTCTGGTGGAAGCGAGAAAACAATTTGCACTTGAAGGAGCACCGCTACTACTACTACTAGAGTAGTACTAGCCTGAGTCATGCCTGTGTCGATTTAAGTTGTTGTGGAAATTTTGAAAAGTCAAGCCCTGAATCATAGAGAGAGACTGGAAGATGGTAGACTACTTGTAAGTGAATAAACAGTGCTGAGGCAGGAAGTTATACATACCCTAGCATTTTTTGAACGAACCTCACACCTCTCATAACAACCGACGCTGCCACTAGTAGCGTCAGAATTCTCCGAGTCTATCGTATACTGTAGGAAACAAAGGGTCAGCTTTCATTCTGTACTGAGATAGTAAACGGCTTGAATCACCTTTGTCAATCGCGTCCTCTTCGTCCAACTCGCGCCTTCCTCCGACTCGGACTCCGCAATTAGACATAAATGCTGCTATGAAGCGCAGGATAAAGGTTATAATGTTGAGTAGCATGACAGTTAATGATCGCGCGAGCATAGGATATTTAGCAAAGAGATATTTTGTCCTCCTTTTATAACTTGAAGCTGTTTGAACCATTCTTCTGGATTATTCGAAAGAGCGCTCACCGCCCACCGCCTGCGAGTCCGAGTCACACTGCGCAGCGCTCTGATTCTGATGGAAGAGAATAAATCCGCTTTAGTACGAAATCAAGTAAAGTTCATCTTGAAGTCGTCTTCTTGATTTCATTACTCTGAAGAAGCATTGGGAGACTTTGTTATATCTGATTTCCGAAGTTGATCCGGAAAAAAGAACTCACAAAATTTTAAGAGATCGAGTCACAGTCATCTTGAAGCTGTCTTCATTTCTCTGAAGAAGCATTGTGAAGACTTTGTGATATTTGATTTCCGAGGAGACGGAAAAAAGGAACTCACGAAATTTTAAGAGATCGAGTCACAGTCATTTTGAAGCTGTCTTCATTTCTCTGAAGAAACATTTAAAAACTTCGTGATACCTGATTTCCAAGGACTCGGAATCGGTAACGGAAAGAAGGAACTCACGAAATTTCAAGAGATCGAGACACATTCAAACTGTTTCAAGCCCACTCAGGCTAGCACTCCTCCTCGTCCACCACACTTTCTATCTTCGCCTCTTGGGTCCGAGTCTGCGGCTGTCCGCCTTAAAGCACACCTTCTTTTGAGTGACCGGGGAACCGCGGAGGGGGGTGGTGCGACAACTTTCCAATCGCCTACTAAACACTGAGTCTTTCAACGTTCGAGCTCAGGTAATTTCGTTCCTCGTCTGGGCCTGTAATTCCGAGCGATAGCGAGGTTGTGTAGTTTGCCCACGTCGCCGTAGGTTTCTTGGGCTTCCTCGAGGAAAACGGTGGAGGAAGTACAAGTTCAACAATACAGCCTGAGGTGGGTGTAAAAAGCGGTGACTCAACTTGAAGTGACACTGGCAGTCACAGGATACCTTCCTATGATTTTGGCTGTGCGCTCACTGGCACCAAGGCTGCCACTGCCAGTGCAGTGGCAGCAGGCTGAGCTAAAATCTATGCTCTTGTTCACTTTTTCCTGCCTCATTTTCTCGATATTATCTCAAAAACTTATATGATATCCATACTTCTATCACTATGCAGTTCTTGAGACCTCAAATGTGATGGTAAAGTGCTTTAACACCCTTCTGTCCTTCATGAGGGGTAACGTGTGACAAATTAAGTAGTCACTGGCAGGCTGTAGCTTCAACAAGTTCGAAAACGAAGCTGCTCAGGCTGACGTTTGTCAGTGCCAGGACTAGTGATGCAAAAGTTCGGTTCAGTTCGGTTCAGGGCACTTTTTGCCCGAACCGCGAACCGAACGGTTCGGGATTTTTGGCCCTCGCCCCGAACCGCGAACTGAACCGCGAGTTCGGTTCAGTTCGGTTCAAAAGGCGGTTCGAACGGGTTCGAACCTGGTTCAGGGGGTATCAGTGTGGTGAATCTGCTTGAATGATACTACTCACATTAAACTTGATGAATGCGCGCTGCGTTGCGCAGCGGCTGGCACGCACGGTCGCAGCCACGCTGAACTCGTTGCTGCGCTTGCGCCGTCTGCTGTTGACAATCTATAATAAAAAGAAAGGCTTCCTTGAAGGATGTCATAGTGCCTAGAGCTCACTGAAAAGGTCCTTGCTCTAGGGTAGCTATGCCTGCCGTCAGAGCGACAAGTCAAGCCCACAACCAAGGAAGGCGCAACCAACGTGCGCCAACCGCAGTTTGCGAAGGAGAATTGGTTAACGGCCTAAATAAATTATGCAACAATGTACTCACCTGTTCCCCATATGCCGCCCAATAATATACGAGCGGGTGCGCGCTTTTGGGTGGCACGACATTGGCCTCGTCCAACGCAAGCAAATGGCCTTGCCCGGTGCCTTGTGTCTAGGAACTTTTATGTGAGTCTTTCTTTTGAGCTTGAAGCACACAGCCTAGAAGATTAATATCCATGTTCTTCAGCGCAAGTTGCGTATGCGCGCAAGCGATGTATGATGGGAGACCGGGTAGCGCAGATACGACGATGGGCTCCTCCGCCGCATGAGCAAGAATTCGGGTGGCACGAATAAGGCCTCGTCCGACGCAAGTAATAGCAGTAGACGATAGAATATGGCAGCAGATTATGAGCGGGCGCAACCGCTGAGAAAGATTTGTGAGAGGATCTTGAGGTTTTGTTGCGTCGACGCTGTCTTGCAGCAAGAAGTCGTCCTTGTTGTTGTGGTCGACGCAAGATTTGACGCGTGACGCGTCGCGGAAACGTCCAAATTGGGACATAAATACCAAATTTTGACTTAATCACCTTAACTAACTTAACACTTAATGAACCGGTTCAGAACCGGTTCGAGGCGGTTCGGACATTTTCCCCAGAGGCCTGAACCGCGAACCGAACCCCGGGGACATGGCCGAACCAAGAACTGAACTGAACCAGAACCTGGTTCGGTTCGGGGTCCGAACCGGTTCAGTGTGGTTCGTGAACCGAACCTTTGCAACACTAGCCAGGACCAGCAGAGATGATGTCGCGTGCACTGAAATAGTATGTAGTACGAAGCCTATCATCATGATGGTACATATGAGTTGTGGTTCCTTGGATTGCATTCATATTTACTCACCTTTTCTATCCACTCTATTTCATGTTTCTCCGAGTCTTCAGGAGGTCCTTCAAGTTCTTTCTTCGCCGTTCCCCATCCTTCAAGTTGTACAGACCTCGTACATATCTATCCCTATTTCCTTTATGCCATAAACCATCTTCATGCTGCCTCTTCGTGCATCGTCTACAATATATATATCTCACAGTATTTGCAGAAATGTATCTTGTGATAAACCCACTACTATAGCAGTATTACTCGAACATGGTGGTAGTTCGGTACCGGAGCCTGAGGAGGGTCAGAGTCCACTGCCACTGGCAGTGGCAGCCTGAGCTTCAACTTGAACGATGGCAATGCATCATGATCCGACTTGGAGGCTGAGTCGTATGACTCCGCAACTTGAACTTTCCGTGTCCCCTTCAAGTTTAACTTCCAACGTTGTTACGCATACAATGATTCAAGACCATGATTATACAGCCTGAAGTTCAAGTGGCTTCATCTTGAAGTAATAAGCAATAATTCCCCATAAACTTCAAATCAGGGCCCATCCGCCGAGGGAAGACGATCCTCCAACTGTCCGAGTCCAAGTCGCGAATCATGTCACTAGAACAAGTACAAGTTCAAGTTATCACTGGCTACTAGCTAGCAGTACAAGCAGTTAGAGGCTGTGAGTTCCTCACAGCAGAGCCCGCTACCCAGAGATGAGTATGAAGTGTTAAGGAAAGAAAAGAAAAGGAAAAAATGTTATTCTCTACGTATACATACAGAATTAATAATAGGATCATTACAATCTTCTTCTTGCATTTGAGAGCCCCAAAACACTGTTGAAGACTCATCTTTGAGACGTGGGTCAGGGTGCAAAACTTGCGGAGCATCCAGGGAACAAAGACCTGACGACACACGATGAAAATGCAAGGCGCAATGACTACACCAGGGTTCTTTCCTCTCAGTAGCTTCTCTTTATGCAAACTCTGAACATTCAAACAGTTATTTTGCAATGTTGCTGTTTGTCTTCTGGAGCAAGAGCTAACACCCGCAGAGTGAAACCCGCGCGTGCCCTCAGAAGCTGATCGCCTATCAAGGTCACCCTGTCCTTGCGCATCTTGAGCTGGTGCCCTGTAATTTGGGCTTCTGCTTGCAGAATACCTGGTCGTTGATGCTGTGCGACGAGATATGAGAGGCCGTTCGTTGAGAGATGGTGAAAGAAAAGACGGGAAATGGGGTCAAAATTTCAAGAGATGCTATACTCACGGGTTGCAAACCATCTTGCCTTCATCATCTTTCCGCCAGAGAGGCGTGGCCATTGCTTGGCATTTGTAACATTTTGCTGAATCAGAATACAAGAATCTATGATTAGAATATTGGAAAGAATCTAAATGGTGAAACTTATTCACCAGACTCACCCATTGCTTTGTTGTTGTCAGAGCAAAAAGCGAAAAGCGCATTGGTGGCAGCCCTCGCCGTGTTGGCGACACATGCTCCTTGAGCGCGGTCTTTTATGCTATACACCAAAAAATTTAGTGAAGCATCAAGGAAAGTACTAGAGTTCACACACCAGCTTGCAGTAAAGCACTCGTGTTGCAATCCAGCTCGTCGTTCAAGCCGCGGCGCCAAAGACGGGTATGCGTCGCCCTGCAGTTGCTGCACTCCGCTTTCACACGGCCAGTGGCGTTTTACTGTGCTTAAGCACTCCGCCCCCTGATTCCGGCAGCTACAATGCTCCCTGCACCTGACACCGTCGCACTTGGTGTCCATTTGTTGCCAGCGTTGGATGTCCTCACAGACAAAGTCGGCTTTGCACCGCCGCGGAGTGTAGACACGGAGACGCTGGGGCTGCTGTTCCTCATGGCGGTGGAACCGCAGAGCAGCTCACGGTTGACCTGCGATAGGTGGATCGTCATGGGGAGCGCCTCGCGCGTCACGGCCTGTTGGCAGGCAGGATTCAACTTGATGCGTCTCGCGGGTTACATTACATAACTTACTTATGTTTGTCATACTACTAGTAGTCATGTGAGCAGAATTGACTTATAAGTCGCTTACCCATAAAGGAAATTTCACGTGACTGGATGAGATTTGGCAGGCGCTGGACACAGTTGCATACGCCATAGGATACCCTGCTACCTTAAGGGTAGCGGGAATACTTCAAGTTCACGGATGGAAACCACACTTGCAATATCATTCCCATTTCCTCAAGTCATACATGTACTACCACATAAAGCGCACGCCAAAGGCCATCAAACACAGAGCAGGAAACAAACGTACGAATACGCAACACCATCGCATGAGAATAAGAAAAGAGCTCCACTAATTACTACTAGAGCATGACACGGGTGCAGGTCATCCGTGGGTACCTGCAGGTACCTGCGCTCAAATACCTGCGGTTCCAGGTGCACCTGTGCGCAGGTACCTGGTTCCCACGCTTACCTGCGGATCCAGGTTTGGATTTTTTTTGCCCAGGTACCTGGCCGGGTACCTGCAAGTACCCGGTAAATCACGTGCGCTCATCTTGAGTGCGACGAACGCAACGATGTACCATTACTTTTCTACATTCTACTCGACATGTGCCGTCCTCTTCGCCATCCTCGACGCCGCCTACTACGACGACAACGGCTGCCATGACCGCCTCCTCACCAACTTCGCGCTTGTCAGCGCCCTCCCGCCCGCCGCGCTCTCTTCGCGAGACCGCGAGACCACAGCCGCTTGTCGCCCTCGACATGCTGCTCGTCCGGCAACCGCAACACTCGCCATCGTCTGCACTCATGCCGACTCTCAAAGGTCAGGCTGAACAGGCTCGCCCGAAGATGGACTTCATTGACTGGCTGCTGCGAAACTCTTCGCAGTCACTGCGCTTTTGGAGTTGGAATGGGAACCGGCGCCTGAGCTACTGAACCATCTCTTGCGACAATATGGCTCGTCTTTGGAATCGCTTTCTACCCCGACGTGCTGGACAGCTGCGGGAGTGCTTCCACACACACCTGCAATCGCTTACGGGAATTCAAGGTCGAAAACCTCTTTCCATCACCTCTCGCTTTCAAACAGCTCCTGGCAGGCATCGGGCGCTTGAACTTCTCAGTTTCCGGGTTGCTTCTCTGCGCGTAACGAGCAACAGTGTGAAGGAACTGGAGAAGCTGGCAGTGGTTACGGTTCAGTGGTTGGGATGAAGGCGAGAAGCACCCTATGTTACCATGTCTGAAGATCGCCTGTGCTATGACAGGAGCAGTATTCCGGGGCACAGGGAATGTACATCATTCTCGTGCAATGGTCGTGAGTGGTTCTGGTTATTCTCATGTTGTTGATAATACCTTACTCATTGACTTGCAGCGTGGCGATCCTCTCACTATCACCATGTTCCTTCGCTTCAGGAGCCTGCGAACTTGCGCACTAGGCTTTACTTCGCGGTCGACGCGGTCGACGCCTGCGCCTATGCCTTACCGCGCTGTCAATGCGGTTGACGCCTGTAGGCACATCGTCACAACCGCACACAATCTGATGAGGACGCAAACACCTTGTCTTGCAGGACGACGTGGCTCGTTCGAAGCTCGGGCCATGCAGGACTCCTCAGAAACACAGATGGTATGTTCTTCAAATACTTTATCTTATTATTACATTACTTACTGTTATTACCTGCAGGTCCTATCAGGTACCTGCAATACCTGCAGGTAACGGGTCCAGGTAGACCCGGATCCGTTTCCCACGGTTCCGGGTCGGATCCAGGTATCAGTTTTTTTGCGCAGGTACCTGCGCTTCACGGATCCGGGTACACCTGCAGGTGCACCCGTGTCATGCCCTAATTGCCAGTGTCAGTGAAGGAAGGCATAGGACGCACATTGCGCACTGAAAGGTGGCGTTGTATCTCCCAGTACATCTTCGTCTTGTACTATTGGGGTAGTCAGCAATCAGTATTGCCTGTGACAGAGATGGAGAACGCAGAACTCACATCCGCGTCGGTCATTGTTTGCTCTACTAGTAGTATTCCTTGGATGTGGCCCTGGCAAGCCTGGAGGTTGGGGGGCGGTGGATGTCATAGTGGTAGTACTGGTAGTAGTTGCTGGTTACTAGTAAGTAGTAGAAGTGAAAACAAGAGACTACTACTAAATAAATAGTAGTACTAGTAGTACGTCACTGCCAGCAGAGCCTGAGGGTTCAAGTTCCGAGGCCAGTGAGTGCCAGTCTTTTATACAACTTCAACTCATCATTCACACGCCGGTGCGGCGCCACCGTGACTCCGAGTCTGACTCCGAGTCGGACAGGCTCGGAGTCACTGCCAGTGCCAGTGGTGCCACCGTGACTGCCAGTGGCACTGGCACTCAGGTGGCACCATGCACTCACTGGCACCTGAGGCTGAGGCTGCCACTGAAGGAGCCTTAACCTGAGGTGGCTGAGAAGTAACTTGAATTCAAATTCAATGATAATGTGGAGTACAAATCATGAGGCTACTACTACTACTAGTAACTTCAACTTGAAGTTGAAGCAAGCTTTGAACGCAACACGCCATTCAAGAAAATGACAAACATCATACTAGTAGTAGTTGACCAGGAAGATAAAGATCAAGCAGCTCGTTGCATCCAAACCCTTCAAGTTGTCCTGTCACGGTACTCGTACACGGATACCTCCAAATCCGCCATTGCCAGTGGCTTCACTGTGTGATCGTCTGAGTTGACACATCTGTGAGCTGCTGCACGCCTGCGCCTAAAATCCGAAGTACCAAAGAATCAATGGGTAGTTCATCCTCAGCCTGCGAGTTGGCGCCTAGTAAGATGGACCGCAACTTCTGGCCCCAAAAACGCCCACTGATATGCACTCATTGAAATTCCGGCCGTAAGGCTTGTTTTGATCCGCTATCTCGCATAATGTGAGCAGTCGGGTTTTTACAGGTTCGGGGAAAACATCCTTTTGCACTTTCAAAATGTCCTCAGCATTCTCAACAAATGTGCGAAGGCCAGCGGGGTCACTGATTTCAGAGCGGTCATGGGCAACCTTGTTTAAAAACATTCGGAATCGTGTGTCATTGAAAATGTCAGGGACAAGTTCGTCTACCAAGATAATTCTCATCGCAGTGTCGAGGGTTAAAGCCTTCTCCCTATGCTCATTACGTCGATTCAATAGCCGCCGTAGTCTCAAATCATCGGGAGACACGCTTGTGTCTTCACGGGCTTTGGGGATGGGTTCGTTCGTCTGACCCGCTTTCAGGTCGGCGGATGCCATTGGCACGGTGGCCTCCATTTTCAGGCATAAACGGTCGAAGTATTCTTGCATCTCCTTCAACGCGACATTGACCTGCGGCACTTCGAGAGTCCCGCCTACAGCCACGCACGGTATATCCTCCGGGCCCACGTACTCTTGCCCGTCCAGCTCAGCCATCCTGGCAAAGTGGTCCTCGAAGTGGAACTTTACCGTCAAGCCTTTGAACCGATGTTCATACATTTGGTCGTCAAAGAGATAGCCGGTAAAATCCTTATCCAGTATTACTTTCGCGTTTGTGTTCCAGGCCGCGTCGGCATCCAGCAAATCAATAGTCTGAGGATCCATCGGGTTCCTTTCCAGCTGGCTTAGCCGGCGATCGAGGAGGAAGAATAGTCTTCGGTGAAATTCGAAGACTATAAAAAATCGGACCAGGAAAAATTTGAACTGGTCGACGATTGATGCGTTAAGTGGTGGCTGCCAGGAGTATGGCGTCGCCGTCTTTTCCTTCGATGCATCCTCCGACACATCCACAGCCTCGAACTCATCCTTTCCCTTTCCCTTTCCCTTTCCCTTTCCCTTTCCCTTTCCCTTTCCCTTTCCCTTTCCCTTTCCCTTTCCCTTTCCCTTTCCCTTTCCCTTTCCCTTTCCCTTTCCCTTTCCCTTTCCCTTTCCCTTTCCCTTTTTTCCCTTTCCTTCATCATTTCCCTTCGCATACGCCTCTGTCAGCTCTAACTCTGCCAAGGACTTGGTGATGTCGACAATCAGGTCGTCGAATAGATGCCTTGGAATGATAGCAATGTCATTAGACAGGATTGTCGCTGGGCCCTGAGCTATGCCACTCATGCCGACTTCGCCTGTACGTCGTCCTTCCTTTAGCTTCTTGCCCGGCCCAGGTGATAGGGTCGCGAACTTCATGTAGAGTTGTTCAACCTTGTTCAAAAAATTTCGAATCATAAAACCACTTTTGCCAGTAACGTCATAAGGGATGACCTGTTTTGGAGAGAAGAATCCTTTCTCTAATGGGAACGCAATTATGAAGCTTTTCATGACTACTACCCTATTGTCCTCGCAGAGGGTGCGTATTTTACTGCTGGCTTTGGCGGCTTCGTTCTGGGTGAGATCCTGTGAGCTTCATTTGTTTTACGATAGCAGCTCAAAATTGGCTTACCCCTTTGGCGGCTGCCACACTAATCTGTAAGTCGTGTACTGTGTATACAAGACCCTTCACTGTCTCCTGCAAACACTTGTAAGTCCCAGCCATCTCCTCGAGTGTCACTTTGTCCGCCTTCGAGTCCAATTCCTCAGTCACATCAACAAATGCGTCGTCAATAGCCCGTATATGTCCTACAATCCGCTGTTCCTTTTCTAGTGACTGCTTTCGATAATTTTCCAGGTTAGTGAGCCTGCGCGAAGTCACGGCGAAGAGACTCTCCTGAGCTGAAGCTCTCGCGATTAGGGTGTAATCTTGAGCGAGCTGTTTCTTTAGAGCTTCAATAGCGTCCTCATGCTTTTTCAATTGCTCCTCATGTATATCCTTCTCCTTGTGAAGCTGGAGTGAGTCAGTCGCCCAGCTGAAGTTGGCTTCTGAGAGGTTTGATTCGACATTTGAGATAAGTTTTTTGGTTTTCATCAACTCATTCTGCAAAAGCTTTAATTGCTCCTGATCACTGTCCCGCTTATTTATCAGGAGTTCCCTATGCCTCCGTTCGAAATCTTCCTTTTCATCTCGAAGCCTTCTTTCTTTCTCCTCAGTGTCGATCCGAAGTTGCTCTAGCTCTTTCATAGAGGCTAAGGCCTTCATGATATCGTCGTAGGGGGAACGGCCGATGTGTTTGTGGATGTTGCTGCCACTGTCAGATGATCAGAATCGGATGCGTACTCAGGCTGGCGCCGTAACTCACGACTCGGATACGTCAGCTTCATGTTCCGACACCTTCAAGTTCAAGTTTCCGGCCTCACTGGCATGTAATTCCGTGACTTCGCCACTTGATGCGTGCATTCCAAATTCGAGAATGGTCAGACTCGGACGCGCACTCAGGCTGATACCGTTACTCACGACTCGGATTCGGCGTCAGCTTCCAGCACTGGCACCTTACTGGTACTAGCCTCACAGTCACTAGCAGCCGAGCGGTATGTGATTCCAAGACTTCGCCACTGCCAGTGGGCCAAATTTAAGAGTCAGAATCAGGCGCATAGTAATCAGGCTGAGACCGTCACTCACGGTTTGTCCGGAAGTCCGTTTGCGATTATTACAGCTGCGCGTGCTGCTAGGTCTGTCTTTTTTGTTCCGGGTTTCTCCACCCATGCTTGCAAGATGAATTTTATACGGTCAAGGACGTTTGCCAAGTAAATATCCTCCTTCGCAACGGGGTGTGAACCCAATCCTATACTAGCCGCTGTTTTTAGTAAAGGAATGGAAATTAGTAGTGAATATTTCAGACAACTGTCAGTATACCATGACGATATACGGACCATTAACAATATGGTGAGCCCTACTATCAGCGTTTCCTGTGCCGGACATAAATACGTTGAAAGTATCTGATGCCGTTCAAGTTGATGTTTTTTCTGCTATGTATTGATAAAAGTTGCGGCGGGCTGGGGCACAGAGACAGCCAGCGCAGTTTAGTTCAAGTTTCAGGTTCAATTTGACTCTGGATGGGTATTGGGTTACTGCTAAAGCCTAGTCCGGACGCTCACTACTAGTAGTAGCAGGCTGAAGTTCAAGGACTCGGAGTTGCCACTGGCACTGGTGACTGCGAGTCGGAGTCACCGTGACGCACGCGGCGGTGACGAGTCAGCGGTTCAAGTTCAACTTGAATCTGGCTGCCAGTGGCAGCTACTACTACTACTACTATACTACTACTAGTAGTAGTACTACTAGTACTAGTACTAGTAGTGCACGGCGCCGGTGACTCAGCACGACTTTGAAGTTCAAGTTGCTGCTGGCAACGGCCCGTTTTGAACTCCGGACAGGAAGTCCCCTGTCACTCAGGCTGCCAGTGCCTGCCAGCCTGCCAGTGAGTGCCAGTGAGTGACAATCTCCGAGTCTACCACTGTTAGTAATACTACTAGTAGTAGTATTAGTAGTATTAGAGCTCTAGTTGTAGTACTAAAATACATACATGTGCGGAACATCCGATTCGGCTCTGAACAAGTTCCGGCCACTGGCACTGGCAGACGATCTTCAAGGCCTGGCTGAGCTTCAGTTGAGGAGGGCTGTCGAGATCCCGGGCTCCTTTTCTCATTTCCCGCACTTTCCCGCCAAGGATCCCGACATGAGCAGACAAACCCGCGGGGAGAATCCCGCCATTGGATTCCCCACGCGAAACCTCATTCCCGAATCGCACGATCCCATGCTCACGTGACTTATCCCGCACCACCGTCCCGGCAACCATGCACGCATACACACACTCATTTACGACAACCCGCCACGGCACACGTACATTCACTTATTAACATACGCTCATTAATCCGCTAGTACCTCAAGGTGACGACCTGCAACAGTCTGGCATACCTAGTCTGGCTAGTCGCGGCCCCGGACCGGACGCTGACGTCCACGGACAGGCCGTAGCCATCTGGAGAGACGGGATGGACATGCCTAGCATCGCGGTCGTAGCATGTATCGTTTGTAGTAGATAGGTGCGCATTGCGCAAGGACACTTAGCGTAGATTAACTATATGTTACGACCTGGGGGGAACCTGGGGGCCGGGGCGCGTTAGCGGCTTCCGGGGCAAGGCCTGGGAGAGCGCGCGGCAGCGGAGAAGGCGAAGGGGAACCGTTAAGGACGCTACAACGCCAACGGAGTCGCGCGGGGAGCGGGGCTACGGGGGCGAGCACCAGTACCAACTAATAATCTTATGGATATGCGATAATTATCGCAACCCGTTTCTAAAGTTATCGCGATAACTTCGGCAGACCTTCGGCAGCTTGTTCTGCCTTTCAGCTCTGCCTGGGCCGTGCGTGCCGACGCAGCCTTGTCAGGGCTTCGCCCGGCAGGACAGCAGGGCCCCGTACTCATTTGAAATATAGATTATATTCTAATTTATAGTGCCTGGATAGTACGGTCCAGGCACTATCTACCATTTCAAATACATACTTTAACTCCAACAAAAGCACGCGCTAGGGCGGTGCGCGTGGCGGCCTTGCGCGCGCGCGCACGCGGCGGGGAATAGCGCGCCATTCCCCCACACCCCCGGTGGGGTGGTGCGCAGCCGGTACGTGGCGCGTCGGGCGCGCCGTCCACTGGCCTGACCCACGGAGTAAAAAAAAAGCAGAGGCATACACAAGCGCACCGCAGGTGAGGAGAAGCGCGGCGCGTGGGCCCTTGCTTCTCGCTCCCAGACGCGCTGCCGCTGTCTGTCTCTGCGGGCGACCGGTGCAAAGTCCTCAGAAGGACTCGGGGTGTTGACTTTTGCTCGCTCTCAGATCACACAGGCACACAAGACAGTGGGTTTCTCTACCCAACCGACCTCCTCATCCTTCGCAAGGATGCTCAGCTCGATTTCGAAGCGGCGAGATTGAGGAAGGGGGCTGCTAGCGGAGGATCTGCTTGAGGATAGGGAGGTTTTTTTGAAAGGGGAAAGAGTGTGAAAGCTCGCAAGCGTTTATCACGCACAGCTCAATGGATTCTGGCGCATCTGCGGTGAAAAAAAACAAGCCACTGTCAGTCAAATCTGAGGTGCTACTCACCATTGCAAAGAGGACATTAAGCTAAACGGAATGACGCACCGCCAGGGAATGCACCACCCGCACCGGATAAGAGCTTCTACATGATGTGGTTTGCGACGCTGTCTAACTCCTTCTGCTTCTCCTCGTACTCCTCCTTCTATGCTTCCTGCGAAGCGTCGAGCCATGAGATCGTCTCGTTGATGGCAGTCTCCAGCTTTGCCTTGTTCTCGGGCTTGCGCTTGTCCTTGAGCTTCTCGCCGTTCAGAGAGTTAAGGAGGTTGTAGGAGTAGGACTCGTCGCCCGAGGCCTAGAAAGCTGCGCTTGCGAGCATACAGCTCGCGCCCGAGAGGCGAGAGGCTGCGGAAGCAGAAGCAAGACGGCGTTTGCGCGAAGCAAACACCTTCTTGCCCGTCATCCATAGCTCCAAGAGCTTGAAGAAGAGGGAAGAGGGAAGAAAGAGAGAAAGACGACGTTCGTGATGCGTGCAGATAGCGCGCCACGACCCTGAGAATCGCGTGAAATTACTATATATGGTATGTCTCACACTTTTTTTCTGCTTCAAACATATCAATAACATACGTTCTGAATTTAATGTAGCCATACTGATCTCAGGCACAGTAGTTAGTTAGATGTATGCTAGGCTAATGTATGTACACAAAATGTCTGGGGGCTACAAAATGTGTTACAAAGGGTACAATGTAAACTCTACAACAGAAATGCATGATTCATGCATATTTCCTACAAATCTTTGATTTCTCTTTTATCTTACGTTCCTCTGATAGCCTTAGAACTTTACATTATGGCTCATAATATATTATGGAAGCTCTATAAAAATTATGGGCTTTAATGCAGCTTTAAAAACGGCTACAAAAATGAAACAATCTCTAAAATTGGCCATTTTGTGCACTTTTGAGTCAAAATTCAACATTTGCAGCTAGTTTCACTATATTAATGATGATTAAAAAATATAGATATGTTACATAGCAATAATAGAGGCTCTAATGAAACAAAATCAGGTGCTAGAATGGAAGTTACTAAGAAGACAGTTGTGAAGTAGACAAATCAGTCCGAGAGTCGAACACATGTGTACAAGTTTCACTCGAAGTGATGCACCCGAAACACCACTTTCAAGTTCAACCACTTCCAAGCTATCTATCAACGTAATTCTTTTTGCGACTGATATATAATGTAAAATAGATCTATTGTACAGAATATGGAAGTATAAAATGCACTGAAGAATATAGAAATGAATAAATACTGCTAGAACAGCACTTTTATAGCTGTTTTACTTATTACACAGCAGCAGAGTGCATGAATGCTATTTAAAAAAATATTATAATTTACTGTCATGCAAACGCTTCTGCATAGTATAATGTGCCTGACGTCCACTCGAACGAGTGCTTTAATTTTGAGAGAAATGTGTGTTTGGCGATGCCTCGGATGAATGGTCCGGGAATCGCCGGACTCAACTTCGAGGACGACGACGTGTCGAAGGACACCTTCGACAATGTCTAAAACATTAATGATTCACTCCTTGCTCGCAGTTTTTTTGTTGTTCAAATGTATGTGTATTATAGATCAGATTTAAGTTATATTATACATGATTTAAATACAGAAAAAAAGAGAACAAACATACTAAGATTAACCTTCGCGAAGCCGCTGATCACGAAGATCACGCGCAGTCGCAAAGGCTATTCCCCAAAGTTGGGGTGCATTTGGTAGAACGGGTTCGAGGGAATTCACAAACCTTCTATTCCCTTTGCTGCGCTTGCGTCGTTTGAAGGAAACGGCACACACAAATCAGCAAGCTCAATATCTCGGCAGCCAGATCGTCGTCATCGTCCAGCACTCACTGTCACGAAGACAGTAGTTCGAACCAGGAACTCAGACGGCAACCAGTATCGGACGCACAAAGCTGAGTGCTTGCGCATGCTGTTGCCGTTGCTGAAGAGCAGATGCCGAGCAGCAGCTGTGAGAATGTACAAGCTGTGGATGGGGATTAGGCCGGGGAGCTTCCTGTTCAGAATCCGAGCCGTTCAACTCTTGCTCGTGATCGTGATCGTCCTGGTACGACTGTTGACCAGGTTTGTTGAATGGAGATTCTGGAGACGAAGGCGATTGTCGTTGCCGACGCTGCTATTGTTGCGATTGTTGCGATTGTTGCGATTGTTGCGATTGTTGTGTTTGCAGCGACGTCAGCCATGAAAAAGTTGAGCTTGCTTGGATTTGCTGCTGCTGCTGTGCTTGGATTTGGGAAAGCGGAAGAGAGATAGGCATGCATAGCGTCCTGTGTTATCGTTGACGTTCTTGCAATGAAGAAGAGGGTGAGGTTCACGGTGCAACTATGAGTCGAGCAAAAGGTTAGCTCCATCTAAATGCAAAATTAAGAGTTACGCACCTGCCGCATTTACGGCCTTCCTGCTCCTCCCACGCAAGTTACATTGCGTTGATATCCTTCTAGCATAGAGTAAAAGAGAAGAAAACCGAGACAAGAGAGAGAGAGAGAGAGAGAGAGAGAGAGAGACGACGCAGTGGTCGTGAAAGTGGGAGATAAGGACAAGCACGGACGCGCGCACACAACACCGTAGTTAAGCGCCGGCGCTTACCTTTGCCCAGTGTCGCAACATTAATTGTAAATTAACGGCGACATCATATTGCAAATAAAAAAGATTAACCTTTCGTACTAGCAAGGAGCTATTTTATATCAAATTATGAGGGGCTAGGCCCCGGTAGCAAAATTATCGCGTTGCAAACGCGCCAGCGATCAAAACCAGGCTGTATTACCGAATTCAGCCTGGTCCCTGACGCGGGATGCATGCCGTGAGGTGCCGTGAGGCGGCACCCCGGCATTAAGCTGCCGCACAGGCCAAAAAAGCTATGGTCCCGTTACCGCGATAACTTTAGAAACGGGTTGCGATAATTATCGCGGATCTATAAGATTATTAGTTGGTACGGCTCGGGCGAGACGCAAGGGGGCTCAAGGCGAGGACGGGACGGAGTCAGAGTCGAGGCGGGGAAGGCAGAGTCGAGGCGCGGGGAGACAGAGTCGAGACGCGGGGAAATGCCAAGCGGGATTCTGGCGGGAATCTGGATTCGCGCGGGAATCTGGATTCGTGCGGGAATCTGGATTCGGGCAGGGATTGCAGAGCGGGAATCGTTCGGGACTTTGGCGGGAATCGCAGAGCGGGATTCTGGCGGGAATCTCAGAGCGGGATTCTGGCGGGAATCTCAGAGCGGGATTCTGGGCAGGACTCAGAGCGGGATTCGCAGAGCGGGATCCGGGACAAGACAGAGACAAGAGAGCCAGAGAGCAGGCGTGCTCAGGACGGGAGCAGAGAGCTCAGGATAACCGGGATCTCAAGGCAACACTTCTGTATCAGGAGGAGGTTCCCTAAGGAAGCACTCGACAAGTCAGCATTGTAAAACTACACTAGAGACAAGACAGAAACACACCTAAGGAAGCACTCGACAAGAGGACAAAAGTGAGTGCTCCTTACGGTGGCGACAGGTATTTATCTACGGGGCAGAATCTACAGGGAACGGGCATGCACAAACGCGCAACTAACTAGTTACACAATCTTGCGGGCGAAGGCCGCGCATACAGTGACGTGAATCCGGGATTCGGGATTCGGTGCGGGAACATCTGGGCAAGATCTAAGGGAACGAGCGTGAAGCATGGTCAAGTGAAACAAAGAGAACTAAAGGAATGTAATTGTGCGCGAGGTATCAAGCTGGCGCACAGGCAGCGGGGTAACGAGCGTGGGGGGCGGATGTAATGCATACATCGTCTCGGGATAAGTTGCAGGCAACTTCTGGCGTGGATCAGGGTCGCGGGAGATCGACAGGGGCCAACTTCGAAGAAGCCGGTGCTTCGATGTCGTAACGAAGCCTAATCGCGAGGCGCGCGCGGGGCAGGGCGACTAAGGACGGGGTTCGAGTCCTTGCGGACAATGAGATCAATCCCGCACACGGGGTGGCGGGAATGTGGTCTGCGGGCCGGGACAGGACGCTACTAGCGAGACTAGTTGGCTGGCACGTGCGTGGCCAGGCCAATCACCTGGGGCTATCTCAAGACGAGGTTAGCATCGAGGAGCGGGAAGCTAAGGGGTTTCCCTTGGACGACGGGAAACTCGCGCAATTCGCGACGGGATCATGCAGGGAATCTGGTTCGGGTTTCGACCGGGTTTCGAGTTCGGGTTTCGACTGGGAATCGAGTTCGGGTTTAGACCGGGAATCGAGTTCGGGTTTCGACCGGGAATCGTAGCGGGAATCTTTCGGGAATCAGAGCGGGAACTTAGCGGGGGTTGCGATGGGGATCGCGGCGGGATCGAAGGCGGGAATCCTGCGGGGGATTTGCGCAGGGATTCGAGACGGGACGCGAGGCGGGAAACGAGCGGGATTTCGACTGGGATCGTGCGGGGGAAAGGAGCGGGATTCCAACCGGGAAGCTAGCGGGGTTTCTACCGGGAATGAGCGGGGGAGTCTGGCGAGACTCTAGTCGGGAAACGAGCGGGGGGAGTTTGGCGGGACTCCAACCGGGACGAATGGGGGAGTCTTGACAGGACTCCAACCGTGAACGAGCGTGGGTTGCGGGATTGTCAGAGGGGACGCTTGACAGCGTTCGCGGCGAGGCGGGATTCCTGGCGGGGCAGGCTGTGGACGAACAAGGGCAGGTCTAGAGGCACAGGATGTCGAAGGGGTTAGCTAGGGCACCGTGGCAGGACGAGCGCAGGGCAGGGTTCGTGACCGGGCAGGATTGCGGGATAGCAATCCTTGACCGCTGTCGTGTTGGCTTACTCAAGGCCAGACAGAGGTCGGCTTGGACGCAGTGGATCAATCTCCTAACTGCACTTCATGACTGTGGACGCGAGGCCGGGATCTGGTATCCGGGCATAGTCGAGAACCTACGAGGTCTGGGATAGCTATGGCTGTGGCTATGGCTGGGGCAGGCTATGGCTATGGCTGTGGCTATGGTGAGTGACTTCGGGACTATGGCGAGGTACGGGGTTCGCTGGGGCGGGGAACAGAGCATGACGGGAGCGGGGAGCGAGCGGGGGATCATCCTAGAGTCGGGGGAACGACGAGGCGGGCTAGGGATGGATCGAGACACGGGGACGAGGCGGGGGACTGACGAGGAGACGTGGGCGAGGACAAGCAGGGGCGAGGAGGTCGTAGCGGGGCGGAACTCTTAGCAGGAGAATGCATGGCGAAGCAGAGGTTCTTCCGGGATCAGAGAGCGGGGGATCCTTTCGGGGATCTAGCCACGGTCGCGATTCGGGTTTCAGTATACCGGGTTCTGTTCGGGATTGCCTTAGACATGTTGGGGTCCTGGGGGATCCCGACATTACCCCCCTCCAAAGGTGCTACTCCGGAGCACCAAAGGATTAGAGTAGTCTTTAGCTTTCCGTACTAATTAACCAATACTTAATAACCATAATCATAACCAAGGCACAGAGTCTTTCGGGATTTCCGTCGAGAAACCATTATTACCAACGCGGGACTAAACATAATCCGAAAAAAAATTCGCGGGGGAATCTACCGGGTTTTGACCAAAATTCGCGCCAAAGGGCGGCTTTGCTTTCGTCGAGGCGTGCCTTTCCCACCGAGCTGGGGAGAGGCAGTCAGTTTGCCTAGGCGGTCGGGTTTCGCAAGGACCAGGGGCGGGGACGAAGCGGGGGTCGAGGACGAGACTTCAGGCAGGGCGGCCTCAGGGGGCCCTTCCGGGATCGACTGGGACTGGGCTGGACGGGATTTTCGGTGCAGGAAATCTACCAGAGTTCGGGACGCGTTTGCTTGTGCTTCTGCAGCACCAAGCAGTCGTTCGGGAACAACGGGGTCTAGCGGGGTCGGGATCGAAGCGGGAATTGGTTCAGGGACCGGGGAAACAGGTGCGGGAACTGGAGGCACGGCGGGAGAAGCTGGGGTCGAAGCGTCTGGAGCGGGGGACGTGACAGTCGGGACCGGGGCGGCAATAGACGTTGACGGGATCGTTTGCAGGTCAGAGATGCATACTTGTATCAAACCCTGTAAGAGGCTTTCAACTTCGTGACGCAGGAACTGGCTGAACGCGGGATCCGTGTCTTGGACTATCTGGGTGCAGTAGGGCACCATTCGGGTCAGGACGTGTGCAACGCGGCTCAACATGGCGGGAGACGGTTCTGAGGCAGCGGGGGCGCGGGTTTCCGGGGCAGAATCCGAGGACGTAGCTTGGACACCTATCGTCGCAAACTGGCGTTTCGGGCTAGACTTCCGGGGTGCAACCTTTGCGGGGGGAGCGGCTTTTTTCACGGGAGGCCTTTCAGCACAATCGCGAATCAAGTGGCCCTTTGTTCCGCAGTAGAAGCAGAGCCCAAGTTTTCGCCTTTCATGCCTATCAGCATCAGAAAGGGTGCGCTTGGTCGAGGACGGGATTCGGGGAACCGTAGGACGGGGCATCGTGGCACGGGGCGGGGCAGTCGGACATGCGGGAACCAAATGTTCGTTAGAACCGCAGTAGAAACAGAGGCGCAGTTTACGACGCAGTTCGCGGGTTTCTGGGGACGATGTCTGGGACGCAGGGCGAGAGCGGGGACGAGGTGCTACCGAGGCTGGGGAAGTTGACCGGGACGTGGCTGGCGAGGCAGGGACAGAGACAAGCCGGGGGAGCTGGACAGCAGGTGACTGTGGCCGGGAATTGCTCGAGAAAGACGAGCGCGTGGAGCGGGAGTCTGACGCGGACATAGCGACGCGGGGATTTTGTCGAAGTCCAAAAAAAAAAGAGTCGGGGTAAAGAAAGTAGATTGTTGCCAATCCTGGTTACGGTAAGCTTTAGACTTTTGTCCTAATGTTACGACCTGGGGGGAACCTGGGGGCCGGGGCGCGTTAGCGGCTTCCGGGGCAAGGCCTGGGAGAGCGCGCGGCAGCGGAGAAGGCGAAGGGGAACCGTTAAGGACGCTACAACGCCAACGGAGTCGCGCGGGGAGCGGGGCTACGGGGGCGAGACGCAAGGGGGCTCAAGGCGAGGACGGGACGGAGTCAGAGTCGAGGCGGGGAAGGCAGAGTCGAGGCGCGGGGAGACAGAGTCGAGACGCGGGGAAATGCCAAGCGGGATTCTGGCGGGAATCTGGATTCGCGCGGGAATCTGGATTCGTGCGGGAATCTGGATTCGGGCAGGGATTGCAGAGCGGGAATCGTTCGGGACTTTGGCGGGAATCGCAGAGCGGGATTCTGGCGGGAATCTCAGAGCGGGATTCTGGCGGGAATCTCAGAGCGGGATTCTGGGCAGGACTCAGAGCGGGATTCGCAGAGCGGGATCCGGGACAAGACAGAGACAAGAGAGCCAGAGAGCAGGCGTGCTCAGGACGGGAGCAGAGAGCTCAGGATAACCGGGATCTCAAGGCAACACTTCTGTATCAGGAGGAGGTTCCCTAAGGAAGCACTCGACAAGTCAGCATTGTAAAACTACACTAGAGACAAGACAGAAACACACCTAAGGAAGCACTCGACAAGAGGACAAAAGTGAGTGCTCCTTACGGTGGCGACAGGTATTTATCTACGGGGCAGAATCTACAGGGAACGGGCATGCACAAACGCGCAACTAACTAGTTACACAATCTTGCGGGCGAAGGCCGCGCATACAGTGACGTGAATCCGGGATTCGGGATTCGGTGCGGGAACATCTGGGCAAGATCTAAGGGAACGAGCGTGAAGCATGGTCAAGTGAAACAAAGAGAACTAAAGGAATGTAATTGTGCGCGAGGTATCAAGCTGGCGCACAGGCAGCGGGGTAACGAGCGTGGGGGGCGGATGTAATGCATACATCGTCTCGGGATAAGTTGCAGGCAACTTCTGGCGTGGATCAGGGTCGCGGGAGATCGACAGGGGCCAACTTCGAAGAAGCCGGTGCTTCGATGTCGTAACGAAGCCTAATCGCGAGGCGCGCGCGGGGCAGGGCGACTAAGGACGGGGTTCGAGTCCTTGCGGACAATGAGATCAATCCCGCACACGGGGTGGCGGGAATGTGGTCTGCGGGCCGGGACAGGACGCTACTAGCGAGACTAGTTGGCTGGCACGTGCGTGGCCAGGCCAATCACCTGGGGCTATCTCAAGACGAGGTTAGCATCGAGGAGCGGGAAGCTAAGGGGTTTCCCTTGGACGACGGGAAACTCGCGCAATTCGCGACGGGATCATGCAGGGAATCTGGTTCGGGTTTCGACCGGGTTTCGAGTTCGGGTTTCGACTGGGAATCGAGTTCGGGTTTAGACCGGGAATCGAGTTCGGGTTTCGACCGGGAATCGTAGCGGGAATCTTTCGGGAATCAGAGCGGGAACTTAGCGGGGGTTGCGATGGGGATCGCGGCGGGATCGAAGGCGGGAATCCTGCGGGGGATTTGCGCAGGGATTCGAGACGGGACGCGAGGCGGGAAACGAGCGGGATTTCGACTGGGATCGTGCGGGGGAAAGGAGCGGGATTCCAACCGGGAAGCTAGCGGGGTTTCTACCGGGAATGAGCGGGGGAGTCTGGCGAGACTCTAGTCGGGAAACGAGCGGGGGGAGTTTGGCGGGACTCCAACCGGGACGAATGGGGGAGTCTTGACAGGACTCCAACCGTGAACGAGCGTGGGTTGCGGGATTGTCAGAGGGGACGCTTGACAGCGTTCGCGGCGAGGCGGGATTCCTGGCGGGGCAGGCTGTGGACGAACAAGGGCAGGTCGAGAGGCACAGGATGTCGAAGGGGTTAGCTAGGGCACCGTGGCAGGACGAGCGCAGGGCAGGGTTCGTGACCGGGCAGGATTGCGGGACTGCAATCCTTGACCGCTGTCATGTTGGCTTACTCAAGGCCAGACAGAGGTCGGCTTTGGACGCAGTGGATCAATCTCCTAACTGCACTTCATGACTGTGGACGCGAGGCCGGGATCTGGTATCCGGGCATAGTCGAGAACCTACGAGGTCTGGGATAGCTATGGCTATGGCTATGGCTGTGGCAGGCTATGGCTATGGCTGTGGCTATGGTGAGTGACTTCGGGACTATGGCGAGGTACGGGGTTCACTGGAGCGGGGAACAGAGCATGACGGGAGCGGGGAGCGAGCGGGGGATCATCCTAGAGTCGGGGGAACGACGAGGCGGGGCTAGGGATGGATCGAGACGCGGGGACGAGGCGGGGGACTGACGAGGAGACGTGGGCGAGGACAAGCAGAGGCGAGGAGGTCGTAGCGGGGCGGAACTCTTAGCAGGAGAATGCATGGCGAAGCAGAGGTTCTTCTGGGATCAGAGAGCGGGGGATCCTTTCGGGATCTAGCCAAGGTCGCGATTTCGGGTTTCAGTATACCGGGTTCTGTTCGGGATTGCCTTAGACATGTTGGGGTCCTGGGGGATCCCGACATTACCCCCCTCCAAAGGTGCTACTCCGGAGCACCAAAGGATTAGAGTAGTCTTTAGCTTTCCGTACTAATTATCCAATACTTAATAACCATAATCATAATCAAGGCGCAGAGTCTTTCGGGATTTCCGTCGAGAAACCATTATTACCAACGCGGGACTAAACCTAATCCGAAAAAAATTCGCGGGGGAATCTACCGGGTTTTGACCAAAATTCGCGCCAAAGGGCGGCTTTGCTTTCGTCGAGGCGTGCCTTTCCCACCAAGCTGGGGAGAGGCAGTCAGTTTGCCTAGGCGGTCGGGTTTCGCAAGGACCAGGGGCGGGGACGAAGCAGGGGTCGAGGACGAGACTTCAGGCAGGGCGGCCTCAGGGGGCCCTTCCGGGATCGACTGGGACTGGGCTGGACGGGATTTTCGGTGCAGGAAATCTACCAGAGTTCGGGACGCGTTTGCTTGTGCTTCTGCAGCACCAAGCAGTCGTTCGGGAACAACGGGGTCTAGCGGGGTCGGGATCGAAGCGGGAATTGGTTCAGGGACCGGGGAAACAGGTGCGGGAACTGGAGGCACGGCGGGAGAAGCTGGGGTCGAAGCGTCTGGAGCGGGGGACGTGACAGTCGGGACCGGGGCGGCAATAGACGTTGACGGGATCGTTTGCAGGTCAGAGATGCATACTTGTATCAAACCCTGTAAGAGGCTTTCAACTTCGTGACGCAGGAACTGGCTGAACGCGGGATCCGTGTCTTGGACTATCTGGGTGCAGTAGGGCACCATTCGGGTCAGGACGTGTGCAACGCGGCTCAACATGGCGGGAGACGGTTCTGAGGCAGCGGGGGCGCGGGTTTCCGGGGCAGAATCCGAGGACGTAGCTTGGACACCTATCGTCGCAAACTGGCGTTTCGGGCTAGACTTCCGGGGTGCAACCTTTGCGGGGGGAGCGGCTTTTTTCACGGGAGGCCTTTCAGCACAATCGCGAATCAAGTGGCCCTTTGTTCCGCAGTAGAAGCAGAGCCCAAGTTTTCGCCTTTCATGCCTATCAGCATCAGAAAGGGTGCGCTTGGTCGAGGACGGGATTCGGGGAACCGTAGGACGGGGCATCGTGGCACGAGGCGGGGCAGTCGGACATGCGGGGACCAAATGTTCGTTAGAACCGCAGTAGAAACAGAGGCGCAGTTCACGAGTTTCTGGGGACGATGTCTGGGACGCAGGGCGAGAGCGGGGACGAGGTGCTACCGAGGCTGGGGAAGTTGACCGGGACGTGGCTGGCGAGGCAGGGACAGAGACAAGCCGGGGGAGCTGGACAGCAGGTGACTGTGGCCGGGAATTGCTCGAGGAAGACGAGCGCGTGGAGCGGGAGTCTGACGCGGACATAGCGACGCGGGGATTTTGTCGAAGTCCGAAAAAAAAGAGTCGGGTAAAGAACGTAGATTGTTGCCAATCCTGGTTACAGTAAGCTTTAGACTTTTGTCCTAATGTTACGACCTGGGGGGAACCTGGGGGCCGGGGCGCGTTAGCGGCTTCCGGGGCAAGGCCTGGGAGAGCGCGCGGCAGCGGAGAAGGCGAAGGGGAACCGTTAAGGACGCTACAACGCCAACGGAGTCGCGCGGGGAGCGGGGCTACGGGGGCGAGACGCTAGGGGGCTCAAGGCGAGGACGGGACGGAGTCAGAGTCGAGGCGGGGAAGGCAGAGTCGAGGCGCGGGGGAACAGAGTCGAGACGCGGGGAAATGCAAAGCGGGATTCTGGCGGGAATCTGGATTCGCGCGGGAATCTGGATTTGTGCGGGAATCTGGATTCGTGCGGGGATCGCAGAGCGGGAATCGTTCGGGACTTTGGCGGGAATCTCAAGCGGGATTCTGGCGGGAATCTCAGAGCGGGATTCTGGCGGGAATCTCAGAGCGGGATTCTGGGCAGGACTCAGGGCGGGATTCGCAGAGCGGGATCCGGGGCAAGACAGAGACAAGAGAGCCAGAGAGCAGGCGTGCTCAGGACAGGAGCAGAGAGCTCAGGATAACCGGGATCTCAAGGCAACACTTCTGTTATCGGGAGGAGGTTCCCTAAGGAAGCACTCGACAAGTTAGCATTGTAAAACTACACTAGAGACAAGACAGAAACACACCTAAGGAAGCACTCGACAAGAGGACAAAAGTGAGTGCTCCTTACGGTGGCGACAGGTATTTATCTACTGGGCAGAATCTACAGGGAACGGGCATGCACAAACGCGCAACTAACTAGTTACACAATCTTGCGGGCGAAGGCCGCGCATACAGTGACGTGAATCCGGGATTCGGGATTCGGTGCGGGAACATCTGGGCAAGATCTAAGGGAACGAGCGTGAAGCATGGTCAAGTGAAACAAAGAGAACTAAAGGAATGTAATTGTGCGCGAGGTATCAAGCTGGCGCACAGGCAGCGGGGTAACGAACGTGGGGGGCGGATGTAATGCATACATCGTCTCGGGATAAGTTGCAGGCAACTTCTGGCGTGGATCAGGGTCGCGGGAGATCGACAGGGACCAACTTCGAAGAAGCCGGTGCTTCGATGTCGTAACGAAGCCTAATCGCGAGGCGCGCGCGGGGCAGGGCGACTAAGGACGGGGTTCGAGTCCTTGCGGACAATGAGATCAATCCCGCACACGGGGTGGCGGGAATGTGGTCTGCGGGCCGGGACAGGACGCTACTAGCGAGACTAGTTGGCTGCACGTGCGTGGCCAGGCCAATCACCTGGGGCTATCTCAAGACGAGGTTAGCATCGAGGAGCGGGAAGCTAAGGGGTTTCCCTTGGACGACGGGAAACTCGCGCGATTCGCGACGGGATCATGCAGGGAATCTGGTTCGGGTTTCGACCGGGTTTCGAGTTCGGGTTTCGACTGGGAATCGAGTTCGGGTTTAGACCGGGAATCGAGTTCGGGTTTCGACCGGGAATCGAGACAGGGTTCGACCGGGAATCGTAGCGGGAATCTTTCGGGAATCAGAGCGGGGACTTAGCTGGGGTTGCAATGGGAATCGCGGCGGGATCGAAGGCGGGAATCCTGCGGGGGATTTGCGCAGGGATTCGAGACGGGACGCGAGGCGGGAAACGAGCGGGATTTCGACTGGGATCGTGCGGGGGAAAGGAGCGGGATTCCAACCGGGAAGCTAGCGGGGTTTCTACCGGGAATGAGCGGGGGAGTCTGGCGAGACTCTAGTCGGGAAACGAGCGGGGGGAGTTTGGCGGGACTCCAACCGGGACGAGTGGGGGAGTCTTGACAGGACTCCAACCGTGAACGAGCGTGGGTTGCGGGATTGTCAGAGGGGACGCTTGACAGCGTTCGCGGCGAGGCGGGATTCCTGGCGGGGCAGGCTGTGGACGAACAAGGGCAGGTCGAGAGGCACAGGATGTCGAAGGGGTTAGCTAGGGCACCGTGGCAGGACGAGCGCAGGGCAGGGTTCGTGACCGGGCAGGATTGCGGGACAGCAATCCTTGACCGCTGTCATGTTGGCTTACTCAAGGCCAGACAGAGGTCGGCTTTGGACGCAGTGGATCAATCTCCTAACTGCACTTCATGACTGTGGACGCGAGGCCGGGATCTGGTATCCGGGCATAGTCGAGAACCTACGAGGTCTGGGATAGCTATGGCTATGGCTATGGCTGTGGCAGGCTATGGCTATGGCTGTGGCTATGGTGAGTGACTTCGGGACTATGGCGAGGTACGGGGTTCACTGGAGCGGGGAACAGAGCATGACGGGAGCGGGGAGCGAGCGGGGGATCATCCTAGAGTCGGGGGAACGACGAGGCGGGCTAGGGATGGATCGAGACGCGGGGACGAGGCGGGGGACTGACGAGGAGACGTGGGCGAGGACAAGCAGAGGCGAGGAGGTCGTAGCGGGGCGGAACTCTTAGCAGGAGAATGCATGGCGAAGCAGAGGTTCTTCTGGGATCAGAGAGCGGGGGATCCTTTCGGGATCTAGCCAAGGTCGCGATTTCGGGTTTCAGTATACCGGGTTCTGTTCGGGATTGCCTTAGACATGTTGGGGTCCTGGGGGATCCCGACAGTACTATAAGTACTAGTATTCAAGTTAGAAACCACTACCGCCAATAAATCTTCTTGAATATGACAAAATAATATTTAATAATATTCATATACTTATCTTTATGACAGGTGCTCAACATGAACTTGAAGTCGTAGTACTACAGTACTACTACTCAGCCTAGTAGTGGTACATTTTGAAGTTTAAAGTACTCATATTCAAGTTTTTTTTTTGATATTTCATACTATGCAAGTCGGGAACTGCAGTGATACACCACTATCAGCCTGAGGCTACTCAATCATCCTCCATCATATCTACGCTTTCCTCTGAAGCGCTTCATGTGTACTAGTATACAGTATTACTACTATGCTAATCGTACTATTTGTAACTTCAAGTTCAAAACATAGCTAACTTGGAGAGGAAAGCATGCCTCTTTCCGGATGCCAATGGGGAACTTCTGGCCTGAGGTAGGTCACTCGCATGATCCGACTCAGCGAGTCAGTTCGAGCTTGAGTCCGCTGATGGCAATGTGAGCTTCTCGAGAGTTTGTTTTTTACTAGGTCATAACTAGTACTGTCATTTTATTATATCTCAACACTGAATTTGTCGTACTGTTTCAAGTTGTAACTTCGAGCCAACGTACTAGTAGCTACCAGTGAGTGGAAACTTGAAGCATGCCTCAGGCTCTTTCCGGATTCAAGTTGAGAACTTCCGGCCTGAGGTAGTACTAGTAGTAGGTCCGAGTCATTGGTTCGAGTCAAATGCCAGTGTTCAACTTGAAAGCACTCAGGCTTTCAAGTTGGATTGGTGTTATGTAAAAAAATTTGTACCAATAGTACTGTACTAGTACTAGTACTACTAGTACTACTACTACTGTACTACTCGACGCCGGCGGCCGCCCGGGGAATGATTTCCGACCATCGCACTGACTGCAATATTTGGCTACCATCATCTACAACACTGAAGAAGGTCTGTTTTCACATCATTTTCTTTCAGTACCGTAGTATCCTCAATTCATAAGTTTCAATATACTCCGTATGTGCTGAATGAAAAGTTTATGTTTATCACTGTCTATTTTCGTACAAAGATTCGTGCATGTGCATGTCAGCAAATCGGTTAACATAGAATCTATCATAAAAGTCCAGGGACTTCTCAGGTGTCAATGACTTCGGCGGACATTCATCACCCTTTGGAACCCCAAGGAGGTGAGCCAAACGAAAGATGTCCCCTATACCTATCACCAATAGCTTCGGAGCCTTGCAGTCACGGTGATAGTGACGTCTGCCACTGGCATTCACACCAGAACAGCATTCAACACAGGCGGTAGAGGTCTCTAACTCATATTCCGGCTTGACAATCCACATACTTGTTTTTGGGTCAGGCGAGTCTCCAACACGCTTGAACAATTGGACGAGAGCGCAGTCCTGATGCTCCCCTTTAGCGGTGAAGGAAAAAAGAAGCATAACCCGGGCAACTCTCATTCCTGAAAACCCCTTTTTGCGGGGGCTAACTCAAACAAGGACTGCGTCATGTCTTGCTTTTCCGCGCCAAGAGGGATTGGACCTGATCACCTCCCTCATTGCTTGTTCTATTGGGATCGATTCGCCACGGTAGGCAAAGAAAGCGGTGGCTGAATGGAAAATTGAGAAGTCATTGTTCATGTCCAATTCAGCTGTTGGTTCGGCTCTGCCAGAGGAGCCCCTTAAGTTGGAATTGCGCTTCTCGTACTTGTTGAATAAGTATTCTTTAATGAGCTGTCGGAGCTGTCGAAGCTCTGGATGGCCTTTTATCGCCGCAAGCGCGTTGAGCTGTTTCGGGTACACCTTACTGGACTCTGCAAGTATAACAACAGAGAAGTCAGATGTGCAGCACCAAAAGCACGGGTTACTAAGTAATACTAACGTTGTTTCGAAGCCATTAACATCAAGCTCAAAGGGTCATTTCTGCCGCCCAAGCGAAGCTGGCATTCTACGCTATGAACCGCACCACACTGGGGCTCATCCACTGAACTTCCGGAATCCTCCAGGTCAGCAATTTCGATTTGCTCTTGGTTGCCCACAATGTCATCGAAGAAGTCCTCTGTATCATCGGCTGCCCCTGTTGTTTGTACGCCATGATGTTGCATCTGCTCCCTCTGGGTTGGGGCCTTCTCGGCGTCATCCGTCTTTGACTCTGACATATTTTTCCGCAAAAACGTCTCGCAAGGCATTCCACATAGCCTCAGCCAGCGTATCGTCCAGCAGTCCACGCCTTTTGAAGTCTGCCCTCGACGCAATAAGTTTGCTGAGTCGTTGGTTTGCTGTGATCATCTGTCCCAAAGGATCATTTCTGTTCGAGCGCCGCCATGTCTCCTTGACCGCGTGAATGGTGTTTATTTTCTGTTATAGACGAACACAATCCGCTAGGAGCAGCAAAGAGAGGGATCATTGTTGGATAATGGACCATGGCATGTTGTCGTGGCAGTGAAAAATTATCCCGGATGCCCTTTGCTATGAATATTTGCCGATATTGATGATAGAGAGGCTTTAATTTGATCAAGATTTGAGGCTGTAATCGTGTACCGACGCACAAGGTAACAGAAGTCCAGAAATGCACTCAATGCATGAATTATATCATCGTGCACAATGCCCACAATAGCCGGAAGATACACCTAAGTGGATTGCATCAGATATCAGCAAACCACCGCCTCGAGCGAGATGCAAAGACCACATACTTTCATAAGCGCCTTTGAATCATTACCTGTCCATTGCTTGAAGCCTCGACCTTCAGGAAATCTGCAAAGACCAGGAAAAGGAGCAGCAACTCTGATTCTACGTGAAAGTTAGCAATGGTATTCACATTAAACGACTTGTAAGGTAATAGTGCCTTTTATCCACAATATCCAGCTCTGTCGTGGTCATGCACTGGCAAATCCACTCAACAAGATGGTCCTTGAACACGCCTTTGATGATTTGGTGCAGCAGGTCCGGAGATATGAGATCGCATATATCTGCGCGCGGAAAGTCATTGGTGAAAGGCTACAGAACAACATACAAGTTGCAGAATACGCATCCAGTGAAGAAGTTGAAGTACGTACCACAATATCCTGGTGGAACCCGTACTCTTTCCGGATTGTTGCTCTATTAATGTTGTTGCCATCTACTTGATCTATCAATTGTTCGTGCAGCTCTTTTGTTCGAGGATTTGAAACAAATTCCAAATTATCTAGGTCCTTGTGAGGTGCTGTGCATCTATGCCGCCACAGTAAGTCATTGCCTCAGACTCGGATATGATTTTGGGAAAGGACGGTACTTACTTGCAGCACCATCCAGTGCATATTGCGCATAGACTCACCTGTTCCGGATAATCAGCTATATACGAGCCGAGTCCGAGAACCGACCTACGCAAGTGACCATCAGGACACCGGAGAATGGTTAACTCAGTGTTTATGGACATGGCGGTCTTCAGTGAACTCAAGATTTTTGATATAGACGAATGAAAAATTTGATGTTGAAAGCGGCGGAATTCATCTGACTTTTCGTATTGCCGCTCAGCTGCAAAATGTGTCAGAGCTAATCAAATATTACGGTATGATACACACTCTTTGGTATTGCTAGAAATGCTACAAGCTGGACTGTATTCAATTTCTGTGACCGCCGGGCCTTGTTAGATACATTCCCGATGGAGAGATACAACGGATAGTATTCGTTATTTCCAGTTCCGACAGAGACTGTTGTCTTATCGCTCCCTAAGATCACCGGAACAAACATAGATCCATGGACTGCTTTATCTTCGGCGTAGATCTTGTTCTAGGTCAAGGATAATCAGCATGTTTCCTGCGAGTTTATGATTCATGACCTACAGCCTGTTCCCAAGCAAAATTTCCGGACATGTAATTTCTGAATACTCGTTCTTTGTCATCAGAGTCCTCCTTCGGCTGATACTCGCGAAACAGGACATAGTCGAATTCGCCTTCCAACGCCGGATTGTCCACCAAATTCCGGATCACTTCCAGAGGATCCCGATACCATACATCATATTCTTTCCTCTTCCATGACTCAGTGTTCTCGTTTGTCGCCTTTTGGCCATTGTCGTCCGTGTAGAAGTTACTAAAGGACTTCCAAGACACATCACCGACTTCCGTAGCGTCAATGACGGTGTACAAATTTTGTGCGTCTCCATCAAGTAGCGAACTAGTTATACCTAGATCCGAGTCATTGTCAGGCTCTGTCGTATCCAATTCGGAACATCCGCCAGATTTTACATTCTCCGCCACCTGAATCAGCTGATAAGCCTTCATGATTCCGAGAATTTTTGTTATGTTCCCAGCAGACATTTGCTCTTCCCGATACAGAAAATCTGCGAGCTCGAAATCTGCTCTGCACGAATAGGGAAACCAGACATTAGACACAGGTTCGTTTCGCGGAACGGGTGGTTCTTCATTTTCTAAGGAAATTCCTGCCGCATCGCATGGCGTGGCTGCACGGTGTCAGGTGTCAGAGTACTGCAGTAAACCGGGGACAATAAACATGACACGCACCATTCAAGTATCTGTGATACACCTTCAAGTTATCCTCGCTCTCCTTATAATCTCCAATGTCGGAGTCCAAATCTTCAGAGGATGCGCTACGGCCATCACTTCCGGTGACAGAATGATGGGACAGAGAATCAGCTCCGTCTAAATCTTGAAGCAGCTCGTCTCGGCCTATGCTAAGCATCGAGATATCCTGCGTAAGTATAGAGATGTCGTAATTGTAACTTGAAGAGCCGCAGCCCATTTTATCTTCAAGTTGACCCTCGACCCGGAGTTCGGGGGAGTTCGAGATACTTTTAGGTTCTGGAACTTGTGCGGGTCGAATGGGTGATGAATCATAACCATAAGCAGCAGGTCCTGATGCAAATGATGATGGATGAGCTGAGTATTCATGTCTTGTTCTTGCGGATTGATTCTTAAACCTTCTGTCGCAGTCGGAGAAGGTACATCGAATGGATGGGGGGAAGAAATCAGTAAAATGAACGGGTTTGGGCTTTCGCCGTGTTACCGGCATCGACTTGGATGCAACCTATAGTAGTACCTATTAGCAACTTGAAGTCGACTTTTGACTTACTTCGACTTTTGACTTACTAAGTTAGAACATGAATCCCCAGCCTCAGGCTGAAGCTGTCAACTTGAACTTGAAGTAGCACTGGCAGCGAATCGAGTTCGCCAAGGTGGACTCGCGTAGTAGGAGCTAGTAGTAGTCTACCTGGCAGATTTGCTAGTAGTACGGTAGAAGGCTGCGGCTGAGTGCCTTGACTCACTGACTGCCAGTTCCAGTGTCAGGCTTGCCGTCTCGGTCGCCGGAATCCGAGTCGGAGTGCAACTTCAAGTTGAAGCCTGCCAGTGCCAGTCTGAGTGAGCCTGAGTGCCAGTGCCAGCGCCAGTGCCAGGTACCGCCGTGACTCAGGCTCGCTCACTGGCACTCCGAGTCACTGCCAGCCTGAGTGCCAGTGGCAGGCTGGCAGTGGGCGTAAATTTTCCTTGAATAGGCGCCCTCATCTTCAACTTGAACTTTAACTTGCACCTTTGACTCTGAGTCGACTCACCATCGATATTCATAGCACCTGCCAGTGTGCCCCTATTACTACTGCACAGGAATGTTAACTCAAAGACAGACGCGGGCTAAGAATAGCGATCAGCATCCGGGAGCGGTAGTCAATAAGCTGCGAACATGTCGAACGAAAGAGGAGATATTGAGGGAGAAGGAAGGGAAGGAGAGAAGGAGAGAAGAACAGGCATCAAAGCGTGATGAGGCATTGAGGGAGAAGGAGGAGAAGGAAAAACAGAAGGAAGAATGGGCAGCTCTGCGCGAAGCTGCGGCACAGCAAGCCGCGTATGCGAGAGAGAAGAGAAAACTCATCGCGGAACAGAAACGGGCAGCTAAAGAACAAGAGGCATCTGAGAAGGTACGCAAGAAAAGAACTGCAGCAGAGCAACAGGAAACAGCCATACTGGAGACGATGGAGCTTGAGAACAATTTGTCAAAGGCTCTTGACATTCGCACCCATATGGGCTCAACTGCACCTAAGCTGGCTGGCACTGGCAAACGAGGGCGAAACAAGTCGAAAGGCGTCCCTGAAACTAGTGAGTCCTTATCTTCAAGTCAGTGACAGTCGAGTTATGAGATATGGGCATAACAGGTTCAATGAACGATGAAAAAGACAGCTCTTGTGCAGCTGAAGACGGCGAACATTTAAAGATTCGTAAGTTGTTTGCCTTTATGACTTTAGACTCCTGTTACGACCTGGGGGGAACCTGGGGGCCGTGGCGCGTTAGCGGCTTCCGGGGCAAGGCCTGGGAGAGCGCGCGGCAGCTGAGAAGGCGCAGGGAACCGTTAAGGACGCTACAACGCCAACGGAGTCGCGCGGGGAGCGGGGCTGCGGGGGCGAGACGCAAGGGGGCTCAAGGCGAGGACGGGACGGAGTCAGAGTCGAGGCTGGGAAGGCAGAGTCGAGGCGCGGGAAGACAGAGTCGAGACGCGGGGAAATGCAAAGCGGGATTCTGGCGGGAATCTGGAGTCGCGCGGGAATCTGGATTCGTGCGGGAATCTGGATTCGGGCGGGAATCTGGATTCGTGCGGGAATCTGGATTCGTGCGGGGATCGCAGAGCGGGAATCGTTCGGGACTTTGGCGGGAATCGCAGAGCGGGATTCTGGCGGGAATCTCAGAGCGGGATTCTGGGCAGGACTTCAGAGCGGGATTCGCAGAGCGGGATCCGGGACAAGACAGAGACAAGAGAGCCAGAAGCAGGCGTGCTCAGGACGGGAGCAGAGAGCTCGGGATAACCGGGATCTCAAGGCAACACTTCTGTATCAGGAGGAGGTTCCCTAAGGAAGCACTCGACAAGTCAGCATTGTAAAACTACACTAGAGACAAGACAGAAACACACCTAAGGAAGCACTCGACAAGAGGACAAAAGTGAGTGCTCCTTACGGTGGCGACAGGTATTTATCTACTGGGCAGAATCTACAGGGAACGGGCATGCACAAACGCGCAACTAACTAGTTACACAATCTTGCGGGCGAAGGCCGCGCATACAGTGACGTGAATCCGGGATTCGGGATTCGGTGCGGGAACATCTGGGCAAGATCTAAGGGAACGAGCGTGAAGCATGGTCAAGTGAAACAAAGAGAACTAAAGGAATGTAATTGTGCGCGAGGTATCAAGCTGGCGCACAGGCAGCGGGGTAACGAGCGTGGGGGGCGGATGTAATGCATACATCGTCTCGGGCTAAGTTGCAGGCAACTTCTGGCGTGGATCAGGGTCGCGGGAGATCGACAGGGACCAACTTCGAAGAAGCCGGTGCTTCGATGTCGTAACGAAGCCTAATCGCGAGGCGCGCGCGGGGCAGGGCGACTAAGGACGGGGTTCGAGTCCTTGCGGACAATGAGATCAATCCCGCACACGGGGTAGCGGGAATGTGGTCTGCGGGCCGGGACAGGACGCTACTAGCGAGACTAGTTGGCTGGCACGTGCGTGGCCAGGCCAATCACCTGGGGCTATCTCAAGACGAGGTTAGCATCGAGGAGCGGGAAGCTAAGGGGTTTCCCTTGGACGACGGGAAACTCGCGCGATTCGCGACGGGATCATGCAGGGAATCTGGTTCGGGTTTCGACCGGGTTTCGAGTTCGGGGTTCGACTGGGAATCGAGTTCGGGTTTAGACCGGGAATCGAGTTCGGGTTTCGACCGGGAATCGAGACAGGGTTCGACCGGGAATCGTAGCGGGAATCTTTCGGGAATCAGAGCGGGAACTTAGCTGGGGTTGCGATGGGAATCGCGGCGGGATCGAAGGCGGGAATCCTGCGGGGGATTTGCGCAGGGATTCGAGACGGGACGCGAGGCGGGAAACGAGCGGGATTTCGACTGGGATCGTGCGGGGAAAGGAGTGGGATTCCAACCGGGAAGCGAGCGGGGTTTCTACCGGGAATGAGCGGGGGAGTCTGGCGGGACTCTAGTCTGGAAACGAGCGGGGGGAGTTTGGCGGGACTCCAACCGGGACGAGTGTGGGTTGCGGGATTTGTCAGAGGGGACGCTTGACAGCGTTCGCGGCGAGGCGGGATTCCTGGCGGGGCAGGCTGTGGACGAACAAGGGCAGGTCGAGAGGCACAGGATGTCGAAGGGGTTAGCTAGGGCACCGTGGCAGGACGAGCGCAGGGCAGGGTTCGTGACCGGGCAGGATTGCGGGACGGCAATCCTTGACCTGCTGTCGTGTTGGCTTACTCAAGGCCAGACAGAGGTCGACTTTGGACGCAGTGGATCAATCTCCTAACTGCACTTCATGACTGTGGACGCGAGGCCGGGATCTGGTATCCGGGCATAGTCGAGAACCTACGAGGTCTGGGATAGCTATGGCTATGGCTATGGCTGTGGCAGGCTATGGCTATGGCGGTGGCTATGGTGAGTGACTTCGGGACTATGGCGAGGTACGGGGTTCGCTGGAGCGGGGAACAGAGCATGACGGGAGCGGGGAGCGAGCGGGGGATCATCCTAGAGTCGGGGGAACGACGAGGCGGGCTAGGGATGGATCGAGACGCGGGGACGAGGCGGGGGACTGACGAGGAGACGTGGGCGAGGACAAGCAGGGGCGAGGAGGTCGTAGCGGGGCTGAACTCTTAGCAGGAGAATGCATGGCGAAGCAGGGGTTCTTCTGGGATCAGAGAGCGGGGGATCCTTTCGGGATCTAGCCAAGGTCGCGATTTCGGGTTTCAGTATACCGGGTTCTGTTCGGGATTGCCTTAGACATGTTGGGGTCCTGGGGGATCCCGACATTACCCCCCTCCAAAGGTGCTACTCCGGAGCACCAAAGGATTAGAGTAGTCTTTAGCTTTTCGTACTAATTATCCAATACTTAATAACCATAATCATAACCAAGACGCAGAGTCTTTCGGGATTTCCGTCGAGAAACCATTATTACCAACGCGGGACTAAACATAATCCGAAAAAAAATTCGCGGGGGAATCTACCGGGTTTTGACCAAAATTCGCGCCAACGGGCGGCTTTGCTTTCGTCGAGGCGTGCCTTTCCCACCGAGCTGGGGAGAGGCAGTCAGTTTGCCTAGGCGGTCGGGTTTCGCAAGGACCAGGGGCGGGGACGAAGCGGGGGTCGAGGACGAGACTTCAGGCAGGGCGGCCTCAGGGGGCCCTTCCGGGATCGACTGGGCTGGACGGGATTTTCGGTGCAGGAAATCTACCAAAGTTCGGGACGCGCTTGCTTGTGCTTCTGCAGCACCAAGCAGTCGTTCGGGAACAACGGGGTCGAGCGGGGTCGGGATCGAAGCGGGAACTGGTTCAGGGACCGGGGAAACAGGTGCAGGAACTGGAGGCACGGCGGGAGAAGCTGGGGTCGAAGCGTCTGGAGCGGGGGACGTGACAGTCGGGACCGGGGCGGCAGTAGACGTTGACGGGATCGTTTGCAGGTCAGAGATGCATACTTGTATCAAACCCTGTAAGAGGCTTTCAACTTCGTGACGCAGGAACTGGCTGAACGCGGGATCCGTGTCTTGGACTATCCGGGTGCAATGGGGCACCATTCGGGTCAGGACTTGGGCAACGCGGCTCAACATGGCGGGAGACGGTTCTGAGGCAGCAGGGGCGCGGGTTTCCGGGGCAGAATCCGAGGACGTAGCTTGGACACCTATCATCGCAAACTGGCGTTTCGGGCTAGACTTCCGGGGTGCGACTTTTGCGGGGGGAGCGGCTTTTTTCACGGGCGGCCTTTCAGCACAATCGCGAATCAAGTGGCCCTTTGTTCCGCAGTAGAAGCAGAGCCCAAGTTTTCGCCTTTCATGCCTATCAGCATCAGAAAGGGTGCGCTTGGTCGAGGACGGGATTCGGGGAACCGTAGGACGGGGCATCGTGGCACGGGGCGGGGCAGTCGGACATGCGGGAACCAGATGTTCGTTAGAACCGCAGTAGAAACAGAGGCGCAGTTTACGGCGCAGTTCACGGGTTTCTGGGGTCGACGTATGGGACGCAGGGCGAGAGCGGGGGCGAGGTGCTACCGAGGTGGGGAAGTTGACCGGGACGTGGCTGGCGAGGCAGGGACAGAGACAAGCCGGGGGAGCGGGACAGCAGGTGACTGTGGCCGGGAATTGCTCGAGGAAGACGAGCGCGTGGAGCGGGAGTCTGACGCGGACATAGCAACGCGGGGATTTTGTCGAAGTCCGAAAAAAAAGAGTCGGGAAAAGAGCGTAGATTGTTGCCAATCCTGGTTACGGTAAGCTTTAGACTTTTGTCCTAATGTTACGACCTGGGGGGAACCTGGGGGCCGTGGCGCGTTAGCGGCTTCCGGGGCAAGGCCTGGGAGAGCGCGCGGCAGCTGAGAAGGCGCAGGGAACCGTTAAGGACGCTACAACGCCAACGGAGTCGCGCGGGGAGCGGGGCTGCGGGGGCGAGACGCAAGGGGGCTCAAGGCGAGGACGGGACGGAGTCAGAGTCGAGGCTGGGAAGGCAGAGTCGAGGCGCGGGAAGACAGAGTCGAGACGCGGGGAAATGCAAAGCGGGATTCTGGCGGGAATCTGGAGTCGCGCGGGAATCTGGATTCGTGCGGGAATCTGGATTCGGGCGGGAATCTGGATTCGTGCGGGAATCTGGATTCGTGCGGGGATCGCAGAGCGGGAATCGTTCGGGACTTTGGCGGGAATCGCAGAGCGGGATTCTGGCGGGAATCTCAGAGCGGGATTCTGGGCAGGACTTCAGAGCGGGATTCGCAGAGCGGGATCCGGGACAAGACAGAGACAAGAGAGCCAGAGAGCAGGCGTGCTCAGGACGGGAGCAGAGAGCTCGGGATAACCGGGATCTCAAGGCAACACTTCTGTATCAGGAGGAGGTTCCCTAAGGAAGCACTCGACAAGTCAGCATTGTAAAACTACACTAGAGACAAGACAGAAACACACCTAAGGAAGCACTCGACAAGAGGACAAAAGTGAGTGCTCCTTACGGTGGCGACAGGTATTTATCTACTGGGCAGAATCTACAGGGAACGGGCATGCACAAACGCGCAACTAACTAGTTACACAATCTTGCGGGCGAAGGCCGCGCATACAGTGACGTGAATCCGGGATTCGGGATTCGGTGCGGGAACATCTGGGCAAGATCTAAGGGAACGAGCGTGAAGCATGGTCAAGTGAAACAAAGAGAACTAAAGGAATGTAATTGTGCGCGAGGTATCAAGCTGGCGCACAGGCAGCGGGGTAACGAGCGTGGGGGGCGGATGTAATGCATACATCGTCTCGGGCTAAGTTGCAGGCAACTTCTGGCGTGGATCAGGGTCGCGGGAGATCGACAGGGACCAACTTCGAAGAAGCCGGTGCTTCGATGTCGTAACGAAGCCTAATCGCGAGGCGCGCGCGGGGCAGGGCGACTAAGGACGGGGTTCGAGTCCTTGCGGACAATGAGATCAATCCCGCACACGGGGTAGCGGGAATGTGGTCTGCGGGCCGGGACAGGACGCTACTAGCGAGACTAGTTGGCTGGCACGTGCGTGGCCAGGCCAATCACCTGGGGCTATCTCAAGACGAGGTTAGCATCGAGGAGCGGGAAGCTAAGGGGTTTCCCTTGGACGACGGGAAACTCGCGCGATTCGCGACGGGATCATGCAGGGAATCTGGTTCGGGTTTCGACCGGGTTTCGAGTTCGGGGTTCGACTGGGAATCGAGTTCGGGTTTAGACCGGGAATCGAGTTCGGGTTTCGACCGGGAATCGAGACAGGGTTCGACCGGGAATCGTAGCGGGAATCTTTCGGGAATCAGAGCGGGAACTTAGCTGGGGTTGCGATGGGAATCGCGGCGGGATCGAAGGCGGGAATCCTGCGGGGGATTTGCGCAGGGATTCGAGACGGGACGCGAGGCGGGAAACGAGCGGGATTTCGACTGGGATCGTGCGGGGAAAGGAGTGGGATTCCAACCGGGAAGCGAGCGGGGTTTTACCGGGAATGAGCGGGGGAGTCTGGCGGGACTCTAGTCTGGAAACGAGCGGGGGGAGTTTGGCGGGACTCCAACCGGGACGAGTGTGGGTTGCGGGATTTGTCAGAGGGGACGCTTGACAGCGTTCGCGGCGAGGCGGGATTCCTGGCGGGGCAGGCTGTGGACGAACAAGGGCAGGTCGAGAGGCACAGGATGTCGAAGGGGTTAGCTAGGGCACCGTGGCAGGACGAGCGCAGGGCAGGGTTCGTGACCGGGCAGGATTGCGGGACGGCAATCCTTGACCTGCTGTCGTGTTGGCTTACTCAAGGCCAGACAGAGGTCGACTTTGGACGCAGTGGATCAATCTCCTAACTGCACTTCATGACTGTGGACGCGAGGCCGGGATCTGGTATCCGGGCATAGTCGAGAACCTACGAGGTCTGGGATAGCTATGGCTATGGCTATGGCTGTGGCAGGCTATGGCTATGGCGGTGGCTATGGTGAGTGACTTCGGGACTATGGCGAGGTACGGGGTTCGCTGGAGCGGGGAACAGAGCATGACGGGAGCGGGGAGCGAGCGGGGGATCATCCTAGAGTCGGGGGAACGACGAGGCGGGCTAGGGATGGATCGAGACGCGGGGACGAGGCGGGGGACTGACGAGGAGACGTGGGCGAGGACAAGCAGGGGCGAGGAGGTCGTAGCGGGGCTGAACTCTTAGCAGGAGAATGCATGGCGAAGCAGGGGTTCTTCTGGGATCAGAGAGCGGGGGATCCTTTCGGGATCTAGCCAAGGTCGCGATTTCGGGTTTCAGTATACCGGGTTCTGTTCGGGATTGCCTTAGACATGTTGGGGTCCTGGGGGATCCCGACAACTCCAAGGGTGACCACTTTAACTCACATTATGATGCAGCTAACTCCGATGCGCCCAACAGAGCGCGCGCAAAGAAAGTTAGGAAAAAGGATACCAGAGGTGCACTTCCTTTCCGTACTCGCGTGCAGGGTGCAAAGGGTTCAAATAGTGCCATAAGTGGCACCGGATATCATAGTACGCTTGCAGGACAAAACAGCAGTCTTTCTGGTGAGGATACAGACATGATAGAGTCGCCCAATACGTCGAAGCAGAACGATAGGACAAAGCGACCTGTTAGGGCACTTCGCAACACAGATGGATCCACATTCTTCGGCGGAGAGGGCAGAAACCCTGAGGTCGCAGGGACAGAGGAGATCGACTTGTGAGTTTTAAGTTGTACTACTACTCAACCGTTGGCATCATAGTACGAAAGATCAATTTCAAACAAATTCAAGTTGATAGTAAGTGTGAAGCTTGATTTAGACTCAGCTACTTGAAGCTTATCCGACATCGTACTACAGATTAGTATTACTACTACTAACTTGAGCCTGAGTGCGCCTGGCAACACCGTGCCAGTGACCGGCTTGACCGGCGCGCGGCGGTGCCACACTCAGGTTGGCACTTAACTGTGACCCCGAGATGCCACCCGGGTTGGCAAGTTGCAGCTTCTTCACTTATAATGCTCACATTCTTATCTTTATTACAAGTTGTGAGCCTGGCTGACACAAGGAAAAACTAGGCTCCCCGTCTCGGCGCAAGACGATGCGAACTTTAGTCCTTGGGAGGATGAAGGAGTGACAGTAACCCTCACGAGTTTCCAAGGTGTAAAGAATAGCTCAGCTAGCGAACGACAGACGGCACATCTCGTTGACTCCGACACTGATATTGTGAGCTGGATGGAGCATTAATTAGACTGGCAGAGGAAATCTTAATATTTTGATTGTGCGTTTAATTAGGACGTGAGTAGACTGACAATACCGACCCAAGCCAATGTAAGTGCCGCTTATACTTCAAAGAAATCGTTTGATTCACAATAACTATACGTCGGTGGAGTCTCATGCACAACGATGGCTATCTAACAATTTTTCTGTATCGTAACAGGATGGAGCTAGCAGCAAATTGAAGAAAAGGAAGCTATCCCGCAACACTCTCTCCGAGTTGCAGGCTCATATAACACTGGTAAGCGGCTTCATAATCTCCTGTTTCGTTCAAGCTACTTATTTTTCTTTCTTTATGCACTGGAGAAGAAGAATATCAAGGGACAATCGGGCATTCAGGTGAGTTCTACACAACAAAGCATGGACTTGGTGCCATACTTTGTTGTGGCCTCCGGCATCGAATATACTTCCTTCATTACTTACCAAATTGTACTCTGAATAGGGTGCGAGCATGACGAACATCGTCAACTCCCAACTCGATGTATTGGTAAGTTTATTCTGCTTTTAATCCTCACCCGTATACTCATCTATTTTCCCGTCAGGACGGTATTTCTGTTGAGGGTCATAGGGGGCAGTCTCCAGCGTCGCATCTACAGATACAGGTATGTGTAGGCATCGACACTCATTAGGATTACTTTTGGTGCCCCTTTCTTTGGCAAGTATCTGGATGTCCACTAAACCTTGTTTATGTGTAGGACAGCATGATTGTGAATAATAAGAAGAGGAAGTCGCCGCCTGACTCAAACTCACATATTGATGTGGTAATTCGTACTCTTCCACCCAATTTCAAAAGCACTTCCTTACTATCTAAAACAGGCTAGCATGAACGTGTATATGAAGAAGCCTCCATCCCAGGCTGCCTCAACAGTTAGTGTCAATCACATCTAATTTCCATTTCATATTGTTTTCTGATCAAGCGACAAGGACTTAAATACTGCTAAGGAGAGTGAACCGCAAGACAGTCATTCTCAGGCTGATATACTGGTATTTAATTCTCTTCGAGCTTCCCTTGGTAAGAACTCCTCTAATTGCTACAGATGAAATCTACTACCTCTGTTCGCAATCTGAAGAGGTCACTGGCGGTTCATGCACATCATATTGCAAGTGTGAGCTAATTGCTGCAATTGATTCGGTACTTATTCTCGGTTCTTCTGACAGGCAAGTGGTCGTGAGGCATCGCCAACACCACAAGCACAATCACCTGCAATGACGACAGTATCCTTCAGTCCCAAACCCGAAGTGCTCGCAACCAAGGCTCATCTTGGTCATCGCAAAGTCTCTCGGACTACTAGCTCTGTGCGTTGATCCATTCATGTTTGTGACATGCATCCACTAACTTGCTTACATGCAGACATCTGTAGGACTTGAGGATAAGGATAGAAATAGTAAAGGAAGGGAGGGATCCCGCGCTCTCGGCAAAAAAAGGGCAACGAATCAGTGTCTTCCTCCCGGAACTCAGGCTGGCTGGACTCATATTCTTCTGCCTTCGCTGTATCGCGCAGTCGGAAAGTCCACAACTCCATGGCAAAACCCAGACAATAAGTCCATCGGAACACTGTGGGGGAAAGTATTTGATTCTGTCGAACTTAGTTACAACACACAATTGGCCGACATCTGTTCTTTAGTTGAGTCATCCCTATTTGTCTTACATCGGCCATACTGAATCAGGTATGATCTATTCTGTAGGCAGCCCAGAGATGCTCTGATAGTTGGCGGAAGAAATTGTTTGAGAAAGCCGAGCAGTCAATTTCGAGTTTCGTCGGCAACGAGCGTTCTAAGTCAGTGGAGACCGAAGAAATTGTGAAGATGTTGCAGACGATGGTCGACAAGAAGAAAGCTGAACCATTCCTCTGGGAACGCTGGCATAGTATGGAAAGGGTGTGTGAGATTTCACTCAATGTCACCCTTCGAGTCCGTGCATTGACTATGAATGTACACAGAAGCAAGGATTGTTCTGCTCTGACCTCGTAGTCTCAGTGTTGTCCGTGCACATTGTCTTGGCCCTGGGTCGGCATAAAGTATTGGACAAGAACACAATAGGAAAGCCTATAGGTGCCCTCGCCCTTGCGGCAACAGCGGTATCTATCTACTTCAGTACTTGCAGTGGCTTTATTCACTGAATCTCTCATGGACAGGTCAAAGTTGCAATCGATAAGCAGGTAGCCCGGTTGCAAAATATCAAAGAAGAGCTTGGAGGTGCTGAGTGGTACTTCACTAGTGCTCTGTGGCAGCCTCATACGGACGACTATGTCAACTTATTGTCAAATTCCTCGTTTTTCACTGAATCAAACTGGGAGAAGGTTCGGTCCCGCATAGAAGCTTACAACTCCGTTGAAGATGTCAATGCGGGAAGGAACGCCGAACTTGTTGGATCGGGTGTCACTGGCAGGGATTTCTCCCTATATATCGACGTTGGAGACGCGGATGCGAGCGGCGAGTGTTACGTTCACGGCTTCGGAAGACTTATCACGGAAATGATAAGTGACAAAAGCGTTGTTTGTGAACAAACAAGTGGTGAGATAAGAGTGGGCGCTTTAACGAGGCTCTCTTAAGCTCGGAAGTCGTGGGTGAACAGAGTCTTTGGCACGATGGTGTGAAAGACTATAGGAGGATTGACTTAAGTGTCATCCGAAGGCCTATGTACAGGGGTTTATATACTACAGAGGAGAGAAACATAAATAGAATGTGCTTCTGGGGCTAACTGGGGCTAACTGGGGCTAACTGGGGCTAACTGGGGCTAACTAGGGCTAACCGTGAAACAGGGGAAATGGGGCTAACTGGGGCTACGTAGGGCTAACTGGGGCTATGGTAAAGCGAAGGGGCAATGTAAACAAAGAGACAGTAAAAGGGGGCTACCTGGGGCACCGAAGGTTAAAGGTAAAAAGGTTAAATGGTAAAGTCCGAGGGCAAAGGTAAAATATAACCGAATCGGGTCGCGTGAGGCAAACAAAGGTAAATAAGGGTCCGCATGCTTGATGCATAACAGTACCCTGTCTCTAAGCTTGAAATTCCGTAGTAGCGAGACATTGCGAATGCGAGAATTTCAAAGACAAATACAATGCTTATAGGATCAAGTTAAGATCAATAATGGATGAAGCATGAGAGAGATAGAGATAGAAATCGAATGCTATAGGGTCAAATTAAGACCAATAATAAGAAGAGCAAACGAATAAGTAGACCATCAAGAGAAATGAAAATCAGAAGGTAAGGCTGCTGCGATAGCAAGCCAGTCTATGCCGGGTTGGGGGTCAGGTCGATGGAGTGGAGGAGAGGGATGTTCGTCCGGTCGAGGTGTATGTACGACATAAGGGGGTGAAACCGGGGTTGGAGGTGGTTGAGGCTCCGAAGGTTGTTGGGGTGCGTTCTGAACATCGAACTCGTTCCGTTTTGTTGGATCGAAGATAGGCATGTTCTCTTGATCATGGTAGGCTGTGGGAAACTCGGGTGGGGGTAGAGCAATCGGTGATGGGGGAGGGAGGGGTACCGGGTCGACAAATCGAGGAGGTCCTTCAAGGTGTCCATCGTCTAGAGTGTAAGCCAGTAAACGTTCGAATTCATACTCCGTGAACTCATCAGCTAATTGTCCCATCATCACTTGATTCAGTCGACGAATGATTACTTGAACAAAGCGAAAGTTGAATCGCTTATGTCCGCCGCGATGCTGGTCGATGTAGTCTTGCAATTGGGCGAGTAATTCATGCATGACATTGAGAGTGTAGACAGAGTGGTGAAAGGGGCGCTGAGTCGAGTCGAGGACATATGGTAAGAGTCCACTGTGGAGGAGTGTGGCCGAGTACTGTTGACGAGTGGGTTCCGTGAGGGTAAACGCCTGATTGGGGAGGAGAGTTTCGGTCGGACAACGAGGAGGAGGGGGACTATTCTCCTTCGTGAGGGTTCCGCGCCGGGTTCGGATGGGCGGCATGGTGAAGGGGACAGTACAAGCAGCACTCACAAGTACAGAAGGGGTCTCCTGGGTAGGGTGCGAAGTGAGCGTGCAAAGATCCTTTGTGTCGAATTCTCCGGGTGATGTAGGGCGTGTACGGAAGGTCGAGGACGATTTTGAGACCAAGTAGAAGAGGGGGGGCGTGCTCTGGGTTGAAGAAAGTGTGCCTAAGCACTAACTTCACGAGTTCCGGGAAGGGGGAGCAACGTCGAAGTCGCTCAACGTTAACGTGGGGGGTGAGCTTCGGATCGAACAGATAGTGTTGTACCAAATCAACAGGACCGAGAGGGCCGTACTGGGGGTGAGTGGGGCGTGGGCTTGGTGGAGGTGAGGGGTACTGGAGGGGTCCGGTGACAGTGTTGTGTCGGAGGAGGTAAGTGGTGGGCCAGTCGTCGGCGTTCCAACCGGGTTCGTCGGCCGGGAGGGACCAAAGATTGGAACCGAATTCCGAGTCGGCTGGTCCAGGCTGGAGTTCTTCTTCTTCTTCTTCGTCAAGGAAATCAAATTTTAAAGGGGAGGGATAGAAAAAGGGGGCAGTGGCTGCGAGACGTTGTTCAGGTGTTTCAGAAGGCGGTAGTTGATATGTCGGAATGGGAGTGTTAAAATTGAAAGGCATAGAAGGTAAAGGAATAGTTCTGGGTCTGGGGGTAGGTGGGGGATTAAACAAGGTCTGTCTGGTCGAGGTGGGACCTTTGTAAAAATATGGGAAATACGGATGCGAACGAAAATCGGGGGTTACTGTCGGCGTCGTTGTAGTCGGTTGAGGAAGAGGAGGAGGAGGAGGGTGAGTCGGAGTTGGTGGAGGCGTTGACAAGTGTGTCGTCGCTGTAATTCGTAGTGGTGAAGGTAAAGGGGGTGCTGGTTGCCAGAGGGGGGGAGAAGATGTCCTGGGGGTTGACTGTCGTTGGGATGGGGCTAGGATTGGGAGAAAAGGGTTCGAGGTCTGGCAGGGAGTCGATAGGACTGGGTGTCGGAGGTGGTGGAGTCTGCTGGGGTTCCAGGGGGGTGCTAGAGGTGAGAGGTTGCTCTTGCTTGTGGTCACGAAGTTTTTCGATGGTGATTTTATAGAATTCGAGGAGTGCATACAGCTGGAGTGCGTATCTCACTTTGGTCGGACCGGGGGAGTTTCGGATGCGGTTATTGATGTCTGGGATGAGTATGTCCAATGGTTCCTTATCAGGATGATCGTCCTTAAACACAAAATAGAACAGATGAGAATTGAGAATAATCTGTTCGTCATGCGATGACTGATTCGCTATCACTTGGAGTTCCGTCAGCTGGCGTTCCACTAAGCTGGAAATGAGAGGTGGGATCGACTCCTGTGATGAAGAACTCATTATTCGGCCCGAGGCCAACGTAAATATGAGTGCTTCGTCCTAGATAGTGTAGTTCTAGATCGTGTATCCAGAAGGTGGTAGGTCGGCGTTCTGGGAAGATGTACCAGATGAGAAAGAGATGGAAGAGTCGGAAAGAGGTGCGTGTGATGATAGGGTGGATTTGTAAATGAGCTATCCAGATAAGAAATCGGATAATGTCATAGAAGGTGTGCATGGGAATGGGGAGGGAGTGGGGTGGCTTCTGGTGCATTTATACAAAGTTTCTAGTTGATCATGTGGTCGTTGAATCAGTAGAAAGCTTCTGGGGCACAGTGGGGCATGTTGGTTCTTCGATATCAAACTTCGGGGGCAAGAAGTCTTGTTATCTAGCCGCAGTGGGGCAAGAAGTCTGAGGAGGGGGCTAAGAAGTTGTGCTTGTAGGTCCAAGGTGTCCAAATCGGGTTAAGTGGGTCGCGTTGTGTGTCCGCTTTATCCAAATCGGGCTACTTCAGCTTGTGCAACTCCTTGTATGCTGATAGAAGTTCTTCTGAATGCTTTAGTGCGTCTTCTGAGGCCCATGTGTTGTTGCTAGTCGGATATCCTAACCATTTGATAAGGTACTTCCTTCGATTCGGGGCTCCTTTGTGCTGTAGAATTGCTTCTACTTCGAATTCTTCTTCTCCATCGATAAGGTCAGGTGGAGGTTTTGAATAGGCTGGCCCATGTTCTACTGTCTCGGTGTTGGGAGTTAGAAGGGAGGCGTGGAATACAGGGTGAATCTTCCAAGTTCTGGGCAGTTCGAGTTCATAGACATTATCCCTGAGTTTTCGCTTGATAACGAAGGGTCCTTCGCGTTTTGATTGAAACTTTGAGGGTAGTCCGGTTCTTCGGAGGTTCCTTGCTTCTAACCATACAGATTGTCCAATGTATAGTGGCTTGAAATGGGTAGATTGAGCTTCGCGCTGATATTCCTGTGCAAGAGTTAAAGCTGCTTCTGCGTCATTTCGGAGTTCTAGTATCTTTGATAGTCGATTCTTGAGGGTCGGAATGTTGCTATCAAGTTCCGATTTTTCCGAGGGGAATGATGTTGGATCATATCCCATTAGTAGTCGAAAGGGGGTCTGTTCCGTGGTTGAATGTTTCCGATTGTTGTGTGTGAATTCCATGAGGGGGATGTATTTGCTCCAGAGGTGGGGGTGATTTGCTGCATAGATCCTGAAGTATGCTTCGATCTCCTGATTGCTGCGCTCTGCTTGTCCATCAGTCTGTGGGTGATATGCTGTAGACATTGCCTGCTTGATGTGAAGCAATTGGCATAGCTGTCTGAACACCATAGATGCAAACTGTGGTCCTCGATCCGAGATTATTTTCCTTGGTAATCCGAATCGTCTGTACACATTGTCAAAGTACAGTTGTGCAGTGTCTAGTGCAGTGATGGTCTTGGTGCATGGGGTGAGTACAATCGCTTTGGTGCAGTCATGATCCACAATAACACATATGCTGTCGAATCCATCAGATTCTGGGAGGTCTGTGATGAAATCGATGTTGACGGTTGCAAACGGGTAAGTGTCTTTATCTGCAATGATCGGGTTGAGTGGAGGTACAAGAGGATGGTGGTTGATCTTCATCTGTTGACAGATAGCACATCCTTGGATGTATTTCGTCACGAACTGTTGCATTCTTGGCCAGTAATATGTTCGTCGAATTTGTTCCATTGTATTCGCTACTCCAGGGTGGTTTCGAGTCGGTAAGTCGTGATATAGTCGTAGAAGGTTGCGCATGATTTCCGTGTTCCTTGGCACATAGATCTTGTTCCTGAAGTGTACCAATTGATCCTTGATTGTGAAGTCGGTCATTTTGGGTTTGGTGAGTGGTAATTCTTTCTGTAGAAGGCTCATCGCTTCCTGAATATCTCCAGTTTCTTTGCGTATTTGGAGGTGAAGGTCATCGACATTGATGATGTTCCTGTCATCTTCTTCGGCTTCTTCAATTCGGGTGGCTAGGAGTTCCATTTCTTTGAGAAAAACTTTCTCTGGTAGAAGTGTAACTTCGTTGCTAAGTTCTCCTTCCGTTTTAAAATGGTCCGCACGTCGGGATAGAGCATCGGATTGGATCATGTGTTTTCCTGGTATGGCTTGTATCTTGTAATTGTATCTTGAGAGTTCATTCTGCCATCGAGCTTGTCGAGGGGTCAAGCGTTGGGGTTGTCTCCAATAAGTCAGATTCTTGTGGTCGCAATGAATCGTAACTGTATGCGGGCTTCCAAGTAGATAGTGTCTCCACATTTGGAGTGCTCGAATAATAGCAAATAGTTCTCTGTCATATATTTGCCAGTTGCGTTGCGTCGGGTTGAGAGCTTGAGAAATATAACCTATGGGTTTGAGTTGACCGTTTTCGTCATGTTGGCGTAGTGCTGCGCCGGTAGCTACGGCTGAGGCGTCCGTTTCAAGATAGAATGGTTTGTGTGGGTCGGGTTGCATAAGGAGGGGTTCCTTCGAAAAGAGTTCCTTGAGCGTCTGAAAAGCCTTTTCACATTTGTCTGTCCAGACAAAAGGTGTGTCCTTCCGTTTAAGTTGATCGAGTGGTCGGCATATAGTTGCATAGTTCGGAATGAATCTGCGATAGAAGTTGGTAAAACCTGTAAATGATCTGACGTCCTTGAGACATTTCGGAGTGGTCCAGTCAAGTATCCCTTGTATCTTGGAGGGGTCTGTCTTGATCTTTGATTCCGAAATAATGTAACCAAGAAATGGTACTTCGAGTTGGTGAAATCGGCATTTCGCTGGTTTGACGTAGAGTTGATTGTCCTTTAGGATTTGAAAAACTTCTTTGGTGTTTTCAATGAGCTGCTTGAGAGTCGGGGCATGAATGAGTAGGTCGTCCATGTAAACAATGACCTTGTTCTGGCGTATTTGCTCTGATAGAATATCATTCATGAAGCGTTGAAAAACCGCAGGTGAGTTGCATAGACCAAAAAACATAACGGTTGGCTGGTAGAGTTTCCTGTTGCATACAAAGGCTGCTTTCCATTGATCGGATTCCTTGATGCGAATGTTGTGATAACCTTGTCGGATATCTAGGGTGGTGAAGTATTTGGATCCTCGGAGTTGATCAAGTAGTTGCTGCGAGTTCGGCATAGGATATGCATCTTTGACTGTATGCGAGTTAAGGTATCTGTAGTCCTGTACTGGTCGAAGTGTTCCATCTTTCTTATCAATAAAGAAGAAAGGTGATGCCATTGGGGAGTTTGATTCCTTGATAAATCCTTTGTTGAGCAAGTCGTCAATTAACGTAGTGAGAATCGGTTGTTGATGGTATGGGACCGGGTACGGTTTGTGAATTTTCGGCACAAAACTTGGTAACGTTTTGATCTCCATATCATAGGGTCGGGCAGGTGGGTAGGTTTGGATTTCATTCTCGGAGAAGATGTCTGCATATTCCAAATATTCATCTGGAATATTAAGTTTCTCCTTTGGCTTTTGGTTTTGCTGTTCGAGTCGAGTAGAGACCGTGATCTTGTTGATAGTGATCGTATCATCATTCCAGTTAATCTGGGGCTTCGCTTGTTTGAACCAAGGTAGTCCTAGAATAACATCGTCGCTTGGAATGTGTGTCCGATAAAAGATTGTCAAGGTTGAATGAGGGTGGGTGAGATTCAATCGAATCCGTTCTGAAACTGTTCCGTTCTTGTTCAGAGTTCCATCGGCATTGCTAACTTGTAAAGCTTTATCGAGTTTATGCATTTTGATGTTGAGCTTATCAACTAAGTCCGAGTTGATAAAGTTCAGTTGTGCTCCGGTGTCAAGAAGGGCATTGATAGTGATGAGGCGTCCGTTAACGAGTAATTTGACCGGGATTCGAAATGATGAGATGTTGCCATTTAGAACAACAGTGTTGAGTTGAACCGGGTTAACCAACTCTGAGCTGTTCAAAAATTTGCAGCATCGTAGTTGCCATATTCATCGAAATCTTCATTGTCAAGTTCGTCCAAAGTGTTGAATAGTTCCTCTCGAGACTGATCATCGAGACTGGTAATAATCTCGTTGATTTGATATGCCTTGTCTTCCAGGGTGTCCGTTTCATCATAGTCATCGTCATCCACTTCCATTGCATTGATTCGGGGCTTGAATCTGCGTTTAGCACCTGGGAAGCGTCCTTGGGGTTTTCCTCTAGGTTTGAAAGAGTTCCTAGGACGGGATGGGCGTTTGGGACATTTGTTTGCCATATGACCGGGTTTTTCGCAATAGAAACAAAGACCTTTGTCTCTAGCTTCCTTCTGCTTCTCTGGGGTGAGCTTGTTGAAATACATAGCATTGATATTGAATTCTTCCATCTTGTCTTCGAGTGAAGGTTCCGATTCCGGTTCCGGGTCGGAGTCAACTTCCATTTCATGAATTCGATATCTGCGATTGAATCGGCGTTTCGGATAGCTGTACTTTTTCCTAAAGAATTGTGAAGGTTTCTGTTGATGAAGGGGATTCATCCTTTCGTATTGTAGACCGAATTTGAGGGCATTCTCGTAGTATGGGTCCATGAGGGGTTTGCCTGCTGTGTCTTTTGCCATATTGTCTTCAATTCGGATTAGTTCCCTTTGGATCGAAATTGGAAGGCCTTTCTTGAACAGATTGGTGAGAACTGTGGTGTCTTCGATTCCTGCATCGTAAGCTAGTCGTTGGAATTCATAGACATATTGATCTGTGCGCATGCCGGGGGTTTGCTTGAGTTTCATAAGTTCTTCATATGCATCTGCGATGTAGTCTGCAGATATGAAGTGTTCACGAAAATCTTTCTTGAATTTTGCCCAAGTATAATCCCATGGTTTTCCGTCGGCTAGTTTCTTGTTTCCTTTGGTGATGATGCTGTTTATGAAGGTACCAGCTGATCCTAGATTGCAAAATGTGGCTGCAAGTCGAACCTTGTCTTCATCTGTAGTGTAACCGGGTGTGAGAATGATGTAGTTCTCCATGAGATCGAGCCATCGTCTAGCATCCTTGCGACTGCCATCGAAGTTGAAAGGTTTATTTGCTCCATTCCTGCGTTCTTCGATTTTGTCCGGGGGTCCGGATGTGTTGACTGCTCCTCCAGAAGTTCCCATTGGTGGCGATGGAGGTGGAAGTGGCGGTGGTGGTGGCGGTTCAGGGGTTGGAGAATTAGACTTTTTGGGTTTATGATCAGGGTTGAAGGGATCGACGTAGTCTAATTTGTCTTCTTCCTTCTTTGGAGGTTCTTCTTCCTGCTTCGGAGGTCTTTCTGGTGCTTTTCCTTTGTCTACAGATGGGGGTGTATCTGTTACTCCTCTAAGTTTGAGGGCTTCGAGTCGATCTGTTAGAGACTTGACTGATCGCTTGGATTGCTCAATTTCAACGTCAACTTTAGGTTTGTCCGTGCCTAAGATGGAGGGTCCTGCAAGCGATTGGCTGTGTCTATGCCGGGTGGGGCTTGCAAGTAAAGGATGAGCAACTGGGGAAGTTTCTTCCTTGGGTTGATGAGTAGAAGGTCGGGGAGTATTGGGGTCGGGTTGGGTGGTAGGAGGTGGGGTACTTGGGGGTGCAACTGGGGATGTGGCTGCAGTTAATGCGGTGGATTGTGAAGTGTTTGTATCAAGCGGTGAAGGGGGGAGTAAGTGGGTAAGAGTAAGAGGGGATGGTCTGGACTGGGGTTGATTTAGTCCGTGTAACTCTTGGTAACGTTCCTCAGCGTCTTCCGGGTCAACTGCTTGATAATTTGTGTTGTATCTGCGGTAAAATTCTCCGGGGTGGTGTCGATATCTTTTTGGGATAGCTTTCCACTCTCTTCCTTGCTTGCTGAAGTAGATGTATTCGGAATGAAATCCTCGAGCTCTATACCAACAGCGTTCTGAGTAGTCGAAGTATGAATTTTCCGGGGGGTAGGGAGGTAGTGATTCAAACGAGGTGTCAAGGTGAGGGGTGTCCGGTAGTTGTGATCGAGGTGCCAGAGTGTCTAATCAGTAGTTTGGATTCCGTTTGTCTGATACTGTGCCGGAATCGGGGGTACTGGGGGAATAGGGGTGGCTTGTCGAATGGGACGGTTTGGAGGTGAAATGAGTGGAATGTCACTTGGGGATAGGCTAGGTTGACAACCGCAGCGATTGATATAGGTTTGAACGTCTTCTTCAACGTCAGGCCAATAGCAAACGTAATCTAGATGTTCCCTAGTGGTTTGGACTGTGTAATGATAGTTGGTTTCCGGATGGATGTGTGCTGCGTATATAAGATCGTTTCGAAGGGCTTGGTTGCTTCCAACGTAGGCTCGTCCTTCTGTCCAAATTAAGTCTACCCTTAGTTTCCAATTGGTGGGGAATCGACGGTTTCGGATAAGAAATGCCAATGATGTGATTACTGAATCTCCGTCGTAGCTTTTCTTGATTCGTTGATCTAGTCCGTTGAGTTTCAGAAGCCTATAGTTCTCTGCAATTTCTGTTTCGTCTGATACACCGGGTTGGATAGGGTGAAGTCGACTAGTTCTGGGGATGATTAGATCCGCCAGGTTGCCTATTTGGTTGATAAATAGAGCTACTAAGTCTTCTTCTGATCCTTCTGAGCTTGGATCGGAATGGTCCAGGGGTGGGTGTGTTGAGATGGATAGGTGAACCTAGAAGAGGGATGGGAGTTCCTTCGCGTTTGATCTCTTGTTTGATCGGAGGGGGAGGGGGTGTATGCTGTTCCTGGATCCTTTGAGTAACAGGTGTTACAGGTGGTAATTGCCTGTTATATGTTCCTATTTCGCTTGTCCAATAGTGTTGAGGATCTTCGAAGTTAGATGATGCTGAGCTAAGATAGGTTTCCCTTGTGAATTCTTGTCCGAGTCGAGGGGCTGGGTACGAAGTAACAAATGGATTGGTTACTATGCTTTCTTGAGCTTCGGATGGGGGTTCTGCTCTTGTTGTCTGCTCAGTATCGGAGTATTCGAGTTCGGATGGGGTGTGGGGTGGGGTAGAGTTGGTGGGGATGTCTGTGATGCGGATGGGGTCGAAGATAAAAATCTCCTGCACGTCTTCCAACAATCTTTCCGTATGATTGGCGACTCGTATTAAGACCTTCAGGTTGGGCACTTCCTTGGGTGATCTCTTCCCTTGAGCTACTTGTTGTTACAACACGAGTGGAGTCTCCTAACTCTCTTCTCGAGTGCTCGTCCGGTATGTTACTTCGGTTCGCTGGATAACAACTTCCTGTTGTGTTCACCGGTATTTCTGTCGTCAACGAGTGAAGCTATGTCTCTTTGGATCTTCGCTATATGCGTCTAGCAGTTTCACTAGGTGGATCGGACCGTTCCTCTGCTTGCTTTCTTCTCTTCAAGTTACCTGGGCTGGCTCTGCTTTCTGATCGGGTCGCGAACCTCAAATCCCGCTTACACCAACCTTAATGTAACAAGGACCGTTAATTCTGGGCGTGAACCTGCTTAATGCTTCGGGTCTGTTTCGAGCGTCTGTGTAGATGAATACACAACACAAGTTATGTGTCAATCGTATGTCGTTCAAGTTCTTTCTTTCCTACTTTGAAAGGTTAGCAATCAATGGCCAGTTGTTCACTTACTTTGAAAGTATTCCGGATTAGTTCTTGTAGGGTGGATTGTTTAATTCCGATGGTGGAAAGTGGAGTCAAGTGCAATAGTCTTGGCTGCTTTCCAGGTTATGGAAAGAAGTCAATCCTAATTGTTACGTTCACGGCTTCGGAAGACTTATCACGGAAATGATAAGTGACAAAAGCGTTGTTTGTGAACAAACAAGTGGTGAGATAAGAGTGGGCGCTTTAACGAGGCTCTCTTAAGCTCGGAAGTCGTGGGTGAACAGAGTCTTTGGCACGATGGTGTGAAAGACTATAGGAGGATTGACTTAAGTGTCATCCGAAGGCCTATGTACAGGGGTTTATATACTACAGAGGAGAGAAACATAAATAGAATGTGCTTCTGGGGCTAGCTGGGGCTAACTGGGGCTAACTGGGGCTAACTGGGGCTAACTAGGGCTAACCGTGAAACAGGGGAAATGGGGCTAACTGGGGCTACGTAGGGCTAACTGGGGCTATGGTAAAGCGAAGGGGCAATGTAAACAAAGAGACAGTAAAAGGGGGCTACCTGGGGCACCGAAGGTTAAAGGTAAAAAGGTTAAATGGTAAAGTCCGAGGGCAAAGGTAAAATATAACCGAATCGGGTCGCGTGAGGCAAACAAAGGTAAATAAGGGTCCGCATGCTTGATGCATAACAGCGAGTATACACATGGTGAGGGCGCTAATAGAAGTGGTAAGTGCAAGGAGAGAAACGAAGACAAGGATAATGACGGCGAAGAAGTTGAGGATTTCAAGGAGAGGGAGGACGACATGGAGGACGAGGGTGTGTCTGGCGAGGGAGACAAGGACAAGGATCAGGATGAGGACAATGACGATGAAGAGGACAAGGATCAGGATCGGGATAAGAACAAGGATGCGGACGAGGTTCTTAGCGTGGGTGATGGATTCAGTGGAGGCTCTGAGGGCGAGGCGAATGACACAGACAGAAAGGGCGGGGAAGGCGAAGGCGATCGCGAGGACGACGAGGGTTCATTATGGGATTCGGCTACGGACGGCGCAGACTTTTAAGAGCAGGTCGATCACTGGTGAGCTTTGGCTTTAACCATCCCGCCACTGTATTCAAACACTTACTATCATCAACTTGCAGTGGCCTTCGTTCTCTGAGTATGCCGAGGAACAGGCAGAAGTGGCGAATACGATCTGGATCAGGATGCCGTGGTGTAGTTACTGAGGGACACTGAGGCACTGATTTCTACTTATCTGTCTTAAATTACTTGTGGAATGAACCAATACTGGAACCTCTTAGTACGCACTTACACGCTTGGGTACTGCAAACCTACAGACGAAAAAGTCTACTTATATGATTAAATGCTGAATTACTTATGGAATGAACTACTTGAACGTCTTACACACTTTTACTCTTGAGCACTGCAATTAAACTGCCAGAATAAATTCTTCTGATATGCTTGAATGCTGGAGACTGAGGCACTGAGAGCACTGATTTCAGTTGACGGCACTGAATTCAGTAAGCCCCTTCCTGAATAATGAAACCACATGCCTGAAATCAGTAAATCAGTAGAATTTTACTTCCCAGGGCTTCAGAGGACTTAAGGCCGGTTAAGTAGCCGTAAGCAAAAAAGAAGATTCCCTGATGAGCTTCGATACGGCTCGTGGTTATCTGAAGAAGATGGACCGAGCTTCATTACTACGGGAAGGGTCGATCATAAAATTGAGAGGCGCAAATAAAATTTATCGCCACCGCTGTGTAAGTTGTAGAAGTCGTCCGTCCAACTCGCAGCCAAAAACACGAACTTATATGCACGTGACTAATATTTGTCGCGTCGCGTCCACCACAGGTAACACATGTCACGCGTTTTGTCACACAATTGTTGGGCTCGCTTCTCGTGGCACGCTTCAAGAGTCAACACAATACCACCACGGCCACCTTCGCGATACCCTAGCTTATAAGATTCTCGCTAGTCATGGCAAAAGAAGAAGGCCATGTCGCACGTATGCTATTGTTTCTGATTTCCTGATTGGCAGAATAGCTCATGAACCTTTCGAATACGACAGTGCGAGTACTTTATACTATCAACACATCTCCACAATACATCCTAGCGAAATCACCGGAAAAGATACCACTCGTGTCTGCAGATGACACGCTACAGAAGGATGGCATGCCTATGTATGGTCGTGCTCCTCTGAAAACATGTGCTATGGCTATTTGTCGATCGAGGTACGTGGCTCATGTCACATTGAACTTTGGAGATACTTATCCTGTTATCTAGTCCTGAGATTACTCCAGACCCGTCGAGAGACTATTCTGTATACGTTTTAGATCCTTTAGAAGATTTCATGTCGAAGGAAAGGAGAGGACAGTCGAACTCCAGCTCTGGAGGCGTCGCCGTCGGAATGGGACTTCTATCACAGGTTCTGTCGCCGTTTACTTCCGAGTCATCGACAGTAATTGGGACGGTCATTGGCTGTGGGAATGGCGAATATGCATTGGAGGTGGTTCTATCCTTAAAACAGGTGATCCTTCATTTGTGCTGGCGCATTCAAAGGTCTATACCTAAAATCTTCTTTTAGATGACGCCAGCACCTGGAACTATCCCACATCTACTCCCGCGTGCCGACGGCCGTTTGCCTCTCCCGTTCGACCAGAATCCTGCCACATCTTCATTTGCTCACAAAGTGGACCGTACAATACCGCCGTTTACTTCTCGCCCGCTGCCTTCATTTCAGGAGCGATCATATCACTATCAGCCCTACTCTTACGGTCCTCAGTACCATAAACAACCACAGGAACGCAGTTTTAAAAGAAACCCCACTCATGATACACGCGCTTTCCAATTGCCTACACCTTATGTAGGTCCACCAAAAAAACCTCCTGGTCGGCCGAAGAAGAAACGCGTCCAATCCCCAGACATTGTTGATGATGGTATTCAGATCATTGAACCCGAGAGCCAAGGTGCAGGCCCATCCGGATCCCATACAACTGGTCAAACTTCTGAACTCTATCCAACACCGTCATCCTCTCAAACATCTCAGGAACCATCTATAGCTCCTCCTTTCGACATGGCTCAGAATGCTGTAATCTTAGCTGCCCTATCAGCAGTGAACTCTGGCAATGCGAACACTTCTACATCGTCACTTCCCCAGGACGCGCCAAATGAAGCTCTAGTCGCATTTTTGAAGGCATATCTAATTGTGTTAGAAACACCAAAACCCACATCCGACACGAATGTTCCTCCGGCACCTGGGATTACTTCTTCCGTTCCCCAAGCTAGTCTGGAGGAACCCGCTTCAAGGAAGAGCTTGGAACACGGAGAAGTACGCAATTCAATTGATAAGGAGAATGTCAAGCCTTCCCGCGAGCTACAGGCGCAAGGGAAAGACATTAACGAAACCATACCTTCGGCCTCAGTTTCACCAACTAGGGCCACGCCTTTGGGCCGAGGTCGTTTCAACTCACGAACAGATACTATAAACGCAGGATCCAACGCGTCCAAGGTACCCATGTCAGATGAACCCCGATCATCAGAGGGAGTATCGCGGAAGAGGACATTGAGTGAGGCCATGCGTTTGGATGAAGTTGCTTCACGCTCAAAGCGCAACGCGAACCGGACCTCTGCGGATGGAGGAGGTCTTTCGCCTCGCGTTAACTCTGGATGGGGAGGTCTTCGTATCCGTTCAGAAGGTAGCATGAGTACCAGTCAATTATTTTCAGCTGCGCCACCGCGATCAAACTCATTTCCTGAGCCACCAGCGTCCTCGCCGCAAGTTGCATATTTCAAGGCCTCTTGCACAACAACAACTTCTGTTCGTAAAGGCCCGTTCGTTGTGCCAACTTGGGCGCAAAATGTCCCCCCTCCACTTCCTCCGCGCCGCCCAGAAGAGGAAATTTCTGAAGTGCAACAAATCCCAAATTCAAGTAAAGCAAAGAAACGGATCAAGTCAAAGAAAAGTCTTGGTCGACTGGGCGGCCAGCAAACAGCCAGGAAAGTCTCAAATGGCCATACTTCGTCTTCAGGATTGGCTCCTTCTCCTGACCTCAGAGCCCCGCTTCCGCCCCTGGAGAAAGAAAAACCTACTATACCGAAGACGTCTCCGTTGAGGTCGCCTGGTCTAAGAATGCCTGTTTTTGCGCAATCTTCACCTGCTGTCAAGACTTCGTACACCACTTTGTTCCAGGCATTTCAGACATCACCTTGCCGACCGCCTCGTCTTGTTGGCGAGTCCCCGCGAAGAAATGAGCCTCCAAGGACACCTCGTAGGCCCGCTTCCAGGTCTCCTAAAGGTTGCTCCGCGTCAGGCTTTCCTAGGTTTGCTTCTCTGTTTACACCATCTCCCGCCACTACTTCTCTTGGACCTAGGACCGGGCATCAGTCATTGTTTGATATGGCACCGGACCCACCCCCATCACCAACGCCTTCGAAGAGAAACACACGAATGCCAGTGGCGGACACAGAGGCAACACCTACGTCACACACCATTGCTCAAACGCAAAATAATATCTCTGAGCAGAGCGGTAAGGAAAAGGACGAGAACGATGAACCTCCCAGCTCGCTGCCGGTGGCTAGCAGTGAACCCGATTACGAGTCTACTGTCCAACCATCCTCGTCTTCAAGCTTTACAGTGACTTCCACTTCATTCAGAATCCATGACTGGTCAGCCCTTGACCTCCCCCCTTCCTCGCCGCCTCTTCCATCTAGTCCTGCTCTACCAGCCGATGATATGGATCTTCCTGGATCTGACTTGCCTTCATCAGACTTTGACTTCGGGGAAACCCCTTCTTCAACCTCTGACGCAGATGGGAACAGTGCAGCTGCCACTCCCCAAGAATCTGCAGAGCAGCCTGTATCATTTACCCTTGACGGCAACTTCACCGGCATGGAACAATTTCTTTCGGATTGGGATTTCCCGGATTTCGACCTCAATGCTGGAGCACAGGAAGGGACTGCTGCCGATGAAGCTCTGGATGCACTTCGTAATGGAATCGGTCAAGAAGACTTTTCAGAAGCATGGAATTTACTGAATAGCGTCCTTCAAGTACCGAATGTTGATCCAGCTGTAAATGCGACTAACGATGGATCTGATTTCCTCAATCTCAGTCAGACTAGTGAAACGAGCTCGGAATATGGGACGGATGTCGAGTTTGGTGATGGCGACTACGCAAGTTTAGTGGCGTCCAATTTCGAGGATCTTCTGAAGGGTTGTTTGGTTTAGAAATTTATGGATTTATTTGCATGTATAACGGATGACTTTTGCATTTACAACAACAAGTATCATCGAGCAATGTTTTATTAAGGTTATGTTATATCAATTCAAGCAGTATAACGGATGAACGATTTGCAGAATTTGTGCCGAGCCTCTTTCTCTTCTTCAGACAATGAATAACGCTCCGTTAAACGAAGTAGACTTCTTTCCAATGCACGCAGCACCGTAGCGTCCTTCTTCCATACTTTGTCAACGTAGATTGCAAGTGGACCCTCTGGCTTTGGATCGTGATGTTTGGCTTCAAGTTCACTGACCGAATCAGCAGTTTGGTCCGTTGTTCGAGGTGACCGCATGCGATTTGCCAGAACCACATCAGTAAGGATTCTGTCCCCGACAACTATTAGTTCTCGATCCGCGACGGGCCGGGGTAGGGAGGAGAAGTATGCGCGAATGTCTCGAATGCAAGAATAACCAGGCTTCAGGCAGTTGTGAAATAGGACCGAAGCACCTAGCTTGTGGGATACAGATTCGGCCTGCGATGACATATGAGGTTAGTTTTGTGTAGATTGCAATGGAAATTGTCTACAGACCTTGATTCCCCCTGCATCCCAACGAGTTCCCGCAGTATTACTCACAATGAGAATGTTCTCTGCACCAAATATAGTCCTGCACTCCTCCCATGTATCCTGTTTTGTAAGTATTGGAGATTAAGACCTTGAAATGGTAGCGATGGAAGTGTTGCTCACTTTGAGCTCTGGGACTAGGCGATCCTCATGTGGTAGAGTCTGGAATCAGAGCAAGATGCTTATAAGTTGTGAGTCTCTCCGCGACAGCACGAACATACCAAACAATTATCTTTGTCGAAGACCGCACCGCGATACCCAGCTTCGTGCAGTGCACGGAAGTCAAGTTGTCGAAGATCTTCCTGGTCATACAGTTTTGTTGAGTGTACTCAGGTTTTCATTTCGAGGTATTACGCTCACCGTTTATGACAAGGGAAGGAACCAGCAATCTTGGTCTATATATGAGGTGAAAAGGAACAAGAATTCCGGGAACGTTGATGGGCATGGTAGAACTTGATGGTTAGGAAACGCGCGTCAACGGGAAGCTTTTCTTCAACTTGAAGCTTTCAGTATTACTTACTACATATCTCCAGGTCCGAGGAGTTCACTGGCAGGCTCGAACATAATCTTCATCTGTTACCGCAACATAATTACAAATTATTATAGAAAACTCTGGTTCATGAACAAAACGTGTTCATCGTAAGAGTCAACTTCAACGTCTACATAGGTGAAAACCGATAAAAGTAAGAGTTCCTCTAGACTCGCAAGCCAGTCGTTTCAAAGAACCAACACTATCAGCTGTAACGACTGGCTTGCGAGTCTAGAGTTCCTCGTCGAATGTGGTTAATCACCGGCCGACCTGCCAGTGATTGGCAGTTCGCTCCTTCCTTGGTCGGCATCTCTCCTTCGTACGAGGTTCGTGCGGCCTTTTCTTCTTACGAATGGCTTTTAAACCTGCGTCCTTCAATCGACGTCTGACCGTTTCATCACAGAAAGACTTATTCGTGATGTCCCTTATGCGTTGTGCAACTTCCACGGCTGTTGTAGCCTTTCCAGAAGTTATGAGACGAACCGCATATCGAACATTGTGGGCGGAGAGCACTGAGGGTCGCCCTCCCGAAGGAACTGGGAGGTCTGGTCTGTATTTCTGTCGTATTCGTGAGACACTCCCTATAGAGACCTTGGTTTCGTGGGCTATTGATGTAGCGGATGCACCCTGGTCAAGGAGGTGGACGATTTCGTCAATTTTAGACTGGGGAAGAGGCTTCATGAGGTAGAATAGATATAGGGATGAGTGTCTCATCGTTTCGACAGCTTTATACACTCCCTGGTACTATACCAACATCATGGACGGCGAGAATCGGATATGAATATTCCAGAAATTTCTGATTATTTCCGCGCACTAAAACTAACAATGGTTCCATCTCAATCGTATCCTTTTCTTTCCAGATCAAGCTGATTTATACATAACGACTGAATTCAGAGAGCTGTGTGTCCGTCTATGAAGTAATTATGTCCATTGATCATAACTTTGCGACCTAGGCAAGGGTCACTATCAAAGCTGTGCGAATGAACTATCTTAGACCGCACTGCTGTTGTATGTCAGCCTCGCCGCAGACAATTAGTTAATAATGTAGTTAGCTCCTTGTGCATAGCATATTCGCTAAGCTTTATGTTAACAAAGTTCCGTGCTACCGTGTCTCTCCTGCCGTCCGCAAGGGCTTCCGTGATTTTCTTTGCCTTTTCGTTGAATCCTTTTTCGATATGGAGATCCATCTCGGATGCTATCAACAAGTCTAGAGCAAACCTAAGGACGGCGGACGTTCCAGCCGGTGCTCGAAGGGTTTTAAATAGTTCGTCGAGGATGTCATCTTCCACATAAATTAGCAATCGCTTCCTGACTGTTCCCAACCCTCGGCTGGCCCATTCGATTGCGCAAGCCACGTTGGCAAGCCCGTATAGACTGAGTTCACGGTCCGTAGTGAGCTGAGGAGGGAATGGTACATACTTGAGAAGCTGATTTCTGGGTATATAGAAGCTCATCCCTCCTTTCAACGTGGTAGCATATATGATTTGCGTAGCTTCATCCCGGCTCCAAGCGATTGAGTACATGAATGATATGCCGTTAGGCTTTCGCAGGTGCTTTGCGAGCCAGATGAGATTTTGTTGCGTTTCCTCATCAATCGTGCACGTCTCTTTGGGGTCCATCCTTCCGGTAACAAGTCGATAAAGGCAATCAACACCGGGTCGAAGTAAGGGGTTGACTTCGATAGTCCAGTTGACCTTCCCGGCAATTTGACGTATGTCTTTCACCGTGGTCTTCGTTGTTTCGATAGCCTTTGAAGTGTAAAGACTCTCGATCTTCGGAAGAATTTTGTCTAGTGCTGCCTTAGGAATCCTAACGCGCATTCGTCTGACATCAACTTCGAAGCCGATAATGGTCAAAACGGGACCATGCTCTTGTTTTTTTATGTCATGTGGGATACCAAGGATGTCCCAAAGCTGGAGAAGACGGGCTTGCTTGATCGGAAGTAGTTTTTTGTAAGGTTCGTAGTACTTTTTCTGCGTCGCATAGTCCCAGGAGAAATTATCGTCGATGTAAGACAACATATCATGAACATCGTACACATTCTCGGCTATCCACAAGACGAGGGAGGAGAATGCGCAAAAGAGGCGTTGAGAAGCCGCATTCCCAAACGTATTGCATCGATCCACATGGTATTGGCCGTCGATCTTCACCGCTTGCAGAGCTTGCCAGTATGGACTCATTGGTATGATTCGATACGCCGACGACACATCGGACTTGAAAAGTACAATATTCTTCGACTCCGCCAAGGCACGAGCGCGGCGAAGGACGTAACCAAAATGTTTCAGTCCATCTAGTTTCACCGCCCGCGCTTCCTCCGGTATCATAGAATTCAAAGCATGTTCTCCTGCGCTATGGTCATAGATTGCACGTAGTTTCTTGGACCCCTTAACGACATGCACAGGCATGCATGTCATCCCCGGAAGCAGTTTGGTACCGATAGATGGAGAAAATCTCTCAGCCTCCACCTCCTTGTCGCGCTGCTCCTCTAGAAATTTTCTGAACTCTGGCTTTTTTGTTGATCCCTTTGATTCGTCGACGGTATTGCGCGCACGAGGAACATTCGCAAATGGCCAGAAGCCCTGTCGGAAGCCTTGAACAACGGACCTGACGAATGGTCTATTAGGATGTTTGCGAAGAAGTCCTTCGAAAGCGTCAACGTTCAGTGTCGTTACGACCTTGAAGATCTCCGGATGCGTTTCAACAGTACGAACGAGCTTCGGCGGCAGCAGGCGTGGGGAAGGACGGTCTGGAAGAGGGTCTGCTGTTAACGATAATTGAGAACATGGCGAGAATGATGTCTCTCCGTCGTCCTCCCAAACTAGTCCTCTCCCGACACTTGCAGAAGGGCCTTTGTTTGAAGTCAGTCTGCAATTTAGGGAGGAGTGACCTGGCTCCTTGCACGCGCTACAGTTGTGACGATATGGGCATGTGTGTTCCGATAGGAGACATTCGGCTTCATTGTATGCCTTGCAGAAAGGTGCAAGCTTAGAGGGTTGGGGATCACCCACATCTACTTCCACGACGGTAACTGAATCCCAATCGATATTCGCGCCGTTCTCTACTTCGAACCGTTCATTTGGATCACTACTGAGGAATTTTGGACTTCCGCGGGAGCTCATCCGATATGATCTACTAAAGAATGGTTGTCAATATGAGAATAGATTGAGTTAAATGTTAACATACATCACCTTTTAGCCTAGAGTGATAATTCTGAAGGCTGAATGCTAACAGGACTGAATGTTGTGAGGTCCGCATGGTCTTCGACGGACAGTCCTTTTGTACAACAGGACTGCATAGCCTGAAAACAGATAGAGAAAGCCTTAGCTGCGCAGTATGAGTGAGCTGATTGGTTCCGAAGGACCCAAGAAGATGTGATCAATTAGGGACAGCATCTCCAAGCGGTGGTGATAATTGAAAGACGAGTAACTTGAAAGGGGGACAGGTTGAATTTGAAGAGTGAGCGCGTATCGACCTCCCCTAAACCCACACCATTAGTTCATGAGTGCGAGACGCGTTTTCGCCTTCTGTCTACTACGCGCATCGCGCATCGTCTCATACAGCACCTTGCCCTTTCCTTGCCGTCAAAAACAAGATGTCAGGCTTTGACGCGAACAGAACATTTTCCGTCTCCGTGCATGATGCTCCGGCTCCCCAACGTGTCGAGCAGCCCGCTGAGACGGAACGGATGCTGCTCGATTTCTTACTCCAATACCGTGTCGGAGGGGAGTTCATCTACCGGTGAGTTGGTACAGTATCTACTCTCCTACAGCAATCTCTACAACTCGGTCTAGTGATAAGCTTCGCGCAAACATACTCTTAAAGCAATATTATCTTGAGGTAGATCTACAACACGTCGGACTGTATAACGAGGAGCTTGCACATGCGATTCAAGACCAACCTGGCGAGATCATGCCACTGGTGAGCCTTATACCTATTTCTGTCTGGAATACTCACCCAAGGTACTTGTTAGTTTGAATCAGCTGCAACAAAAGCTGCTCGTAGCATTCTATACCCGCTCGCCAAAGTCAACATAGATGAACAACGCGAAGCGACTAGCATACCTCCTGTCCAGGTCACCATAAAGTCTGGTCTCAACATGCTTCAGTTCCGGTCCCTGTCGGCAGACACCCTGAATAGACTCGTTAGAGTTCCAGGCATCGTCATATCAACCTCCGTTCTCTCTTCGAGGGCAACAAAGTTGACTCTTCAATGTCGCGCTTGCCGATCGACGAAAATCATCTATCCAAACGCGGGAATAGGAGGTGCGGGAGGTGGTGGTGACAATGGCCTGCCCAGGAGATGTGACGCTCCTGAGCCAGAGGGACAGAAGAAAGACTGCCCTTTAGACCCATACATCATTTTACACGACAAGAGCACGTTCGCCGATCATCAGACGCTCAAACTTCAAGAAGCACCAGATATGGTTCCAGTGGGAGAGCTACCACGACACATGCTTCTCTCAGTGGAGAGATATCTGACAGGCAAGGTTGTTCCTGGCTCTCGTGTTATTGCAACTGGCATCTATTCTACCTATGAGGCGACTAAGAACGTTAGTCATTCTTTTCTTATTCTATATCTTCAGTTCATCAATAAACACTCTTTAGAAATCGACGTCCGGCTCTATCGCCCTCCGAAATCCTTATCTGCGAGTTATCCACCTGGAGTTATCTTCTGCCTCTGCCGCGACTGGCGCAAATCCATTCGGTGTACAATTTACGCCTGAAGAGGAAGAAGAATTCGGGCAGATGGCACGAAGCGAAAACTTCTACGATAAATTTGCAAAGAGTGTTGCTCCTAGTATCTATGGCAGCCTAGGTTTGTACTGAATAGCAAACTTGATGTATTCGTACTAATGCTAAATGCTTGTAGACATTAAAAAGGCTATTGCCTGCCTGCTCTTTGGAGGATCAAAGAAAATTCTTCCGGATGGGATGCGACTTCGAGGAGATATCAATGTTCTACTACTCGGTGACCCGGGAACAGCGAAGTCACAATTATTGAAGTTCGTAGAAAAGGTCAGTTTAGTGTTTAACGCTACGTACACAGCAGCTGATTGTCTCTTTAGGTTGCCCCCATCGCTGTTTATACCTCAGGAAAGGGGTCTAGCGCAGCAGGTTTGACAGCCTCCGTCCAAAGAGATCCTGTAACTGTGCGTCGTAAAGTTGCGCAGATACCTGAAAGGATGAATAGCTGACCTATACTTCAGCGCGAGTTCTATCTGGAAGGCGGTGCGATGGTGCTCGCAGACACCGGTGTTGTCTGTATCGACGAGTTCGATAAAATGCGCGATGAAGATCGCGTTGCGATCCACGAAGCCATGGAGCAACAAACGATCTCCATTGCGAAAGCTGGTATTACAACTGTCCTTAATTCCAGGACAAGCGTCTTAGCCGCGGCGAACCCTGTCTGGGGAAGGTACGATGAGGGAAGAAGTCCTGGCGAGGTATGTTCAGTAACCGTCGATAAAATCTGGAGTTTAAACATTAGTTTCGCAGAACATCGACTTTCAAACGACAATCTTGTCTCGATTTGACATGATATTCATCGTTAAGGATGAGCATAACGAACAGCGAGATAGGGTCAGATTATTTCACGACCTTGCAGATCCTTTTCTGATCAGACGAGCGAACAGACAATTGCGAGACACGTTATGAATATCCACATGAATCGCGGCAACGCAATCACAGGGGAGAATGGCGAGGTCGTGGGTGAAATTGATATAGACAAGATGAAGCGATACATCGCGTACTGCAAAGCGTGAGTGTACTGGCGAGATCCGACTCATTTTCACGTTCCTCATAATTTCTGCTGTAGGAAATGCGCTCCCCGCTTATCAGCCGAAGCTCAAGAGATGTTGAGCAGCCACTTCGTTGCACTGCGGAAACAGGTTCAACAAGTCGAGCGGGACAATGACGAGCGCAGTTCAATCCCTATCACTGTTCGGTATGTCCATTCTTTTTTTTCGTAATCTTCGTGCAGGTTTGGTAACGAATGTCCCCTAGTCAACTGGAAGCAATCATCCGAATTTCGGAGTCATTGGCTAAGATGACTCTGTCACCTACTGTCCTCCCTCACCATGTTGAGGAGTCTATTCGCTTATTCAAGTTCTCTACGATGGACGCTGTGTCCGCAGGCTCCGTAGATGGCCTTTCTAGAGGCGAACTGAACGAAGAAATGGGCCGAATAGAGAAGGAGATGCGTCGCCGACTCCCAGTGGGGTGGAGTACGAGCTATCAGAGCCTCGTCAGGGAGTTTGTAACCAACCAGGGTTATTCCAGCCATGCGTTAGAGCGAACTCTCTTTGTTCTCGAGAAAAGGGAGGTCATAAGATTTTCTGGACAAGTGAGCATTTTATCAACAACAATGAATAGTAACCCACATGCTAATAATGTTCTTACTTTGCAGAAAAAGGTCATACACAGGGTTGGGGTGTAGTCTGGATGGCTCTGCTGTAATTGGTCTCCTTAATGTACTGTCTTTTCGCTGTAAATTATTCTGTAATACCGGATTGTAATTTAACGCTCATGTTAAGCTCTCTATATACATTGTTTTTTTTTGTGGAGTCCATGGACATATCAAATTCGGGTTTATGGAGAGATACGTTCTACTCCGAGTTAAGGATCCGTGTCACATACGAGACCTGATATAATCTATAAACCACATTGACAGGCCGGATCATGGATCTGCTGGTACAGATGCCAGTGTGTAGTACAAGTACAGTCACTATACTGAAAGACTACTCTACATTTATCCTCAGATCGTATCGAGTTCATCCAACTATCCCCATGGAGTATAGCAATGCGCTTGTATATGCGCCAACGTGCCTTCCTCGGGTCAGAGACATGTCAAAGTCCTTGCTCTTCGGAATGAATCGTCACACCGTATCACGTAGGCATATTCAAATCCTAGCTTGCCGGAATTGTGCTTCAACATCGCCTGTAGACTACGTGTTGTCCCATCGATGCATTTCATTACAGCTTGCCGTTCAGCTCTCTGGCTGCGTGCCGTGATGCGAAGATGCAAAGCACTGCTAAAGCTCCTGAGCTCAGACCTTACATTTTCGTCGGGTCGGTGCTCTTTCGGATGGACATCTATTCACCACTGAAGGGCTTATTAGTTGTCTCGATGCATGCCGAAGGTAAAGTGGACAAGCTCACGCGTTGAACGTCAAGCAGGGCTTCCTTTTGTTCTTGGACCTTCACTTATGCGAGGAACTCCCACTGAAAATGTTCCTTTTGTCGACTGATTACTCGTGAACCCAGATGTGAAGTCGCTCATCCCATGGCTACCGAATGCCCTATCACGAAGATAGGCACGGCTATTTAGGCTAACCAGAACTTCATAAGCCCCATCGACTTCGTGTAGGTGAAACATGACTTACGCAGCGAGCATTGAGTTCAAATACACTTCGAAGAGGTGTTAATGAGGAAGGCAAATGAGAAAGCAATTTGACGGTACCTTTTCCATGCACAAAGTAGATGCCGATATATATCATATTATTCTGCATAGTAAAAAACTATGCAATTGCATTTCTGTCAGTCAACGTAATGAATCGGATCTGCGGTATAAATGTAACTTACCGAGATGATATAGCAAGTCGTCACAAAGCTTTGAAGAATTGTCAAAGTCAACATTTCAATATCAAACAAGGTTGGGTACATTATCAAGCATACCTCGTTAGGCAGCCGGTAGCTACCGTAAAGTGGATCAAGGTGCGGATGACAGATTGCGTTCTCCTAAAGCCGGTCCGTTTGGTGAACAAGAGATAGCACATCCAAATCGCAATAGCTAGATCGACAACTGTGCGACAAGACGCGAAGAACCCGAGAAGCCACTGAACAGGTTTTTCATCAGCATTAGACAGGTGCCATCCTAATCCTTTATTCGGAACAAAGTGTGCGTACCGTTGACTTCGTTGCATCCGCAAACAAGGGGAGACGGAAGCTGCGATGGGTTTTCAGGATCGAATTCGAGTGCGAAATCCGTTATGAAAACTTACCATTTCACAACATAGGCTAAAGGCCGCTCATGAGACTTGAAGTAAACAAATATTATAGCACATACCTATGCTAACACCTGAAGATTCGGGAAGTTTGTATTAGCTGTGAAACTAAATGGCTTCTAGTGGTAGCATACCGAATGCCAAGAAGGTAGGAATTAACTTCACAAGACGAACGTCAAATCTGTGATGTCCTAAGAGACAAAGGGTACATACCAAAGGCAGTGTACGCCAATCGCGATCACTCACTGGAATGTGTAAGTCACTGGCATCTTTTGAAAAAATGGGCGTCTTTGACTCACTCAGCCATATTCGTCTAATGAAAAAACTAGAGATTCGAAAGAATATCAGTTCCCGTGCGTTCATGTGTATCGAACTTACGTACCAGTCTACGGCAACTGCGATGCATTCCTAGAGCAAGAAATATGAGCTAACTTCCCGGGGAAAGTACGAATTGGAATCTCCGGCCAGCCTGAGAACCGCAGTAACCAGAGTGATATAGATCCAGGAACATGATCTCGCGAAAAGATGGGGCTATTTACTTACCGTAGGGATGACTTGGGTCTATTGACAGTAAGTAGTGATAAGGTTCCATGAGTAACTGTTGGGAACTCGAAACAACAGACGTACAATCATACTCCTGCCCTTACACATCAACGACTGGAAAGTAGTAAAAGTTATGAAGTCAACCCACCAGTTCGCCTTCTCCAAGTCCTCTAATGAGATTCGCGCAACAAGATAATGCCAAGTGCAGTGCGAAACAAGGAACAAATGGAGGGTATCCAACTAATAGCACACCGTCAAGCAAGTTCGAAGCGCAGTCGGTATATCAATTCGCTCACCAGCCATGTTACCCCGACCTAATGCACCGCCGAAATATACCGATTAATATACTGCCAAGCCATATTCGGATATTTGTACAGCACATACAAGCAACTTCCAGCGCAGATTATCCTTCGGATATGCGCGATAGTAACGAATAGCCTGTCCACATGTGACACCGAACAGACTACAGGTAACGAGGAGATGTGATAAGTAGGAGAGGAAATACGACTGAAAGAACATACATCAGCGATACAGTGAATCCATCGAAAGATGCGCCAAAAGTCGTGTCAAGCGAAGGCATATGCCGCCAGGCGCGTTAAGCTTCCAGGAGAGACTCCAGCTTCGGAGGAGAACGTCGTGGAGGAGGGCACAAAGTGACAGGCTCTTCCAACGCTCATGGCCAACTATATGTATACCAATCGGCGAGCGCGCAACGTGAGTAGCTTTCCCTTTTCATCAACATTGTGCAGGGTCAGCATTGCCCACCTGGCCAAGTTTGAATTGCCTTGAAGCCGTTGCGTGGCATGTCATCAGGTCAAGTCTACATGAATGGGGGAAGACCGGCCAGTTTGGCGCTCATGTGCTCGCCTTGGAGTCCGAGACATCTGATTGAGCTTGGCCTGGAAGACTTGGGTAACCAAAGGTGCGAATACACATTCTTCCCGGTCAGAGCGCAACTCATTCAAATTGAATGAGGTTCTGTACGTTTCATGCCAGTGTGTGAAGGCTGTTACAAAGACTTGGGATGGCTTGACAACAGCAAACGTTCAGTAATCCCCTGCCAATAAGTGATTTCATTCGCGGTAAGCGTTACGACAGTGATGGTTAGAAGAGAAGAACTAAGGAAACTGAGCCTGAGAAGCTGCATCGCTATCCATATCTTTCTCAAAGGTTTCACTAAATATACTTATATGTCTATTCCATTTATTGCCCGCCTAGCTCAATCGGATAGAGCGTCAGACTCTTAATAAGAGTACAGCGGGTGCTTGCATCAATGCAATCTGAAGGCTGCGAGTTCGACCCTCGCGGTGGGCTAGTCAATTTGGTTCATTAAATCCTATCGAAGGGATACTAAGAATTTAATGGATCTTTTTACCTTCATTTTCTAGCTTGCATATTCCACATTGAGAAAATGTACAATCGGTAATAAAAGAAAGTGGATGACTTTCTGTAGGCTTGTGCAACAGATCTCAAGTGTTATTTTTAATACAGACCCCAAAAGGATTGCTTCTAATTTGGGAAAATGCTAAGAAGTCATTTACTGAATGCTAGTTTATAAGGAGAGGAAGTAATAACGGAGTGCTTAACTTTCCGTGATGAAGGAGAAAAAGATAACATGAAAGATGCGACTAGCCCACCGCGAGGGTCGAACTCGCAGCCTTCAGATTGCATTGATGCAAGCACCCGCTGTACTCTTATTAAGAGTCTGACGCTCTATCCGATTGAGCTAGGCGGGCGATATTTAAATTTAAATATTTGCTCCGAGAAAATGCGTATGAGTATTTCTCACTATTGAGGGAAATAACTCAACCACACCTATGTTTAGAGTCACAACCTCCTCTGACAAGTCAAATTGACCATCCTGATTCCTACCCTCGCGGCTCGAGCAGGGGTACTTGATGGCCTGCCGGTCCCGGGCCTTCCGCTGAGCTCATGTCGAGGCCGCGTTACGTTAAGAGTTGCCGCGTAGAAGTATCATAGCCGTGCTATGTATGCCAGCGAAGAGGAGAACTGAAAGTATCGGTTCGTGAGTCTGCCGCACCGGTTGTTCGCTTGGAGATAGCGGTTCCAAGACCCGGGTTCGCAGCCCGGAAGGTTATGTACATTGTCAGTCGATCGTCCTCGAGGACCCGAAAGCCGTGGGCCGGTCTGTGTAGGAGTCTAAATGCAGCTGTCAGCTATTCTGATACGGGAGTAAATAAAGACAAGAAAACGAAACGAAGCGAAGGGTAATAAGGATAACCGTAAAGAAGAGAGAAGCAGGGGGAAGGGAGTGCCTTCAAGGGCTAAATTGCATCTTTTCAACAGAATGTATGCACTGTTTGAAAAAAACCCGCAGATACAGTGAGTTCACGCAACAACAAAGTATCGACGTCTTCTTGAGTTCCGCGCCCTTTCCATCCTTTTTTTTCTGACGTTGATATATTTCCACTCTATCGGGTGTTGTGTCCATCCTTCGTCTTTCCAGTAAAAGTAGGTATTGCACGAGTCTTGTCAGTTGGTATCCTCGCGCACCCATCCGAAATATCCCGGAAGAAAAAGACAAAATTGATAACCCCACCACCCATAGCCCGTCTCCGAACCAGGGCTCGAACACTCTATCTCCAGATGCTTTCGACCTCGAGGTAGAGGGTCCGACCCAGCGACTCGACCGATTGGGCTATTGGTCGTGGGACAAAGCAACTCCTGCATATAGCATATATGTATAGAATTGAAGTTGTAACATGTGTAGCATGTAGAAAAAGAAAAGAATTGACTTTAATGCAAAGGGAGAAAAAGTAGGGAGAGATAGCGAAACAGAACTCACCGCAAACCCGCTCCGCTAAGGGCCAAATTTCACCACCGTCCTGTCATAATCCAATGGACGAACTTAGCGGTATGAAGTCGAAAAGACCCTAAGTTTATCAGATGGAGGATTAACATACCCCAGAGTTCCGAAGTATTGCATCACAAGACATAAACCACAAACTTTGCGGCTCTGGTGTGTACAGGGCGGCTCCGAGGCGTTGTGTTTGTGGGTTACGGCGAAGACGGGGCCCCAGAGACAGAAGCACAGAAGCACAGAAGACGACACGGGCGCGCAGGTCGAGACTCGAGACTCGTAAAGAACATGTTCACTTTTTCGTCTATTTTTGCATATAAAGTAGATGGTGTTCTGCAATGCAATCGGTTAACGACCAGTCCCCCCGCTTTAAACGCGAAGATAAGGAGAACATCATTCTAAACTTGAACCCGAACCGCTGTAAACTTATTCCGGTGCATTGGCGGAGAGGAATTGAGAACTCGACCGTCGGCTTCTGATATTTTTCGATTTCTCGATGGTATGGGCGATAATGAGCAACTTGGGAATGGGGGAGGGGATGAGTTGCGGTGTGCCTACAGTAAGTATGAGGTATGAGGTCGTATGTATATGTTCGATGATGATTCCGAAATCTTACTCGATTCCATAGTTCAGTACACCTGCGAGGCGCCACGAATTGACATGACTGGAGTCGAATGAATCTCGATTCGCGTCATAGACGATACCACTTGTCTAACGCATCCTTGACCTCATCCCTCAGATGGGCGTCCTGTAGCCTTCCTATCCGAAAAGCTGCAAAAACTTTTCAAAAAAAGTCAGTCAGTACTGTAGCAGCGAAGCGAAGCGCTACACTACACGCATAGAAGAGCGTACCGTATCCTAGCAGCCACCCGCGTGTATAGTAAGTGCCTGATCGTCATGCTGCGAACACACGAGTTTAGGATGCACGGTAGCAACGAGCAACAACAGATGCTCCATAGCGGCGCCGGCGAAGACTTCATAGTCGCTCAAGGAAGATCATCTTGACGATTCTCGAGCCCCTTGCGAGCTTGCCCTGACGCGTTCCTGGACTACAGATTTTCAAAGAAGGTAAGAAGGAAGGAAGGGGGGACGGGGTAGGGAGGTGGAAGAGCAGAAGAACGCAGCGCAGCCACCATTTCCGCGGTATCATAGATCGCAGCCAGGGCCCAGTATGTGGTAAACTTAAAGCGAAGAACCGAGAACTTGAAAGCGTTTACGTGAGATTCAAGTTGTGCGCGGCGATGTGGACAACGTTTTCTTAATTTCTTTCTTTGAGGGTTCGCTCCGCGGTTCGATCGAGAAACTTCATTCCTCCCAAGGAATACTTTGTCCTCTCGTCCTTGTCCTCGTTACCACTTTCCGGCTGCCCCAGCTCCCCAGAGATAATACGGGAGCTTCACGTTCCATCTCTGTTAGTGTATAGTAGGCCTTCGGCGGTGATAACCAATCACCACCATCCATTGCATGCACTGTATGTATGTATATCCAGAGGGCATGTCCAGGTGCAACGTTGCTGCCCCACCGAAGCGGGATAAATATATACCAGATGAAAGTACACCAATTGATACACAGTCTTACGCTGGACTTCGGTCCACGGGAGATTCATTCAGTTCGAAAAGGTGGTGCAGCTCGAGTTTGGTGAGCGGGGCGAGGGAGTCGAATTTCGGTACAATGATTGCGAGGAGACGTCCCTTGATGCGAAGAAAGGTGAGTCTTCGACTGATACAGTATCATTGAAGAGAGAAGACTGAGAGCCTCGGGGGAAGTTTGGATAGCGCCGCAATGGCAGAAATTGTACGAGGGCGACGGTGTTCCGCGAGCAAGACGTCTTCGCCGGGACCGCTGTTGTGAGCGGGATGCATGATGGCGAATTGAAGTAGCTTGTAAATATTCGTGATTCTTCGCGATGGATCACGAAACCTCGATTGGAGCCATTGAGTCGCGCAATCAGCAGGTACTGTCGGGACCTGTATGCAATCCCGACGGATATCGGAGTACGCTCTCAGCTCGGTGTTCTAAACCATGCACAGGCACGCCAAGCTGACCCTTTTGCACCCCTCTGAGCGACCGTTTGTCCTTCAGGTTCAGCATTCATACGCGCATGTGGGGGAGGTTGGGATCAGGTACGTCTTCGTCGCATGTGCAGCAATACGCGTTTAGACATCGATAGGATCGATAGAACTCGAACGTCACTTTCAAGCACGTACCTTATCTTCTTCGATGTGGGGTTGTATTTATACATATGTTCTGATGTACATCGTCTGGAATTCGGGGACAATCGAGACGAGCCATGTGACCACAGTGCATGTGTAAGTCGGGTAAGCCGGGGAAAACAACGGCAGAGATAGACACGGCGTCGATGGATTCTTATGATGTCGGCAGCACGGAAATAAAGAGTTGTTCGCAATGCATCGTGTTCGTCGTGTATGTCGCCAGCAAAACAAAGTTCAAGAAGAGCGCCCGGCATCGGGGTCGGCCGGTGGGTATCTCCCCATTTGGGGCGGAATCGGTGGCGCCGGTTCCTGAAGATCGCCGACATAGCCTGAACGGGACTGTCTCCGCCACCGCCGGTGGGCAGCCGGGACAGACCTCGCGCGAGATCAAAGCTGTCGGGTATGCCCGGGCCGAGGTCAAAGAGAGTTTCATGTCCGTGTGGGCCAAGGTCAATTACTGCCCATTGTATGTTTTCCCAGACTAGGACGGCCGCAGCGGCTGGAGTGTGCTACGCTGGAGGGGAGGAGATTATGAGACGAAGATCCGAGAAGGACGCGGTGTTGCCATTGCGGGGAGAGATGTTCGCATGGAGTGGAAGCGAGGAAGGCAAAGGCAAAGGTGGGTGTACAGCGTGGGCCGAGCTATTAATACGCGAGCCAGACCGCCGAATGCCGATAAACCCCACCCACCTTCGCCAACGAACGCTCTCCTCATACTTAGCTCATATCTCTTCCCTCTCCTTCGCTTTTCCCGCCTGGCTCTTCTGTACTTTTATTCACCTGCGCTCTTCCTACCCAACTGGCCGAGTATCCCCTCTGCCTTCCCTCCCCGCACAATACACTAGTCTAATACAGACTATCAGACGTGAGCATCCACCCTTCTTCTCGCATCCCCCCTCCCCCCCTCTCCCCCTTCTTGCCTTCGCGAGTGTGTTCCTGTCTTTCATCGTTCCTGACTTGCATTCACTTGTCTTTCGGTATCCCACCTCGCTCGGCGTCTCTGTGCGTTCTCGGATAGCTCAGCGAATATCGATCTCGAAGGGAGTGTGCGGACATAACAAACAGATCGCAAACATGCAGTCCACCGTGCGGCAGCTCCTCCTCTTCATCTCGTGTCTCCTCCTCCTCCTCTCAGTCGTCCAAGCTGCGCCTGTACGTCCCCCTCCTTTCGTTACAACATCAGCAAATTCACTAACAAATTGCCTTGACCAACGCTGTGCTATTGTCTACATTTCAATCTACACTCTGAAACGGTTCCAGGTCGCATCGCCTGAAGCCCTCGAGAAGCGAGTAGCAGAGCCCATCGCTGATGCTCTTGCGCGCAGAATACCAGTACGTCCAGTTCAATCCACGTCCACGCCGCCTGTTGCCACCACCACCACATCTCCTTTCGTTTCCATTCCATTCAACACTTCATCATCGCAAATCATCATTCATTCACCCCTTCCTGCATGTGTCGATCTAAAAGAATTGTGATCGCTGATGCACTGCTTACTTTGCAGCAAGGAAACATGGGCGGGAGCAGCAAGGATTGGAAGCGGGAAGCGTCGCCGGTGAGTAATCCTTCCTTATCTCGCCCACATGCGCGCGTGTCCCGGGTGTTTGAAGTCCATATGCTCACTGGTGTCTTCTCTTCTCTTTCCTACCTAATTCTCTATTCCCCCTTGCGACGAAATACTGCTTCGCAACACCATCCACGCGCTGATCATGATCGCTGATCGCCGTCTGCGTGATCGTTGGGATGTCGAATTGTTCGCCTCAATTGCGGCGCAAACAGCAGGGAAACATGGGCGGGAGTAGCAAGGACTGGAAACGGGCTGTGGCCATGTGACGGGAGATCGTCGAGTAAAACTTGTTTGGAAGAGAGAGAGAAGGGAGTTGTGTGAAGTTGTTTTTATCTACCCAAAGTGAGTACAGTCGTCATCCCCTCTCCACATTTTAGCAGTCCCTTCCAGCACCTTGTCCTTCTCTGTTCTTGTGTTTCTCACATGAACGGAGAATGGAGGACTGTAGGGGACTGACGTGGGGCTGCAGCTATGAACTTCCACTGATGATGACCTTCGCATGCAGGCTTGTACTCTGAAATCGATCCAACTCCGGTTATCCCACCCATCCACGTGTATTCTGTTCCCAAATCTCAAATCCGAGCTTCCGAGCTTCCGGTCATTGTCCCGGCGCTCAACAAACCCTCCTTTTTTCTTATTATACTTAAGTGCTGTCCCCTCTATTTCTCTCTCCTACTTTGCTCTCCCTATGTGCCCGACCCGATAGTGACCTATACGAGTCACCCCTCTAGCCTCTTTCTACCCCCCCCCCCCCTCGTATTCCCATAGTTGGTCGTCGGTCGATGGTCCTAGTCTTCCCCAGCTTTATTCTTGGATGGTGTTCTGTCCTTCACTCCAGTTTAGCACAGCTCTTCATTTTTTAGTACCGGTATCACCATTTCTTTTTAACTCTGTTCCTGTTTTTTCTTCCTCGTCTGTCCTTTTCCTTGGTTGGTTTAAAGTTATCTTTAAACTTGTTTCGTCAATATAACAACAGTGCATACTCTTTTTTCTGAGTGCGCACACCTAAGTCCTTCACTGTGGTGTTATTAAGGTTTAGTATTGCTTCGCTATGTTCAGAGTGATTGTACGTTTTGTTTAATTCCAATCTCGACGAATGAATATTAATTATATTATATTTTCTAAAGTATATTTACAACCACCCTCAATGAGTGGACGCAGCGGATTCATCATTTAGGACAAAGTGCGTTGATCCTTCTGTGCGAGATCTTCGAGATTCAACCGCGATTTCGGACACATCAGATCCGGAGCACTTTGCCTGATAGAAGTGTAGTGGTTCGAAGCTTGATCCAACTCACACACCACGCAGGCATCACCAGCTAAGTAACTTTTTTGTTGAATGTTGGACGATGGAGATGGGTTCTCCACTCCAAGGACAGATTCTGCAAATCCTTGAATGACATTTCAGTGATGCCACCCACCTCTGATTGACTTTCGTGCTGGAGACACGGGAAGGAGCGGAGACTAAATTCCTGAATATATGGCTATATATTTCTTAGAAAGGTTTCCGAGTGTCTGGATGGGAGTGATGGGAGGAACTGGGCAGCGAGAACGTCGATATGTGGCTGACACCCAGGTATGATTCAATGAACAGCGTTGTTAATGAGTGGAGGTTTCTCCGACTGCGAATCGCTGGTCGACATAACATAATCCGAGTCGCCTCTGGAGTCTGGAGCCTGAGGTTATGTGACGTGTGGCTCGACGATCCGATGCTGTGGTCATATGCGTACGTATTTGCACATAACTGTAGATCATACCGTACTTTGATAGCCAGCCGTCAGCCGCCAGCAAGGAGATTATGCGCCAGTGTCAGTGTGTACTCACCTTCACCGGCCTTTTTCGCCGGGTCGTCAGAGGGCGAGAACGTATATACAGTACTTACGTGCATTGACATACCTCTGGATCTGGATCCGGTGCTCCCGGAAGTCATGATGTGAAACGTTTCAGACATTTACTTGGTGCTCACTGTTGAGCAGCATCTACAGAGATGGTTGATCCTAGCACCCTTGGTATCTCTCACAGAGAAGTAAGCATTGAGCCTCAGAATCCATTGCCAATTAGCTGGAAGTATGTCGGGAGGAGACGGCCGCTGCCAGTGATGCGAGAACATGTCATGGTCGTTCGTCGATTGTTCTGAAAATAGAGACTTGCGTAATCCCGAAGAAACACAAAGTAGACCCCTTCAAGCCCCATCAAGCCAGATAAGCTCTCAGCGCGCCGCTGTGAGTCTGTGTCTAACAAGCTCCTGCTCGTGAGCGTAACAAACAAAGTGATGTCGACTCAGGAAAAAACTCAGGCTATGACGTCAGTTGTTGTCTACTGTGTTGCACGATGACTCCCCGATTGCTCGATCGTCTTCCGAGGCGAACAGTATTTCTCCAGTGAGCAGCAAGCAAGAGTGAACGTGATAGTGACAGCCTTTTCAAACCGAGTCCACAAACATGCCAATGACGCATATCATCACGGGATAACCTTGACGGGAGCCATTCAGTCGTCTATTTGAGGTCAAAGCGAGCAAGTGACCACTCGCGTCAGCCAAGGTCACAGGTGCATACATCCTGTGTCCATCCCGGGCGGATGAACTCCAGGAACTGAATGCAAATAAGCCCACTGCATTGCTTTGCGCCGTGCATACGACGAGGAATCGAAGACCCGCTGGAATATATTAAGGGACACTCAGCTCCGAGTCGCACGCACGGGCGTTGGCGTTGGCGTTCCTGCGTCAAGCTGCATCCGGCCGGTGGATGCCCGTGCTCGAGCGCGCTATATCGGGCTTAGATCCAGAATTTGTGTTCTTCGCAGAAGTGTACAGAAGTGGTCTTATGCTCAGCCACGAGGCGCGGAGGTGGTGTACGCTTGCAGTACAGAATACAGCTCTGCAGCAGCGTACGGCCGCGGCCGGCCGGGGTTCCCCGCTCAAGCGTCCGAACTCTGCTTTAAATCCGATTTCCGGTTGAATACAGATTTTGGCATGAAGTTGAAACTCGGAGGGCGGGTGGACAGCTGCTGATACCGTGGAGCTTATACCATGGCGTGTAAGGCGCACCTGGAAAGAGAGAAAGAGAAAGTCAGGTACAAGTTTGACGAACGGAAACATACCGATCGTAAGTTCAGCTGATCGTCTTGATAGGCGAAACGCTATGTTTAGACGTCTCTATTTCTGAACATACGGCAGTAGTGCGTATGTTCTAATCTTACTTTTCGCATTCAACTTCAAGTTGTAGCCTTCCATCATGCCGAGCTCAAGAATTTCGGGAAATCGACGCCCATCCGCCAGGAGGACAATAGCGTCTAAGCTTGCACTCGAGCGAAAGAACATTCACATGGTGTGCGATGGAGGGAAGTAGTTGGAAGTGGCAGGTGAGTGCTCGTTGTCGTCTCGAGTCGGCTGCTAAGCGCCCGTGCTCAGCTTCGCTGACCTGCTGACGATGACGACCTCATCAGTAACAGGTACACTGGAGGTCCGCGCAGTCTTCCGACTTCATACGAACAATTCCGCGTCTGCAGCCGCATCCCGCCTGCAGACGCTAGTGCGCGATGTGAAGTGCGTAGGCCACCGAATGTCAGCGTACATTGCATGGCTTGTCGTGGACAGCCTGGGGGTACTTGGGGTGGTGCTGCAAGTCGAGTATCCGTTGTGCCGTGGCGTCGTGTAGACCTGGAGAACGACGAGGGGAGCGAGAAGCGAAAACCCCTCTCTTTCACGGGCAGGTCATGGTGGTTGGGATGAGAAAGAAGGACGCGCGGATCGGAGGGCCACCGCCCGTTCAATATTAACAGGTCGCCGTCAGGGGTCGCACATTAAAGTTGGAGCAAAAAGGTCCTGCACAGCTCAAGCGGGCGAATAGAGGCACGAAGGCACTGGCACGGAGGCTGACAACCGAACAGAAGGTAGAAGAAGAATCCCCTGAAGATCGACGCGCTCGTGTTTACTGGATATGGTGTCTGGACTCTGAAGAGAAGCGAGAACTTGGGGAAGAGGAGGCGCCGTGGCCGTGCACAGGGGTAGGTGTTTATAAGAAAATGCTACGCGAGTTTGTTGGTGTTCCTGGCGCTCTGGAGCGCCCCCCTCCACATATACTTGTATGTATGCACGTAAATGAGGGGCTGAAACACATCACTTATGCCTTCACTAGCATCGACTTTTGAGGGGTATTCGGGTCGATCTGTGAGGCCGTTGGGCGCGGAAAGGTGATATTTCTTGGGAGGGCCAGGAGAGAGAAACAAGGAGGGAAGAAAGGAAGGGGTGCAAGGTGCGAGAGGAGGAAGACTCATCTCCGTCCGAGAAATCTCAATGCACACCCTCATCTCTTCATCGCTGATTACGCCGCTACCTCACAACTTGAACGCACACTTTCATTGGCTCCCTTGGGTCGATTGTGTCTACAAATTGAATGCCAGCATTCATCCCCCCATAACGCATGTTGTCGCTGGGCGACCAATGGCGAGAAAGCGCCCTGGCTCCCCTGGCGTGGCATGTTCGCCCCAGATATATGATATGGCCGGATGTGATATGGATGGGACGAAACGAGACAAGCATCGGACCTGACGCTATTACGCTTGTATCGCGCCAATGTATCTTGTACACCGGACCTTGCACAATTCATCTCCCCAGCCGGTCAGTTGCTCAGGCTGGACCGGCCATTCATGCTTTCTGACGTCGATATTCCAAACTGATCGACTGTGTTCACGACACAGCAATATCGATTATAGGTTCCCGACCTCAACGATAAACCGACGCCTGGCTTGCGAGTGTACATCGCCTATGTATTGTTCGACCTATGAACCGATGCGGACTTAGACTTGCACTTCTAGTCATGAGCACCAGCATATCCGAGTCGTCGACATCATTCCGGAAAGAAAAAGGAGGCGTAAGCGAAAAGAGCTCAGTAGCAATTCTTAGACATCTCAACGCATCTGCAAACGTGTCTTACCTCGATCGAGGCTCTTGGTGCTTGAATCATGCGCTGTACTTGAGCCTGTTCCGAGTCGAGCTCGCCACATGCAAATCCGGGATTTACTTGGGTCTCAGCATTCGGCAGAAATATCAGCATTATCGTCGACGGGGGCCGTTTGCCGCGGCTAGGTACCTAATGATATATTTTGGACTTTCTTTATAGCGAATGTCTGAGTATCTTCTCTGAGACAGAGTGAGATAGGATGCTGATGCTAAATGTCTCATTGTTGTGAGGAGAGTGTGTCTATCAAGGTCAATGTGATCATCTATGACGGTCAAGCACGGTCTGCTGGCACGAAGGAGGCCACCGGTGTAAACGGCCGGGTCCGCTGCGCCGCCGCCGATGCAGCTTATCCGGGCAGCTGCTCTAACATCATTGACCCATTCAGCCCGATTCAATTCAATTCAATCAATCTTATTATCCAGATCTCGTCCTGCCGCGGTTCCAGGCAACCCGCACCGCCAATTTTTTTTTTCATCATCTTTCTTTCTCCTCTGTTCTTTCGTTCGCCGCTTACTGCTTTTGTGCTGTGTGTGCCTTGGACGATGACAGCTTTCCCCCTGGCTGGTCCCTGGGGCAGCCGACCGCCTAGATGAGACTGGGCGTTCGGAGCAATGAATGTATAAGAGCGGGTCTCCCTGGTTGCCTGGAGAAGATTATACCGCTCCATCCCCCCTCCATTCTTCCCCTCCCCTACACTCTGCTGTGCACGCCTTCCTTCCTCCAGCTTGCACATCCGTACCATCCTCGTCCGATCGCTGGGACATAAATATCTGCGGATCCGTCGATCTTTCACCATCCTTCGTACGTTCGAGGCGCTTATCATTGTCGCGCATATACTCACCGTCCGTCGGATACGTAGACCCCACACAGGTGGACAGACCACAATAAATGCGCGCTGTCACCCTCGTCGTCGCCCTTCTAGGGCTCGCACTCGCGCCCGCCGTGGCCGGTGCACCGGCGCCGGCGCCTGTCGCCATCGAGGACGTCGCACGGCGTGGCCCCCCGGACTGGAAGCGCGGCCCGCCTGATTGGAAGCGCGAAGCGGCCCCCGCCCCCGCCCCTGCTGAGGCGGAGCGCAGGAAGTGGCCGCCGGACTGGAAGCGTGAGCCTGCGGAGGAGCAGAGCAGGGGTTGGCCCCCGGACTGGAAGCGCGAGCCTGTTGAGGAGCAGAAGAGGAAGTGGCCTCCCGACTGGTAGATGGCTGTGCGTGTAGAAGCAGCGCTACCCCCCCCCCCCCCCCCCCCTCATCATCATCATCCTGGTGAGTGCTCAACGACTTGTGTGTTTGTGGGCATGCTTACTGAGAGAATTTTTAGTCGCCCATTCCCCTCGTCGCCATCATTGATTAAGGGCTCTAAAAGATCCGAAATAGATGGACGACATCCATTCCACACACTCCAATTTCTCCTCCATCGCCATTCCATATCTCTGATCACTATCTCAATGTATATCTTTATGCGTAGTTGTGTGCATAGCCCCGGGCCTTCTGTCATCGTCTGTCCTTTTCACATCATCCCCCTTCTTCTCTATCGTTTCTCCTGGGTCTACTTTGAGTCTTGTCTGTTCAATATCCATACTTCATCATGATACGTGTATATTCCCAAGACCTGCAGCGCAGCGCCATACGTGCTACTACTGTACAGAATCGCCTGCCTTGTGCGACTTGAATGCATCCCTACCATAGCGTGCTTCGAGAATTATAATAATTTAAAACACATTCACGTATGTTGAATCTGAGGAAGTCGCACATGAAAGTATTGAAGGTAAATCCTCGTTAGCGGCGATCGTCCTCGGCTATGTTTTAGTGCCTGCTCCCAACATACGCAATGGCCTATGTTTAACAAGCTCTCAGGCTTGCCGACGTCAAAGAAGTGCTAGACTCGGACTAGGGGTGCATTGCTCCATCACGGATGCAAAACTTTTGCCTGCTCTGCCTCACGTCCTTATGAATCTCAGACCCGCATATCCGCATCCATAATCGGAAAACACATCGACGAGTGCACAGTGCTTCTTCGACTGATGTTCCTCGTATGGAACGTCGATCGCTATGCCGTCAAAAATGCTGTGCGCTGATCTGATCACAGGAAAAGAAGTTGAGAAGCACGATGGGCTTGTTCTCAGGAATTAGTCCCATTTGGAACAGTGGTTATAATGCTCTTTTTGCCAGCCTCTTCTAGTGAAAATTGTGTTGCACATTTGCACTGCTCAACGTTCGTGCTTTGGAAGATTGGACAGGAGGTTTGCGAGATGATAAGAGCGAAAGAATGCATACTGCCAACAAATCTGCCGATGAGTATCTCCGAAAGCTGACTTGGATCGCATATGACATTCCCACCATGTTATTCTCACTTCCTGCTGAAACTGCTCACAGGTATACAAGAATATGATACCGTCAGAGGAAGCACGATTCTACATGTAGGGCGCGCGTCGGTAGCGGTAGAGCTCTGACTTCTTGTCAGGCACGTCACAACCCGAGTATCTGACGCCCAATTCTCCGGACAGGCTTCCTGGCGCGTTCCTTGAAGAAGCGCACAGGGTCCGGGCAGCCCGACAGTTGCAATCCGTGGCACGTTCACCCAGAGTATTTGCATATTCCGAGAGATGCTGCATGGGGTATCTGTTAGCGCCCAATCCCGAGGACATACAAGCTGAGATACGAGGTTGAAATTTTGTCGTATCAAAAGCTTTGAAAGATGCGGCCGGAAGTTGTCAAAGTGGAGCGTGTCGAATTTAAGCGATAACAGTCACCGAAGGTGAAGTACAGGAGTGTTGGGGCGTGCCATGATTCGCCCTCGAGAATAACACGTTGCTAATTTGCTGCCTTCATAGGAGAGCGCCAGGTCGAGATGATATGCGTCCATTCACCCTCTTCGTATTGACGTGGATTTGGATAGACCTCGGGTCGCAAGCGCCAAACATGCTTAGCCACATGAGTCTGATAATTGGGGTGCTCGAACGTAGATCTTATAAGTTCATTGCTAGATGGAGCATGACAACGCGACATGAGGACCGACATTGCCCTAGAGGTGGCGTATGCGAATAAAGTGAGTTGAACGGAGGGCCGACTCGGAGTACAATATATAAAATACAGCATGATATGGGTTACATTGCATGCGTTGATAATCTAGTCCTAGATAGCAGTATAATCAGTCATCATGAGAGATGGAAAGCATCGCAAACGTACCCATAGTTTAATTAACCCATCCCATGATGCCGTAATGACTTTCGACTATGAGCAGCACCTTGAATCAGCAATGAAGGAATATTTCAGTTCAGAATGAGCTTACGGTCTCGTGTGGCAGCCACTCATGGGCAATAACGACCTTCGAATGTGCTTGCAGACGGGACTTGATCCTTCCTGTTTTCCAGTCCCAGAAAACGACATTCCCTTGGCTATCACCGCTGCTAATCCACTTGCCGTCAGGAGAGAATCCAACTTGGCAAGCGTATCCGGCAGTGGAGTGACCCGCGAAACGCTTTTTCCGGTTTTGCCGGAAGTTGTCTGTGCTATAGATCAAGATCTGGTTGTCGAGGGACTGCGCCGCGAAATATTTGTCTGCAGAACAGCTGATCAGTGTCATTCAATAAGATGCAAACGGATCTAGTAATTACTTGACGGATGCAAAGTGACGGCGGGCATGGAGTGCATGAATGGCTCTGCAATGTATTTGATGACGACGGGGATATCGTAGTCCCAAGCACGGATCGTTTTATCGTCGGATGTAGTGACGAATCTCCGATTCTCGTCGACGAAGGTAATTGTGTTCACCGGCCCTAGATGCTGGTCATATTCCTGTACAATTTCTTCCGTATCGATGTTATACTGAATGAAACGTCAAGCTCAAATTCTAACCAGAGGCCGGTCGAGATCACTCACTTGTATAATTTTTTTGTCTGACATTCCCGCCAGGAAGATGTTTTGCTTGTCTTCATCCGGGTGGAACTTAATGACGTAGGGAATCTTTCCGTTGCTGAAGCGCTTTATACATTGGCCAGTTTCCGTATCCCAGAGTTTTATTTGACGATCGTAGCCACAGGAAAGGAAGCGTCGACCATCGTTCGAAAAGGAAAGGTCCTTGACAGCTTTCGTATGGCCCATGAAAGTCCTTAGGCAATTACCATGAGTATATACATCCCACAGCTCAAAAGTGGCCGTGAGTATCTACTGCAACAGCAAGCAATAAAGAGAACGAGTGCTTACCTTTATTTTAGTATCCATTGAACCACTGAGTAGAAGATGCGATGTTTTCGGGAATAGTTTGATGACTGATACACCCTGGGTATGGCCTGTCCATGTGTGGACACAGACCTTCGGGATAAAGCATTCTTGAGAACCAGGCTCCTGCGCGAGTTGGGGTGCCTCTGAAAGAGGGGGATGCATGTACGTTCGGCCTTGGTAGTCTGTCATGGACTTGCCATGGAAAGTGGATGATTCCTGGCCTGCCGCCCCTCGTTTTCCCTTAATCCTCTTCCTCGATATTGCTGGTTGATCCTCTTCTGACGACTCATCTTCCTCGTCCGCATTCTCGAAAGCGGCTGCAGGGAGGTCGTTAATCTGATCGTCACCTTCCCACTTTGCCCATGGTCCTACATAGGCCCCTTCACCGTCAACAACTTCAAGGTCCCCCGCCGTCTGTCGTCTCCGCTTTAGCTCCTTCCGCTCCGAATGTTTTGCTCGCAGGGTGTCTAGCGTTGCAAAGCCATTGGCTTGGGCCTTGTCTACAGCGCCTAAGAACGCCGGTGCATTCGGGTCTATCGAAGGGTTTGCGGAGTAGCCGAGAATACTATATGTAAGGTGTTGTTGCTTGAATGCATGATCAGTCATGGCTTGTTCTTCAACGTGACCTGCGAGAGCGTTCTGGTTCGCAAAGCGATTCCGGTCGCTGAATGGATTTTCAGGTCCTTGTTCAGGTAATGTCATGTCATGGTAGGGGATGTTAACATTCATCTGAGTGTCTGAAGGTCTTGTAATCAAAGATGTTTGTTTCAAGGGATCCTGCGATGAACATTAAGCCTCTATCATGTAGTGTAATGCAGGTGAACTTACTTCGGACAGAACATCAGGGGCACTGGTGTCCACCTTCGTCAATACCGACTCTTCTACGCGGCGTTTCTTCTGAGCAGGAATCGACGAGATGGAGAAGACATCCTCAGACACCTTCGTCGGCACATCATCTTCATCTGAAGAATAATTCGGAAGAAGCATGGACATCGTAGTGTATGTTCAACGTTTCACGGACGCTCAAGTCGACTCCCTTGAACCCCAAATTCTAATGTCTTTGGAGTCTGCGGGTAGCTTCAAAATTTGTTTCTCCTTCACAGATTATGCGGAAGTAGAGAACACATAAAAGGATCGTAACAGAGGAGTGGGAGAACAGGCTTGAACTTCAGGCCATAGTAAACTCTCAACTTCACGATCCTAATCAAGACTTCACCTGCCCTGAACTTCAAATTAGACGCTCGCGGTCTGCATGGCGTCGTTACTTCGCTCTTCTTTTATCGCACTACTATAGGCTCTCATGTATAGATGAGCAAACAGTCTTTCCAGGGGCGACCGTGGACACCGCACGAAGACAAGCTTCTTACCGAGGCCGTTTGTGTTCACGGCGACAATACCGAGAAGTGGAAAACCATTGCCTTGTGTGTGCCAGGACGAACCAACAAGGCATGCCGAAAGGTGTGTGAATAACTTCGCATATATGCAACAAGTCATTAAATCGTATACCGTTAATCTTCTCATTAGCGCTGGCTGCACTCGCTCTCTCCCCATGTCAAGAAGTCTGCATGGACTCCGGAAGAGGATAGGCAGCTCCTGGCTCTCTTCGACAAGTTACCAAACAAATGGTCCCAGATTGCGCGCGGAATCCCGGGCCGCACTGATGATGCTTGCTCAAAGCGATATCGTGAAGCATTAGACCCAACGCTGAAGAAGGATGACTGGACTCAGGAGGAGGATGGACGACTGCGTGACATTGTCGCAAGACACACCACGGACTCGTCAAACCCGAAGTGGGTGCTCATTGGCCAGGAACTTGGGCGTAGTAGTCTTGGATGTCGCAATCGCTGGAGGCTATTGGAGAGGAAGAGGAATGCGGCAGCACGGGAGAAGCGCAACCAACCGATGCGATTTCCACAGGATCCGACCATGCCTCGATTCCTTACGGAAGTTTGGCCTCCGTTCGCCGAGAATGACTCCGGGTCATTTTGGGCTGGTGCATGGGATACGTTGAATTTCTGCGCGCCTACTGTCAATGCTACGGAGAACACAGGCCTGTTATCGGTGAACACAGGAGGTTCTGACTCCTCTGATGTGAATGCAGCCCCCAAGACAGCATATTCTCTACCTTCGTGTACTCTGGGGGAGCAAAATGTGCAAAGTGTTTCACCGATGGCTCTTGTCACTTTTGCAGCTTCCAGCTCATCTCTGAGCTCCGCTTCATCCGCAGCTCAAAATGAACGTCATACTATGCTAGCGGCCGAAGAATTTGAGGGTGCAGAGGTTCATGCTGACGATTCGGTCACCTTGCAAAGCGCAGAACTTATGGATTGCCAAGACGACACGGTTTCTGCGAATGATGATCCCCGACTAATTCATGACGTGGATCACAGCCATGCAACATTTCAGAAGGATGTTAGTACTGTTGTTGGAACTCAATCTATGTTTCGTATAAGTTATACGACTTCAAACGGGTCAAATTCTATCAACCACCAAGAGCTTGTTAGTGGAGCGACACCAAACTTAGACGCTCCTTGCTTACGCCCTCCTGTGCGCGACCAATCAAATTGTGAGGTCATCCATCGCTCGCGGAAGAGACGTCGAAGTGGGGATCAGGCAGGGCCCTCTATACAGATTGTGACTATGACTTTGTCTACAGGAAAAGAGAAGAAACCGCCGAAACTGTCTTCAAAGTTACCTGTCGCTTCAGAGTGAGTTATTTATGTCATGAAATTTAGTCTGAAATTCATTATCGTAGTTCATCTGTCCTTGCATATGCCTGCGGACACTCGTCATGTTGGCCGAATGAGAGTTCCGATAGTACCGTTCGCTTTGCAACGTCCGGAGAATTACACAATCACTTCAAGGACGTTCACCTCGATGAAGCAAATAGCGGAGATGAAACACCGTTCCGTTGTGGCTTAAAGGACTGTAAGAAAGCTTGGAAGGTCATTCTTCGGATGTGCATTACTTTGTTCATCAATTCTAATTCTTCATCTTCAGAGCATCAATGGTCTTCAGTATCATTTGCAAGTGTAGGCAGCGACAGAATCACCAATCTTCATATTTGTGCTTAACTCATATCATTAGATCGAAAGCACATTACCAACGCGCCCTGTCCTCTGTTGCACCTACTCGACTACGTATGGATATTCAAGAAGAGCCTGTGGAGAAAACGAAGCGAAAGCAACATAAATGTCCACATCCAGAATGTCCAAATTCATACAAGCAGCTTAGTGGCCTTCGATACCACCTTCTTCATGTCCGTAGCTTTCGATTCCTTTGACTTTAAATGCCGGCTAATCATGCTATGGGATCATAGGGTCATCCGAAACATCTTCCCACTCAATTAGATTTAGTGCCGCCTTCCGTTGCTCGTCGATTTGGCGTTGAACCCGAATCTGCATCTCTATGATTTTACCCTGCACATGCTTCAACGGATCACCGTAAGCTATCTGTATCATAGAGTGCTTCTCTGGATATGCTATCCTTAAAGACTTATAATGATTCTTCCAGAGTAAACATGAAGGTATATGTATTTATTGATTATTTGGCGGTTTCATTTGTAAATATCATGAGCTCAACCTCATATTCTCAAAGTAGATGTAGCTAGTTTGATCGGCTGTAATGTATATTAAACCTAAATCTATACTGCGTTCTGAAACTTCTGTTTATGACCTTCGACTTCGAGGCCAAGGCTTCATATAAACACATGTAAACAACGCGTCTAGATTTGGATCTGGGGAGCTCGCTTCTTGCGTTCACCACAACAGTTGAACCAGAACCGAAAACGAGTGCCTCCACGTTACGACCACACACGACAGCTACTAACGACATCGACGACACACAACTAACAATTTCTACTTCTCATGAGCTTCAAACGCCACTATGTCTAATAGCGATAGCACGAAGCCAGCAAGGCGAACTACACGAAACTCAATCCGCCAGTCTCTCAATCTGGCTTCGGTTGGGAAAGCTCTCGCGGATGTGATGAACAAAGAGGGCAAGGATTCATTAAGAAGGAAGTCTACTACAAGCTCCAAAGGCGCACAGTCCAGACGTGCAAGCACTATTGGGTTCAACAGAGTGGCCGGCGACCTGGAACCCGTGCTCGAGGCGAAGCGTCTCACTTCTCCAGACTCAAAGACTGTTACACAGTCGAGACGGTCGAGCTCCTCGCTGCAAACTGCTGGTCGTATGTCATTGGACGAAACAGGCGTTAAGCTCGCGGATACCTCGATTCCGCAACAGCAGGGGGCTCAAACATCCGCACTTAACAGGACCTCCTCCGTCCTTCGGCCAAGGAACGTCGCAGCGGGCTCTGCTCTTCCGAAATATCGTCCAAAATCTCTCTTGGTTGAGAGCACGTACAAGAAATCTGATTCTCCAACTCGTTTGGGCTTCCGGCGGAAACACAGTAGTTCTGAGGAGGACGGGTCGAGCGCGAGTACCGCTTGTGCATTCGTAGTGCATTCACCGATGGAGAAGGCTGGTCGACCCATTAGCCCGATTCCGCGCCGAGCTGCGAAGTCAGGCGCCAATCCATCCCCAGGTGCTAACGGCAGGCCGACGCCCTCGCCAACAATCAAGGCGAGTAAAACTCGCGAATCACCTGTAACATCCACACCTCCCCGTCCGAGGAAGGCGCCTAAGCCTTCCGATTCCCCAGTAACGAAGAAGACAGGGCTGCCAAGGCCTTCGCCCCTTGATACGTCCCGTGCGCCTTCTGCTAGCCCTCGCACACCTAGCCTTGCAAAGAACGTTGCACGTTATCTCGGTTCAAAGAGCGGTCGAGAAAGTCCGAGCCCCTCCCGAGGCTCTGCTTTGAATGGCTCTCCGGTATCTTCCAAGAGCAGGTCTAAGATATCAAAAGGCTCCTCAGAGAATACACCGACTATAGGTACCCCGACGACGAGTAGCTTTGCAGACAAATCTCTTAGCATTATCACGGAAGGTACGAGCTGCGATAGCCTTGAGGCAGGGGATGTGGAATTTATGCTTGCGGCGATAGCCTCCCCAACGGCACCTACTCCAGCTATCCCTAGGCTGCGTCCAGTAAACTTCAACCACCAGCCTCCGCAAACTCCATCGCGGACTTTCCTCCAGCCTCCGTGCTCTACGTTGGGTCTCTCCCTGTACCCTTCTAACCAAAGCGAGAATCGGAACGAGAAGGCTTCAGCATCCACCAGTACGTCGCGACGATCGTCACCGCAGAGGAAAGCCGTGAATGAGCGCAGTTCTGTGGCTGCCTGGGAGAAACTGGCAGACCTATCCGCTGAAATCAATGCATCAGAGCTAGGTGGTCTCATTACCGAAGTTGAGGTTCCCTTCTTACCAACGACGCCCGGCATGCTTTCACCCAGCCCGAGCGTCATGCGTTTGGACTCTGAAGCTCCTCCAGATAGCCCAACACCACTCAATATGCCCTCTCCTGGAGGTTACACATCCATATCACAAGTCCTGCTACCTAATGTCACACCCTCACCTGCAATACCCATGCGCAATCACCACTACTTTAGCGATGCGAACGGAGCTCTTGATGTGCCAAGCATGGACTCGGCGACAGTGATGCTTCTAAAATTGCAGCTTGCATCCATAGAGAATCTAGCAAAGGAACGGCTTGCTCAAATTACGCGACTGGAGGAGGAAATGCACGTGCTAAAGGAGACGAAACGTCGTGATGAGGATGAGTTAGCTGTTGAAGTCGCACAACTTGAGGACCGCCTACGCGAGGCCCTTGTAGCTCCTCAGCATCAGCCTATTGTACAAGACCATTCAGAATGCAGGGCAGTTCTGGAAGAGCGCCTCCTCCAGGAGGCAAATGCGCGGCAGCAAGCTATATTTGAGGCCGTATCTGAAGCCGCTGAGGCTGAGCGACTTCGTCAGGAGAAGATCTTGCGAAAGGCGACGATTCAACAGGATATGTCGTCCGCTATGCGATGTGCCACTCGTCAGTGGACCAACGTTAGCGAGATCGTTGACGGAGAATTGGAGTTCATCGCTTCGAATCGGGAGACACTGGCTGTCTTACGATCTGGTCTTGATTTCTTTGAAGGTCAGATCGGAGCGATGCTCTTCAATCCTATTGCCTAACTATTTAGTTGTGTTGACTTATGGACATATGTATGCATTGTATATATACTTTCAATCTTCTGTTTGCTTTGTTACGCTTTCACTATTATTGTAAATTAGACAATCACCATCAATTACGAAGTGGGTTGTCAAGCTCCCTGGGATATCAAGGTCTTGGATATAAATTTGATTTTGTGTTATCAAAGGTCCAGTTGAGTTGCGGACAGAACTTTCCGAAGTAATTTTAACATCCTCGGAGTCGACCCATCAAGGAAGATACTTCAACGTACACCTTCAGTAGCGTATCCACTTTCACTGTACCTGCCTCAGGCCGACGGTCATTGGAGGTCAATCCTTGTCAAGTCCTCTTATTTGAGGGGTGGGGAAACCTCTCTAAATAATAAAAAACTACAGATAATTTAGCCTTGAATATTGCACATCGGGTGGCTGGATGAGGCGGCGAACATCGGCATTTGTCGTTCCGCACCGATCTTGGATCCCCGAGCACACCGTGGCTCGTCCAGAACAAAACAACCAGCCCAAAGCATCTGTTTGTTCGGCGCAAATTAAGAGGGGTATAAAGGAGGGGATCGCTGGGTGTCGTTACTCCAACTCCTCTTCACCTCCCACCTCCACCATCGTCGACATCCATTCAGCAACCGGTATACATATGCAGCATCCACCTTCACCGAAGACGCCCTACGGGCAGTAGTCCCACCGATTCCCGACATCGTTGTGCTCGTACTCTCCCGTAGGGCCTACATTAATTCCTGGGTACTTCACGTCATGTCTGTACGCCGACATGGTAGCACTGGCAATGCCACCCTCTGTACCGGGTAACGCATGACGGAAGACGGCCGTCGGTCCCCTGCGTCAAGCAGGGCAACACACCCGATCGACGGCCACCCCGTACTCCCAAGCTGCGTCTGCATGCCCGGCTTCGTGGAAATGCAGTGTGCTGAACCTCCCGGCGGAAACAGCCTCTGCGCCGGGGAAACATGCGTAGAATTAGGTAGAATTAGTGTTCTGGATGGTGCTGGAGCGAGTCCTATCCTCGCTACCGGGAGGTTTTACGCGATGAGCAAGACCCATACGGTCTAAACTTGGGTGCCGGTTATCCCCCCAAGGCTTGCGCGTTTTCCCCTCCCCATCCTGCCTTCGATGGCGAGAACTTTTTTTTTTTTTTTGCGGGGACAAAGAAACAAAACCCACAACCGCATCTTATTCGTGTGATCGTGAGAGCCTGAGTAAAGAGCGAAAGCGTCAAAGACACCTAAATTTAGCATGGATAGTGTGCAGTAATCTGATTTCTTGCACAGCGCGAAGTCTGAAAAATGGAGTAGAATCCGTCCGTCGCTCGGATAGTTGATATACGGTAGGATTGGATATGCTGGCGCAGATTTGATGTTATTATTTAAATGTCAATTGACGGAGGCTACTGATCCACAAACCTCAAATGTGGTGATGCCCGAAGAACGAAGACCTCAGGCTAGGATCTACTCTTTCTAGGCTTAAGAGCGGGCATCAAGGACCTCAAGTGACTATCCCAACTTCAGCTGCCGGCAAAACTAGCATACTACTGCAACGCGGCCAAGCAAGAGATTGATTAGTGTGCGATGAAGAGTGTTATTTTCAGCAATTTAAGTACTCGAATAATCGACAGAATCTCCTCACCTCACTGATCTTACAAAGTCCCATATCGGTACGGACTTTCGCAGTCGAGGATGAAAGACATCTTGGCAGCGGAATGATGCGATGCGGCGGCACATGCGATCTGTGCAAAGAGATGAATTTGACAAGAATGTGAATTTACGAAAAAAAACTATGTACATTCTAAATCTTCATCCTTTTCCAACATAACGTTGTTTCTCATACTCTCTCCACAGCGCTTTCAGTGTCGCTTTTCCACCAGCATCCAGTGCACTGACCATTATGGCATCACGTCCGTGTTCACTCATCATGTCGCATAAAGCAAACAGACCAGGCTCTAGCTCCCTTCGGACCGCTAAAGGAAGTACGCATAGTGGGTGGTTCATCGCTTCTATGTACGCAAGGAGGACGTAAGGCGCATGTTTTGAGAAAGGATGCGCGAGCGACTCAGCGCGTTGACTCTCAGCCTTGTCCTTCTCTTTAAAAGTGCGGGGAATTGTCTTAGTCTGCAGTGACGTGAGGAGACGGCCGACCGCACGTGCTTCTTCTGCTCCCAGAGGCTCGGAGGTATTAATATACCATGGCATTGAATCAGAGACTAGCTGGGACTGCTTTGCGCCGAGCTGAGGTCGAACGCTTCGAAGTGCTGAGAGTAGTAAACGAACGACCATAACGAGGTGCGGGAGCGTAGGCTGAACAAGATCCCGACGCAGCCGAATGAGCGCACCAACAATATCCACGATGGTGACGAATATTTGTCCGTGACTGAGTGGTGTATGCCTTGTAGAGCCGGTCAAGCTCTTGGACAGTATTACCCAGATCATACCTATTGATAGAGGCCGGATCGAAGCAGGCTATTCATGAATGTCAGCGTGATTACTGAATGTCCCACAGAGGTAAAGACATACTCTTTCAGAACACTGATTTCCGATGAACTTTAAGAGTTCAAGACCAGAGTCTAGCTCCCCGTATCCAAACAGGTTGCCGCTGAGGAAGGCTTTTAAACAGTCCTCGAAGTGATCTTGTACTACTTTCGAAGAACATTCAGGCGCATTACTTGCAAGTACTTGAGACAAACGTATTACGCATTGCATCTCCTTTCCCGGATTGGAGCTTCGCCGTAAGGCATTTACGAGTAGACCAAGCAACATCGTGAAGTCGGTTTGAGGCAGACTCCTGCTGACGCGTCCTAGTTCTGCGTCACAAATTGACATGACTGTTTCACTACTGAGTGGGCGACATATTACAGTGATGGAACTGCCGCACCTGTAAAGTCCATCCCACCGAAGAGGACGTACGCAGCTGCTAACAGTTCCAAATGGGTCCTCCTTTCATGGGCTGTGACGAAGTATAGCTCATCGACGAGAAGCAATAGGACCTCGGCACTGAGCTGGATGAGTTCCTCTGATTTGATTTCATGTTTGGAGATTTCAACAAGGGTAGGAACAATCGACCTTCCGTAAACCTGCGTTGGGTCTTTGAATTCATGAGTACACATCTGAAGAAATGGATATATAGCACATACTAGCTTTGCCTAGCCACTTATGCAAAGCAAGATAGCCCCTCCAAGATCGGATTGCAGTAGTCCATATCGAAAGAGAGCGAGGTTCTTGAATCTCTTTTGACCATTGTAGTTTGGTCAGGCTTCGCACTTGCAAATGCTCATGAATAGCATTGATGGCCTCCGTGGAAGCAAGAGATTTTCTCCTAGAATATTGTCAGCTCGTGTCTGTGAAGATAAACTCATACCTACTCGTTCGAAGGAACCTCAGATATGAGTATATCAATGAATTGTAGCAAATCAGGGTCATGCGTTTCTTGGTCTTCCGACTCCCGAAGCAGTTCGCAAATCTTCTGCATCTGCGTGTCACTTCCGCGTAAAGCCAATCGTATTGTTTCCCTGGCGAGCCCGTTTAGTAAGGCGCTCGCAATACAGGCCATATAAACTCACCTCATAGTGCCTTCAACCAGGGCAGATGAAGCAAATTTTAAAGTAACAGCTACACTTTCATAATATTCATTCTTGAGCAGAAACTCCAGATAGAATTCCCAGTCATGCTAGCAGATGGATTAACATATAAACGTGAGAAAGGGAGACGATAAATACCGCCAACTCCACGATATCGACAGAATCACCATTGATCCCCAACCAAGTGCGAATAATTATCCTTTGTCGAAGGAAGTCCTGCTTATTGCCACCAACATTTCTCCTTGCGCTCATATATATTGCCATGTCAGCCACCAGTCCTCGCTCAAAGAATGATGATCTTTGTGCCTTTGAAAGATATTCTTTAGGTGCATGGAGGAGGATTTCATATACTGAAGCCACTTTCATGATTTGATGTTGCTCCCATTGAGTCCTTGATTTCTTCGACCTGCCACGGATCTCGTTCGCAAGTTTCGAGAAGTCGTCGAGGCTTCCGGTAGGCATCGCTTCCTCTGCGGCAATGAGAAAGGCTTCTATAAATGAAATGAACGTCAGCAAATTTCCAGTTAGTAAACAGTTTAAGTCACCTCGAAGGTTCGCAAACTCCCAAAAGCTCGCATTGTGCATCGCATGTTCTAAGTCCGACTTCGATGAGAAGTCCCTCGTGAGCACGCAACCGCTGGAGGCTTGCAATGTGATGATGAGATCTGAGAGCTTCCGAAGCTGCACCGGCGGGGCAAATTCACTGCATTTTGCCTCATCTTTTAGACACAGTTCGAATTCACTTATAGTTCGCAGAGACTTACTCGATCAAAGGCAGCCACCTATCTAGAGCTAAATGCCAAATGGCTAAGGCAGCTCGATGGTGTCCGCCTGCTTCAGTGAAGTCCAAAATGCCTGACATTCCATTCCAAGCCACCACACTTTTTCCTATTCCACTAGATTTGTTCGTCGAAATCAGGTTACCTGCAAGGTAATCCATCATAACGTCAATGGAATTACTCTGATCATCAACATTTGAGCCTGAGAAATCCCAGTCGAAGAAGCTACGAAGCTACGAAAAAAAGTCAATGTTTGTATTCCATAACGTTACAAATTCGAGACGTACCACTTCCACGACGAGCTCTGGTAGCATGTTTTTCAGTGTTTCGGTACTGAAGGTACTATATACATATCGTTCTTGGCAAAAACGGATTGATCGCAACGAAGATGACGTCGCAAAAGCGTGGCGAACACGCAAAGTTGCGGTGAGAAGGATTTGAGACCTCCAATCTGTTAGAAGTTCGAATGGTGTCCGCATGGTTTTCGACAAAACTTCGACACTGAACGTATCCACGCTAGTTATAACACTGCTACGAGCGGAAGGGGGGAGTGTATGGAAGGGCAAATTGGGAAGCACAATGGAGACAGTACGTGCTACCAGCGAAAATGACATGGCGGTATAATTCGCGAGACCATCATTTTCTTCCTCTTTGTAGTGTATTTGCTTCTCATTTCTTCTAGACTTTGGCAGAGGGCTTTGATCTAGTTCCATTGGTGTGACCTCTGGATCTTGGATTGCGCTAGCCTTGCGCAATGCTTCAAGAACGCAATCGACGCAGTCCTGGGCCTGTCCCGGGGTCAGGAACGCCCTCACGGCTCGGCCAAGGTCTTCAAGATGTCCTATAGAAAGTAGAGATCCGAGAATACTTGATCGATGCATACTCTGTACGTCCATACGCTGTCCATGAAAAGAGCTCATAAGATTTGGTGCTGACAATGTCTCCATGAGAGTCGTGATGTACACCACAATACTTCGTGTCTTAGAGAAGAAATCTAGGATCTCTCGCAAAAGCGTACTGCAATTCGCTTGCCGTGACGGATTAATCTATGTTTAGGTACGTTTGAGTCGAGCGATCGAGCAAAATTCGCGTTGCGACATACCATCAGCAATTTGGTCAAGACATCTTGCAATAACGGCCCGAGAAGTTCAAAATCAATGCGCAGAGTCACACGAAGTATACTAATCGCAGCGATAACCTTATCTGGGACACCTTCATGGATAGGAAGATCTGCTAGAGCGACTAATAAACTCTATGCCCGCTTCTGTTATGCGATTAAGACTCACCGGGTAAATGCAAAGCACCAATTGCCCAGGGTGTAATTTCTAACAGTGCATCGGAGTTGTCGAAACCGATCCCAAGGATCTTAGCCTCATCTCCAACTTCAAGTAGCGCAAGGACACTTTGCCATACTTCAATCGCGTCTCCATACTCTCGGATAGTTCTACAAGAGACTGAGAATGCCATCATTCCCGCTTCTCTGATTTTACTTTGAACAGTTTGTTCCTGAGACTGGCTTGAACCCGACCCGAACACCGTATAACGATGCCTCCGCAACTCATCCAAATAGGCCTGGTATAATCGAGGGATGATGGAAAGCTGAGACAAAGGTGTAGATTTTGTGAATCCTCTATGGAGAATCGATATGATGGGGTCGGTCGGGTTCTTGAGGGCTTCGAGGGAAAATATAAGGTCTATCCCTATTTGATATATTTCGGTTTGCAGTCTGCTCTCTGCGCGGCGCTCTGATTCAGTAGCATAAGATGAAGTTGTAATCTTCATCCACAATAGCAGATTGTCCTCTCCGATAGTTGTCGAAGCCTAGTCCATCGTTGTCATATTTTTTGATATATAGATGATCATGAGAGGATCTGCTTACCCTCTTCTTGTTCGTGGCTGTTCCAATGGATTGTCGAAATGAGCGAGAGATGAGAAGACACGAGTCCAGAATTGGCGTAGGGAGCTGATGAAGAGATGAAAATGCAGAAATGCACTTCAGTACAGAGCAGAAGCAGTCTGTCAATGAATCCAGGTTCATGCGTATCGCAGAGGTTGGCCAAAGCAAGACCAAAGAGTCTCCAAATGATTTTGCTAGGCATGCGTCTTTAGCCAACAAGTCCTTAGGTACGTCTTTGAAAAATGAAGATACTATGTTTGCCATCGAGACGCGGCTGAGCAGTGTTGATAGCCAAGCCCTTCCTGGCTGCAAGCTGCGCTCGTTCAAAATGTCACCCAAGAGCGTCCAGTAAGAAGACGAATAAATTGCAGCCTCTTGCCTGAAGGATAATTAGACATCTTGAGCAAACTAGTGGAAGAGTACTCACAGATTTCTACCCTTCTGCCTTGAGAATAAGCTTAAAATCCACTCCACTAGGACTTCATCTTTATTTGGGAAGTAGATACTGTCTGACTTCCATGCATGTTGAGCAATTGAAATTTTGACTGGTCCTGCAGGTGTAGGCGGGTCCGTAGGACCTTTAAGGGCCTTGATTATCGAGTGAGACGTTGCATGCTCAGACATGTCCCTCTGAGGGCCTTATTCAAGGCAGATGGAAGCAGAGAGAGAAACTAAAAACTTGAAGTAGATTGGTCTAAAAATGATGCCATCGTGACTACCATGACTCATTACGTACTACTAGTACTACTAGTACTACATACACTGGCAGCATACTACAGTCTTGGACGGGTCTTTGAAACACCACATTTAAAGCCTTCAGATTTCTTAGTTTTGGATATATTTTCTTAAATGTTTCGTGCTATATGTATAGCATATGTACTAAAGATCTCAATTCCAAAGTTTGGCGTGCATAGAGACAGTCTTACAGGTGGAAATAAATAACAAAGATTTTGGTCATTTTACGGGCCTCATAGTCCTTGAAACACACTTTTTCCCACGAGTCTTGTGGACATCTCTTTCTCAAGTTCGAATACCCAGAGTACATTATATGCATTTTGACCTCATATTCCGTATTAGACATGTATTATCGACATACACATGAAGTTTTATATAGTTTGAAGGCAAAACTAAAGTTGTAGAGCTCAAATGGTGGGTTGGCTAGATGCAATTACCCAATTAGGAAGGTAGAGGATTTTCGGACATTAAGAGCCAACATAATCATTTTGTGCTTGCACTGAGAGATTCTAAGACCGAATTGCCATAATTCTTGCATATTTAGAGTCCGGTATCTACAGAGGATTTTTATACACTATAGTTACAAGATATATGGTAAGAGTAAAGGAGCAATGAATTGTCTGCATATTTTACGCTCCTTTTGGAAATTTGTAAACTTACAAGAACTGACACTGTTTCATCCATATCTCAAGAGCAACTGGAGCAATTAGCTCCAGTTTTTCACTGCATGCTGTACTCATATCATAGTAATATAATAAAGCTTCAATGATATAAAACTGAGCTGTGGTACCGAAGAAATGCAAAGTGTCTCATACACCGTGGGTGTTTCAAAGACCCGTCCAAGACTGTATGTAGTATTCAGAACTAGGGGTAGCAGGAATTTTAGAAAAGGAAGACAGTGCGCCACTTCTCGCCTTTTTCCAACCGACCCTGACTGTGGTACGGTAGGGAAGCTCGGACATATATAGTATATACCCGGGTGATACCTTTACTTGTTTAAGCTGAATGCCGGTGACCTTGCCGGATCCATGATGCTTTTAAGTTGTGCAGGACAAGAAGCCTTAGTTTGTACATATGCCGAGTCATTCTGGTACATTAGCATTAGATGTTTATCTCTATGCGAAGCATTTGTATAGTAATTAATGTAAATATAATTAATGTACAGCGGGTTACCAAAAATGATCGTCACCCCCCTGATTTATGGTTTTTCGAGTTTTGTTATCTCCACTCAGCAGTAAAAATTCTGTAAATATTTATGCATAATGACATCTTCATTCTATGCATAACAGTATAGAAATGAAAGACATTCTCAACGAAAGTAAGAAGACAGCGAGGACTTTCTGTGTTCTCGGAGTTACTTAATTTGGCATCATTTTTGTCTTTATATGCTACCGGAAACTCTCATTTCGGACCCAAGCAGCTTCAAAATTTCACAGCATATAGCTGCATGTCTGCGTAACCTATGGTAGGATCTTCATGTCCAGATAACGCTTGCATGACCTTTGGAAAGTGCTGAATCCCAAAAAGTACCAAATAAAGCCAAAAATTGGTTTTAATTCATGTATATGAGTTTCATTCTGTGATAACTTCTAAACTCCGGGTTAAATGCTCTTGATAAATTTATGTTATATATTAGAACATCTAACAGAGCGTTCCATGAAATTAGAACAGTGATTGATTTGTGGGTTCTGTCACAAAAAATTCAACATATCCGCAACTTTGTACTTATGAGTGTTTTCCCACGGTACTAAAGCCCTCATTTCCCTCGACTGCAAAGCAGGCTCTTCCTGATTTTTTATGTTTTCTAATTAACAAAGCTTGCTAATTATATTACTCAGATACCGAAGGTTCAAAAGCAAGAGGAAGATATGTTCCAAGAAAGTGCGTCACAACCAGGGGGTGACGATCATTTTTGGTAACCCGCTGTAAATATGTGAGCTTCAGCAACAGCGTATAAGTCCATAGGACCATTACATATGACCTTCTTCATATGGCAGTCAGGGTCGGACACTATAAAAAAGCGCATAAGTGGTGTACTGTCATCCTTTTCTGAATATCATCCTTTTCTGAATATGCTGTAAGTTTGCAGCGCCTGCAAATACCGCAGTATTAATTGTGAAAAATCTAAAAATGAGAGCTAAAATTATTGAAGCAAGTCCGGAATCGAACCGAAGTCCTCTCGCCTAGCTTTTAAGGTCTAAGCCTGGAGAGCCTCACCGGGTACTACCGATGAGACCGTTCCACTAAGCGAACGCGATAACCACTACACTACATGCCCCTTATATTTATTTATAAGTGTTTAATATTCAACTCGTATTTCAAGTTAGAGTTTGGACTGCCTTTATGTTGTTCTCAGGGTCTACTAGTATAAAACGGTTATGGTTACTATCAGTGGTATACCACAGCATACTGTACCATTTCGAATTGTTGTATAGTCACGCGTCACAAGGTGCATCATAAAATAGAAAAGTGTAGTATGCTTGTCATGCGTCACACGGGGTTCTGTAGAAGCATTTTGGGTAACAATACCTCAAATATGGTAATACTTGCGCTCATAACCGGACCGGGTAAAGTTTTGCTGCCGTGTCATTCCCTTGCTCACACCGGTAAAGGGCACTGTAAATTTTCGAAATGGTACAGCCTGAGTATTCAGAGAAGGATTACAGTGCGCCAGTTCTGCGCTTTTTCTCTACCCGACCCTGATTGCCGTACTGCATGCCAGTGGGGAACTTCGGACGTACCCAGACAAATATTCTCATCTGTGTGAACTACCAATGAGTGCCGGTGACATTGCCAGATCCGATTCCTTGATGCTCAAAAGTCGTTTGTGACTGGAAACCTTTGTCCATCCACAAATCTAGTTAATATACTGTCATGACCTTACTTACTTAACTCTATGCCTTACAGTAGTATAGTAATTAGTAGAAATGTGAGAGCCTCAGCAATAGCATTCTTCATACTAAGGCAGTCAGGGTCGGATACTAGAAAAAAAGGCACAAAAGTGGCGCGTGACTGACATCCTTTTCTGAATATGCTTCACTGTAAGAGGTCTACTGACTGGTAGTGACTACTGGAACTAGCTTTACTTTTCAACGTTGTAAGATGTCGAGTGCGGTACGCAAGCAAGCACCTCGCCTTGCCCGGCCTGCCGCTCGCTATTGGCGCGGAAAAGCACCGAAAGGCATTGCCGATGTTGACTCTGACTCTGATTCTGAGGAGGAAGGCATTGCAGAAGATGAGGTGCGCGAGGAAGATGAGGATATGCCTCTCGGAGCAATTGAAGGCGATGGGGACGAAGAGGATGACGAAGACCTATCGCACAAGGCCGCTGCGAAGGATAAGCAAGGAAAGACTATGAACATATCTTTAAGGGATGTCAATATCAAGGAAGGGAAGGTTATTGTAGCGGGCCGAGAAGAGTCGGGGAGGACATTGATGGAAGGTACGTTCGTTAAGCTCACCAAATCGACCTTGTGTCCTCAAGAATGTAATAACAGAATCCGAGGAGGAGTCGGAAGAAGATGAAGATGGGGGTGAAGTAAAGCCGGTGAAGGCAGATGCTGGATCTGAAGAGGTACAAGGTTTTAGTAAACTATTGTCTATCTATTTCCCTGATCTGAAATTACAGTCCAGTGAATCTGAATCTGATTCTGATTCTGAAGAACCTCCGAAACCAATGTTCAGACCGGTCTTCGTGCCAAAGTGAGTCCCGGATATTTACCGTTATACTGACTTTTAATTTGCGTCTCATAGGCGGGGCCGTGTCACTGTGCTAGAACGCGAGAAGGAGGCAGAGGACTCGGAAGAAATGCTAGAAAAGAAGAGGCAACAAGAAGAGGAGAGACGGAAACAAAGTCACGACATGGTTGCGGAAAGCATCCGTCGTGAACTAGCTGAAAGTATGTCATTCGTTATTCGGTGTTAAGTGCAGTTATGCTCATGCTTGACGAAACGGATAAGAGGAGAAGGAAAAGGAGACACCGGACATCGATGACACGGACGGCTTAGATGCTGACGCCGAGTTCGAAGCATGGCGACTGCGTGAGCTCAGTCGCATCAAGAGAGACAAAGAGGAACAACTAGCAAGGGAGCTGGAGCGAGAAGAGATCGAGCGTAGGCGAGCTCTTCCAGAGGAACAGAGGCTGAAGGAAGACTTGGAGCATGCTAAAAAGACGAGGGAGAGCAAGCCGAAAGGGCAACAGAAGTTTCTTCAAAAATATTGGCATAAAGGCGCTTTCCACCAGGTAACTAGATCATTTACCTTGTGCCCAACATTGTTCTTGATGCTTGCTCGTAGGACGACGAAGTTCTCAAGAAGCATGACTATACTGAGGCTACTGAATCGACGATGGACGTGACCTTGCTACCGCAGGTCATGCAGGTCAGAGACTTCGGAAAACGCAGTAGAACGAAATATACACATTTGGTGAATGAAGACACTACCGCAGGAAATGGTGGCTTCGGTGGTTCTCAGTTCTTGGGCAAGCCTGGCGGGAAACCTGGTGATATGAGCTCAGGATGTTTCATCTGCGGAGGTGCCCACCTCAAAAAAGGTTAGATTTGGATACAATACGCCGTTACTGCCCTAATCGTATGAGATTAACAGACTGTCCCAAAAACACCGGCCCTCCGGGTTCCGGCGCAAACACATATAATGGATCCGAATCTCGGACTTGGGGGGACAAGGATCAAGACTCAGACCGAGCATGGCGCAGTCGAGATCGAGAACGTGGTGATCTTGACGGTGGAAGATACGGAGATCGCAGAGAGTCGGATTACAGAGACCGGAGGCGAAATAGCAGAGACAGAGATGGGAGGAGAGACCGGAATGACTATCCCAAGCGATCTGGAGGTAGACAATATGGCGACAGGGATGGTGAAAGGAGGGGTCGTTATTCACCTTCAGAATCACCTCCGAGACGAAAGGATTATCGCGATGAAGGCCGGAGACGATCACGGGAACGTTTTGTAGAAGACGATCGACGCAAACGCAAACGGACAGACTGAAGTGTATATATTCCATTGTTTAATTGACCTTATAATAGCTTTGTACAGTAGGTAGATCTGAGATATCTTATCAGCGTGGGCCAGCCACTAAATGTCTATAAATTGTAATTGAAAGAACGAGGAATACGTTGCTTCTGTCCTTCAAAGCATTTTGACCATCAACAGATACTTCACCTTTATTTGTGATGTATCGTAGACAATGTACTGGAATAGAAATCAGAAACGATATCACTTGGGACCTGATGTAAACTTACTTCGTTGTATTGTAGGTAGGCACCTGGTGGGTTAACATCCTTGGCTGCACCCTTCGGCATGAGGCAACCCTTCAGCTCATCGTGTTCAAGGGCTTCTCCGGCATCCTGCCATTCGACCGGCTGGGTACGACCTATACCTCTAGTCGCCCTATGAAGGTAAATACGTGTCAGCGGAATCCTAAGCAGAGAATGCACGATATTTACAGCTTTTTATTAGCCTTACACTCCTCGGCCGCATTGTAGTTGGCATTGGTGAGCTCATAACATGGCGTGGCAGCCACCTCACAAAGGAGCAGCAGACCGATGTTGCCACTCATTCTATGTGGTGTAAGCATCGAATGCGGTTGTAAGCCGTCGACGGAGCTTACCCAGCGTAGCAATAGTTATATGACTGATGTCCGTGTATGACCAAGTGATTAAGACATGCACTCAACGGCAATGCGGTCTGCACTCACCTTAGACATCATCTGCAAAAAACTAAAATCAGCATTCTATGGTATACGAACGGACCGGAATGAATAACTCACGTCCGCGAAGTAAACACCTTTTCCAAACATGTACCCTGTCAAAGTGATACTTGTAAGACCGCTAAACGCACTCCTTTTGTAAACGCTAACCATTTACGGGAGCTACAGAAAGTTGTCAAGTGAGAAGGATTTAATCTCACAATGAAGTCTCAACATACCTTCTGGGGGTGCAATACGCAAGCCCTGACTCAGAATACCAGCGAAGTTGGTAGACCGAGATCCATGCCAAAGAAGTAGTCGTTGTCCTTGCTTCAGTCCATTGAAACCACCCTTTTCCCAGCTCTCGTCTTCATGCTTCCTGCAGGAGACAAGGTTGTGTTTACCACGAAGAGGAAGACCTAGATGGCGGGGACATACCTTCGCACCCGGAAAGCTGCCTCGACAGTAGTTTGGTAATAGCTGTGCGTTGTTCCGTGCGTGTCCCTTGCATAAGCAGAGAGCGCAGCGAACTCTTTGCTGCTAGTCGCGACAGGAACCATCGATTCCAGGTCCAGCGATCGAAAGTGTGCATCAAGGGGATTGATAGGGCGCCCATCCTCGCCCTTCTGTATTCCGGAGCTAATGAGTTTTTGCGCAATTTCCTACAAAAAGCATTGTAAGCATTATGAACATATAGAATCATTTACACCTACCATATCCCCGAGTGCGTCCACAAGTTCCAGTTCCTGAGAAGTCATCAGCGGTGGGATAGAAAATTTCAATAAGGAACCAACCTTCTTGAGCTGAGGCATGTTGTTAATTACCACCGGCTTCTGACGACCGAAGCTATGCGGAATAATCCTGGCGTAAAGTATTATCAGTAATGATATGTTTAAGGTGCGGGCGAGACTGACGAATAGTAGCTGCTACTGAGTTGTTCGCACGCATTGGGTAGACCGCCATACTGCGATGCCTTGGAGGGCGTCTCAAGGACCTCTGACAATTCCTTAGAAAAAAACATCAGAGGTGTCTCATTTTTTAGGACTTTGACAAACCTTGAGAGCAGCAAAACCTCTGAGGATGGTGGCCTTGGATAGCTTGCCTATAGCAAAGTCAGAACGACTCCCAACCAACAAATATTGAATTGGACCTAGAGGCAACTTGTTCGCATCATAATTCATAGAAGACAATGCAGCATCGATAAATCTGCAAGGCCAGGTCAGGCATAGGAAGAACGTCTGGGAGAGAAGGAGTACGGACTGAGTAGAGAAAATGATCCTGCAGAGGCTCTACAATTCGGAATCAGATTATCTTCCAAGATATATGTATAAGCCATTGCGAGTAGCTCGGACGTGCCTGGATTTCTACTGCTAGCAATGAATCGGGAATCTTCTCGGGCTCGCTTTCTTCTTTCTTCTTTCCTTCGGACAAACTTTGAACCTCTTCCTCCTGTTCCTCTGATTCGAAATCTCTCTCTGTTTAAGAGTAAGCGATGGACCCCAGAATACCTGAACCTATATTCACCGAGCCACACATATTTGCCTGTAGGAGAAGATTATGAGCTATAGACACCGCGCAGCTGGATGTGTTACGAGCCTGCTTTTGGAACCATGCCTTGCCTGTCCTCCCATGCGGTCGCGGTCTTCGACCGAAATTGTTTCTTGAATTCATTTATTGCAATCGCCGGAGGCCAAGGACCCTTATACGAGATGTTGACTAACAAGTGAATGCCTCATGAATCTAGACTCACTTTTACTTGATTTGCGCCATTCTCTCCAGTCCTGCCCCATCGTAGAAAGAGAATACAATTGCTGTTATTCCCGATGGGATGTAGCAATTGCAAAACGTAGAATCTTTAGAGAGCAACTGTTAGACTAAGCGGTGTAATAATACTGAGAAGTGATGCATACTTGTTTGCGTTCTTTCCGATATTTGTTTGGTTCAACATGGCATCCCATACCTGTCCGTCGGGCGACTCGTAAACCTGGTGCGTTGCTAAAATTGCATTGCATGATCAAGGAAGAGTTCATATGAAGTGTCAGACGCCCTTACAGACATAGGCTCCAGCGGTAGGATCTACTGGAGCTGCACCCCTCTTCAATACAGTGACCTTGGTATTATTATTATTTAAACATACTAAATTAGAAGGATAACACTTACCATTTTAGCGGGAGGATTTTGATCTTGTGCATCTGAAACATCCGCATCCTTACCCTTCTTGGCCCTTTTAGATGTCGGTTTCTTCTTATCGTCGTCGGCATCACTCAAGGCGCGTTTCGTTGAACGAGGTTTAGCTTTGGAAGTAGGCTTTTTAGCCGTAGTCGAGGGTGCCGCAGCAGTGTCCGTAGATACGTCTTTGCTATCAACGGTAGCAGAGGCTGCAGCTACTGCATCAGCAGATGCGTCGGCAGTGGCCTTGCGAGCAGAGCGTCTTGGGGGCATAGTGCAGAGTCTCAGCAGGTTTGGGAAGAGAAATCAGAGGTTCAGCTTGACTCTCGAGCGTAGTGTAGCTGTGGGTGAGGCGTCGGGGCCTGACTTATATAGGCCGCGCCTGAAGCGTCGGGGTGTCGGGAATTGATGGCGAAGGGTATGCCAGACGGTACCGAGAGGAGGAAGGTGGTTGACACCAACTTGAAGTGACTTGGCTGTCGGTCCCGCCAACTGAACTCATGGTTTAGGCGCAGCAATAGTAAATTGACACAGCCACAGCCTCAGGCTGGGCTTAAACTTGAACTAGTACTACGGCCCGACGTCGCGGACCCCAATTTAGGTAATGAAATCGGCGACGCGCGTCGGGATGCCAAACAAAGACAAGCTCACACCGACTTTGTGGTGACGAGTCATTCAGGCGTTTTTACCTTCTTCCCGCAGTCTCCCAGGTGCTCTTGAATAATGTACCAGAATATAACTTCAAAGTCTCTCATCAGGAATCAGCATCGACCGCGAGCTTCGTGAGCCTTAACTTCCTTAAACTCAATGAGATGTTCAAGCTAAAAACTTCACATTTGAGCGCAGCTCGCATCATCTAACCCCTACTGTAAAGTGTCTCTCAAGGTACTCTTGCTTCACACATCTCAAGCCGAAATGGCTGGGGAAACTACCCACCTACCAGTGCTTGCAATCGATTGAGAATCTAATGAAGTCAAGGTCCTCATTTGGTGTTTGAAGAACGCCGACCTATCGTGTAACAGCTCCAATTGCTAGCCAGAGGATCGGGCCAATATTTCCATTATTGTGGGTCATATGGTATGCATCAATCCCTTTGCCTTCCAAATAGCTGGCTGATTCTCTCTGCCTGTGTTCGAAGGGTGTATGCTACTGGCTCAGTGCGCTCCGTATATCCGTCTTGCTTCTGGCTCACAAGTGGCGTATGCAAAGTCTCCGCCGACCCATTAGATCATTTAAAAGAGTGCTTGACAGCTTGATCTCATCAACATCCTTTGAATAAACGTGTCTCTCAGGTCCCCGCTGAGCCTCCTACCTAGCTTGTTTTGTCGCGTGTCCATCTTGATCCCTTGTCAGTGGCCGGCCAAGGATTTCTTCGCACTAACCGACTTCAAATGTATCGTATACAAGTCTAGTCTTCTTAAACCTGATACTTTCATAGCTGTATCTTGGTCTGCACCTACTTGTGCCTTGTGCAACACTCGGACTTTGAGATGGTCTGTGTCGGAGTTCTACCCTGTTGCCTCGAGGAGTTTCCTTACTTGGTCCCGCATCATTAGGGTTCAACTTTGTCACTGATTATGACTTTGAAAGATGCAACACGTTTTCTTCATTTGAGTCCTCTATGTCTGGCCCGGACTCACCTGTGGCTCCCACCTCTCAATTGCGCAGATCACAGAGATTGCCTGCTCCGGATGAGTATGCAAAAACGAGGCTTACCGGAGACGCAGTCTGAACGGAAGCCACATGTTAGCTCGGAGACTGGACCCACTTCCTTTGTGTATTACCCGGCTGTCTGCACCTATTTGAAGAGTTCTAAACCCGTTCAAAGACTCGTGTTCCGCGCGGATATCCTGAAAGTACGATATAAAGGCGCAGGTAGTAAGTTTGCTTCCGTTGTGTATCCTTCAAAATATGCCACATCTCCCCCTCCGATCGCCATCGACAAAGCTCGAAATGTCGAAGGAGAAGTCAAGTGTCCGAATCTCTAAATTTCAAGGTCAGCTGTTAGCACCAACAACGTTTGTTTACCCAGTGGACTCACAAACATCTAGCTCTCCTTCAGAAGGCATCGCCGTATTCACAATTGGTATCGCCGAGTCTCTCGCTGGACGAGCATGTCGACGAACACTTGTTAACTCCTATTCAAAGTGAGCCTTTGTCTCTCATCCCTTCATGGCATGTATAAACCAACACTGCAGTACCTCGATTTCCACCAGCATCTCTCTCACCTCTCTCACCTCCTCGCACGCCTCCGCCTTTGAGTCATTCCCCAACCTCCACGCCATGCACTTCCGCTGAGTCAACCCCATCACGGCCCAGAAGCGAGTCTCCCGTGTCCCATCCCCCTTTGGACGTCGACTTCGAACATGTCAGGCGGCCTGCGAATCCCTTCATACTCTTTGCCTGCCATTACCGTAAGGGGCACAAAGGCAAAAACAACCGAGACCTGAGTCGTGAGGCTGGCTTGATGTGGAAGAAGCTGTCTCCGGATGATAAGCAAATCTGGAAGAAGCTTGCAGCCGACGTGAAGGCGAAGCACGCTGAAGAGCATCCGGGTTATCGCTACAAGCCTCGTCGCCGTGAGACGCCTCGGCGGAGAATTCGCTTCGAGGGAGATCTGAAGAAGTCTCGCGATGAATACTCCGAGCATACACTAGACTTCTCCTCCCCGTGTTCCTCGGCTGAATGCTCTCCTGTGAGGGGCAAAGGTCGAAGAGTGTCGCTGGTGCCGGATGATATCTCCTTTGATGCTCTCCCACCCTCACCCACTAAAGGTCACCACGACATCAAAGGCCGTGAATTGAGCCTATTCATGCCCAACTGGGTAAGTTCATATCCACCGATTGTTACCCTCGTAGTTGCTGATCTTCAGATAAGCTCCCCGATTCCTTTCAAGACTCTTCTCAGACCTCCGTTCCATCGCCCGAGCATTCTTCTTCGCAGCTGCCAGGCTCCGATGTTGATGGCCAAGAAAGCCCTGATGCCGATAGCAAGCTTTTCAACCCTCCATTCCAACCTGCATATTATTCGACAGTACGTAACTGATTTACATTCATTCTTTGTTTTAAGCTGAAATAGCGGTACAGTTTGACTCGCACCATCGTTACGCGCACCATTCTCCCCACTTGCCACAACAATACTACAACTACTCCTGCGGATCTCATAACCATTGTTACAGCAACTCTATCCATTTCCATACACCCGTTTACGATTCAGTGATTGACTATGATTACCCGGCTGGCAATCAAACCCTACAAACCCAGTACAGAAACGACTCAAGCGATCCTTTCTGCTCGTCCCCAGATTCAAGCGCCATCTATGGCGTTGCACTTGGATTGACAGAGCCAACCATCTTTACCCAGCCACATTTGGAAGCGGGATTACCAGCGGCTGTAGAGCAGACCTACCACCATGCAAACTCGTACGCGTTCACATTGTAGATATGCATTGCCGATTTTCGAAGGCAATGTACGACACCATTATTAGGACATAGATATATCCATACCATTACCACATTGTACAGCACCATTACATCTGGCATGTATCATCTCTCTCGCATGTAGCACACAGCCTTGGAGGCACATATTTATTCACCCATCACTACAAATGATATATTTCGTTTGGCCTTTGTTACAGTATAAGCTCTAAAGCTACGACGCGTTCGGGCTGATTGTCTTGAAAGCGGCCACGCCTTCCCGGCCCAATAGCGTTGCGCACGCAACCACCTTTGCACCAGCTTTTTTCATTCGCTCGGCCGCTTCAGCAGAAGTGACGCCTCCTACACCGATGATACTGATCTGCTTCAACGCCGGGTCTGTCGTTTTCGAAAGAAGATTTGAAAACGTGTACACATTTCCTAGTGCGAGCGCGTGTAGTGCCTCTCCCGCAAGTCCACCGAGGGGGGTTGGGAGAGCAAAAAGCGATGCGTCTCCATCGGCCTGTAAAGAAGGCGTTTGCTCTGCAAATAGCAGACTCGAACCCAAGGTGTTCGTGCATGTCAAAAATGAAATAGGATTGTGCATAGCGCCCTCGACATTAAAGGATAATTCTTCAACAACTCGAAGGATTTCCGTGAACTGCGTCGAATAGGTATAAGGAGGCAGCTTTAGGCCGATAGACAACGTTCGATCAGATTGATAGGCATTTCCTAAGATTCTAAGCAAGGGCAGCAATGAATCAGGGTTATACGCAGGAGGAGGGGCATAATCAATGTTAGGACAGCTCGTATTGAGCTCTATGCCGATCCTAGATGAATCACCCTGGGTGTCTCCAATACTGCCCCGAAACTGTTGGATCGCTGAGACCATCTCATTAAGTTCCGCTGGCTTCGAGGACGTGATACTGATGATAATTGGTTTCGGATTAGATGGCCGGAGTAAACCTTCTATCCACGACAAATATTGGGACAAAGGATAGGGTGAGTATCCGTATGAGTTAACGGAGGATATCGAGCTTGCTGAAAATGCAACCTGTCGGAGGAGTCAGTTTCAAGCCTTAACTAATTCTGCTCAGAGTGCTTACTGTGTGTATGCCAGGATTCTCGGCGAAACCGTTCAGCGTAGCAGTACGAGTCGTTACTGCACCAGTATATTCGCATGAATATAGCTCTTGCAACTGTTTCCCATCCGAAGCCCAAGCACAAGATGAGTTGATTAAGGGTGGCGAGATCTTCAGTCTATGTATGATCGTCATTATGGCAGTTGTGTATGGGAGAGGAAAGGAGGGAACTGATGATGATGCGAAGCCGACTAAATATGTAGGTCCAGAGCGGAGGTAAGATAAGGAGCCACGTGAGATAAATCTAGCGGATAAGCTTGGAAGTACGGGAGAATAAATCATCAAAAAACAGACGAGTGACATACAAAACATAATGCATTATTACGCAGATGTCCAGGCACATGCATCGTACTAGTAGTACACAAATCGGGAGAGCTCATTTGTTTGCCTCCTCTCTCTTCAAAACAGACTCATCAAGTTTAATGAGAATTGTAGTCCGTGAGGGGAAAGCATCGGTAGGCGTGTTATGTGCAGTAACACGAGCAGGCTAGGTATAGTGCAGGAGTTATTACAAGTTCTCTCTAATATGCGAATAGGTAACTCACAAACCCGAGCCCATCCACGACGGCCTCCACAATCCCTGCCGTTAGCGAGGAACAGCTGAGCTGATCCATATCTTTCGGGACTGATATGTAGCGCGTAATTGGCGGGTCGTTGTCGATGATCATATCTGAGTAACTTTAGGTTAGGACGTCCTTTTGCATCACCAGAAATACATATAGTCACATTCATCCTCATGCTCAACACTCTTCTCAATCGCATCCGCTGGCTTTCCAAAGACCGCTTTCCATACTTGAGTGTGAATCGACATCAAGGCCGCTATGAAGCGAATTTCGCGTTTAGGTGCCTTCGACGAGCCTTCTGCCCGCCATGTCAGGAGCTCGAGAACGCGAATGCCTATGCGGTACCCGAGTACATTAAGTCTTTGGCGTCCGTTAGCATATGATCTCCGTTTGCATGATCATTTACACCGCACACTTACCGACGCTCCAGCTCTCCTATCCCATTCACGCGCTTCTGCGTGTATTGTACGATCTCCGAGAATAGGAACGCGTACGCTGACAGCGAAACCTCAGAGGTACGCGTCTTGTTGAGATTCCTGTCGTAGATGTTCGGTCGCGTGTTCAGTCTGACATTGACATTTGTGTTGATAGGCACTCCTGGTGGTAAAGAGAAGCGCGTAGAGCTTGAAGCAGGAGAGAAATGATCTGAAGCCAACGAGCCTGAAGACAGTACGGACATTCGAGGGTTTAGCGGTTGAGTGTACGCCATGACCAGAGAGGATCCCGTGATAGAGAGATAATTTCGCGCTTCAAGTTATGAGTACTTTGCAGGAGAATATTGTACGATGTACAGGCTAAAGTTGTTGCCTCGCTGATCGTATAGTGGTCGGTTTGAAGTCAAACGTCAGACCGAGAACTCATGTACACCACCGTGACCATCATGATATTCATCACAGCATTCTCACGCATATATTAAATAATATCTTCACTTCAGAGACTCTCTACTTCTCATCAAGAAAGATATATCGGCAGAAAACATGGATATAATAGATAGCCAAACACTTTCAGCTGGATCACAGTGGACTGAATGAAAGAGGAGCCTGTCTCAAAAAAGATGTCAAGAAGAGTAAGTCAGACCGACTGCAGTTAATCATTTGGCTAAGGAAGAAAACCGCTCCAATCTTTTCCTAAGGGTATGGTCACTTGGAATTCCAACAGTCCCGAGCAGCGCATTCAGTTCCCCTGCCGTTCGACGTCGCTCAAGCTCGCCTTCTTCTCCCCCATCCTTGCATTCAACGAGCTCCTTAACGGCTCGTGCGAGACGCGATTTAGGTCCCACATTATTTTCCCCATCGGCTGCATTCGAACCGCTGCTAGAACCCGCAGCCCCCCCGATGGCGGATGGGGAGGTTAGAGGTGCAGGAGACTTCTTGTTTTTCTTCTTCTTGCCTTTGCCTTTCTTTCCAGAACCAGGTATGGCAAGTAGGTGTTTGATCACTTCTTCTCTGAACCGGCGATGCGCGAGTGGCCCAAGATGCACGACACGGTCCGTCGGACTCGCTGTCTCCGCAGCTGCTTCTGCACGGGCCAGGTCCTCCGGTGTCCCGCCCTCCTCATACCCCCATTTTCGAAGCTCTGCCAAACGCCGTTCTTTCAATTGTGCAGCAATTTTAACACGATCGTCATTTGCGTTGAAGATATTATCATCTTTCCTTGAAGACATCGCAGCACGCCGGTCCTTTGGAGTCTTTGTCACACTTCTATTTCCTTGTATGTTGGTGACGGAAGCGATTGCAAGCTGGTTCATGCTCTGCACGACGTGTTGCGCAACAGCGTCAAGCACATCTGCGAGTCTCAGCCATCCACGGTCTTCCTCGGCGGCCCGTTTGACGTAGTGACGATTTACGTAGTCCAGCAGACGCGACACCGCACGCGCACCCGCGGAATAGCGATGAAAGCAAGGCAATATGTAATGGATCAAAGACGAGTCGTCGACAGGTGGGGCATGAGCGAGCAGTTCCTGACATACGGCAGAGTAGTAGCGGTCGAGTTGCGCGTACAAATCTGCGCCGTGCGGTGCATTTGGTCCATACTGAAGAGCGGAGTTGAGGCTTGCTGGGGCTTTGCCGTTCGCGATTGACGATGGCGCGGGTGGGGGAGAAAGGCCACCGACACCAATATCGAACCTAGAGGTCGTGAAGTAGTTGTAGACGGCAGTGTGTATGCCCATATGATACGAAACGTCAATAGCAGGGGCCTTATCCGGCGTTGGAGTCGGTGAGCGCACTATGTGGTCCAACGCCGGCTCGATGTAATTCCAGAGAGCTGGAAAGGATGCAGCAGGGTTCGCACTCCCCGCTGATGGTCCACGCATAAGAGAAGGCTGCATGACTTGCAATACAGCATTGCTAAGAGCCGAACCAGAGCTTGACGACAAATCTGCGCTAGGGATTGTGCTACTAGAACCCGATGCTGAAGCAGACTGAGAGACTGGCACAGCTGGCGTCTTCGCCTTGATAGCCATCACTGGTGGATGCTGAAAGCCGAGACTTGTCTCTTTTGACTTAAGGTGTAGATGAACGGTGCTTCAGAATGTGTGTCGTCGAGGTCGTTGCAAAAGTTTGAGATGGTGAAGAGAGCGTGGACAAAGACTCAAAAAAGAAAGCCACTTACATCGTTTCCGAAAATCTCCTTTGCAAATTCAGGGTCTCCGGAATCAAAAACTGTGTTACAAGTTTGTCTCGGACGCATCCGAGCAGATCCGAGCCTTCGGCCCGTACTACTACTAGAAGTAGCCTGAGTAGTAACCGCTTGCACGGCAAATATTTAGGCGCTCGCATGACGCTCGATATGACATAAGACAGATTGGCAATGCTCCTGAACACACTCTGACAACGACCAGAACGACGAACACGGCGAGCTCAAGGGCGAGCGCAACATCCTGCACGAACACCAACATCGACCTAATTTTTTAACAGCTGCAGCTGCCTTTTTGCCGAAGGAAACACGTCAGACGGCACACGACCAAGTGCTCGGCGAACAGGCTTGGCACTGGTCATCACTCTCTGGGCTAAACTGGAGCGCGTTTCCGACACGGGGTATACAGACTCAAACGCCTATATTGCTTATTCGCCGCGTTAGAAATGAGATCTACAGCCTCCTTTCTCAACGACCACGACCACGACCGTCGGCGGTTCTATATGGCCAATGCTATTGCACCATTGAGTAAAAGCTCGGGATCATCATCAAGCATAGGCACCCACGGCTCCAACGCAAGTGATATACAGTCCCATTTGTACAGCGCCTTTTTGGAAGGCCGCACATCAGATGTCGCGCTTCATGTGCGGGGATCCTGGGAGGGGATTTATCACCTGCACCGCGTAGTTTTGATACAAGCTGTCAGTGAATCTCCTATATCTGTGCTTCTCTTCCTGGATCTTGGTCTTCCTTAGTTCGTAGCTGATCGACGTCGTCTATTATAGGGCTTCTTTCGATCACTATTTGATGGTGGATTTCGCGAGGCTCTAAGTAATCAGGGTGTGCAGAATGAGGTCAATGTAACTTTTGACGATCCAAATATAACGAGAACAGGTTCGCCATACATTTGTTTCTTCTGGTTAATCGGACTAACTTTGGACGTGTCGTCTAGCATTTGAGTACGTGTGGTTTCGTATATTGTTGACTTCTAATGTACTAATGAGTTTTACTAGGATTTGTATTTCACGGCTATACGGCGGTGGTCCCAGTCTATTCATCGACCCGGCTCTCATACCTTCACGCACACACCCACTCACACCATCGTTTCCCCATCCTCCACCCTCCAAACCCTCTGTCCCAGACGATCACCAAGCAGCAACACCAGCACTTCTCTTATCTCTGCTTGCTACCGCGACGTATCTTGCCATCCCATCCCTTATCTCCCAAGCCTTGAACCTAGTGTTGAAGTCGGTAGGGCCGCGTACGGCTCTTCCGTACCTAAGTTTTGCTATTGGCAAAGGTATAAGTAGCGAGGACGGGATTGCACATGAAGCAGCTGTGGGTCTGGGTAGCTTGTGTCATATTGTCGAGCCGGGTAGTCTAAGGACATCGAGGGCTCCGTCTGTAAGGACAATGTCATTCGTGTCTCCCTCCGAACAGAACGACACCAGTGTTGACCCCGATTCGTCTTACTCGTCTGTTGAAAAAATTGCAGAGGACCTCGCCTCGATGCAACCTCTTCAAACAGAAGCTGGTCGACGGAACTACAGCGAAACACATTCTATATATGCACACTCCGCCCTATCGAATATGACGAGAGATGCAGATGCGGATGATGAAGACGTGGGCCCGGTATTCTTATACGGTGCAGTCTCGGACAAAATAGGCGAAGCAGCTGTTTGTTGGATCTGTCGATGGGGAGCAGATATACTCCCTTACGAAGAGGCTGCTTTATCCATGTCCGACTCACCGAATTCCCCCACATCTCTGATTTCCGGACCAGGACCATCGCATCTTGGTCATAGGCACTCTATGTCCCAAAAGACTGCAGGTCCTTCCTCGGCTGACGGTAGCTCGGACGCACCTTTGTTATGGCGCCGTGGATGTCTCTCCGCGCGTTGGGTCCGCGCCTTGCTCTCTTCGAATTGCTTTTTTGTGAGAGATGAGAGGCAAAGGTACGAGATTGCGCGACGTGTTGTCGAGCTTCGCAGACAAGATGGCGTAAATCCTGGAGAGGAGCGAGAGTGGGAGGAACTTTTTGCCACTGGGATTCACTACATACACATGGTTAGTCCATCTTTTCTCCATCGGGGGTGCGAACGAGGTTTATTTTGAATTGGTGCTCATCGACTTCTGATTTAATTAGTCTCTGGACGACTTGGTTGAGATTTCACGCGATGTCTCACCCATGACTGGCGAGCCGTACGTACCCCACAATGTCATTCAAGCAGCACATTGGGACCAGTCTCTCCTTCGACAGCACATTACTGTGCACCCTGTCGATCATCTCTTGTCCCCATCTTCCTCCATTTCTACTTCTGCGTCCACCTCAACCCCGACATCGTCTGCATTCAGACCAGTCTCGCCACCTCGCTCTCCGGGTCCTCCGCGGGACAAAGACCTTGGAATTTCCTGGACAACAGAAGAACTTCGTGCATCGGCTAGCGTGAAGAAGACTACCCTAGCGAAGGGACAGAAGGAACAATGGATCTATCCCATACCTACGGATGCTTCGACTAGACTGGGAGATTCATCAGGAATATCCCCAGGCGTTGATGCAACTATGTCAATGGAACAGCTATTTAATCCGAGAGCACAGGGGCACAGTCTTGACAAGGGCAAGGGCTCTTCCGGGATCCCTTCTCCGATCCCTCACCCCTCACATGCGAACTTCTTCGGCATCCTCTCGGATAGCGGCCGACCTGTGAGTGCATTATCTGAAGCTCTGCCGGGAACCGTAAAGAAATGGACACCCTTCCCACCCGTACGCTTTGGTGTTGAATTCTGGGGTGTCAATGGGCTTAGGGAGAAGGGTCGCTTACACTCGCAGACAATCTGGTATGCTGGAAGCTTGTACAATGTTTACGTTCAGGTCGTACGTAAGAAAGATGGTAAAGACAAGGGACTACAACTCGGTGTGTACTTACATCGACAATCATCTGTGGATCCGATCCCCTCACCGTCCGCGCCCCCCTCTCTACCACATCCGTCTGGCTTGGGAAGAACATACCATTTGGTGGGAGGTTCGGGCGAGCGCCGCGGTTCGATAAATACGGGACCAGTAGCCCCAGCACCAGAAATGGCTATCCGTCCTTCGGTTTCGACACCATCCCTTACGCGCTCGACGTCGCGTCCGGCATCGCGGGGTACCACAGGCGCTGCAGGTCCCTCGCGGAGCACCACGCCGACGTCAGCGGTTTCCAGTACACCTCCGAGCGGTGCCACTTCTCTTCCCTCCCAATACGCGTCCTACGCCGGTCCCGCTTCTACTGTCGTGCCTGCGCCCGCCCAGCCGTACCGTGATCCTCGCCCTGCGGTACTTGCCTACTTCACGATCGCGTGTGCGGCGCCGACGGGTGCCGCGCTCACGCGTTTCGCGAGCTCGCCGGATGAGTTCCGTGTGAGTCAGAGTTGGGGCTGGAAGTCGAGCTCGCTCCAGACGGAGGAATATTTGTCACCTGATGATGGAGATTCGCCTACCTCTGGATCCCCAGCGAAGGAGGTAAGCTTGCGCGCGACTATCGTTGTTGGTGTCGTATAGGTCTGCTATTGTGCACAAACGCTTGAGTTTCCATCAGTCCTCTCTTGCTATGTATGTATGTTTAACATTTAACCGGGTTTTTCGTTTCGTTTTTCATCCGAATTCCTCATCATCATCTCATGTCATTCTTCACCCCTCGAACACCCTCCTCGTCTCGTATGAACGTCACCAACACATTCGGTGTCCGACCCGCACGATTTATTCCTTTTCACGTTATATTCGCTCCTAAGTGAGGTTCACTCGGAATCAGAAAGGTGCATAGCTGAAACTTATAGCTGTCACCTCCGGGCATTTTCAATGTATAGGATTTCATCCGATGCTGAATAATTTGCATCCGTTGACAATTGGATATGTGACTGTCATTTGATATGTCTGTAGAATACGGCATTCATCTTCTAGCTGATGGCGATTCCCACGAGATAGTTCTTGAAAATTCCCCAGTCTATCGCCGCTCACAGACAGAGTTTAGCTTCGGCTTGAGCGGCGTAGAAGGCAATCCTGGATGCTGATCAATGACAATCTTTGTGATGACGATCCTGTTCAACCCTTCATGCAAGCTTCAAGATTCCATCTGAATTCGCGTGGTGACTGAACGCGTGCGCACCCCGGGTATTCATTCTACGCTCTCTACAGTGAATGGAGATATTTTTTTTTATCTCTATGATCGTGATTTGCACAGGTCTGCCGACGGTGTGCTTGACAGGATGACTGCTCTCCAGACTTGGCAAAAAAGGCAAATCCTTATCTCTGCCTCATTTGGAATGGACGGAAAATGCAATTGAAAACTGAAACATCGGGTCTTTTGCAAATGAAGTCTCCTGGGAGCCCGCAATCCGTATATCGACGGCATTAAACCTCCTTTAGCTGGTCGCCAGATCCTTCCGTACTGTCATTAGTACAATGCGGGAGCAGCGACAACCATAAGACATCTTATCCTCGAAGTTTCGCTTCATATGTTTTAGCACATGCATGGGTTCGAGAGAGAAGTGGGGAAGAGCTAAGCTTTTGTGGTCGCTCTTATCTCGGTGGAATCGCCCTTCATCCATTAGCGAACCACTTGCAGTCTATTTTCGGTCGTCGCAAGATAGCCGGTTCCGAGTTCGCGAACCATTGGCAGCTCCAGATCTTGGACCTGATCGCATTAGATCATTTGTGTACTTGCATATGCGCAAATTTCTTCTGACCGCCATAAAATGCCTCCTGCAGTACTCGCAAAGCCCACATACGTCTATCTCTCCATCCCCCACGGGGCCTTACGCTCCTTCCTAATCCCATTCCCTTGTTCTTGATAATAGATACCTTGCACTGCCGTGCTCGACCTGGCGCTTCTTGACGTCCTCGACAACGCTTCTCCAAGTTCATCTTTCCACGCTGTCAGGTGTGATCGAATCGAGGCGCTGTACAGTGATTTCTTGAGTCTACATCAAGCTTCCTAGGACCTGGGCACAACGGGAGAAGAGTGCGTATATTGCGATGATCATAGCCTTTTTGTACCTTGACCACGGCTCTAACTTCACATTTCCGTTCTTCGTACCCGACTCTGTTCGATTTCGTCTGGAATTATAGTGTCGTTTCTCAATCCAAGGGATATAGAGCCGCGAAGCCGTAGAGAGGTGGTATCGGACGCTACGCTGGTGGATTTATTGGAAGGCGAAGAGGGACTGGCTGAGCGCTTAAGGGACTTGCACGTTCACACTCCTGTGCCAGATAGAAGACGTGCGTATGCAATGTTCTCCTCCGTTTAGGTGCCCGATCTGTTCGGATGGAAATAAGTCGTTTCAGCGCTGACGGAAAATTGCTTGATCGCAGGCTCGATTGCTATGTACCAATGGAAGAGAGACCAGCAGCAGGAGTTTTCGTCGAACTTAAATAACAGTGCGGAGGGCACAAACCAAGAATACGCGTTGATGATTGAAAGCCTCAAGTCAGACTTACTCTCCATGACGCACAAGTATCTCCAAGCCCAAGCAGAAGCTGACCGAAACGCAGCGCAATGCACCGAGGCGAACGCGCAAATCGAAAGCCTTCGATCGCAGCTGAGAAACTCCGCAGATGCCCGGGAAAAGCTCATGCAAAAGCTGAGTCGACTCACAGAGGATAACCGACGACTACGGCTGCAGTTTGGGACACAGAGCTCGCCAAGGCCGAGTTTGGATATTGCTACTGCTGTGAACAGTAGTTCAAGCACGATTGTAAGTGCGGGTGGAAGTGGGAGCAGTTTGGCTAGTGCCATCAGCGCGAGCACAAGTTTGACCGAGCCCGAATACGTTAACGTCAACGGTGACGTCCCCCCCTCGCCCTCACCCATGTTATCGCCATCGCCATCGTCGTCCACACCAGACTCGCCCATCAACTCTGCAGAATTAGTGAAAATGGTGCGCGGCATAAATTCGGAGCTACTGGAGATCGCACGATCATGCGTCGAGTCATACTCGTTCAAGGCCGGGGTGAAGACGTTTGTAGTGGATAACAAGATGGTTGCGGATGTAAACGAGGGTATTGGGTTCTTGATGGTGCAGTTGTTGAGGACAAGAGATCATAGCAAGGAAAAGACAGTCGTCGAGTTGGCGCTTCAGACGCTCATTGCTTATCACATCCTGAAGGCAGTCGAGAACTGGTCCTCGCGTACACACGAGGTCGAGATTCCCCGGCGGCAAGCAGAAGGACCCGAAGGTATGAGTTAATTCCAGATAAGCCATGTACTTGCTGCTCACGACTTTCCTGCGCAGTCCGCCGAGTTGTGCGCTATGCCGTCGAAAGCCCAGAAATCGCTATGCAGAAAACATTGACAAATGTTGTGACTGTTCTGTCTCTATCAGGCGCCCGAGAAGAGCCGAGTGCCATCCAAGAAAGTTGTCGGAAGACCATCGGTCCCGCATTGACATCCCTATTAAAATCCACTGAGACGCTGGCCGTACGAATACGAGAAGGACCTCGGACTGCCGAGTACAAAGTCCTCTGCGCTCGGCCAGGAAGCTATTTCAACAAAGACTTCATGCAGAAACTAGGAGCGAGCATCGTGAAGTGGAACTTACCGTCGAGCAAGAAACCGGCACAGGTCTTATGTACTCGGGAGATAGGGCTGGCGAAACTAGTCCGTTCACATTCCCGGTCGGAATCGAAAAGTGGAGGCGCTGGCGCGAGCAGGAGAGATTTTGACGTTTTGCTGAAGGCGACTGTTGTTTTCGAGTCTGATGTTAACAAGTAATGTCGATATATGTCGTAATAGTATCCCCCGCATAGTTGTTGTACTGTATCATATTGATTAGTATCCTGGTCCTGCACATTGTAATTTAACATGCAGCTTGTAGCATTGTACGCTAGGAGAGATGGAAGTAAGACGATGAGGTGGAGTTCTGTAAACCCGCATAACATGAACTTGAAGGACGCACTATGTATGTTACACGACCCACGTGCGGTGTCACTGTTCGCGTCCGATCGAGACGCGTCGTCTTGCCGCCAGTCACGGTGTTCAGCTTTCCAACTTGACTTAGTCTCCGACATTCTATTTTCCTTACACTAGCTGCTCGCCTGACTTGCACCCTATTCTTACGAGTCTTATGGATTCCGGGGCTTCAGATCTTCTTGCGCAGGTTATCGCTGATTTATTCGAAGCATACCCCGGGAGAGAACAGCAAATAACACAGCTAGCATCGCTTCTGCCTGCAAAGTTTCCTAACTTCTTATATATTCATGACGCCTTTAGCATTGACGCTACACGAAGCTTACTGCTTTCTACGCTCTCATCCTTATCAAATCTTGAAAACGGTACGCCTCTAACCTACGTGAAGGTAGACTGCGTGGCCTGTTTCTCTCCGAGAATACTGTACGATACTGTCCTCAATGGCCTTCTGAACTGGAACCCATCCTGGGATGATGGCTACCGAGTATTCAATATAGAGGGAGTCGATACTAGATGGAACGACAGTCTTGACAGTTTCCTCCATGGTCTTCGTCAAGCACCTGCCTTGCTGAACGCCCGAGAAGATGGTACCGTGGAGTCATCTTCTGACGGAAATGCAAACAGAAAGATAATCATCGTTTTCGATCGGGCTGAAAATTTAAGGAATAACATCCCAGAACTTCTTGTTCCTCTGACCCGACTGCAAGAGCTCGTGTGTATCTCATGTCTCAGCCTGTACGTTCCGCGACTCAAAGTTGTTTTAGACAGGCCGAAACATATCGACAGTTTTCTTGAGCGATGTAGAGTGGGAGCATGTGAACATCTCCTCGGGAAATATTGTGGACCCTTTTCGTATTAATGTGGATCCTCCGAGCAAGCAAGGTACTATCATCATTCTTCTTATCTTTGTTACGGAAATCTAATAACTCTCGATGAATTATAGAGATTATATTAAATATCATTAAACGTTTCCCCAGCCATTCTTTGTCTACGTCCTCCTCGATATCATGCTTCCATCCTTCTCTCCGCGGCCTCTTCGCTCATTTCGTGGAGACTGTCTACGACGTATGCTCGCCTTTCACTAATGATCCAAAAGAATTAGGGTATATTGTGGGTGCCCAATGGCCGGCATTTGCTAGCCCTGTCCTGGAGGACTGGAGGCAGCAAAAAGATGGGCCGTACGATGCTCCGTCTGAGGACGGGCGATTTCGCCTCATCCGACTTTTCACGCCGTCCTTGACAACTGCAATCGAAAGTCTGTATCCTCGATTAATCAGTTTGAAGGAATGGCGAGAAGTAAGCGCACCACCTGCGGGATTTAGATTATCTCAATCTATGGGTCACGCATTCCCCCCACCGAAGATCGTCACTCCGGGAATATCCATGTTTCCACAGCTTTCCCGACTCTCCAAGTTCATTATACTCGCCTCATTCTTGGCATCGACGAACCCTGCTAAAACGGACGTCCGTATGTTTGTACGCGGTCCAGACGAGCGCACACGACACCGGAAGCGCGGTGGAGGAACAAGGAAAGTCAAGCAAGGGACTGTTGCGAAGGTATGCTCCATCTTCTTTCACACTAAGGTATACCTCTAATCAAGAAACTTGATATAAAGGTACCACAGCGTTTGCTTGGACCTACTGCCTTCCCTTACGACAGACTCGTCGCAATACTCGGTGCTCTCATGATGGAATATGATGATCATGAGGATAAACCTGGCTTGTTCATTGATGCGAGTGGCGTTGACGCAGAGAATGGAGTCTACCGTATTCAGACCGCGGCTGTAGTGAGATCAGATTCCTCGTTGATCTCTCATTAACATATTCTAACCAAACCAAACGTTTCAACGATATAGATACAGGAACTTGTATCTATGCGCCTTCTTCATCGAACGACAGCCTCAGAGAAGATTGAAGCACCTATGTTTCGATGCGGAATTACCCATGAACATGCGATGGCTATTGCACGTGAGATGTCAATCCCTCTCAGCGAACTGGTTTGGGAACAGACGTAAAGGTCTACGAATGGCTCTCACCAGGGATAGAACAGACTTCAGAGCACGCCATATTTGAGCCAGGCCTGTAAGCGAAACAGTCATTATTTGGTTGATATCTTCTTGACTTGTTCGTCGCAAGGCTACTAATGTCAGTCGCTTGACACATTATGCGCCATGTGTAGGGGGCTGTGAATTTGATTTCGGAGACTCTTCCGGTCATTGATCGTGGAAGTTGTCTGGCGGGATGCGTATTGATGATAAATACCTATATATACATGTATTTGCATACCATAGCTTTGTTGTAGACTATACGTACAGATCGTATGCGAGGGAGTCAAGGGTTGCAGACAACTTGGCTGCACACATTTTTTAGCATGTAAATATATGTTATATTACTGTCATGCATTTGCTGCAGACTTGCAGTGTCGAGAAGAGATGCCGCATCGGGAAAGTACGGCTACCATGTATGGGATCATCATCGTGCTTATTCAGAACTGTATAGTTCAGGGCCGCGCTGCTTCCCATTCTCGTCAGGAAATATCGAAACGTTCATCGACACCCAGTATACGTCCTCAAGCGTTGCCGACCTCAAAAGTATGGATCTCCCTACTGCCCTATATGAATTATTGGGAATAACTAAATCTTGGAACAATGTAGACTAAACACACGCAAAAATGACGCACGACGCCGTCTGGTTCTCCCGCCCTCGCAAGTACGGTAAGGGCAGCCGTCAGTGGTGCGTTGCAGCTTGTATCGAATACTTCGAAACGGAACTGACGAATCAAATTTACTCTATGGAATCTGTGGAATCTGGAATGTCGAACTACTGGGACTGGATCTGCGGGAATATGCTTTTGTTTCTCTGGTCGTGTTGGAATCATCAGCCGCCTCTGCGCGCACCAGGCTGGTCTCATCCGCAAATACGGCCTCGACCTCTGCCGCCAGTGCTTCCGTGAGAAGTCTGCTGCGATCGGTTTCGTCAAGGTGTGTTTATCTGCTGAAACTATGTGTTAATAGCATACTCAATATGTACCATACATTAGAACCGGTAAAGGGCCATCTATCGCCACTCTTTGGTCCTTTTCTTTCTTCGCTTTCATTTGTTTGCCTCGACTCGCATTTCTCTACAAACATGTTCTATATGTGGCCTTTTGAACATCGAATATGATCGTATGGAAAAAAAATCAGTCGGAGGGATCGAAGTACAGAACGAAGGATCGCAAGGCACTACCTTGCTTTGCGCAGTTTGAATGCTTTATTGTTAAAAATATACATCAAGATGGGATATGTACAGGGTATAGCTCCTTATTTCATGCGAGAGCGAGTTGACGGACTGGTGCCGTGAAAGTTTTTGTGCAAATTAGAATACAATTACTTGCAAAACCATGAATTCATGTCACCAAATAACGAAAGAAGACCGTGCTTCAGCTGCTCCTTGTAGCTTCGTCATCTCCTACTTCAAACTCTTTCATCCTCCTCTCAAATAGGCGTTTTTCTTCGTCTTTGAGCCCCAGAAGACGACTACCGGCGGCGAGTAGTCCTGCAAAGGCTTCGCGGTAGCGAGTGACCTCGTCTAGAGTCTCGCGCTCATCAAGATCTGTCGGCGCAGGGAGGAGTTCCGCTTCTTCTTCATAGTACTTGCGCATGAGTGCATTTATCGGTTTCCCCCCCTCGCTCGCGTTAGCTGGCTGACCATTCCCGTTTTCGCCTCCGTTGGAACATTTAGAGCCACACCCCTCTTGCCTAGCGAGTGCGCGTATGTTTCGAAGTTGTACTATGCGATCGGCCTTCAAAAGCATTCGTGCGTTACTGCCCTCTTCCATGTGCGCAAGCAGTAGCCTTCGCGCATGTTTTTCAAGTTCCACAGCAAGCTCAAGGACGTACTCTGTAAGAACTCGATCCGCATCGCGTTCCGCAAATTCCAGGGACGCACGTTCTTCCGCGTTCGTATCTTTTTCCACTTCTGCGGCGGCATTGGGAGGCATTTTGACCTCATCATTGTTCCCTTCATCAAGTTTGACTTTGCTGTGGGACCGAGAGGCCAGAGCAAGTTTCTCTTCGATGTGTTTATGGCTCCTCGCAATGTAGTATCCGTGGGGTTTATTCCAATCTCGCAAAGAATTTTCTATTCTCTTTTGCGCGTCCTCTGGAAGCTGTTGTGCCTCCTGAACCTGCTTACTCTCCCCTTCATTCCGAGCGCTTTCGACCTGTCCACCATCTCTCGCAGTTTCCTCGGAAGGAGACGTCGAAGAAACTTTCTTCGTCCCACTATCCTTTCCATAATGAAGTTTGCCATCGTGCGCGTCGAATTCTACATCCAAACCAGCATCTGCGCGTTTCCGCCGCAGTCGATTAGCTAGGGTGCTTTTCAATACGTTTTGAATAGTTTGCACCGCAAAGGAGGCCATGACGGGGACGGCGACGAGAGAATAGACGATGAATATAACTGCACGTCGAAACCTTGTTAGCTCTAGGTGTAAGCCAAATTACAACGTGAGTATCCGTACCTCGTCCAGCAGGGCTGATAGGTACGTAGTCGCCGTACCCGATCGAAAAGAAGAAGACATAAGAGAAGTAAAGACCTTGTCCATAAGTCCAAGACTGAAATCTCGCCGATGAGCTACTAATACTTAATAAAGACGAGGCATACGATTACACACCTCTGTTTGCGAGAAAATAAGTGCACCGATTACCCAGAAGATAAGAAATCCAAGGATGCTTAAGATGATATCCTCCGTCTCCTTCTTCTTGCCTATCGAAGAATATAAACGTTCCAAGAAAATCAATTCCCGCTCAAGATCCGGTTCCTGCCCAAGTTGGGTTTCTTCCTCCTCCCTCTTCTGCTCATACTTTGTGCGCTGTTGTGCATGACGTGATGCTACGCGCGACGAGAAGAAGCGCACAATCATGTCGATTAAGCTGGCCAACTGGACAATTCCGACCAGGACGAAGGGAAAGAGCACGATTTGCGTCGCAGGTTTCGTTGGGTAGAAATCGCCGAATCCAATTGTTAGAAAGGTGACTACAGAGAAATATATGCCCTGAACGAAAGTCCAATTCTCTAGGCGGGACATATATAGTGCGAGGATACCGATTGTCCCGACAAAATATTGTGTTTGCAGCATGAATTGCCGTCCAGCTATCCGCACTTGCAGTTGTCTGACAGAGGCGGATGTCTTGCCTTTGTTGGGTAGGAATTGGAAAATGAAGTGGCATAACAGAAAGAGCAAGATTGCAAGGGAGACCACTAGAGATACAACACTGAAGACGGCACAAATTGTTCAGTGCACACCTAATGAGAGTATAGTTGTGGAATGTAACTCACGCACACCAGAATCCTTCCCCATAGCTAATGCCTGGATCATTGCGAGTAAGAATCCCGTACGCAAGTACGTTGCCCAGAGCTATGCAGAACTACGGTCCATAGCGACAGCATAGAATTATTTTTATGATGTAGTATAATATGAATTTGCCTCAAACCTTCAGAATCCAGCAGGCCATTGAAAGTCTTGTGGCAATTCTCCACCATCGTTCGGTGGTAGAGAATCTGGCTATGAGCAGGCCATTGGCTAAGACATTGAAGAAGAGTCCGATACCACTAAGTGCAAGGTTTGGATGGGGGTCCGGTAGTTTCTGCAGGCCATTCGATGTCGAGTGGAAGAACCAAGGTTCGGTGAGCGCAGGGATGTCTATAAGGGTGCTGAGTGGTGCGAAAACTGCCGCAAGGAGCGGCGCGAAGACCGGGAAAGATTTAAGGTCTTCCTTTGACGGTAGCATCGATATTAGACACTAACTTCATGAAGGCATAGACATGGATGAGTGGCAAGCAGACTATAGTCTCAACTCCAATAATCGCTTTCATGCGCGTGAGTGGAACGATGTCATAGTAGGCCGGTTTAAGAAACAACAACTCCTTTTATTCACACAAAAAATCCAAAATTACTGAGAAACAATGAATTGTGAGTAAGTACAAATGTCAGGCTGACAAACAAGTGTGTTAGCTATTAGACAATGAGGGGTGACCGACGATATGGGGGAAGATACTGGGGGTAAGACCGCTGTGCTGTACACTGACAATTCAAGAACGGAAAACAAGTGTCCAGTACCTAGAACAAAATACTAAAAAGCAATACTAAGAGGTTGATCAATTGCGAAGAAATACAGTATGCAGGGGGTTCTTGATAAGTTCAAGAGTTTGAGGATGGGACGTTAGCGAGGTGATATAGAGACAATGGGTAACGAGAAGCTGAAACGAGTGGACGCGAAAACAGATTAAAAGGACCTGAGGTTTACGCGGGTACGGTAGCAAAGTGGTATCGTCAGAGAATCCTGATGGAAGCGAACTTGATGGGCATATTGCATGTATGTCTTTGATTTTGTCTTGAACAAATGTTGCGTATCGGTTTCGCATAAGATTAGAGGCGCATTCACATGCCGTACCCATAAGTTGTGCGTTGGTAAGGATCACTGAGACCGCCGGTAAGGGAGCCAGCGTAGGGTGCAGACACCTGGATCCCGTTCGAAAACCCACCTACGCCAGCGAAACCGTTTCCTGATCCGAGTCCATGGGAGTGACCCGATTGGAGGACATAGCTGTCGATCGACTGAGGCTGAAGCGAGTGCAAGGGCTGGTTATGGAGGTGGTGTAGAGGCTGCTGGATTCCGTGGCTATGTAAACCGTTGGCGTGACCAAGTCCATTTTGCGCTCCAGGACTCATACCATAGATTGGCGAGCGAGCCGAGCTATGCATATCGCCAATGGAGTTCGAGTAAACCGGATGGCCGATGTGACGACCCTGGTTGATGCCCGACTGCCCTTGAGGCCCAAGGCCTTGTGTGTTAAGCGAAAGGTTCATCATCGACTGCTGTCCATACGGTGCGCCGCCACCGTACTGACCCATGCCGTTCGCACCAGCGAGTTCCATCTGCTCACGCTGGAGCTTGGATTGAATGCGCTTGCCATAGGGCGTGTTACGGATTAAAGGAAGAATTGGGCGGATGCCCTCAACGAGCAGGGCTCGCTGGCTCGCCTCAGCGTAGTCAAGGGCAGTCTGCGAAAATCTCAGAAAAAATTATTCGCAGAGAAGCGAAATACTAACCTGAACGCAATAATTGCCGAAGGAATCGCGAAGGAGTTTCTCAAGACGAGTGCGGTTGAGCAACTCCTCGATCAGCATCTTGCGCGTAGTGTGTTCGGCAACTCGGATGCACTAACAAAAAAGACACTCAGGAACCGAGGTGGAAATATCGGCGGTAATAAACTCACTTTCTCGATGACATTGGAGCTGAACTTCTGAACAGAAAGGGCACAGACGTTACCGGTAAACTGCCGTATGACAGCGTCGCTAAAGCGGTTGTCATTAAGATCGAGAATGTATTGGACAACCTATCGAGAAGATCATTAACATCTTATTAAGTGTTTCGAAATGAAGCGAAAACCCTCACATAGTTGCCGTAAGGATCCTGAACGAGGGTCAACGCATTATAGGTAATCTCATTGACAAGCTGGATTCTTTGCTGATCCGAGGCATGGTCAATGCATCTCTGCAAAACACAGCAACCGTGGCGGTGGGTCGCAACCTCGACACAATTAGCAGCAACAGCATTGTAGATGAACTGTTGAAAAGGGCAGAAGTTATTATATTGGTGCAAGTAAAGCGAAATGCACACATACCTGGTTATCCTCAGGCGCGAGCTTGTTCAAGCACTTCTGAATGACATGGTTACCATTGAGGTCCTTGATGAGCACGACAACATGCAAGCTCAAAGCGACGATAATCGAATGAATCTGAGCATTGTATCTAAGATCAGCCTGCTTCCGTCCGTGCGTAAGCAATATAGGGAAAGAGTTGTAATCAAAACTCGGACTTGCCTGGCGCTGAGTGGAGAGGAAGTCGATCATTTTCTGGACAGCCCGTGTGCCGTGCATGTTGAGCGAGATATTGACAAGGTCCTGCGCCACGGATTCGCAGATCAAGTTGCGCTGATCATCGGTCGAATACTCCAAGAGCTTTTGGCAGAGATAATTGCCAAATGGATCTTTTCCCCCATGAAAATCGAATGTAAGCGAGCTCATTTTTTCACGATGCGAAGAAAAACTTTACTCACCGATCATAAGTTCCGCAAAATGACCAAATGTTTCGCGGAAGATCATGTCGCGATGTTCTGGAACACCCTCCTCGAGCTTCTTCTGCAGGAAGCGGCATCCATGTTGGTCTTTGCAAAGATTTGCAATCTCGCCCTGCAGCTCCTCAAGACGAGTGCCAGCAAAACGGTTAACTGTACCATTGAAGTCAATATGTGGCGCTATTTAGTATGAGATAGCTGTTCTTACGATCAATATCCCCACGCTTGTGCTTGGGTCCATGAAGACCATTCATCTTTGCATCCGGACCGTTCAATCGCCCGCCCATACCAAGGCCGAAACGAGAACCGCTATGATGATAGAGAGCAGTCGAGCCTCCACCAATGCTACCGCCATTCACGCGCGAATTGCCATCGAAGCTGTAACCGTTGAATCGCCCATTATCCAAGCCCCGTTCGTTGAGGAAAAGGGAATCAGCGTCATACTGAGCCTGCAGCTGCTCATCGAGACTATTAGAGCTACCGAACGTGATCGGGCTGTCATACTGTGACGGCGAGATGCGCGACAGCGATGCGCTCAGATCATTATCGGAGCCAAGGCCCTGCGCGGCAAGGCGGCTGCTCAACGACTGCACGTCCGAACTCGATTGGGGCGTACCCGGCGTCTTCACGAGGAGATCGGGACGGAGGTTCCCAGCGCCTCCGCCTAGCGGAGAAGAGCGGCGTGATACACCAGGAGTATGAGACTGAAGAAGCGGCGTCCCGGACGCTGACATGGTTCCATTGAGCTTGCTCTGGAGATCGCCAAGGCCTGCTGAATGCAAGGCGCCGATCTGGGGGGTCGTGACGGTACGCCGATCATTTCGCGAAGTAACACCATCCGCTCCCCTTGAAGCACTCGTGAACTGAGGCCATTCCGAAGACTTCTCACGAGACTCGTGGGCACGGTTCATGAAAGAAGTGCGGGGAGGAGTCTGCGAAAGAGGTGCCAGATCCAAGGCAGCAGATGAAGTAGACAGCTACATAATCGAAGTTGATATATGAAATTTTCATTTGAGCAATATGGAATGAAATTTCATACCTTGTTATAGTCCCCCTTCGTAGCAATCCCAAACTTGTCATCGTCAGAGATTGGCATGTGCAACATGGCATCTTACGCAAATCAGTACACCATTACACTTGGACAATCCAATATTCGCTCACTGTGCATCTCTTTGTCAAGCTGCTCATCCAAAAGAGTTCCCGCGTTGTAACCCGTGCCATTGCCAATGTAATGCGCACCCTCCGCATTCCCGTAACCTGCTCCTTTTGCCCTCCCAATCGGCTGAGGGGCCGTAGACGACATGGGTGACGCCTGTCTTTCGCCCATAGACAATCCTTGAAGGTGCTTCGCGAGTTCCTCGTCATGTTCGCTGGTCGAAGTACGTCTGCTCGCAGGCATCGATTTTGCACCAATAGGGCGACTGAAACCACCTTGGCCACCATGCGAAATAGCCTCTCCCTGCGCCATCTCAAACTCCGCATTGCTAGTCATCGGGTGGTATGTGACGGACTTGCGCTTGTCCGCCTTACCGACCGCAGTCGACAGAGCCTTCGGATCTACGAAGCGAGCGTGCTGGTGGTGAGCGTCGCCGGCCAACGCCGAGTTGACCCGTGGCGGAGTCGTCGGGGCGGAGACCGCTAGGTGTTGCATGGCGTTGTTAGCGCTTCCATCGATCGGGAGACTGAGCAACTCCTGCTGCTGTTGCTGCTCAAGGGCACGCATCTGCTCCTCAAACAATTTTCGCTGCAGAACACGCTGACGTTCGTGCTCCATGCGTTTTAGTTCGACCCGCTGTGGAAGACAAATTTACAGAGCAGTCAGCAATAGTTCGCGCATTAGCCAAACAGACGGAACTCACAGCTGAGATGTCGGGCATATTAGACCCCAACCTTGCCGCCTGCACAAAAAAAAGTTTGGCCGTAAGAATCCGCCACAGTCACTGAAGAAGCGAGTGCAAGACATACCGAGTCGGCAAGATCAAGGAAAGCAGGAGGACTCTGCTTCCTCTCGTCAGAGGGGCGAGTGTCGGTAGGTGAAGCAGACTGTTCCAACGCAGAGCTCATAGTGTAGATGAAGCGAAGTTTTTTCCCGGAAGAGAAGGACAAAAAGATGGGCAGATGCTTGAATATAAAAACGATAACCTAGTTTCACAAAGGTAGTCCTGTACGTGGTGGGCGCGACCACGCAAGCGTTGAGGAGAAAGCGAGTCTAGTGAGAAACGGAAAAGCCGAAGGTGGTAACGGGAGATGGCTCACCAGCAAAGGAGAAAATTTTCTGCCTGTCTATGATGGTGGTGGTACAAATGCGAGCTGAACGAGGAAAGAGAAGGTCAGACGGCGAGCTCGACGTTGTTGACGATGAGCATACCAGTTTTCTCCAATTTTTGAAATGGGAGAGGGGGAGGTGAGGGAGTAGAGCTGGATGAAATAATTATTTAATATAAGGCGGCCGAAGCCGGTTCTGTTCAGTTCAGGTCTTCGCTTAGCACTGGGCCTTTCACATCAGTCACACCCCTCTCAGCCTCTTTAGCGCTAGCCCATTCTTTTCTTTTTTTCAGTCGAATACATTCAGGTCGCCGTCGCTGTTGCCATCCTCTTCTGCTGAATAGAATTTTGCGTTTTTCATATCAGAAATTCTGAGCTTTCTGCCGCTCTGTGAACTTCCCCCACAGCATGGCGATCTCATGATTATCCTTCGCGGGAGCTTTCTCGAAGCTCTATTTTGAATAGGATTTACGCCCTTGCACGAAATAGAGGAACTAGGTTGGAGGATGGGGTACAAATATCCTGCGCAGTGGCGCGTATCCAAGTCCTATATGCATGATGACAACGATTAGACTAACATTGTATTTGTGCCGGAACCTCACAGCTCTTTCACCCGTTCGGTACAACTTTCTTTAGCAAGGTACACTTTCGTTGTCTCATAAGCTGACAGATATTTGCCGATCTTTTTGCTCAGAAGAAAGCCAAAGGGATGTAGTTTTGGCCCTGATCCAGGAGGTTTTCTCTCTTTTTCTCTCTCTACTCTACTTTAGTTTACGTGGATAATGCCGCCTCTGCAGTCCGCGCATTCGGCTGCCCAATGTTCCCCTCTCCCGACGTCTTCTCGTTTTTCTCACTCTCGCTTCCCAGCCTGCAATATCCATTGCCGAGCTTGTCGTTCGGCCCGACTTCATTCACTGGCGTCGTGCTTCCACGAATCGTTCGTCGATCCTCTTCATCCTCGTCCGCCTGAGTGTCGGAAGCTTCTGCCATGTCCACGCTCACGGCGGGGCCTATACCCAATCCTACTTCCGCGTCAGCACCTTCCGTATCTTCAGAAGTTTCAGGTGTCTCCTCCACAGATTTCACAGAAGGCTTTCCGCTGCTTGACGGATACCTGACACGGAACATCGACGTAAGAGGCACATTGAAGAGGTATGATCTGGGCCGCCGCGATGTAGATGATCCAGCTGCAGACGAAGACGCGCTAGGGGGTTCATCCAACGCGCGATCACCATCTTCGCTCGCGCCGTTTAGCGACACAGCAGGCAGTTGTTTAGACGTAAGCTTTGGCGTCGTGCTGGGCGAGGATGCAGGCTCCGGTGAGCGCAATCCGGAGGATATAGAGGGGGAAGGTAGTGGTCGAGATCTTCCACAAAATTGCGTAAGCAAAGGTTATTCGCTTCGTGTGATTCCTGTGACGGAATAAAGATAATAAAGTGTGAATTTAGCTTACCTTGGTAAAAAGCTTTCGCCGCTCGTAAGGGTCAGCAAAAGATTTTTCAGGTTTGGCAAAGTGTTCCGGAAGTCCTCCGCTCGTAAGTCACGCTCAGCCATAAGCTATGGAGGTTAACGGCAAACGAATTTGTAGTGAGAATTCGTTCTGGAACTTCGTTAGGTTGAAACACTTTGTCTTACCAGCTCAATGTCTTTGTTTAATAAGAATACCGCGTACTCGAAGCGATAGGTGTCTACGCCCTTCGAATAAAGGGGAAACCTAAGAATGCTCGGTTCAGCAACGCCGCCGAAGCAAGTTTTCTACAAACTACTGCAAGTAAAGCGAAGGATACGTACATGCGTGGACCCATCATTGCGGAGATAGGGTCCTTGATCAAACTCCTGCTCCCGATGTATGTGATGGGGTAGACAAGGGTGCGACAGAGGTATGTCGCCATGAGATGCACGACGAGCGCTGCGTAGCCGAGGGCAGTCGCTACGCTATCCTCACTGACTTCTGGGAATGATTGCAGCAAGAGGGGAGGCGCTGGATCTGTCTCGCCCACTGGTATAGGAAGGGGGACGTCAAGGATAGTAAACAGCAGGTCCGGAGGTGAAAGTAGTTCAATAGGAAACATATATGCAAGATTTGAGAGCAGTGACATCCGTATGGGTTCGATCTGGCTTCTTAGAGAAGCCACACATTTCCTTTTGTACCCCTCAATAAGAAAGATCAACCCAGTAAAGTAAGCGCGCTCACCTCTCCTCAGCGCATTTGACGCCAGCGTCGACTTCCGTAAGGAGGTCAGTTTCGTGCAGTGCTTTCGCTTTCGCCAGTCGTAGCCGGCGCTGTCTGAGTTCTTCTCTACGAGCTTCTATGCTGTCTCTGACTAAGAAAACATATCAACGATTAGCCTTGCGCAATCCTCCGGCGGCGTATGGCAAACATACCAGTGGATATATCGTCGTCCAAGATATCATGCTGCTTTTGTAAGGTCTGAAGACGGTATTCGCATTGAGATGCCTCCCGTCGCTGTGTCGATGAGGTTGTCAGAAGCTTGACGAATGTGTGAGATGTATGCGTACCAGTAACGTGCTCTTATCCTCAGCGATAAGATCGTCGCAATTACGGACAACCTGGTCCAAGAGGTTCTGCGCATCAGCTAAAGAAGATTGAAGCGACACAAGCCTATGAGATCAAAATTTAATGCCGCGTCTGCAAGACCACTTGTGTGAACGTACTTGACCAAGTCATTCAATCCAGCACTTTTCACTTCTCTCTTCGACCTCCGTTGACGGCCACGTTCGCTTGAACCCTGTTTACGAGGTCTAGCAACACCGATTTCGGTGTCAGAATTGTAGTCCGGTGAATGCGATCGGCTAGCAACGGGGGACACGCCGACAAGGCTAGAGGGTAAGAAATATGCTCGATTTTCTGGAGCCAAGGTTAGAACCAGTGTGTTAGCGGGTAGTTTCCATACATTCTAATAAAGTGGGACCGTAGGTTTGAATTAAACTTGACTCTCATGAAGGGTAGAAAGACACTCACATTGTCAGGCAGAGGAACTAATTCTGAAAAAGAGAACTCCCAGGTTGCAAGAACTTTCCATTCGCCGGTGTTTGTCTCCAGGCTGCCAGGCGAGTCCTTCTCTTTCCCCTTTCCTTTGCAGTCTGTTGCACCCCACTCCGTTCCAACGTGACCCCATAGGTGCACTATTGTCCTATCGACAGTCAAGTCTGCCCAAGGTGGGTAAGAGAGATCTTGTGGATCGATGACGAATTTCGGGTTCGTAGATGGTCGATGGACGGGCGAGATGAATACAGGTGGCGAGGGATCGCTTAACGATGGTGGTGGAGTAGGTGGCGGAGAATGAGGAAAAGTCAGATTGCGGGGCGAAGCCGAACGAGGTGGCGAAGTCATAGATGTTGAATTACTGGTAGAGTGAGAAGGGGATGACGTTCGGGAGCGAGCCGCTGATGATTGTATGGAGGTCACAGAGGATACTGACGCTGACTGACGTTTTTGCCGCACTCCGGGAGAAGGGGACGAGGTATTGCCTCTTCCCATGTCCCTTGAATTAGAGCTGTTTAGCGCGGCACGTCGGGATAATGAGCCTGTAGATGGAGCAGCTTTCTTATGACTGATGGGACTTGCAGTAGTGGGTGAAGCAGGTAGCTGAGTAGCTTGAGGCTTCTCGCAAGGCGTCTCAATTGTTAGGAATGTCTCCACTAGCCGCGACCAAATGACCTTCTCCAATTCCTTCTGCGGCATGAGACTATCTGACAACCACGATGCACCGGAAGTTGATGTAGATGATTCTGCACTTAGTGAAGACAAGGTAGTCGTTGTGAGATCTAAAATAGAATTCTGAGAAGTAGTGCGAGGCCGTAAACGCCGTGCAGAGGGTGTAGTACCTGCAGGACCGGAGTGCACCTTCTTTACCGACCCAGACATTGCTACTGCTGAACCATGAACACTAGATTTAGAGCTAGCACGAGCACGTAGTCTTGAAGGCGTTGGCGTCAAGTCCGCACCACTAGGAGTCTCGTGGCTATGGTCGGAATGCAGGCTCCTTAAAGTACTGATAGAACCAGAGGATATCCTTCGACTTCGCTTTCGCGCAAGTAACATGTCGGTGTCATCGGATGCCAGGCCATATTCGGCTGACGAAGCTATGGACCTTTGTGACAAGGCAGTGGCTAAAGTATCTCGTGCAGGGAAGGGGGAAAGGTTGCGAACTTGAATGGACGTTATGTGCCGAAGACAGTGCTGAACATAAGGTCAGTTTTAGAGGGGATTTTAGGCAAGACAAATGCATGCGTACCTCATATGAGAGGTCCTCAGTATAATGTTGGTTTGTTAAAGCATCTGTACCATCCAGCGGTAGGCCTTCCATATCCATCTAATTGTACTTTGTCCCAGTCTGTTCGTCACCGCGTTAACGTCTCAGATAGGCACTCCTCTGCGTCTCCACTTTCGCTCTTTGTTGGTATAGAGTCCTCTAAGGGTATGAGTGCAGCAAGTCGTTGAGCAGCTCGTATGCTCTGTGAACTGTTTGCAACAGTGTTACCGTTGTGTATGGTGTAGAGTCTGGACAGCTAGACAGGGACGAGAGGAAGTATAAACCACAAAAGGTAATGTCCTGACGCGTCAACCGCGTGAAAATCGCGTGCCAGTGCGTAGTATTCAAGATGAAGTTTCCGTGGCCTGTCACTTTCTCTCCGAGTTCATTCTAAGCTAGTGACCACAAATGAATTGAAGAATTGCGCTCAAATCTTGCACTGATCTAGCGGAACAACTTTTCATTGAAACCCGCCATCTGGGAATCGTTGAATTTGACATTGCTCTAGCAATCGCGCTAAAAGTCCACAATTATTCGATCGAAGGAACACCAATCATACCTCTGTTACAATATCGTTGGATTCGGTTCAAGCTACCTCTGCAATTAGTACGTACTACTGCCACACTATGCTTGAAATGTATGAAGGGGTCAATGTCGCAATATAAATCCAGCTTTTAACCACCCGAAATATGCCTCCGAAGACTGCTACACCAGTATTAGCGCCTGCGCGTATACCCCCAGTTCGCAAGCCATCGACGTCCAACGTCGGTGACAAATCAGACTCTAATACCAAAAGAGTTCAAGACAAAGACAAGGACAAGGACAAGGACAAGGGCTCGGAGAGTATGGGCCCTCCACCAGATCCTCAAAAGCCTCAAAAGATTCTAGAACCCGAGATGAACTCTCTGGTTGAATGTTTAACAGTACGTTGCATACAATTTCCTATATTCAAACTTTCCTACAATAGCATTTATAGAATGCTACTGTAACAACAGGGCAAATATTCAGGTTTCAATCGGAAGTTAAGAGACTGTATGTGCAATCAGTCATCAATCAACCGTCGATGAGTAGACGCATGGCGGCTAACACTTTCTTGCTGTTGTCTGTGTTATAGTGGGATAAGCAAACATGCCCCACGTCCTCCGCGATCTCTTACCTCGGCTCTTGCTTATGAGATCGGGAGATATGATCAAGTCTGCGACGCATTGGAATTCCACATCGTGAGTTTGTAACTATAAACCAAGTTTGCTTCTTCTCACTGTCACACAGTCTCGAGCCATTGCTGTTCTTCAGCGAGATATTATACGCGAAGAAGCTCGTGCACGGAAAGAGGAAGAAGAAAAGGCTCGAGCAAGGGCTGCGCTCCCCCGACCAAGCGAAGACGTCGAAATGTCTGAGTCTAAGAAACCAATTTCTCCTTCTGTTCTAGGGACTACCCCGCTCACTCAAATGCGCCGTCAATCAAAGATGTCATTCTCTACTCTGCAACGTAACCCATTCCCTCTCAAACTGGATCTCTCCGGTACTGGCCTTCGTATGGATGAAGCCACTCTATCTAGCATCGGCAATTTGAGTGGCTTGGGTGCGATATCCTCAATTCCAGGAATGGGTAATATGGGGCTTGCCTCTCCAATCACGCTTGCACCTAAATCTGCTCATCCCATGGGACAAGGAGAGTTACCACCGGATATCATGGCAGCTCTAGCCGCAGCTGGAGAAGGTCAGACAGGAGGTCAGCACGTCGACATTGATTTGACTCTTGACAACACCATCGCCAGTTCTATGGACATGGGTTCCGATGGAACCATTGGAAGCTCAGCAGACAAACCAATTGACCTAGACCTGGACTACGACGCTCAAATGACCGAAATCTTTGGCGAGCAACCCGGCGTGCAGCAGTCATCGGGCTCTACATCATCGCTCGAAGGTGCTGGTTCGTCCAGTATGGAGATTTTAAATGCACTTGCCTCAGGAGATAGTCATCAAAACACGGACGATATATTTGCCTCGTTAAACGCCGATGCTAGCGGAAGTGTCGGCGGGCTTTCTTCTGGCCCGGCACAAAGTGGCTCGAATGCACCTGCACCTTCTCCGTCAGCTTTTCTTGCAGACCTTACGTCCTCACATGAAGATACTCCAAAAGTGCCCAGTACAAACACAGGGGAGGGGTCCAGCTCCTCTGTTCCATTCGACATCAACCAAATTGACATGACTGACATGGCCAACATGACTTCGGGTTTCAGTCCGTACGACTTTGGTGGGACAGATCAAGAGGGAATGAAGAATATGATGGAGTCATTCTTCGCCACCACACAGAATGCCTCGCATGAACCAAGCACCTCGGGAATAGCAAGTGGGGCGGCGTCGGGCTCATAAATGCTGATCGCTACTATGTCCTCGCGTGATGGTTCTTATTCGTTCTACCATAAAATATTATTCACAATCATTTACTTGGTAGCTACGCTCTCTATTTTTTCGTGTACTATCTGAGACCCAGAATGCGTGTCTTGCCTTGGGGCTGACAAGTTCGGCATCTTCATCTTCACTTGACCCAGCGAGTCACTTTTGTGCTTTGATATTTACGCCCGGAAGTTGAAGGGATCCCGTGACTGCCTTCATCAGGGAAACTTCCTTTTGCTTACGGCGACTGACGCGTCCTGACGCGTCCTGATTTGGCTGGCACCTGTCTGAAGGGTCGCTACTTCGTCTGAAAATACACTGATTGCCTTATCTCACTGAAATAAGGAGTGTTTCAGGATGCAAGCCGTCTCTCAGTGCATCAGAATGCAAGTCAGGATTTCAGTGCTCAAGTGTAATACATCAGGGATTGCTTACGGCGGCTGGCGCGTCCTGAAGCTTCCTTAAATGGGTTGAAGCGTTGTCATGCCTGCCTGAAGTGTTGCCTGGCTGCCTGATGGCCTTAAAACGGCGTTTCAGGACAAAACCAGTGCGTAAGGAGGGAAGCTGTACATCAGGTGGCAAGTCAGACTCAAGTGAGATTTACTACTACTACCACTACTGTACTCAAGTGAACTTGGACCTCTGTTTTGAGATTTCAAGCTACCTTCATCTTCATGACATCTTGAAAGCGACAGCAAACACCATTGACAACCTCAGTCTACAATGATCATTCAACGAGAAGCAATTCAATAATAGATACAATCACGATGCTCCTGGCAACTTTTGAAGACAAGAGCATGCACTCAACAATTTACTCAACAAGATAACACCGTTAGCACTATTCAAACGGGCCTCAGCCTACTCAATATCGAGCATTGGGAAGTGATGGATTACTGTATCCGGTAAGGCCAAGGCATCTTGATTCAAGACGGAAGCAACAGCAAACGTGCTGTGCGCGTCGATTGCCGCATCTAATAGAGCAGATGCAAGTGAGAAGATGGTCAGCCTGAGTGACAACTTGAAAAGGATAACTTACAATGGACTTGAGCAGCCGACAGCTCAACTTCGGCCCAATTGCTCATCGTGACCAAGACATCTTTTTCGATGTTTGTCTGCAGGAGCCTGCCCGCCATCTCCTCCAGCTTTATAAACGGTTGCGGAAACTTGAACCAGAGACGGGGGTTCAGAAGCAGCTGGAGCCAAGTTGGCGTTCTTGGCCAGAAATCGGGGTAAACGAAGCGCGCCCAATCTGTCAAATCGACACAGGAGGATACGGGAATGTCAAATTTATTCCTGATGCGAGTCGCATCACCTGCCAATTAGTTCAGTTATGCCGCATAATGAGAGAAGAAATGGGATTGTCGTACCAGCGATTCCTGCTGACACTTTCCATACAGTTTCATCACCTAATAATTGTTCCAATCTTGGGGGAAGAGCATTAAGTAGATGAGTCCGGAGGAGGAACACATGTTGCTGAACCGCGAGTTGGATGAGGTCCACGCGTATAGCTCTGGTGAGTTACTCGCCCATTCAATGTCGAGGGCAACGAAGCGTCGTTCCGGGGCATCCGGCAAGGAAGCATAGATGACGTCTACGGCATTCTCCATCGTCGCGGTGGTCAGACATACTTCAGGAACAAGAGGTCCGAGTGTATAACTGCGAAGTTGAAGAAGAGGCGTTGGCGGAACCCCCAGGTAGTCGAGGAGATGTTGCATCTGTTTGTGAAGCTGGCAAAAAGTCAGTGCAGTGATTTTGAGAGGAAATAGAAAGTAAGCACGATTTTTTGCATCCTAGATATCCTCCTTTGTGTCCAAGGAAGTCTTCGCGCGATGCGTACTCGAAGCACAGCATGGTCAATCAATAGGAGCATGTGGAGCCCCAACAGAATGTGATAAAAGTTCATGGCGAAGGGTTGAATGGGTGGGTGGGTGGCGGGGAAGGGCGACACCCACTCCGAGTTTACATTTATACAAAGCTCTTGCACGCATTTTTCTGATGCCTTATTCTTCTGGGAAAAGAAGAGAGGAATCTATCAGTGCATTGTACTATGGCTCGGATAAACCTCAAGCTGAACTGACAGGAGATAAGAAGGATTTCTTCTAGATGACTCGATTATGAGGCTTCTTTTCATTTTATGCACAAACAAACAAGAAAGTGAGTCAGGTTAACTCCGAAGAAGTCGGGAAGACATAGCTCACTACACAAGAAGCTGTTTCATCAGCTCTAGAAGGCAAAGCCACGAGTAAGCCGTCATACAATCAGTCATCCCTGGACACAACTCGAAACCGGAACCATGCCGATATGGGAAATGGGATCAATGCACCCCAATCCGCTTTGAAAGAAGTAGATTGAATGAAGGCACGTTTCTTGACCTTAGAGCTGGGGGGATTGCGCTGTCGGCCGATAATCGACTTATTCTGCATATTGAAACCGAGCGATCTCCGTTTCGGCGGCAATGGTGGTGGCACAGAGGTGTTTGTCGTGGAATAGGACATGACTACTTGAACGATATCTAAGATGAAGTAATACTTTTTCCCGTTTGATGCATTCGCAATTTGCGTTGTGAGCTGCTTTGCCAACGTCAGGTAGACTGTTTGACGCACCTCTCATCAATGAGCTCGAGCTCAAGGTTGCGGTACTCGAGGCATCGGACGCAAATACCGACACCGGAATTTCCGAAATCGATCCAGAGGATGGGGTGTGGTGGGGAGGCTGATCCCATCGAGCTCGCCTTCGCGTTTGGTGATCTCGGGCTTCTTGACGTCCGCGTACAGGAAGAAGTCGCAGAAGAGCGCTTGAGCCTGCCTAGGGCTTGCGCTTTTGAACTCGATCCAAACATCCATGCCACCGGGGCGCGAGAGCGCGGGGTCGAAACGCTCAAGATGGTTCGTCGCTGCGACAAGAAGAGGAAGCGGCCAACAGCAGCGGCGACACCATCAAGTGCATTAAGAAGGCCAGAAAGAGAGAGCGTGTTCACGTCGGATAGAGTGTCATATTTCTTGCTTTTCTTCTTCTTGCCAATTTCTTCATTGTCGTCATCATCGTCATCTTATCCTTGTTGTCGGACAACAAAGAGCTCTTCTTCTTACCACCAGGAACACAGGTTGAGGACCCGTCGCGCGAAGTTGAGCGAGTGAATGCATCGTCAAGGTCCTCGAGAAGGACAATTCACGGGGCAGGCACACGGCCCATAAGCGACGACAACGTCACATCGTTCATCCAAAAAGCGGAACGTGAGATGGCGAGAATGTCGAGCATGAGCGCACCAGCAAGGGCATGGATCAACGATGATCTGCCCAAGCCAGGGACACGATAGAGGAAATTGTCGCGACGAGAGTGGTTACCACGGTCAGCGCACCACTGATTCAGAAAGAGAGGTTAAACTTTCAGTCGATGTGTGGCACTTTATGTACATACCTTCTCTGATTGCAAGAAGTCCCTTGTGTCAGCAAGGAGCATCTCTTAAATCCCCGCCATGAGCCATGGAATCAGCGAAATAGATATGAATTTGATGGTCGTCTGGTGAGGCAAACTGGAAGCCTTTGAGCTCCTCATCTCCGAATGACTTGTCTCTGAAAGAAGACTTGCCCGGCAAGATGGTGTGCGCGCTGTCGTCTCGAACTCGTAAGCGTGCTGGCATTCTAAGCGCTTCAACAACCATAGCATCAGCCAGTCATGTAGTTGTGTTCATCGGGTCATGAGCTATTGTTGCAATAGCGGATAACTACTAGGGCTACTTACCAGTCCCCACAACAATGAAAGTGTCTCCGGAAGTCTCTAGTTTCCAACCTGACCATGGCTGTCAGTGGTGGTAGCGGACGACGGAGGGCCTGTGATGCCAGTGTCAGACCCCACGTGGGAAGTCATCATGTCGATGCTGGGTACTACTAGTAGCAGGAGTGCGATGGCAATGGTGGTGGTGCTGTCTGGCGGTGTTCCAGAATTGCACCATCTTGCGTGCGCTGTAAACGGTGTGAGCTAGGATTCTGTATCAAATGGTATGTAAATAATGTGAAGTAAAAGGATTGAGAAGGAGAATAAACTCACCAGCCTTGAACTCCTGTGCCATGCTCGTGCAGACCTCTGTCTCCCATTCCGCCCAGATCTGTTACGACATAATTTAGTACAAAGTGCAGGAGAGCAGCGCATGGAAGATGTCGTATGTGAAGGAGACAGCGCCAAGGTTGAAGAAAATGACAAGCCTCAAGGTAGTGCAAGAGGATGAGATGAGAGAGTTTGTGCGCATGGTGGGGGAGTTGAGGAAGGGGCTCAGTCTGGGAAAAGGCGAGCGGCGATGTCCACGTCGGGCTCTTGCTGACTCGGAGTCGGGAAAACAATACTACCAAGTTGCGTGTCTGTCTTTGAATCAAGGTTGGTCGCAAAGCCCATTTGTTCCAGCTCCTCCGTCGTCTGCCAGAAGGCAATAGCATAAGTCAAGCCGTCCAGTTCCCTCTGACCTAGAACGTCCCGAGAATAACAACCGGTCATTCCATTAAAATTATTATACCTAATAGTTGTCGAGCAGAGCAGTTGTAGTAGTAACCGGACCGACCTTCGCCCCTCAGGCTTAGTTTACTAGTACTAGTAGTTTCCGACTTCAAGCTGACCTCCGAATCGGAAGAACTTCCGAGTCAGAGCCTGAGACCGAGTCGTGGGACTTCAAGTTCAGCTCAAAAGTTCAAGTTGCCGAACAGTGACCCGTAACGATGTTCGGTCTTCAGGTTGGTAGACCCGGATTCGAGCCAGTCGTGAATTTATCGAGCAGTAATTAGAGCATCACTGGTGCCAGTGAGTCCAAGTCCGACTCGGAATAGTTAGTAAACAATTCATATCGTTTTTTATTTACATACAGTCATACAACAACTTGAATACCGATGCACAGAAAACACAAGTATAAGGTCGACGAACACAGAACAGGAGACAAACATACAAAGACACAACTTGAATACTAGTGGTATGCACTGGTATGAGGTAATACTACGAAAAGAAAACAGTTAGAAATAGTATGAGTACAAGCCTGAGTCCTCACTGGCAGGCTACTTCGTCTGACTCCGAGTCTGCGGTTTAAGTGAATTAAAAGGTTCCAATGCTGCTCGTTCCCGCTCAACCTTGTGGTGCTCCTCATTAAACCACGCTTTCCATGTTTTCGAGCCCTTGTTAGCCCTAGTTACCTTAATCTGTGGATGATATTCCGCAAGTTCCGACATCACTGCATCATCCTTTTGTGATTCGAATCCGAAATGAATATCACCGTAACCGGAGGTGCGCATCTCCGACAATTGTTGCCAAATAGGGACTCCGTAAGTGAACCCATCGTGTTGCCATTCCGTCGAAGTCGTAACAAAGATGATTGTACCAAGTGCGTTGGCATCCTGGTCGATGACCAAGCTTCCGGAATCACCTTGGTCTCCAAAATATACGGCTACGACCACCGAAGTGCTTGCCGGGTGGAAATTGCAGGACTGCCTGCCAGCAACTCTCGACGCTCTTTACACCTTCTTTGATTCCACAGGCTTTGCGACGTTTGCCTTTACCGGAGAATGTGACATCAAATTCTAGTGTAAGATCGACCCAGTAGGAAGTGAGATTGTTATAAACGCCCACTGTGTGGCCAGTTGTCCAACCAAACTTATATACCCGTCTTGTTTCAAGCTTCGAGGATACGACCTTTGTGCCATCATTCGCTAGTGCTCTATGGAGCTGCTTATCTTTAATCGCTTGTTCGTCCGTTTCTTCTTGATAAAGACGGCTGTAGATGTCGCGCGGTTTCGTGAAATCTTTGATATGCACCAGACCATCATGTACTTGAGTGCCTTTCTTCCATCCCATGAACTCCAGAATGTCGTCGAAAGCAGCTGAACCACACATGCTCTTTGGTTCATACCTTCTCAAGTCTGCATAATTCCAAAATTGCCCCTTCCCATGCTGCTCGCAGAGAGTAGTCTTGTCAGATGGGGAACGGTCGTCACAAATCCTGATCAACGCCCAGTCCGATGCATAGGGGTGCTTGCTAGTCCTCGGCTTCTTCGCGTCATCTTTCTTATTAAACCGATTGAACCTTCCCGGAGAGAATTTGACATATCCAAACTGCTCCATACACTGGACATTCAATTCGCATCTCTTGACCTTGTTGAAGAAAGCTGTCGCGTCATCGCATTCCTTTTGGACTTCCTTCTTTACAACCTGATCTTTTATGATCTTCTTATCCACGAGAAGATCGAATTCTTTCCTCTGCTTTTCCAACTCGCGTTCCATCATTCGTAAGTGGTCAGCCAGCTTCTCAGGCGTGAACAGCGAAACATAGGCCGTATAATTCGAGTTCTCGTCATGTTTGTAGTCGATGTACTGAGAGGCTTCCGTGATTTTATAGTTCTTGCCATCGCCTTTCGATGTTTTGTTGCCCTTCTTGTTCCCTTTGACGCCCTTCTTGCCCTTCTTATTGCATTTCTTGCCTTTCTTCAAGCTGGCATCCTCCAAGTCGCTTTCAGAATCCTCAGGATGAAGATGGAACTGTAAATTAAATGGAATGGTGCCATGTCGACAACCGAGGGCATATAAGATGGGCTCCTCGTTTTGTATCTTAATCCCAAACAGTGACCCGGTTGAATAGCTGTCATACTGCGTTTTGCCCCTGGTCTCAGTGATGCCAAGGCATATCCCAACACATGTGGTGAAAGGCGCAGCAAGGCGCTGTAAGTACGTGTTGGCGGTATGGCGATCTTCATAGTTGCCCATTATACGTGGCTCTAGAACCATAGGGCTTGCTCGGATCAGGCGGGAGCGGCTGGCGGGAGTGGACGAGATATTTTTCGATCCTGTAGGCCAGCCTTGGCCTTGAACACCGTGAGCGGCGTCAGAGTCACTATGAGGGTCGTTGATGCTCTGACCGGGGGCAGACGGAGTGAAAGATGGTCTAGGGCGCTTTAGGTGGTGATTGCCATCGACAGCCTCAGGAACGTCATCGTCACCAGCCTGAGTACGGTTACGCTTCATATTAGCAGGGCCATCTGTGTTATCGCCGGAAGCCAGTTTGATATGTCGTTCCCTAATCTCGACCTCGACATCATAAATTGCGAGCTCCCATAGTATGTCCTTCACCCTCTCCGCAGCCCAGCATCCCACTTTAGGGTGGAGACTGGGCTCCGTATCAACTCCGATCATAACAACGACGGGCCACTCATTTTCAGCGAGCAACTCGTGTCTAATGCCCACACTGGCAGGGCGTTCGAGGCCAACGCGGTTAACCTCAAATAGGTTCGCCTTTCCGTGCCCCTCGAGATATAGTGCCTTGAATATCGGCAATATTTTTGGGAACAAGTCTGCATCCCAGAACTCAGTAATGCGGTGATCACCCACAACCCCTACGCATTTCCACATGTTAGTCCGTTCCCAGTCGCCGCCGGTGCGCCCGACCAGGCGAGGAGCCCCCTCCAGGCCATAGTAATATTCCTCCTGTTCTAAAGGCGAGATAGTTTCCCTTCGTGTGGCGCGATTTGGTGCCAGTGTACAGTGAGCCTGTACGACGGTAGGCGCCTGAGTTGGGGAAGTACTGCCAGGTCGGACAGTGTCAACTTCGCGAGTCGACATGCCAGTGTGAGTGTTTGTTGGCATCCGAGGGGTTCTATGAGGCACTATTGATCCGCTCATACTCTGATTCTCTGCCACGAGTAGAAGTAGTCAACAAAGCAGGACTACCGGCGAAGGAGAAAGTAGGACTCACCTGGCCATATGCCATCGATGACACCTTCTAGTCTCTGCCTTGCAGATCGAATACTATTTTCCTCGTTGGATGGGCGAAAGCCCGTGATCTGCCGAGACAATTCTATCAAATCAAAGCCTTCCCTTGGCGAAGCTGGATATCACCTCATTAATCATTGCTGCTGGTATAGGAGAACATAGTAGAAAGCTGTAGGACTCACGCGGAATCGGATTTCTACGCGATGGCTTGGATGATGCCAGCATGATGCTGATTCAAGTTGAAGTCGTTGCTGTTGTGCTTTCGAGTTCAAGATGAATAGGTAGTACTATTGGGACGAAATGGGAAAGAATGCAGTGGGAAACTGAGTGCGTCGTCTTCAACCAGTGGCACTCAGGCTGGCAGTGCCATGGCACCGGCAGTGCTTACTACTACTACTACTACTAGTAGTAGTAGTAGTAGTAGCAGTGTCGGACTTTTAATCTGAAGTTCAACTTGAAGTTGCAGGATCACTGGCATGATCCGAATCCAGTAGTCTGAGTACCCCATGCCCAAGTCTTATCATAGTACTACCACTGGCACTCAGGCTGGCAGTACTGCGACATCACGGTGTCGTGTCTAGTACTACTTACTCTACAACTTCTTCAAGTTTACGCTTCAACAGCTTGAAGCTCTTTCACCTCGAAGTCCCTGTCACCCAAAACCATTTATTAAGTCCCTCAGGTATTGGCGGTGAGTCATCTTTCAGTCTCCTAGTTGAAGTCACCGCATTCAATACTCACTGACAGGCTACTACTACTAGTAGTACTATTACTATCAGTACTACTATTCGGTAGCCTGAGTGTTGCCCGACTGCTACTAGTAGTACTCCGAGTCCGTGTTTCAGTCTTGCGATCGAACTTCTGCCCTGAGTGCCACCACTGGCAGTGACCGTGGCAACTACTACTATTCGGTTCGGACTTGGCAACTTGAAGCTGGAGTCTCCGTCACCTCTGAGTCTGGTAGTACTGCACTGGCATAATACCAGCTACTGGTCACTCCGAGTCAGACAGGCACCAGTTGAAGTTTGAAAGGACTCGGAAGGAATACAATCCCCCCCCCCCAAAGTTCAAGACTTGAACAAGATGAAGAATGCAGACCCAGACGGACCCGGCACCAATAGTAGGGCCCTTAACTCCGCGTCTCACTCGCGGTCACAACTCCGCCAAGTATCAGTGACGCCGTTGGACGACTACGTCGGACTCGGAGACACCTTTCGGCATGCGTCCTCCATGCCGCCACCGCCCGATACTACCAGTGGTGGAAATACGGGAAGAGGTCCCAGTGTACAAAGAGGTCCTGCTTTTACGAAAGCGTTGATGGCCACTACTCCGAAGACTCCAACACCTCCGGAGAGTCGAACACCTACTCCGGCACTACATGCTCTGTCCAGTTCCCCGGGTCCATTCCAGCGTCATGGCTCCGGAGCTTCGAATAGCTCAAGTCTCACTGGTAACTTAAAAAGGTCACATAGTGCAGGCAACGACCCGGGTCGTTATGGTAAACGGGCACGGTCTGAGAGTTATATAGGAGGTGCCCTGCCTGAAGGTTCGCCTGCGAGTCAGGCTCGGACAACGCGGGGTTTATCAAAGAGACATTCTCCGATCCCTAGTGATTGCGGGTCGCTCACTACGGGCTATCAATAATGCCGAAGCTGGCATTTCCACTCTTGAGGAGTACGCGTCCAAGACTATTGAAAACACTCAACGTATTGACCTGGTTCACCCGACTGGAAGCACTGGCAGTCAAGGTACTGAGGCAACCTTCATCCCTGCCACTGGCAGTGAAGCACTTCATGTTAGCGCACAGCTGGTTGAACCTGGGAAACAATCTTTGGAAACGGACAAGGATGCGAATGTTCGGCTCAATGCTATGGAGAAGACGATTCAGCTGCTCCTAGAAGGGCAGGAGGCTGTTTTGAGTGCTGTAGCCCAATTAAGATCGTCGGTTACTCACCTAACTGATTGTGTATCCGGAGTAAGTGACAATGTCAATTTTCTAAAAAGAATGTCATCTGAAAACATACGCTTGTTAGAACCGAGCACCAGGCGATGCTGTCATAGCAAGGAAGGCTCTCGATGCTATGCTGTACTTCCTCTTTGAAGCCTCCGCAATCGTCCTTGATTTCAATGATGACGAAATACAAAAGTGCATTTCCTCTGCATCAAAGTCCCGCGGTCTCGGTCAGTTTCATCACTTCGATGTTGGACGGACTGGCCTCCTGGGAGTCATGAGAGACCATCTTCTCAGATACTATATGACATGCATAGATCAAGAAGATGGCAAGACCTATCATACATTAACGAATGATGCACCACATGCGCAGTATGTTAAAACGCTAGAACGCCCTCGCGAGTTCTACGTGGGCTTGGATAAGGAGTTCAATCAGACCGACTTCTCCACTATGGATCCCTCTCGTCTTTTCCATTTCTTCCTGCCATTATTCCAGATCCATCTCCGCGCACTCTGGGATATCATCGTTGATGTAGACACGTTGATCCAGAAACTGGATCATTTTACCTGCACCGTTGAAGAAGATAGGTCTGTAGTAATGGTTCCTGCTGTGTCTCGCCTTTATGAATACGGCGAAACGGATGGCAATAAGAAACTCCGAACACATGCGCGTGAGCTGTATCCCGATTTCTTTACGGCTCCAGGTCGCAATGACGATGGCGATGAACTTCCTAGTTTGGATACTGCAAGTCGGGAAACTGGCGCTACGTTTTTGTACCAAGGTTGACGCCATGTTTCAGGACAATGTCTCAGTAGAGGCTATATACGATCACGACATGCGCGTACTTAAAGAGGCGAAGGGCCTTTCATCTCTTTCTTTATCACAGCTCGTTATAGGGGATCTGAAATCACTTCCAAACCGCATTGAGGCTTCCTTCAGGGCGTTGGAAACTCTTCACCTCCGCTTGATAAATGGGTTTAAAATCGTCAGGAGATGGTTGGAAATTGTCTCCAACACAAAGGTATTCAAACTCCTCATGGGCGTATCGGAAGCCCCTATCCGCAGCTTTCTCAACGAGATAATACACCAACGGGCGGAGTCAACTGACGCAATCCTCGATGCTTTTAACAATTTGCACAAACATACAAGCGACGCCAAAACTCGCGAATCTGCAAAGGATGCTGCACAGGCCATGACTACGTTGTTTCGCAACCTGGATTCACGCGGTGTACCCCCAATTCCTTCAAGTTCTATTGGTAGTGCATGGAATGCGACAGCATCCAGCCTCGCGCAGCCTCGCGATTATCTAGAGGAGCTGATACAAAATACGGGCAAAAACGTGAAGGATTGTGAAAAGCTCTGGTATTATCATCGTATGCAGTGTGTCACGACTACACTTTTACCTAACCTTTCCAAACAGGTACTACGATGTCCGCTCATAGTTCGGCACTCCGACTCGTCTCCACCGAACGGACATCGTGGACAATGCGTGCACGCAGGGATATCAGACTAATATCCATCCCGTGCCAACATCCGCCATAGGCCGAACGCCGGACAATACAATTGGATATCCAATATCCAATACTGTCACTAACCTTTCGCACTAGACACCGGATCATAGCCGGGCCGACCGCAAACGTATCACCACGTGCATTCCGCACTACAACCGACGTCATAGGGCCCCGCTACGTACCTGACCGGACCGCCAAAACGGACCCTTTCTATTCTTTCTATCCTGAACATGCCGCATACATGCGATTGCCTCCGTTGTAACCTTCGGCCTCGCATTCACTCCTTTCCCTTTTCATTCATGCCTTCAACCCGATCCGGACTATGATCGGACATGCGTTTTATCAACAATGTACAAACAGGTCTCAACTATAAAGTCGATACATGTATCGTAGTATAGCTTCGACTCAAATATCACAAGTCCTAGGGTATCAATACGATACTAGGCCGTTGAGCTCCACCAGACCTTCGTCCGACCTTATACTGCGCGATTCGCAGTCGGGATCGACTTATCCCGGTTCTCTCTTCAGTTTCCGACTCTTACGTCGAACTGCGTTCGACTCTCTTCTCTATATCTATTAGGCTCCGCAGCCTTGTCCGTGAGTCCGTGTTAGCTTAACGAAGCTAACGTCTCTCCCTTTCGTTAGAGCCACCTTTCGGTAGTCCGACTTAACAGTCGGTCCTCCGTTCCCCAAGGTCTGAAGCCCGGTCTGACACAGTGATGGGTTGGGCCACAGCGATCAGTAATTAATGTATGTGATGAAGTCTCTTCACTCTCTAATATGCGCTCACTGCAGTGCATTTAGCTCTTCTCTCCATCAAGCCGTTGCAGGGCAAAACAAGCAACCGTTCCCCGAAAGTTGTCTGGGAAATATTAAGAACTCCGAGGTGAAGCTATGACTTGAACTACCCATACAATCTCTGAGCTATGCCAGTGTCTTCTGTTTCTCCTTACATATGTCACTTCGTGAATTGTTGATAATAATTGTTACCTCGTACGATGAATACCATGATGTTATTGCCAGTGTAAACTGTACAACTTGAACTTGAAAGCAAGCCAAGAGTATGATGTCAACTTGAAGTTAATACAGCCTAAGAGTCGATGCCTTGATTACACTTGCATGGCATCATGATCATGATGCCACTACTAGCAGCAGTGGCTCAGGCTGGCACTGGGTCTGTTTCATTTACATCTCTTTCTTTAATTGCCATATCCTCACTTTCAAGTTGTAGGTTTCAATCTACTTTGTAGTATGTGCTACTAAATGAAGAGTTTATCTTTATCATTGCCAATGTCTGCTTTCGTACAATGTTTCGTGCATGTGCATGTCAGCAAATCGGTTAACATAGAATTTATCATAAAAATCCAGGGACTCCTCAGGTGTCAATGACTTCGGAGGACATTCATCACCCTTCGGAACCCCCAGGAGGTGGGCTAAACGGAGGATGTCCCCTACATCTATCACAGATAGCTTCGGAGCCTTGCAGTCGCGGTGATAGCGACATCTGCCATTCACTCCGGTAGTACAGCATCCGACACGGGGGTAGAGCTCTCTAACTCAAACTCCGGTTCGACTATCCACATTCTTGTTTTGAGGTCGGGTGAATCTCCAACACGCTTGAAAAATTGGACGAGAGCGCAGTTCTGATGCTCCCCTTTAGCGGTGAAGGAAAAAAGAAGCATAACACGGGCAACTCTCATTCCTGCAAACCCCTTTTTGCGAGTATTAACTCGAACAAGGACTGCGTCACGTCTTGCTTTTCCGCGCCAAGAGGGATTGGACCTGATCACCTCCCTCATTGCTTGTTCTATAGGGATCGATTCGCCATGGTAGGCAAAGAAAGCGGTGGCTGAATGGAAAATTGAAAAGTCATTGCTCATGTCCAATTCAACTGCTGGTTCGGCTCTGCCAGAGGAGCCCCTTAAGTTGGAGTTGTGCTTCTCGTACTTGTTGAATAAGTATTCTTTAATGAGCTGTCGGAGTTTTCGGAGCTCTGGATGGCCTTTTATCGCCACAAGAGCCGTGAGCTGCTTAGGGTACACCGTACTGGACTCTGCAAGGATGACAACAAAGAAGTCAGATGTGCAGCACCAAAAGCATGGGTTACTAAGTAATACTAACGTTGCTTCGAAGCCATTAACATCAAGCTCAAAGGGTCATTTTTGCCACCCAAGCGCATCTGGCGTTCAGCATGTTGTATGTCTTGAACCGCAAAATGCTGTGGCCCATGCACTAAGCTCCCGGGATCTTCCAGGTCTGCAATTTCGTTGAGTTCATTCTTGCCCACAATGTCATCGAAGAAGTCCTCTGTATCATCGCTTGCCCTTGCCAATGGAGCACCATGATGTTGCACCTGTTCCCTCCAATTTGAGGTCCTCTCAGCTTCATCCTCCTCCGACTCTGACATATTCTTGCGCAGAACATCACGCAAAGCTCTCCACGAAGCCTCCACCAACGAATCGTCCAGCATTCCACGCCTTTTGAAGTCTGCCCTGGCTGCAATGAGTTTACTTAGTCGTTCGTTTGCTGTGATCATCTGACCCAAAGGATCATTTCTGTTTGAGCGTCGCCATGTTTCCTTGACCGCGTAAATGTGTTTATTCTCTGTGATTGATGAGCACAGCCCGCTCGGTGCAGCAAAGAGAGGGATCATTGTAGGATAGTGGACCATGGCATGCTGTCGTGGCAGTGAGAAGTTATCCCGGATGCCCTTGGCTATGAATATTTGCCGAAATTGATGAAAGTGATCCAGAGAGGCTTTTATTTGATCAAGAGTTGAGGCTGTAATCGTGTACCGACGCACAAGGTAACAGAAGTCCAGAAATGCACTCAATGCGCGAATCATATCATCGTGCGCAATGCCCACGATAGCCGGAAGATACACCTAAGCAAATTGCATCAAATATCAGCAAACCACCGCCTCAAACAAGATAGAAAGGTCACATACTTTCATAAGTGCCTTAGAATCATTGCCTGTCCATTGCTTGAAGCCTCGGCCTTCGGGGAATCTACGAAGTCCAGGAAAGGGAGCAGCAACTCTTATTCTACGTGGAAGTTAGCAAAGGCATTTGCAATATATGTCTTGTGAGAGACGGTACCTTCTATCCACAACGTCCAGCTCCGTCGTGGTCAAGCTCTGGCAAATCCACTCAACAAGGTGATCCTTGAATACGCCTTTGATGATTTGGTGCAGTAGGTCTGGAGAAATGAGATCGCATATATCTGCACGCGGAAAATCATTGGTGAAGGGCTACGGAACATAGTTGCGGTAAGTGCATCTAATGGACAACTTGAAGTTGGAACACATACGACGATATCTTGGTGGAACCCATACTCCTTACGAATTGTGGCTCTACTTATGCTATTGTCATCCACCTGTTCTATCAATCGTTCGTGTAGCTCTTTTGTTCGAGGATTTGTAACAAATTCCGGATTATCTAGGTTCTTGTGAGGTGTTGTACATCTATATAGTAGCTGCATTAAGCCATTTTCTCGAACTCGAGTCGGATGTGATTTTTGGAAAGGACAATACTTACTTGCAGCACCATCCAGTGCATATTGCGCATAGACTCACCTGTTCCGGATAATCGGCTATATACGAGCCGAGTCCGAGAACCGACCTACGCAAGTGACCATCAGGGCACCGGAGCATGGTTTGTTCATTGTTTATAGACATTGTGGTCTTCAGTGGACTCAAGATTCTTGATATAGATGAATGAAAGATTTGATGTCTAAAGCGACGGAAGTCATCTGACTTTTTGTATTGCCGCTCAGCTGCAAACTTGAAGTGTCAGAACACAATCGAATAGGTCACTTCAAGTTTGTAACACACACTCTTTGGTATTGCTAGAAATGCTACGAGCTGGACTGTATTCAACTTTTGGGACCGCCGGGCCTTGTTAGATACATTTCCTATTGAGAGATATAACGGATAATATTCGTTGTTGCCAGTTCCAACGGAAACTGTTGTCTTGTCACTCCCTAAGATCACCGGAACAAACATGGACCCATGGACTGCTTTATCTTCGGCGTAGATTTTGTTCTAAGTCAAGGATAATCAGAACACTTCCTCGAACTTCGAATGCTGCATGATTTATGACTTACAGCCTGTTCCCAAGCAAAATTTCCGGACATGTAGTTTCTGAAGACTCGTTCTTTGTTGTCATCAGAATCCTCCTTCGGCTGATATTCACGAAACGGGACATAGTCGAATTCGCCTTCCAACGCCGGATTGTCCACCAAATTCCGGATCACTTCCAAAGGATCCCGATACCATACATCATATTCTTTCCTCTTCCATGACTTGGTATTGTCATTTGTCACCTTTTGGCCATTGTCGTCTGTGTAGAAGTTACTAAAGGATTTCCAAGACACATCACCGACTTTCGTAGCATCAATGATGTTATACATTTTTTGCGCATCTCCATCGAGTAGCATACTAGTTGAACCCAGATCCAAGTCATCGTCAGGCTCTGTCGCATCCAATTCGGAACATCCGCAAGATTTTACATTCTCCGCCGCCTGAATCAGCTGATAAGCCTTCATGATTCCCAGAAGCTTTGTTATGTTCCCAGCAGACATTTGCTCTTCCCGATAGAGAAAATCTGCGAGCTCAAAATCTGCTCGGCACGAATAGGGAAACCAGTCATTTGACGCAGATTCGTTTCGCGGAGCGGGTGAGTCTTCATATTCCAAGAAGTTCCCTTCTGCATCGCATGGAGTGGCTGCACAATGTTTGGTGTCAAAATGCTACAGTAAACCGGGAACAATTGATTTGGCGCGCACCATTCAAGTATCTGTGATACACCTTCAAGTTATCCTTGCTCTCCTCATAATCTCCAATGTCGGAATCCAAGTCTTCAGAACGGCCACTGTCACTTCCGGTGACAGAATGGGACAGAGAATCAGGTCTGTCCAAATCTTGAAGCAGCTCGTCTCGGCCTATACTGAGCATCGAGATATCCTGTGTAAGCATGGAAATATCGTAATCGTAGGAGTCAGAGCCGCTCTCAAGATGACCCTCTGATGGAAGTTCGGACGACCTCAGGAGAGCTTCAAGTTGAGGACTTGGAGCTCGTATGGGTCGAATAGGTGACGATTCATATTCATGACCACAAGCAGAAGAACTTGCCAAGAATGACGTCGGATGAGCTGAATATTCATGTCTTGCTCTTCCAGATTGACTCTTGAACGTCCTACTACAGCCGGGCAAGGTGCATCGAATAGTTGGTGGAAAATGAAAGGGATCGTGCTTTTTCCGTGTCGCTGGCATCAACTTGAATGTAACCTCAGTAGTAGTACACATTGACAATTGGGACTCACAGCTGAGCCTCACTGGCACTGGCAGGCTGCTAGCACTGGCAGTGACTCGGACTCGGAGTGTCAGTGAACTTGAACCTGAGTTAAAATTAGTCATAGAGTAGTCACGGTAGTAGTGGGCGTAAATTTTCAACTTGTCTAAGATAGACGCCCCCGCCTCCCTGATCTTGAACTTGCACCTTCGACACATTTTATCATCATACAAGTCTCAAAACACTGCACAAAATGTCAACTCAAAGACAGACAAGAGCTAAGAACAGCGAAAAGCACCCCGGAGCAGTCGTTGGACAACTCAGAACAAGACGAACACAGGAGGAGATATTGCGGGAGAAGGAAGAAAAAGAGAAAAGGAAAGTACGGCAGGCAGAGAGGCGGGATGAGGCATTGAAGGAGAAGGAAGAGAAGGAAAAGCAGAAGGAAGAGCGGGCAGCCTTCCGCAGAGCTGCGGCCCAGCAAGTCGCGGTTGCGAAAGAGAGGAAAAAACTCGCTGCGGAGCAAAAACGGGCAGCAAAAGAACAAGAGGCAGCTGACAAGGTTCGCAAGAAGGTGACTGCAGCAGAGAACCAAGAAGCAGCGATGCTAGAGACCGTAGAGCTTGAAAACAACTTGTCAAAGGCTCTTGAGACACGCACCCAGATGGGCTCAACAGTGCCCAAACTCACTGGCAAACGTGGACGTAGAAAGCCAAAAGGCGAAGCTAGCAGTAAGTCTTCAACTTTAGATCAGTGATGACACAGATCATTTGAACTGGCATAAACAGACTCGAAGAACGATGTTAAAGACGTATCGGGTTGTGAAGATGGACACAACGAAGACTTGGATATTTGTGAGTAACATTGCCTATACATTTTCAGATGATCTCAAAGCTTGGAGGTTGAACACTGTGACTCACCTTAATGCGAAGCAGCGAGTATGGATGAGCCAAACAGGGAGCCTGCAAAAAAGGCTAGGAAAGAAGATTCCAAAGGTGAACTTCCATTTCGCACACGTGTGCAGACCGCAAAGATGTCCAGGTCTGCCGCCACCGTGGACTCCCAGCGACGCATTCTTTCACGCTCCTGCAGGACCGAACGAGAGTCTTTCTGGTGAAGAAACGGACATAATAGACTCGCCCGCTACGTCAAGGCGGAACGACAAGACAAAACGCCCTGTCAGGGCGCTTCGCAACACAGATGATTCCACTTTCATTGGTGAAGAGGGTGGAGGTCTTGAGGTGCCAGTGGCAGGGATAGACTCAGAAAGGATCAATTTGTGAGTTTGAGGTTTGAATCTTGCATTGCGTCTGAATCAGTATCTGGTACTGTCAAGTCGATGTAATGGTGAGTGAGAAGCTTGATTTAGACTCAATTATTAAACTCATACTAGTATGATCATCATCATCCTGTTACGACCGTCGGGAATTGTAGCGGGAAACAGTTTCGGGAAACTGGAATTCGCGACAAGAACCCGCGTTCGGGAATCTGGATTCGCGACTGGGAACGAGCGTGGGAATTCAGGCGGGAAACGCGCGGGATTCTATCCAGGCGCGTCGCGGGATTCTCAAGGCCAGCTAGGACTCTTCACTGCTTTGAACGTCAAGTAAGCGGATCCCTAAGGAAGCACTCCACAAGTAAGTATTGCGCAACTAACTACACAGGAGAAAAGAGAGAGATCGCACCTAAGGAAGCACTCCACAAGAGGTCAAAAGTGGGGTGCTCCTTACGATGCCTACAGCTATTTATCTACTTCGTAAAGACTGTATAGTTAATCTACGCTAAGTGTCCTTGCGCAATGCGCACCTATCTACTACAAACGATACATGCTACGACCGCACTGCTAGGCATGTCTATCCCGTCTCTCCAGATGGCTACGGCCTGTCCGTGGACGTCAGCGTCCGGTCCGGGGCCGCGACTAGCCAGACTAGGTATGCCAGACTGTTGCAGGTCGTCACCTTGAGGTACTAACGGATTAATGAGCGTATGTTGATAAGTGAATGTACGTGTGCCATGGCGGGTCGTCGTAAATGAGTGTGTGTATGCGTGCATGGTTGCCGGGACGGTGGTGCGGGATAAGTCACGTGAGCATGGGATCGTGCGATTCGGGAATGAGGTTTCGCGTGGGGAATCCAATGGCGGGATTCTCCCCGCGGGTTTGTCTGCTCATGTCGGGATCCTTGGCGGGAAAGTGCGGGAAATGAGAAAAGGAGCCCGGGATCTCGACATTACCCCCCTCCAAAGGCGCAACTCCGGGGCGCCAAGCTTGAATCTTGCTCAGGTCACAGAGCTCGATAGCGTTGACTTCTCGAGGGGCGTCCGGGTGTTTTCGATAGAAACTGCGAATTTTAGCCTTTGCATTACCCATATCCTTTGCGGGAATCCATGTATCTTCCGCGCTCGAATATCCCTTCCATCGTACCAAATATTCAAATCTCCGTCTAAACCGTCTAGCATCCAGAACCTCTTCCACCTCGTACTCCAGATCTCCTTCTACTTCGACTGGGGGCGGCGGGGGTTGCGTTCGACCGGGAATGTCGTCTTCGTGGTATGGCGAGAGCAGCGATACGTGAAATACGGGATGAATCTTCAGCGACGCGGGGAGTTCGGGTTCGTAGGTGAGGTCACTTAGCTTTGCCTTCACTTTATACGGCCCTAGTCGTTTCGGTAATAATTTGCGCGCTCCTGGTCGCCGAACGTTCGTCGCCTCAAGCCATACTTTATCCCCGACTGCGTACTGCGGGGCCTCGTTCCTGGCCTGATCGTAGTGCTGCTTCATGCGCTCTGCCGCAACCTCCAAAGCCGCTCTTGCCTCTTCCTGTGCCTGCTGAAGCTCCTGTAGTCGTGCGTGTTACGACACAGAGTGGTTCTATGCGTTCTCAGGACCTCGGACAACGTAAATCGGACGATCAGCGGCTATGCAAAGCGGTTCCACACTCTGGGAAGCACTTGACAAGTCAATTAAGCTATTCTACACATCAGAAGCACAAATATAACGTCACCTGGGAAGCACTTGACAAGAGGCCAAAAGTGGAGTGCTTCTCAGGCGGACGGGCGCCTTTGGCAAGCGCAGGAGGAACTATACAGTTCCTCCAAGCCACCGTCCGTACGGACCCGTGGTCCGATCCGAATTTGAAATACAAATAGAAAGATGAATAAGCATCGCTGGCGCGCCGGGTTTGAACCCAAGCGCACCAAAAGGTGTCCGTTAGTGAATAGAATGAAAAGAAACAATAATCCCGTGTGCAGACAGATGCAAAGGTGTACGCGCCGTACGGGCTTCGTACCAAGCGCGTACCGCTGACCGTACGAGACCGTACGAGTGTCTCGTACGATGTCAGGAATCGAAAGTAAATAAAAACATCAGTAAATCATAAAGTAAACGGAAAATAAAAGAAAACAATAAGTAAATCCATGGCGATTCCTGACATTACCCCCCTCCAAGGACGCTGCTAAACAGCGTGCGTGTTCGTACCGATCCGTACGGTCACCGTACCGCCAATGGGTATTTGCGATGGAAAGCACGAATTCGAGCTTGTGCATGTTCCATATTAGCCGCGTCGAGCCAGGTATCTTCGTCCGACTGGTAACCCTTCCATCGAACCAAATACTGAAGTTTCTGCGTACGGCCCGTACGACGCGAGTTCAGTATCTCCTGAACTTCGTACTCAATGTCCCCATTGATTGGTACGGGCTCGGGAGGGTTCTGTACGCGTCCGGGGATCGTGTCCGACTGGTACTTGGTCAGGAGCGAGACATGGAAGACTGGGTGCACCTTCATCGAAGCTGGAAGTTTCAGCTCATAGTTTAGCGGACTTAGCTTTCGTACGACCTCGTACGGACCGAGTCGACGATGATTGAGCTTCCTGGCACCTGGCAAGGCTATATTGCGAGCCTCGAGCCAGACACGATCACCTGGTTCGATGTCCGGTACGTCCGTACGGTGCTGGTCGTAGTAGCGCTTCATACGATCCGCAGCAACTTCCAACGCGGCCTGGGCATCGTCCTGAGCCTTCTTCAGCATGTCTAGACGGTCATCAGCTGCTGGTACGGTCGAAAGACCCGTACTCGGTACGATGGCAAACCCGGGCTCGTACCCGTACAACAGCGCGAACGGCGAGGTCCGAGTGGCTGAATGCGCACGAGTGTTGTGCGCAAACTCGGCCATAGGCAGCAGCCGAGCCCAGTTCTCCTGCCGAACATCTGTGAAGGCTCGAAGATACTGTTCGAGCTCCTGATTTACTCGTTCGGTCTGACCATCAGTCTGAGGGTGGAAAGAAGTCGAAGTAGCACCTTTAATACCAAGTCGCTTGAAGAACTCCTTCATGAAGCGTGATACGAACTGGGGCCCTCGGTCCGAGATGATTTTCCGAGGCGTACCATGGTGTTTCCAAACCTCGGACACGAACAGTTCGGCCGTACGAGTCGAGTCGACGTCGGACGTCGTTGGTACGAAGTGCGCCTGCTTGGTGAGCCGGTCTACCACCACAAAGATCGCATCAAACCCATCAGACGGCGGCAGCTGCGTGATAAAGTCGCAGGAGATTGTCTGCCATGGCCCGGACGGTACCTCGTTCGGTTCGAGCGGTCCGACCGGTCGCTGGGGAATATTCTTGGTGCGCATACAGGTATCGCACCCGGACACGTACCGCTCGACAAAAGAAGACATCCCTGGCCACCAATAGTTGCGACTCACCAGCTCGTACGTCTTCCACCGTCCGGGGTGTCCCACCGGCAGAGAATCATGATGTAATTTCACAATATCTCGCCGAATTTCCTCGTCCTTCGGTACGTAGACCTTCCCTCGGTACAGCAGCAGTCCATCCTCCGTGTTCCAGTCCTCCAACTCCTTCTTCAAGGACACAGGGGCCTTCCCCTTCAGTGCCTCGATCGCCTCTACCAATTCCTCATCCCAACTCTTCGAACTCCGGATCCTTCGCAACAACGCCGTGTCCCCCTCGAGCCGTACCATGCCTCGACGCATCGCGTGCAGGCGAAACAAGTCTCTGTCCAACAGAGTCCGGTTCGTGTTGTCCGGACCATTTGGTTCGAGGTCGGTACGACGTGACATCGCGTCTGGCTTGCCCCCAAGCCGGCCAGGGATGTCGGATCGTGAAGTCGAACCGACTGAGAAAAATACTCCAGCGAGCTTGTCTGCGAGTGAGATTGCGAGCTTCAGAGAAGTAGAGCAGGTTCTTGTGGTCCGAGACAACATCGATCTTGTGTGGAGACCCTTCGAGATAATGTCTCCACTCGTCGAGCGACCGTACGATAGCCAGTAGCTCCTTATCATAGATCTCATAGTTTCGCTCCGCATCATTTAGCGATTTCGAGTAGAAAGCCACCGGATGAATCGTACCGTCCGTACCGACCTGCGACAGTACTGCACCTGTCGCAAAGTCAGAAGCGTCACACTCAAGAATAAATGGTTTCTCGAGGTCAGGCATGGCCAGTACCGGTGCTTGAGTGAATCGACGCTTCAACTCGTCGAACGAGGCTTGTTGTCTCGTACCCCACTCGAACCGGACGTCCTTTCGAAGCAGTTCGGTCATAGGCCGTACGATCCGGGAGTAATCCTCGATAAACCGGCGATAGAAGTTCGCAAAGCCGAGGAAGGCTTGAATATCCTTGACCTTTGCAGGTGTAGGCCACTCCAGAACCGCACTGACCTTGGCCGGGTCCATCGAAACCGTACCGGCTCCGATAACCATGCCTAGGTATTCCACAGAAGACTGGTGGAACTTACACTTCTCTGGCTTGACAAACAGGTCGTGCTTCTCGAGCCGTTCGAGTACGGTACGAACGTGCTCGACATGATCTTCCTCATTCTCAGAGAAAATCAGCAAATCGTCAAGATAGATGATCACAATCACCCCATTCAGATCTTTGAAGATGTCGTTCATCATGTGCTGGAACGTCGCCGGAGCATTGGTGAGTCCGAAGGTCATCACCGTCGGTTCGAAGTGGCCTTCCTGCGTACGAAAGGCCGCTTTCCACTCGTCTCCTTCCTTCATCCGTACGTTGTGGTACCCGGATCGAAGGTCTAAGGTCGTAAACACCTTCGCTTTCTTCAAGGCATCGACTAGCTCAGTGGTGAGAGGCAGTGGGTACCTGTTCTTCACAGTCATCGCATTGAGCTTGCGATAATCTACCACCATGCGCAGCGAACCGTCCTTCTTCTTGATAAAGAAGACCGGAGCCGCAGCCGGAGACTTGGAGGGTCGAATGTACCCCTTCCTCAAGTTCTCCTCGATGAATTCCTTCAGCGCCGTACGCTCGTTCGGCGCCATGGGGTAGATCTTACTGTAAGAAGGTACCGCACCCGGTACGAGGTCGATCGCATGGTCGTACGGTTTTACGGGTGGGGAGGCGTTCTGCCCGGTCCTTCGAGAAGACTTTGGCGAAATCGCGGTACTGCGGCGGTACGAGTTCTTCGAACGACTTCTCGCCTTCCTTCACTGCAGTCTTCTCAGCAATTGCCTGAGACCAGGTGTACGAAGCGGCGATCCGCTGTGCGAAATCCGGGTCATCCGTGACAAAGAATTCCTCAGAATCGTGATAAACATCCCAATACTTCTCAGAATACCGGAAGCCTGGCGGAACTTTGTCTCGTTCGCTGACCGGTTCGTCCGTACCACCCGAGTCGTACGGTTCGTCCTCGAGCTCAGCTACCGTCACTCGAGTTCGAGGAGGTGGCCGAGGCTTCGCGCGGCGTGCACGGTTCGAGGTCTCCGTACGAGCCGTGCGTACTGCGTCTGACTCCGGGGGACCTTCCATCTGAAACTCCGTACGGTCCGTACGAGGCTGACAGGCCTTCGCACAGCGCGTAAAGGTCATCTGGTCGTTCGCCCAATCGATCTCTGGGTTGTGGAGTCGCAGCCAGTCGACCCCAATAATCAGGGGATAGTCCCCAATGTCCGCCACCACTGCAGTCACGTTCTCAGTGTGCGATCCGACCGTTAAACTAATCGGCACTTCATCTGTGAGCCAGCCCACATTGTTCAAAGAGTTGTCGGCATTGTACAACCGCGTACGAGGGACCAAGGGTCTCGTACGGAGCCCCGAACCGTTCGACAACCGTACGGTTAATAAATATCGATGAGGCCCCACTGTCTAAGAAGGCTCTCATCCTTAAAATCTTTCTGCCATCGCTGACTCTCACAGGAAAACGAATGAACCGGCGCAACTTCTTGTCTATGGACTGTATACTAGTAGACATAGAAGGGACTGGGACATCATTTTCTAAACAAGAGAATCGGTTATGGGTCTCGAGCGGCGCGACGATGCGCTGAGACCCTAGTTGAAATCCGATTCCTTCGAGAGGTGCGCCATAAGGACTTTGGCAGCATCAGAAACAGAGATTGGGCGTTCGGTCGTACCGCTCGGTACGAGGGGGGTCTCGTCCGAGACGTCAGAGATCGAAGCAGTGGGAGCTGGGGCCGGTACCTGGGGTGTCGAGGCCGTACTGACGTTCGTACGGTTCGAGGTATTAGACGCGTGGCGCTTGGGGCACTTGGCGGACATATGACCTTTCTCGCCACAGTGGAAGCATAACCCCTTGCGCAGCGCCTCTTCCCTACTGATCTGGTCCACCTCCATCGCGTTCGGGTCACGGTGGCTCGAGCCGGTACGAGGCTGGTTCGAGTTCGACGTCTGACGCGTCTGGAAAGCAGTTCCAGTGCGCTGAGGGATGGGGTTGGTACGAGTTGTGGCACGGATGGCTCGCAGCTCATCATCGTAGACACAGCAGGCCTTCACATACCCATCAAAGTCCTCAGGCATCTTCTTGAGCGTCAGGTCCGTACGAAAACGGTTCGAAAGTCCGTACCGGAACCAAGCAATCCATGGTTTATCGTCAGCAACCCACTTGGTCTTGACCTTGAGAGCCCTGTAGCGAGCAGCATACTCAGCCACGGTTCCAGTCTGCCTGAGAGCCATAATTTCGTTCTCAGCAGCAGCAACAGCATCAGCTTCACCATATCCAGCAGCCAGAGACTCCAAGAAGGTGTCCAACTTGTCGAAAATGGCGACCGGCTCGCCCTTGTGGATCGAGTCCATGTAGGGACGCACCCACTCGTCTGCAGGGCCTCGAAGGTAAGTCGCAGCGAACTGGCACTTCGTACGCTCGTCCGGGAACTCGTGCGGGCGCATAGAGATGTAGTTCCGTACCTGACCGGACCAAGCTTCGTACGAAAGCTTGTCCTTGTCCGCGGCATCGCCCTTGGGGCCGTAAAACAAGCCTGGGGGTGGAATCTTCGGACCCTTCGTACCGCGCGGTTCGGCGACGCGCGTTTCGAGCGCTCCCTTCAAGTATGCATTCTGCTGAAGCAACTGATCGATCTGCTCCCTCCAGGGGGCCATATACTGGTTCAGCATAGCCTGAGTCGCCTCATCCATAGTTGGGGGTTGTGGGGGTACGGGTGCCTGCACGGGTGCGACGGGGGGCGCTCCAGGAGGGCCTCCGGGCGCAGGAACAGGCGGTGTAGCGTTCTGCATCGTACGGGCGTTCGAGCGAAGCGAGCGTCGGCAGAATGGTTCGAACGGTACGAGTTTTTTCGCGCGAGGTAGTGAGAAAAAAGACTTTTGGCCTAATGTTACAACACAGAGTGGTTCTATGCGTTCTCAGGACCTCGGACAACGTAAATCGGACGATCAGCGGCTATGCAAAGCGGTTCCACACTCTGGGAAGCACTTGACAAGTCAATTAAGCTATTCTACACATCAGAAGCACAAATATAACGTCACCTGGGAAGCACTTGACAAGAGGCCAAAAGTGGAGTGCTTCTCAGGCGGACGGGCGCTTTTGGGCAAGCGCAGGAGGAACTATACAGTTCCTCCAAGCCACCGTCCGTACGGACCCGTGGTCCGATCCGAATTTGAAATACAAATAGAAAGATGAATAAGCATCGCTGGCGCGCCGGGTTTGAACCCAAGCGCACCAAAAGGTGTCCGTTAGTGAATAGAATGAAAAGAAACAATAATCCCGTGTGCAGACAGATGCAAAGGTGTACGCGCCGTACGGGCTTCGTACCAAGCGCGTACCGCTGACCGTACGAGACCGTACGAGTGTCTCGTACGATGTCAGGAATCGAAAGTAAATAAAAACATCAGTAAATCATAAGTAAACGGAAAATAAAAGAAAACAATAAGTAAATCCATGGCGATTCCTGACAGTGCGTCCGCGGCGGGGACCGTGGACAGGCCGTCGCTCGGGGCAATCGTGAATTCGGGATTGTAGCCGTAGACAAGCGCGAACGGGGATTGTCGTGTTGCCGCGTGCGCTTTCGTGTTGTGCGCGAATTCTGCCATTGGGAGTAATCCGGCCCAGTTTTCTTGTCGTGTATCTATGAAAGCCCGTAAATATTGTTCCAGCTCTTGGTTTACCCTTTCGGTTTGCCCATCCGTCTGCGGGTGATACGCAGTCGACGTGGTACCCTTGATACCGAGTCGGGAAAAAAGGGCTTTCATGAACTGCGCGACAAACTGTGGTCCTCGGTCGGATATGATCTGGCGGGGGGTTCCGTGCAGCTTCCAGACGTGCTGCAGGAATAGTTCCGCAGTTTCCGGTGCATCAATGTCAGACGTGGTCGGGATAAAATGCGCTTGCTTGGTGAGACGGTCGACCACCACGAAAATTGCGTCGTAATCCTCAGATCGGGGGAGCTGGGTGATGAAATCGCACGAAATCGCCTGCCAGGGGCCCTGCGGGATTTCGTTCGGTTGCAGGAGTCCTACCGGGCGTTGGGATCGGTTCTTCGTGCGTGCGCAGGTATCGCATCCCGAAACGTATCGTTCTACGAAGTTAGACATCCCGGGCCACCAGTAGTTGCGGCTTACCATCTCAAACGTTTTCCAACGTCCAGGATGTCCGGCAGGGAGACTGTCGTGGTAAGTCTTCACCACATCCCGGCGAATGGTCTCGTCTTTCGGGACGTAAACCTTACCCTGGTGCAGGATGAGGCCTTCCTCGGTGCTCCAGTCCTCAAGTTCCTTGGTCAGGACTCGAGGCGCCTTGGACTTGACCAACTCGATTGCGTCCACCAGTTCGTCTTCATACTGATCTGACTTACGAATGCGTCGTAGGAGGGCCTGATCCCCGTGTACCTGTGTCATTCCCCGACGAATTGCTTTTAGTCGAAACATTTCGGGGGTCAAGAGGGTCCGTCCCGTGTTGTCTTCGCCTTCGGGTTGAAGATCGACGCGTCGTGACATGGCGTCGGGTTTGCCCCCGAGTCGCCCTGGGCGATGGCGAATCGTAAAGTCGAAGCGAGTGAGGAACAGGCTCCACCGGGCTTGGCGTCGCGTCAGCGTTCGGGATTCAGAGAAATATAGCAGATTCTTGTGGTCAGACACGATATCGAGTTTATGACTCGCACCTTCGAGATAATGTCGCCACTCGTCAAGAGCTCTAATAATCGCGAGTAGCTCCTTGTCATAAATCTCGTAGTTGCGTTCCGCATCGTTGAGGGATTTCGAGAAAAAGGCGACCGGATGTATCAGCCCGTCGTCGCCTTCCTGGGACAAGACCGCGCCGGTCGCGAAATCAGAGGCGTCGCATTCCACGATGAATTGTCGCGACATGTCTGGCATCATCAGGACGGGGGCGGTCGTGAACATGCGCTTGAGATAGTCGAAAGCGAACTGCTGGTTTTCTGTCCAGGCCCAGCGAACGTCCTTCTTCAGCAGCGTCGTGAGCGGTTTGACGATGTGCGAGAAATCCCGAATGAAGCGTCGATAGAAATTCGCGAACCCGAGGAAGGCTTGAATGTCTTTCACCTTTTTCGGGGTAGGCCAGTCGAGGACCGCCTGTACCTTGGCGGGATCCATCGCCACCTTTCCCTGCGAAATAATCATCCCGAGATACTCGACGGAAGTCTGTTTGAATTTGCACTTTTCGGGTTTGCAGAACAAGTCGTTTTCGCGTAGCCGTTTAAGGACTTCCCGTACGTGTTCATCGTGCTGCGATTCATCTTCGGAAAAGATTAGCAAGTCGTCAAGATAGATGATCACGTATACTCCAATGAGGTCTTTGAAGATATCGTTCATCATGTGCTGGAAGGTCGCTGGGGCATTCGTGAGCCCGAATGTCATCACCGTTGGTTCGAAATGTCCTGCCTGAGTCCGAAATGCAGCCTTCCACTCGTCGCCTTGCTTCAGTCGCACATTGTGGTAGCCCCATCGTAAATCTAGAGTCGTGAAAACCTTCGCCTTTTGCAGCGCGTCTACGAGTTCCATCGTGAGGGGAAGCAGGTATCGATTCTTGACCGTGATATCGTTCAGTCGTCGGTAATCGACTACCATGCGCAAGGTTCCATCCTTTTTCTTGATAAAGAAGACGGGAGCCGCTGCAGGGGATTTCGAAGGTCGTATGTACCCCTTGCGCAGGTTTTCGTCAACGAATTCGCGAAGGGCATCGCGTTCAGCTGGGGCCAAGGGATAGATTTTGCTGTACGGGGGAACCTTCCCGGGTTCTAAATCTATGGCGTGGTCATACGGCTTGCGCAGTGGAAGCCTTTCGGATTCAACTTTCGAGAAAACGTCGGCAAACTCACGGAATTCGGGGGGAACTAGTTCTTCGAAGGTTTTCTCGCCTTCCTTCACCGCAGACTTCTCAGCGATGGCCTGGGAGTGGGTGTACGAGGCGGCAATTTTGTACGCGAAATGGTCGTCCGTCGTGACGAAGTAGGATTCGGCGTCGTGGTACTGGTCCCAATATTTTTCTGAGTACCGAAATCCCGGTGGGACAGCTTCCCATTCGGCCTGGGTCCTGTCGGGCCCCCAGGGGGTCTCGACTTCTTCTGCTATGGCGAGGCGGGGAAGCGGGACCAGGCGTTGCTGGTTGTCACACTGGGGCGGGCAGCGGTTGAGATCGACCACATCGTTGGTCCAGTCAATGGTTGGGTTATGGTGCCGCAACCAGTCGATCCCCATGATAATATCGTCGTCGCCAATATCCGCGACGGCCATGGTCAACTGTTCTAAGTGTCCCTTCATCTCGACGTTGAGGACTACTTCCTTGGTGATGCGTCCAATCGCGTTCGGGGAATTGTCTGCGTTTCGCAAAAGTATCGGGATTACCAAGTCCCGGGTCTGGAGTCCGTGTCGCGAAACGTAGCGGGAATTTATGAAAGTTCCCGACGCACCGCTCAGGCACCCAAGGGTATATTTTCAGAAAATTTCCTCTAATAGAGGGTGATGGAATCACACTGATTGAATCTGTCACGACGTGACATAACCCTTTCCCCTTCGGGGCGTATCCCGGGGATTTTCCCAAATCCCGCTTGGGATATCTTGCCCTCGGGAAATATCCCGGGGCATTCCCTTCGGGATCTCTCCCTTTCGGGATTCATCCCGGGGTCTTAACCCATGGACTTCCCCGAAGTCCCTTTTCCCTCTTCCTCACATCATTCTCATGTTCTCTCACCTGTTTCCCTCATTTCTCCCTCATTACTCCGATTTACATATACCCTACACATGTCCTGTCACTCCTTTGTTATTCCTTTCCATTTCCTGCCTTAGCTCTACATGTGCAAGGCCTCATTGCCTACCACATTGCCCGCATCCCCGATTTTCCCACGCTTCCGGAATCCCGGTATCTCTGTCCTTTCTCTATATAAACCCATAGCATTTGTACATAGATACCTTGACTCGAATATCATAAGTCTTTGGGCCTAGCTAGTGGCCAGGCTTTCGAGATCCACCATGCCTTTGTCTTGTCTCCAAATCTAGCTTGCTTGTTGTCTAGTGCTCTAGACTATCTTTTGTGTTTGACCCGGACGTCTCGAGCCTTGCGCGGGAGCACCCCGAAGTCCCCTCGTCGTCGGTCACCCTTGTCGGATGCCGGAAGCCCCGGATCCTGGTTATACTCGTCTCTCGTCTCTGTTCTCTTTGCTTCGCTCTTAGATTCGATCTCGCAGGACATCATGTCTCGATAGGCATGATCTCATTTGTTTATGATAGACAAGACACCACAAGGCATGCATCGGGTCCAAGCCTGACAGTATATTCGAGTCCTCCTACTGCGAGTTCGAATTGCTGACTCCCCGCGAGGAGCATACCTTCTAGATGGTTTATTTCTTTACTTTATCTTCACATTAATCTTCACTATTAATCCCTTATTCTAATCTCGAAGCTCCTGCGTGAATGCGCGCAGTTCATTTCATGTAGCGCATATGCGCTTTCACCCAATTCCAAATCCGGCCATCTCTTTCTCTTCATCATCCTCCACCAATTTCAAGATCACCCCTTTCCTCCCTTTCAACCTACGACAAAAACCTCTGAAAACCTTCTTCTATCCCTATCCTTGAATCTTCCCAACCTTTTTCCCCGCAATTCTCAAAATTTCCGGCCCCGCAACACGCGCAAGACGACGACCCCGCATACTTCGACGATTCTCACCTCGAAATCCACGTCCTCCGCATCAACAATCCGTACGATTAGCTCAAATCTCTGCCAATGGGTGCTGGATATCGCTGGAAATGGCTTCCAAGGATTGGAAGAACTACTTGATATTCAGATCAAGAATTGGCAGTGGCTTATTCTCGTCAAGGAGGCAGCACACCTCAGACGCATTGGAATCAACAGCCTCCGGGCTGTATGTGACCTTTGGCAATGACAGGACCGCTCTTCGCGAGTCATCCCTGTCTGTCGCAGAATCATCTGTCAACGGCGGACGCAAGCTGTCCACCCCGTCTCTAGCTCCCCGACGGAACGAACCCCTTGCGCACGAAAGCACGCACTCCATCAACATCCGCGCCCTCGCCAGCATTTCAGAGCCCCGGATAAGAGGGGAGGATAGTGAACCCTACCCCTCCAAGAACGACTTCGCTGCTTCTCTCAAGCCTGAGACAGCAGCACTAAAGCCCTCGAACGCATTACGGCCCCTCCCCGAGTCCGACATTGTTTCTTCGTTAAAGTTCGCCGACTCAAGCGATGCCTGCGATGCTATCGCAGTTCTAGTAAAGCTCCCGCGGACGATTGGAGCAAACAACGGGCGGCCGAGAATGGCGTCGTCCTCATCCACATATCTGTGCATCACACTCGACTGCAACCATCTGCATCAGATTCCCCACCACTCTTTCGCATGCGCGCCGTTGCTTGTTCCACTCTTTACGAGCTCGACGTCTCGCTCTATCGCCGCGGTGTGCCAGGGCAACAGACGAAGGGCGCCGTTGACGCAGCACACATGTGCAAGGCGGTCTCATCATTCGAGACCAATATCTTCGCCATCCACCACTCTCTGTGTCAATATGGCTCGTCTTCGGAATCGCTTTCTATTCCTACGTGCGCGACAGCCGCGGGAGTGGGTTCCATATTCAACTACGATCACTTACGGGAATTCAAGGTTGAAAATCTCATCAACATGTGTTGAGCCCAGCATGGCACTGCTGGATGAAGTTGCACCCAGTGTCATACAGGACCCCACACTTTCTGACGCTTTTCCGACACGCCCACTGATTGGATTTCGCTATAAATTGGAGGATATGTTGTTGGGACTGGATTGATGGGTTGGGCGAAGTTTCAGGGCAATCGGTGCAGTACTTGTCGCTCTACATTACTTTTAGTGCTCACCATCTTGGCATTGAGTCTCCCCCTCATTCCTCAACACCTGTCGATTCGTTCGCACTCTCCTTGCGCACACACGTCGCTCTACAGTAGGAGACATACCTCATGAAGTTTCGGGCGTGTTGGCGAAGATTTGGGGCTTCAAGACCATTATCAGTGTCAGACCTCACCCCCATCATCCATTTTCGCCTCTCTTCGACGATTGCGAGGCAACCACTGGGCCGATTACGGCGCGCAAATAACCATTCTCTTCTGTTCGACGCACTCTTTCCACATGTGCAGCAATCGCGCCGATCCGCTGAGTTTTGAGCTCACGGCGGTCTTGTTGGTTCGACATCACCACCATCTCACTTTCCCCATTGGGCCAAAAACATCACCCATAACTCGGGCTTGATTCAAGCCTTCGCAAAACAAAGACCACACTCATCTGCGCATTCTCAAGAGCTCTCCTATCACCCAACTCTCGCTCGAATCGGCGCAGAACTCATCAATCGCCGGCAACATCTTCGGGACGACAACCATGTCATTACCGTGCCACTGCTGTTGGAAACATCACCCATAACTCGGGCTTGATTTGGGCCTTCGCAAATCTAAAGACACCTTCGTCTTCGTCCTCTCGTGGGCTTCCATATCGCCCAACTTTCATAGAAATCGGTGCAAAACTTGTCAATCGCTGGTGACAACTTCGAGACAGCCGGGTTAGCAGCAACATTTGATAGCTCGCCGCCTGTACACCCCATTCGGGCTGCACTTTCACCTGTTGTTGCTCACTCTGGTTCCGCCTTTGACTTGCCCATATCTCTTATCCACGGAGGAGATTTGCTTGCGCAATCTAAGACAACACACCCTTTCCATGGTATCTGTGGCTTCCCTCTTGGATAACAACCCGCTCCGTCATTTGTTGGAGAACATTCCGACATATCTTTCCTCATCACAACATTTGTCGATGAACTTCTGTCCGTCATGATTGCGCGCGCGCAGACGGGACCTTGGCCTCGACGGGGCTCGGCCGTTAAGGGGGGGCAACTGTCACGACGTGACATAACCCTTTCCCCTTCGGGGCGTATCCCGGGGATTTTCCCAAATCCCGCTTGGGATATCTTGCCCTCGGGAAATATCCCGGGGCATTCCCTTCGGGATCTCTCCCTTTCGGGATTCATCCCGGGGTCTTAACCCATGGACTTCCCCGAAGTCCCTTTTCCCTCTTCCTCACATCATTCTCATGTTCTCTCACCTGTTTCCCTCATTTCTCCCTCATTACTCCGATTTACATATACCCTACACATGTCCTGTCACTCCTTTGTTATTCCTTTCCATTTCCTGCCTTAGCTCTACATGTGCAAGGCCTCATTGCCTACCACATTGCCCGCATCCCCGATTTTCCCACGCTTCCGGAATCCCGGTATCTCTGTCCTTTCTCTATATAAACCCATAGCATTTGTACATAGATACCTTGACTCGAATATCATAAGTCTTTGGGCCTAGCTAGTGGCCAGGCTTTCGAGATCCACCATGCCTTTGTCTTGTCTCCAAATCTAGCTTGCTTGTTGTCTAGTGCTCTAGACTATCTTTTGTGTTTGACCCGGACGTCTCGAGCCTTGCGCGGGAGCACCCCGAAGTCCCCTCGTCGTCGGTCACCCTTGTCGGATGCCGGAAGCCCCGGATCCTGGTTATACTCGTCTCTCGTCTCTGTTCTCTTTGCTTCGCTCTTAGATTCGATCTCGCAGGACATCATGTCTCGATAGGCATGATCTCATTTGTTTATGATAGACAAGACACCACAAGGCATGCATCGGGTCCAAGCCTGACAGAATCCCACTGATTGAATCATTGATTGAATCACACTGATTGAATAATTGATTGAATCACATGTTCATTGAAGCTTATAATGAAGTAAATTACATGTTTCAGATAGATAGACTATAATGATAATGATTGAATCAATGATTGAATCACTGAATGAATCAGCTAGATGCATGATTGAATGAACAAGTGAATGAATCCATGATTGAATGAACAAGTGAATGAATCCATGATTGAATGAACAAGTGAATGAATCCATGATTGAATGAACAAGTGAATGAATCCATGATTGAATGAACAAGTGAATGAATCCATGATTGAATGAACAAGTGAATGAATCCATGATTGAATCAATGAAGAAGCACGTGAATCATGCGAGTCCGTGAGTTACTAAAAGAAAGCTTTCGACCGCGAATTTATGAAAGAAGACATTAGGAGAGTTACTTGAAGTGGAAGTGAAGGGACTTGACATCATTGGTAAATTGAAAGAGAAGCCCGAATCACTTAATAGAAGAGATGACACGCGAAAGGTAATCAAACATGCAATACCCGAAGGCCGTGATGCTAATGTACGATGTCTGTTTCAACATACAAAGACCTAATCAAATGGCTTGCCTAGCCGGATTCCTTCGTATGTTAGATGACTATGCAAAACAAAAGTCAGGACATAGGAGCAGTGCCACAGTAAATTGATGCTCACTGTCATTCAAGAGTTCTTCCAGTCGTTTCTTCTCATCGTCTCCCCATGGTACTGATGCCTTCATACTTGCATTGAACGTCTTCGCACCTGAACGCCTGTACATCTCCGAGATTTTAGATGCATATGCTGTTGCGCCCGCACGGACTACGTCTCCGCTGTTGTCCGCAAGTATGCTCCATGTTTCGCTCAATTTCAAAAACCCACGCGTGAGTCGACGTATCTCCTCCTCCAAGATGACGACCTCCTCCACCCAGCGATCGCGGGCAGCTCGATATTGGAACCACGATACTCGACCATCTTAAACACATATTAAGTTATACCATTGATATAAAGAGGCGAAGAATCAACTCACCGTCTTTATCCCATTCACTTACATCCTTCTCCTCGACTGACTCCATCCCAAACATAATCACCCATCCCACTTTCTGAGTACCCGAGCCAAATTCATGTGGCTCCGAAGTCGTTGGTCTGAAGAGATCCTCGGGATTGATTGGCGGAAAGTCCTTGCTTGATTCCGGTAACCCAAGCCTGAGCATAGCCTTGCGAGCCGCGGAGTACTTCGCAGACAATTTTCGCTTAGTGTCATGAGCTTTGTTGACCTCCGTTTGCCGTCGCGTGTGTTTCGATGTTGCGCCAACCCGTTTGTACCTCGTAGAATCGAATTCTGCAATTTTGCGCAAGGCAGTCTGCAATTTGATGATAGCGTCACCGGCTTCGCCCTCGCGAAGTCGCATCTCAATCCTAGCTAGATCATGCAGCTCGAATTCCTCGCGTTGCTCTGCGTCGAAGTATGACGGTAGAAATAATGTTTCGTTTTCGACGTCTTCGAGGAGACAGACCGAATCGTCTATGAACGCCGCAATCGTCGGCATAACGATTCGCTGTGCGGCGCGCCATTTCCGTAGGTCTGATCGCAAGTTACAGCGAAGACGATTGATCTCGTCCTCAGCCTTCTTTTCTTTGATTCCTTCTTTAATCTTGCGCCTGGCCAAGTCAGTAAATGTGACGTAGCATAAGAGACTATTGACTTACTGTCGAGCCTCATAAGTTATACCCGCGTCAATGACATTCTCCCTTCTAGTCATCCCTGGCTTTCTTTTCCGATCTTCATCAAGCGCAAGTAAACTCTTCAGTATAGTCGCACGACCAGGAACTACAGAGATGTGAGTATGAACCAATGAAGTGCTATGTGATGTCTCGTACTGAGTTCTTTGTTCGGTCTGAACACACTGTCCCATTGATCTGCGTCATTTTTGAACGGTTTGGTGTCCATTAACTCCCACTTCTCCACGACGTCCACACCAAATTTCCAGCGACTGTTTCGGTCCGTGCCTTCAAATTCACTGGTTTTATCCCCAAGAGACTTGCGCGCCTTCGCTAGTTTTCGATGTAATTCTTTGCCTATGTAGACTGCACGTTAGTAGATGAGGTGCATAGGCAAAACTGCGAGAATACCTAATTCGCATAGCTTAGTCCAATTCCAGTCTCCTATAAGGTCGTCTAGAGTGTCGTGCCTGTGTCCGGGATTCATCTGTTTCGTGCTTCCCGCAGCCTGAATGAGTTCAGACCAAAAACGTTCAATCTCCTCGCCATCTGTCCTGCCAGTTCCGTCCGTGTAATTGAGTGAATATCTATACTGGCAGTCGTATACGTGGCCCTGAAGATGCATCTTTCCGACAAGGAACTCAATTAACGATGCGTACTTCACGATGTCGGGGAACGATGCCGAGACCCGCTCAACGAAATGCCGACAATACTGGCAACCTATATCATACGCAATGATATGTCTGATGGCTGGCTTAGCGCGTTTGTGCTTGCACGAGGCCCCTGGCGCGCAACACGGAGGTCTTGATGCTTCGTATTTCGCAAGGCGCGCGTAGAAAGAACGTATCAGATTTTGCAGGACGTAGTCACCGAGTATAAACCTAAGACCGAGTTAATATGAAGTCCGTAGTTAATTCGATAGTGTAGCTCACCTTTCGCCGACTTGAGTGTCCACTGCACACTGTGGCTCAACCAGTCCATGTCTACAAATGCCCATTATAGTCCCACTACTTCGTTGCTTGTCGTATTTCAAAGAGTTATGGTGTTTCATCGCGTGGAAATTTGAACATGTGCTTTTCTGTAGGACGTATTAGAAAACGACAAGGCAGAATGCTATGTGACTTACCTCTTCCTTGTCTCCGGCATGATCATCCACATATTGTAAAAAGGGCCCTTCTTCAACGAAATAACCTCGACCATTCCACAAGGAGATATCATCTGGATCACAATTCTTCTTCAGATTTATCAGACTGAAATTTGCGTCCATATTATTGAATTTAGTATGCACGACTCTGCAAGAGTAATCAGTCAGCCAAAATATCATCCTTCTGCCTTTCAACTCTACTCACTGCTTGGCATCGTTCTCCCAACCTTCCTTCATGTTTATACCAGGAATAGGGCAGGCCAGACAAACGACTGCTACTGAGCCAGTCGGTCGGAAGTCCACCTTCGTTGCATCAATTGCCATGGCCTGCCCACTTCTTCGCTGTGCTGCCAACCACCTCCACAATCGCGTCACGCGCAGGAATTGTTGCAGAGGGGTCTATGATACAACATTCAGTGGGTTAAAGACGTAAGTTAGTCATTGCGTACTCACAGAGGCATCTCCTAGCATGGCTGCATCGCTCTTCCTTCTCAAAGCTCGCATGTAGTCATACGCGGCCCTTTTTGATACGCACGTATGAAGATGGAAGTCTTTCAGTACTGCAAACGTAAACAAGGAACGGGGTTCGTCCACAGTTCCCGGAAAGAGTTTTGCCTGGACGAGTTGAAGTAGCTTCGGTGGGTGTCCTTGGCAGCTGCAGAACAGGACTCGTATCTTGTGTATACCGTTGATGTGCGCTACAACACACAGCGTGCCATCGTATGCATCCTGCATGCTCGGACACGGTTGACCGTCATGCATAAGACAGATTCGCAGCCCGAGCGCACAAAGACTGGTTGCACGAAAATGACGTCCAGTCCACTCCTCTATCTTGTGGAACGGTAGATGCGAGTGCTCGTGGACAATGCACCGACAGCATGAAGGCGGGGCTGACGCACAATCTGTGCATCGGAAGAGTCTTCGCAGCCCACTATCGCAGCCGCATGGCGAGTCAGTCTGGGACGAGACGTTTCCGTCCAAGATGGCACCTTGAATGTCGTCCAAGTAAGGCTCGAAGGCCTGTAAGAAATGCTTTTGACTCTATTTGCCCTGTATCAGTTATCGCATTTCAGACCTGCAGTGAATATTCGTACCTGGTCTCGACTTTCTTTCTTCTTCGTCTGGCTATTTGTACCCGGTGGCTCGTAAACCCTCGGACGCTTCGATGGTCGTTCTTGGTTGTAGTAGTCCAAAGGGACCGTGCGTTCTGTCACGTCTCGTATTCCGTCGCTCGGAGGCGCATAAATGACCCTTTGCTGAACGTGGGGTACAGGCGGTAACAGATGTGTAGGCTGCGTCGGATGACCATGTACGACGGTGGCCCTTTTCGGCTTCGGACCTGTCTTGCGCTTTCCGACCATGCTCGGTACGAAGGACGAGAGGAATTCGTGAGGGGCTACTGAAACACAAAAATGTGGAAAGCTGCTCACCGGGCAAGTTAAGTATTAAACCACCCTCCCTTTGCTTTGACGATGCTGTGGCCATTGCTGTGGCCGTCAATTTTTGTGGTATTCTGTGGACGCATTGATCAGTCATGAGCCAAAAGAAGTCCAAGAGGCTTCATCCTGACCTATTGTAAGTCAAAGCGGCACCGGCTTCTGATTAATTTTGTGTGCCCATCGAAGCAGTCGCACATCATTGTATGACAAGAACAAGTGTATAAAATCTTCTATGCTACAATATTTACATGCTTTCTAAGTAACAAGGTATCGTAGGTAGTCTATCGTGCACTATAATACAAATATCAATAAAAAAAGACACTGAGCGTTCGTATATAACATCGCAAAGTCCTTCAGCACAATACATAACGTCTACGTCCCGTAGGACTTTTGGATAGTCTCCCCAACCCTTTAGCACACGAACAAAAGAGTCTAACGATTTGACATTCGGCGAGTCGGACCAAAAGTTCATCATCTTCGAAGGAGATAACGTATATCCCTTCTGGCCTTGTTCATTCTCGAAAGCCCCTCCGTAAACTGACGCCACTAGCTGATTCCGTTCCAATGCTTGAGCAGGTGAGAGGCCATTACGAGGTACCAGTTTCAAGTCGATTGTCCATAAGTCGTGTATGAAGCCTGTTGCGTGCACGTCCCACAATATTTGAGTCCTAAGACGCCTTTTGGACTTGATGTCTGCGATGGACACCTTCTCCCCTGACATCCACCAGACAGTCTCCATGTCGGAGGAATATGGCTCGAAGCGTCCTTGAACCGCGAACGTCACGCGAATTTCAGCTGCGCGCCCCCTTTTTTTCCTGTCGTGCATTCTCGAGCTTCCGACATCGGGGTTGATTGAAGAAGAGGACTTCGCCAACGTATTGCTGAGCTTGCGGACAACCTCCGAAGTGGTCTGAGGATCTATCTCCTTGCACTGAATGTAGTCTCCGAATAAGACGTCTCGCCATTGTCGAATAGTGTATGCCTGGCCACTGAACATACTGCCTTCCTTCATTCTTTGCCGTAGAAAGCTTTCTATGCGCACGTAGTTGTGCAGGTACCTCGCCAAACGTTCAGGGTCATGAGGGTCGAAAAGGAAGGGAGGAGGGTGATGATACATAGCGGGGTCGTTGGGCCTTTTCTTCACTAAAACTCCCGCGTTCGTGATTGCACGAAACCAGTATTTCGAGATGGGTGGAACATCTCGAGTTCCAGGTACCAAACCGTCTGGGATTGAGAAGACCAAAGAACCAGAAGGGGCCTCTGACACCGTACCATGTGCCGCTTTACCGCGCTTCGTTGGCCTATTCGAGCCCGTTGCAGAATTGGCTGCAACTAGAGGACGCTTAGACGATGATGCTGGGGCTGTTGTTGGTGGAGGACCCATACCTGAATCACATTGTGGCCCGGGAGTCGATGAGGATGGCGATATGGTGTGATGCAGTGGAGGCCAGAGCTTGCGTACGTCGAGTGCCGCTCGAGAATAGCATCGCATGCTATGGATAAGATCCGTCATAGCAGTGTCGCTCAACATCTGTCCGTTCGGGGCTCGAAGATCGATTTGCTCCGCAGGTATGTCACCGAGGAACAACGGCTGTCCGCGCAAAGAAGGCCGCCCAATCTTGAGTGCCAGCGTTACTGGGATGGGTTGAACGACGGAAAATATTTTCGTGGCAGGTCCGATGCTCGATTTGTCGCGCACATACCAGACTGGAATTCCGACGCGATATAAGTCCTGGAGGATGTCCGGCGTGTTGGTGAAGGAGCCTCGATAGGGCAGCACAGTCGTCGCTTTGAAGGTCGGATTACGCATCCGAGGACGAACGGTGTCGCACAAGTTTATGAAGCCCAGTAATTCCAAGGTCAAACGTTGAAGCTCACGAGCACTTCCCAACGAGCCGTAATATGGCTCGGGTGTGCTTTCGACCCGTTCCAACACCTTTTCCCCCGTTCTCACTAACGTTTCGACCAACTTCATGTCCCCGTCTTCCTTAAATTCCGATTTCTTGTATCTCGTGCGAGCTCGTTCGCAGCACAGGAAAAATTCCTGCTTCAGCGCGTTTTTAACACTGTCCTTGTATTGACCAGTATGCAAAGTAGTATCGGCAGAGTTATTTTGGCCGAGTTGGTTCCAATCAGACATAGGGAATTCAGACCAAATTATTGGGGAATACGCAAAGGAAGTTTTGTCCGAAATACCGACGACGTCGTACAGGAGAGGGCAAAGAGGAATACATGCGTGATGGATATTATACGATGAAAACATCTGAGGCCAGATAGAGTATTCGTGTGGTCCCCATGTACCGTCTTCGCGAATAAAGAAGCCATCGCTGTGAACCGCAGGAAATTCGGGAACGTAGGCCATGTTAGGCGTCGATACCACCAACTCGGCCTCCAGATGCAGCAAGGATAGTGCATCAAACGACTTGACCGGGACGGAACCATCTGAAATTTGGCAACTTTAATAAATTATATACGATGCACAAAACTAACGACTCCGCTAACCTTGTAAGTGCGTAACCTGCACGAATGACGGGGACTGTGCTGTTGAAGTCCGAGCTTGACGGCCTCTACCTACGGACTTGATGGGCCACATCTACTCTGACTGTCATTGAACTGGAAACGATACAATGACGGATTGACGTACGATTTTCGACGATGTCCGTGAGCGAATTCTTCACCAGTTTATCCAGGTTGACCTCGAGTTCTTCCTCTGCCCAGACTCCTCCCAACTATGCCTTCACCCTGATTCCGCTCAAAATTGCCCCGATTGCCCACAAAAAAAGTCCGGCCCTCTTGACGAACGAGCGCAGAGCCTCAAAAGCTTCTGCACGAATCTTAGACTTGCAGCGACACAAAATCACTGCAAGGTTCTTGCCTATTCGCCGGCTCAAAACCGACAAATAGGACTTGAGACAACGAGGAGCCCGCGTTGGCGGAGCTCACAGATCGTCACGAGGAGGATGAAGGAGGGGAGGGGAGGTGGAGAGGAACTGGAAGAGAGGATGCGGAGGAAGAAGAGGAAAGTGGGACGCGAAGAGCATTCGGACCGTGCCGCAGGGCTGAAATTCAGTCTCCGCGTGTTCAAACCCTGAGCCTCTTCAAGTTTTCGGCATTCTCGGCCAAGATCCCGATGAAGACAGTAGATATGACCTGCCGTCAAGCGGCTTGAATACTCTACTTATCTTTCAGCATTCACCCTGCACTAGGAATTGACTGTATTCATAAATATAAATCTACGGAAACGGAAATTTATGAGTATTAGAACTGATGTTCATATGTTTGACTGCAGGCGAGGGATTTGGTGACAAATATATGGGGCCGACGGAGTGGTTGGTAGTGTTGTAGCAGCTGTATGACATTTGGGGAATAGTCTGAGCATTTACAGTGCAGATGGTGTTGGTAGTGTCGTAGCAGCTATATGACACTTGAGGAATAGTCTGAGCATTTACAGTGCAGACGTTGTTGGTAGTGTTGTAGCAGCTGTATGACACTTGAGGAATAGTCTGAGCATTTACAGTGCAGACGTTGTTGGTAGTGTTGTAGCAGCTGTATGACACTTGAGGAATAGTCTGAGCATTTACAGTGCAGACGTTGTTGGTAGTGTCGTAGCAGCTGTATGACACTTGAGGAATAGTCTGAGCATTTACAGTGCAGACGTTGTTGGTAGTGTCGTAGCAGCTGTATGACACTTGAGGAATAGTCTGAGCATTTACAGTGCAGACGTTGTTGGTAGTGTCGTAGCAGCTGTATGACACTTGAGGAATAGTCTGAGCATTTACAGTGCAGACGGTGTTGGTAGTGTCGTAGCAGCTGTATGACACTTGAGGAATAGTCTGAGCATTTACAGTGCAGACGGTGTTGGTAGTGTCGTAGCAGCTGTATGACACTTGAGGAATAGTCTGAGCATTTACAGTGCAGACGGTGTTGGTAGTGTCGTAGCAGCTGTATGACACTTGAGGAATAGTCTGAGCATCTACAGTGCAGCTGGAATGGCCAGTATAAGTATAAGATGCTTGCTTTTCATTTCGTATATGTCAACTTAAATATTCAATAGAGAGATCGGAAGGTAAATGCAAAGGGAGTTCTAACAAAATGAAGTTGGATATAGCCTTTGAAGAGCATTTTAACGGTGCAGAACACATGGCTCACGGACGGAATCGCAGAGGAAATATGTTGCAGCACTTTAGATATCCGATGTGAAGCTCATAGAGACGTCGCCAAGTATGCCAGAGAGGACAAGCGCAAACTGGAATTTCTTCGGAGCTGGAGGAAGAGTGTTGCCTTTAGGTAAAGAGGAGTCCATCTCACATTCCTCAATTGCAATTGTTGTAAGACCATAACACAAATTACAGATACAGGCTCAATATTTGCGACGGCAATAACGGGTTCGGCAGACCCAGCTCGAGTGATGACCATGATATTGCATATCAAGGCAGACATGGAAGCCCCCCTCCAAACTTTCCTGTCTCTCCGACAGTCGACCACAGCGAGCACCGCAGCGCGGACTCATTCTCCCTTCACTCAGCTGCTCCTACGAGTCTCGTGCCGCGCGCGGTGTATCCTGGGATGGCGTCCATGCCTACGCCGAGCACTACAACCCAAGACATATATCAAAGAGGAGTCCACTTCACGTTCCTGAACTATAGTTGTTCCATGACAATAACATGGCATACAGATGATGGGATACACTTCAATATTTGCGACGGCTCACCAAGTATATTTCTACCCAAGAGACACCGTCAAAGTGTAGCTCAGGCCTGATCACAATATGTAAACCAATATGGCCATAGCTCAGTAATTGGAGTACTGCACAACGGATAGTAGTTAATGTTTTATAGTGATACAAATACATGCATATGCGCCCAAGATCTCATGGATCAACTAGTGAGGGATCGAAAGATAGTGAAAGCAGGTTTGATGTGCTAACCTCGCTGACCGGATCATCATATCGCTCCCTTAACTATGTGTCCGTTTGTACTAATTCCGATTGCAGCTCCGAGTAATTGTATGCTATGCTTTTAGTATTGTAGCTACTCAATAATTGGAAAATACTTGTGAGGAACCACTTATAACAAGAGCAGATACTATCACGGACTGATCAATGACCGTGCGCACGCTTGCACATCACGACGCAGTTGTCGTACCTTGATACTGACTTCAAAGGACGTAATGTACTTTGTATGAGCGGGTATATAGATACCCGTGTGCGTGATGTAATAGTGGTCTGGGCCACCATAATGTCAATGGACGAGACAATGGGAGTCGCACTGAAGAGCTGTCAATGGTCTTAATATGCCGCTTACTAACAGGTATTTTCAAAATACAGATTATCGAATTTCAAGGGAATTCGCAGTGAAAGAGCCAGCCTGTGGGTCGAAAAAAACAAAAGAGCAGACAATGGAGATTGTGGCCCTGACTGTAGATCCACAAACCACATTGAGCCACACGACTCTGCCACGAGAAAGAGGTACGTAGGGACTCGGACGCATTGGACAAGATAGCTAGAGAAGCCCGATACCATACTTTAAGAACGCTAGCGTTAGATAGAATGCAAATATCAGTCATAGCAGGAAAAAGATAGCTAGAGAAGCCCGTACCATGTGTTAGAAACATTAGCATTAGATAGAATACAAATATCAGTCAAAGCAGTTGATCAAGAAGTGTACATACCAAACAGTAACACAAATATAGGGATAACAATGCGAGGACGGTAAAATATGTTCAACGAAACAGATGCACCTTCAAATTGCATGTGAGAATTAGATTCGAAGATGGATGCACTGTGACACAACTTACCAATCTTTATGTACTCTCATAATACGACGCAGCCGTACCCGAACCCGCGCTCGATACAAGCATATTTCTACGACCGCCGAATAGCTGATAAGGAGCCAACGAGTTAGAAAGGTGAGGTGTGTAATGGAGCCTTAAACAGAAAATGAGCTTTGTCGAACGGTATTCTGACAATACAAAAAGTGCACATAGAACATCAGGGTGAATTGCTATGTGGAAAATGGTACACCTTACATTGGACATGTGTCATGTCATAATCAACGACGTACTGATTAGTATTATGAAAAACTAATTTATTTCGACGGCCTTGATATCTGAGGATGATGGGAGTGGATTCATTGCACTTGCACCAACGATCGTGAAGATACCACCTTAATTATGATACTCACGGGGATAATCCTTGTTCGTTATTGCGTCTGAGGCTATGAAAAGCCCCAATCTATCGACTAACACCAGCGCATCGGGAATTGGCGTCCACTGGTACTTCGATCGCGGTAAAGCCAGTAAAAGAGCAAGCATACATGGATGGCCCATTTAGAAGGAATTAGTTTCTTTCAGTTTCAACGTACGGCTCTCATGGAATACATACACATCGAGAAGCATACACGAGAAGAAGGTCGTCTACTAGTACGCCTTGACCATAAGGAAGTTCCATTCGACGTCGCAGGTTGCGAGAATGGAGTCTAATTAAAGATATCTATTGATCAACAAATCGTTAGTAGGATAGAAATGTTCGTATGAGGGGGATGCATACATGGATAGATAATATATGACGTTTAGGTGACGAACAACGAGAGATAGCTTAGCTTGGTTTTATGGTATTGGAATGACAACTCACAGAGACCAGTTTTGTGTTGTAGACAACGCTCATTATCGCATGATGAGTTCCGTGGACGTCACATTCGTGCACGTTATGCATAGCGATATAATCATATGTTGAGAGTATGGGACGTGACGGAGGGGAAGGGTGAGGGATACAGGCCATACATCCGGGGATGCTACAACAATGCTTTTATGGGATAAGGGAGAGGATCATGATAGTCTTCCTGGTGCGCTTCTTGAAGTAAACTAAGTCTCGGACCGCTGCGGTACGTTAAAGTTGCTATTATTGTTCACTCTCACAGTAATTTACTAAGACGCCCGTTGTACTGGGCGCTTTTATTACATTATAGCGCTGTCAGAGCCAACTGGATAGTGAGCGCAAAAGGCAAACTTTACTTCGGAATTAGGAAGTCAATTATCGACGCCCATCTCCTAGTTTAGGGCAGGGTCCCTGGTGTTGTCATTCAAGCTCGCAGCGAACGCCAGTAGTAAGGGATTTGCCGGCGGAGCTCAGCCTGCCAGTGTTCGGAGTTTAGGGCAGGGCGTCTGGTGATCTCGGTTGTGGAACGCCCACTCTGCTCTTGTCACTCCTCTCCATTCTCTCCTCTCCTCTCCATTCCCTCTCTCTTTCTTGTTTCTCTTGTCGCTCATCGTTCAATGGTTTTGCACCATTGAACGAACCATTGTTCTGTCGGTTTTGAGCCGGCGGACCATTGGGAGCATTGGCCTTCAGCTTTGTGCTGGCGCCTCCGTTTCCATGCGCTGCGGTCAAGCGCAAATGGCTTCGACCCACTCCACGGTTGTAGGGAAGAGCGAGCAATCGGTCGGGAAGGACGAGGAGAGGCCTTTTTTGTGAGGCGAAGTACTTAAGGTGAATATATGTCCCGATTTCAGATATCGCACCGTACTGACTGCTGTCCATGATGCCACACTTTAACGTTCCTATACACATTCATCGAATGCTGAACGACATCGTGTCCCACTCGACCGCAATCGTCGTCCCACCGTGCTCATATGGGCATATTCATTTTATGAACGTTAATTATGGAGAGCGGGATTCTAAACGCGTCGGCGTAGTTGAATTAATTGTGAGTGAACCAAATGAATAACGATCAAGCATAACCATTCTAACGTGTTTCATTAGTGTAGACCTTCTATTCGTCAACAGGTCACGAGCCATTGCGAGCAGCATCGCATGATCCTATGGACCTGCGATCTACACTTCCGTTTATTGGCAGCCTTGGCCATTAGATCCGCGTCAATGGTGGAAGGAGACCCGATAGAGGACATTAGGAGTTTGTGGCCCGAGAATGAGTCCGACGAGCCTGCTGAGAGCGATGATTCTGTAATATTGACGTGGGCAGACGACCTGCGTCCTGGCAAGCGGAGGCGGTTGTGTAGGTCTCGGAAGGAGCTTCATTTCATCGAGCAGGAAGGAAAATTATTCACTATTCTCCATTGAAATTGTTGGCCAGCACTTTGTATAATGTAGCTGTAGTCTTCTAAATGTAAATGGGACGTCACGGTGTTCATCTAATGTGGTTCAAGCGTGCTTGACATGCGAGTTTGCATACACTTACTGAGTCGAGCGTTCCATGGTAAATATTGCGAAACGGACAGAGTACGCTTTACGAAAGCTAGGACCCAAGAGCTCGGGTTTATTTGGTGGCTCAAGGCCTATGCTACTTCAGCATTGGTGACGCCGCATTGACCCAATCTGTCTCAGTGGACTGGAAGCACATGTTGTGCACAGTGGTGAAGACGTATAAAGGGTGCGTCTCTATCGAAGTGTACTACTCTCCAGTCACTCACATACTACTTCTTACTCTCTAAATGACTGCTAGCCCCGGCTCAAAGCATCCTGACCATGCAGCAGTCAAGAAATTAGTGGACGACGCCGTCGGCAACCATCCGACGTTGATCGGATACGTGCGAGACAAGACGCGGGCGTGTTCGTATGGAAACAGACATATGCTTCAGGCATCGTATGGCCGAGGCGATCCCGAAAAGTTCGCAGACATTTATGAATTGGTAAGTGCGTCGATATCTTGCTGTATCACTTCCTAACCCATATATATGTTAGTGCTTACGGAAAGGAAAGGACGGCCCGACTTGTTTTGTTAACGCCAACGGTGTATACTACAGGGCATCGAAGTGCAAAATGCAGTTCAATTCTGAGGAAAAGAATGTATTAATGAACAAACTGATTGACCAATGCTGCGAATCGTATGTGTTCGGTTCGACGAAGAGTTCTCGAACAATTCCTGAGGACCCTCAAAAGACGGTCTTCCTTATCCGATTGGAGGGCATGGAAGGAGAGCTTATATTCGAGTGCGACAGAGCAGAGACTTTCGTGAATGAAAGCAAAGAGCAATTCGACAAGCTCCAGGAGCAGCTCGAGGCGGAGCAGCTGAAGGTCACCAAACTCAATATACAGCTGAGGGAAGCTAGAGCTCTGGTACGTGCAGCTGAAGAAGACTTGAGGGCGTGGAAGAGAAGGACGGGCCAGGTGAGTGTGATTATCAATAAAAATGCACCGTATTGAACGAATCCCTTAGAACATGGAAGACTTTCGTCATGAAGACGAACTTGCATTTGCTGTTGGTGCGGCCAAGCGCAGGGTCGAGACCTGCAAAGCCCGAGTTGACCAAGTGCGAGTCCGCAAAGCGGAACTTGAACCGCTCGTCAAGTCTCAGAGACAGGTCGTAAGGGAAGCAAAGAAGGGCCTTCAGAAAGCAATGGACAGGATGAAGAAGTGGAAGAAAGCAGTCGCGCGCATGCGCAAAGACGTACGATAACAAAATGTCTGATATTGCCAATCGATGTGCTAATAGCTGTCTTTTAATACTAGCCTAGCCACAAGTTACAACAAGACGAACATTTCCCGGACGCTGAAGAACTTATGCAGGAATTCTACGAAAAGACTATCGACTTGGCGATGCCTGATGAATTGGAGGGCCGAAGCCAGGAGGACGAAGTACCTAACAGCGATGACACTGTAGAGGTTCGTGTCTCATTGAAACGTTTGTAGCCGTGCACTGACGACATTCTCTATAATAGACATCTGATACGCTGAGTCCTAAGTCCGCTGGTTCAAAGCGTGGTAGAACGTCTGCGACGTCGTCGTCGATGTCGCGTAAGAAGGCAAGACGAGGGTAAAGACTGCCATGATAATACGTTCGAAATTATGAAGCTATTACCATTTTGTTAAATCAATGTGACCTTCGCGTAGAGCTTGCATGTCTCGTACTCCAGTAATATATTGATATCAGTTCACAATGAATTCATCCCAAATCATCTTTATTTCAAAAGATGCAATCGATGCCATGATCCATTTGGCCGTCTGAGAAGTCTGCATGATTTTTTGCTGAATGTCATTACAGTTGTTTTATGCCTCAGCAGGCAAAGCGAATTGGTATGTCGACTCGTTAAACTACTTACAATAATCCGTACTGACGCGCACGTTAGGCCTTCTAGATGTGGCCAAGGGATGCACGAATCTTGGACCTGACGGTGGCCGAGGTTTAGGCCTCAATTATCTATTTGAATTTGAAATTGTGTTTGTTGGTACATCAATTAAGTACTTTGGTAAATTCCTCATATCAAAGTGCTCTTGTTAGACGTTTTTGACAGGTATTGTTAGGTCCAAGTGTCCGTTCTCAAATAATTGCATAACCACAAGATAATGAGGCCTTCTGGAAGGCCGTGTGGCCTCCAGAATACGGTCGCGACGGTTTCAGCCTTTGTGCTTTGCCGCAATAGTCAAGTGGACTGTGGACCTCACATATATGTACGAGAACTCATCCGCTCGACCTTTACTATTAATCACCCCCTCTTTCCTCTCATTAGCCATTTCTGAGGTCTGTTTCACTGACTGGATCATGTCGGTCTCAGATCAATCCCCATACGATATACCTCGACGAAAGCCTCGTGAATTCTTCACTTCGACCATGAAAGAAGATATCAAGAGCCTTTCGTGGGATTGGTTCCATAAGTTTTCATCAACGCGAAAGGATAAGGACAGGGAGGAATATTTTAGAAAGGCTTTTGCGAAGTTTCAGGCGAAGCACGAACATGCGTTTCACCCCGACGATAGGAAGGACCTGAGGGCCGTGAGTATGGCCAATATATTAAATGCAGCGTGTTGATATCATTATTTCTAGAAATTTCGCAGTGCGTTAGATAATTCTAAGCGTGAGGCTAGGACAGCCGAGAAGAAACAGGAAAAGGAGGCGCAGAAGGAGACAGCGCGAATGAAAAGTCTGGCATTGTGGCTGCCTGATGATCGTAGGACTGTTAGTGCCTTCGATGTCTTCCACGACGAACATAGGACGCAAATTAAGGCTAGGGTCGCCGCCGTGCGGACGGGAACTCAAGACAACCTGAAACTCTACAATGTCATCAAGTCCGACATGTGGAACGCTCTTTCGGGAGACGAGCGAGAGGAGTACGGTCGCCGGGCATTAGAAGAAAATGAGAAGGCTGCGAACAGATCGTCTGACATCACTACGACTATGCAGTGAGTACCAAACTAGTAACCTGCTTGCGACTTGAACTGACTTTCATCAGGACGCGAACTGAATTCGAATCAGCTTTGAACAACAGTCTCTGGGATTCGATCCCGCGGCATACTGGAAATGCGCGTAGCCTATGTCTCATAGTGTACGAGGACGGGACGTCTTCCGCGTGCGTAAACCTATTCCCTTATTATACTGTATCTTATTCTTTCTTAGAATCGAAGCTGGAAATACTGACGGCGTAAAGTTTATTCAAGAGACGAAGGATGCTGAAGGTAACGAGCACGAAAGCACGATACTTACCAAGAAGTTCTGGAACTGGGCGTGGGCTGATATGAAGGGTAAGCTTCGTGTTATTTCCGTGAGCGACTTTGTAGCTGATCTCCAGACAGGCGCAGATGCTGCTGAGCCTCCACAAGTACCTGATGATATCGAAGGTGACGCAGAAGATTTGGTTCATGAGGATATGCCGACTATCCAGGTATCAAGCCCTAGTCACTTGCCTTTGCTTTCACCGCCTCTTCCAGTGGTGCGTACATGTTTCGCGTGTTATGCTACTCGAAGAAATTCGGTCGAACTCACACCGATCTACTTTTTATCTTTAGATCTCAAGCACGCCATCACCATCCCAAGTTCAGCTGTCGCAGGTCGATAAACCTACTAATGAATCAGAGGCGCCGCCTAAGACCCTTTCGAAACGCAAGCGCGTTGCCTCAGGAGAACATTCAAATGGTTCTTCTACTTCTGTTAACAAGACGCGCCCTCCAACATCCCCCCGATCTACCAGTGCTTCTTCAGGCTCTTCCCGCCAGCAGCGGGTTACAATTACCCCAAAGACGCTCCAGAACAAGCCTTCATCTTCCCTTCCGTCTGCTGCTCCGATTGCAACAACATTAGTCCGTACAAATCAAGGCCAAGCTCTTCCGCATCGCAGGGCAACGCGTTCAAGAACTGAACCGTGAGTGACTGCCTTCCCGAGGAACATGAGTTTGTGACTGACTTGAAATCAACGAAGAAAACAACTTCCTGCCATCAACGCAACGCCGATGCTAGAGGACGGGCAAAGCGACAGTGACGTGGGTGAGGAGGACGGTAGGGGAGATGAAGACGAAGACGAAGACGAAAACGAGGACGAGGACAAGGATGATGAGGAAGAAGAAGTGGTTGAGGTTGAGGACGAAGAGGGTGAGGAAGAGGGTGAGGTTTCTCGGTGTAAGCGCGTGAAGACAGCTACAGCAAATCCGAGCTCGGGATCGGCTGTGCGCGGAGGACCGAAACCAAGAAATGCAAGCTCCGTTCTTATTGAACCACGAAACCCAGGTCGAGGTGCGGGTAGGGGGAAATCAAAAGGGGGAAAGAAGACAGGCAAGGAGATGGTTGCTCTTCGACGAAGCACGCGGGGTTCAGGAAGCATAGGAGACGTCGAGGGAACTCGGAAGTCAGCCCGAGGAGTCAAAGGAAATGTGCGGGGCAGAGGAAACAGAAAGTAAAGTAGACCTGGTTCTGTCGTGTCTTTATTTCTACATGGTCGATTGCGACTTGCAATTAATATTATTTTCTCCAGTTCTTTTCGGTCTGATTCCATCACCCTGATTCCTTCTGATTTGAACTTTCCCTTATCTTTTTCCATCTACATTTTACTTGTCTCATCTTATACTTGTTGATTCAATCACATTCCATCTAATCATTGTCGAGGACGGGTGTTGAACTGTGTGCAATTTGTAATTAATAAAATATGATTAAATCAATGATTCATTCACTGATTCAATCATTGCTGAACCAATTATGAGATCAATATCATTATTAGCCTTAATCAATGTTTGATTGAATCCATGATTGAATCTATGATTGAATCAGCGTGATTCCATCACCCTCTATTAGAGGAAATTTTCAGAAAATATGGGCTTAAGTGATTGCACCGCTGTCTAACATTACTGTGGCTAAGGCATCCGTCTTTCCGTCGCTAACCTGTACCGGGAACTTCAAATGTCGTCGAAGACGACGGTCTATTGTAGAGATGGTTAAATACAAGGGACCATTATTAAGAGAGTTCTTCGGCCACAAGGGCGGTTGGGTCGTATAGGGCGCGACTGAGCAATACGACCCTACTGAAAATCCGCTGGGGGCGGGGCTTCGGGATTGTGAACGTTCTTGGCGGCGGGCGTCATGGCGGCGAATGCGTTCTGTAGCACGGACTGCTGCACATTCTGGACGTACTGTTCCGCCATACGTTTGAGCGTTTCTTCGAACGACTGGAGCGCGGGGGGCGATGGGCTCGACGGGGACGTGGATTTCGTCGCCTTTAGGTTTCGGGTTGGCGGTCGCGTTGGGCAATCGCTCACCAAATGGTCTTTCTCTCCGCAGTAGTAGCATAGTCCCTTACTCCTGCGCTCCCGGCGCACCCTGTCAATCTCCATTGCGTTGGGATCCTTCGTCGAGCTTGCGCCCGCAGTCGGGATCGTACGCGGAGCTGAACTAGTGGTGCCGGGATTGCTTCGGGGCGTAGCCGCTGGCTTTGATACTGGTCCATAGGCGTGTGCGAGCCTTAGCTTCTCGTCCGTCTCGGAAACCCAGTTGACGTAGGCATCGAATTTCATATCCTTCGCCTCTGTGCTGGCGATGTGCTGGCGAACCTGGTCTTTGAGTCCCTTCCGGAACATGTCGAGGTAGATGACATCCGTCGTTGCGTCCTTGGGCCACCCGGTGAGGGCTTGGAGGGCACGGAATTGCGACGCAAACTCGGCGACCGTTCCTGTCTGGCGTAGGCGCATCAGCTTGTCGGCTGCGGCTTTGTCTGCATCGATTTCCCCGTAAGAGGCGCGAAGGGCGGCGAACAGGGCCTCCAGGCTGGCGGCTTCTGGCGGTGTCGGGATGTCCTGGAGTCGATCTAGAATGGGTCGTGCCCAGTCTTGCGCCGGCCCCCGCAGTAGCATCAGAGCAAATGCGACCTTGCGGGTTTCGTCTAGTCCCGGATGTTGTCCGAACAGGTAGAGCTTAATCTGGTGAATCCAGTTCTCCAGCTTGGCTCGTTCGCCTTCGAAGGTGTCGGGAAGCTTCATCTTGAGCCCGGCTCCGCCCCCAGACGGGGAGGCGGGCTGACTCGCGATTTGGGCTTCTAACGCCCGGTTGGCGTGCTTGAGCTGGGCGACTGTGTTCTGGACCTGATTGTGTTCGTTGACTAGCTTGGAGTAGCGCTTTTCGAGGGTGTCGAGGCGATCAAGGATGGGCTGGAGTTTGTCTTCCTCCATCGAGGAGCTAGGGGACGGGAAAGCGAAGGTGTCTGCGAGTCCTCCCCATTCCTGGTGGGACGACATCGCGGGTCGGCGGTACGGGTGCGGGGGTAGAAGTAAAGAGCGTGAGGGTGTCGAGTCCGAGCGGCGGTGAGCCAGGACTTTTGACCTAATGTTACGACCGTCGGGAATTGTAGCGGGAAACAGTTTCGGGAAACTGGAATTCGCGACAAGAACCCGCGTTCGGGAATCTGGATTCGCGACTGGGAACGAGCGTGGGAATTCAGGCGGGAAACGCGCGGGATTCTATCCAGGCGCGTCGCGGGATTCTCAAGGCCGCTAGGACTCTTCACTGCTTTGAACGTCAAGTAAGCGGATCCCTAAGGAAGCACTCCACAAGTAAGTATTGCGCAACTAACTACACAGGAGAAAAGAGAGAGATCGCACCTAAGGAAGCACTCCACAAGAGGTCAAAAGTGGGGTGCTCCTTACGATGCCTACAGCTATTTATCTACTTCGTAAAGACTGTATAGTTAATCTACGCTAAGTGTCCTTGCGCAATGCGCACCTATCTACTACAAACGATACATGCTACGACCGCACTGCTAGGCATGTCTATCCCGTCTCTCCAGATGGCTACGGCCTGTCCGTGGACGTCAGCGTCCGGTCCGGGGCCGCGACTAGCCAGACTAGGTATGCCAGACTGTTGCAGGTCGTCACCTTGAGGTACTAACGGATTAATGAGCGTATGTTGATAAGTGAATGTACGTGTGCCATGGCGGGTCGTCGTAAATGAGTGTGTGTATGCGTGCATGGTTGCCGGGACGGTGGTGCGGGATAAGTCACATGAGCATGGGATCGTGCGATTCGGGAATGAGGTTTCGCGCGGGGAATCCAATGGCGGGATTCTCCCCGCGGGTTTGTCTGCTCATGTCGGGATCCTTGGCGGGAAAGTGCGGGAAATGAGAAAAGGAGCCCGGGATCTCGACACATCCCGACTACCTACTCAGGCTACTACTACCGTGACGCTCCCGGGCCGAGACCCAACTTCAAGTTGGAAATCCTTCACCTGCAACATTGACGCTCTTGTCTTTGCTACCACTATATTATGAGCCTTGCTGACGCAAAGCTGCACCAGACACACCGTCGAATTGCCAGATGATGAAAACTTAAGTCCCTGGGAGGATGAAGGAGAAACAATAACCCTTACAAGCTATCATGGTGTAAAAAATAGCACAATCAGCGTGCAACAGAAGGCACATCTTGTCGATTCGGAATCAAATGTTGTGAGTTGACGGAGCATTAGAATGGCAGATGCAGTCTGAATAACTTGTTTATAGGGCGGAAGCGATCCGAAGAGGCTAACAAGGCCGGCTCAAGCTTGTGTGAGTCCGACTGATTACTGTTCGATTCATGTCAGTTGCTCCATGACCGTTTGTTCATATTCCTTCGTTATTATTTATCTGCCAACTGCCGTCTCATGAACAGGATGGAGGTAGCAGCAACGTCAACTCGAAGAAAAGGAAGTTATTGCGTGACACTCTTTCCGGGTCGCAGGTTTCAACGGTAAGCGATGTCATATCATTCTACATTTTTTCAATCTACTGAGTAATCCCTTCCCGTACTCGAGGATAAGAATAACAAGATAAATCCAGGTGGACAGGTGAGTACCAGACAGTGATCTTCATGGTACATCCTTCCTTCATTGCTTACTGAATTGGTATTTTGATAGGATGCAAACAAGAGGACTGCTATTTCGCAGCTTAGCGCACCGGTAAGTCTATCTTATCTCAACTTCTCTCGTTCCCCCCTTATTTATGGTTGTAAGGTGCAATCACTAGCCTTGGAACCCCGTGTACAGGTATGTGTGAGTGTCGATGCACTGTAGGCTCACTTCCGGTGCTCTCCTGTGGCAACTATTCGTTTCCTTCTTCACTTCAAGTTGAGCGCTAATGTGTGAATATGAATAGGACATCACAGTCACAAAGAACGGAAAGAGGAAGTCGCCACCAGACACCGACTCTCAGGTTAATGTGGTAATTCTTCTACCTTCACGTGCAATGAATTCCTTCATTTTATGTTTACTTATTTTAAACCATCTCAATAGGCTAATAAGGCTGTCAAGATCAAGAAGTCATTGTTGACTGACATGGACACACAGGCCGGTGCCACAGTAAGCGTCAATTCTATGGTAACCGGCATTTTAAGTTCGTATCTGATCAGGCGGAAAGGACTTGAGTAAGAAGAGGAAACCCTCTGACATTCCTTATCGGCCTGAGGCCGATATGACAGTAAGTGCTTCTTTTCGAGCTGTTCACTTGCCACGGATAACAGCTTTCTGACGTGCTGCAGCCGGAGCTTGGATCCGCTACCTCTAATCGCAAGAGGCAGTCGCTGGTGGCTGATAATGAAGTAAGTGAGAGTCGATTGATACACTCTAAATGTAGACATTCACCTTTTTTTCTTACTAATAGTCTGGTGGTCGAAAGATGTCGTTAGCACCTCGAGCACCGTCCCTTGCAATGACGAGAGCATCCTGCACCCCCGGACCCGAAGTGTTAGTGACTGGGGCTTATCAAGGTCATCGCAAAGTCTCTCGGACTACTAGCTCAGTTTGTCGAATCAAATTCATTTCTATGACATATTTTGCTGATTTACTTATATGCAGACATCAGTGGGACTTGAGGACAAGGATCAAAATGAAGGAAGGGAAGGATCTCGCGTGCCAGGCAGGAAAAGGGCGACGAACCAGTGTCTCCCTCCCGGTACTCAGGCAGGATGGACTCATATTCTATTACCTTCACTATTTCGCGCAGTTGGAAAGTCCGTCACACCATGGCAAACTCCGGACAATAAGCTCATCAGCTCACTGTGGGGGAAAGTGTTTGATTCTGTGGAATTCAGTTACGAAACTCAGTTCGCCGATATCTGTTCTCTAGTTGAGTCAATCTAACTTATCTCCAAGTCACCTTTACCAAATTGAGATGCGATCCTTGTATTTCAGGTGGCCCAGAGATGCTCTGATAGCTGGCGCAAGAAACTTTTTGAGAAAGCTGAGCAATCAGTTGCAAGTTTTATCAGCGGCGAACAATCAAAATCAATGTGAAACGAAGCAATTGTGAAGACGTTGCAGTCGCTAGTTGACAAGAAGAAAGCCGAACCGTTTCTATGGGAAAGCTGGTATAGTATGGAGAGGGTAAGTAAAAGAGTATTTATTGTCGCATTTTGTGTCCATGCATTGACCCTAAATGTACAGAAGCAAGGACTGTTCTGCTCTGACCTTGTGGTCTCAGTGTTGTCCGTACACATTGTCTTGGCCATGGGTCGGCATAAAATACTGGACAGAAACACCATAGGAAAGCCTATCAGTGCCCTCGCCCTTGCGGCAACAGCGGTATCTACTTTTTTCAGCACTTATATTGTCCTTATTCGCTGATCTTCCCATGGATAGGTCAAGGTTGCCATTGATAAACAGGTGGCTCGGTTGCAAAATATCAAAGAAGAACTTGGCGGCGCTGAGTGGTATTTCACTAGCGCTCTGTGGCAACCTCATACGGACGACTATGTTAACTTGTTGTCAAATCCCTCTTTCTTCACTGAATCAAACTGGGAAAAGGTTCGATCCCGCCTCCTAGCTTACAATGCCAGTACAGATATCGATACGAGAAAGAACACCGAACTTGTTGGATCGGGTATCACTGGCAGGGACTTCTCCTTGTATTTTGACGTTATAGATGCAGATTCGACCTGCGAAAAAGCGTATGACGAAGACGCTGATAATTGGGAAGACGGAACCGACGGAACCGACGATAAGGGTGAAGAGCGTGAGGTGGCTGAGTATAGAGGCGAGGTGGAAGGTGATGCAGAGGACGAGCATGCTAATGCTGAGGGTGACGACAACCTGAGTGAGAGCGGGGACGAGGGAGTTGACAAGATTGAGTGCAAGGGCGATGATGACGGCGAGGGCGATGACGACGGCGAGGGCGATGACGACGGCGAGGGCGAGGACGACGGCGAGGACGACGGCGAGGGCGAGGGCAAGGACAAGGACAAGGATTTAGGTGGAGATGGTGATCATGAGGAGGACGACGCTTCAAAATGGGATTCGGCTACGGACTGCGTAGACTTCTAAGGGCAAATCAATCACTAGTGAGCCTCTTCTTTTCGTTTCTGTCCGTGCGCTCAACATTATATTACCATCGACTCGCAGAGCAGTCTTCAATTCTGCATGTTCTTTGGCGTAGCGGTAGAAACAAAGGCACGGTGTCACGACAAGCCTTCACGGACTTCGGTCGATTACCCTTTTCGGTCCTTCGGACCTCTCTCTCGTCTTCGGCCCTCTCTCTTACCTTCGGGCCTCACTCCTTTCTTATTGTTCTACCTCATGGCATTAGCATGCCTTATCACATTCCTTATTATCATTTCCTTTGATCTCCTTTTAGTCTAGTATTACATGTGGCCTGCCTCCTTGCTCCGACCTTCTCCCTATCAGATATTCCCACGCTTTCGGACTGCATACAAGTAGCTCTAGTTCATGTATGCTATTCCCTTGACTTGAATATCATAAGTCTTTGGCCTCCTTAGCTATGGGGGCAGGCTTTCAAGATCCACCTTCTCCTTCTGTCCCGATTGGACCATTTGGCACGTACCGCCATCGAGGGCCGTTTGTCCTCGCGTCTTGAGGCCGTTTGTCTCAGTCGACTGCCCGTCGTCCGTTAGCCCGGGGTGTCCGTTTGACATCGAGCCTAGGGGTGGGCACCCTCGTATCTGCATCTAGTTCTCTGCTTCGTCTTCCTATCTCACTCTATTGTGCCACTAGTATTGCAGCCTTACCTTACCGAAGGTCTAGGTGGACGTAGCCTGACAGTATATTCAAGTCCTTCCCATAACGGACCGGGCATGTACTCATTCTGTCGCATTCTGCTTCACTTTTGATTTAATTCCTATTTTCTACTCACAACTAATCTTTATCACTCCTATACATCTCTCACTCCTAATCCCCTCTTCACCCTGATGATTTTGATATGAAAATGTTATGATTTCGAGCAAATGTTCTTCACGACTACTTACGTTCCCAATTTGGCTTCACCACTTTTACACCACATCTTCAACCATCAACTTCGAGATCGACCCCTTCCCCCCTTTTAACCCACAACAAAAATCCCTTAAAACTTCCTTACAACCTCACTTGTTAAACTTCTCAACTTCTTTTCTCGCGACTCTCGTTACTTTTGGCCGCGCGCGACTTTCAAGACGATGGCCCGCATACTTCAACGCCTCCCAGCGTCCGTTTCGTCCGATCTCAACGTCCTCCGTATCATCAAGGCCCCGGTTCTTTATGCGATCGCTACGGGTTCATGTTGGATTGTTATAGGAGGGGTTTTTATGGTCTTAAGGAGGGTTTTTTGAGGTCTTGAGGAGTTGCGATGGTTTGGTGTCGCAAAAAAATAGACGCCGGTGAGAATCGATAACCGTCTCGTCAACCACTTACCGCGAGTCTGCTGTCTGAGTGCATAGATTGTTCTTCTATGGCCTCTCGAGGAGGGCCGTAAGGGGGAAAAAGAGTCTCTCGGTCCTCTCTTGCGCCGTTATCGAGTCATCGGACACCATCGACGGTTATCGCACGCGCTACGGACAGCACAAGCATCTACTCGCTATCCTCACTGGCAACACTTCGACTTCGAGACTGCTGGTGGTGTCATCATTCTCTCCTACACGCTTGCGCCCTCAGACACTATCGACAATCAACAGGGCGAAATCCGCTATCCTCACTGGTGACACTGCCATACCACTTCACGGACCTCCCGCCCTCGCTCCCCGCTACCCTCGCTTTCGCGGCGACAGCGCAAAAGTCTTGCTGTTGCTGTTGCTGCTGTGGGAGGCCTGAGTCTACCGCCGTATTTCTGGGGGCGAAGGGTTTGTTGCTGTTGCTGTTGTAGCGGCGGACCTTCGCCTTCACATAGGCCACTCGAGGCATTGTTGTTGTTGTTGTTGCTGCTGGGTATGGGCCATTGCTGTTGTTGCTGTTGCTGACTGCGAGAGTTCCAGTGCTCGCGCGGACGTGTCATTCACGCGCGCCGCCACCGCTCGCCCTGCGCTCGAGGACCATCCTCGCGACTTACTACGGCCGTCTTGACTCTAACCTCGAGTATGCTGCCAAGCTCCCTGCTGCAGCTGTCGCCTTCGCCCACTCGCCAGCCCTACCATCGTCTCCTGGTTGGAGTTCGCCGACTCGAGCGATACTTGCGCTGTCTTCACCGCCCGCCAGCACCCGCGGACGACTGGAGCAAACAATCGCCTCTACGGCGCCGCCAACAACCCCTTCCAGCTCTTGCGCCCGTCGCATCGTCTCCTGGTTGAAGTTCGTCGACCCGGGCGACGCCTGCCACGTCATCGCCGTCCCACCAGCCCCGCAGACGACTGGAGCAAACAATCTGCGGCGGTGTCGCCTCTTTCGCCTTCAGCCACGCCTGGCACGACGATGTATTGCCTTCAAAGCGTCGACACCTTCGACTTGCGGGCGCAAGCTTCATTCGCGCCATTCCTGCGAGCCCCCGCGACGTTCTCGCCGTCCCCGCCAGCCCGCAGACGACTGGAGCAAACAATCTGCGGCGGCGGCGCCACCTTCACCTTCAGCCACGTCTGGCACAGCGATGTATTGCCTTCAAAGCGCCTGCGCCTTCGATTTGCGGCGCAAACCTCATTTCCGTCGCTCTCGCCGTCCTGACACGTCACACGGACGACTGGAGCAAACAACTGGCGGCCACAAGCGACGCCGCCAGCCTTCACCCTCATCCACGTTGCCTGAGGCCGTATATTGCCTTCAAAGCTTCTGCGCTTGCATTTCTCAGCGCGCGCGCGTCCTTCTGACGGACAACTGGAGCAAACAATCCGTAAGCCTCGTTTTCACGCGTCGCTCGCTCGCCTTCGCTTTGTTAGCTGCGCTGGAGGCGTACAACACGCTGTCTGCTGTCGCGCGCGCCTTTGCCATTGCGCGCCGTCGCTTCGAAAGCGCGCAACGCGCTGTTCTTTTTCGCGGCAGGCGCGATCAGCACAACCGACAAATTGTTGTTTGCTGCATCTCGCCATGACCCCTCTCACCTGGCGAGCGACGCTCGCAGGTTTCGATGCCCTCGAGGGCTTTTCACGCGGCCACACGGGCCCACTTCGACGCTTGGTTGGCAGTCTGGTTCGTGTTGCTGTTGAATTTTACTTGTTTTTAAATTGTCTTTTATTTTTTTACTTTTCTACTTCAAATCTTGTTGCGGCTAACATATACTTCCTTCATCGCAACTTCTTTTCCCCACCAAGATCTCTTCCGCTCCACTTTTTGGTGTCGTTCTACCTCTTCGACACCCAGTCATGATTTTGGTCTTTATTTCTTGCACTGTCCGTGACCGGACCTTGGCCTCGACGGGGCTCGGCCCTATAAGGGGGACCTACTGTCACGACAAGCCTTCACGGACTTCGGTCGATTACCCTTTTCGGTCCTTCGGACCTCTCTCTCGTCTTCGGCCCTCTCTCTTACCTTCGGGCCTCACTCCTTTCTTATTGTTCTACCTCATGGCATTAGCATGCCTTATCACATTCCTTATTATCATTTCCTTTGATCTCCTTTTAGTCTAGTATTACATGTGGCCTGCCTCCTTGCTCCGACCTTCTCCCTATCAGATATTCCCACGCTTTCGGACTGCATACAAGTAGCTCTAGTTCATGTATGCTATTCCCTTGACTTGAATATCATAAGTCTTTGGCCTCCTTAGCTATGGGGGCAGGCTTTCAAGATCCACCTTCTCCTTCTGTCCCGATTGGACCATTTGGCACGTACCGCCATCGAGGGCCGTTTGTCCTCGCGTCTTGAGGCCGTTTGTCTCAGTCGACTGCCCGTCGTCCGTTAGCCCGGGGTGTCCGTTTGACATCGAGCCTAGGGGTGGGCACCCTCGTATCTGCATCTAGTTCTCTGCTTCGTCTTCCTATCTCACTCTATTGTGCCACTAGTATTGCAGCCTTACCTTACCGAAGGTCTAGGTGGACGTAGCCTGACACACGGCAGCGAAATGTGGCCTGCCACTGCCCGTCACGGAAGAGGTTCAGGATAATGTCGTGGCGGATCCCATGATAGCGACTGCTATGCTTAGTCTTGCGTAAATGACTGATGTACTTGAACGCTGAGGCACTGATAGCTACATAATGTTGTCTTATATATTTCTGATGCAATGAAATACTTGGATCGTTCTTATGCACTTAGACTCTTGAGCACTGCAATTTGTCTTACAACACTTGTCTACTGCTGTAATTAAAGGATGATACACTGGAGCACTGGGATGCAGAATGCCTGAAACACTTAGAGCACTGATTCAGCCATCTTTCCTTATTTAAGCCAGCCCGCACTTATTTCAGCCAACTTGTCCTGAATAATGGGAGGACATGCATGAATAAGTAAAGCTTGCCTTATTTAAGACTTCAGTCTCTCAGGACGTTTAAGTAACACTTAAGTCACTTTCAGCAGAAAGTAGTTTCCCTGATGTTCGCGTACTGTCACACGTCGCGAATTAGGAAGACAAAGACGCGGTTTGATTCCGCACTTATTGTTGACCTCTTTTGCTTCCGTTCTGTGCATGCGGCTTCGGCAATGATACAACATATACAACACTAAGGCTACCAGGAGGCTCTTAACTTCAAGCATCTTCTGCCAAGATGAGCAGCGCGGCGGAGTCGGGGCGTGACACGGGACTTCGCAGAACCTCATCTCTCGTATTCGATACAACTGCGAAGAAGACATCGCTTCAGGACCGTCCAGCAGACGGAACCGGGAGAGAAAGAAACAGGTCAAGAAAGAAGAGAGAGACAATAGTCATCCCCGACAGTGAGGAAGAAAGAGCGTGGTGAGTCGCTAAATGACCCTATCGCAGTACTATCGTTGACGCGGGGCTTGTAGTGATCCACCTTCACGTTCTGTCCTATCGCCGGTGAAGCGAAGTCATAGGGGTCCCTATGAAGTTATTCAACTTTCCTCAGATTCTGAGGAAGAAGAAGAAACGGATATGTGCGTATCTGAAACCCCATTTGCTCATGACAACAAAGCGATCTAAGAAATATCTTTTAGAGACCGTCTGCGTTCTACGGAGAGAAACAGAACAAACGCAGAAGATCCTTTCACAGAGGAAAGACTACCCGCCGCGCATATCCCTCTTTTAACTGAACAAATAGTACGACGAGTCGAATGGACATGCAGTGACGAAGACATCTCCGATGCTGAGACTTATAGGTATGATACATAAGTTTTGCGGTTGACTGTCAGCACATGCTCACCCTATCTCTCAGGCTGCCTAAGACCAAAACACCCGGGCGGTCGGCATGGACGCGTCGCACCATCGTCTCGGACTCAGAAGAAGAGAACACTGACGTGGACGAGGAACAACGTAACGCGAACAAAGAGAACGATAATGATGACGGCGCCATATTGGTACTCAACGATCCACCGACAGCTCGTCGACCACTTCCGAAGCCCAATGCTCTTCCGACATTTGCCAGATTAACATCTATGGATCTGACAAATGACGTAAAAGGAACACCAGGAGGCGGTCGTATTCTGACCGCAGATCGCACACCTCTTCAGACGCCTGTACAGGACCGTCCTTCAGAAGATTCGGAACATATGTCAAGGTATATCGACACTGAGCCTCCCTCTCCGATTAAAGTGAAGGGTGGCAAAAGGAAGAATCTAAAGGATAACGCGCTCTCTGAAGGACCGTCGAAACCAGCGACCCCTACTAGTGTACAGGTCAAGAAAGGCGGGAGGATCTCTAAGAAAGCTCTGGAAGCTGCGCGACAAGAGGAGCTACAAGCATATGCTGTGCAGTTATTTAACGAACTGAACGAGAAAGTCTTCAATAACAAACTCCCTTCGACAACAACGCTGAAATGGAACAAGAGGCTGCAAACAACCGCAGGCAAAGCTTCTTGGCACCTGTTAGTACAAGCCTGGCTTTCCAGTTGCCTTCCGTTTGACATAAAAGTGATGTTTAGGAGTGCCACCAATAATGTAGAAACAACTTCAATTGAGCTCGCTCCCAAGGTGCTTGATTGCGAAGGCAAGTCGCCGAGCAGTGAAAGCATAGCTGAAGCCCCACTGACTCTTTCTCTCCAGAACGCATTCGCAACACCCTCTCACATGAAATGTGTCACCTTGCGGCTTGGGTCATTAACAGAAAACCAACAGAAAATCACGGTTCTATCTTTATGGGTTGGTGCGTTTTGTTTCCAGAACTTTCGACCAACTTTACTATTGCCTAAATCCTTTTCTTCAGGGCTGAGAGAGTCATGCGAAAGAGGCCCGACATAGTAATTTCGGTCAGTCTAATAGGTATAGTCATGAAGTTTATGTTTTAAGCAATGAACAGACCAAACACACCTATGAAATTGCGTACAAATACGAGTGGAAGTGTCAGAACTCGGAATGTGGTTACGTGTAAGTCACGGAACAACGTAGTGCTAGGCTTGCTTACATTGTTTCAAAGTTATGGTCGCCATAGCAAGTCCATAGATCACACCACAAAAAGTGCGTGGATTTCTTTGCTCGCTGTTCCAAATAAATGCTAAAAACTGTGCAATAGTATGTGGTAAATGCAGAGGTGATCTTCTTCCACTATTCGAGACGCGGACCAGGAAGACAAATGCAGATGGACGCCTGGAGTCGGATAAGAAGCGCGGTAAGTACCATTCCACTGTGGTACATGATTCTCTCGTCTCCAACTCATATGGCGTTTCGTTAGATTCACCTACTTTCTTGGACAAATTCCTAGCACCATCGGCTCCAGTTGGTACTCCATCGCGCTTGTGTGTCGTAGGATTTGCAAGCGACAATACAGACGCGATGATGAATCTTGATGACGACGATGTTGTCGAGATTTCACCTCCCTCGAAGAACAAAGGTATGTTGAATCCTAGCTTAACGATGCATACTATCTCTAACAAAATCTTTGTGCGCAAAGAACCGGGCAACACGGACCACGGGATCAGTGGCCTCATCAAGCATCTATCCATTATCGATTTGACTGAAGATTGAGTGAATGCGGTATGGTAAATAATGATTAACTTGAGCCATCATTCTTTGGCTACTCTGACACATACCTGCATCACTATACTTCGTTTTCTTGCTACCTTCATTTTGCCATCATATCCTTTTAAATTGTACTGAATTCTGCTTCCGCGTATTGCTGGTCTATCCCCGTTTTCTTCCTGTCAGTTGGATCCAATGATGTACATTCATACATTCAGTTATGTGCAACGATTGTTAACATTGTACATTATATATAGCTCTCCCGTAATTACTGAGGACGAACGCCCTCCGTCTCCGACGAGCCACCCTGTATGCCATGGCCTTGCAACCATTGTTGAATAAATCTATTCGAACTTCTTGGTTGACACATAAAAGCTGAGGTCAAGGCCGATTCCGATATCCGGCCCTCGAGCCCCATGAATTGAAGCATGGACGTTTTGCTAGTTGATAATTCCAAGTCCCACACCACAACGACCGACGCGACTAGGCGGGGCGGGATGGTGTCCAAAAAGTCTTCCAGATCCTGGATGTGCAGCGTTGTCGGGTGGAGACCGGCAAAGTCCCTCATTTCTTGCATGAGCATCACTGCGCGTTGTAGCATATCATTTATTTGAACCGTTCGTTCGCTCCCCGCAACAGCCGATACAGGTGAGTGCATCACGAAGGTTCCGGCCGCGTATGGGTTGGAGACTACCGGGTGGCGAAAACTTACTTTCGGAACCGGGCCATCGAGCGGCGTTGCCACTGGCATTGGAGTTCGCCTTTGCTCATCCTCGATAACTGCTAAGATACTGTCGGCAACTGCATCCAGCGCGCTAGTCCTTGCTCGAATGCCAATGTTGATGTTAGTACTAGGATCAATAGCATACGGCGAAGGTGCTAAGGAAATCTGAGGACCAGTCAAGGAATTACCGGTTGGCGGCTTCGAATGATTGCCCGGCGCGGGCGTCTGGTGTGCTGCAGCACCTGCCGGACCCGATGGTAGAGATTCACGATCGAGAGAAGTACAGGTAGTAAGTATCTTAATGGTATGGGATGTGATATAGAATGTACTTCGTGAAGGGCCACCCGAACTGCCTGCATTCGGATTATCCAGAGCTTGGCCTGGCGATGCTTCAAGCTTGAGTCTGTTGGTCCTGGTCATTCTTCTCGGACGAAATGGGTCTCAACTTTAGCTTTCTGGTGAGGAGAGGAAGTGTGAGTAGAACAGACTCGTAGAAAAGATCGACTGTGGAGATGCGGTGTCTACTTCTTATGCACTGACAAGAATGGCCGCAGCCAAAGGTGGTCACTCGGCCACAGACCAGGGACCTCGGGTGGTCAGTAACTGATCTTCTAAGCCATTGTCAAGGTGTCAAAACCACACACCACTCATTTGCGTATAACCAGCGTGGATAAATCAAGGCGGGTGTATTGTGTCAGAGTAAGTGGTACAGAGCAATCTACACGTTAGACAAAGACGAAGAGCGATACGACAGCACAACTAGAAATACATACCAGGATATACGTTCGTTGCCTACCGACTAAGTAATACAAGGGAACAAGGAATCAAAGACCTAGGTGATATTAGGAGGAGAGCAGTGATATGAATAAGGTGAAATGAAGTAAAGAGAAGGAGTTCGAGGAGTAAGTCATAAAAATCGCCAAGTTGTGATAAATACCATTATAAATTGATGTGCCTGGGTGGTCGTCCAAATCTGCATTTTTGGTAGAGCAAGGGTGATTGGTCGGGGAAAGTCAAGCGATCGATTATGCTGTATACCTTGAGATCTTCAGAGGCAGTTGCGCACCGAGCTCGTACTTATTAGTCACGTACGGCCTGGTGATGATCGCGTTGTACTTGCTGATCTCTGCGGCAGGCGCGAACGAGAACTGTGGAAGTAAAACCGCAAGGAAGACTTTCATCTCCAAGATCGAGAAGCGCCAACCGAGGCATGCGTGCGGACCGAACGAGAAGGACATGATGTTCGCCAATCCGGGGTGTTGCGCAGGGACTCCGCCGGGAGTCCCGCTTGGCATTGTCCAGCGCTCAGGACGGAACGAGAGGGCGTCGGGTCCCCAAAGGTCCTTGCTGTAATTGAGTCCCTCGATAGGAATGTGAATGTAGCTGCCCTTTCGGATATGAACAGAAGATACTTCTTCGTTCGTCCTTAAGACAGTGGGAGAGCTGAGGGGGATGTAGTCATCCTTAGTTGCCACCCGAATCGTACCATGCACTGGAGGGGCAAGGCGCAGAGTCTCATTTATGACAGCGTCGAGGAAGGGTAGGCTGTCTAACACAGTGATGTCAAGTGAAGCACCTGATGGGGCGATGTCGGAGGTAAGTTCTTGCCGGAGGCGTAATTGCAGCTCGGGGTTCTGTGAGAGGTAGTGCAATGCCCAAGAAATGGAGATCGAGGTCGTATCAGAACCGGCGAACAAAAAGGTCGATAATTGGTCAAGTAGCTCTGAGTCTGAGAGGCGCCGTGCAGGGTTTTCGGAAAGGTTTGCTTTAACTAAAGAGAAAAAATGAAGTAATTAGCGTACTATTAAAATGATCAACTTCTGAACTTACTCAGGAGTGACAATATGTCCCTCTCCGTAATGTCCTTCGCGTCTCGGATCTCAGCCAGAATTGCCTGCTTTTTATTCTTCACAAGTTCCTCTCCCCGCCTCTTGATAGTTGCCAGGCTCGCATTCACCTTCCTTAGTCCATCGTCCGGGAACAACTTCTCAATGATCGGGAAAAACAACTCTGCAATTCTCTTGAAACCAGGGCCTTTGTCCGCGGCGTTGAACATAGTGCGATATGCCATATACACTTCCTCAGACTCGTCCTCAAGTGCGCGGAAAGCATAGTCGAACCCTGCGAGACCGATTATATCAAAAGTGGCACGGGAGACCCAATGTGCGACATCAATTGTCACTTCGTCCACGGTGGCCTTCTCATTTGAGGAATCTAATGCTACTTTTGGGAGTGTTTGTTGAGGAAATGAGGCAATAATGGCCTCCCATCGTTCCTTGAGCTCATCGGCCTAATACGAGAATGAACTTCATTCTTCACATGTCTACAAGAGCTACTATTCACTGACCTTCTGCAACATAATAGGGGACATCGACTTGATAGCCTGTGTTGTGAATGCGGGACCGATAATCTTGCGCTAACGAACGGAACAATATCAGAGACCTATGCACTCCAAGGCTAAAATGATGGGGAGCACACGGACCTGGATGCGGTGTTCCTCACCCTCCATAGCAAATACACCTAAACGGACGCATTGGCATATAAGTAACTGTCCGGACAATAAGCGCTATGAATAAGTGGCAAAATAGCGCACCTCGACCAAGAAGGCGACTTAATAATTTGCGCGTTTGCCAAGGCTTCTCGTATACTGGAGAATTAAGAACATGGGAAACTGCGCGCAGGTCTAAAGACATGAGCCGATAATCGTACTGAGAAATGTCAAAGAAATCAGAGTCATTCGCAGTCAGTTCGCCGCCGTGAAGACCGTTAAGAGGGCTTGTACGTACAGAGCCAAATCCGTGGAAACGAAACGTCTTGCCGTACTTTTTCATCCACTCCTCATGAGTTTCTGGTGTTCTGTCAGGACTGAAGAACAATGTATTAGCATGGTGGCTCGCGATAAATGTAAAATACACAACGTACTCCATAACATAACGGAAGTGATTTTCCATCTTCTTCCCATCTGGTCCGGGGAGATGCCTGAGTGGGTCGGAGGGCGGTTGGATGTAGAGCATATTGACAAGCCACCAAAGGCCTCTCAGCAACTGCACGAGAACCCCGAGCCCGACAACCTTCAATCCTGCCACGAACATACTAATAGCGAACGCCTGCTCCCTGGAAGCCTCCATATTCTACACAGCTCAGCTGGTTGACTTCGTATCTCTGGAGAAAGTGCAAGAAGGAGGGGGAGGGGCCGGAGGGGAATGTCAGTCGGTCAGGGGGCAACACGGAGGAGGGAAGCAGTAGTTTGGTTGTACTGCATGGTATATAAACCGAGTGTACAACGCGAAGGCATTGCACTACGCTATGATTGGCAGCGCTTGTATTTCCTTTACCAGGTTGTTGCTTCAGCCCGATAAGGCTAACGTGAGCTCTGCCTCGCTTCGGCAATCATACTCTATCAATCAATCTTGAAATTCTAATCTGCATTCTGAGGCCTGCTTTTGACCTTGGCGTTGAAGAGCTGAAGATAGAGAAAGCAAGTTGAGATGAACAGAACGCCGGAAGGTGTGCAGTGGAGGCCGCCGTCGCCCGACGCTACGGCAACCACTGGCATAGGCAACCAAATGGGGAATGATCGACGCGTGACGGCAACTCGCGGGTGTCACGGTGACAGAGCACGAGGTCACGCGTCTTCTGATTCGACACGTCGCCTTGGTTTAGCGAGAGTCTATGGCAATAGCCAGCTTGGGATCTTGACTACAATTCCTTTCTGACTTTACGTCCATTTTTCTAGAGCCACCTTTCGTTTCAATTATATGTCTGATCTTGACAACGACCGCACCCGTCGGCAGACTCGCCCACGGCAACGTCGCAAAAACCCCTCTACCAAGACTGCGGGAGTGGGCGCTGCCAAAGCTGGATCATTGTCTCCTGAACCTCAGCTGGACTTGACCGGTGAAGAAGACAAAATGCCCAATCCTTTTGCGAGAGATGCAGCGGTCTCGTCGTCTCTAGAAAGTATACATGTGCCGCCACGAACGCCTCGATCTGGGCGGAATATGGACTCCACAGAAGAAGAAGTAGAGATGAGTCTACTGACCGAAGACGAGCGCAAGGCGGCAGCAACGGACTTTGACTTGACGAACGGCGAGTCCGGCCAGCGGTCGGCTAAAGGGGTGCCGCCCATGTCGAGCAAAGACAAGAAAGCTGTTGCGCTGCTCATCGTTTTATGTACGTGAATCGCAGTCTTGGCGTCATGGCGAAGCTAAAAGTCACCGTCTGTTTCAAAGATCTCATACAGGGCGTACCAGTATGTCGGAACCTTCTTCAACTATGCTTCTTTTTCTGACATAACTCTCCACCATAGCTAGGCTTAGCGCTAGGTATGCGACAGAGTTCTTCTGTGAAGAAAAAGGCTAATATCATACGCAGGCTCCGTTCCATTTATCTTACGCGAACACCTGTCGTATTCTCAACTTGCCATCTTCGCCCTCGCGCAGTATCCATACTCACTCAAACTTCTTTGGTCACCCGTCGTAGACTCCACCTACTTCCGGAGGATAGGTCGAAGGAAATCATGGATTATCCCAATGCAAACGGTCATTGGGACCCTGATGTTCTACATTGCCAACCACGTCCAAGTACTACTAGACTCGGTAAGATCATATGATGGGGAGTTCGAGCGTTGGCGAGTGCTAACACACCCTCTTCAGCCGGCTGAGAATATACATCTGCTTACGCTCATTTTTGTGTCACTGGTCTTCTTCTCTGCAACTCAAGGTATTCATCAATCTCAATCTCAACGTTTGTGAAGCTTACTGATTACATTGTAGACATTGCTGTTGACGGTAACGAACTCATGTCTATAATTCAAGTGTTAGGTTCTAACGACTACATCAGGCTGGGCTCTAACTCTCCTTTCAGAAGAAAATCTATCCTACGCATCCACATGTCAAACAATTGGCCTCAATACAGGCTATTTTGCATCATACACTGTCTTCCTTGCTCTGAACAGCGAAGCCTTTGCGTAGGTCTCGATATTCTATTCTCTCTCTCGATCTTAATGTAGTTCATGATCTACAGTGAGAGATGGGGACTTCCTCTACTTACCTTGTCTGCTTACCTCAAATTCTGGACTGTCATCTGTTATTGTGTGACGTTGTGGCTGCTATTCGTTAAGAAAGAGGTGTGTAAATTATAATGCTCTGAAACACCAGCTTACACTTCAACGTTCAGGATAGATCATCTGGGCAGGGCGAAGATATGGACCTTCTAAGCGTCTACAAAGTCATGTGGGGAATTTGCAAACTACCTCGTGCGTTCTGCTATGACCTTCAACCCAACTAATCGAATCTAAGCTATCACTATAGATATCCAATCCCTCCTCGTCATGCACTTCGTTTGCAAGATTGGTTTCCAAGCCAATGAAGCTGTGACAAACCTCAAGCTCGTAGAGAAAGGACTGGGACGCGAAGACCTCGCTCTGGCTGTGCTCATCGACTTTCCGTGCCAGATCATTGGCGGGTACCTCGCCGCTCGGTGGTCCATAGGCGACAAGCCCCTGCGTCCGTGGATAGCCGCATTCTGGGTCCGCCTCATTTTCGCGGGCATCTGGGCGGTGATTGTGTGGAACTTCCCCAAGCCACCGATCAGCACGACCTATTTTGCGTTCTTGGTGACCATGACGGTTATGCAAGGGTTCTCTCAGTAAGTAATGTCCTCTGGTCTTGAGTGAGCGAGAGAAAGTCTTGGGATAATTAACCAGCTTTCATTCTGACTATTTAATGATAGGACAATTCAGTTCGTCGGAATTAGTGCATTCCACACGCGCATATCAGACCCGGTAATAGGCGGCACCTACATGACGGTATGCATCCCTCGCCATCATCATTCATTAGTCCGTAGGGAATTTTGCACTCCTCGGAGTTGGGCTGGTGGCTCTCGCCACATGTATGCGTTTCAACGCTTTCCGCTCTTCCCCACCATTTGATTTCTCCGATTAGAACACAGATGAAAGATACTGATTGCTCTCGCATGACAGCTCCTGAACACTTTAACGAATCTCGGAGGGACTTGGCCCAAGTATTTCGTCCTAAAGGGTGTCGACTTCTTCACAGTGGCGACGTGCAAAATTGCGGAAGGCGGAAGCGAAACGCTACTCCCTGGTATGTGCTTTTCCCCCTGTCTTCTGTGGCCCTTATCACCCAAATGTGTTGTGTTTCGGCTCTCTAACTTTCGATGCACTTTCCCCTTACGTCTTCCTCCATAACTCTCACTCTTCCCTTTTCATCTCTTCCTGCTCTTATTGATATGATCTGCATTTGAACTTCGGCCCTGAATCTCATCCATCTGCCTTGGTGTTGTCCCCTATGCTGACGAACGCTTATGTTCGATGTGACTCCATGGACACTATCCACCTCCTTTGCGTGTTCCGTCATCCGTCATCAAATGATTACAAACGACGACAGCATCTGAATGTGTCTCCGACATTGGAAAATCACAGTGCGCAGAGCTCGGGGGCGAGTGTCTGACAGAGCGCGATGGCTACTACATCGTCTCAGCCCTTTGCGTCACCATCGGCGCTATCCTTCTTGTGACATACGTTACACCCACAGCGAAACGCCTTCAAGGTACGTCAAACCTTGCTCTTTGTGGCACTTGTCTCGTCCAGTTTAGCTGACAATAACCTGAATTCTTAACGCTTTATTATTTTGGTACACAGCTCTACCCGTCAGCAAGTGGAGAGTTAACTTATAGCCGCGAACCCGCAAAATCATAGACCATACCATCGATTCATAATTGCTGTGCCAAGTATTGTTGCCAAAATTTGTTTTCAACGGAGCATTTCGCATTTCCTGTATATACTGATCACAACTGCATCAAACTCTGTCAGGTATAATTAATATGTATTCAAAACTATCTCACCTGTGTTCCAGATTGGCTCAAGCTAAGGAAAGTTCAAGTTGATGCAATTGTGCATGTTTAAAGAGTGTATCGAGGTCCAGAGACCTACAATGAATGTACACGGTTGTGCGTTTGTGTCATAGGAGAGACTAAACCAAACTTGTGCTGATTGTTCCTTTGATGTGCTGCGTTCTGTGTATCTCGTATCTTAACTTCTTTACTATTGAGCACGGATGGCCTTACTTCTCCGCAGTAGTGATCTTTCCGTACAAACAGGCTGCGCGTACTACATGATAGCGCGCGTCGAAAGCGTAGCGAATGAATTGCACGCCATGTGGGCGCATCCGCAGTGAGCACCCTTCAATATTTGCTGCGTGATCGAAGAACTTCTTTAGCCGTCCATTTGCCATAATTTGCAATGGTTTATATGACAATCAAAGCTGCTTGACCTTGAACCATAGTTTGCCGACATTATCACTGGCATCTAGACTCGTAGCCAGTCGCAATTTATCTTTTGAGGTTGGGAGGTTGGATAAATGGACACGAGTCTAACTGGCATCCGGATAAAGAGAAATGTGGGGCCCGAGTCCGAGTCGGAGCCTTGCCATAGTATCTGCCGCAGGCAATAAGACCGCGCGAGCGCTCTGCCGAACGACTTGAATGTCGGCTTTCAAAACTGCTTGAAGATAAATCACGGTTAGTCGATAGTTATCATCCGGAAAAAGAGAAATGTGGGCCCGGGTCCGAGTCGGAGCCTTGGCATTGTATCTTCGCAGGGCGCGGGCGACTTGAACGTCGGCCCAGGAGCCACGCAAGCGCGGCTTCAGCTGCAACTTGTCTGCAATTCGTCTCGTAGCTGGCATAGTTCAAGGTATAAAGAGTAACCTTGGCTGGTCAAGATGCTAATACGCAACCTATTTTGAGCGGCAACTTTCTCACTTGACTAGTACGAAAGGTCCTCTAGTTTCTCTATACCAGGCTCGAACTTTTGGATTAGATATGGGCTCGATCATGGGACTCATAAGAAGAAATCTCAAAGTAAGCACGCACCCGATGTCGTTCGGCTTTTGACTAATGGTGAAACTGCTTTGTAACTTGGCAGGCTGGTAACCCGCCTGTTGTGGCTAAGGTTGAGGGGGCGCTGCGCTGCGGCATCCTTGGTGCTGCTAGGATAGCACCATCAGCTTTAATTACACCAGCCAAGAGCCACTCGGAATTCATCATACATGCCGTTGCAGCGCGCGACAAGATCAAAGCAGAGAAATATGCCAAGACGCATGGGATTCCGAAAGTTTACTTTGGAAAGACCGGATATCAAGGTACGTACATCGCGTGGATTGTACTGCATCTTGTTTTTGGTTGATTTAAACTATTGCCTAGATCTGCTGGAGGACCCAGAGATCGATGTTATATACAATCCGGTTCGTACCCATACTTTGACATTGCTGTATATTTAAGTCTTACCGTGTTTCAGTTGCCTAATGGTCTTCATTATGAATGGACCATGAAAGCTCTCGCAGCCGGTAAACATGTCTTGCTGGAGAAGCCGAGCACGGACACTGCAGAAGAGACTCGGACACTGTTCGACTTCGCACACAAAAAAGGCCTTGTCCTTCTCGAAGCATTCCACCCCCGGTAAGTGCCAATCATTGTTGACCATAATGTGACTAACTCCAAGTCCACGGCAGCTTCCATCCTGCGCTCAACCGCTTTAAAGAAATCGTTAATAGCGGAGAGCTTGGCAAACTCAAGAACATCTCTGGAAGCCTCCAGTTCCCTGCGCAAATGCGCCTCGTCCCCTTGGACGATATAAGGTACGACTATACACTCGGAGGTGGTATTCTCATGGACATGGGCTGTAAATATATCATATTCCGAGACTAGTTCTGTTCACTCACTGTTTTTCCAGGCTACCCCTTGATGGCGATTCGCTATGTTGCCTCCGCAAACCCAATCTCTGTCCTCTCGGCGCAGGCCGAATTATTTCCCGAGAGCAAAGCAAACGGGGACGTGCTCAAGAAGAAGATCGATATCGGTGCAGAAGCGTCGCTCGCATTCCCGAACGATGTCACGGGTACCATCAAATGCCACGCCGCCTTGCCTGGGTGGGGACCCCTCGGTTTGATACCAAGGCTCCCTGACATGGGTTTGGTTGCAGAATGCGAGGGCGGTACAGTCCAGATTTCGAACTACATCGCGCCCTCTGCCTTCCACAAGATTGAAGTCATACCGAAGGGCAATGGTAAGAAGCGTGTGGAAACTGCGTACGTTTTCAAAGACGGAAAGGGCGAAGATTGGTGGGCCACGTAAGTCTACCCTAAAGCTTGAGCGTCATAGTCGATGCTAACGTATTTTCCTCTTACAGGTATAGACACCAGCTGGAGAACTTCGTAGATAAGGTGAAAGGCCGTGAGCCAAGGCACTGGATGAACGCCGATGATTCCGTCGCAAATATGGAATGGATCGAGCGAATTTACGAGAAGGTATGTTCATCCACTTCCGGAAGTGATACGTGGCTCATATTAAGAACTTCGCTACAGACCGGTCTTGGGAGTCGACCTAAATCGACATTCGTTCTCGAAACATCGCAAGTGTGATACCGAATATTATTCTTTGCCCCTTTTTAACGTCGATCTCAAATGTCGTACTGTTTAAGCTCGAGGATGGCCGGCTAGTGATTTCTGGTTTTGGTATTGTTAGAGAACTTAGTGATCCTGCCAGTAATTATAATATGACATACCTGCTGCGCCTTCTCACCGAATTCGCATGCATCGTGATTCATACTAAACACTCCGAGAAAGATGGAGTCCACGGTGACATTGGCGCTGACATTGAATTGACTATCTTCATCAGAGAGCCTGTGCTCAGAGTACATGGAGAGGGGCTTGTCCGGTATACAAGTCATAAGTGCAAGATGAAAGTACCGACTCATTCGGAGATGGAAGTGCTTCTCGTACTCAGATCGCGGTTCAGCCCATCTTGATAGATAATTAAGAAAGAATGAAAGGAAGTGTTAAAATATCCTCGAACCCACCTAGGATGATATTCATATCTTATCAAGCGCCGTCGGCATTTGAGGAGCAAATGAATTCTGTGCCTACACACTTCATCTCCGAGTTCATCTCCGAGTTCATATATACGTTATATGAAAAGGAAATGAAGCGCAGATGAGGTCATATCTCGAGAGTACTGCTGGCTACAGCAGAATATGAAAGCTTGAAGCTAGAAGTAGCCTAGTGTGTGGGGACATAAGCTCAATGTATTGATATGAAAAAGACTCGGAGATTAACGAGACTTCGATTATTCTTGCGCGTCGAATGAGCGAGGATGCCCGAAATGGAGAATCCCATCGGCTGATTTGACTCTAAAAGATGTACGAGAGATGTAGGAGCAGAGGAAGGACCGAGGATAGCCTCTGATGGAGGTACATCCAGACTAAAGATGAATCTTTCAGCATGATCAGTCTCGAAGCAATCCCGGTTCTAAGGACTTACAATCTAGAAACTGAGCTTTGAACCGAGCGTATCGCATGGAAAGGAGAGAGGATGCGCTGAAGGGTTCTATTTTATCGATTCATGTCGAATCCTCATCGGCCACACGCTTAATATTGAGTAGAGAACAAGCCTCCAGCTACTAGTAGTTACCTGAACCACTCGGGTGCTTAGTGACCTTCTCGTCCTACTCATCTGCCAATTATTGGAGACAGTCCTAAGTCTTCAGCACACAACAAGAAATCGTTGCCCAGATACAAAGTTACACAGTATCAAGCACCTGACAACGCTAAATATCGTTTGACGTGCAAACGACATCTTACGTCGAAACAAGCATGTTCGGCGATAAGATTTCTTGGAGGAAGTACACAGATTTTGCATTCGTTTGAGATGAGATATGGGCAGGATAGTATGGAGGCGATATGACAAGCAAATCGGAGATGAACATATCAGTGTGGGCGCTCAAAGCCGGAGCTGCCACTTCAGGAACACGCGCCACCGGGCGTTCGTTGTGACCGTATTCCTCCAAGTTGCAGACAATCATTGACCGGTCACTGCAAGGAACATTAGCGCACGGCTTTATTCAAAATATCACAAGCATCGATGCTTGTTCCTGTCCATGCTTTATCGAGGAAGTTGCATTCTGTTTTGCGTTTCGGAGGTTATCTTGATGACAGAATTGCAAACTACTGGACGTTGCGATGTCGACAACGACAAGGATATCTTGGTCAAGACGACAAGATTCTGCTGAATGACGGGAGGATTAGGAGTCATAGGTCAAGGCAAGCTTGCTCTTCCGCGAAGAGCTATGAGGCGCTGACGCCGGCCATGTTAGTCATTCGTTAGCGAGACAACAACGATCGATCCGTTCTCGCGACGATGGCCCAGTCATCCAGACATCGTGGCTGCCTTGTGACCAAAGCCGTCCAGAGGAAGTTTTTGAAGCAAAGCAACGAAAAGGCGAGCGCGTAATCCGAAATGCAAAGTTGCGCTAACCGGACCCCGTGGTGCCGACACGACACGACACGCCGTCTCCCATCGCACATCGCACGCTCCTTGCATTCCGAGAAAATACGATTCGAAATGTATTGCTAGGAACAATCTGGGAGCGGATTGGGCTGCCGCAGGTACTAAGCCTCACTCGGGATTTGGTGGAGGTTTGGTGGAGAAGTGAGGAGGCCTGAGAGGAGTGGGGACAGCGGTCGGCCGGCCGGCTTGAAATTCTTGCATAGACCGGAACCGTAACAACGAACGAAAATCACAGTTACGAATTTCGCATCGCCCGCAGCCTTGAATTTACACACGACTGATGCGCATCAGGGTTCTGTTTGGGTCTCGCAGCACTCCCCTGATCACTGCCTCCCCTTGCCGTTCCGTAGCATTCCCCAGTTGATTACAGGCGGTATTGGGAATTTGTTGTCAGCAACACATCATGATCAACGCATTACGAAGGCAAAGGGCATGCTTCGTTGTGCACTTTTCCGGCTGTCGGGCGCTCACAAATCATGCTTTTAGTGATTGGGCACACAAGAGCCGGTGTCGGATGGGGATACGTTGGGCACGCAGGAGTCAGAGACGGATGAGAGACCGGCGGCTGTGCCGAGGTTTGCAACATGTCCCGATGCCAGATCTCCCATGCCAGATCTCCTCCGAAAGTGTCGATTCGTCACCGCAGCCGTGCTTACGCCTCTCACTCTTCACGTCCTTTATAACCCCCCGGCCCAGTCATGCAGTTGCGTCTCCAAGAATGCACGAGCGCCCCGCCGCACAAAGTAACAGGCCTCTCCACGTTGTCTATCGTTGTTCGACACAAGCATACTTATCTCAGACCTCCTATCCCGCACCTTCGTTGTGTCTCACCGCTGACGAAGACCCCTAACCGCAGGGCGAAGAAGTACTAGCTGCTGGACACGCCCGTGATAATCACGTTCTGACCACCCCCTAAACTCCCCCTTTGACCACTTGTGCGGTGTGACATATCTTTGCCACCTTCGCAGGATCACCATCGACATCAGCGAGAAGCTCGCCGCACCCCGCCCGGCATCTTGAGCTCTTACTCATCTCTTCTCCCGTCTCTGATCGACATCAGTATCAGGGTTCCCCGCACTCGACGCGCGCCACCAGAGCTTATAATTACGACAAGCATCCAATCTCAGTGAACTAGTCGCTGGATAGCCGCTGCCCCCGATTCTGCATGCTACAGCTCATCGCTGTGTTAGACACTCGCCACAACCGTGTCCTGGATAATCGAGACTGCACATAAACTTAGTATCCATTGACAAGCTTAGCCTTGTTTTGTTGTTGCCCGTCATTCCGCGTATTTACGAACTCATGCGTCTCCGTCGGCGCGACGCGCCGTGGGAGGTCGTGGACTGCAAGGTCGTCCAGCCTGTACCCATGTTTTATGATGATGAAGGTAGTTATTCCCTCTGCGCTCGTTCCCTAGCATTTGTCTAATTGTTCTCTAATAGATATAGAAATCATCCGATTGGCCTCTTCTGAGACGCGCGGGACGTATGTCTTTAATATGCGTTCCGAGAAGTCAAAACCCAAATCCCAGTCTAAAGTTGAACCCGACACACAATCGAAACGCCACTTCAAATACTATCTCAGGTCCATATCACGGACGTCGAGTTTCTCTAACGCGAGCGTCCACAAGGAGCTGGATGTTGAAGACAGCGAGGACGATGGTGATGTCCCGCGTGCGCGCAGAGCACTCATCTTCGCGCGCGAACAGCTGCTGGCGGAGCTCGCGAAGAAGGAGTTGAACGTGTTCCTCCTTGAAGGCTGGCGCGTTACGGTGATGCGGAAAGGCCGCCAGAGGCGCATTGAAGTTCACTACCACGGACGCGGTGCGCTTGCGGCTGGGAAGCCGGATATGGCGCGGAGACCGCCGCCGTTCATTGAGCTGCTGGGAGCTTAGGTGGACTAGGACGAGGCAGCCGACATCTGCCGGGCTGCTCGTCCATCTTCTCTGCGTGACTGCGCATCTCGACGAAGGCAATACTGTCATTGACAACGAACTGCGGATTCACGTATGCCAGGAACACGCTTCGCCATTCTGACCCCGCCTCTGCCTGCACCTTCCACCACCCTGACCACTGAGAGCGCTCGAAACCTAATGACCGGGCCCGTTACCCGATTACGGTTTCTTGCCTTCCGAGCGCGGCGTAACTCTGCACGTGCATTGACAGCTCTGCCACCAGCCGCAGTCTTTGGGTTCAATCAACTATGTATACGGTTTCTATGTACAACAATGTACACCTCACCGCGAGCGATTTCTTTCGCTGTTTGCATATACGCAATATCCTTTCATCAAAGCCAATGCTCTCCCTAGAGCCCGCATCGCCTCGCCCCCTCGCCTACCCACCTGTCCTTTTGTCCCTGTCTCCGACCCTGCAATGTCCTTTGCACCTGCGTCGTGCATTGTATGTGTGTTGGGGCTGTTGTTGATCTCATTCAGTCTTAGGACCACCTGTGATCATTGAAACGAGAACGAGCAGACGGTTCGGCATCTTGGGTCCGCGTTGAGCGTAAATTAACCTGTAAATGTATCCATCCATCATCATTTCTCGCTCCTTGCATCCACCATAACTCTCCACTCACTCCTTTGAAAGCTTTCAACAACATGTTGTGCATTGGTAACTTATACCTGTTTCTCTATCCACATCCACATCCTCACATCCACACCTGTAGCAAACTATAAACTAGTCACGTAAAAAAGGTGTTTTGTGCACCAGCATGTTGTAGTAAAATGATCAAGTAGCCGATATAAAGATGAAGTAATCAAATAGAAACTTTGCAATCTCGGTCGCCGTAATGAAAGGCGTTCTTTACTCGTGTCCTTTCTTCAACAATAATAATATGGGTTAAATGAGTCTTAAGTGTCGTTCTCATGCTGCATGAGTCTGCATTAGAATTAAATGGCTGCGGAATGATCAAATGATTATAATACAATGGATCGTCTCTGCAACCTCTCTTCTTCCAGCCTCGCCGAAGCACACCGGTGCAAGGATGACGGTAAAAGTGGCAGATTCATTCATCATATATCCATCAGCTGTCGGCTCCCACAAACCTAATATTCTTCACCTCAAGCGCGATGTGATCGCGAAGTTGGAGAAGAGCTGTCGTAAGTCTAGGAGCACCCGATTAGCCCTGCACGGGGGCTCTAAAGTTAGGTTAGATGAAGTGGAGGATTCGAAGAGGGGAGTATAAATGGCTCATAAGCTCATAAGGAAGGTGAAGTGACGACAAGGACCGCCCGAAGCTCGACCCGGTGGGGTAGGGATTGGCGTTATGCAGGGTCCCGGCGAAATTGCAGCTCGAGGAAGATATGCTAAGAATAGATGGAGTAATACGGTAACGTGTTCTTAGACTAGTCATGCCGGACGGACGATCTGTATGCACATAGTTTCAGACTTAACAGAATGCCGCAGAAGATATGATGAATCGAGTTGTTTGAGACGTGTATATGTATCGGACGTTGTCGGATACGACGTACATTCTTCAAACCAACCAATGGCGATGCACCAATCGCCGCCAGTGTTACATGCGGAGCAGGCCGCAAGCTCCTTAGATCTTCCTGAACCTTTCTCCGTCCCCTTCCGGTGTAAAGCGAACCTTCGAAGCAAGGTGACAGCTGTCCTTACGAGCAAGGAAGAGAGAGAGGGTTGCTATTAGTCAAGTTTGCAGACTATCCGGGGATACACAACGCACCTATCGGACAATGAGGATCCGATGAATGACATCCTTCTAAACGTCCTTTACGATCTTACTGGAGCTCCGAGCCGCATATCCTGTCCATGACTGTAAATCGAGAGCGTAAGCAATCAGTGTTCCATAGCCATCTTGGACTAGAACGAATGAGTGAAAGAATCAATTTAGCACCTCGTCATACAAAGCAGGCTTCTCGACGCCCAGTAGCCTGAGGCCTAGCCATAGAACACCGGCTGTCATTCCGCTCCCGCAACTTGCCACGATCTTCCGGCGGCCCTCCAGAACGTCCTTTGCGTTAGTCTCGCCTAGAGCATTCACAAGTGCGGACCGCAGCTCAGGAACAGGTAGGAAGGTCGTATAGGTAGAACCAGAAGGGGTAACGTTTTGTTTGAGGAAGGATGTAAAAGGGAGTGAGAAGGAGTGAGGGATGTGTCCTGAAGGGAGGCCTGGACGAGGTTCTGGATCTTTGCCAGTATATCTGATCAGAGGAATATATGGTAAGAGCCTCGGCCTGGTATTATCAGTAATTTAATGACACTCAGACATACCGACCGTGCGAGCGAGCATCGATGACGAGCGCTGCAGCTGGCTCACCAGCAGGGTCAAGCTCAGCGTTTGATACGACCTGCTCATAGCCTACCCTTGCAATGAGCCCAGCTTAGTGCAGTAAATCACTTTCTGGACTCACTTTTCACCACTTCAGAGTCCAGAGATGGTTCAGGGTACGTCGTCTTCTCAGGAACAATCGACGAAGGGGAACTATCTACTGCAAGGTTTGCAGCTTCCCATCCAGGCAAGCCGCCATCAAGAACACTTGAGTTCTTGTGCCCGAAAGCTCGGAATGTGTACAAAGCACGAGGGGCTGAGAATATGCCATGGGAATCATATCTAAGGTGACTTTGAGATGTTGACCTCAGTAAATGGATGTTTCAGAACATACATCACGACGTGTGTATCTGGTTCAATTCCCAATGTCTCTAGAATAACAGACGTATGCGATTCATATTCACAACAGATCGGATAATATTTCGATACTAAAGCAGGTCATTGCACTTACCGCACGCTTTAGTAAAGTCTTTCGCACTAGGCATCATATGCTTCAGCCCTAGCTCATGGGGGCTGGCCACCTCATCCAAGTCCAAGAATCTCGCATTCGATAGTCTCCTTTGCGCGAACTCATCTCTCGAACGGCGTGGTGAATTGGGCATGTGCCAGCTTGCATCGAGCGTGACGACTTTCGAACCAGTGCTTAAGCTTGCCTCTTTCAAATCTTGAGGCGTCAGAAGAAAAGGTGCCTCTGTGGAACCCATGCAATACGCCCTGCGAGGGAGAGTAGCACTAGAGAAAATGGCTCGACTGAAGTAGGACACACGAAGGAGTTTACTTGATAACGCCATAAGAACCTCGACAGTCGTGGAAGGCGGGATCGACGTCGGCCCGACGCCCACCGTTCAACTTGAAGCCTTAGATCACGTGCAAGATCAATACTAATCCGAGTCGATGATCTGGGCTTCGCTCGCGGCTCGCCACTGCTACCTGCGCACAACTTGAAAAGAGCTTATTTTCGTCGTTGCGCTGGACATTGGCGAAAGCCCTTCATCCAATTGACCTCTGCTTGAATTTTGCCTTAAATGCCGTCGGAACATAGTACATGGCTTATTGCTGCTCCGAACGATGGTGACGCAGAAGGTATCCGTCAGGAGCTCACGGCCAAGATACAGCAGCAGGCAAAGACGTTCTCTCCTAGGAATCTATCCGAGTTCGCGATCCCTCCATTCAAGGTGACGCGTAGTCCCACTGAAACTCGCATCTATTCTGGAAACTAAAGGGATCTGTTAGACCGGAACACTCGATGTGCTAGTAACACTGTCCGAAGACCTACCAAAGCAGGACGCGTACTTTACGTCGGTCGTGGCGAAGATCGTTGACACTCTACGAAACCTACTCAACAATGACTCGCAGAGGCTACAACAGCACATCCTTGTTGATGAGCGGCCAGTGGATGACTACCTGCTAGATGGATGGAAATGGAATGAGGGTCGTTATAAAGTAGAGAATGGGCTGAAGGAGCTTATGGACACTTTGAATAAGGTACGTGGAGTTCCTGCATAAGCGATATACAAAGACTAAATATCTACTAATGTACATTCTCTAGGAGTTGAGCTCGATAGACAACGTCATGAAGTCAAAGCTGAATAGCTATAATCTAGCCAAGGGGGCGCTAGTACAGATGCAGAGGAAGAAGACGTATGTTAGCAATGAACTCAATGGCCATAGTCGTATAGTACATGGATGCTAACCTCACCATCAGAGGAAACCTTTCGGTCCGGTCACTAGTTGACGTTGTATCGGAGGAGCATTTCATCCGAGATTCTGAGTACCTCGAAACCGTTTTGGTCGCTGTCCCAAAGTATGCACTGTTCTGACATTTCACTCTCCCGTCCGTTGATGTCTCTCATGGCAGAGCTCTAGTGAAGGATTGGAACTCGAAATATGAACATCTATCCAGCATGGTGGTCCCACGTTCATCAAAGTTCGTGTTGATTTCGAGAGTCGTATGTTCTTCAGCTAATCTGATGTCACAAGGTTGATTACTTCGGATGACGAGTACTCGCTGTTTGGAGTTGTTGTTTTCAAGAGAGTTCGCGATGAGTTTGCTCAGAAATGTCGAGAGAATAAGTAGGTTTTATTCAATTTGCATAAAGGGGACCGATCGATCTGATGGGAGCGAATGCAGATTCTTAGCGCGCGATTTTCATTTCTCAACCGAAGAAGCGGCAAAACAGCAACAAGAACTTGAGCTAGCGGGCACGACAGAAAAGGAACTTTGGGTGAGGAAATCTTAGAATAATTTCATCTTAGCCATGCACTCAGATCCTATCTATCTTAATCAGACCGAGCTCCTTCGAATTTCACGGACGAACTTCTCAGAAGCCTTTCAATTGCTTGTTCACCTTAAAGTTCTTCGCTTATTTGTCGAAAGCGTTTTACGATACGGACTGCCTGCGAACTACATAGGCTTGGCAATTAAAGTATGTACTCTAACCTACTCCTAAATTACTGTTCAAGTGACTGAAATCGCCTCTGTTATAGCCAGACCAGAAGTCATGGAAGAAAACTCTCACCACGCTCAACTCCCATTTCGCCTACCTTGCGCCTCGATCGAACAGCAAACGTGTTAAAGGAAAGGCCGGCGATGGCGACGAGTTCTTGGGCGAATATCAAACGATCATGGAGCAAGAATTTCTAGATTTTGTGGTGTTCGACATGCCGTGGATCATAACATAGTACAGTATATACGAAGCTGCACAATCTTGTACTTTCACTCATACTGTTACCTTCCTCATTGTATTCATTGATCATCGAGCGCAAATGAAATTATCCAATGCATATCCTTCCATTCAATTCTTATCCGTTTCAGCATGGAGAGTATGCAAGCAATGAGCATTTAATTTCGAATTACTTTACTATCGAAACATTCAAGTACACTAAAAATATTCAAAACAGATAAAACCTTGACAGCTTTTGTGTCCTTACGTCGTTAGTTGGAGAAGAGGACAATAATCTAAGTACCATGTTAAGTACACGGGAACCCACATGAACGTCATGTAAGTGAATTGTTTTGCGCACAACGGAAGGTAGTTGAACGTGATAAGAAATCAAGTAAATAGTGTCCATCCAGGGAGTGTCAGATCCAGGCACCATCTGTACAAAACGGTGAAGTTAAAGGGCAGGATTATCAGAATGAATTGCAAGGAAAAGTAGAAGATATGTATGCGTTTCTGCGTTCGACGCGTTACGGTAGCTTTCGCGTAAGTAGTGCATAGTAGTTGAAGACCCCATGATTCCTCATTCGAGACTGAGCTTGGATAAAATCTGGTTGACGCCTTCGGCATCTTCATCATCATAGATGTGAGCATCGCGACTGGCGGTGTTGTACATATAGCCGTTGCGCATTGCCCCAGCTGAGATGACAGGAGGGTTGTACACACTGGGGAAGCTTGGTGCCGTAGCCGACGGGGGAGCGGGCTCGAAGTCCTCATTGAGAGAAGCGGTTGGAGATTCTGGCGGGATGTATGATGCGCCCTCCGCGATTCGTGACAGCGAGAGCGTCAGGTCGAGCGACTGAGCGCGAGCCTGCATTGAGCGCGGCTTGTTGATTCTCTCTTTGATCTTTTCCTGGAGACGCGAGTCTGAGCCACGCTTGTAAGCCTCTAACTCTGCCGCACGCGTGCGCGCTACGTTGCGAGGGGTAGGTGCACCCTAAAATGCGATTCGTTACAACCAAGGATCATCTGGTAGCAATTTCCACTTACTATCATAGGAAGAGTAGTATTCCAATAATCAGCCGCAGGAGAGTCATAAACAGAGTCTGTTTCCGCGTTCTCTTCCTGCTGCTCGATATCATACAGATACGACGTCTGCTGCTGCTGTGCGCTGATTGAGGTGTTACTATTGAATAAAGCCTTCACGTCAGGGGACGAGCTGGCCATTCTCAGCCTCTTATCAACAACAGTGGTAGAAAGGTCTGGTGCTGTCGGGTCGCTCGTCAGCCGCCGCGAAGGAAGACTGAAGGATACGGATTTGGTACCATGAGCTGCCGACAGAAGCTTACTATCGAAATGCGGCAACGATTCGGCAAAGGAATCCGTGCGCTTATGCGTCTTAGACGTTGGGAAGACGGGCACATTCTGCGAAACAAGGAATTGCTCGAGTAACTCCCGTGCAGTGATGAGGAAATCGCTGTTACTCCGCTGGCACATGAATGCGAACGAACACTCGCCCGGTGAGCCTGAAGGTGAGCCGTTCCCGTTGCTCCTTACGGACGACGCAATCGAGACCTGGAAATCACGCTTAATGCGCTCCGCGAATGCATGGAATTCAGGCGACGAGCAAACACGAGCCATTTCTGCACTTGGAGGAATTGCCATCTCGGCCTGGAAAGGAACATGGTCCTACGAACAGAATCAGCATCAGTCTTCTTTTCTACTTTTAAGGAATTATGAGTTTTGGTCGGAAGTACGTACAAGAAGCATTGTCGCTGCGATGTGGACCTGGCTTTCGGGGCCAAAAATAGAAATGACGTCGGACGCGGTCTCCTTATCCGGGAACCGAAACTTGCAGTTCGTTTTATTTTCGATGTCATGAATGAAAATGCTCTTATCACCCAACAGAATGCGATGATACTTGCGAGGGATAGCAACCTTCTCGAACATGTAGTCGCGATCCTGAGATGAGAGTCAGCAGCCTGGTACTAAGCTCTACAAATCAATCTTCGGACAATACCTTCGGGTTAACCATTTCCATTACGGCCGCCTTCAAGTTTTCTAGGTTGATCGCATTCTTTGCTGGAGTGCGCGCAACAACGTTGTCTTCGTTATCTAGATAACCTCCAAGTGCTGCAAATTCCTCTGCATTTGAGAACTTCACGTATACGCCCCACTTCTTCATGATTCGTTGAATGCTCTTTCCCCCAACACCAATGATACGTTTGTGGTACGTCTCAGGAACATGGAATGAGATTTCCGCAGGTAATTCCTCCTGGAGGAGGCTCAGTCCTTGGAGCGCGCCGCCATCGTTGCTGGAGATGTCGATGAGGAAGTTATGGTCGTTGAATGTCTCAAACTTGATCTTAACATTAGACGTCTGCATTATCTTGTTAATCTTGCCATTTTTCTTTCCACTGATGAATTCACGATGCTCGTTCGCTAACTCGATTTGGAACCGTATCTCATGATGGAATGCCTGCCGAAACCGAAACCAATATAGTAAGAAACCTTTCTAATGTACAAGCAAGTGCAGACAGAATAGCGTACCTTGATCGCGTCTAGCTCCAGAATCATAGCGACAGCCGCTCGGACTTCATGCTCTAACCCATGCATCTCAAAGCACATGCTTTTGAAGACGATTTCTGCACCCGAAACATCAGAAATTTGCTTCAGCACGTTAGTCATCTGTGCTGGATTAAGCGTCGAAGGAGGTAAGAGGACGTTGAATTGCACAGGCAGAAGCCAGAGTGATGCTACATAAAACTGGCAAGCCTACGAAAATCTGTTAGTTCCGCAGCCTATATCTTTCATTGAAGCGTAAAATGCACTAACCAGTTGCATAACGGAACGAATGGTACGCGAAATATTGACTTTGCTGTCACCGTAAACGGTAATTAGGCTGGTAGAGCTGCCGATAGGCGGGAAATTAATGAAGGTCGCATTATCGTTCATTATGGTCTTCAGATCGTCCATGCGATCTGTTAACATCCAGTCCAGCTTGCGAGGTAAAATAGCAGTGTCCCGGGACATAGCCTGTTTGCTCTGAACACGAATTACGGTTGGTATTCAGTACATAGAGTAAAAAGGGAGATATTATACGTACTTTCGCAAGAGACAGGTTGAACAGCATATCCCTCGCCCTCTGTACACCAAAGAACTCGCCCGTGATCCAGATCAAGTTGTTACTCTGCAAAGAGCCGGGACTCGTCCCAAGAGAACTCGGGTTCTGGTTGTCCTTAGGACCGACTTCCGGGCCGACTAGCCCTTGCAAAGGTGAGGGGAAGTAGATTGACGTGCCCGTCTCTTCTTGGATGGATTGGATGACACATCGACGACGTCCGGCGATAATGGCATGTAGTTTATGGTCAATCTCACAAACCTCCGACTTCAGTCCACTCTGAAGACATAGATAATATAATTTGACGTTCAGCGCCATCACATTCATTACCAGACAATGATTCGAGTGATTAGTCAGTTAGTCAAATTGTTCAAAAGACCACAGTTGATGACTCACCAGTTCATCAAGCATGACGAGTAACTGGACCTTCGCAACGTCGACACAGTCAGCACTACTGCCAGTAATTGCAAGCTCACAGGCCCTCTCAGTCTCGAGCCCCGTCCAACCTGCATCAGCAGCGATACTGTCGGGGGGTGACAATGAGAGCGACTGTGCACTATTGACAACTGCAATATGTACACTCGTCTGAGCAGCAATGTCGTCGAGGCGTGGGCGTACCTCAGGCTTGACGCCCGGGTTCGGAGATCTTAAATCTAATATCTCTGAGCGCGTTAGGCGGATAGAAACGCGATGCTATATTCGTTGTCAGCAACAGTCAAAATGAGGTCTGTATAGTGCGGGAAGCTCGTTCATTGTTGACTGTAATACATACCTGAGTAGGGCCCTCGCGCAAGATCTTGCCGCGCGCTGCCATGACCTGCTGGTACGACCCCGAAAGGTGGAAGTTCCATCCCTGCGCCTGACCAGCCTTCGTGAACGAGACATGACACCCGTGCGCCTGCGCGGCGGCGAGAGTGATTTTTTGTACAGTTTCGGCATGTGCGGCAAGGTTGTTCGCGGTCTGGGCGTCCGTCGCAACGCTCAGCGCATGATGCACCGTCCCGAACGGCTTTGCGGCCGACGCATAGTCGAGTGCAGATGCCGGAACAGAGATGGAGGATGCTCGCGGATAGGTGAAGGAAGTCGTGTAAATATCCATGAGTAATGCCTAAGTTGTGTTCGTCGTTGTTAACGTTGATTCCCCTTCCTTTGCGCCAAGCTCAACAGTAGTGAGATGAATATAAGAGTTGATATCAGAATACAGATCTGTGCGTTTTGAATGGAGATTAGGTGAAAAGATGGTTGTTTTGTCGAGTGGATGAGAGAGATGGTATTGAGGGAGAGCGGGGAGACCTTGCGAGACAGTCCACGGGTATGGAGATGTGCAACGGGTATTATAGAAGAGGATATACGGCGATGCGCGGCACGCTGGCGTCGCGGTCGCTGTGTGCGACGAAGGCGAAGAGGACAAAAGGGAAGAGAAAGAAAGAGGGGGAAGGGATATATGTCGAAGCAACAGCCTCGAAACCAAGAGAAGTGGATGAAGAAGAGGAGGCCGTGCGTGCGTGACTTCAACACGGCGGCTGCCTTCTCTGACCTCAGCATTCGGAGTCCTACCTCGGCTTTTCACGCCACCGATGTTGAGGCCCAGACAATTCTCATGTCCCCTTTTTTGTGAAAAAAAGAAGAAGCGAAACCGCAGTCGCTGTTCTAAGTATGCATGCTATTTGATCATTGTTGGGTCTACTACTATACAATGTAAATGTCATCTTTTGAACATTGCCTCCGAAAACACAACACTAATAACCTGCTATAATCCGTCTATGTCAATGCCATCAATAGGCTGCCAATCGTCTCGCACTACATCAAATAGTTTCCCATAGCACGGGCCTCCTTTGACAGAGAAGTGCGCATAGGGATTGTCTGCATCCAACTTTGCCGCGCAACGGTAGCAGAAGTGCTGCATACACTTCGCGCACATCATCTACGTGGAATCCGAGGGAGTCAGATCGGTTGTGATGCAGCTTGAATGCAAGAGCAAGTTCACGTACGTGATTGCATCCCATAGACTTTTCGACATGTATCTTGCAATTTGGGCATGCTGTAGTTGAACTTTCTATCCACGCATTCGTTGATTGTTCGTCCTGGTATTCCTTGACTAGTTTGATAATGACGCCCTTCCCGAACTTGCGTTCCAGGGCTGCACGTGCAGGAGAGCCTTCCGGGTGACCTAGGTACTCCATTATAAGTGCTAATGTTACTGACTTCGGACATTCAGCTATGGGCCCATGCCTGTGTACGTCTCAGCCTTCGTCCAATCCTGTGTTACTTTTCCTTAGTAGTGCCTACCATGTGTGCTTGCAAAACGAGCAAAAGCTGAAGTCACATTCCGGGCAAGTGCGAAACCGGTCCCACCCAGACGAGTCTTTTGGGTCAGGCTGTGGTTTTGGAACCGGTGCTTGACAAGTCGGTATTGGGCAATGCACTATTGTCGGATCTGCAGTGCATAGTTTAATGTACAGCCTACAAACACATATAGCTGACGCACCTTTTTCTATTGCCTTCTTAGTCCTTAGCCATTTCCATCTTATAACAGCATTCTCACCCACCACACGCCGGACCTCATCCTCGGATGCTTCTCTTCTAATCTTCACGCACTCCGGGTCAGCACAGCCTACCCTCTCTACAGAGCCTTCCTCGATGCAGAGGCCCCAGAAGTCTTGGAGGCAGGAAAGACAGAAGACATGCGAGCATGATGATAGTTGTATGCAATGTAACCCTTTCAACGATGTAAAACAGATCGAGCATGCAAAGGATGTCCTGGAGAACTCAGCAGATGATGCATGGAGGTCATACGCCAGCAATGCTTGTCGGAACAAAGGGAACGGGAGTGTGTCTGGGCAAGGAAGGCTATACTGAGTCATTGGCATCTATATCCTGTGCCCGGTGCAAAGAATGAACGTACCATATAGTACCGCCCTTATTAATGAGTCTGAGCTGCTCGAGGAAGTCTCCACTCCGTATTAGCTCCACCCATGTACAGAGAACACTCTCGCCTTCCGACCAGTTGTTGAGTAATACCTGTGCGAGTTGCGGCTCCGAAGGTACCCATCCCTGTCTCGCAAGCAAAGATGAGATGGTAGGTGGATGGATAAGTGGGTAACCATTGGGAAGGAATAGATCAAGTAGGACTGGTGGCAGATGTGATATCGTGAGTGATATAGGTGTTGTTGAAGCACGAGATTTGTTAACGCTCGATGAAGGTCTGGTGCTCGGCGGCACCAAAGTAACGTCTCGTGGTACACCAAGCTCGATAGGAATCTCAAGTCGTAGATGTGTTTCGGTGTATTCTACGATATAATCTGGATAGATAGATTCAAGTGCTTGAAGGTCGTCTGCCCTTAAAGAATTGCAAAGCTCGGAATCGTAAGAGAACATGAGAGTCGATCGCATCGGTTGGTGAAGTGTGCAGATCAGGTCGGACGGAAGAGGCAGTCCCGAGCGCTAAAACAAGCGTGCCAGTGCTGACTCAACTTTACTAGTAGTACTATGCCAGTGCCTGAGAAAGGAGTAACTGTCCCACGAGACGCGTTTGTCGGTGACGCGTACCATTTCATGCAACAGTCGAGCTCTCATACCTAGCAAGCTTGCGCCTTCCCTTTATCGTTGTCTCACCTATCTCGAAATTCCATCATGGTGAGTAAAGTGCTCCTCGATTCATTGTATAAGAGTCTCAATATGAGTCTTTGTAGTCATCCAGCCTTCGCCTCGTACCCACCTCTGCCGAGAAGAAAGCATCCGTCCAAGACACCACGAACAGCCTTGGCTTGCATGATACCTTACAATACGGGCCTCGCAGCTTGGCTACCGAGGCAAACTCCCAGAGTGATCTGAAGCATAGGCTGGAAAACGTACGTACTGATGATATTTACCCCGCGTACCTTGAACTAACTGAACTCCCTTGTCTTGCTTACCTGAATCATTGCGATGGACCCATGCAGTGGGAAGAGACCCAGGACAACCTGAAGCTTACCTTACAACGTAATCTGTATGGTATGCATGCACCCGTTCGGTTATTGATGGAACGCAAGATTGTCTCCTCTGTGCGTATTTGCTACTCTACGATTTAGACGTACAAACTTATACATTGCCTTCGTCACTTCTTAATAAAAGAACTTCCATATGCCAACTATGCGCCGATCAAACATCCACCTCGATATCCTAATGGGTCGAGATGAAGAGCTAGATGTTTCCGAGGTCTTCGAGGGTACGTTCCATGCATTTGACTATGTCAGAATAATAACTAATGTGCATCTTGGGATCGCCAGCAACTGAGGTTGCGCCACCTTTGGACATCCACTCCCAGATGGAGAAGAAGCTGCGCATGCTGTGAACTTCGTGTCTCCCATGTCACCCTGATGTTTCTTGGCGTTTGTATTCTATATCATGCATTAACGATGAAGTGTTGTCTTTACAATTAGTTCAGGGGAGTGCGCGAGCTACAAGCTATGGACTTTGTATGGTGCGTATAAAACAGTCCATCGGTGCTCTATTTTGTCATTCCGCTTCGGACAATGGCTTGACTGCGGGATAGTCACTTATAGCCTTTGATGCTCCTTTTCGAAGACTACGCCTGGATGGTGATAATGAGTTCCGGTTTCACTAGGCTGTCGTCCTCCCAGGACCATTAGATATTAGGTTGGTGAATGAATAGCCTTTGTAAATTGACATTCGGATTATGACTTCAATCTACGGCCGCTTCTATCAGCTACTGCTATTGTATATCGACTATCCACGCGACGGGCGGATTTTACTCCGATTCAGACTTCGCACTGCTCAAGGTTTAGTATAGTGCAGAATTTTATCCGTAACCCGCACTACTCATTTTTACCTTAGGTATGTTAGCCGCTTTCACTCTCACGATCACACGACTAAGATGCGGTTCTGGGTTTTGTTTCTTTGTCCCCGCAAAAAAAAAAGTTCTCGCCATTGAAGGCAGGATGGGGAGGGGAAAACGCGCAAGCCTTGGGGGGATAACCGGCACCCAAGTTTAGACCCGTATGGGTCTTGCTCATCGCGAAAAACCTCCCGGTAGCGAGGACTCGCTCCAGCACCATCCAGAACACTAATTATACCTAATTCTACGCATGTTTCCCCGCCGCAGAGGCTGTTTCCACCGGGAGGTTCAGCACACTACATTTCCACGAAGCCGGGCATGCAGACGCAGCTTGGGAGTACGGGGTGGCCGTCGATCGGGTGTGTTGCCCTGCTTGACGCAGGGGACCGACGGCCGTCTTCAGTCATGCGGTACCCGGTACAGAGGGCGGCATTGCCAGTGCTACCAAGACGGCGTACCGACATGACGTGAAGTACCCAGGAGATAGTGTAGGCCCTACGGGAGAGTCCGAGCTCAACGATGTCGGGAATCGGTGGGACTACTACCCGTAGGGCGTCTTCGGCGAAGGTGGATGCTGCATATGTATGCCGGTTGCTGAATGGAAGTCGGCGATGGTGGAGGTGAGAGGTGGAGAGGAGATGGGGCGTCGACGACCAGTGTGCCACTCCTTTATACCCCGTAAGTTTGTAGCGAACAAACAAACGCTTTGGGGTTGTTGTTTAATACTGGACTAATGCAGTGTTGAATTTCTAGCCGGAACGTCAGCCAGTTGCTAGCCTCTCAGTTAGCCACCAAAGCTTAGCTTGTCCGAGATGGTCGCTGAAGACGTTGAATGGGGAACGATGAGCATCATAAAAGCAAGGTACTAAGAGGCTGTTGTGGAGAGTCCCCGTATAAACCTTGAACAGTTGCGCATCTTTCAATGTAACTTGTCAATTGACTAATATGTGTTAAGTAAAAACGTATGACGACGGCAACGCATCCAAAGACATATACCGTTCCACAACTTTGTACATTGACTGAGTTCAGTCAAGCTGCCGCCACATTACTAGAACACTGCAAACTGAGTAATTGCTCATCCTGATCGAGTCAATCAGTAGTCGCTGGTACTACACACTCATACGGCTCTAATGCTAAAATCCATAACATTGCAGTTCCGAATCATCGAATGTACGAGCAATCTTGGCGGCAGGTCGAAGGATTCGAGTGTCGATCAGGGTCAACGAAGCGGCGGGCACTGCCGGGGTTGTGACTGACTCAGACGCAGGTCACGGTCATGCCGGTACCGGGGCCTGAGACAGTGCAAGTGAGTGTGGACGCGATTTGCCTTTTCGCGCCTCCGGTGTCATGAACGCGTTGAACTCGCGTCGAATCTTCTTCTGAATATCTTCAATCTGCTCAACTTGCGTCTTAATTGCGTACTGGGTGAAAGATACTGGAACCCTGTTACTATACCTGACGAATCTTGAAATTTAACTCTGAGAAAAAGGCGTGGCTTTGGAGAAGTGGAAAGGCCCAGTGGACAAACTCATCAAGTTGAACTTCATTAACCTCAAGAGTCTGTACCATGACCGATCTTTCAGCGTTATTGGAGTCATCGCGAGCTCTGACAGCCCATCTATCGCGGCGTGATCTCCCGGCCGTCAACTTGTCTTTAGACCAAATCGAAGCACAGTCACGGCGCCTTGTTTCTCGACAGCCTGGTTCCTCGTCGGACAATGATCGAGCGTACGTCTTAATATTCTTTGCACGCCTTTATCATCTCTCATGTTTTAACTATCTTAATAGAAACTACATACTTGCTCAAGCGCACGTTGACGCACCTGCCTTGGCTAATTCCATAGCTCATTTGAACACCTCGACGACCTTTCAACCACTACAGCCTCTGCACGACACGGACGTCGCCGGCTACCTCCGCCATGCACACGAGCAGAACCTAATCTCAACGATCGAGGAAGGGCGACGGGAGACGCAAGAGGACTTCTATCGTGTCCTGGAGGAGCGGAGCAGACGAGATTGGGAGGCACGGAAGAAGAGGATCTTTGAGGAATTGGGGTCGAGGTCAGGGAGTGATGCTGCGCGAGCCCATGCGGACTATAGGAAGAGTATGCGGGCGAGCACTGTCCTAGGAGTGAGTCAATAATGTGATGCTTTTAACTCGGCTAATAGAGTTCTAGCAATCGACAACGACGCCGGCGTCCAGTAACTTACAGATGCAGAGCAAGATGTTGGCTTATGATAATGCTGTAACGGAGCTGAACAAAGCAAGGCTACGGGGTACATCATATCCCATCATTCATACCCTTCTCAAAATCTCGCAGGAGGTATCCACAGACGTGCGTCATCCAACTAAGGCGATTCGCAAACACTCACTGAAAATCCTGTATTTTGTCCTTCTTACATTTCATTAGCGCACCTCGCAAATGCCTCAGCTCTTCCATACACTCACCAAAATTACTGCAGAACCGGCCTCGCTCCCTCCATTGGAGCACGCTGGCGCGCACATCCTCAATGCATCACTTTTCGAGCGCAAGTACGCCCGTGTGTACCTAGGGGACCAGGAAAGCAAAGACGCTGCAGCACTCCGCAGGCAAATTGCACATGGTGCGAAGGCGGCGTTGGAGGAACAGTATTGGGACATTGTTGAACGTACAATTCAGGCTCGTCCACAGGATGCTCGGCTCGGTGGAGATCCAAGCGTCGCAAACCGCGTGAGAGCGTTCCTCTTATTGAGGTTCTATAGGGGTGGAGAGTGGGAGGATCGGATTGAGGTTCGTTTGGGTTGTCTATGTATTTATCTGTCTTTGAGTGGCTGATCAGGGTTTTTTTGGCGGTCAATAGCTTGTTGCAAGCCAGCCGCTATGGGCTAAGTTGTTCTTCCTCATTCGAACAGGGCACATGGAAGAAGCGCTCGACGAAGCGACGAAACAGCAGCGTGCTCTTGACCACAGAGAACCGAGCTTTGTAACATACTTCAAGACATGGATAGAGTCTCCTGATGGAAGGTATACATCTTCCAGTGCCCCCTTTACATTGAGATATGTGCTGAAAGAGTAATTGTAGACTGCCAAAATCACACAGGGACCATTTGCAGTCAATTTACAATACTCATATGCTGAACTCTGCTACCGCGGATCCATTCAAGCTGGCGCTGTTCCGTCTGATGGGTAAACTCGACCCAGCCCGTAGGAGTATCCCCCTCGTCACTGCAACTGCGGAAGATTGGCTCTGGTTCCAGCTGGCCATGGTTTGTAATAGCTAGAAGTCTTATCACCGAAAACAGAGACTGAGCTCTTGCGTAATATAGGTCGATGAAGATGAGGCAGGAGGCCTCCGCTCGCTTGCCGAAGTTCTGATGAGCTACGGTGAACGGCACTTCGATGGCCCTCCGAATCAGAGACGGTTCGGCATGTGGGCAAATGTGCTCCTAATGTGCGGACAATTTGAGAGGGTATTTACTGCTTTTCTAACATCATAAGCCGTGCTAAGGAATGATACAGGCTGTTGCGGCGCTTGATGACCACGCGGAGACAAAAGTTGAAGCTGTCCACCTTGCCATTGCTCTCGCGTATCATGGCCTTCTCCGTGTCCCATCTCGAGGAGAGGCATCTGATTATGACATCCGTGAGTCACACATATACCTCACCGATATAACACCCTTTGTTCTTACTGATCCTCTCATCAATGATACAGTCTGGCAAGCTCCTAACGTATTGCCTGCTCTCAATTTAGCAGCTCTCATTCATAAATACGTGCGTCCCTTTGCGAAGCACGACTCTCAGCATGCACTGCAGTATGTATCGTGCATCTGCCTATCTTCCGACCAAGGAGATGGCGTAGGTAAGGAGCAGATCGAGTATGCGTGGTCGGAGGTACGAAAGATCATTGTCCTTGCGGATGCTGTTGGCTGGGACGAACTCGTAGGGGGTCTTCGCCCAGATGGCACCCGTTTCGTGAGTCCCTTTCCTTTCTGAAGAAATATTCCGATAGATGAGCTTACTTTTCAATGCTGTCAAGGCCGGAACGATCGAGCAACTCGCACCTCTCCTTCGCCTACAAGACAGTAGCGACTACAACGATAAAATTGTGCGCGCTGCTGCATCTATGTGCGAACGTGAACGGCGTACGCTCGAGGCGATTAAGTTATACAACATTGCAGGTGCATACGAGACCGTCGTCGCCTGTCTCGCGCAAGCGCTGGGTGAGTGCGTCTCGCAGCCGGATGGCGGGGGAGAAGAGGGACAAAAGATTGAGTCGACGGCCCGGGAGATTTATTACCATTATTCTCGCCTAAACCGTGCTGCCGGAAAGGAGAGAGATGCTGTGTATATGTTGTTGAGGATTAGGGAGGCGATAGCAGCGAAGGAGGCGGGGAGGTTTGAGACTGCTTTAGAGGTAAGTGTGATTTGGTTTGCGTTCAGACCGAAGTGGTGTTAAGTTGATTTGCATTGTTCAGGCTATCGAGTCCACAGATCTCGTACCCCTTGAGGGCGACACCTCAAAGCTCAACAGACGTGCGGCAGAGTTTGAGACAACATATCACGACGCCGTGAAACGCAACCTTCCGACCTACCTTCCACTTACCATGGAGATCCTCTCCGAGCTCCACAAGAAAATCAAGAACTCTGCTATGTCAGATGCTAGCAAAAAGATGGTAATTGATCTCTTCTTTTCACGAACAAGATGGTGAACTAACGGGTTTCTTCCAGTCTTTGGATTCACTGCGAACCAAGTCTCGAGCACTGGTCATGTTTGCCGGCATGCTTCGATTCCGAATGTTGCCCGAGGTTTATTCTTATCTGGCACGTTTGGACGTTGAGATTGCTCTGTGACCACCTCATCTTGCACGACTGTAACACCCTTATCACCAGAAGTCATTCTGATATTGATGAAAATATATTTTGCACAAAATCAGTAAAAAAACCAGATGCGAGGAGATAGCGTGAGATGTTGTACAAATAAATTACAAGATATGACTGTCTTAGAAATACATAGATTATGCAGCAGCCTTCGCGGGAGCCATTCCTTTCTTCACCACTTTTATACCCAGCGCACTTGACAGATTTGTCTTTTTCTTCTTTAATGGGGGAGGCGCAGCCTTTGATAAAAGCAAGGATTTGGCATAGTCAGATAGAAGCTTGTGCAATTCGGGCTCCTCTCCGTCTGCTTTACGCTTCACGGTGAAAGTCGGTGTGGGCGCAGGCGTCTCGTCGTCTGAAGGTGAGTCCTGTCGTGGTAGTTGAGCAGTTGACGAGCCTGTTGCGTTGACCTTCGAGAAGACTTCTCGGACAAGTTTCTCGTCTTCTTCGTCCTCTAGTCTCTTCGCTTTCTTTTCCTCGTCTTCCACCTCGTCCCGTGCTAACTTGTCCAGCAGCTCTGCACTCTCACCATGAGCTACACGTTCGTTCCGAGCGTTCCGAGCTCGGATGTCCTGCAGCGCGTCCAAGATATCCATTTCACGCTTCGAGTCCTGTGTTCGATTCTCCAATGCTTTCATCGGATTGTTCTCCTCCTCTTCGAGCCGTGCTAGCTTGTCCTCTTCATCAATTGACTGCTCCTCGCGCCAAGGCTCGAAATTCCGTGAGGCACCATGTTCAGCGGCGTAGTCGGTATTCTTCGGGTCGGTTTTGAACGTAATCTCGGCAGAACACAGTGTGCACTTGATATAGAACCGGAAGATCTTGATCCCATAGTAATCCTCGCCCTCAACGGTCTCCTTTCGTGCATTAAACTTCTTGCCCTTGTAGATGTACTCTCCACATGTGTTGCACCGCCTACATGCAAGGATTAGCTCCTTCTACTTACATACAGTATTTTAAGAACATACATAGAGAACGGTGCCATTAAACGGACGACCTGTTGAGAATTCTTGGGTTGCTTCCGTCGGGGAATTAGAGACGGATCGAAATCCGGGGGGATGTATTTGTTGAGAACTGAGCGCAACATCAGCTTTACTTCTCATCATATTAAAGCAGCTTTTACCTTTACGCTCAGACATGGCGAGCTAATATGGTGTATCGAAGGATTGAGTGAGTTAACTAAACAAAGCAGAGCTTGACGTCGGAGTCAAGGTGTAAAGTAGTTTCTGCTATTTTGCCACTGCGGTGCCTGCTATGCCAGTGAGCGCCGCTGAGTCATCAGACTCACGTGCCAGAATCAGGCCAGAGACGCGACATTTTCGGAACCGCGTGGTCGGAATGAGGCAAGCTCGTAATCTCACACGTACATCATACATGGGCTTGCTTGCTAGTCTTTACAGGCATGCTTGATGAACGAATCACCTTCAAACCTCATACCAGCACTTAAAGAAGATGGCGAGGATGCGCAAACGTGGAAGACAATGGACGTCGTCGAAGGGCACGTTCGACCCAGAAGACAAGCGACGCGTCAAGCACACTCGGATCGGTGTATGGGACTTATATGAGGAAGTTCAACCTGAACTCCAGCATGTCCCGGGAGCAACCAAACTCGAGCAGCTGCACGACATCAAGCAGAGCTTGCCATATATCTGGCGTATGTTGAAGGATATCGGGAGTCTCAAGGACTGCTGGGGATTGCTCGTGATGTATGGGATTGTCACGGCTATAATATCCTTGTTACCTGCGGTTGGCTTATGGTACTCTGGTCAACTCCTTAAGATTGTAAGAGCTCTTATATATGTCGAATGTGTATTAGTCTGACCCTCAATCTCAGGTCGAAGCTGCGCTAGAAACCAGGACAGTAGATGCAAAACTTCTGATTAGGGTCGCTTCTGGTCGGATGTTCGTTGCTGTGATCAAGCGCGGTCTACAGCATGCGAAAAGTCGCATTATGGATCCTCTAGACCGCAGAATAAAAGCTCATTATGCAGCCCATATTTTCGAAGCATATGTTCGTTTGGACGTTCCTACATTTGAAGACCCAGTCGTTCGCCGTCAGTTGGAGTCGATTCTAAATTCGCGCACCTCAGTTGCCTGGGATACTGTACAACTCATTGCAAACACTGCCTCTACTATGCTCCTGCTCGTATCCCAGATATCGGTATTAGCTGGAGTGCTGAAATACCAAAAGGATGGCACACTCATAGCTACCCTTAGCTTTTTGCCTTCATTATTACAGTGGATGCAAATGTCACAATACGGATCCCATGGCGGTGAGTTTAATATATTATTTGTGCATAACAAGTTCGTTAATCGACCGGGCAGTTTGGGCCGCAACGTGCAAAAGCGATGATTACGTTAGAATGCAGGGTATGAAGCATACCGTTGGAGAATCCGCTCATAGGAAAGAGCTCGTAGCAGGGAATTTAGGGAAGAGGCTGATAGCTGGTAAGCTCCACCCTTCTTATTGAGTGTGAATTCTCTGAATTGTGTAATTGTGTATCTACAAAAAGAGTTCTTAAGCTCTCAACGAAAAGTAGGCGACCAAGGCGGGGATTTCTTCGATTTGCGTCGAAGATATCAGTTTCGAGACCGCTTGACCTCGATATCTCTTTTTTCAGGTCCTTTGAAGGAAATCCCTCAGGTTTGTCAAGTATAAATCAGATTAATCCCCCCAGTTGCAAACTCATGAAGATAATCTAGATTGTCTTCACCCTACGCGCAGTTCAACACCCTGCTTCCATCCCAATTTCCCTCGCATCCCTTAATCTTATTCAACAGACTGTTTCTTCGTTCTCTTATACTATCTTCGAATTCTTCGACCAGTTTGGTTCAGTTGCAGACCAACTTGAAGCTATTCGCAAACTCTATGAAATCAAAAACATCCGCAACCGTGTAATTGATGGCACGGTGCCTTATCCTGAGGATAAAGAAAAAATTCGGGCCGGTACGGCTGTTGAATTCTCGTATGTTGGTAGCTTCAGCGTGAGGAATGTACATCTTACCGTCTTACCATTTGACAGGAATGTGTCCTTCACGTACCCGGGTAGCGATTTCAAGGCACTTGATAATGTTTCATTCAAGATCGAGGCTGGCCAGCTATGCGTAAGGCAATCTTCAATATTGGTGACCTCGGTACCCTCATACCTTTTGTCTAGGTGATTGTAGGAGTTAACGGAAGCGGCAAAAGTACTATACTGAAACTTCTTACCCGCATTTACGACCCTTCGGACGGTGTCATCTTAGTTGATGGCAAGGACATAAAAAGTCTTAGACTTGAAGACCTCCGACGTGCAATATCCGTTCTTTTCCAAGATTATACACATTTCCCTTTATCTGTACGTCAAATTGCCCTTGGTTTCGAAATTGTTTTCATTGAAGGTCATCTCGTGGCTATCAAGATTAGAGAAAACATCGGTATTGGAAACCCTGATGAACCCTATGATGATGACAAGATCGAACATGCAGCGAAGTTAGGAGGGGCGTATGACTTTATTGAAAAGCTTCCAGAAGGATTAGATACCTATCTTGACCGGCCAGTGCCCGACCATTATTCTGGTTTACCGGAAGGCACACAGATGCTGTTCGGTCGGAAGGTGGATCATTCGCGCGTGCGGCGTATGGGTGGGATGAGTGCTGCGGAGTCAAGTGGGCTGAGCGGAGGTCAGATGCAGAGGCTCGCATTGTTAGGCGCTATTATCTGTTTGTCATATGCAAGTTTTGACCGTGATACGTAGATCACGAACATTCATAAAACAACTGGGAGATAATGACGGTGTTGGGCTGCTCCTCTTCGATGAACCAAGGTTCGCAGGCTTCCTTCTGTACTACATCGTTCCGTCGCTGACTCGATTGCCCTAGTGCCTCACTGGATCCACAGGCCGAACATGGTGATTTTTTTTGCTTTCAATTGCAGCTGCTTGCTCAGGTAGTGATATCATAGATCTGTTTGAACGGTTACGAGCGTTGAGAGGAAATAAGACAATGGTTTTTTCTTCTCATCGATTTGGAAACCTCACTCGGTACGCGGATGTTATCCTGTAAGCAGCGCACATCTTCGAGAACATCCGGAATATCTCACTTTTTTCCCACTAGCTTCATGCGCGATTCCTGCGTGGAGGAAATGGGTACTCATGAGGAGCTTTTGAAACGGGGTGGTGGATACGCGAACATATATACACTGCAGGCGCAAGCTTTCTTGTAAATCTCAAGAAAAAATAGAAGATTGTATTGTATAGTCACATAGACGCCATTAGCATGTAATACTACATTGAAACCAAATCAGTAGTCTTCGAAATCGTATATATCCTCCGTATTGAGCTCGGGCTTCGCTTCTGGCTCCTGGGTAGCGACCTTACGCTCTTCGATTATGGCTTTCTTCGCCAACAACAGATTTTCGGTGATCTCCAGTACATCTCCGACCTTAACCTCGTCTATAAGACTTTCAACATCGCGAAGATTACATCGAAGCTCTTCGAGAACCCAAGTCGTGTGAAAATTTGATGTCGGATTGAACAGCTTTTTGAAGCTATCAAGTCGTTTCCGCCGTTGCCTGTGAGGAAGAGATCAAGGTCAGCAGAGGTTTTATGCTTTGTAAACTAATACTATACGATACCTAGTTTGCGCCATACGCCTCATTATCTCATCGTATTCAATGTGGTTCTCCTTTGCGACATTGTTGATTGCAACGATGGCGCGTTTCCTATCAGCCTGGAGTCTGTCCTGCACCTTGTCAAGGCACAACAGAATGTGCGGTAAGGGGCCCAAAAATACTATCCTATGAAGACGGGAGCTCCATATCTTTTCCGGTAACGACTTGAGGCACGTTGTGTAGATCTGTGCAAGGTGAAACTTCATTGCTATCTGGCGATGTGTTAACGAAGGTCTAGCAGACCGTTGAATCATCACCGCCTTGTACCACCCCCAGATTATGTTTGCGGCCGCTAGCTCGGCTTCGGAGTGACGGACTATCACAGGTTCTGCGTCTTCGGGAACTTCTGTAACGTTCTCCAAAAGAACTTCGGGCTCCCTGTCTTCCTCTTCTTCCACTTCTTCTTCCTCGCTCTCTTCCTCTTCCTCCCTGCAGCCAGCTTCGCGAGGAGCAGCTAATCCTTCCGTGAGAAGCACTTCTGAAGAGGGTATCTGACCCGCACGGTCGACTTGAACCTTGGGTTCCATAGCCTTGACAAGAACGGCCTCTTTGGGAGTAAAAGGAGTGGCTGTTGCTGATAACTGGGATTTCGATAGATTATGTTCATCAGAGAGCGTAGATAGAATATCGGCGCAATCTAGGAACTCGACTCGAACAATTGTGGAGTGTGTTGATAGTGAGTTCATAGTTCTGCCTTTCTTTACAAGCTGAACCATATTGTCGAGCCTGGTATTGGGGACGAGAGTACGGACAATGCGAGCCAAATCAGGCCAACCATTACAGTATATATATCTAGGCCTTATCCAGTTGATGAGTTATTCTTCATCCAGTACGCATGCCCAGTAAAGATACTCACTGTTTCAAAGACCATGGTGGATAGGATATGTCTTTACGCAACTGGATGAAAGATCCAACAATCTTTTCGCGAAGACTATTTATTCCAAGATTATAGCCCACTGGTTGAGATTATTAGATTGGTTCCTGAACAAGCCGCTAATACGCACAGAGAATAATGCATTGACATCTACAGTCACAACCATTCAGCATCTATAATGAGCACTAAACGTAAGAGACTTACAATCGGGCAATACTTGTATTCTTGTAGACTTGTCAGACGGTTTAGTAAAGTCACGTCCCATGGGAGCACTTCAGCAATGATTGGGCTCACCTGAGTCTGGTTCATAGACAAGCTGACGAAGACGCTGAAATATAATGTCCAAAAGCATCCAGATATTTCCTGGACTACACTGTTGCATGTCTGTTTGATCACGTAACTTTTGCAGGTTGACCCGGATCCAAGATCTTGGCAACGTGCAATTGTGCAGTCCATACCTCTGATATGCATTAATTAAGATAGAGCACGAACAGAGTTGTTCAAACAGATAGCAGAGGTGATTGATGTCCATTGACATTTTCGAATTTATCACATGCCTAGTACAAAGCCTTAATCAGTACCGAGTATAGCACAAGCGTCTGATAACATACTTCACAAACAGAATCCCACGATTAAGGAAATGTAGATCGTAAGCATCGATAAAGGGAATCAAATCGTGGATAACGTATGCCCTTGAAGAAACATCCTGGCGGAAAAGGGATGGATGTCCTTTATCTTTGTCGTAAAACATTGAACGCCGGATAACATCTCGAAATCGGGTAGCGTCATAATGAAGGCCTATAACTGCAAGTTCCGTTACATTGTCCAAAAAGGTACGGGATTGGCTGGATATACGATGACGGGTTGGAAGTGCTTGATCGGAATTGAGCATATAGAACGACACTTCTAGCCAGTAACCAATGAGTCTAATGGCATCCTCAGTTTCTGGTGTAAGAGATGGTGAGATGTTCACCAGGCTGCCAAGACTGAGATTCAAAGGATGACATATCTCGAAAAGATTGGCAATCCATTGGCTACACAATTTCATTAGTTCTACAGTCATTTATAAAACCTGTAAACGTACCCCCGTAGTGCGCTCTGTTCCCAATCATCAAGGGAAAAATTGGCAGCCCCAATGTGAAGTATTTGTAGATAATGCAGACGGATACGAAGGTTGTACCATTGCACATCGACAGCCCTAACGTCGACATGTTGCTTTTGGCATTGATTGAGATAACATGTTCCACGGATGGCAAAAAGGGGACAGGGTGTTCCAAAAACTTGATCCCTTGCCGTCAGCAACCACTGGTTTTGCTTTCGTACAAATGAACGCAGATGGGAGGTTAAAGAAGCTTTAATTAGGGCAGGCATATCAAGCTCGTGGATAACCAAGCTTCCGTCCACGAAAGAACCACGGATTTTGTCCGCGACTGCTTGTGAGTGTAACAACGAGTATTCGTCAATCGCGTACTCAGCACGTTCAGGCACCGGAGTGAATCCCAGCAGCTGCTGTACTTTTGGTTTCGAATGGGGCGCGTCTATCAAAGAACGAAGGCAATCTGCATACCGCGCACAGGCTCTGAGGATAGGTAGCAGATCCTCCATGGATCCAATCTTAACGCTTATCACGTTACACAAATAGTGATTCAGGATAAGCGTAGTATTCAGCATGTCGCCGTCGCGGAAACATTCATCCTGAATGCAAAAGAGACTGCCAGTATCCCGTTTCTTGATTGCGAAGAAGATGTCAAACTGACTACAGTTTAGCTATTGATTCATGAATATAGCTTTCATCTCACCTGTTTCCGGTCTTTAGCGCTTATTCTTGATTTCAATAGAGACCCAGCGAGAGCCTCATAGTCAACTTCTCCTTGACTGTTTTTTACTGGAGCAGAGGAAAAGGCGTATTTCCTCCAGAGCTGGCCCAATACTATGGTTGAAGCTTGCTGTATGCAAGGAGCATCGTCAGGGTCAGATAAGAGTACGCGCATGGCGTCCCTTTGATGCCCTTCAGAAATGTACAGCTCTGCCGCCTCACGCTTACAACCGATTGCCTCGAGTACCTTGCTGCGCGCAAGATTAAATCCATACTCTTCCATGAAGCTTAGGCCGTCCTCCTTCGACTCGAAAAGCTCCATTGCTAGCCTAAATGCTCTATCAGTTATTCGCTCGTTGGAATTATAGTATCATCATACTCAAGCTTATTCTCATGGAAGTAATGGATCTTAGAGACGTCAATAATCTCTTCGGCTAACACCTGGTCAACACTCCCTCGATTCGACTTGATCACCTTCACTGCGTCATCGAACATTCCCGCTTTTCTGAAGAAGCGGCTCGCGTGGTTAAACTCCTCAGCATGTAGGAATGCGCTCGCTGCACTGCCAAAGTCATTTGCTTCACGGTAGCAATCGCCTGCTATTCGATAATAGTCTTTTCTCCTGTTTGATGCGGGGGATTCTACAGCGCATGCACAGAAAGCCTTCGCAGCCACCGCAAATGCAGCTTTCCGTCCACTATTTTGAATCCGAGCTTGTTGCCGCAGGTAGTATGCTTCTGCTATCGATCTCTCGTGCGTATGTCCTGAGCGCTCGAAACAGTGCATCGCTTGAAGATACCTCTGATTACGAAAGAGTTCTTTTCCGGTCTTCGCCCATTCTTCAGCAGTTGAAGTAACTTTGTGTACATGATTATTGATGCGCTGATTAGATTAATTAAACAAAGCTAACCTGTTAATTTAGGGGCCATTTCAGGGCTACAGATCGTGATACGACCACCTGCGCTTAAGAGAAGCTTTGAACCTATTAACTAACCTGAATTGACAAGAAATCACATTTATACTTACTTTCATGGGCTCCATTCTTTCAGATCTATCAATGATCCAAAGATTTTTGCGAGCCCTCGTCATGGCAACGTACAGAAATTTGAGCTGAAGAAGAATGTAAGTCACTATGGACGGAAGGTTTCAACAGACCGACCTCTGCGCAGATGCCTGCGTGTCGCACTTCATCAAATGTGGGTGGTGTCACCCCGTACGAATCTAAAGATGATCCATAGTTGAGAATCACCCTCCACTGAGATGCATCGCAAAGGGAGTCTTCAAAGAAGTTAAATAACAACACCTAGAAACAAATTCATCAATTTATCTATTGCATTCAGAAGCGGGAATTGCAAACAGACATCATCAAACTCCAGGCCTTTGCTTTCGTAGAGTGTGCTATAGCCACTTGTAAGTTAATGATAAGTCAGCGGGGATCGCTAAACTCACAGTATTACACCGATTTCCCCAACCTGTTTGCGAAGATTGTCTCTGGCTTGATCGTGGCGGACAAGTATACCTGAGGCACAATGCTTTTAGTAATGCTTTTTTATGGAGAATAATGTTGCGCACATTGTTGTGCACCGAACTCAATCGAGCTTCCACTAGATAATTATCAGATCAGGCTTGGATAGTTTGGCAAAGATATATAGTACTAACTTTTCCCCGAGAAGAAATTGCTCGTACCGGGCATTCTCCTCCGTCCATCCAGTAATAATTACCGGCTTTTCACCATCTACTAGACCTTTCTCTTGACGAAGCATATCGATAGAATGCGGCCAAAAGTACTTGATCAGACGAATGACCATTTCTGCACAGTTTACAATGCCACCGTGCGATCGATAGTTCGTCGTCAACTGAAAAGAGGTTGGCTTCATGTGGGGTTTCTGTGACACAGCACCTGTATTCGAAGTCTAGCGAGGACAGTTAGCTCATTATCTACCTACGTATAGAACTGAAAGTCCCATTTACCTCGAACCTATAAAGGGATGCTTTCAAGTCGTCGAATCGGAAAGACGACCCCACAGCTATAGTCTGGGCGGTATCGCCAGCCCAAAATAGACCATCCGGGTTGGAACATAAAGATCGCAGTACTGATGGCAGCTTAGCTTAGGAGCCACTAAAATTCTAGATAGGCTTTGATTTCAACGACTTACACAGTGCGTCGATTATCAGATTGTCTTGCGCTTCATCGACATAACTGCATGTGGTTCAGTTATTCCTCGTCCCCCCATGACACTAACGCAAATACTCACAGATAATCTACACCTATCTTCCGTATGTCCTGCAAATGACTCAAGATTGCGAAGGATCTGCATGTGTTTTAGACACTAACACCAAGTAGAGATACCAATTACACACCTGTCGGCAGAATCGTAGTCATCGTACTGCTGCTTCAGTTTAAGGTAAGATACGAAGAGTTCGTATATCCTAGTACGCTGAGAAGCAAATGTATATTGCGTGCGTTCACTCAGACCTAAATAGGTCTCTCGGGAAAGATAAGGCTTCTCGGATAGTAAACATTCTTCTGAGCCTTTGATCACACCTGAACTTTGACATAAGTGCCTGGTAACAAACGTCGATAAGGCTTGAATTTACCCATGAACTCGTTGAAGACTAGGGCTGTGTCTGCCATTATATATGAGAACGCAAGAAAGTTTCAAGATAGTGAATTGCCTACCTAATCCCTTCGTTAAGTTCTGAGGAAAGTGAGGCCAATAACGTGAGCAAAAGGCCTCATACGTAACGAGTGACGCCCGTGATTGCTCGTAGTTAATTGTCGTCGAGTTATCCTCTTCAAAAGTATCCGATACTTCCAGGTCGTTTAGATCGCCCTTGAAAGCGCCTTTTGAAGTGTAGCGGCGTTCTGCTCTTCTATGCTCCCTAGTGTACTTCTGGCGGCCAAAGCTCAGTCCTTGATCCGCCTCAATTAATTTACAAAGCTAGAGTAGACTTTTAGCTTATTGCTAAGGATGACCATGGTGTCAATTACCTTATCAAATGTTAAGAACAAAGGGAAATGCTTGTCTTCTAACTCGCTAAAACGTTTCGGAAGGTCGTCCCTCCATTCCTCATCGTCCTCAGGGTCACCTAGATCGTCGTCATGTTGGATTTCTTCATACGAATGTCCAAGTTCCTTTAAGTCTGTTAGCGATTTCGCTGTAGCTGCGCATAGAAAGTCGCTGAGTTTATCAAAGTAATCCTTCACTCGGCCCGCGAGAACCCTTGACTGGGTGACGAAAAGCTGGCGAGGTTTCTTATGGATTTCCGTATGTTGAAGCCTTGCCGACCGCTCTATGCCAAAGATTTTGAAAAGCATGGTCGTCGTTTTTCTATAGATATTTTCAGAACCGCTGGTCGAATGAGAATTGGATTCTACGAACCCAGTACCACTACGCCCGAGGACGAAACATGACGATGGATGCTCTATAACAGCACGTTCGTACGGTCTGAGAATTGTAATGTTCAAATGCATATGGTAGCTCAAGCAATGATGTTTACTCACGATACCGTAAAGACGGCCGAAGCAGCCTTATCTGCAAGGATACCTAGTGGAGATTTAGTGTTGCTCAGAATCAACGGTAAGTTACGCTTTTAATCACAGTTAAGCAGCGCCTAGAGACATCGCGTTAGAGTCAGTTTGAGAGTACCTGAACGGGGTCGCACCTGAGAGAACGCAGTATATTTCTCTAAGCTATTATGCAAGGAGAGTCAAATAGATGTAAGTATTTGGGACTCAGTGGCTGTGGAGACCAAAAAAACCTACACAACCCATTGATGTATCTACAGAAAGGACGCATTAGATAATCAGATAATTAGATGATTGACACATCATTGATTGAGAAGATGAAGACCTACATTCGGTAAATCGTCAGGGCGAATAAGCGAGAGTAGTGCAGGTTCATCTCTGGACTCTTCTTCACGAACACTATGGTCCGGCCATGACAGAGGCTCGAAGATGTTGTCACTCGTGTTAGTTGGCTTTGATCGGGAAATGACCCTTGAATGCAGAATATCGTCAATCACTTGAATGACCCACATGTTATGCCTTACCTCTTCCTATATTCAGGGCCTTTCTTACCGAGTTGCGCGCTCAGTGATGCCCACATACGTTCGTCCATTTGAGCATGGGTGAATACACCGAAAATACGAAGAGCTTGTAGAATATGTCATGACGGTTTCGCATTAAAGTATATGAAGAGCAATCACCTTGCCATTCCACCTGAAGCGTACATTAAGGTCTGATTGTATAGAATATAAATAATTATAGCACTCACTTCTGTCTCGTAATCTGACGAACAATCGACATGGTACTGGTTTACCAAAATCACTGAACAGCATGAAATGGAGAATATCCAGTCCACCTACCACAAGACGAAGATCACCAGTCATTTTGGCTTCGAAAATAGGGACACCCTTGTCTGGGCCTCTCAACCGTTTCTGATTGTCCGCAGAGAAATGTCCGTGAGATAGTTCCCTGAGATTATCATCAGTAGGCGTCTCCAGCAGTGGATGACAACAAACCTTATTTTCTTGATGATCACTTTGAATGTCTTAGGGTTCTTACGATGCTCCCTCAAATGTTTTTCGGCCTTGTTTGAGATGAATATACGCCAGTCTCCTAACCCTTTTGCGTTCTCGAAGTGTAGCGCAGCCTTGAGTGGCTGAACAGAAGGGAATGCCGAGGATCCTTCGGATGTCTCTTGAAGGACGTCGGTCGATTGGTCACTACTGTGGTTTCGGTACACATCGACATGAGGAGCTTCGATAGAAGGAATATACGCCTCCCGAATTGAGGAGGCCCATTTGGAATCTCTCAACAGATCTAAGAAGTCCTGAAAGCATCATAAATTTTCATGAAACAACGTATAGTAAATAATACACTTACGCAAAGGGCACCCTTCACTCGATCAAGTAAGCACAATGCTAAGTCGTCCGCTTCTTTTCTACTCTTAGGCACATCCATTCCAGCGATTCTAGACGCCTCAAGCAAGCGAGGATCGAGGCGGGGACCAACTTTTCTCGCCTTCTTCAACTGCTTGGCCTGACGTTGATTCCGTTTCTTCGTTCCAAACTCCAGAAAATCATCTTCCTCTTGTTGATCAAGCGAGCTATTATTCACCGCATGCTCACGAAAGGCGGCAGAAGACAGGATTTCCAACATCCCGGGGATAGAGTTGGCAATCCGGTAACCATCAGCCAGCGACTGGCTTTTCTCATCTTCCGTTGATAGAAAATACAGGAAAGACGCAAGCCTGGGCAAGGTAAAACTGAAGTGAGAGGAGGCAAATTCAGCCGCTGTGCTGGGAAACCGGTCTAACATGTGCTGCCGAAGCGCCTCAACCACACCATCGTTGGCAACTTGAAAAGATTTGGTCAATGAAAGCAGCATGAGCCGAGGGCAGAAGCTCACCAGAGAAAATGAATTCAAATAAATTATGGCTGCTAAGGAGGTCGGTGATGGCTTGAGAAGCCTCCCCGCCGTATATGACATTCTCAAGATTGAGTATGGCCTGCTCCACGCCTCCGTCTTTCGTTAACTGAGCAGATTCAAACAACCGCAAGTCGAGAGACAAAAGTCGCTTCTTTTGCGAAGAGTTCATGGTAGAGCTCATGTTCCTAGTTCTTGGGGGCTGTATTGGGGGTCACTTGGTTCACGCATTCAGCATTATATCGTCCATCGTACGCCCTGTTCACACACAGAAGCAACTGCGGAAAGGAAGCTAGTCAAACGAGGTTACAATGAGGCAGGGTGGATCGATAGGAGATCCAGCGCTAATAGTGAATAGAGAAAAGCCAAGCCCGTTGAACAATAAGTGCACAGAGGCCAGGAGAAGTCAGAAATGTAGATTCAAGACGTTACGAAAGCGCAGTATTCTACTGGCATTGCATACGGTTAAGGAGCCTGCCAGTAGATGCTTACAAGTTCGAGATGCAGAAGATGCAAGAATAGAATAGCATCATGGGCCCACGTACTGTGAATGGTAAAGAGGGGTCATTCATCACGGCGATTCGTGTGTCTTCAAACCTTGAAGGTGAATCTAAAGATACCTCCCCGCAGGCAAGACGAAATAACTGTAGCAACAGCTTTACTGACAGTTTTGGAACGCAGAAGAGCGGTAAAGGGCACTTTTCCATTAGCCACTCCAGTCAAATAAGCCGGCAAGTACAGAGTGGTTGAAGTAAAGGATGGATGGAAAGGAATTTGCTATGCTATATCTTGAAGTGGTGTCGGAGCCCGAAACTGTATTAGGCCTCTGCTCACGTTATGAACGACGCGTGCCAAGCGACGTCCACGACGGCAGCAACGTCTCTTCCTTTACTCCAACGCACTCCTTCCTTTCATCTACTTATCGGACTCTCGTTCTCGATATCCAGTCTTGAATATCACTCAAACTTTACTGTAAGTATTTGTACGGAAGATCATGCCACCTCCTCATTATGACTTCCTGATCAAGGTATGTTTTGTGCCTGATTTGTCTAACGCTCTTTTGCTAACTAGTACGCCTAGCTTCTGCTCATTGGAGACTCTGGTATAGTCTGGTCCCATGCGGACAATGTTGGAAGAGAATCCGCGAGCTTATACTGTTTTGTGAAGGTGTCGGAAAGTCATGCCTGCTGCTAAGGTTCTGTGATGATGCGTGGACGCCATCATTCATCACAACTATCGGGATCGACTTCAAGATTCGGACAATTGAGCTAGATGGAAAGCGTATAAAGCTACAAATCGTTCGTCCCTTCTTACTCCGACGTGCATATCTGCTCTTACATTCAATCAAAGTGGGACACTGCTGGGCAAGAACGATTCCGTACTATCACAACGGCCTATTACAGAGGAGCGATGGGTATCCTTCTGGTATACGACGTTACAGACGAGAAGTCTTTCAATAGTCCGTTCTCATCGTGCATACGCCCCTTATCTTTCTAATGTCCGAATAGATATCCGAACATGGCATGCGAATATCGAGCAACATGCGTCAGAAGGTGTTAACAAGATCCTGATTGGCAACAAGTCGGATTGGTCAGAGAAGCGGGTAGTTTCAGAGGAGCAGGGACGTGCTTTAGCCGAGGAGCTCGGCATTAAATTCATCGAGACGTCAGCACGGGTTAACGATCATGTTGAGGAGGCATTCTTTACACTCGCGAGGTTCGTTGGTTGCCCTTTACTTTGTGATCCACGAAACTCACCTTGACTTCTGTATCTCCACAGAGATATCAAGACACGTCTTATTGATTCGCAACCGGAACAAGCGGCAGGCGCAGGTGGCCCTACAGATGGTGCTGTGCGTGTAAATCAGCCGGCACAGGGAACACAACCGGGCTGTTGCTCGTAAGCGCTCATTGTCTTTTCCCGTCATGTTATATTGTTGTTCGTACTTTTGCATTCGACGGACGAGCAATCCCTTTGCTGGTTTGTTTTTTCCTCTACTTTTCCCGTACATGCTGAATTCTTGTACGGCGATGTTTGTACTGATCGCACATTACACCTCTCCACATACATATGTAATTATTTCCACCCAATCTCAAACTTCGAGCTGCAGTCTCAGGAATGGACATTCATTTATGAAACAAGCACGATGGTACAGATAAGATTGGATAAGACAACAAAAAGATACATTAAGACAGTTTCTGATCAACGAATGATGCGTTCCAATTTCCTCCCCACCACCTACGAATGCGCTCGCCTCCCCACTCTTCATATTCTTCCTTTGAGACAGAGTAGCTCCAGTAGTTGCCGTTCAAGGCGCATTCTGCCATACCGCGCCAGGCGTCAAGCGTAGGATCCGAAGCGCGACGAATATTCAATGGCATTTCTGGAGGAAGAATCGGTCGCAGAGTGTTTTGGAGGCGGGGTAACAGCTCTGGGAGATTTGATGGTGCACCAGTGACAAACACATTCTGTGAACATATCTTAGGTGCTGCTCTTAAGGATTATTGAGGAACCCCTTACGTTAACGAGCCTGCCTTTCTCTTGCTCGGTGAATCGCGCAAGAATGTTTTGTATGACTTCGCCTAAGCCAGCCGAATCAACGCCCGCCATGCCAGGCTGGAACCATGTTTCGCAAGTCCGCCAACGTTCAGTGCTTAAGTGGATTCGTGTGTTACCTTCAGATTGAAGGTCAGTAACAAGTACATCGCTAACCCGGGCGGATCGAACCTTCTACATCACCCTCTTCGTATTGTGGTCGGAATGCTTGAATAAGCGCAGACCGTTTTTGTGAGAGAGACTGGTACGTGTGCTCGTGGGAGAATGACGGGTCATGGGTGAGCAGTTTAGTTTCGACGGTTTCAAGGCGTGCGAGGTCCTCTTCTTCATCAGATGAAGCAGCAGCGGTATTCTACTGCTACATTAGCGAAGATAAAAGTCGGACAGTGTGATCACTTACGATTTTGCGGTAGATAGCCCAGTCTGCATCGTCCGCGCCGAACATATCCTCTTCACCAATAGATTAAGCACTCATGAATAGGAAACGTTTCGTGGATGTTTACCTCCTCCGCCTTTTCGTCTCTTCTTTGGGACACGGTCATCTGCTGCTAAGCTTGCAATGCTCTTCATGCGTGCTTGTGCGACTGCGCTCTTCCTATCCGACATGGCAGCCTTCCGGCGATTTCGGTCTTTCATACGATTCATTGTAGCCTTGGAACGGATCGTCGGTCATGAGACAATAGTATCTAGCGTTGAAAACAACTCACTTCATGCTCCTTCCTCAATCTTTCCGCCCAACCTTCTAGATCCCGTTCTCTCTCCTCCGCTTCCCGGCGTTCTTCTGCTTCTTTCTCTTCTCGTTCCCGCTCTTTTTCTTTCCGAGCGCGTACGCGAGCCTCCCAACCGGCCTTCATCAGCTTTTGCTTGCGCTTTTCTTTCAAGCCTTCTTCATCCAACTACATATGCGTTATTATATCTTTGAGCAATTGGGCTTCAGCTTAGACGGGTAAGACAGCGCACCTGATCGTCGGGTGTGTCAATCAGAGGGAACGAAGGCTCTTCCTCCTCCTGATCGTCCCCATCCACAGCGTCTTTCTTCCTGTGCCTACTCAGGTCCTTCTCAGCTTTCTTGTAATCAGCATCAAAATCTGCTTCGTCTTTGAACCCTTCGGTTTTCAGTAATTTCTGAAAGCACGAGTAAGTAGATAATGATTTGACAACAACGACAACGACAGACCTTCCATTCATCGTCTGTTATAGAGTCACGTTGCTCCAGCAAGCTGGTAAGCCGTTGGTGATACTCTTCAAGATCGGCGAGCTTGAAATGAGCACTTGTTACGGGTCATCTTAGCACTATCTAAGGAAGAGCCCACCTTTTCTGCCCTTTTTGCAGCAGCTATCTCTTGTAGCTTCTTCCCTTGTTGTCTCCGTCTTTCCGCCGCTCGAGCGAGTTCCTCTTCTGTCTTCTCGTTTTCGACGGGCGCGATGAATGGAAATTGGATCACACATTCGTGTGCTCGGATTTGTAAGGGATCTGTGAGCTTGCGAAGGAGAGCGGTGTAGTCTGGCGAGAAGGCGCAAACGTTTTGGTACACCCACTACAGAATGTGTCGTATGTTACTACCCGCTGATAGACACAGGAAACAATCACGCACCGTGATCTGAGGAGAGGTTATACGAGCCGGAAAGGTCGTATACTTAAGCTGTATTAGTTTTTGGAGGTAATCCGCCGCTTGAGAACCGCCCCATGGTATTCTGGGTGCGGAATAGGTGTCAACAGTTCGCCATGCAACGCCTGAAAAGCTTACCGTTTGCATTGACTAAGTATGCCCCTTCCGTTCAGCATCGGAATTACAGATGTCGATGCTGTGTTAAAAGATATCACAAGGCCATCTGAGGTAAATGGAGTACCTGCTGACGGCAAGTTATTTTGGTAGAAGGACAACATGGAGTCGACGCAGTACATGAGACGGGGCACATTGTAGAGCTCGAACATTAACTCGGAGGTAACTTGCGGCATTCCAAATCTCAGCACCGATACTGAAAGTTGATATAGATTTACTCACGAGCTCGAGAGTGTAAGGGTGAGCATAGGCGCTCGGTCATAAGGACAGGATGATCTACCGTCTCTGTGTCATTAATGTCTAGGTGTATGAATGCATAGTCTAACGCGTTTTCCTATCTTCGGCGCTCTGAGCTCAGCACTGCAGCGAAGGCAAAGACGGATGTGGCTCACCAACGCGTCAAAATTCAACAAAACATCCCCTTCCCAAGGAGTTCGAGCTTGCGACCTCGCGCCGCTGTCGAACTCAACACCGTCGCCAAATATTAACACGGGTCTGTTTGACTTGCGGTCCTTGTACCGTGCGACTACGTTGGGCCCTCCGAAAGGTTCACGTTGCACTTTCTTCTGACCTGCATGAGACGGATCGAGCGCAAAGCCATACCGGAGCGTCGACGAGCCGTTGTCGATGACTATGGGCGTCTGCTGGTTCTTGAATGGTGTATAGTCGCTTTGTTGCAGCGGCCGGGGTACCGTCGGGTTCGGAAGGCGTACGATATTTAGCGTGTCGGGCATTACGCCGTACTCAATTCAAAAGTTGGCTGCTGAGTTGACAAGACCGAGTCGGACGTCGAGCACAGTGTGAGACTGTGAGTGCGTTTACAATGGCCTCAACTTGAAGTTGGCTTGAACTCACCGTGAGACATTTGTGACAAATTAGGGTTAAACTTTGGGATCAATAGCCGGTATGCCGGTATTTAATCCCCCTGATCTGCGGTCATCAACGGATACAACGACCAAACTCCCTCACCTCTCTCTGCGATTCTTGCCACGAACTTCTAATCATGTCAGCGCAACGTATTGGATTTGTAGGCCTCGGTGCGATGGGTCGTTTCATGGCGCGAAACCTTGCGAGGCATATCCACTCCATAGGACTACCTCCTTTGACCGTTTACAACCGGACAAGATCAAAGTGCGAGGATTTGCAAAAGGACGTCGGTATAGACTCCATTTCTGTGGCGAATAGCTTAGGAGAGGTAGCAAGATCCTGTGATGTGATTCTGACAAACCTGGCAAATGACAGTGTAGTGAAAGCCGTGTATTCTGAGTTCAAACAGGCTTTAACGGTTAGTGCATATAAACATACATCGCATCCTTTATTGGAGGATTCTCTAATCTTTTCCCATCTTTGACAATCATAGGGATTTGAATTTGAAAGAAATAAGACGTTTGTTGAGACAAGTACAGTATGTGTCCTTTTCGGAGGATACAATTGTCTCAAACATTGATCTAAATGTTTCAAAGTGTTATCCAACGTTTTTAGGTGCGTAATGAGCATCCCCCACTACGCCACATCACTGAAAACATTCGGAGCTATAGAGGACCTCGAGGCATTCATGGATGAGCTGCCGCAAACCAATTTGATAGCGTCTCCCGTGTTTGGGGCACCTGCGGCAGCCAACAAAGCTCAGTTGGTGATTGTCATGGCCGGTGATCAACGAGTTAAAGGGGAGCTCGCCAAACTCCTTGTACCCTCAATGGGTCGCAAAATCATAGACGTAGGAGGTAGCATTAGGAAAGGTAGAGCTCTCTTCTCTATTCGCTGTATATACTAATAACTATATATTACTACTTTCTCAATAGCGCCCACGCTGAAGCTCATCGGAAACTCAGTCGTCATAGGCTGTCTCGAAGTCATCTCGGAGGCTTTGACACTCGGAGAGAAGGCGGGTATTGATGTGTTTGCTATTGTCGGTGTCCTGAAGGGTGAGCCTCCAATACCATATGCTTAGGTCGGATGAAACTTACTGCGCATATACTCAGATCTCTTCCCGAACACACCGTCAGTCTAATGTCCTCACCTATAGCCTTTTATATCTCATTCAGAACAATTTAATAGGATTGCAAGCTATTCTGAAATAATAGCCAACAATGCCTTTGATGGGAACAAGACCTTTGCCATTGACAATGGACTCAAGGATGCCGGGTGCGTCTATCATTGATCAAATCTTGGATATCTCACCTAACTTCTGCACTCCTAACTCTCCCCATTAAGCCATATCCGTAGTCTAGCCGCGGAGTATAACTCGCCCATGCCAGCTACCGACCTGGCCCATCAGCATATGTTAACTGCTCGAGCCTTACACACTGCACAGAAAGCAGAAGGCACGCAAAAGTTCGACGTGCTGAGTTTCGCAGCCCTCGTGGCTGGCTCACGCGCTGCTGCTGGACTAAACGGTTTGGACTCCTCTGAGGTGAAATATTTATGTACCCTTTTGCATCCCTGAACGCAATTGACCAATGAAATCTAGGACATCAAAGTCGAGAAGGAGCAATAGACTGACATTATTGAATGATATGTAGATAGTATGTATGAAGATATATAGCACATCTTAGAAGCTCATTGTACTCCAGGATAGAATTGATTCCCAAGAGTTTGTTCATTCGTTCCACACTCGCCGACGCGTCGCCGTTCGCGTCTTAGTCACGTGTGCTATTTCGCCGACGAAAGCTGCCTGATCGGGCAAAGAGCCTCTGATCGTCTTCTATTTGTGCGTCATTGACAAGGACGTGGGCGTTCCTTTCCCTCCCCTTCTCTCCTCTTCCCTTCTCTCAACACACATTCATCACGATGTCAACGACTCCGACGCTCTTACACCTACAGCATCAGCAGCTCCAAGCAAGCCTGCCATTTTCGCGGCCCTCAACTCCGGGCGTGCAGTCGCAACCGCTGCACGTCGGGTTCGTCGGGCTGGGCGCGATGGGTTTGCCCATGGCACGCAACCTCGCGACGCATCGACACGGTCATCCAGTTGGATCTCCGCCGCTCCTTGTGTACAATCGTACGAAAGCAAAGTCAGAAGGATTACTGAAGGAATTAGGCGCGGACAAAGTGAAGGTGGCGGAGAGCGCTGCGGAGGTGGCGAGAGAGTGCGACGTGATTATCACGAGCCTTGCGAGCGATGCAGCAGTGAAAGCCGTATATGAAGAGTTTAAGGAAGCGTTAAGTGTATGCTTTTATATCATGCATGCTACTTTGAGATCCTGAGCGGCCTTATGTCTGAAGCAATGCTCGCATAATAAACCCAAAATATTTGTGGAGACGAGTACAGTGAGTCTATGCTGAACATATGCGCGCGATTGTATCTGATATGCGTCCGAAGAGCTACCCCACACTTGCAGGTGAGAGGATCTGTCGACGGAGGAGTATCTTAGACAGAAAGGCTGACCTGAATAACACAATGATCAGGCGAACTAGACGAGCTTATCTCAGGCTTCCCACATACCCATATTATTACATGTCCTGTCTTCGGCCCTCCCGCAGCTGCAGAGAAGGCGCAGTTGGTCCTCGTTATGGCGGGCGATTATCGGTCAAAGAAAGAGGCGGCTTATCTCCTCGTTCCTGCTGTCGGGCGGAAAGTTATTGACCTAGGTGGCAATCTCGAAAAGGGTGTGGAGATTCTTCTGCCTGTAACATTATTCATGCGGCTTATTCGTGCATTAGCACCGATTCTGAAGCTCATTGGTAATTCACTTATTCTGGGGATCATTGAGGTTATGTCAGAATCAATCACTATGGGCGAGAAAGCGGGATTAGGTGCGCCAGCCGTGCTAGGTGTAATCAACGGTAAGCTTCTACGATCCTTGGCTCATGCTTGTATCTCACGCTTCTCTATCAGATCTCTTCCCGAACACTCCGTATGTTGTTCGCTCTTTTCTCGCATTTCCGCTTAATTGAATTCCTTCTAGAATGGCGAACTATGGATCGAAGATCACACACGACGATTTTGATGGAACAAAAGGGTTCTCGCTCGAAGGCGGCCTAAAAGATGCTTCGTGAGTCACGTACTTCTCCCCTTTGCTTCTTCTGACTCCAATGACTCGATTTTTGAAGGCACATCCGGCGTCTAACAACAGAGCTCAATGCGCCCATGCCTGTCATTGATATAGCTCACCAACACATGCTCACCGCTCGCGCAATTCATCGTAACCAGACGGACCGAGGGACACACCATCACGAAGTACTTGATTGGAGCGCATTGGTTGCTGGCTCACGTGTGGCAGCCGGGTTGGACGGATTAAATTCGGGGAAGGTGGGCAATTTGTTGAGAGTTCACCGCGGACATCTATACTGACTAGCCTGCGAATACTACAGCACATGAAAGTCGAGAAGGAGGACTGATTACTGTTCTTTGTATATCATTGTATCGGAGTTTATACGAGATTCGCTGGTGCCTTCCGAAACGTGAGATTTGTTCGAGAAAGCTTGCTGTCGTTTTGCTGTTGTGCTATGGAAATATTCTTCTGCTTCAAGTTGTTCTTTTATATACATGTACGTCTACAGTTGTGGGATTCATAGAAGGACAAAAATCCTTTACTTCTCTCATCCGCGGCCGGGTCAATAGACTATGACGTCATAGACTCAAAGCTGATCGAAGACGGAACACCGTGAAGTCATTTTCCGGGTTTCGAAGTACACAAATTTTAATCTTTCTTTCATGTACAAGTCATGTTCGATAGTGACTGAGCTTTGTTATTGACGTTCTTAGACAAGCTGCTATATTAGCTGAATGACTCGGTTATAATCCAAGTCAAACAGAGTCAGTGGGACACATATGTACACATCATGACATATTTATGGATTTTTATTTTTAAAGTTTTTCGTTACAACGCACGCAGTGTTTCAAGAGTCGACGGGGCGGTTGATACACATTGACTCGGCATCAGGAACAAAGTCCCCGACACCGATGCATGCGGAAAGCAGTCATCGTAGAAACGGAGGCTTCCTGTGTTTCTGTTACCTGATAGACCCTTGGGTGTCTTTTAGCACAAAACAATAAGCTGTAAAGCTAATTAAAGTTCGCAGATGATGAGTCTATGAAAGAGAAGACCGGGATTCGGAAGGAAGGTATAAAGTACGAATTGAGAAGCGGAAGATCCGGATGCGGAAGTGTGCCGTCACACCTTGGATGATGGTAGTAACGTCACGTCCGCAGCCCTGAGCGTGATGCCGGAGCCACCCAATTTGTGAAAGGACCCTAACACGTCGGCTTTTCTCCTGTCCCTCGCTCGTCTGAGGCCCTGGCTTGTCCTCTCCCTCCCCACTCCCACCTCCCGCCTCCTGCCCACTGTCGCGCAAGATGCTCTCTACTCCCTCCCGCGCGACGTCGACCACCACCACTCTCTCTCCCAGCCAGTGGTTCTCCTCAAAGTCCGGCAAGGCTATAACACATAGCACACCGACCGTAATTACTGTCGTCAAACGCGTCGCGCGCCCCGCTCCTCCTCCGAAGCCGCCACTTACTTCCTCGAAGCTTTCAATGAAACACACGGCAACGAACGCGTCACAACAACGGACGAAGGTATCCGCACCACCGTCGTCGAGGTCGTCCTCGTCGATGTCCTCGCTCACCTCCGTGTCTTCTGAAAGCGACAGCGAACGCGACGCGCCAATCACAAAGAAACGCAAATCGGCTGACGCGCTCCCCAGGGCATCCGGCTCGGGATACTCGTCGGACGCGAAGAAGAGACGCGTCGTGTCGGCCTCTACCGTACCTCGCGCCAAAAAGCGCGTTTCAAACGATGACGATGACGAGTATCGTGGTTCGGGTCCCCGTACACGCCCTGTTGAGATGCTCACACCGGAGGAACTCGTGTACCGCAAAAGCAGGTCGCGCTCAGTGTCCGCCTTTGATCACGAAAATGCGTCCGGTGAAAGGAAAACATGGTCAGACGAGGACGGCGCGGTCGGAGACCAGTTAATGAGTAGTGAGAAAGTGGTTAAGCGCCTGATGCACAAGTATAAGGCTTGTGAGCGCTTCTTTCCTTCATCCAGCGCCTAAATGTGTCCTGACGTCTTCTTGCGCTGTCAGATTTCAGAAATCCTCATGATTCGTCTGACACTTCGTTCGACCCTCATCCCACTGATTACCCCTATGCCGACCTCGAGTATCCTAATGATGGCGCATCCGAAAGGTATGATTGTTCTGTACTTCTTTAAATTAAACATAAGCTCATTATCTCTCGCCTTGTAGATTCATCCTACTTGAACCCAAGGATAAGGACCATTACAACCCTATTATGTGCTTGGAGTTATCTCTTTTAGTCATGGTTGAACGTAAGACAATTTCGCCCACGCTCAAATCTAACTCGACCGCTAACTCCGCTTTCAGTATACCTCACTCCGGAACAGAGGATACGCTTTGGACCACTACCTCATGAATTGTTAATCACGCCGAACAACTCACCTCCTAATTCCTCCGCAAATTCATCTCCGCTTACCGCTCTCTCATCGGATTCATCACCCCTCACCTCACTCGCTTCAATTTCTGCCTTAGAACCTTCACGACAATCACCTTCGCCACCTGGCAATCTTCTTCGCGCATTGAGGAGAGCTATACATTTACGTGATGGACCTGCTTTCCTTGCCACCATGGAAGAAATAAACAAATTACTGCGAGAAATCAAATCTGCAAATGACACAAACCCTCTTCGTGCGGTACCCAGAACATGGTCTCTTTCGGGGATACCGCACAAGCTGATACTACGGATTATCGAAGAGACGTATCAGCGCTGCGTAGGACCACATATCGATCAGCTGCGCAAATACTCAGCCTTTTCGTCCGAAGTTTATGGCGAACTCATGCCCTCCTTCGTGTCCGACATCTTCGAACACGCGCCACTCCGCCCAGATTCGCTATTCATGGACCTAGGATCTGGTGTGGGCAATGTTGCGTTGCACGCTGCGCTACAAACTGGATGCAGGGCGTTCGGCGTTGAGCTCAAAGACGAACGCGAACCGCTTGCAATAAGCCAAAGAGAACAGATGCGCCTGCGATGTCGAATGTGGGGCATTAACATGGGCGAGGTCGAGCTGATAAAGGGTAACATGGTCGACTGCCCGCGCGTTGATGAGCTTCTAAGCAAAGCGGATGTCGTGCTTGTCAATAACTATATCTTCAGCGAAGAACGTACGTCTTTCCTTTTTCACATCTCACCCTTCGCATTTGTAACTAAAAAAAATCTTCCATTTAGTAAACACCGCGCTCCGCCCCAAGTTCCTCGACATGAAGGAAGGCGCGATTCTCGTCTCGCTCAAGCCATTCGCTCCGCCATCCAACCAGCGTCTCACTGAGCGTAATATCGACGACATCGCCGCCATTTTCGACGTCACTGCCCGCCCTTACCACTCTGGCACAGTCAGTTGGAGCAGCGGCAGCGGGTACTACTACCTTCATCGGGTCGATCGCGAGGGCTATCGAGACGTTTACGCCCAGTTCGAGCGTGTCCAAGAACGACTGGGAAGGAGAAGCAGAGCGAGGCGGTAACCCAGGGATATCTTTATTCACTCCGGCGACATACATTACAATTTGTCAGACCAGACCTCTCAGACCAGACCTCCAGAATCGAGCAACATTAGAGACCGGGCATATTCTTATACGTCAGACCGGCGCATACCTTGACAAACTGGAAGTCCATCCATCCATCCATCTGTTTAATTTATTTCGCCACGCAACAACCGTCTGGCTGAACACTGTTTTATTACTAATATTGTCTGTATTCCGTTCATCGCGAGATTTTTTTCACTTCAATGGCGAGCATAATCTTCTCACATTTACTGCGTCCAGCATACTAAATTCCCCTTTGCATTCCATGTCTCCTTAGTGTACATCGGATTTGTATAATGCACTGTATCTCCTTTCATCCTCTAAATCCAGCGAACAGAAAAAAATGAAGTGCAGACAGAAGTGAACACGTGTTTTCCCGTGCTTAAGAAATAAGTTTGTAGCGGAAGAAAAAATAATAGATTGGAGAGTCGTAAAAGATCAGAACTGAGGGAGAAAGTTCAGCAATAGGCTTGAACGAAACCGATAGAAAGAGAAGAAGGGTTAAGCATCCTGAACATAATTGCCTGTAGGAGATATTAGAGTTGACGTATGAGAGGGCGGAAGACTAGGATATCTTTACCTGGGAAGACGCCTTGCTTTCCGTTCAACCGTCCGGTCCACCAGTCATCTTGACTGTCGGTGCGTTCAACAACTTCGATGCGATCACCAACATGGAACTCCAAGTCGCCATCAGCCTGTTGAGATAAAGGATTGAGTTACAATGCAGTAAACACGACTGAAGAAACATACCTGCGCGGCGAAGTCATACAGCGCAACAACGTACTGTATAGACTTAGGCTTGGGCTTCAGCGGCGGAGGCGGTGGGGGAGCGCGTTTCGCCGCAGCCGCAGCAGCTGCACCGCTTGACGCACCTCCGGCTGAGTAGGGTGGGGGAGCAGCAAACGTCTGGGAGCCGAAAGAAGGCGGTGGGGGCGGCGCCTTCTTCACGAACGAACTGCCCGAGGTGCTGCGCATGGGCGGTGGTGCACGCAGGCCGCCGGAGGACGTGGTCGAGGTCGACGCGGTGGTGTTTGAACGTCCGAGCGAGCCGTACGTTCCCGTCGAGTTCTGGCGCGAGGCCTGCAGCATCTTCTGCGTCGAGACGATGCGCTTCGTGATTCCCATCCCCTCGATGCGCTCCCAGGCGTCTGTGCGCTTCTGCTCGTAGTCTTCTGCGATCTGCGCGCCAGATACATGTATCTCGTATTTACCCTCGGCGAAGCCGGTAAGCTTCTCCATGAGCATATAGAATATGTTTAATCTGGCAATACGTTTTTTATTACAGTAATAAGCCAGTGTTAGCGAATGAAGAATGTCGTTGTACTGACTGCATATAGTAGAATGATTGGTAGAGGGGGTTGATGAATTGAGTGGAAAGCATCATGAATCGCGGGAGATCCTGTTTCATGGCATTGTTGATATAATCGTATTCATTCGTAGCGATTTCAAAGTCTTGTTCCAACTTCACGTTTCGGCGTCAGTAGAAATCGAACTCTCTAATCGGACGAAACAGACCTTAAACAAGTTCTTCTCATCGTTCAGACTCTTCTCTTTCTTGTCCCGGAGCTTGGTCAAGGAGTTGTTGAATCGGTCATAATCAACAAGCTGAGACCGAGGCACGGGTGCTTCCTGATCAATAGACATGCTACATGGGAGAAAGCCGCTCGCAACGAACCTTGTGATCACGCTTCGTGATGCTCTTACGGATCTGTTTCATAATGACCTGAAGTTCCTTCACAGGCGCGACAATTCGTGACTCGATCAACTCGAGCTCAGGAGATATGTTCGTTCGAAGCTCCTCGAAGATTGCCTGGTATCCATCGACGTTGTGTATCGTGTCCGCAGCTTGGGGGTGCTTGCCAATTAGGTCATATTCGCCGACGATGGGGTGGAAGAGCTGCGTAAAGTGTTGAGCGAAGTTTTGGCCAGCAGTGAAGAGGTCTAGAAGGGGAAGTTAGCTTGCAATTGAAATCCTACGAAGCATAGCTGCCACGCACTGACGACCGATTCGTTAAACTTCTTGCAGTCCTTCAACAGCTTCTCCACAGTCTCCTCCATAGTCGTGAACTTTCGCTGATAGTCATCGAATTCCGGATCGGTTGATTCTACACGGCACATGATTCGCAGTCAGTGCACTCTAGTTATTTTCTGTGCTCTCTGTGCTCACTCTTAGACATTCCGACCTTGGCCGTCACCAAGTGCGGTGTCCTAGAGGCCATAGCGCTTAACTCAGATTCCTTCATAAATATACTTTATTTTAGAGCATACCGCTTGATCGCCTTCGTTATTCCCTTCATCGCAGCTGCCTAGGATTCTGAGGAACCAGAGAGCGTTTCCAGGGATGAGTGATGGTATGAGGGATAAAGAGCAGTAAGCCGCAGTGACTGCATACAAGCTCGGCCTCGGCACAGCTCTGGCTTGACTGACACGGGTCCAAACCTAACTTGAAGATGACGTAATCAAAGCAGTCATTGTGATCCTGTCTTGTGCTCGCAACCGAGGGTCATATAAAAGTTGTCCAGACTCCTCCAACTCCCACCTGCACTTTACCTCGTTGCTTTCCTCCTCCTCTTCCCCCTCAACCTCTTGACATTCGACAATGCCGCAAATCAATCAGCCTTCGAATCAAATCAAGTAAATATGCGCTTATATATTGTCGGGGCATCGAGGAGATTGCTGATCAGTATGAACTACCAGATTGACCAATGTGTCCATCGTGAAGTTGAAGAAAGGTGGAAAGCGCTTTGAAGTGAGCGTCTATCATTTCTTATCATATATATCAGTTCTCATTGCTGCAGATAGATTGCGTGCTATAAGAATAAAGTACAGGAATGGCGAAAAGGCGTGTAAGGAGCAGACCGGGAATCATTCTTATCCGATCATACTTAGGTATAGGAATATAGGGAAACAAATCTGGACGATGTTCTGCAGATCTCACACATCTTCGTTAATGTCTCGAAAGGCGAGCTGGCGAAAGCTGGTGATCTCAAGAAAGCATTCGGAAAGCTGAGCGAGGAAGACATCGTAAAGGAGGTGCGGCGCTCCACAATAAAGTCGGACTTAATTTGACGCTAACTGATTGCTGATCGGAATCAGATTCTGAAGCATGGCGATCTACAAGTCGGGGAGAAAGAGCGCGAACATGAACTAACGAATCTCCGGAAAGATATTGCAAACAGAGTGACCGAAAGTGTCGTTGACCCGGCGACTCAGAGATCATACTCTCTTGCCATCATCGAGAAAGCCATGGCCGAGGTAGGCTTCAGTGTCGAGCCTAGCAAGAATGCGAAGAGCCAGGCGCTTGCGTGTATCAAACTCTTGCAGGACAAATCCAAACTCCCGATCCAGCGCGCGAGGATGCGCGTGAGAATCACGATTCCCGCAACCGAAGTTGAGAAGCTGCAGGCTAAGATCCATGAAGAAGCAGATAAGGTTGAAGATAGTGAGAAGAGGGATACTGTTTGGGAGACGGTGAGCATACACTTTCGTTATTCCATTTTACTAAATTGACTAAATATCGATTGTTTATTTGCAGACACTGCAAATCGATCCTAGCAAATTCCGAGTGTTCAAGGACCTTCTGGACAAGGAATGCAAAGAGGGACGACTAGACATCGTTGATCATACAGTGACAGCCAATCCGGCTGCAGCTGCTTCCGCCTAAGATGGCACTTGTATCCATTAATTGTGAGATAGGATTCCCAGTGTAAAGTTAAAAGAGTCATCCATTGTATCGTTTACATGTATAGGAGAAGGTCTCCTCAATTGAGAAACATAGTTTTAAACAGTCAGCGAGCCCGTTCACGTTCACGTTCTACATCCGTAAGCAAAAGTGGTTTGAACACGCTATTCCAATTTTCCGACCATGTACTCCACTCCCATTCCCTTCCGTCTGACCTAGGCAAGGAATGACGTGAATCGTGTGGCATTGTGTGATTAAAGCTTCGTCGTAAACTCTCCAATGCTGTAGCATTCGGGAAGCCACCTAAAAGTTGTTCGATTTGGCTTGCAAGCTCCGAATCATTACGGAAGATACGGCCATTTTTACCGTCATGTACGAGTTCGTTGAGGCTAGATTAGAAAATCACAAAGATGAAGAATATAAGGTAGTGATGAAAGAAAGGCATTTACCAGTTGAAATCGAGAGCGCAAACAGGTAACCCGCAACCAAACATGTCGACGACTTTCATAGGTAAGTCAAGACCTGAAGAGCTTGAGTGAAGACAGACGCCAAGATCTGCGGAGCCTGGAGGACAGCGTGAGCGCATGTACCAATGAGAATCAGATCCAAGTACGGACCAAGCAGAACAGGATAATCTTCCGCCTCTAACCAAAGGCTTCTACACCTTACCCATCGCCAATCCTCACTCTTCTCTAGTTTTGCAATCTGTGACATATAACGTTCCTTCAGCGGACCTTTACCAGTCACTATTGTTAGCAGCTTCGGAAGCCTCTTTTGGGGTTTGACGCCGCCCTCCGCGACCTTCGACATCTCCTCATTCACCAGTCTCGCCCGTTTCTCGTATTTTACCAGTGCCTTCAGGAGTATGCCAAAATCCTCGTCAGCGGTCCATGACGTAGAGGAGACTAACAAAGCAGGTCGATCAGGCCTGAGTGCGGGGATCTTGGTTGGTGAAGAGAAAAGAACATATGAATCGGAGATCTCGGTATCGAGTGCAATGGAGTTAGCGGTGACTTGTACCGGGGCTAGGTGAGTAAATGGGGTGGATTCAGGCATGTTGAATGATGGAAAGAATCGCCTCAACGAAGGAGAGGAAAGGCTGGCGGCGAGTTTAATGAAGATCTATCACAAACAGCCGTTACTTGATACAGAGAAAACCGAAGGAAAGACTGTTCTTACAGCATGCGATTCGAAGGCCTCCGATTTTTTAAAGTTCGATGGCGGCCTATCGTGCAGCACTTGCTTTGCACCTCTAATTTCAATTCAGTCTCTAGTTCGTCCCTTAGCGATAGCAAGCTCACTCCAAATCCCACTCCTTGACAAGTTTATCTTGCATTGCTTTTGTGACAAAAAGATGAATGTCCGCCTCCCGGCCAAAGATATACTCGAATCTAAAGTTGTGAGTGGCATAAGCCGTCGAAGAAGGTATACCGGGAGGAGATTTCTTACTTTTTATGTATATCGACTATTATATGGTCTTGTCCGACACGAAGGCCGAGGATACTATATCCAAGATTGTGCCAGTCGATGATGAGCTTACTCCCTCGCAGTTTGCATACCAGTTGCGCAATTGCAAGGGTCGGTATACTAGGTGGGTTCTAACTTCATGAAAGCTAAGCCGGTATGTTCTTGATACTGGGACCATGAAGAGAAGACTGACCTGCACCATGATATACTCCGGTGGATGAGGTATTCGTATTAACAGTGTACACAAGATCGACGTTACTTGTATGGCAATTTTGATGGGCGCTGTTAAGAGAAAAGGAAAAAATCTCAAGAAGGTGGGTGTCTGGTTCAGATACAGCAGTTCAACATTTTCACGTTCCAGAGAGGGTATCGGTGTAGAGCCTGAACGACCATCTTATCTTTAGCTGCTGATGGCTTAGGGAATAAATGTAGCTCACCAGAGTATCCAATGAGATATGTCTGAAAGTTCGACTGAGCGAAACTTTCAGCATGATACATCATACGTGGACTCCTCCCAATATCTCCCAGCACGAGGATTGCGACAGACCGTAGGAACGCCTTCTCCCGTTTCCGAAAGGCATTTCGGACAAGATATACGACAACAAGGGTAACGAAGATTTGTCCAGCCAGATCAAAGGTTTCCATGAGAGAAGTTTATGGGAAGTACATATAGTTTTGGAGGAGAAGGAAAGATATAGCTGAAGTAAAGCTGTTGGTGTGCCTCGCTGTAGCTGACCGCTTATGAACCAATCAGGAAAGAGGGTGTCGATCACTGGTGGCCCAGTCACGGTGATGACAGTGAGCCTGAGTGGCGTAATCACTCTATGACTAATTCTGAGTTTTCTGTCTTCATCGTCATTCGTGACAAACTCTTTCGCTGACCTGAGCAACGAGCTCATCGTTCAACACTTTGCCTTCGACTATCACCATGCCATTCAGAGTACCTTCGTCGTCGCTCAGGACGTTGTCAGCTTCCACAGGCAGAGCAGCTCAGTCTACAAGGAATGCATTTGCTTCTGCTTCTCGACTATTGGCGAACCGGTATGCCTCAACCCTCGTGAATGGCGCAGGCCCATCTCTTAATGCCGCTTCTTCATCGCGCCTGACGGCTCAGAGTGTGCAAAGGAGGCATACACCAGGTTTAAGTTAGTATTCATTATATTTGCGGGTATTGTGGCTGAAGATACTTCAGCACGTTCCATGTTCATTCAGACAGAATCAACACCTAACGATGATTCACTAAAATTCATCCCGGGAGTGGACGTCATGCGAGACGGCTCTGCAGAATTTCTCGACACGCGGTCGGCTCTTAAATCACCTCTGGCAATCCGACTTATGGGCATCGAGGGCGTCAAGACAGTCTTCTACGGACCCGATTTCGTGACTGTCTCGAAAGATACGGACGTTCCTTGGTCTGTTGTCAAGCCCGAGGTCTACTCGATTCTTATGGAGTTCTTTTCCTCCGGACAACCACTCTTCCGAAGTGAAGAAGATAGGGAGTCTGCCGGTCCCCAAGATACACAAATTCTAGACTCCGACTCAGACACTGTCGCGATGATCAAAGAATTATTGCAGACTCGAGTTCGGCCGGCTATCATGGAGGACGGCGGGGACATCGAGTATAGGGAATTCTCTGACGACGGGATTGTTAAATTGAAGTTAAAGGGCAGTTGCCGTGGATGCTCTTCGAGTACAGTCACACTGAAGACTGGGATCGAGCGCATGCTAATGCACTATATACCAGAGGTGAAGGGTGTGGAACAGGTTTGGACAAGACTCATAGCAGAGAAGATTGAATGCTTACTTTTGTCTAGGTGCTAGATGAAGATGAAGTAATCGCGCTGCAGGAATTTGAGAAACTGGAAAAGCGTCTTCATCCCGAGGAAGCGAAGAAAGATTCACCGTAAGTAAACGATCATAAATGCAGTTGATTCCGATATTAATATATGGATATTATAGTATGGCACAGTACATGTCTGTATGATAGTACAACAATAGCTTATACATGAGCACCTGGCATATATCATGGTCGCGACTATTTACTTATGCATTGTAATAAAAGGCTCAATCACGCTCAGCAAATGGAAAGTTGCATTTTAACTATCTACCAGGATGGTACGCAAGGCCTTACGTACGCAGTCTGCATCGAAGATAGGTCCGTGTTTGTCGTGAGTATTAGCTTGCACCTCCACACATCGGATGCCTAGATTCTACAAGAGGTGAGCAAGTAAAGCATTCCTTAGTTTGCTGTGAAGGCGAAACCTACCGAAATTTCTTGAACATCCAATGGCACTGAACCACCCTTGAGGTAGACAAGGTGCGTAATGTATGACAGAACAGGATAAGAAGTGTATGTCGTAGACATGCCGTAGGGGGTGTTTAGCGTACGCGTTATAGCCCTGAGGGAAGTTCATTATAATTTTATGTGAATTGAACTCTCAAAATAATGACGTGTGTCGAACCTAATGTAGTCAACAGCTGTATACCCCCCTGTTTCTCGGTCATTTCTGGAGTTCACTATGCGCCCTGTTAGGTACCCGAACATAGAAAATAAATCCGCAACATACGAAGGAGAACCTTCGCCTTCAGTGTTTTTGACGCAGCGATGGCCGAGGCGACACCTTTCAAGGCAAGGCAAGGGATGATACTGGATAAAACCAAGTCAAGGAGAAGTGAAATGGTCCCAGAATGTAGGCTTACCTCGTCCACAACGAACCACAAGAGTAGACAAGAACACTCTTCTGCGAACATTGAGTTAAGAAATCAGGATTGGGACTCGGGTGTATTTCGTGTCCGTAAGCATTGATGTAATATAGGCCTGCAGCAAAGTAGATTCAATGACCAGCAGCGAATGACATACATTTAGGTATGAACATACGGCTAATGCGTGACTCAAGAGGATCTTCTTTTCCTTCGTCAGCTTTATTGAAGACGAGGTTTTGTGGCTCAACATCATCAATATTGAAGTTATCGAAATCTTCTCCTATCTCGTACGCGGGGGATGAAGGTGTTATGGAAATCGAGAACGAGGTTTGAGATTGTACGGGATGAGAGATATTACATTGGCCGACTATCGTCCGTCCACTTTCCTGGTTCTAGGATCAGCCCGCTGTTAAATATTAAAGAAAGGAAAACTCACCAGCTCGACCGCGATCGTTACCGTATGATTAGTGACAAGGACGGGGACGATATTAGCCTGCCTCGCCGACAATTAGCATAGTAGGGTATGGTTAGCTGTGGTATAGCTTACTTGACTATTTGTGATGGAAGAGAATAGGAAGATCGCTGATGGAAGGGACCGGAAGAATATTCGCGCTGCAGCGAGGAAGTAGTTTCCTATACTAGAGTAATGTAAGAGATAACGTAGCATGATGTACAATACCTGATAACTACCTGCCATTCCTGAAAGAGAAATTCTTCTGCGCTCTCCTCAGAACCTCCCCTTCAAAGTGGACCAAGAAGCCTGTTAAAACGTAAATCAACGCGCGATGTTGGCCAGAGCGTGAATTACGAACCCCTAATGACCTCTTTCCGATCTGGTGGAATTCCGTCCCAGATAGGGCTTCGTCCCTCGACGATATCCCGCCATTCGTCGCGCGCATCACGCTCGGTCTTCTCGGGATTCAGGCGGTAGGCTAATAGATTGTGAATTCTGTCCAGAGGAGAGCCTGGTGTGGACGATGGGATCAAACGGATTAGGCGTGACCTAATATCCCCTACATAGTGTTTGATTAACACCAGCCACAATCCCAGTCACATGAATTACAGACCAATCGATGGACCGCCTATGACACGAATGATTTCGCTCGAAGAGCCTCCGTCATCCGAGACAGGTAGAATATAGCACGCATCTCCGAATGCGGAGCATATAGAATTACACCCGGTGCCTCCAGAAATGACAAGGTATGAATACTCGGACAAAGTTGAATCAAGGTCTGCTTGTGCAGCATGTTGAGAGCCTGACGAGGAAGCCTGCATTCGTGGCTGATCCCAGATTCTGGGTCGAGACACTGCCATGGGTATTTCTTCAGAGTGCACAGGAAGGTCGAAGACAGATGATCCTCGGCTGTCCGCTCCCGAGTGTGATTGAGCGTTTTCCCGTCTTGAGTTTAAGGCGGAGAGGAATTCAAATGTGTTCTCTTGAGTAGAGCTCATCTCGTTTTAACGCCGGACCTGCGCTCCTCTGGTACGTGTTCGTGTGTCGGTGAACGTGTATCTTTCCGATTCCAGAACAGACAGCTGCAAGTCGGCCACTGAGGAAAACGGCATTTAATGACTTGATGGCCGTAACGGATTCATCTCAGACCTTACGCAGAATATGAGCGTTTATAAATTCGCTGCCTTCACACCTTGAAGAGATAGCATTTGGACAGGACTACTACTAGTAGTAGTTGCCTCTGGAGTGTGTTATCCTCGTTGCAGTGATGACGGGATGAAAGTAACGAACCTCACAAATGAAGAGGACACTGAAGAGGATAGGCAGTGATCATAGACTCGCAAGCCAGTTGTCAATCTATCGTGAGGTTAGGAGTGAGGTAAATGAAACGCGAGTCTACACTGGCAACGGTGATCATCCACCTTAGGCAACGGATTTCAGGGTCCAATAGGGCCTCTTAGGGGTAGTTCTTTTTGTAAAAGAATAGACCTAACCATATGAAAGCTCCCGATGTTCGTCCCCCTATTTACCCAAAGAAGTTCGTGAGACTTCGGTAGAATCCCAAAACATTCACGATGTTCGGCATTCAAGTTGCCGATGTTCGCGAGACCTTCGTGAACATCCGAAGCCACACGATCTTCGGGTAACATGGTACAAAATATGTAGTATATATGCACAAAATAAATACACTTACAATAACATAAAAAATGGTAGCTAAATGCTATATTTTATGAGAAGAACATCTGCGAATATCTGCAGAACATCTGCAGAACATCTGCAGAACATCTGCGAATATCTGCAGAACATCTGCGAATATCTGCAGAACATCTGCAGAACATCTGCAGAACATCGAAATTGCAACCTCGGGTTTGCCTCAGTGGGCTGGCCAATCACAGCACGTATAAGAGTATACCGTCCGTTTGCATGATCCATTTACTTATCTACCGCATACAACTAACTATTTCTCCCCCCATTGCATTGTCTTGTTCTATTCAGACCCTAATATGTGACTACACATGTAATACACTACTAGTTTCAATAAGTAAATTGCTCTTATAATACTCAGAATCTTGAATAGAGGAGGAATGTATGTATGTGAAACAATACATACTGGATCTGACTGACTCGGAGTCCAGAACAGAGCTTCTCTACCAAAAGCCCCCACCCCTCAGTAAGTAACATAAGAAATATTTATTCAGTCCTTCTCTAACTACATTACTATGCCCTATGGCATTGGATGAGCTACTACCAGGCTTGATATTGAATTAAGTGCATCAAACAATACTTTCATGTGTACTTCTCGGGCCTGCACCGAAAGGCCCGGAGTATCCGTCCTTGCAAGTAGTAGTTTCAAGTATATTACTTATGGAGATTGAATACTACTTGTTTATTTCTGTGCTTGTACAGCATGACTAGAGCATGACACGGGTGCAGGTCATCCGTGGGTACCTGCAGGTACCTGCGCTCAAATACCTGCGGTTCCAGGTGCACCTGTGCGCAGGTACCTGGTTCCCACGGTTACCTGCAGGTCCAGGTTTGGATTTTTTTTGCCCAGGTACCTGACCGGGTACCTGCAGGTACCCGGTAAATCACGTGCACTCACTTTGTGTGCCACGGACGCAACGATGTACCACTACTTTCACCAACATTCTACTCGACATGGCCACTTCTGAGCTCTCTCGAAGCTCCCTATGGAAGTTATACTCGTTCTGTTGACCCTGGCGACTGCGATGACAACCTCGAGCCCGATGACCGCCTCCCCGCCAAATGCGCGCTCGCCAACTGGGCGTTGGACTCGACTCCGCGCTCAGAGACCGTCTGCAAGTCGTTCGCCCGCGCGGTCGACCGCATGACATAGGCCGCGAGCTCAGTGATGCCGTTGCACGCCTGCGCAGCACACTCGATTACAACCATCTAGATCAGGTTCCCCACCACTCCTTCGCTCGCGCTGTCGTCGTATGTCCCAACCTCTATGAGCTCGACATCTTGCTCTATGGCCGTGGTGTGCCTGTGCAACATACGGAGGGTGCCGTTGACGCAGCGCGCATGTGCAAGAGAGCCTACCACGATGACGGCCCCGCCGCACCCAATGGCCGCACCCAATGGCCGCCTCCTCGCCAACTGCGCGCTTGTCTTTCGTCTGCGCGGACGACCACAAAACAGAATGGGATCACGACGAAGATCAAGCTAGAATCTCGTACTGCAGAGGTTGAACTGGTCTTCTGGTACGTCTTTTTCTTGCTTTTTTCTTTCCTTCTTCGCACTAATCTTGCTATTGATCCCGCTCGTCGCCTTCGACATGCCGCTCGTCCAGCATCCGCAACACCCACCGTCGCCTGCACTCATGATGCAGCCCCACAAGCGGTACGCATCGTTGGCCAACTTCCACCGTCGCAAACCCTCGGCGCTCACTGCCGTCGTCCAGTTCCGCCGCCTCCTCGCCCTCTTCAAGCCCATCCACATTCGACCAAGCTCGAATCCTCTGGCGGCGAGGCAGTCGTCTCCCCGCCAGCCCTTTCGACTGGTCGTGGTCCATGCAAGGCTGTCCACCTCCAGGATACATGGTATGTTATTATTTCTGTTTTTATCTTATTACTACACTACTTACAGTTATTACCTGCAGGTTGTATCAGGTACCTGCAGGTATTGCAGGTATCGGGTCCAGGTAGACCCGGATCCGTTTCCCACGGTTCCGGGTCGGATCCAGGTATCAGTTTTTTTGCGCAGGTACCTGCGCTTCACGGATCCGGGTGCACCTGCAGGTGCACCCGTGTCATGCCCTAAGCATGACTACTTATATTTTACAAGGGTCCTTGTAAGTGTATTTGTTTTATGCATATATACCGTAACACAAAGTTCAATATTTTAGACTTTTTGATTGTTTCCTCTGTAACTCAAGAACTAATTGTCGCGTTCAAAAGTTAAATATATACACGGAAAGGTCTTGATTATTAGTTTCTGTCGATATAAGTTTCAGATTTTTAAGCAACGAATTGACGGAGTTATTGATGTCCGAATTGGAGTCTCATTGAGACAGTACCGTGACATTCCGATAATTCGGACAAAATCATAATTTATTCATTTCCGCTTCAAATCACTTCGGATTTTTCGCAATGGGAAGGGAGTTATATGTACTTTGTACCAAGAAGGTCTGCTACCTTACTGTCGAAAATCGTGTGGCTTTCGATGTTCGCGGCAACTAGCCGAAGGTCTTGGACAGTCTCACGATCTTCTCTGGTGTATACACGAACATCGGCAATGCCGAACATCGCAGTTATTCGCAGATGTTCTGCAGATGTTCTCGCAGATGTTCTGCAGATATTTGCAGATGTTCTCGCAGATGTTCTGCAGATGTTCTGCAGATGTTCTTCTCATAAAATATAGCATTTAGCTACCATTTTTTATGTTATTGTAAGTGTATTTATTTTGTGCATATATACTACATATTTTGTACCATGTTACCCGAAGATCGTGTGGCTTCGGATGTTCACGAAGGTCTCGCGAACATCGGCAACTTGAATGCCGAACATCGTGAATGTTTTGGGATTCTACCGAAGTCTCACGAACTTCTTTGGGTAAATAGGGGGACGAACATCGGGAGCTTTCATATGGTTAGGTCTATTCTTTTACAAAAAGAACTACCCCTAAGAGGCCCTATTGGACCCTGAAATCCGTTGCCTAAGGTGTGATCATCACTGTGTCGTGAGAACCACGTGGCTAACTTTATACTTTAAACTAAGTAGAAAACTTCCGTCCCGTTGCAAGAACCCTCAGGTTGTCGGCTCGTCCACTGACAAACACTACCTTCAAAGTTTTGGTACTGGAAAGAAAACTGAACTCACTTTTCCCTTATTAGCTGAAGGCGCCTAGCACCAAGCACGCCATGCACAATCTTTGCGCTCAAGAGTTTGAGTTTGAATCTTTGATCACTACTCCAGGTCACTGTCAAATTTGCGGCATAGTACTTGACAAGCTATTGTTTGACCCAAAACACATCTCACAGTCATGCCATCAGGCTCTTGATGCTCCAAGTCAGACTGTATGGGTGTGTGTGAGGGAAGGGGGATCTTTTCGCTTGTTTCCTTCGCATCCATCTTTCTCTTGTGCCCGCAGAGATTCCGAGTCCCACTGGCAGTAATCTTGCATACGCCTGTGTAATAGAACCAACGCACGCACGCATAAGTCAAAGCGCCGAACATAATGTGGCCGTTCCAAATTGAATGTTATTCCATAGGTCTGTCTTTTCTTCACTGTCCTGCTTATTGCCGAGCCCAGGCTGTCTAACCCCACTACTTCATAGTATCCAATCCAAGATCATGGAAGCGGGGTCACAACACTCCAGCGCCTTCTTGAATACATCTAAGATGCTTCCCAAGTGAGACCAACCCTTCTAGTATATGGCAATCTAGAAACTCGAGGCTTACAAACCGAGTCTCGCTGACTACCTTGCATGGCACGGGCTCTCGGACGTGTTCTGATGACTGCCGATATCGTACTCTTTCTTAGTTCTTCTCGTTCTTCCCCATAACCCTCCCTGTAATTAGTGTCTCCTCGACAACATCTTTATCCAATACTCTGGCTAATGGAACGGCCCCTTCCCAACACTCTTATATTGCCACCTGCAACGCGACTTAGCCCCATTCCACACCGACAGGCCACGAGGATATCGACCTGAAATAATGAGTCATCTTAGCTTTGATCTGGATGTCGCATGTTGTACGCTCTAGATCAGAATAATTCAAACTCGGTACGTTGCCTTAATCCTCTCCATTAACTACTCCTTCTATCCCCAGTCGAAAGCCTACTCAGGCTCAATGTTCTAGATCAAGGAGTTCCCAAAAAAAACTCTATAATTTTGGGTGCATGGGCTTATTAATTGGAAAGTTTGTTCTGCAATGCAGCAGCCTTCATCAAGATGTGTGTCGTCTTCATTTCTCGACTACAACAGACATACACGCTGTTTCCGACCGCAGACGCAGCGCAACTTGGACAGATGAACAACGTGTGCCCAGCACGAGGAAGAGTAAAATCTCCCTTAAAAGCTTCTTAATGACGATTTCCAGTCCACAAAACGACACCTCTATACCCTCCATTTTCAATGAGCCCAACACCTTCCATGGCTTCGACGTGCATTCAAGTTGATTTGATGGACTGTTCCCCTGTCGCATACGGTGGATATAGTAACATATATAAAGGGAAGCACGAGGAAGACATCGTGAGTCTTTACAAATCCCCCATTCCTATATATCTAAATGCGCATGAATATTAGGTCGCCATCAAGGTTCCTCGTGTTCCTCGCGGTCAAGTCAACAGCGAGACTCTCGAAACGGTTTGGCACCCCATTGCACACCTGTTTGTTTGATAGACACTAAACGTCTTTTAGGAGCTCAAATTGGTTTTCTACGAAGCAGATATGCTCGCGTCATTCTCACATCCGAACATTATTCCGTTGAAAGGCGTATGCGAAGGACAGACGTTAGCTAAATCGATCCGGAGCCCTCGTTGCCTCATTCTCCCGTTCGCTGTGGGCGGTGACGCAAGACATGTGTTTGCGAAAAGGGATGTCGACTTTGCGAAAGAAACGAAACTACGAATTGTGAGTATAATATTGTCTTGGCATTGTTATTTGACTGAGATCCGTTCGTAGCTTGTACAAGTTGGCGAGGCTCTGGAATATCTTCATAATAGAGATGTGGTTCACGGAGACGTCAAACCAGTAAGTCAAGCAGTGTACATCATCATCGATTGATCTAAGGGAATGAACTAGAGTAATATACTACTAGATGGAGGCTTGAACGCCAAATTATGCGATTTTGCACATAGCCATCGCAAAGGTGCAACACTTCCGTATGAGCCGACCCTCACACCAAGATATGCAGCACCAGAGCTTTTAGAGTCGGAGGAAATTCTTACCACGACACAATCTGACGTATTCGCTTTTGGCAGAACCATGTGTGCGGTATGGAAATCACTTATCTCTTCCGTGATTTTATCTCTGAGTGGTTTCTTACTATACAGATTACGACTGGCGAGCAACCTCCGAAGTTCATTCTCCCAGTGAATTGGCGACCCCGAGCATTTCGTAATCTAGGTCCGCTGGTTAGCCTTCTCGACAGATGCTTAGAGCTCAATCCGAGCAAACGTCCGACGATGGGGCAAGTGGTTATGGCACTTCACCACATTGCCAATGGCTGTTCTTGACAAACGTCCATACGGCGTGGGCTGCCTCCGTCGTTGCCCGACTTGACACAATCAACGCTCGAACATATCACTGTCTCTGACACGCACGCTTTCGTATTATGTCCCTTCATTTCCCCTTTGTAAAATCATGATTTCTACAGACACTTAGATGACCGGTCATCTTGTCAATGCGCTTCACTGTATATATCCACTCACATCTGTTTTATATGATACATATGCCATTTCGCATAACTCCCCTCTCATTCGCATCCCCGCTTGACCGTTTTGGGGTTACAATGTTGCGCGAATCGTGATCGACAATCACGGGCTCATTTCATTTAACTCCTCGTGACGGAAGCATATATCCAAACCATAGACGACGTGCAGGCTGCGGTGCCGGCGGTTCACTATATCGAGTCGTTGACGTCTGCGGTGCCGGAAACTAGAAAACGTAGCTTAGTACTACCGGATGAACGATGTGAGGAAATAAGTATGACCAGCTATCTCATCTACTCTTTGAACAAAATCACCGGGCGCGTCAGCTTTGCCCAGTTCTCAAACTCCATCGGAATAGCCGAAGAATTGAAGACGCTTGGAATGGAAAGACCGCCGTCATCAGATGAGTGAAATGAAGCCACCTCGCTAGAATCGCGTGTTCCACAATTTCCGTGTCTTCCTGACCACCTACTTCCGTAGAACAGTGTCAAGCAAAGATAGTCATGTATTGTGTCGGGTATAGATCAGGTGTTTGGAGTGCAAGTATGATGTGTCCACGTTGTAGCGTTAGGTTGGAAAGATGCTGATCCCGCGCGCCGTAGTTATACTCTCTGACCATGTTTCCACGATACACGGTCAACACGGGTTCCTCTTTCATTTTACACAGCGCTCTTCATTTACGGTGTCGTCGTGGACAAACGAGACGAAGAGGATTGGCTGGAAAAGTACACGGTGATTTCCAAGGATAAGGCATCGCTGATGGTCGTCCTTCCCACGGTAACAATCATGAAGACCGCATATGAACAGCTCTTCAAGATGAGCGCTGAGCTCATTGCGCTGCAAAGCTTTCCCCCACCCTAGAGCCTTGCTTCCTTGCACCCTCAAATCAATAAGGATGTCGAATAGTGCGCAGTCCCAGACCGACCAGCCGACGACGAAGCAGACTTTCATACTGGCTTCACGCGCGTCGCAGCTCGCGCAGATCCAGACAAATATTGTCAGGGATACCCTGGCAAAAGCACACCCATCGTTGACATTTGAGACATCGTTCATGTCCACGGAAGGTGACAAGAATCAATCGCAGGCTCTATACGTGATCGGCGGCAAATCGTTATGGACTAAAGAATTGGAAGTCGTACTGAAGGAGGACACAGTTGACATGCTCGTTCATAGTTTAAAGGATGTGTCCACGACGTTGCCGGAGGGATGCGAACTTGGGGCCATCTTGGAGAGAGAAGACCCGGTCGACAGTTTGGTGATGAAAGCTGGTTTGGACTATAAGTCATTGGACGAGTTGCCAGATGGAAGTGTTGTGGGAACAAGCAGCGTACGGAGAGTCGCTCAACTCAGGCGACTATACCCTAAACTCAAGTTCGCTGATGTGGTATGTAAATCATTATGTTTGCCTTCCAAGCGAGTCTCAACATTTTCTAGCGAGGTAACCTGTATGTATATTCATCGGAAGAACATGTTGCGTACAAACCCCGTTCATTCATAAAATTAGGAATACACGGCTAGCAAAACTCGATTCGCCGACTGGTGAATATTCTGCGTTGATCCTTGCGAAAGCCGGAATTGTACGGATGGGATGGGGAAGCCGCGTTACAGCTGACCTCTCAGCTCCGGTGCTGTATCATGCAGTTGGCCAGGGTGCGTTGGGCGTAGAGATTCGAATTGGTGACGAGGCGACGAAGAAACTTTGCGAGTCCTTGACTCACTGGAAAACGGATTGGTCGTGTCGTGCCGAACGCGCGATGCTGAAAGTCTTAGAAGGTGGATGCAGCGTACCCGTCGGGGTTCACACCTCCATCGTTCCACTGGACGCAAGCGCGACCGGCCCAACAAAGTCCACTCTAACGATCACTGGCACCGTCACTGCGATCACTGGCTCTCCGCACGTCGAGCACACACTCGTCACCGAAGTCAGCTCTGTCGACGATGCTGTTGCCGTTGGAGAGAAGCTTGCCACGACTTTGATGCAAATCGGGGCGAAGGATATCCTTGAGGAGATAACAAAGGATAGACAATCTCGACAAGCAGAGGCCGTAAAAACTGACAAAGAGGTTGCGAACATCGAGAACGCAATGCAGCCGCAGGCATGAGCTAACGTTATGGGGGTTCTGTAATTTCGCAGTAGATAAGTAGGGAAGCATATATTTATTTTGTAACGGAATAAACAAATGAAGGACACGTTGAATCATGTTCCCTGGTGAGATCAGTCGTCAATGGCCTGTTGAACGAAGCGCACCAACACTAGAGGTGATCAGGATGAATCTGCGTCTCCGCGAGCGCCTGCAGTTCCCTTCTGTGAGGCCGGGAGCACAAGTGACTCTATGGCGGAGACAAATGACATTGAAGAAAAGTTCACGTACCAATTCGCACATTTATAAGTTTGTTGCTTGGTGTTATTTGGCTGTTTCCATAAATGGATTGTCAATTCACCGTAAACAATTCAAACTGATGGTCAATCGCAGCGGCCTCACTACAGTTCATTACGTTCACTGGAGGCGCCGAAAGGCATCATCGTTTCTTCTGACTTGACTACGAGCACTCTTCGCACATACTTAGTCTATAAGTCTCTGAACAAACATGTCTAGTATCTCTACCAGGCGACTACAGAAAGAACTGAAGGAGATTAATACCGAATGCCCTCAAGGTCTGGTTTAATTTGATGAAAAGAAAGGGTATGTTATGAAAGAATAATACTGGACTTCAGGAATCACACTCGTCAAGGCCGATAACTTCGACACCTGGTATCTTGGCTTGGAAGTGCTAGGAAACAGTTTATACGCTGTGGGTCTCGATGTGTCCTCAACCGGTTTTGAAGTTGAAAAGAAATGAACATTCAAATATTGATTTTAGGGAGAAAAGTTTCTGCTAAAGTTCCGATTTGACGCACAATACCCGATATCTTCACCTTCTGTCACTTTTGTGGCGGACAAGGACCACCAGGCTCCTATACATCCAGTAAGCATGCCTTTGATCTTTCCAACGATAATCCCGATGGACTGACTTGACTATATCTTACACAGCACGTCTATTCAAATGGCCATGTGGGTCATACTTCTGTTCAGGGTCTAATAGCAGTATAAGGCTCAACTCATGTCAATCCTGCGTCAGATTTGCGCAAACATCCTGGGTGATGGATGGTCACCCGTGCTCAGTGTAACCGCAGTGTGTATCACTCTCCAAAGCATGCTCGCCTCCTGTACGGTAAGCGCTCCGTCCTCGCTTCCAATCTATCTACTCTATTCTACCCGACATAGTGGTAATGGAGTCATGAGCTACCACTATGCCCAACTCTCTCTTGTTTTCCCATTCGCCTCTACTCAAGATCGATGCATTCATATTAACGGACCCTTTCTTCTTCTGTTTCCCCCGCCCTTTCGGATGTTAAAATTAGCAAAAAGAACGGTACGTGCGGATGCCCATCCTCTCCCTTCCGGTTTCCCTAAGCCAATTTGTCTATCATATTTTCCCAAAAACTGACCTTGGCGTGTAGACCAGAAGGCAACGATCGATATGTCAGATTCGCACCTGACGACCCGAAGAAGGTTCGTTCCTATTGCTCCTCACTTTAGCCCCTATCTATCCGCAAGTGATGTTCACACTACTTTGTCCTGCCCCACTTCACCGCTGTTCCTGCCATTCAATAGTCCAAGTTCGTCTACGAAGGTTTGTCGGCTTTAGTATCTGCGTAATGAGTAACTCCTCACCCGTCTTTCATAGATGATACGTGAGTGCGCTCGTGACCTCCTTACATTCTTTGCCTCTGTGCCTAGCTAAGAGGGAAAGGATATCCGCTTGTCGATTCTCACTGAATACCTGTTTACAGCGTATAACACGAGATGGATATCGACAAAATCTCGATACTGACCTTTGAGCCGTTACTTTACGGTTTCCACACGATTAGTACATCTGAAGTCACATTTCAACACAACCTTTTTGTGTAAGACCCACGAGAATAATCGTTGTATTAATGTGAATGTCCCAGAGCAAATCGATGTATACATGTAGACTTAGTCGGCAGCAATTCACATAGTAGTTTCCCAAATAATAAGACAAAAAGAAAGGAGAAGTAATACAGCTCGTCATAACATACAACGAGCAAGGAATTCAAAGATACGAGAAGTAGGAGAGTAGAGCAATACACTATAAAGAAGAGGGAGTAGATTCAATGTTATGATGACTTTCCGGAAGAATGGACTGCATGAGAAATCGAGCGTCGGGCAAAACTGACAGACGGCGAAACCTGCCGATGATCGACATTTGATCCCGGTTCCGCATCATCAACACAACACCCCCCACAAGAATCTCCGCACCCGCACTTGTCATCAGGGCAACTACATCGGCCGCCGCAGCACTCAAGCTTCGGAACATTTACTAACCCAAAAGCACGGCCACGTTCATCACGCCCGAGGCCGGTGAAGAGGCCACGGGGGTAGACGATAATGTTGGTTGGATCGAGACTAGTACCCCTTGTATGATTCACAGGAGGCGGCGGAGGTAGCGTAGCGGCGCGCTGTAGGAATTGATCAATAAAGGTCGGCATTTGTCTAGTCCCGGGTAACTCGACTCCCCCATCGTAGTCCACACAGGTTGGGCAGTCAGCCCCACAACTTGCCCTATGGGTCGGGCGCACGGTAGGAGCAACTTGATCTGAGGGAGAACGGATATGGAAGGAGTCCGGCGACCTAGCTTCCGCCTCATGATAAACACAACCAGCACAAGCACAATGCTGACCACATCCACAGGCCCCATTAGAAGTCGAGCTGGTCACGGATGACGAACAACAAGACGAGGTATTTGCTGCGGGTCGAGTCGATGATATCGGACCTGAAGAATCTGTATTCAGATGTGGTAGCTTGATGGGAAATGAAGGGTTGTAAATGTTGCTAGAAACACCAGAATTCTGATTTGTTGTCGAATTAATAGATTCAGAAATAGCTGGTAATTGAGAGGTACTCGTGGACTGAGAGGGTGGATCAAATGATATCCTTGTTCCATTACGGTCGTAAGCCGGAAGACCACCTGGGGTTTTAGCGAGAGGTGCGGCTGCCGGGAGCGTCGATGAAGAGGCAGGTGCACAACAAGCAGCTACGTGCGCAAGAGCCGATAGGCCATCGTTGAAGATAGATGGTGAGATAGAAGACTTGCTGCTTGCCGAGCTTTGTGGCCTGCACGTGCAGTTATAGACGTCCTTGCAGTGGCAGGGATTGAGAAGAGCTTCCACTGGAACAGTGGTTAAACGTAATGGTCATGCTGCGTACGGACACGAGACGCACCTTGCCGACGAGCGATACTCCCATCCCCCACGACGGGCTGCGGCTTCAAAGCATCCTTAAGGCCATTTGGCAGTGAGGGTACGGTCGGAATGAAACGTTTGCCTAGTCATGGTTAGAAGCAAAACTAGAGAGAAGTCAATAAACAGACTTACCTCTTTTCGAAGGCCCAGCAACTAGCTCTAACGGGATATCTCCACCCTTCCCATATTCACAGTTGCATTTCGCGTGAATCTTCCGCGATTGCCTTGCCTCCCGACACCTCTCGCACTGTGACACCGGTCGACCTTTCTTCTTAATCTCGAAAAGAGGTCGACTGTTATGAGCACAGCTTGACGAGCGATGGCCCTTTATGCATGACTCGCTGAATCATAGAGCATGGGTAAGTCCACCAGCAAGGAGCAGGTGTGAGGAAGCACTGACCATGCATACTTCTTCGAGTTGATGTATACCTACGGACGACGGCCGAAGCATCAGCTTGAGACCATTGAGAGCATTAGACAGTAAACACCCACCATATAACGAGCGGGGGAGTGAGATACAGGTTTGAAGTACAGGCGGGGATCAGCTGGCTCTTAAGTGTAGCATGGGAGAAGAAGAGACCGAAGAGACCTCACCAGCATGATGACAGGTGAGGAAGGTTACCGAATTGAAATACATGCCACTGTCACACAATGGTCACGCACATAACCTAATCTCCGATCCAATTTCGTTCCTTTTCTTACACCCTTCTTCTCTTCGTTCAGCTCCCAGACACAGCTTCCCAACTACTTTTAATTCAGTCGATACGTTGCATTAAAATGGAGGCCCGCGCGCGGTCTGTAGACGCCAGCCATCGCTATTCGCCATCGACTCGGATTTCAATCGTAAATGGGTGCCGAAAAACTTGAAACAGGTATGGCTCGACCGGTGTGATTGAATACATGATGGGAGTGACAGTCCTGTCCCAAGGAGGTATACAGAACAACAGACATTCGGGGCATGCTGTAGAATCAGTATCACATTCATCGTTCCTTGAATGGGCGCCTTTACAGTCCTAAAGTTATCCTGATGTTGGCTTTCAGCGTGTGGTCACAGCCAATCTCATACCATCCCTCGTGCTCGTGCGCAAAATTAGCGCATGGTAGGAAGATCGGAGAAGGTCGAGGAAGACAGGGACAGCTTATCGCAGAAAAAGCTCGAGTACCACAGCAGTAAAGCCTCAGTAGGCTTCAAGATTTGGTCGCACTATCGGCACTCGAGCGGCGTTCGTCATATTCAATCCGTATCAAAAGAGACGAGGGCCTTCGGCCGGTACCTATGTCATCGCCAGGTCCATATGAAGCTCCCACTGTACGAACGCATTCATACAGCGTTTCTTGCGAATGTACACGAGCTCTTCAAGCTATGCTATATACCATACCATATCCTGTAACCGAGGCCCACGGTCGTTCGGAAACCTGAATGGGCGTACGAATCGGCAGGTACATCGAGATCCTAAGTGCCCGACAAGCCGGAAGACTAAGATGTGGAACAGGGAAGCCAGTGCATATCGATTTCACGTTCGCATCATCCTTGAAGCCCGCGATGTCGAGTAAGAGATAAGGTGGGGTGATATAGGCATTGGGGCTTGGGGTAAGATGTACATGGGTTATTTGCGGGCGCCGTATGCTTTCTCCTTTACCGCATGACGTCTGAGAAGCGAGGCTGAGCGGCACATGCGCTCGCCTTATCCCGATCCATAAGGACTATTCAGAATTTAGAACACTATGAATCCATTTAAATGGAAGTACTCTCGAAGATAAAACGGACTTACCGGAAGTTACGGTTGCGCTCTAAAATTCATCAAGCATATCCTCGATATATTGACCTCACGGCCTGTCGTATCCTATCATGCCAACTTGAACTGAATTCGTGACCCAAAGGAGACACCTGTCGGATAGTTTGTGCCCCTCGCTCTACTTTACTGATTCTAAGACCATTCAATCATGAACACAGCAGCCGAAACAGCCTGAAGCCTAAATTCGTGAGAGTGCCTGGTATTTTTATTGTAAGTACATATTATTAATCGATGAAAGATGAACGCACCGTGTCAATATAAAATTGAGACCCCGTCCAGCGCCAACAGAAAGGATAACTTCATTATCTTGTCCGACAGATATTTGCCGTTCGATGCGAATCCGCGTACGAGTCACGGGCTACGTGAAAGGGGATGGTACGAGCCAAGCCACTGTCGCTCATTTTCGACCTTTCGAACTTTACTCGGGAGCGCAGAAATTGATCATCCATGGCTTTGACAGCTCAACTTTTCTGAGTACCAGTACCAGAATCTGATACGCTGGAACCACTCGACCGTAAGACGTTTACCACACTACCAGATGTGTAAGCGATTTTAGTGTCATAATTCTGTAGTCTCCAAATTCCAGAGGTCAAGGTTGACCTTCCTCCAGCGTTGCTTTTATAGATACCGGTTTCGCTTGCCTTGCATGCGCCTTCCTCCGTAAACAAGCCCAAGAAATCATGCTTTGGCGCTTAATGACTGCCCCGGCCTTGGAAAACATATCCGACAATTTGAGATTTTGACTCACTGTTGCGTTCAAATATCCTATTGGAGTATTACCAAGGGTAATCGACGCGTTGTGCTAGATGCGAAGTATCGAGTGAAATCTAAAAGCCCTGGCACGTCAAATTGAAGAATAAGCAAAGTTTCCGTTCAAGGCAGAATCGTAGCCAAAGGTCAAGTCGTCCAGGAAGGTGTGGACGTAGTCGAATTCGTTGATATTTTGTCACTACCGATTAAGTGCGTCTCCTTCATGGAGTCATTCCACTCACCTTATTCCATCTGGAGATTACAGACATATATTCACAGCTCGGAAAGGGGACGAATAATCAACCCAGGATTCTGTTTGATAGTCCTATGGGAAGTGCCAACGTCACTTTGTCAGTGCTCGCATTTGACTTCGCAACATAGTAATGGGCTTCCCCAAGCCTTTACGGTCGAGGACCTCATGCTGGGTATTCGCGGTGAGTTGCGTCGACGGATTAGAAGAAGTTGGTTTGAATGACCCTCCTCTCGAGGGCGTCGGTAGGCAAAGGCTTGAAGAGTCGTCGGCCAGCGGGATGACACGGGCCTCTCACGGGTTGTTGCCATCGCGAACTCGATGTTAGTCATTAGTCGACCAAGGCCGACAAAATCCACATAGACAGGTTACACAGTAGAGTCGGTATTTCAGAGTGTCATCACTTATATGTATTTCTTCTCCGGTATTGTGTTGATGTTGGGAGCTGTTTTCCAAGTCCAATTAACTGGGAGGACGGGGAGGGGGAGTGGAGGGGAGTGGGAGGTGAAGAGACGATTTACCCCACACGATGTTGATGGTGATTCCCCTGACTACTTCTCGGCTTAAATATACCACGTCCATCGGCGCTGCATTAGTTGTGCAACATCGAGTGTTCTCGGCAAGAAGCCCGTTCATACACTGCGAAAAAAACCCGAAGGCTCCACTGAAGAGATGAGGTGGGGGGAGGTGAGAAGGGGACTATCAAATCTTAAGAGTGCGTAACATGGTAAGTCATTCACGACAGGGAAGTTGCGTGCTTTGGGAACGAGGTCAGGTTCAGAAGCCGAGAGCAGAAGACCCTTGGTATCAACGGGACCAAAGTCGAGGAATTATCTAATCTGTGAGCGAATTGTGCTGTCGGCCACGCGACAGCCTGAGAGAGCCGTAAAAGGCAATCTCTTTGACTTCTAATCCCACGCCTCGCATTGGTTAATGTCCGATGCTCAGTTTGTCAGCAGGCTCAAATTAGGCACAACCCGGAATGTCACTCCACCTGAGCTGGCTTTCTCTTACGAGCCAACCCGACTGACAAACTTGACTTCCAACGTCGACAAACACAACGTTCTCTGCGACATTAATTTCAACGTAGACGATGGCGAGCAGATTGGTACGCTTGAGCTCGGCGCATCCGTCGAGGATGTTTATGGCCAAATCTGTATCGCCGCGCTGCAGCCGCGATCGGTTACCTCTACTCGGTGGAATGGCGTATTTGTTCTCTTCTTCACTGTCGTCAGCGTCCCATGCTTCAACATCAAAGTTGACGACGGATGAACCAGCATTGCCTGACCAACCACCTGTGGTTATCCCCGAGAAACCTGCAAATCAACCGGAATTGTCAGCAGACGCCGCATCACCACAAATTGCTGCTCGACCCCCAAAGCCTCCCAAGGCAGAGCGGCCAAAACCCAGACTACGTGCGCAGAAGGCTGCGTTGACTCTGGCGAGTAGCCTCTTTCTCTGTGCTCATATCTGTGTTAGGTGGCTAATACAATAGCTCTTGATCAAATAGACTCCGGGAGCTGTTGAACGGTTGAAGGGTCTCCTGAAAGGCCCAACGCCGCAACTAATTCGTGTTGGTGTCCGCAACAAAGGGTGTGCGGGAATGTCTTATCATCTGGAATATGTCGACAAACCGGGAAAGTTTGACGAAGTGGTGGAACAGGACGGTGTGAAGGTCCTAATTGACAGCAAGGCCTTATTTTCAATAATTGGGAGCGAAATGGACTGGAAGGAGGATCGGCTTAGGTATGTACCCATCTCATGGAACTATTCGGTGTCACTCACTTCAATATGATTGTACAGCTCGAAGTTCGTTTTCCATAACCCAAATATCAAGGATGCTTGTGGTTGCGGAGAGTCGTTCACAGTATAGGGTCCGGGTAATCGGTTTACGAGGACATCCCAGTGCATTCGAAGTTTCCGGAACTACCTCACACATTCACTCTTTCAACACATCATGCATGGCTTTCATGGTCCTTCATCGTGCTTACAATCATGTATCTTTAATGCATCTATTACATTTAGACTTGTACTTTACAATTGTACGAATTCAGAACTAAATTTCTTTTGTATGCAGCATTCTGCGATTGTGGACCATGTTCAATTGTGAACCTGCAACAACTTTCTACGAGCTTCTAAAGAAGTTCATGAGACTTTCAGAAATTATCTAGTCTTCCTTTTTGATATTTTGAGCGGGTTGTCCATAGTAATACGTCTTTCGGCCGATACCCAAAAACCAAGCAATTCTAGTAGTCCAATGGCATTAGACAAAGGAATAATTCCCTCACCTAGCAAAAGAAGACTGAAAACATACCGAACGCTGCAGAGGATAACAACGAATGTGATGTTTCCGTGAGTCATCGAATTCCACGAAGAGAAATCACTACGTATTTCTGAAGGGAGGCCAATCAGAGTGGCAACGATGCTAAAGTAAAACAATCGTCCGGTCAGCGCATCTCATGGACCATGACTGAGAGCTTTGACGTTGAGAACATACTGAGACACCTAAGGAGCAGGTCGAGCCAGACAAATCAGAAGGTGGCTGGCGGTGAAAGTAATATACGTACATCAGCGAGAGCCAAAGCCAGCAAACTCGCCCCGACAATCTTTTCTTGCGCGATTGGATCATTAGGGAGTGCGTCTCTTACTGCTCGGAATACGAGACTCGAGATCAAACCCAGCAACAAGTAACCTTCGAGTCCGAGTTCAATGGTTTTAACTTCTTGACGGCACGAAATAGAGCTCACAGTTTGCAAGCTGCCAGATAGCCATCCGCGTGCGCGCATCAAGCGTCCCAGCAGCGGGCGGCGGCAGCGAGGACGGGATGAGCTGGTGGTGGAACCACTCTGCGCCTGGGAAGAGCCATGCGAGGATGGCAGGGGAGATCGTCGAAACTAAAAAGCTAGATTATTATTATTCAAATGTGCATGTAGGTTTGTTCATGCTAGCCTGGCTCGAGATGAAGAAAGAGCAAGTTGTAGAAGCTGGGCAACGCTGGAAAGTCTGTCATGGTCGAAGTAAAGTTGAGATTCAAGAATCAAGTTGTTGACTCGGAGAGCGCGAACTCGCACACGCGTCGATCATTTCATGTTCTATATTTAGCTAAAGTACTGCACAGACGGCCTTCAGCGTTAGCACGTATTCTACTCCTGCAGACTTAGCTGTGTCAAGCTCATCTAGGCTCTGTCTGTATCGATCATCTGAAGCATAATGATAGTGTCAACCCATAACCAGCCGTATCCTATCACCAACTTGGGTGGCTGACAGATAGGTGGCGAGAGCCTCCGTGTCCGACTTGAAATTCAGCACCGCACTCGTCCAGAACAAAACAACACGCCCAAAGCGTCTGTTTGTTCGCCGCAAACTCAGAGGGTATAAAGGAGTGGCACGCCGGTCGCCAAATCCCCATCTCCTCTTGACCTCCCACCTCCACCACCATCGACTTCCAGTCCACCGACTTCAGCAACTAGCGCACATATGCAGCATTCACCTTCGCCGAAGACGCCCTACGGGCAGTAGTCCCACCGATTCCCGACATCGTTGTGCTTGGACTCCCCCGTAGGGCCTACATTATCTCCTGGGTACTTCATGTCATGTCGGTACGCCGTCATGGTAGCACTGGCAATGCCGCCCTCTGTACCGGGTACCGCATGACTGAAGACGGCCGTCGGTCCCCTGCATCAAGCAGGGCAACATACCCGATCGACGGCCACCCCGTACTCCCAAGCCGCGTCTGCATGCCCGGTTTCGTGGAAATGCAGTGTGCTGAACCTCCCGGTGGAAACAGCCTCTGCGGCGGGGAAACATGCGTAGAATTAGGTAGAATTAGTGTTCTGGATGGTGCTGGAGCGAGTCCTATCCTCGCTACCGGGAGGTTTTTCGCGATGAGCAAGACCCATACGGGTCTAAACTTGGGTGCCGGTTATCCCCCCAAGGCTTGCGCGTTTTTCCCTCCCCATCCTGCCTTCGATGGCGAGAACTTTTTTTTTTTTGCGGGGACAAAGAAACAAAACCCACAACCGCATCTTAGTCGTGTGATCTTTGAGTGAAAAGCAGACAGCCTTCAGCAATCTTGTCAAGCACAGTATGGTGTCTAAAAATCCGGGAAGTGTCGGTCGGAGGAGACAACGTCACGGTCTGTTGCGTGGATAATGGCGTAGAGTGACAATGGAAGGAAGTTGCATTTTTAGTACAATTGTCAGCACTGAAGAACGTAGAGGGGGAGCAGGATTGATGGCGGTATGAGCGTATGGGTGCATGGCATGATATACATACGTCAGGGTGAATACTGTAGCTCCGTAAAGTCAATGGTTGATTCATAATCCTGCGCGGCGCACGTCAGATTCATCAGTATGATTAATAGATTGATTTTCTTGGACACAGACCGTGCAGCACTTCGTGATGACCGACCTCAGAGAGAGTCGATGCTAAACGGGATTTAATGCCCAGGAGTAAGTGTACGGTTGAGTCAATGTACAGATAAATGCCTCACTCCCTTAATCACTCAGGAAATCTGACGAAAGAAAGGTAGTACACATTCTTATCCATTTTTATAAACCTCATTTTTACATCCAAGAAATAACACGAACCGCTATCATTATCAAATTTTCATAGTAACGTCCTCCTTCGCAGCAGCGCCATTCGTCTCCGGACCAGTGCCTGGTGCATCTCTTCTTAGCCTAGGCGGCATGATCATCGTCGGTGGTAGAGTCGTGATCGGTGGGAGCAGCGTTGCGGACGCTGTGCGGGCATTCTGTATGAGCAACGCATCCATGAGCACAAGCGCAGCCATCGCCTCCACAATGGGCACCGCGCGCGCAACAACGCAGGGATCGTGCCTTCCGCGCGCCGCGAGCTGGCCCGCCGTCCCGTCGTACTGCGCCGTCGCCTGCGCCTGCGAGATCGTCGCGGGGCTCTTGAACCCGACGCGGAAGTAGATGTCCTCGCCGTTCGTGATCCCGCCCTGCACGCCGCCGCTCCAGTTCGTCGACGTGCCGAGCCGCCCGTCCGGCCGCTGGATGAAGCGGTCATTGTGCTTGCTCCCGGGGACCTCTGTCCCGCGGAAGCCGGAGCCGATCTCGAAGGCCTTCGTGGCGGGGATGGAGAGCATGGCGTGCGCGAGCATGGCTTCGAACTTGTCGAAGACGGGCTCACCGAGCCCTGGGGGCACGTTACGAAGTACGCAGGTGATCGTGCCGCCGATGGAGTCGTGTGCTTCTTTTGCTCGAAGGATGCGCTGGGGGACGAAAGGGAGGGGGTTTGTTAGCACCACTGACAAAAATGCGTGGAAGTAAACAATACAATACCTTCGTCATCCGTTCAGCTGTTTCGGGATGAGGACAACGAGTTGGTTGCTTGTCCACGGCCTCACGGGACACAGTGGACAGTAATTTGCGGAACTCGGGCGTAAGTGCATCTTCAGCTTCATCATTGTCCTCATCGATTGACATCGAGCGACCGCCGACGGACGCCGGAATGTTCACTTTGCCTACAGATGAAACGAATGCAACAATTTCGACCCCGTGTACCTGTGTGAGATATCGCTCTGCGATCGCGCCAGCTGCTACTCGTCCTAGTGGAAGTAGCACACATGAGTATAATAGCTTAATGTCGGTACAGGGCAGATGATGCGTTTACCTATAGTCTCCCGAGCACTACTCCTGCCGCCTCCACTGCTGGCCTTGATGCCGTACTTCTCCAAGTAGGTATAATCCGCATGGCTCGGGCGTGGGTAGAGATCGGTCTCAGAATAGTCCTTCGGCCGTTGGTCCTCGTTCTTCACAAGCAGCGCAATAGGGGTGCCGAGCGTGAACCCATGTTCCACGCCGCTCTGCACATGCACCAGGTCCTTCTCGTCTCTCTATAGTCATCGGACGAGGGACATCAAGTCATACAATAGCGAGAAGGATAAGATTGGTCAAGTTAGGTAGAATGATGTTAGCATCAGTTAGTTTATTAGTTCGTTGAATTGAAGATGGATGGAAATCAGTCAGGAGATGGATGTCGAAGGAGGTCGTATGGTGCACATGTAGTTGAGTGGTGCCCATAGTTAATTAAAGAACAGAAAAGATGTCGAGGAGTTTTCGTTGCATCAATGGATCGGCAGGAACGTAGTCGCCGAAGACGAGGAAGGCACGGCAAGAAGCGGAATAAGATGGCGAAAGAAACGTGAAGATGAATGATCAGAGTGGCATCAGTTGATCGTTGAGGCATTTGAGTGATTTATGTCGGTTTGAAGTACGATTCCAGATTTGCAAGCAGTCGAGGTGATGTGTGTTGTCGCAGATTCAAAATTAGGTAGGGCCAGTTGATGTGTGTTGGATGAACAGAGAAGATTATGCGTGATTTGATTCGGTGGGACGGAGATCAATCCATCATCGGGAATGGATCGAATTTTGGATTGGAGGAGCAGCCCGAGTTGACGACCGAGGAGGAGCGCCCGCCGGTTGTAACATCAATGGCGATAATTGATGTATCGTGTCAAGCGTATAAGAGTGCCGGACGTGCGTGAGTGCGTTCCAGGACAGCACAGCGAGGGTATGGACGGTGCGGGGGGCCGAAAATAGACAAAATCAGCATCAAGATATCATGCACGTCAATTAACGCTGAGATGCGAGTCAGGGGAAGGGGCTTGTACGCACAGGAGTGGTGAGGTTGCTCTGGCCTGGCCTGCGCCGGCTGAGCTGGACTTGGATGTCAGAGGCAGACAGTTGAAGACCCTATGCATCGGTGTGGGTTCGCATAAGGGTTTGGAAATATACGACATGCGCGGGGAAGCGGCGGGACACATTTGGTCCGTGCATATGGGTGAGGCATTTTGCGATGTGTAGACATCAATGTAGATGTACGAGGATCACAAGATTAAGCGTCAGCACTGCAGCTCTTCGGAAAAGGTAGTGCATGGGATTTAGGACGTACGGGTGGGCAGCCATCAACTATACATCCCACTGAAGCACAGTGGCTCTCGCCGTAGGTCGTCACTCGGAAAAGTGAGCCAAACGTCGACATCGTTCACAGCTAAGTTTTTTGGGGGTGAGAGTCTGGTCGAGGTTGCTTGAGCTACCCAGTCCTTATATGCTGTAGAACAAGCCCGGAGACAGACTGACGAAGGAGGCTATGAGACAAGAGATGCAACCTCGACGGACCAAACACTTTGTGGTGGTGGTCGGGTAAGAAAATTCGTTGAGCTGGTGGCTTGCTCGCTGTTCGGTGCTGACTCGGTCGTCGGATGTACGACCATCTCGCATATTAGAGCGACCCGAATTACCTTAATAAAAATAATAATTCGCACGCTCATATAAATCCAGATCCCAAAAGTAGAAACGCGACGCGTTCGATTGACTGCACTGAATTTCGAATTCAAAACACGAGAGAGCGTGTTTCGTCCCTTCACGTCCACTGAACTCGACCTGCACTTTTTTCATCACTCTAAATCACAAAATTTTGCATCCGACGATACAGGATAACTTAGGGAAGAAAAACAGATGAGCACTTCGACAACAGCTGCTGTGAATGCAGCATCAAGTTCAAGCGCCCAAAGCCACACGATGGCTCCCCCATCGCAGACGAACGGCGGTGCGAGTGGAAGTGGAAGTGTGAGGGCACCGCGACAGCAGAATCGGAAGAAGGGTGGGGGTGGGCAGTCGCATGCCGGCGCAGGAGTGGCGTCCCAAGCATCGTCAATGGACGCAGAGTCGGTATACCGTCTAGAAACAACGGCGTCAGTGGGCGCAAAGCGCACTGCGCACGACCGAGCCGACGCTGAGCCACGGAAGAGGAAGCGTATTGATCATTCAGCCGCTTTTCAGGCCCAACAGCAGGTCGCGCTCGCGTCTGCGTCTGCATCATCACAAACTGGCGCGAAACAGAACTCAACACCGGCATTAGATGGAGATAACCAGCCATCACTCGTAAGTAGCAACACATTTGTAATTCTGTCATGTATGACGAGTCTTAATATCTTAACGCTTATTATTTGGGAATTCACGGCCGATGTGCCAATATGTGTGCGCAGTTTGATTTCACGACGTTGCCAACATCGTCGCTGTACCGGTATATCATCCATCACGATCTTATACCGGCCATCTATCCGACGCCGCTAAGCGCAGATGACCCGCCGCCTCCAGCTGCTCTGCTGGACCCAGCACGAATGGCGTCACGCGCACCGACCCCGCAACCATTGATGACTCTGAGTGCAACGCCGGCAAACAGACCGCAGCGACGGTCACGGGAGTCCAAAGAGGCCAGCCGACGAAGAAGCTCACGGTTGCTAGAGGAGGAGACACGCGTGGGGTTAGAGCAGGCGCCGGTGCTCGCAGATGTGGGCGAAATCCACAACGTGCTCGCCAACATAGCACAGCGACACTTCAAGGAGAGCACGGTGAAGGAGGTCGACACGCTTGCATCTTTCATGTGTGCTGTCAAGGCGAAGGGAGGTCGTTGGCGATGATGCTCGGATATGATGTTGAATGTCGTTTATCCTTTCGCTTGTTTCGTGTATATACTCTGGCGTTGCGAATCCGGACGATTGATGTGATCTGGGACCTGAGCGAGCTGAACGTGCTCGAACGAAATGAAGATGAATAATTAGCTCGCTACATGATTGGTGCATAAAATGAGCAGAGTGACTGCTGTCGCGCTGTGGGTATTGATTGACGAGTTATTCTTATCTGTGCTGTTCGTTGTCGTCTGTGCATGACTGGTTGTTGTACGGCGGTCGTCAAAAAGCGATACGCGAACTGTGTATGGGATAACGTTGGAGTATTTTTGGACTGCACTGGTGTTGCCTGGTAACAAAGCCTTCTCCCATCTTTTCTGACCGAAATTTCCGGCGCGTCCAATCCCCTCATAAGCAGCCCTGTCCGCCATGTCCCATCTCCTCAGTCCTCACTCACTCCCTCATCTCTCCTTCGTTCTATCCTAGCAGCAGCGCTGCCTGGTCTTCGTCTTTGTATGTCTTCCTCTTATGCAACATACCATGAAGCTCACTAACATTCAGAACAGTCTTTTCACTTCAAGGATCCTTCCCCCAATCGTTCTTTTCAACGCTTTCTTAGAAGCTCGCATCCAGTCGACTTTCCACTTTTCAACGATCAATTATCAAGATGAAGTTCACAGCTGGCCTTTCCTGCATTCTTTTGGCTCTCGTCTCTTCCTCGGCTGCGTCGCCAGCGAGGGGCCAAGGACAGAGGGCAGGTAACGTGAGTATCTTCGTTGTCTTTAACGAAGCTTCTCAGGCTAATATATTTTGTTGGCGATGATTAGGGTGGAAAGGGAGGCTTCGGTGGTTTCGGTGGAGGTAACAACGACGCAGCTTCGTCAAGCGTAGCAGCAGCAACCGCGACCGCCTCTGTCGCCGCTGCATCTTCGACTGCTGCTGCTGGTGGCGACGCCCAGAGCTCGCTCACTCTTGACCCGAAGGTCATCGCTACTGGCTTCGAGTCAGATGGCCAACAAGTCCCGACAGCGGGCCAGGTTGCATCTGCGACTTCGTCAAACAACTTCATCAACTTCTGCTTGACAGTCCCCAACCTGCCCATCACCAACGGTCAACAGGTTAAGACCGGCTCATGCAACCCTGCGCCGATGGGTGTCATTGCCGCGACTACAAACATGCCCTCGAGCAAGTTCGTTTCACCCAAGAACGGCGACACCATTCCAGCGAACAAGGAGTTCACTGTTACCATGGCGCTCAACAACCTCGAGGCGGGTAACTTCGTTAACGCTGCCAGCAACTACTACTCTGCTCCCCAGACTGTGAATGCACAGGGTAACATCATCGGCCACACCCACGTCACGATTGAGAAGCTCACCGCGCTTGACCAAACGACCCCGACTGACCCTAACGTCTTCGCCTTCTTCAAGGGTGTCAACACTGCGCAAGTCAATGGCGTTGTCACTGTCGATGTCACTGACGGTCTCGATGCCGGTGTCTACCGCATGGCTTCCATCAACTCTGCGGCTAACCATCAGCCGGTGCTCGTCGCTGTTGCCCAGCACGGTTCGCTCGACGACATGGTCTACTTCACCGTCTCTGGTGATGGCGCTGCTGCCTCCAACGCGACTGCTGCCGCACCCGCTGCATCATCCGTTGCCGCCGCCGCTCCTGCTGCCTCGTCGAAGGCCGCTGCAGGCAACCAGAAGGGCGGAAACTCGAACGCAGGTGGAAAGGGCAAGAACGGCCGTGGCCGCTTCGCGCGCGACTACTAAGCGTGCAAGCGCTCTGGCGCTGATTTAGTTTTTCTGAACTGTAACTAGAGAACTCTCTTTCTTCTTGCTCGCGCGGTGCTCGGCCGTGCCGCATCGTTTCACGTCCTTTCCTCTCATCTGTCTCATGTCGTTCGTCTTTCCTGTTCATCACGTATTACTACTGCATTTGGCATAACTAGTTGTTCGTCCTTCGCAATTGTCTGTTCATCTTTTTCTTTTGTTCGTTTATCTGTGTTGCCGTGTTCAGGGGACCGACACGGTAGCATGTTGTACATTTCGACGCCCCGTACATAGCTTTCCTGTTGTAGCTTCTTGTTGCAATCGAACGTGAGGCGGGCTCAGGATCCAACCCTTGGTGTGATGTGTGATTTACTGAACGCCCTCTATCTGCAATCGAATGATTGTTGCCAAGCCAATAATTGGGGTTCACGACAGATGACGGACGAAATATTGGTTGTTGTTGATTGTTTTTACGTCGCCTTCCAAAACATATGCGATATGATACTATTCGTTGTTATGCAGCTTGCATTGATACTGGTGCTCCAATCGGACTTCACTCCGGAGTTCTCGGCTATGAGCATTGGAAAGAGAGGAGCAAATCCGGGGTTAGGTTGGGCCTTTCGAAGAGCCGCTGCCAACGTCAGGAAACAATGCTCATAACGCTGGGTAATGTCCATAGTACAACAATTGTTGAGTGGAGCTATAGAGAATACACGGTGGGATATACATAGAAGATACAACAAGATAAAAAAACCGCAAGAACAAGGGATAAAGGTCGTGAATACCTCCGGGACCAGGGAAATCAGAATGAATGATAGAACCCGGAAATGCAAATAACATGTGTTGTTAATGAGTGCGTATACGCGGAGAAATTTGATGGATATGGCGATCTTCATTTGTCGGAAGAAATAATTCGATTTCCGAGCTAGTGATGAAGCAGGGCGATAGGCCGTAGAGAGGATGATAGGCAAGCGCTTCATTCCGGGTTTCCTGTTGCCAATCATCTTTTATTCGAGCTCATCTGAGTCTGAATCACTAGCATAACAACAGCAGAACACGGGTTCGCACTTCCACCACCACCACTGAAATGTTGAAAAGTGAGATTAAGCGAATAGACGCAGACGGAAGATGTTAAGAGGGTAAAAACAAATTAGACACGGTGAGAAAGAGAAGGATCCCTCCTTGCGTGTGCATATTCAGTCCAAACAGGACAGTTTAAAGCTTTCGGAGGATATACGCGATAAGAATAGATAATGAAGAAGAGTTGTATGGAATAAGACAGAAAAGGAGGAAGGGTAAACTAGACTTCAGACTCACATAACCGTTGACGAGTCTCCAAGGCCACCGTCCGAACACGAGTTCCTCGTCGCGTCTCCGTGCCGCACGCTCGAGGCTGTGTATCCGTGCTCGCTCTTCCTGACTTCGAAGTGCCTCAAGGTCCTCTTCGTCCGAGTCGGCGATGTCGGATAGGTATGCCCGGTGTCTGGCTCGCGAGGCGTGCCTGCTGCCTGCGCCGCGACGGGGTTGCGACTGAGAATGTGGGTGTAGCGAAGAGGTGAGCGGCGTCCGCTCGGTTATTGGCGCAGAGCTGGTCCTGTTGGAAGGGAACGCGCTGGTCGGTCTCCGTGGCCTCTTTTGACGCGTGGGCGGATCGGAACGCTGCGAAGAGGATGAGGCGCCTGCCCCGTCAAATCCGAACATGTCGTCTACAAAAGCGATCGGTTGGCTTTTGGGCACTGCGGAGCCTGTCCGCGCTGCATTGGAGTTACCGGTAGATGATAGCCAGGACGAGGTTGCGTAGGCGTCGAGGTTGTCCGTGCTCTCGCGAAGGGGTGCAGAGATGGAGGAGGAGGGTGAGCAGTCGGTCGTGCATTCGTGCTTGCTGTGCCGCATCCCGGACGCTATGCGCACGCGCGACCGGAAGCGTACTCGGAATCTCGACAAGGAGGGCCTTCTCGACTTGCGCATTCTTTCATCCTTAGGCAGGTCCTCATCATCCATGCGCTGCGCATTGAAGGAGTCTATGGAAGATGCGCGTGTGCTATTTGCCTTTGAAGTAGGCGCAGACCGGGATGGACTTGGTGTCGGACTCGGCGAGATGGATGCTCCCCTCGAGTTCTTCGCAGGCTTGACGACGTTCGCGGTCTGAGGGCGGTCACGCTCAGAGTCAGTGCTGCTCATGCTCAGGCGGAGGTGTAGAGCGTTTCCCGGTGTGAGTAAGCTTGAGCTGCGCTGATGATATGGAGTCAACGCATCAATCTCCGTAACGAGGGTTTCATCTTTAGACGGATGGAATTTGTACATTTGCTGCTCTCTTGCCTCGGCGTCATAACTCAGGCCATTAGTTTCGAAGACGTCATCTTCAATAAATGCCTCCTGTCGGTGCGTGTTGTTGCTCGTATTGTACGTAGCATGGGAGACGCGTGCCCACGACCTGATGGAGTCCGGCAGGCGCACTCCATCGACTGCGAGAAGATGCGAATAGGGGCAGATAGGCACTTAAGCACTTGTGTGTACATTGGAGCTAGAACCATTAAACTCACCTGTTGGGCCTTCTTCCGAAGAGTAAGAGGCGCTACTGACAGAGGTGCCGCGGTCTTGTTCTGATCTATTCCGAGGTCCCGAGAGCGAACTATCACCAACATCCTCTATCCAAGCCTCTTCGTAACCGTCCCGGGTCATCACTGGGGAGCCTGCGATACAGTAGATAGGTATCCTATACTGTGGACTTCGGATTCGCGATATGTCTTATTGCATGGTTCCGAAAAGCGGCATCAAGCCGTCGTCGCTGAACTCGGATTAGTGAACGCAATGAAAGTGTAGTGCTTGTCAATGATGGCGAGAGCGAAGATGCTGGATCCCCATGGCGTTCTCGTAAGTGCGTATTATAGAAATGTCGATAAAGTAAAGGAGAGCCTGCACTCCGAGTTCACGCGAGCGCACTTGACCAACAGGCACGTCGGACCGGCGATGTACCTTATTACTTACGCTGCCTAATTATCCTTCCAGGCCCAAGATGATCGACGTTTTATTCGAGAGATTTATACAAAGTGGTTTGGTTTTGCCGTGCTGCCTTTTTGTAACACGATGAAGTAGACTAAAGTGGTCGGGTCGGAAGCTTCGTTGTCTCAAGCAACATTAGAATAAGGAACTTACTACATACACTGGCATACAGAACTGAATCATTGTAACGAAGATGTACTGTAATTCACTGAACACAACGACCATGGCGTGTGCATTTGATTACTGTGGGGTAAGTGTGCGCTTATATTAATAAAGAGAGATTAGATTATAATTTCCATGTATCTTCGCATGATGAAGGTTCAAGGATGAGAGCATCACAAGCTTGAACCGGCCGCAACGGAACCACCCGTACTCAGCTTTCCAAATATGTATTCTACCCTACAAGTTAGGGTTACATACGTCCGAATAAGATATGTGCTTTCCCCATTTGCATCCAGTCCGATATTTTATTTGAGCTCGTTGAGGTCAGCTGAGTTGGCCCTCCGTAGCTGGCTCCCGACCTTCTGTCGTCGTTCGTCACATCTGCTATACATCATATTTTATGCTAATGCTCACGTAGTGTTGGTAAGTATGAGCTTAATACGTATTCTATAACCTCTAATCTGAATGCTAAGGAGACAATCTGTGTTTACATCCCGATCCTTTCAATTCATACTGTGCACTGGCAAGCGCAAGTCAACACACCTAAGCAACAATTCTTACGCGGGAAAGTTTTGCACAAAACATACACTGAGGCTCTGAAATGCCGAACCCAAATCATCGCCCAACGTCAAGGACACCATCCATTCCAATCCCAGGTGCTTCAGGCCGCAGCATAGAAGACATCCTCAACCTGAATGCTCTAGGTTCCCCTCCTAGTCCTGGAGGCATTCCAGGCCATCGAGAACGATCTCAGTCTCAGCAGCGAGCATTACCAGCCTTCCAACGTGCCCTCTTTAGCGGCATTGAAGGAGGACGCCCTCCGTCAACAGCTTCGGTGGGTGTCTCGGGGAGTCCAGGAGGGAACACGGGGGCACCTGTGAATGTACATGCTAGACATGCGAGTGTGGGGGGTAGTGTGCACATTGCGGGTAACGCTAGCAATGGCCCGCCGTGGCCTTCGCCGCGCTCGGCGTCAGTGACATCGAGTACACCGATAGCATCGAGCTACAATACACCTATAGGAGTCAGAACTCGCTCGATTTCTGGTTTTGAGCCTAGGATCGTGCGGGCGACGGGGTCTGTTCCTGCCTCGGCGGCAGCGCCTACCCCGACTCCACGATCGCCTGTGCATCGCCGTGACTCAAATGCACCGACGTCTCCGACTCTCACGACGAGAAGCAGTCGCAGTACACTTCCTGTGTCGCGGAGCATCCCAACATCTACCGGCATGCAAACACCTCATACGCACGTGGCGATGAGTTCGAGCGTGCCGTACGGGGGCAGTAGCCTGCATGTCGTATCGACGCACAGCGTGTTCAAGAAACCTTCGTATTTGCAGTACTCAGCTATGCGCGACCTGATTTGTGCAGACACAGCCACAGCACCTATCCGTGCAGGCTCCTTGGTTGCTCATGGGCTCGGCAGTGGAAGAGATGTCACGCCTATCACGGAAAGCGATGACGATAGCGAAGGAAGTACTGGGTTGTCTCGACATCATCGTAGTTTTACTCGCCGTATGGAAGAGAGGGAGCGTGGACGCGCACAACATAACGCAAATACGTACGCAACGTCTGCTGCTGGCAATGCCGCCGATCCTATGATCAATCTCCCGACGCGATGGAACGAACAAGACAGGAACAAGTACTTGACGGTCTCTGACGATGGCCGTTGTCTGCACTTCCACGGTATGTGTTTTATGTACTGGCCAAGCCTTCCTACATTTCTGATCCGACATTGCATGTATCAGGGCCTTCGAGCACAGGAGAGAAGGAAGCTGCAGCAGCCAGGGCAAACCACCCAATTCCACCAGCATGCGGTATTTATTACTATGAGGTGACTATAACAGACAAAGGCGTGAAAGGGTATGTGCTTGTCAATATTGGAAAACTCCCTTGATAAATTACTCACGTTTACGAAACGTAGGCACATAAGTGTAGGGTGAGCATCAAAGATCAATCATGGTCTCATTAAACGCCAAAACGCTATAACTCAAACGCCTCACTATCTTCAGTTTCAGCTGTCCTAATGTACGCCTCAATCGCCTTCCGGGCTGGGAGAAAGAGTCATGGGGGTATCACGGTGATGATGGAAATTCGTTTGCATCAGAAAGGGATGGAACACCATTTGGGCCTCGCTTTACCAGTGAGCAGTTCAATCGTTGATCTGTGGACGTATCTGATTCGCGCTACAGCACACGATGTCATTGGATGTGGCGTTGACTTCACTCTTAATAAGGCATTTTATACGAAGAACGGCACTTTATTAGGTGAGCACTCATAACAATCTTATGATAAAACTTGGTAGACGATCAAATGCGCAGGTTATGCTTTCGAGAACATAGGGAAGGATAAGGTAATATACCCTTCTGTCGGCCTACGGACGATGAACGAAGCCATAAAAGTGAACTTCGGACAAGAACCGTTTAAGTATGACATCGACTATCATGTCCATTGTGCACAGGAACGGACATGGCAGAAAATTCAAGAGACCCCGGTCAGATGGGCAGTTGATGATGCGGATGAACTCGTTTTATTACAGCTAGACAAGTCACCCCTTCCGGGAGAAGGAACTAAAGGTTCTTCCAGTGATGGATCTGATACTGTGAAACCGGAGCCTGAATCGAGCTCCAAAGGTGTGAAGCACGACCCAGAAGACGAGGAATACGAGCCTATTGAGACTGTTCCAGATTATTCGGAGCCTGTCACGAAGCTGATCATGTCGTATCTAACTCATCATGGATATGAGCGTACTGCGAACGCGTTCAAATCTCAGCTAGATTCGCATGGCAAACAGTACGAATCGTCGAGAAAATCGTCTTTGAAGCTGCCTTTAAAGAAGGTCGAGGATATAGATATGGATATCAAGATGGAGACGGACGATTCTCTGCTTGGACCATCGTCCGAAGAATACACGGGACCTTTTGATCTTGGTAGTATGGAGGCGGAATCTAGCGCAAGGCAGGAGAAAGTGCAGTCACGTCAGCGCATAGTCTATGCAGTGCAAGCCGGGGATATCGATCTTGCCCTCGACATGACCAAACAATACTGCCCAAAAGTACTGGAAGCGGACAAGGGACTCATTCACTTGAAGTTGAGGTGCCGCAAATTTGTGGAGCTGATGTTACATGCAAGTGATGCGCAGCAGAAGATGAAGAGCGAGCCTGAGGTGAGCGCGCCAGTGAAAGTCCCTGACAGCGGCAAGGACAGCGGCGGCGCCATGGAGGTGGACGACGAGGGTCCTGGTCCACTGTCTCCATCTGCTTCGAACGGGTTTTCTAAAACCAACACCCCAGCGGTTGCATCTCCATCTGCACCCATCGTTGCTCCTCGCATGTCAAAACGAGCCTCGAGCCGCACACCACAGTCTCCAGCACTGGTAGCGTATCAAGCCGCACTCGCGGAGGCACTGGACTACGGAAGGCAATTGCAGGCTGACTATCGTGCGGACTCGCGTCCAGACGTCCAATCTCTGTTGAAGCTTACATTTAGCCTTGTTACGTATGAAGACCCTCGGAAGGCGGGCGGGGAGGTGGCCGAACTAGCGAGTCAAGAGGCGCGGAATCGTCTCTCGCAGGAGGTCAACCAAGCTATCCTCGGTAAGTGTCCTATCTTATATATGTACTACACAGTGGGAGGGTCACCGTTGCTGATCACTATGGCTCTACCTGCTGTCTGCATACTGCAGAGTCACAAGGACGGCCCAGCCGACCGGCGCTTGAGAGGCTTTATCGACAAACATCTGCCACGCTCACCCAGCTTGCGTTGATGGGGGTGGGTGAAGCGGCGTTTGCGGACATGGAGAAGGAGTTCCTTTTAGATTGAGGCTCTCTCTTCGGATCGATTAGCGGATTGTACGAGAGCCGCGGAGGGGAGCGGCTGACAGCAAATGTAAAGAGGAATTTCACGGTCATTTTTTCAAGCGCAATTCATCTGTTTTCTTTGGCACATTGTACTTCATAGTTCTCCCAGTGTACATTCTAGCTCTCCTACCCCATGTGTAATGTTCAAGTCTTCTGTCTTCTGTTTAGTTTTTTTTCCAGTTCTGTCCCGGTAAGTACTATGTAATAAAATATTGGCACGTGCTCAACTTCACGGCAATTTGAAGCGTGCAACTTGAAGGCAGATGCGGCTCCGGTATCCTCAAGTCACAGACCACCATACAGTGATACGCCCTTTCTTCTAGTTCTTACACGATGTCTGCGGCGGACGTAGCCCATGAAATACGCTCGATTCTACCTCAAACCGAAGAAATTGTTGTTGACTATCTGTCTGGTTATCTAGTAGATGACGCTGGTGAAGATGAAGATGTTCTGCAAGTCACTCGCAATATGCTTGAGTCTTTTGCCGAAAGCAAGCCCGATGCCCTCGAGCAGCTACTACAGAAGCTAGGGCATGTCTTAGAGGCACGTTTGAGTGCAAGGTTGAATACCAAGGGGCCGAAGTTGCAAAGAAAGCTGGACCATGCTGTGGAAATGAGTAAAACGGGAGCGATCTCGAATACGATTGCGTTCACCGAAGGTGTTGACCTGGAATCAATAAACAAATCAAAGTAAGTCTCCATTTGTGCTTCTGAATTGTGAGCTTCTCTTATTTATCTCAGAGCTTCCCGAGTGGACGTTAAGAAACTTGAGAAACAAGAAGCGAAGCTAAGGGTCAGTGATGATGGTTTTCATTATAGGCCATCGAAATATACTGAAGAAACATGAATAGGCTAAAATTGAAAAGAGAGCTCGTCGTGATCTTTATGAAGGCTCTAAGTTGCTCGACCAGCATCGTAAACAGGTTAGCATATTCTAGAGTGCAAAGGAACGGATACATACTAATTAATTAATTCATTCATAAGCAAACCTATGAAGAGATGTTCTTGAAGGTCAACTCTCTGGAAGCCAGCAATGCTGGAAAGAACAAGAGCAAGGATGTTCACCTGCCATCTATCGACGTGACATTCGGTTCGAACCGCATTTTGTGAGTAAACTGTTGAATGATATGCAGACAGAATTGATGACATCGTGTGTTTTTTAGATCTGGAGCGAGCTTGACGCTTGCTTATGGTCGTCGCTATGGTCTTATTGGTCGAAATGGTGTCGGAAAATCGACATTGCTACGACATATTGCACTGCGTGAAGTGGCAGTCCCTTCCCACATTACAATTCTGTTCGTAGAGCAAGAGGTGATTTCCCCCCTATTTCTTGTATCTCCTACTCAAATTGTAATCAACACTAGATTATTGGAGATGATACAACCGCTATCGACTCCGTACTCAAAGCCGATGTGTGGCGAGACTCGCTAATGAAAGAAGAGGCGGCATTGAACGCTAAGCTTGCTACTTTAGAAGCCGAGAATGATGAAAAGCGGTTTGAGGATGCGAGAGAAGAAGCATCGGCAAGGTTGACGGAAGTCCATGCAAGTCTGGCGGAAATGGATGCAGCGAGTGGTCCTGCTCGGGCGGCTGCTCTATTAGCTGGTTTGTCGTTTCTAACAACCTTTCGTTGATGCACTAAATTGCTAAACTATACTTGCATAGGGTTGGGCTTTGGTGAAGCAGATCAACACCGACCTACAAAGTCTTTCAGTGGAGGCTGGCGGTAATCCACTATAATCTCCTATCTTGAAGTAGCCTTCTGACTATCTTTTTGTAGAATGCGTCTTGCTCTGGCTCGAGCCCTCTTCGTGAAAGTCAGTATAAATGCATCTATTCATTGGATATGATCTAATCTCGTTTTCTAAGCCACACCTGCTTCTGCTTGATGAGCCTTCTAATCACAGTCAGAAATCATTTTGGCTACCGGTTGTGCTGTCACTATTCATACTTTCTCTACACAGTCGATCTTAACGCGTTGGCCTGGTTGGAAGATTACTTACAAACTTGGCCAGGGACACTACTTGTTGTGTGAGGACGGCCATAATGATCAACGGAACGCGATACGCTAACACTTCTACTCCCTAGCTCACACGACAGAGCATTTTTGTATGTTCTGGAACGCGTGCTTGTAACTGTTTGCTTTCTAACAAGATAAACAGGGATGCTGTTGCAACTGATATTGTTCACATGCACTCGGGAAGGCTCGACTACTACAAAGGGCAAGTTGTTTGAAAAATTGACTACGTTCTGTCGTTGAACTGTTGGCATATAGCAACTTCACGCAGTTCTATTCCACAAAGACAGAACGGGACAAGAAGCTGTTAAGGGAATACGAAACGCAAATGGAGTATCGTAGTCACTTGCAGGCATTTATCGACCGATGGAGGTATAATGCTAATCGCGGTAGGACATTTTTCAGTCTTATGGCAAGTGCAATCTTTGATCTTATTATTACAACAGCTGCACAAGCGCAAATGAAGATAAAGATTCTGGAGAAGGTTTATACTTTCTTCTTCGCTTAGAGACCAACACTTACACGTACGTAGCTTCCAGAATTGCATCCCCCCGAAGCTGAAGATAAGGAGACTTTCCGGTATGTTTCTTCATCATGAGTATGCAGTGTAGGCTGATTCATCCGGACTAGCTTCCCGGAATGCGACAAAATCTCCCCACCTCTACTACAGCTTTCTGGTGTATCATTCGGATATTCAGAAAATAACATCGTTCTGCGCAATATAGATATCGATGTCGGGCTGGATTCTCGCATTGCCATCGTTGGTGCGAACGGTGCCGGAAAGTGAGCTGTTTAAATCTTTCATCTCATCGTAATCTTTACTAAAACCCTACACAGGTCAACTTTGTAAGAGTTTCTTGAAGTCTTCTAAGGTCATCAACTTACAAACTTGCTTAGGATCAAATTGCTGACCGGGGAACTGAAACCAATGTCCGGCCAAATGAACAGAAATGGTCGCCTCCGCGTGTAATCTGTTTCGGATTTTATGCACGTACACGCAGTATACTAATTTCCGATGGAATACTAGAGGATACTTCGCGCAACATCATGTTGACACATTGACACCCACAATGACTCCAGTAGCATTCTTGGCCTCGAAATATCCAGGTAAGAGTGAACAGGAGTATCGAGGTCATCTAGGCAACTTCCAAATCAGCGGTATGACTGGGTATGAACAATTTCTCTATACCAATTCAGCCTTTGATATCAATTTGTTGGCATAGTCTGCAACTCATTGGAACACTGAGTGGTGGTCAAAAGAGTCGTGTAGCATTCGCTGCGCTTTCTTTACAAAGGCCGCATATCTTGCTGTTGGATGAAGTGAGTTGCCCAAAGTGATAATCAAGAACTCATCTCATCTCATCTAAACAGCCTACGAATCACTTGGATATTGAAGTATGCCTGCTTGCTTGTATTGGTCCCGGATTGTTGGGCTGATGGTGTTTTAAAGGGTCTTGATGCCTTGATGCACGCTTTGAAGATCTGGAATGGTGGTGTCATTCTGATCTCGCACGACGAGAGATTCATTACGACTGTAGCGACGGAGGTGCGCATATACACTAGGTTGACTGTACTGACTTCTAATATCGACTTAACAGCTTTGGGTATGTGGAGAAGGCTCAGTCACGAAATTCATGGGTGATGTGCAAGCATACAAGGTAACACAATACTGTTGCAAAACTCTGCGCAACATCATTGATCACACATTTGCAGAGCTTGATCGTGAACACTCTGAAGAAAGCGACCCCGTGATTATGGCTCACAAAGTAAAGGTCGCTCGATGGCAATGTAATATGTGTGTTCTATATGAAGATGCCCTTGATCTATTACATCCGACTGTTGACTTCACGTTGGGAATTGCGCTTGTGAAGGCACCCATTGACTTAGAGATTATGCGATTATCACAACTATAACCTTTGTGGCAAAGAAGATGTACGGAATTCACCAACGAAAATGGACGTCAAAATTGCGATGGATCATTGTATTATTATCACAAGTGTATCCATAATATTAATCAGCAACCGTAAGTACCCCTGTGCCTCACACTGTATCATACTGTGAGCTTATCTGAGGAGCGAAAAAAAGCTGAGCGCCGTTGCTGACAGTTTCACCCATCTGTATGGCAAGTAGTGAGACTAACTAGACTTCCAAGAAAAGAGAGACAGCACATATATCTTGTACTACAACAGCAACGGAGCAAACTATCACCAGCGCGTCGAGTGACTTCGGTTACTTCCATTTGTGCGTAATTTCTTTTGTAAGAGCACTAAGCTCCTCCTCTTTCAACGCATCCAGTTCCTCGAATGCCGATGGATTTTGGGCGATATATGCGCATTTCCTGAACGCGTCTACGTCATCGTCCATGATTTTTGCAAAATTTTCTGCGTCCCGAGGAGTTGTTCACGAGGAATACCTGAGAGTGGGTTCTCGAGCATTGCGTTCGTGTCTTCAACTTCGCTGCCAGTGGCCATAGTCCCTTGTTCACTGTTCATCCGTATGACCGATGTGTTTTTGATGTGCACATCCGGGCGTAATTGTTTTCTACCGAGAGCTTGTCTCTCATTTTAGATTTCCTGATATCGAGAGCTGTCTTGAATTAGAGAGGCTGTTCAATCATCTGAAACACCCCTTATACCAGGACGTCGAGGCTGGCAACTGTCAGCCACTGAATGACGGGAGGCTGCGAGGTCGATTTTTGACGCGACAACTAGAGGTGGCCTAAGTTGTCCTGCGGATGCATTTGCCGATTCCCTTCGATATCATCCGACGAAGTAAGTCGAGATATGAGCACAGATATTCATGTCCGAAGACTCAGGCTCGACTGCAGAAGGTAGATTTTTACCGTTAGTCCGGCCAGAGGGCATCTTACTAGTGCAGTTTGATTGAGCGCAGGACTTTGATAACTACGAAGCATAGAGTGAAGTGCGAATACCATATGATTGTACCGATGCTGATTCTTCTCCCTGGCCGCGAATAAACTGCACTGTTCTACAAATGACACCAATTTACTCAGAGCTCATGGTCATCGCCTTATATCTCTGACGCATGGAACACATGGCCATGTATAGATATCATCTGTTAGCATTATTGTTCAGAATCTGTGTTGAATGTTCTCTTCGAAGAAAGTATAGTTACGCACGACTCCCTGTCTCCTCTAATACTCTATCACCCCGCCAGGACCAGTGGTCGGAACCGAGACGCTCTTGCGCTTACAAGCTTCAGTCGATGAAATAGTTTGGGTCGTCTTTTCATTCACAGAGCGTTGAAGCTGAAGGTAAGTAGCCTTGCGAGCCTCTGAGGCGAGAGCAGTGATCAAAATCTGAAGAATCTTCAGCTGATGATGTAAGACACGCGACTCAGACCCGACGCGTCGCGTTACTTCGCGAAGACGAACCGTCACACCACAGCTCCCTTCCTCGCTACAAACCACCACCTCAACCTCGCAGAGCGAACATGAGCTCGTCGGAGGAAAACTTCGACATCGATGATGTTAGTGCATCAGAATATGGCTCAGATGACTTTGCACCAGTGAAGAAGAAACCTGTAGGTAAAAATGCATTCATGAAGTAAACTAATCTGAAGCGTTTTTGAACCATAGGCTACGAAGCAACCGGCGAAGCTCTCAAAGACTACTAAGACTTCCGTGAAGGCCTCTACTAAACCGAAAACTATCAAGAAGAAGAAGCCCTTGGCGGATATTGATGACAATGTCGATGACAGTTTCATGGACGTTGATGAGGCGAAGAATGCGGGCGGTTCAGACTCGGAGGGTCAGTCTGTGCCATCCACCTCTAAGGCACCTGCCGCAACCAAGCGACAGAACAAAACGGCATCTGAAATGTATCAACAGGTTGGCATGCATGACTTACCTTTTTGAACTCTCTACTTACCGTCTTTCCATAGCTCACTCCTGTGGAGCATATCCTCAAGCGACCTGATTCTTACATTGGTAGCGTGGAGTCAATTGTACAGCAAATGTGGGCATATGACTCGGATACGAAGAGAATGGTGTTCAGAGACGTCAAGTTTGTGCCCGGTTTCTACAAAATAATCGACGAGATTCTTGTAAACGCTGCTGACAATAAGGTTAGTACATGTAACTTATTCTTTCCATTTCATGTACTCATATAATACTGCCAGATCAATGACCCAAACATGGATACCCTTAAGGTTAACATCGACGCAGAGGAAGGGACTATAACCATCTACAACAATGGAAAGGGTATTCCAATCGAGATTCACTCGAAGACCAAGATATATATCCCAGAAATGATCTTCGGTCATTTACTAACGTCTTCTAACTATGACGACGACGAGAAGAAACTTACTGGTGGTCGCAATGGTTATGGTGCCAAATTGACCAACATCTACTCGACGGAGTTTACCATCGAAACCGCGGACAAAAACTCGGAGCAGAAGTACAAACAAACCTGGACAGACAACATGATGAAAGCGGGGAAGGCAAAGATCACCAAGAATACTAAGAAGGAGGAATACACTCGTGTCACCTTCAAGCCGGACTTGAAACGCTTTGGAATGGATTCAATCGACGAGGACGCACTCGCTTTACTGAAGAAGCGGGTTTATGACATGGCTGGCACCGTGAAGAATATCAAGGTCTTCCTTAATGACGAGCGGCTAAAAATCAAGAACTTCAAGCAGTACGTTGAGATGTACATCAACTCTGCGGCTGCTGAAGCGGCGGACGCTTCGGGTGGTGCTGCTCAAAATAAGTCGACTGTGGTGTATGAGCAAGTGCATGACCGTTGGGAGGTCGCCTTTGCAGTTTCAGACGGAACGTTCCAGCAAGTCTCCTTCGCAAACTCTATTGCTACAATGAAAGGTGGTACACACGTACTGTATATTGCGGACCAAATTGCCAAGAACTTGATTGCAACGATCACAAAGAAGAACAAGGCTGCCACAGTTAAACCAGCTCAGATTCGAAATCACATGTGGATCTTCGTGAATGCCCTTATCGAGAATCCAACCTTTGACTCACAAACGAAGGAGACACTCACCTTGCCCGCTAGTAAGTTCGGCACAAGGCCAACTTTGACCGAAGAATTTTTCAAGAAAAGTATGAGCATTTAACATGTTCCTCTATTATGGGCTAATATAGGTTTACAGTCGCGAAGACCAGTATAATTGACAATGTGCTGAACTGGGCAAAGTTCAAAGCGGACCAGCAAATCAAGAAACAGGATGGATCGAAGCGCAATCGGTGAGGGAATGAATAATTTGCTTAGTAGTATTATCGCTGAATATCTTGTGCAAGGCTTCTTGGCATGACAAAGTTAGCCGACGCAAATAACGCTGGAACTCGCCAGGCTTCGAAGTGCACGCTTATCCTGACGGAAGGTGACTCTGCCAAGGCACTAGCTGTGGCAGGTCTGGGAGTCGTCGGTCGTGATAACTTTGGTGTCTTCCCTCTTCGCGGAAAGTTACTAAATGTGCGAGAGGCAAAGCATGACACTATCATGAAGAATGAGGAAATATCGAATGTGAAAAAGATCATGGGATTGCAGCACAATAAAGTCTATTCGGATGTCACTAGTCTGCGATATGGACGCATCATGATTATGACCGATCAGGTAGGTTTTCAATAACTGTGCTCTCTATTCTAACGCATGCTTAAATATGAGCCAGGATCACGACGGGTCTCACATCAAAGGTCTACTCATCAATTTCTTGGACCACTTTTACCCCTCTTTGTTAAAGATTCCAGAGTTCCTTGTTGAGTTTGTCACTCCCATTGTTAGGGTCACAAAGGGAAAGCAAAGGATCGACTTCTTTACAATCCCGGAATACGAACAGTGGGTTGAAGAAACCCCAGACGCGCACAAGTGGGAGGTCAAATACTATAAGGTTTGTAGTAACCAAATGGGTTATTCGTATGTATTAACCTGGCCGACAGGGTTTGGGTACGAGCAAGGACAGCGACGCGCGCGACTACTTCAGCAACATGGGTAAACATATGATACCGTTCGCGACAACTCAGGATGGTGATAGAGAGCTGATCGACCTTGCCTTCAGTAAGAAGAAGGCAGACGAACGTAAGGAGTGGTTAAGGCAGTTCCGGGTATGATTATTTGTAAAATTATATCTTAGCTCTTGCTAATAATTCATCCCCCAGCCTGGCACATATCTCGATCACAATATGGACGAAATTCCTTACTCCGACTTCATCAACAGGGAGCTCATCCTCTTCTCCATGGCTGATAACATTCGATCAATCCCTTCTGTTGCGGATGGCCTAAAGCCCGGACAAAGGAAAGTCGTATGGGGTTGCTTTAAACGTAAGCTGAAGAAAGAAATCAAGGTACATATGTATTGCTCCTCATCGATCTGTCGCTGAATAATTCCATTCAGGTTGCACAATTGGTCGGTTATATCTCCGAACATGCGGCATACCATCACGGCGAGCAAAGTTTGACGATGACAATTGTTAATCTTGCACAAGACTACGTCGGTAGCAACAACATGAATCTCTTACTGCCCAATGGTCAGTATGGTACGCGCGACGTAGGCGGCAAAGATCATGCGTCGGCTCGTTATATCTTCACTGAACCGGCGCCGATATCTCGTGTTATCTTCCATCCAAGCGACGATCCTCTCCTAAATGCGCAAAAGGACGATGGCATAATTGTGGAACCTGAATTCTATATGCCTATTGTGCCTCTTGTTTTAATCAATGGCGCAGAGGGTATCGGGACAGGCTGGAGCACCAGCGTTCCCTCTTATAACCCCGTTGATATCGTCGCGAATATACGACGCATGATGAAAGGCGAAGACATGGTGCCGATGATGCCATGGTGGCGTGGATTCAAGGGTTCGATCAAGAAGACTGGTGATAACAAGTATGAAGTCACTGGTATCTGCAGAAAGATCAACGATTCAACTGTCGAGGTCACCGAACTACCGATCCATAAATGGACCCAAACCTACAAGGCGGAGCTCGAAACTATGTGCGGTGAGAAGGGTGATGGAGTCATTAAGGTACGATTTCTTTCCTCACCCAAAAAGCAACCAGTCTAATGTTTTCATATACACAGGATTACAAAGAACATCATGACAACCGCAATGTACATTTTGTCATAACCATGAATCCGAAGGATCTCGAGAAGGCTGAAGCACAGGGCCTGGAGGAATTCTTCAAGCTCACATCAAAGATTAGCACTGGTAACATGATTTGCTTTGACTTTGAAGGCAAGATCAAGAAGTACAATTCCCCCGAAGAGATTTTGGAGGATTATTACCCGATACGTCTGGCCTACTATCAAAAACGAAAAGACTTCCTTGCCAATCAACTGCAGCTTGAGTATGAAAAGCTGAGCAATCAGGCTCGTTTCGTGCAGATGATCGTCAAGAAGGAACTTGTCGTATCAGGAAGAAAGAAGGCTGATATCGTATCGGAGTTACGGAAAAAAGATTTCAGGCCATTCCCTAAGGTCGTCAAAGCTAAGGTTGCTGGCGAGAGCGAAGATGCTCAGGAGGACTCAGATGTCGAGGAAGGGCCATCTGGCCTAACGTCCGATTATGATTATCTCCTGGGGATGCCTATCTACAGCTTGACTCACGAGAAGATTGAGAAGCTTCTTGAACAAGGCCGCGCGAAGGAGGCAGAGCTGCTCGCTCTCCTTGAGCTCACCCCCAACCAGATTTGGAACACGGACTTGGACAAGTTCCTTGCCGAATGGGAGGTACGCATCGCATCATTTATTTCGTATTCATTACTTTTCTAATTGCTTTTGTAGAGAACCTGCCTTGAGTGGGAAGAGTCAGCTGTCAAAGATTCTACCGGTAAAGCAGTGAAGCGGAAGCAAACAACACTCAAAACCCGAAAGTCCCTTACCGGAGGTCGGAAGAAGAAATTAAGCGACGACGATCTTTCTGATGACGACTTCATGCCCACAAAGGCTGTGGCGAAATCTGCACCTAAGAAAGCTGCTGAACCAACGGAACGCAAGGCCTCGCGACCTAAAGCTCCACCCAAGAAGGTTGAGAGTCCTGTTGATGATAATGATGACGATTATGTTAAGCCGGCACCTGTGAAGAAAGAAGCAACTGAACGCAAAGTATCTCGTCCGAAGGCCAAACCGAAGTACGTTGACTCGGACGATGATGTTGACGACGACGACTATGTCAAACCTACACCACCGAAGAAAACCTCGAAAGAGGAAGAACTGTCGGACTTCGAGGAGATTCCGGCGAAGAGAAAGGTGGCGAAGGAAGAATCGGAGTCAGATGCGGATGTTATCCCTGCCGCTAAGAACAAGGGTAAAAGTAAAGCTGCTCCCAAACGAAAGAGGTTTGTCCTTTGTCTTTCCGTATGCATTCAATGACTTAGAAATTCTTTCCATCTTAGCCCTGCGTCTGAAGATGAGTCCGAAGATACAATGTCTCTCAAACCTGCCAAGAAGAAGGTGCAGCAGTCATCTCTCACCAAGTTCTTCGGCGCTTCCGGCAATAAGAAGAATAAGGAGGACGATGACGAAGTGAAGCCCATCTCTAAATCGCCAAAGATTGCTGCTATGAAGCCCAAGCCCAAAGCTGCACCATCCAAGAAGCCGGTGGCAAAGGCGAAGAAGTATATCGACAGTGACGATGATGTAGGTGATGGTTCCGAGATAGACGTAGAACCACCTGCGCCTAAGCGCACTGGAGCGCCCAAGCGTGCGGTCAGAGCAGCGCCGAAGAAATATATAGAGATTGGCTCCGACGAGGATGAAGACGAGACTTTCCAGTTATCCGACTGATTTACTCGTGGCATAGATACTCATGCATGACCTCCTTACATTATTCTTTGTTTCTGCCCGTGTTATGTGTTTGTATTCTGTTCTTTGTTCTTTGTAGTTGTAAAGCAATGATAATGTTTAATTTTAGACTTTTTAATTGTCTTGATCAGGGTTCGTGAGAAAGGCTCTCGACCATCACGGTCGCTGTGGACAAGTCACAACGACGATCTTTTGTCTGTAACAACGTCCACAAACGTTCTCAAGAGCGTTACGCGCCGTGGACATTTTGGCCACAGCGTAGGCTTCCCCCAGCCACGAACTTTTTGTGGTCCCTGCGCTGCAGCTTTCTCCATCTTTCTTTGGATCGGGTGCTTCTTTCTCTCGACTTCACCTCCTTTTCAACTTTCGGACGCGTTTTATTGAGCCGACTTTACCTACAGACGCTCAGCATTTCTTCCGCACGCGACCTGAGTCGACACCGAGCCAGCAATGGCCACTCAGCACCGACAACAGCCTTCGCGGCTGTTTATTCCGCCAATGCTGAACTCTCAGCTTGCGAATAGCATTGACGCGCGGACTATGTATTCGCCTGCTCTACAAACAGCTAATCAAGCTCACTTTCCGCCATTTCCCCCAAACTCGGCATTCCCTATGCAGACACCAATGCAGCAGTCATTCTATCCGCATCCGCCGAATGCGCCGCCACGTCCACCTCATATCGGACATAGGCAACACGCTAGCATGGCGGGTTATGGCCCGCTTGGGATGCACCCCGTTCCAATGACCCCTCTCGGCCAACAATTCCCCCCTAGCATGATGCACGGTGGTCAGTCTGGTATGCAGCCGCACGCTCAGCCTTTCGTTCCCAAGAGCAGGAGGACACCGAGTATGATTGGGGGCCCGCCAAAGGCAACTCTGGGTGGACCAGGGAGGAAAGTCAGTCCTATGCCTGCCGTAGCTGCTGTCGTGCAGGAGAAGTTGAAGGGAAAGAAAGTGGTTGTGAAGCTACCCACCGAGACGGAAAAGGATGTCGAGTCTGGGGAGGGGGAGAAGAAAGAAGAAAATGGCGTGAAGTCGCTGTGGACTAGGACACCTATCCCCGTCTCGTTATTGCCAGAACAACCTACCATACCGCCTCCGGAGACTAACTCGGCAGAGACTTTCCCTGAAGATGAACACAAACGGTTTCTTCCACCGACTGTCGATGTCTTCCTGCCGGGCAAGGTGCGTTCTATTCTTGATTACGCTTACGTCAACTGACGATCATTACTTTCTACTCTGGTAACGTTTTCAAGGCTGCTTGGGACGAAATGAAACAGCGAATCATTGAAGAAAAGCTAGAAAAATTAGGCATTGAAAAGCGTCCAGAGTTCTCGGCTGGTCTACCAGAGATACATGCACCCCACACGAGGGCAGCCTCCGTATGTGTTCATTCTTATACTCCAAGCACCACGTGTGTAACATGCTCTAACTATCGTTCAATTCTCTTTGGAAAGATTTCATCTCCTGCTGATCCTGCCCTTTTATACTTCAAGCTGAATAAACTACAACAGCAGCAGCAAAGTGCTGGGAACTCATTGGCAGCGTCGCCGCAACCTTTATCTACCTCTATTTCCCCTGATCCCAGATTCCCAAATCGTATGCAATCACACGGACATAGCATGTCCCTTGCTCAGCCTCCTACATTCCATCCACATCCCTTCGTTGGTCCAGGCGGCTATGATCTGTTAGGGAATGGAGTAAAGACTGACCCTGATATTGAGGTTGCTGCCCTGTCGCCAATTGGACTATTTGCGCCTCAAGGCAGGAAACCTGCACAACTTTCCGTGCCACCCGCATCCTCGAGGCCAGAAAGCAGGCCCGACTTCATCCGAGGCTTTGGGCTCGATATTCCTGAGGAAGAGGAGGAGGAAGAAGAGAAAGAGAATGTACCCCCAGCTCTATCCGAGCAACATTCTGCTTCACATATTGAACCAAGTTTTTTGGGGGACAAACTTCCTTTGTCTGAGGTTAATCAACCTGGCGATGTGCAAGAGCCTGAGGTGAGCATGGCTCTTACAGCAGTGGATTCGCATTCTCGGCATGCATCAACTGCAGGGGCGCATACGAGGCATGCTTCGAGGATCTCAGTGACATTATCTGTGGGGTCTGCGCCGAGACATGCAGATGAAACTGTTGTTGATCACAGTAGGAAAGAGAGTAGGGCGAGCATTGAAATGGGTCAGTTTGTCAAGGGGTTGGATCATGACGAGGTTGGCGGCGAGTTCACAAATGATTCTTTGAATGAATGGACCGGTTCAGAAGACCTGGTGTGGGAGGATGGTGATATTACGGATGATCAGGAGGTGTGTTCATTGTTCCTTTGTCTTTGTGGAAAGTATTAAACCATTAAATCGTCTATCAGAGTATTGGGGAATGGTCTAATCCGTCGGACGAGGAGCGCGCAAGACAGGACAGGTTACAAAGGCGGTACACGCGACGTATTCAAGAGCAAACGGCAGAAGTTCCCCGGAGAATACCAGAGTTCCCTCGGCCACCAGCCGGTCAGCGTTACGTTGCGATGAGGGGTGACGACGAAGACATTATTTCGAATCCAAGTGAAGAGGAGGAGAGGCCAGCAAGGCGGTATACGACAGACGAACTTGAGGTTGACGTACACTACGACCAATACTATCCACCGCCAAGCATCTCTGTGCCTTTGTCGCACGAGAACGTCGTAGGACGTGCCAGTCGACCGTTACCTCCTCTTCCAGACTCAAGGGATGGTTCTGTACAATACTCATATCACGGAAGTCTACCTTCACATTCCCGTGGTGCCTCAGAACATCTGGCCAATGGAACCGCGTTTGCACCTGTTAGTACAAGCCTTCCTATCTCACGTCCAGATTCGAATTTGAGTGGCCATCATGGAGCAACAGCAAGTATCTCGTCAGCGAGCAAAGGCAACCTCAACCCATTCGCGAAACCGTTCGTCTTTGGAGCGCGCCCGAGTCTTGTCGCAGCACTGGCTCCTTCAGTATTGTCACCCTCAGTGCCGGCATTTGCTCCAAGCGAAGCTGCTTCCTCTCCTGCTCATGGAAGTCTACCTACACATTCTCGTTTACCGTCTATTGGCACTGGTCGCCCACTCAATGTCGCAGCACCTGAGTTCAAACCAGGAAATTTCACCTTCCGTCCCCCATCAGGTGTACCTTCACTTTCCTTCCCTGTGCTGCCTTCAGTCGTAGCAAGTGAGCCCTCTCGTCCGTTGCCAATTCCGCCAGCAATAGGTTCAACATCTAGGGCAATGCAAGGACGGGAAAAGAGGCCGAGGCTCAGTGAATCTCCTGAAGCGACTGATGCGGAGGATGAATACAGTGATGGCGGATTCGATGTCGATGAAGATGTGGAAGGCGATGAAGTTACCGAGGATGATGATGCAGGTGAAGATGAGGATTCGGAAGGACGAGATACTATGTCCAGTTTCAAGTTTCCAACCGCTCCCGAACCTACTATGGTTTTCCATCGCTCGGCCCCTGCAAGTCCTACTCCCTCATCAAGTCGTCATGCAAATGCGCTCAATGCCTCAGCGAAGCCGTTCACTTTCAACGGATTTTCCGGAAAGCCGCCGGTCTTACCTCCCCTGTTGGGACAGGAGACACGGTCTTTGGCCGAAGCTGTCAAAATGGCTTCTCATGCTGATGATGATACTATGCAATCAATCGATGCAACGCGTGGATCTGCGCTGGGCGACTTGACTTCACCGGAGTTGACGCTACCGAACACTCAGAAGCAGAAAAGAGCTCCGATTCCGCTCGATTTCAAGCACCCTGTATCGACGAATATGGTTCCTGCTGGTTTGTTTAAGAATTTGGCGAGCGGTGATATTGAGGAGAAGGCACGTACAAGTGCCCGCCATGGAAACTCATTCGAATTCTCGAATCACAGCGAAGTTTCCTTGGATGACTTGTCCGTACCGGCTATCTCACATAAAATTTCGAGAGCAAGATTGGTACCTGACGAGCAAGATAAATCACAAGATTACGACGAAGGTGCTTCCCAAGCGACCGAGGCATCATCACTGCGTAGCAGACGGTCTTCTATCGCGACACCAGTCAGTCCGGATTCACCTAACTCTATCATTCCCCCAGATATGGCGGGCTTCAATCAAGGGTTGCGTATCGAAGAGCGGCTCGAGGTACTGTTCGACAGGAAGTTCGAACAACTACGTGAAGAAGTACTTGCTCAGGCTGCTGGTGAGGGTCGATATATAAGCCCATCAACTGATGAGATGGTCAAAGAAGCAATGGCGATGTTCCGCATGCAATTACGAGATTCGACAGAAAAAGCTCTTGAGGACAGCACAATGGATGCTCGTGGCGAATTTGACATTGAGATGATCAAGTCAATTTTGGAAGAAACTCAAGGCAGAGCACACGGGTTATTATTCCAGAAATTGGCGACTTTGCTCAGTGATGTGAAGAACAACACACAGGTTCAAAGTTGGACGTCATCTCCTGTTGGTCTCGAACTTGTTCAAGCTGTAGAGAATATGAAGATAGAAATTCTAGCTTCGAACTCTCATCTTCAAGAAACTCTTGCTCATTCCGAGAGTGCAGGATTGTCCGAGCCATGGCAAAAGGACATGCTTGTCAGGGAAATCGTTACCGCCCTAGTGCCGCACCTCGACGCAGTGCAACCCGAGCCCATTGATTATGATGGACTCACGATGCAGCTATCACAAGCCGTCAAACCTCATATCTCCCAGCTCATTGACCTGGCTTCGGACAAACGCGAAACTGCGGAGCTCATTGCAAACCTCCTCATGCCAATCTTACAATCGTTTGCAGCTTCCCAACCTGAGATTGACACCGAAGGTCTGGTTGCCGACATTTCGACCGCTGTGAACCGGATAATTGAACCGATCGATACTCACGTTATCAAAGAGCAAGTTGCAGATCTTGTTGTCGAGCGGTTGGATGCTCGGCTTGCAGTTCGTGATAAGACGTTGAACTTCGAAACCTTGAAGTCAAATGTCACGGAGTCTATCGGGTCACTGGGAGCTCGTTTCGATGCTCTTAACGAGGGTATCGACACACTGGTCCGTGGGCAGACTGATACAATTGCCGAAGCTCGGAATGCTGTTTCGGCGCACGCCGAGAACACAAAGATTCTTGTGGATATAGGTGAGAAGATTGGGGAAGTGGTAGGAAGTTTAAGCACCGTGAAGACCTCAGTGGTTCAACAACTTCAGTCTGCAGATTCCACTGCTCAGCAACTGGAACGTATTGCTACTAGCATTGAATCTCTCCGTGCTGCAAACGAGGACCTTTCTGCAGAGAAGAACGAGATTGGCACCATCAGCAAGCGTCTACTTGATGATTTGTCTCCTATTCCTGATGCTGTCGCTGCTTCGTTTGAGAAGAAGTATTCTGAGCTTCTTGAGCGCGTCGAGAAGATACAGGACACGTCAGTGGAAGTTCGTAAACTGGCAACTGCAAATGCCGACTTGCAAGGAAAGCTTGCGAAAGCTCAAGGCGCTCACGGGTTGATTCGCGTTGAAAAGGATAATTTGAAGAGCCGTCTTGCTGAAGTAGAGACCGAACGCGATCAGTTACGCGCACAGGTTGATGAGCTGCAGTCGACGTCAACAAACAGAGCCATTGAACTCGCCGCACTCGAAGCTCGCGCAGCTGATCAAGAACAGGCGATGCATACTGCGCTTGATAGGCTCAAGGTCTCCGACGTAAACGCTCAGACGCAGCAAGAACGCATCGCGGAGCTTGAGAAGATGAACCGCGAATTAACCTTAGAGAAGCAGCAGTTGAAGTCGAAGGTAAATTTCCAAATCCGGCAAAGCTATTTGAGAACCTTTTCGTCAAAACTAATCGCTGACCAACTGTTTCCCTTGTTTTAGATCGATAACTTGAATATGCAGGTTGAGTTTGCTTCAAGGGACAAGGAATCTGCGCAGCAGTCTTTACGCTTGCTGAAGGCGGATCGGGATAACCTAGCCTCACAGCAAAGCTATTGGGAGGACCTCCGCCGGGCGTCGGAACAGATTGAAGCTCTGGCAACCAGAGTTAGCAGGATCGATTCGGACGAGGTCGCGGAGCTCAAGCAAGTAAGGGATCGGAGCAAAGTCCTTGAGGGTGAGCATGCGGCTCTGCAAAAACGCTTCCGAGAGCAGGAGAGCAAACTCGCGAACATCGAACGCGCATCACAGACGACAAGACAGAACTTCGCTCAGGCGCAGCAACGCGCGTCAGAGTGGGAGAAGCGCGCGAGGGAGGCGGAGGGTGAGGCTGAGCGATTGTCGACTGTTGTTGAACAAGGCGAGCAAACGCGTACGCAGCTGGAGGCAGACGTGCAGATGGTGAAGATGCAGATGGAAGAAAAGGATGCGCAAGAGCGGTTACGACAGGTATGATGTTCTTGGAGTTCGAAATAGCTGATATGTTCTAACGTGCCATGCTTCGACAGGACCGTGAGCGCAAACTGGAAAAGGAGATCGCTGCGCTCAAGACAAAGATTGGAGCCATAACATCCGAACTTGAGGAAGAGCGCAAGGTCTCTCGCGCTGCGTCAAGCCAGTGGGTCTTCGTCCCACCGAAGGACGCTAATACAACCCAGCAGCGTCCGTCCTCGCGTGCGAGCACGGCATACGAAGACCCGGAACCACCGACGCCGAAAGTTAATGGACGTGCGCTACCAGCTGTTGCGAGACCCAGCGCCGCTGTTCCAATCACTCGCCCAGTGGCGAGCCCCGAGCCAGCGTCGTCAACGTGGGACTCGATGCATGCGCCGAAAGCTATAAAGACGTCAGTCTACGTACCACATACAACCCCGTCGACGCCTGCACCTCGCAGACACCATGTGTCTAGTTATGTAAAGAATCGGGCACCCAGCCCGACACCGAGTGCGGCAAGTGCTGCGCCGACAGAAGGTGACGATGGCTGGTGGTCATAGGCAAAGCTCAAGTGTACTTTTTTTTCATTTGAATCATTCATTCCTTCTTGGATAAACGGTGAAATCACGACCACTATCGTTAACCGGCTGATTCCTGTTCAACGCTCACTACTTCCCTTGTGGCATATCAAACTATATTCTCTTTCTTGTTTTATTGTTTTAACAGTCATTTCTCCCTTCATTCTAACAATGCAAATCGTCTGCTTCTCGCAAAATCATTAACTCCGTTTTAATCATTTACATATAATTGCTTCACATCACTTCTTTCATTACTGTCTGGGCTAACGCACACATATCGTCCTGCTGCAATTTTACCCTTGCTTACATGCATTTTCATCATATCATACCCTCGTCATCGTATGTCAACCAGTTATCAGCTTCTTACATGTATACACATTGCAATTGGAATGGATAGTCATCTTTACGTTTACCGTATGTTGTTCTGCTTTTCTCATCGACCAAGTGCAAAAGACACGATGACCGACGTTGTATGCGTGTCAACCCGGTTCGGGTCCGGGACTGGAGGATTGGTGAAGGAGGATGACACGGCTACGACGAGTACGGAAAGAGATGAAATGACCTTAGTGGGGAAAGGCACGTGCCCTGTGATCCCAATGACGAAGGGGACGCCGGCTTGGTTTCAGAGCACAGCGTCAGACACCTCTTCGCACCTGTTTCTTCCCTACTAAAACCCTCTGCTCATCGTCACCAACAGCGAGCGCGAGCTTTTGTCCTTATTAGACTTCTACAAAATTTAGATTCGAGATCGACGTCCGCCTGACACGCGTATTCAGCCGGCCAATAATCAGTTTGGCCGTGCCCTGGCAGACAAATTAAATTAATCACCGCAGCAACCCGCACCGCACACAGGCTTCATCGCCTTACCGACTGCGACCGGCGAACGAAAGCGAAGGCTGCTGGATTTGCTCTTGTACGCCTCGCTGTTTCTGCGCGTCGTGCACGCTGACTCTCTTGCTGAATCACCTCTCTTTCTCTCTTTCTTTTCTCTAATCTTTATTCGCCTTTGCCCTGCATCTCGGGCGTACCTTGGCACGCGCATTACCGTGACACAACAGATATGATGGGTCTCTTCAATCAGGCGAGTTCTGCCTTGCGAGGTAGGCCTCGTGGCGGCTCGTTGGACGACCAGGCTCCTGAGGGCAGCGAGCCTGATGATACTTCTATCTTGTCAGTCTTCCTTTTTGCCCTAACCTCATACATACGGTGAACTAATACAATTTGTCTGGGCTTGGCTCCTTGGATCATCATCATCCTCTTCCGATCTCAATACCGCATATACATACACCACTTTACATTGCTTGGATATGTTTTCATCGTATATCGCTGACTCTTACAATACGGACGATTATAGGGATGAACAACAGGGTTCGATCATATCGAGCATCATCTCCCAGCTCAGGTACTGTCCTCTTAACCATCTGTTCATGATGATCAGCTCTGACGCTGTCTATTGAATCTCTGCTCATGTTATCACTTGATCGTCGGTCGGCCTCGCACTACATGCAATGTTTGCGTGCTTAGAATCGGGATGGACCTCCACCGGGTCACGTTCCCAACCTTCGTCCTCGAACCTCGCAGTATGCTCGAGCGCATCACTGATTTCATGTCCCATCCCGAGCTCATATTTGGGTACGTCACAAAATCCTACTCCACTTACACCCCTATCCTCTGTTACTTTGACCCTTGCCTACTGCGCTTCCGCGCTTCAAATTCAGGACTGACCGCAGTTGCAGTGCAGAGAACCTAAACGACCCCGAGGAGCGCTTCCTTACTGTACTGAAGTATTACCTCAGTGGATGGCACATCAAACCGAAGGGCGTAAAGAAGCCGTAAGTATTCGCTGTTTTTGCTCATTGGCTGCTTGGCCGTTACCATATGCCATCATTATGAACATTGCTTGCTTGCAATGCACACACATGCTAACAGACTCCCCTGTTTATTTTCGATTTCCTATGGCATCTCGTTCCTTGATGCGGCGATACGCGATGTGGCGACGTTCTCGCTCCGCAACATACGTGCAATATCGACGCGTTGATTCCGGGCCTATTCACGCCTGACGTTATGCCACTTGACGTACTGTCCCTGTCATTGATACTGTGGTGGATTTGCCGCATATAGCTACAATCCTGTGCTTGGCGAGTTCTTCCGCTGTCGATACGACTATCCCAATGGCACACAAGGCTTTTACATTGCTGAACAAGGTATGCATATATCCACATAGGCCATGTAGCTGCCCATGGAACTGATCATTACGTATAGTATCACACCATCCACCGGTTTCAGCTTACTTCTACATTTCACCTGCGAATAAGGTTCGGATAATTGGGGAACTCCGGCCTAAGAGCAAGTTCCTTGGAAATAGTGTGTCGACTGTGATGGAGGGAGAGAATAGAGTATTCTTAATGGGAAAGCCCGAGGACGGCGGTGAGTACTTGTATCTTGACTGTGGCGAACGCCTACCTGAACAATCCCATTATTAGAGTATGTTATCACAATGCCGAACATGTATGCAAGAGGCATTCTGTTTGGGAAGATGGTATTAGAGTTAGGTGATACCTGTAATGCCAAAAACGAGAAGACGGGCATGTCTAGTGATATCGAATTCAAGACCAAGGTAAAGGTCTTCTCGTATATTCTGCTCAACAATGCTTAGAGTAATTGTCGTTTAGGGCTTCTTCTCTGGTACCTACAATTGCATATCTGGAAAGGTGCGGCACAACGGTGCGGATGTCGGCGAGGTATCGGGGCGATGGTCGCATGCCATGGAGTTCAAATCATCGAAAACGGGTCAGAAATCGCTCTTGTTTGATGCGGATAGTGATCGTGGCAAGAACATCGCACCGAAGTGGGTTGCGCCAGAAGCAGAGCAGGATCCGAACGAGAGCAGACGACTATGGGGTGCGCTGACGGAGGCGATCCAACAGCGTGATATGGACAAGGCGACGGATGCGAAATCAGCGGTAGAGGACGCACAGAGGGAGGACCGCAAGAAGCGGGAGGAGAATGGCGAGAAGTTCGTCCCGAGGTTCTTTGAACTGAGAGAGGGGAAGTGGTTGCCCAAGTTCACGTAAGCTTCATCTTAGTCTTTTGTCTTGTCTTGCTCTTAGGCACTCAACCTAATGCACTTTATAGAATTCCAGAAAATACCGAAGAAGCGACGAAGGCTGTTCAAGAATGGATCTGGTCGCATCCACCATCCCAGCCTCCCCCTTAAACTCCACTTTATCTGAAGTAATGTACAAAGCACGTAGATGCCTAACTGTACCGCACGCCCATCGTCCTGTTATACCGTTGTAATCTTTCTTCAACTGCCTCGTACTTTAACGTCCAGCAATGTGTTTCTCTCTGGTTACAGTATTATTCATCATTTGCCTTGAGATTCGCAACGCTATTTACTTACGTTTCCGTGCCCTGTAGCTCCTCATCACTCGTCTCATATGTCGCATCGTTTGGGGACGCTGTATAATATTGTGAATTACACTGCAAGTGCCTGCCATCTCAAGATTCGTTTAAGAAGTGATCATCATGACAAAGACTGCTATATCCTAATTAGGAAACGGCGTTTGACGGTGCCGGACCCTTTCGAATTGAATTTCCGGTGTAATTTATTGAGGTCGTTGCACGTCTCCTTCCCTTCCTTCGACCTCCTCCAGGCCGCTGTCATCCTCCCCATCCTCTCCTCCCCCCGTTCACTCGTCGCTCGTTATTTCTCGTGATACCTTAGTGAGAGGGAAAAAAGAAATACTTATAAAACTTCTATCTTTTTTACTTTGGGAAACTCCCACAAACTCTATCTTTTCCGGGCGCTGCGCTCTCCTCGCAAAAGGGCTCTAAACACGAGTTCACTCGTTCTAGGCCAGTGTCGCTCGAGCACAGCATAGCTCACGCAGGCTGCACGACACACACGCGTGCGCACTACAAATTAATTCCAGAGGTGTCGAGGTCGAGTCAATAAGAGGGGCGGAGAAGGAAAGTTTGGAGGAAATCACACTCAAGCTTTTTGGGCTGCTAATCAAGCTTCTTACTGCTTCCGACGCTCGAGATGGCGACGCCCGTGCCCACTTCTCCTTCTTCCCCCGACATTCCTCATACCCCCATCTCGAATGAGGGTGCCGTTGGTGGCAGCGAAGAACTTCAACACGCTCAGCAACAGCAGCAACCGCCACGACAGAACCGCAATCAGAGCCCTGTGCGCCAGGGTGCGCAGACGAAGAGAATGAGCACGACGAGCGTGGATACAGCCGGACAGAAGCGGAGGTCGCGCGCGTCGATCGGTGCATTGCAAGGCTCCGTTGTGTCTGTAGTCAAGATCGAGTCGCCGTCCTCGCGGCGGCAATCGACGTCACATCATTCGAACAAAAAATCACACTCAAAGTCGCGCTCGCGCTCGCCACGGAGTAGAAGAGCGAGTGGGAATGAGCAGCAGCGGGGTTTCGAAGTTGAAATGGATTTTGGGCATACGCAGGGAATGACGTTTGAGTTTGATGGACAGCGGGTTAGCGTTTCGAGTAATGCTGGGATTACGGGTGGGATGGGTGGTGGCAATCCGAGTGCTGGAGGGGCCGTGACGCCAAAAGATCGACTTCCGCCCAGCCCGCCTCTGACGCGTGTGGGCTCGCATGATAGTATACGCCTCAGCAGTAGACGTTCGCGACGGACGTCGAAAGGCCGTAGCTTGGATGCAAAGTCATGTGGAGGAGGAGTCAACGAACCGAGCACGGACATATTTCCGAACGGAGAAATCGCATTGCAGGATATGAGAACATATCGTCCGGAGGGAGGTGTTTTAGGTCACGGCGACGCCCACACCCAAACGCGAGCCGTAGATGTAGATCGAGGACTGGCACACTCTTCAAGGGATGACACATTCGTGCCTCCAGAGATAGACCAGCTTGATCCATATACATCCTCTCGCCCTTCGTCCCCACCCATTGCGCTTAGCCAAAACTGGCTCACAGAGGACACACAGGACTTAGACCAAAGTTATAATGGGATGGGGACCACAGCTTCAACGAGTCATCGACCTGTCCCCTTGCGCCCAAGAGCGTCAGTGGCGAAATTAACTGGTCAACTTTCTCCTTTACCATCACCAACGCGTAACCATCCGCTGTATCGCCCACCTAGTCCTCAGCCTTGGGATCTCGTAAGTCCGCCGCCGCAGAATAATGAAGGAGTAATTGGGAACGCCGTTGGTTACGGAGCTACTTATGCTGATGGGACTGGAAGATCGCGACAGACAGCGGCGTCAGGTACCTTGGACGGGAGAGAGGGAAGCGTAAAGAGCGAGATATTGAACGAGAAAGAAATCGTTGTAAAAGAGTACGTACGCGTTCTTCATTCCACTTTCCAGTTTTCATTGTAGTCATTCATGCGGCGCCACTGCATAATTAAGCTTACACTTATTTACTTCCGACAGTGGCAAACGCTATCGTATCCCGCACTCCTCGTACTACTTTGGACCCCCACCCAATACATCCGCGTTTGGTACGGAGCCGATTGGACAGATTGGTGTACACCATCCGCGCGAGATTGTGCGTGTCGAGCGAGATTATTCTGGTGGCGAGCTCTGCCAGTTTAGTCCTGCGTACCCGCTTGAATTGGAAGGCCGGGTAAGTAACTTCCCGCCTGGAAAGTCGGAATTCTGGTGGCTAATTATGATCAAATTTTGTTCTTCTATTAGATCACTCCCACGCAGTTTATCGAGATGATAAATATTATCAACGAATCTATGATATCTGCGCACAGTCTACGGTGGTCCTGTCTCGATAATGCTATCGCCGTATTTACATTGTATTTATCTCGCCTACTGGTTCGGTCACATTATGAAAGGGTAAGCTATCTTCTTACCCTAGATCTCCTGTTATCCAGTAATGACGATGTTAACTCTGGCTATGAAATAGGAAATGGATCGGTTGAGGTCCCGGATCGACGAACTTAACAAAACAGTCTATAATCCCGCTGGCTTGAACATCCTTTGGCCAAAGAGCGTTGCGTTTATGTTTGTACGTCGATCGTCCAACACATTAGCCTCCTGTACTGCTCTCTGACGCGTTTCACATTACCTGTCTTGCAGCTAGAGATTGAATACTACTAATACCCGCACGAACATACCACGTTGCCATAAATTTTGGAATATTGATATCCTAATTGCACATATCCTTCACGCACAACACTCCTTTACCCTCTTACCCTCTTACCGACCTCGCATCGTTTCTCAAACGCGCAAGATCATGATCACATAGTCACATACATACTACACATCATCTACCTTCATCCCCTTATATATGTCTATAGATCTTCCCGCTAGTTTCGCTAGTGTGCAGCCTGGCTGTTGCTTGCCCCTCGTGGAAGGCTGCCTTCCTTTCTCTCGGGGTTTCATTTTGTCTTGCAACTCGGTCCGGCTTCTCTAATCGCCCTTCCCCTCCTGCATCCTGTCCTCTCTCCACATAATCTTTTCGAGTTGTCTTGGCTTGCCTCGGCTTCCCATTTCCTTCGCCTCCTTTCTCTCCTTCTTTATGTGCCATTTATGTATTCTGCATAATTTATGTAGCATTATTTTCTCCTTTCTTGCCTAATTTCTAATCACTGGCAGGGCTTCGGTTTCCGATTTTCCGATTTTCCGATTTTTGCGTGCTAAGCCTAGGGTATTGAAGAAGCATGTTCATTGTGTTATATGAAGTCCATTTGGGAGTTTATTATGTTCGGGATTTGTTGCGTGAATTGGGTGAATGTGGTTGAGGGAAATCGACGGCATGTAAGGCATACAAGTAAGGACTCGGGTCTGGGCAAAGGTCGGGGCTTTCATATTGAGCGCACTTTTCTCATCATAAACAATTGGTCGACATCACTGTAATCCGCAGAGGTGTAGAAGTGCAGTATTTATAACCTCTGATCGCGTGTGTATTCTTGGCCCGGAGTTTAGAAAAGGGATTAGCGTACTGTGTCCAGCGTTCCTTACTACTGTGATCTTGGGACTTCGCAACCGACAATCCTTTGCTACTTCTATCACGCTGGGCGTTGGCAGTGCCTGAGACCTTGAGTCTTGGGGTCTGATGATGATTGACTCGGAATGATTGATCTCAGGCTGAAGAGTGGACCCACATCATGATGGGCGAGCAAATCATGGACCCACGGTAATAAAGCTTGGATCTATCGCATTACACAACGATGCGCGGCACACATAGATGGATTTACTGCCAATGGCACGATTGCGACATTCGACTGCACCCGCTCATGATCTGACTCCGCGGCGGATGACGATCATTAAAGAAGATAAGATACGATAAAAGTGGATGTTGGCGTTTCGCATACTTCTGATTGCACAAAGTGAAGTGACGGTGGTGAGGAGGTACTGTACTAACCGTGACTTGAATCCCGGCCAAGCAGTCTCAGGGCCCAGGCTCCCACGAGACGGCTTGGAATATGTACGAAGTTCGAACACACACGCGAGTTCGAATTCAAAACTCATTGTGAGAGCCATCACCAAGCACGGGATTCAGTGGAGGGCTTAGCGTGATCATTGCAAGCGCCCTTTGCAATCACGGTGTATGTATACTGTTATGCAGATTTAAATATTGCTGGGTCTCCGCAGCACCGTGGCCGTGCGATCACTGGCAAGATATGCGTACATGCTGCCATGAACTTGATTGTATCTGTCTTGCTGGCCGGCCACAATCCACCCCACCCTGTGCACACTCTCTGATCACTTGAAAGCCCGCGGATCAAGTACCCAAGATGCCTAGAATGAGCCTGAGCCTGAACGTAAGCGTAGTGTGATTATGTAGTATACACTGCCATGCCAGTGCACTCGGGGCTTATGGTGCCCTACTATTGGCGTTGCTGTGGACATTTGAGTTGGGTCAGTCCTTCTTGCGACAATATGCAGTCGCATAGGGCCCAGAATTCGTCATTTATCATTAGACTGGCCAAGGCCAAGACACCGGGTTCGCACATATACTGGCTCCCAGGGGCCGTTGGCAGGACCCAGGTCAGATGCATCAGGTTCCTGATCCCGTGCTTCGCGTGCGGTTCTCACAGTAGGCTGTGTGCATGCAATGGACTGGATGTACGGATATACAGTGTACATATATGTACATGTATGTATGTATAGCTCAATGATCTTGGCTTCGAGTCTTCGGTGACTGCGAAGGAAGGAAGCGTGAAAACCTAGATAAGCGCGCTCGGCTCGTGTCGTTGCGGGATAGCCTGAGGCCCGGAGAGTTGGAGATGGGAACGTCAGCGTTGGAGCTGGTGTTGTACCGTAGTACTTCAAATTTGCATCTCTGACACTGCGACGGGAGGGGCAGAGGACTCCGACCGGCGTCGACGGTGTCGAGTAGAAAAACACTTGGCCTGTGTTTTTTCTAGATGATAGATTCCGAGTCGGCAGAAGGGGACAGTGTATGTATGTGTGCGCTGTCGAAGTTGATATCGACGCTGAGACGCGGTTATAAGTATAGGATCGTACGTGCGACGTAAATCCCTCAAATGCTGTGGGAAGAACCAGTCCGAGAGTCCCGAAGTCTCAATAGCGTTTGCGTACTAGTAGACACGGTATATATATATGTGTTTGTATGCGTTGGGAGTGGGTATGGGAAGCGGCAGGAAGAGAAGTCGAGAAGGGCAATAGGCTTATTGTGTTGACGCTCTCAGGCCTCGGTCGGACAGGTGAGGATATGCAGGGCGTGCCAGCGATCAAGGTTTAAATAACTTGCGGTGGGGTGGTGGGAGGAACAGGACGAGTGTGGGTAGGGAGGGAAGATCTGTTGGAGCAAGAGATGTGTAACAAGCGTGGACGGATGCTGTTTATATATTAGTGCTCGTCTTCCTCTTCTGTTCTGTGATTATTATGGCTGATGAGAGAGGCGCTGCTTGACTCCTGGTGATTCGTATGCGCTTCTGTTCTTCTGCGGCTGTCCGCTGTCCGCTGGTTGGATTCCGTGGACTGGTGAGCGAACGACAGGTTGATAGAAGTTGATAGACCCTATGATACAAAACGACCCTGCGGTGCCGCGCATTCAGTATTGTTGCCACTCAAACGATCCTGATGGTACCCGCGGTCACGGTTCTGGGACTAATGATTATTGACGAATTGGTTCCATGTCCTCGGCCTTTGCGTTCGAACGGCTAATTCCTGCTTCGGTAATCACCCTGCGTGATTGACAGTTTGATCGCGATAATGAATTGCTTGGATAGTGTTCGTTGATCCATGATAATACTAAGAAGAGTGGATTCCTGATTCGCGAAAAGAACGCTTGTTCCACACCGTGACGGTTGCCGCGGCCCTCAATGGGTTCTGCGAGGGATCATCGATCATCAGCCGGCTTGCCAGAAGGAGAACGCCGTCAAAGTCACGGCGCATCGCCATGAACCTCAGCCACAGGCGTTGTCCATATAGGCTGGCCCGGAGATGTGCTTGAAGGCGAAAGCCAAGATGGTGGCGTCTTCCCCGGAGATGTGCTTGATGGGGATCGTAGATGTGGCGGGGCCGTATAACTTGAAGGAGCATTGACATCGAGACTGGATCTCGAACTCTGTCTAATTATGTGAATCATCGCCGACGCGGCCGAGTCTATATATTCAGATGGGATGCAATCTATCACCAGGATCTGCGCTGCTTTGCCAGCCGCCATGAGAGGCAGTGCGGAGGCGACGTCGGCATCGCGCATGCTGAGGAAGAGTGCGGCGGCGGCGATACGCGTCTGTGCCTTCGATGCGGGCCGATGGGAAGCCTAAATGAGAGTGCCTGGATTCGCATCGCGTCTCACGTCCGAGTCCGTCGTTCGATGACAGAGTCGAAGCAAACAGGCTTAGTATTCTCGTCAGCCCCGTTCCTAGCGCAATACCTCCGACGTCCCTTCCAGGCTTTCGGCCCGTGTTCTCCTTCCCGCTCTTTGCAGCCAATTGCTCTTCCAACCCTTCGCGGCGCCAATAAAGTCTGCGCATGCAAACGCAGATAAAGCTTCCAAGGATTGATTCCGTAAGGATAGATTACTGGTAGTCCTAGAAGCCTCCATGTCTCCACATAGCTTGAAGAGTCCTGGAATAACTACAAGAAGATGCGTCGGTCTTCACATTATGTTCTTCTGCTTCCGCTCATCATGGATTACATCCTAGATCTTAGATTCTATACCCCATGCATCTGCGGCGTCTGATATTGATTGTTGACATCATTGTATCACTGTACAATTGGTGCCAGTGGACCTGGGTGAGCAACGTCTGCGGCAGAAGATAGGAGCAAAGCACAATCAAATGAAACTTTGAGAGCGCGCGGAGATGCGGCGCGTCAAATTGGTGCGTATGCGTGTATAGCACAGTCTGTATATCTGGATGTGTGTGCCTCTCCTCTGCCGCTGCTGGTGCTGATGACGAATGGATGGGTCCGGGTCATCATAGATTGAAGAAGAGAAGGAAATGGGTGGCAGGAGACCAGAGCAAATGACAGAATTATCCGTCGGTGCATCAATGTCTCATAGTCGCCAACAGTCTCGTATCACTCACCTCAGTGCACCCAACACTCGGAAACAAATGGCCCCAGCCGTGCGAGTACACAATTAGCTCCGAGTCGAGGGTCGTTCAACTTCTTTCGTGTCATCAAGCTTCTGACTGCCAACTTTGCGTGCATCAGAAGCATATAATCTGGGCGTGGGCGGGCTATTAAAAGGATTAATGATGATCAAATCAGATCAGATATATAGTACATACATACAGCACTCGGATGCATACGGAGTCCGCACAGAGCTAATACCTCGGAGATCGCCCGGACGCAATAGGCGCCATTATATAAGTATAGCCTGAGACTTTGCTTGTATGGTCGGCTGAACGTCAAAGTCTAAACCCGACCTCGAGGCGTGGCGCACCCTATATACATGCATATGCACAGACGAGCCGCATGACAACGTTAACGTTAACTTGTCTCTGTTTACAGTACTATGGAATGCCTCCGTACCCACACTTCTTATCTTCGCTTCGCGCGCCCCCGGCTTTGGGTCCACTCCGGATGGGAACGTTGGCATTCGCGACATGGCTGTGATGGAAGAGGGAAAAGGGAACAACTTGAAGGCAATAGGTCGAATTCAGTTCGAACCCCTGCGCTCGCTTGGCGTGGTCACGGCAATCCTGTCATAGCTAAGTGGTGGAGGGGGTGGCGTACATATGTAGCCTATATGTTATGTTATGTTGCTCATGCTGTGCCAGGTGTGTATGCGCACACACCTTGAAGTCATGGTGGGAGCGCGGTCCTTCAGAAGTTCAGCCGAGCCCAGGAACACCGGCTGGCAAGTCAACATACGACACCACACGCCCAGGCCAACCTTATCCTTATTGTCTGACACTCGACACGGTGCTTGTATTGAGATCCGGGGCATCTACGCTCCCCTCCCTGAGCCTTGGGAAAAAGGAAGCAGTGACGGCGTCAGGAAGAGGTGTAAGATCAAAGGAAGCAGCACTACGTACGTAGCAGCAGCCGGGAGCCTGGGAACTTGAACTTGAAAGGGAGAGAGTGCGCGCGTTGATGATGATGACGGATGTGTAGAACAGATAGACCCGGATAGCGCGAAGTTGGTAGACAGGAAGCAAGGAGGACAGTGACGGCAACTCGAAGGCTCCGGTGCGACGACACTGTTCAAGTGGTGTGTGCAAATAAACTCACGCACACACACGTGCCCACATGTACACACCAAGGTCCAAGGTCCAAGATCATCGCCCCCACCCATGGAAATGACATCTGGGGAAACGGACCATACGCGCATGGGTGGCTGGAGAGGCTAAACAGGCTCGGTGGCCCCAAGTTCACGATGATAAGCCTGAGGGATCGGACCACAGCGCTTCAAGCGCGGACTCGGCTCGGGCAGTTTCTTCTACATTTCGGTATGTGCGCAAAGTATCACGCGCAGAGGATCGAGATTCATCATAATGCTCCTCTTAGCCAGATAAAAAACCAAATGGTAAGAAGCGGAGAAATAGGGGAAATTAGGGAAAATAGAATCCGAGAGAGACTAAAAGTGCCAGCGCTAGCGGTCCCAGGGCAACCAAGGCTAAATGAATGAATGACAATTAATCTCGTCGCGCGACGCGACTGAATTGAATTGAATCCGACGTAAATTATTCAAAATTCTACAGTCAGTCAGCCTTATCCAATCCAAACTGCAAGTTCCCCGTTCAGCCGATCCGATTCTGATTCCCCATTGAAGAGCCGAAGCGGTGGTGTGGGTCCGAGTTGCCTCATGTGGGCGATGCTTTGACTTGCAGGAGCGCGGGCATATGCCAGTGTACTGCCATGGAGACATGTGCTTATTCGCGGCGTTCACATAGCATATTTCCATTTTCACAAGCCTCAAGCCGTCATTCGTTCAATACGCACTAGACCATACAAGTCATTTGCCAAACTGAATGAAATCCAGGATGGATGATCTTCGCCCCGTTCGTTTGTGTGGTGCCTTTTCCGGACCGGGTCCGACTATTGCAGATGGGGCAAGCACAGCCCCGATGAAAATCCTCTTCATTCATTCATTCATTCATTCGCGAACCGGTCCAGGTCTTTTCTTTTCTCTCTTTTCCGTGTTGGTATCCTTTCGTCATCGGCCCTTAGCCTTCTTTCCTTCTTTCGTCTAAAGTCATTTCGTCTCCTTTTTTTTTCTGCACACGCCCATGTGACCGTGGATGGGGTTGTGGAGGAATGCTATCGCCGGCGTCCGTATTTATGTCAAGGATTCACTACTCCCAGCAAATTTGCCTATTGGCTGCCGTGTACACGGTATACTTTTGGATTTTATTCTACTTACTGCGAACTCTATTTGATCACGATCATGTTGAGTCTTGAAGCTTCCCTAAATCGACTTGCCGATAGCTTGCAAGTCCGGATCCGCGCGATCCGCTCACTACCTTTGTTTCTCAATGTACAATTGCTCACCTTGCGCTTCGCTCTCGGGTCGGGGGACGTCGGTGCAGGACAGCCGAAGAGACGCTGACGACCAGTTCCCGCGGCGTCCACTGGCAACGAAACAGCGATGCGAAAAGGCTCAGAAGTCTGTGCGCGCCTTGTATACCACGTTTTAGCACCTTTAGTAAGTTAGGTACAGTACTGTACTGATTAGCTCAAGCAGTGGTGGTAGTCGGAAGCGAGCTGCAGTTTTGGAAGTCAATCCCATACGGGCAAGCACTGGGATGCGAGCACCGTTGTTGTCTAAACAAGCGTGCCATAGCCGTAATTTTCCTTTGTTCTATAGGCTCAATCAAAAGCAGCGGCTATCTACAAAGGCATCGAAGTAACGTACGTGCAGTAAGTGAAAATGAAGGAAGGAGCAATGGCGCTCACTCGCTAAAACCGGTTTATAAACGCTCATAGGGTGTACATACGTAGGTGAGTGGCGTAAACGTAGAGACAGAAACAAGGTGATTTGTAAAAGGAGCGAGTAACTGCACGATTTTCATCGAAGCGTCGAAGCACCGCAGTTGTATCTTGTACTTTTTTTCTTCTGATTGACTTCCTCTGCTCGGTTGTACTGGACGTATGCAGTAATGTACGGATTGATCGGAATTAGAGTATTTTTGGGTGAGTGGGATCAAAGAGAAAATAGAGCGAGCATGCCTGAGAGTGGGAGATGGGAAATGGAGTTTCGCGTAAGGGTGCAGTGATTGTGAAATGTGGATTCAGATGTGCGTTCGGGGATGTCGCGATGCACAGGGAGACGATGATCGCCAGAGTCGAAAGGAGACAAGTGTGGAAGCCGAACCGCGCTAGAGTGATAAAGAGAACAGAGCGCCGGCCGGCGGTGCTGGACGTCTATCTCCAACTGGTGACCTTGACCGTGATTGTTGACGAATTGGTCGATTGACCGATGCTTGTCCTTGGGAGAAGCCATCATAGTACAATGGGCGCCGGCGGGCTGACGCGGTGATATCGAACGTCCTGTGCGTTGTGATAGCGTTCAGCAAATTAGCAGTGTAGGCTGGTGGCGGGTGGCGGGTTCGGGTGTTGACAGTTCTAGCAGATCTCTATAAGTATCTCAAGATCAGAAACGAAGGCTCGATCATTGCACGGAGTCTTCTTCGAGTTGCGCAGCACCCATCATCATAGCATCATGGAAGTATGTCGGCTGAGCAGTGCAGTGAATCAGAGTTCCGAGGTTTTTGTATATTTGGGGCAAACTGCGCAACGTAGCATAGAAGAGAAGCTCTGCTCATGCGTAGCTCTGACTACATTCGACTGTTTTGAATAGAGCCTCCTGTCACAAAGTCAAAGCCAAAAAGTTCAACAGGCGCCTGAGCTGCTGTCAAGACGTTGTTTGGATCCGGCTCGTACCTTATCTGATTGGGCTGAGACCAAATCGGCTGCCGACTGACTCTCTTGCACCTTTTAGCCGACTGCCAAAATCGTATCCGTGCTTCATATGTGTCATGTCATTTCTGATTCTCAGGGACAGCCCCCGCACTAGGCTTCATTCGGAGAACGTGGGCACGTGCAGTCATTTGCCCGTTTAGATACCGAAACGGGAAGAGGGGCGAATGAAAAGTGCTGCGTGGTGTCAGTGCCATATGTGGATCATCGGGTGCGCCGAGTTCTGATCTGACCTGACGTCGCTTCCAGGCTCTTCGTCCATCCCTAAGTCCCAAAGACCAGACCCAGTCCCGGCCGTTTGGCTCACTCTTCTCTTCTCAACGCTCACAGCCGCCCCTGACTTTCTATCTTGTTGTGTATTCGCGGTGGTGATGTGCACGACCTCGGCAACTGTACGGCTCCCTTGTGTGTATGCGATCACTACACTAATTTTGTACAAGGCCCATAGTAGCATTGTTTTCACAGTTGCGAACAAAGCTCGCCGATGACTGCCTGATTGTGATGGAATGCGGTGATTTGAAGAACCATGAGCGTGTGCCCTGGTCCGCAAGTTCAGCTGACTGGACGCGGGAGGAGAGAAAAGGACCGTCCTCGGCACGGGAGCTCTTCAAGTCAAACAGCCTGGAGACGATCGGACGCCGAGAAGGAGAGCGTTACGTACGTCGAGATATACGTTGAGGCTAAACTTATCGCTCATCAGAGACAGGCTGTCACCACGCTAGTCTGCATAAGGTCGTTCGGGAACTTAGCTCGATGGACCCTAGATTCCTTAAACGCTTGGGAGGGGCGATGATCTCGAACACAGCGGAACAGAGCCCGGTCTACCTTATCCGGACATATGCGATTATGGCGGATGAAAAAACGAGGGAGGAAGAGGGAAGATCAAAAGGAAGCGCGCAGCCGCCAGACCGCGGGTGCCCCTGACTTTGGCTTCCATTGGACCCTGACCTCATCTGTGTTAGGTTTTTCATACCGAGAACAGGACCCCGGACGGAACGCTAACCTAATCTCGATTTGGGCTTGGCCTGAGTCTGGGAAGAGACGTTGCACGGGGGGCGTGCACCGCATAGCTGACAGTTTATATACAAGGATCGCGCGGCCTTTAGCGGTGCCCTCGGCCCTGACGAAATCAATTCACCTGTGTGATGCACGACCCCAATCGAGCGAACTGAATTCAAAGCCGGTTTAGAGCCCATCGCTCGTTTGATTTCATTTTTCATATATATATGCGTGTGTGTGCACCCCGCGCGCGCGATCATTGCGAAGAAGGGAAGAAGCACGGTGCTGATTATCGGTCAACCCTGGAAGGAGAGTGTGTCATCGGTAAGTGGCAGCGGTGGCACGGCTTCCATACAGATTGCAGATTGGTCGGCGAGATTACAGATTCGCTCCCATTCACGTATACCCGGCTCGCGCTTCCTTCCTAACAGAACACACAACTCCCGCTTTATATATCCCATCTCTTCCTTTTCTCGTCGTCTCTTTTTCCCCCTTGCCTCCTTCCCCGCGCCAAATACTTCTCTTCCTTTTCCCTCACATACGGCTTTGCCTTCTTCCAAGCCCTCATCTCTTCCTTCTCTCGTCTCCATCATCTCTCCTCCGCCCGTCTTTCTCTTTATCCCTCCTCCTCCTCTCCCCTCTCCAATCGATACCTCCTCCCATAGGTGTCGATCTCGATGTCCCTCAGACATCATCGGGACCGCGACGTGCGAATGCACGATGCACATCCGCTAGCGGTGGGTCCGCCTCCTGGCCCACAAGGCCCGCCTGGTCCGCCCAACGCTCCCCCGCCGCACGCCATACACCATATCAACGGCAGCGTCCCCAGCACTCCCGCCGGCATGAACGGCCATGCTCACGCGCATCCAGCGCACGGCGGGCACCCCCCTGCAGGCATGTCGCCCGTGGTGCCGCCTGCGGGTCCAGCGGGCGGCGCAGTGGGAGGTGGGCACGCAAACGGAGTGGTGGCGGTGCCGGGATCTGTACACCCTGCGATTCAGAAGCTCACGAAAGCGAACGAGGAGACGTGGCTGTTGATAGGTGCGTTGTCCCGTGTCCGTGCACGCCCTCCCCGTGGTTCTGCGTTCTATTTCCTCTCCGTCTCGGTTTCGTCTTCCGGATGACCCCTTGCCCTTCCTTGAGCGGATAGACTTTTTTCATTTCATAAACATTACCCAGCCTGCTCCTATACGTCGTCCCTGCTCGCTTCTCCGTTTCATATCCCATGATTTTAAATTGACGTATGTGTGTGCACGCTGACGTCTAATCACACGTGTCGGCTTTTGTCTTTCTCCAGGCGCGGTCGCAGAACAGATCGGAGACTTGGATCGTGCTTTGTCAGCATACGAGAACGCTCTTCGGCACAACCCACACTCGCTGGCTGGGCTCACCCAGGTCGCGGGAATCGCCCGGATTAGGGAAAACTATACGAAGGTTAGTCTCTTTTCCCCCTATTATGACGTGCCGACTGCCGATCACCATTCGGTCTGTCCCCGCGTCCGCCCTCCGCGGCATCGGCATCTGCCTTTTATTTAACGTTGCTCCTGATTCCGATCTTTGATTCCCCTTCTTATATTGCCGATAACCGGTATCCGATCTAATTTTCCGATTCCGATCTGACCCGATTCCCTAATAGGCAATCGAATACTTCCAGCGTGTACTTCAGTTTCAGCAGGACAACGGCGAAGTCTGGAGCGCCCTGGGTACGTAACCATGTTACATCCGCCGCTTGTGCCTGGTTGCTGAGATAATGGATCGGCAAATTAGGTCATTGCTACCTTATGCAAGATGATCTGCAAAAGGCTTACTCAGCATACCAGCAAGCGCTTTATCTCCTCCCTAACCCGAAAGAAGATCCAAAGCTTTGGTATGGCATTGGCATCCTCTATGACCGCTATGGCTCCTTGGACCACGCTGAAGAGGCCTTTGCTTCCGTCCTGCAGATGGATAAAGGTTAGTACATCTCGTCTCCATTGTGCGGAGCATATATAACTGACACATATAGCTCTAGACTTCGACAAAGCGAATGAAATCTTATTCCGTCTTGGCATAATTTACAAACAGCAAGGGAAGTATCAAGAGTCGCTTGAATGCTTCGACCGTATCCTCAGAAACCCTCCATCACCACTCGCACACGCGGATATATGGTTTCAGATTGGCCACGTCTACGAACAGCAGAAGGACCATGTCCGTGCGAAAGATGCTTACGAACGCGTCGTCCAGGACAACCCCCATCACGCCAAAGTCCTTCAGCAGCTCGGTTGGCTATATCACCAGGACGGCTCGTCTTTCCAGAACCAAGACCTTGCCATCACGTACCTGACCAAATCGCTGGAGGCGGATCCATCTGATGCGCAGAGTTGGTACCTCCTCGGCCGTGCCTACATGGCTGGCCAAAAATACAACAAAGCCTACGAAGCCTATCAGCAGGCGGTGTATCGCGATGGGCGCAACCCCACATTCTGGTGCTCCATTGGTGTCCTTTACTTCCAGATCAACCAGTATCGCGATGCACTTGACGCATATTCCCGTGCCATTCGTATTAACCCGTATATCTCTGAAGTATGGTTCGATCTCGGTTCACTCTATGAAAGCTGCAACAACCAAATCAGCGACGCGATCGACGCTTATGCACGCGCGAGCGAACTTGACCCTTCGAACCAGATCATATCGCAGAGGTTGCAGCTTTTGAGGAATGCACAACAAACTGGCGGTTCTCTACCTGCGGCCCCTGGTCCGCAAGACGTACACCCGACTGCATACGCCAGTGCAGTTGGCCCTCCGATGAACATCAGCGCAGGCGGCCCTCCTTTGTTGATGTCTTCGGGACCTACACCTCGTCCGATCTTCCAGCGCACCGAGTCGAGAGAGCATGTACCCGAGGGTGGCATGGCACTTCCTTCCCCTCATCAAGCACCTGCACCACCACCTTTCCGTGGAGGACCTCCGCCTCCTGTAGTCTTGGATGAGCGCCGCGCTCCGCCGCCTCATGCACAACTCGCTCCAATGGACGTCGACCGCCCAAATATCCGCGAACAATTCCCGCCGCGCGAGCTCAGCAACTCTCGTGGACCCGGACCGGCCGGTCAGCAGAATCTCCTCCTTCATCATCCCCAGACCAATCCCCAGTCGGAGCATTACACAAGTCGCGACCCGCGCTCGTATCGTTCACATCGGTCCCGCAGCCCTACTCCACCGCCACCGCCTCCCCAGGCGAGACGAGGAGACTCCTTGGCGTCATACCAGTCGTATCCTCCGCCTGCGCAGAACGGTAATGGGGTCGGACCGAGGGGCCCTGCTCTCCCACCGCCCGCTGTTCCATCCCAGAGGTCACCTCGTACATACTCTGGAGGTCCGTATGAACAACCTCCAGCTGCGTCTCCGCCTCCTCCCGAGCCTTGGGAGAGGCGCTCGGCACGTCCGAGGCGCGATTCCGATCGGGGTGGTGTTTTGCCCCCATACGGACATGCGCATTCTCACTCTCAGTCACGCCCGCCGACTTCACCAGCGTCGATGCATCAGTACGACTCACGCCCTCCTTCGCACCCTCCTTCCCGTAGGAATACGAACGCGACTCCACCCTCTGCTTCTGCCATGATGGCTCCTCAGACGGGCAGTCCTGCGCCTGTTCCGTCCAGGTCGCATTCTATGCACATTAACGATCGCTCACCTATCACAGGTCCTGGTACGTCGGGACCGGGCGGTCAAAGATGGCCACCTTCAGCACGCTTTGAGCATGAGCCGGGTCCGAGTCCGCGTTTGCAGCAAGAGCGCTCACCGCATTCACCTAATATGCCACCGCAACCTCCGACGGGCAGGAGGTACGACCCACGATTCGATGACGTTAATCATGGACGTATTGGAAGGTTCGAGAGGGAACACGCCGAAAGGGGTTTGGACAGGGAGGGTGGACGGGTGGAGAGGAGTATGGAAAGGGGATATGAGAGGCAGTTAGAGAGGGAACACTTCGAAGCCCGTAGCCATGCTGGTTCGCCTGAGATGTTCAGGTCAAACTCTGCGGTCCCCCGTGGAGCACCACCTCCGCCACCGCCGATCTCCGCTGGATCAAGCGTCCCGACTGAGTATTCGTCACCGTACCCAGCTCACCCTGAAGTGAAGGACAAGCGTCGCGGCCGAGGAGGCAAGGACAAGGATTCCGACACGATGAGCATGCGAGGACCACCCACTCCTGTTCCTGGTCAAGCGGGACCGTCAACAAGCACATTCAGTGCGAGTGGGGATCCTTCGAAGGATAAACAGCGTAAGCGTCGTGCTGGGAATGGCAGGAGAGCCAAGGACGGTACTGACAGCACCGCAGGGAGTCGTGCTCCGTCGACGCAGCCCGCACCTTTCAAGGTCATGGGTATGCAGTCTCCACCCTCGCCAGAGCCACGCAGCTCCGTGAGTGGGACTGGATCGAGTGGTCTATCCGGAAGGCCGTCGCCGACTGGCATCAATCCCGTCGTAGGACTGCCGAGGAGAGAGGTGGATGAGGACTATGACGAAGGTGTTGCTGAGTCGTTGGTGAGCCTCTCCAAGTCAGCCAGTGGTCCTGTGTCCCCGACTGTCAGTGTTGGCGGTCGATCAAGACCTGTTGTAAGCCAGCATCCGACAAACCGCTCGCCGCAAATGACCACTTTGAAGCGTTCCCATAGCCCTGGTGATCAGAGCGATGCAAAACGGACAAAAGTAGGGATAAGTAACTCATCACCTACAGTAAGACAGCATACACCTCAACAATTGTCAAGACAGTCACCGATTCCATTCCACCAGCAGCCAACTCGTTCACCCGATGACCGTGGCCAAAGCACCGACGTGCGAATGCATGATCTTAGTCCATCCTCGTCAGGTTTGGACCGCCTTCGCGACAAATTGCCTCCGCCACCAAGCGCCGTCGTGTCATCTTCATCAACTCCTGCTCCCTTCAAGCCTTCGGCAGCTCCTACAGCAGGTAACTCTACCGCTCTTCCAAAGATCGAGACCCTGCCAGAGCCGCGCTCACCTTCCAGTCCAGGTGCTCGTTCTCCCAACACGGACTCCGAGCAAATGCAAGTCGACGTAGGGTTGGGAGGCATGAGTGGCAAGTCGAACTCGAATTCGCACTCGCCCCCTCCCCCCATCGTACCCCCATCGTCGGGGCGGAAGATGTCCGACATGATGAACTCCGGTCCAGGGAGCGCTGGCGGGATGCGGCGCAACTCCGGAAGCATGGGCGGCAGCCCGACCAATTCCCAGTCGCAGGGTAATGCGACGCGTTCGCCTCCTCAGGAAAAGACAGGAAGTCCGCGGTCTTGAAAAATTATACTTTGGACCTATTTGCCTTATTCTTCCATTGTCGCATTTATCCTCTTTTCCACATTCATGCCACTTATGACCTTCTGTCTCTGCCCAATATACAGCTCTCGCAAAGCCATTGTATCAATCCTTTCACTAAATTGTTTTGTTTTGTCTATTATCTCTCAAGATACCACTTTCTTGCTTTTACATATCTGTGTCGATAACCCTTTTCTTTCTCTCTGCGCACTGCATCGTACATAGTACTGTATTGTTGTACTGGAGTACATTCATACCAAAATCACATTGTTTTCATGTGCGATCATTTTGAGGGAAACGCTGAATGTGTACCTGGCTCGAGAGTATCGAAGGCCAAACAAACTTTATTCAATGACATGGTCAACGACTCATGGTCGGCAAGCGCCGGTGAGGAGCGCTCTAGTTGTCGATTACATAAGTTTCTTGACGATAACTAAGGTTACACTAGCACTGTGACAGTGGAAGTCACAGTCACATTAAGCAGTCAAAGTCAGACGCAACACCGTGTCTGTTCGACATCTAGCACCTTCTATACTGCGAATCTACGATGACTCGTATGTGCTCACCACCCTTCTACTGTCGCAAATGCACTTACTGACGACATTGCGATCATCTACTATGAAAAGGAGGCAACCAGCGCGAAAAGGACCGTGAGCGGGCAGCAAAGAAGGCCGCAGCAAACGCGAAGAAACCGAAAGAGAGTGCATCCAGCTTGCAGGCCCGTAAAGAGGCGTATGTGGCAGATTCAATTAACTCTTTTGTGCGGGCTAACACGTTGTATAGGGATGCTATAGCTCTGCGTGAAAAGCAGAAGGTGCGGATTTACGGCCTTCATTGGATTTCATGAGATGCTTAGCTGCTAATGCGGCGCGTTTGACGAACAGCTTGCAGCACTAAAGAAACAACAGGCCGCGGAAGGGGGAGGAGGAGGGAAATAACACGTCGGTGGATCGAGGGAGATCGGACGTATTGTTGATCCCTTGGTCGCGGTGGAGCCCAGAGAACGATCTAATTGCTGTATAACATGTATCAGGTTCAAGGATAATGAGGGGGGCGAGTGAAGGCGGCGAGATAGGATAGGAGGGTCGTTCCGGATGTGCGAGCTGTTGTCCATCAGGTCAGCGGTGGATATAGTGCATCCACGGGAGATAGCCTCGGTGGTTCAGGTGGTGTTTCTCATATTTAGACAAGTCTCTTTTTTACTCGTTCTGTGTTAACTTCGCTATCAGGTTTACAACGTAGTTATGCTCTTCTTTTACGTACGTTACTGCTGCCGCTGTGGCATTTGGACGAATCTTCTTGGAAAACGTCAGACAATATGAGGACCATCGATTACGCACGAGGACAAGAAATCCTCGGACTTTCTTTGGGCAAGTCTCAAAACGATGATTCTTCCGCACGAACTCAGGACAACGAGTTAAGCTTTTCGGACCAAGCTCTCCTTCGGATGGTTGGCCTCGAGTTATTGCGATAATACGGACTTAGTGCTTGTTGGCCGCGCCGATCTACCGTGCTATCTATTAGAACTGGACCACGGGAACACGCCTTGGCTGGCATGATTGACATCCATTGAGGGGCACTCTTCTCGTGGTGCGAAGATCCAGTCCTTTGGACGGATGAAATGCTCCTGAACTCTATATAATATGACTGATAAGACGCCGCCTCTCTTTCGGGTACTCTTTCGTCTATTTTGCAAATGAAGCGGCTTCCAAATATGCTCTGTACTCCATCTTCGAACTGCGCCATCAGCTGTTTGCATGGCCCTTCCGTCATTTGTTCGGAATAAGCCATTAATCTCGGAAAGAAGTACATTGAGGGTCTGCTATACACTCCCGCGAGATGATGGAAAGTAGGGGTTCTTAGAAGTATCAAAGCAAGGCTCAAGGCGAAGTACATACGTCCGGGGAATCAGGTAAGCTCATGCCATTTCGCTGTCTTCCTCCGTATAGGCTCCAATATCTTCTTAACATCGTTTCTGAACACGTGGCTCCAGGCCTTTGGAAATGAACGCCAGGGATTCCCGTATGCTAGGGGGAAGATGGCTTTTGCTCACCAGGATACAATCCTTTTGGCCGTATGATCGCTAGCTAACGGCATGATTGTCTTTCCTGATGATATCAACGGAAGCATCGACTAAGGTATTCTCATGGTTAAAAATGGCGGAGATCAATTACTTCCCCGTTGAATAGAATATAAGGGCGAACTTGCCCAAGACTAAAACCCTCAGCCGAGTTGAGTTCGTTGTCTATGGCGTGAGTCGGGCTTTCGGGATAGGATCTAATCCTTGAGGGGTTTGAGCTTCACAACCCTTTGGTTTTATCGCTGAATGTAGATACCGGCGATTCACTGAATAATAAACTCCAGGCCTTCCAGAGTCTCTCTCAGATTTGGATCTGAGAACATCTTAGGGAACATGCCTCATCGAAATGAACCTGGTCTACTCCGGACTTACCAACGGCGGAAGTAAATCCTGACCCTCAGTGCGACCCTGTGATGCTTCTGGCCACAATATGAAAAGGGTAAGTAGTGCCGTTCATACCTCGACTGCTCATGTGGTACCTTAGGGTCTCTACAATCCGGACGTGGTTGCGGTGCTAGCGCCGCTGAGGTCTCTGAATGCAGATGACGACACGAACATCGGTCGATTCAAAGGCGGAGATTAACGTGGAACGTGTATAGGGGAAGCTATTTCTTGCGGCGAGATGTCGGTTGACTCCTTATTTCTGGAAGTCAAGTAAATGAACGGACAACGCTTGCCCATCATGGCAAATAACCTACACCTAATTGTCCGTAGATCACCTTAAATGCACTCGTCACGGTCCAGGTCCGACTTCATGCCTGATTGCTCCGCTCGTATCATCCTCATATTGACCACGGTCTCGGGAGCTCTTAATTTTTAGCTAACTTACAGCGTTGGATTGTCATCAGCAATAGGAAGCTGGACACGGTGATGCTATCTAAACAAGCATTGAGAAGGGTGGTCCGGAAGTCAAATACATTAGAGAACGGTCGCTATACCAAGGCTGATCAAGGGTGCTCGAAGATTTGCACTTGACTTCTGCCCACTATGAGTCATCCAGGCGACCGGTCCGTGAATGAAGAACACAGCAAAATTAATCTAAACCCAACGCCTTCAACACGGCCCTCTCGTACGGAAATGAGAAACATACCCTTTCCATCCGACAGTCGACTTAGAATATTGAGGAATGTAAAAGGGCCGGAGAACTTCCCGCGTATTCAGTGACAACTATATATGCGTGCGTGTTGAGTTACAATTATGGACAACCATCTACATATTTCAGGTCTATTGATGTTTTCCCGATGATGATGGTCAAGTTAGGTACGTCATCCAACCATCTCGGATTGTACATGATTACTTACTCAAGTGGAGAAGCCTAAGATTTGGAAGACCGCTATCAGTTATAGTGGCACTAGGAGGTCAGTGCATCGTTTTTATCGGTATAGATTGCTCTTTCCTCGGAAAGCCCTGACATATCTCGCAGGGCACATCTGGGTCGAGTCCACGCGGTTGCGGCACGTTATCCTTCCGTCGTCGGGAGGACATTGAACATAGCTTGCTTCCGGATAAAATCTTGAAAGGAGGTGAGATCGTGCAGGTTATTCAGTATCCTTAATAACATACGAGATCCGTAAAGAGCGGAAACCGTTTAATAACAACAAGCAATACTGGTGACGATTGCGATATTCCTACCATACGCAGGCCTCCCACATGAGCTATCAGCAAGGCAAACTCAATGACCTCCAAAAGAAATTACACATGCTCAGACTCATTTCCCCCGAGCCTCGAAGACAACGGCTCATGCGAGAGCCACTGAGACTGAGACTGAGAGTCTAGATCCAGTTGTGAATCGAAGGAGTATGGCGCTTGTGTTTGTAGTGGCCATTGACTATCCAATCCCCCCGGTGCTTGAGTAAAGTTAGGGATCGATGGATCAAGTGAAGAGTGCAACATATCCTCCTCTGATACGTAAATGTCTGCAGCTGCATGCGGGCGACCAAACTCTGGCGATAAGCCGGCCTCGGAGTGCATATTTGAAAACCGGCCTTCATTAGCTATCTGAGACGATGTGGTATGTTCAGACTGCATCGTCTCTTCACCAGGCTGAGATAGCGTAGGGTACAAGTCAAGTGTACCAGTACGGAATATGCGACCATGGACTGGCAAGGCTGATGATGGAGGAGGTGTTTGCGAACGATGCTGCTCGGCAGACGGTGCTTGCTCCAATGCTTGTGAAGTAAGGTGTCCAGGTGATTGACTAGTAACGTACACGCTATTTTCATCCATGGCACTTGGCTGAAGCAGTTGAGACTGAGACTGAGGCGGGGGAGGCGATTTTCTTGAGCTTTCGGCCTGGACCTCAAGTCCAAGTTCTCGGGTTTCCTCTTCACTCTTAACAACCACACGCCCTGCGTCCTCAGAGCCACTAAGTACACGGGTAGGTGGCGTTGAGACGGAAGCCTCCGCCTGTTTACGTGCGTTCTTGTGCGGAGACGGAGGTTTACCGCCCGTGCGCATGATCGGGAGCAAATGACGCTGGCTCCCAGAGCTTGGTTTGCGGTTTAAATGTCTCTCGCTCGGAGATAATAGTTGGCTGTTTGACTGCTTAGACGGACCTGCACTTGACACTCGGGCGGGGCTCAACGTAGATCGATTTGGGTTGGCACTGTTTAGGATGTTTGCGATGAGTTCCGCAGTTGAGGGAGACTGGTCAATGTGCATTGCAGTAGGATCGGGCGACCGGGCTGGCGAAGATGCTTCTGAAAGGCCCTTGAACCTATTTACTTGAGGTGAGGGCGAGGTTATTCCCCGCCGAGGAGGAGTTCGGGGCATTTTGTTGGGAATGTGTGTTGACAATCGTATTTCTGGTGCAACAAAGCGAGGCATTGAGCGTCGTGCATCATCTTTGTTATCTGTTTCCATTATATCGCTATTTCACGTTTCTAGCTTAAGGGCGACACGTACCCTCGTTACCAAGGAGCAGAGCCTCGTTGAAAAGATATGTAGTAGATATGCTATCTAGATGACACAAATGACCACACATTTAAGGATGTCTCTATTCAAATAAAGGACAGCAGACCCAACCTTCAAAACTTGCTCCGTTTCGTGCACGCCTCTCCAAAGGGAGATCCTTCTTTTTAGTAGGCATAGCTTTCGCAACATGTTCATCCAGTACATGCTCGACAAGTTCGTCTTGTGTGCCAAACGTCTCTTTGCACCACGCCCATCTGCAAACCGCAAGCGAGGTCGTCACTATCGGGTTCGTCGTCATGTAGGCTTTCCAGTCCTTAGTCCACTACTCGATATTTCTGCCGTCGATGGTTTAGAGAGGAAAGCAAAGTTGTGTGAGAGCAGGTCATGAGATGGAAGGCACGACATGGAAGCTCTGCCTTCACTGGCAGCGTGTTGCGCGAACCGTTCCGCCGCTACGTCACGTGCGATTTCCTGCATTTGGACCTTCGACTATCGGAGCTACGCACCAAGTTTACAGCTTGCTTTCGACAACCATCGCAGTAAGTCTAAACCTTCTGCGAACTCAGAAGACATCTGAAAGACATTTTCAATCATTCTCTCTGTCAAGGCCAACATATAGAACTCTTTGAGCTGCTCTATATGGAGCAGCGTTTCGAGTGCGTGACATGGTCCTCGAACGCTGCCCCTCAACCCGGTTCCGCAGCCTACATTATTAAACCTCCAATTTCAAAGAAAAGAGCCGCACAGATGCAGGATCAGCGGTCTACGTCAGCCCTAATTGATACAAATGGTAGGTAGGTCTTTTCTCACCACACACGATGTTAGTTCAATTGAAAACAATATTCGTATTCTCAGGGGGTTTCTCAACAAAGCTACGACGTACTCACAATTCTCACGGAAAGACTATTAACTACTATGTGCTCTCAAAGCCAGGCCTTAGAGGCCCGCCGCCGCCGCAAATAGGAAAACCGGGCGACATTTTCATCGGACCTGAAGGCGCCGTGTTCTTACATCGCAAAGTGCTTTGGGTGGATACAAAAATCGATGACGCGGTGCTCTACAGGCACCCAGATCACCCAGACCTCGTGCTTAATCTCGAGAGGAGCTCAGAAAAGTCCAATGAGACGAATCCGACTTGGATGCTCGTTAACGACCTTCTTCGGCCGAGTTGCATCTCTTGCTTCAAGAGTGTATGCGTTACGAACAGTAAGAACATGGCATCCCAAGTTTCGTCCAGTCGACCCCCACAGATCTCCGTCGACCTCAATACTTCTCTGCCTCCTCCAGATGCAGGCCGCGCTACAGCTATTGATTCAAGAACGCCTGACGTAATTGAAAGGGGCACGAAACGCACTTTTACGGAGTCAGGAATGTGCACTGATGACCTATTCGATGACCCTTTGCCTTCCTCCCGGAGACGCCTAACAGCAGTCCCTGCCGACATTATCAAGCATATAGACCTCACTTTAGAAGCACTGCAGACACCGCTGGCGAAGGACTCTGATAAAGAGCCTGAGCTCCAAATCTCTTGCCCTTGGGATGGCTGCACCAGAACTCTCAAATCTAATTTCCCAACCGTCTTCATCGATCATGCCTTACAAGCTCATATTTATCCTAACAACGTCGAGACGCATGCGCTTTTCACTACATGATCGACGCATACTTCATTAATGCTCAGGACTAACTTTTATTGGATTAATAGCGTCTCAATCTTTTATATCAGCAATCTCCCTTATATCTGTACCAGCTACTTTTCGTATAATCCCATACATCCTCTCGTATGTTATCTGTCGAACGTTGTATCTGCACTTCTCACATTCGTTCGTTTCCTTTCCGAGCATAACCTGTTAAAGCAGCTGCCTGTGCACTCTATGATATAACGACATATTATGAGGTGCGCTGGAGTTACACTTCTATGACGGCTTCATCTGCAATGCCCTCAAAACAAGTACTAATGATTGTTAACCTCGCTTGGCCTTACCTTCTCAATCCTATTTCTCATGTTGGCCGACGCTCGAACTTTACGAGCATTGCATGCATCTGCCGAAGTACCATACTTCCTTCGACCGAACTTTGCACGGATTTACTACCTACTTCTTTATTTCTTGTGTCTCTTAGGACCAGCACGAAGGACTGTAAAGCAATGTGTCTCGGTCTGCCGTTGATGACGAGCTTCAAACTGTGGGGATCTCTTCACCGTAGAAAGTTTCCTATAGAAACTGACACTGTCTCTTTCAAGGTTTCAGCCAGCGGCACTCACCTTTCCGACACTCTCTCCGGGCCACCCGTTTTTCGACAGTCACCAAGGCGTTCCACTAGAACATTCAACAAACGACTTCTATTTGTCGAGGGCAGTCGGTTCTGTCCCATTGGTTTGGTATCGCTTTGCCTTCCGTCGACGATAATTTGATCACATCCAGATTCTCTGCCCTGTCGTTTACGTCTTCTTGTAGCTTTTGTGTTTTTTCTTGAAATATTCTAGTTATATTAAAAGACGCGTTTACTATGACCTGCCACGTCTGAGACTTGAGGTGCATGCTGTAAAATTTTTGAAAGGGGGGCGGGGTGGTTACCTTACCCCGCGCAGCCCGGCTTCGTTCAGTCCGTCGGGGAGAACATTGCTACATATGAAATGTGCACCATCCGAACACAGGATTGTGCATTAGCCGTTACGCTTACCGACGCTACCAATTAAAGCGACATGGGATAAGCTATTTAGACACACTGTGATCACAAAAGCTCCAAATTATGTTTCTGCATCAATCTGGAAAAAAGGTATTTAGTACAATTTCGGGGCCTGAGCGACGCTTCCCATAGCGTCGTGGCAAGCTTTTGAATGAATAGTTCACGTGTGGGACGGTTGTGATGGTATCCTGACGGTTGGCCGCATTACTGCGGAGGACTAGAACATAGCTTTCGCTCTTAACAGTAGGTATCGCCTGTTCGTGTCTGATAAACCTTGTGTATATTCTTTGTCAAATGGAGGAGATCGCTGTATGAGAATCCATGGGGAAATCGCGGATAAGCGAGTGTTGGGATCAAAGGAAATATATGGAGATGCCGAGTGTGTTGCAACGAGCAGGACGGAAGAAATGATAAATGATGAGCGACAGTTGCCGGTCCTCAGCGAGCTCGTTGATTGGTTGAAGGAGGCGAGTCGACCAATTACAGAACGCGGTCGCCATCCTTTGCCGCTCTCTGTCGTCTTCATCATCGACATCGACCTCGACGACCTCGACCTCTGTCTTTTCTCTCTTTTCCTTCTTGTATTTTATTCAAAACATCGCACTACAGCGTGCGTATTCCCGCGGGCGGGCTGCTCGACGTTCTCCAAGAAAATCAAATAATATTGCAAGGCCCGCTCGCTTGGCATTCTTAATCAAGAACGGACCACTGCACTGCCGTTGGCGGACCTCACGCTCGTTCAAGACCAACTCTGACGATTTCATCAGCGTTCCTTCTCTCTTCTCTTCTTTTGGGTTCCCTCAAGTCTTCGACGCTGTCGAAGACGTATCATTCGGATTGTCCTTGTAGATGATTGCAGTTCCTCTGATTCGACATGCGCTGGTCGTCCTCCTTGTAATATGTGTGGGTGTGGCCTCTGGTGCGAGCATGTTTTTGTTCGATCATAGATTATCGATACTGACCGTAATCCATCATCCCTATCATACACCTCAGCTTCGAGCATGCCACGCAGGCCGTTGAGGCGAGTAGCACACCCGTCGGTATTGTCGTTAGAAATACTCCCTCGTCAAGTACCACCTCCGAAATCACTGCGTGCTCGTTCATCCCCTCCCTTCCCCGACACATCAATTCTCTATCACTCAGATTCTTTTCGCTTGACTATATCTGCTTTCGACGATGTCTTTCATCTCCATTTACGCCCCAACGATCATCTCATACACCCTGCGGCTCGAATCAACTATTTTAAAGGCGGCGTATTAGACCGCACAGTCCCCCTGCTCCGGCAGAGCGTGCGAGCGTATTGGGGTGAGGTTATTGCTGCGGAACAGTCTCGGGATCGCATGCGTGAGGACGCAGCAGGCGTGTTGCCAAGACCGTCTAAGAAACCAACTACTGAGCTCGGCTGGGCGCGTATCGTAGTTCACTCCCAAGGCGATGCTGATCGAGGCAAAGCACCAGTTTTTGAAGGCGCATTTGAAGTACAGGGCGAAACGTATCACGTCCAGAGTCGCGAGGCTTACCTCCGTAACAAACTTCTACTCGATCCTGATCTTGTGAGCGATGCGGGGGACCCGGACGCACATCTTGTTATATGGCGCGAATCTGATGCAGTTGAGGCTGAGGGCGGACATGGAGGGAAGAGCCATGGTTGTACACATGACCATCTCGACTTCAACACGAATCCCTGGCGGAACCCCGTGTTGCGCAAGCCCTCACCACCGCCAGCTTGGTACGACCCGCTCGGCATGCTCTCCCCCGACCCTTGGACCAATGATCCTCACTCAAACGTATCTGTTGCTCACTGGCGAAGAGACGATGTCGCTGGCGGCGGGTCCTCGAGCAACTTCGTCGGTTCTATCGGGTCAACAAAGGGCTGTTCTGCGACGCAGAAAGTCGTGTACATGGGAGTTGCGGCCGACTGCTCGTACGTCAATGCGTACGGAAGCACGCAGGCTGCTGCATCGCAGATCATCAATAACTGGAACACGGCTAGTGCCCTCTACAAATCGACGTTCAACGTCAGCTTGGGCATAATCCAGCTTGACGTACAGGATTCAGTATGCCCGACTTCGGCTCCGGCTGATGCGCCGTGGAACGTTGGCTGCGATGCAACGAATACCACTCTGAATGATCGACTTTCTTTGTTCTCTCATTGGCGCGGTCAGAAGGGTAATGATGGGACGGGTTTGTGGCACTTAATGAGTGGGTGTCCAACGGGCTCAGAAGTGGGCGTAGCTTGGTTAGGAACGCTATGCCAGCAGACTGCGTCGGGTAATACGGGCTCCGTTGTCAGTGGAACTGCTGTGTCGACAAATGGATTAACAGAGTGGGAGGTTGTTGCCCATGAAATCGGTCATAATTTTGGAGCCATTGTGAGTCAGAGAGTTTCTTAAATTTTACTAATCGTTAACACCGGTATTTCGTTTCACCTGTAGCATGACTGTCAAGATGGATGCACATTGGTCAATTCAAATCCTGTTTGCTGTCCGCTGTCTACGACAACGTGCGATGCAAACAATGGATTCATCATGAGTCCTGTAACATCATCAACGCAGAAGATGTTCTCTCAATGCACGGTCGGGAACATATGTATGTCTTCCCTGGGACATTCCTCTCTATCTTATTGCATTAACTAACTACCGATATTCAGGCTCCTTAATGGTTCAGGGAGCTAGCGGTAGTGTGAACACTACCTGCATCGTCGACCCAGACCCGACGAAGTCCACGCTCGCCCTTAATATGTGCGGCAACGGCATTGTTGAAACCGGCGAGGAGTGCGATCCAGGTCAAGGGGCGAACTCCACTTGCTGCGATGCAAGTACGTGTAAATTTACCGCCGGCGCGGTTTGTGATCCGTCAAGCAGCGCATGTTGTTTGGGTACGTGCCAGTATGCGCCGTCGACGCAGGTGTGTAGGCCCGCGGTGGATGCTAGCTGTGATTCATCGGAGTTCTGTACGGGCAATTCATCGAGTTGCCCGTCAGATCTGTTTAAGCCAAACGGTACGAAATATATCGCATTACTTACATTTATCTGACAATTGACACGGTGTGTAGGACAAAGCTGCGGCAGCGACGGACTTGCTTGTGCAAATGGTGTCTGTACGAGCGAGAGCCGTGCGTCACAATATCATACTCCTTTCTGAGTAATTTGGCTAATTGCTTCTCCCCTCCCCCCAGAGCAATGCAGGATAGTTGGAGCTTCGATGAACTTGACCACTGCTTGCCAGAGGCAAGATACATCATGCCAAGTGTCATGTCAAGACCCGAAGAACCCAAATCAGTGTATCCAGCTACAGTCAGAGTTGATTGATGGCTCGTCTTGCGGGTTCGGCGGGACGTGCAAATCTGGCTCTTGCATACCAGGCAGCTTCTTGGATACTGCGAAGGTGGGTAGAGCTTTGCATATCTACTTCTTTTTCGCTTACGTGGGTGTTTCCTATGAATAGGCTTGGTATGTTCAGAATCTACAGATTGCCATTCCCGTTACCGTCGTGGCATTTATTGTTGGTCTGTTGCTAATATGGGGCATTTATATGGGTAAGTGACTGTTCGCATAGCTCCGTTGTGACTAAATTCATGACTGACATTCCTTCTATGCTTGTGCTTATCAGCTATCCGGCGCTGTTGTATATCACGCAAGATGAAAGTTGTATCTATGGAGCCCGCTCTCACCGGCCGTCGGGGAATGCGGATACCAAGTTGGCAGCCGCCCCCAGGCCCTCTACCTCCAGCCATGGTGACTAGGCTGCCGGAAATTCCGGTCTCGACACGGCCGTTCATGAGCGTTGCTCCAGCAGTCGTGGCTAGTACACATCCACGCCGTATGTCAATCCCAGTGTCACTTCGTCCGGGCAACGCGGTCAGTAGAGCGAAGTAAGTTCTTCTCTTAACTGTTATACCATTCGTGCTTTTTGAATCTTTAAATTGGTTGTTCGGATGACTGATATGTTCGATGTTCTGGTAATTTTAGCACGACCCGCGTTCCGCCAACCTCATATCCCCAGCCACCTGTTTCGCCTCGCAACCAGAGCTGGGACGGTGTGTACGGTCGCCCACCATCGGCTGGTTCAGCCCGTATGCCACCCGCTTCGAGAAGTCAAAATGGTGGTAGGCCAGGCTCGAGTGGCTCTGTGAGGGCGCGGCAGACTCCATTTCCCCAAGAGCCGGCTGCTGCGCGGAGGATGAACAGCTTACAAGGAAGACTACATAACCAGTCGAATTGGGTCGATCCGTCGCTATACAATGGTCCTTTATTAATGACTGTGGGATGTGTATTTCAACTCTCTTCCCTCATTAGCTGCATTCATCTGTTTTTGTCTGGCTCGTTCGTTATTTGTTTGTTCATTGCTATCGTTCTTTCTTTTGTTGGTGGGTTGTATCTATCGTTTATCTCTCGTCCTTGCATGATTCCGTTTCCGTCTGTACAGTACTATCTTTACAAATTAAAGTCTCGGATTAAGGAGTACTTCTAGCCATTACAACAAATCTAGGAAATAAGGTCAGAATATACGATACATATTCATACGTTATAATCAAGCAGGGTACATGCATAGATAATACTAGGAAACCCGTAGTCTTCGCCTACTCGTGACTCTTTGTCGGGGCATAAGCGAAGACATTGAATGAATAGACTGATGCCTAGCAAGAAACTGATGAGTGGACTGAGAAACTATTTCTCGAACAAAGAAGGGGAACGATCCATGAGAAGGAATAGATAGAATAGGACTTGCAAATGAGGACACTAAGAGCCAGAGGAGTAAACTCAGACCCTGCTTCTCTATTGGTTGCCATCCGCCACCATTTGTACAAAATGTGCTCGAGCTTCCCGGACGAATGACTGCAAATCTCTTGTGCTGTTAAGCCGTTCCACTAGCAAAGGTAAGGTTGGTATAGGTGGATGGCACATGGTGACTATGAAATAGTTAGCTTTGTGTTTAAAGCTTAGCGTATGTAACTAACCTTTCAAAATGCGTGATGAGGAGTTGAGTACGAGGTTGAATTCTCGTTCAGGATCTTGGGGATCAATATGTAGGAAGCGTAAAAGAGTTTCATCAACAGCTTCGAGGAGAGATATGATACGTTGATCAGGATGTAAGTCTTCGAGTATCCTTAGTTAAGACACACCTCCAATTCCTCCAATCGCACACTGCAGACTTTCTTCGCAGTCCATCACTTCACGGCTGACTCGAGCTTGCTCCTTTTCCAATATGGCCAGGTCTTTTCCTTTGTCTGTGGCACACGAGCTCAGAGATAATAGCTTTAAACATGAAGTAGTAGGAGTAGTTCACCTTTCCGGTGGCTGTCGACCTCCGACTGACACTGCTCAATCTCGACGTCCATAGAAACAATTTTCTCCCTTAGCGTTGTAAGCTGTCTCTTCATTTCGGCGACTGCGGCTTCAGCATCTAATCGCTCTGCTTGCTCACGCTCAAGATCTACGAAACAATGTGAGCCATAATGTCTGCAGAATATGATAGAATTCTACTCACCTTCCATGAGCTTGATCTCCTTGACCTTACACGTTGTTATTTCGCTCTCCGCTTGCGACTTCCTCTCTTCTAACCGCTTCGTTTCCTGTGCATGTTTTGCCTTCCGTTGATTTATTTCCTCAATGGCGCGGTTGGTATACTCGGAAACGGCTTTAACAAATTTGCGTGTTGTCTGTTCGAATTCCTTGAGGCGCAGGTCGATCACTGGTTGCTGAGAGTCCAGTATTGCCCCCAGGTCGATTGGACGAAACGTCGAGATATTCGTGGCCATATTACTAGAGAGGTCGAGGCGTTGGTAGTATGATGGATTTAGTCATATAGAGTCCGAGGATTTGTTCAACTGTTGAGTGAATGGAAGGTCATGTTCAAGCCTGAGTTGAGTTGACGCGCTCGCGTTCCTTACGTCAGCAACTCGAACAAATATATCATCATGCGATCGCGTCCAGTCAAAGACTCAACTCTTTCTCTAATGCTACAGTGTATCGGCGGTACCATGGGGTACACTGCTAACTCTCCACAAGGGACAACCCGCGGAAAACTAGGAACTCCGATGATTTCTCGGGATCGTGTACTTTGCCAGTGAAACATCAAGTCTGAGCTCAAATGGACTCATGTTGAATGTCTCACTGGCAGACTGTCCCCTGGTTATAAAGCTCGCTCTGTGTCTTGGGGCTCTCTACCGTCTTTCTCAGACTCCCATCATCTGCACACAGAAATATCTGTTTATCACGCTTGCAAAAATGCTTTCATCCACTGCTTCTGTCAACTCCCGCGACATTCTCTTCCATGCTAACAAGCTGGAGAAGATTGCGACGAGCCTTGGGATCAAGAAGCCTCGCCCTTCGCCCTTCAAGCGAATTGTGTCTCCTATTTCTCCCCCGATTGGCCGCGAACTCGAGTACGTCCGTATGTGCGAGACAAAGGATACGAGGTATGTTTCGCTAGAGGACGCTCAGAAGACTCGTTCAATCTCGCACCGTTCGATTGAGTTGCTCGACGTCGAGCCAACTGGGCCTTCGGTGAGCATGAAGATCAACTGGCGCTCGCAGTTTGAGCTTATCCCGCTCGACGAGGCAAGGAGGACAGCGCACATTGCTCGTCGGACGGTCGAGTTGTTGTGATGCGCAAGGCATGCCCAGTGATTGGCGCTCGGGACGGAGGGTCCAGCTTCTAGCGAGCGTCTTGAACCCATGCTTTTCCTGGTGAGGACCTCTTGCTGCTAGGAACTCTTGTCTCTTGTGGGCATTTCGACCACGGCAGTAAGCTGGGCGCGGGGAGAGAGGTAGCTATCTTCGACCTTGCTCATCGCCCATTGTCGAACATGCTGACATGCCGTGAGCCTAGGAACTCCTGCCAGGCGCCGGCATTTCGACCTAGTCTCACGGTACTAACATTTATCTCCTTCAAGCTTTCCAGATCGTTATGTGGGACCAGGATTTACCCAGCTCTATGTATGTGTATCAACTTGACATTGCCTGAGCTCTGACCAGTTTTCTATAGACTCGAAGGGCGAGCCAGGAGGATCAACGTTCAGTGGGAAGGTTCAGCTCCTTGTTAACGTCTGTGGGCTGTCACTGATCACTTCCGTTTTGCAGATCGTATATGTCGGAATTCACGTCGCACTTAAGGAACTCCTGACCTTCTTGGGCATTTTGACCTTTCTTTGCGAGACTAACTTCTATACAGACTGACGCTCTGAAGGAACTCCTGTCCTTCTTGGGCATTTCGACCTTTATCTGCGAGATTAGCCTCTTTACAGGCTGCGATGGGCCGTGAATCGGATAGTCCAGCCTCCACCATTCGACGAGGTCGTCATTCATGAAGCGTAACTGTGAGTGTCAACATCTTTACTAAAATGGGGGCTAAGGATCAGTGTCCGACAAGAAGGTCCAGCTCTTGTCGATGCGTCTGTGAAGCTGTATATGCTTACCTCTTTCTTGTGTTGTTTACTTTACAGGACCTCTGATGAAGGGAACATCGGCGATCTTCGCATCTAGGAACGCATGTGGCTTCTCGACCTGTGATTGCTGATTAACTCCTTGTTCGTTTCAGATGTTTGTCGTGATAAGCTCATGATCAATCTTCGCCGTGGAGCGTCCAACTCCCGTCGAACCGCTGTGAAGCTGATTCCGACACAGAGATTGGTCGCTCACTGCCGAGCACTCCTGTCGGACGTGGACATTTCGGCTTCGCAGTAAGCTAGACTGACTCGTACGGGCTGCGGCTTATCAGTTACTAACGCCCGTGAAGCTCAGGAACTCCTGTCAGGCGCCGACATTTCGACCTGAGCTCATGGTGCTTCCACTAATGTTAGTTCACAGGAACGCACAGGAACGCATCGAAGGATCTCCGAAAGTGCAGTCGAGACCATTTTTAGGTCTATTTCATACTGGAGATGTCTCCGGGCTACGATATCAAAGGCGTCTATATGAGGGCCGAGTGCTGACTCGGGTAAGATCCTCGTGCACCTTATGGAGATGAGGGACCGGGAGACGGCATGCGGCGTTGCGGATGGTGTCGAGTGGCTCTATGAATGAAGGGTCCAGCTTCTTTCATAGAGCCGTCAAAGCCGTGAATCAGGGCGAGCTGTATGTTCCAGTGTCTGAACCTTCTAAGCATGAAACTAACAAACCTCGTCATCGCAGACGACCGGAATTGGCCCCGTTCGTTGCACTGATTTGCTTTCTCTTCATTTCGACTATGTTACTCTTTCTTTGACATTTTTTTTACTAACTTAATGCTTCGTTTTCGGACATTGTGCTCTACTATTAATATCGGACCATTTTCTCTCTATCTTGCTATTGGACACGTTTTGGACTCGCGGTATGAACGTTCTCTGATTTATGATCTATTGTTTTGGACATTGGACTATTATACTATGTATTGTGCTCTTCATGGGCACCCTTTTTTAATGCGTTTCTTCTATTATAATTATACTTACAGACTTTTCGCGCTCCCGCTATAATATGTTATTTGTTTCGTTTATTCTTCTTCCTGCTTAGTTTCGCTTTCTCTCGCGTATACATAATATAACTTATACACACCGGCCCAGCGATCAAATTCTACGGCAAATTCAATCATCAATAGAGCGACTGACATGATAGCCAATACTGTGCGATGATAGTATACAAAGGCGGACTCTACCAAGGGAAGAAACTCATCATAGTAGGGGTATAATCTCCTCTCAATCATTGTCTACCCTTCGTTCTAGTATGCCGTCCACGATCCCGAAATCGAGTGCTTCTTTCGCTATGACACAACAGAAATAATATTCAGCGAGGGAACATTAAAGGTGAGTCATCAAGATCATACCGGTGAGGAAGTAGTCGCGCTCCAAGGCCTTCTCTACACCTTAAATTCAGTGACTTGTATCATTTTTGGGAATAATGGGTGTAACAGACCAAAACGAGCTATGCCCTCTTGAACACCTTCGCCGTCCTTTGCACAATGCTTTTGATAGATGCTAGTGAGCACCTCACGAACTCGCAAGATTTCTCTTGCGTGAATAGCGATGTCAGATGCCTGGCCGGAGGCTCCACCAGAAGGCTCTGCATCATTTCAGACCGAGGCGAACGTGTTCAGTACCGAGACAGCCTCAGTAAAGGAGAGACTGACGATGAATCATGATTGATGCATGTGGAAGACAATGTCGTTTCCCTTTTTCACCTTCATAGAGTTTATAATCAGAGTTCCATCGAGGCTATGGAGTGGGAGACATACCTGCTGCAAGAAGCAACGAGCCCATCGAGCACGCTTGGCCTACGCAATACGTATGTATGGGCGAGGACACATACTAAAGGGCGACAAACATAAACGCATACAAATCAGAACACTAAGATCTAATAGTGCATATCATGATATCATCCGACCTGCATCTACACAGTTATCAAGATGAGTCTGCGATGATACGAAGGAGGGACGAACAGTATCATAGATCGCCATTCCAGCTGTGACGCTCCCTCCTGGTGAGTTTATATATAGGTGTATTGGTTTTGAAGCGTCTTCGGCTTCAAGGAAGAGTAGCTGCGCAACAGCTACTGCTGATATTGAGTCTCGAATCTTCGAAAGGTATGTTGTCACTGTTTAATGCGCTATATTGAAGTGTTTTGCTTACCGGGCCATATAACATCACGACCCGCTCTCGCAAAAGCCGAGAGAATATGTCAAACGAACGTTCTCCTCTGCCCTATTATCTGAGGTAAGTACTACGCACTGGCAAGACTAAGGAGCAAGAATGAATGGCACCGATTGCTCAATGACCATCGGTACCAGGTCATAAGAAGTAGGTTCGGTCCATTGTGAGGTCGAAGTAGTCCTCGACGAAGATGAAATAGGATGGAAAGACCGCCTAGAAACAGCGTTGCAGATATTTAGTCGTGTGCTTGTTCTCCGTGCTGCTGAGAAAATGGTGTTCATCGTGACACGCTACTGTGTTGGCAGAGGAAGGCCAAATGTCACCAGCCTGAGCGCGTCTGTGGTCCACGCTCACGTGACTATTGTACGATAAAGTCCACTGCGCCAACTTTGCGTGTTCTCTCGCAACCTCTCATCTGTTCTCATACACCTTGAATTCATTGGCGACCCCTGGTCCTTTCAGCTCAATTCTCTGTAAGATATACACTCTCTCACGTGTCTTCATACCGGGGGGGAAGACTTGGGTGTCTTACGACCATCTAACGATTTCGAGATGTCTTCAACTTATGCTCGTGCAAGAAGTACGGAGGCCCCAATGGCTGGTCTTGAGTTCACTAGCCGCTCGTCGGCACCACCTGTATGGCGGTCGAATGCTAACAACCAAAATACCCCAATAAAAAGTGAGTGCTTCGGTCTTCTTCCTGGTTTCCTCGGCTCATCCTACTTGCCCTGAAAGGAACACATAGCATTGCGAACCCACCTGCCTCACCTTTCAACCCAAAGAAAGAACAAGAAAGCTCGAACCGTCCTGTATTTGGAGAAAATGTTAGATACCTCTTCAATCCCCCACCAGTGTCACCTTCTGTATGGTCGACTCCGGCGCCAGACACACCCGAAATCGACATGAGGGACGTGGAAGTCACACCGCCTTCTCAGCCTAACTTCGGCCGGAGTCTAGACATGGAGATTAAGGAAGCCAGCGGGGATGAAAACGACAGTCCAGAGCGTCGGCTGATCTCTAATGCAGCTGTCCGTCGAATCGCCCGACGTCGTGGCAAAGCAGGCTCTGGTCTTTCAAGGACGCGATCGAGCAAGCTTCGCGGAAAGTCCTTTGTGGCTGGCGAGGAGGAAGACGACGACGACGACAGCGCAGATGAGGGCGACGATTATGATGAAGATGGGTCACCTAAGAAGGCTCTAGCTCGAACAGTGACGAGAAACACCTCCAACCATTATACACTCAACATGCCAAGTCCGGCTCCAATGAAGGGTGATGCACCATATGTATTACTTGGGTGAGTCAGTCCCTCTCCAATGTGTATAAACATCTCATTAATGAGCCAATTTTAGATATCTCCAATTCATGTTCAATTTATCCCTCATCCTCGTATTTTTGTACCTATTGGTCCAGTTTATCTTCACTGTACAACGGGATGTTGAAGAACGCATAGGAGAATACTCTATGGGTAAGATCGCATCTTCAGAGCTCTCTTTGGTGACTAATTTACATATCTGTGCAGAAATCCGACAAGAGATTGCCACTTGCGCTCACTTGTACAAGCAAAATCTCTGCGCCGAAAGTCCAATCCCCGCAATGCTCTCGCAGTGCTCAGCTTGGGAAACATGTATGAACCGAGACCCGAGTGTCATTGGACGTGCTAAAGTAAGCGCAGAACTACTCGCTGAGGTAGTCAATGGATTTGTTGAGCCCATCAGCTGGAAAACACTAGTAAGTCTACCCTTCGCGTGCGTGATTGCGTGTACTGACCATAATTGATAGCTCTTTACCCTATCCTCCTTAGCATTCCTAACAGTGTTTGTGAATGCTCTCATATCCCTCTACCGCTCCAAATATCAGCCAGATCGTCAGACACACGCACACGTGGTCCCGCCCCAGCCAATTCCTCATTTCCCACCTCTCTCAGCATATGGATATCTACCTGCTACCGACAGAAATACCAGCTGGTCTTCCCATCCACATCTGAACTGGCATCCCGAGAGCGAACCTGAGACGCTTCCCAGGCAGAGAAGGAGATTAGAGACCGGCTTAGCTATGGCCGATAAATCATGACAACAGATTTATGGTAGTTAATAATACATATTTTAATGCGTTTCGTTTGATTTATCCACATTTTCAATTCTTCCGATTTCCTTGTCTCTGCATGTCGACTATATGCTTTCCGTGATCCCGTACAATGGCAAACCGAATTGTTCTCATTCGTAGCGGCTAATATCTACTCGGATAGAGGGAAAATGAGGAAAGTAATCCAATAGAGAATAATAGCATAAGTAAAAGAACCGAAGAAAACGCCCCTTGCAGAGCTTAGAATGTACGTTTGTAGTCCAGATCATCTCGAATGTTATCTCAATGTTTATGGGGAGAAGCGCATTTCCCTACGATCCCTGCGCTTGACTTCCGTCCGTGTGATTAGCATTAGTTGTGGGCGAGTACTCAACAAGGGTAGCTGAGACTGGCGATCGAAGGGAGTTCATCCTACTTTCATAGGTTCCGTGCTGTGAGGAATAAGGAGGGGCAGGGGTTTCCATGGTAGACCTAGAGACTGGTCCGCTGTTCTTCGAATCGCCACGGGTAAATCTTGTACGGGGAGCAGGCCCTAGGACAAATGGCTCGACTGTTGCCGCCCCGGAAGAGGGTGACAAAGGGTCGATGTCTCGTAAACTCGGTGACCCGGCAAGTTGTTGCTCTTGTGGGGGGCGCCAACTCTTGATATCCCTTGGCCCTGTCATGCGGGAACGAGAACTAGATGACGTGGGTGGTTGTTGCGGAAGAATGTATGGGCTAATAGTGTGGGGACCGCCACCATCTGAGGACACAGAGTTCTGGTCGTATCCGCGTTCAGTGCCCAAGTTCGCGCCTAGTGCAGCGTTGTTGTAAGAGATGATGCCGTGACCCCCATAACCGTTCGATGATGGTACAGGCGTTGAAGGCACAAATTTCATGGGAGAGACAGGGGTGACAGGCATGCTACTAAACGCAGGGCTCTGGGGTGTATGTGCCTCTGGAAGAAGCGGACGGAAACTCGTGCTTGCAAAGCCGGATGTTGAAGGAGTGGGTAAGCTTGATTGCTGAGAGCCGGGAGAACTCATTAGTTGTTGAGTGACGTATTGTGCGTCTTTTCCTTCTTCGCTACCATACTTTTCAGATATCGACATATTTATCTGTCTGCCTTTCTGACCATAACGTCGTCCTACAAAGAACGCAAGACCCAGGAGACTAAGGAGTCCAATGATCCCTCCAACGGTGCCACCAACGATAGCACCTGTATGTTTCTTGCTTGCGGCTGCTGCACGATTTGCTATCCCGATGGAGTTGGGGACACCAGAGCCAGGGCGACCAATAACAAAAATCCTGTAAAAGAATGGATCGCTTGATTTAGGAAGATTCGAGTTCATGAAAATCAGGGACAGCTAACAGGTATTGAGTGCTAATGAAGCTGCTTCCCAGCAAAAAGCTATTTATGGTGCTGTTAGCGAAAGCTTGTACAACGCCTATACACGTTCCATCACTTTGTTGTTTGACGAGTCGGTCAGCGCCTAAAGGAAACGATACTCCGGCGATTACGAACGAAATGTTCAAGTTCGTATCGCACGGGATAGACCAGATCTGCATCCCTTCAGTCAGGGTATCCAGTTTGGTTGCTTCGCTAATCGCACCATCTAAGGTCGATAGATGATAAGATCAAAAGAAGAAATTAATTTGGTGAACGTACATAAAATGGATGCATCAGAGGCTGGAAAGTAGATACCCGGGTAAAAGGGCTCGAATATTACAGGCGCATCAGCTTGACTGATCGAAGTTGTATTTTCAGTAGCAAAAGCCCAGCTGTCCAACGTTATCGTCCAGTCACTCTCTGGTACTACCCCAAGCGTCGTACCTGCGCTTGCGCTGGGGACATCAGGCGCAGTGGGAGCGACGCTCGCAGGGCTCCAAGTGACGTTGCCTACATATGCAGAAGAGTCAGGAACAACCCAGTGGAGAATACCGCCATTCCCTAGATCATCATCTGAGGTAAAGTCGGGAGCTTGCAATGCCATTCCAAAGGTAAAGTTGTTCCGCGTTGGATTTCGGTTGAGCCATCCACCGAATATTGTATCAAGGAAGTTCCCTGCCTGTCCGTTCGCATTCGTGCCGAGGCCAATCAATCCAGAAGTAACATCGGAGAAAAGATTAGACGAGTTGGCAACAATAACTTTTGAAAGAGAAGTTCAGCATTCGCCATAATTGATGTGCATTTGCATAGAGCATAGATCCACGGGGAATGCAGTTACAGCCATACTCACTGGTTTGATTGGGATATTGCCATGAAGATCCATTTGCTTCGTGTAGTCCACAATTTTCCTTGATGAAAGACCCAATTATCGAGGACGTTCCGATGGTCAAGTTCTTCGAGCCAGGAAGCGGCTTCTGTGTGGTAGACAAGGACAAGTTATACCTGAATAATGTGACTTAGATTACCAGCCGATTGCCCTTCGATTTACTCACGCAGAGACATTGCTACAATCGTCGCATGATGTACCAGCAACCGCGTTGTATCCCGTGTTGCCTGCCAGAACAAAATTGAATTTCTGCGTGTTCGGTGGTGATGACTATGATCCCATGAAGCGATATCACAGATAAAATAAGGCAATTTAGCATCTATTTTGCGAAAACAAAGGCCGACACTTACCATATTTACGCCGACTACATATCGCTGATCTTTATTGACGGTCAGCGGGATGTTGACAGTGACTAAAGGAGCATCTCGTCTATGCAAGAAGTGCAACCCATCAGACGAAAAGGCGTTGTGTACGAGCGCAAGGGTAAATAGAAAAGCGAAGTGCATCGTATGAATAGCAACGAGCCCAAGTCACCGCTTTTGCCTTCTGAAAGCAGCTGTCAAGCAAGCAGGCTACAGTCTGCCCAGAAGTGGGGAAGGGGAGGAGATGAGAAGGGGGATAATAAGGACATATGATCTGAAAGGCCGGCAATATAACAACTTATGGAATGCCCAACCTTAACTATGTACACCAGCGCTGACTCCACCAGATTCATCCGCGAACCTTGACCTGAAGGGTTCGCCCCAAGTTTATGAATGTGTGCGGTTGCGGACACTGAAAGAGACGAAGAGTACTAGTCCGGCGTCAAACGGCAGTGTTCCTGAACGCTGCTACACAGCTTATCATCTGTATCCAAATGATTGGTATGTACTGTCCATCGCACGGTGATGGACATCATGCTTCTCAAAATCAGTCGGTAATCATTGCCTTTTGCAAGGTTAGTCAAAGAGCGGACACGATAACAGGCCCATATATGATGACGCTTCCACTTTCCGAAGTATAACCAGCTCAGATTATAGTGAGGACTCTTGAAATTTCTTCGCATATCTTTACCCAAGCGCCAAGGTCACCCATCCGGGCTGTAGCTTCTCAGATACCACATGGGTACGGAACCTAACTCTGCATAAACAGCGGGGCCACCTGTAAGTTCTATTCTCGCCTAAGCGGTAACGGGATTCCGCCGACCAATGCGTACAAATCTTTCCTAGGGGCAGCATTGAGTAGGTCCCTTGACCAGCAAGACATACCCAGTAGGCTCGGTGGAGTGAATCTGGCTTATCGTTACACTCTCATTCACCGCTGCGTTGATACAAGAAGTTCTGTTTCTTCCTCTTCGTCTTCTTCGTCCCCATGAGCGTCGTCCGCTCCCTCAGCTCCGTATTCTTTGCTTCGTTGCGTCTAGATTTCAAATTCCCGGATTCAATCAGCTTCGCATTAGCATCACAGAATGAAATGATGACCCACGTGATACATAGCTGTCCAATAGCCACACCAGTACATCGCGTCCAGAGCTCGAGAGAAGGCAACATCCGCGCTCATCTGATGCAGTTCACCTATATTTGCTTGTAATGATGTTTGGGAGTCTGCCCGACCAGGCGGGTATGATGTGGCGTTGGGCAGAGCTCCAAATCCGAATGAACTTGTTGCATAATGCGCAGTGATGTTTGAGGGATAGTCCCCTACTGCGTCTGAAGGAGGCTGGGACGCCCCTACCGCTGAAGATAATGATGCATCATGTGTGGGAACATATGTGTTGAAATCCAGTGGGGTAGAATCGCCATAGCCTGCGCCTCGCTTCATGGGCCGCAGGTGTGTTGAGGGGACTTGGCTATTGTTCACTTCAGGCGCTGTCTTCGCCTTCTGTTTCCCCTTACTTTTGTCCTGTGGTTCAGGAGGAATGTTGTACCATCTGACATATAATGCAATGTCAGTATCCGTGACACATGGAATTGGCTGAGAATATCTCACAGCGGTGATTTATGAACACGGCCTTTTTTCCATTGCTTGTTTTTGCCATGCAATGCCTACGAGTTCGGTATTAGCTAGCATGCTCCGAGCAGGGATAAATGAAGTGAAGACAGCGAGTGCAATGATAGATAGAACATGAAAGAACGGTCAAAGGATGCAAACTCACCTCGTATTCCTCATTTGCGGCATCCCAAGCAGCGACAAGAGCTGAATCATCCCAGATCTCGTCATGCGTCAACTCCCGACTTTCGTCTTCCTCGTTCTCGTCTTCATCTAAATCTTCTCCGTTTTCTACCCAATCTTCAACCTCGACTAATTCTTCATTACCCTCAAGTCCGACGGTTGCTGTATCCTTGGTCGCTTCTACTGCCATAGCCTCTCCATCATCGTAGGCTAACCCATCAACTTCTGCGCCAGGATCATCCCAATGCTGAATCGACAGTGATGAAATACTCGTCGAACCATTTCCAGTTCCGATCCCGTTCACAAGCTTTCCCTGGGTTTTGTTCCCCTGCCTCCCCCGATTCTTACGCTTTTTGCTCCCGCTGCTGGTATTTCCTACCATGGGCTGTGATTGATGTTGCGTGTCATCGCGTTTGCGCTTCTTCGGCGGAGAGGAATCAACAGAACTTATGGTCTTGTTGTCATTGAAACGGTTCTGTCCAGCTGCGCTGATTGCGTCTACGCCTTCGCTGGTGAGGTATGCAGTGTTTGTATTATCAACAGTTCCAAATGTTCCCCTACCTGTAGTGTCCGCAGAGCTTGAAGTTGCTGTGGCCGGCGCTGAGATGTCGGGCGAATTAAGTACTGGTGTTACCAGCGGCGTGTCGAGATCATCATAAGAAACGACCTGTCGTGCCATGCTCAACTTGAAAGTAAAAGTAAGTGGTGATGAGCAAGCCAATGCAGGAGGCTCTTGGCTCGGAAGTGCAGTCACAATTTTACCTTTTCTGGATGATCACTGTTTTTGACTCTTCTCGACCAAGAAAGTTATCTCCTTCACGCCTTTAGAGTCGAAACAGAGCTCATATTGTTCTCGATTCAGCATATGTAGTGCATTGATATCCGTTATATATCTGGTACCCCAGTCCATCGCTGGCATATTGCCTTACGACATACAGTGTCGTATTTACAGCGTTTCAACAACATTCGCACCAGAAACATACTATTATCATAGTTTCGCCATAGATAGTAGCCATTGTGAATTTTTCTTCGATTTAACTTTATCCACGTCTGCGCGAGTGACTGGCCGACATTCGTGTGCATGGTTATAGCCAAGTCTTCCGTTGACTTTATCAGCACTAAGATCGGACAAGAATTAGGAAGCATACCTGTCACGACCGTCCTGCCCTCCTTCTTTAAAGAACTCGGGTCGGCGAAGCAAGCTGACAACCACTGCACCGCCGAGCCCGACATTGTGTACTAAGCCAAACTTTCCGCGCTTATCTGGAATGTCGAACAATCCTGGAGCTTGCATAGGTCCGGCCCCTGATTATTTAGATCCAATAGTACCAAAGAGCAATGCGAAAGTCTGTTAGATGAAAGTCTTTCGACGACCTCTCTAATGAACTCACAATTTCTGAGTTGCGCTGCACGATTACAGTACACGAAACAGTAAGTCATTGCCAACAAATGGCGAGATTATATGAACGTACTTGCGATGTAGAAGTGCATGCCCAGGCCGGTAGCACCTAGTGGGTGGCCCTTTGCCTCTAGTCCTCCACTTGGGTTGACGACGTACTTTCCCCCATACTACATAATATATAGTCAGCAACTCTGTACATGCCAAACACTTTGGTAACACACCGTGATGTCTCCGCGGTCAACTAGCTTATGTGCTTCGTCGATTGCACAAAGCCCCAAAGCGGGATATGTGATCAACTATTTCATGTGTAGGTACTTCTTCATAAGCATAGCTTTATGACAAGTGCTTACCTCGTTAGCAGCGAAGCAGTCGTGAAGCTCTACTACTCCGACGAGGTCACGACCTTCCCCGTCCTCGAAGCCAGCCTGCTTGAAGGCATTGTCCGCAGCTACTTTTGACATTTTGTAGCCAATGACTTCCATGGCGCTTCGGCTCTCGAATGCCTCTGGGAAGTCTGTAGTAAGTTGCTGGGCGACAATTTCAATAGCCTGGTTCTCAAGCTTATGTTTATGAACGAAGTCTTCCGAAGCAACAATACAGCAAGCAGCTAAATAGAAGTCGTTCAATTCAATGCTTTCAATATAAGGCACTATTCGACATTACCTCCATCGCTGGTCGGACTGCACATGAATTTTGTGAGTTGATTCGTGATCTTCGGAGCCTTGAGAACTTCCTCAGGACTCCAACCATTTCTGAACTGGGAGTATGGGTTGTTAACGGAGTGCTTGTGGTTCTTTGATGCTGAGGGACGTAGATTAACGGAGGCCTGTATAGCAGTTTGATTTGTATGTCCGTACCTATCTTTGCTAACGTCTCGATGTTCCCTCCGTATTTGTCAAAATACTCTTGCCCGCCGTTTCCAAACATCCTAGGAGCACCAGGCCCGTGATTCTTCCCAAGAGTCTCCTCTGTCATTTCCGTCATCATTGCCCAAGGTTTCTGGGGAGGATCGCGATCGCTCCAGTTCGACTTCAAGCTCCCAGGAGCCATGCGTTCAAATCCAAGAGCCAAAGCACATTCAGCCTGCCCACCGCGAATAAAGCTATTCGCATTGAAAAGAGCAGTCGACCCAGTCGAGCAATTGTTGTTGACATTGGTGATTGGTATACCTGTCATTCCAAGATTGTACAGAGCACGCTATGGTGCCAAGAGTTAAACCCTGGACAACAGAGATAGAGCGATACCTTACGTACCTGTCCTGAAGTTGAGTCCCCATAACAATAACCAACATAAGCTATTTCAACGTCGTCGTACGTGATGCCTGCATCAAGAAGGGCCTTCGTGGCAGCTTCAAGCCCCATCTGCGCCGGCTTAAGATCACATTTCCTCAGCGTAGAGAAGCGGAAACTCTTACATCCTCAGTTGTCCTCAGGCCCCTTGGCTAAATCGATCTAAGCTTCTGACCATACGATGAGCAATGCGCTGACCTTGATGAACGCTGTGCATCCAGCACCGATAATGAATGACCGTCGTCCTTTTGACTGAGACATGATTGTAGTTTGCGGGGAAGTTCGACTTGAACAGAGTGCGGGGAAATAGACTTCTTATACGGCTACTCCGGCTAAACAGATACCGGATTATACACACCCATGATAACTTGGATGCAGAATACGTGGATAGATCATATATCATAGCAATACAGTTAAGACTTAACAAGCATATCAGCTAGGGAAAAGGCGAAACAGGTGCTTTAGCCGCTTCACTCGTCGCCATCATCATCATCATCATCATCTGAATCAGCTTCCTCAAGCCACTGGAAAAGCGAAAATCAGTAAAAACGTGGACTCAACCAATGTTAAAATATCTAACCTTAAGGAAGGGTTCACTGGCCTTCCTAACTTTCTTGCTCGTTTCCTTGTCAACGTACTTCTTGCTGACATGAGTCCCCCATTGCGTGATAACCTCTTCTTCAAGAGCGTCCACTTGATAGAAGAGCATCAAAATCTTCGGAATTAATGGAATTAGTTCGGGGTGGCTGACGCCGACGAAGCGCTCAATTCCACCCAAAAGAGACTTCTGGTGCCTCTCCGAAGTAATCATCTAGAAATGCCCATTTAGATAGATAGTAACGATATCCAACAGACCTCATACCTTGGCAAACATAGGAGCAAACGTCTTTATTTCGGCTAATATGTTTTCCGTGAAGAGTGTTTGAACGAGAACTTGCACTGTCTTGTGTTTCTTCTCAATACCGAGATCCTGAGCCTTCTTGTAAACGTCAACCGCAGAAACTTCTGAGCGATTTTGTTCCGCCCAACGGCCAAGCTGGTTGTAAGGACTGTTAACATCCTCATCACTATCCTCGTCACCACCTAACACGAGAGTAGATTGTAATGTGCCTTCCAGTGTCTTGACGCGAGCTCTAACAGCCTCTTCAGAAGTATCGACCGACCAATCGTCATCCTTCAAAGCCGTCTTTGTCGTAAGGACAGCGGCTTCGGACTTAATGCGCTTCGTAAGTTCATCGTCGCTCTCTGCACCAATTTCTTCATCGTCATTGACAGGTGTACCACCGTTGCTATTACCATTCGCGTCCGGCGAAGCCGCATCCCCATTCTTTGTTTTCTTGGCTTTTTTCGGGGCCTTTGGTGGGTTTTTGATAATAAAGGTTGTCAACTTGTGCCGCATGTCAACGATCGTGCGTTGCCCGCAGGCTTTGCAATCACGGATAATCTCATCATTCTTGGTAATGATGAGATCGGTCTCTGGATTCTTGCAAGAGCCGCACAGCACAAATTTGTCGATGAATGTGTCGAGGAGCTCGCGTAGACGAGTGGCGTCGTGCGCACCATTGACGATATAGCGGTCACCTTTCTCATCAAAGGATGTCTGGGCGCCCAGCTCACAGCCGAAGAACTTCGTAGGATACGTCGGCGGACGTGAGAGAGCCCGAGCAACGTCCGACATATTCGGAATCACCGTCTTAATGCCATTGCCTTTCCCCTCAATCTTAGTGAGCAGGAGCGGCATACTTTACAATATTATGTTGAGGTCAGTCTCAATCGTCTCTTTCCACTTCGTGAAGTGCACTCACCGGTAGCGGTAAAACTTGTCATCGACATCGCGACGAACGTTAACTATCCCAGCAGCCATAATGGGCAAATGTCAAGTACTCAGGACTACGGAGAATGTAATATAAGCCATCAGCTTGTGCTCCTCATCAGCGTGTGTGAAAAAGCAAAGGCGTACATGAGTGATAAGTATATTCGGATGGTAAAACTTTTCAGCTGTACTGGATATATCGTGTGGGCGACAAGGCATGAATCTTCCGTCGGCACACGAGACGGACGTTGGTAAAGACTGCGTGTAGGACGAAATGGTGGCTCGCGTTGTCTGTGAGGGGGCAAACGGTGGGGATGGTAGTGGTTGCTGTCTAAGAACTTTTTGGTGAGGGCGGGTTATAACGTGCCTTCGTGTGTGACTTGGTCATCAATGATGTAAGCAACACTGGCATGGAATATCCCAACGTCACTGCAATCCAAACAAATTTCGACAGGGTAAGACGTATCAACCATATATGAATACGTATCTTCTTGGAGATTAAGGACAACATAGATTGCAATGCGGGAACAGTAACAAGTACATCTCATAGCTAGTTCTTGTTAGCGAAAATCACCTTCAAATAGGTAGTTTAAGAGCCGCCGCACGACTTCCACGTTTACACTGTTCCCGAGAAGCCGATACTTGGATTTCTCGCTCATATCCGACAACCACACGAACGTGCGATGTTGGTCCCTTATTTGTGGGCATTTTCGAACAGCGAATGGCGGTGTGAAGTGAAAAAGACGTAAGAGTTCTGACGTCGTGAAATACCTCAACTTTAAGGGGTGCAAAATATGAACCGGACGAACTCTACCACCCTCCGCTTGAGGACCGTCTGAGCTTTCTGGCACAGAACAGGACTGTGAAGCCAGAAAGATGTTGAATGTATAAGTCGTCTGTAGCGTTTAGTAAGTAGGAGAGGTGAAAGAAGATTAGAGTTTGCTCACATCTAGTTTCTCGTTCATTTGTACAATGGAGCCTGCTCGTTCTACCATCTGAGTATATCCTTTTGATGAAGTATTTCAGTCCGAATGCATAAAAGCTATACGATAGAAACTCACCTCGCGTGAAACAACATGTCCGGCGTCCACTAGGTAAGACAATATCAAAGAGACGGCCCCACTTCTCCAGAACCCGATCCGATATTTTACAGGGATGATCACTGAAAGGTTCCTCGGTATCTCCCACAGGATCTAAGTACTCTCGTATTTGATGAACAGATGATTCAATGACAGCTTCTCTGTCATCGACCCAAGGTTCACCGATTCCTGGAATGTGTCGCAAGACCATGGTGGAGGAGTCAGAGCTTGAAGATGCGAAAGCTAGAGGGCGCGCTTTCGCGAGCAAATAGTACCGAAGTCGCGAATTAGGTATGCCGAATTGGAGTGGAGTTAACAGGAGTTCTTTAGTATTATAGTTGAGTTTAGACAGTTGATCAAGGAGATTCTGCCTAGTAGTGGAGGTCTGGGCGCACGTAGGTGAATATTATATGTATATATTTGGAGGTAAAAGAGATTATATTTGCCTCAAAGCCAGCTACATTCTCGATTAGCAACCACTTCGGAGCTGCATTCTGCATTGCTAGGTCTGGTAAGACGCGCTCTACTAGGTGCAAAAATGACTTCGCTCTTGGATCCGCAGCACCCTTGGCTGCTGGATTGAGTACAGTGTACGGTTGACAAGAGGGCGAGAGGAGCCAAAGGGGAGCATCCAGGTCACGCAAGCTGAGCGCGTCGATTGTAGAAATATCAGTCTGTCTTGAGCAGTGTGAGCTTAAGCTTGGAGAGCAAGTAACCCGCATACCTTCTTGACTATCCCATCGCCGTAGTTAGCATCGTATACGCGACAAGCCAGTTGATCCCAGTCAAAGGCGCGCACAACCTGTGCATCTATGTCGCTGACTTGCAGCGCACGGTGCAGACCGCCTGTCAATATGTATAAGAAGTCAGTTTAAAAAAAATGATATCCGGGCTCACCTATTCCACTATAGAACTCGAGTGCTCGTATGGTCATGGCTGCAGGAATGTAAAGACGACGCCTATCCGGAGGCGACGGCGATTGAACGTACACAGTTAGCCTTTAGGACGGACAACATTAGACTTCAAGTTGAAGTCAGGGACATTGACCCGATTATGTAAGTAATGTTCTTACCCTACATTCCGAGTGTCGTTCCCTCTACTCATTGCGCTCTCCCTCCCGTACACTGTCGCACCCGTCGTCCTCAACGGCTCTGCAGCAGCGGCGACTTATCTCTTACCTCCCAAAATCCCCCTCCTTTACCGGCGACTCCTCATCTTCCGAAAGTGAAACCTATACTGAAACCTCGTCTTATCCCCTTAAAGTACCCTCGTTGACTTGACCGCCGTCCTCAAATTATTGTAACAACTTTGCATTCGGATATAATTATTGAACCAAGCGATACAGCTACAACCTTGTGTTGGGACACAGCTTTGAAAGAAATTCGGGCATTCCCATGCACTCCAGCGATCATTCTTTGAGGGCTGTGTATCCGGACGGGCATGGATTGATGACAGCCCCTTCGCTGTAAGCAAACTGGTAGACTTTCTTACCTAGCGAGAAGTACTGATGTATAATACAGCTCTTCCTCTTCCGGTGAAGCCTTGCAGCAAGGTGGAATTCTTGGTGTTACCCAACTACCTACCCCGCAAACGTCAGTAGCCCTATGGTGTCTCGAGAACGAACTCAGTACTTACAATAGTTATAGTCGCAGTCCATCTAACCTTATTCCTTACTTTCCCGGAGTTGCAGGGTCACCTGAGTCTCCATTGGCTTATGCGTGCGTACCGACCTCCCTCCGTACTGTGTTTTCTTTGGTTGATAATGCATCGTAGGCACACTCGTGGTCTGGGGGGATTACAAACATCATCCTTGGCACCTCGTATTCAACCTCGGTGTGTATCTAGCTGTGGTGCCCTGTTATGTCAACTAATGAACGGATTCAAGGTCGGCTTCCCCTTTACATGAGCACAGAAGACCTCATATGCCGCCACAGACTGCAACTCCGGAAACAAGGTCTGTCCATCACGTCCCCCATGTAAATGAACTCTAACACCCCAAGTAGCCCCGCGAGTTCGTCAAAACGTCCTGCTTCGCCGATCATCTTAAATCGTAGGCCTTCGTCGGCGTAAGTACCTTGCAATCTACATGCCGACACACTCATAATGTACGCTGCAACCCAGACCCATGTTATTGACGAAGGATTCATTAAAGTATGCACTACCAATGGATCGTTTTGACTCTCATCTGACATCCCTAATTAGCGAAAATGCAGAATTGCCTCCGGCACCTCTGGCCCCTGCGCATATTATTTCACCTCCAGTAAGCGTATACTCTAAATCGCGATCCCCAGAGCCATCAATCACGCGGTCGAACCTCTCATCGCCATTTGTTGAAAAGCTACGACTTCTAAATGACTACGATAGCCATGCTTCCGAGCGTAGGCTGCAGCATGCGACGGAACTGCTTACGCCTCAGCCGAAGCTGAGTTTGGCGAACGCGACGAGTTTATTTTCCCCAGTACGTATCACGGAGAAAAGGCCGGCTTCGACGCAGTCGGAAGTACCCACTCCCCCGCCCGTGGTAGCATTGCCGGAATTTGTGGCAGGAGAGACCAACAGACCGCCTGGGGGTGAAATTGATCGGATAAGAGCACATGCTTCGTTGCTACAGCAGGCTCGGGAGACCGAATTGGAGAACCGACGTCCGGAATATTTCAAACGGCTCAAGCGCAGCGCCGATGAACCTCTTCCCAGCTCAGAGGTAGAACCAGGTCCAAGCAGTACGGGGATTTTAACTAGTCCAGTTAAGGGTCGAAGAATACAACTTTTCGATGCTTTCCAGGAGACTAGCGAAGCAAGCTTCGAAGAAAGCTTAATGACGAACGGATATGGGATGTATGGCGAGCCCCGAACCCCTCAACGTCAAGCTAACTCGCTCGAAGGACCCAGTCAGGCGACAGCGAAATGGTTAGAGCATACCACCCCAGCGGGTCCTTCGACATTCTCACTCTTTTCTGATAACGACAAGAAACCTGACGAAAAAGAGTTGAAGAAACGTAGGAGACTGGAAGCTTTCGCTGCCTCAACGTCTTGGCGTACTGCAAAACTCATTCCCGCCGTGGTTGAAGGAATAGGTCGTGTTATTGTGCCTCCTGAAGGTGTCGAGGAGCTCCTTCCTAGTATACCTTTGAAGAAAAGAGCAACAGGTAGAAAAAAGAAGGGTACTGTTCTTGCTTCTCCTGTTGATAACGACAAAAAGGGCAAGGGACTTGTCCGTTTGGAAGAACTCGACGAGCCGAAGTGGCTTGATAATGAGTTCCCTTGGGCACTTCGCGGGAAGGAACGCGAGGAAGAACAGAAGGAGATCACGACGAAGAAACTGCAACGGATTGAACGGTACCTTAGCCGCGACTCCGATAGTGAAGGATCAGAGGGCGATCCAAACGATGAAGAGCTGCTCCCCTCCTCAACTTGGGGCCAAGAGTATGAAGATCCCCCCGTAGCTACACGAAGAGGTAGAGGGAAAGCGGTCCCTTTACGTCCCAATCCTGCCAGAGCCCAAACACCTTCAGCGAAGTCTGATACTTCACCACTGTCCATGCGGAAGAGTAAGAGCGTCTTCCTTCCGAGCGACCCAGCCGATGCACGGGCTGCGTTGTTGTCAAAACGTTCTGTTCGAATGTTTGCACAACGCAGATTCCGGAGATCGCCATCGTGGATGGGCGTCCGATCCGACTCTGATGATGGCCAGTTCGCGTGCCCATGCGGTATGAACGGGCACGGTGATGACGGCAAACCAGCGGTGGAGTGTAGCCAATGTAAGTTCTGGTACCACTTTGAGTGCATTGGCATCAAGGACGAGTCGGAGCTCGGGGATGAGGACGATACCTGGTTTTGCTCGGAAGCATGTCGTGGGGCCTACTTAACGGCGAGTATGCCAGAGTCCGACCCATCCTCTCCCAAAAACCTTCGTCAACCAACTTTTGCTCCGACGGATGAACGACCTCCACCATCTCTTGCGCGTGGAGACGTTGCCTTCTACTCCTCTTCGCCATTACGTCCTTGGGGCTCCTCCAGCGCACTCGAGACACCTCTACGCGCCCCGTACCGTGGCCAAGAGGGAGAAGTCCGTCGTTCATTGTGGGATGACGTTAATCTGCAAACACCTACTGGACCTTCATCCCCCCTTCCTGGATTACGAAATATCAGGGTGACAACTCCTGGTAGTCTGCGGTATGACTTTTCTGGCGTTGGGGAAGATATGGGTTTCGCCGCCTTCGATCCAATGGGGACACCCTCGCGTGGCTTCAAGTTAGCTCCCGGCCTTTTTGCGACACCCAAGCAGCCCTCATTCAACCCTAACCAGGGCCAGAACTCCAGCGCCAGTGGAAATGTAGCGACGGGTGGAGGATTCCCTGGTCCGTCCTGGGCAAGCCGTGCCGGGGGGATGTTTGCGACACCCACACCACGCACTCGGCACTTGATGCCTGGCAGCACGGGGCTCAACAGCTTGGGCCTGGGCGTGGATGGCTTTGCACGCGGTAATGCAGGCCTGGCGATGTACGCTATGGATGACACGCCAATCCGTCGTGAGCCATTAGTGCGCGAGGTACCTCGGCCGTCTCTCATGAGCATACGTGCACACTCGCCGACGCAGCTGCAGATGGAAAGAGGATCGCCGGAGTCACCCTCGCCTAGAGTCCAGGAGCGTACGGTCGTGCGTGATGCAGGAGAATAGAGGGCAATGATGTGTCTGTCCACATCTATATGGCATAATTCCTGGAGTTCATCTTCGACTCTCTGCTAGCGCTTGATCCACTCGAATTATTGCTTACGGCCAAGGGGTAAGTACATCGCCCCTGGCCATACTCCTTTCATAACCTTTCTTGCCTCATTAATCAACCTGAGCGCCAATGCCCGCACATATTTGCTAAATCTTGAAAGCTCTCGATCGATTATCGTCACCCTTTTCTCGGCTTACTTGTTCTTACTCACATTCTTGTTCGTCTGTAACACTACACTCATCAACCGTGATTCTTACGCTTCTTTCTATTCTAAATTTCGATTGCGATTGGTTATCCATGAGTGATTGATGGACGTTCATTCCTAATTCTGATGACGACGACGTATACTTATGTATCTCGATGCCTTATTTCTCTCTGTAGTAGTCTTGATGACTGATTTGCTTTGACTTTTCTTGGGCTTCCCCTTCCCTTATTGATCGTTAGATCTATGTAGTGCGACACAATACGACGACAGCAAATAACAAATAAATTAGAATCTACAATGTATTTGGCGACATCTCATTGATTCGGAATGAGGCACTTATAGTATAGTTTTTCTCAGGATGCATCGAGTCGAGTCGATCATGATCGACGATCAGCGCACTCGGGGATAAATGGAAAATGGATTTTCGCTCGAGGCGTCCTTGAAACACGGACGCGGTGTTACACGGATTACATACTACTGTCCCGGTAGTTTCTTCACTTGTGTGTACAGCCTGAGTAGCTAGCCACTCCCCGAGGAGATAAGTGGAGGATACGGACGTACAGTATATGTTCCGAGATTGGCCTCTGGAACAGTGGAACAACTCCATTCCGACCGTTTGCAATGAATCTGAAGAGCTACGAAGGAGACATTCTTCGTATCCGCATTGCATGCTGAAGTATGTATGCATTATTCAGAAAAGAGAAAAGGGATCGTCATAATAAACAAGTTCTAATATACAAAAGTTAAAACTTTAATAGGTCACATACATGTATTTATAAAAGAAGAACCTCTGCAAGGAAAACGGGACGAAAAGATATGATCCTTATGTCCCATTTGATAATCGTGACTCCTTCGTATCTGACCGATGGAGCTCACGCCAACTTCATCACCTCCAGTTCCCAATGAAGAGTAACTCTTAGAACCATAAATGTGTATCAATGATCCGGTCTGTGCGCATCAGAAGAACAAACAGATTGAACGATCGTTCGGACGACGCTAGTCCAGTTACTAGTACAATTGTAGCAAGTCTGTCGCAATGCTCGTCGAGATATTGATGAGACCTAGGGGTGATGTTCAGTAGTCAGAGCCGGATATGACCCGTTGCCTGAAACATTGTTGAGAATGTTACCAGCTCAGACTACGGTGGAATGCGATAGAGTACGCCAAAGCACATTTCGGCAGCCATGAGAGACAGAAAGAATAAAACCCGCGAAGCTATGAATGGACGAGAACTTTCCGAATCGAATCGACATGTAGCGAAATGCTCCGCCAGGCGTAACACACATATGAACTTGCCAGCCTAAACTGAGGGCAAAGTAAAGTGTCCTGTGGATGATCATTAGCGGCCACAAGATAAGCAGCCGATTTAATAACGCAGGAATTGAGGATCAGAACACCGTATGGAGCAAACGCCTTGCACATTGCATACGTAGTCAGCTCGACATAAGAAATAGCGCAGGATGAGACAGACAGCCGTTGGTGGAGTCGGATTCTGAGATCAGAGAGGAGTGCAGGTCAGACACTAGCTTCCAGCGTCCCCGCGATGTCGGAAGGATTTAAGAACGGTGTCCTGCACAGGGTGCATTAGTGCAATGTTGTTCAGGTATAGGGATTGAGACCGAATTGATACACCCAACCAATCAGAGTAACTGGAGCCTGAGAAACCGGCCTTTAGTGCTCCCCCATAGGAAGCTCATTGCCCTCGAGGAGAAGTCGAAGAAGACCTGTAAGGCACCACGTAGGTATTCGGAGGGTCGAGTAGAGCAAGCAAATCGCGTCCCGACCCGATGTCAAGGAAGGCGGTGGGGATTCCGCGAACAAATGGCACGAGGACAAGAAGCTAGTAGTCGAGTTTCACTACGCCGACGATGAGCGTAGGAAGCGCGGAGTGCACGGAGAGCAGACGCCCAACTCGCCCAATGACGTTCGGGCAGACGCAGGGAACATCCGGCCGGAGCAGTCTTGGTGACCGGACACCCTACTTTCTCAATCGGAAGGACGGGTAGAAAGGCCGGAATGTATTGCCGAAGTTTCTCTGAGGGCAAGCGGTTATGTAATAAACGTTTAGAGCAGACAAGAAGACCACATCGTCTCGCGTGTGAGCCTGAGTGTATGGCGTTTCCAGGACACTATTCAGCGAAGATGGACAAGGATATCGCGGGGCCCGAATTCTGAGAGTTCTTAGTACTCGGACCCACAACGATCTTCCGTATGTACGTGTGTGTGCGAATTTGCGGACATTGCACATAGCAGATAGGACGAGTCTCAGGAGCTCCGACCGACCGACCGGCGTGAGGTCAGGCGCATGACTCCTTGCGCGCCAATGGGACAGACGGGCGTGCGTTCGAACATTGAGAACTTCTGGGTGAGGAGGGAATCGGGAGCTCGTTGCTGCATATACATAGTAAGCCTATAGATTAACGCAACCCGGGTCCGGACCTTCCTATGGTTGGGATCAAATGAAGGGCTTTATCGGGTAGAAATGTGATGTATATCTGCACGTACCATCATCTCATTGATACTGCGGAAGAGTAAACGAAGAATCGAGGCAGTGTGAGGCCGATCAGAGTCGGAAGTGAGTACGAAGTCTGGATAAAGTAGCGATCTTTCCTCTGTTTGAACTGAAATAGTTCGGATGATCCGAGTGTACGCTCGCGACCGCTCAATGGTGCGACCGGCGCTGTGGTCCTGAGGGAAATGTGGGGTGATTCCCCGACCTTGAGCCTATTGGGGTCGTATGCACACAATGGCCAGACTGCAGAATATATGAAATGCGACTGACACGTACCCTACGTCCGGACCGTGCCCAATATCTGATTGGGAGATAGAACACAGTGTGCAGGTTGATTAGATACAAAGAAGACAAAGAGTGGACGTGCATTTTCTCGTCGCCAAAGACGAGCCGTGCGGGCCTTTCTGGACAAGTAACATTGGATTGTTTCTGTTATTGGATACGGGCTCGGCGGTGAATGATCATCGCTGTTAGGACTTGCAACATTGATAGGACGTTGCGCAGTGTTCGAGCGCGCTAAGGGTCCATTGATTGAGCGTACGCGTACGACGCGTGTAGTCCAAGCCGTCGGCAGCATCCCACGGTACCGAGCTTACGAGTCACTTCCGAACCCGAAGATACCCAATTTGGTGGTGCAATGAGCAAGGGCCGGGTCAGTCGGAGGATGGACAGAAAAGGGAATTGTCTGATAAACTCCGCTCGCGGTCGAATGAGATTTGGGCTTCGTATTAGCCGACGGACGGTAGACTTGTAAGACATACAGCGCGCACACCGTCGCCGTCACTCCCCGCCTTTCTTCCTCCTTCCACCTCCTCGACCCCTCCTCGTCGTCGCAGCCATCGTCGTGTCTGTTGCCCGTCGTCGTTTGCTCGTTGTGCAGCGACCATTGTTGAGATCAAGTGTCTGCAAAGGCTAGCCGAAGAAGCCTGTGCCTTGCTCAGTCAGCACAATCTCAGCTACCCACCACCGTCGGTACCATAGACTTTCTCCTCTGACGCAGCGTCGATCTCCCTATATCTTACCTTGACTCACTCCAATCCCCGTCTCCCCTCTCCGGCCCTCTTCTTCGTACAGTTTTCTCGAGAGTCGGGGGGAAGCTAAAAGCTGGAAATATGCAGACTTTTAATGATACAAATGCCGTGTGGGACCTGCCTCTCTCCCAATCTCTCCCTTCCATCGCAGACGACGAGTTCATCGCTCTACTCCAGAAGCAGTTTGGCGTCAACCCAGACCAGATAGATAAGAACCTCTTTTCCCCCGTCAAGGACGCGTCTGCTGCCCCGCCGCTCGCCAATATCGACCCTCACAACCTTACAACCCGCTTACCAACCCCTCCTGCAACGAGCACCCCATCAAGCGAAGACAGCAGCCCGAGCCCGCCCAGTATGCCCGCCGATACATCTTCTGGAACGCGCTCGAAGCGGCAGTCTGGCGTGTATGCGTTCGAGAACGGCAATGGTGCTAATGATAAATCGAGTGATGACGAGCCTGCTCCAAAGAGGAAGGCGGGCTCGGAGGATCTGGATGACGAGCCGGATCCCAAGTCTCAGCACACCTGTACGTCTCTTTACTCACAACCAGATGGTCGGCACTCGTACTAACTCCCATACCAAAGCATCGACGTCCAAGAAGGCCTCTAGCAGCCGTCGCAAGTCGACTGGCAACCCAGTAAGTGCACTCTTGTTAATAGAAACCTCTAGAACCACAGTACTTATGCGTCTCCCGTCTTTCTCTCAAGGATGAGTCTCGTCTCATGAAGCGTAAGGAGCAGAATCGCGCAGCACAACGTGCCTTCCGTGAGCGCAAGGAGAAGCATGTTAAGGATGTAAGTATGAATGCCAATTTATGCGTTTAATGGCATTGACGCCCGAAATATTTCTAGCTTGAAGACAAAGTTGCCGCTCTCGAGGATAAGAACTCAGAAGCCCTGGCTGAGAATGAGAGTCTTCGTGAGGTTATCACGCGTCTTCAAAGTGAGAATATGCGACTTCGACAGTCTTCCTTCACATTTGCCGTGCCATCAACAAGCACGGATAAGCAAGCGCCAAAGGATGCAACTCCAGAGTCGTCTTCCTCTGGTGCGCAGCATGGCCAGCAGGACTCACCTATGACAATGTTCAACAATTCACCACCCTCCGTGTCATCTTCAACTACTGCATCGACTCATGACTCTCCACAGTCGCTCTTCCTCAACGATCAAAGTGACGGAGGCTCACTATCATTCTTAAATCCAGGCCTGAGAGTTCTTGATTCAGAGCCCCAGCAGACAGCAACGGCAGCTGCGGACTCGATGGGCATGGACTTCGGCTTCGGCCCGATCATGACGCAGCCATACACAACGATCGCGAGCAACCCCATGTTTATGTCCTTCCGCGAGCCGGACACATTCTCATTTGATCAGGCAAACGGCATAAACTCTTCCGCATATCCACCTGTGACCCAGATGAGCAATATGCAGCCGTTTGACTTTTCACAGGCGTTCTCTAGTTGGCCAGACGTCAACATGGACGATGTTCAGTTGAATGGCACATTCGACGAGCTATTTGGCGGTACATCGTATCTTGGACCTCTTGGCGGGAATGAGTTCAACTTCAACAAGAGTCCTGCGACGAGCTTGAGCCCTGTCTCACATCATAACTCAAGCAAGTCGTCAAATGTGAGCATCAGCTCAGGCAGCTCTTCTTCAGGATCAACGCCGGTATCGATAAACTCGAACGGGGCGAGTCCAAACTCGATTTCAATCGACAATTCCGGATCAATGTGTACTTCCGGTACGAAATGTTCAAAGGCAAATATCGAAGATGCGTTGGCGCGCGACCCGGGCTCGATTTTTGCTCCACGTTCAGGTGACTCGTCTTCACCAGACTCGACAGGCAACACGCCTATACAAACTCCAGATATGGATGAGTGTCCCGAGGAAGTGCCTTGTAAAGGCTTGAAGCTGCCGAAGACGACGCGGAGCGAGAAAAACGTGGAAGTAATGAATGCCTGGCGAGCGATCAGGCATGACCCGAACTATCAGGTATGTTTGATGATGCCCACGTTGTCTTATCTCCTCTCAAAGACATAACTACAGGATGCGGATATTAATTCGCTGTGTTCCGAGTTCGCATCGAAGGCGAAGTGTGACGGGTGCCAGGTGGTGCTGGAACCCGAGGGACTTCAAGAGATCCTCGACATGGTCGCGAAGCAAAAAATGACGAAACAATCCGGTTTGAAAGGCAGTAGTAGCTCAAGTTTGACCAGTATAGCTGGCGTCTCTACTCAGTAAAGCGCTTTCTTCTCGTTGTTTTCTTATTTTTATCGGCTGCTACCGTTGGCTATGGTTCATTCATATTACTCACTGTATCCATTGCTTCAGTCCTTTGCATTGTCGTTACCATCTACATGCATAATAGTCAATACCAACACACCGCTGACCACATTTGTCCTTATAGCGGACGGGAACTTAAAACTGTGCAATAGCCTATCCCTGTACGCTCGTTACTCCTTTCCTCATCGTTTCATTGCTGCGGTAAACAGCCTTATAGCTTCGTTTTTCGCTCCTCATTTCCTATCCTTTTTGTCTTTCTTTCTTTCGTTCGCTGTATGCGATTTGGCTGTATCGAACCTGTATTATTATCCATTAGACCCGGGATGGTCTCGAGTCTTGCTTATCTACCGTTGTCATACTAATAAAACATCGCTCCACTGTTCCGTGAATACAGAATAAATATAAGCTCATCCAGAGACAAGAAATGCTGAGATATTTAAAAAGCGATCATCCTGTCATTACATGTGTTTGTCTATTACGTAGAAAGTATCCCTCGATCAACATAACGTCATCGCTCTTCCTCAGGTACGTATGGCTTGATTAACATCTGGCTGAACTCCTTCAGCTTATCCGGGCCACGAACCTCTTCAGTGAGTAGTGGTAAACGTATGATGTGGAAGAATTCGTCATATAGCTCGTGTGCTTCGTTGAGGTACTTTTGTTGCATTTTGTACCGCACTTGGCAATGTTCGCAGTTTGAGCCTACAAGTATAAGTTAGTTTGGTGGGAAGGAGATAGCCATAGATGAGCTAACGTACTCTTCTTCGGGAAGAGGAGCTGGTTAACAACAATATTATGTGTGTCAATTTCATATGAGGTAAGTTCTTGGACTAGTCGCTCTGTCTCGTACAAAGATAAGAACTCGGAGATGCAAACACAGACAAACGTTGTCTTCTCCTGTTGATAATCGACATTAGAATGCTACCTCATAAACTCAGCGGATACGAGAAAGGAGGTACGTACAGGGTCTTTGAACTGGTTGTTCACCTCCGAGATGACAGCACGCATCGAGTCGAGCTTCGCGAACATATCTTCCTGCGTGCCCGGCTGGCCCCCCATCATTGCAGACATCTGATTGATCATTGGTCCAAAGCGGCTGCCTAGCGTGCTAAGCTTTCCAAGGGCCTTTTCGAGAACGGTAGGGAAGGAGAGGAAACGAAGGGTGTGGCCGGTAGGTGCGGTATCAAAGACGATGACGGAGAATTCCATGGATTTGACATGTCTAGAAAGATGAGTGTAGTTATGAGCGAAAGCCAATAAGCGGAGTGAGGCATTGAGCATGTACATACTTCATGATTTCTGCGAAACCCATGGCTTCGTCTACACCTGGGATTGCAAACGCTAGATCCTGCATCATAGAGCCCATCATGCCATTCTGGTCGGCTGGAACGAGTTCCTGTTAGCCAAAGAAGTAAGTTGAACATGATAATGTTCGTACATTGTTCAACCATTTCTTGTAATGAACTTGTAGGATCAATCTCCATCGCGTACAGGTTATTGAACCCGTTAACTTTCGTGGCGTCTTTGGAGAATTTCTGGCCAAACGCATCGGAAAGATTATGTGCAGGATCTGTTGACTATTGTAATTTCAGCGGCTTGTTGCATGCGAAGCTGAAGTTCGCTCACGATGAGGAGGACAGACTCCCGAACGGCCGCAAGTTGAATCGCTAATGAGCATGATGTCGTAGTCTTCCCTACACAGACCGATTGAGCTTAAGGACACCATTTCATCATGCAACCGATGTTTCTCACCAACACCACCCTTTCCACCTGAACGATCGAAAATACATTTAGCTCATGAAGCAGCATGCGAGCTAGGAAACAGTGACATGCCGCAGAAGATCCATTTGAGAGTCTTTTGGTCCAAGACGTTCTGAAGAGTTGGCTCGAATTCTGACATCGTAGAGAATCCCGACTATGTGAGACCAGAATCACAGTCCTCTGTTGGGTTCTAACTTCTGAGCAAATTGCGGCGGCAGAGGGTAGGAATGATTATAGCCAGGAGGACGTGGTAAGCTAAATAGAGAGACGCGTACTTGACGAAACCGCGTTCGTCCCTGCTTTCGTGGAAATTACCACCAGCTCTTGACTCTTGCACTTTCTTCTATCTTCCGGTACATTCCAGCCAGATCTTCATTCATCTTGCACCATGTCGAAGGACAACACAGAGAAGGGTATTGTTAAGTTCAGAGGTAAGCTATTTATGCTGTTTGTTATCAACTTGAAACTGATGAAGAAACCTTCAGCTCTGTTGATTGCCAACGAACATCGGAACGCATATGGTTTGCGCTATAGCGACTTTTCGCGCTACCGGTACCAGGATTCTACTTCTGCGGATATAGAGGCTAAATGTTCGCATTAATAGCAATCACTGCGGAAACCGTACGCACCGGTTGAGGTCGACGCTGAGAATGACCCACGGCAAAGGTCGAGAATTCAAAAAGCTTCCTCCCATAACATTGGAGAACATCAAGGACGGACAGTAAGTAACCATGTGTTGGATACCTTTATACACCTATCTCGTTCTTGTTTCTGCTTCGCAGCACTGATATATTAGACTCTGACTATCCTATTCTAGTCTTCAGCTACTCCTTTTCGAAGCAGAGAGGGCATGGGCGTATTCACAAGAACTCTACACAGCGTCTTTGCATCCTTCGAACAAAGATAGGGAGGCGAAGCTCCGACACAGCGCGACTGGACGCTTTCGTCGAGCCATTCATTGGTGCACTCAATTACTTTCTCACTGTCAATCACTCTTTTCTACACAAAGACTCAGCGCGGAGAACATGATGGAGGCTTCAGCTTATACTCTCATCCTAAGTGGCCGCTTTCTTAGGTTCCGGGATGAGTTCGAGGATGCGCTGGATCAGCTTTGCGTTGCGCGCGATTTGCTAGATCTTTTGGCAAATACTGCAAATAACAGCCGAGACCAAGCTCTCGCTACTCTGTTCGCCGATGAAATATCTCCAGAGATACGCTTTTGTGCACATCAGCTTGGTAACACCAAGTCATATGATATCGACAACATAGTGAAAGAAGTCGCGCCAAAGCAAAGGGCCAGCCTCGTTGATGGTTACGATCAATTGACCAAGCGCTTAAAAATCGAAAGCCAAAGCGGCAACTCCGATGAAGGGCGAGAGAGGTTGAAAGAACTACTATGGGAAGGACAACCTATTCCAGTCCGGAATCCTGAGCTCGTTGATGCTCTACTACGCGTCCAAAAGGCGCAAGAGCAAATGCGGTCAACTGAAGACGGGCTTGTCAAGGAGGCGGTACAGCCAGCGAATAGTAAAGAAGGAAAGCGTCACCACAAGTCACGCAAGGGTGTTGCTGCTTTCGATGCTATCTTGGCTGCGTTAAGCGAGGCGGAGGAAGTCGCTCGGAAGCTTGTCGAAACACAACAGGTACATGTTTTACAAATCTTGTTTCATTCACAATAGTATTTACCTGCTGCATAGAATACGGGTGGATCTGAGAAGTCAGCTGCCAATAATCGCGACATTCACTTCCTCCATGCTTTCATCGTCTACCGTCTGCTCTCCAAGCGCATTGAACGCGACCTGACACTCATCTCTGCCTTGATTGCCTCCTCCAAGCCGCAACAAAAGCGAACAGAGAAGGACAGCTTGAGTACCACCACAGCTAAATCCGAGCAGATAGATGCCAGGCTCAATCCGGCCGTCGTCAAACTTCTGGACACTGTTCTTCAGAGTCTAGTGCACATGAGAAGCTTAAGCATTGTTGACGAGAGCCCTGAGCTCGCGAATGCTGTGGAGGCTCGTTTGGCGTTTACGAAGGGACGAAGGTAGCTTATGATAAATGAATTCGATAAATAGCGGCTGATGTTGTAATGATCTAGGTGCCTCTCCTTGGCCAGATCGTATGCGGCTGTCAAGCAATATGCGCAAGCTATCGCCCTTCTACGAAAGGCCAATATCTACATCCGAGAAGTATCTTCTCTGACATCTCTTGGTGTAGAATCGAGCGATGGGTCGTTTTACCCTCTCACGGAACGAACAATTTCAGAATTAGAATTGATCCTCCAGAGTGAAGAAAGTCTCTTTGCTCAAGAATGGTTCGCATACAACGGCGGACGTGCGAAGGCCGAGCGGGATACGTCGAAGAAACCTCTCTTCTTTGACATTGCGCTTAACTATGCTCAACTGGATATAGAGCAGTTACAGAGACGCGCAGGCATCAGTCGCGCGGCGACTGCGTTGAGGTCATCTGTAGAGCCAAAGGCCGCGCAACCTACTACGAAGGCGAAGATGGAGGAGATCATGAGGCCAGTAACACCTGAACCGCCCAAGCAGCAAGCAGGAGGTTTGAGCAACTTGCTTGGTGGTTGGTGGGGAAGGAGATAGGTATCATCCAATCGATCTTAATTCAAAGTGTATAACAGTATAAAATGCTGTAGCCAACCTTGATGTGATGATTATCTAGGTATAGATTTGCGTGCTTTAACACTAAGCAAGATGATGCGTATGGTACAATAACGACTATGCAATGTCCTACGAAACAAGAATATACTACAGGCCTAACACAACGCTCAAGACTTCATGAACTGTAGAACGAACAAAGTCAATAAATAGGTTATTTCATTAAATCAAGGAAGGAGAAAAACTTACCTCCTCAGCTTCGCTTTCGGAAACATCAGATCTACCTCGTAGCCGCTTTGCCTCAGGTCCGCTAATGAGACTGAGATGCCGACCATTCGATTGTACGGCTTTCCAAAAGCCCTTGTTGTTTACGATAGACTCGGACAAACATGAATTCTTCAAGTCTCGAAGGAACGCATTCCACGCGTCAATTTCGTCCTCCTATAAAGAAGCAATAAACAATCGACATGAGCCAATACGCACTTTCCACTCACTGTCAAACAAGTCTCCCTCAACTCCATCATACATTCGATTATCTCGCTCTGCCGCCTCGATGAGAATGGTTTGAGCACGATATCCTTGATCACGAATGCCAAATCTTCCACAGCCTTGCTGACGAGATCTCCTTGCTTGATGTTCTTGCGGAAGTCAGCAAGGGGACAAGCGGTGCCGATGATGCGCCCTGGTGCACGTCCATCATCTAGAGAAATATCCTGGCTTTGGCTTTGTGATTGAGATTGAGATTGAGATTGCGATTTGCTAATAACGAGTCCTTGCGAAGCTTCACTTGCATTGAGCAATGAGGGGGAAGGCGTTGGGAGAAGTGCTGTCCTCCCATTACTAGTCTGCCCCTGCGCGGCGACCTCGACGTCAGACTCAGGTTCAGTCTCGCTGTCAACGTCCATGGTTCCATCATTTTCCTTCGCCTTCGCCTTCATGGTTGCACTTATTTTCTGCGGCTCGACGAGCGTCGCTGATGGTTCTGGAGGTTCTTGTAATTCGATCGCTTGGGACTGCGATTGAGAATGGGACTTTCTTAGAGTTGTCTTGGGGTCGTCCAACAAGAGCAGATCGTCATCATCATCTTCCGCACGAGCATGACCATCTTTACGCTGACAAGCAATTCGTTTGGGCACTGCAAGTAGTATTGGCGCTCAGTGAATTGTATTGTAAGGCGAGTACAGTAGAGCAAAAACCTTGTTTAACTTTGAAGGCATTCCTACAGACTTCAATCGTATCATACGCCCTCTTAAGTACGCGACGTGGAGGTTCGAGATATTTGATGACTTCAGGGTGTGGAGGAGGAAGGGGATCGGTATGTAAATCTGTTACAGTAGCTGCGTGGAAGAGTGCCTGTTTAATGCGATGTATGGCGGGATTATACGAGAAACGTGGATCGAACCATGGCAGGCGGTCGCCATTCTCGTCCTTATCACCCGCCCGCATCAAGTCCATCGCATCTACAAACTTCTCCATCGCATCAAGCTGTTCCGAAGTCGGTAAATACGGATGACTCTCCACTTTTTCCCCCTTCTTGTTCACCAGGGTCTCAAGGCTGGGGAAAGTATAACGTCGAACGTCGTCGGCGAAGGGCATTTGTATCCAAAGGAAGCAATCAACCTCCTCGAATGCGCGCGGGATGAGTACACCCATACGCGGGTCCATTCCGTCCCGGGAGACATATCGTGCAATGGCGACGACGCCACGGTCGAGCATCGCTTGAACAATGGATGATATCGCGATTTGTGACTGTCCTGAGCCCGGGTCAGCCCAGACGTATGATACCTCGCCCAGGGAAAAGTCGCGCCGGAACTGTTTCGTGAGCATAGGTAAGGATGTGTCAAAGAATGGTCAAGAAGCGACTAACATGCTTGTCCGGGAAGAAACCACAGAGGTCGAAACCACGTCGCGTCTCGAGTCGGGGGAACTGACCGTCAGGGCACGGTGCATACGAAGCACCATATTTGAAACCCCGGATGAGATCATCCCTATCAATTCTTTCGTTTTGATCGTCTCCAACGCCTGTCTTCCCTTCGTCTTCGTCTTCCTTGCTGTCGCCTGCATTTGGATCAGGGACGAAGTATTCTGTTTGCATCTCTAGTTGCACATAAACGTCATGCTTGTCGTCGACTTCTTCATTTTCGATACTGTCATCAAGACCCTTATCTTTATCCACATCCTCTGGCTTTACGCGCTTCGCGAATTTCTTCATTGGTGGCGGTCGGGCCATCGCGGTGCATTTACTCATCTTCACTGTTAGTTCGATCGCTTCTTCCGCGCGTACCTCAACATCCCCGAGACGGAGGATAGTTGCAGTGAGCGCTGATTTAACTTGCTTAATATCAGGCCGTACACATTCTTGAAGTGCGAAGGCAGCGGTGCCGATCACGCCTCCGTCGAGCTTGGAGGCAAATTCATGAAAGAATTCCTCATTAGTGCGCTAGTTACACCATGTAGTTCACGGTATTTGCATTTGTGTAAGGACGATTCAAGCCCACCTTAATATTTGACTTGTTCTCCTCCTGAAAGCCAAAGTCTTCGTCGTCAAAGTCAACGCCACTGGTATGTGTAAGACAGAGCGTGGAGGCAAGGGTATTGATACTTACACGATCGTTGTGATGATATTCAGAGTATTCATCTTCTTGGCGGTCAGCTCCCAGTCTTCAACTTCAATTGGATTCTCGCCGTCCGTAAGTATGACCATCTTGCGAGTCCATGTCTTCTTCTTTGCGAGATACGTGTCCTGAGTTTCAATGCCAACAATAATGGCGTCGATAGCTGCGCAGAAAGTTCAGGCGCAGAACATTGTGTGTACTGATTGTGGCTTACGGTCGCCTATAACAGTCGAAGGCTCCAAGGCCTGCAGCTTCGCAAGTGTGTTTGCGTTGGGTTGGCCAACAGGGATGTATTCAGTGACATGGTCATAGCCACCAGCTCTTTCATTGATGATGTTGCTTGTTTCTTGAGTGACGTTAGTTCAGTGGCCTGCTATGGAGGTAACAGTTGAAGCACCTTCAGTACCGAAAAGAATGACTCCGCATTGGTCTGTCTTACGACCGTTGTAGATCTACAAACACATTTGTATATACTGTCTGGGAAAGTGAAAATAGGCCAGCACACCATTTCTTGAATTTTCAGGAGTACGAATCGAAGAGACCATTGGAGGTTTGTCATTTCTACTGTGCGTGTTTCGCCTTCTGGGCAGTCGGACAGTTCCACTTCTCTGAGTTTACCCATGCTCGGCGAGACGTCGATGAGAAACATGGTCACTGTGTACTGGATAGCGTTCAGACAGCATACGTACAAGCTATACAATGAGAACGTACCCCTGCGCGTTCTGCAGGCATTTTGGAGAAGTGACGCGTAGAAGAATGGCAGACGCGACTTGGTTTGACGCGTCCGTCGTGACGGCGTGTGTGGCGTGGGACTGTATTCAAGTTTTGACGGAGCTCGAATATGCACTGCCACCTGCGGAAGAGAGAGGATGTTCGTCAGCGTGGTATCTGACGAGCGGTAAGGGAGAGGTCGAGTTTGTTTGTTACACAAGTCCGCGCTCGCGTTCCTCCACCGCCAATTTAGTGTCACTACAGACGCGTCCCGTCCCTGCTCTTTCCCGCCTCCCGACGCCTCTCCCCCGCCTCGTCGCCGCCGCGCACAACGATGGCGTCGTTGGGCCAACCAGCGCTAGCTCACAACCCGATGCCAAATGGCAACCCCCTCATGCCGCAACAGAACGGGTTCGCCCCGCAGAGGCAGATGCGGCCTGACTTTCCTCGTGAGCGTATGATGCAGCTATTCCAGGTCCGCATCTATCCTCCGCCTTTTCATAGATATGACACTCATTTCTCTTGCCACCCATAGCGCGCGAACCTGTTACACCAACAAGGACATACACCGGAGACATCTCCCGAGCTGGACAAGATACTCAAGTTTATTCAGAACGTCCAAGCAGCCAACAATGTCCAGAACGTTCAGTTTATGCATCAACCTCAGAGTGCGTTTCATCATCCCTTCTTCTCTCAGTTCCGATTTTGACATGCCTTCGTACTTTTGTAGACCATCAATTGTCAATAAATGGCGATGCTGTACCGACAGACCAGTTCCAACAGCCATCTCACACTAATGGCCATATACCTCAGCCTAATGGGATAGCACCTGCTGCCAATGCACTTGCATCAGGCCCTGTCCCAAACCAAGCATACCCTCCCTCACCACAATCTCCAGTAGCGTTCACGCAAGAGCAAATCAGCGCCATAAAGGTCCAAATACATGCTTTCAAACTCATTTCTCGAGGTTGCCCAGTACCCGAGAGTATTCAACGAGCCTTGCATCCGCAGAATGGTGTTATACAAGATCTTGAGAAGCTCCTTCAAGGACCTGATGTTCCCTCTCGCATAGTTGATGCTGCAGTGAAAATCAGCAAGGCTGGCAGTGAGCAGCCCGAAACTGCATCGTCAGGTGTACCAACTACGGACCCTGCTACTGCAGACAATGCAGAGGTAAAGGCAGAGGAGCAGGAGACAGCTATCGATATGCCAGCGGGACCTTTCCTAGAGGATGATGTCAATTCAGGCATCTATCCGTACAATGCCTACGTGAACCCCTTCACTCATCTCAAACGACCTGAAGGCATCACACCAGCCCAAGCTGCTATGTGGGCTACCCGACTGCAACGACTACTGGTGCCATCTATCATGCCTGCTGGTCTTGATCCCCACCAAATCATATCGGAGCGAAATCGGTTTGTTGACGCTCGCATCGAACAACGTATCCGCGAACTGTCGATTATGCCAGCGACTGTTGGTGAAGGTGGTCTGGAACCTGACGTACCTCCGGATAGTGAGAACACGGACGACTCATCAAAGGAAAATAACGGAATGGCACATCTACGTGCTAAGGAACCAACGTTGGACTCGATACTGCATCCTTCCAAAGAATTACTCCTCGCTCCAAATGCGCATGGCAAACTACGCGCAGTCATTGAACTCAAAGCACTTCGTGTCCGGGAGAAACAGCGTGCGCTCCGTGCACAGATTGTTGAACGGCTTGCTCACGGATCTCTTTTACCGCTTGACCGTAAGGATTTCCGTCGTCCCCGTCGTCCAACAATTCGCGACGCTCGGATGACTGAGTCTCTTGAGCGCAAACAACGCTCGGACCGTGAACGTCGCGCGAAGCAAAAACACCTGGAACAGCTCGCGGTTATCTGCAATCATGGTCGTGATATGATAAACACTAATCGTGCAAACCAGGATCGTATATTAAAACTTGGTCGTGCCGTTCAAAGCTTGCATGCCTTCACCGAGAAGGAGGAAGCGAAGCGCATTGAACGTATCTCAAAGGAACGTTTGAAGGCACTCAAAGCTGACGATGAGGAGGCGTACATGAAGCTCATCGACACAGCGAAGGACACTCGTATCACGCATTTGCTCAGGCAGACTGACACTTACCTTGACTCGCTCGCGCAAGCCGTTATCGAGCAACAGAATGACGATGTACATAAAGATGTCCCTATCCTGAATCCGGAGGAGGGACCTGCCGACGAGACGATGTTTGGCGCGCAGAAGGTAGTGGATCCTGATGAGAGGACAAAGGTGGATTACTATGCGGTTGCACATAGGATCACGGAAAAAATAACACGGCAACCGTCTATATTGGTTGGTGGGACATTGAAGGAGTATCAGCTGAAGGGCCTCCAGTGGATGGTTAGTCTATACAATAATAGGCTTAATGGCGTTCTCGCAGACGAAATGGTTCGTTTCCATATATCTGCAGATTCAGAACTTGCTAAGCTTTCGCTATAGGGACTTGGGAAGACGATTCAAACTATCTCTCTCATCACCTTCCTCATTGAAGTAAAGAAACAACGTGGACCCTATCTCGTCATCGTTCCTCTATCTACTATGACAAACTGGACGGCTGAGTTCGCGAAGTGGGCTCCGGCTGTGCGCACGATCTCATACAAGGGCAATCCTCTGCAACGCCGCGCTTTGCAAAACGATCTTCGGGTGGGCCAGTTCCAGGTTCTGTTGACAACGTATGAGTACATCATCAAGGACCGTCCTGCGCTGAGCAAGATTAAGTGGGTGCATATGATAATTGGTGAGTAATGCGCTTGTCTCTTCCGGTCTCCATGAATTGAGTGAATATCAGATGAGGGACATCGTATGAAGAATACGAATTCCAAGCTAGCCCAGACGCTTACACAGTACTATCACTCCCGCTTCCGTCTCATTTTGACGGGAACACCTTTACAGAATAATTTAACGGAATTGTGGTCTATCCTCAATTTCGTCCTTCCCAAGATCTTCAACTCCGTTAAGTCCTTTGACGAATGGTTTAACACGCCCTTTGCGAACTCAGGGTCATCGGATAAGATTGAGTTGAACGAAGAGGAGACATTACTTATTATCCGTCGTTTGCATAAGGTTCTCCGACCGTTCTTGCTTCGACGTCTTAAAAAGGATGTGGAATCCGAGTTGCCGGATAAGGTGGAGAAGATCATCAAAATTCGCATGAGTGCGTTGCAAGCACAGTTATACAAGCAGATGAAGAAATATAAGATGATCGCGGATGGGAAGGATGCTAAAGGGTAAGTCAAATACATATGTGAGACCCGGTTTATCTAATCATTATATATATCTACAGCAAAACTGGCGGTGGTGTAAAGGGATTGAGCAATGAGCTTATGCAGCTTCGAAAGATCTGTCAACATCCGTTTTTGTTTGAGAGCGTTGAAGACAAAATCAATCCGGGCGGTATGATTGACGAAACTATTTGGCGTGTGGCTGGCAAGTTTGAGCTTTTGAATCGCATCCTTCCTAAGTTCTTCCATACTGGCCACAGAGTACGTGTCTGCCCGGTCCGTATGATATATGCATGCTAATGACAGCTATCTGGTGTAGGTTTTGATCTTCTTCCAGATGACCAAGGTCATGGACATTATGGAAGACTTCCTTAAGGTTATGGGATTCAAATATCTTCGCCTGGACGGTGGTACGAAGACAGAAGAACGTGCATCCTATGTGAATGCCTTTAATGCTAAGGATTCCGAGATTCAAGTTTTCATCTTGTCAACGAGAGCGGGTGGCTTAGGATTGAACTTGCAGAGCGCTGATACTGTTATTATGTAGGCTCTTCGTTGCTCAATTTCACCACTTTTACTAATTGCTGAATTCCTTAGCTTCGATTCGGACTGGAATCCTCATGCCGATCTTCAGGCGCAAGATCGAGCGCATCGTATAGGTCAGACAAAAGCTGTCCGTATTCTGCGGTTTATCACAGAGAAGAGCGTGGAGGAAGCTATGTATGCTCGTGCTCGATATAAGCTCGATATCGACGATAAAGTCATCCAAGCCGGTCGTTTCGATAACAAATCAACCCAAGAAGAGCAGGAGGAATTCTTGGTATGTTGTTTGGAAGGTAGTGAATGCGATGCCAGTTGTAAATATTAACTACTCCATTAGCGCTCAATCCTTGAGGCCGATCAGGAAGAGGACAATGAAGAGTCTGGTGATATGAACGACGACGAGATCAATGAAATTATTGCTCGTGATGATAAGGAGATTGAGATATTCAAGGACATGGATATACAAAGACTTCGTGACCAGAAGAACGCTTGGCAACTTGCTGGGCGTCACGGACCTCCGCCCCAACCTCTTATACAACTTGAGGAACTCCCAGAATGTTACCGCAACGATGACTTTTTCGAAGTGTCGACGCTTGACGAGGAGATGGAGGGCCGTGGGCATCGTCGACGAAATATTGTTACTTATAACGATGGCTTATCTGATGACGCATGGGCAATGGTTTGTCCTCTCCTGCTCTGTTTGTCAATCCCGTATGGTGCTAATAAATGAATTTAATAGGCGCTAGAAGGCGAGGAAGACATTCAAGACGTAATTGAGCGGTCTCGTGAAAAGGCTCAGCGCAGAGCAGCGAACAAACTTATGCGAGATGGTGAAGGACAGTCATCGCGCAACTCCCCAGCCATTGAGGAGACACGCAACCGTAAGAAAAAAGGACGACCTCCGAAGAATCCGGTCGTTGAAGTCGACTATGATCTCCCTGTCAACGGCAAGCGAAAGCGTGTCGGGAAGGCTGCTTCGGTCACACCGTCGGTTATTGATGATGACGATGATATACGGGACTCAGTATGAGACATGTTATCACTTCATATGCGCTACTACTAATAATTCAATAATCAACTTTTAGAAACGTCGCAAGAAAGCTGCCGAGCTCAACCCTGCAGTTCGGGAAAGAATGAAAAAAGTATTCAATGAATGTTACAAAGCTGTTCAGGCATGTGAAGACCCTGATACAGGGCGGCGTAGGTGGGAACTGTTTAAAGAACCTCCGGATAAACGAGTATGTCTTCCTTCATCTTCTTTTAGCATGGTTTTAATGTTGCATTTTTAGGAGTATCCAGATTACTATCAAATGATTGCTCACCCAATTGCGATGTCGCACCTACGCAAACGAGCTCAGACCAATTACTACAAGGATGTCCAGATGTATCGTGATGAGTGGAGACTAATGTTCAACAACGCCCGCACATACAACATGGAAGGCTCGTTCGTTTACATAGATGCAGACGAGATGGAAAAAGTCTTCAACGAAGTCTTCAACCGTCTGACTATTGGGTCGGGTCTTCCTGGAGCTGATCCTGCGCCGAGTGGTCCAACGACAGCTTCTGCGTCTACGCCAATGGACGAGGACGACAAGCCTGGACCTGTTCGTCGAAATAGTGGGCGCAACTCGAAACAAATATTGAGTGACGATGACGAGTATCTTACTCCAAGTGAAGACGACTAATTCCAATGCCATCTTCTCGTCCCCATTCAGTATTCTATGTGCTTTCGCAATGCTTTCTCTTTCTCTCTTTTTTCTTTCTTTTCCCCTTTACCGTGTAGCAATACAGTTGTAGATTCGTCACAAATTACTATTGTAATACATTATGGAGTTTGCTATATGTTACATGTGTGCATGTGAGTGGTGATGCAAAAGATACCGGTTTTGTTGTTACCTATATTGATTGAGCATTTATGCGAGAATGAAGATGGATAAAAATGAGAAGGGAGGAAGATAAGCATAGACGGCTCAAGTGGAAACCGTCGCATACAGATATAGCTTAAGAGTGCAGTTGGAGGTGATATCAGGTCAACACGATAACCCAGTTTCTCCCGTTGAACTTCCACAACTACTCGCACTAAGGCTTTTCCCGCGTTTGATACTTGGACGTTTGGCTAACGCAACATCGCCCTTCTTATCCTCCTTCGGAAGCTCAGTAGGGCTGGCTCCTCTCTTTCCAGTCGTCTGTGATGATGATTGAGACGCAATGCTCTCGACTGATTCACTTTGCATTCCACAAGACAGGTTCAGGTCGTTGATTCCAGCACGGCGGCGTTCCTCGTCTGCAATTTGCAACGCTCCCTCGATGATTGCATTGTGAACGAAGACGTATTGCCGCAAACTTTGACATAAACTCATGCGCTGCTCTCTCATGTCTTCCAGGATCTCTCGGATTGGCTCTTCTAAAGAGGACAAGAGAGGTGGCGAATCGTCTCCGTGTAAATTCCTGGGTACGACATAATCGAAGGATGTTCCCGCTAAATGGCGCATCTCTGGCTTGGGCTGCTCGCCGGGTTCTGGAGACTCAGAGTCATGGGTAGATAGAAGAGTTTCCGATGACTCGCGGTGAGCAGATGATGGGAACAATGTTGAAGACTCTTCAGTCGATGACAGGGACGTGGACGAACTTTTACTTTCCAGTCTCAAGCGTGATGGTAGAGCATTCACTGAGGGAGTCCCCGATGATTCTAAAAGGTCTGACGGATGCACTGGGAGCCTCGGTTTCGGCGCCAAAAGACTCGGTTTGTGCATCACACCTCTCAAGAGATGGTGCGGGTGTGCATGGGGTGAGTCATCAAAGTGTGCTTGTGCACCGTTAGAGGATGACGTTATGCATAACGCAGACGCTGCGTAAGGGCCGCTTGATATCGAAGAGCTCCTGATACCCGAGGATGACGCGGAGGAATAGTCGCCAGCGCTAACGCTACCTCCAGATGTACTTGGTCCTCCTTCTCCGCTTTCGCTCCTACTACCAGAACCGTCGTCATTTCGACTCTTTAAAGATAATCGTACCGGGATGAAAGAGTCAGAATCAGACTGATCGATAGGCCCTGGTACATCTTCCGAAGTTAATAGTTTGCCAACTGCTGATGGCAAATGCCTGTTACGGCCGCTTGATCCTGAGGCAGAGCTGGAACTAGCGAGATCTCCACCACTCGCGCTGCCCTCTCCTGAGCTACTGCTACTGGTAAACGGCTTGCTCTGCGGCTGGATGCTCTCGACATCCATCGCGAAGGCAGGATTGAGTGCTGCACTCGTGAACATGGAGTCCGCATCTGCAACGGTAAAGTCTGCGAGGACACGACGCGTCGTAGTCCTTTTCCCGGCCATGTCAGAAGCTTGCGCAAGCGACCGTCTCGAAGTCATAGCCAGTTGCATAGACCGGAAAGGACTCGAAGATTCTGAAGGTAGTAGAGTCGTTTCATTCATCTGTGCTGCGCAGGATGTTTTATAAGAACTAAGCGGGGCACTTGAAAAGGCGGAAGAAGCTGTAGTATCAGTCACAGAAGATTTTTCATTTCCTTCTTGCGACGGCCCTGACGGCTCTGAAAGTCCCGTCATAGAAAGCAAGCTATTAGATGGAGTGCGTGCGGTTCGCGGCGTCGATTCAATTGATTTTGAGAAAGAGACCGAAGACGACGCCGTTGGAAACGATGACATTGTGTGAGTTGCAGGTGCAGTGCTTATATCAACGTCCATAGCATCCAGACTTCGAATCTCCTCATTCGACTCGGAATCTTTATGCGTTTTAGCTCTATTCTTCTTCAGCTCAGCAATCGTCCGTCGCAGCTCACGACGCACACCGTCGAGGACAGCGTCGATCACAATAAAGGCACCAGTGCGTCCAACTCCAGCTGAACAATGAAGTAATGCTGGTCTGCTTTTTCGAGTATCGTCCTCGCTATCCGGTTCCGCGTTCGTCTGATCTACGAGCTCGTCGACCTGACGCATGAAGCTTAAGAGACCTTTCGGTGTAGCCGGAACATTCATGTCTGGCCATCCGAGATACTGCAGTTGCGTGATAATTCGAGGCTTTTTATGCGGATAAGCAGCATGGCTCAACTCGAACTTGCGACATATCGTATGATTGTGTTTGTCATCTTCTCCTACTTTGTTTTCTTTCCAATCCAAGGGATTAAGGGCAAAGAAGCCACCACTTGTGGAGCCTATGCGGTTGAGACCACCTGGATCTTCTTCATCCTTTGCGCCAGAAGTAGAAACGCACTTCAGCTGATACGGGCCATATTGACCATCTGCCCAATAGTTGCCACACTTTATTGTTCCTCCTTCGAACTGCTTCGTCAACATCACAATCACTTGCACTCGTTGTTCCCACACAATCCTGAGTAATTGAATCGCTTTCAGTAACTCTGATGAACAGCCAATAAAGACACACTCACGTCCAAAAGTCAGTAAAGGTAGAAGGAAGGGGGCCTTGAGTGGCGATGTACCGACGTCGGGTTCCCAGTGGTTGAACGAAGGACGCATTCACATAATCATCGTGTTCTTGGGATTTGAGTCGGACTCGCGCGTGCTCAAACGGCCATATATTGCGATACCTATGAATGGACGTATTAGAGACGTGGATGGGAAATAAAAAAAAGACAAGTACCTGTTCTTCGTACCCTTTTCCACTCCTGCTGTTATGCTGAATGGGAATGGTGAAGTCTCCTTTTCCTTCTCTGCTGTCACATTTCCTGCCACTTCCTCTGCAATGCCACTTTGAGTAGAATGATGGGCCATAATGCCTTGCATTCGCCGTTGTTCACCAAGTTCAATACGGTAAAACTGCATTGCAAGGGCTTCGGTTCCTTCGTCCCGACCGGCAGTCTCTGCAATTTCTCGAAGCCAGGGGAACGGCAACTCTCGTGTTCTTGCAGCGACCGTCGGCGATAGACGAAGGGGTATACGATCGGTAATCCCTTGTGACAGTTCTATGTTTTGCCGGATATTGTCGTAGAAGGGATTTGCTGCCATACGCAACATGGGTGTGGTTTGATTGTTTGGCTGCGAATTGACACTTGTAGACTTGGCGAGGCCAGAGGGGCCAAAAAACGCAGTTGGGCTTGAGTTCGCCTTTCCTCGAGTATGAATTGTTGTTGTCGAAGCATGCTGAAATGCAGTCTTAGGGAGGTCGCCTGCGCGAAGAAAAGAAGGTGACTCATATTCTTCCTCATCTTCAGACACAGGCCCCTCGTCGACCCACTGGCGTCGATCCCTCCACAAGCTTTGAATACCACCCTGCAGCCAGGCGATGTCGCCTTTAAAACCTTCGGCACGAAATTTACGAAGCAGCCCTAATAGATTTGAACCTTCATGCAAGGCAGCTGAATCAGCGTCATAAGCAAGAATGCGCGACGCCTTGCTCCATCCGGAAAAGCGAGAACGGGCAGTAGAGGACGACAACATAGTCCCCAGCTTCTGTAATGTGAAAGCCGGGCGCTTGAGGAGAGTCGACGGGACGGAAAGCGAGATAGCATGAGGTAAGCGGGAAGCAGAGTATGCAGAATGTGGACGTATGTCCAATATGAGAATATTTGGCGTTGCGAGGACTTGCTGCAATGTCACGGCTGTAACAACGGTGAAGTCGAGTGGCGGAGCCATCAGCTTCGATGTAGATGCAGCCACGCTGGAAGGTGGACGAGGGGACATTGAGCTCAAAGTCAAGCGCGAGAGAGGCGTTGCCGGTGACGAAGATGGCTGGGATGGCCCTTTGCTATCAGCTCCGACGACAGCACGAAAGACGTTGGGCGGCGTAGTTGGCGAGGGGGCAGAGGCGTTGTGGGCCTTCTCTGTCGCCACACCGGCTGTCGTCGTTGAAGGGGCAAGGGTGAGTCTTGTGGTGAAGAGGGGACGGTCGGTGGAGTTGAATCTTCCTGCAATAGCTTTGGCAAACTGGTCGACGTTGTCATCGTCGTGGACGTCGACGGCGGTGAGTAAGGACGGGGCGGAGAAGAAGTCATCCATTGTCGGGAGGCGACTTGGCCGTTGTTGAGGACGGTGTCGAAGATGTCCACGACAGAGTTCAGACGACGAACACTATAAGCATTATCCTGTCCGGGGTCCCTGTCCAGCCCGTCGATCGGTCTGGGCCAGCTGACGTCATTGATGCATCTTAAGGTACAGCATCTACCTATTGACTACTAAATCTGGAAGTCATATCTCGGTGCATAACCCAACTCGGCTTTGGCCTTTGAAATGCTGAGCAGACTCGAATTTTTCCCCTCCGTCTCCGAGAATGGCACATTCGGAAACACCGTGGCCATCAGCTCCGAGTTCGACATCCGCATGCAGGTGTTCTGAGTGTCGTCGCCGGTCGGTCAGAAGCAGCAATGTTTTATATTTTGAAGAAGGGACATACGCCGTTTGCGATGATGTATGCATGGTGGCCAGTGCGTTGCAGCTCAAGCGACAGGCGGACAGCTTGGGCACCACTAACGACATTTCTGAGTATGTAGTGAGGACAGAGCGAGGGAACAACTTACTCCCGTGCATCGATATACCCCCAGAGGCTGCGGTCTCGGTCAGCCCATCGCTTGCTTAGTATTTAAAGCTTGCTCCACTCACTTCCAGCTCCGAACGTAGGGGTCGTTCTGCCAGGTCTCGAATTTCGTGTAGTCTTCCGGCAGCATCACCTGCCATTCCGCTTTCTCAGCCGCATCCCGTTTCCGCCAGGCCAGTGCATATACTCACATTAGAGAACCTCAAGCTCACAACTTTCAGCTCTGGGTCCCAGCGTGCGTATTGCTCTGCCATCTCTTCTCCGAGCAACTTGCCCAAGCTGTACGCTGACTCGGGCCGGCGCTCATTCTCTTCTGTGATTGGCACTTTCTCGGGCGGATGTGGGTGCAACGGGATGCCTATCAGTGTCTCCGATGACGCTAGGACAACGTTCTTTATCCCGTGCTTCCGGCTCGCCTCAAGGACATTGTATGTGCTGCTATCAATGTCAGATACTCCCTACGATCAGGCTATAATACGAACCTCATCACGTTGGTGTGGAACAGTGTGCTACTGGGTGCTTGCGCGGGGTTCGGCAAAGCTGCCAGATGAACAACAGCATCAACTCCTCTATATCTCTACCACGTGTGTAAGCCTGTCCGTTTGTCCGCGTATTACAAGGGTATACTCACCATGTCTATCTCCTGCATCGCTTCCATAACTTGGCCCATATCAGTGAGCTCGATCTGCAGCTCGAAGAATGCCCCTGATTCCTTGTCGGGGGAAAGGACGCGATCGAAGTTGATCACGTCCCACCCATGCGCTGCAAGCTGCAAGCAAACGTAGACAACAGAGCTCTTTCGCAATCTCCTAGAACCACAATCGCAAGGAAACTGACCTCCCTGACTACAGACCGACCTAGCTTCCCACTTCCTCCAGTCACGATGACCCTCGGCTTTCTTGCGCTCACTTGCTGCCCCGGACGCGGCGGCGCCTCGCCCAGTGCGAGGCTGGTTGTGAACGAAGGGTTCTTATTAGACATGGTGAAGAATCTTGTCACAAAATCAAGTCTGGTAGGTGCAGCACCTTTATATGCTTAATTCATACCACTGCGGAAAGCATAATGGCCGCTGTTCCGTCCCCGTATTAGAACAGGCGGCGTCAAGTTGTCTGAAGTTCGTGAGATCTAAACTTAGCTTAAGCTCAAACGACTGATGACTCGGAGTCACGTGCAAACTTCAAGTTAGTATTCCAAAAATAACGCGCATCCAAGTTTTTCAAGACACTCGGAAAGTCCTGAGATTCCATCCTTGTTCTCGCATGCACACTCACCGTACTGCCAAAACGAAATGCCTTCCACTGTGATTGAAGATTCTGCCCAGAATGGCGCTTATATTAAGAAGGAGAAAGTGAAAAAGTCTGCGAAGGCGAAAGGCAAGGAACCCGTTCAGGACAACGATGGTGTTGCAGAGAAGTCTGAGAAGAAGCAGAAGAAGGACAGGAAGCGCACGCACGAGGAGCTGGATGAGAACTGTAAGTCTGATTTTATACACTATATCACGCACACTTCAATCTTGAGTTTAGCTCAAGACGCCAAGTCAGCCGATGAACTGAGGAAGGAGAAGAAGAGGCTAAAGAAAGAGAAGAAAGCTCGCCGACTTGAGGCAGAACTTACGAGAGCTGAACACTCTGAAGTGCTATCTGAACAACAACTAAGCAATGAGCTTAACGAATCATCTCTCGAAAAATCGAATAAATCGGAGCGGGGAGAAGGGGGCGATGACGCTGGTTTGAAGGGTGGTGAGAAGAAGAAAAAGGAGAAGAAGGAGAAGAGGGAGAAGAAAAAAAAAGATGATGATATTGTTATGAGTATGTTTTATAATTCACGGGGGTTATCTGGAACCTTACATCATGACTACTTTAAAGAACTAGAAGACGACGGAGCAGAATCCTCTAATCCGAAAGATGGTGCTTCTGAAGCAGATATCGCTGCATACTTACAAAAGCACTCAATCACCATCGATTTTGGTTCTGGCTCGCAGGCCTCTGGCTCATCCGACTTAAAACCTATCATCTCATTCTCCCAAATCCTTCCTCGAATACCCTCCGGCCTTCACAACACATTTGCTACATTCAAGGAACCAACACCCATCCAGGCATGTACATGGCCCCCACTCTTGGCTGGCCGTGATGTTGTCGGCATCGCTGAAACTGGAAGGTTTGTTTTCATGCACTTCTGAATCACTCGGTGCGTTTGACTTAATGCATGCATTCAGTGGCAAGACCCTTGCTTTCGGTGTACCAGCCGTCTCCAAGCTGGTGGGGTCAATGGGTGTCGAAGGTACCTTCAAGCCATCAAAGAAGTCGAAAGGAAAAAAGAGCTCAAAATCGGGCGTCCAAATCCTTGCTGTTGCGCCGACTCGTGAACTGGCCATTCAGACCCACGATACGTTCTCGGAACTTGGCAAGCCCTTCGGCTTGACGAGCGTTGCCGTGTTTGGTGGGGTGGACAAGGGTCCTCAACGACTAGCTTTGCGCGAAGCGAGTGCAGCTATGGTTGTTGGCACGCCTGGGCGAATCCTGGATCTGATTGACGAAGGTGTACTTGATTTGAGCGCGTGAGTGACTACGATTGTCCTCCTGATCACAGGCATCTGACTTTTTTTCGGTCGATAGTGTTACTTTCCTTGTCCTTGACGAAGCAGACCGCATGTTGGACCGCGGGTTCGAGAACGACATTCGTAAAATCATTGATCATACCGCACCGTCAGAACAGCGCCAGACGCTCATGTGTACGTTTGAAACTCTACTAACAGGTAGGTGTAGTTCACTGAAATCGGTGGTTTTAAGTCAGCGCCACATGGCCAGAGGCAGTCAGAAGACTGGCTGGTTCTTTCCAACGTAATCCTGTCCGTGTCACGGTAGGAAGCGACGATCTCACTGCAAATAGCAGGGTAGAGCAGGGTACGTGAGCAAGCTAATCAGTTTGGACATCTACTGACTCGTTTACTATGACTAGTTGTGGAAGTATTCGACGATGTTCGGGAAAAAGAGTGAGTTCCAATTGTGTAATAATGAAATACATATCTGATGTGTGTGTGCAGCTCTCGTCTCTTGAAGCATATGCGAAACATCAAAAAGAATACGTTGTCAGACGAAGAAGCTCGCACTCTCGTTTTTGTCTTATATAAGAGAGAGGCACCAAGGGTTGAGCAGCTTCTCAGTCGTCAAGGGTTGAGAGTCGCAGGGTTGCATGGCGATCTCTCACAGTCCGCTCGCATGGCAGCTCTTGATGACTTTAAGACGGGAAAGACGCAGGTTCTAGTGGCAACTGACGTCGCCGCTCGTGGCCTGGATATTGCGGATGTTGGGACTGTCATAAACTACACCTTCCCGCTTACAATCGAGGACTACATTCACCGGATTGGACGTACTGGTATGTAGTGCTTCATCTGAATGACCAGAGTTTTTAGTTAAAAGCATCTTTCTGTAGGACGTGGCGGGAAGTCGGGTAAATCCATCACATTCTTCACTGGTGATAATCATGAGCGTGCGTTAGCCGGGGAGTATGCAAGAGTCTTACGGGAGGGTGGATTCGAGGCCAGCGCTCTTAAGAAGTTCCCAATGACTATTAAAAAGAAGGAGCATAGTGTCTACGGCGCATTCTATCGCGATGATGCTCCAGTTAACACTGCTCCGACCCACATGAAATTCTAAGAGCGGCAGCTTCGTATAGCTTACTCCGGTCCTGTCTCCCGCTGTCTGTCGAAAATTATCATACATAGTTGTGTATTACTGGTATAATAGTGGTATGCATGTACATAGAGTTCAACTTGAGTAGGTTGAGCAAGCCAAAATAATAGGGCCTGAGGCGAACTTCAAGAGTTAACTTGTTCCCCAGCACACCTCAGTCACGGTGCGTACAAGTAGTCCTGTTGAGCTCGTTCCTACATGCTGGCGTATACATAACTTGAAGTACATTTGGACAAGTCATGAGTCGAAACTGAAATGGGGAAAGCACTGGTAAAAGAATCAACGAAATGATAATAAACTTTCTCCTCCGCCTGTTCGGTAGTCTGGAGTAAACTGAAAGAAACATATCGTACACGGCATGGTACGCACATATTATTTTGTACAAAAATAAGGTGTGTACATCAAACTGCTAGTTGTTGAAGATACTGTAGTCTGTCAGGTAAATCTCATCTATATCCTCCAAGCCAAGCCCGTTCTACAAGCCCCATGATCAGCCCCCTTTCCGTCCCGTCCATATGAAGAAGATCATTTTCGCATGTTTGTGTTAAGTGCGCACCTCCTTCCTCGTGGTACAATTCGGATGTACACTGAACGAGGAGACCGGATAGGATGTCCGTGATTCGCTCTTGCGCAAGACCGGACAGCTCTGAACTCCCGGTGCTTTTCGGCGAAACCTCGCGTACTGCCCCCGAGGTGGGGTTCATCGCTTCGTGAGCAATGGCCGTCAGGTACCAGAGGGCTTCCTTTCGAGCAAGTCGATATATTCGATCGCTCCGAGTGAGCCTCGTTTCCCGATCCGGTCGAGGATCATCCACCTGTCCCGTTCGTTCATTATTATGACCGACGGTAATAGCCGTGCCCTGATTTTGGCCATCGGACGAAGTGTAAATGAGTTTGCTGTCGATCATCCACAGTTTAGAAATTTCCGTTACGGCCGAGAGAGCGACAAAGTCCAGTATTTCTCCGGTGCGGGGAAGAATTCTTGCGCTGCCATCTCGCAGTTTCGCGAATATCCTCTTCAATAAAGCCAAAATACCTGGAAGAACATCGGATAAGGGTTGAGAAGAGGAAGAAATAGCTCCCGGACGAGTAGCCTTCTTCCCTATACTTTTTGTCGCTTGAAACATAGAAGTGAACATAAAGCGAATTAGATGTGCGTAAGCCTTCATCAGAGGAATGAGAATATCCAGAGTCAGCGAGCCCAGAAACACATCCAAGAGCGGTTTTGATTCATAGTGCTTAGAGCTTCCAGAGTTGGCGAAACTTTCTGCGACAACTTCCAGTACACAGGGCAGTAGGGCATCCAGGATCATATCGATGACTTCGATAATTTCTGAGGCATTTTCCGGTGTTTGACTGTGGGGTTGCAAAATTGCACGTAATAATTCTCCGACTGCCTGCAAGACATGAGTGGCAGATGAGGATAAACCAGCTAAGAAGTCGGGAGACCGCCTATCCTTCATGGAGATCTGAAGCAGTTTGTGATAAGCATTGAAAACGTTCAAAGGGTTGTGAAGCGCAGGAAGGTCGATGCCTAAATTTCATATAATTGATGTAACGTCAATATAAAACTTTATACGGACATACCCGTGGATAGGCTGCACAGGGCGGCTTGAAGATCGGAGAATTGGATGGGGTTTTGAGAGCTAGGGAAAGTCTTCTCTTTGCTAGATGGATTTGGCTTCTTTTTCTTCTTTTTCGATGGCGCACCAGTACTCGAAGGTTCTGCCAAGGGTGTCTCTTGAGTCGGTGCCGGAAGAGTTGCTCGAAGTGCCTCAAGTTCTTTGCGCTGCTATTGAAATATGCAATTGAGGATGGTCTCGCTGAAGCTCACCTGCGCTCTCCAGAGCTGCTTTCCTCTTCAGAGTTCGTACCTCTTCTTCCAACAAGCACGCCTGTTCTCGCCATGGCTCTTCACCTCCAGTTTGCGCATCATCGCCGCCAGCATGCAGAGGAAATCGTGCGCGAAGATCTAGAAGACATCCTGTGTCGCGAGGCCTTCACTCGTATTCGATATAACACTTTGATATGATTATGAGAAATACCTGCACAACTTTGATGGCCTGGTTTGTGTCGTAAGATGACAAGGGCCTATCATACATTTAGCTGAAGAAACCGGAGGTGATTGATTGATTGCATACCAGCGCCACTCTGACTCTCGCCGAGTCTGAAATGTCCATCTGATGGTGAGCAGAAAGACAGAATAGCGCTGTTGTACTCGATAGTTGCTCAGGCCTCAAGACACGATTGTCACGCGCCTGTCACGCGCATACAATCAGTGTCGTTTGTCACCGCGGACTTCGTCTAGTACATAGCTGCTTCCATGACCTCTTGGTACTCTAACCAAACTCGACATATCAGTATCGAGGCACACAAAGTATAAAGTATTTCTATCGGTCCCGGCTGATTGAACATGCTGAGTATCGTCGTCCGCGGAAGTCTCGCGCCCGTTCGTATTCGATGTTATTGCTAAAGCTTACCCAAACCCACGGTGAACAACCCTTGTGCTTCGAACGAGCAGAGCGTGATATTTTTCGCGGCTGTCGTGTACTCATCGTCCCGGTCAATAACATCAGGATGGAATGAATGAACATGTGGGAAAGCCGGTAAGCAACCTGCAGCGAGCTAATTGGTTTGCCTTGATCGATCTGATTGGTGAAATCATAGCCGAGGCTGGTGAAGTTCCCACAACGCTATGGCCAGGAGCATCAGTACGCACTGATCCCCAGAGGCAAGCGTCCACCATACACTATCGTTTATACGTACCTGATTTGCCCGCGGGACGTCGGAATTGCCCTGCATGGCTCTAGAGAGGCATTAACGAACATACATAGGAGAGATAAGAGAAATAACATTCATTGGATTCATCAAATGTTACAGGTGCGTGATAGTTGGGATAACAAGCATGATATCAAGTCATCATGATACTCGGAAAGCGTGGCAAGGCAGAGCGAAAAGCGATGGGAGGCAGCCGACATATACCGAAAGGGGTCAACATCACTATGGAAGACAGGGGGCGGACCGCGAATCAACGCCCGAGAAGAAGCCCGCACCGGCCGGAGTCGTCGTCACTCGCCATGCGGGGCATCCGGCACGCGGTGTGGTTCTGCAACGACACGTCCGGCGTTGCATGGGCGACGGGCGCAAGAGCAAAATCGAAAGTCAGAAAGCGCGCACGAGGCAGATGATCGTCGGACGTCAGACAGGCGTTTGTCTGCGAGATGAAAAAGCTGAAGCAGAGTTCATGATTGTCGTGAGGGTGCTTGCATCTGCTCGAAACATGTAGAGGAAGCCAGGAACATGAAAGCAAAGGCCGTGGAGAGGACGGAAGAACAGTGGAGGAAAAAAGCAAGGGTTGGCTGCCCGTGGCTGGATATATTGCCTGTTATGGATTAGGCTTTTATGGTGGATGCGAACAACCTGAAACGGTTCGCATCGCCTTTCTGGAATTTCCAAAACGCCCCTGGAGAAAACGAAAAAGATGGTCAATTAACGAGCGGCGTTTTCGCTCATACGTTTTTCCGTCGTCTCGTCGTTGGAAAAAGAGCCGGAGGGGGCAGCGCAGGACGCATGGCGGTGTGCAGCCGGTTTTCTGGGCCTTATGCTGGAGCTTAGGAGGATGTCTCGGAGGCGAGCGTGAAACGGCGAGGGCGCATGGCGGGGAGCTGCCGAGCTGGGCAAGTGGGCGAGGCCGCGCGAACCGTCGCCGCCGCTTACGGCCAAGCCGCGACACGCGAGGAGCAAGATCGACGATCGTCATGAAAACGCCTCCATTGGCTCCCACCATTGCAAAGTGAAAAAATGTAATTTAGTCACTCTCTCGTCCAAACAAGCAACCGTAAAATTCTATTGCTCGGCACGTTATCCGCACTATGGCAATCCCAGCTCCCCGCGCCTTTGGCAAGGAAGGAAAGATGGAGCAACTTGCTGGCTGCCTTCGAACTGCGGGGTAAGTATGTCTACGGAGGATGCGGGGAAAATGGCAGCCAGGACAGCCAGTGAGCCAGAGCGAAAGCACGGTACGGATCGAGGAGGTGCGCAGAATCATCGGCCTACGACACGTCAAGCCATCAGCGGTGCCTATTTCCTATTTTCAGCCACTTCTCCTGCAACATAGCTTCCGCAACCACCCAGCTCGTCCAACCACATCTGTCCATCGTCCGTGCTCGTCTCGCTGATGGTGGGCAATGAACGTGAGCTAGACGCCCCGGCAGAGATGATGTCGACGAGGAGTGTCTATGCGGGGAAGAGGAAGATGGAAAGTGGACTCGAGGCGCCGAGGGAACGGCCACAGAGGTTAAATGAGATCTAGATCAGATTACCCGATTGGGACTGCTCGAACATACATAAGTCGCAGTTGGTTTTCGGTTTTGATGCCACATTCCTCATAGCCCCCGCCCGACATCTCCTCCCTCTCCTCCTCCTCCCCACCGCTCAGAACAATGACTGTCGCCGCCGCGCTTGCCGCCCACGCTCATCTTTTGCCTCCGCGTCCGTCGCCCTCCACATCGCCCAGAGTCGCTTTAGCTACCATCCCCGAGGCCACACACGAAAGCGCCCCGGTCGAACGCGATCTCCGAGTTTCTTCTCCCTGTATGTCCATATTTCCATTCAGCTCTCACACCAGCTCATTTATATCATCAGCTATTGCATCGACCCCATCGCTCAGCTCATCGAGAAACGCCTCGTTTGACTCCCAGACCTTCCCCGCGTCACCCGTGTCCACCTGCTCGCCACTAGCCGAGTCTGTCTCCTCAGTTCTATCATCCGCGTCTAGTCTTCGTCGCAATGAGCATCTGGCTGTGTTGATTCCGAAGGATCTCTGGAAGGTGTGTATTTTGTCGCCTTGTGCTCCGGACGCGTCTGTGGCCACCCTCTCCCACGCCAATGTCTTGCTTTGTACTTGTTTGTACACCCGGTTTGATGGTCAAAGGCTGATGAACCTCCTGTTTCTTCTTTCTAGCCCGACTCGCAGTCGAGCCGCTGTGATACCTTTCTTTGTCGCCGCAAGTTCTCGCTTTTCGAACGGAAACATGTGAGTTAGCCCCTGTCGTTATCTTTGTTTATCGCCTCGTGTCCGGCCTTGAGTTCGTGTTCTGACTCGCTTTTACTATTAATTAGCATTGCCGTAAATGTGGAGGCGTTTTCTGTGGTCAATGCAGCACCCGCGTCACCCAACTCCTAGACACTGCTCAACTCGACTTCCTCCTCCCGCCTCGCAACGTCCCCATTTCTGTTTATGAATCGCCGATCTCGCCGGTTCTCACCGCCCGCGTGTGCGATGATTGTTACGTTCAGATTCATGGTGCCGACGTCGCATCTCCGGCTATCTCAGCCTCGAGCATTTCGCGGGCCGATGATCTAGGTAGCTCATCCTCGCTAGCATCTTCTGCTATCGATCAGAAACGGCCCAGGCGCCGACCTTCTGGGCATAAGTCTCGCCGCTCCCACAACTCTAGTCGGGCGTCGTCATCCCAATCCAGCATTCCCTCTATGCCTTCTCCAGAGACTTCGCTCGGTGATCTCGATTACTACCCATTACGCCATCACAGCTCCATTTGCAAAGCAAACGGTGGTGGTCGTTGGGAACCAAAGCTTGTTCGCAATTGGGACGGACATCGTATTCCGGGTGGTAAAGCCCCCTTTGAAATCGCTTTGGAACGCGAAGCAGAGAAGGAACGGCTGAGGAAACTCAATCCGATCATTAGACATGGGGGTGAGTAACAATAGCATTACGGCAACATAAGTTGGAGCTTATTTTCTTGCCCACTAGAATTTAAACTCCGTGCTCCCCGTCCTCCGGAACCCATCGAGTACCGGAAGTCATTCGAGGTGGCAACATTCTAGACTAGACGCTTGCGCATTCTCATTTTCTCTTCGAGACATCAGTATAATCTGCTGTGGATACCTGCTCTGCACCTTGCTTTCCTATGACGCGTTGCCTCTAATCACTTATCGCATTTGTTCATATGTCTTATACGTACTTATTCTCGTTTCTTCCATTTTTGGTGTCATATGGGGTTGTGCATAGTTCACTGTATTTTTATCATGCCTAGTTCATCCTAACTGTACTTTTATGTTTTATCGTGTCTGCCTTATAATCGTACATTTGTGTTATGTTGTGTTTGTTCACAAAATATTTTGAACACCCTCGAAGGGTGCTTGAATTTGACAAGTACAGATGAGCATGAAATGAAGTCGCTGGTCTCGGTGCAGTGTATTATATTTCAATCAAGTATATAAAGCAGTGAAATTAAGGAATAGTTCAAGGATGATCAGCCTAGCTCGGTATCGCTACATATCGCGATTGACGTCAAGATAAGAGCTATGAGAAACTTTGTTGAGTGGAACGCACCTGTGTTACATCTAAGAAACCGCTTCTTCTTCCGAGGGCGCAGGTGATCAACGGACGTGACCAGCTAGTGATCGGTTATTGTTGGTTTACGTCCCCCTGCACTTAGTACTCAGCAGCCGCACTCACCATCGGATCGCAAGGATCAATGCCAATCACGGATTCCTGTACGTATTGACTCGGATTTAATGGTGAAGGCGAGAGCATTACGTTCTCGGTGTCCTGTCTCATACTCGTAGGTGGACGTGGTTGCGTTATTGCGGCCCGACCTCGAATTCGGGGTTTCGTTCCAGAGCGGCGCTCTCTACAATTCGGTTTTGTCAAAGTATCAGACATCAACTCATCCTTAGCCACATCAATGGGCACGTCGTTCTTGATACCACCAGGACTTGTAACAACATTGTATTCGAGGACAATAGGAATCGAACCATCCGAAACTTCAGGCTTATTTACGAATTCTTCATGCGAATAAGAAAGCTGCTGTCGACTAGAAGTCGTTCTCCACGATCGCGCGGCGTGCTGGTCCGTACTAAATGATGAAGCAGGGTTATCTCGCACATGCGAATTTGATGCAGCTTCCTTCTCATTTGCTTCCTTCTCAGTATGCTTACGTTCTAGTTCAGCACATGCAAACCAGTGAGAGGCCTCTATCTGATCTTTCCTGTCAAGGGCATTCTGAGCATTTATCAGATATAGCCTGAGATAATCCACGTTATGAGCATTTGAGAAAACAAGTAGTGTGTAGATGAGTTCACCTTTCCGCGGAAGGATACTCCAGGGCAGGCCGACGTGGCGTTCTAGGTGGACTGCTTGGTCCTGCCGTCAGTACAACTGGCGGGCGAGTCTGAATAGCCCTCCAAGTAAGTTGTTTTGCTTCTTGAACATCGATTTTCAGGCCTAGTTTTCCAGCACGTATTTTGGCAAGTGAAAGTTGGAGCCTAGCTGCATTCATAGATTTTGCCGCTGCAACAGATGTGTCGAAAACGGCCCGTATCCTCGCAGGATTGCGGCAGAAGTCATGATTGAAAGGACAGAATGGCTCTTTCGTGGTTTCAGGTGCACTTTCTCTGTACAGTGTGTTTGCAGGAGTAAAGGTTCGTTCTACTTTCCTCATGAACGCCCTTCGGTGATTATCAGAAGACTTGCTACCAAATGTTCACGTGTGCCCTAGGACAGTCGGACAAGGCAGTAGGATAGTCGATGAATAGAGAAGACAAGTGGTTGTAGGAAAGAAGGCCAAAAGATCCAGAGACATCTTCAGGCTCCTTCTCCACTGGCATATAAGTGCAGCCGGACGCATGCATGGGGAATATCGTTGGCGATGAAGAGATGCCTGATGTGCCACATCCTAATGCCAGGGGACAAAATGTGGCGAGCACAACTGTTGTGTCGTTAGAAAGTTGAAAAGGAGCAGACCTGATCTTGACGCTCCGCATGCCAGTGCCAGTGAGAGGGTCACGTGCGGAACTGATATTTTCTTCAATCTTCAATGATTCTCCTCCGACTCCACCTTCTCTTCTCTGTTTTCTTCTTAGCTATTGATTCTCTAGACCAACGAGTCGATACGTATGCCCAAAGAAGCGCACAAAGTCGGTCAGTTAGTGAGCTGATCGTTCACGGCAAAAAGCTTAGATAGCGAAAACCTGTCCGATTTGCAGGCTCCCTTCTGTTTTGTCCAGATTGCGGCACACTTCTCGACCTTCCTACCGAATCAGAAGAAACCATCCCCTGTGAACAGTGTGGTTTCATTGAAAACGCCTCCTGTACGTTCCCTCTCACTTTCCACTTGTTCGCTCACCGAGCTCTTTGCGTCAAGCCTATGAAAATATCGTGATCACGACTCGATCTCATCCTGACGCATTCCCGTCTGCACTTAGACAGAAACGGAAAACGCAAACTAAAGTCCACGAGGGAGGAGAAACTCGTACAGTCGTAAGACTATGATTTCGCATACCCTTCGCTTGACGACACATTCATGTTAAATTACAGGTGAACGAGCAATGTCCTAATTGCGGTAACAGTGAGGCGTATTCTGTAGAAAAGCAGGTACGCAGACGACTCCAACCACGTTGAAACTGCTTTCCTAACAGTCTCGCGACAAACAGATGAGAAGCGCTGACGAAGGCTCGACTATTATTTATACCGTACGTATCTTTGTCAACCTGCTCACCACTGACATAACTTTAACGCATATCTTTTGTGAAGTGCGTCGCCTGTGAATTCGGTTGGCGTTTAAATAACTAAGGAAGGAGACATACAGAAATGACGAGCAAATCCTTTATCTATCCATCGTTCGGCTCTTCCAACAATACATGGGAGACGGAAAGCGGTTACCGGATCGAAATGTTGTCCTGCCATTCTATACGTATACACCGACAGAGCAAAAGAGAGTAACGATGCCGAAGCCTCCGAGGGCGCTACCTATGAGTGCTACTCCAGTTTGGCGGGCCAATGCATTTTTGGGGAGACTAGTAGTTGTTGTTCAGAAGGAGATATTGTATGAGATGTAAATGAGACGTACGTTGAAAAGTAGAAAGCGAGTGCGAATGTGGTGGAAAGAAGGATGAACGCGAGGTACGGCAATAGTGTGACGGAGATATAGGGTGAAAATGGAGGCAGACCACGATGCCAGGTCTACAGACGGGCTTTCAGTCGTGCGCAGACTATGGAAGGAGATGACTACTTACCTTGATGGCCTCGTACGTCGCCGAGTCCGCAGTGGCCATGGTGTTACTTGAGCGTAAGAGAGCAGCAACAGCGTTAACACGTAGCAGATCGCGTGACATAACTTATTAACCCGTGGGAAATGATGGCGGAGTATGAAAAACGAGACGGTGACGTCCCTCGTGAAAAGCCACGCTCTCCTCTTCAGCTCGCCTCCTCTTCAACATCGACGTCCTCTGTTCCCCTACCGCTCGTCTGTTGTACATCTTGCTTTTTCACGACCTTTAAAGTCTCTTAACGGTTCGTACTCATCTCTCTCGCCTCCTTCTCGTCTTTTTGGGTGGAAAATTTACTAATCTCGTCCCTGGCAACAGATGTCCGCTGCGCAGAAAGTTCAACAGCATCCTGCTTTCCAGCAAGCCACTGATAAGGCCAACTACTATGTTAGCCAGCTTGACAAGGAAGTGAGTGTCTAACTGTATGGAGAGCGTTATTGCATTGGTTGACCAAATGCCCTTCAGTTGTCCAAGTACCCAGTGCTCAATACCCTGGAACAGCGCACCCAAGTCCCCAAGACGTACGCCGTGATTGGCACCGTATTTCTTACTGCTCTTCTCCTGCTTGTCAACCCGCTGGCGTCGCCTGTCTCAAACCTCATCGGTTGGGGTCTTCCGGCTTACCTCTCGTTCAGGGCTATCGAAAGCCCAGGTTCTCAGGACGATGTCCAATGGTTGACATACTGGGTGGTGTTCGGCTTCTTCAATTTCCTCGAGAGCTTCGCTCTTCGTATGGTGCTCTACTACTTCCCGTGGTACTTTACCTTCAAGACTGCGTTTACTCTGTGGCTGCAGCTCCCTGCTTTCCGCGTATGTCTTTCCGTTTATGGCGCCAATGATGACATTGACCGTCGTGTGCTTGTTTATCCTTTATAGGGTGCCCAGAAGCTGTACCACGCCGCATTGAAGCCGATTGTTGCTAACGCGTCGTCTCCCGCCCTGTATTCGCAGCCGACCACTACTGCGTCTGCAGATGGCCTTCGCGATCGTGTTAATACTGCGACATCCGACTGAAATGACGTCACGGTCGTTATTCCGTGAACTCAATGGACCTTCTTTGTTGCAGCTTTTGCTCAATTAGAATATTTCTTGCCGTGTCCAACCATAAGTCCATAACCTACCGTATCTTCTGCTGTTCTATTCCTTAACATTTTTATGCACGCTATCTTTGTCCGGGTTGTGTAAGTCCGGATAATGACTGATTCACGAATTCGATGCAGGAATTGTTTGTTCGTTTGTTTGATTTGCCAGTGATAAGCAGTGCCTTTTACGGTGACATGAATGGATGTTTATTTTGTCTGAAGTACAAGTATAGCCCGCCGAGAGCGTTCTGGTCCGCAGAAGTGGAAGCGTTGTCGGTTCCATCACCACATGTCTGATGCATGAACTCCATCTTCTGCGCTGGCGGTATACATCTCTTGCAAGTGCTGGCAGATCTGGCTGCTGCAGCACATGGGCAATTGGGGAAGTGGAAGGCTTATCTCCAAGTCTGCTGTGTCTGGTATCACGGGGCGGAAAACTATTCTTGCTTGTCGCTCCTCCATATGCTTCCTCGTCCTCGCTCCCTACTGCCGACAGTCACTGGATGTATAAAACCTTCCTTGTCTCCCTCCGCTCGATAGCGCCTCTCTTCCTACCCTGCAGAAGCCCGGGCTGCAACGCTTCCGCATCATGTCTGTCCTTGAGAAGAAAGACTACGAACACAGTGCCGAGGATGGCGTCCAGCAATATACCGGGCTGAAAGCCCTGTACTATCATCCGATTACCCAGGTCGTCATGCTTGGCTTCGTATGCTTCATGGGTCCAGGATTATTCAATGCTCTCAATGGCCTTGGAGGTGGTGGGCAACTGGACGCCACGACGAGTGCAAATGCAAACGCCGCCCTCTACGCAACCTTCGCGTTTGCTGCATTTTTTGCGGGGTCTGTTCTGCTCATCGCCGTCTTCTTCTTCTCATCTGTTAACTCTGAGCATATTCTTTCCTATCGAGCAGGTCCATTAACAACAAACTAGGTTCTCGCATCACATTGCTCATAGGCACCACCGGCTACTGTTTATACATTGGTTCCTATCTGTGAGTAAATTATGGGGATGAGGTTGGAACATATTAATTGACTGTGTCGATAGGGCACTTAATATCCATCCCAACGCGAAGGGGTTCGTTATCGCAGCTGGTGCTATACTTGGCATTTGTGCTGGTCTCCTCTGGACAGCTCAAGGATCGCTCATGCTAGCATATCCTACTGGTATCTAACTTATGTCCATCTGTTTATCCGATTCACCAACAAGCGTTTGTAATAGAAAGTCAAAAGGGTCTTTACATCGGAATTTTCTGGGCCATATTTAACCTCGGGGGTGTTGTGGGGGCTTCTGTCTCTTTAGGCCAGAATATCAACTCGAAGGTCTTACATTTTACCCTTAGACTCGTCTCTGTACTAAAGCTGCTCTTCATTCGATCCTTTAGGGAGGCTCAGGTCTGTACTAGCATCAATCCGTCTACCTTTGATTTAATTGCTTTCTTTATTGTGTACGAACGCCATTGACAACTCCCGCTCTCAGTGGGCAATGGGACGTATGTGAGTACATATCTATCATCGCAGACTCCGTGCACTGGAACCAGTCCGGATAGATTGGATTCATCGTTCTCACGGCTATTGGTGTCGCCATTCCGATGTGCATGGCCGAGCCGTCGAAGATGGTGCGAGTTGACGGGTCGCTTGTCACAATACCTCGACATCCGACCTGGACGACAGAACTAATTGGTCTTTGGGTTGCGCTCCGCAATGACCCAGCAATAGTTCTTTTATTTCCTATGTTTTTTGCATCTAATTGGTTCTATACATGGCGTAAGAAATCTCACAGGAAGGCACATGATGACATTGTCGCTAACAACCAGCCCTTAGAATTCAACGATTACAATGCGGCACTTTTCAACATTCGCACTCGTTCTTTGAACAACCTCGTGTACTGGATCTCACAGATTTTTGGTTCCCTGGGTATAGGTTTACTTCTTGACACCAAGAAGTATTCTCGCCGAGCTCGTGCTTTTGTCGGTTGGACTGTCCTACTCATCATGGTCTTCATCGTGCACATCTGGGCCTACTTTTATCAAAGGTTACTATGCATTCTTGGTCAACTCACAGATAACTCTTACATGAATACATTGTAGGGACTACACCCGGGAATCTGTGAAAACAATGATTCCCATTGACTTCCACGATAGGGGTTATCCCGCGAAGATTTGGTTGTATATATTCTGCGGCCTTCTTGATGCAATGTGGCAAACCACAGCGTATTGGATGATGGGTGCTATGTCTAATGACCCGGCGAAACTTGCGTATCTTACGGGCTTTTGTAGGTCTTAGGTACCGTTATGATTGTCTAATCGAGCTTAAGTCTCTTTTGCAGACAAATCTATACAATCCGCTGGAGCTGCGGGTGTCTGGAGAGCAGATGGAGTAGGGTTACCGTAAGTTATGCATAGTAACTTTTCAGAAGGCTACTGTCCTCATCCACCACTCATTTGGTCAGATTTATGAACATTTTTGTTTCAACATGGGTGCTCCTCGTTGCTGGATTGGTATTCGCACTGCCCATGCTATATCTTCGCGTGAAGAATCACACTGAGCTAGAACAAGAGACAATGTGAGTGTTTCTGACAACAGATTCAATTGCATACACTCAGTCGGTGCGGATGTCTAGAGCTCGTATGGATGAGAAGGGACACATACGACCAATTGAAGGGGTTGAGAAACTATAACTGTCTTAATTGAATAAACGGATCTCGCCTTCCATTGTGGTCGATGCAAGTGCTGGTTCAATATTGGGTTTGAGTCGACATAGTTAGTTATTCCTACAATGTCCCGACAGGTTTCCTCTCTATAGCCTCCGCGCGACTTTTGTACATTGTGAATCTGTCCCTGATAGTGTACATGACTTTGATATTATACGAAGGACGGATTTGAGTTGATCTGTGGATTTCTAAAATATCGTAGCTAACGCATTCTCTTCGTCGTCGTCATTTCCGCGGCCGCCTCCCAAGCCCTTTGCATTGAAGCCAGGTCCATTTTTCCCAAATGTGAAGCCCACCCATACACCGCGACCGAAATCGACTTCCTTTTCCCTAACCTTTTCAACATTACGCTGCTTTTCCTTCACTTCCGCATACTTAGCCATATCTTCAGGTGAGGTGAAATCGTCGTAGTATCCTGTGTCTATCTCCGAGTCCAAAGCCGGAACGAAAGGTGCTTTCAATGATCGTAAATCATCCCAATGCACACCTTTAAAGAAAGGATGCGATTGAACTTGAGATAAGGCGGCGTAACGTATACTTGCGTGTGCTATAAGCCTAGAACATGGAAAAATAATTTAGACCTATACTTTTGGTTCTGATGTAAAAAACCACAACAGTACCTGGTGATGGCATCCCATGCGACATCCGATAAGTTGAAAATGAGGTCCTCAGGTTTATCGTATTCAGGCCGCCTAAGAACCTTTGACCAGTTCTTCAAATTTGTCCATGTCTCCTCAGGAGTACCACCACTAAATGGTGGGAAGCCCGCCAGAAACTCGAAAAAGATGCAACCAAGAGACCAATAGTCAACACTATATGAGTACGGCTTTCCACGAAGGACTTCGGGGGCCATGTAATCTGGGGACCCTACGACAGAGTCAGCGTAACGAGGGTCTTCATTTCGTATGGAACGGTATAGTGAACGTCGTTCAAGAGTGGATCGATGAATAATGGGATTATCTTTCACTCTGTCCAACTTTGAGAAGAGTCAATACCACACTACATATAAGGGTTCAATTGATCCACACCTTTCCTTTCAGAGATTCTATCAATTTCGGGTTCAGGGCTCCAGTAGCAAGACCAAAGTCAGTTAACTTCACATGCCCCGTACCATCTACAAGAAAGTTCTGAATAAAAAGGTAAGCATTTAATCGAAGTTCCTACGCAGAGAGCACGGACCTCAGGTTTCAAGTCCCTGTGGATATAACCGAGACTGTGCAATTCGTTCACTGCAGCAAACATCTCGCTCATATAAAATCGGGCATGCTCTTCTTTCAGCACACCTGAGTTGTTCAGTAAAGTCCGGAAATCTCCCCCAGGGACGTATTCCATTGCAAGATAGACGTGTTCAGGATCTTGAAAGGCGTACAGGAGGCGCACAAGCCAAGGGGTTTTCGTGGCCGTCAAGATGTCTCGTTCAACGAGAACGTGTCGAATCTGTAAATTCCATATTAGTTCTTTAAAAGCATATAGATCAAGATCAATCGGACGTACTTCATCCATTTTGAACAAAGTTCGTTTCCTCATTTTCTTCAACGCACATACTTCGCCGGAGTCCTAACCGTCAATCATACACTAAGTCTCATATAATACTTAACCTGGATGCAAATACGTACCTGTTTCCTGGCGAGAAAGACTTCACCGTAACCCCCTTGCCCAACCTGTGCAATGATATGAAACTGATCTACCTTCAACTTTGTCCTTCGACGACGTAGGATAACTCTTTCTCTACCACAGTATGACTTGAGCTCCTTCAAGTATTCTGACGATGCCGGGAGGACATTTCGAGAACGTGTATCGGTGTCAAACCGAGCTCGACGCTCCTTGCGGGCGGCAAGGTATCCGAGAGCCTGAAAGTAATAATCAAGGAAGTCTGTTGAGTGCAAAATAAGACCTATAAGACTACGACATCTTTGCATAATATCGAAGGCTGTCTTACATAGTTGGGCCACGGTCGCCTTCCTTTTCACCTCTGGTGCATCGATAAGTTCTCGCTCCCACAGCTGCAAGCCACCTTGTTTAAGGGTAGGTCCACCCCTGTATGTTTCCATGTGTACATCGTTCTTCAACGTAAAGCCCCCTCTTGCAGTGGCCATGCGTACATCTGGTAACCCGCTGAAACCTTTAGCTGTATTCATGTACACATCCTCGAACACATTTTCTTTCAGTAGTGGTAAACTGGCTTTAGAGGGTGATTGCGGATCGATATTAGCAAGCTTCGCTTTTGGAGTTGCTGGGGGCGTCTGTTGCTGGGATCGGTCCGTCAGCATGCTACTTTGTGAAGCGATAGTAAGAAATTGGTAGAGATGGTTGAATTGTAAGACTTGTTGAACATGTTGATTCTCATATATGCCATCCAACGAATGCGGAAAGTGCCCTTGACGCGTTGCGTCACAAAGGCGATGTATGCGTCTCACGACGTGACATCATCAGGGAATCTTCTTTTTCACTTACAGCCGTTCTCGAAAACCTTGACCCCTGCTTCAACGACGAAAAAAATTTCGTGATTGCACGTGACACACGTGACCGTTCACACGGTAGTCAGGCAGACTCGGAGTGTGCCCCACTGCCCCACTGGCAGTAAAAGTCACCGAGTTGGGTGATCGCACTCTCAGTGGTAACTTGAGCTTGAAGCATGCATGTAGAGTCTTTTGTCTGTAGATATAATATATCTCATAAAAACAAATTTTCGCTCATTTATCTGATTTTTTAAATATATTTCAAATAATGGAGGGCACAGGTGGTTTGCCACCTTTGGCCAAAACATCTTGACTTCTCCTCTGCCCAACCACCATGCAAATGATCACGTGTATCACGTGCATCCCCCAAATTTTTTTTGTCGTTGAAGCAGGGGGGGTCAAGGTTTTTGAGAACGGCTGTAAGGTTACTTAGACGGTCTGAAACTTTCTGAAGCCCTGGGAAGTAAATTTCTACTGTATGACTTTCCGTAGGCTTTCTGTATTTTTACAGATTAGATGCAACCCCTTTTGACACTGCAAGTGTGTTTAGCAATGACCATTTCCTATGGATCCAACAACTCCAGCACATATAAACACTGCCTTCATAGCCTTTTCCAAACATCTAAAAATCTCCATTCTATTTCCCAAGCCTTTGAAAAGGCATCCACTGATTTACTGATCTCAGGCATATGGTTTTATTATTGATGGGATCCCCCACAGAATGGTGCTTTACCCAGGTTAACACCCAGGTACTGTGCCCGGACGCAACCTCTTTTCTAAACTTTATTTGTGCTTGTAGCATAGGTTCACCTGCACCTTGACATGGGTGTGGTGATATGTAAACCAATCTCTCCTCTTCCTTCCCTTTCTTTAATAGGCGGTGCGCCCACTTAGCCGCCACCTTTGGTGGTGGGCACTGCCCACCCAGTTTCACAGTTTACCTTGATGATGGGCACCTCCGTTGTAGATAGGTCATGTACTTAGCTATACTGCAGGAATAATAAAGCCAAAAAAAACAAAAAAACAATGCGCATCCAGTACGCCCCAAAGGGGCCAGCACAGCAGAGTACCTGAGCTACTGCTGAGATCTCAGAACGTGGGTGGCTGTCTGACATGTGCATGAGTGCACGAGGACGACTAGAGGGGGTGCCATTGATTGCAAGGTACTTGTCTGCAGTGGAGGCAATGGCATGGGCAAGGTGGTCCTCCCACTGTTTCTGCGCAGTAAGAGTGTTCTGCTCGCGGAGGGCGGATATCGATGGCAGTGAGCGTGAGGGTGGCAGTTCAGTTGTCTTCTTCGCTTCAGCATCTGCCCATTCGTTGCCTGGGACGCCTGAGTGGCCAGGGCACCAGTGAAACATGATTTTGAGGGTGGGATGGAGGTTGAGCAGGTTAGTGATACCCGCTTTCCATGACTGAAGTAGGTGGGCGCCAGGGGCCAAAGGCCAGTCACAGAACAGGCGAAGGGCGGTGAGCGAATCTGACAAAAAGATGATGGTGTCGACATCCAGAAGATGGCCCTCTAACTGAAGGGCCGCCCATGCTGGTGCAGATGAGAGAGAGAAGATCTCAGCATCTGTGGCGGTTGAGATTTTGGGTGAGGCAAGGCGCCGGGATGCTAAGCGAGTGGTGCCACGCATGGCTACAATTGCAGAGCCCGCTCCATGCTCAAGGCGAGAGCCATCAGTGAAGATTTGGACGGATGAGTTGGTGCAGATGGTGTTGGCAGACGCAACAAATGACTTGCGGATGTCACTGTCTACCTGGCCAGCAGGGATGGCAAATGAGAGTCGCCCTTCAGCAAAAGCAAGTGGGTCCTCCCAGGGGTGGTGTGTGTACGCAGGGACCTGTTGGACGCTGGGAACGCGGTCGGAGAGCGAAGAAGAGTACAGGCGGGGTTTTTGTGCTGCAGGAATAGCACGTCTACCTACTGAATGTGGAGTGCGCCAAAGGCGAAGAGCATGGTTAGTTTTAAGATAGTTAAAGTAAAATTGAAACGGAGGCATAGAACATAAGAAATTGGTGCTTAGCGGTGAAGCGCCTCGGTATACACCAAGGATCCACCTGCAAGCGGTGTTTTGAACACCCTGTAGACGAGCCACAAGGGTCTTCTGGTGGATGCCAGTGTACCAGACCGGCGCAGCCCAGGCAAGGACTGTTCTGACGCAGGCTGAGTAAAGCTGGCAAAGGTTGAGGGCCGACATGCTGCGTTCTGTGTTGGCGAGGAGGCGGATGGCAGCAAGTGTTGAGAGGCCCTTGGAGCGCATGCGCTCAACATGGGGCTTGAAGGAGAGAGTGGGATCCCACCAGATACCCAACCATCGCAGAGGGATGGAGGGTTTGATGAGTGTGTCAGGGTTGAGTCGGACGCCCTTGGTGTCCCAGCCGTTGTAGCCCGTGGATCGTCCGGGTGGGTGGAAGTGGATCAGCTCTGTCTTAGCTGTTTCGATTTTGAGGCCGATGTCATTAAAGAGAGAGTTGAGGTGGTGGTAGGCGTCTGCTAGGTTCCTGCAGTTGGCGGTGACGGATGTGCCAGAAATGACAATCAAGTGGTCGTCGACGTATGCAAGGAGCTCGCAGTCAGGGTGTTGGAACCGCTTGATGGCAATAGCTGCAAAAAGGGTAGAGAGGATGGGTGAGACAGGTGAGCCCTGAGGCGTCCCAAAGTCCGGTTTGTGGACACTAGGGAGGGTGGTGCCATCGAAGGAAATGGCAGCCTGCCGACCAGTCATGAAGGAGAGGCACCAGTCCGCCATGTCTGGCGAACAGCCCAACTCCAAGAGACGGCGGTGTAGGTGTTGTGGGTGCACCAAATCAAAGAAACCCTGTATGTCCACCGCTAGGGCAGAACACACCAAGCCCTCCGACTGGGCTTTCTCCACAATCTGTAAAAGGTGCTGGGCAGCATCGTAGACAGAGTGTCCTTGACGCCCCCCATACTGGGTGGGTGGCAACCAGTTCTTGGTGTTGGCCAAGTACTGGAGCCGGTTAGCAATAATCTTCTCAAGGAGTTTCCCTAAAGTCTCCTCAAGGGTAATGGGTCGGTATGAACGCGGCGAGAATGGATCCTTCTTGTTTGGCTTCCTGAGCATTACTACCTTTGTTATCCGCCAGCACGCTGGGTGGTGGCCCAAGCGAAGACAGTCGTTGAACAAAGTTAGCACCTCTTTAGCATAGGACGCTATCACCCACTTAAGGGGACGGTATCCAACGCCCGAGGGGCCAGGGGCCGACAAGTTGGAAGTGCCGGCCAGTGCGTCCATAAGCTCTTTCATGAGTATTGGAGGCGCACTGGGGGAAGGAGGAGGCAGCGGGCCTTGGCCCGCTGCTGAAAGTGGTAGAGGAGGGGGAAAATATGTTGAGTGGAACAACTCACCTTTCTCCCGCTCTGTACTGGTGAAGGTGCCATCTGCCTTGCGCAATGAGGGTACTGGAGTGGGGCGGACACCCAGGCCACGCTTGGCCCAGTTCCAGATGTTGGTGGAGTTAGCCTCCTGCACCTGCTCTGAGTAGAAGAGGCGGCGCACTGCCCTGGTAGTTGCCTTGAAGGCACGTTTGGCAGCTGCACGCAAACGCGCAGTGGGGGCTTCTTTGATAGCCGCGAGGGACACTGAGCACTTAGCTGACCACCAGGGTACTGCTGTTTTTGAGTGCTTGTGGGGCTTGGTCATAGACTGCATAGCCGCTACCAGGGCGCTCTGAATGGCCTCGGCTTTTGCATCTAGTGAATCAATGTCAGTAGCAGGGAGTGCAAACGCGTCCTGCAACAAGGGGAAGGCGACTGCACACCAAGCCTCTCTATCCTCAGGAGTCAGCTTGGGGGGGCGCGGCGGGTGGACAAAGGGTCCCACTGGCAGCGCCCATTTGAGAATGGTATGGTCAGAAAGGGGAGATGGCAAGCTAGTGAATGTATCCCACCAGTACCAGCTAATAATCTTATAGAATCACAGTAATTATCGCAACCCAATTGTATAGTTATCGCGGTAACTTCGGCAGCCTTTCGGCAGCTCGCTCTGCCTTTTCTACCCATGCGTGCCGATACAGCCTTGTCAGGCCCTTGCCCGGCAACACGGCAGGACCTTAAATTCATTTGAAAATAGATCAAATTCATATTGCAAAGCCTGGAATGCGGTCCAGGCCAAGCATTTAACTACAACAATTAATTACGATCATGACATCATTATTGAAATAGTTAAAAAATGATCCCCGTGCGCGCTACGGGTTGCGCGCGCACGGCAGGAAAAGCGCACCCGCCGTCGCGCGGGTGCAGCTACGGCCTCGGGAAGGAAAAAGATGAGTTCCAAGTGTGGGCGACAGTCGGCAGCCCGTGTGTGGCACGTTGACTCGACTCCTTACATGTGTAATTTAGAAAAAAAAGCCTCCCGTGCGCGCGCGCGATCATGGCGTCAATGAAGCAGACGACGACGACGACAAGGAGAGTGCGTCCGGCAGGATTGACGAGGTTATTCCTGTCATGATGGCGCAAGCTGGCCCGTCGTCGTTCGTCCCTCGCTGCTTCCCCGGATCAACACCAATTTCGACGCCTCTCTATGGCGCTGAGGGCGAATCTATACCGGTCCCGACAATGAGCGTCATCAGTGCGTCGAGCCATGAGAGCGTCTCGTTGACGGCATTCTCAAGCTTGGCATTGTCCTCGGGATTGAAACGGTAGCTTCTCGTCGTTCAAGGAGTTGCGAAGGGAGTAGGAGTAGGATTCGAGGTCCCGAAAGCTGCGCACGCGAGCGCACGTTGCTCAATGAGTTGCGGAGGTTGTAGGAGTAAAACAGGAAGAATCGAGCCATGAAATGGTCTTGTTAGCGACAGCCTCTAGCTTGGCCTTGTCCTCCGGCTTGAAGACGTCCTTGAGTTTCTCGTCGTTCAAAGAGTTGCGGAGGGCCTCGAAAGCTGCGCTTGCGCTCGCTTGTCCTTGAGCTCCTCGTCGTTCAAGGAGGTACAACGGTGTTAGGAGTAAGGCTCGATGTCTTGAAAGCTGCGTTTGCGCTCGCTTGTCCTTGAGCTTTTCGTCGTTCAGAGAGATATGGAGGTGTAGGAGTAAGACTTGAGGTCTCGAAAGCTGCGCTTGCGAGCATACAGCTCGCGCCCGAGAGGCGAGAGGCTGCGGAAGCAGAAGCAAGACGGCATTTGCGCGAAGCAAATGCCGTCTTGCCCGTCGTCCATAGCTCTGAGAGTTTGAAGAAGAGTGGAGAAAGACAGAAAGACGACGTTCGCAATGCGTGCAGATAGCGCGCCACGACCCTGAGAATCGCGTGAAATTACTATATATGGTATGTCTCACACTTTTTACCTGCTTCAAACATATGAATAATATACACATAAATTTTTGTTAGACACTTTGAGCTCAGGCACAGTATTGTATTAGCTTTATTGTATACTAATGTATGTGTATAAAAAAAACGGAGGATACAGGGTGTGTTAAAACTGGTACAAGTTGAAGGCTACACTAGAAATGCATGATTCATGCATATTTGTTCCAATTCTTTGATTTCTATTATACTTTACACTGCTTTCATTACTTCCATAATTTACAGTCATATTCTATGTACTGTTATAAAGCTCTCATAAACGTTTGATATCTCAAGGCGTGATCTAAGAGGCTATAGAAATGAAATAATCCCGAAAAGTGGCCATTTTGTGCACTTTTGGGTCAAATTTCAAGATTCGCAGCTAATTACACTTTGTTAATGACGATTAAAAATTATATTTATGCTACATTACTATACTAGACATACTATTTGAGCATAATTAAGTGATAGAATGAAAGTTATAAGTAAAACATTTGTGAAGTGCACAAATGTATCCGAGTGTCGAACACATCTGTACAACTTTCACTCGAAGTGATGCATTTGAAGCACCACTTTCGAGTTGAACCACTTCCACTATACCTAAAGCAAAAATTCTTTTTCAGACTTCTTTCTACTGCTTAGGACTGCTATCTTACAAAAAATAGAAATCTCTGATGCTCTTGAAAGAATTCAAATGAATAAATACTGTTAGAACAGCACTTTTTAGCATTGTTGTGCTACTTGTTCAACAACAAAGTACATGAATGCTATTGGAATAAATATGATAATTTACTATCACACTACTTATATTGCGTAGACTAATGTGCCTGAACCACACTCAAATGATTGTTTTAATTTTGAGTGAAAAGTGTGTCCGGCGATGCCTCGGATGAATGCTCCGGGAATCGCCGGACACACATATGAGACGCAGACATGTCGAAGGCCACCTTCGACAACGTCTTTAAATTGTTTGATTCACGCCTTGCACACAATTTTTTTATGATTCAAATGTATATATATTCGCGCTTGTATTTAAGTAATAAAATACATAATCCTAATACAAAAAAAAGAGAACAAGCATACTAGGATGAGCCTTCGCGTCTGTGCGCGATCTTCGTGATCACACACAGACGCAAAGGCTTGTCCTCGCCTGAATCATTCTGTCTTGCTGTGTCTCAATGCGCCTTTGGAATCCCATTCCCAGCCATCCTTCTCGCGCTACCGCTCGTTCTCGTCACATAGTATTTGCGTGAAGCTTGCGTTGTCGTCTGAGTCTGACGCGTACCTTGCTTGAAACTGATGTTCGAGCCATACCGCGCGCGCTTTTAGGGCCTTTCGCCACTAGGACCAGCGGTAGGGTGCGCGGTAGGGTGCGGAGGCGTATCTGAAGGACCTGTGGCCTAAGATGTCAGTGAGGGTGTCTGCTGTGGCTGGCATCTCACAGTAGCTATTGTTGCAATCGCTTGCAAGTGCTCAAATGCATTGATAAGGTTTTCATCCCCTGACCACGGAGCATTGAAGTGGACGAGACAAAGGGAAGAAATCTCTTGCAATAATGTGTGACAGAGCCAGGCCGACGAGATTGTCGCAGTCGGCGCTGCGATTGTCGAGATTGTTGTGTTTGCAGTGACGTCTGCCATGAGGAAGCTGAACTTGCTTGGATTTGCTGCTGCTGCTGTGCGTGGATTTTGGACAGCGGAGGAACGATAGGCATGGACAGTGTCCTGAGGTATTGTTGACGTTCTTGCAGTGAAGATGAGGTTGAAGGTTCACGATGTACCTATGGGTCAAGCAAAAGGTTAGCTCCATCTAAATGTAAAAATAAAGTGTTACACACCTGCCGCATTTACGGCCTTCCTGCACCTCCCACGCAAGTTAGATTGCGCTGATATCCTTCTGGCATAGATTATAAAATAAGAAAAGCGAGACAAAAGAGAGAGAGAGACGACACAGTGGTCGTGAAAGTGGGAGAACAGGACAAGGACGACGCGCGCACACGACCGTCACCGTAGTAAGCGCCGGCGCTTACCTTCGCGCAGTGTCGCAACATTAATTGTAAATTAACGGCAACGTCATATTGCAAATAAAAAAGACTAACCTATATTACTAGCTAGAAGCTATTTTATATCAAATTATGAGGGGCTAGGCCCCGGTAGCAAAATTATCGCGTTGCAAACGCGCCAGTGATCAAAATCAGGATGAATTACCAAATTCAGCCTGGTCCCTGACGCGGGATGCATGCCGCGAGGTGCCGTGAGGCGGCACCCCGGCATTAAGCCGCCGCGAAGCACAAAAAAGCTATGGTCCCGTTACCGCGATAACTATACAATCGGGTTGCGATAATTACCGCAAATCTATTAGATTATTAGTTGGTACGGCTCTGTATCCATCACTTGCTCCGGAGGTATGTTTGGCGCTGCCCAGACCATGTCAATGGGACAGTGCGGCCCATCTTTGCCCGGACGAGTATCAACGTCTGGGTGATGGGCAGGTTCATGGCCATGCTCTCTGAAGAAGTCATCAAGGGGTTGAGCCCTGTTTGACTCTGCAGTAGTGCAGGCGAGTTCGGACCACGAACGGTGCCGGCGATTGAAGTCACCGGCAATTGTGAGGGAGGCGGCCATTGCCGGAGTGAGACTAAATAGAAACGACTCACCTGGGTATCTGGGGTTGTACTCCGCCCTGTCCGGTGCCTGCTGACCATAGTAGTTGCAGAGGTGGACGGTGTGGGTGGAACGGACCTCAATAGTCAGGACGTCAGTGCCATGAGAGGCGGCGCCAACAATAGACCATGAGGATGGTGGAATGGTTCGAGAGACATATGTCACCACTCGAGGACGGGTGGCTGGTGGTAGGCATGGGACATACCCTGGGATTGATGGAACGTTGAAGACATCATCTCCCTCAGGGTTAGTAAGTGATGGTTGGGTGCCGATTTTGTACCAGGGCGGTTCCTGTATCAAAAGAAGGTGTGGGGGGTCTGGACTGTTAGCAAGAGAAGGGAAAATGGAATGAATCGCTGATAGTGAGCGGCCAGCGTTCCACTGTAAGACACGTAGTGTGTCAATCATTAGTCCTCGTGCATGTGAGTGTCGTGGGCGCTATCGTCAGCTGGTGCATTGGCGTACTTCTTCCGCTTGGGGCAGGCACTGGAGGTGGCCATGTGATCACCGTTGCAGTTAGAGCACTTTGTGGGATGGGGGCAATCTTCAGTGGCAGGGACTGCATCCTGGGCGCAGTTTGCACACTTGGTGCGGTGTTGGGCGGTGGCATGCTTACCTGCGCAATGCGCACATGTGCGTTGGGCCTTGCAGCCCTTGGAGGTGTGTCCCAGGGCCTGGCACTTTGTGCATTGTGAAAATGCCGGGCGGACTGGGGGAACAGAGAGACGAAGTTTGTGGCCAAAGAGCCACACCCTGGGCGACTGAAGAAGCCGGGCGCGGATCTCTCCAGCTCTGTCAACAAAGGAGAATGCCACCGGGCAGAACTCAAGTTCACTGAGTCTGCCTGGTTGGCATGCAAATTGTGGTGGGACCACAAATTCCAGCCCCTTTAGGGCGGCATTTTGCATCAGCTCAGTGAGTAACTCGCCGGCTGTGTAAGGGACACTGTTCTTGACTGCTGTATCCCTGGTAGGAACCATGGAGATGCACAGATTAGAACGGGGTCGGACCCGGGAATAGGTGAGGGAGACCTGCTGGTCTGCAGCTTGTTCCCCTATGGTGCATATCTTTGCCATGTGCGCCGCTAGCACGGCTGCATGACTGTCAAGGGTGGTGACCACCGGATTACCAGTGGGGGAGATGGGCTTTGCCGCAAATGTGCACACAATGTTGCCTCTGTGGTTGAAAACCGCAGAGAGCACTGTGACATGCGAAGAAGTAGGGAGGGATTGGAAGTACTCACGAGCAGCTGCTGTTAGTGCAGCCCCTGATTTCCTCTGTGCTGGGGGAATGTACCGCCCCGGTGTTAGGACTAAGGTGGGGTCCTTAGAATACACCATGGGGGGAGGAGGTGGGAGGCGCGGCTTCCTTGGAGGCTTAGCTCTGGATGTGGTGGTTGGGGCCGGGGTTGCTGCCATCTGCGCGTATGAGATGGGGGGACTCTGGGTAACCGGGGGAGTGGCAGTTGTACCGCTGGCTGGCTTGCCACCCGTAGGTGGGGCCGGTTGCACTGTGGCACGCTGAGGGCGGGGCTGAGGTCGTTCTGAGATAGCCTGTACTTGTGTGGTGAGGGCGGTAACCTGGTTAGCAAGACGCGCAACAGTGTCTGTGAGCACTATCATATCTTGGGGACCGACAGAAGGGGGTGGGCGCGCTGGTGAGTCAAATGGGGAGGGGATGGTGATAACAGGTGTAGGCCTGGCTGACGCTACACTCTCATTGTAACCAGTGGCGGCTGCGAGAACAAGTCGCTGGGCTTGGAGGTCACTCGCTTGTGCGCTCTGTGCAGCAGAGATAGCAATGTGGGCTGCGCTAACGATGGCACCCACTGCTTCCGCTGCTATCACAGCAATCTGGGATTCTGGCATTTCGCCTTCTTCAGGGGACTCATCTTCATGCCTCTGTTCAGCGAGCTGGATGATGTGGCCGATGTGGGGCAGCAGGTCTAGCATCTGTGTCAAGAATCTAGGCCGAGCAGCATTACGGGGCCGGCGTTGGGTGATGGGGGAGAGCACCTCTGATGTGCGCTTCCTGGGTGGGGGGGTGGCAGGCTTGTTGTCATCATCATCTTCATCATCTTCAGATGGTGCCGGGCGATCATCCTTGGGCATGGGGCTGTCTTGTAGGACAGGAGTGTTGGGAGTGGCGCCAGACAGTGAGCCTGGCTTGGGAGTCTTTGGTGGTGGGCCTTTAGAGCCCAAGGCAGTGTTCTTGGACATAGGGTGTATGCAGTGATGCGCAGGACAACCCAACTATAGGGGAGCTATGGCTCGACCCAAATAGGAAGGTAGTGGTAAGAGGTCAAGGAGTGATGTTCAATGTCCCCTCTATTCCAGGTTACGTCCCCTGCCTCCCACCGGCCACCCGTCCGCGAGTGGTTACTTACGTTTCACGTTCCTTCCAACACACTCATGGTCTATCGTCGGTGCAGCGTCACATGGCACTGATGTCCTGACTATTGAGGTACGCTCTACCCACACTGTTCGCCTCTGCAACTACTACGGCCAGCAGGCGCCAGAGAGGGTAGCCCCAACCCCCACTTACCCAGGTGAGTCATTTCTCTTCAGTCTCACCCCGGCAATAGCCGCTTCCCTAACGATCGCTGGCGACTTCAATCGCCGGCATCGTTCCTGGTCAGAGTTGCCATGTTCCAATGCCGAGTCAAACAGGGGGCAACCTTTGGATGACTTCTTCCGAGAGCATGGACATGAGCCTGCCCATCACCCAGATGTGGACACTCGTCCGGGTAAAGATGGGCCGCGTTGTCCGATCGATATGGTCTGGACTGCGCCCAATATCCCACCAGGAGCAGGTGATGGACACATTCACCAGCTCCCACTCCGCTCTCTCAGACCACACCCTACTCACATGGGAGGTGCCAGTTGGACCATTCGTCCACCTTCCACGGCCCCCCAGACTGTCTAATGATGACAGAGAGGCATGGTGTGCTACTGCCTTTCCCTTGCTGCATGAGGCGTTCGCGCTCCCTGCGTCAGACAAGGCTGAACTAGACGCCAAAGCCAAAGCCATTCAATCTGCAATGGTGGCGGCGATGGAATCAATGACTAAACCCAGAAAGCGCTCCAAGACAGAGGTCCCATGGTGGTCCCCTGAGTGCTCATCCTCACTCGCGGCAATTAAGGACGCCCCTACCGCCCGTTTGCGCGCCGCTGCTAAACGCGCCTTCAAAGCCACTACCAGAGCAGCGCGTCGCGTGTTCTATGCAGAACAGGTGAAAGACGCCAATTCCACCAACATCTGGAGCTGGGCCAAGCGTGGCCTCGGCATCTGCCCTACTCCTGTGCCTTCGCTGAGGAAACCAGACGGCACCTTCACCACTACTGAGCAGGAGAAAGCTGAGTTGTTCCATTCTACCTACTTTCCCCCTCCCCCACCACTTCCAGCAGCGGGCTTACGCCCGCTGCCCCCACCTTCTGCAGCGGCGCCTCCCATACTCATGAAAGAGCTTATGGACGCCCTGGCCGGCACTTCCAACTTGTCTGCTCCTGGCCCCTTGGGCGTCGGATACCGTCCCCTCAAATGGGTGATTGGATCCTTCGCTAAGGAGGTGCTATCCTTGTTCAATGACTGTCTGCGTTTGGGCCACCACTGTTACGTTTTCTTACTATGTCAGCGGCCCCCATTACTCCGAACCCTTCGCCCTATTTGTTTCTATTCTTGTTCTGCTCAGTCATCCTCCGATGTAACCCTCAACCCTCAGCCAATCCCGATGTTACACATGTACCCTTTGCCCTAACCCTTTGCCCATCGCTCTCACACTATTATTAGTAGCCTATCGTCTACTCTCTTATTGTTCTCTTCTTACTCATCTTCCGATGTACCCTTGCTCCGCAGCTACAGTATATAAACCCCTGTACTTAGCATGATCGAACTCTAAGTTCGATCTCCTTTGTCAAACCCCCCGTCTCTAGTCTCTGCTATACATCTGTTTCTCTCTACTCTACATCGTAGGCCTTTGTCCATACAACACTTAGTGTCGAGCCCTAGCTCCGCTATCACTGAGCAACTTAACGTTGCGTTCCCCAACTATACGAGACCATAAGTTGAGACGTAACAATTAGATCGAACTTATCTACCGTCGAAGACATCCGTCTTTACGACTAAGGTGTTGAGCCATAGCTCCACTTACTACTAACCAGTTGTAAACCCATCTAGTCCAGAAAGAACATCCGCTCGAGGTAATCCCTTCAGTGTAGCAAGGTGCTCATTGATTGCAAGAGGGAGGCCAAGGAAAACTTCGAGAGTCGCGATCCGAAGATTAAGAAAACCGCTCCAGCTCATTGGTTGATTAAACCCCGGACAGTAGCGTTACAAAGGAACCAACTTCTGTCATACCAAACGGGACCGTAGCTGTGCACACAGGAAGAGGACTCAGTACCTGCAAAGAAGGCATAAAGCTGCTAGCCTAGTCTTTGGGACGCCTATTGGACAACGAGCATAACTCGCAGACGTGCCGCTTGGTAATAGCGAAGGGAGACCGATCCAGAAATCGAAGGGAGACCGATCCAGAAATCGAAGAACAGTTCATCTGTTAACATTGAACAAAGCATCACAAACACTGCCCCACCGTCGATCATCTCATAACGTTATCGCTTGACAACCCTCAAGACTAAACAAAGGTCAAACAGAAAACCACTTCACTTTACGTCATAACATCTATCCATCACGGCACCCTCTATCCCACAAAACGCTTTGCTCCTTACCCACACCGACACCAACCAACTCGACAACGCAGGAAGACACATATACCAAGTCCAATACTCCGTAGCCAACTGTTATCAATTCGACACATACAGTTTCACCAAGTATTGTGACGATACAGTTTGGTCCATCACAAAAACTGCCAGTCTAATCGTCCAACCCGACTCTATCTTCTTCATCTACCACACCAACCCCAACGCATTCTTCTATCTAGAAGAGTTTCTCCCCGATCGAATCCGACTAGTCCATATCTGTGGAGACGATTGCCGACTTCTACGCATACACTACACACTACCACAATCGTGGCGGACACCCTATCACTTCCAGCCCTTGACGATCCCATCTACTCAACCAGAGACCTCATCCGAAACCGATTCCTCGCTTTTGCCGAAGAGTTCGACGACATCCTAAACCAAATCAGAACTATACTCGACGACCGGTATTACAATTACACCCAAACAGTTGGATACCTGCAGTATTCACGCGACAACCACCAACCTTGGATCTTCAAATACGGACTCCTCTGGAACCATACCCGATTATTCATCCCTCGAGAAACTCACCTACGCCGATTCTTCATAAACTACATCCATTTTGACAATCACGGAGAACAACTTCATCGCACTGAAGCTGAAACTGTTCGCTTTGTAAACCGACACTTCTGTTGGAATAGTATCAGCGAAGACGTCAACCACTACATCTATCAGTGTAGTTGTCAACACCACCAACCCACTCCGCAAAACATAGTTCACAACTATCTTGCACCACCGATTGACCCCCCGGAAGATTCACCCCACATTGCTAGTGTTACGGACTACACCCTTACAAACTACGATTCAGACAGTTACGGATATCAATCCGGAACCGATTAATCACCACGGCGAACAAAGGCAAACAGACGGCTCGAAACACAGCCTCATCTACTACAACCGGCAAAACCAACAAAGAAACCACTTCGAAAACCACTGAAGAACCAATACCTACACAGACTACTGTTCCTCAGTATCCAGACGCTCCACCACCACACAATCGACTCTTCTTTGACACCGAAAAGAACTTCTTCTACTATAGGATTGGTAACAAAACTTATCGATCGTGGTCATACAATCAACTACTACAACGGTGGACCCCAATCGAAGCCAACTCTGCTGAAGAAGCTCGACAAAACTTCATCACTCATACCCCCAACTGGGGAAGACCTTGCTCGTCGAAGTCTAGCAGGAGAGTTCAAACACATTCAACCCCCACTACCACCGTTCCCAACCACTCTTATCTTCAACGAAGAAACACAATACTTCCATCTTCCCGACGCCAACGGAGAACCTACCGAAACCCCTTGGATCTACAACCCAACTGCTGATTCTTGGGTAGTAGCTCATACACTCGGCCCAGAACTACGAGAAATATACGAAGGTCACACTCCAAATTGGAAAGAGCTTAGAGAAGAGTACTACCGCCGACACCCCGATCTACTACCACAACCACCACAAGAACCCCAACCAACTTCCACTTCCGACCCTCAACCCAGCAACTCCCATCGATCTCGTTCAAACTCGCCCACTCACGGATCTCTTGATCAAACCCTCTTCAGACGATCCTCCAGACGATCCTCTCAATCAGGAAGCTCCATTGCTCCAGAAACTCCTACTCCCTCACGTCAAGCATCCATACTTCCCCCTATCCCACCGAAACCATATCTCTCTTACACCCGCCCTCACATCGAACCTTTATCCATTAGTACTATGGCTACCCAAACTGTCACGGAACCTACCCGCTCAATGTTCCGACCCCCACTTGGAGAAGAAAGTATCAGTACCTTTTTCCACTTAAGACACCTCCAAGGTCGAGGCAGAGGAGGCAGAGGAGGCAGAGGAGGCCGACAAAATCCTGCATGGAGAGGATGGGGATTTGGTGAACCACCCGCAGGAGATGAAGGAGGAGGAGGAGAAGGACCACCCGGAGGAATCCCGAACAACAACGGAGGAGGAGGAGGAGACGATGAAGGAGGAGGAGGAGGAGGCGGAGGAGCTGGAGGTGGAGGAGCAGCAGACAATAACAACCAAGGAGATGGACCCGCACATGATCGACCCATAACCATGGCTAAAATTCAACCTTTCGATGGAACCCAAGAAGATGCTGATCGCTTTTTACTCCAAGTCCAAATCCATCTACGAGCCAACCGACACATCTATGACACAGATGAGCTATGCATCGAATTTGTGCTTGCCCATTGCAGTCTTCGCGGATCCCGACCCTTTGCAATGCAATACATGGCCAGCGGACGTTTTGAAACCGACACATTTGAAGAATTCCTTGCGGAATTCCACCGCACTTTCATCACATCCGAACTCACAATCAAGGCTACCATGGAACTCGCCAAGCTCAAACAGCGAGGATCTATTGAAGACTACATTCTCAAATTCAAAACACTCATCATGCAGGCTCGTATCACAGAGTACCTTTCCCAACGCAATGCCTTCTGGATGGGACTCAATGACAACCTTCGAATGAAACTACTTGCATGTAGTCCACAGCCTACCAACATGGAAGATTGGTTTTCGCTTGCCACTCGACTGGACACCAATTACAAGATAGCTCGTTCAATGGAATCCCAACCCCACCAATCCTATTCCGGAGAGAACCGCTTCAAACGACGACCTATGCGACAATACAATCGTCAGATTCGAGCCATCTCAAACGACGCAAATGACACAAATGAAACATTGCCTTCCAATGACAATGATGATATAGAAGAATTGGTCGACCTAGCCATCTACAGCTTCTTTATATCACGACTTTCGACTGAAGAATTCCAACGTCATATGAAGGAAAACCTTTGCTTCAATTGTCATCAACCCGGACATCGCACCGCCAAATGTCCCAAACCTCATCCCAAACGTACCTCAAAGACTCGATGGCCCAACTCACGAACACCAAGGTCCAAAAATATGCGCCAATTGACTTCAGCTGATGATCAAAACGAATACTCGGAACCCGAGAACGAAGACCAAGATCAAGGCGAACTCTCAGCCGAAGATCGCGCCGCACAGATTCAACAACTCCTTATTGGCCTTGATGATGACGCAGTCAACCAGGTCTTCGATCGAGTTGAAGAAGGAAATTTTTGAACAACGAAGAGCTTCCGCAGCCCTCTCTCTCGTTGAACATCAGGCTGCTCATCAATTCAATTAACGACAATCACGCCTTACGAATCCCAATCATGTTCCTATATAACCAGAAAACCCACAAAGCCACTGCCTTACTTGATACCGGAGCAGAAGGTCTATTCATTGACAAAACACTTGTAGAAAATCTCCAGATCAAAACTATCAAATTACGACAATCACTTCGACCACGCAATGTTGACGGAACATTCAACAATGCCGGACACATCACATCTTATGCTCCCCTTCGTGTCAAACTCGGAAATGCCCACTATGCTATGCGATTCTATGTTACCACCCTTGGAAAAGAGAACTTCATTTTCGGACTACCATGGTTCAAGAAATACCAACCCAAAATCGACTGGGAAACTGGATCAATACAGCTCAATCGCGTTAATATCTCAACACAACTTGCGCAACAAGCTCGAAAAGGACTCCAACCCGCTAAACCACTTACTGCCTTGGTACCCCGTCAATACCACCAATTCCTATCCCTTTTTGACGAAGAAAAAGCACATCGCTTTCCTCCAAGTCGCCCATATGACCATGCAATTGATCTCAAACCCGACTTTATTCCTAAACAACATTCACCTTATCCACTCTCACTTCCGCAACAAGCTGCTCTCGATGCCTTCATCGATGAGAACCTCAAGAATGGATATATCAGACCTTCAAAGTCACCTATGGCATCCCCTCTCTTTTTCGTTGACAAGAAAGACGGTACCTTACGACCCGTTCAAGATTACCGTTACCTCAACAATGGAACCATCAAGAATGCGTACCCATTACCACTTGTCCAGGATCTATTAGACAAGTTACATGGATCTCACTACTTCATCGCCCTAGACATCCGATGGGGATACAACAACATCCGCATCAAGGATGGAGATCAATGGAAAGCCGCATTTACCACTCAACGAGGACTTTTCGAACCAACAGTTATGTTTTTCGGCCTATGCAACTCACCTGCTACCTTTCAACACTTTATGAATGATATTCTTGGCGAAGAAATCCTTCTAAACCATCTCTTGGTTTACATGGACGACATCCTCATACATGCCCCAACCTTACCGGAACTCATCTCTCGAGCACGACGTGCCTTCACTATCCTTGAAAAGAACGACCTCTACTTCAAGCCCACCAAATGCTTCTTTCATACGCAGAAACTACCCTATCTTGGACTCATTATTACACCTAATCACATCCAAACCGACCCAACAAAAATCGAAGGAATCACTAAATGGCCCACTCCGACTAACGTCAAAGATATCCGTTCATTCACTGGATTCACCAACTTCTACCGCCGTTTTATTCCACACTACGCCGAAATCACCAAACCCTTGGACAACCTCAAACGCAAAGATCAACCTTTCAAATGGACTGAAGTAGAACAAAAATCATTCGATGATCTCAAGGCCGCGTTCACTCAACATCCGTTACTTCTCATGCCCAACCCGCACAATCCCTTTTTCCTTGAAACTGATGCTTCCAAAGTTGCAACCGGAGCAGTCCTTCGTCAACATGATGACAACGGTGTTCTCAAGCCAATCGGTTATATTTCGCAATCACTAAACTCTGCTGAACGGAACTACGAGATCTACGATCGCGAACTATTGGCAATTATCCGTGCCCTCATCACTTGGAAACACTATCTCCTTGGATCCCCACACCCTGTTACACTTTGGTGTGATCATCGCAACCTTACCTACTGGCGAGAGGCCCGCCGACTCTCACCCCGCCAAGCACGATGGCATCTGTTGCTATCACAATTCGACCTTCATATCACACATGTCCCCGGCAAACAAATGATTCAATCCGATCTTCTATCCCGCCGGGCGGACCATGTTAAACAGGGGGAGAATCTCAACGAATCATCGATTATGCTTCCGAAGGACCTATTCATTTCCACTCTTCAGGAACAGAAGGATCAAGAAAATTCTGAAGACGAAGAAGAAGAGGAAGACTATGAATCTGATGACAACCTCCCAGACACAGATAGCCTCACAAAATCCATCAAAGAATCGATGAAGAAAGATGAATTCCTCACCAACACCATTGCCCAGCTAAAGAAGAAACTACCACCTGCCCGAACTGCCCTCAAAGACTGGTTTTTCGATGATGACGGCATCCTTTACTTCAAAAATCGCATCTATATCCCAGACAACCTTGAATTAAAGCGCACTATTCTCCGACTTCACCATGATATACCAGTTCGAGCACACCCTGGCATATTTAACACCCTGGAACAGGTCCGAAGGACATATTACTGGCCCAGGATGCAGAAGTTTGTGTCCGATTATGTCCATGGATGCGCACTATGTCAACAAATGAAAGTCAATCACCATCCAACCGCTCCACCACTAATGCCTATCGCCGCCGACAAACACTCGTTTCCATTCTCCCACGTCAATATGGACTTCATCACCGACTTACCAATGTCACATGGCTATGACACACTTCTATTAGTCATTGATCACGATTGCTCCAAGGCCATTGTCCTCATTCCATGCGAAAAGACAGTAGACGCAATCGAAACGGCACAACTATACTTCGACAATGTATATCGACGATTTGGACTTCCGATACGCATTATATCCGACAGAGGACCCCAATTTGCTTCTAAAGCATTCCAAGAACTCTGCAAGATCATAGGAATCAAGTCATCTATGTCCACCGCTTACCACCCTCAAACCGATGGACAAGCCGAACGGACCAATCAAGAGATCGAAGTATACCTCCGGATCTATTGTACTGCGGAACCTGAGAACTGGTCTAGACACATTCCCAACATTGAATTCGCCCATAACAATAGTGCCCACGCTGTCACCAAGAGAACCCCTTTCTCGCTTCTCATGGGATACGACCCCATTCCACTACCCCTGAAATATCCAAAATCAAACGTCCCATCCGTATCACAACGACTTGCCAACCTCACAGTACATCGATCAGAAGCCTTAGCAGCCCATTCAGTCGCTGCTATGGTAATGAAAGAACGCACTTTCCGAAACTTCAAACCATTCAACAAAGGAGACAAAGTTTGGCTAGACTCAAAGAACCTTCGAATTCCCGGTTTATCGCAAAAGTTCAAGGAAAAACGCGATGGTCCCTTCAAGATCAAGAAAGTCTTATCTCCACTCGTCTATGAATTAGATCTCTCACGGACTAAATGGAAGATACACCCAGTATTCCACACCGCGCTTCTCGTGAGATACACTGAGACGGAAGCATATGGACCACCCCACAGTAACCCCCCACCTGATCTAATCGAAGGACAAGAACAATTCGAAGTAGAAGCCATCCGAGCCCACCATGGGAATGGCACCAGGCAACAATATCTTATAAAATGGAAAGGTTACCCCACTTCTGGAAACTCATGGGAACCCGAGACATCTTCGGAACGCACAGACCATCCTCAAAGCCTATAAAAGACTCCATCATCTCACTTGAATGTCCCCATCCAAAAAACTCGTTCACTTCTCATATCCCCACTCATCTAACATCATAAACGACTATACGCTCTCCCCATCGAACAAACAGCCACCAACACCTGAACCCCATACTGTCGCATTACCGACTACCTCGATTCCAACTCGCCCCCATTACCTGGACGCTGTCCGACCTGTATACTCCGGAGCTTGGTCCAAAGACCACTACGACCCAGACTGGGAGTACAAGTACTTCAAACCCCCCACCGGACTTGGACTCCACATCCCAACAATCTCGGTATTTCTCATCCACACCTTCTTTAACAACCCTGATTACGCCCACCGACTCATTGACTATTTCAACAAATCTGCTCGTGTTCAACCCCCACTCACAATCACTCGACCCATTGTCCGACATCGTCATCACTTCAGCCACTTTGAACCTCGCCGCTCTGACCCCTATTGCACCTGCAGTTGTTGTCACTACGACTGTCCGACTCATTCCCTCTAAGTCATGCCACCTGCCCGTTCCCAACGCAACCCATCCCGTCACACCCCCTTATTTCGTTCATACACATCATCTCTCCAACCACCAGCCTTACGCCTCGACACCCACAACCCCTTGCAATCCCGCCAGATCCTTGAATTATTCTCAACTCGCACCTTCCACCAACGCCTAAGTCAATCAACGTATGATAACACTCCTCTTCTTGCCAACTGGACCCAATGTTATGATATTGTTACCCGAAACCAGGAGATTCTCGATCCTACCATTGCCATCATCGAAGGATCTCTCCATCTCTTGCGACGGGCTCAAGAGTCATTCCAAGACATGCGACGATTTGCCCTTACGGAACTCCTTGAAACAGCGCCTCAAGAGCTATTTGCCCCATTGGTCATTGACCTCACCACGGAGGACGACATCATCGACCTCACTAAAGACCTTGCTGACCAAGTACCTCGCCCACCCCTTCACTCCGTCGGCACTCAGGTCCCAGAACGCAAAGAACTCATCAATCGCCTGTCCGAACCCATTCGTCTACAATCGCCAATACAGTTACAAGAAGACCAAGAGTATCGTGTCAACACAGCCCCACCCTCACCCACATACAGCCCGAAGGTTGACAACAATCCTTTTACGTCTATGTCCTTGGACCCCAAGGAATGCACACAACACTCCGCTGTCGACCACCACTACAACCTGGCCGCGTCCACCTGCGAATTCTATACATGTTCATACTGCAACATACGTGCACCTGGACACACCATCATTGGATGCCCCAAGTATACATGCCCCTCATGTGGACAACACGATGGTCATGACGATGAATGCGCATCTAACCGAATTGCTCAACAACGCGTAACGAAGAGAAACCCACCTGCAAACAACTAAAGCACCTGTTGCTAACCTGGATACCCTATTGGCGTTAACTTCGCTTATATGGCATGTTTTTCCTTATTGTCTATTGGACTTAATTTGTCCCTATAACAGCCATTTTCTTTACTGATTTCCACTACGTTTCAATTTAAGAACGGGGTAATGTTACGTTTTCTTACTATGTCAGCGGCCCCCATTACTCCGAACCCTTCGCCCTATTTGTTTCTATTCTTGTTCTGCTCAGTCATCCTCCGATGTAACCCTCAACCCTCAGCCAATCCCGATGTTACACATGTACCCTTTGCCCTAACCCTTTGCCCATCGCTCTCACACTATTATTAGTAGCCTATCGTCTACTCTCTTATTGTTCTCTTCTTACTCATCTTCCGATGTACCCTTGCTCCGCAGCTACAGTATATAAACCCCTGTACTTAGCATGATCGAACTCTAAGTTCGATCTCCTTTGTCAAACCCCCCGTCTCTAGTCTCTGCTATACATCTGTTTCTCTCTACTCTACATCGTAGGCCTTTGTCCATACAACACTTAGTGTCGAGCCCTAGCTCCGCTATCACTGAGCAACTTAACGTTGCGTTCCCCAACTATACGAGACCATAAGTTGAGACGTAACAACCACCCAGCGTGCTGGCGGATAACAAAGGTAGTAATGCTCAGGAAGCCAAACAAGAAGGACCAATTCTCTCCTCGGTCTTACAGACCGATTACTCTTGAGGAGACCTTAGGGAAACTCCTTGAGAAGATTCTTGCTAACCGTCTCCAGTTTCTGGCTAACACCCAGAACTGGCTTCCCCCAAACCAGTACGGCGGGCGTCAAGGGCACTCTGTCTATGATGCCGCCCAACGCCTTTTACAGATTGTGGAGAAAGCCCAGTCGGAAGACAAAGTGTGTTCTGTCCTAGCGGTGGACATACAAGGCTTCTTTGACTCGGTCCATCCACAACACCTCCACCACCGGCTCTTGGAGTTAGGTTGTTCGCCGGACATGGCGGACTGGTGCCTTTCTTTCATGACCGGGCGGGAGGCTGCTATCTCTTTTGATGGCACCACACTCCCTAGTGTCCGTAAACCAGATTTTGGGACGCCTCAGGGCTCCCCTGTCTCACCCATTCTCTCCACTCTTTTTGCAGCTATTGCGATTCAGCGGTTCCACCACCCTGACTGCAAGCTCCTGGCATACGTCGACGACCACATGATTGCCATCACTGGCACATCAGTCACCGCCAACTGCAGGAACTTAGTAGGCGCTTACCACCACCTCAACTCGCTCTTCAACGACATCAATCTCAACATCGAGACCGCGAAGACCGAGCTCCTCCATTTCCACCCCCCTGGGCGTCGCCACAGATATCGCGGCTGGGACTCCCGGGGCGTCCAACTCGACGAGGACACTCTCATTAAGCCCTCCATCCCACTTCGGTGGTTGGGGATCTGGTGGGATCCGGCCTTGTCTTTCAAACCTCATGTTGAGCGCATGCGCTCCAAGGGCAGTCCTACCAGACATTTCATTCAATCATATACAGCATTTGCTGAATGGATCAAAACATCTCATTCAATGAGGTACAGCGCTTGCTGAGTGGAATAGGAGAGCTGATTGAATGAGGATCAGCGTTGCTGTAGAACAGTTATTGCATCAGCTACAGCAAATGCTGTGTGACTGATTGAATGAAATTACAGCCTTGCTGAAGCTGATGAAGTAAATGCACACCTGAGGAAATACTAGGCCTGCTATACCAATTAGGAATATACTACTGAATAATAGATAATGCAATTGCATACCCACCGCTTTTTGGGGTTAATTATAGCTTTCAGGCACTACTGATTGACAGTATGCTGTCATAAATTAGAATTTCTTAATTTCTGCCCATTTTGAGATATGAGGCACACCAGGGTCCAGGACCCTGAGGTCCAGATCACTTGGTGCCTGCTACCGCTTTAGAGTGAGTCGTGGGAATAAATTCAAATTAGCCTTTGCAGGCCCTACAGGCCTTTAAAAATAGCGCAAAAATAGCCAAAAAATCAGAAAATAATCCTGGGCACTGCCGCTTTGCCCTAGCGTGGGAACTACGCTTCTGGACGACCATATTAGGGTGCCATTATGCTCTGGGCCCTCCTGGGCCCTTCCTAAAGCGGTAAAAAGCATTGTAAAATAGATAATTATAATCATTTGCCTCTGCATATATGCAGGCTTCCTCTGGGCTTACCAGCAGCCCATAAAATACACTAAAATCATAATATATTAGTAGAAGCATAATCAAGATGATCTGGATGGCTAAATATGGTAATACTAGCTGGGAACATGTGTATAACATCAGATCATATTCTATTTTTAATACATAACATATGGGGCCCATTGCACCACATTGGGATACCTCCGGGATGCAAATTTTGATGGGATTCCAATGGGACGTACCAGAAGAGCTGAAACGGGCTTTGACGGCGCCAAAATATGCATTTTACGTATTGTTACAGATTATTCTTTTATTTAAATGGTATTTCTGTTACAGCACTTCTACTGCACGTAATGGCACGTATAAATAGTCAAAATGGTACAGAACAACAAGGAGAACAATAATATGAGCTTAGAATAGCTACGCGGGGGCTATATATAGCTCTAGCACACTAACTATCTTCGGAGTGCATGCAATTATTGTTCCTCTTTCATATGCATATACACATACTATGTATGTGTGGTAATAGCTTTAAATGACTCTTTATATATGCTTCTTACGTTGTACAAAGTTTCACGGCAATCGGAGCTTGTTTCAAATTGATATAAGGCATACAAGTTTCAGAAAGAATGGTTAATTCTAATTTATCGGGAGGGTTATGGGTCAGGCACATAGTGCCAAACAATCACTATAAGTATTCTAAACATAATACAAATGCATGTTTGGGGTACAGATGGAATCTGTAAGTTGTACATCTTTCTGACATAACATGTACATTCTGATATTACACATAGCATCTCATCCTACAATGTTGCACATGACTTCCACATTCCAATGGAATCCCAAACATGCATTTGTATTATGTTTAGAATACTTATAGTGATTGTTTGGCACTATGTGCCTGACCCATAACCCTCCCGATAAATTAGAATTAACCATTCTTTCTGAAACTTGTATGCCTTATATCAATTTGAAACAAGCTCCGATTGCCGTGAAACTTTGTACAACGTAAGAAGCATATATAAAGAGTCATTTAAAGCTATTACCACACATACATAGTATGTGTATATGCATATGAAAGAGGAACAATAATTGCATGCACTCCGAAGATAGTTAGTGTGCTAGAGCTATATATAGCCCCCGCGTAGCTATTCTAAGCTCATATTAATTGTTCTCCTTGTTGTTCTGTACCATTTTGACTATTTATACGTGCCATTACGTGCAGTAGAAGTGCTGTAACAGAAATACCATTTAAATAAAAGAATAATCTGTAACAATACGTAAAATGCATATTTTGGCGCCGTCAAAGCCCGTTTCAGCTCTTCTGGTACGTCCCATTGGAATCCCATCAAAATTTGCATCCCGGAGGTATCCCAATGTGGTGCAATGGGCCCCATATGTTATGTATTAAAAATAGAATATGATCTGATGTTATACACATGTTCCCAGCTAGTATTACCATATTTAGCCATCCAGATCATCTTGATTATGCTTCTACTAATATATTATGATTTTAGTGTATTTTATGGGCTGCTGGTAAGCCCAGAGGAAGCCTGCATATATGCAGAGGCAAATGATTATAATTATCTATTTTACAATGCTTTTTACCGCTTTAGGAAGGGCCCAGTGGGGCCCAGAATACCCTGGCACCCTAATATGGTCGTCCGGAAGCGTAGTTCCCACGCTAGGGCAAAGCGGCAGTGTCCAGGAATATTTTCCTGATTTTTTGACTATTTTTGCGCTATTTTTAAAGGCCTGTAGGGCCTGCAAGGCTAATTTGAATTTATTCCCACGACTCACTCTAAAGCGGTAGCAGGCACCAAGTGATCTGGACCTCAGGGTCCTGGACCCTGGTGTGCCTCATATCTCAAAATGGGCAGAAATTAAGAAATTCTAATTTATGACAGCATACTGTCAATCAGTAGTGCCTGAAAGCTATAATTAACCCCAAAAAGCGGTGGGTATGCAATTGCATTATCTATTATTCAGTAGTATATTCCCAATTGGTATAGCAGGCCTAGTATTTCCTCAGGTGTGCATTTACTTCATCAGCTTCAGCAAGGCTGTAATTTCATTCAATCAGTCACACAGCATTTGCTGTAGCTGATGCAATAACTGTTCTACAGCAACGCTGACCTTCATTCAATGAAATGGCTGGCAGCAGTGCCAAGGGCCTCTCAACACTCGCTGCCATTCGCCTCCTCGCCAACACAGAGCGTGGCATGTCCGCCCTCAACCTTCGCCAGCTTTACTCAGCCTGCGTCAGAACAGTCCTCGCATGGGCTGCGCCGGTTTGGTACACTGGCACCCGCCAGAAGACCCTTGTGGCTCGTCTACAGGGTGTCCAAAACACCGCTTGCAGGTGGATCCTTGGTGTTTACCGAGGCGCTTCACCGCTAAGCACCAATTACCTTTGCTCTATGCCCCCGTTTCAGTTTTATTTCAATTATCTTAAAACTAATCATGCTCTTCGCCTTTGGCGCACTCCTCATTCTGTAGGTAGACGTGCTATTCCTGCAGCACAAAAACCACGCCTGTACTCTTCTTCGCTTGCCGACCGTGTCCCGATTGCCCAACAGGTCCCTGCGTACACACACTCTCCCTGGGAGGATCCACTGGCTTTTGCTGGAGGACGCCTCAAGTTTGCCATCCCTGCCGGTCCCGTTGACACTGACACTCGCCAGGCGTTTGTCTCATCTGCCAACTCTCTGTGCACCACATCCTCCGTCCAGATCTTCACAGACGGCTCCAGACTCGAGCACAAGTCTGGCTCAGCTATTGTCGCCATGCGCGGTCAACATCGCTTGGGCTTCAGACACTGCGCTTCCCCCAAAATCGCCACTGCCACTGACGCTGAGATCTTCTCCCTTGCGTCTGCTCCAGCTTGGGCCGCCTCTCACTTCGGCCGCCATCTCCTGGAAGTGGAGTCCATTGTCTTCCTGTCAGATTCGCTAACTGCCCTTTGCCTTGTCCGCGACTGGCCATCAGCACCTGGCGCCCACTTACTACTCGCTTGGAAAGCAGGCATCACCAACCTGCTGGACATTCACCCCAACCTCAAAATCGAGTTTCACTGGTGCCCGGGTCACTCAGGCGTCCCAGGAAACGAATGGGCTGATGAAGAGGCAAAGAAAGCCACAGAACTGCCACCCTCATCTTCCCTTCCTTCGATATCCGCCCTCCGCGAGCAGAACACCCTCAAAGCCCAGAAGCAATGGGAGGATCACCTCGCCCATGCCACTGCCTCCACTGCCGACAAGTACTTGGCAATCACAGGCCCCCTAAAACGTCGTCCGCGCGCACTCATGGAGATGTCGGACACCTACCCCCGCGCTGAGATTTCAGCAGTTGCTCAAGTTCTCTGCTGCGCTGGCCCCTTCGGGGCGTACTGGATGCGCATGAGCCCAGAATATAGGCGCAGAAACGGCCTGATCACCTACTGTCGTTGGCACAATCATCCCCCTTGGCCTGCCCAGACCGCCGCCCACATACTTGGTGGCTGCGAGACTTTCCGCCCTTGGATTGGTAAGGTCTGGCCTAAAGGCACCCCACTCCCAGCCCACCACACAGAGTGGGCAGACGAACCCCTCATCGACGTGATTCGCAAGTGGCTTAAGTTCACTAGGCATCTCGACCGCCCCACTCAGCGCACCTCAGCTGCCATCCGCCTTGCATATGCGATGATGGAGCTAGATGGCCTCCCAACCAACCAGGACATGGACCTGACGACCCTTTGTGTGTATGTATGGCGCGCCCTTGGACCACGCACTCAGGACACGGACCCGGATCTTTATGATTTTAACGGTCACGTTTCAGACCCTCCTCTTGATCTCTGATGCAACTTACTTCTTTGTTATGTATGAGGAACCAGCGATCCCAGACAGAACGGCGCCTTACCCAGGTTAACGCCCAGGTACTGTGTCCGGACGTGCCCTCCTTTCTAAACTTCGTCTGTGCTTGTAGTGTAGGTTCACCTGCGCCTTGACATGGGCGTGGTGATATGTAAACCAATCTCTCCTCTTCCTCTTCCTTTCTTTAATAGGCGGTGCGCCCACTTAGCCGCCACCTTCGGTGGCGGGCACTGCCCGCCCAGTTTCGTAGTTTACCTCGATGACGGGCGCCTCCGTTGTAGATAGGTCATGTACTTAGCTATACTGCAGGAATAATAAAGCCAAAAAAAAAAAAAAAAAAAAAAAGAAGGATCCAATCACCCATTTGAGGGGACGGTATCCGACGCCCGAGGGGCCAGGAGCAGACAAGTTGGAAGTGCCGGCCAGGGCGTCCATAAGCTCTTTCATGAGTATGGGAGGCGCCGCTGCAGAAGGTGGGGGCAGCGGGCGTAAGCCCACTGCTGGAAGTGGTGGGGGAGGGGGAAAGTAGGTAGAATGGAACAACTCAGCTTTCTCCTGCTCAGTAGTGGTGAAGGTGCCGTCTGGTTTCCTCAGCGAAGGCACAGGAGTAGGGCAGATGCCGAGGCCACGCTTGGCCCAGCTCCAGATGTTGGTGGAATTGGCGTCTTTCACCTGTTCTGCATAGAACACGCGACACGCTGCTCTGGTAGTGGCTTTGAAGGCGCGTTTAGCAGCGGCGCGCAAACGGGCGGTAGGGGCGTCCTTAATTGCCGCGAGTGAGGATGAGCACTCAGGGGACCACCATGGGACCTCTGTCTTGGAGCGCTTGCTGGGTTTAGTCATTGATTCCATCGCCGCCACCATTGCAGATTGGATGGCTTTGGCTTTGGCATCTAGTTCAGCCTTGTCTGACGCAGGGAGCGCGAACGCCTCATGCAGCAAGGGAAAGGCAGTAGCACACCATGCCTCTCTGTCATCATTAGACAGTCTGGGGGGCCGTGGAAGGTGGACGAATGGTCCAACTGGCACCTCCCATGTGAGTAGGGTGTGGTCTGAGAGAGCGGAGTGGGAGCTGGTGAATGTGTCCATCACCTGCTCTGGTGGGATATTGGGCGCAGTCCAGACCATATCGATCGGACAACGCGGCCCATCTTTACCCGGACGAGTGTCCACATCTGGGTGATGGGCAGGCTCATGTCCATGCTCTCGGAAGAAGTCATCCAAAGGTTGCCCCCTGTTTGACTCGGCATTGGAACATGGCAACTCTGACCAGGAACGATGCCGGCGATTGAAGTCGCCAGCGATCGTTAGGGAAGCGGCTATTGCCGGGGTGAGACTGAAGAGAAATGACTCACCTGGGTAAGTGGGGGTTGGGGCTACCCTCTCTGGCGCCTGCTGGCCGTAGTAGTTGCAGAGGCGAACAGTGTGGGTAGAGCGTACCTCAATAGTCAGGACATCAGTGCCATGTGACGCTGCACCGACGATAGACCATGAGTGTGTTGGAAGGAACGTGAAACGTAAGTAACCACTCGCGGACGGGTGGCCGGTGGGAGGCAGGGGACGTAACCTGGAATAGAGGGGACATTGAACATCACTCCTTGACCTCTTACCACTACCTTCCTATTTGGGTCGAGCCATAGCTCCCCTATAGTTGGGTTGTCCTGCGCATCACTGCATACACCCTATGTCCAAGAACACTGCCTTGGGCTCTAAAGGCCCACCACCAAAGACTCCCAAGCCAGGCTCACTGTCTGGCGCCACTCCCAACACTCCTGTCCCTACAAGACAGCCCCATGCCCAAGGATGATCGCCCGGCACCATCTGAAGATGATGAAGATGATGATGACAACAAGCCTGCCCCCCCCCCACCCAGGAAGCGCACATCAGAGGTGCTCTCCCCCATCACCCAACGCCGGCCCCGTAATGCTGCTCGGCCTAGATTCTTGACACAGATGCTAGACCTGCTGCCCCACATCGGCCACATCATCCAGCTCGCTGAACAGAGGCATGAAGATGAGTCCCCTGAAGAAGGCGAAATGCCAGAATCCCAGATTGCTGTGATAGCAGCGGAAGCAGTGGGTGCCATCGTTAGCGCAGCCCACATTGCTATCTCTGCTGCACAAGCGCACAAGCGAGTGACCTCCAAGCCCAGCGACTTGTTCTCGCAGCCGCCACTGGTTACAATGAGAGTGTAGCGTCAGCCAGGCCTACACCTGTTATCACCATCCCCTCCCCATTTGACTCACCAGCGCGCCCACCCCCTTCTGTCGGTCCCCAAGATATGATAGTGCTCACAGACACTGTTGCGCGTCTTGCTAACCAGGTTACCGCCCTCACCACACAAGTACAGGCTATCTCAGAACGACCTCAGCCCCGCCCTCAGCGTGCCACAGTGCAACCGGCCCCACCTACGGGTGGCAAGCCAGCCAGCGGTACAACTGCCACTCCCCCGGTTACCCAGAGTCCCCCCATCTCATACGCGCAGATGGCAGCAACCCCGGCCCCAACCACCACATCCAGAGCTAAGCCTCCAAGGAAGCCGCATGTCAGGAATCCGCCTCAGGTTATTTTATTTCTTTTATTTTTCTTTTATTTTCTTTTACGATCACACTCCGAGTCGGATCCCCGACATGTCCGGTCCGAAACCGGACTTTCTTTGACTCCGATTCTCTTCCTTTTTGCGTAGATTACTTGCCTGTATGTTTGCAGGCCGCTAGGACAAGCGCCCTGCAAACAATTCTCCTTTCTTTCTTTCTTCCGCCACTCCGACTCGAACCTCCGCTCTACCGATACGGGACCCCGACTAGAGCGGGACCCCGAACTCCGACTTACGTCAGCGGTATAGGCCGGACCTAGTCGGATCAGGGTCCAGTGGCTTGGTACTGTATAGTTTTTGCCTTTGTTCATCAAAACCGCGGATCCCCCTGCGAAGCACTCCACTTTTGGCCTCTTGTAAAGTGCTTCTCAGGTGATGTGTTTATCTTTAGCTCTGATGTGTAGAATAGCTTAATTGACTTGTAAAGTGCTTCTCAGAGTGAGAACCACCGCTCATTGCGTCCGATCGTCGTCCGTGTCTGATTCAGGGTCTCGAAAGCGAAGGAACCACTCTAGGTCGTAACATTAGGCCAAATGTTTGTTCTTTCGACGCCCTGCGATTGCACCGACCGATTTTGGATCCCTCTGAATGGGAAGATTCGGACAAGAAGACTCCGACGAAGATATGACCGACCCGATCAACCCCGCGCAAGCAGCGCCCGCGCCAGGCGCTGCTCCGACTCCGACTCCGGGTGCTGCTCCCGCCCAGACCGCACCACCGCCCCAGCAGGGCGGAGACCTCCCCCCAGACGTCCTCCAGGCTATCAATGATGCCACCCGACCTCTCCAGTCACACCTGCAGGAGGTGACCGCCGAAAACCAGCGCCTCCACGACTTCATGAACCTGTTTGTCCGAAATGCGCAGGAAGGCGCGACCCGCACTCCCAAGGGTCCGAAGGTCGGTGCCCCGCCCGCGTTCTATGGGCGTACTCCGAAAGATAAGGAGACGGAGAGTATCAGCTTTGAGGAGTGGTCGCAGAAGGTCCGACTTTATGTCCGGATGCGCCCCCAGGAGTTTGTAGGCAGTCCGACAATGGCCTGTCTATGGGCTGCTTTGCTACTCCGCGGGCCCGCTGAACAATGGGCTCGTCCGCACACAACCGCCGCCCTCGAGGGCACCGAAGTCCCCGCTCTCATGACCGATTTGGAACTCTTCCTGGCGTCCCTCCAGTCCGCGTTCGGACGTCCGAACATCAAGCGCCACGCCGGACAGGAGCTTATGAAACTGCGCCAGGGCAAGGACACGGTGTCGGAGTATGCGGCGAAGTTTCGTGCGTTGCTGGTGGAGTCGGAGGTGGACTGGGGGATGGAAGGGAAGATGTTGGTGTTCGAGACCGGACTCAGCAGTCAGTTCCGCTACGATCTGGCGAGCAAGGAGATCCGGGAGACCAAGAGCTTCAACCAGTGGGTCCGACTGCTTTGCGAATACGATGAGGACTTGCGTGCGCATCGGACTGGCTTCAAGCAGAACAACTGGAGTCCGAACTGGGGCTCCCGCTCGCAGACGCACCACTCCGCTTCGCGCGGACCGACTCGGGACCCCGACGCGATGGACATCGATCGCTTGAGCACTGAAGAGATGATGCGCCGCGGACTTTGCTTCCAGTGCGGTGAGCATGGACATCTGGCTCGAGACTGTCCGCAGCGGAGCAAGAGATCAAATGTCCGATCGAAGGTGGCTTCACAGACCGCCGCCTCGTCATCCACCGCTCCGCCCGCCGCCTCTGCGCCCGCCGCCGCTTCCAAGACACCGACTGCGACCCTCGAGGAAGTCCGCGACGAGACTCCGACCGTGAACGCCGCTCGCACTCCGACCGTTGACGAGATCGCCAAAGCGGTCGCAGCTGCTCTCAAGAGTCAGGGTTTTTGAGTGGGTCTAGGCGCGCGGTCGTTCCGCCAAAGACCCCGAACCGATTTTCGCTGTTAGATGATGATGTATCCGATCCCTCTGTGTACAATCGTACTTCGCTAATACACAAGAGTTTGCGTCGATTCATCCATGTCCCAGTGAGAATAAGTGACGGCCGAAAGATTTTGAGCATGAGAGCGCTGCTAGACTGCGGTGCATTTTCGGTGATCATCAACCAGAAGTTGGTGCGGAAGTTCGGACTACGTACTCGTCCTCTCGACCGACCAATCAAGGTGTACAACGCCGACGATTCGCTGAACCAGAGTGGTCCGATTACAGACCAAGTCCGACTTACTCTGGAGATCGGTGGACACAAAGAAGAAGTCGATGCCACAGTGGCAAACATCGGAGACTATCCGTTGATCATTGGGATAGATTGGCTACACCACCATAACCCGGAGATTGATTGGAACGACGAGACCATCAGCTTTACGCGATGTCCGAACGAATGCCGCCCTGTCGAAGCGGCAAGAGTCGTAGAAGCCGGACAACCGCTACCCCGCGCCGTTCGCAAGTTGCGGGCCGCGCGATGCAAGAACAGTCGACAGATGCGACCGCGACCGCAGCCCCATGCGAGAGTCTGCGTTGCGGAAGTCGGTGATGATTCAGATGAGTCGGGACAGTGAGTCTGACGACCTTGCGAAGATTCCCCCCGGATTTCGGTACTCCGAAAAGTACATGGACATCTACCATGATGCGGAGCAGTTCTATGTGGCGGACGATCCGGACTTTGTGCATAAAGTTGCGGCCTCGTATACCTGGTCGCAGGCGATTGCGGAGAAGACGGCAGTGAAGGAGGGCGATAAGTCCTTCGAGGAGATGGTCCCCCCGCAGTACCGCGAGTTTGCGAAGGTGTTTTCGAAGTCAGAGGCCGAACGGTTGCCCGAGAGGAAGCCGTTTGACCATGCGATCGACCTGGAGCCCGGAAAGACACCTTCGTACAGCAAGATCTATCCTATGGCACCGACGGAGCGGGCAGCCTTGAAGGAGTTCATTGAGGAGAACCTTCGAAAGGGTTACATCCGACCGTCGAAGTCCCCCCCGCCGCTGCTCCGGTCTTCTTCATCAAAAAGAAGGACGGATCGCTTCGGATGGTCGTCGACTACCGAAAACTCAATGAAATCACCGTCAAAAATCGGTACCCGCTTTCCCCTGACCACCGAACTCATCGATTCCTTGAAGAAGGCCCGCGTTTTCACGAAGCTCGACTTGCGGGCCGGATACAACAATATCCGCATCAAGGAAGGCGACGAGTGGAAGGCCGCTTTTCGGACTCAGGAGGGCCACTTCGAACCGACCGTTATGACCTTCGGACTTACGAACGCACCCGCTACGTTTCAGCGGATGATGAACGAGCTCTTCAAGGATATGCTGGATGTTATTGTCATTATCTACCTTGATGACATCTGCATTTTTTCGGAGAACGAGTCGGAGCACGAGGAACACGTTAAGGAGGTACTCCGACGTCTGGAGAAGTATGACCTGTTCTGTAAGCCCGAAAAGTGCGAGTTCCACAAGGACTCCATTGAGTACTTGGGTATGATCATTGGCTCTGGGATTATCTCGATGGATCCGAAGAAGGTCGAAGCGGTGGCCGACTGGCCGACTCCGGCGAAGGTGAAGGACATTCAGGCTTTCTTGGGGTTCGCAAACTTCTACCGACATTTTATCAAGGACTTCTCAAAGCTGGCGGTTCCCATGACCGAATTGTTGCGGAAGGATGTCCAGTGGCGCTGGACTACCCGCCAGCAAGAGTCCTTCGATGCCCTGAAGAAGAAGTTTGCGGAGGCACCGGTCCTCGCGATGCCCGACCTCGAGAAACCCTTCATCCTCGAATGTGATGCTTCGGACTTCGCGACCGGAGCGGTACTTTCGCAGATCGGACCAGATGGTGACATTCACCCAGTGGCCTACTATTCGAAGTCCCTGGGAGATGCGGAGAGGAACTATGAGATCCATGACAAGGAGCTTCTAGCCATCGTCCGAGCCTTGGACGAGTGGCGGCACTATCTAGAAGGAAGTCCGCACAAAATTGATATTGTGTCGGACCACCGAAATCTGCTCTTCTTTGCGGAAGCCCGAAACCTTACGAGACGCCAGGCCCGCTGGAGCTTGTTCCTTAGCCGTTTTGACTTTCTGATCCGTCACCGTCCCGGACGACTCGGTGGAAAGCCGGATGCTTTGTCCAGGCGCAAAGATCTTCGCCCGGACGGACCGGACAATACGAACAAGGTCCTGCTGGACACGAACCGCTTCTACACGTTGGCAATGCGACGAGGGATGGTCCGGGCCGAGGGGGATACGGAGTTGTTGCGGAGGATTCGGGAGTCCGAGAGGTTTGACGAGGAATTGGTCGAGGCGATTGAGAAGGTGAAGGAAGGGGCTCTGCGCGCGCTGGCGAACGATCTGGAGGAGTGGAACACGGAGGATGGGCTGCTGCTGTACCGGGGTAAGGTCTATGTGCCGAAGGACGAGGAGATCCGCCGCGATATCGTCAAGTTACACCATGATTCGCTTCCGGTCGGACATCCGGGTTGTTGGAAGACCTACGAGCTGGTGAGTCGGAACTACTGGTGGCCTGGTATGTCTACCTTTGTCGAGCGGTACGTGTCGGGCTGTGACACTTGTATGTGGACGAAGAATATCCCGCAACGTCCGGTTGGTCCGCTTCAGCCCAACGAAGTACCAGACGGACCGTGGCAGGTCATTTCGTGCGACTTCATTACACAGCTGCCACAGTCCGGTGAATACGACGCCATCTTTGTGGTTGTAGACCGACTCACCAAGCAGGCCCATTTCATACCAACGACCTCGGATATTGACTCCGCGCGGACGGCCGACTTGTTTGTGTCCGAAGTCTGGAAACACCATGGCACACCGCGCAAAGTCATTTCGGACCGGGGTACACAGTTTGTCTCCCGGTTTATGAAAGCGGTACTCCATCGACTCGGGATCGAGGGCGCGACATCGACATCCTTCCACCCGCAAACGGACGGTCAGACCGAGCGGGTGAACCAGGAGTTGGAACAATATCTCCGCGCGTTCACCGACGTCCGACAGGAAAATTGGTCGGAGTTACTGCCCATGGCGGAGTTTGCGCACAACACTCGAGCGCACTCCGCTACCAAGGTGCCTCCCTTCGCGCTGTTGTATGGATACGACCCCGAGTTCACCATCGTACCGAGTGCCGGACTTTCGACGGTACCCGCAGCGGATGACCGACTCGACTTGCTTCAGAAGGCTCAGGAGGACGCTTGCGCGGCTCTCGAAGTCGCAGCGGAGCGGATGAAGCGGTATTACGACCAGGGACATGCAGACACGCCGGACATTCAACCAGGAGACAAGGTATGGCTCGACGCACGGAATATCGCAATACCGGGCACGCGCAAGCTGAATCCGCGGAGACTCGGACCCTACACGGTTTTGCGGAAGATCGGACTCTTGAATTACGAGCTTCAGCTGCCTGCGACTATGCGGATTCACCCAGTGTTCCATGTGTCGCTTCTCACGAAGTATACACCGGACACTATTCCTGGTCGCGTCCAGACACCGCCAGAGCCCGTAAACGTCGACGGCAACATCGAATACGAAGTATCCGAAGTCCTTAATTCGCGCCGAAGCGGTCGAGGTTGGACTCTGCAGTATTTGGTTCGCTGGAAAGGCTATGGACCCGAGGAAGACCAATGGATCGATGCCGCGAACATGGAGCATGCCCCCGCCGTTATCCGAAAGTTCTATCGTCGGTACCCCGACGCCATTCGCTAACGAACGCGCGCGCTCTTTAGGAGCGCCCTTGGAGGGGGATAATGTCAGGAATCCGCCTCAGGTTATTTTATTTCTTTTATTTTTCTTTTATTTTCTTTTACGATCACACTCCGAGTCGGATCCCCGACATGTCCGGTCCGAAACCGGACTTTCTTTGACTCCGATTCTCTTCCTTTTTGCGTAGATTACTTGCCTGTATGTTTGCAGGCCGCTAGGACAAGCGCCCTGCAAACAATTCTCCTTTCTTTCTTTCTTCCGCCACTCCGACTCGAACCTCCGCTCTACCGATACGGGACCCCGACTAGAGCGGGACCCCGAACTCCGACTTACGTCAGCGGTATAGGTCGGACCTAGTCGGATCAGGGTCCAGTGGCTTGGTACTGTATAGTTTTTGCCTTTGTTCATCAAAACCGCGGATCCCCCTGCGAAGCACTCCACTTTTGGCCTCTTGTAAAGTGCTTCTCAGGTGATGTGTTTATCTTTAGCTCTGATGTGTAGAATAGCTTAATTGACTTGTAAAGTGCTTCTCAGAGTGAGAACCACCGCTCATTGCGTCCGATCGTCGTCCGTGTCTGATTCAGGGTCTCGAAAGCGAAGGAACCACTCTAGGTTGTAACACCGCGCCTCCCACCTCCTCCCCCCACGGTGTATTCTAAGGACCCCACCTTAGTCCTAACACTGGGGCGGTACATTCCCCCAGCACAGAGGAAATCAGGGGCTGCACTAACAGCGGCTGCTCGTGAGTACTTCCAATCCCTCCCTACTTCTTCGCATGTCACAGTGCTCTCTGCGGTTTTCAACCACAGAGGCAACATTGTGTGCACATTTGCGGCAAAGCCCATCTCCCCCACTGGTAATCCGGTGGTCACCACCCTTGACAGTCATGCAGCTGCGCTAGCGGCGCACATGGCAAAGATATGCACCATAGGGGAACAAGCTGCAGACCAGCAGGTCTCCCTCACCTATTCCCGGGTCCGACCCCGTTCTAATCTGTGCATCTCCATGGTTCCTACCAGGGATACAGCAGTCAAGAACAGTGTCCCTTACACAGCCGGCGAGTTACTCACTGAGCTGATGCAAAATGCCGCCCTAAAGGGGCTGGAATTTGTGGTCCCACCACAATTTGCATGCCAACCAGGCAGACTCAGTGAACTTGAGTTCTGCCCGGTGGCATTCTCCTTTGTTGACAGAGCTGGAGAGATCCGCGCCCGGCTTCTTCAGTCGCCCAGGGTGTGGCTCTTTGGCCACAAACTTCGTCTCTCTGTTCCCCCAGTCCGCCCGGCATTTTCACAATGCACAAAGTGCCAGGCCCTGGGACACACCTCCAAGGGCTGCAAGGCCCAACGCACATGTGCGCATTGCGCAGGTAAGCATGCCACCGCCCAACACCGCACCAAGTGTGCAAACTGCGCCCAGGATGCAGTCCCTGCCACTGAAGATTGCCCCCATCCCACAAAGTGCTCTAACTGCAACGGTGATCACATGGCCACCTCCAGTGCCTGCCCCAAGCGGAAGAAGTACGCCAATGCACCAGCTGACAATAGCGCCCACGACACTCACATGCACGAGGACTAATGATTGACACACTACGTGTCTTACAGTGGAACGCTGGCCGCTCACTATCAGCGATTCATTCCATTTTCCCTTCTCTTGCTAACAGTCCAGACCCCCCACACCTTCTTTTGATACAGGAACCGCCCTGGTACAAAATCGGCACCCAACCATCACTTACTAACCCTGAGGGAGATGATGTCTTCAACGTTCCATCAATCCCAGGGTATGTCCCATGCCTACCACCAGCCACCCGTCCTCGAGTGGTGACATATGTCTCTCGAACCATTCCACCATCCTCATGGTCTATTGTTGGCGCCGCCTCTCATGGCACTGACGTCCTGACTATTGAGGTCCGTTCCACCCACACCGTCCGCCTCTGCAACTACTATGGTCAGCAGGCACCGGACAGGGCGGAGTACAACCCCAGATACCCAGGTGAGTCGTTTCTATTTAGTCTCACTCCGGCAATGGCCGCCTCCCTCACAATTGCCGGTGACTTCAATCACCGACACCGTTCGTGGTCCGAACTCGCCTGCACTACTGCAGAGTCAAACAGGGCTCAACCCCTTGATGACTTCTTCAGAGAGCATGGCCATGAACCTGCCCATCACCCAGACGTTGATACTCGTCCGGGCAAAGATGGGCCGCACTGTCCCATTGACATGGTCTGGGCAGCGCCAAACATACCTCCGGAGCAAGTGATGGATACATTCACTAGCTTGCCATCTCCCCTTTCTGACCATACCATTCTCAAATGGGCGCTGCCAGTGGGACCCTTTGTCCACCCGCCGCGCCCCCCCAAGCTGACTCCTGAGGATAGAGAGGCTTGGTGTGCAGTCGCCTTCCCCTTGTTGCAGGACGCGTTTGCGCTCCCTGCTACTGACATTGATTCACTAGATGCAAAAGCCGAGACCATTCAGAGCGCCCTGGTAGCGGCTATGCAGTCTATGACCAAGCCCCACAAGCACTCAAAAACAGCAGTACCCTGGTGGTCAGCTAAGTGCTCAGCGTCCCTCGCGGCTATCAAAGAAGCCCCCACTGCGCGTTTGCGTGCAGCTGCCAAACGTGCCTTCAAGGCAACTACCAGGGCAGCGCGCCGCCTCTTCTACTCAGAGCAGGTGCAGGAGGCTAACTCCACCAACATCTGGAACTGGGCCAAGCGTGGCCTGGGTGTCCGCCCCACTCCAGTACCCTCATTGCGCAAGGCAGATGGCACCTTCACCAGTACAGAGCGGGAGAAAGGTGAGTTGTTCCACTCAACATATTTTCCCCCTCCTCCACCACTTTCAGCAGCGGGCCAAGGCCCGCTGCCTCCTCCTTCCCCCAGTGCGCCTCCAATACTCATGAAAGAGCTTATGGACGCACTGGCCGGCACTTCCAACTTGTCGGCCCCTGACCCCTTGGGCGTTGGATACCGTCCCCTTAAGTGGGTGATAGCGTCCTATGCTAAAGAGGTGCTAACTTTGTTCAACAACTGTCTTCGCTTGGGCCACCACCCAGCGTGCTGGCGGATAACAAAGGTAGTAATGCTCAGGAAGCCAAACAAGAAGGATCCATTCTCGCCGCGTTCATACCGACCCATTACCCTTGAGGAGACTTTAGGGAAACTCCTTGAGAAGATTATTGCTAACCGGCTCCAGTACTTGGCCAACACCAAGAACTGGTTGCCACCCACCCAGTATGGGGGGCGTCAAGGACACTCTGTCTACGCATGGCACTGATGTACTGACTATTGAGGTTCGCTCTACCCACCAGTACCAACTAATAATCTTATGAAATTGACAATAGTTATCTTGAGGCCGTTCAGAAACTATCGTCGATAACTTCGGCAGGCTTTCGGCAGCTCGTTCTGCCTTTCAGCTCTGCCTGGGCCGCGCATGCCGATGCTGCGTTCTCAGGGCTTTGCCCGGCAGCACGGCAGCACTTTCTTTTCATTTGAAATAATAATTATATTAATTTGCAAAGCCTGGACTACGGTCCAGGCCTAATTAAAAATTGGAATAAAAGCTAAAATATCTAAATTAAAATAGCACACACGCGCGCTGGGCCGGTACGCGGGTGGCGGGCGTTGCGCGCGCGCGCACGGTGGATGCCAGCGCGCGCCATCCGCGTCGGTAGACCAGGCCCGCGGGTGCGACTACGGCCTCGCGGTGCACTGCACTGAGAGGGCCAAAAGCCGCTCGTGCGTGGCGGGGCGGGGCGGGCGAACGATGGTTTTGATGGAGTACAGGAGCACAAAAAGGGAGGTGAGAGCTCGCGCGCGTCTTCACGCAGGGCTCAATGGGTTATGGCACAGTTGCGAGAAAGCGAGCTATTGTCAGTCAAGTATTTGTAAGAGCAAACAAATGAAATGAAGACGTACTTAAATTGCGGCCACCAGCGAGCATGCAAATGCCGCTCCTGTTCACTCAAATGCACCTCAGCCATGCTTCTGTTCCTCCTTGTACTCCTGCTATGATGCTTCCTGCGAGGCGTCGAGCCGTGAGATCGATCGTCTCGTTGATGGCAGTCTCTATTTCTGCCTTGTCCTCGCGCTTGCGCTTGTCCTTGAACTTCTCGTCGTTCAGAGAGTTAAGGAGGTTGTAGGAGTAAGACTCGAAGTCTTGAACACTGCGCTTGCGCTCGCTTGTCCGTGAGCTTCTCGTCGTTCAGAGAGGTGCGGAGGTGTAGGAGACTACAGTGGCGAAAGGCTAAAACCAGCCTCTCGGAAACCCCCTCAAAACTTTTCTTTCTACGGACACAAAACTTAACCAATGACCCTGAAACTGCGTAAATAGCTTCTAATGCAGTTTTATCTTCAATTCTTATAGATTAGTTTTGCGCAAAAATAATTCCGAAAAAAATCTCTTGTCTGAATTTGAAACATCTTGCTTAATTTGGGGCTGCAGCTCTTTTAACTATTTCACACGGGTTCGGAACATGCGGAATCAACGTCTTTTCGCAATCCGATGAGCCTCAAACAAAAAAATTGTCATTACGAGAAATTTTAATCGGAATTTATTATTCCGGTAACCCGGCAAAGGTCATCCCAACTCTTTACCCGTAGTTGGGTAGCTTTCCAGAAAGGTTCGGAAATCACTCCTGATTATATTTCCAGCCTAGCCAAGGCCAACAAAGGCTGAAATCTAACAAAAAAAATTCATGTCCTTCAAAAAAATTTGAAACATAGCCCGGAATTTTTTTTATTGCATAAATCGACGTATCTTTCTTACTTTGATTACAAAAATTTTAGTATGACAAGTTTTCACGCAAAATTCCGGCCTGCACCCAGAGGCGGGTTTTGGCCTTTCGCCACTGTAGGAGTAAGACTCAAGGTCTAGAAAGGTGCGCTTGCGCTCGCTTGTCCTTGTGCTTCTTGTCGTTCAAAGAGGTCCGGAGGTGGTAGAGTAGGAGTAAGACTCGAGGTCTCGAAAGCTGCGCTTGCGAGCGCATCTATACAGCTCACGCCCGAAGGCGAAGAGCTGCGGAAGCAAAGCAAGACAGCGATTGCGCGAAGCAAACACCTTCTTGCCCGTCGTCCAAGGACTGCGCAAGAAGAACAGAGAAGAAAGAAAGAAAGAAAGACGACGACAACGACGTTCGTGCGCGCCACGACCCTGAGAATCGCGTGAAATTACCATATATGGTTTGTCTCTGACTTTTTTTCTGCCTCAAACATATCACTAACATACATGTTCAAATTTATGCAGTCCAATTGAGCTCAGGCACATTATTGTATTAGCTTTATTGTATGATAATGTATGTGCACAAATAAAAGGAGACCACAGGGTGTGTTGAAACTGGTACAAAATGAAGACTACACAAGAAATGCATGATTCATGCATATATGCTCCGATTCTTTGATTTCTATTATACCTTACATTGCCTGTATCACTCTAGTAAATTACAATAACACTCAATGCTCAGTTATAAAGCTCTCATAAAAGTTTGAGATGTAATGGCGATCTCTGTGAGGCTATATAAATGAAACAACTCCAAAAAGTGGCCATTTTGAGCACTTTTGGGTCAAATTTCAACATTCGCAGCTAATTACACTGTATTAATGACGCTTAAAAATTGCAGATGTGCTAGATAGCATTACTAGACATGCTAATGAGACATAATCAAATATTAGAATGAAAGTTGTAAGAAAAACACTTGTGAAGTGCACAAATGTATCCGAGAGTCGAACACATTTGTACGACTTTCACTCGAAGTGATGCATTCAAAGCACCACTTTCGAGTTCAACCACTTCCACTACACCTATCACCAAAATTCTTTTTTAAACTTCTTCTAATTGCTTAGGAATACTATTTGACAAAAATCGAAAGTCTCAGAGCCACTCAAAAAAGTAGAAATGAATAAATACTGTTTGAACAGCACTTTTTAGCATTGTTATGCTACTTTCTCAACAACAGAGTGCATGAATGCTATTAAAATAAATACGATAATTTACTATTAGACTATCCGTTGTGCATAAAATAGTGTGCCTGAAGCTCATTCAAGAGATGGTTTTGATTTTGAGAGAAAAGCTTGTCCGGCGATGCCTCGGATGAATGCTCCGGGAATCGCCGGACACACTTTGAGGACGTAGACGTGTCGAAGGACACATTCGACATCGTCTGTAAATTATCTGATTCACTCCTTGCACGCCGTTTGTTTATGATTCAAATATATGTATATTCGCGATTGTATTTAAGTAATAAAATACATAATTATAATACAAAAAAAAGAGAACAAGCAAACTAGGATGAGCCTTTGCGTCTGTGTGTGATCACAAAGATCACACACAGACGCAAAGGCTCATCCTCGCCTGAATCATCCTGTCTTGCTGTGCCTCAACGCGGCTCTGTGCATTCCGTTCCCAGCTGTCCCTCTCGCGCCACCGCTTGTTCTCGTCATGTAGGTTTTGCGTGAAGCTTGCGATGTCGTCCGACGTGTACCACGCTTGGAACACATCAAGGCTGATGTTCGGGCCCTACCGTGCGCGCTTTCGGGGCCTCTCGCGGCTAGGACTAGCGGTGGAGTGCGCGGTGGGGTTCGGAGGCGTATCTGAAGGACCTGTAGCCTAAGGTATCAGTGAGGGTGTTTGCTGTGTCTGGAATCTCACAATAGCTGGTGCTGCAATCGCTTGCAAGTGCCTGACAGACGCATTGAAAAGGTCTGGATCCCTGATCACGGCGCATCGAGGTGGACCAGGCAAAGGAGAGAAATCTCTTGCAATAATGTGTGAGGAAGCCCGGCGGACGCAATTGTCGCTGTCAGTGCTGCGATTGTCGATATTGCTATGTTTTGGCGGGTCTTGTATTGCTCTACCGCTGCTGCAGTCCTGGGGTTTGGGAGAGCGGAGGAATGATGGGCATTGTCTGCGTCTCGTGGCATAGATAAGCTCTCGTAGTGAAGATGAGCGTGAAGGTTCGCGTTGCGCGCTGTAGGCTGCGTCAAAAGTAATGGTCAGTTTGAAACGGCAAGAAGTGCAGGATTTGGTCTGACGCACCTGCCGCATTTACGGCCTTCCTGCTCCTCCTACGCAAGTTAGATTGCGTCGTCATCCTTCTAGCATAGTCTATAAAAGAAGAGAAACGAGACAAAAGAGAAAGAGAGACGACACAATGGTCGTGAAAGTGGGAGAAAAGGACAAGGACGATGCGCGGCGCGCACCACCATAGTAAGCGCCGGCGCTTACTTTCGCGCATCGTCGCAATCTTTATTGCAAATTCAAAACTACGTCATATTTGAAATAAAAAAGATTAACCTACTGTTCTATATAGCAGCTATTTTATATGAAATTACCAGGGGCAGGGCCCCGGTAATGAAATTATTATAGCACAAACGCGCCAGGGAGTCAAACAAGGCCCTATTACCGAATTTGGTCTGGTCCCTGACGCGGGAAGGCTGCCGCATGGTGCCGGAAGGCGGCACCACGGCATTGAGCTGCCGTGCAGGCCAAAAAGGTATAAAACAGTTATTGACGATAGTTTGTGAACGGCCTCACGATAACTATCGTCGATTTCATAAGAATATTAGTTGGTACGGCTCCTCTACCCACACTGTCCGCCTCTGCAATTACTACGGCCAGCAGGCGCCAGAGAGGGTAGCCCCAACCCACACTTACCCAGGTGAGTCGTTTCTCTTCAGTCTCACCCCGGCAATAGCCGCTTCCCTAACGTTCGCTGGCGACTTCAATCGCCGGCATCGTTCCTGGTCAGAGTTGCCATGTTCCAATGCCGAGTCAAACAGGGGGCAACCTTTGGATGACTTCTTCCGAGAGCATGGACATGAGCCTGCCCATCACCCAGATGTGGACACTCGTCCGGGTAAAGATGGGCCGCGTTGCCCAATCGATATGGTCTGGACTGCGCCCAATATCCCACCAGAGCAGGTGATGGACACATTCACCAGCTCCCACTCCGCTCTCTCAGACCACACCCTACTCACATGGGAGGTGCCAGTTGGACCATTCGTCCACCTTCCACGGCCCCCCAGACTGTCTAATGATGACAGAGAGGCATGGTGTGCTACTGCCTTTCCCTTGCTGCATGAGGCGTTCGCGCTCCCTGCGTCAGACAAGGCTGAACTAGATGCCAAAGCCAAAGCCATCCAATCTGCAATGGTGGCGGCGATGGAATCAATGACTAAACCCAGAAAGCGCTCCAAGACAGAGGTCCCATGGTGGTCCCCTGAGTGCTCATCCTCACTCGCGGCAATTAAGGACGCCCCTACCGCCCGTTTGCGCGCCGCTGCTAAACGCGCCTTCAAAGCCACTACCAGAGCAGCGCGTCGCGTGTTCTATGCAGAACAGGTGAAAGACGCCAATTCCACCAACATCTGGAGCTGGGCCAAGCGTGGCCTCGGCATCCGCCCTACTCCTGTGCCTTCGCTGAGGAAACCAGACGGCACCTTCACCACTTCTGAGCAGGAGAAAGCTGAGTTGTTCCATTCTACCTACTTTCCTCCTCCCCCACCACTTCCAGCAGTGGGCTTACGCCCGCTGCCCCCACCTTCTGCAGCGGCGCCTCCCATACTCATGAAAGAGCTTATGGACGCCCTGGCCGGCACCTCCAACTTGTCTGCTCCTGGCCCCTCGGGCGTTGGATACCGTCCCCTCAAATGGGTGATTGGATCCTTCGCTAAGGAGGTGCTATCTTTGTTCAACGACTGTCTGCACTTGGGTCACCACCCAGCGTGCTGGCGGATAACGAAGGTAGTAATGCTCAGGAAGCCAAACAAGAAGGACCAATTTTCTCCTCGGTCCTACAGACCGATTACTCTTGAGGAGACCTTAGGGAAACTCCTTGAGAAGATCATTGCTAACCGTCTCCAGTTTCTGGCTAACACCCAGAACTGGCTTCCCCCAAACCAGTACGGCGGGCGTCAAGGGCACTCTGTCTACGATGCCGCCCAACGCCTTTTACAGATTGTGGAGAAAGCCCAGTCAGAAGACAAAGTGTGTTCTGTCCTAGCGGTGGACATACAAGGCTTCTTTGACTCGGTCCATCCACAACACCTCCACCACCGGCTCTTGGAGTTAGGTTGTTCGCCAGACATGGTGGACTGGTGCCTTTCTTTCATGACCGGGCGGGAGGCTGCTATCTCTTTTGATGGCACTACACTCCCTAGCGTCCGCAAACCGGACTTTGGGACGCCTCAGGGCTCCCCAGTCTCACCCATTATCTCCACTCTTTTTGCAGCAATTGCGATTCAGTGGTTCCACCACCCTGACTGCGAGCTTCTAGCATACGTCGATGACCACATGATTGCCATCACTGGCACATCAGTCACCGCCAACTGCAGGAACTTAGTAGGCGCTTACCACCACCTCAACTCGAACTTCAATGACATCAACCTCAACATTGAGACTGCGAAGACCGAACTCCTCCATTTCCACCCCCCTGGGCGTCGCCACAGATATCGCGGCTGGGACTCCCGGGGCGTCCAACTCAACAAGGACACTCTCATTAAGCCCTCCATCCCACTTCGGTGGTTGGGGATCTGGTGGGATCCGGCCTTGTCTTTCAAACCCCATGTTGAGCGCATGCGCTCCAAGGGCCTCTCAACACTTGCCGCCATTCGCCTGCTCGCCAACACAGAGCGGGGCATGTCAGCCCTCAACCTCCGCCAGCTTTACTCAGCCTGCGTCAGAACAGTCCTCTCATGGGCTGCGCCGGTCTGGTACACTGGCACCCGCCAGAAGACCCTTGTGGCTCGTCTACAGGGCGTCCAAAACACCGCTTGCAGGTGGATCCTTGGTGTTTACCGAGGCGCTTCACGCTAAGCACCAATTATCTTTGCTCTATGCCTCCGTTTCAGTTTTATTTCAATTATCTTAAAACTAATCATGCTCTTCGCCTTTGGCGCACTCCCCATTCCGTAGGTAGACGTGCTATTCCTGCAGCACAAAAACCACGCCTGTACTCTTCTTCGCTTGCCGACCGTGTCCCGATTGCCCAACAGGTCCCTGCGTACACACACTCTCCCTGGGAGGATCCACTTGCTTTTGCTGGAGGACGCCTCAAGTTTGCCATCCCTGCCGGTCCCGTTGACACTGACACTCGCCAGGCGTTTGTCGCATCTGCCAACTCTCTGTGCACCACCACCTCCGTCCAGATCTTCACAGACGGCTCCAGACTCGAGCACAAGTCTGGCTCAGCAATTGTCGCTATGCGTGGTCACCATCGCTTGGGCTTCAGACACTGCGCTTCCCCCAAAATCGCCACTGCCACTGACGCTGAGATCTTCTCCCTTGCGTCTGCTCCAGCTTGGGCCGCCTCTCACTTCGGCCGCCATCTCCTGGAAGTGGAGTCCATTGTCTTCCTGTCAGATTCGCTAACTGCCCTTTGCCTTGTCCGCGACTGGCCATCAGCACCTGGCGCCCACTTACTACTCGCTTGGAAAGCAGGCATCACCAACCTGCTGGACATTCACCCCAACCTCAAAATCGAGTTTCACTGGTGCCCGGGTCACTCAGGCGTCCCAGGAAACGAATGGGCTGATGAAGAGGCAAAGAAAGCCACAGAACTGCCACCCTCATCTTCCCTTCCTTCGATATCCGCCCTCCGCGAGCAGAACACCCTCAAAGCCCAGAAGCAATGGGAGGATCACCTCGCCCATGCCACTGCCTCCACTGCCGACAAGTACTTGGCAATCACAGGCCCCCTAAAACGTCGTCCGCGCGCACTCATGGAGATGTCGGACACCTACCCCCGCGCTGAGATTTCAGCAGTTGCTCAAGTCCTCTGTTGCGCTGGCCCCTTCGGGGCGTACTGGATGCGCATGAGCCCAGAATATAGGCGCAGAAACGGCCTGATCACCTACTGTCGTTGGCACAATCACCCCCCTTGGCCTGCCCAGACCGCCGCCCACATACTTGGTGGTTGCGAGACTTTCCGCCCTTGGATTGGTAAGGTCTGGCCCAAAGGCACCCCACTCCCAGCCCACCACACAGAGTGGGCAGACGAACCCCTCATCAACGTGATTTGCAAGTGGCTTAAGTTCACTAAGCATCTCGACCGCCCCACTCAGCGCACCTCAGCTGCCATCCGCCTTGCATTTGTGATGATGGAGCTAGATGGCCTCCCAACCGACCAGGGCATGGACCTAACGACCCTTCGTGTGTACGTACGGCGCGCCCTTGGACCACGCACTCAGGACACGGACCCGGATCTTTATGATTTTAACGGTCACGTTTCAGACCCCCCTCTTGATCTTTGATGCAACTTACTTCTTTTTATGTATGAGGCACCAGCGATCCCAGACAGAACGGTGCTTTACCCAGGTTAACGCCCAGGTAATGTGCCCGGACGCGCCCTCTTTTCTAAACTTCGTCTGTGCTTGTAGTGTAGGTTCACCTGCGCCTTGACATGGGCGTGGTGATATGTAAATCAATCTCTCCTCTTCCTTTTCCCTTCTTTAATAGGCGGTGCGCCCACTTAGCCGCCACCTTCGGTGGCGGGCACCTCCCGCCCAGTTTCGTAGTTTACCTCGATGACGGGCGCCTCCGTTGTAGATAGGTCATGTACTTAGCTATGCTGCAGTAATAATAACCCAAAAAAAAAAAAAAAAAAAAAAAAAAGATAATTGAAATAAAACTGAAACGGGGGCATAGAGCAAAGATAATTGGTGCTTAGCGGTGAAGCACCTCGGTAGACACCAAGGATCCACCTGCAAGCAGTGTTTTGAACACCCTGTAGACGAGCCACAAGGGTCTTCTGGCAGATGCCAGTGTACCAGACCGGCGCAGCCCAGGCAAGGACTGTTCTGACGCAGGCTGAGTAAAGCTGGCGAAGGTTGAGGGCTGACATGCCGCGTTCTGTGTTGGCAAGGAGGCGAATGGCAGCAAGTGTTGAGAGGCCCTTGGAGCGCATGCGCTCAACATGGGGCTTGAAGGAGAGAGTGGGATCCCACCAGATACCCAACCATCGCAGAGGGATGGAGGGTTTGATGAGTGTGTCTGGGTCGAGTCGGACGCCCTTGGTGTCCCAGCCATTGTAGCCCGTGGATCGTCTGGGTGGGTGGAAGTGGATCAGCTCTGTCTTAGCTGTTTCGATTTTGAGGCCGATGTCGTTAAAGAGAGAGTTGAGATGGTGGTAGGCGTCTGCTAAGTTCCTGCAGTTGGCGGTGACGGATGTGCCAGAAATGACAATCAAGTGGTCGTCGACGTATGCAAGGAGCTCGCAGTCAGGGTGTTGGAACCGCTTGATGGCAATAGCTGCAAAAAGGGTAGAGAGGATGGGTGAGACAGGTGAGCCCTGAGGCGTCCCAAAGTCCGGTTTGTGGACACTAGGGAGGGTGGTGCCATCGAAGGAAATGGCAGCCTGCCGACCAGTCATGAAGGAGAGGCACCAGTCCGCCATGTCTGGCAAACAGCCCAACTCCAAGAGACGGCGGTGTAGGTGTTGTGGGTGCACCAAATCAAAGAAACCCTGTATGTCCACCGCTAGGGCAGAACACACCAGGCCCTCCGACTGGGCTTTCTCCACGATCTGTAAAAGGTGCTGGGCCAGTCCTGCCAGTTAGTTCATTGAATGAAATACAGCGTTTGCTGAATGTACTGGAGACACTCATTGAATGAGCTTACAGCAATTGCTGCATGATATAGAGCATCTGATTGAATGAAGTACAGCGTTGCTGTAAACGATCCACTGCATCATCTCCAGCAAATGCTGGTTGAAGCGGTGTAGGGTGAATCAGCCTTGCTGTACATTGATTCAGGGGATGCAAACCTAGGGAATACTAGGCATACAATACCAATTGGGATTATAGCACTGGATAATAGAATAATGCATTGCATACCCACCGCTTTTTTAGGTTAATTATAGCATTCAGGCACTGTTGATTGATAGCATGCTGTAATAAATCAGAATTTCATAATTTCCATCTATTTTGAGATATGAGGCACACCAGGGTCCAGGACCCTGAGGTCTGGCAGGTTCCAGGTCACTTGGTGCCGCTTTAGAGGAGGCCGTGGGAATAAACTCAAATTAACCTTTGCAGGTGCTACAGGCCTTCTAAAATAGCACGAAAATAACCAAAAAATCAGAAAATATTCCTGGACACTGCCGCTTCGCCCTAGCGTGGGAACTACGCTTCTGAGCGACCATATTAGGGTACCAGTGTGTTCTGGGCCCTCCTGGGCCCTTCCTAAAGCGGTAAAAATCATCATAAAATAGATAATTATATTCATTTGCACCTGCATATATGCAGGCTTCCCCTAGGCCCACCAGCAGCAGATAAAATATGCTAAAATCGGAATATATTAGTAGAAGCAAACTTAAGATGAATTTGATACCTATATATGGTAATACTAGCTGGGAACATGTGTAGAACATCAAAACATGTTCTATTTTTATTGCTGAACATATTGTCATGAACTCAATTTCCTTTTCCTTTTATTTTATCTTTTCTTTTCTTTGTCATCACTTATGCATTCACGCGTAGTCATCTTCTTTTACTCATCACTGACGCTACTTAGTAATCCATGGAACCTTCTGGCATAGTAGCTTAGTAACGGGGCAGTGCGACACAGCCACACCCTACAGTATATAAGTAGACAGCTTCGCTTTCGTTGTACTCTAGCTTTGATCTGATCTAACCTCCGGTTAGCAGTAGCTAATATACTTCTTTTATCCCTCAACCTTTCTTGCTGAGATTGAGTAGAGGCACAGCCCAGTGGTCGTCGTCGTCACTGCTAGCTGTTGCTGATATAAGATCAAAGCTACCCTTCTCTGCCCTTTGTCTCTACTCAACACACATCTATTCATCACTCCATTCCCCATTCCTCATTCCATCCCGTAACCACTGTTCCCCACCCATTTACAGATTTCCTCTCCTCGGGTCGTTTCTAAACAGACTCCTATCTTTGCTACAACCTCTGCTGTCGTTGTTTTGATCCTGCATAGCAGACACTGGTGGATATCTGGAAACTTCTATTGATTGTGAAGTGTCACCCCTGGCCTTAGTTCGCCGGTTGACTAGTACACCTCTCTCATACAACACCGCCTGCGGAGTCGAAAGACTGTCTGACCAGCGGTGTCTTGCGAAGTCCAGACGAACCAACAGATACTGAGTGTGCTTTGTATCTAGTCCTTTAACGACAGGCATTGTTAATCTGTAGCCAGATACGGGCAACGTCTGTTATCGATTTTATTCTTTTTACAGATTTCATCCTGGCGCTCATACTGCGCCTGTTCTTCCTGAACGAACTCGTGTTCCAGTGCCGTATCCCTCTCATCGACTGTCGCCCTGCTATCCACCTCTATATTGAACTCTACATCTTCCAAATCCTGTTACACCTCACTCCTCCTAGAATTCCTCAGCCGCCACCAGAATGAGTAACACCGAGCGGATTCTAGCACTCGAGAATGCGATCAACGAGTTGAGAGGTACTATCCAAACTCGGGAGACAGAGATATTGGAAGCCGCTATACGAGAGAATCAGCTTCGGGAGGACGTCCGAGTACTGCAACAACGTTCCACTCCGTCACACGTCACCAAAAATCTTGCTGTCAAACCGGAACCGTTTGATGGCACCAACTACAAAGATTTTATCCGCACTGTTCATGTCTTTCTTAGTGCTCATGGAGACGCCTATCATCTATCCTCTCAGAAAATCCTGTTTGTGCTCAGTCTTATGCGCGGCGGATTAGCTGGAGAGTGGGCACAGAACTATGTGGATTCGAAGACAGTGGCAGGCACATTGACAATTAATGACACTTGGAACACGTTTCTCGAGTCCCTGAAGACTACTTTCGGTGATCCCAATGAGGCGATGCATGCGCAGACCGCGTTGATAAAGCTAAAGCAAAGCGGTGCGAAAGCGGAAGAGTTCTTTGCGCAGTTTGACGTACACCGGCGCAAAGCGGGTTACATGGACGGTTATGATGACTTTTTGATCCGGTTACTCGAAATGGCGTTAGATTCCTCCATCGTACAAAACATCCTCAGCATGAGTGAATGCCCTATTACGTACGAAGGATGGAAGACTGCAGCGCTTCGCTTCGACAATCAACGTCGACGCCTGCAGGACGTCATGCGGACTCGTCAACAACCAATGGTTCGTCGCCCACTCCATGCTCCACCTCGTGCCCCTTATGCTCCACCTCCGGTGGCCCCACAATTCCGACCTCCACCAGGACCTCCACCTGTTACTGATAAGCGAGACCAGACAGGAGTCACCTTTGGAGGTCAGGGCCAGCCTATGGAGATCACGATGGATCGAGCTCGCCGGAACAACCTCTGTTATCTCTGCAACCGACCTGGTCACATTGCACGTAACTGTCCATCGCGCACTCTCAAGATCCGTGAGATCATCCAAAAGATGGATCCAGAAGAGTGTGCTGATTGGAATGACCAGTTCCGCGCTATGGAACATCGGACAGAGTCGGAGTTAGCAGCTGGGTACTGGGATCAGTCGGATCAGTTAACGGAAGAACACGCAGCGGAAGCCCCTGTCGACGGACAGCAGGATTTTACGAGCCCTCAGGCATGAACGTGGTATGCACTGAGGATGAATTTTTCGAATCTGGCACCTTTTATTCGGACTCTTTTTACTATGATGAACCGGTAGTTAATTATGAAAAAAACCAACAAAACCATAAAGAAAACGAAGAAAAAACAAAAACAACAAAAATACGTCTTGTAGAATTTTCCTGTGATTTTCCTATCAATGTATCGTCTCGTTCTAAATCCCCACTCAATAAAAATATTTATAAAGAAAAAACAACACCGTCCAATGTAGATAGTAATGATTGCTTGTTTTCCTCTTCTTCTTCTTTTAATATTTCTTCTCAATCCTCGGTGCCAGAGGAGAAACCTAAACCCACGGTCGAAGTCCCACGTCCCAAGCGGAACCGAAGAGACCTTCCTATCCCTCACACAGCGGCATGGGTAGTGAAGCGTCTTAGGGAGGATAAGCTTGCGGATGCCTTGACGGTATTGCGTGTATGGACCCCTTCTTGTCGGCAAGCAGAAGTCACACCAGAGCTGGTTCCCCTCATTAACAGTCTTAATCATGAGGAAGCTCTTGCTGCCGTAAGAAGTCTAAAGGGTAATAAACGCTTTATCAGAAAGACGGGCACGTCGCAGCTCACGCTGCCGATATTATTACATCGGTTGGATAATTTGGAAACGGTTAAGGTTAAGGCATTAGTGGATAGCGGATGCACCGGTTCATGCATTAATCGCGAGTTCGTCGAAGCTCATCATATTCCTACCAAGAAACTACCTATTCCGCTACCAGTCTATAACGCAGATGGGACTCCCAACACAAATGGAGCCATTACGGAATATGTAGAGATCAAAATGTCAATCCATGATCACTCAGAGCTAATTGAACTTGCGGTTACCAATCTTGAGAGTACGGATCTCTTCATCGGCTATGAATGGCTGAAGCGTCACAATCCAAGCATCGATTGGACAACGGGAGAAATATCCTTTACCCGTTGCCCTGATGATTGTGGCTATATTCCAACTCTCGGAACAGTGGAAGATGAACCTGAAGCGGATAAAATTGAGACTCTGGAAGAGGGCGATCGTATATTCTTCTTTGACTGGGAAAAGTACGTCTCTGAGACACGAGAGAGACGAAATCGGTTGCGAGCTGTAGTACAAGAAGTAGCCGCCGATTTCATTGCAGAATTCCCTACAGTCTTTTAGCGAAGAAGAATTCAATCACCTCCCAGAACGACGCCCTTGGGACCATGCAATTGAACTCACTCCTGGGTTTGTACCCCGCGATTGCAAGGTCTATCCATTGAGTCTCAAAGAGCGTGAGGCGCTAGATGAATTTCTAGAAGAAAACCTGCGCTCCGGTCGCATTCGTCCCTCAAAATCTCCTATGGCATCCCCTTTCTTCTTCATTAAAAAGAAAGACGGCAAGCTTCGCCCTGTTCAAGATTATCGAGAGCTCAATAAGGGTACAATAAAGAACAAATACCCTTTGCCACTCATTCAAGAGCTCATTGATCTGACAAAACAGGCAAAGTTCTTCACGAAGCTTGACGTACGATGGGGATACAACAATATTAGGATTAAAGAGGGCGATGAATGGAAGGCTGCATTCCGCACATGGCGTGGTCTATTTGAACCTACAGTGATGTTCTTTGGCTTGACTAATTCACCGGCGACATTTCAAGGTTTCATGAACGAAATACTCAGAGATCTCATCAATGACGGACATGTCATAGTATACTTGGACGATATTCTCATATTCACACAGACGAGAGAGCATCATGATCGTCTTGTGCGACAAGTCCTGGAAATACTTCGAGAAAACAAACTCTGTCTGAAGCCTGAAAAATGTTTATTCGCACAGTCGAGCATTGAATATCTAGGCCACATCATTGGTAATGGCGAAGTCCGAATGGATCCGGCAAAGGTAGCAGCAGTTAAAGATTGGCCAGAACCCACGAACAAACATGAGCTACAACAGTTCTTAGGGTTCTGCAATTACTACCGCCGATTCATTTTAGGATTTAGTCATGTTGCCAAACCGCTACATGCCTTGACAGGGAAGGTGGAGTGGGAGTGGGGTACCGATCAGAAGGAAGCATTTGATCGTTTAAAGCAACGTATCTGTGAGGAACCTGTCCTAGCGGTGCCTACAGATAACGATCAATTCTGCATTGAATGTGACTCTTCAAACTTTGCCAACGGCGCTATCTTGTCCCAGTACATTAATGGAAAATGGCGTCCAATTGCATTCCGATCTCGTGCACTCAATGCTACAGAGCGCAACTATGAGATTTACGACAAGGAATTACTTGCAATTATGGACTCCATTGACGAATGGCGACAATACTTATTGGGTGCTAGACAACCTTTCCAAATCTGGACCGATCATCTTAATCTCCAGTATTTCAAAAAGCCCCAAAAGTTGAACTATAGACAAGCGCGTTGGGTCACAGAACTTGCAGAATACGACTTCAAATTGTTCCATAAGCCAGGATCTCAGATGACGAAAGCCGACCTTCTCTCGAGACGAGCAGATCATAAAGAAGGGGGGAGAATGACAACGTTGACGTCACTTTGCTCAAACCAGAATGGTTCGTCAATGAAGTTTTGGTAGAATCTTTAGATGAAGATTTTGTCAAACGAATCATGAGAGCGAGATCCTCTATGGACAGAGTCGTACGCTTGGCCTTAGCAAACAAGGAAGATCAATGGGAGGCATTGCCGGATGGGTTAGTACTGCGACAAGGACGCATCTATGTTCCGCGAGACCAGAAACTTCGAGAAGATATCATACGTACACACCATGATTCTCGAATCGACGGACATCCAGGACAGTACAAGACAGTAGAACTGATCACTAGGAACTACTGGTGGCCAGGAGTACACTTTGATGTCCGACGATATGTTTCAGGTTGCGACACTTGTCAGCGTACAAAGCCACATCGAGCAAAACCCAATGCACCTCTAAATCCCAATGAAGTCCCCTCTAGCCCATGGGAGATCGTATCAGTGGATATCATCGGCGAATTACCAGAGTCGCAAGGTCACAATGCGATCTGTGTTACAGTTGATCGATTCAGCAAGATGATCCACCTTACGCCAATTGATACATCTCTCACAGCTGAAGGCATGGCAAAGATTTACCGGGATCAGATCTTCAGATTGCACGGTATTCCACGGAAGTTTATCCATGATCGCGGGCCGCAGTTCGAAGCCAAGTTTATGAAGGAACTATACAAACTTGTGGGCATTGAAGCAAACTCGTCAACAGCTTTCCATCCTCAAACCGACGGACAGACAGAGCGCATTAACCAAGAAGTTGAACAATACTTGCGCATCTTCATAAATCATCGTCAGTCGGACTGGGTAGAATGGCTATCCTTGGCAGAATTCGCATACAACAATAGGGAACACTCCTCGACGAAGCAGTCACCATTCTTTGTCAATTACGGACGTCATCCGTATACAGGAACTAACCCTCGACGCGAATCCACCAATGAGTCAGCCAAGCAGTTTGCAGATAGGATGCAACAGGTTAGAGAGGAAACTCGATTGGCTCTTGAGGAGGCAGCGGCACTCATGAAGCGGTACTATGACCAACGACGCGGATCATCTCAGGAGTATAAACCGGGTGACAAAGTCATGTTAGAAGGCGTCAACATATCTTCTACACGACCCATGAAGAAATTAGGCGATAAACGTTATGGACCCTTTGTCATTGAAAAGAAAGTTGGCAAAGCAGCATATCGTCTGAAACTTCCACCCCATTGGAAGCGACTACATCCGGTTTTCAATGAAGTACTTCTGACGCCATATAAGGACCCAGTCTTTCCTTCTCAGCGACGAAAGCCTCCGCCTCCACCAGATCTTGTGAAAGGCGTAGAGGAATGGGAAGTCGAAAAGATTCTCGACTCGCGGGTCTATTATGGCAAATTACAGTACTTGGTCCACTGGAAAGGATATCCGGCATCGGAGCGTACTTGGGAACCTGCAGCAAATGTCAAACATGCTCAGGAAGAGGTCGAAGAATTCCATCGCTTACATCCGGGTGCTCCTCGTACGGTGACACGTACTCGTATGGTCGAACTTCTAGACATCATGGAGAAACGTGAACCCACAGAGCCTTCTTCGCGGCTGGGACATCCGCCTTAAAGGGGGGGGTTATGTCATGAACTCAATTTCCTTTTCCTTTTATTTTATCTTTTCTTTTCTTTGTCATCACTTATGCATTCACGCGTAGTCATCTTCTTTTACTCATCACTGACGCTACTTAGTAATCCATGGAACCTTCTGGCATAGTAGCTTAGTAACGGGGCAGTGCGACACAGCCACACCCTACAGTATATAAGTAGACAGCTTCGCTTTCGTTGTACTCTAGCTTTGATCTGATCTAACCTCCGGTTAGCAGTAGCTAATATACTTCTTTTATCCCTCAACCTTTCTTGCTGAGATTGAGTAGAGGCACAGCCCAGTGGTCGTCGTCGTCACTGCTAGCTGTTGCTGATACATATGGGGCCCATTACACCATATTGGAGTACTGCCGGAATGCAAATTTTGATGGGAATCCAATGGGACGTACTAGACGAGCTGAAACGGGCTTTGACAGCGCCAAAATACGCATTTTTCATATTATTACAAATTATTCTTTTATTTTATTGTTATTTTTGTTCTAGCACTTCTACTGCACGTAAAGGCATGTATAAATAGTCAAAATGGTACAGAACGACGAGGAGAGCAATAATATGAGCTTAGAATAGCTACACGGGAGCTATATATAGCTCTAACACACTAACTATTTTCGGAGTGCATGCAATTATTGTTAGTCATTCCTATGCATGTATGTACACTGTGTCTATGTTCTGATAGCTTTAAATAGCTCTCTATATACATATCTCATGCCGTACGACGTTTTGCGGCAATCGGAGCGCATTTCAAATTGATATAGGACATACAATTTTCGGAAAGAATGGTTAATTGTAATTTACTGGGAGGGTTATGGGTCAGGCACATAGTGCCAAACATTCACTATGACTATCCTAATCATAATCCAAATGCATGTTTGGGGTACAGATGGAATCTGTAAGTTATATGTCTTTCTGACATAACATGTGCATTCTGATATCACACTTAGTATCTCATCCTACAATGTTGTATATAACTTCCACATTTCAATGACATCCCAAACATGCATTTGGATTATGATTAGGATAGTCATAGTGAATGTTTGGCACTATGTGCCTGACCCATAACCCTCCCAGTAAATTACAATTAACCATTCTTTCCGAAAATTGTATGTCCTATATCAATTTGAAATGCGCTCCGATTGCCGCAAAACGTCGTACGGCATGAGATATGTATATAGAGAGCTATTTAAAGCTATCAGAACATAGACACAGTGTACATACATGCATAGGAATGACTAACAATAATTGCATGCACTCCGAAAATAGTTAGTGTGTTAGAGCTATATATAGCTCCCGTGTAGCTATTCTAAGCTCATATTATTGCTCTCCTCGTCGTTCTGTACCATTTTGACTATTATTTATACATGCCTTTACGTGCAGTAGAAGTGCTAGAACAAAAATAACAATAAAATAAAAGAATAATTTGTAATAATATGAAAAATGCGTATTTTGGCGCTGTCAAAGCCCGTTTCAGCTCGTCTAGTACGTCCCATTGGATTCCCATCAAAATTTGCATTCCGGCAGTACTCCAATATGGTGTAATGGGCCCCATATGTTCAGCAATAAAAATAGAACATGTTTTGATGTTCTACACATGTTCCCAGCTAGTATTACCATATATAGGTATCAAATTCATCTTAAGTTTGCTTCTACTAATATATTCCGATTTTAGCATATTTTATCTGCTGCTGGTGGGCCTAGGGGAAGCCTGCATATATGCAGGTGCAAATGAATATAATTATCTATTTTATGATGATTTTTACCGCTTTAGGAAGGGCCCAGGAGGGCCCAGAACACACTGGTACCCTAATATGGTCGCTCAGAAGCGTAGTTCCCACGCTAGGGCGAAGCGGCAGTGTCCAGGAATATTTTCTGATTTTTTGGTTATTTTCGTGCTATTTTAGAAGGCCTGTAGCACCTGCAAAGGTTAATTTGAGTTTATTCCCACGGCCTCCTCTAAAGCGGCACCAAGTGACCTGGAACCTGCCAGACCTCAGGGTCCTGGACCCTGGTGTGCCTCATATCTCAAAATAGATGGAAATTATGAAATTCTGATTTATTACAGCATGCTATCAATCAACAGTGCCTGAATGCTATAATTAACCTAAAAAAGCGGTGGGTATGCAATGCATTATTCTATTATCCAGTGCTATAATCCCAATTGGTATTGTATGCCTAGTATTCCCTAGGTTTGCATCCCCTGAATCAATGTACAGCAAGGCTGATTCACCCTACACCGCTTCAACCAGCATTTGCTGGAGATGATGCAGTGGATCGTTTACAGCAACGCTGTACTTCATTCAATCAGCTACCTGGCAGCAGTGGCTGGGCAGCGTCATAGACAGAGTGTCCTTGACGCCCCCCATACTGGGTGGGTGGCAGCCAGTTCTTGGTGTTGGCCAAGTACTGGAGCCGGTTAGCAATGATCTTCTCAAGGAGTTTCCCTAAAGTCTCCTCAAGGGTAATGGGTCGGTATGAACGCGGCGAGAATGGATCCTTCTTGTTTGGCTTCCTGAGCATTACTACCTTTGTTATCCGCCAGCACGCTGGGTGGTGGCCCAAGCGAAGACAGTTGTTGAACAAAGTTAGCACCTCTTTAGCATAGGACGCTATCACCCACTTAAGGGGACGGTATCCAACGCCCAAGGGGTCAGGGGCCGACAAGTTGGAAGTGCCGGCCAGTGCGTCCATAAGCTCTTTCATGAGTATGGGAGGCGCCGCTGCAGAAGGTGGGGGCAGCGGGCGTAAGCCCGCTGCTGGAAGTGGTGGGGGAGGAGGAAAGTAGGTAGAATGGAACAACTCAGCTTTCTCCTGCTCAGTAGTGGTGAAGGTGCCGTCTGGTTTCCTCAGCGAAGGCACAGGAGTAGGGCGGATACCAAGGCCACGCTTGGCCCAGTTCCAGATGTTGGTGGAGTTAGCCTCCTGCACCTGGTGGAGTTAGCCTCCTGCACCTGCTCTGAGTAGAAGAGGCGGCGCGCTGCCCTGGTAGTTGCCTTGAAGGCACGTTTGGCAGCTGCACGCAAACGCGCAGTGGGGGCTTCTTTGATAGCCGCGAGGGACGCTGAGCACTTAGCTGACCACCAGGGTACTGCTGTTTTTGAGTGCTTGTGGGGCTTGGTCATAGACTGCATAGCCGCTACCAGGGCGCTCTGAATGGCCTCGGCTTTTGCATCTAGTGAATCAATGTCAGTAGCAGGGAGCGCAAACGCATCCTGCAACAAGGGGAAGGCAACTGCACACCAAGCCTCTCTATCCTCAGGAGTCAGCTTGGGGGGGTGCGGCGGGTGGACAAAGGGTCCCACTGGCAGCGCCCATTTGAGAATGGTATGGTCAGAAAGGGGAGATGGCGAGCTAGTGAATGTATCCATCACTTGCTCCGGAGGTATGTTTGGCGCTGCCCAGACCATGTCAATGGGACAGTGCGGCCCATCTTTGCCCGGACGAGTATCAATGTCTGGGTGATGGGCAGGTTCATGGCCATGCTCTCTGAAGAAGTCATCAAGGGGTTGAGCCCTGTTTGTCTGCAGTAGTGCAGGCGAGTTCGGACCACGAACGGTGTCGGCGATTGAAGTCACCGGCAATTGTGAGGGAGGTGGCCATTGCCGGAGTGAGACTAAATAGAAACGACTCACCTGGGTATCTGGGGTTGTACTCCGCCCTGTCCGGTGCCTGCTGACCATAGTAGTTGCAGAGGCGGACGGTGTGGGTGGAACGGACCTCAATAGTCAGGACGTCAGTGCCATGAGAGGCGGCGCCAACAATAGACCATGAGGATGGTGGAATGGTTCGAGAGACATATGTCACCACTCGAGGACGGGTGGCTGGTGGTAGGCATGGGACATACCCTGGGATTGATGGAACGTTGAAGACGTCATCTCCCTCAGGGTTAGTAAGTGATGGTTGGGTGCCGATTTTGTACCAGGGCGGTTCCTGTATCAAAAGAAGGTGTGGGGAGTCTGGACTGTTAGCAAGAGAAGGGAAAATGGAATGAATCGCTGATAGTGAGCGGCCAGCGTTCCACTGTAAGACACGTAGTGTGTCAATCATTAGTCCTCGTGCATGTGAGTGTCGTGGGCGCTATCGTCAGCTGGTGCATTGGCGTACTTCTTCCGCTTGGGGCAGGCACTGGAGGTGGCCATGTGATCACCGTTGCAGTTAGAGCACTTTGTGGGATGGGGGCAATCTTCAGTGGCAGGGACTGCATCCTGGGCGCAGTTTGCACACTTGGTGCGGTGTTGGGCGGTGGCATGCTTACCTGCGCAATGCGCACATGTGCGTTGGGCCTTGCAGCCCTTGGAGGTGTGTCCCAGGGCCTGGCACTTTGTGCATTGTGAAAATGCCGGGCGGACTGGGGGAACAGAGAGACGAAGTTTGTGGCCAAAGAGCCACACCCTGGGCAACTGAAGAAGCCGGGCGCGGATCTCTCCAGCTCTGTCAACAAAGGAGAATGCCACCGGGCAGAACTCAAGTTCACTGAGTCTGCCTGGTTGGCATGCGAATTGTGGTGGGACCACAAATTCCAGCCCCTTTAGGGCGGCATTTTGCATCAGCTCAGTGAGTAACTCGCCGGCTGTGTAAGGGACACTGTCCTTGACTGCTGTATCCCTGGTAGGAACCATGGAGATGCACAGATTAGAACGGGGTCGGACCCGGGAATAGGTGAGGGAGACCTGCTGGTCTGCAGCTTGTTCCCCTATGGTGCATATCTTTGCCATGTGCGCTGCTAGCGCGGCTGCATGACTGTCAAGGGTTTTTTTTTTTTTTTTTTTTGGCTTTATTATTCCTGCAGCATAGCTAAGTACATGACCTATCTACGACGGAGGCGCCCGTCATCGAGGTAAACTACGAAACTGGGCGGGAGGTGCCCGCCACCGAAGGTGGCGGCTAAGTGGGCGCACTGCCTATTAAAGAAGGGAAGAGGAAGAGGAGAGATTGGTTTACATATCACCACGCCCATGTCAAGGCGCAGGTGAACCTACACTACAAGCACAAACGAAGTTTAGAAAAGAGGGCGCGTCCGGGCACAGTACCTGGGCGTTAACCTGGGTAAAGCACCGTTCTGTCTGGGATCGCTGGTGCCTCATACATAACGAAGAAGTAAGTTGCATCAGAGATCAAGAGGAGGGTCTGAAACGTGACCGTTAAAATCATAAAGATCCGGGTCCGTGTCCTGAGTGCGTGGTCCAAGGGCGCGCCGTACGTACACACGAAGGGTCGTCAGGTCCATGTCCTGGTCGGTTGGGAGGCCATCTAGCTCCATCATCGCAAATGCAAGGCGGATGGCAGCTGAGGTGCGCGGAGTGGGGCGGTCGAGATGCCTAGTGAACTTAAGCCACTTGCGAATCACGTCGATAAGGGGTTCGTCTGCCCACTCTGTGTGGTGGGCTGGGAGTGGGGTGCCTTTAGGCCAGACCTTACCAATCCAAGGGCGGAAAGTCTTGCAACCACCAAGTATGTGGGCGGCGGTCTGGGCAGGCCAAGGGGGGTGATTGTGCCAACGACAGTAGGTGATCAGGCCGTTTCTGCGCCTATATTCTGGGCTCATGCGCATCCAGTACGCCCCGAAGGGGCCAGCGCAGCAGAGAACTTGAGCAACTGCTGAAATCTCAGCGCGGGGGTAGGTGTCCGACATCTCCATGAGTGCGCGCGGACGACGTTTTGGTGGGCCTGTGATTGCCAAGTACTTGTCGGCAGTGGAGGCAGTGGCGTGGGCGAGGTGGTCCTCCCATTGCTTCTGGGCGTTAAGGGTGTTCTGCTCGCGGAGGGCGGATATCGAAGGAAGGGAAGATGAGGGTGGCAGTTCTGTGGCTTTCTTTGCCTCTTCATCCGCCCATTCGTTTCCTGGGACGCCTGAGTGACCCGGGCACCAGTGAAACTCGATTTTGAGGTTGGGGTGAATGTCCAGCAGGTTGGTGATGCCTGCTTTCCAAGCAAGTAGTAAGTGGGCGCCAGGTGCTGATGGCCAGTCGCGGACAAGGCGAAGGGCGGTTAGCGAGTCTGACATGAAGACAATGGACTCCACTTCCAGGAGGTGGCGGCCAAAGTGAGAGGCGGCCCAAGCTGGAGCAGACGCAAGGGAGAAGATCTCAGCGTCAGTGGCAGTGGTGATTTTGGGGGAAGCGCAGTGTCTGAAGCCCAAGCGATGGTGACCGCGCATAGCGACAATTGCTGAGCCAGACTTGTGCTCGAGTCTGGAGCCGTCTGTGAAGATCTGGACGGAGGTGGTGGTGCACAGAGAGTTGGCAGATGCGACAAACGCCTGGCGAGTGTCAGTGTCAACGGGACCGGCAGGGATGGCAAATTTGAGGCGTCCTCCAGCAAAGGCAAGTGGATCCTCCCAGGGAGAGTGTGTGTACGCAGGGACCTGTTGGGCAATCGGGACACGGTCGGCAAGCGAAGAAGAGTACAGGCGTGGTTTTTGTGCTGCAGGAATAGCACGTCTACCTACAGAATGTGGAGTGCGCCAAAGGCGAAGAGCATGATTAGTTTTAAGATAATTGAAATAAAACTGAAACGGGGGCATAGAGCAAAGGTAATTGGTGCTTAGCGGTGAAGCGCCTCGGTAGACACCAAGGATCCACCTGCATCCTTCTTGACCTCTAACCACTACCTTCCCGATTTGGTCGAGCCCCCCCGCTCCCATCGGTTAGGCATGGCAGACAGCCACACATCTAAGAAACCAAATATCCCTGCCAAACCTGGGCGGTCGTCAGCGTCTGCTGCTGCTGCCGCCACTGGCCAACCCCCCTCCGTCACCGTTGTTGCCCCGGCAACGACATCGACCGCCACCCCCGTCCCCTCGGCTCTGGGCTCGCCTGTACAGCTCAGACAAAGGGAACTCGATGTACTACCACCCTCCTCACCACTCCCACCTAGCTCTGATGCTGATATGCCGTTGGCCTTCCCGGCAACACCGCGCGCGCGGGTGAGAAGCGTACGGCCTCTGTCCTGTCCCCACTACCGGGGCGCCCTGCTCCCCCCACTGATTCCATTCCGGAACATGAGATGGCACTAATACATGGCATGTACCATCTCTGGGACACCCTCTCTGACCAGCTCACGGCCAACTTTGCTGACCTGAGCAAGACCCCCCACGATCGAATGATGTTGAACGCCAGCACACTAGGTGGACTGTATGCAGCAACCTACACAATGCTGTCGACACTTGTGGATGGGAAGGATGCTAATCCCAACGTCAAAGAGTATGCTGACCGTGCGGCAGCTGCCTTCCAACAACACCACGCTGAAACCGGCGTCCCACTCCCCCCACCATTTGTACCCCCCCCCACCCCAGACGACGAACCAGCATCTAGCAAGAGCATCGCCACTATGAACAAGGCTCTTGGACAGCTGATCAAGGAAGTCCGCGTTGTGCAGAAGCAGAATGCAGGCATCAGTAAGTTGAACAGCGACGTTGGCACCCTTTCCAGACAGGTGCAGACTCTACTCGACCGGCCTCCACCTCGCCCCCCTCGCATCAACCCGCCGCCACCTCCCCAGGTAGCTCCGGCCCCAGTCCCACTCACCTATGCTCAGGTGGCAGCTGTTGCTGCCCCAGCACCCCCTGCCACTACCACCCCAGCCCCCAAGGCCACGGGCAGGACCACTCCCAAGAAGGCGCCCTCCTCAGGACGTTCCTCACCCCCACCACCCAAGATGTATGCCAAGGAGCCGACCTTGGTGTTTACAGCTAACCCCTACATCCCAGCAGCTAAGCGCAAGTCTGGTGCCGCCCTTACAACTGCGGTGCGTAATTTCTTTGCTGAGCTGCCCACCACAAAGCGTCTTCTGGTGCGGTCGGCGGTTTTCAACACTAAAGGCCGCATTGTATGCACGTTTACTAACCGTCCAGGCTCTACTGAGGGCATGGCGGTCGAAAGCGCTCTTGATAGCCATGCGGGTGCCCTGTGTGCTCACTTGGCTCCCATTTGCTACACGGGTACCATGCAAGTGCCACCGGTACTCACTGCAACCCGGGTCCGTCCGCGGTCCACCCTCAGGATTTCCATGGTCCCTACTAGGGACACTACTCTTCCTAAGGGTCAGCGGACGACATACACTCAGGAGGATCTGCTGGCCGAGTTCCAGAGCAATCCCATCCTTAGCGACCTCCAGTACATTGTCCCCCCCCATTACACAGCACAATCGGATGCACTCGAGAAAGAGAAACTCGAGATTTGCCCGGTTATTTTCACCTTTGCAGACAGAGAGAAAGGAGAAATACGCGAGAAGCTCCTCAAAAAGCCGACCGTGTGGCTCTTCGGAATCCGGCTCCGCTTATCCATCCCACCAATGCGCCCAGGCTTCTCTCAATGCGACAGATGCCAGGCGCTTGGTCATTCCAGCAGGGGCTGTAAGGCCCCTATCACATGTGCGTATTGCGCTGGCCCGCATGCCACTAAATATCACCGCTCGAAGTGCCCAACCTGCGCTCAGGAAGCTGTCCCAGCTGGCACCCCATGCTCCCACCCCCGTCTCTGCGCTAACTGCCAGGGCCCTCATAGATCCACATCTGTGAAGTGCCCTCAGAGGCGTAAGTATGGCCCCTCACCAAACGATGATGAGTCTGATTCAGACTCTGATTCGCCCGACGACACTATGGAGCAAGGAGAATGATTGACACACTTCGTGTCCTTCAGTGGAATGCTGCCCACTCATTAGCAGCAATTCATTCTCTTTTCCCTCTTCTTGCTAACAATCCCCGTCCCCCACACCTTCTACTTATCCAGGAACCGCCCTGGTACAAGATTGGTACCCAACCCTCATTGACTAACCCAGAGGGAGATGACGTCTTCAATGTCCCTTCTATTCCAGGTTACGTCCCCTGCCTCCCACCGGCCACCCGTCCGCGAGTGGTTACTTACGTTTCACGGTCCCTCCCAACACACTCATGGTCTATCGTCGGTGCAGCGTCACATGGCACTGATGTCCTGACTATTGAGGTTCGCTCTACCCATACTGTCCGCCTCTGCAACTACTACGGTCAGCAGGCTCCAGAACGCACCGCCCCAACCCCCACTTACCCAGGTGAGTCGTTTCTCTTCAATCTCACCCCGGCAATAGCCGCTTCCCTAACGATCGCTGGCGACTTCAATCGCCGGCATCGTTCCTGGTCAGAGTTGCCATGTTCCAATGCCGAGTCAAACAGGGGGCAACCCTTGGATGACTTCTTCCGAGAGCATGGACATGAGCCTGCCCATCACCCAGATGTGGACACTCGTCCGGGTAAAGATGGGCCGCGTTGTCCGATCGATATGGTCTGGACTGCGCCCAATATCCCACCAGAGCAGGTGATGGATACATTCACCAGCTCCCACTCCGCTCTCTCAGACCACACCCTACTCACATGGGAGGTGCCAGTTGGACCGTTCGTCCACCTTCCACGGCCCCCCAGACTGTCTAATGATGACAGAGAGGCTTGGTGTGCTACTGCCTTCCCCTTGCTGCATGAGGCGTTTGCGCTTCCTGCGTCAGACAAGGCTGAACTAGATGCCAAAGCCAAAGCCATTCAATCTGCAATGGTGGCGGCGATGGAGTCCATGACTAAACCCAGAAAGCGCTCCAAGACAGAGGTCCCATGGTGGTCCCCTGAGTGCTCATCCTCACTCGCGGCAATTAAGGACGCCCCTACCGCCCGTTTGCGCGCCGCTGCTAAACGCGCCTTCAAGGCCACCACCAGAGCAGCGCATCGCGTGTTCTATGCAGAACAGGTCAAAGACGCCAATTCCACCAACATCTGGAGCTGGGCCAAGCGTGGCCTTGGCATCCGTCCCACTCCTGTGCCATCGCTGAGGAAACCAGACGGCACCTTCACCACTTCTGAGCAGGAGAAAGCTGAGTTGTTCCATTCTACCTACTTTCCTCCTCCCCCACCACTTCCAGCAGCGGGCTTACGCCCGCTGCCCCCACCTTCTGCAGCGGCGCCTCCCATACTCATGAAAGAGCTTATGGACGCCCTGGCCGGCACCTCCAACTTGTCTGCTCCTGGCCCCTCGGGCGTCGGATACCGTCCCCTCAAATGGGTGATTGGATCCTTCGCTAAGGAGGTGCTATCTTTGTTCAATGACTGTCTGCGCTTGGGCCACCACCCAGCGTGCTGGCGGATAACAAAGGTAGTAATGCTCAGGAAGCCAAACAAGAAGGACCAATTCTCTCCTCGGTCTTACAGACCGATTACTCTTGAGGAGACCTTAGGGAAACTCCTTGAGAAGATTCTTGCTAACCGTCTCCAGTTTCTGGCTAACACCCAGAACTGGCTTCCCCCAAACCAGTATGGCGGTCGTCAAGGGCATTCTGTCTATGATGCCGCCCAACGCCTCTTACAGATTGTGGAGAAAGCCCAGTCGGAAGACAAAGTGTGTTCTGTCCTAGCGGTGGACATACAAGGCTTCTTTGACTCGGTGCATCCACAACATCTCCACCACCGGCTCTTGGAGTTAGGTTGTTCGCCAGACATGGCGGACTGGTGCCTTTCTTTCATGACCGGGCGGGAGGCTGCTATCTCTTTCGATGGCACCACACTCCCTAGTGTCCGTAAACCGGACTTTGGGACGCCTCAGGGCTCCCCAGTCTCACCCATTCTCTCCACTCTTTTTGCAGCTATTGCGATTCAGCGGTTCCACCACCCTGACTGCGAGCTCCTAGCATACGTCGACGACCACATGATTGCCATCACTGGCACATCAGTCACCGCCAACTGCAGGAACTTAGTAGGCGCTTACCACCACCTCAACTCGAACTTCAACGACATCAATCTCAACATCGAGACCGCGAAGACCGAGCTCCTCCATTTCCACCCCCCTGGGCGTCGCCAAAGATATCGCGGCTGGGACTCCCGGGGCGTCCAACTCGACGAGGACACTCTCATTAAGCCCTCCATCCCACTTCGGTGGTTGGGGATCTGGTGAGATCCGGCCTTGTCTTTCAAACCCCACGTTGAGCGCATGCGCTCCAAGGGCCTCTCCACACTCGCTGCCATTCGCCTGCTCGCCAACACAGAGCAAGGCATGTCCGCCCTCAACCTTCGCCAGCTTTACTCAGCCTGCGTCAGAACAGTCCTCGCATGGGCTGCGCCGGTTTGGTACACTGGCACCCGCCAGAAGACCCTTGTGGCTCGTCTACAGGGTGTCCAAAACACCGCTTGCAGGTGGATCCTTGGTGTCTACCGAGGCGCTTCACCGCTAAGCACCAATTATCTTTGCTCTATGCCCCCGTTTCAGTTTTATTTCAATTATCTTTTTTTTTTTTTTTTTTTTTTTTGGCTTTATTATTCCTGCAGCATAGCTAAGTACATGACCTATCTACAACGGAGGCGCCCGTCATCGAGGTAAACTACGAAACTGGGCGGGAGGTGCCCGCCACCGAAGGTGGCGGCTAAGTGGGCGCACCGCCTATTAAAGAAGGGAAGAGGAAGAGGAGAGATTGGTTTACATATCACCACGCCCATGTCAAGGCGCAGGTGAACCTACACTACAAGCACAGACGGAGTTTAGAAAAGAGGGCGCGTCCGGGCACAGTACCTGGGCGTTAACCTGGGTAAAGCACCGTTCTGTCTGGGATCGCTGGTGCCTCATACATAAAAGAAGTAAGTTGCATCAAAGTTCACGAGGATGGTCTGAAACGTGACCGTTAAAATCATAAAGATCCGGGTCCGTGTCCTGAGTGCGTGGTCCAAGGGCGCGCCGTACGTACACACGAAGGGTCGTCAGGTCCATGTCCTGGTCGGTTGGGAGGCCATCTAGCTCCATCATCGCAAATGCAAGGCGGATGGCAGCTGAGGTGCGCTGAGTGGGGCGGTCGAGATGCCTAGTGAACTTAAGCCACTTGCGAATCACGTCGATGAGGGGTTCGTCTGCCCACTCTGTGTGGTGGGCTGGGAGTGGGGTGCCTTTAGGCCAGACCTTACCAATCCAAGGGCGGAAAGTCTCGCAGCCACCAAGTATGTGGGCGGCGGTCTGGGCAGGCCAAGGGGGGTGATTGTGCCAACGACAGTAGGTGATCAGGCCGTTTCTGCGCCTATATTCTGGGCTCATGCGCATCCAGTACGCCCCGAAGGGGCCAGCGCAGCAGAGAACTTGAGCAACTGCTGAAATCTCAGCGCGGGGGTAGGTGTCCGACATCTCCATGAGTGCGCGCGGACGACGTTTTGGTGGGCCTGTGATTGCCAAGTACTTGTCGGCAGTGGAGGCAGTGGCGTGGGCGAGGTGGTCCTCCCATTGCTTCTGGGCGTTAAGGGTGTTCTGCTCGCGGAGGGCGGATATCGAAGGAAGGGAAGATGAGGGTGGCAGTTCTGTGGCTTTCTTTGCCTCTTCATCAGCCCATTCGTTTCCTGGGACGCCTGAGTGACCCGGGCACCAGTGAAACTCGATTTTGAGGTTGGGATGAATGTCCAGCAGGTTGGTGATACCTGCTTTCCAAGCAAGTAGTAAGTGAGCGCCAGGTGCTGAGGGCCAGTCGCGGACAAGGCGAAGGGCGGTTAGCGAGTCTGACATGAAGACGATGGACTCCACTTCCAGGAGGTGGCGGCCGAAGTGAGAGGCGGCCCAAGCTGGAGCAGACGCAAGGGAGAAGATCTCAGCGTCAGTGGCAGTGGCGATTTTGGGGGAAGCGCAGTGTCTGAAGCCCAAGCGATGATGACCGCGCATAGCGACAATTGCTGAGCCAGACTTGTGCTCGAGTCTGGAGCCGTCTGTGAAGATCTGGACGGAGGATGTGGTGCACAGAGAGTTGGCAGATGAGACAAACGCCTGGCGAGTGTCAGTGTCAACGGGACCGGCAGGGATGGCAAACTTGAGGCGTCCTCCAGCAAAGGCAAGTGGGTCCTCCCAGGGAGAGTGTGTGTACGCAGGGACCTGTTGGGCAATCGGGACACGGTCGGCAAGCGAAGAAGAGTACAGGCGTGGTTTTTGTGCTGCAGGAATAGCACGTCTACCTACAGAATGAGGAGTGCGCCAAAGGCGAAGAGCATGATTAGTTTTAAGATAATTGAAATAAAACTGAAACGGGGGCATAGAGCAAAGATAATTGGTGCTTAACGGTGAAGCGCCTCGGTAAACACCAAGGATCCACCTGCAAGCGGTGTTTTGGACGCCCTGTAGACGAGCCACAAGGGTCTTCTGGCGGGTGCCAGTGTACCAAACCGGCGCAGCCCATGCGAGGACTGTTCTGACGCAGGCTGAGTAGAGCTGGCGAAGGTTGAGGGCGGACATGCCACGCTCTGTGTTGGCGAGCAGGCGAATGGCAGCGAGTGTGGAGAGGCCCTTGGAGCGCATGCGCTCAACATGGGGTTTGAAAGACAAGGCCGGATCCCACCAGATCCCCAACCACCGAAGTGGGATGGAGGGCTTAATGAGAGTGTCCTCGTCGAGTTGGACGCCCCGGGAGTCCCAGCCGCGATATCTTTGGCGACGCCCAGGGGGGTGGAAATGGAGGAGCTCGGTCTTCGCGGTCTCGATGTTGAGATTGATGTCGTTGAAGTTTGAGTTGAGGTGGTGATAAGCGCCTACTAAGTTCCTGCAGTTGGCGGTGACTGATGTGCCAGTGATGGCAATCATGTGGTCGTCGACGTATGCTAGGAGCTCGCAGTCAGGGTGGTGGAACCGCTGAATCGCAATAGCTGCAAAAAGAGTGGAGAGAATGGGTGAGACTGGGGAGCCCTGAGGCGTCCCAAAGTCCGGTTTACGGACACTAGGGAGTGTGGTGCCATCGAAAGAGATAGCAGCCTCCCGCCCGGTCATGAAAGAAAGGCACCAGTCCGCCATGTCTGGCGAACAACCTAACTCCAAGAGCCGGTGGTGGAGATGTTGTGGATGCACCGAGTCAAAGAAGCCTTGTATGTCCACCGCTAGGACAGAACACACTTTGTCTTCCGACTGGGCTTTCTCCACAATCTGTAAAAGGCGTTGGGCGGCATCATAGACAGAATGCCCTTGACGCCCGCCATACTGGTTTGGGGGAAGCCAGTTCTGGGTGTTAGCCAGAAACTGGAGACGGTTAGCAAGAATCTTCTCAAGGAGTTTCCCTAAGGTCTCCTCAAGAGTAATCGGTCTGTAAGACCGAGGAGAGAATTGGTCCTTCTTGTTTGGCTTCCTGAGCATTACTACCTTTGTTATCCGCCAGCACGCTGGGTGGTGGCCCAAGCGCAGACAGTCGTTGAACAAAGATAGCACCTCCTTAGCGAAGGATCCAATCACCCATTTGAGGGGACGGTATCCGACGCCCGAGGGGCCAGGAGCAGACAAGTTGGAGGTGCCGGCCAGGGCGTCCATAAGCTCTTTCATGAGTATGGGAGGCGCCGCTGCAGAAGGTGGGGGCAGCGGGCGTAAGCCCGCTGCTGGAAGTGGTGGGGGGGAGGAGGAAAGTAGGTAGAATGGAACAACTCAGCTTTCTCCTGCTCAGTAGTGGTGAAGGTGCCGTCTGGTTTCCTCAGCGAAGGCACAGGAGTAGGGCGGATGCCGAGGCCACGCTTGGCCCAGCTCCAGATGTTGGTGGAATTGGCGTCTTTGACCTGTTCTGCATAGAACACGCGACGCGCTGCTCTGGTGGTGGCTTTGAAGGCGCGTTTAGCAGCGGCGCGCAAACGGGCGGTAGGGGCGTCCTTAATTGCCGCGAGTGAGGATGAGCACTCAGGGGACCACCAGGGGACCTCTGTCTTGGAGCGCTTTCTGGGTTTAGTCATTGATTCCATCGCCGCCACCATTGCAGATTGAATGGCTTTGGCTTTGGCATCTAGTTCAGCCTTGTCTGACGCCGGAAGCGCGAACGCCTCATGCAGCAAGGGGAAGGCCGTAGCACACCAAGCCTCTCTGTCATCATTAGACAGTCTGGGGGGCCGTGGAAGGTGGACGAACGGTCCAACTGGCACCTCCCATGTGAGTAGGGTGTGGTCTGAGAGAGCGGAGTGGGAGCTGGTGAATGTATCCATCACCTGCTCTGGTGGGATATTGGGCGCAGTCCAGACCATATCGATCGGACAACGCGGCCCATCTTTACCCGGACGAGTGTCCACATCTGGGTGATGGGCAGGCTCATGTCCATGCTCTCGGAAGAAGTCATCCAAGGGTTGCCCCCTGTTTGACTCGGCATTGGAACATGGCAACTCTGACCAGGAACGATGCCGGCGATTGAAGTCGCCAGCGATCGTTAGGGAAGCGGCTATGGCCGGGGTGAGATTGAAGAGAAACGACTCACCTGGGTAAGTGGGGGTTGGGGCGGTGCGCTCTGGAGCCTGCTGACCGTAGTAATTGCAGAGGCGGACAGTATGGGTAGAGCGAACCTCAATAGTCAGGACATCAGTGCCATGTGACGCTGCACCGACGATAGACCATGAGTGTGTTGGGAGGGACCGTGAAACGTAAGTAACCACTCGCGGACGGGTGGCCGGTGGGAGGCAGGGGACGTAACCTGGAATAGAAGGGACATTGAAGACGTCATCTCCCTCTGGGTTAGTCAATGAGGGTTGGGTACCAATCTTGTACCAGGGCGGTTCCTGGATAAGTAGAAGGTGTGGGGGACGGGGATTGTTAGCAAGAAGAGGAAAAAGAGAATGAATTGCTGCTAATGAGTGGGCAGCATTCCACTGAAGGACACGAAGTGTGTCAATCATTCTCCTTGCTCCATAGTGTCATCGGGCGAATCAGAGTCTGAATCAGACTCATCATCGTTTGGTGAGGGGCCATACTTACGCCTCTGAGGGCACTTCACAGATGTGGATCTATGAGGGCCCTGGCAGTTAGCGCAGAGACGGGGGTGGGAGCATGGGGTGCCAGCTGGGACAGCTTCCTGAGCGCAGGTTGGGCACTTCGAGCGGTGATATTTAGTGGCATGCGGGCCAGCGCAATACGCACATGTGATAGGGGCCTTACAGCCCCTGCTGGAATGACCAAGCGCCTGGCATCTGTCGCATTGAGAGAAGCCTGGGCGCATTGGTGGGATGGATAAGCGGAGCCGGATTCCGAAGAGCCACACGGTCGGCTTTTTGAGGAGCTTCTCGCGTATTTCTCCTTTCTCTCTGTCTGCAAAGGTGAAAATAACCGGGCAAATCTCGAGTTTCTCTTTCTCGAGTGCATCCGATTGTGCTGTGAAATGGGGGGGGACAATGTACTGGAGGTCGCTAAGAATGGGGTTGCTGTTAAACTCGGCCAGCAGATCCTCCTGAGTGTACGTCGTCCGCTGACCCTTGGGAAGAGTAGTGTCCCTAGTAGGGACCATGGAAATCCTAAGGGTGGACCGCGGACGGACCCGGGTTGCAGTGAGTACCGGTGGCACTTGCATGGTACCCGTGTAGCAAATGGGAGCCAAGTGAGCACACAGGGCACCCGCATGGCTATCAAGAGCGCTTTCGACCGCCATGCCCTCAGTGGAGCCTGGACGGTTAGTGAACGTGCATACAATGCGGCCTTTAGTGTTGAAAACCGCAGACCGCACCAGAAGACGCTTTGTGGTGGGCAGCTCAGCAAAGAAATTACGCACCGCAGTTGTAAGGGCGGCACCAGACTTGCGCTTAGCTGCTGGGATGTAGGGGTTAGCTGTAAACACCAAGGTCGGCTCCTTGGCATACATCTTGGGTGGTGGTGGTGAGGAACGTCCTGAGGAGGGCGCCTTCTTGGGAGTGGTCCTGCCCGTGGCCTTGGGGGCTGGGGTGGTAGTGGCAGGGGGTGCTGGGGCAGTAGCAGCTGCCACCTGAGCGTAGGTGAGTGGGACTGGGGCCGGAGCTACCTGGGGGGGTGGCGGCGGGTTGATGCGAGGGGGGCGAGGTGGAGGCCGGTCGAGTAGAGTCTGCACCTGTCTGGAGAGGGTGCCAACATCGCTGTTCAACTTACTGATGCCTGCATTCTGCTTCTGCACAACGCGGACTTCCTTGATCAGCTGTCCAAGAGCCTTGTTCATAGTGGCCATGCTCTTGCTAGATGCTGGTTCGTCGTCTGGGGTGGAGGGGGGTACAAATGGTGGGGGGAGTGGGACGCCGGTTTCGGCGTGGTGAAGTTGGAAAGCAGCTGCTGCATGATCAACATACTGCTTGACGTCGGGGTTAGCATCCTTCCCATCCACAAGGGTTGCCAGCATTGTGTAGGTGGCTGCATACAGTCCACCTAGTGTGTTGGCATTCAACATCATTCGTTCGTGGGTGGTCTTGCTCACGTCCGCAAAGTTGGCTGTGAGCTGGTCAGAGAGAGTGTCCCAGAGTCGGTGCATGCCATGTATTAGCACCATCTCATGTTCCGCAACGGAATCAGTGGGGGGAGCAGGGCGCCCCGGTAGTGGGGACAGGACAGAGGCCGTCCGCTTCTCACCCGCGCGCGGTGTTTCCGGTAAGGAAAACGGCATAGCAGCATCAGAGCTGGGTGGGAGTGGTGAGGAGGGTGGTAGTGAATCGAGTTCCCTTTGTCTGAGCTGTACAGGTGAGCCCAGAGCCGAGGGGACGGGGGTGGCGGTCGATGTCGTTGCCGGGGCAACAACGGTGACGGAGGGGGGTTGGCCAGTGGCGGCAGCAGCAGCAGACGCTGACGACCGCCCAGGTTTGGCAGGGATATTTGGTTTCTTAGATGTGTGGCTGTCTGCCATGCCTAACCGATGGGAGCGGGGGGGCTCGACCAAATCGGGAAGGTAGTGGTTAGAGGTCAAGAAGGATGAGTAGAGCCTGGACGGTTAGTGAACGTGCATACAATACGACCTTTGGTGTTGAAAACCGCAGACCGCACCAGAAGACGCTTTGTGGTGGGCAGCTCAGCAAAGAAATTACGCACCGCAGTTGTAAGGGCGGCACCAGACTTGCGCTTAGCTGCTGGGATGTAGGGGTTAGCTGTAAACACCAAGGTCGGCTCCTTGGCATACATCTTGGGTGGTGGGGGTGAGGAACGTCCTGAGGAGGGCGCCTTCTTGGGAGTGGTCCTGCCCGTGGCCTTGGGGGCTGGGGTGGTAGTGGCAGGGGGTGCTGGGGCAGCGACAGCTGCCACCTGAGCATAGGTGAGTGGGACTGGGGCCGGAGCTACCTGGGGAGGTGGCGGCGGGTTGATGCGAGGGGGGCGAGGTGGAGGCCGGTCGAGTAGAGTCTGTGTTGAAGTGACTTATTCCTCTCTATTTATCTCTTCTTATTGTTCTTTACATTTATTCATTACTTCATTCATGGACTCTTAGTACACTAGCGTGGGAACATTTAACCCCCTAAGAAAGTAACATATATACTGCAGTGATACGTCCCTGTGCACCTTTAGCACTTACACTATCACTGCAGGTATGTAATTATTGTATGTTAGATTTAGAATATAGCACTTACACTATCACTGCAGACTCTGTCTGAGAAGTGTGCCGTTTACAGGTTATGAGCCTTGGGCAGTAGCCCAAGTGAAAACTTCAACAACACCCCTTCTCAACCTCCTCAGCAATCCTCCCACCGCTTTCGGACGCTTTTCCGACACATCCACTGATCGGATTTCGCTCTAATTTGGAGGATACATTGTTGGAACTGGAAGGATTGGTTGTACGAAGTTTCAGGGCTATCGGTGTAGTTCTTGCCGTTCTACATCACTTTTAGTGCTCACCATATTGGCATTGAGTCTCCCCCTCATTCCTCAACATCCGTCGATTCGTTCGCGCTCTCCTTGCGCACACACGTGGTTCTACACTAGGACACACACCTCACGAAGTTTCGAACGTGTTGGAGAAGATTTGGGGCTTCTAGACTGTTATCAGTGTCAGACCTCACCCTCATCATCCATTTTCGCCCCTCTTCGACGATTGCCGAACAACCACTGGGCCGATCTCTGCGCGCAGACCACCATTCTCTTCTGCTCGACGCACCCTTTCCATACGTGCAACAATCGCGCCGATCCGTTGAGTTTTGAGCTCACAGGGGCCTTGTTGGTTCGACATCTCCACCACTACACTTTCCCCTTGTGGCCGAAAACATCGCCCATAACTCGGGCTTGATTCAAGCCTTCACCAAACCGAGACCACCCTCATCTTCGTCTTCTCGAGGGCTTTTCTATCGCCCAACTCTCGCTCGATTCGGCGCAAAACTCATCAATCGCCGGCACTATCTTCGGGACAGCTAGGGTAGCAGTAACAGTTGATAGCTCGCCGCCTGCACTCCCCATTTGGGCTGCACTTTCATCTGCTGCTTGCTTACTCTGGTTATTCCTGGGGCTTGCCCATATCTCCGCATCCACGGAGGCGATTCGCTCGCGCATAGCACCGTTGTGCTCAGCGCTTTGAGCCCATACAGGACGTGCATAGCGCGTTCCTTGTTTCCCATCGCATGCGACAGTGTGTCACGTCTTGCAATCAGTGCAAGCACTGGTGTGGTATTGTTTCTGCATTTCAAGGGTTATTTCCCTGCCTGCTTCACATTCCTACGACTGCAAAAGCTCGCCCCCCGGCCTTTGTTCGCCGGTTGTGACTTGTTCACTTAAGCTTAGAGCCTCTTTGCATCAGCGGTGCCTGCGGGGTCTTTCATTAGACCGACAGACCAGCACTGTCTAGCGGACACTGTGACTGCATTACTCCTCTACACAAAGAAGCACCTGTCCAGGGCGGCCCCCATACCGTACCCTGTCATATCTCACGCACGTGAACTCACCCCAGGGGATCCGTGCAAGTGAGCCTTCGTCCACGTGAAGGCTCATTGAGTTTGACGGCTCTCACTGTGTGTGGATAGTAGTGCAGCAGCATTGCACATCCATCGCCTTGATACTGCCTCCAATACACAGCCATCTTCTATCTGCACTGTGCAGACAGACCACTGCTCCGTCCTCAACCCTATCCTATTCCTTTGCTCACTCCACTGCACGCTCACACAATGACTATGCACAACAACTCTAAGTCAGCCTCGCGCCGCCGTAAGCTCAAGTGCACCTTCTGCACCTGCCTTGGTCACCATTACACCAAGTGCTACAAGCGCCAAGATGCCCTTGCAGAAATCATTGCTCGTGATAGCCTTACTGCTGTTGGTAGCAAAGACAAGGATATGGGAACCGCTGCTGCTAAAGCAAAGGATCCCGAGATCTCATTCTCGGAAGGCATAAATCACATGCAGGATACAACTGCCTTCGACTCTGCTCTCTCCATGACTGCATCCACCAAGTGGATCGTTGACACAGGCGCCACCAGCCACATGACACCCCATCGAGACTGGTTTACTGAATATCAGCCATACCGCACGTCAATCCGCCTTGCTGACAACCATATTGTCTACTCTGCAGGCGTTGGCACAGTTACCTTTCAGCCCATCATTGATGGCAAACCAACACGGGAGTTAGCATTCTCTCGGGTGCTTCATGTGCCTGACCTACAGAACAATCTCTTGTCGGCCCTGTTCCTCTCTCGCTCCAAGCAATTCACCATCATCATCAACAACCACTCCATACTCTTCCAGCGCAACAAACAGACACTCTTCACCGCAACGGTCAATCACAATCACACTGCCACTCTCAATGGCCATGTTATTATACCGTCTTCTGCGCTTGCGACGTTTACCCAGTCTTACCCCATTGACTGGACCCTGTGGCACCGGCGCCTTGCACATCTAAACCATGCAGATGTGCAGCGCCTATACAATGAGCACCTTGTGAGAGGCATGGTTGTCAAATCAAAGGCATTACCAGATGCAATATGCGAACCCTGTCTTGCGGGCAAACTTCATCGGGCCAAAGTGCCTAAGAAAGCCAACACTCGGGCCACTGCGGTTTTGCAGTTAGTGCACTCTGATGTGCATGGCCCCCTCCGCACTCAGTCAAGACATGGGTATAAATACTGGATCACCTTTATTGATGATTACAGTCGCGCCTGGGTTGTACTTCCGCTGAAGAAGAAGAGTGAAGCGTTTGGCGCGTTTCAGAAGTTTATGGCATATGCAGAGAACCAGACTGGCGTCCGCATAAAAGCCATACGCGATGACAAAGGAGGCGAATACATGCCTAAAGCATGGGATGAACTATGTCTTAAGAAAGGCATCCAGCGACAACACACTGTGCGCAACGAGCCTCACCAGAACGGTGTTGCTGAGCGCGCTAACCGCACCATCTCTGAGGGCATCACTGCCATGCTCAATGAGGCACGTCTTCCTCCTACATTCTGGTGGGATGCAGTGTCCACCTTTGTCCATACACGGAACCGTTCTCCCACATCTGCTAATGTCAACTTCGCCACTCCGCTCTCTCTCTGGCAAAAATCTAAGCCAGATGTCACTCATCTTCGCGTCTTTGGATGTACTGCATATGTGAATCTGCAGAAGGATCAGCGCAAGCAACTGGAGCCACACTACAGCAAGTGCATCTTTATTGGCTACCCCGCTGAGTATAAAGGCTGGCTATTCTGGAATCCTGTCACTCAGAAGGAAATCATCAGCGACTCTGCTGTCTTTGATGAAAGTAAATTCCCTGGCAACTCAAAAACGCCAGTTGATCTGAGGCTTGAAGCGGATGACCTAGATCAGGGGGGGCTACAACACTTCATCGTTGATGACTCCGATGATGAGTCCGATGATCTACCTCCTCCGCGTCAGCCACCTCCAGACAATGACAGTGATGACAATGACATACCACCTCGTCAACCAACTCCAGACATACCAGAGCCACCTCCTGCTGCACCTGATCCGCCTGCACATAAACCGCCATCTCCTCCACCAGCACCTCGCATCAAGCGTGAATCCACTCCTCCTGCCTCTCCTACACCAAAGCGCGCCAGGCCAAGCATACCATGGCCTAAAATGCCACATACTCTCACTCCGCGCCCTTACTTCACCAGACGCGACGCTCTCATCAACCCACTCATGGACTATCCAGGCAGACGCATACCACGCCCTGCTGAACCACCAGCCAGACATTCTGAGGAACCACCAGTTGGGCAATCTCAGTCGCCTGAACCATCCTCAGATGATCCATTGGATTTCACTCATGGATATGATGATGACACAATGTCAGTTGATGAAGAGGAGCTGCTGCTTACGTTTGAAGAGGCGTTTGAGCACATGCTAGAGACATCTGAGAATGCGCTTGCAGCTAATAGTGGAGAACCACTTCAGTGGAAAGATATCAAAGGCAGACATGATGCGCATGATTGGGAGCAAGCAGCGGCAGAGGAATTCATGAGTCTAATTGAGAATGGGACATTTGAACCGGTTAGACTGCCAGAAGGAAGGAAGGCCATTGGAAACCGCTGGGTGTTTAAGCTCAAGAGAAAGGCTGATGGATCTGTTGACCGGTACAAAGCGCGACTTGTTGCTAAGGGATTCTCCCAACGTCCGGGACTTGAATTCTCTCAAGTGTTTGCGCCTACAGCCAAGTGGGCAGCACTGCGCGCTATCCTGGCGCTTGCAGCAATTGAGAACCTTGAGTTGTACAGTCTTGACATCTCAACTGCGTTTCTCAATGGCGAAATGGACCATGATGTCTACATGCAACAACCGGAAGGATTCAAGGAGCACTTTGGGCGTGGCTATGTGCTGAAGCTTGTCAAGTCTCTCTATGGCTTAAAGCAGGCTGGCAGACAGTGGCACAAGAAACTCAACTCTGTGCTACAAGGCATGTCATTTGCGCTTGTCAGATGCGACCACAGTATTTGGGTCTACAAGCGGGGTGATGTGCGCATCATCATACCCGTCTATGTGGATGACATGACCATTGCCTGCAAGCATAAAGACAACTATGAGTTTGTCAAAGACGAGCTAGCCAAGCACTTCAAGCTGCATGACCTGGGACCAACTTCATTCCTACTGGGCGTTCACATTCAGAGAAACCGGAAAACACGTACTCTCACCATTTCTCAGCGCCAGTACATCATTGACATTCTGGAGCGCTTCAACCTTGGTTCATGCAGCACAGTCACCACTCCTCTACCAGAAGGCCTTAAGCTCAGCAAGGACATGGCGCCCAAGACTAAGAAAGAACTTGCGGAAATGCAAAATATTCCCTACAGTCAACTAGTCGGCGCCCTCATGTATCTAGCCACAGCAACCCGGCCTGATATTGCCTATGCAGTTGGTGTCCTTGCTCGCTACATGTCTAATCCTGGCATGGCCCACTGGAAAGCAGCTAAACACCTATGCCGGTATCTCCAGGGGACTAAGGACATGCGGATCACATATGCGCCTGATCCAAATGCTGATGAGCTGTTTACTACATACTCTGATGCAGATCATGGTGGCAATGTTGACAATGGCAGGTCCACCTCTGGGATGGTTGTGAAGATGGGAACTGGTGCAATTAGCTGGGCAAGCAAATTGCAAGGCATTGTTACGCTTTCTACTACAGAAGCAGAGTTTGTCTCAGCTTGTTCAGCAGGACAAGAGATTCTCTGGCTTCGCAACTTGTTTTCTGAATTTGGCTATACTTTTGATTCACCTTCTACACTCTATGTTGACAACCAATCTGCCATTGCTGTTGCTAATAATCCAGAGCACCATGGCCGGATGAAGCATCTTGATCTTCGCTACTACTGGCTTAGAGATGCGGTTGAATATGGACATATTTCTATTGTTTATCTTTCTACTGCTGACATGCCTGCTGACATTATGACCAAAGCTCTTGGGCGGGTCAAAGTGCAGACTATGTGCAGTTTACTTGGACTTCAAAAATAGAGATGACTTCGGTCAGGGGGGAGTGTTGAAGTGACTTATTCCTCTCTATTTATCTCTTCTTATTGTTCTTTACATTTATTCATTACTTCATTCATGGACTCTTAGTACACTAGCGTGGGAACATTTAACCCCCTAAGAAAGTAACATATATACTGCAGTGATACGTCCCTGTGCACCTTTAGCACTTACACTATCACTGCAGGTATGTAATTATTGTATGTTAGATTTAGAATATAGCACTTACACTATCACTGCAGACTCTGTCTGAGAAGTGTGCCGTTTACAGTCTGCACCTGTCTGGAGAGGGTGCCAACATCGCTGTTCAACTTACTGATGCCTGCATTCTGCTTCTGCACAACGCGGACTTCCTTGATCAGCTGTCCAAGAGCCTTGTTCATAGTGGCCATGCTCTTGCTAGATGCTGGTTCGTCGTCTGGGGTGGAAGGGGGTACAAATGGTGGGGGGAGTGGGACGCCGGTTTCGGCGTGGTGTTGTTGGAAGGCAGCTGCCGCCAGGTCAGCATACTCTTTGACATTGGGGTTAGCATCCTTCCCATCCACAAGTGTCGACAGCATTGTGTAGGTTGCTGCATACAGTCCACCTAGTGTGCTGGCGTTCAACATCATTCGCTCGTGGGGGGTCTTGCTCAGGTCAGCGAAGTTGGCCGTGAGCTTGTCAGAGAGGGTGTCCCAGAGATGGTACATGCCATGTATTAGTGCCATCTCATGTTCCAGTTCGAGTTGAGGTGGTGATAAGCGCCTACTAAGTTCCTGCAGTTGGCGGTGACTGATGTGCCAGTGATGGCAATCATGTGGTCGTCAACGTATGCCAGGAGCTCGCAGTCAGGGTGGTGGAACCGCTGAATCGCAATAGCTGCAAAAAGAGTGGAGAGAATGGGTGAGACTGGGGAGCCCTGAGGCGTCCCAAAGTCCGGTTTACGGACACTAGGGAGTGTGGTGCCATCGAAAGAGATAGCAGCCTCCCGCCCGGTCATGAAAGAAAGGCACCAGTCCGCCATGTCTGGCGAACAACCTAACTCCAAGAGCCGGTGGTGGAGATGTTGTGGATGCACCGAGTCAAAGAAGCCTTGTATGTCCACCGCTAGGACAGAACACACTTTGTCTTCCGACTGGGCTTTCTCCACAATCTGTAAAAGGCGTTGGGCAGCGTCGTAGACAGAGTGCCCTTGACGACCGCCATACTGGTTTGGGGGAAGCCAGTTCTGGGTGTTAGCCAGAAACTGGAGACGGTTAGCAATGATCTTCTCAAGGAGTTTCCCTAAGGTCTCCTCAAGAGTAATCGGTCTGTAGGACCGAGGAGAAAATTGGTCCTTCTTGTTTGGCTTCCTGAGCATTACTACCTTCGTTATCCGCCAGCACGCTGGGTGGTGGCCCAAGCGCAGACAGTCGTTGAACAAAGATAGCACCTCTTTAGCGAAGGATCCAATCACCCATTTGAGGGGACGGTATCCAACGCCCGAGGGGCCAGGAGCAGACAAGTTGGAGGTGCCGGCCAGGGCGTCCATAAGCTCTTTCATGAGTATGGGAGGCGCCGCTGCAGAAGGTGGGGGCAGCGGGCGTAAGCCCGCTGCTGGAAGTGGTGGGGGAGGAGGAAAGTAGGTAGAATGGAACAACTCAGCTTTCTCCTGCTCAGTGGTGGTGAAGGTGCCGTCTGGTTTCCTCAGCGATGGCACAGGAGTGGGACGGATGCCAAGGCCACGCTTGGCCCAGCTCCAGATGTTGGTGGAATTGGCGTCTTTGACCTGTTCTGCATAGAACACGCGATGCGCTGCTCTGGTGGTGGCTTTGAAGGCGCGTTTAGCAGCGGCGCGCAAACGGGCGGTAGGGGCGTCCTTAATTGCCGCGAGTGAGGATGAGCACTCAGGGGACCACCATGGGACCTCTGTCTTGGAGCGCTTTCTGGGTTTAGTCATGGACTCCATCGCCGCCACCATTGCAGATTGAATGGCTTTGGCTTTGGCATCTAGTTCAGCCTTGTCTGACGCAGGAAGCGCAAACGCCTCATGCAGCAAGGGGAAGGCAGTAGCACACCAAGCCTCTCTGTCATCATTAGACAGTCTGGGGGGCCGTGGAAGGTGGACGAACGGTCCAACTGGCACCTCCCATGTGAGTAGGGTGTGGTCTGAGAGAGCGGAGTGGGAGCTGGTGAAGGTATCCATCACCTGCTCTGGTGGGATGTTGGGCGCAGTCCAAACCATATCGATCGGACAACGCGGCCCATCTTTACCCGGACGAGTGTCCACATCTGGGTGATGGGCAGGCTCATGTCCATGCTCTCGGAAGAAGTCATCCATCCAATCTGCAATGGTGGCGGCGATGGAATCAATGACTAAACCCAGAAAGCGCTCCAAGACAGAGGTCCCCTGGTGGTCCCCTGAGTGCTCATCCTCACTCGCGGCAATTAAGGACGCCCCTACCGCCCGTTTGCGCGCCGCTGCTAAACGCGCCTTCAAAGCCACCACCAGAGCAGCGCATCGCGTGTTCTATGCAGAACAGGTCAAAGACGCCAATTCCACCAACATCTGGAGCTGGGCCAAGCGTGGCCTTGGCATCCGTCCCACTCCTGTGCCATCGCTGAGGAAACCAGACGGCACCTTCACCACTACTGAGCAGGAGAAAGCTGAGTTGTTTCATTCTACCTACTTTCCTCCTCCCCCACCACTTCCAGCAGCGGGCTTACGCCCGCTGCCCCCACCTTCTGCAGCGGCGCCTCCCATACTCATGAAAGAGCTTATGGACGCCCTGGCCGGCACCTCCAACTTGTCTGCTCCTGGCCCCTCGGGCGTCGGATACCGTCCCCTCAAATGGGTGATTGGATCCTTCGCTAAGGAGGTGCTATCTTTGTTCAACGACTGTCTGCGCTTGGGCCACCACCCAGCGTGCTGGCGGATAACAAAGGTAGTAATGCTCAGGAAGCCAAACAAGAAGGACCAATTCTCTCCTCGGTCTTACAGACCGATTACTCTTGAGGAGACCTTAGGGAAACTCCTTGAGAAGATTCTTGCTAACCGTCTCCAGTTTCTGGCTAACACCCAGAACTGGCTTCCCCCAAACCAGTATGGCGGGCGTCAAGGGCATTCTGTCTATGATGCCGCCCAACGCCTTTTACAGATTGTGGAGAAAGCCCAGTCGGAAGACAAAGTGTGTTCTGTCCTAGCGGTGGACATACAAGGCTTCTTTGACTCGGTTCATCCACAACATCTCCACCACCGGCTCTTGGAGTTAGGCTGTTCGCCAGACATGGCGGACTGGTGCCTTTCTTTCATGACCGGGCGGGAGGCTGCTATCTCTTTTGATGGCACCACACTCCCTAGCGTCCTCAAACCGGATTTTGGGACGCCTCAGGGCTCCCCTGTCTCACCCATTCTCTCCACTCTTTTTGCAGCTATTGCGATTCAGCGGTTCCGCCACCCTGACTGCGAGCTCCTAGCATACGTCGACGACCACATGATTGCCATCACTGGCTCATCAGTCACCGCCAACTGCAGGAACTTAGTAGGCGCTTATCACCACCTCAACTCGAACTTCAACGACATCAATCTCAACATCGAGACCGCGAAGACCGAGCTCCTCCATTTCCACCCCCCTGGGCGTCGCCACAGATATCGCGGCTGGGACTCCCGGGGCGTCCAACTCACGAGGACACTCTCATTAAGCCCTCCATCCCACTTCGGTGGTTGGGGATCTGGTGGGATCCGGCCTTGTCTTTCAAACCCCATGTTGAGCGCATGCGCTCCAAGGGCCTCTCAACACTCGCTGCCATTCGCCTGCTCGCCAACACAGAGCGAGGCATGTCCGCCCTCAACCTTCGCCAGCTTTACTCAGCCTGCGTCAGAACAGTCCTCGCATGGGCTGCGCCGGTTTGGTACACTGGCACCCGCCAGAAGACCCTCGTGGCTCGTCTACAGGGCGTCCAAAACACCGCTTGCAGGTGGATCCTTGGTGTTTACCGAGGCGCTTCACCGCTAAGCACCAATTACCTTTGCTCTATGCCCCCGTTTCAGTTTTATTTCAATTATCTTAAAACTAATCATGCTCTTCGCCTTTGGCGCACTCCACATTCTGTAGGTAGACGTGCTATTCCTGCAGCACAAAAACCACGCCTGTACTCTTCTTCGCTTGCCGACCGTGTCCCGATTGCCCAACAGGTCCCTGCGTACACACACTCTCCCTGGGAGGATCCACTTGCTTTTGCTGGAGGACGCCTCAAGTTTGCCATCCCTGCCGGTCCCGTTGACACTGACACTCGCCAGGCGTTTGTCGCATCTGCCAACTCTCTGTGCACCACAACCTCCGTCCAGATCTTCACGGACGGCTCCAGACTCGAGCACAAGTCTGGCTCAGCTATTGTCGCCATGCGCGGTCAACATCGCCTGGGCTTTAGACATTGCGCTTCCCCCAAAATCGCCACTGCCACTGACGCTGAGATCTTCTCCCTTGTGTCTGCTCCAGCTTGGGCCGCCTCTCACTTCGGCCGCCACCTCCTGGAAGTGGAGTCCATCGTCTTCATGTCAGACTCGCTAACCGCCCTTCGCCTTGTCCGTGACTGGCCCTCAGCACCTGGCGCCCACCTACTACGCGCTTGGAAAGCAGGCATCACCAACCTGCTGGACATTCACCCCAATCTCAAAATCGAGTTTCACTGGTGCCCGGGTCACTCAGGCGTCCCAGGAAACGAATGGGCTGATGAAGAGGCAAAGAAAGCCACAGAACTGCCACCCTCATCTTCCCTTCCTTCGATATCCGCCCTCCGCGAGCAGAACACCCTCAACGCCCAGAAGCAATGGGAGGCTCACCTCGCCCATGCTACTGCCTCAACTGCCGACAAGTACTTGGCAATCACAGGCCCACCAAAACGTCGTCCGCGCGCACTCATGGAGATGTCGGACACCTACCCCCGCGCTGAGATTTCAGCAGTTGCTCAAGTTCTCTGCTGCGCTGGCCCCTTCGGGGCGTACTGGATGCGCATGAGCCCAGAATATAGGCGCAGAAACGGCCTGATCACCTACTGTCGTTGGCACAATCACCCCCCTTGGCCTGCCCAGACCGCCGCCCACATACTTGGTGGCTGCGAGACTTTCCGCCCTTGGATTGGTAAGGTCTGGCCTAAAGGCACCCCACTCCCAGCCCACCACACAGAGTGGGCAGACGAACCCCTCATCGACGTGATTCGCAAGTGGCTTAAGTTCACTAGGCATCTCGACCGCCCCACTCAGCGCACCTCAGCTGCCATCCGCCTTGCATTTGCGATGATGGAGCTAGATGGCCTCCCAACCGACCAGGACATGGACCTGACGACCCTTCGTGTGTACGTACGGCGCGCCCTTGGACCACGCACTCAGGACACGGACCCGGATCTTTATGATTTTAACGGTCACGTTTCAGACCCCCCTCTTGATCTTTGATGCAACCTACTCCTTTTTATGTATGAGGCACCAGCGATCCCAGACAGAACGGTGCTTTACCCAGGTTAACGCCCAGGTACTGTGCCCGGACGCGCCCTCTTTTCTAAACTTCGTTTGTGCTTGTAGTGTAGGTTCACCTGCGCCTTGACATGGGCGTGGTGATATGTAAACCAATCTCTCCTCCTCCTCTCCCCTTCTTTAATAGGCGGTGCGCCCACTTAGCCGCCACCTTCGGTGGCGGGCACCTCCCGCCCAGTTTCGTAGTTTACCTCGATGACGGGCGCCTCCGTCGTAGATAGGTCATGTACTTAGCTATGCTGCAGGAATAATAAAGCCAAAAAAAAAAAAAAAAAAAAAAAAAAAGGAAGAAGTCATCCAAGGGTTGCCCCCTGTTTGACTCGGCATTGGAACATGGCAACTCTGACCAGGAACGATGCCGGCGATTGAAGTCGCCAGCAATCGTTAGGGAAGCGGCTATTGCCGGGGTGAGATTGAAGAGAAACGACTCACCTGGGTAAGTGGGGGTTGGGGCGGTGCGCTCTGGAGCCTGCTGACCGTAGTAATTGCAGAGGCGGACAGTGTGGGTAGAGCAAACCTCAATAGTCAGGACATCAGTGCCATGTGACGCTGCACCGACGATAGACCATGAGTGTGTTGGGAGGGACCGTGAAACGTAAGTAACCACTCGCGGACGGGTGGCCGGTGGGAGGCAGGGGACGTAACCTGGAATAGAAGGGACATTGAAGACGTCATCTTTTTTTTTTTTTTTTTTTTTTTTTTTTTTTGGCTTTATTATTCCTGCAGCATAGCTAAGTACATGACCTATCTACGACGGAGGCGCCCGTCATCGAGGTAAACTACGAAACTGGGCGGGAGGTGCCCGCCACCGAAGGTGGCGGCTAAGTGGGCGCACCGCCTATTAAAGAAGGGAAGAGGAAGAGGAGAGATTGGTTTACATATCACCACGCCCATGTCAAGGCGCAGGTGAACCTACACTACAAGCACAGACGGAGTTTAGAAAAGAGGGCGCGTCCGGGCACAGTACCTGGGCGTTAACCTGGGTAAAGCACCGTTCTGTCTGGGATCGCTGGTGCCTCATACATAAAAGAAGTAAGTTGCATCAAAGATCAAGAGGAGGGTCTGAAACGTGACCGTTAAAATCATAAAGATCCGGGTCCGTGTCCTGAGTGCGTGGTCCAAGGGCGCGCCGTACGTACACACGAAGGGTCGTCAGGTCCATGTCCTGGTCGGTTGGGAGGCCATCTAGCTCCATCATCGCAAATGCAAGGCGGATGGCAGCTGAGGTGCGCTGAGTGGGGCGGTCGAGATGCCTAGTGAACTTAAGCCACTTGCGAATCACGTCGATGAGGGGTTCGTCTGCCCACTCTGTGTGGTGGGCTGGGAGTGGGGTGCCTTTAGGCCAGACCTTACCAATCCAAGGGCGGAAAGTCTCGCAGCCACCAAGTATGTGGGCGGCGGTCTGGGCAGGCCAAGGGGGGTGATTGTGCCAACGACAGTAGGTGATCAGGCCGTTTCTGCGCCTATATTCTGGGCTCATGCGCATCCAGTACGCCCCGAAGGGGCCAGCGCAGCAGAGAACTTGAGCAACTGCTGAAATCTCAGCGCGGGGGTAGGTGTCCGACATCTCCATGAGTGCGCGCGGACGACGTTTTGGTGGGCCTGTGATTGCCAAGTACTTGTCGGCAGTGGAGGCAGTGGCGTGGGCGAGGTGGTCCTCCCATTGCTTCTGGGCGTTAAGGGTGTTCTGCTCGCGGAGGGCGGATATCGAAGGAAGGGAAGATGAGGGTGGCAGTTCTGTGGCTTTCTTTGCCTCTTCATCAGCCCATTCGTTTCCTGGGACGCCTGAGTGACCCGGGCACCAGTGAAACTCGATTTTGAGGTTGGGGTGAATGTCTAGCAGGTTGGTGATGCCTGCTTTCCAAGCGAGTAGTAAGTGGGCGCCAGGTGCTGATGGCCAGTCGCGGACAAGGCGAAGGGCGGTTAGCGAGTCTGACATGAAGACGATGGACTCCACTTCCAGGAGGTGGCGGCCGAAGTGAGAGGCGGCCCAAGCTGGAGCAGACGCAAGGGAGAAGATCTCAGCGTCAGTGGCAGTGGCGATTTTGGGGGAAGCGCAGTGTCTGAAGCCCAAGCGATGATGACCGCGCATAGCGACAATTGCTGAGCCAGACTTGTGCTCGAGTCTGGAGCCGTCTGTGAAGATCTGGACGGAGGATGTGGTGCACAGAGAGTTGGCAGATGCGACAAACGCCTGGCGAGTGTCAGTGTCAACGGGACCGGCAGGGATGGCAAACTTGAGGCGTCCTCCAGCAAAAGCAAGTGGATCCTCCCAGGGAGAGTGTGTGTACGCAGGGACCTGTTGGGCAATCGGGACACGGTCGGCAAGCGAAGAAGAGTACAGGCGTGGTTTTTGTGCTGCAGGAATAGCACGTCTACCTACAGAATGAGGAGTGCGCCAAAGGCGAAGAGCATGATTAGTTTTAAGATAATTGAAATAAAACTGAAACGGGGGCATAGAGCAGAGATAATTGGTGCTTAGCGGTGAAGCGCCTCGGTAAACACCAAGGATCCACCTGCAAGCGGTGTTTTGGACGCCCTGTAGACGAGCCACAAGGGTCTTCTGGCGGGTGCCAGTGTACCAAACCGGCGCAGCCCATGCGAGGACTGTTCTGACGCAGGCTGAGTAGAGCTGGCGAAGGTTGAGGGCGGACATGCCACGCTCTGTGTTGGCGAGCAGGCGAATGGCAGCGAGTGTGGAGAGGCCCTTGGAGCGCATGCGCTCAACATGGGGTTTGAAAGACAAGGCCGGATCCCACCAGATCCCCAACCACCGAAGTGGGATGGAGGGCTTAATGAGAGTGTCCTCGTCGAGTTGGACGCCCCGGGAGTCCCAGCCGCGATATCTTTGGCGACGCCCAGGGGGGTGGAAATGGAGGAGCTCGGTCTTCGCGTCTCGATGTTGAGATTGATGTCGTTGAAGTTTGAGTTGAGGTGGTGATAAGCGCCTACTAAGTTCCTGCAGTTGGCGGTGACTGATGTGCCAGTGATGGCAATCATGTGGTCGTCGACGTATGCCAGGAGCTCGCAGTCAGGGTGGTGGAACCGCTGAATCGCAATAGCTGCAAAAAGAGTGGAGAGAATGGGTGAGACAGGGGAGCCCTGAGGCGTCCCAAAATCCGGTTTACGGACACTAGGGAGTGTGGTGCCATCGAAAGAGATAGCAGCCTCCCGCCCGGTCATGAAAGAAAGGCACCAGTCCGCCATGTCTGGCGAACAACCTAACTCCAAGAGCCGGTGGTGGAGATGTTGTGGATGCACCGAGTCAAAGAAGCCTTGTATGTCCACCGCTAGGACAGAGCACACTTTGTCTTCTGACTGGGCTTTCTCCACAATCTGTAAGAGGCGTTGGGCAGCGTCGTAGACAGAGTGCCCTTGACGACCGCCATACTGGTTTGGGGGAAGCCAGTTCTGGGTGTTAGCCAGAAACTGGAGACGGTTAGCAATGATCTTCTCAAGGAGTTTCCCTAAGGTCTCCTCAAGAGTAATCGGTCTGTAGGACCGAGGAGAAAATTGGTCCTTCTTGTTTGGCTTCCTGAGCATTACTACCTTCGTTATCCGCCAGCACGCTGGGTGGTGGCCCAAGCGCAGACAGTCGTTGAACAAAGATAGCACCTCCTTAGCGAAGGATCCAATCACCCATTTGAGGGGACGGTATCCAACGCCCGAGGGGCCAGGAGCAGACAAGTTGGAAGTGCCGGCCAGGGCGTCCATAAGCTCTTTCATGAGTATTGGAGGCGCCGCTGCAGAAGGTGGGGGCAGCGGGCGTAGGCCCGCTGCTGGAAGTGGAGGGGGAGGAGGAAAGTAGGTAGAATGAAACAACTCAGCTTTCTCCTGCTCAGTGGTGGTGAAGGTGCCGTCTGGTTTCCTCAGCGAAGGCACAGGAGTAGGGCGGATACCGAGGCCGCGCTTGGCCCAGCTCCAGATATTGGTGGAATTGGCGTCTTTGACCTGTTCTGCATAGAACACGCGACGCGCTGCTCTGGTGGTGGCTTTGAAGGCGCGTTTAGCAGCGGCGCGCAAACGGGCGGTAGGGGCGTCCTTAATTGCCGCGAGTGAGGATGAGCACTCAGGGGACCACCATGGGACCTCTGTCTTGGAGCGCTTTCTGGGTTTAGTCATTGATTCCATCGCCGCCACCATTGCAGATTGAATGGCTTTGGCTTTGGCATCTAGTTCAGCCTTGTCTGACGCCGGAAGCGCGAACGCCTCATGCAGCAAGGGGAAGGCCGTAGCACACCAAGCCTCTCTGTCATCATTAGACAGTCTGGGGGGCCGTGGAAGGTGGACGAACGGTCCAACTGGCACCTCCCATGTGAGTAGGGTGTGGTCTGAGAGAGCGGAGTGGGAGCTGGTGAAGGTATCCATCACCTGCTCTGGTGGGATGTTGGGCGCAGTCCAAACCATATCGATCGGACAACGCGGCCCATCTTTACCCGGATGAGTGTCCACATCTGGGTGATGGGCAGGCTCATGTCCATGCTCTCGGAAGAAGTCATCCAAGGGTTGCCCCCTGTTTGACTCGGCATTGGAACATGGCAACTCTGACCAGGAACGATGCCGGCGATTGAAGTCGCCAGCAATTGTTAGGGAAGCGGCTATTGCCGGGGTGAGATTGAAGAGAAACGACTCACCTGGGTAAGTGGGGGTTGGGGCGGTGCGCTCTGGAGCCTGCTGACCGTAGTAATTGCAGAGGCGGACAGTGTGGGTAGAGCGAACCTCAATAGTCAGGACATCAGTGCCATGTGACGCTGCACCGACGATAGACCATGAGTGTGTTGGGAGGGACCGTGAAACGTAAGTAACCACTCGCGGACGGGTGGCCGGTGGGAGGCAGGGGACGTAACCTGGAATAGAAGGGACATTGAAGACGTCATCTCCCTCTGGGTTAGTCAATGAGGGTTGGGTACCAATCTTGTACCAGGGCGGTTCCTGGATAAGTAGAAGGTGTGGGGGACGGGGATTGTTAGCAAGGAGAGGAAAAAGAGAATGAATTGCTGCTAATGAGTGGGCAGCATTCCACTGAAGGACACGGAGTGTGTCAATCATTCTCCTTGCTCCATAGTGTCATCGGGCGAATCAGAGTCTGAATCGGACTCATCATCGTTTGGTGAAGGGGCATACTTACGCCTCTGGGGGCACTTCACAGAGGTGGCTCTATGGGGGCCCTGACAGTTAGCGCAGAGACGGGGATGGGAGCATGGAGTGCCAGCTGGAACAGCTTCCTGAGCGCAGGTTGGGCACTTCGAGCGGTGATATTTAGTGGCATGCGGGCCGGCGCAATACGCACATGTGATGGGGGCCTTGCAGCCCCTGCTGGAATGACCAAGCGCCTGGCATCTGTCGCACTGAGAGAAGCCTGGGCGCATTGGTGGGATGGATAGGCGGAGTCGGATTCCGAAGAGCCACACGGTCGGCTTTTTGAGGAGCTTCTCGCGTATTTCTCCTTTCTCCTTGTCTGCAAAGGTGAATATAACCGGGCAAATCTCGAGTTTCTCTTTCTCGAGTGCATCCGATTGTGCTGTGTAATGGGGGGGGACAATGTACTGGAGGTCGCTAAGGATGGGATTGCTGTGGAACTCGGCCAGCAGATCCTCCTGAGTGTACGTCGTCCGCTGACCCTTGGGAAGAGTAGTGTCCCTAGTAGGGACCATGGAAATCCTAAGGGTGGACCGCGGACGGACCCGGGTTGCAGTGAGTACCGGCGGCACTTGCATGGTACCCGTGTAGCAAATGGGAGCCAAGTGAGCACACAGGGCACCCGCATGGCTATCAAGAGCGCTTTCAACCGCCATGCCCTCAGTAGAGCCTGGACGGTTAGTGAACGTGCATACAATGCGGCCTTTAGTGTTGAAAACCGCAGACCGCACCAGCAGACGCTTTGTGGTGGGCAGCTCAGCAAAGAAATTACGCACCGCAGTTGTGAGGGCGGCACCAGACTTGCGCTTAGCTGCTGGGATGTAGGGGCTAGCTGTAAACACCAAGGTCGGCTCCTTGGCGTACATCTTGGGTGGTGGGGGTGAGGCACGTCCTGTAGAGGGCGCCTTCTTGGGAGTGGTCCTGCCCTTGGCCTGGGGGGCTGGGGTGGTGGTAACCGGGGGTGCTGGGGCAGTAGCAGCTGCCACCTGAGCGTAGGTGAGTGGGACTGGGGCCGGAGCTACCTGGGGGGGTGGCGGCGGGTTGATGCGAGGGGGGCGAGGTGGAGGCCGGTCAAGTAGAGTCTGCACCTGTCTGGAGAGGGTGCCAACATCGCTGTTCAACTTACTGATGCCTGCATTCTGCTTCTGCACAACGCGGACTTCCTTGATCAGCTGTCCAAGAGCCTTGTTCATAGTGGCCATGCTCTTGCTAGATGCTGGTTCGTCGTCTGGGGTGGAGGGGGGTACAAATGGTGGGGGGAGTGGGACGCCGGTTTCGGCGTGGTGTTGTTGGAAGGCAGCTGCCGCAAGGTCAGCATACTCTTTGACATTGGGGTTAGCATCCTTCCCATCCACAAGTGTCGACAGCATTGTGTAGGTTGCTGCATACAGTCCACCTAGTGTGCTGGCGTTCAACATCATTCGCTCGTGGGGGGTCTTGCTCAGGTCAGCGAAGTTGGCCGTGAGCTTGTCAGAGAGGGTGTCCCAGAGATGGTACATGCCATGTATTAGTGCCATCTCATGTTCCGGAATGGAATCAGTGGGGGGAGCAGGGCGCCCCGGTAGTGGGGACAGGACAGAGGCCGTACGCTTCTCACCCGCGCGCGGTGTTGCCGGGAAGGCCAACGGCATATCAGCATCAGAGCTAGGTGGGAGTGGTGAGGAGGGTGGTAGTACATCGAGTTCCCTTTGTCTGAGCTGTACAGGCGAGCCCAGAGCCGAGGGGACGGGGGTGGCGGTCGATGTCGTTGCCGGGGCAACAACGGTGACGGAGGGGGGTTGGCCAGTGGCGGCGGCAGCGGCAGACGCTGACGACCGACCAGGTTTGGCCGCGATAGACGGTTTCTTAGATGTGTGGCTGTCTGCCATGCCTAACCGATGGGAGCGGGGGGGCTCGACCAAATCGGGAAGGTAGTGGTTAGAGGTCAAGAAGGATGTTTCAATTATCTTAAAACTAATCATGCTCTTCGCCTTTGGCGCACTCCTCATTCTGTAGGTAGACGTGCTATTCCTGCAGCACAAAAACCACGCCTGTACTCTTCTTCGCTTGCCGACCGTGTCCCGATTGCCCAACAGGTCCCTGCGTACACACACTCTCCTTGGGAGGATCCCCTTGCTTTTGCTGGCGGACGCCTCAAATTTGCCATCCCTGCCGGTCCCGTTGACACTGACACTCGCCAGGCGTTTGTCGCATCTGCCAACTCTCTGTGCACCACCACCTCCGTCCAGATCTTCACAGACGGCTCCAGACTCGAGCACAAGTCTGGCTCAGCAATTGTCGCTATGCGCGGTCAACATCGCTTGGGCTTCAGACACTGCGCTTCCCCCAAAATCGCCACTGCCACTGACGCTGAGATCTTCTCCCTTGCGTCTGCTCCAGCTTGGGCCGCCTCTCACTTTGGCCGCCACCTCCTGGAAGTGGAGTCCATTGTCTTCATGTCAGATTCGCTAACCGCCCTTCGCCTTGTCCGCGACTGGCCATCAGCACCTGGCGCCCACTTACTACTCGCTTGGAAAGCAGGTATCACCAACCTGCTGGACATTCATCCCAACCTCAAAATCGAGTTTCACTGGTGCCCGGGTCACTCAGGCGTCCCAGGAAACAAATGGGCTGATGAAGAGGCAAAGAAAGCCACAGAACTGCCACCCTCATCTTCCCTTCCTTCGATATCCGCCCTCCGCAAGCAGAACACCCTCAACGCCCAGAAGCAATGGGAGGCTCACCTCGCCCATGCCACTGCCTCAACTGCCGACAAGTACTTGGCAATCACAGGCCCACCAAAACGTCGTCCGCGCGCACTCATGGAGATGTCGGACACCTACCCCCGCGCTGAGATTTCAGCAGTTGCTCAAGTCCTCTGCTGCGCTGGCCCCTTTGGGGCGTACTGGATGCGCATGAGCCCAGAATATAGGCGCAGAAACGGCCTGATCACCTACTGTCGTTGGCACAATCACCCCCCTTGGCCTGCCCACACCGCCGCCCACATACTTGGTGGTTGCGAGACTTTCCGCCCTTGGATTGGTAAGGTCTGGCCCAAAGGCACCCCACTCCCAGCCCACCACACAGAGTGGGCAGATGAACCCCTTATCGACGTGATTCGCAAGTGGCTTAAGTTCACTAAGCATCTCGACCGCCCCACTCAGCGCACCTCAGCTGCCATCCGCCTTGCGTTTGCGATGATGGAGCTAGATGGCCTCCCAACCGACCAGGACATGGACCTAACGACCCTTCGTGTGTACGTACGGCGCGCCCTTGGACCACGCACTCAGGACACGGACCCGGATCTTTATGATTTTAACGGTCACGTTTCAGACCCTCCTCTTGATCTCTGATGCAACTTACTCTCTTTGTATGTATGAGGCACCAGCGATCCCAGACAGAACGGTGCTTTACCCAGGTTAACGCCCAGGTACTGTGCCCGGACGCGCCCTCTTTTCTAAACTTCGTTTGTGCTTGTAGTGTAGGTTCACCTGCACCTTGACATGGGCGCGGTGATATGTAAACCAATCTCTCCTCTTCCTTTCCCTTTCTTTAATAGGCGGTGCGCCCACTTAGCCGCCACCTTCGGTGGCGGGCACCTCCCGCCCAGTTTCGTAGTTTACCTCGATGACGGGCGCCTCCGTTGTAGATAGGTCATGTACTTAGCTATGCTGCAGGAATAATAAAGCCAAAAAAAAAAAAAAAAAAAAAAAAAAAAAAGATGACGTCTTCAATGTCCCTTCTATTCCAGGTTACGTCCCCTGCCTCCCACCGGCCACCCGTCCGCGAGTGGTTACTTACGTTTCACGGTCCCTCCCAACACACTCATGGTCTATCGTCGGTGCAGCGTCACATGGCACTGATGTCCTGACTATTGAGGTTCGCTCTACCCACACTGTCCGCCTCTGCAATTACTACGGTCAGCAGGCTCCAGAGCGCACCGCCCCAACCCCCACTTACCCAGGTGAGTCGTTTCTCTTCAATCTCACCCCGGCAATAGCCGCTTCCCTAACAATTGCTGGCGAGTTCAATCGCCGGCATCGTTCCTGGTCAGAGTTGCCATGTTCCAATGCCGAGTCAAACAGGGGGCAACCCTTGGATGACTTCTTCCGAGAGCATGGACATGAGCCTGCCCATCACCCAGATGTGGACACTCATCCGGGTAAAGATGGGCCGCGTTGTCCGATCGATATGGTTTGGACTGCGCCCAACATCCCACCAGAGCAGGTGATGGATACCTTCACCAGCTCCCACTCCGCTCTCTCAGACCACACCCTACTCACATGGGAGGTGCCAGTTGGACCATTCGTCCACCTTCCACGGCCTCCCAGACTGTCTAATGATGACAGAGAGGCGTGGTGTGCTACCGCCTTCCCCTTGCTGCATGAGGCGTTTGCGCTTCCTGCGTCAGACAAGGCTGAACTAGATGCCAAAGCCAAAGCCATTCAATCTGCAATGGTGGCGGCGATGGAGTCCATGACTAAACCCAGAAAGCGCTCCAAGACAGAGGTCCCATGGTGGTCCCCTGAGTGCTCATCCTCACTCGCGGCAATTAAGGACGCCCCTACCGCCCGTTTGCGCGCCGCTGCTAAACGCGCCTTCAAAGCCACCACCAGAGCAGCGCGTCGCGTGTTCTATGCAGAACAGGTCAAAGACGCCAATTCCACCAATATCTGGAGCTGGGCCAAGCGCGGCCTTGGTATCCGCCCTACTCCTGTGCCTTCGCTGAGGAAACCAGACGGCACCTTCACCACCACTGAGCAGGAGAAAGCTGAGTTGTTTCATTCTACCTACTTTCCTCCTCCCCCTCCACTTCCAGCAGCGGGCCTACGCCCGCTGCCCCCACCTTCTGCAGCGGCGCCTCCAATACTCATGAAAGAGCTTATGGACGCCCTGGCCGGCACTTCCAACTTGTCTGCTCCTGGCCCCTCGGGCGTTGGATACCGTCCCCTCAAATGGGTGATTGGATCCTTCGCTAAGGAGGTGCTATCTTTGTTCAACGACTGTCTGCGCTTGGGCCACCACCCAGCGTGCTGGCGGATAACAAAGGTAGTAATGCTCAGGAAGCCAAACAAGAAGGACCAATTTTCTCCTCGGTCCTACAGACCGATTACTCTTGAGGAGACCTTAGGGAAACTCCTTGAGAAGATCATTGCTAACCGTCTCCAGTTTCTGGCTAACACCCAGAACTGGCTTCCCCCAAACCAGTATGGCGGTCGTCAAGGGCACTCTGTCTACGACGCTGCCCAACGCCTCTTACAGATTGTGGAGAAAGCCCGTCAGAAGACAAAGTGTGCTCTGTCCTAGCGGTGGACATACAAGGCTTCTTTGACTCGGTGCATCCACAACATCTCCACCACCGGCTCTTGGAGTTAGGTTGTTCGCCAGACATGGCGGACTGGTGCCTTTCTTTCATGACCGGGCGGGAGGCTGCTATCTCTTTCGATGGCACCACACTCCCTAGTGTCCGTAAACCGGATTTTGGGACGCCTCAGGGCTCCCCTGTCTCACCCATTCTCTCCACTCTTTTTGCAGCTATTGCGATTCAGCGGTTCCACCACCCTGACTGCGAGCTCCTGGCATACGTCGACGACCACATGATTGCCATCACTGGCACATCAGTCACCGCCAACTGCAGGAACTTAGTAGGCGCTTATCACCACCTCAACTCAAACTTCAACGACATCAATCTCAACATCGAGACCGCGAAGACCGAGCTCCTCCATTTCCACCCCCCTGGGCGTCGCCAAAGATATCGCGGCTGGGACTCCCGGGGCGTCCAACTCGACGAGGACACTCTCATTAAGCCCTCCATCCCACTTCGGTGGTTGGGGATCTGGTGGGATCCGGCCTTGTCTTTCAAACCCCATGTTGAGCGCATGCGCTCCAAGGGCCTCTCCACACTCGCTGCCATTCGCCTGCTCGCCAACACAGAGCGTGGCATGTCCGCCCTCAACCTTCGCCAGCTCTACTCAGCCTGCGTCAGAACAGTCCTCGCATGGGCTGCGCCGGTTTGGTACACTGGCACCCGCCAGAAGACCCTTGTGGCTCGTCTACAGGGCGTCCAAAACACCGCTTGCAGGTGGATCCTTGGTGTTTACCGAGCCGCTTCACCGCTAAGCACCAACTATCTTTGCTCTATGCCCCCGTTTCAGTTTTATTTCAACTATCTTAAAACTAATCATGCTCTTCGCCTTTGGGCACTCCTCATTCTGTAGGTAGACGTGCTATTCCTGCAGCACAAAAACCACGCCTGTACTCTTCTTCGCTTGCCGACCGTGTCCCGATTGCCCAACAGGTCCCTGCGTACACACACTCTCCCTGGGAGGATCCACTTGCCTTTGCTGGAGGACGCCTCAAATTTGCCATCCCTGCCGGTCCCGTTGACACTGACACTCGCCAGGCGTTTGTCGCATCTGCCAACTCTCTGTGCACCACCACCTCCGTCCAGATCTTCACAGACGGCTCCAGACTCGAGCACAAGTCTGGCTCAGCAATTGTCGCTATGCGCGGTCACCATCGCTTGGGCTTCAGACACTGCGCTTCCCCCAAAATCGCCACTGCCACTGACGCTGAGATCTTCTCCCTTGCGTCTGCTCCAGCTTGGGCCGCCTCTCACTTCGGCCGCCACCTCCTGGAAGTGGAGTCCATCGTCTTCATGTCAGACTCGCTAACCGCCCTTCGCCTTGTCCGCGACTGGCCATCAGCACCTGGCGCCCACTTACTACTCGCTTGGAAAGCAGGCATCACCAACCTGCTAGACATTCACCCCAACCTCAAAATCGAGTTTCACTGGTGCCCGGGTCACTCAGGCGTCCCAGGAAACGAATGGGCTGATGAAGAGGCAAAGAAAGCCACAGAACTGCCACCCTCATCTTCCCTTCCTTCGATATCCGCCCTCCGCGAGCAGAACACCCTTAACGCCCAGAAGCAATGGGAGGACCACCTCGCCCACGCCACTGCCTCCACTGCCGACAAGTACTTGGCAATCACAGGCCCACCAAAACGTCGTCCGCGCGCACTCATGGAGATGTCGGACACCTACCCCCGCGCTGAGATTTCAGCAGTTGCTCAAGTTCTCTGCTGCGCTGGCCCCTTCGGGGCGTACTGGATGCGCATGAGCCCAGAATATAGGCGCAGAAACGGCCTGATCACCTACTGTCGTTGGCACAATCACCCCCCTTGGCCTGCCCGACCGCCGCCCACATACTTGGTGGCTGCGAGACTTTCCGCCCTTGGATTGGTAAGGTCTGGCCTAAAGGCACCCCACTCCCAGCCCACCACACAGAGTGGGCAGACGAACCCCTCATCGACGTGATTCGCAAGTGGCTTAAGTTCACTAGGCATCTCGACCGCCCCACTCAGCGCACCTCAGCTGCCATCCGCCTTGCATTTGCGATGATGGAGCTAGATGGCCTCCCAACCGACCAGGACATGGACCTGACGACCCTTCGTGTGTACGTATGGCGCGCCCTTGGACCACGCACTCAGGACACGGACCCGGATCTTTATGATTTTAACGGTCACGTTTCAGACCCTCCTCTTGATCTTTGATGCAACTTACTTCTTTTATGTATGAGGCACCAGCGATCCCAGACAGAACGGTGCTTTACCCAGGTTAACGCCCAGGTACTGTGCCCGGACGCGCCCTCTTTTCTAAACTTCGTCTGTGCTTGTAGTGTAGGTTCACCTGCGCCTTGACATGGGCGTGGTGATATGTAAACCAATCTCTCCTCTTCCTTTTCCCTTCTTTAATAGGCGGTGCGCCCACTTAGCCGCCACCTTCGGTGGCGGGCACCTCCCGCCCAGTTTCGTAGTTTACCTCGATGACGGGCGCCTCCGTCGTAGATAGGTCATGTACTTAGCTATGCTGCAGGAATAATAAAGCCAAAAAAAAAAAAAAAAAAAAAAAAAGTAGCACACCACGCCTCTCTGTCATCATTAGACAGTCTGGGGGGCCGTGGAAGGTGGACGAACGGTCCAACTGGCACCTCCCATGTGAGTAGGGTGTGGTCTGAGAGAGCGGAGTGGGAGCTGGTGAATGTATCCATCACCTGCTCTGGTGGGATGTTGGGCGCAGTCCAGACCATATCGATCGGACAACGCGGCCCATCTTTACCCGGACGAGTGTCCACATCTGGGTGATGGGCAGGCTCATGTCCATGCTCTCGGAAGAAGTCATCCAAGGGTTGCCCCCTGTTTGACTCGGCATTGGAACATGGCAACTCTGACCAGGAACAATGCCGGCGATTGAAGTCGCCAGCGATCGTTAGGGAAGCGGCTATTGCCGGGGTGAGGCTGAAGAGAAACGACTCACCTGGGTAAGTGGGGGTTGGGGCCACCCTCTCTGGCGCCTGCTGGCCGTAGTAATTGCAGAGGCGGACAGTGTAGGTAGAGCGAACCTCAATAGTCAGGACGTCAGTGCCATGTGACGCTGCACCGACGATAGACCATGAATGTGTTGGGAGGGACCGTGAAACGTAAGTAACCACTCGCGGACGGGTGGCCGGTGGGAGGCAGGGGACGTAACCTGGAATAGAGGGGACATTGAAGACGTCATCTCCATCTGGGTTAGTCAATGAGGGTTGGGTACCAATCTTGTACCAGGGCGGTTCCTGGATAAGTAGAAGGTGTGGGGGACGGGGATTGTTAGCAAGAAGAGGAAAAAGAGAATGAATTGCTGCTAATGAGTGGGCAGCATTCCACTGAAGGACACGGAGTGTGTCAATCATTCTCCTTGCTCCATAGTGTCATCGGGCGAATCAGAGTCTGAATCGGACTCATCATCGTTTGGTGAAGGGGCATACTTACGCCTCTGAGGGCACTTCACAGAGGTGGCTCTATGGGGGCCCTGACAGTTAGCGCAGAGACGGGGATGGGAGCATGGAGTGCCAGCTGGAACAGCTTCCTGAGCGCAGGTGGGGCACTTCGAGCGGTGGTATTTAGTGGCATGCGGACCGGCGCAATACGCACATGTGATGGGGGCCTTGCAGCCCCTGCTGGAATGACCAAGCGCCTGGCATCTGTCGCACTGAGAGAAGCCTGGGCGCAATGGTGGGATGGATAGGCGGAGTTGGATTCCGAAGAGCCACACGGTCGGCTTTTTGAGGAGCTTCTCGCGTATTTCTCCTTTCTCTCTGTCTGCAAAGGTGAAAATAACCGGGCAAATCTCGAGTTTCTCTTTCTCGAGTGCATCCGATTGTGCTGTGTAATGGGGGGGGACAATGTACTGGAGGTCGCTAAGGATGGGATTGCTCTGGAACTCGGCCAGCAGATCCTCCTGAGTGTACGTCGTCCGCTGACCCTTAGGAAGAGTAGTGTCCCTAGTAGGGACCATGGAAATCCTGAGGGTGGACCGCGGACGGACCCGGGTTGCAGTGAGTACCGGTGGCACTTGCATGGTACCCGTGTAGCAAATGGGAGCCAAGTGAGCACACAGGGCACCCGCATGGCTATCAAGAGCGCTTTCGACCGCCATGCCCTCAGTAGAGCCTGGACGGTTAGTAAACGTGCATACAATGCGGCCTTTAGTGTTGAAAACCGCCGACCGCACCAGAAGACGCTTTGTGGTGGGCAGCTCAGCAAAGAAATTACACACCGCAGTTGTAAGGGCGGCACCAGACTTGCGCTTAGCTGCTGGGATGTAGGGGCTAGCTGTAAATACCAAGGTCGGCTCCTTGGCATACATCTTGGGTGGTGGGGGTGAGGCACGTCCTGTAGAGGGCGCCTTCTTGGGAGTGGTCCTGCCCTTGGCCTGAGGGGCTGGGGTGGTAGTAACCGGGGGTGCTGGGGCAGCGACAGCTGCCACCTGAGCGTAGGTGAGTGGGACAGGGGCCGGAGCTACCTGGGGGGGTGGCGGCGGGTTGATGCGAGGGGGGCAAGGTGGAGGCCAGTCGAGTAGAGTCTGCACCTGTCTGGAGAGGGTACCAACATCGCTATTCAACTTAGTGATGTTGGAACTAGCCAATTGATAGCCCAGACACAAGTCTGACTTCTGAACAATTGTGTCAGAGTCCGCAGGTGAAGAGCCTGTAGTATAGGGAATGTTAAGGCCCTATAGGCTTGTCTCACCACTACTACTACAATGGGCCGGTAGCTCAGTGGTAGAGCGTCCAGTCTAGATAACAGATGGTCCCGGGTTCAATCCCCGGCTGGTCCAATATTCTTTAATAAGTGATGCCTGCATTCTGCTTCTGCATAATATAAACGGCACACTTCTCAGACAGAGTCTGCAGTGATAGTGTAAGTGCTGTATTCTAGATCTAACATACAATAATTACATACCTGCAGTGATAGTGTAAGTGCTAAAGGTGCACAGGGACGTATCACTGCAGTATATATGTTACTTTCTTAGGGGGTTAAATGTTCCCACACTAGTGTACTAAGAGTCCGTGAATGAAGTAATGAATAACTGTAAAGAACAATAAGAAGAGATAATAGAGAGGAATAAGTCACTTCAACACTCCCCCCTGACCGAAGTCATCTCTATTTTTGAAGTCCAAGTAAACTGCACATAGTCTGCACTTTGACCCGCCCAAGAGCTTTGGTCATAATGTCAGCAGGCATGTCAGCAGTAGAAAGATAAACAATAGAAATATGTCCATATTCAACCGCATCTCTAAGCCAGTAGTAGCGAAGATCAAGATGCTTCATCCGGCCATGGTGCTCTGGATTATTGGCAACAGCAATGGCAGATTGGTTGTCAACATAGAGTGTAGAAGGTGAATCAAAAGTATAACCAAATTCAGAAAACAAGTTGCGAAGCCAGAGAATTTCTTGTCCTGCTGAACAAGCTGAGACAAATTCTGCTTCTGTAGTAGAAAGCGTAACAATCCCTTGCAATTTGCTTGCCCAGCTAATTGCACCAGTTCCCATCTTCACAACCATCCCAGAGGTGGACCTGCCATTGTCAACATTGCCGCCATGATCTGCATCAGAGTATGTAGTAAACAGCTCATCAGCATTTGGATCAGGCGCATATGTGATCCGCATATCCTTAGTCCCCTGGAGATACCGGCATAGGTGTTTAGCTGCTTTCCAGTGGGCCATGCCAGGATTAGACATGTAGCGAGCAAGGACACCAACTGCATAGGCAATATCAGGCCGGGTTGCTGTGGCTAGATACATGAGGGCGCCGATTAGTTGACTGTAGGGAATATTTTGCATTTCCGCAAGTTCTTTCTTAGTCTTAGGCGCCATGTCCTTGCTGAGCTTCAGGCCTTCTGGTAAAGGAGTGGTGACTGTGCTGCATGAACCAAGGTTGAAGCGCTCCAGAATGTCAATGATGTACTGGCGCTGAGAAATGGTGAGAGTACGTGTTTTCCGGTTTCTCTGAATGTGAACACCCAGTAGGAATGAAGTTGGTCCCAGGTCATGCAGCTTGAAGTGCTTGGCTAGCTCGTCTTTGACAAACTCATAGTTGTCTTTATGCTTGCAGGCAATGGTCATGTCATCCACATAGACGGGTATGATGATGCGCACATCACCCCGCTTGTAGACCCAAATACTGTGGTCACATCTGACAAGCGCAAATGACATGCCTTGTAGCACAGAGTTGAGTTTCTTGTGCCACTGTCTGCCAGCCTGCTTTAAGCCATAGAGAGACTTGACAAGCTTCAGCACATAGCCACGCCCAAAGTGCTCCTTGAATCCTTCCGGTTGTTGCATGTAGACATCATGGTCCATTTCGCCATTGAGAAACGCAGTTGAGATGTCAAGACTGTACAACTCAAGGTTCTCAATTGCTGCTAGTGCCAGGATAGCGCGCAGTGCTGCCCACTTGGCTGTAGGCGCAAACACTTGAGAGAATTCAAGTCCCGGACGTTGGGAGAATCCCTTAGCAACAAGTCGCGCTTTGTACCGGTCAACAGATCCATCAGCCTTTCTCTTCAGCTTAAACACCCAGCGGTTTCCAATGGCCTTCCTTCCTTCTGGCAGTCTAACCGGCTCAAATGTCCCATTCTCAATGAGACTCATGAACTCCTCTGCCGCTGCTTGCTCCCAATCATGTGCATCATGTCTGCCTTTGATGTCTTTCCACTGAAGTGGTTCTCCACTATTAGCTGCAAGCGCATTCTCAGATGTCTCTAGCATGTGCTCAAACGCCTCTTCAAATGTAAGCAGCAGCTCCTCATCATCAACTGACATTGTGTCATCATCATATCCATGGGTGAAATCCAATGGATCATCTGAGGATGGTTCAGGCGACTGAGATTGCCCAACTGGTGGTTCCTCAGAATGTCTGGCTGGTGGTTCAGCAGGACGCGGTATGCGTCTGCCTGGATAGTCCATGAGTGGGTTGATGAGAGCGTCACGTCTGGTGAAGTAAGGGCGCGGAGTGAGAGTATGTGGCATTTTAGGCCATGGTATGCTTGGCCTGGCGCGCTTTGGTGTAGGAGAGGCAGGAGGAGTGGATTCACGCTTGATGCGAGGTGCAGGTGGAGGAGATGGCGGTTTATGTGCAGGCGGATCAGGTGCAGCAGGAGGCGGCTCTGGTATGTCTGGAGTTGGTTGACGAGTTTCTGGAGTTGGTGGACGTGGTGGTATATCATCGTCATCACTGTCATTGTCTGGAGGCGGCTGACGCTGAGGAGGTAGATCATCGGACTCATCATCGGAGTCATCAATGATGAAGTGTTGTAGCCCCCCCTGATCTAGGTCGTCTGCTTCAAGCCTCAGATCAACTGGCGTTTTTGAGTTGCCAGGGAATTTACTTTCATCAAAGACAGCAGAGTCGCTGATGATTTCTTTCTGAGTGACAGGATTCCAGAATAGCCAGCCTTTGTACTCAGCAGGGTAGCCAATAAAGATGCACTTGCTGTAGTGCGGTTCCAGTTGCTTGCGCTGGTCCTTCTGCAGATTCACATATGCAGTACATCCAAAGACACGAAGATGAGTGACATCTGGCTTAGATTTTTGCCAGAGAGAGAGCGGAGTGGCGAAGTTGACATTAGCAGATGTGGGAGAACGGTTCCGTGTATGGACAAAGGTGGACACTGCATCCCACCAGAATGTAGGAGGAAGACGCGCCTCATTGAGCATGGCAGTGATGCCCTCAGAGATGGTGCGGTTAGCGCGCTCAGCAACACCGTTCTGGTGAGGCTCGTTGCGCACAGTGTGTTGTCGCTGGATGCCTTTCTTAAGACATAGTTCATCCCATGCTTTAGGCATGTATTCGCCTCCTTTGTCATCGCGTATGGCTTTTATGCGGACGCCAGTCTGGTTCTCTGCATATGCCATAAACTTCTGAAATGCGCCAAACGCTTCACTCTTCTTCTTCAGTGGAAGTACAACCCAGGCGCGACTGTAATCATCAATAAAGGTGATCCAGTATTTATACCCATGTCTTGACTGAGTGCGGAGGGGGCCGTGCACGTCAGAGTGCACTAACTGCAAAACCGCAGTGGCCCGAGTGTTGGCTTTCTTAGGCACGTTGGCCCGATGAAGTTTGCCTGCAAGACAGGGTTCGCATATTGCATCTGGTAATGCCTTTGATTTGACAACCATGCCTCTCACAAGGTGCTCATTGTATAGGCGCTGCACATCTGCATGGTTTAGATGTGCAAGGCGCCGGTGCCACAGGGTCCAGTCAATGGGGTAAGACTGAGTAAATGTCGCAAGCGCAGAAGACGGTATAATAACATGGCCATTGAGAGTGGCAGTGTGATTGTGATTGACCGTTGCGGTGAAGAGTGTCTGTTTGTTGCGCTGGAAGAGTATGGAGTGGTCGTTGATGATGATGGTGAATTGCTTGGAGCGAGAGAGGAACAGGGCCGACAGTAGATTGTTCTGTAGGTCAGGCACATGAAGCACCCGAGAGAATGCTAACTCCCGTGTTGGTTTGCCATCAATGATGGGCTGAAAGGTAACTGTGCCAATGCCTGCAGAGTAGACAATATGGTTGTCAGCAAGGCGGATTGACGTGCGGTATGGCTGATATTCAGTAAACCAGTCTCGATGGGGTGTCATGTGGCTGGTGGCGCCTGTGTCAACGATCCACTTGGTGGACGCAGTCATGGAGAGAGCAGAGTCAAAGGCAGTTGTATCCTGCATGTGATTTATGCCTTCCGAGAATGAGATCTCGGGATCCTTTGCTTTAGCAGCAGCGGTTCCCATATCCTTGTCTTTGCTACCAACAGCAGCAAGGCTATCACGAGCAATGATTTCTGCAAGGGCATCTTGGCGCTTGTAGCACTTGGTGTAATGGTGACCAAGGCAGGTGCAGAAGGTGCACTTGAGCTTACGGCGGCGCGAGGCTGACTTAGAGTTGTTGTGCATAGTCATTGTGTGAGCGTGCAGTGGATGGAGCAAAAGAACAGGATAGGGTTGATGACGGAGCAGTGGTCTGTCTGCGCAGTACAGATAGAAGATGGCTGTGTATTGAAGGCAGTTCAAGGCGATGAATGTGCAATGCCGCTGCACTACTGTCCTCACACAGTGAGAGCCGTCAAACTCAATGAGCCTTCACGTGGACGAAGGCTCACTTGCACGGATCCCCTGGGGTGAGTTCACGTGCGTGAGATATGACAGGGTACGGTATGGGGGCCGCCCTGGACAGGTGCTTCTTTGTGTAAAGGAGTAATGCAGTCACAGTGTCCGCTAGACAGTGCTGGTCTGTCGGTCTAATGAAAGACCCCGCAGGCACCGCTGACGCAAAGAGGCTCTAAGCTTAAGTGAACAAGTCACAACCGGCGAACAAAGGCCGGGGGGCGAGCTTTTGCAGTCGTAGGAATGTGAAGCAGGCAGGGAAACAACCCTTTAAATGCAGAAACAATACCACACCAGTGCTTGCACTGATCGCAAGACGTGACACACTGTCCCGTGCGAAGGGAAACAAGGAACGATGCACGTCCTGTATGGGCTCGAAGCGCTGAGCACAACGGTGCTATGCGCGAGCGAATCGCCTCCGTGGATGCGGAGATGTGGGCAAGTCCCAGGAATCACCAGAGTGAGCAAGCAACAGATGAAAGTGCAGCCCAAATGGGGAGTGCAGGCGGCGAGCTATCAACTGTTACTGCTACCCTAGCTGTCCCGAAGATAGTGCCGGCGATCGATGAACTTTGCGCCGAATTGAGCAAGAGTTGGGCGATTGGAAAGCCCTCGAGAAGACGAAGATGAGGGTGGTCTCGGTTTTGTGAAGGCTTGAATCAAGCCCGAGTTATGGGCGATGTTTTCGGCCACAAGGGGAAAGTGTAGTGGTGGAGATGTCGAACCAACAAGGCCGCTGTGAGCTCAAAACTCAACGGATCGGCGCGATTGTTGCACGTATGGAAAGGGTACGTCGAGCAGAAGAGAATGGTGGTCTGCGCGCAGAAATCGGCCCAGTGGTTGCTCGGCAATCGTCAAAGAGAGGCGAAAATGGATGATGAGGGTGAGGTCTGACACTGATAACAGTCTAGAAGCCCCAAATCTTCTCCAACACGTTCGAAACTTCGTGAGGTGTGTGTCCTAGTGTAGAACAACGTGTGTGCGCAAGGAGAGCGCGAACGAATCGACGGATGTTGAGGAATGAGGGGGAGACTCAATGCCAATATGGTGAGCACTAAAAGTGATGTAGAACGGCAAGGACTACACCAATAGCCCTGAAACTTCGTATAACCAATCCTTCCAGTTCCAACAATATATCCTCCAAATTAGAGCGAAATCCGATCAGTGGATGTATCGGAAAAGCGTCCGAAAGCGATGGGAGGATTGCTGAGGAGGTTGAGAAGGGGTGTTGTTGAAGTTTTCACTTGGGCTACTGCCCAAGGCTCATAACCTATAAACGGCACACTTCTCAGACAGAGTCTGCAGTGATAGTGTAAGTGCTGTATTCTAGATCTAACATACAATAATTACATACCTGCAGTGATAGTGTAAGTGCTAAAGGTGCACAGGGACGTATCACTGCAGTATATATGTTACTTTCTTAGGGGGTTAAATGTTCCCACACTAGTGTACTAAGAGTCCGTGAATGAAGTAATGAATAACTGTAAAGAACAATAAGAAGAGATAATAGAGAGGAATAAGTCACTTCAACACATAACGCGGACATCCTTGATCAGCTGTGTGAGGGCCTTGTTCATAGTGGCCATGCTCTTGCTGGATGCTGGGTCGTCGTCAGGAGTGGGGGAGGGTACAAATGGTGGGGGGAGTGGGACGCCGGTTTCGGCGTGGTGTTGTTGGAAGGCAGCTGCCGCAAGGTCAGCATACTCTTTGACGTTGGGATTAGCATCCTTCCCATCCACCAGTGTCGACAGCATTGTGTAGGTTGCTGCATACAGTCCACCTAGTGTGCTGGCGTTCAACATCATTCGCTCGTGGGGGGTCTTGCTCAGGTCAGCGAAGTTGGCCGTGAGCTGGTCAGAGAGGGTGTCCCAGAGATGTATTAGTGCCATCTCATGTTCCGGAACGGAATCAGTGGGGGGAGCAGGGCGCCCCGGTAGTGGGGACAGGACAGAGGCCGTACGCTTCTCACCCGCACGCGGTGTTGCCGGGAAGGCCAACGGCATACCAGCATCAGAGCTAGGTGGGGGTGGTGAGGAGGGTGGTAGTGAATCGAGTTCCCTTTGTCTGAGCTGTACAGGTGAGCCCAGAGCCGAGGGGACGGGGTGGCGGTCGATGCCGTTGCCGGGGCAACGACGGTGACGGAGGGGGGTTGGCCAGTGGCGGCAGCAGCAGCAGACGCTGACGACCGCCCAGGTTTGGCAGGGATAGAGGGTTTCTTAGATGTGTGGCTGTCTGCCATGCCTAACCAATGGGAGCGGGGGGGCTCGACCAAATCGGGAAGGTAGTGGTTAGAGGTCAAGAAGGATGGTGTTCAGCCTCACCCCGGCAATAGCCGCTTCCCTAATTGTTCCTGGTCAGAGTTGCCATGTTCCAATGCCGAGTCAAACAGGGGGCAGCCCTTGGATGACTTCTTCCGAGAGCATGGACATGAGCCTGCCCATCACCCAGATGTGGACACTCGTCCGGGTAAAGATGGGCCGCGTTGTCCGATCGATATGGTCTGGACTGCGCCCAACATCCCACCAGAGCAGGTGATGGACACATTCACCAGCTCCTACTCCGCTCTCTCAGACCACACCCTACTCACATGGGAGGTGCCAGTTGGACCATTCGTCCACCTTCCACGGCCCCCCAGACTGTCTAATGATGACAGAGAAGCGTGGTGTGCTACTGCCTTTCCCTTGCTGCATGAGGCGTTCGCGCTTCCTGCGTCAGACAAGGCTGAACTAGATGCCAAAGCCAAAGCCATTCAATCTGCAATGGTGGCGGCGATGGAATCAATGACTAAACCCAGAAAGCGCTCCAAGACAGAGGTCCCCTGGTGGTCCCCTGAGTGCTCATCCTCACTCGCGGCAATTAAGGACGCCCCTACCGCCCGTTTGCGCGCCGCTGCTAAACGCGCCTTCAAGGCCACCACCAGAGCAGCGCGTCGCGTGTTCTATGCAGAACAGGTCAAAGACGCCAATTCCACCAACATCTGGAGCTGGGCCAAGCGTGGCCTTGGTATCCGCCCTACTCCTGTGCCTTCGCTGAGGAAACCAGACGGCACCTTCACCACTACTGAGCAGGAGAAAGCTGAGTTGTTCCATTCTACCTACTTTCCTCCTCCCCCACCACTTCCAGCAGCGGGCTTACGCCCGCTGCCCCCACCTTCTGCAGCGGCGCCTCCAATACTCATGAAAGAGCTTATGGATGCCCTGGCCGGCACCTCCAACTTGTCTGCTCCTGGCCCCTCGGGCGTTGGATACCGTCCCCTCAAATGGGTGATTGGATCCTTCGCTAAGGAGGTGCTATCTTTGTTCAACGACTGTCTGCGCTTGGGCCACCACCCAGCGTGCTGGCGGATAACAAAGGTAGTAATGCTCAGGAAGCCAAACAAGAAGGACCAATTCTCTCCTCGGTCTTACAGACCGATTACTCTTGAGGAGACCCTAGGGAAACTCCTTGAGAAGATCATTGCTAACCGTCTCCAGTTTCTCTCTAACACCCAGAACTGGCTTCCCCCAAACCAGTATGGCGGTCGTCAAGGGCACTCTGTCTATGATGCTGCCCAACGCCTTTTACAGATTGTGGAGAAAGCCCAGTCGGAAGACAAAGTGTGTTCTGTCCTAGCGGTGGACATACAAGGCTTCTTTGACTCGGTCCATCCACAACATCTCCACCACCGGCTCCTGGAGTTAGGCTGTTCACCAGACATGGCGGACTGGTGCCTTTTTTTTTTTTTTTTTTTTTTTTTTGTGGCTTTATTATTCCTGCAGCATAGCTAAGTACATGACCTATCTACAACGGAGGCGCCCGTCATCGAGGTAAACTACGAAACTGGGCGGGAGGTGCCCGCCACCAAAGGTGGCGGCTAAGTGGGCGCACCGCCTATTAAAGAAGGGAAAAGGAAGAGGAGAGATTGGTTTACATATCACCACGCCCATGTCAAGGCGCAGGTGAACCTACACTACAAGCACAGACGAAGTTTAGAAAAGAGGGCGCGTCCGGGCACAGTACCTGGGCGTTAACCTGGGTAAAGCACCGTTCTGTCTGGGATCGCTGGTGCCTCATACATAAAAGAAGTAAGTTGCATCAAAGATCAAGAGGAGGGTCTGAAACGTGACCGTTAAAATCATAAAGATCCGGGTCCGTGTCCTGAGTGCGTGGTCCAAGGGCGCGCCGTACGTACACACGAAGGGCCGTCAGGTCCATGCCCTGGTCGGTTGGGAGGCCATCTAGCTCCATCATCGCAAATGCAAGGCGGATGGCAGCTGAGGTGCGCTGAGTGGGGCGGTCGAGATGCCTAGTGAACTTAAGCCACTTGCGAATCACGTCGATAAGGGGTTCATCTGCCCACTCTGTATGGTGGGCTGGGAGTGGGGTGCCTTTAGGCCAGACCTTTCCAATCCAAGGGCGGAAAGTCTCGCAACCACCAAGTATGTGGGCGGCGGTCTGGGCAGGCCAAGGGGGGTGATTGTGCCAACGACAGTAGGTGATCAGGCCGTTTCTGCGCCTATATTCTGGGCTCATGCGCATCCAGTACGCCCCAAAGGGGCCAGCGCAGCAGAGGACTTGAGCAACTGCTGAAATCTCAGCGCGGGGGTAGGTGTCCGACATCTCCATGAGTGCGCGCGGACGACGTTTTGGTGGGCCTGTGATTGCCAAGTACTTGTCGGCAGTTGAGGCAGTGGCATGGGCGAGGTGAGCCTCCCATTGCTTCTGGGCGTTGAGGGTGTTCTGCTTGCGGAGGGCGGATATCGAAGGAAGGGAAGATGAGGGTGGCAGTTCTGTGGCTTTCTTTGCCTCTTCATCAGCCCATTTGTTTCCTGGGACGCCTGAGTGACCCGGGCACCAGTGAAACTCGATTTTGAGGTTGGGATGAATGTCCAGCAGGTTGGTGATACCTGCTTTCCAAGCGAGTAGTAAGTGGGCGCCAGGTGCTGATGGCCAGTCGCGGACAAGGCGAAGGGCGGTTAGCGAATCTGACATGAAGACGATGGACTCCACTTCCAGGAGGTGGCGGCCAAAGTGAGAGGCGGCCCAAGCTGGAGCAGACGCAAGGGAGAAGATCTCAGCGTCAGTGGCAGTGGCGATTTTGGGGGAAGCGCAGTGTCTGAAGCCCAAGCGATGGTGACCGCGCATAGCGACAATTGCTGAGCCAGACTTGTGCTCGAGTCTGGAGCCGTCTGTGAAGATCTGGACGGAGGTGGTGGTGCACAGAGAGTTGGCAGATGCGACAAACGCCTGGCGAGTGTCAGTGTCAACGGGACCGGCAGGGATGGCAAATTTGAGGCGTCCTCCAGCAAAGGCAAGTGGATCCTCCCAGGGAGAGTGTGTGTACGCAGGGACCTGTTGGGCAATCGGGACACGGTCGGCAAGCGAAGAAGAGTACAGGCGTGGTTTTTTGTGCTGCAGGAATAGCACGTCTACCTACAGAATGAGGAGTGCGCCAAAGGCGAAGAGCATGATTAGTTTTAAGATAGTTGAAATAAAACTGAAACGGGGGCATAGAGCAAAGATAGTTGGTGCTTAGCGGTGAAGCGGCTCGGTAAACACCAAGGATCCACCTGCAAGCGGTGTTTTGGACGCCCTGTAGACGAGCCACAAGGGTCTTCTGGCGGGTGCCAGTGTACCAAACCGGCGCAGCCCATGCGAGGACTGTTCTGACGCAGGCTGAGTAGAGCTGGCGAAGGTTGAGGGCGGACATGCCACGCTCTGTGTTGGCGAGCAGGCGAATGGCAGCGAGTGTGGAGAGGCCCTTGGAGCGCATGCGCTCAACATGGGGTTTGAAAGACAAGGCCGGATCCCACCAGATCCCCAACCACCGAAGTGGGATGGAGGGCTTAATGAGAGTGTCCTCGTCGAGTTGGACGCCCCGGGAGTCCCAGCCGCGATATCTTTGGCGACGCCCAGGGGGGTGGAAACGGAGGAGCTCGGTCTTCGCGGTCTCGATGTTGAGATTGATGTCGTTGAAGTTTGAGTTGAGGTGGTGATAAGCGCCTACTAAGTTCCTGCAGTTGGCGGTGACTGATGTGCCAGTGATGGCAATCATGTGGTCGTCGACGTATGCTAGGAGCTCGCAGTCAGGGTGGCGGAACCGCTGAATCGCAATAGCTGCAAAAAGAGTGGAGAGAATGGGTGAGACAGGGGAGCCCTGAGGCGTCCCAAAGTCCGGTTTACGGACACTAGGGAGTGTGGTGCCATCAAAAGAGATAGCAGCCTCCCGCCCGGTCATGAAAGAAAGGCACCAGTCCGCCATGTCTGGCGAACAGCCTAACTCCAAGAGCCGGTGGTGGAGGTGTTGTGGATGGACCGAGTCAAAGAAGCCTTGTATGTCCACCGCTAGGACAGAACACACTTTGTCTTCCGACTGGGCTTTCTCCACAATCTGTAAAAGGCGTTGGGCGGCGTCGTAGACAGAATGCCCTTGACGACCGCCGTACTGGTTTGGGGGAAGCCAGTTCTGGGTGTTAGCCAGAAACTGGAGACGGTTAGCAATGATCTTCTCAAGGAGTTTCCCTAGGGTCTCCTCAAGAGTAATCGGTCTGTAAGACCGAGGAGAGAATTGGTCCTTCTTGTTTGGCTTCCTGAGCATTACTACCTTTGTTATCCGCCAGCACGCTGGGTGGTGGCCCAAGCGCAGACAGTCGTTGAACAAAGATAGCACCTCCTTAGCGAAGGATCCAATCACCCATTTGAGGGGACGGTATCCAACGCCCGAGGGGCCAGGAGCAGACAAGTTGGAGGTGCCGGCCAGGGCATCCATAAGCTCTTTCATGAGTATTGGAGGCGCCGCTGCAGAAGGTGGGGGCAGCGGGCGTAAGCCCGCTGCTGGAAGTGGTGGGGGAGGAGGAAAGTAGGTAGAATGGAACAACTCAGCTTTCTCCTGCTCAGTAGTGGTGAAGGTGCCGTCTGGTTTCCTCAGCGAAGGCACAGGAGTAGGGCGGATACCAAGGCCACGCTTGGCCCAGCTCCAGATGTTGGTGGAATTGGCGTCTTTGACCTGTTCTGCATAGAACACGCGACGCGCTGCTCTGGTGGTGGCCTTGAAGGCGCGTTTAGCAGTGGCGCGCAAACGGGCGGTAGGGGCGTCCTTAATTGCCGCGAGTGAGGATGAGCACTCAGGGGACCACCATGGGACCTCTGTCTTGGAGCGCTTTCTGGGTTTAGTCATTGATTCCATCGCCGCCACCATTGCAGATTGAACCATTGCAGATTGAATGGCTTTGGCTTTGGCATCTAGTTCAGCCTTGTCTGACGCAGGAAGCGCGAACGCCTCATGCAGCAAGGGGAAGGCAGTAGCACACCACGCCTCTCTGTCATCATTAGACAGTCTGGGGGGCCATGGAAGGTGGACGAACGGTCCAACTGGCACCTCCCATGTGAGTAGGGTGTGGTCTGAGAGAGCGGAGTGGGAGCTGGTGAAGGTATCCATCACCTGCTCTGGTGGGATGTTGGGCGCAGTCCAAACCATATCGATCGGACAACGCGGCCCATCTTTACCCGGACGAGTGTCCACATCTGGGTGATGGGCAGGCTCATGTCCATGCTCTCGGAAGAAGTCATCCAAGGGTTGCCCCCTGTTTGACTCGGCATTGGAACATGGCAACTCTGACCAGGAACGATGCCGGCGATTGAAGTCGCCAGCAATCGTTAGGGAAGCGGCTATTGCCGGGGTGAGACTGAAGAGAAACGACTCACCTGGGTAAGTGGGGGTTGGGGCTACCCTCCCTGGCGCCTGCTGGCCATAGTAATTGCAGAGGCGGACAGTGTGGGTAGAGCGAACCTCAATAGTCAGGACATCAGTGCCATGTGACGCTGCACCGACGATAGACCATGAGTGTATTGGGAGGGACCGTGAAACGTAAGTAACCACTCGCGGACGAGTGGCCGGTGGGAGGCAGGGGACGTAACCTGGAATAGAGGGGACATTGAAGACGTCATCTCCATCTGGGTTAGTCAATGAGGGTTGGGTACCAATCTTGTACCAGGGCGGTTCCTGGATAAGTAGAAGGTGTGGGGGACGGGGATTGTTTAGCAAGAAGAGGAAAAAGAGAATGAATTGCTGCTAATGAGTGGGCAGCATTCCACTGAAGGACACGAAGTGTGTCAATCATTCTCCTTGCTCCATAGTGTCGTCGGGCGAATCAGAGTCTGAATCAGACTCATCATCGTTTGGTGAGGGGCCATACTTACGCCTCTGAGGGCACTTCACAGATGTGGATCTATGAGGGCCCTGGCAGTTAGCGCAGAGACGGGGGTGGGAGCATGGGGTGCCAGCTGGGACAGCTTCCTGAGCGCAGGTTGGGCACTTCGAGCGGTGATATTTAGTGGCATGCGGGCCAGCGCAATACGCACATGTGATAGGGGCCTTACAGCCCCTGCTGGAATGACCAAGCGCCTGGCATCTGTCGCATTGAGAGAAGCCTGGGCGCATTGGTGGGATGGATAAGCGGAGCCGGATTCCGAAGAGCCCACACGGTCGGCTTTTTGAGGAGCTTCTCGCGTATTTCTCCTTTCTCTCTGTCTGCAAAGGTGAAAATAACCGGGCAAATCTCGAGTTTCTCTTTCTCGAGTGCATCCGATTGTGCTGTGTAATGGGGGGGGACAATGTACTGGAGGTCGCTAAGGATGGGATTGCTCTGGAACTCGGCCAGCAGATCCTCCTGAGTGTACGTCGTCCGCTGACCCTTAGGAAGAGTAGTGTCCCTAGTAGGGACCATGGAAATCCTGAGGGTGGACCGCGGACGGACCCGGGTTGCAGTGAGTACCGGTGGCACTTGCATGGTACCCGTGTAGCAAATGGGAGCCAAGTGAGCACACAGGGCACCCGCATGGCTATCAAGAGCGCTTTCGACCGCCATGCCCTCAGTAGAGCCTGGACGGTTAGTAAACGTGCATACAATGCGGCCTTTAGTGTTGAAAACCGCCGACCGCACCAGAAGACGCTTTTGTCGAGATCCCGGGCTCCTTTTCTCATTTCCCGCACTTTCCCGCCAAGGATCCCGACATGAGCAGACAAACCCGCGGGGAGAATCCCGCCATTGGATTCCCCGCGCGAAACCTCATTCCCGAATCGCACGATCCCATGCTCACGTGACTTATCCCGCACCACCGTCCCGGCAACCATGCACGCATGCACACACTCATTTACGACGACCCGCCACGGCACACGTACATTCACTTATCAACATACGCTCATTAATCCGTTAGTACCTCAAGGTGACGACCTGCAACAGCCTGGCATACCTAGTCTGGCTAGTCGCGGCCCCGGACCGGACGCTGACGTCCACGGACAGGCCGTAGCCATCTGGAGAGACGGGATAGACATGCCTAGCAGTGCGGTCGTAGCATGTATCGTTTGTAGTAGATAGGTGCGCATTGCGCAAGGACACTTAGCGTAGATTAACTATACAGTCTTTACGAAGTAGATAAATAGCTGTAGGCATCGTAAGGAGCACCCCACTTTTGACCTCTTGTGGAGTGCTTCCTTAGGTGCGATCTCTCTCTTTTCTCCTGTGTAGTTAGTTGCGCAATACTTACTTGTGGAGTGCTTCCTTAGGGATCCGCTTACTTGACGTTCAAAGCAGTGAAGAGTCCTAGCTGGCCTTGAGAATCCCGCGACGCGCCTGGATAGAATCCCGCGCGTTTCCCGCCTGAATTCCCACGCTCGTTCCCAGTCGCGAATCCAGATTCCCGAACACGGGTTCTTGTCGCGAATTCCAGTTTCCCGAAACTGTTTCCCGCTACAATTCCCGACGGTCGTAACATTAGGTCAAAAGTCCTGGCTCACCGCCGCTCGGACTCGACACCCTCACGCTCTTTACTTCTACCCCCGCACCCGTACCGCCGACCCGCGATGTCGTCCCACCAGGAATGGGGAGGACTCGCAGACACCTTCGCTTTCCCGTCCCCTAGCTCCTCGATGGAGGAAGACAAACTCCAGCCCATCCTTGATCGCCTCGACACCCTCGAAAAACGCTACTCCAAGCTAGTCAACGAACACAATCAGGTCCAGAACACAGTCGCCCAGCTCAAGCACGCCAACCGGGCGTTAGAAGCCCAAATCGCGAGTCAGCCCGCCTCCCCGTCTGGGGGCGGAGCAGGGCTCAAGATGAAGCTTCCCGACACCTTCGAAGGCGAACGAGCCAAGCTGGAGAACTGGATTCACCAGATTAAGCTCTACCTGTTCGGACAACATCCGGGACTAGACGAAACCCGCAAGGTCGCATTTGCTCTGATGCTACTGCGGGGGCCGGCGCAAGACTGGGCACGACCCATTCTAGATCGACTCCAGGACATCCCGACACCGCCAGAAGCCGCCAGCCTGGAGGCCCTGTTCGCCGCCCTTCGCGCCTCTTACGGGGAAATCGATGCAGACAAAGCCGCAGCCGACAAGCTGATGCGCCTACGCCAGACAGGAACGGTCGCCGAGTTTGCGTCGCAATTCCGTGCCCTCCAAGCCCTCACTGGGTGGCCCAAGGACGCAACGACGGATGTCATCTACCTCGACATGTTCCGGAAGGGACTCAAAGACCAGGTTCGCCAGCACATCGCCAGCACAGAGGCGAAGGATATGAAATTCGATGCCTACGTCAACTGGGTTTCCGAGACGGACGAGAAGCTAAGGCTCGCACACGCCTATGGACCAGTATCAAAGCCAGCGGCTACGCCCCGAAGCAATCCCGGCACCACTAGTTCAGCTCCGCGTACGATCCCGACTGCGGGCGCAAGCTCGACGAAGGATCCCAACGCAATGGAGATTGACAGGGTGCGCCGGGAGCGCAGGAGTAAGGGACTATGCTACTACTGCGGAGAGAAAGACCATTTGGTGAGCGATTGCCCAACGCGACCGCCATCCCGAAACCTAAAGGCTACGAAATCCACGTTCCCGTCGAGCCCATCGCCCCCCGCGCTCCAGTCGTTCGAAGAAACGCTCAAACGTATGGCGGAACAGTACGTCCAGAATGTGCAGCAGTCCGTGCTACAGAACGCATTCGCCGCCATGACGCCCGCCGCCAAGAACGTTCACAATCCCGAAGCCCCGCCCCCAGCGGATTTTCAGTAGGGTCGTATTGCTCAGTCGCGCCCTATACGACCCAACCGCCCTTGTGGCCGAAGAACTCTCTTAATAATGGTCCCTTGTATTTAACCATCTCTACAATAGACCGTCGTCTTCGACGACATTTGAAGTTCCCGGTACAGGTCAGCGACGGAAAGACGGATGCCTTAGCCACAGTAATGTTAGACAGCGGTGCGTCGGGAACTTTCATAAATTCCCGCTACGTTTCGCGACACGGACTCCAGACCCGGGACTTGGTAATCCCGATACTTTTGCGCAACGCGGACAATTCCCCGAACGCGATTGGACGCATCACCAAGGAAGTAGTCCTCAACGTCGAGATGAAGGGACACTTAGAACAGTTGACCATGGCCGTCGCGGATATTGGCGACGACGATATTATCATGGGGATCGACTGGTTGCGGCACCATAACCCAACCATTGACTGGACCAACGATGTGGTCGATCTCAACCGCTGCCCGCCCCAGTGTGACAACCAGCAACGCCTGGTCCCGCTTCCCCGCCTCGCCATAGCAGAAGAAGTCGAGACCCCCTGGGGGCCCGACAGGACCCAGGCCGAATGGGAAGCTGTCCCACCGGGATTTCGGTACTCAGAAAAATATTGGGACCAGTACCACGACGCCGAATCCTACTTCGTCACGACGGACGACCATTTCGCGTACAAAATTGCCGCCTCGTACACCCACTCCCAGGCCATTGCTGAGAAGTCTGCGGTGAAGGAAGGCGAGAAAACCTTCGAAGAACTAGTTCCCCCCGAATTCCGTGAGTTTGCCGACGTTTTCTCGAAAGTTGAATCCGAAAGGCTTCCACTGCGCAAGCCGTATGACCACGCCATAGATTTAGAACCCGGGAAGGTTCCCCCCTACAGCAAAATCTATCCATTGGCCCCAGCCGAACGCGATGCCCTTCGCGAATTCGTTGACGAAAACCTGCGCAAGGGGTACATACGACCTTCGAAATCCCCTGCAGCGGCTCCCGTCTTCTTTATCAAGAAAAAGGATGGAACCTTGCGCATGGTAGTCGATTACCGACGACTGAACGACATCACGGTCAAGAATCGATACCCGCTTCCCCTCACGATGGAACTCGTAGACGCGCTGCAGAAGGCGAAGGTTTTCACGACTCTAGATTTACGATGGGGCTACCACAATGTGCGACTGAAGCAAGGCGACGAGTGGAAGGCTGCATTTCGGACTCAGGCAGGACATTTCGAACCAACGGTGATGACATTCGGGCTCACGAATGCCCCAGCGACCTTCCAGCATATGATGAACGATATCTTCAAAGACCTCATTGGAGTATACGTGATCATCTATCTTGACGACTTGCTAATCTTTTCCGAAGATGAATCGCAGCACGATGAACACGTACAGGAAGTCCTTAAACGGCTACGCGAAAACGACTTGTTCTGCAAACCCGAAAAGTGCAAATTCAAACAGACTTCCGTCGAGTATCTCGGGATGATTATTTCGCAGGGAAAGGTGGCGATGGATCCCGCCAAGGTACAGGCGGTCCTCGACTGGCCTACCCCGAAAAAGGTGAAAGACATTCAAGCCTTCCTCGGGTTCGCGAATTTCTATCGACGCTTCATTCGGGATTTCTCGCACATCGTCAAACCGCTCACGACGCTGCTGAAGAAGGACGTTCGCTGGGCCTGGACAGAAAACCAGCAGTTCGCTTTCGACTATCTCAAGCGCATGTTCACGACCGCCCCCGTCCTGATGATGCCAGACATGTCGCGACAATTCATCGTGGAATGCGACGCCTCTGATTTCGCGACCGGCGCGGTCTTGTCCCAGGAAGGCGACGACGGGCGGATACATCCGGTCGCCTTTTTCTCGAAATCCCTCAACGATGCGGAACGCAACTACGAGATTTATGACAAGGAGCTACTCGCAATTATTAGAGCTCTTGACGAGTGGCGACATTATCTCGAAGGTGCGAGTCATAAACTCGATATCGTGTCTGACCACAAGAATCTGCTATATTTCTCTGAATCCCGAACGCTGACGCGACGCCAAGCCCGGTGGAGTCTGTTCCTCACTCGCTTCGACTTTACGATTCGCCATCGCCCAGGGCGACTCGGGGGCAAACCCGACGCCATGTCACGACGCGTCGATCTTCAACCCGAAGGCGAAGACAACGCGGGACGGACCCTCTTGACCCCCGAAATGTTTCGACTAAAAGCAATTCGTCGGGGAATGACACAGGTACACGGGGATCAGGCCCTCCTACGACGCATTCGTAAGTCAGATCAGTATGAAGACGAACTGGTGGACGCAATCGAGTTGGTCAAGTCCAAGGCGCCTCGAGTCCTGACCAAGGAACTTGAGGACTGGAGCACCGAGGAAGGCCTCATCCTGTACCAGGGTAAGGTTTACGTCCCGAAAGACGAGACCATTCGCCGGGATGTGGTGAAGACTTATCACGACAGTCTCCCTGCCGGACATCCTGGACGTTGGAAAACGTTTGAGATGGTAAGCCGCAACTACTGGTGGCCCGGGATGTCTAACTTCGTAGAACGATACGTTTCGGGATGCGATACCTGCGCGCACGCACGAAGAACCGATCCCAACGCCCGGTAGGACTCCTGCAACCGAACGAAATCCCGCAGGGCCCCTGGCAGGCGATTTCGTGCGATTTCATCACCCAGCTCCCCAGATCTGAGGATTACGACGCAATTTTCGTGGTGGTCGACCGTCTCACCAAGCAAGCGCATTTTATCCCGACCACGTCTGACATTGATGCACCAGAAACTGCGGAACTATTCCTGCAGCACGTCTGGAAGCTGCACGGAACCCCCCGCCAGATCATATCCGACCGAGGACCACAGTTTGTCGCGCAGTTCATGAAAGCCCTTTTTTCCCGACTCGGTATCAAGGGTACCACGTCGACTGCGTATCACCCGCAGACGGATGGGCAAACCGAAAGGGTAAACCAAGAGCTGGAACAATATTTACGGGCTTTCATAGATACACGACAAGAAAACTGGGCCGGATTACTCCCAATGGCAGAATTCGCGCACAACACGAAAGCGCACGCGGCAACACGACAATCCCCGTTCGCGCTTGTCTACGGCTACAATCCCGAATTCACGATTGCCCCGAGCGACGGTCTGTCCACGGTCCCCGCCGCGGACGCACGACTACAGGAGCTTCAGCAGGCACAGGAAGAGGCAAGAGCGGCTTTGGAGGTTGCGGCAGAGCGCATGAAGCAGCACTACGATCAGGCCAGGAACGAGGCCCCGCAGTACGCAGTCGGGGATAAAGTATGGCTTGAGGCGACGAACGTTCGGCGACCAGGAGCGCGCAAATTATTACCGAAACGACTAGGGCCGTATAAAGTGAAGGCAAAGCTAAGTGACCTCACCTACGAACTCGAACTCCCCGCGTCGCTGAAGATTCATCCCGTATTTCACGTATCGCTGCTCTCGCCATACCACGAAGACGACATTCCCGGTCGAACGCAACCCCCGCCGCCCCCAGTCGAAGTAGAAGGAGATCTGGAGTACGAGGTGGAAGAGGTTCTGGATGCTAGACGGTTTAGACGGAGATTTGAATATTTGGTACGATGGAAGGGATATTCAAGCGCGGAAGATACATGGATTCCCGCAAAGGATATGGGTAATGCAAAGGCTAAAATTCGTAGTTTCTATCGAAAACACCCGGACGCCCCTCGAGAAGTCAACGCTATCGAGCTCTGTGACCTGAGCAAGATTCAAGCTTGGCGCCCCGGAGTTGCGCCTTTGGAGGGGGGTAATGTCAAGATCCCGGGCTCCTTTTCTCATTTCCCGCACTTTCCCGCCAAGGATCCCGACATGAGCAGACAAACCCGCGGGGAGAATCCCGCCATTGGATTCCCCGCGCGAAACCTCATTCCCGAATCGCACGATCCCATGCTCACGTGACTTATCCCGCACCACCGTCCCGGCAACCATGCACGCATGCACACACTCATTTACGACGACCCGCCACGGCACACGTACATTCACTTATCAACATACGCTCATTAATCCGTTAGTACCTCAAGGTGACGACCTGCAACAGCCTGGCATACCTAGTCTGGCTAGTCGCGGCCCCGGACCGGACGCTGACGTCCACGGACAGGCCGTAGCCATCTGGAGAGACGGGATAGACATGCCTAGCAGTGCGGTCGTAGCATGTATCGTTTGTAGTAGATAGGTGCGCATTGCGCAAGGACACTTAGCGTAGATTAACTATACAGTCTTTACGAAGTAGATAAATAGCTGTAGGCATCGTAAGGAGCACCCCACTTTTGACCTCTTGTGGAGTGCTTCCTTAGGTGCGATCTCTCTCTTTTCTCCTGTGTAGTTAGTTGCGCAATACTTACTTGTGGAGTGCTTCCTTAGGGATCCGCTTACTTGACGTTCAAAGCAGTGAAGAGTCCTAGCTGGCCTTGAGAATCCCGCGACGCGCCTGGATAGAATCCCGCGCGTTTCCCGCCTGAATTCCCACGCTCGTTCCCAGTCGCGAATCCAGATTCCCGAACGCGGGTTCTTGTCGCGAATTCCAGTTTCCCGAAACTGTTTCCCGCTACAATTCCCGACGGTCGTAACAGCTTTGTGGTGGGCAGCTCAGCAAAGAAATTACGCACCGCAGTTGTAAGGGCGGCACCAGACTTGCGCTTAGCTGCTGGGATGTAGGGGCTAGCTGTAAACACCAAGGTCGGCTTCTTGGCATACATCTTGGGTGGTGGGGGTGAGGCACGTCCTGTAGAGGGCGCCTTCTTGGGAGTGGTCCTGCCCTTGGCCTGGGGGGCTGGGGTGGTAGTAACCGGGGGTGCTGGGGCAATAGCAGCTGCCACCTGAGCGTAGGTGAGTGGGACTGGGGCCGGAGCTACCTGGGGGGGTGGTGGCGGGTTGATGCAAGGGGGGCAAGGTGGAGGCCGGTCGAGTAGAGTCTGCACCTGTCTGGAGAGGGTACCAACATCGCTATTCAACTTAGTGATGCCTGCATTCTGCTTCTGCATAACGCGGACATTCTTGATCAGCTGCGTGAGGGCCTTGTTCATAGTGGCCATGCTCTTGCTGGATGTTGGGTCGTCGTCAGGAGTGGGGGGAGATACAAATGGTGGGGGGAGTGGGACGCCGGTTTTGGCGTGGTGTTGTTGGAAGGCAGCTGCCGCAAGGTCAGCATACTCTTTGACGTTGGGATTAGCATCCTTCCCATCCACAAGTGTCGACAGCATTGTGTAGGTTGCTGCATACAGTCCACCTAGTGTGCTGGCGTTCAACATCATTCGCTCGTGGGGGGTCTTGCTCAGGTCAGCGAAGTTGGCCGTGAGCTGGTCAGAGAGGGTGTCCCAGAGATGGTACATGCCATGTATTAGTGCCATCTCATGTTCCGGAATGGAATCAGTGGGGGGAGCAGGGCGCCCCGGTAGTGGGGACAGGACAGAGGCCGTACGCTTCTCACCCCGCGCGCGGTGTTGCCGGGAAGGCCAACGGCATACCAGCATCAGAGCTAGGTGGGAGTGGTGAGGAGGGTGGTAGTACATCAAGTTCCCTTTGTCTGAGCTGTACAGGCGAGCCCAGAGCCGAGGGGACGGGGGTGGCGGTCAATGTCATTGCCGGAGCAACAACAGTGACGGAGGGGGGTTGGCCAGTGGCGGCGGCAGCAGCAGACGCTGACGACCGACCAGGTTTGGCCGCGATAGACGGTTTCTTAGATGTGTGGCTGTCTGCCATGCCTAACCGATGGGAGCGGGGGGGCTCGACCAAATCGGGAAGGTAGTGGTTAGAGGTCAAGAAGGATGCTAGTTCGGCGGACTGGTGCCTTTCTTTCATGACCGGGCGGGAGGCTGCTATCTCTTTTGATGGCACCACTCTCCCTAGTGTCCGTAAACCGGACTTTGGGACGCCCCAGGGCTCCCCCATCTCACCCATTCTCTCCACTCTTTTTGCAGCTATTGCGATTCAGCGGTTCCGCCACCCTGACTGCGAGCTCCTAGCATACGTCGACGACCACATGATTGCCATCACTGGCTCATCAGTCACCGCCAACTGCAGGAACTTAGTAGGCGCTTACCACCACCTCAACTCGCTCTTCAACAACATCAATCTCAACATCGAGACCGCGAAGACCAAGCTCCTCCATTTCCACCCCCCTGGGCGTCGCCAAAGATATTGCGGCTGGGACTCCCGGGGCGTCCAACTCGACGAGGACACTCTCATCAAACCCTCCATCCCTCTGCGATGGTTGGGTATCTGGTGGGATCCTACTCTCTCCTTCAAGCCCCATGTTGAGTGCATGCGCTCCAAGGGCCTCTCAACACTCGCCACCATTCGCCTCCTCGCCAACACAGAGCGAGGCATGTCCGCCCTCAACCTTCGCCAGCTTTACTCAGCCTGCGTCAGAACAGTCATCGCATGGGCTGCGCCGGTTTGGTACACTGGCACCCGCCAGAAGACCCTTGTGGCTCGTCTACAGGGCGTCCAAAACACCGCTTGCAGGTGGATCCTTGGTGTTTACCGAGGCGCTTCACCGCTAAGCACCAATTATCTTTGCTCTATGCCTCCGTTTCAGTTTTATTTCAATTATCTTAAAACTAATCATGCTCTTCGCCTTTGGCGCACTCCCCATTCCGTAGGTAGACGTGCTATTCCTGCAGCACAAAAACCACACCTGTACTCTTCTTCGCTTGCCGACCGTGTCCCGATTGCCCAACAGGTCCCTGCATACACACACTCTCCCTGGGAGGATCCACTTGCTTTTGCTGGAGGACGCCTCAAGTTTGCCATCCCTGCCGGTCCCGTTGACACTGACACTCGCCAGGCGTTTGTCGCATCTGCCAACTCTCTGTGCACCACCACCTCCGTCCAGATCTTCACAGACAGCTCCAGACTCAAGCACAAGTCTGGCTCAGCTATTGTCGCCATGCGCGGTCAATATCGCCTGGGCTTTAGACATTGCGCTTCCCCCAAAATCGCCACTGCCACTGACGCCGAGATCTTCTCCCTTGCGTCTGCTCCAGCTTGGGCTGCCTCTCACTTCGGCCGCACCTCCTGGAAGTGGAGTCCATTGTCTTCCTGTCAGATTCGCTAACCGCCCTTCGCCTTGTCCGCGACTGGCCATCAGCGCCTGGCGCCCACTTACTACTTGCTTGGAAAGCAGGCATCACCAACCTGCTGGACATTCACCCCAACCTCAAAATCGAGTTTCACTGGTGCCCGGGTCACTCAGGCGTCCCAGGAAACAAATGGGCTGATGAAGAGGCAAAGAAAGCCACAGAACTGCCACCCTCATCTTCCCTTCCTTCAATATCCGCCCTCCGCGAGCAGAACACTCTCAATGCCCAGAAGCAATGGGAGGCCCATCTCGCCCATGCCACTGCCTCAACCGCTGACAAATACTTGGCAATCACAGGCCCACCAAAACGTCGTCCGCGCGCACTCATGGAGATGTCGGACACCTACCCCCGCGCTGAGATTTCAGCAGTTGCTCAAGTCCTCTGTTGCGCTGGCCCCTTTGGGGCGTACTGGATGTGCATGAGCCCAGAATATAGGCGCAGAAACGGCCTGATCACCTACTGTCGTTGGCACAATCACCCCCCTTGGCCTACCCAGACCACCGCCCACATACTTGGTGGTTGCGAGACTTTCCGCCCTTGGATTGGAAAGGTCTGGCCTAAAGGCACCCCACTCCCAGCCCACCACACAGAGTGGGCAGATGAACCTCTTATCGACGTGATTTGCAAGTGGCTTAAGTTCACTAAGCATCTCGACCGCCCCACTCAGCGCACCTCAGCTGCCATCCGCCTTGCATTTGCGATGATGGAGCTAGATGGCCTCCCAACCGACCAGGACATGGACCTAACGACCCTTTGTGTGTACGTACGGCGCGCCCTTGGACCACGCACGGACCCGGATCTTTATGATTTTAACGGTCACGTTTCAGACCCTCCTCTTGATCTTTGATGCAACTTACTTTTCTTCTATGTATGAGGCACCAGCGATCCCAGACAGAACGGTGCTTTACCCAGGTTAACGCCCAGGTACTGTGCCCGGACGCACCCTCTTTTCTAAACTTCGTTTGTGCTTGTAGTGTAGGTTCACCTGTGCCTTGACATGGGCGGGGTGATATGTAAACCAATCTCTCCTCTTCCTTTCCCTTCTTTAATAGGCGGTGCGCCCACCTAGCCGCCACCTTCGGTGGCGGGCACCTCCCGCCCAGTTTCGTAGTTTACCTCGATGACGGGCGCCTCCGTTGTAGATAGGTCATGTACTACTTAGCTATACTGCAGGAATAATAAAGCCAAAAAAAAAAAAAAAAAAAGGCTCTTGGACAGCTGATCAAGGAAGTCCGCATTGTGCAGAAGCAGAATGCAGGCATCAGTAAGTTGAACAGCGATGTTGGTACCCTCTCCAGACAGGTGCAGACTCTACTCGACCGGTGTCACGACAACACCTAAGACCCTACGAACAAACATTCCCGCGCCATCACTAATCCCGACATCAATCCCGACATCCGGTCCCGGATCCCGCAACCCGGACCCCAGGCCAAACATTTCCAAATACACGACAAACATCACGAACACGTTCCACGGCCACGCCTTACAAACACGCCTTACAAACACGCCTTACGGACATTCTGACAGTACCACGCCCCAGACTACCATTCATTCCCACTTCATTCCCGTAAAACCCCGAAATCTATCTATTATCCTTTATCACCATTTTCAAATCACTCTGATCACATTCCCGTTCCCCTTTGTTCTAACATACATTCCCGGTTCCTCGTGTAAGCTACACGCCCCACAATTATTCTCCGAATCCCGCGTGTTGCTACACGACTCACCTCCACGCCCTGAAAACATATCTTACTCCCCATTTCTTATCTCAGACTCTTACGCGTATATAAACTTGTAGAAACTCATCATGTATCCCTCGACTCGAATATCATAAGTCTTTAGGCTACTTTACGAGCTAGGCTCTCGAGATCCATCCTTGCTTCACTCTATGATCTTACTCTCGTTGTTACCCACTCTTCTCGCTCTCAGACTCTAAATTCCCGAAAACCCGACTAGGATCTTGCGTAGAATCCCGGATCACTGATCGCGGGAACTTCAACCCGGATCCCGACTACTTGGTCTCTTGCTATTCGTCTTCGCGTTTCCTTCGCCTTTCCGTTCTCGCTCGGCTTTCTCAACTCGCGACCACCCTTAGGCAAGGCTTGGGTCCAGGCCTGACAGTATATTCGAGTCCTTACTCAGAGACCGAAGTATGTCCTATACGTTTGCCGAAAACACTCGCTTCTCCCCGGAGCACCCCTTCTCTGCGGAGGCGGATGCTGCCAATGCCTCTGTAGCAGGCCTCTTTGAATCCCCAGATACACCAGTCAATCAGTCTTCGAACAACCGAGTTCGTATGGGCAGATCACAACCTACGACTCCTATTCTGCCAACTTTCCGGGATACGACTCCCAGGACCCCTGACATCAGACAACCTTTGATTCCCCCCAGTACCCCTCAGCCATCTCGCTTTCAACCCCGCAATCTCGAAACCCCACCATTCCCCGCACAAGCTAGCCGAAATGTCACCTCTCGACGATCGCAAAGCAACCTCGATGCTATCCGATCCATTCTGCCCTCAGGACACATTGAAGAACCACCAGCCAGACAATCGATCTTTTCGCTACGGCCAACACAGAATCAAAACCCCCTGGTCAGCTCTACACCGAGAGCTCGCCAGCCTAGTCCTCTTCAGAATTTCTTCTCCGACCCGTATTTGCAACGCACTGAACCTTATAACCCCAATTCCCCCCCAGACAGTTCTGCGGCAAACGTTCAGCCCCCAAGCGAATTCGACCACTTTTCCCAAACGCATTCCCGAACGCGCCCCTGGGGAAACCAATTTCCACCACGACTACCAACGCGCTTACGAAAGCCCATTCCCCGGACGTGCTCAAGACTACACGAATCCCGGTCGAGATTACGAAACTACCCAACAGCGGTATGAACACGCTCCCGAGAGCCCATTCCCCGGTTACACTCCCACGCGCGGAGTTCCTGGACAGAATCCCGAAAACATGTACGAGAGACAAGTTCCCGGTTGCACTACAAACAGCCCGTTTCCCGATTGTAACCGTGAAAATCCCATCCAGCATCCCGAACGATTACCCACTAACCCTTGGCCTACGGGATACTCGACATACACCGAGCGTACAACACCTCAGACCACACCGGTCGAGGCTCATCACCCTAAAGTTACGCGACATTCTTCATACGATCCCCATGCTCGTTTTCCAACGGGTTCATCTGCTAACACTCACCTACAACCCATCCCGGAAGAAACACGTTCAGCGATCTATGACGCCAACCCCGCGGAAATTCCACTGCCAAGTACACACAGTAGCGCAACCCACATTACGTCGGCATGGGACGGCCGTAGTGCACCGTCTCACATCCCGAATCGCCCTCCCTCCACTACACCTTCAGAGTTTCGAGAGAGATTTCCAGAACACACTAACCCCCATGGGTACTTCCCTATTCCACCCCCCCAGGCGCCCTTCTACTCCGTTATCAACCCTTCCTTCTTAGAACCCACTATCCAAACACCACCTCTCCACGCATTTATCAAATCAGTAACGGACGAAGAAGACGTACGAAATTGACGGAATCAACCGTACGAAGTTACTCCTCCCCATTCCTCTCCAACGTCCTATTACTCCCCTCAACCAATTCCCGACTACATTCCCGAAGTAACAAACCCGCACAATCACCCCTCCTCACCTATCAGACACGATCCACGACGCAACCCGGCACCGCATCTCCCTGCCAGGATGGCTAGACAACGGAACACAGCGTTCAACTCAGAACAACAACCGCAAACGCCGCAACTACAGGGACGAGAAACCTATCCACCTAACTCGCCCAGTGACCACTATTCCGAAAATAACCACCCAAAACAGGAGGCACCCCGGTAGAGGATTCCCGGGAGGTGGAAATCCAGATAGGGGATTCCCCAACAGAAACCCTAGTGGCGGATTCCCAGACAGAAATCCCGGTGGTGGGTTCCCAGGCGGAAACCCCGGTGGTGGATTCCCAGGCGGAAATCCCGGTGATGGATTCCCGAAAGACGGCAATTTCAATAGAGGATTCCCGGGAAACAAATATCCCGACGATAGATTCCCGGGCAGAGGAAATTCTGGAGGAGGAGGATATTACGGAGGACCACCAGGAGGAGGCCCACCAGGAGGAGGCCCACCAGGAGGAGGTCCACCAGGACGACGACCATTCTTTCCGGGAGGAGGAGGAGGAGGACCACCAGACGACGACCCAAACACCACCCACTACTACGATGAGAACAAACCCCATCCTAATGCCACCTTCGACCTGTTTCGCCAACCACAACGCCGCAAAGTCCCAAAATACACAGCACCAGAAAAATTCTCGGGACTCGCGATGGGCAATTCAGGAGCCGTCAAGCTGCGCACTTTTCTCGCCGCATGCTACCAAATATTCGACCTAGACCCCGAATCCTTTCCCGACGACCGCACGCAAATAGCCTACGCAGCTTCCAACTTCACGGGAGACGCTCAAGAATGGTGGACAACAGTCCTCACGGAACACGACTATAACCCCATGCGCGCTGACTGGTCCCTCTTCGTTCAAGGTCTAAACGGCATGTTTGGAGACCCGTACATCAGTTTCTCGGCCGCGCGCCTCATTAAACAACTTGTCATGCCAGAAAACGGGCGCGTCAGCAAATACATTCTTCAATTCATGAAGTACGCGTACGACACGGGTTGGAACAACTCCGCGTTATGCACTCAATTCTACGACAATATTGCAGAACGCATCAAAGACCAATTCACCACTCATGGGCGACCAGATCGATTTGACCAACTATGACTCAAAGCCATCGAATACGATCATCGCTACTGGGAACGCGAGTTCGAAAAGCGCTTTACAAGGCGTATTACCCCTCGCACCGACAACCCACGATCCCGACCAATGAATTCCACCAACCCGAATACCAGTACGACTCCCAACAAATCCCGCGAAAACCCCGACACGACAAAGAAATCAATAATAGGTCCAGACGGACGACTCACCAACGAGGAACGAACACGACGTTGAGAAGAGAATCTCTGCCTTAACTGCGGCAAACCAGGTCACATCGCATGCGCTTGTCCCAGCAACACTCGCCAAGGCCGACTCACCTTCTCCTATCAAGACACGCCAGATCCCGAAATCGACCAAGAGGAAGACCAACCACACGATGACACTGAAAACGAAGAGGAAGCACCAGATGAAGACGAAGAAGACACCACCCCGGAAAACGAGTAGACAATCCGGAAGAACCAGCGCAGAACCAGGATCGTCAATCCCCAACCTGCGCAACCACCTATCCCCTCATAACTTATGTCCGCGCCACCTGCCCCGCTAATGCTTTCTTTCTGGATCTATCTATTCCCGACATCTCTGCCACGCCGATACGCGCTCTTCTCGACTCCGGGGCAAGCGATAACTTCATCGATCCCGCTATCATTCCCGAAACCACACCACTCAACCCTATACCCAATCCCATCACGCTACAACTATTCGACGGTAGCATCGCGACAACCGGATCCATCACTCACAACACCACTCTCTCCATCCAACTCCCAACAGGCGAAAACCACGAAGTCGATTTTCTCCTCACACCTCTTCACCACTCAGCACCCATCGTCCTGGGATTCCCCTGGCTCCAAGAACACAATCCCCGCATCGATTGGCGCAAACTTTGCATGAAAATCCCGACCATCTCGAGTAAGATACCCAAAGAAGACAAACTAATCCTTGATTTCATACAGGCCCGCCGCGATGATCCCGACTACAACGCAGCTGCTCTCAATCCTGAACCAGTCTGCGGCGCTCCAACAGCGCCAACCTCCCCTTCCCCACACGGGATTCAACTCCCACCCGACTCGATAAAACCCGAGTTTGTCAAACCCGACATCAAATTAATCAACGCAGCCGCGTTTCAGCTTTTACGGGACAAAGGGGCCAAATGCTTCAAAATGACAACTCGCAAAATTTTCCCGGAAGCATTTCCCGATCCTGAACCACCTACCCAGCTCCCAGCACACGGAATGACCGCATCAACCAAACCAATTCGCATGTCACCGGAAGAACGAGAAACCTTTGAGCGCATCGTCCCACCAGATTATCATGACTATGCTGACATGTTCTCAGAAGGCGAAGCAGATCGCATTCCACCACATCGCCCCTACGACCACACCATCAACCTTGAACCTCAAACAAATCCCCCGTACGGACCAATCTACTCCCTTTCCGAAACCGAGCTCAAGGCACTTCGCGAATACCTGGACGACAATCTTCGTAAAGGCTTCATACGCCCTTCGAACTCCCCAGCCGGAGCACCAATATTATTCGCTAAGAAAAAAGACGGGTCACTCCGCCTCTGCGTCGACTACCGAGGACTCAACAAAATCACCCGAAAAAACCGATACCCTCTACCCCTCATCAACAACCTCCTCGACCGCATGAAGAAAGCCAAAATCTTCACCAAGATCGACCTACGCGCAGGGTACAACAATGTCCGCATCGCTGCGGGACACGAGTGGAAGACAGCATTCCGAACGCGATATGGCTCCTTCGAATACCTCGTCATGCCATTCGGGATGACCAACTCCCCGGCCACATTCCAACATTTTATGAATGACATTTTCAAGGACATGACTGACGACTTCGTTGTCATTTATCTAGACGATATCCTGATCTTCAGTAAGGATCCCGCCAAACACAAAGAACATGTTCGCCTCGTTCTGGAACGGCTACGCGCCCACAACTTGCACGCAAAAACGGAGAAATGTCTATTTCACACAACCTCCGTCGAATACCTTGGTTTCATCGTTTCCCCCGACGGCATATCCATGGACCCCGCCAAAACGCAAGTCATCGAATCATGGCCCATTCCTAGAAACGTGCGAGAAGTTCAATCCTTCCTTGGCTTCGCCAATTTCTATCGATGATTCATCGACAAATACTCCAACATCGTCAAACCACTCACTTCACTCACCCGCAAAGACATTCCTTTCAAATGGTCAGACGAAGCCCAGATAGCATTCGACAAACTCAAACGCGCGTTCCAGACCGCACCCGTGCTCGCCCACTTCAATCCCGACGACCCCTCAGTCGTAGAAACCGACGCCTCAGACTTTGCCATCAGCGCTATCCTCTCTCAACTTAAGGCCGCCGACAACGACCTTCACCCAATCGCCTTCTTCTCCCGCACCATGACACCGGCAGAACAGAACTACGACATCCACGACAAAGAACTCTTGGCCATCGTCGACTCCTTCGACCACTGGCGCCACTACCTTGAAGGCTCCCGTCACTGCATCGAAGTCTTCTCTGATCACGAAAACCTCAAACATTTCACTGAGAAACAACGCCTCAATCGCCGCCAAGCCCGATGGTCAGAACAACTTGAAGACTACGATTTCCACATCCGTCACCGCTCCGGGAAACTGGGCACCAAACCCGACGTCTTCACACGACGCCGCGACATGTATCCTAGAGGCGAAGAACGCGAAACACTCAACGACCTCAACCAACGTCAAATCCTACAGCCACACCACCTTCTCGCAACCCTCATCCTAGATTCCACAGTTCTCCAATCCCAACTCGACGAAGGCATACGCAATGACAGCTTCACACAATCCAAACTCGCAGAACTCGACCACAATCCCGCAAACGACAAATTCTCTCGGGACTCCCACGGTCGACTCCTCTACAATCAACGCCTATACGTTCCCGACCACAAGGACCTTCGCCTCCTAATCACCCAGACACACCACGACCACGCACTGGCAGGACACCCCGGCATTCGTAAAACCATGCAGCTCATCAAACGACGATACAACTGGCCGAAACTCGAACAATTTGTTACGTCATTTGTCAAATCCTGCCCGGCATGCCAACGCGCGAAAACATCCCGACACAAACCCTACGGACCACTCCGCTTCCTCGACATTCCCGATCGACCATGGAGTTCCATTTCCATGGACTTCATCGAAGGCCTTCCCTCCAGTAACGACTTCGACTCTATCCTCGTCATCGTCGATCGACTCACGAAAATGGCGCTATTCATCCCCACCACTAAAACCCTCAATACTCCAGGCCTCGCTCAGCTTTTCCTCCGTCACGTATTCTCCAAACACGGCGTCCCCAACGACATCGCTTCCGACCGCGGAAAGCATTTTGTGTCCCGTTTTTGGGCTTCCCTATGCAAACTACTCAACATCAAATCTAACCTCTCCACAGCATACCACCCGGAGACAGATGGGCAAACCGAACGCATCAATCAGATTCTCGAACAATACCTTTGCATCTACATCAACTACCAACAAGACGATTGGTCCGACCTCCTACCCCTTGCAGAATTCGCGTACAACAACACGACTCACTCTGCCACCGGGATCTCACCATTTTTCGCAAACAAAGGTTACCTCCATTGCAGATGTCCCTTCAGCCGCAGCAGCTGACGCAGCATCCGACATCGCAGACGTCCACGCCTACATCAAGGAACAATTGCAAGTTACCATACAACAATATCAGCACAACACTACGCATCGATGATCTCCAATTCCCGACTTCAAACCCGGCGACCTCGTATGGCTTGACACTTGCAACATCCGCACCCGTCGACCCATGAAGAAACTCGACCACAAACGCATCGGACCTTTCCCCATCCTCGAGATCGTTTCCAGCCACGCCCAACGTATAGGCCTCCCACTCGAACTCAAGGCCCTCCACAACGTATTCCATGTTTCGCTTCTCGAACCCCATTCCCCGAACCCTTTCCCGAACCGCACCCAAGAGCCACCACCACCCATCGAAATTAACGACAACGTTGAATACGAAGTCGAAGAAATCCTCGATTCCCGGTACAACAAACGTTGCAAACACTTGGAATATCTCGTCCAATGGTGCGGATACGACGATCCCTCCTGGCAATCCGTACCCAGCGTCACCAATGCGCACGACCTCGTCGTTATCTTCCACAAACAATACCCCAACAAACCGAAACCAACCACTTAACAAAATCCTCTCTTAAGTCCAATCTGTTATCTATTTTCTCATTTTTACACACCCTTTCTTCCGATAGACTCCAACACGACACACACAAAAATCCCGAAAATATTTTCTTTCGCTCTTGTAACACCACCCTAATATTCACTTTGTCAATCCCTCTTCATTTTCACTCAGTCCATTTTTTCTTTCACACCAAGAAGAACACAAAAAAACACGAATGTCCATTTCATTCTTCGCAACAAACATGACAAAAAATTAAAGCACAAAAAAATATATACAGATAAATTACCCCCTACTCCTTCTCCCTCTTTGACTCTCCTTCCGCGCCCGCCAACCCATCCTCCACCTTTTTCCACCACTTCCACGTCTCCTCCAACCCCACCAATTCCCCCTGCAACCTCACATACTCCGCCATGGCCTTTCCGTAGGCCAACATGGCCTCATTGAACTCCGTCCGCTTCGCCATCCACATCCGCTTGTGGACCGCCAAACGACTTCCCACCCCAGACGCCTTCAACCTCGCCATATACGCCACCCCCCCCTCCAATCCCGCGATCGGCGACAACCCCGGCCCCGGCGAAGGCAACAACACCGGAGTCGGTGCACCCGGGAATTTTGCCTTGTATCCCCGCACCAACTCCTGCATCTTCGCCATCCCGTCCGCCACCAACACATCGACATCGGGATCAACCCCACCCTCACCCTCATTGTCATCCTCATCATCCTCGTCCTCATCCGACGACGCCACCTCCAACTCAGCCAGAGACGCCACCAGCGCGTCGTTCCCAACACGCAGGTTACGCTTCGCGTCTGCGCGCTCGCGCTTCTCCTTCTCCTTCTCCGGGTTCTTGTCCTGGATCTTGTTCTGCCCCGCCGCCGGCCGCACAGCAGACGTTGCCTTGAAGCGCATGGTGAGTCACCGCCCAGGAACCTCCAAAAATTCCTTGTCCTGGATCTTGTCTCCCCGGATCCCAATCTCTATCTCTCCCGAGTCATCTCCATCATCTTCCAGATCCGACACCTCGCCAGACTCCCGCTCCCTGTCACGAACCAGCGCCTCCACCTCGCGCACGTGTGCTTGCAGCCGGGACGCAATCTCGACGGTCTTGTCTTGAATCTTGTTCTTGACATTGTCGTTCACCATTGATGAGCTCCCAGTCGACTCCGGGAGGACCGCGCTTTCCAAATCCCGCAGTTGTTGCGGGGTAAGCTTCCGCGACCCATCCCCCGGCGGACCCTCGCCCACATACGCCATGGCGCCGCCGATCCCGTTGTCCTCCAGCCACACACGCTTCCCGGTGTCCGACACCTCATGACAAAAAAGCTTGCCACGGCTGCAACCCTTGGACTGTCGCGAGCAGACAAAACACGCGCCCAATTTTTTTTGCGAGGGCACCGACCGGTATCCGTCGGGCGTCACGCACATGTCATAAAAGTGCGAGCCCTTCCCTATGGACTGGCACCACTCGCAAATGTCCTCGCCCTGCCAATAGACGTGGAACTTCCCCAGTTCCCTCACCGACCTCCCGGGACCCGAAGGAGCAGACTACGAAAGGACACAGACTAAGACCCACAATCCTTAACCCATAACAAACAACACAACTCACACTTTTCGGACGCTCTCCAGGTGCCCGTCCCTTCCCCTTCATATCCTTCTTCTCCTTCTCAACACGCGCTCGCTTCGTTGCGGCTTCATCACCAGCGGAACCCGCACCAGCTTCATCCTCGACTTCCACCGTTTCCCGCCCACGCTTCTGCGGCGATTTCTTCCGACCAGCCGGCACGGCCTTTGCTGGCTCAGAATCCGAGAAGTCGGACAAAAACAGGGGATGCTCTTCGACGTACGCCGCTGACGGGGTTGTTGCTGTTGCTGTTGCTGTTGCTGTTGCTGCTGCAGGTCCTGCGGAAACCACCGACACGTCGCGCACAGTCCCGGTGCCCACCAATCGCTCCACTTCCGACACGGACTCCCCGCCAGTCGCAGCCCGATCAACATCCATGGGCACCCCACGCGAGCCCACCGCCGACCCGGACGTCTTTTTCTTCTCCGCTTCACGGCGCAGCCTATACGCCTTCAACAGACGGTCGTCCAACACGCCCACGGCGGACGGCGGCCACGCAACCACACCCAGCGAGGGCAACCTTTCGGCCCATTCCGCCTGCACCACCTCAAACACCCGCCAAGCCATCTCCAGAGACCTATACGCACGAGATCCTTCTTCCAAACCCTGAATATGATGCCGCTGCCACACAGAAAATCAATGGCAAGCAAAACAATACCAGCCACAACCGAACTCACCGTATCTCTCGCAAACACCGCGCGCAAAACCCGATACTCCATCTCATCCACCTCACCCTCTCCCGGGCTGTCGAACTCCATCAACTCCTTTGTCAATTCCTCGATAGTTTTGTGCACGACCGACATAGCGATAAAAAAGTTAAGTGAAAAAACGGAAAAGAGACCCACTACGCCCATTCCGCGACACTTTAACCGGACAGAACTTTCACCTTAGGGCAAACTTATCACTTTTCCCGCGCACGACACTTCTTCGCTTCCTTTCCATTCGGAATTCCAGACGCATTTCCATTCCCATCACAAACGACCCCCCCCCTTTAGTCGACACGGACGCTAGCCTCGACGGGGCTCGGCCTTTAAGGGGGGGCAACTGTTACGACGACACCTAAGACCCTATGAACAAACATTCCCGCGCCATCACAAATCCCGACATCAATCCCGACATCCGGTCCCGGATCCCGCAACCCGGACCCCAGGCCAAACATTTCCAAATACACGACAAACATCACGAACACGTTCCACGGCCACGCCTTACAAACACGCCTTACAAACACGCCTTACGGACATTCTGACAGTACCACGCCCCAGACTACCATTCATTCCCACTTCATTCCCGTAAAACCCCGAAATCTATCTATTATCCTTTATCACCATTTTCAAATCACTCTGATCACATTCCCGTTCCCCTTTGTTCTAACATACATTCCCGGTTCCTCGTGTAAGCTACACGCCCCACAATTATTCTCCGAATCCCGCGTGTCGCTACACGACTCACCTCCACGCCCCGAAAACATATCTTACTCCCCATTTCTTATCTCAGACTCTTACGCGTATATAAACTTGTAGAAACTCATCATGTATCCCTCGACTCGAATATCATAAGTCTTTAGGCTACTTTACGAGCTAGGCTCTCGAGATCCATCCTTGCTTCACTCTATGATCTTACTCTCGTCGTTACCCACTCTTCTCGCTCTCAGACTCTAAATTCCCGAAAACCCAACTAGGATCTCGCGTAGAATCCCGGATCACTGATCGCGGGAACTTCAACCCAGATCCCGACTACTTGGTCTCTTGCTATTCGTCTTTGCGTTTCCTTCGCCTTTCCGTTCTCGCTCGGCTTTCTCAACTCGCGACCACCCTTAGGCAAGGCTTGGGTCCGGGCCTGACACCACTGTTCTAGGGAAGAGGAGGATCCAATATGAGGAAGAACTTGTGCACGACGGTCAAAATTACGACATATGGGTTGACTATGCTCGCTTGGGAGAAGACTCACTGAGGTTGCTTCGGGAGGAAGATGGGTCAAAGGACAAGATAGAAAGTGTGATAAACCGGGTTCGTGAAGTCTACAAGCAAGCTGTTGCGCAAATACTCCCCGGTGACTTGAAGCGTCACTGGAGACGATACATCTCAGCCCTGGCGCAAGGAGCAGTTAGTTTATGAAGAGGACAAGCTAGCACAGCTCGAAGAGGAGAACAATCCGATGATGGCATAGGAGAATCGAACACAGGACTTGAGGCGTGAAATGGATATTTTGGATGCGCTGCTACCCGAACAAACGTGTAGCTCATAGTGAGAACACAAGACTGCGGGTCAAGCTAGCACGGGACGATGTGGAAGACGAGGAGAAGACAGCGAAGAGACCAGAGGATGAAGAAGATGAGAAACTTGTCCAAAAGTCTTCGCAAAGGTCAACACATCAGGGGCGTCAACTGCTCAACTACCACAGCAGGACTCACTTCCACGGTGGAGACTCAAGCCGTGCGAGAGCGCCGTTGACGCTATCACGATCGCGCCGCGGTGCCAATGCCCCTTTTTTTTTAACATATATGTTTACTTATTATTGTACTTAATTGACACTTGTAATAGGATTATTTACTTATATTGAAGATTTACTGAAAGCTCTGAATACCTGACGTGACTGGCTGACTGGCTGAAGCTCTGATTTCAGCGGGCTTGCCTTATTTCAGCCAACGCGTCCTGAATAATGGGAGGACATGCATGAATAAGTAAAGCTTGCCTTATTCAGTCGCCAGTCTCTCAGGACATTTAAGTCACACTTAAGTCACTTTAAGCAGAAGGTAGTTTTCCTGATGTACTGGACATGAGTCTACAGGGGCCTGAACTGCAAACCAAATCCTGGGGATAATGCTGAACCAAGAACTGAACCAAACCAGAACCCGGTTCAGTTTGGGGTCCAAACTAGTTCAATGTGGTTCATGAACCAAACTTTTGCAACACTAGAATATATGAGGTTCTCCCAGGATTGTAGAGCGGGGGATCCTTCAGGGATCTAGCCTAGGTTGTTAACTTGGGTTTCAGTACTCAGGATTTTGCTTGGGATTGCCATAGACATGTTGGAGTCCTGGGGGATTTCAACACTCTGAGTAGTGGGATTTGCTGTGACTACAGCCTCCAGCTTCTTTTTGGATGCTGCAATCACATCTTGCCTCCTGTATAAGTCTATGGAAAGTCATCTATTATTCTAATTCTTTTGAAACTGTCTACTAATTATTGAACCTTTCCGGACTAATTATTTACATTCCGAACTCTTAGCAATGAAGTATTGAGCTTATGAAGTTAGTCTCCTCCTTATATATTTATACCAGACAGATTAGCTCTCAATTGCATTGTAATTTCCTTTTGAAAGTGAATGATGTAGCTTAGCAATTCTTGGTTCGGGAGTGTAGAGTGTTGAAATGTTTGCAATAGTTGTTCCTGAAGCTGAGGAGGCAAGCATAAGTCAACTTACACACTCATCAAGAGTAACAGTAGATGATGTGTACCCTAAGAAGTGCTTTTCGTCGCAATCTGATTTTATGGCTTTTGGAATCATTGTTACGGATAGCTTCCAGTTGCGTAAGCTTGGTTGAAACTCTTCGCCCTTCGTTAAGGCTATTGCTGGGCAAGTCCGCCAAGCAAGCAAGATCTAGACCTGTAAATCAAGTATGAAGACCCATTCTGCCATCACCGAGAACTGGATGTCAGCACCATAATTGTCAATCACATTTGGTAGTCCATCTATGATTCTGTACCCGTATCAGCGTGAGAGTGGAGATGATAGACAGGTAGAAGGGCGCACTTGTATTTGTATACTATGCCTGCATTATAGAGCGAGGGTTGGGATCTCTGTGATCGTGTAAGCTTAGCTAGAACACGCGCAGTTAGGGCGTGATACTTTCCTGTACAGATAGATGCAGACTAACAAAAGATCAGAGAGACGTTAGTTAACTCATAAAGATGCCACTTACTTAACGACCGGAGATTTCCTGGAAAGTAACATAGGAAGATCGACGAAATGTCTGTAATGATTGTCAGCGCGAGGAAGATGACACCTTCATTACGAAAAAGGTAGCAGTGCGCACGTAGCAAAGAAAACGAAGCACTGGAAGTCTATTAGTTCCTTCGAGTTCGAAGTGGCGTGCACATGCCTTGATTGTAATGAGCTGTTCCGATATTGCGTAAGAAATTCCCAACCCTTCTCTTGGAGAAGTTCCTCGGCCGAGCTCATCAATAAGCACAAGTGTGTGCTGTGTCGATAGACCTGAAAGCGAGTTCGTTAGAGGGGGAAAAAACATGCACCCTATGACTGACCTAGGAGCATGGATGATGATGACATTTCCTCGGCGAACGTACTGAGCCCCTTCTCCATATCATCATCATTCGAAAGTCTAGTCAAAAGTGCGTCGTGAATCCTCCCCAGCGCAAGATCAGCTACAAAAGAATGTGCGTCTATCCGTCCAGTATAAACTCACCTGAAACTTGCGTATTCTGCGGGAACGAAAGACCCGCACATGGCCATCACAGTTAAAAGACCTATCTGGCGAAGATATGTGCTTTTACCTGCCAGTCGTATTAGGCCGACCGCAGTTATGACACCACAAGAAGCAGTCATGACAAACCAGACATGCTGTAAGTGAAATTAGTTAGCTCAGAAGCACTTCGCCTAAATGAACGTGTCATCACTTTGGCCCTTGCACGATCTGAAATGAAGAGCTGTCACAACAATACACATCATTCGCCACTAGGCTTCCGCTGGACTGAACCGTCTCGAGGATGGGATGACGACCTGACTTGATTGCCAGAGTTCCTGTAAACTCAGGGCGCACTGCTCTTCCGTCAATTGCATTATCTATTTTCCGTAACTATAGAGTCTTCACTCACCGTAGTTGCGGACTAAACACTGAATTAGATTATCATTGAGTTACTACCATGAATGACCTACGGATGGATGCGTGGGCGAACGACCAAAGCATGTCTAATAATGCGATCTACGATGACAGAAGGTTTGTAATTATGATCAGAAATTATTAAGACTACTACGCACCGCCTCTGACGCATTGTAAAGCGCGCCTATCTCAAGTACGACTTCTGATACCAGATCTTGAACGATTCTGACAGCGTTTAAACGTGTCAATATGAAATGCAATACATAATCTGAGAAACGCACTTGTCACTTAACATCACAGTTTCATCCAAAGCGTCCTTCATTCTAGCATTTCGCTTTTTCTAGCAGCAGCCGACATTAAAATCCTTGTCGCAAACAACGCAACGAGGATTGAACTTACTAAATCAATAGTCTCAAAGAACCATTTTCCTTTCTTCGATGTAATATTAATGAACCCTTTAGGAAGTTCTGCTGTTCTACTGTTCTCTAAGTCCATCTTCTTCAAGGAGAACACAAAACCATGTTCTTGGTACACCAGTTGAAAAGGTAATCCATGACCGTCGCATAACAAACGGTTTAGTTGAAATATATCGGCGACATTCTCCTTGTATGTCTCGCGCGCGACGTCCAGTAGACAGTTGAAGTTGACCTGAAGATCGAACATCGGTCAGTTTCAAATTGGATTATTTAGTTACAAATGACTTGCATACCTTAACAGCGTAAACACGAGCATTAACGGCATTCAGTCCGCCTCCCTAGTAAATAATGATTCAATGTGCGTAGCAAGAGGTCGGTCACGACACCAACCTTCTGCGAGATCGCGTCTTCATTAAGACTTTTACTGATGAGTTCGTCTATTTTTTCTATCCTACTATCGGACAGCATCTTTTAAACAGAGTTTAGTCAAGCGCACAATGAGGTTCGACATGGGATCAGGCGTACATCGTGAACAATACCAAGGAGTCGCGAAGTTGATCCAGCGACAGCATCACGGACAGCAGGAATGTTTTTGACGACCGTGCGCAGAAGCAGCATTTGAGACACGCGTTGAGACGCGCCCTTGACTCCGCTGATTGGATGGGATTCAGTTGCAACAAGCTAAATCCTCTTGGATTGAGCTTATGTTTCACTTAATAGCAGAAGCTACTTACCGATGAGATGAGCTTATCCAGGTCTAGTTTGTTTACTGCCCTCAGAGCATCCCGGACAGCAGTGAATATGTCTTCAGTTTGAATTAGTTCTGAAAAAGAAGGAATGTTTAGGTGAGTGAACGGCGCAGGGCAAGGGCCAGTGATTACGGACCTTCTACAGCATCCAGACGAGCATCGATGGACAATTGATCTAAAGTACAAAGCTAGCATTCGATATTTCGATATGTGATCATGATGCAGCAGCTTACTCGTGATCGGAGATAGCAAGTTGACGCGAAGTAGCCTGGTACCCATGGCCGTCCATGTGTAGTTCAAGAGCCTGAGTAATTGCATAGCGATGTTATGAATCAGTTTATTTTTGATCAGATTGCTAATCTTACCCCATCAATGAATGAGGAGACTTTCTGTGGAATACGTTACCAATGAGTTCCAAGTTTCTTGCGCTGTCATTGTCAATTAACATAGTCCCTTCTACGGGAGTATAGCGAACGCGAAGTGAGTGAGCGGCATAGCGAGTATTGAGTTTGGTTTCCGAGTGTTTGAATAAAGCTGATATGGCGGATAAAGCATAATATCTGAGCATGCGCTTATCAATAAGTTCCATGCACGCTAGTTTGGTATATACTTTGAAGACACAGCCAACAAAGTAGCAGCCCTGTCATCCCCATCCACGCAGAGCTGAGCAATGAACTGCAGGCCTGTTGTGATTCTGTTTCATTAAATTCATGTGGAGCCAATCTATTGATCTGCGCACCGGCGTTCTCGTTCCAATATCTGCGAGGGATTGGCTCAAAAAGTACTCCAGGGAAATCCTCCTCTATGCACTGAACCAGGAGAGAGGTGTGAACAGTTTGTTTCACTGATGATGGCGCCGAGGTATCTGCACTCGATAAGGATGTATCGGGAACAAGAACCACAGATGGATAGTGCAAATGGAGATGGTGCAATGTCTTGACGTAAGTTTGACAGTCTGCCAGCTGTAATTCTTACAGTCGTCTTAAGTTTGGGAAACGTTATAGAGCTCGTACCTGTACTATGTCAACCTGGCCCGTGTCCTTATCTAGGGCTGCAATTCCGACCTCCCTGCCAATCCCACGGCCTTCGAGGACAGCTACTACGTATTTATTAACATCGTTGCGTGAGGACACAGCAGTAACTGGTCTGCCAGTGGTAGGTCGAGAGTGGCGAGTGGCTGGTCGAGAGCGCGATGTAGTTGAGAAGGTGAGTGATGATGACAGTGGACGAGTGGACGAGTGCGCTGACATGGTTGGGATTGTAGAACATCAAATCGGACGTGTAGCATGTTTATATGCATCCGTATTGCGTGGGAGATTTACGCGTCTGAACACGTACATAACACCAAGCATTAGCAAATAGACGTAAATGCATTCAATGAGTTGCTACGTCTTCAACTGCTTTGCGCAATAGCGCTTTATGGAATCATCAACGATTTCGGTCATAGCTATTACAGCCTCCTCTTCCTGCGATTTCCCCATAAGCTGAAGGCCGACAGGAGCGTGTTTGAAAAGTTCAGGTTTGTCTTGATAAGACAATATTGTGATATGATGGAATAAAATGAGAAAGAGAAACTGCGATCAAAGGTGAATGACTTACACATCCTATAAAGGGCTTCATCTTCGTGATTATAGAACGCATGTACTTCCGCGGGCTGGTCCAGTTCTGTATCTACCGTTGTCACTGGAAAACAGCACGTTGAGAAGTCAAGTGCATTGGCCAGCGTAGTGTAGAATGAATCTCTAGAGGACTATCTTTAGCGACCTGGATTCATCGCTTTGATCGCGTTTGCACGTACGTGTTTAGTCCGTGCGGAGGTGCAGGATATGCTGTTGCAGGTGAACTGATAGCATCTACCGGGCGACCGGTTCCCGTTTGACTGACGGTGGCTTGCCAATGCTCGAGGTGTGACCTACGCAAGTGGCGTTTTTCTTTGTGAAGCTCCCATAGCTATAGTTAGTTTAATGAGAGTTGACGGAATATGCGGAGGGAAGAACAATCTAACCTGAAATGCCGTTCTAGGGTAGGGGGTCCCAACCAGCGTTCGTACGAAGGGCTCGATGAGCGGCAGCTCATCTTCCGCTCCATTGGGTCGCATAGATTTGATGAGCGGTTCTCCCGACTTCTCACATTGTCGATGATAATCCTCTCCGCCATCGGCAACGAAGATGGTTTCCTACGAATTCTCAACATATTAATGATATAGAGATATATGAGGGAAGAAAAAGGTTCAACTGCATTCTTGTATATTTCTAGATGGCGGTGAGGAATCCAGTTTATAACTAACAAAACCATCTGAGATTTTCGCATACTAAGGGCAGATGCAAGTGGTTCTCGCCTTTGTGTCCATCGGCCTCCAGCGCCTCCTTGGTAATTTGCATTGCTCTCTGCAAAGGTGGAAAAGGCTTCACAACACCGTTATCCCACATCATCGCAAAGCACAATCTTGATCCACGTCCACCATGCCCTTCCAAGCTGTACTCACGTTCGCTCCAGTGCTTCCGGAGCACGAGCGGGTCACGATCCCATGGCTTAGAATCTAGTATGGCTTTCGTAAATATTCGGACTGCAGCAATTGAATTTGTCATGGGGCCAAGGACAGATGATATAGACTCTTGACCCTCAAGGGCATTCGCCGCTCCTGCATAAGGAAGTCGCTCATATGATGGTCGGAGAGTATATAGACCACAAAAGGTGCTCGGAATGCGAAGGGACCTTTATCAATTCTGTGAACATCGTGTTGCCCTCAGTGTTGCTACGTGTGAGACGCTACTTACCCGCCAATATCAGTTCCAACTCCTATCGGACTGCCGAGGAGTGCAAGGAGAGCACCCTCCCCACCAGTAGAGCCCCCAGCTGTGAGAGTGGTATTGAAGGGATTGCTAGTGCGGCCAAAGACATGATTGTACGTTTCTCCCCACTGACGTTCGAACGGAAGCGAAAATGCAGGGTCATGAGTAAGTGCCATTCTTGTCGCAAAGTACATCAGAATCGCACCATCAATGTCTGCGGTACATTCGTTCGAACGAAAGGGACTGCTCCACACTCGTATAAGATCTGGACGAGAACCGAGTCATGATTGGCATAGTTACCGATCCACGCAACATAACCTGGATGGCAATCAGCACAATAATTCATCAAGATGTAAGGACGTTCGAAGTTCAAACCCATGATGGTCTCGAGGCCTTTCATGGCGAATTGGTCTTTGAGAGAAATAGGAAGACCATGCAGTGGTCCCACTGTTTTACCGGTATTGGCAAGGTGGTCGTCAACTTCCTTTGCCCTCGCGAGTGCACGTTCGATGAATATTTCGGTCAGACAATTTGACTATAGGAGAGTCAATTATGATCAGGCCGTAAAAGAGATTGTAGAAAAGCAAACAAGCTGGTGAGCGATGAGTGCCCGTTTGTAAAATGCTGTTGTAACTTCAAACGAGCTCCACTCTGCAGAGGCGAGGTGACGAAGCATAAGGTCGATGTCCAGAGTCTCTGTTATTTGAAGCTCTCTCTCTGTCAACACGCCACAAGTGTGAGGAATATCGACGACATTTATATGGTCAGGAGAAGGAATACGGATTGTCCACTCTTTGGGTATTTCATTAAGCTGCTGATGTTTGCGAATTGTGCAGCGAGCCTTCCAGTCGGCGTCCATGATGGTCACGGTGGCAAGTGAGTGTTCAAGTTGAGCACAAAGATCGTTATCAAAAGAATCGCAGACGAGCGCTTAATGGGCGTCTATCTCTGTCCATTACTAAGGAGCAGTGACTACTAAGCAGTACTTAGTACTACCTGCTTTAGCCTTGATCCTTCTCAAGTTCCGATTACGGGGTCGTGTGAGACTGTGAGTTCCGATCGCTGAGTCTCCGTCATGCCCCCACCTGCCAGATAACACTCTTCGCTGTGAACAACGCTCGCCAGGCACCATGGGCTCTGTCTTATCAAAGGTCAAGGTCCTTCGCATCGCCGTCAAACAAGTCCTTCAACTTAATGCTGCCTACACCCGCCTCCTCAAGCGCATCAAAGCAGATCCTGGTCTTCCTGTCTCAAACCCGACTCTATCGTTTTGGCACGATGTCCCCTCTCCTCTCGCATCTCACCGTCCCAACGCTCTGCCTTCCTTCGCAGATGTCGTCATCATTGGCTCGGGTATCACGGGTACCAGCGTTGCACATACCCTCTTGACCGAAACTAGCAAAGACGAAGGTGGCCCGCAAATTGTTATGCTGGAAGCTCGAGACGTATGCTCGGGCGCTACAGGCAGGTAAGACATACTCAAGGATATGCATATGTGTACGGACACTTGCAAGATAGGATTTGGCTATCCGTGTACTTCTCTGATTGTTATGGTCACGAGTGCACGCTGCATCACACTTTCATTTTGCTCAGCTAATCTGCATCTCGCATGTTGTAGAAACGGCGGTCATATTAAACCACCCCTGCATCATGACTATCTCAACATGAAGAAGAAATTCGGATTTGAGCAAGCTCGCAAACTCATGCGTTTCCGCTTAATGCATATTGACGAACTGCTCCGCTTGGCGACTTCGGAGCAGATCCTGAACGAATGCCAGTGTCGTGCGGTAGAGAGTATGGATGTCTATTTCGACCATGTCATGTTTCAAGAGGCGAAGGAACAATTGGTAGCCTGGAAGAATGACATGCCCAATGAGTCGGCAGGGTTTTATTGGGTCGATGGCAAGAAAGCCGCTGAGGTGAGCTCATATACGAAACCATAGACTGCGTACTAACCTCACGGATCCATAGCGTTTTCATCTTGCACCAGATGTGGCTGGTGTGATTTATAATCAAGCGGGAGCAATACATCCGTATCGATTTGTGACGCATATCCTCGCAAAGCTCCTGAAGACCTACGGAGATAGGTTTTGCTTGTCTACAAATACGCCTTGCACTGGAATTCTCCCTCCTTCTCACTCGAGACCCTTCTACACCGTAATAACTCCGCAGGGTAAAATCTGCACTCCGCATGTTGTGCATGCTACGAATGCATGGGCATCACATCTGCTTGAACCAATGCGCACCAAAATCTTTGCGGTGCGTGGAAACATGTCTGCGCAAAGACCAGGTGCGGCAGCTTCCCCTTCGACTCTTGACGGAGGGAGAAGTTGGGTTTTCTACGACAAGCATATCGGTTATGATTATTTGACGCAACTCCCTTCCGGTGAACGAGAGCTCATGTTTGGAGGAGGGTATTTCCAGGGAGGAGATGATGGTCTCAGCGAGCTGGGTACCTTTGATGATTCTCAAATCAACCCTGGATTCGCTGCCCATCTTGCTGGATCATTACCTCTGCTTTTCGGCGGCCAAAACTGGGGTGCAGAAGCAGCTCCTGTCCCTTCAACGGATGATGGGCGGTGGCACAAGGGACGTGTGAAAGCTCTCTGGAGCGGAATTATTGGCATTTCAGCGGACCGTGTGCCATGGGTTGGGCGTCTTCCGCCGAAGCTATCAGGCCGCCGTAATACGCCTTTTCCCTTCTCTAGTCCCGCTTGTAACAATCACGAGATATGTTCTCCTCACCTGTCTACAGTAGATACATCACCAGAAACTACTGGAAAGAGAATAGTAGCTCCTGGAGAGTGGTTAGCTGCTGGATTTAGCGGTGAAGGAATGGCGCATGCATTTATGTCTGGGCGAGCTCTTGCACTACAAGTGTTAGGACGTGAAGATGATGCTAAAGAATGGTTCCCGGAGTGTATGGGAATTACGGAATTGCGCTGGGAAAACGCTCGAGCGGAGGACTTGCTCCAAGAATTGTGGGGATGATGTGGTTTTCGTCGTTCTCATTTTCTTTTTGAGGTTAAGGATATAGGCCTACCCTCAATTTCGTCGTTCTCATCGTTTATATACTTCCCTGCTTGCATACATATTTGTTTTTTCGCTCAGCAAATTGTGCCTAATTCATAGATAGATGGATACAGTGTATGTTTAAACGCTCTTGACTGGTATTTTAATGTCACCAAGATTCACAAATTCCATGACCTGGAAAGAATTACATACCTGACAAGGAGAATTGTCTGAGTATTTGACAGCTTTATTGGAAATCTTCGCTACCGATAGGTAATTGCCCCGAATCATACCAATCGTAGCACTGCAATCGACTCAACGTGCGCTGTCTGAGGGAAGAGATCAAATCCACGAACGCTCTCCAAAATGTAGTGCTTGTCCCCTTTATCGTCCCCTACTACACTCTTGCGGAGGAGCATCCCTACATCACGTGCCTGCGTATGAACATTGCAGCTCACATATACGACTGTCGAACTCTTGAATCTCAATAATTGGTCCAGGAAGTTCTCATCACAACCCTTTCGAGGTGGATCGATAATAACTGCTGTGGCTGCTGGAGGAAATTCAGTCACGGAGGAAAATATGTCGGCTGCATCGCCAGCACGGAATGAAATTTTGTCCTTCGGAACGCTATTGAGTTGCGCATTCTGGGTTGCAGCTGCTATCGATTCGTACGATAGCTCTATTCCAGCGATCTTGTCGAAGTACGGGGAGAGCATTATCGAGAACAAACCGGCCCCACAATATGCATCGACAAGATGCGAAGGAGAGGAAATTGTGTTTTCAGAAGCGGTCAGGATCCTGTCTCCAGGGAAGATAGCTTTTCGAACGTATTCCACGAGTGATACGAGTACCGAATTGTTGTTTTGGAAGAACGAGCTTGCTCCATATTCGAAAAGCATGTCGCCTACCCGTTCGCGGACCTTCCCTCGATGGTCTGTGATACAGATGTGTGTGTCCTGGTCGATCTTCTCTGATACAGACGTAATTGGTAGGGAGTCGCGAAGAAGGAGACTAGCTCCCTTTTTATATGTGTGTAGATTTCTGTTGAGAGCTATTAGATGGTCAAAGCTCCGCCCAGTTTTAATACTCACTCTAGAATACTTGAACGAAGAGGCCCAAAAGCAGTATTGATTACCGGGGTCGCGATGGGGCATTCCTATTTTTAAAAGTGTACTTTGAGCGGAGAAACCCTGGATCAGGAAAGGCATCACCTCTATATCCATTACTTCTCTTTTTCCAACCTTATTAAAACCTATAGCGACGGTGGTCCCTTCTGGCAAGGGTTTTAAAGGAGGGTCTTCCTTGTTCTTACGACGTCGAGGTACCTTCTGGGGAGCATCGAAGTGTGGTGTAATCTTTGTTCGATAGCCGTATTGTAGAGGTGAGGGTGCAGTGGGTAGAACTTCTGGTACCGACCCTGATAACAGCCCTATCACCTGTCTTAAGCCAGATGTCACTCTGGAAAAAAAAACTTACCAGAAAATGTTTCAAAGGCTCTTACGACAACATTTCTCTTCCATTCCAGTTGAATATCATAAGAAAGCATCTAACGGAAGCGAATAGCTGTAAGAACCACTTGGGTTGAAATCAAATCGATAACTGTGCGAACCTGGTACTGGCATCCGCCACATGTGCCAAAATACTGACATTGAACTCTAGACATATCACGCAAGGCCATATTCGGTTGATTGACACCCAAGAAGTCCGCGAATGAGTGAAGTCTGGCGTTGCGGTATATGCGCGCCCGGATCTTCTCTCCTGGAAGAGAAAATGGAATTATCACGACCCAAGGACGACGAGGTTCTGGGGCTATGGCCAGACCTTCACCTTGATCAGACATTGGGAGAGTTAATGCCCGTGCATATAGAGGGAATTTGGTAGCTCACCATTAGATGATACCCGAGTTACCGTCAGCTCAAGCTCCTCGTGAATGGAAAAGGGTGCGTCGAAGTCGGTACCCTCGCCGATTGCAGAATCTGTGTAGCTCTTACTGAGCAATTTTACAACCTCTCGCCAATGAATGTCATCATGAGAGCAAGGCTCAACGTTAGCCATTTTCCTTCTGTACTTTTTAACACCCTTCGGAAGTCCTTTTGAAGCGTATCCAGCCTGTCCAATTGTGAGAACCGGAGACTGTGAACGCGGTTTTTTGGCAGACATTGGTGTTTCGATAGGCGGGCTAATCTCTCTTTTTGCACCGGATTTTGATTCGGACATATTCTTGCGGGAAAGAGAGGCGTGCAGGAGGTTGCGAGCGAAAATTGAGGAATTTGCTTTGTATTGAGAGCGAGGCAGCAGCATGAGCGAGCAAATTGGTCAAGCATCTTGATTACTTACTTAACTAAGGCTGGTAGAAACCGACGCGTGTCCGCTGTCCTCCACAACTTGGTACACTCATCTACAACAAAGTACCTATGAACGAGACCTTCGACGCTGTGACAACACGGATCTCAAACTAAATGGATATGTCGTCTCGCATATCCTCTATCTTCTCCTCATCTGGGCTGCTTGGCGGTTCAATGAGTCCTCGCGATCGGACCACCGATGGCTTGACTCGTCTCCGATTCACTCTTGAGACTCTGCCCGGTTCAAAGAAGTTCATCTTCACCCCAGGTACTCGCTCAGAGATACTCACAGAACTATATGAAACATTCTGGGGCCCACACGGACAGTGCTTTCTTCCAGCTACTATTGCGAAACTCCCTTTGCATAGTTTGCTGAGTGATGTACAGACTCGCTATAGTTTCCACGGTGCTGGAGTGGAGGAGCCTATTGTTCCAGGCAGATCGTGCGGCCATATATTTGTTAGAGGAGAGAGCTGTTATCGTTGCAAGTAAGCACAGTTCATTCAGATTAGAACGTCTTCAATTCTGACCATTGAGCTTTGGCAGAGATTGTGCACTCGATGATAGCTGTGTAATGTGCGCACGGTGTTTTCATGCAACAAACCACGAAGATCATAACGTCACATTCTACATTGCGCAACAGTCAGGTGGCTGCTGTGATTGTGGTGACCAAGAAGCTTGGCGACAAAATATAGGCTGCCGATTTCATCCCCCCGCGTCCAGCCATCAAGCCCATATAATTGATGAAACTACTCCCAAAGCATCTCTTCGGGCTCTCACCTCCCTGAATACTCCACTCTTACACACGGACCATTCTTCTATCTCCCCAGAGCTTTTGGACTCCATGTCGCGTACTGTGGCGTATGCTTTGGACTTTATTCTGGACACCTTAGACTATTCCCCGGATGAGGCAACTGTGCCAACTTCTGAGGAAGCGCTCATAGCTCAACCAACCGCAGATCCCTTGAAGAAAGACTTATATGCCGTGATAGTCTGGAATGATGACAAACACTCTTTTGACGAAGTGATTCGTCATTTAGCAGATAATTGTGGTTGTACACCCGAGGAAGCTATGATTCACACGACCAAAATCGATGAACACGGTCGGGATATCGTCGAGATGAATGGCTATAGTCCTCGTCTGCTTGAAATTGCCCAGGCCATCGCCAGAATTGATCTCGGGGTGTCTGTTCGGAGATCATATGATACTTTCCGAGAACAAATAGCAGCCGTATTGATTGAATGGTTACTTGACTTGACGAGATGTCGTTTGGAGTCCAATACTCTGATCCTCCGCGAAGTCATTGCATCAGAATTGCTCGCGCCTCGGAGGAAGGACATTCACTCACTGCTTCAAAATCCCGAGTGCGCCAAGGTGCTACAGGAGGTTAACAATCCCGCTCGTTTGGACTGGATGTTCCTTTATCATACCAGGTTATGGAAGAAACCTCGCTTGAGTCTTAAGGAAATCTATGTTTCGGTCCTAACTCTTAGTCACGAACACAAACTTGCCGTTGGTGAGTTTTTATCTTGTATATTCAAAGAACAACGACTGAATTGGAACATTCACTTAGCCATACATTTCGCCAACGTTTACCATTGGGTGATCGATTCCTACCTCCTTGTCGATAGAGAAGCAGAGACGTCTATCAAGTACTTTGCTCTCCAGCTCTTCACGGTGCCATCAGTCGCTGCGTATATTGTGCAAAAGCACGATATCATCTCCCGACTCCTCTCTATCATCACATCTTTCTTCACAAATCAGATACACAATCGACGAGTTGTGTACAATCCAGACCCTCAGGCAGAGATCGATGTTGACACGTTTCCATTTAAATCAAAACGATTTATGCCAGTTTTCAGCGATTTGCGCTATATTGCACACAACAGGAGTGTACAGAAACTTATAGCCACCAATCGCTCATACATGGACCAATTTGCAAGTACGTGCAAATTGTTCATGTGTATCAATCCGAACAAGAGAGCGGCTTCCAACCACGTGGAGTACGAGACGGATGCGTGGATAAGCGTTTTCAACGTAACTCTAAGCCTTTCTCGAGTCATAAAGGTCTACGGAGAGGCATTCGCACATGGAAGTTCTTTAGATCTTCTGGAAGCTATCAACACAGTAATCGATAACATCATCCAAGTTTGTACACTTGAGGATGAAAGGCTGGACCGGACAAAATTTCATCCAATCGAGTTCCACGATGTTACTTTGGGAACTAAAACCGTGGAAATTGTAAAATTCAATATAATGGAAGGCTGGGTCAGCTTTCATCACTCTCTACACTGGCTTTTGGCAGAACTCCTTAAGCATGTGGACATGCTGGACGAGGATAAGCTTCAGCCCCTTGGTCTTGGTTTCAACGACATTACCGATGTGTTCTTACGTCGTACCCCTAAGGGTGTCTTGACAATCATTGACTTTCCTCTTCGAGGTGCGTATCTTCGATCGTCGTGAACGTAACTTTGACTCATTTTGATATATCCAGTCCTCGCTATGATCGCACAAATTCGCACAGGTCTATGGGTACGAAACGGCTTTGTCATACGAGGCCAGCTGTTACACTATCGTGATTTCATGCTCCGGGAACTTTGTTATGATCAAGACCTTTTCATTATGCAAGCCGCATTTCTCATGTTGGATGAGCCAGAAGATATCCTTATCAGCGTCATTGACCGCTTTCAGCTGCTCGACTGGTTCCATGGCGATGTCAGTAGTTCAATTTATGAAGGGGCGCATCTTTACAGCATGGTCGAGGAGCTCCTTTATATCTTCATCACCATTCTAAGCGAAGATGCTAATGCCAGCAAAATGGATTTGCGTACGGCTATTAGGAGGGAAATTGTGCATGCACTAGCCGTTGGCAGCTGTCCTTATACCGACCTGATGAAACGTGTACCAGAGAGGATGGTAGATGACGTCTCTTTCGACCATGTCTTGAGGGAAGTAGCGAACTTCCGTGCACCCGAGTCTACAGCCGATTGTGGTATTTATGAACTAAAAGACGTACTTTATGACGAAGTGAATCCTTTCTTTTACCACTACACTCGCAACAAACGTGAAGAGGTAGAATCGACACTAAAGGCACGGTTGAGGAAGAAGACTGGCGCTCCAGATCCGGTTATCGTACCACGACCGATGAATATTTCATCGGGTCCGTTTCGATTCCTTAATACAGTATACGAATCGCCTATTTTGCTTCGCATTATATTTTATTCCATCGACAATATCCTCATGAACGCTAGTGACAGACCCCCGCCATCCTCAGAAGCAATTCTTGATCAGGCACTGCATCTCATCATGTTGGGAATTGTTGAACGTGGCGAACGCTTCGCTAGACTAGCAGCGGTCGAGGACTTCGGGACATCGAAGACTTTGGTTGACATCATTTGCGAGTTGGAGTTCCATCCAATCCACAAAGCGTACAAAACGAGGGCCGAATGGATTCTCCAGCAGCTCCAGATCCACGTCCCGAATGACGTTAATAAGAAACGACGAGTTTCGGAGACATTGGAGGGACCTCTTGACCCTGCGCAAGCGAAGAAGCAGGCGGCGAAAGCCAGGAAGGAAGCCATCATGAAACAGATGAAGGCTCAACAGTCTAGCTTTGCATTGAACTTTGAGGGAGACATTGAAGTCGAAGACGAGGACAAAGACATGCTCGAAGCCGACGAGCAGACAATCTCATTCGGGACATGCATCGTCTGCCAGGAAGATCTTAATTCGTCAAAAGGTTTTGGTGCTCTAGGACTTATTCAGCCCAGTAGACTCGTACGCAAGCATCCCGATGGCCAACATCCGTATTTGAATGAGGCCTTGCTATCACAATTAAACATGGATCGTGACACGCGGACACCTGAAAGTTTCCCCCCTAAGAACGCGGAGGCAAGGGATGCAATGAAAAAGTTGTCTGCAACATCTTTTGACGGATTTCCGGCGCATTTTACGAAGTTTGGTCTGTTTGCGTCGGTTTGCACTCACATGATGCATCTTGATTGCTTTCAAGTATACAATATGTCGATCAAACACAGGCATCGGGCTCAAGGACAACGAAATCATCCGGAGTGCATAGCGCGAAAGGAATACATATGTCCGCTTTGCAAGAGCTTGGGTAACGTTGTGTTCCCAGTGTCGTTGTCGAGTAAAGCGATTCTTAACACCACCCCTTTTTCCGACTGGATCCGATCCGTTGGCATAACCATACTGAAATCCAAACCTGATCCTCAGCTGGATGCACTACAGTCCAAAACCGGAACTGGAGAGTTCGTCTTCTGGGCTGCTCAAGACAGCGGGTACGTTCCATTTGCCAAGGCATATAATGCCGATAATGTGGAGTGGCACAAAATGCTTGACACTTTGATTGTGGTTACAAAATCTCTATCTCAACAAACTCGCCATCTTCGTGAACGACCTGAGCCTGAGCTGAATGAAAGAGGCGCAGGGCTTTACCTCCCAGAAGACCTCGTTGGATATACAATTAGCTGCATAGAAATCGCTCAGCGTGGGACGGGCACTCCTTTTACTCTCCTAATCGATCGGATTCCGGAACCAACTTTCAAAATGATACGAGGTATGGTAGCGAACTTGACTAGGCTTGCAGCGCTACACTTTAAGAATAGGCCAGACGAAGGTCGTGATGCCATTCGACAAGCAATAGTCAAACGTCTTCTTCCTGAATGGAGCCGAACATCCCTAACGTCTTTACCCTATCCTCTGCTCCTTCGTGAGCCACTTACGATTCTTGTCGAAACTGCCGCTGTTTCACCTGAGATGCTTCGACATGCCCTTATTGCGTTGTTTTATGCATGTCTTGCGCGGACGGTGATAGGCCTGGTTTACATCCTCAACAAGTGCCGTGCAATGAACACGAACCCCGTTCCCAACCGTAGTCATGAGGGCATATTTGGTGACGTGCGGATGTTCTGCATGTCAGTTGTGCGCCAGTCTCCAGTTATTGAACACACTGCTGAAATAGTCTTCGATGCCTTCGGAGAAGGCCGTATCGAAAAGCTCATCTACACATTTACATTGCCGTTTCTCCGACGTGCAGCTATCCTTTGTCATGCCATGCTTCCGGATCAGTTCCGAACTCCGGAAATTGAAAAGGACGAGGTATGCGAATACGCACGGTTACTTCAAATGCTCGGTATACCACCCCTCTCCGAACTGCCCAACCAAGACACCCTCAAAAACCTTCTTTTCGGCTGGTGTTCACATTATGGCCAGTCACACGCTGCTTCGCAGTTGAATTGCGGTCTTTCACTCGAGTTCGCTTCCGTGTATCGTACCGCAGAGCTACCGCTTGTCCTCGATAGTTTATTTGGGGAAGAAGAGAAGTTAATGGTGTGCCGTAGATGTAAGACAGTTCCAACGGAAGCGGCTATCTGTCTTATCTGCGGTACTATCGTCTGCATGCAGGGTCACTGCTGTAAAGACGTCGATCTCAAGGAAAGGGGCGAATGCAACGTACACACTAAAGAGTAAAGTTTGCATTGCATTCACCTGTTTGTACCTCATTAATGAATGGATTAAACAGATGTGGTGGAGCCATTGGCATTTATTTCCTCGTCAAACGCTGCTCGCTATTGTACCTTTACGCAGGAAATGGTAGCTTTGTACAGGCACCGTATCTCGATTTGCATGGCGAGATTGATATCGCAATGAGGTAAACTGCCTTTAACCATTAATGTCTGACATGATTATATGCTGAAACCTGCTAACAGAAGAGGCCGCCGGCAATACCTGCATCATGCTCGATGGGAAGAGGTCCGGAAGACCTGGCTTAATCATGGCATACCGACTTTAATCGCTCGGAAACTAGAGAGCACCGTCGATAGCGGAGGCTGGGAGACACTGTAATCGGACCATCCCGAGGATAAATAGGGACACTGGTTCAACCGTTTCTGATATTCGCTATTGTATTATATGTCCGCCCACAAGTTCTGCATATCCGACAACTTTGTACCAATACGTCATACTTAAATATCAATACACTTGTATGTAATACATGAAAAGGACAAATCGAGCTAACTGAACAGGCATGAGAATGCAAATGTTGAATACAGTAGAGGCTGAATGCAGAAATAAGGACAAGAAAAGGAACTGAATAAGTAAATTTGCTTTGTACAACCACATCAAGAAAAGGGCGGATATACGCATAGTGGTGTTGAGCTACCCCAAGCTAAGCCTTCAAACCGTAATAGAGCTGTTCGTGCTCATACTGATGCCACGTAAGACACCTACACCTGCTTGCACGATGCTCACTACAGATAGGCTAGGGCGTCTCCTCGATGAGATGTGTGCATCAGGGCTCGTAGATGGCGAGCCTGCAAGGGACAAAGAAGTTACATTCGAGGGTATAGTTGGAGACGCGGGTACGCTGGGAGAAGACGGAGGAGAATTTAACAAGATAGTTGAAGAAAGGGGCAGAGCGTCAGGGTCGGGTAGAGACTGGTCGTATGCAATCTCGTCCATATGAGAGTGAAAATGTGATACGGCCGGATGAACTCGTGCAGACGTTCCAGGAACCAGGATGGGCGGTGTAGCGGTCCCATCTACGAATCTACCCGAGTCGGACGTGAGAAGCACGGCTGCCGCTTCCTGTTCCTCCTGTTCGCGAGCACGATGAGCAATTTTCTCTCGAATGGCAGTCTCAAGTTTGCCAGGTTCATGAGGGAGAAGTGCAGTTAGGTTCTGTGCGCTGGCCGAGGGGCTCGGAGACGGACTGCCTGTAGGCGTCCGTTTCGGCGAAGGGAGCGGGAACAGCTCGGAATCATCTTCTTTTTTGCTCGAAACTTCGTTCCCATCGTCAGAAGTCATATTTTTCTTCAAGTGCGCTAGGTTTGGATCTGTACAGAGCATGGATTTGTTCGTCCGAGGCCTTCGGTCAACTTCATCGACGTGTAATAAAGCGGCATGGAAGCCTTCGCCTTCCATTGACGCGCTCCTTCGTCGTCGTAAGGCGCCTTTGGTAAAATGCATACCCTCACACCAATCTTCCGCCGTTCCGGTGGTATTAGGATGATGGTGAACGTGTGAATCCCATGAGCTTTCTTGCGAAGACTCGAAGAGCGGCGGGAGTGGGCTACAGGCGGCGAAACAGTTTGTGCAGCATGGACGTAAAGGAATGGTTTCGGCATTTGAAGATGGAGTTGGAAGAGAAGTCGATCGTACGGGACGACCACGTGGCTTGCTACTTCCACTTGGAGGAGATGAAGGGGTGCTTAGTAGTGAAGGCGACGAACAAAGCGGCGGAAAAATGTGTTCTTGGCGATGAACTAGACATGGTGGGAGAGCGCGGCTCTCTGCATTGCGTTGTGGTGATCTAGATGAGCGCCTGAAGCTGGAGGAACGGGCGCGTCAATGCACGAAAAAACAAAGAGACATAAAAGCGGAAGATAGCCCGTAAGAGATATGTCTCTGGAGAAAGCTTGAAGGAGTCAAAGATGGGTACCGCGTCGCTGTGACAGCAATAGAGTTCAACGAGATATGCATATTGCTATTTAAGATGGGACGACCATCCGTCATGGAACATAGAATATAGATTATCGAGGCCAGAGAGCTTTAGGTACTCACGTAGGAATAGGTAGTTTGACGACCAGATGGTCCATCGTGGAGCTCGACTCAATGGGACGTTCGGGGACAGATTCTTTCGCAACTGCCACTGGAGCAGAACGCTTCCAAGGGAGCTGCAGATGAACTATAGGCAGCGAGTAGCTCTTCGTCATGATGCGCGGGCTCTTCGGGGGCAGTTCTGGAATGAGGATGCATTTGTCCTCGAATCGTACGAGACGGGGACTCGGTGGGGAGCGAGGAGTGGAAGAGGAGGCAGAGAATGAGGAGGAGGACGAGGTGGAAGGAGAACTAAAAGATTGCGGGGCCATATTGTGCAAGAAGGTCAAGCTCGCCGCCGTTGATGTTAACGGTGAAGGCGAGTAGACGACGGTAGGGGAGAAGATGCAGGTCAGAGAGAAAGGAGGGGGATTGGAGGTTAAAGCATTCCAATATATATTTAGTATCGTCACAAGACCTTTCCTTCCTTATAAGACTATTCGGACCATGCTATAGCTAGCCGACAGCGCAACTCGTTTCACATAATCAAACATTGCCTATGCATAATGGTACATATTGCAATACTAAGGGCTATAATCTTTCCTTCATTTGCTGAGAGAGTCTACAGCTGCACCTCACATTCGGCCTCCTTGAGCAGGATTCGCACATAAGGTGTATCTGGTTTGATGTCGCCCAGAAGCGGCGAAAAATACTTGCGTACGTTGCTGCGATATCGTACCATATAAAACGTGCCTTGCTTGCCCTAACAACAGCCATCAACGATCTTCGCAGAAAGAACTCGCCAGATGTAACTTACGCCTCTTACAGTCCCGGGTCTTGAGCTCTTCTGTACACGCCCTAAAAACCAAATCTCGCGTTCAGAGCCGCTTGACTTCACCCACACAGCGTCACCAGGCTAGAGTAGAGTGAGTCAGTAATCGCCACGGGTCTACACTGCTTTCCAACCACAACGGCTATATCCAGTGTCGGAGGTTTATAGAAATCATTTCACTCACCTTCGGAACAAAGTTCCAAGGATCGTAAAGTTCTGCAGTTTGTGCTTCAGAGTATTCATCCTCGATACTCAACGACAGCGCGTCGCTACCAGGCGAATAGCTGGCGAAATCACTCCGGTCAACTACGTTGTTGGTGGATCCTGAAGCCGAATCTGTTGACGTTGACGATCCCGAAGTCGATGGTCTCGGTTGGCGACGGCGAGGGGTAGCAGTAGTGGACATTACTGGGGATTGTCCTAATTTGGGTATTCTCAAACTTCTACGTTCATGTAGATATGTAAGTGATGTAGTCGACGTCGACAAAAGACACCGTCGAAGATCACGGCTTGGTCGAGCTGTGTCGGTCAAGATTTGTGATTCAGAGGGAATCGGATGGCTGTGTAATAGGCTCCTTGTTGGACAGGATGTCTAATAGCAATCAAGTTCGGCAGATGCGGATCAGGAGTTTAATGCTGTAGGGGGCGTAGTATGCGTAAGACTGGGTCTATCGCTCACCGTCGACTTATATAGGCCAGGTCGCAGACCACAGGCAATAGTCAGCCGAGTGGTTAGGCCGCTTGTTGTAGTCAACCACACCGGTACGAATAGCCACATAATATGACAGTCACTATTGTTGCCACCGTGGACAAGAGTATCCGCCGCATCCGACCTCTTGTTACTCGCCGACGACCTCTTCCGACAATTCCAGAGGGTTGTCGATGCCGATACAATAGACTTAGGCAGAGCCACAAACCGACAGAGCATTTAATGCATTACTTAGGCCTCGACAAATTTTGTGGTATGAGTTAGCGTGGCTCCGAATAACCGCTTGATGTATATGCGAGAGGAGTGTAAGATTCAAGTTGAAAACTACTAACCGCGCTATTTTCGGGAGCATTGGCATGACTGGATCTATGAGAAGACTAGGCTGGCATCACGGACACTAATGTCAAAGTCAATATCGAAGCCTTGGTCTGACCTACAAGCTAATAAACTTGTAATTTTGTGCTCGAATAACTTAAAGTAAAGGACTAAAGACTTATGTAGAAGGTAGAAAACGATAAGGCTAATATCCACTTAGCTCTCAGAGATGCCACAGGGACTCAGCCCGCCGAAATCAGAAACTCACAAACATTGTATATGCATCGTAATTGGCTTGAAGGTGAGGATTACATGGGTCGATTTACATGTAACTAAATGTCCTGATTGTGCTTCAGATATAAGACGCAAAAGATCATTCATTTCTGGCCGCGCCTCCCAGTCCTCTCGAATTCTCAAATTCTTAATGCTACATATCTGAATTTATCAATAAACTTACAGCCGTTTATGGTCAATGACGCAAACGCTAGGAAATTAAGCTGATGAAACTATCTACGCCGCTAGGAGTAGTACTGTGTACCGTGCAAATGAGATGTTTGCTACACTTCATACAAAGACGTAGCATCTCGTATGTCTGCTAGTCGGAACACATATTCGATAAGTCGACCAAACTGAGAGAAAGAGAGAGAGATCACCCGAGTAAGCTTAGACATCGTCCCTTAGTACCAGATCCTTCGCCACTTGTGTAAGAAACGGTACGAGCATTGTGGGTGCCTTAAGTTGGAGCAGAAGAAGACCCAAAGAGGGGGCGTTGCATTTTGAAGTAAAGCAGAATTTACAAGTAGAATAAGGGTATGTTTTTGACTCACTTTGACTTGACTTAAGATGAGCAGTGCATTTGCACCATATCATACCCATCTGAATTTGAGCAATATATAGCTTTGATATTTTCGATTAGTTGCAAAATACTGTACAGATACATGGCACATAGTCACTTTTTGAATGATCGTTAAATAAAAGTTTGCACATATAAAACCAAGACTCGCCTTCTCGATGATCACGAGATATTATAGATAACCACCAGCTTTGCCTGTCCCGAACCTGTCGCCCAGAGAACGTGCATCAGCAATCAGTTTGCCGCGCTGCTTCTCGTCCATAAGTCTACCACCCATCGACATGTCCCGGTCATGATCCCAGATACCTGGCGGCAGCTCATCGTCTTCACTTTTCTTCGAATTCTTGGACTTCTTTTCATTTTCAGAATGCAGTTCAAGGAGCGTTTTTGCGCGGGACGATTTCTGCATGTGTTATACGAATAGAGAATATAGTTTAAGCAGTGTTTGGAAAGATGGGCAACAAGGTACACGCACATTATGCTCGTCGACGACGCGTCTAATCTCGTCGTCTCTCCGCCTCTTCTTTCGATCGTCTTCATTGTTTACACCCGGTCCATCTGCGTTAGCCGCGCGTCTTTTCTTTCCCGCAACCTCATCTGCGATGCGTTGCTGCCGTTCCGCTGGTGTTTCCGTCCATAGATTATTGGGTTGGCCACGCGAGGCTGTACTCCCCCCTCTAGAGAACTGGCGAGCTTTCAATTTAAGCGGGTCGCTGAGGTCTAAGGATCACGCAGTTCTTTGGTAAGTCCCGTTGTGAAAGCACGTTAATATTTGAGATACTCACGCCCAAGGAGGTCAGACGACGAAGGCGGGACGAGCATCCAGCTGTCACGTTCTAGTTTCTTGGGTTTTGCAGCTTCCTAAAGAAGTCCGTAAGCACTGAAGACCAAAGATGTCTCAAACAAACCTCAATCTCTTTCTTTCGCTTCTCCTCCTTTTCCAAGAACTCCCGAACACCTTCGCTTACGGTGTCTGAGTGTTGTGTTCTCTGCATGGACGGCATGGGGCCGTAATCGCCTTCATCACTATCACCATCATCACCATAAGCCTGCTGAACATGTCCAGGAAGCGAAGGCCCCAAGACACGTCTTTCTTGTCTACCTGTTGAAGGTCCTGCTTCAGGACGTGCGTTGTCTGACACAGATGTACCAGAGCGCGAAGCAACCAGATCTGGTGGCAGCTCAGGGACATAGTCGTCATCGTCGTCGTCGTTATTATATGTCGACCCTGGCCGAGAGGCATGCTGAACTAGAACTTGCGATAGTGCATTCGCAGGAATGTGCGGGCCAATTGAAGGTGTGTCTGGTACTCGAGAACCCTGTGGTTGTGGCCCTGGCTCCTCATCGTCGATTTCTTTTCCTTTCGCTTTTCTAAGAAGATGGTGAGGTATCTGTGGGCCTATGGATGTCATAGTATGATAATATGCGACAGTTTGAAGGTTGTATGGAAGTACAACGTTGAAACAGCCTATGACGGAGTCCGGATTTGCAAGGAGCAACTTTCTCACGGGCGCTTTCAAGTTCAAGCATGGTATCACGTTCTATGGATGTATTATTGAATACAAAAAGCTAACTTGAAAGACTAACAACATACATGTACATTCACAACACATCCCGACTCTGGAACCGCTGTCAGGTTTTCCCTGCACTGCCGCCATCAGAAAAGTCCGGAGAAGAACAACCGTCTGATATTTTGCCGATCATACCATTCTTCTCCGCCTCAGGACCATTGCCTTTGGTTTCAACGTCCTCACTCTTCTCCTCCGTCCTTTTTTCCTTTTTGCGGCGCTTCTTCTTTTCCTTAAGATCTTTTATCTTCTGTTTCTCATCCAGTTGATCCTGAACCCATTGGGCCACATCCTCTGCTGCACCCTTTGCGTTGGCTTTCTTCGTCAGGAGGTATCCCTGCACTTCTGCTATGGAGAAAGTATCTTCTGGAACATGGTTTGCAAATGTTTCGGACAGTTTTACAATCTCTTCATCCGAAAGAACAGGGAAGTCTTTCCGAACATTACCTGGCCGGGCATTGTCAACCGTAGCCGTAAACTGCCTCTCGAAGAAACGCAGGAAGGTTTGGCTGATCTGTCTCCGGGTAGCTAACTTGTATTCGACCTTCACATCCATACGACCCGCACGAATCAACGCTGGATCCAGCCTCTCAATGTGATTTGTCTATATATAGTCATGAGGCAGCGATCAGTGGCTTTTACACAAGCAAAGTATTTGGAGCTGACCGTAGCGAATGTAATACGACCTTCTTCACTTGTGACGCTGTCAAGGACATTGAGGAGTCCCGACAGAGTCACCATCGAGCTCGCCTCGTACTGGTTGATTGGTTGACCGTAAGGATCAAGCTCGGGTTCGTCATCATCAACGTCATCACGGGAGGGGAAAGCGCAGTCGATGTCCTCCAAAAGAAGAATGCAGCGAGAAGGAGTTTCCGCAATAAGCCGGGCGAGGTTATGATCGTCCATTCTACGAGACAATCAGAAAGAGGAACTTGCGACATCAAGGAAGTAATATACCCTTGAGAAGCTAACTGAACATAATAAATTTCCAGGTTGAGCTCGCTTGCCAAAGCATGAATGGTAGAACTCTTTCCAGTTCCAGGCTCGCCATAAAGTAAGTATCCTGATTTTGTATTCAATTAAAATATGAGTGTTGAGTATAAAGCATTTCAATTTAACCAACCTCGTCGATGCGGAACGCCAGCCCAAGTATACCACTCCTCACTGTCGAGGAATTCCCGTGCATCGTCCAAGAGCTTCTCTTTCACATAATCTGGAAGGATGAGTGTATTCAAAGCTCGTCTATTCTTCGTAACGCATTTCACCCAAGATCCGTACTAGATTATATCTCATAAGGGGAAAGACACCTTGATAACAATAAAATGCGTCTTACCTTGTCAGCGATATGAACGGTGACCTTTGATGTCGCATTCTTGAGATATTCTTCGCGCGCCGCCAGAACTAGATCGTAGAGGACCGATCTCTTGGAGTTGTGTAGACTGTAATCGAAGCATGAGTCGAGCGAAGTGCCGGCAGGCTAGGCCTACTCACGTTACAGTGATCTGTCCACCATACGAACGACCTTCGTAAGAGTTCTGACTGGGCTCTACATCAAATTGCAGCCAGTGCTCGTGCCAACGCAGGCGTTGCTTCACACGCGGTGCAGGTTTGAATACGGCAAATGGTCTATCATCAAGATTACTGTGAGGAAGATCAGCCTGTTTAGTAGTGACCTGAAGATCCGTTATTTCCTCGTAACCTTCTTGCGCGCGCTAGACACGAAATGTGGACATGATGCCTCCATGAAAAACATGTTGGTATGATTTCAACTCACAATAAAAGCAAGCATCCAGTCATAACTTATGTCGCCCTGGCTAAATCGGGCGGTGAGGAGAGAACCGGACTGTAGAAATTAATAAATATGTTAGGACTTGCTGTTTTCAGTAGGTAGTGTAAGGGTTCACCTCGTCAGGAAGCATGTACAGTTCTCTTGGAGGTAAGCTGGACTCGAAGTAATGCGTCCGTGCTTCTTTTACAAATTCGTCTAGAATTTTACGGTTACGACTCCAAACACTAGGCACAAAGAAATCGTCAGTTCAGGCGCCCATCGGACCATTCGATAAAGACATACCTGAGAGTAAGAACTTGAACTCCGTCGCGTTGTCCACTGTCACTCAGGTTCATATTCACAGATATCCAATAGTTTTGCCAGCGAAAAAGCTCCGGTTCTCTCGGAGCTGGCTGATAGACCGGTAGCGGTCGGCCATCGGTTTTTTCTGCATAGTCCTCTGTAGAGACGGTGTTGTTGATTGCAACGCCGCGTCGAGCTGGATTGCAGGCAGAGACACGGAAGACGCGCGAATGATCCCAGACTTGTAAGGTTTCAAGATACCGCAAGACCCAGTCGAAAGCAAAGTCACCACGAGTGAAGGATGCTTTAACAACAAAGACTGTAAACGTACTTGAGGTCCCATCTGTATGATGTCAATCATCTGAGGACCTACAGTGCTTTGCGAAGTCAACAACCTTCTGGCCTGCAAGACGTGAGGTTTCGACAATGGTGCCGAGGAAAATAAAACGCAGGAGCTCTGCTACATGAGGATTCTCAAGCAGCTTTGATAAAACGTTTCGGAAAACACGAAACAGCCAAATATTGGGCAAACTAACGAGGCTTTGAACGAAGCGTGCTCGACGTAGGAGTGTTTGGACAGGAGCAGCACGCGAAGTGCTCGCAGTGAGCGCCGAAGTCGACACCATGGATGAACGAGAAAGATGCAATGCGGTGGGCTGCTCCTTTACAAGTCCTTTTATGTGAAAGTTTACACCGCCTGCGTGTTACCATTTGTACGAGTCAACAACGACAGGCTGTCGGTTGCGCACACATGTCATTTCGTAGTATGACTTGACCGTCCCCAATTTTGATCGTTCAAGGCACATCTTTCTTGTCATGACTTGCGAGCGCGACTTGAACAGCTCTAGTATACAGTGCTTGATACTTTGCACAGCCTGTCGTATTAGATACATACTTTCAAGGGAAGTTAGATCCCACCCAGCGCCATGCTGCACCGCCATATTTGTCGTAGGGCTACATATAGTGCACTTTTATACAAACTTCACGCAGGCGCGGACTTCCTCAGCGAAAGCAAAATACAGAACAACTTCCAATGGTGAGATAATACAGCCTGAGTGGTATGGATACAAATAAGTTAGTCTGACAAATGTAGATTGAATTTCGGATGCAAATCACGCATACTAAAAAACCGAATATTAGAAGTTAGCATGCGGCGGCAAATAACAACTCACTCTTGTAAACGTTCCACGAGTCATGAATGTCTCCTTCTTGTCTTTGTCCTTGCTTTCATAGAGACTCTTTACAGCGTCACTCATGTTTGTTCTGCGCTTCGCCTCCTCCATCGCGAGACTGCTCGCAACTGCTCGACTTGCGGCAGCTATCGTGGGGTTCACAGTCGGAGCAGAGGTCGTCTTCGGTTTCTTCAATTTCACATTTTGTCCCTCCGCTGCAGCAAGTGATACACCACGGTTGTCCGTTGTCTCCGCAACCTTCCTTTTCTTCGACTTCTTCGATTTAGACCTCTCTTGCCTAAGCTCCATCGCTGCGCGCATGAGCGCCTCAGTCTCTGAGTCCGGATTGAGCAGACGAACGTCTTCTCGTTTGTCATACTTTGTGGAACATTGTGGGCATATCTCCAACTGCGACTCCTTCTCAGCCTCATCTGAAGGAGGCGTTGACCCAGATGAGCCACCAAGAGCCTTTAGTCCAGCTTGAGACATAACGCAACCACAGGTAGCAATATATATGAATGGTTGTGACCCATTCATCTCCTTCAAAGAAAGTGGGCAGACAAATGGAGCTCTATCAGCCGACGAACCACTTGCGGGAGCCGGGTTAGGCGTCAGTTTAAGAGTCTTAATATCCTATATCTTCATGAGATACTTTGTGATAGAGTTGTCTGTGACTATGACATACCTTCAATGACCTTATATGCCCACATATCTCATCTCCGTCTCCGTACGCAGTCTTGTCGAGTAGATACTCCAGCAACGCATCCTTATTATACAGCTTCCCTAACGCGCACGAAACAATGGGTTCTTGGAGAGGACGCTATGTTGATATTGAATTACTGGAAAGGAGACAAGATTACAAGTAAATTTCATACATACCTTTGACAGAGCACAAAAGAGCCAACGGGCTCTCGTCTGATTTGCCTTGTCCGCCTGTTCTGCCTGCGTTCATCATATGTCAGCAAACAATGGTTAGTTGACAACGACAACGACATCCATACCTTTGCTTTGGTCCTGACTAGATCTCGTCTATCCGGAATGCTTCCTCCATCATTTCCCATTATAAGATAATATCTCGGGGTTTTTTTTTAGTTAGTAGTCTGGAATGAAGAGTAACATTCGATTCGATGGAACAGTTTCGGACACACTGGCACACCGTGGGAATTGGACCCAGCCCGGACCAGTAGAATATTTCCTATATCTATGTCACGGTACCAGTCAATTTTTCCTCGCAAACTCACTCACAAATTCAACCTACAGCCTATGAATTGCGCTTGCAATTCCAACGGCTTCCTCCCTGGATAGTTGAGCATCTATCTGGAAACACTTCTTCAATTGTCAACCGAATCTTGAACTTGAACCGGACGGAGCAACTCCCCTCCCCTGCACGGCATTTTCATCGTGACACTAGCATCTATATTGACTCGTGGGTGCTGTATCCAGGTTTTATCTTCTTTGACAGCATTTACTTGATGTCCATTACCGAAGTGTCATTAAGTGGACTCTATGAAACAGTGTGTTCCCTTGCGGATTATTCAAGACCGTGACCATGACAAGAATTGTGAAATCGTGGAGAATGATTTTTCGGTTCGCATACCGACACCCATAGAAAGAATTGGTGATATTGTATGGTATTCTCACCCTTGTTAAACAGGCCCCTGGATTGATCGTTAAGATGGAAAGTAGCCGATGACTGGAGTATCACTGTTGCACCATCAACATCAGACGTCTCATGTCCAACTACTAAACGGAACGCCCATAATATCAGCTAGGCACCTATTACAGCTCTTCTTTCTCGCTGCTTTGACGGGATCTACTCCAAGAAAGTATAGTAGTGATGGTCTTACCCATTCTACGAAGCGATTCCAAAAGTAGATATGGGGATCTTTCAGCTTGAATCTGTACCCTGAAATGGCCATTCTGCGCTGGATTGTACGCATTGTCGACGATCAGCCTCGGCGATCAGAGTGTGTTTCTATGCCAAGGCCAACATCAAGACCTGATATCAGTCGAGGACTGACATCGTTGTTGACTTTCCCTCTAGAGCTGGTCGCTTTCATTTCTTCTTCATGGTCTAGGATATTCCGTTGAAATATGGCAAGCGTATCTACGGAGATTCAGACTTTAATTGTTACACTGAAGGATGCGCAGGGCGTTTCTGTGAGCTTTACCATTTCTATTCCTCACAAGCAAACTCTGAACGCTTCACAGCTCGGTATTGGTAAGAACTGCTCGGCAGTATAATGCCAACTATTACTCAGTATAATCACCAGCTGGTCTTCTCGCCCTTTTAGTCTACGACATCTGCGTCTTCTTCTCCGAGTAAGCTTAATGACTCAAATGTTGATTGTTAGCTTACTGATCATTATCTAGTGAGGTACCGTACCCAGAACTTTGCGCGAAAATGCGAGCGCTGACGCTCACTTTTCTTTAGTTTGAAACGATTTGGGTAAGATAGTCTTAAGAGCCAATTTACGGTATACTTAACTCCCTACGCTAAGAAATCCAGATGGTCCTGGGGAAAAGTCCTATACTTTGTCTTCCGCTATGGGTCATTGTTCGATCTTGTTGTGCTTTTGATAAGTGAGTTGCTTGGAGCCTTATGCTCTGTTCTGATTTTGACGTTATAAGACACTCGAGTCGTTGACCCTCCAAGAGCAGTACGTTCTCTTCTTGACATTCCTTACACGAATGCTGACATGAATGCTGACATGATACGCAGCTGTTCGTATAATTAGTCCAATGCAATGCGGCGTCAAGCTGACAATCGACCTTTCTGACTCAGCTGCCAATTTCTTTCTCGATTTCAGTTATGGTGAATGATAACCATTGTCAATGCTTTCTACTCGGAATTAAGTCTAACAAACAAAAACAAATTAGGATTGCAATTCTGGTATTCTGGGCCATGGAAGGTGAGACAAACACAAGATCGAAAAGGGCCTCCCTCATGTTCCAAGTCTAGTCATACAAGCATTACGAACTGCCGCACTGTTTGGTGAATCAAAGATAGTGAAGCGCGGCATCTACGTATATTGTTTCGTGAGTGGTGACATTGCTTTATCTTGGCTTCGTTAACTCATGCGTACATTTTAGCTGCAAAACCTTTTTATGTTGTGTCTGACTATCGCCATAACTATTTCAGCCTCATGTAAGTTCCTTGAGTAATCAATGACTGCAAAATACAGGGCCTGATCGTTCATACACTCAAGACATGCAACTTCCTATGTGAGTTATGGAGTTGTCGTGATCGTGATTGTGTTCGCTTACAAATTGTGCAGAAAGGGAGTCACTTGCTCATACATCGAGCTATTGTCGAAGAGGGACTTGATAGTTCTTCAAGCTTCTGGGCTTCTCTACGAAGTTGTCCTATGGATCCTAGGATCCGTCAAGATATCACAAATTGGTATGTCTATGATACGTTAGCATGGTATCTCAGAGTCGTGACACATCTCCTAATAGCTCTTGGGGGGAGGTCGAAGTTAGCGTGGATTATATTTAAAGACAGTGAGTGTGACTTGTCGACATCTCGCTAGCGGCATCTAATTCACGAACTGCAGCTGTGATTTACTTCCCGGTGAACACTATGTAAGCCGATCTCACAAATGATAATTGTGTGCCCTTGCTCAATCGGCGCTATGAAAGCTTGTCGCTTGTCACATTTCTTACTTTCTTGCTGCTCCCTGAGGAACACGGGATGCTTCTGTTGATCGTAGATGCGGCATGGCTCACTCTTATGAGCATCGTCATCACACGGATGGTGTTCCATCTCCGTGCATACTTATCCGCTCCACCTGGTGCCAGCCCGGTTGCGGTTGCCTCTGGTGTCTCCGGATCAACTATGGTATCCTCACAGCCAATCGTGTTCAAGTCGTGGGAGGCGGTCGAGACGACAAGTATGAGTAGTGATAGCCATGAAGTAGTTTGAATGTTGATGTCGTGCTCACTGTATCGAAGTTCGCATGTGGAATTGATTCTAGTTCAGTTGCAGTACTGAAAATATAGCCTATGTCAGTAGCGATGTCAAACAACCAGTAGTAAAGCTAGCGGGAGAAAGGAGTTCTCCGGCTACTTTCCAGACAAGTCATGGCCTTTAGAAAAAATAGCTTTATAGCACAGCCAAACGTCGCCCACGTCTAGTTTTTTGATTGAGGACCTTCTCAGCCAACCAACCAGAAACTCTGCCAGTCAGAGACGTAATTCATATCCAACATTGCAATGATCTGGGTACTGCGTGGCCCTTTCTAGTCCGAGATCCAATATCGACATCAGCTCTGAAACAATATTCAGTTCACATCGAAAGCAGTCTCCGGGGCTATAAAGCAAATGCACATTCTGTCTGAGTCCTTCAGAAACGCTTGCTTTCTACCCCCATCATCTCACAGAGACGATATTATTGACGTTAACAGCGTTTATACTAATCCGCATTTAAAGCATACAGACATGCCTTATACTGAACCCAAGGTTTACGTTCCCCTCAACGCAGGTGTCATCCCATTCCCGCTCACGCGTGTGGATTCCAACCCGGACTTCATCTACGTGCACAGGATCAAGCCGTACATGCATGACGAGGACGACGAGGACGAGGAGACTCCGCGCGCCAAGTCAAAGCTCGCCGAGTGCCTCTCACGCTTCAAGTTGCCCACGTTCCGCCGTGCCATCAAGGAGGTCCCGAGCTCCGAGTTCGTCTGGCAGACAGCCGAGAGCAACTGGCGCCCCGGACTCGTGACTCTGGAGCAGGCAGCTAGGCGCAAGGAGATCGTGCATCGCCCAGAGTTGTTTGAGAAGTTGTAGATGGTGCGTTGAAGAGCTTTTGATAGTGGAGGTGCGGATCACATTGGGGATTGCTGACCGATGACGAGGAGCTGGACCCTCCTTTGATACCTCGGCTTGAACCAGCGTGGTACGCATCCGACTGACTATTACTATGAGTTGCAGAAGACGCAGACGGAGGCTCTGATGACTGAGACAGTAGCCCTCTGCCGACTTTGGGGACGCATGGAGCCAGAACATTAGAGGGGGCTGAGCAGCGATGACCAGTGTCGAGGATGACGGAGAGGGTGTGAGAAGAGATGTCGATTATTGGTGAACGTCGGGAGCTGAACCCTCTCTTGCCTACGCCTGCGCTTGTGCATGAGCGGAGGTATTCAGGCAGCGGGCTGCGAGTAGAATGATATGAGTGCTTCAAGACTCAGGTGTGTCATTGTCCCTTGCCAGTAGAAGAGTTTACTGCCCTACCCTCCTAGCTGCTGGCAGGATCGTTTACCGATTCTTTTTCTTGGCTATTTCGGACGACATGAGCAGACGCCACGGGAGAAGAACGAAGCAATGACCGTTTGACGCATTCGGAAGAGCGGGGCACGGACGAGCGTTGTGACCTGAAAACTGGAAAGATGTGCGCCGGGACAGTTAGCTGACGTTATGGGAAACGAGAAGCTGGACCGTTCTCTGGTCCAATGGCTGATCACGATGGGCAAGCAATTTCATCGACACTCGCCGAACCATTATGTACGCGAGGGGAGGATGGGCTCTGTGATATCCCGCATGGGCGCAATGGGAAGACACTATTCGTGAGTAAAAAGGCATTTCTCTGCTGTTCGGACTAGCTGACATCGGGCGTAGGACTCAGGCGTTGGAACCGCGACATCGTAAATGTCCATCAATTCTGTGTGAGCCAACACAGAACCTCTATGCTGCACTCTTTCTTCCTCAAGTACGATCAACGAGCCGGAGACGTTGGAAGTAGGATCGGATGATGCAAAGGAAATCCGTCCTGAAACAATGAACGGATGGAGGGGGGGGACTTGAAGCGCTCGACTCGGCCTAGCTTGTGACGGATGACTGTCACCGCCCTTTTTTCGTGCTCAGAGTAGAGCATGACAAGAAAGAAGCTATTAGCACATCGTTGGCCACGAAACAGCACCGGTTGTCGTCTAAGAAGGATGAAGACAAAGTCCACCACTTGCGACGAAAAAGTGAAATCGAGAGGAGTACGACGACTGAGAGCTGATGATGTAGCATTTGGAAGCCCGTTCTTATTCCCGACAATGTACTAGAGATCAATAGTAGATAGACAAGCCACAACATGGTGGGAGATGCCAGGATGCCAGTGGAAGTGGCTAGATTCGGACTCAGGCTCAAAGTTCTCACGTTCACTGGCAGCTTCAAGTTCTCGACCTCTCGACAGCTTCTTCTAAAATCTATTGGCGTTAAAACTCAAAAGCACTTATTACAAAGACAATCTCATCTACTTATATCGCCATGGCTCCCTCTCGGATATTGTCAACCCTCTATTTAAATGTGCCATCAGTCCGTGCAACCGTGTCCTCATTTGCACAGTGTTTCTGTGAAGCCAAGAGAAGACGACCGTCGCCATCGGTATCTGGTTGTCCTCATTCCTACTAGATTTAAGCAGCCTTTAGTCTTACTCTGCAGCTCCATATTCTTGCTCTTCTACATAATTTGGCGCTCAAGAACATCCGTCTAGATATAACAGTCACCCACCCGCTCATAGGAACAATTCGGGTTTGCGACCGACTGTGTTACCGAGTTTTGATATGGCTTTTTTGCGTCTACGAAGATATGTAAGCTTGGTGAGCAGGTCGATTCCAGCTACCGTCGAGAATAACCCTAATTGGTCTTTTCTAGGTGCGGGTGGGAGTCGGGACTTACTTAGGTGGTTTTCAGAGACAGTGTGTATCCTGTCCTGTCTAATATGAGAGGTACCTTACTTGATGGTAGCTTTTTTATTTTACTGTTGCGTAATCTAACCTTCAAAGATGATGATTACATATAATGAACATTGGCAACAGGCTATCGAAAACTGCGTTCGTCAATCTCTCGCCATGCTGAAACGGCTTGCCTTGAACGTCAATGGAGCGATCGTCACATTGTCAAGTATAGCATCTCCCCCGGCTGTACAGATGTGCGTGATAGTATCACTTTTTCCAGTCATCCTCATCCTTGTGCTTGGACTAAGCGGCGCCCTCCGTCGTTCCAAAGGAGATTTGATCTACGGGCGATGGAGAGTGACGGGAGATGAATGCCTTGGAATTTGAAACAGTTGCGTGACGAAGGTGAGCGTGCACTCCCATGGAGCTAGAATAAGGGCCCTGCATATGTTTCTGAATGAGACCTTTTTACAACTAGGGCGCTTGCGGTCGGCGAACGGCGGAACGCCCATATTACAGAAGTACAGCGCATTGTACCTGAAGTTCATAATGTTTCGAAAAAGCTGTCGTAATCAATGCTGTATCCACGCACACAGCTGCGATGTTTCATAGGTTATAAATTACTACGCTGCAAGTGACCTTTCTGCATCACAGTTCTGAAGATTATTCAGTGGTCGGACGCTCAGATCTCTATGGTCGACATACACTGGCGGGACTTGCTGAAGGCCACATTGTCGCAATGGAGCAATCATCACGATTTTCCCACCGCGCCCAAAAATGGTCGCACGGATATCAACGTCTGGACTACACGATCAGCTTCTTGATTTGCTCAGAATCACTGGGAGCTTCTTTCGCGGCCAAAACAGTACTTCTACTGTGCACAGAGTTCTTCTCGATTGACGTAGAAGATCATTTGCGAATTTACGTTGCGTACCACGCAAACGGTAAAACCATCCAGAGGAGTTGGACAATATTCTCACTTCTGCAAATATCTTACTATCGATTCAGGGTTGCTCACCCCCCTGACCTTTCGGGGAGTACGAAAGTCATCTGAGCAGACTGGGATAACTGTTTCGCGTACCGATGTGCGGTGATTAGCCCCCGGAAAGGAACTATCTGTACTATGCTGTTTCAGGGGAGAATGATCCCGACTCGTCGAGCTCTTTACGGTGCGTACCGATCGCTGTAGTCAATGATCCAGTTACTTATTGGAGCTGCATGCTGTATCTCTTCCTTGCACCGGTTGTCTTTTCATCAGTGACACTCGCACCTGCACAGGTGGACGATTACTGAACGACGATGGGCAGCTTAGAACAAGAGATTGCCACTCTTTTGACTATTTTAAAGGATGCGCAGATTGCTTCAGTGAGTTGGACCCTGCAAGTTCTCTGCCGACGCCTAACGCTTGACTGACCGTGGATGAACAACAGTATGGCGTTGGTCAGTAAACCGTCCTGAGACAAGCTTGCATCTACTCTATTAATCCGCATGACGTTGTAGCTGGGACGTTGACCTTGATTCTGTATGACATATGTGTCTTCTTCGCCGAGTGGGTGCCACAATTTGTCTGGTCTCCAGGCGGCTAAGTTTGTCTGTTTTCATTCACCTTGAATTACAGCGAGGTATGCCGCAAAACTATCGTACATTTTCTTTGGCTGACCTCGACGTGTTTGTATGCTAGCTCGAGGTGATATGGGTGCGTTCACCGAAAATATTTTCTCATGGTAGATCGCCTCATTTCTATCCACCAGAAAGCCAACTGGTCGTGGGGTAAATTCTTGTACCTCTGGTTCAGATATGGTACGGTGTGCTACCAGATAAGTCTCATTATGAGTGAGTACATCAGTCTTGCCATCTGAAGTCAGAAACATTGTCAAAGCACTAATCTCGATGCTCGTAGGTACACAACTCACTGGCCCTTCAATACCTGTGAGAAGATCTTATTCAATGAAAACTGTATCAATTCGCTGATCTTTCGAAAGTTGTATGTTTGAGGTTCTTTTCCGCATGGAAAAACGTATTGAAGTCATTTAAGCTGTGAAGTCGTAACTCGCCTTCAACTTTGGTCTGTTTGTTCGCCCTCTCGGTGTTTCGTATGGCTTTGCTCATTTCTCGTCTTAGGTTCGCGATCACTTGTACTTGGGCGATGGAAAGTACGAAAAAAATTCAGACTCTCTGAAGCCCCTTCAAGACTCACTGTTGATGTTATCAGTAATCCAGGCGTTACGAACAGCAGCCGTATTCGGTCATAACAAACGCATTCAACGAATTATATATGCATATTGCTTCGTACGTCTTTCGAGCCCTTTCATTGACAAGTAATTCCCTAACATCTCTAATAGGCGCAGATCATTGTCCTTGCCGCTATCACAATAAAGTTATCTGTGTCTGCTATTTGTAAGCAAAGCAAACGCAGTACAACGTGGATAGGACACTCGTACTAATCATGACATCCCTGACCTTGCGAGTAGATATCACACTCCCATTGTGAGTCATTATATCGCCGTCGAGTCCGGTAAACCTTTAGCTGACGAGCTTGGAAATAGTAAAGGAGGATCGTGCGCCTTCATAGAAGTTTTGCCGAAGAAATATCTTGTCGTACTCTTCGCAATAGCGCTTGCTTATGAGGTTGTATTATGGGTAATTGGTTCGTTTAGAATTTACCAGATCAGTAAGTCCTTCGCATGTACGTTATTTCCCTCTTGCGCTTATACCACTTTAAGTACAAGGAGGTCAATCAAAGCTCGCATGGATTATATTCAGGGACAGTAAGCTGCCCTCCTACAACTATATCCCGGCCACCTCAGACTGACTCTGTCCGCAGCGCTCATGTACTTTCCGCTGAATAGCGCGTACGTTGCATGGCAACTCTCTTTGCTTGATACTGAAGTGATGGTTTAGTTTGTCGCTTGGCGAGTTCCTCGCTCTGTTATTCATGCCCGTTGATCATTCGCTCCTCTTGCTTATCGTCGACGGCGCTTGGTTAAGTCTTATGAGCATTGCCATTACGCGCATGGTATTCCACTTGCGCGAATACATGGTTGGGCCACCCAGCGTGAGCGTGTATACAATGGCAACAGCTGGGCCACAGACAACCTCGGTAGTCTCGCAAGCGGGGATGGCATTTGCCCCAGGCCGTGGCCGAGGCAGCCATATGTTCGACAACATCGACTCTCAGAGAACTGTCGAAGAAAACATGGAGATGCACGGTTATAGTCATCGCTCTTGACACTTTCCTTTGTGTGTACTTTTGTTCTCTCATTTCACCAACATTATTATACCATCAGCTTCGTGCTTTGTCCATTAGTTCAACCGGCTACACACCTCGAACTTTTCTTTTCGTGGATAGAATGTTTGAATTTAAGAGAAGAAAGAATGGGGAAATGGGTTGGTCGTTGTGATTGCGTACTAGTGATTGCATTTGTGCATGTATCAAGCAAGTGTCACTGTATAGTACATACATGTGAACGATGCAAGTTTTGTGCAGGAGCAGATTATGGTGAATGACAACAAGAGTTAGCCGTAATCAGAGAGAGAGAGAAAACTGGAGGCAAGTGAGCATTGTGTGATGTTTTCTGAAGCCTGTCCGACCTCCCAGACCGGCTTCCGAGTGTAGGCCCGTGATAGAAACTTGTATACAACTTAATGGTTACAGCTGATTTAGCTGATTTCCAGTCAACTTGAACGGTTTCATCGCATAACAAGATGGTCTTCGTCCCGCAGCCTGGTCAGATGCTGATTTTCGGGAAGTTCTTCATGATTGCATGAAGGAGAATAACTATCAACACTCTTCTCGATGTTCTCCTCTGCAGCAAGTTTTTATTCCTATTCCTATATTCTTTAGTGATCACTCGCTCGAAACAAAATAAAAAGGGCAGAGTACACATTCTCTGTCAGGTGCAAATGCTATTACGATACTGTCCATGCTATAAAGATATCTTGCCATGATTGAAAGATACTGCACATCTGAAAGAGTTAAATGGGATATAAGTCGTGATGGGTAATAAACATGATGAATCCACCAGATGCCTGCAATCGTTCCTACTTCGATCTCCAGCCTCAATAACGTTCCGAGGAAGGGGGGTAGCCTCGTCCACCAGGGTACGGGCCACCAGCGCCGCTGCGTCCATTGTACCATTGCTGACCTCCGACACCTCCAACCAGGCTTGCTGTATGACCGCCTGCGCCAGGGTAGTAACTGCTCGAGTCTTCGTCTGCATCGGCACCTGCAAGCAAAGGGTCCTTCACCTCCCACACCGCGGCTTTACTTCCGACCGAGAATTCAAGGTCCTCCTTCGTGATCGAATCCCAGTACTTATACACCATCATGACGCTAAGGAGCATGCAAAGCGTGAAGAAGAAGACTCCGTCGATGTAGTGTTCCACAGCATCGCAGATTGTTGCAGAGAAGGCAAAGAGCACGACTTGAGCAACGACGAAGAAGGCGGCACCAAAAACAATATCGCCAATAGGCCAGCGGTCCTCGAGCGTCCGGAATACCAAAACAAGCTGGGAGATGATATATACGACAGAGCAAATGAGCGGCCACAGAATGTAGATGATCCAAAGACCAATAGGTTTTGAGAATTTGAAGCTGGCGAATCCCTTAAAGGTTGCGATTGCCACGAAAAATGAAACACCAAAGATGACGAGGCATGTAAGGCGCAGCAGCTGATAGATATGACAGGAGTTGTGGTTAGCATTGAATTCGGCAGAAATAATGATGACGTACCCAAAGAGAAAGCGGTGTGCCATCTTCCGCAAACTGGAAGCCGACAAATCCGTTTATCAGCAAACAGCAATACGTTGCTGCTATTAGGCCAGTGTAGACCGCCGTGAACCACTGAATGAGAGTGTGTCAATAGATGCATGACTGGAAGAAGGTAATAAACCACATACTGGATATACTGCGCTTGCTGTAGGTATAATGCCGGAGTCGAGGAAGATAGCTAATAGTTCAATAACTGCGTAGAGGTAGAAGAACATGATAATCTCCTTCCGTCCTGCATAAGAGTTGACAATTAATTAGCACTCAAGATCGATAATTTAAAGAAGAAAAAAAGAAAACTCACCAACGGCAGTATATTTGCTGCGAATATGATAGATCATGATTGCGGTCATTATAATGGCAACGATGTGTATGAAGCATGTCGCTTGAGAAATGTTTAGCTAGACATCATGCGTTTTGCCAGTTTGTTTACTCACAGGGTTGAAAGATGAGGGTACCACCGATGTCAACGTTCCGACTATAACATGAAGGTTCAACACCCTGATCGGACTGTACGAGCGGACAGACAACGAGTGCTGCTGTCTCGCATATTCCTTCGAAGGATCCAAATTGAATTGTCATTGTGAGGCCAAGATGGGGTATGACGAAGAACGAGGGGTTTCGACGAGATTCGACGACTGTTGTTGATGTAGCTTGTGGCCCACAGGCCGTCGAAAGAAGATCAGGAGGCCAAAGGAAAGTAAAGCGGCAAAGGAAATAAAAGAAAAGATTGATGAAAGAGAGTTGAATGCGAGAGGCAATGAACTGAAGGCGTCGGCGACAAGCAAGGACGAGGGCTTGGGCGTGGAGGATGGATAGGACGGTGACGGCGGGCAAATGTGGCGACGTGGAATATTGACTAAAACAGGAAAGTAGATTATGTCATGTTACACAACCAAACATCTTGAAAAATGACTTTAACTTGAATTCTTACTTGTTTTTTCTCTCATTGCTTAGACTCCTTAATCCTTTGAATACGACACTGATCAGCTGTGAAGGGCGAATAATTCAATATCGGTGCCAAGAAAATCCAGACCTTTAGAATGAAGTCGTTTTTGGTCTTATGTGGAAAGTTTGGCAACTTCACCTTCACCGGGAAATCGATCTCTGGATGCACTGTTCAGAGGCATCAGGACTGTCATATACTTGCGCACTCTCGGACCCGTCTTCATCTGTGATGCTGAACTGGACAAAACTGAAGGTCAGAGGTGGCGCATCAGTGGGTAGTAGACATCAAAGCATGTCTTTCAATCCAAATGCTAGCGCAAATATTGACCATCACAGGATCTCGTCGACATCGACAGAGACCGTACATGACTGTCAGTAACGCGAAGAAACTGGGGCACTTCAAATTAGCACGCGCTCAATCCCGTGCTCCTGCTATCTCCTAAATTCAATAAATGCATACATCCAGTTCGTCAGCAGCAAAGATCTGCACGCGAACCTCTTCTCACTGCATTGTCTCATCTGTGAATATAACGGCTGACGTGCGACTAGGACGTTGGTTTTTGAACTTGCGTCCATACGGCCTTGCGGACTTACGCGGAAACTCTCCTCATTCGTTGGGTACTGGAGCTGACGGTCCGGCGGTTTCTCATATATGACGAGCTTTCGACTTCCAGCTGCTGAAACTGTTTCCGGGCTTTGAAGTTTCCGAGGCGGCAGTCCGAATGTCAGTTTTCGAGATAAGGGCCTTCAGCAAATCAATTTGCTGTACCTATCCCGTTCGCAAGCTTCCAGCCGTTCATTTCGCGTGACTCCTGAATTTGGGATCCCAGGATCCATGGAGCTCAATCCTGGCTGTGATCACGCGTTGTGTAGGCGTCAGGGCAGTTGATATCAGGCGAGTTAGCCATGTAAACACCAGCCTTTTGCGACTGGTACTGCTTCCCTGAATTCGAGGATAGCCTCCGGTGGGGTTACCGAGGACTTACTCTCGCTTCAATTTCCTGAAGGCCAGAGCTAGTTTGCAGTGTTCCTTGGGATCATACCACCATAAACGTGTCTCTACCGTAGGTATTGTCGCTCGTTTGTAGGAGTTGGTCCTTGGTCCACTGAGTCGGCCGGAGACATCCAGACGCCGCTTTGGTTTCAACAGATTGATGAACTTCTAACGTAGATGGTTCGTGGCTTCCTTCTATTGTTTAGAGATATGACACCCAGTCGAAGCTGCAACCATTACTGTCTTCGCTGCTCAATAGCCAATACATCCTTGAGATGTCTCTGAATACCAACAGAATTGTGTTACGGTATAGTGGAAGTTTCTATGATTGCCATACGCCGTAATTTCACCACGTTGAACCGTTCTTTTGTACTAAGGGCGCTCCAGGGATGCGTAAGAAGTACCTACGCAGGGTTTGAACGGTATAGTCAGTCATTCTCAGAGAAGTGTACAAAAACGTGCAGTTCTTTGTGAGGTGTTCCATTTAACGGAAGACACGGGCGCCCGCTGTTTGACTCAGCCGCAGAGCATAGACACACAAGATTTAGGCCTAAACCATTTCAGCCCATTTGAAGGAGTAATGATGATGAGAGGGGAGCGGGCGGATATCTGCGCGCACATGTAGATATCTACAGCAGAGCCGAAAGGTACGCTGGTTCCCGATCAAGTCCTCCTTCCGCTACGAAAGCAGTTACACACAGAATAATTGTGAGCACTTAGCATATCGATGAGGATGGCAAACGTAAAACTTCACCAGTTTGACATAATGGTGGCAATCAAGGCCATCCACATGCGGTCAAATATTCAGATGCATCAAGCACACCAGCATCTATCAAATTTCAACGAATCTTTGAGATGCTACCCAAGTGTCTGAGAAAGGGGGCGAACCATGTATTGAGTCCCTTGATAGCCGACGTCGTACAGGTGCAGGCGAATTCCCGATGCACCCCATGTGGGCGGACGATAATATATATCCACTGACTGCGAAGTATGGATAGTGTTGCTCCGTGGGCTCATTCGAAAGGGCCAAATTCCCATACTACATCCAGCCACAGGTCAAAGTGAGACACAGAGCATAGCAGCTATCGTGTCTAGATTCGGATTAGCCGGAGATTGGGGTTATGAGATGTAACATATGTGATAGTTGTGTTTCCGAGTAGTACAGCGGGGGAGCGTTCCACGAGCCCAGTCACCAAAACGGGGTTGTCTCGCCAAAGTTCATCGCTGGTCTCGACGACGGCCAGATGGATTAAACTGAGGTTCGCTGACATGCGCATCAAGCACACTCTAGCCGAGGCCTCAGTCATCCCAGAGACTCGGCGATGCGAACGATGACGAGTGAGATGGGATTAGCACGTTAAAGCGACTCGGCTTCAGCATCGATATTCCGTACGCTGACTGGGCACAAGCACGCAAAGTATCGGATAGTTGCGCAGGGACCCACGACCTAATCTTCTCCTGAGGATTTCATTCGAATCAAAGGGTTTAGAACGAGTGTAGGTGATGACAGTCGCCCCTTAGCACGAAAGTTGCTAGATGAATCATGCGCGCGTATGAACAGCAATAGGATCACGCGGCGACGGAAATGAAACTTCATGCGATATGCTGAAACCCATAAATGGTTCAGTATGATAGTCCGGTTGAAATACAGCAGGCATACCCAGCCTACTTGCTTGGCAATTTTGTATCATCGATGATTCCGCCAGTATTGCAGCCTAGTTTTCAAACAGCCAATTTGAAAATAAAATTGAATCACATAGGCCTGGATATGAGATTGAGGGCCAGTTGGGTTTGAGAGAATCGCATCTGATTTGCCAGTCTGGTAAAGATCGCGGAGGTGATTTGAAGTCGAACTCGGAAGCAAATTATGACGGTTCTAGTAGTAGTATACTCTTACATAAGCTAGTACTAGCACACACTTTCGCGTTCCTCGCATTTTGCGCTTGCACTTGCACCACCATCTATCAAATCTTCTTAGGCAACGAAAACTTTCTCATTGTGGTGATTCCGAAGGCCAGAGCTAGATGATAATAGGGTCACTGTGCTCTCCATACCAGGAGAAGAAGCTCGCTGTTGCGCAGTTGCTATTTGCCTCGCCTTTTCGCCGGTTACTCTGACACTGAAAGTTGTCACGTCGGGCACCTCACCTGCGGGAATCTGTGAGGCTGGATTTTTGTGCTTGGACGTATGGGGGGTATGTATAAGTGCTGTACACGAAATACAGTCGCACAGTTCATCACACTGTTCGGCGATTTGGAGTTTGGCACGCGCTTTTCCATTTTAAAATACTTTGTAAGCTGAAATGGAATCTTTCCACCTTATATCCAACTTGCCAGTCTTTAGATGTTAACGCCATCCAGGATTAATATATGGCTGTTGCAGTAGCTTTAGAGCGGTTATAGCACAGCCTTCCGTATCACCCATACGTATCAAGATCGGATGCCAATTAGTCCGCCGGTCGACAATGACTTGCAGCATCTGCTGAAAATCGGGCTTTGTTCATTCGTAAGTCCGAGCTATCTCAAGATACACTCAGCTCTCTAACCGACAAATTTCCGCGCTTCCCGGAAATGTATCCTTTTGGGAGTAGACTGTTGCATATCGGAGCTATACTCATCTACATATAGGCGTATTCCCTCATGGGACTTTCTTTTGCACGGTGCTTTAACGCGAATTCGATTACTATTGCCACCGCTCTCCAGTATGAGCCGCAAAGCTAAGGTGCGAGATGGAGTTTGATGTCAAATTCCGATTATAATTCGGGATGCGTCTAATGGGCGTGACTCCTTCCCCGGAAGGAAGATGCCAAATTTTGTGGAACAAGGAACATCAGAACCACCACAAACGTTATACTGTATTGTACCTCTCAACGATAAACACCCACCAATGATAAACACATTTGTTTCTCCATACACACTGCATGTACACACCTCAAAATTTTCCACGCACCTTATCATATGGCTTCACAATATGTACATAATTTTCTGAATTAATTGAACAATCGGAAAAAAAGATATCAAACCAACAATAATCATTTTTGCAAATCTTGCCTGTTTTGCTAAGCTTCCCTGTACTACACCATTTTTAAATCAACACACAATGCTTGGATTGGCTTGAATTTTTATATGGGGTACATGAATGATATACGTTACCTTTCTGTAAATTCTGAGACCTGTAAGTTGACTTGAAGCAGAGATATACAGGAAGATGTAAATCTGGGTAAACTGAAGGATAGAGCAGGCTACATCACTTACTGATTTTTAACGCAAGTACATGTCAATGAAACGCCTCAAAAACTTGCATACATATAGTATACTATTCAATCTAACAGATGACAGTAAATTTTGAATGTTTTATGTATTGAGAGAGTATGGAGGGAGAGCTGAAGTCGTCATAGACTGAGTGCATATAGTTGTGACTGCAACTGTGACAGCCGGCCAGAGAGGGTACATGTGACACTAGTGGCACCCAAAAAATCTTGAATACATGCAGTAGCAACAGCAAGTTTTTCTCCAATTAATTTCAGTTGAACTATTGTTATGCATTATCTATGAAGCCTGTAGCTCTTGTGTAGTATAAAGATGGAGAAATGACATAGTCTTGTCTCTTGACTGGGAGCACCGTGACTATTCCCACGCTTTATTGTTTGCTGGTAAAAGTGAGTTTAGACAGCAAAATGATTGAAATTGAATGAAATATTTATTTCTATACATATCAAGATAAAACTTCGTACAAATGTTCTCAGTATGTAGGTGCAAGCATTTATGAAGTTAGATAAATAAAATGTTGAGGTAGAACATTTCCACAAGGTCAAGAGTCTTAACATTATCGTTCGTGGGTGAAATACAGTAGTGTCTAGGCTTGGGACACTGCAATCTCAAGGGCGGCCCTTTGCCTAAAGACCCGTGCAACTCTGGCAGCGATAAGCGCCTCCATTGCCGGCGTCGTCGACAGGGATTCTCCTGCGACTGAATCGCTTCACAGGTTCTTGGTTCTGTGCCTATATCATGTCACTTTTTAATAAGAACTCTACGCAACGCTCAGATTGAGGATTGTTGTGGCTGAATAATTCGATCTCTTTCGTGCTCCGGCCGTGCCCCACTTGATACCGATTTACCACTTTTCCCCCACTGAACTGATGCCATCTCGAGTAGGTGCTATCTTCCGTAGCCCACATTTCGCATCCAGTGACCTTTGTGATTGGAGCAGGACATACAGTAGCCTGCTCAGTTAAATGAAGCTCCATCTCCTGGATAGGCCGAACGAGGTAATTGGAAGGATTGATGACTCTTGCAAGACATACTCAACACGTCCTTCCCGCCACTACCAAACATACGTACTTCGTTTGATGATCAGTTGATCTACTGGTCGGTAGTCCATTTGCTCCGCGGGCAACCTCGAGTACTAATCGCCATACTCACATGCCTCTCTTTTCCGCCACTCACACCATGTTCATCAAGAATCAAGCGGTGTTTTGATCTTTGGAAGGACAGATGACCCTTGTCATAACCAGCCTCCCGATTTGATCCGACCACCGTTTACGCACTCCTCTGACTACCTTGGCCTGGCCACATACTTGGTCAAGAAGGTTGATCCCTAATTTAATCAGACCATTGTAACTTTCCATTATGTCGGGATCAGTACAGTCTTATTTTATCAGTGCACGGAGTAACCAATGCGACTTGGTTCTTACTGAAAACTTGCTTTTCAAATAGGACGAGGTTCCGAGGCTATTCAAGCTTTGATCTGGGGACACCACGACCCAAATGAGGTGCAGGGACGCTGGTGCTGAACATGGTCGAGCATCGTGCGATTCAACGGTCATACATGTAATGAAGCTGGCGACTCGCTGAAACTGGGTTCTTGCCCTTTTCTGAACGATTAATCCGTACGTATGTATATGTTCTTCCTTCTACTAATGACAAGGCGTTCGTATGTGCGCGATCTACCTCCGGTGACTCTGTTGAGAGGATAGAGAGCAAGCGGATGTGCATATCATGTACAGATGACGTTTTACTAGTAGAAAGAGGAGGCAATTGAAGCGCGTGAGCCATCTGAGGGTGGATGAGCTCGCGCACTGCTAACCCCCAATTCAGTTCGATCACGTTCAAGTGTGTACTTGGGGTATTTTATTGACGGCTGGAAATCCAGTACTGTACCTGTCTTATTCGGAGCCAGGGCCTCTTAGGTCTGCTTGCTGAGCCTTCCGATTGCCTTGCGGAAGCAATACACGATTCTCCGGGCGCCAAATTTGCCGAAAGGCATCAATGCACTCAATTGCAATGACAGTGTACGAAAGGCCACGCAATTTGGCGTCCAGTCCGGCGCTGGGCAATTGATTGGGAGCAGAGCGGAGTGGAAAGCATGTGTCTCTGTCGTATCATGGACTCGGTAGAAGGCCTGAGGGAGTCGATAACGGATTTCTGAATCGCCACAAATTGCGCGCGGTGTGAACTTTGAAATGGAACAAAGAACGATGCAGGGCACGTTGATGTTTCTGTGTCAGTCGCTATTGCAGTGACCTACTTTTCAGTTGATTGCTCCAATCTGCCCATTGTTCTTTGGCCCCTTCTTCGGCCTCGTGTCAGTTCATTAAGGCATCGACTACTGTATTGAGAAGTCCCAAACTCGCGCATTCTGGAGCCCCCTAAAGCAATCCGAGAGATGTGTAAGTTTATAAGCACGAGGCAGCTGATGTTCATCTCAATGAGATATTCATCCACTATCGATGACCGTGAGTGTTGCATGGTCACTGTCTGAAGTGGTACTGTATTCCGTCGAGTTCTCTCGGCAGTAATCTCCGAATGATCGACGTCGTCTGAGTTTAAATATGCGCTCGAGGCCGAACTGCATCCTAGACACCTGAAATGGCTTCCTCAAGAGTTCCATGAGAAAAAGCACAAGGACGACTTAAATGTAAACGCTAAGCCACTTATAAGCATTTGGAATTGTTATGAGCTCCCACAGCAACGATTTGCACTAAAGCAACACAATGAAAATGAACTTTGCGCTATGACAACACTTCGCTACCATTGATCCTGCTCGACCGGGTTCTCCATGTGAATAAAGCAAAATATCAGAAGACGATGCACTTGAGCACAGTGTTGACGCCCCGGGTCTCTTGCATTCCGAAATGGTTAAACTAACACTAAGGAATGGCGGGAAGTAACGGTTACGGACATAGTAAGTTGATTGGGTGCTGTATGTTAAGGCTTATCACGGCTAGACACAACTTGTACACAAGCTTTGTAAGGGATCGCGGCCTTTACGAGCGCGCGCAAGCGTTACATAGAACTGAAAAGGAGATGGACTGGGAGCCAAGGAGCCCTCGCGATCACCTGAGAGTCCAGAAGGACGAACGCACAGTGGAGCAGCTGTATAATGGCTCTTTTCATTTGCACTTCAACAGCGAGCTGACACTGGCAGTGGCGTTCCGTGCCTTGCAATCTGCGCGGTGGACATGGCCTGAACAAATCGAACTTGGGGAGCTGCGAAACAAGCACGTGCCACTGCGCGGACATGCGAATCTACTCACCAGCCAGAATTGCACAGCAAATGCAAAGTGAGCTAGTTCGGAGTCGGAAGGAGGCAATTGTGGGTACAGTGCCGACAAATAGACCATCTGTCTTCTCAGACTCTCGAAGGTTGATGCTGCGGATGTAGATAGTCGGGCATTCCGGATTAGATCTGGAAGCTAATATCCACAAAGAGACTAAACAAACTTTTCACTAGCCCGTGGTGAAATTCCTACGTAGCCATGATGCATGATGTTATGGTATGCATATAATACGCAGCTCTGGTGAGCAGCAAACAGCAACTGAGTTGTTTTCGGCACTCCAGACTACCTATATCGGACAGAAGCAGCCACGTCAAAGCATCCACATATTAGTGTTTCTTTGCAGAAAAATCGGATCTGCAGAGCTGAGTCAGGGCAGAATCGTCGGCCAAAGTTCTGTCCTGAAGGTGACGGTCTAATTGATCGATTCACGACTTGCGGGTAGTTTGCAATGCAGGGCCAGAGTCGCTCTACAGTATGTTTCCGTTTGCCCCCCGGCTTCTGTTCTCTTCTTTTTTTCTCTTCAAACGGTTGCCACAGCCATGTGAGTATGCCGTCGTATAGAGTAATTGTAGACTGAGAAAGAAAAAGGCAACGAGCCAAACGAGCGGGTTCGTCGGGCGGTCGCAGCGTCAAAGGCCCCATTCGGAGCGTTCGCTTGCGCCCACACGAGCGCAACGCCAATCCCAGCGCCATGCTGATATTCAGAAGAACGGTAGCCATGTGTACGAAAAAGCACCAGATAAACTACATCGGCCAGACAAAAGGTCAGAGAAATCCGCCGCGGGTCCATGTGATGGTCAGCGCCCGGCCAAGTAGGTTAGTTGTCTTGTCCTTGTTGTCGTATCCGAGCAGATATCGGCGGAAAGTGCGTTCCTACATGCGCTCAGAGCTCGTGCACAGTAGAAAATGGAAGCACAACCGGGTCAGGAACAAAGTATGAAAAGGCATAAAGACATCCTTCATCCAGATGGGTGTGATGAAAAAGAACGAGCAAGCGAGTCGTCAAAATCCTGGGGTGTGTTTAGAAAGAGGATATTGGGACGTGCATTAGAGATATGAGAAGGCAACGACTCCAGTAATCAGAATAAGAATGAAGGCGAAGAGCGAAGATGGAACAAGACAAAGATCTTCCTTGTTACTTTTTGCCTTGAGGTTGCCATGCCGAACCCTTACATCTGATCCGACATGCATCCGGCTCGGCACCTTGCAGAATATTTTCTTTCCGAAGTTCAGCTACCGCTTTAGGAGATTACAATCCGAAATGGGCTTACTGACGGATCATTAATGCAAACCTGCATCCATCCTGTCGTCAAACAGCCGTTGTCCTTTGTCTTTATCCGGGACTAGAGTCGTGCAACGCGAGCGCATACTCTGATTAGTCTGCGCCACATATTAAAGGGACTGGAATGGAGATATGCTGCATTCGGACGCTGGTGAGGAGCGAATTCGTTTTTCGTGCACAATGAATCTCGTATCTTCTCCTGGAGCTGAAGAGGATCGGCGGGTGCCGTCGGGACCCAAGTACATGTGTTTCGACTGACTCAAACGACCGTAGGATCTCGTATGTACACGCCCTTACTCACTTTATCGAAGATTCGTCAAATTCCAAATACATCATTGCACTTGTCCCAAGAGCCTTCAATTCTCAAACATCCGTCGCACTCCGCAATCCCGACCTGGGAGACTCGCTACAGCCATGTGCCTTCGCGCGCGCTGAGGAACTCGAGTCTTCCACGCACGATCAAAACCACACAGCACAACCAAGCCACCAACGCCGCTCCGAATCGTCCTCATACTGTACGTTCGACGGACGTCTATCATCGAGTGAGACGTCCGGATCATAGCATCGGCACGGCATACCCAAGCCAATTTTCGGTCGAGTGAAAAGTCGGAATGGTAACATGGCCGAGACCGGGTGACTCTTGCACCGCACGTAATAGTCTTGTTCGCTCGGCATGAGCACGATCTCTTTATGTGTTAGTCACATGTAGGACGGCGGGAATGAGATGATATCGTAACAAGACAGACTACGGAGACCGATCGCGTCGCAGAGCGGGGAACACAGACTGATGTTACAGGCTAGAGCCAGAAAACCGAATGATATTCGCGGAGAAAGTAACACCACTCTCTCAGGGGCCGGCTCTTTGTCTCTGTCGTGCGTGTTCCTGGTATTTGAATTCATCGATTGGAAGAAATTTCAAGTCTTAGAATTGGGCAGACTGCTGAGATACCTACCTTCGGAATGCTTGGAGCATAGTCATGTGCAAGACCAAATTGTGCGATGAGCCATGTGCAAAGGAGCAACGTAAATGAATACATACAACTCGCCGCTCGCCGTCAGAGCAAAAACAGACTCGGATGGCGGGACTGGGTCCGGGTCTTGATCCCCGGGTAAAGCATTCAGATTCGCTCAGATAAAATATACATCATAGGAGAGTTGCGATGCATGATCATTTGAATATGCTATGCGCTGCGCTCGACGGGTGCGCCTTGAACCTGTCTGTTCCTCATTTCGTCAGGAATGGGCCCAGAGTATTCCAATGCAATGTGAAAGACAAAAAATCTGCAGATGTGTCGTCGCCGTCGCCGAGGTTAAATCGAGTGCATGCAAAATTTTGTCAAGATCTACGAAGATGATGAGGGTCAGAGCGGCCGAGAGGGTCGCAGAGTCGGTAGAATGCAGGCTATAGGAGGGTCGATGTCGGATACCAGTGCGCGGAAGGAAAAATAGGTCGGATAAGATGTGAGGAGGAGAACAATGTCCCAAAGAACGTAAAAGTGAGACAAAGAGAACGAGGTAAGGATGACTTGGCCGTTCAAACTCTTCTTTTGCGCAAGGTTCAATTGATGTTGAAGTAGAGAAAGGCCATTTCGGGCCGTCTTCTAAACCGAAATTTCAGAAAAGGGAAAGACGCCCACGCTTCCTCATTCCCGGAATAGACTGCTTACCAGAGCAAGGCACCTGCCGAATCTAAACAGGTGTGCTCCGTCCCTGAGCACAGCTAGAGAAGGGAAGGACGTTCTCAGGATCGACTAAACGCTAATGAGCTAAGGTCCCTGGCCATGTGTCCGGGCCGCGACCGCGACCTATTATAGAGCGGAGGCGATTTGCAAAACCATCTTTTGTTTGAGGTGCCCGAAAACGTCAGGTCGAAAAACGGAGCTTCCCAGAAAGGAGATGAAGACAGGTTAGGGAATTCTTTCAGTTTCGGAGCTGGGAAAAGGGGCAGATCGGAAGGTGGAGGGCCCACCAACCGGACGTCGGATATATTTTTGCTGCAAGACTAGTTCCTATTGGTGATTGAGTGATTGAGAAGGAGAAGACCTTCGGATGGCTGCCCGAGGCGAACAAAGAGGGCTGAAGAAATCGACTGCGCCTGGAAGGTTTAGGCGAAACATATCGTCTGAGAAAGGAGTCCAGAGGTTCCATGAGGGAAAAGAGAGAAAAAAGCCTAACAAGCGCATCCGCGACAGAGACCGGGAACGTTCCTGACGTCGATGTCTCCGGTCTTCTTCTATCTCAATATGTGACTCGTCGGTGTCGTTGAATAACCCAAACGGGAATGAATGTGGTTCATTTAGTCCGAGCAGCAAGGACGCTATTTTGTGTGCGCAGAGGCGTAGGAAGGTGACTGACTGTATTGGTTGAAGACGAATTGATGACATCGCTCACGAGCCGCAAGAAAAAGCAATTTATCACGGACGTCGTATCGCGTGTATACTATGCGTAAATAAGCGTTCATTCCGTTCGTATCTTTTCCGTTTTCCCGGGTAGCATTAGTGAGTTGTGAGTTAGTGCGTTGATCATGACAACAAGGGACGGATAAGCATGTATGCATAGAATTTATTAGCCGCAGTGATGCAGTCAGATTTGACGCAGCTAGGGTTAGCCCGAATATAAGATGGGTCTTGCCCACCCGAATTGTGATTTTGTGATTCCACCCTTTTTTTGAAACGCCGAAGCTGCACTCGTTGCCGTTTTCAGCGATAAACAGAAGCTGATGCTGGGAAGACTTTCCGAATTGCTGAGTCATCAGTGCATCATCTTTCGCATAACAAAGCATATACAGGAAATCAAAAGTCTTCAAAGCACTCCTCGGATTCCAACTCAAAGGTCCCGAAGCCTCAACTGCTCGGCGCCAGCTTCCCTGGCTACTTGAAAGAGCTCGAGATGGCTCTGCCGATGTGCATCTGCGACGTCGCTGAACAAACGGGGCACGAAAGGAATTACCGAGCCAGGCTTGAGACAAAGCGCGCTCTCGAGGCACCCCGGACATCCGAGGTATCTCAATCTCAATCACGAACTGAGGAAGACGTTTGCATCATAAAGCGTCCGTTGACAGGATCGAATCAGCCGCTCTCCTCTTGCCTGTTTTCTTTCTCGTCTTGTTTCTTGTTTCGTTTCGATTACAAAATATCTTCGTTGTCCATCTCTGAGCGAGTTCAGGGTCGGAGTCGCCCTCATATGTTCTTGCTTGCTTGCTCTGTCGGCTTTCTGTTCTGGGCTTTTCGGGTCTTTCCTGGTGTGTGTCTCGTAGCTGTCACCAGCAAAGAACATCTGCTGTCCGTGATGATATTTTCGCGAAGGAAACGACATCAACTGCAAGAGAATCGAGGCCTTGCTCCGTCGTCGGTCTTTAGGGCGCTCGCTTCCAGATCGTCACTCTTCTCTGACTTGTCGAAACAAAACAAAATAGGGGGCAGGCTCAAAACAATCATGAGCTTACGCATAGAGTACCGGTAACGCAAACCTACATCGCCAGACGCCGACAAGCATGGACGCCCTGCGCGTAGCTTTCCACTGGAACACAGCTACGGTACCCAGCAATCTTACATTACATGACAACCCCGCTGATTTTTATTTATCTTCTGCACAGCGCCCTGAGGACTGCGAATGTCTGAGGAGCGCTCGACCGGAGCTCGGACCAGATTATTAGACTTGCAAGCGCAAAAACTATTCGAGCTCCCGCAGATCCCGCAGGTTTGACTTTCTTAGTGCCTCAAAATGTTATGCGTACATGAGCGACTCCCAGATGAAAGTCGTTTGTATTTATTTTATTGCCTGCAACGTAAGAAGTACACGGTTTCCACATCCACTACTTACTGGCTGCGATCGTCTCTTACTTGATTCAAGCCGCATCCCGTATACATACACACAACTTGTATGGAAATTGGTCTCCACAGTGCGCATCCGGATCCGACACTGCCTCCGGGCTCATTCACTTCACTCCAGCTGATCCTCTATCTGGTAAATGCAGATATCATTTATACATCTATATCGTTGAAGAAATCGCATGATGTGCTTCAAGTCGGCGAGTGTGATGATGATCTGCGCAGTTGTGCACTGCAGCAAGGTACTGTATTGTACACATACGTTGTGAAGCCTTAGGCCTGGGTTGATCAGAATCCAGATTAAGAACGTCTGCATCTTCGTAGGTGGCGATTGCAGCTTTCATAAATTCTGCGCTTGCACCATCAGGTTCAAGCTGATGTGCCTTCGTCTGCTAGCATCGCATCAGCGGTGCACACTTCTGTGATACTCCCTCTTTCTCAGTGTGCTCCTGTGTGGTGACCGGGTCCGGACGGCAGCCTTGAAATCTGGAGTCCAGCGTTCTGCAAACTCGCCATCAACCCGTGCGTCGTTTGATTCAGATGTCTCTCATCTATTTTGCTATCTCTTGGCTGAACTAGTGGCGGCTCTCTGCAAGTTGATGCATTGCATGTATGCGTGGCGTTGCCAACGTGCCATCCGCAGTCGGAAATGTATTTGAGAAGAGAATTTGATACTTGTAATTGGACGAAACAACATCAACACTAGCTGTGATAGTTTGTTGGCATATTTGAGCTGCAAATTCCGTTGTTGTTGAAGCGTGATATGGACCGCTTGAATTGTGCTAGATAGCTCTGTTGAAAATGAAGATGTTATGCAGTTGATTGTGCTGATTGTTGGCAGAGGGTACAGATCCGAATACAAAAGTGTTTATCATGATCACATTATGAAGCTGAAGCTATTGCGCGTAACTAATTATTGTATTGCACTTAGCGCGTGGCTATTAGAAAGTGTAGTTCCTCGGGATTTGGGGTAAGAAAGTGTACATTCGGCCGGTAATGCCTCCGAAATACTCCTTCCACTCACAGCAGCTAGCGTAAGCCCCTTTCGCACTCCGCCGACTGAACCTTGGGAAATCCTATGGAAATCCTATGGAAACCTATTCAGCCCCGGCATAGTCCCCGATCGAGGGTCCATGCCCAAATTGGTCTGCCCGTGGGACACCTGCCCACTCTCGCACGGGGACCCTGAGCTCCGTGGCTGAGCCAGGGTCCTGCGTCTGTTGACGTCTGTTTGTGTCGGCAGATGGAGGGCACTTCGATCGGCGTGGTTGATCTCCTCCTGTCCGCGTTTTCTCATCCGACCGTTTTTGCGTTTTTTGTTTCTTTGGGCGGGTTTTTTTTCGTGTGGGGATAAAAGAATTAGATGTGATATTACATCAGCAGGAAATGGAAAAGGATGGAGTGTTCATAACGTCGTGTCTCATCTGTGCAACCATGTCCCTTGCAATAAAATAATAGCATTTTCCGCGTCTTTTTCGTCCTCCCTCCCCTCCTCCTTAACTATCCGCTCGACATGCTCTCTGTCCAGAGCCCGTCGCCCCTCAACATGTCCCCGACACACTCCCAGTACTACAACAACGCCTGGGCGCCATGGCGCTCAGCATCCGACATCCAAAACGACCTCCCCACACCGCCCTCCTCCGTCCCTCCTCGACGCACAAAGGAGCAGCACGCCGAACACCAGCTGCCACTCGCGCAGGCGCACAACGAGCACCACACCCATCTCACACTCCCTCCCATCACCCAGCTCGACAGGCGCAGCTCATGGTCTTCGCCACGTACGTGCATTCACCCACCTTTGTGTCGCGAACCTGCTGTATTCACTTGTGCCTTTGTTTCGCAGTAACTCCTCCAGATGACGAAATGCACTCGGCCTCTCTCTGGCGCGACTCGAAACCCGGGCCGTCAAGACTGCACTCTCCTGTGCACACTTCGCCCATCCATTCCCCGACGCCGTCTCCGATCGACGACGAAGATGACGACTACTCGTATGGCGTGGCAGGCGAGGAGCAGGAGGATGAGGATGAGATGGAGGAAGATGAAGATGTGCCGGAGGTAGAGGTGGAAGTGGCAGAACACGAGCGGAAGGCAGGCGTGCTCTATCCCGAATCCGAGTGGGAGTGGCAGCAGCAGCAGCGGCAGCTCCAGCTCGCGTCCCAGCAGTGTCCAGAACCCCCGCAACACATCGCCGACTGGGTGATCTCGCCACAGAAACGGTCCGCACACTTTATCGCCGAGAAGGTCTGCGAGATGGTCTGCTACTTTTGGTTCTCGAGCTCGCTCGGGCCCAGCGCCGCCTCCTCCCGACACCGCCGCGAACGCGAGCGGGAGCGCGCGAAACGGCACGCGGCAGGCAACGGTGGTGCGCACTCCTCGCCGAGCATGAGCGTCGGCCCACTGAGCAACGACCGGACTGCCATGCTGCAGTTCAGCGCGTCGCCCGAGTTCGTTGCGTTCCTGCAGAAGTTGCTGGAAACGACGCAGGTCAGCCAGAGCGTGATTGTGCTCTCGCTACACTACATCTACCGCCTGAAGGAGCGCAATGACTTTACCGTCGGCAAGCAAGGCAGCGAATTCCGCGTCGCTGTTGTCGCGCTCATGTTGGCCAACAAATTTGTGGACGAGTGCGTATTTTTCTTTACTTAGATCTTTGTGTTTGCAAGCGCTAATGACAGTAATCTATTAATAGTAACACATACACGAACAAGACATGGTCAGAGGTCTCGGGCATCTCGCTCACCGAGCTCAACAAGATGGAACGCGAGTTTCTCCAAGGCGTTGACTTCCGTCTCTATGTCGACAGCAGCACCTACGATTCATGGTTGAACCTCCTTCGTGGTCTCGTACTTGCAAAGGAGCGCGAACACCAACGCTGGCTATCACGAAGGCGTGTCCCAAGCCTGGCACTCCCGAACCCACACTCTCAATACAACCAACCCGCACAAGCAGAGCAGGCGAGGAACGATGACAGAAGGAGCAGGGGGAGCCAGCCGGACGTGCTTGCGTATGCTGCCAGCGCATCTCAACGCGCAAGGAGCACAAGCCCGCATAGGTCCGCATACAGCTATTCGGCGGCGTATCCATTCACGTTCGCCGTCCCATACTCTTCTGCGTCCGCTGCATCCGCTTCAGCCACCTCATCAGCTCAGAACGAGACTTCAGCTTATGCTTACTCCCAGTCGGCTCGCACCTCGCCCTCGTCTTCGCTTAGCTCCGCTTCAGGCTCGGTGTCGGATTCGTCCATGGTGGTCGACAGCGCAGCAGCTGAGGCTCGCTCGAAACGCCGTGCCGCTGATGCATTTTCGCCGACTTCAGCGAGCTTTGGTTCCCTGCCAACGGTTCACCCGCCCAAGCGACCAACGAACCTCGCTGTAGATATCGATGCGGCGTTGTCAGCTCGAGCAGGTACAAACAACTCAGTCTCGGGACATCCAGCATACGCGCCGTTTGCAGAAAGCCTGAAGAGCCTTGAGCGTCTGAGCTTAGCGAGCGCAGGCGCGGGAAGTGCACCGATTACACCTGTCGAGCCAGAGCACCGTCATCACGGACACCTCCCGCAGAGGGAGCAGCAAAGGGAGCAGACCCTCGCAGCGCCATATCGGCCTGAGGATTTCCACCGTCGTGCGCAGCCGCAGAACTTATACTTCTACACGCTCGCGAGCTCGCCCGTCCGAGCTGGTCCTATCGCGTCTTCTTCCTCGTCTGGGTCAGATGCACAGTCAGAGGCAACGAGCGAGGAGTTGGATGAGCCCAGAGGACAAGAATCAGAGAGGTATTACAATGCCCAGGGTGCAGAGCGCAAGGCGCGCTTGAAGTACTCCGTTGCCCCTTCCGCTCCGTCGACCTCAACGCCGGCGCAGCCTGGATACGGATACGGTCATTCGTTCACCACTGGAAATGGGTACGCGTATGCAGCGCCGTACCACACGTCGGGCTATCAGAGGGGCACGTACCCGCCACCCGTGCCTGCGACTACGAGTGCGACAGCGACGATGTCTTTGCCAGGCGCATATAGTCAGAATACTCAGCCGCACATATACACCACACCTGAGCAGCAACATCCTCAAGCGCAGTCAAGCCGTTCTGTATACAGTAACAGCAGCAGTGGCTCTTCCTCCTCTTCTAACAGCAGCGCGGCTCCGCACCTCCCGCCTCTGTCGTCGCTTGCGCTGGCGCAGTACGTTCACCCGCCGCCTCTCGTTGTGCAGTCAGCGCGCAGCAGCCCATTGCCGAGCTTCAGAGAGACATACGGCTCAGTTCTCCCGACCCCGACGTCTGGGTCACAGTCGCAGACAGTGACAGGTGTATACGGAGAGAACGTGTACACGCCGCCGAATCAGCACCAGCCCCTGCAAAGCCAGAGTCAGTACTATCATCCCCACCATGCGTATAAGCCGTCTGTGCCGTCGCCGTTGGCGCAGCAGGCCGTGTCGTCTGGAGCGACGTCGCAGAGGCAACATGCAGCGTACTCGGCAGCGCCCGCACACTTCGCGAACGCGGGTCCGCCGGGCGTCGTGCACTTCTATCAGAACCATCATTCGCAGACACAGGCAGGGTACGCAACACCGTACTCATATACGCGGCACGCGGACGCTTCGGCGCCGGCTGCTGTGAGCTCTGGCATTGCGGTCGCCGCTCCGCACGCACAGTCGGGCGTCTCGATGACCATGTCTTCGCCTCTGCGCGCGCTGCCGTATCCACAGCAGTATCAGTCACACAGCGTGCACGCGAGTCCACTCGCGTACGCGTACGCCGCCCGGGGAAGGCGGTATTAAGTTTCCCCCACCCCATCCTCCGCCAGATTCCGCAGCTCCTAATCATTCATGACTCTTCACCTTTTCTGCCGTTTTGGTTTTGGTTTGCACTCGTGCATAATACTGTTACTTTATTCATTTAACACTTTTGCGTTTAACCTGTTTTCCTCATTTCTTTTTTCCTTGCATCTCCTCCCTCTGCGACCGATGACGACGAATGACGCCCCAATGCATGGTACCTCTCGAGCACTCATCACTATCACGCTACGAAAGACGACGTGACTGGCATTATTATCACACTGTTTATTACTTTTCTTTTTTCATCGGTTCGCTCGCCGACGCTCCGCACGTACCTTAAACCCCGGCTCGCTCACTAGAGCGTGTTACCCAGCGAAATCATACATATATCACATATACTATCCCCTCTCGACCTAACTTCTCCCACTGCCGTTCATGTCCATGGCCCACGAGCTTACAATTTTTCCGTCTGTCTCCCATATGTGCATTACCCTTTGCCTTTCTCTCGCATGCGAATTTGCATTATTACTACACACATTAGCTATACCTTCACTCCCCATGCAAGCGAACGACGAACGAAGACGCTAAAAGCAGAACTTTTTTATTACTTAGTAGTATATTAGTATTTTTGACTCTTTTCATTTTTCTACCGAACGAGTGCATAGTACGTACGTAGCAATCGCATACTAGTATCAATATCAATAAAGAAATTAAAAGATGCTTAAAACTTTTTGTTTGATTTGATCTGAAGTGAACTGGTTGTCCGACCGCCGATGCTGCGATCCGCGGATATGGGATGGGATTGCAGAGGCGGCTATCTATCCACAGTGTTCGCGGTTATTTGATAGATAGCTTTTATATCGTACTACATACAGGCCGCTCATCTCCGGTCTAAGTGCTGCTGACTGGCTTGTAGACTAATTCATCTAGTAGACAGCTGGTATACTTCATTTGCTGGAATTGCTTGCTCGAACTTTGGAGTCCAGATCTTTGTCCTGGTATTGGGGCATGCCATATATCTATGTACAAACAAGGTTGCGTTCTACAATTCCCGGGATGTGAAAAGAGCTATTAATGAGATGAAAATGGACGTGGTGGGGTGTGGGGATAGGTGTGGTGATCGGTCAATGGATGGGACGCGTATCCGAGTCCGGACAGCTCGCATACTTATTGAAGAGAAGTACTTGTGATATCCGCACCGGTGAGAGATATTGCGTCGGCGGAGGCTGCACAGTGCACATATATACTACATAGGCTTCCGCGCAGCCCTTCAAAATCCTCTGGTGACAGCGCATAGAATTAGGACTCTGCCCTCTCCTGTGCGGAAAACAGTATTGGGAGTGGAACCGAATCCGGGTGGAGGTGAACGGTACGGGCACGCACTTAACTGGATCAGCTACTTATGGGAGTGCCCAGTTTGCAAAGACACTCAGCACCTGATAGGAATGCAGGAATACCAGATACAGTAGCACTTCGTTCCACTTTCTAGTAGGAACCTTTGCGTCTTTGCGTGACCGTCCGTCCTTTGCGGCGCGTACTGCTGAGCGCGATTCAATGCGCGCCCCCCGGGCCTTTTTTCATCCCCTTCCTTTCCTTAATCTCGAGTCTCGTTCGTGCTTCGTGTGCTGCGAGAAGACGCACTGAGGCTCAACGTCCGCATGTGCCACGACAACCCCAATCGAGACACAGAGAACCCGGAGCTGAGTAAATTATGAAGAAAGGAAAGAAACAGCACACCTGCTTCCCTCCCAAGCCTGAGCCTGAGCCATTTCCCCTCAGCTTGAGCGCTTCAGCTTCCGGGCCAACCGAGTCTACGCCCGCTATTCTCAAGATATGCTAAGACGTGGTCACACCGAAAGTGGGCTCGCACGCACGACCAAAGCGGCACTGAGCCTCTCATCTTCATGTTGGCGAAATGCGGGCGTGTGTATGGCATCGTATGGTGCAGTTGCTATGCTGTAGAAGGCGCCAGCTATATGCCAGAGCGCAGCAGACGCATCTGCATCTGCATCCACGTCGGACGTCGTGTGTCGTGTCTTGCCGTGTACTGTATTCTCCAAACCTGTACGCATGTGCATGCTGCTCAGCCCGAATGCGACATACTGCACTCGCACTCGCTGTTATGGGCACTGCCCTGTCCAAAGCGGTTCCATTGAACGAATTCACTGCTGAGCCGACCCTTGCGTTACATACATGCGTGAGCGTATAACAAGCTGACTGCCTTCCGCGATCCAAGCTGCTTTATTTTCGCTGACAGCCTATGCCTGAGCCTGATGAGAACTTGGAATGAGAGTGAGAGTGAGAGTTGGAGGTGATTATGGGGATATCCACCGAGAATGGAAGGTCGGGAAGCCTTTTTTGGGCGGTTCAATTTTCGGGAAACAGGCCCGATTTCAGAAACTGCCGAGAGTACCCACATTTCACGCACCAGCTGAGGAATGCAAAGCTCTTGTTACTTAGCTTTGCATTGCATATGCTATGATATGAAGACTGTAGCAACGGTTCGTACGATCCGCACACCAATTGCACAATACAAAACTTACAGTTGCAGGTATCAAAAGTCCGGGTCATCTGTCGAAGATGGAGGTATGGATGTCCCGGATGAGCGAATGAGCCATCGGACGGCCTTGGAGACGCCAGGGATGCATTACATTCATTTCTTACCTCTTCACTTTCAACCCGTCTTGTGCTGCGGTCCTGGACCAGGTCACTTACATTTGTGTCGCGTCACACAAATTCTCTCTGCAGTGGTAAATGGGTTTCCATGTGATCGCCTGAAATAAAGAGACGACATCTTTTTTTTTCATTTGAGTTTTTTTACAGTGCACCAAGTCCATGGATTGAGGTCGGACGTAGGTATACTTCCCAAGTAGGCAAAATGAAAGTGAAAAAAGAATTGCGCCCTCTATATTCAATTACAAAGGCTACGAAGACCTCCCAGAAGGAGAAAAAAAGCTTACTTATTACGAGTCTCGAGCTGTGCACCGGCTTTCGATTTACCCGGTTTCCACATATCGTTGTAGAAGATCTGGATTTCCAGATTCTTTCCGGATTTCCGTGTATATAATTTCGTCTGCTGTGTTGGTTTGTAAGTGATTTGCTTCAATGTTAGCCGGGCGCGTATTTTGAGTGCTGCCTGCGGTAATGTGGATCACTAGCACAAAAAAAGGTCGCAGAGCCTCAATATATGTCTTTCTACACACCTGTAAACCCTTCTGATGGTGGAGGCGCCGACGGATATGTGGCTTAAGTAGCTTCTTCTTTGTTGCGTTCGCATTCGCATTTGTGATGCCCTTCGTCCCGGTCAGGCCATAATCAGGTCCGTGATCGATGATCGAAGACAGCAATGCGAAGGTCGACGACGTTGTTGGTGGTTGGAAACACAGGCGAACGGACGCCGGCGCTTCGCTTGGAGACTTGATGTCGAAGTCGCACAGGCCTATACCTAAAGCGCTCACTGGATGCCAGACGGTCACCCTGGACTCGATCGGATGGCTCCTTCTGATTCAAAGAGTGTATCGATATGAGATCAACATGGAGATGAGACCAAGTATGAGCGCGTCCTTCCCTGATGTCTTCAAATCAAACGACGAGCGGACACAGGAGCAAGATAGACAACCTTAAGTCAAGCTCCATCATAGTTCGAACACATCGTAGAAGGAGATCTCCTGCTGCTAAGATGAGCATAAGACGGCCTTGTGAAATTAGGACGGTGGAACAGCACATGCGTGTATAATGATAGATAGTGTAAATAGAGAGAGGAAAGGACTAGGTAAATGTGAGAGATGATGCAATTGAGGGGCCCAAGAAAGGAGTGGCTGTCGTATTGAAACCGGCGGGCACCGCAGGCTAGCGTTCAAGTTGTCGATGTCGCCGTCGGCCTTGGGCGAAGCCCGCACATACATGAATGTAAATGTAATGCTATTTCATCGCACTTCATCTGCTGATAAACACCCATTCGGCGATAGGTATACTTATGGTGGCAGACTTCACGCGCTTGCAATTGAGAAAAAAGAGCACTGAGATGAAGGGAGAAGGCCGAATATGGAGTGCGACAATCCGGCCGCACTAACCGTAACGGCAGAACCAAGAGATGAAAGGCACTACATGTATGTATTATACTATGGGCATACCCCACATGCTATTCCATTCATTCATTCATTTGGCTGAAGTGACGGCCAGGAACCTATAAATTTTCTGCGAGAGAGAATATACGCGATCGCGTGCTGCTTAGACAGAGACGTGTATTTCAAAAGGTAACATATTTGTGGCCTGGCTATACATCATAACAGGACGGACCGGATAGGCTTGTCCAGTCAGTGATACTTTTCAAACGGTGGATGGATCTGCGTGAATTCACTTTTTTTCCAAATGACTCGACACACAGACATATCAGATTACGGGCATGCAGTCCGGATAGCACGCTTCGGGGGCTGTAAAACAAGCTTGGACGCGATCAAAGTGTCGGGCGTCCCGAGACCGAAAGCCATTCGACCACGATACTGGACCGCGGCCGGCCGGATATACAACTATACGAAACTTCGACTGCCTCCGGAATCAAGAGTGCCTAAGCACGTGTATACGAATATCCACAAAGCTGTGTCTGTCGGCCCTGTTTTTTCGGAGAATGACGAGTCGGATACAGCTCTCGGACGCATGCGCCCCCACAGATCTTACAAAGGAACGATGTGTCGACAGTCGGCCGCATCGCATCCAACTTTTTCACCAGGTCTTCCCTTCTCGGCCTCATCTATCTCGCCCCCTTGCTCGAATCTCGATTCCCGTCTCACACTTTCCACAAGGGCGAGGCGAAGGGCAGAGAGGGCCGTCGAATGAAGGGGTGCGCCGGGAAGGAAGATAGGACAAGCGAAGAAATGACGCTCTCGGATGGATAAATACATATCGATGCCCCGGGCATGTGTAGAAAGCACAACACCAACTAACCCGCGGGGATAGATGTGCCGCAGGACAGATCGAGTTGTTCATTTATGCGCTGCATTACGCCTTTGTGATTAGAAAAGCGGAGTATAGGGCACGGAAAGGAGCAAGGGCGGTATATAATTGACGTGGATATGTAATGGGAGTCAAACGTCGGAATACTAACATCGTTCGTGTACATGTGTCGTGTGTATAAGTGCCGGGCCAATTCTCTTACATGACGCACACAGCCCGTCCGAGATTGGGTCCAAATCCTAGATAGACGAACCTTAGCCCGGACTGGACACACCATCATCCGACAATTACCAAGTGAACACAGGCTACCGCGCTATCATGAACCTGGGGATTGCATATCCAAGCAGGGTCTACCCTGCATCTCCAGTGCGGCGTCGACCTCTGAGTTTCTGACCTTGGCAAGAACCCGGATGTCCTTGCAATTACACAGAAGGATGAATATCTGAGATCATCTCGCTGCCTGTCGCAACTACGAACTGAGACAGTGACACGCGTACGCGCCGCGAACAATGTATATTTGTCTCTTCGTTTCGAACTGATACGCCCCAACGAGCTCGATAAGCCGAGCCATGGCGCCTTAGAAGAGGAAGAAAGAAGATCTGTCGTTGACGGATGGATCCTGACTTCAATCATTGGCGCCAACATTAATGCAGGCAGTGTGGTGAGAGCATCTGTCTTGAGCGTGCCGGGTCCTTGTCCCACCACTCCAGAAGAGAATTCGAAGTCTATGGAAGTGCCCGCTTTGTTTGGAGTACATGCGATCACCATCATGACTGGTAGATGAACTAGAAAGCAAACATTGGGCCGACCCGTGCCCGCCTAAGCTCCATCGCCTTTTCCGTGGCCTTCTATTATCGTAGGAATCAAGGACGTACGGAAGTAGTCATCATAGCAGGCTCATCCTTCTTGAACGCATACGTGATAGATTGGAGCTGTGAACAAAACCCGAAAAAGGCTCACTGCCCTGTGACCCGCTCCGGATCCTGGCCGATGTAAGGCATCTGTGGCAGTTGTACAAATTGCAATGCCCGCATACCGCGTACAGTACGCGCGCTCTTGTGATATATATATATGTGTGTGTATTGTATTGTTCTTGTTGTTCGCAGCCGGGATTGCGATGGGAAGCGGATAAAGTGCCGCTGCGCGGTTGTGCGGTGTTGTGATACTTATCGCTGAGATCATTTCGCTTTTTCGTCGGCTTCACCTCCTGGAATTGGGATTGGAACCCTCACGTGGGCGCGTGGAGGGCACCTCGGGTTCGAATTCAGATTCGGTAAGGGTTAGGTTTCCCCGTAAAAGCGCCTGTTGTTTGGTTGCCTCGGCAAGTCGGGAGCTGAGGAAGGCCTGCGTGAAAAAGTAGCCCGATAGGACGCCCGTCACTGTATCATTCGGGGGAACGTGTTTCAGCGAACAGAATCCTCTCAGAGCTAACTCAAGTTGATAAGGAGAGAATTAATTGATTAGATTGAGTTTCCGGCTAGGCAGCGTGGTTGGCACTTTCCCTTGCCAACGGCGCAGACCCATTTCCTCTCCATCAAGGCACATGGAGGGGAAGATCGTTGCATGGGCCCAATTTACAAATACTATGAAATGTGACGCACATGCGGCCAATTCATTAGAATTGGAGAAAAGAAGGACTGTAGGAAAGGGCACGAAGGACAGGAGAAGGCTTACATATCCCACAGAGCATGGTCTGATTTCGGTTGAAACGGAAGGCGCGGCTACCTATGACGCCTGCGAAATGCCAGGAATATCATCAGCCATCTAGCAGGTTTGATTGATGCAAGGAAAACGTATGCGAAAGGGGCGCGCAACGCAGAGGCCGCAAATAGGCAAGTGTGCTTGGAAGGCAGTTGAGTAACTCCGCAAAGTGTAAAGGGGTGCGTGCTTCAATGTGCAGCGCGAATAGTCGCCTGTGCAGTGTCGCACGGAGGCCATACATACCTCCCAGAAAACCCGAGGTCAAGCCCGCGAACACGCCCTCGTTCTGAGCAGCCTGCAGGGTGAATGAACGTTCCTTGGGTCAGTTTGCTGTATATGACAATGATTCGGCTGTGCCCCCTCTCCCCCATTCTACGCCGAGAAGGGTCTGACATGCGATGTCTGGAGCCTGATGGTCGTTATACGAACCCTTTTGCATTTCGCGAAGTCTTCGGTACTCAGTTGCTGCTCACTGCGGTGGTCGAGATGGAACTGAGCCTGGCCTCCCTCGCGCGATGTTGATGCTGATGGGAGCCTGCTCTCCATTCTTCGGAAGATTCTCTGGGAGAGTGGCAGGCGGAACTTTGGGAAGCAAATTGGTCGTGCAGAAAGCGAGATGGTTGTTCAGAGTCGGCTGTTTGATATCAACCTTCCACTGTCTTGTCAATCTGAACACACATACAAAAATTAAAGTTTGGCGGAGCTTGAATCTTACGGGTATCCCATTTGGTGCTCCTCGTTCTCACACCTATACACTCTTGCACCTGACCACGACGCGTCGCGACACCACGCACGATGGCGACGCGTAAACGAAAGACAGGCCCGAGCTCTTCTCAATGCAATGAAACATTTGAATCTATCTCACGTATGTATCTGTTCGCATTGATTATCAGTAGTATCTTAGCATGTCCATTGATCGGATGGGGTGTGTATTCAAATCCCAACAGATATCGTTGCAAGACTCAAGCCAAAACTCACTGATCTCTCGAAGAAAGATGCAAGGCCATCACTTTTGGATGATCTGCAGCAGATTGCTATACTTGGAGAAACGTTTACAGAGCAACGTCCGAGGGGGAAGGTGACCGCTGATATCCCCGACAAGCTAGACCGGGAAGGTAGGCGCACAACGGCACTTCTAGCATGGAGCTTCATCTCCCATTTGTTCGTTGAAATTGACGAACAAGTCGCGCTTATCCACGCCCAGGTGTCCATCTGTGGAACGTATCCAGTCTTGTCCGTCAGGGATCAGAGTGCGAGGAAGATCGAAGTTTGTTCGCGGCACGTACGTCCTTACTCCGCCTCCTCTCCCGTCCACCTTACTCCCATCCCTGTTATCTGATGTTTATGCTGCGGCGCATCTGACAAAAAACTGCCCACACGCCTCGCTGTCGCCGACCCTTCTCTCGCAATCAGTCAGGTTGGCCGGCTTTCGGTTGATTGAGGCTGGACTCGAACAGAAGCTTAGCGCCGACAGTACGTCTCTAAATCACGCCCATTCATGCGGGTTTCCGTGAGAATCTGAATTCGGTGTAATCGCAACTCGCGCATTTGTTCTTCTAGCCCTCATCAACACATTACAACTGGCGAGCAAAACCGGCTCCGCGCTAGCTGGTGTGTGTTTTGTGTGCCTTTCGTACGGAGGGCCCAGTCCGTCTGATCAAACCCCTTTTTCTCCACTACTACGTATCTATGCCCGCACCGGTCGCGGCATCCTATGTGGCTTCCGTGCGAGTGTAGAATGCGGAAGGAATGATGTCTCAGCCAGTGTGCTGGGATGCGCAGCGCGGGTGAGCTTCGCCTCGTTGAAATAGGTTTCCGAACCAAATGGGTCTAATGGTCTATGTTCAGTTCGAAGAGCAGCTACGAAACACGGACGACAGCACCAGCGGCCCACAGGAGCAGGCGAAGGCGCGGGCTGTCATGCTATACTACTGCAGTCGCATGCTCACGGTACGGTTCAATCAAAGCGACTGATATAGCTATCCTTTTTTCAACTTCTCGGTCGTTTTGCGGGTCTACATTGTAAGATCTGTTGACAATGACTTTCTTTTCAGGCATGGCGAGGTGGCAACGACGCGATCGCACAGTTCATGCTTGAGAAAATCACAGGTCCGTTCCCGCGGCACATGGTAACCTTGTTTTGGGGAGTTATTCACAGAATTGGACGGTTTCTTGCATACAGAAAGTGATGAAAGGCGACTTAGTCTCATCACGTCCCCTGACGTAAGTCTTCGCACTGTCATTAATCTCTCGATGAAGTTGACATTAGCCCTTTCCATCGATAACGACCCCAAGCGCGAGCACTTGGCGGCCAAGATTCTTGAAATAGGCAAGGGCATTATGAAATCGACTTCGCGGACGTCAGAGCGTGATGCATCTGGAATCACGGATGCAAAGAGAGCTGTCGACGCTGTGAAGTGGATACAGAAAGCGTTTGCGCTCGTTGAGAAAATGGAAGATACGGCAACCCCCGGCATACCCGATCTGAAGGTAAAGGCTGTCCCACCCAGTACACGAGGCCACAACTCTCTAATTACGCACTTCATCTTATATTCGACAGAGGGGCATCCTACGCAGCCTGAGTAAGTCATCTACCCATTACTGGAAACCTGAGTTCTTGTACTAACGTATCTTAAGCCCGAGCTTATTACCTGTCCTCCTCTATAGAGTCTGAGAACCTTGTTAGAGCCGAGACGACTCTGCAGGAGCTAATAGCGTCTATAGACAAAACGAAAGACAACGTAAAATGGAATCTCCATATTGCGTTCGAAGCTGAATCTTACCTTCTCAAATTCGCTAGCGCAATCCCGAACACCTGCAACTCCGGTGGATGCGGCTGGCCGTGATCAAAAAACGACAGGCGCCGGAGCGTGACCTATTGGAAGGTGAACTGAAATAACAATTCTATTCACGAATTGGTCTGAACATGATCCTTTCTCAGCGTTCACATCTATAATTGATCACACCGAATTCTCAGATTCGGAAGTTACAGAGTACGTTCAAATTACTCAGCGGCGATAAGAAGTAATGAAATGACCCTTATCCCATTTCGCCCTGAAGCATTTTGCAAGAACTCAGGACGCTGACCCATCAGTGAGTCCGACCATTCCTAGTGTTGCCATTCATGCCTTTTTTACTAAACGGATTCTTTCTCAGCAATCTCGTATCGGATATTTTGAAACGATGCATCCGGCGAGTATTGGATGTTCCTGCGGAAGCCAGCGCTCTTTTCGTCGATCGCTTCCTTCTTTCCTTGCTGTCTCATACTGCCAAGGATCAAGACCATAACAGAGCCATACAAGATATTCAAGACGGGTGTTCTTGTAAGAGAAACTGTTTTATAGTCTGTCGTAGTTGATGCTTACGTCTTTTTCTCTTTGGTAAAGATCTTGTCTCAGCTGAGTATGAGTTAGAGAAAATACCAGCCATGGCATGTTTAACCGTAAGAGTCGTTTACGAGAATACGACCATTCGAATTTAAGCTCGAGTCTTTCTCCCACAGGTCTTATGGAAAGTTGGAGATCGGCATTACCAAGCTAGGAAATGGTCACAGGCTGCAGACTGGTTTTTGGCCGGAACTCACGAAGCTTTCGCATCTGTCTCTCAGATGAGCGGCCCGAAATGCCTTCGTAAAGCGGCACTGTGCTTCATCGAAGAGCATGAGTATGCTCGTGCGTCTCAGGTCATCCGAAGATGCCCGTCTGGTCAAGCGAGCACATACTACCTCCATTTTCTGACCGCCGTGCACCAAGGTACGATTTTGGATTCCTGACATTCAAGGTTATCTGACACCGCAGTAGGCTTAGAGGAGATTGGTATGTGGCCTTCGCGCCCGATCCGTGTAAACGCGGCACCTGACCTGCGACGTCTTGTAGCGATTGGGGCTATACAATCCATGGCTACTGCCCCTGATTTTGATAGAAAGATGTTATTGCTTGCGACGCAGTTAGCCCACGAAGCAGACATGAGAGGAGTGCTACTCGCCGCATTGGAAGCGCTACTGAAGACACTCCAGAACCACGGGCCGATGGACGCGGAGACTGAAGCTGTTCTGTTGATCCGATGCATCATTCGTCTGGTCATTCATCTCATGAAAGAAGCCCCCACTGAAAAAGAGCAGTGAGTTCCCTTGATTGCATGGAAGCGGGCTATTCTCCGAGCATAACGTCTTCAGGTCTTCCCTGCTGGCCACGCTGATACGACACTTCAAAACAGGTGCGCCACTTCTGACTACGGTCTAGTCCCTTTTGTACCGGCAATAATATCCCTGAGAAAACTCCAGCCTTAACTTTGGTAGAGACAGCGGCGAATGGGAAAGGCTCGCCTTTTATCGCTAAAGATGTGTCTTGGCTTTGGAGAACTGCTTACAACACTGCGGTCCAAGGTTGTGCAGAGTGGAATAATGCCGAATCTCAGATTGCATCCCTATTCGAACAATGCTATGGGGTAATATCTCGAGCACTGACGGGGATTTCCTATACTAACCCAATACTTTATTGTCATTTCCAGTTGATAATTACCTATCAGCGAGTCGCGGTTGGTAACGCGGATGCAGACGTCCTTAACCATATGGTTCGCTCGTCTTTCTCTTGCGTTTCTGCTCGAAGTGGGTACCTGGTCTTTGCTATCACTGGTGTTCTCCTGAAGAGCTCCCTCATCCAGTGTTCGAACTTCGCCAGATCGCACCCGAGTCAAATGAAGCAGTAAGATGAGGTTCTTCTAATTGCTATTAAAGATATTCAGCCACTTTTTTTTAGGCTGTATTGCAAACAAAGATACTGGCAGATATTCGAAATGTTAAGAACGCCGTGGACTTGGTGGAAGAACATCGCGCTACAATGAATCAATCCGAAATCGGTGACTTCTCGGACATCCTACAGACTACCCGAACATTTGAAGCCGAAGTTTACTGTCTTCGTCAGGAGTGGGACAAGTTGCTTCCGCTCATTGAGGTTCGCCAATAGACAGACCACTTTCCCACCGAAGTTGAACTTACCATGTTTCTACAGGAAACTGGACAAGGTACCGGAACTCTGCAAAGTTATGAAGCCATTGCCGACATGCTCGTACGTTCTTAGTTGCTTTGCCGCATTCAATCTCATAACTCTAGATCTACCGACTTCAAAGTGGGTCGAACAGGCATGCCCTGTGAACGGTGAGTGTATTCTAACCTAACTTCAGTCCGGCTCTTATGGTGATTTCAATAGTGCTGTATGGTGCCCTGGAGGTGAGCTTTGCCCTCGGCTTCCGTACGCGTGCAAATAAGTAATGGCATCAGGCACTGTTGCACTCTTGCCTCGATCGAGGATCCTTATCGGTCGAGAAATTCTCCCGCTGGCTACGAGCAATCTGTACCATATTGTTATCGCGTAACTCACAGCAAGATCGAGCAAAGGCGATTAACTACGTGGAACAGGCATTAACAGTCCTCGAGGAGCAGGATGATTCTTCGGAGTCGTCCGAGGTTTGCATCTCCCAACTCTTCACATACCCATGTGATCCTGACGGTACGATCGTTCGACAGATATATCCCGTGGATGAGAGACAGTGGCTCCTTAGTACGACATACAACACGGGCGTGGAGTGCTTAGCGTGAGTTCTTGTCAGGGCAACATGCTTGAGAATGTCGACTACTGGGTAAGTGTGTTACTAACCGGAGAAACATAGGGCATCCTACCTAGATGAAGCGAAACGATGGTTCGAAGCGGCGACTGTGATATGTCGGAGCGTTCCCGATGGCGCAAGGCATTCGGAAAGGGTATGTTTACTTTCCGACAAACTCACAGTAGCCATAACCGCATGTTTCCTATTTTCAGATATCAGAAACCTACCGCAAGTTACTGGAACAGTACGCACCTTAGCAAGGTTCTAATTGACTTGGAAAACGAGGAGAAGACTATGACTTTCACTTGAAAAAAGGTGTTCTCTCGCCTCAGGTCTCGCCTCAAGCTCTGCTTTTCTTCGAAGTTTCCTCTCGGTACTAGGCATTGACTTGACTACCTTACTGCTGCCGCTATTTCTTCTGAGTTACTCCACCATCCTACCTGCTAATGACGACACGATAAAACATTGGACTAGCACTGAAGGCCGGACCAACGAACATGATAGTAATGTGGAGGGATGCGTTTTAATCGGGTTCTATACAATGATAATGTATATGTTTGATAAGATGTTTTGTGAAGTGAAAGAATGGACAATGTATATTATACTCTACGGAATGTCAATGAAATCCGATATATAAAAACGAGAGGTATAACTACGAGATAAAATGTGGCATTGAGTAGAGCAAAACACGACCACGATTGTTACCTATCGCGACGAATTCACTTCCTGCAGAGAAGTCTATCGCGGTTACATGTCCTAAGGGTGTGCTTGAGGATGGCCAGTTAGAGAAGACGGTCAATGAAGGGAGGTGCACCTGAATACAACGATTTCATTAGCACTTGTGAACTCAGTTCAACGAGAAAGACGAAGCAAACCAACCATTCGCATCTGGTCCTTCTTTACGTTACTTGCCATTGCTAACAACTGTGAGTCGTGGTTGAAGCGTAGTGCGGAAATTGAGGTCGTGAGGTTCTGTATCGTCTTAAGTGACTTGGGCGTTGACGGTGAACTCGACAGAGACGAGTCCTCGCCATAGACGTTTACTAAACCTGTCCTTGATCTATGAAACAATCAATGTGGGTCGTGAAAAGCAGAATGAATTAGTACCAACCCAATGCTCATGTACCTTCCCCCTCGGTCCCCTGTCATGACAGTGGCACCGTATCCCCCCTCTTCTTTCCATCGTTTTACACAACGCCGTTCGCCGACATCCCACACGTAGATCTCGGCGTTTTCACTTAATGTCATCAGCTCGCCAGCACCATCTGCAGCACCCGGATGTCGATTCCACCACATGGCTTTGACGCCTTCGTTCATCTTCACGCTCCCTACCACTTGCGCACCACCTGTACGCCAGTCGACGAGGTGTACCTGACCTCTGCGGCCGGCGACGGCAAGTATGTCGCCTGAGGGAGAGAAAGAAACGCGTTCGAGAGACGCGTTGGTCTCGGTTGAGCGACCGTTGGAAGATGCGAAGGATGAGCCCCAAAGGCCTCGAGGAGATTTGGTACAAGTACCAGATTGGAGATCGAATGTGTAGTAGAACGGACGAGGGCCGGTAAGTAGGAGGGACGAGCCAGTTGGGTGGAATGTGGCGGATGTTAGCGGGAGAGCGGGGATGTGTACGGTCTGAAGGTGTGGATTTGTGTGCCCATCAATCTAATTACCAGTATGAAGACATTAGCACTTGAACAGGAGCGTTTCAAGATAGAACGAAAAAATAAATGAGTAAGATTCGGGAAATCGAAACTTACGTTAAACAAGCGAACTCGTCTGTCTGCACTTGCAGTCATCAAAATCGGTACTCTTGGAGAAGGATGGAATTCGAGTGCACGAATGTCCCCCTCCGCCTTCGCGCTCTGATTTGCGTCGCGTAGCCTCTCAACAGCCAAAACGCCTTTTGCAAGTGCGGTTCCCCTTCCTCTCCTTTCCTCTTTCAATATCCCGTCCGTCCTCGTCAACAAATCATCGATATCCATAGCACCATCCATAGCCTCTTCTTCACCCTCACCCTCGCCTTCCGCACCCGGGGCTCCTATGGCAGATGATCTTCTCTTTCGCTTTTCTCCCCTCACTCGCTTCCGGGCTTCGGCCGCCCATGACGGCGCGGGGTTGATGTTTTCGAACTGTCGACGTAGTTTTGCTTCGTACGAGTTTCCCGCTACAACATCCTCTGTGGGTGCATCTCGGAGTTTTCGTAGACGCTTTGAGGACGCGAGCGACACGTTTAGAGTGGCATCGTCCGGATCATGCCAAGCAGCTTTTTTGGATGATTTCTTAAGCGTTTGAAATGGCGTGGAAGGAGCGGCAGGAGTATTTTCTTTCTCCGATGACGAAGAGCCTGCATAGACTTTTGAATCTTCTTCGCCTTCTGATTGTTTTGAAGAGCCTCCTTCGTCTTCTGAGCCCTCTAATGGAGATGGATCGGCATCGAAGGTAAAATCAGGAATTTCGGATGGTGCGTTGGGTTGTGCATCATCAACGAAAAATAACTAGAGAAAAGAGCGTTTAGCGTAATGCATGCATAACTCAAAGCATTACTCACATCTGCATCTCGTAGACCATCAAGTTCCTTCCCTCCAGCGAATTCGAGTTCAATGCCATCTTCTTCATCCTCTTCATCTGACACAACTAAGATGTCTTTCCCCTTCCCTTTTGCCCCTGTCCTGGGTACGAAGGGTTTACCAAACAGAAGGCTTTCTAGTCTCCGTTCTTCGTCATCCTTCTCTGCATCGTCGTCCACCTCGCGCGTCTCCCCAAGAGGTTGCACTTGTTCTACAACTTTTTGTTTCTTTCGAGGATGTTTTGCCATTCTTTTCCTTTTGTCAAAAGTTATAGAAATTCGTAGATAGATTGCCCCAGTAATAGTCTTCGTGGTCACCTAGGCAAGCTAGCAAGCTTAAATGGCTATGCGAGGGTTTGGATTTTCGGACAACTTGAATTGCAATAATTTTCTGAACGCTGTTTGCATTTTGTTTGCTTGTCACGCCGTAAGCTTCGAAGAATTTCGGAGATAGCCGAGCCAGACTTCTGAGGGAATTAATTGCTTCCGTAACCTCCAAGTCGTCTTTTGCTTGGTGGAGAACTATACATTTACAGTAGACCTGAGAGTCTACTGTCCTTGATAAGTACGACAAGTTTTTTTAAAAGGAGAATATTGAGAAGAAGCTTCCGTAGTCAAGGCAAACGCAGTACAGAGGGTCGCTAAATCCACGATTATATATTTGAAAATCGCATCGCAAATTCGCATCAAGTTCGGTTCGATGTTCGATTTGAACTCGCATTTGTTGTGAGTTATCTCGGATCATACGCGATTTCGCAGATGGCAGCAGAGCGTTTCCTTTTCGTGGATCTTCACAACGTCGCCTATGTGTTGTGAAGACGCTTTTCTGACATACCGGGTGCTTTGCAGCTTCACTGTGTCACTGCATAGGCAGCGGCGCCCAATCGCCGCACAGCTGACAGCGGAAATGAAAGAGGAAGTCGAGGTTGTCGAGGTACGCGAACACTAGTCGGTTTACGCTGTCGGCTAATTTGCCTGGGCGATGAGCAAGTTCGAAGCCGTTTCATGTTCATTTAGACTTTTGTCTGTAAGCTTGCCATGATTTCATGATCGCCGTTGACTTCTTTGCGTTTTTGCTCTCAACGACTGTGTAAGATGAACGAGAAAACCACCAAGAAAGCCATGGATGATACGTGGGCGCAGACCTATTCATTGTATTGAGCGACGATCTCTTCTTGATGCCATTGTCTAAATTTAATCGGAAAACGGGTGTTTTGGGTCTGACATTGTGCGAATGTAGAGCGGATTTTACGCCGCTGGATGGTGGAAGATGTGCCTTTCAGATCAGAGAGAAGAGATGGGCTCGGAATGAGAAAGAAAGGAGAGGCCGAGGAATGAAGGAAGCTGGATAAGGCTTCTGGAAAACAAAGGACATTCAGTAGGCGTGGGAAACAAGGGACGAGGAATTGAGTGTTGAATATTCTGTTGATTCGTGTTGCAGTCTATCATACCCGAGCCGCTAATCAGCACGCTCCTTTTCTTTCCTTTTTTCCTTCATTTCCTGCACATCCTCTTCGCCGTTATCGTCGTCGAGGTCGTATATTCTTCCACCGTGCACTGCGGTGCTGACCCACCCATCTTTCTTCTTGTGTCTGAGTGTCTGATGTGAGCTTATTCTCTCTTTCGTAAATGGCCGATCCGTGCTCACGCGCTTTGAGCCACCACAGTTGATCATCAACCGCTAACCTAGCGCATCACGGCGCTTTCTTTTCTTTCTTTCTGTTCTTGGTCTTTACATTCGCTCGTGCGCAACATCTGCGCTGTGCTCAACTCAACCGCGACACCTCGTCCTGAAGCATTTACATCTGCGCTTGGAGACTATGGGAGCTTGTGTTTCTGCTGCCGGCATGTCGGAGGAGGAGAAGGTAGCGCACCGAGAAGCAGAACGCGCGATGCGTGAGCAGAAGGCGAAGCTGGACAATCAGGTCAAGGTACGTGCTCGAACCAACCCTTCTTGATGATGTTTTTGTTCATTGCTTCATGTAGGTCTTGCTTCTCGGTTCTGGAGACTCCGGGAAGTCGACAATTTTAAAGGTGTGTTCTTTTACTCTGGATACAATCGTTTCCAATCTTCTCTCTCTGTCTTTAAAACGACGCTGAGCTGTGCCACTGTCTTGAAGGCACATGTCGTGCTCGAAGCAGCTTTAGTTGCCAAACTGCGAACAGCTTGTTTGCTTCTGAATCTCACCGAAATGCTCGTTAAGCAGTTCGAATGACTCAGTCACGTCTCTTTTGTACTTGTGTCCTCGTCGAACGTAAAGCTGATTGACAATATTCATAGCAAATGCGGCTTATCCATGATGTGACCTTCTCACCACAAGAGGTTGAATTCTATCGGCAATTGGTTTTCAGCAATATAACACAGGGCATCAAACAACTACTCGAAGCTCTACCCGACATGGATATCTCTCTCTCCGAAGAATCGTCGGAAGCGATACACCTAGTTGAAACAGCTCCGGATATTAAGGACGGTCAGACGTTCCCGCAGGAGTATTTCGAGCCACTCAAGAAGTTATGGAAAGATGAAGCTGTACAGAAGGGATGGAGCAGGGGAAATGAGGCTGCTTTACCAGACAAGTGCGTATCTATAAGCCGTTCTGCCAGTTCATAACTGACCGATACCACCCTTTATCCTATACCTGATGATCACTAACTTTTGGGCTGGTCTCGTTCCTCGATCTGGCGAACGGCATTGATCGCCGTAAATTGTTCTTGTCGGACTACCTACACAGTCTATCTTACTTCTTTGGCGACCTCGAGCGTTTCTTTCATCCCGCATATCAACCAACGGAACAAGATATTATTCGGTGTAAGGCGCGGACGATTGGTATCACGGAAACCGTCTTTAAACTTCGCTCGCACGAGCTGCTTATGGTGGATGTCGGTGGCCAAAAGAGCGAGCGGCGAAAATGGATTCATTGCTTCCAAGATGTGACAACGATCTTGTTCCTCGTGAGCTTGAGCGGGTACGATCAGTGTTTGGTGGAGGATAAGGATGCGGTGCGTGGTTACTGTTTACTGTTTACTGTCAACTCATTTGGATTACTGGCATAGAATCAAATGCAGGATGCTATGACGATTTGGGATTCTATATGCCATTCACAATGGTTCCGACAAACATCTATCGTGCGCAATACTCTCATCTCTTACATTGCTCTCTAGGTTCTTGTTAATTTATCTGTGTCATTTCATAGATACTTTTCCTCAACAAGGACGACATCTTCAAGGAAAAGATCCAGCATTCAGATATCCGAACACATTTCCCTGATTATGAAGGCGAGACGGGCGATGTTCAGGCCGGTCGTGAATACTTCCGGAATCGCTTTACGAAGCTCTCACGGAAATCAGGCCAGGCACGAGAACGCGAGATCTATGTCCAGTGCGTGTTCTTCGATGTTAATCAGTGTTGATACGCTTGAAGGCTCGAATCATCATCCATGTGCTTTCCACGAGTTCATGGAGTTGGCTTAGCCATACTGATCTTCTTACTCTACAGTTTCACGAACGCGACTGATACGGCGTTATTACGGGTGGTTATGGCAGCTGTAGAAGGTACATGTCTTTCTCGTATGCATATAGTGTAATCTTACTGACAGCAATCCTTTCCGACTCGCTTTTCGCCGGTGTTGTCTTTACCTGGCAGAGTGAGTACTTCCTTCCTTAAACCCCCTCCCACAGCCTGTGATATTTTATGCGACCCTTGCTTAACGAACCCGTCCTCCTGTCGTGCCGGTCGTGAATTCAGCATTGCACTTCGTGGCAATCTACATAAAGCGGCGCTCATTTGAGCAGGCCACCGCTCGTCCATTGCGATTGGATTCCTCACGCGCGTGCACGTTCTCGTATTCGTTTTGCGAATGCGCGTCTGTTGGCACTTGTGCGCCCTCCGCGGGTGAGCTAGTGCAGTCGTAGCCGGAAGTTGTTGAGGGTTCCCGGAATGTTTATCCTCTTACTTTCTCTTTATCCTCTCTTTCCGTTTCGTCTTGCATACTATATCTTTCGGGCGTGGACCGCTGACGCATCACTCTTCTTCGCTTTCGTCGCTCCCATCAATCATATGTTACATTATGGTTTCGATTTGGCATTGTCAATCATCTCAAACGCTCGTTCGCGACACAACATGCGAACTACTCCTCGGCCTGTGATTCTCCCGCGGGAATACATTCTTCAAAAATCATTCGTCGGAAAATCTGATTTCTCGCCGTATCCAGTACGATCATAAGCAACAATGTACGTGCCCCAAGCTTTATTCGACCCTACATCTTGAGGAAAATGCTAATTTACCCTGTCCGTCCTCGCTTTCCCGAACGTGTGTCATGCTTTCCTTCCCACTTGACCGTCCGCTATTCTCTATCTGGCAATGGCTGGCTGTGTAGATCCGGAAGATATTGCTGTGAGCCGACCTCCTTCGCGTGTAAATTAGCTTTGCCGTTTCTCCTTCAAGCTTCACCATCCTCCCTCTTTCTTAACCCTGCACGGATATATCCCTTTTTCGTCAAAGTAATATAGTTCTTCGTTCTGATTTTGATTGCTTTCTGCTATGCATTTTATCCTCTGTACGCATACTTCATTATAGTCAGTTTTCTTCTCATGGAAAGGTGTATAAGTTCCGAGCCGTCGTATCCCATGCGGTCGCTTCTTTCGTCTACGGTTATCTGGCCTGATGGAAAACCTTTACCTCCTGATGATGTCTGCACTTCTTTCTATTTTCTCCTTCATCAATTACTCGGTGGCCGATTCGCCCGGGCGGTTCGCTGTCGTGCATCTTGCTTCTACGCTGCTGGTTCACATGGGTGGTTAGCTTCCTCTTTATTTGATCTCTACTAGCTTTCTACGTAGCATACATATAATCATAAAATTAATATCGCACCTGCGTTTGCCTGTCTATCTGCCCAAAGCTGTCGTTATGGATTCATTTGCAAAATGTTGCCTCGGCCGATGTCTGGGGTAAATAAGAGTGCATCAGCTTTGTATACTGTAGTCTGATCGATGCCTTGTGGCGGTCGCTAATTATATATCACCTTTTCACGTACCTTCTAGGCCGAAGTGCCAGAGTGCCAGCCGCATAAGATACACTTGCTTTGTCCCTGCATAGATCAGGCCTGCGCAGTAACGACATCCGGGTCCGTACCGTTTGCCTCGGAATGCATTGGCGCTATTTCGCAATAGATTTCGATGAAAATTTGCATACATACATCGTTGCTGACCCTTTCGCGGTAGCCCCATTTTCGATAGACAAAAACGTTGAGAATGCAGAGAGCAGGGTAGCAGAATACAATCGGATGGGCAAATCAATACTCGGTGCCTGCTCGTTTCTAACGCTAAAATTCGTCTCCAGTGAGTGTATTCCAAGCTGTCTTTGAGTTATTCAAGTAGTGAATCGGATCTAAACAATGCGGCAAATGGGGAAGAGAACTCAGGCCAGCTGTCAGATAAAGTGACGATGTGGATTCGGTGTTCGAAGAAGTCGGGCGTATCGTTTGGGAGAAAAGAGTGAGCTACACGAGGGGGAAGACGACATGCCCAAGCGGCGAGTCAGGCTGTTTGTTATTGGTCCGAGATATACACAGTGAAGGAGCACGAGACAAGGCGGACCATTAGCTCAAGGTTGTAAGCAAACCGATCCATCAATCATGGATTCGTATGTAGATTGTCTTGTATGAAACGGAGATCTCGGCATACGAAAGAAAGCCAAATCTATCAGGCTAACACGGCCACAGTAGTTCACTGAAACGCGTTGATGTTCTCCATGGGGTGCGGTGGGTCTCCATCCGAAAAGCATTGTAGCATCTCAGCACATAATTCAAACCTCCGATCATCGATGATTGAGAATTAACTCCGAATGCCCAAATATTTCCCAACCCATTAATCACAAGTCGGTAGTCTAGACAAGGTGTTAGTGTTATCGCCAGACAATGCAGCTTGCAAGCAGTAGTAGTCTTCTTTTCTCATCTGCTACTTGGCCAAGCATCAATTTGACTAACAAAGTATAGGTCCGATCCCGCGGTAGTATGACTTTCGTTCGACGGTCGACCGGATTCTAAGGAGCTGATCAATCGCCTCTTCAAATGTGACGATGAATTAAGAGATAGCTTACTCCTTTGGTGACTTCTTTCATCTTGTATGAACACCTGCATGAACAGATATAAGGGAAGCTGACCCGCATGACCTGCGGGAAGGACGAATCTAGTGACAAGAGCACGCTGTTATTCAACCGCCGACAAAGGCTAGAGCAAGTATCAGTATCATAGAAATGATGAAATACATCCCACGGACGTCGCAGCTATAGTCGAATTAACTGTACGAGAATTTCGTCTGTTGACCATGATTGCTGGTGAGAGAAGATCTTGAAGAGCTTCTCATCATGACAGTAGTTCTCGTGAGATATCCAGTGTCTGAGAAGCATAAAATAGAAATGAATGGTAGCAGGAGCTTTGATGCTGTTTCAGAGTTCGTTTAGTTCCGAGTCGTCCTGAGATAGCCTCGCACTACGGAGCTGTAGAAAGGCATTCCACCGTAGATCAGATCTGTCAAATCTGAAAAAACTGATGTTTTCGACTGACAATGTCAGAGTGATAGATGTCGGGTTCGAAGGCAAATTCTCAGAGAGCCTTGAGTTTAAAGGAAGCGTGGGAGCAAACTGCTTATTGATTCAAGTTCCATATTCAACACCTTGAAGCGGCGACGGGGCCGGGAATCCTCTTCTTGTCTTACTACGATATTTACGAAAGTCCAAACGCAAAGCTATCCGATTTCTGGGCAAATCAAACACACGAAAAACTCTTCTTGACCAAAATAAATCGCAATTCATCCTTGAAAGCGCGCCCTTTATTTCCCATAAAACGGCGTGGCAGTTGGCAATGCTACAGGAACTCTCTCATATGGACCGCATCACTCAACTGCAGAATGAGATCGAGCAAGTTGGTGCTGCTGCTGTCATACGCAAAGGGGAACAATGATAGCTCATATAAACCTACTGCCAGCTCCTGAATATAATGTCTGCAAGCGTTACATACCTATGCGCGAAGACAAACTTTGAGCAAGTAAGCGAGGCTATACCCATCACAAAACAACGAAACCCGGAGAAATACGATCCTCCGGATGTGTTTGACGGTGAGGCCTGTCGAATCCGTTGTCTAATTTCTCTCTGAATACTGATAGTGATTAGCAAACAAGAAGGAGCTCGTTGCTGATCTTGTGACGAAAGCCAAGCAGGTCGAAACTCTGATTCGATCACTACCCGTACCAGAAGCCGAAGAGACACAGGTAATATGTTCACTATCACGGGGGTAAACGTCACTTCAATACAACAATCTTTTCCAGGTCTTACGCCTGGAGCAGCTCGAATCAGAGATGCATCAGGCGAATGAGGAGTACATTGCCGCCTTAAATCGAGCGAGTATGTTGGCTTTTTCTGATCCTTTCGAGAATCAAGTTAACAAATTGCCTCGTCAGAGGAATTACATGCTCAGGTATCGGAGGTCCTCCGAGAAATGCTTGACGAGCCTGAACTTGAACTGTCTGATACTATCCCTGGTTAAAATATTCTACTTATCGTACTATGCATCACTTTGCTGGGTCAACAATGCGTTCAGCGACTTTGCGGAGAACAAGTACAACCCTTCCCAGTGTTCTACTCTACACATCCTATAATTTCTTATCTTATAAATTGTATCTAATACAAAAGTATTCATGCTACATATACATAAACGTTCTCCTGGTCTTCGTCCCTCCGCATGTATTCCTGCTCGATCAACTGCTCGATTCTCTCCTTTATCATCCGAACGTCTGGTGCGAAGTGCGCTTTCACGGAATCAATTGTCGCAGTTATAAGAGGTTGGTGGCCCATCGTCTTCTTCGCTTTCATAATGCGCACGATGGCGGCATCCAAATAGTGTTTCCTGTCACTGTCGATCGCGGTTTGTGTCTTCTCTGACTCTTCCGGCTGTGGAGACACCAATGAATTAAGGGTATCACGATCATCATGAGAACATGACTTACAGTTTCCTTCACCTGGATAGAGTTAATGTGTACTCTCGTCTTCGGGTCCGTGAAGTCGTCATTGAAGCAAAAGACATCGGAGTCATTCACTTCTTTTCCAACAGGCCGTTTCTTTAAGACTTTCTTGTTCGCACATGCTAAGGATTGCAATGTCCGGCGAAGTTCACCGTCCTCTACCGAATAATGTAAGCATTGAACAGCGTTTAAAAAGCTCGTTAGGCGCACCCATTCTTGTAGTCGTCTTAAGGTCGTTGAACCCGATCTCGACTTGATCGTTGAACAAAAGTAGAACGACAGCCTGATACAAGCTAACAGATAGTTCCTTCTCGCCGCCCTTGAATCGCGCGCGCATTTGGACCGTTCCGAGTGAATGATCGAAATCGAGCTTCCGGCCTTGATGCTTGTTCTTGTAGAAAGTGGCGAACTTCTGAAGGTCGTCTTGCATCTACGGAAAGGCGGTCAATCGACGAGTCAACGCAGAGTAAGATGAGGGTAGTCACATTCGTAGGAAGGTCAATGTCATCCTTTGTCCTTGCCGAGAAAGGCCAGAACGAACGTTGGAGTACCATCACGTTAAGCTTCTCAGCCGTTCCGCCCCCGATTCTCTTCTCGTGGAACTCCCGCATTAGATCCCGCGATAAAGCCAAGTCACGGAACATATGATCGCCCATACTGAACTCCGGGTCGAATTCTTTAGCTTGGGCATTAGTATAGTCCAATGGATACAACACTGTTTCCGACTCACGCTCTTGCAGCTTCTTCAACACAGCTTTCTCAAAGTCATCGGAAGCACTGCGTTGAAGGAGAAGTCGCTTCGCAAGCGCGCGATGGTAGAACGTTCTGAACACATCTTTGTCTGTGCAATAGCGTCAGCGTATGCCCAAGTAGGAATGTAAAACCGGAAAGCCGCTGTACCTTGGGTGTAATTATACAAGCCAAGGACACTATCCAAGATGCGCTGAAATTCCTCGTCGCTCGAGCCTTTTTGACCACGTCGCATGGCGCGGTCGAGGAACTTAGCGATCATTTCCGCAGGTTTGTTTCTGCGAACGCGGAAGCCAGTAGTGAATGCGTCAGTAGCAGCATGAATGAAATCTCTATTGACAGTCCGCTTTTGCGGTGCCGCCACACCATGCACATTGGACGTGGATGCAAGCGCACTCGGGTTAGTTGAAGAAGACGCGACAGCTGGCGTTGGCGAGGATTCGATTTCCGAAAACGCGGCCGGGAGGGCAGCATCAATAAACACCTTGAAATCGAGCAAACGATCCACCATCTCTTCATCGCGTTCTTTGTCTTTAACAATTTCTGCGACCTTGTTCTGAATATGCAAGCTTGAGCACAAGATGTTGGAAGTAGATAAGAAACGAGTCTTACGTTAACGTGGGCTTTGAATGCATCGCACAACATCTTCAGTCCAGCAACGCGGGAGAAGAGATTATACATCCTTGCGAGGCCCGAGCTATCCTTGTTATCAACGGCCGTTTTCACACCTTCTGCACTGTCAATATCTCATCCAACACCTCTTGCTTGCAACGTACCCAGGCTTAACCATCTTAGTCGTCCTTCCAAGAGGGACTTCTCCGTGGCCTTGATTATATCACTCCAACAAGGCTCGAATGTCATTAGCACTTCCCCTGACCGTTGTTCTTCTTCCTTAATCCGTTGGTCGCAATGAACGAGGAACTCTCCGGGCGCGTCTTTCAAAGATTCGGCCAGACGTTCCGATTCGTCGGAGTAGTACGCCTGAATGGCCTCGATGTATGTAGTGAGGAAACAATCGGTGAAGAGTGAGTAACTCTCGAGAATGTCAATCAATATCATTATGGTCGCCCTCTTCGGATGCGTATTTCTGCGCAGTGCTTGACATGAGTATTTTTTTAGAGTCGAGAAGCACTAACGCTTTATACCTTTCATTGTGCTCCCAAACGGCCCACTCTTTGATGCCCTCCTTGATCTTCAACAAGATTTGGGCGTGTTGGAATACATGTGCGTCAAACAGACCCATAGCCAGCTCTCTACAACATGCTCAGGGAACCTCCAAGCAGAAACGAAAATTATGACCGACTAACCTAACGTGCTGCAAACCTGATTTCTGCGTCACAAAAGTCCTATCCAGATAAGTAAGGACGCTCTCGAGAAGGCGTGTGCTCTTCTCGAACCAAGTCGCAGCATTGACCAGCTCCTCTAGCCAGTCGACTGTACTTTTTCGCTCCAGCCCTGCCAAGTGCGCCGAGATCTTCATAGCAGCAACTTTGAGCTCGAACCTGAGCTTATCGTAGATCCATTGTCCTTTCTTAGCGACCAGAACGATAGTGCGCGTTGCCTGGTACACGCTTCCGTGGCTGGATGGTGAAGACTTTGAGAATTCACCTTTCATTGGCTTCGAAAGAATAGAACAGATATGATTGTGGATGGTTGGAAGCAACGAGTCAAAGTAAACCTCTGTCATATCATTTTCTGATGTATGTCCTTAGCTCCTAGTATACAGCGCGTGCATGCGACAGTAGTACATACCAGGCGGGTCGACTAGAGTCAGTTTGAGTATGCCATCTGTTGATTTAGCAGCAGAAGAGTCTCTATCCTTTTCCTTTCTCCTGTGGGCTGAGTCCGAATGGTCTAAATCGCCCTCGAGCCTTGCCGACTTGCGAGGTGGACTGTCGAAGCCCGAAGTAGGACTTGACTTGCTCGACGAGACACTGGAATCCAGAGAAGTAGTTACATTCAATCCTGGCTTGTATGCAGATAACCCTTTCGTAGCGGACGGAAAAGTGAGTAAAGAAAACACGTCTATGCTGGTCATGGTTGATGTCGCGTTCAGAGTCCACTTGAGTTTCGGAATCCTTAGAGATCTACTAATGGCATAATTTACGGGACTTTCCGGCCCTCATCGGCAGCCTGAGATCAAGTGTCGTTCTAAATCTTTGTTGACAATGTTTACTATGTATGCAAGTCATATCTTTGGTATGTGTTGAGGCAATATCTTACTTCGCAATCATAAGTCTTAACTCACAGAAAGAGACATGAATATAACAGCAGACAAGTCATACTAGAATCATCTCAAAGACTGAACTTGGGAAGCGGCAAACCCCGAGACTCGAAACCAGGCAAACTCAACTCTCGCTATCGCTCCCTCCATCACCCCCTCCAAGCTTTATTCCGGAGCCTAACTAACTACCACCGGTATTTAGTACAATGTTCTCTACAAGAAATCAAGTCAAAACTGTGTCAGCCTCTCTGGAAACCACAGTAACGCGAAACCCTGACGAAGTCTTGGGAACCTGGGACAACTAAACGTATTTACTCCGACGCGAATACCAGGATTTCTCTGCAGTCAGCTTGGACTCAAACTGAGACTGGTGTCGTACAAGTCGTGCTTGGTAGTGTTCCAGTGCTGACGGTGTGTCTAACTTCTTTCGACAACTGCTTGCGCAAAAAATGGGTGGAATCTGTCCTTCTGCACAGCCAGGCCTTCGCGTGCTCTTCGCCTCCTGCGGATATCCTTCCAGCTTCTTAAGCTCGTATATCGTCACGCCGATGCTTCAAATCAAGGGATCCGAGATGTGGCGGAGAAAGAGGAGAGAACGGCGTATTGATTCTATGTTGGCACGCTGAGAGTTAATGAATGTCTCGAACGTCGCGATAAACTCTCATCGTAGACGCCTTATTCCTGAGCCCAATGTCAATCAATTGAACAGCAAGCGCAGAGAAGTGGCCTTTACTCACGAAAAACTGCCTTCCCCTTCCACCCATGCGGGATAATGTGGTGCAAATCCTCCCAGTTCGCTCGCCCGTCTTCGTCACACCCTCTTCACGTCGTCTGAAAAGCACAAGGGACGGTTAATCAGCTTTTCTTTGGACGAAGATTATCGTCACACCTATTATTTTAAGACAGCATCAAAGTAGCACACCATTCACGAATCCCTCCCGGCTCCTCGCAACAGAGTCAAGAAACGTCTCCGACGACGCGGTCCCTTGTCATCGTGGGCACCTCGGTCAGACACTGTTGTCAACCGATCTGAACATCAAGCGCACGGAAGAGATTTTTACTCACGAGAAAGGGTGCTCTGTTCGGAGACTACGCGTCGCGCCTGTTCCTCGTCGTCCGAAAAGTACTGTTTTGATAAACAATACGTGCGACTTCCTGCTATTGCCTGAGCAGTTACGAGAAGGCAGTAAGCTTTACCTCGGACAAGGAACAACGACACACCTAAGTCTGGAAGCACTCATATCATCTGCGCTTACTCGCAGCCCGCCGACCAAATACGTCTGCACAATCACAGGCGTAGGCAAGGGAGGGTCCAGCACCCCGACGTTCGCCAGTAATCGACATCTCTTCTCACATCCTCGCTGTCCTCCTCGACACTGCGCCGCGGCTCACTGGCCTCCATGCGTCCCCATAGTCGGCAGAGGGCTACTGTCTCAGTCATTAGAGCCTCCGTCTGCGTCTTCTGCAACTCCTAGTGATGGTCAGTCGGATACGTACCACGCTGGTTCAAGCCGAGGTATCAAAGGAGGGTCCAGCTCCTCGTCATCGGTCAGCTATCCCCATTGTGATCCGCACCTCTACTATCACAAGCTCGCCAACGCACCATCTACAACTTCTCAAACAACTCCGGGCGATGCACGATCTCCTTGCGCCTAGCGGCCTGCTCCAGGGTCACGAGTCCAGGGCGCCAGTTGCTCTCAGCCGTCTGCCAGACGAACTCGGAGCTCGGGACCTCCTTGATGGCACGGCGGAACGTGGGCAACTTGAAGCGTGAGAGGCACTCGGCGAGCTTCGACTTGGCGCGCGGAGTCTCCTCGTCGTCCTCGTCCTCGTCATGCATGTACGGCCTGATCCTGTGCACGTAGATGAAGTCCGGGTTGGAATCGACACGCGTGAGCGGGAACGGAACGACACCTGCGTTGAGGGGAACGTAAACCTTGGGCTCGGTATAAGGCATGTCTGTATGCTTTAAATGCGGATTAGTATGAACGCTGTTAACGTCAATGATATCGTCTCGGTGAGATGATGGGGGTAGAAAGCAGGTGTTTCTGAGAGACTCATGCGGAATGCGCATTTGCTTTATAGCCTGAATTGCTTTCAATGTAGGCCAAGTGTGGTTTCAGAGCTTGGTGACGCTGTTAGGTCTCAGACTGGGGAAGTCCAGGTCATCCAGCATTTTGGGTAAGGATCACGTCTCAGACTAACAATTACTTTGAATATGAACTGATTATTGTTTCAGATGTCGATTTTGGATCCCGGTCAGGCAAAGGCTATCCACTTCTAGGCTAGCCGCAATGTACGATACGAATTATGTATCTAAAAAGTCAAGATCTGGAAGGCAACCAACAGAGTCAGTATGCTGCGCTCTTTAGCTCTTTTCGAGTCAGAGGATGATCTACGTCCACTCACTGCAACCGGGGGAAGTAGATATGTTCTCTTGATGCTAAATACTCTGCTTTGCTTGTGCTACCCCCATCAAGTGTGTACAATAGAGCACAAAGGTACACGGAATCAAACACCACTCTGACCTGAAGGTGGATCTTTCGATAAAATTAGCTACTGGTTGAAAACTATCTACCTCAACCAGTCAGAAGTAGATAATCTTCGGTCCCTGTTATCATGTCGGTATACACTAGTGAACATAGTGGTTATGCCAGTTTCAGCTGCAGAAATACTATCCCAATCACGACTTGGCCTGAAGCACTGAAGGTTAGTACTAGTTTAGAAGGCCCCATATGTATTGCGCTCAGCGATTTGGATGTGCATGACCCTAGCCTGTTTATGTTCACTGTCTGGCATCACAGACCTCCTAATGGTGTAAATTGACTCGGGCATCAAGCTGCGCTCACATGATTGGACTTGGAGGCTGCCAGTGTGTGACAATACTTGTGGACTTCGGGTCCGTCCAGGATCACTGCAGATCGTCGATCGGTCCCTATCGCACTTCACGCTTGCAGCGCGAGGGTCTCACCGGATACATAAGTTGTTGAATCGACTCGGAGGACGTTTCTACATAAACTAACTTTCGAGCCTCGGAGATTTTGATATTGCAAAATGGCGGAGAAAGTTACAGGACGACTACAACGAAAGCAACCAATCACAACTTGAATCCGCCGACTCGGACTCGGAGTCGTGGGACTTCAAGTTGAAGTTGTGGTTCGGTTCCGAGCCAGATCTCTTCTTTCACCGTCGATCAACTCGTCTTTCTCACCTTCTTTGGTTGTATAGCGACAGGTCAACATGTCTACATCCCAAATTAAACAGGACCTTGAAGTGAGTTGAGAAATGTTTTTATCAGCAGCTTGTGACGAAAATCTATAGTTTCCTCCCATACCTACTATTCAATCAAGATTTTGGCTTCGTGTTCGAGGATTCTTTCACAGTGTTCTTTTGGTTCCTATTGGTCTCCTGTACTGCAAATGGTCTGGAGAGCGGCCAGTTAATGGGGTCCTACCTCTACCTTTCAACTTGATTCTCAAGGACGTTCTCTTCGATGAATTGCGCGCGCAAGAGGTAATAGGTACCATGTGCGCTCGAGCAATTGGGCTACCGGTCCCCCGCGTCATCTCTTTTGCAGAGCAGCCCGATGGAAGCATATTTTCTCCAAAGTACAACATGAAAATCGGAAGTATACTGATGACTCGTATCCCGGGACATAACCTCAACGAAATTCACGACTCACTCTCTCCCGATGAACTGTCGACCATAATGGAAGAGCTCGAGATGCACCTGAACAAAATGAGACGATACAAAAGTCCTTTTGGGACTCGCGTTTGCTCTACCGACGGTGGCTATCTTCGCGGTCCGAGGGTCCCTGGTATACATCCAACCGATCCAGTGACGTTTAACAGCGCGGAAGACTTCGCGAATATTTATATCAAGTATGCGAACCCCTCTCTGTATTGTGGACGCATACCGTTTGAAGACGCCATAGCTGCAGTCCGAAGCCTGAACGATACTCCTCATCCAGTCGTTTTTACGCATGGCGACTTGATGCCCCAGAATATCATGGTCCAGGATGGCCACATCACCGGGTTCGTGGATTGGGATTATGCTGGATGGCTTCCGGACTATTGGGAATACTGCGAAATGCTGAGAATTCCTTTCATGGAATGGTGGTGGCCGAAGCTAGTTGTGAATATGCCCGGTTTCCAGAAGTATAGGAGGGATCTGGAGTGCTATCGCTCCGCTTGTAATATTGCGAGTGAATCTTTCGACTACCATTAGTAGACGTCTGTTTTATTCCATCACTATCATCAATATCGTGTCTAACTTTAGCTCAAGTAAGTAGGACGTGTGTCTTTGCCTATTCACTTCCGACCTCTGGGCTACTCAGCCTGCAGTTCAACATCAGGGCTCGCTAACAAGCTGATCGGTGGAGGGGCCTGTCCCTTCATGATTCGTTTCATAATCAGTGACTTCTAGAGCATATTCAGCCACCCATATGTATATGCGATTGCCAGTGTGCGCATGAGGGAGGGTGACCAATGATCTCAGTATGTAAGTTAACAAAAAGATTTATTTTTCTTGCTTTCTCAGGACAGCATAGCTCATAAATATGGTCTTCAATGGGCATGAGCATTATTTCAAAGACTAGAAGACTCAGAGATACTGATCGCAATCAGGCCTCTGACAGAGAAGTATAGCAGCGCGTTAATTGTAGATACAATTGCTAGCGTAACAGTGAGAAGCAAGGCACTCCAAGTAGGCTTTGATTGAGAAGCTCTGAAATATTGAGCCAGGATTTTCGCATCTTATGTACTTAGATTTTAGGGAAAGGTTCACAAGTCTTACTATAGCTCACAGCGAAGCTTAATGGTCATCATGATGTTGAACCGGCACATTCAAGCTCCGAGACCGGCACGGCAATGCGCTTCAAAGTTACTACGTACTCAGTCTCAGTTCAAACTTCTCACTCCCACCACCACCACCACCACCACCACCACCCTCCAAACTACATGTATATTCCGATCCCTGACTAACTACTGCTAATATCTACTACATGAGAAAAATGATCAAAACCGTGTCAATCCTGAAATACCAAAACTTCCCCAGTTGAGACTACAGTGTCGGGGAAACCTGGTACTTGGAACCGAAGGTCTGCGGCTGTGGACCACTAAACTCCAACGCGTACGACGCAAATGCTAGTCTTCTCTGCTTTCAGCTGGGTCTCTGAACTGGAAATGGTGTCGGACAAGTGGCACTTGGTGCTGCTCCAATGCTGATGCCGTGTCAGACCAATGCTCTGCGCGCAAAAATGGGTGGCATCTAACCTTCGACGTTCTTCCTTCGGAGCCAGGATCTTCGCGTGGTCTTCGCCTCCTGCGGACTTTCTTCCAGCCTCTTCAGCTCGTGGATCGTTACGCCGATGCTTCAATCAAGAGATGCGGAATGTGGCAGAAAATGAACTTCTCCAACGTAGACGCATAGGTCCTACACGCAATGTCAACCAATTTAAACAGCAAGCGCAAAGAAGTGGTCTTTGCTCACGAGAAAATGCCTTCCCATCCCATCTATGCGCAGGTCCTCCCTTCGAGCACAGAGTGGTCCTGCACTCCAGATGAGCCTGTTCGGCCATCGCAATCGACCGTTGATACAAGGAAGGGCCCAGCTCCTCATGATTGCACAGCTACCTGTCCCGTGGTACTTGTTCTTCGTTTCCGCGTTGAGGTGGCCTGACCCTTGCAGCAATCGTACGCCTTCGGTTCTTCGGTTCAGGTTTGCGTTAGATTGCCCTTCTCCCGTCGTATCCATTTTACATCGTCGGAAAGACACGAGGAAAGATCTCGGAAAACGATTCGTATGACTGCTAACCCTGGAGGGAAAGTTAGTAAGCTTTTTCTTTGGACGAAGACCAGTGTCACACCCAATATTTGAAGACAGCATCAAGGTCGCACACCAATTACGAATCCCTCCCAGCCTCCTTCTCGCAGCACAAAGTCATGAAATGTCGCCGGTGGCGCGGTCCCTTTTCATCGTGGACACCTCGGACATACGCTGTTGTCATCCGATCTGAACATCGAACGCATGGAAGAGATATTTACTCACGAGAAAGGGCGCTTTGTTCGGAGTCTACGCGTCGTGCCTGTTCCTCATCGTCCGAAAAGTACTGTTTTGAGAAACGATCCGTGTGACTTCTTGCTATCGCCTGTGCAGCTACGAGGATAAGGCAGTAAGCTTTCCTTTGGACGAAGAACAACGGCTCACCTATGTCTGGAGGCACTCATATCAGCAGCTCATACTCGCAGCCAGCCGACTAGAAACATCCGCACACGCACAGGCGTAGGCAAGGGAGGGTCCATTTCCCCGACGTTTGCCGATAATCGACATCTCTTCTCACTTCCTCGCGGTCCTCCTCGACACTGGTCGCCGCCGCTCAGGCCTCCTCCAATGTTCTGGCCTCCATGCGTCCCCATAGTCTGCAAAGGGCTACTGTCTCAGTCATCAGAGCCTCCGTCTGCGTCTTCTGCAACTCATAGTAATAGTCAGTCGGATGCGTACCACGCTGGTTCAAGCCGAGGTATCAAAGGAGGGTCCAGCTCCTCGTCATCGGTCAGCAATCCCCATTGTGATCCGCACCTCCACTATCACAAGCTCGCCAACGCACCATCTACAACTTCTCGAACAACTCCGGGCGATGCACGATCTCCTTGCGCCTAGCTGCCTGCTCCAGGGTCACGAGTCCAGGGCGCCAGTTGCTCTCAGCCGTCTGCCAGACGAACTCGGAGCTCGGGACCTCCTTGATGGCACGGCGGAACGTGGGCAACTTGAAGCGTGACAGGCACTCGGCGAGCTTCGACTTGGCGCGCGGAGTCTCCTCGTCGTCCTCGTCCTCGTCATGCATGTACGGCCTGATCCTGTGCACGTAGATGAAGTCCGGGTTGGAATCGACACGCGTGAGCGGGAACGGAACGACGCCTGCGTTGAGGGGAACGTAAACCTTGGGCTCGGTATAAGGCATGTCTGTATACTTTAAATGCGGATTAGTATAAACGCTGTTAACGTCAGTGATATCGTCTCTGTGAGATGATGGGGGTAGAAAGCAAGTGTTTCTGAGGGACTCAGGCGGAATGCGCATTTGCTTTATAGCCTGGATTGCTTTCAGTATAGGCCGAGTGTTGTTTCAGAGCTCGGTGACGTTGTTGGATCTCAGACTGGGAAAGTCCAGATCATCCTGCATTCTGGGTAAGGATCACGTCTCAGACTGACAATTACTTTGAATATGAACTGAATATTGTTTCAGATGTTGATACTGTCTGGAAAAGTCTATGCAGTACTAGGCTCATCGCAATGCCCGATACAAATTATGTATCTAAAAAGTCAAAAAAAGTCATCAATCAGCATAATGCGACTTGAGTTCCCATCGAGTCAGTGGACATTACTTAACTCCCACTGCTACGGAAGAGTGTTGATGTCATCACATGGTTTTCTTGATTCTGCATACGCGGTTTTGCTTGGGCGTTTCCAATCAATGATTGAAGAGGCTCGAAAAACACAGCACGATGGTTTACCGTATCGGACATCGGACGGTGACCCCCGAACTTGAAGGTGGTGGATCTTTGAATAATTTCAGCTACTGGTCGAGAATTCGTTTACCCCAAAATTTCAGAAGGAAAAGCATGCTGGTAAAAGTTGGCTAGCGAGCATGATGGTTACGCAAGCTTACCTGCACAAGCACCTTCCCCCTTATCACAACCTGAAGTCTTGGGCTTAAGCACTGAAGATTACTAGTTTGGAAAGACATACGAGCGGCTTGGATACGCATGGTCCTATGGCTTTGTTCACCGTCTGGTACCAAGTACCTCTATATGGCGTGAATTGGTTCAGTGGCCACATAATTGAGGCTGTGCGACAACTCCTTTGGGCTTCAGGATCACAGCAGATCGTCGATCGTCGATCGTCCCTACGGACCCTATCCTATTACTCACTAGAATTTTTCGCCACATATTATTGCTCGTTTCATGCTCGCAACACGCACACCGCGCGAGGACACGACCGGGTTCTCCCTTATCAGAGATATCAGTTGTTGTCCTTTTTCCGACTCGGAGGAATAGTGCTACTTGACCTGAGGTTTCTACATAAACTGGTTTTCAGGCCTCGGAGATTTGAATATAGCAAAACATTAATGTAAGGGGCGGAAGCATTTACAATAAAAGCAACCAATCACAACCGTGGGACCGGAAATAAGATTAAGGTTTAAATTACAGGTTACATAACTTGAATGCTACGGTTCCGTGGTTCTTTATTTTCAACTTCGATCAACTCGTCGTCCAAGTCTCCTCAACTTCTTCCGCTGTATAGCTACAGAATGTCTACATCTGAAATAATCCAGGATCTTGAGGTTAGTTGATTGAAACTTTCTAACATTCTTTAGCAGCTTCTGACAATCTGAATTATTGAGTTTCCACCCATACCTAAAAGCGAATCAAGATTTTGGCTTCGTCTACGAGGTTTCTTTCATGAAATTGTCCTGATACCTATCGGCAATCTGTACTGCAAGTGGACCGGTCAGATTCCTATGAATGGCATTATGCCTCTGCCTTTCAACATGGTTCTTAAGGTCGTCATCAACGACGAAACCCGAGTTCAAGAGGTAATCGGTACAATGTGCGCTCGAGCTATTGGACTACCAGCCCCTCGCATCATCTCTTTCGGAGAACACCCTATGTGGGAGATGTTCACTCCGAATCACGGTATTAGGACGGCAAGTATATTGATGACTCGCATCCCGGGACACAATCTCAACGAAATTCATGATTGGCTGTCTCCCGATGAACTGGCGACTATCATGGAAGAGCTCGAGATGTACCTCAACAAGATGAGGCGATACAAGAGTCCCTTTGGGACTCGCGTGTGCTCTGCCAACGGGGGCTATCTTCGCGGTCCGAGGGTCCCTGGTATACATCCAACCGATCCAGTGACGTTCAACAGTGCGGAAGATTTCGTGAATATATATATCAAATATGCGAACCCCTCTCTGTATTGTGGACGCATACCGTTTGAAGACGCCATAGCTGCAGTCCGAAGCCTGAACGATACTCCTCATCCAGTCGTTTTTACGCATGGCGACTTGATGCCCCAGAACATCATGGTCCAGAATGGTCACATCACTGGGTTTGTGGATTGGGATTATGCGGGATGGCTTCCGGACTATTGGGATTACTGCGAGATGCTAAGGTCTCCTTCCATGGAATGGTGGTGGCCGAAGCTGGTTGTGAATATGCCCGGATTCAACAAGTATAGAAGAGATCTGGAGTGCTATCGCTCTGCTTGTAATATTGCGAGTGAATCTTTTGACTACCATTAGTCGGAAAACTCTGCACGCCTTCATGGAAGTTAAGCAACCACAAAGATTATATTTGCAACATATATAACTCTATATTACGCTAAAACAATCTCGGCTGTGTTTTGTGAAAGCCGCTGCACGCGATTTCCAAGACATTTGACAATTAGAATGTTTTGTCACCAAGGATTGGTTCGAGGATTAGTATTATTGAGATACAAAGCGATGTATCCGAATGCTATTCGAAATTCTCTCCTGTTTCCGTTGATGTAAATGTCAACGTTCGAAAATATAATCCAAGAGGGTGTAGGATTGATCTATGAGAATCATGTTATGTACATTACTATGAATAGTTGATGGCTGCCTTAAAGTTGAGTAGTGTGTGCGTAACCGTTCCCCTCGAGTTATAAGGTATCGCCTACAGAGGATCGTCGAAGTTCATTACTGACACCTCGTAAATTATGCGGTCATTTATTTTCATTATCTGTTGTCCTCACATCACCGAGACGTTGTCCAACCTTGACTTTCTGCCCATCCTGAACGTCGAATTCAAACGTCTTTGGCGCTTCAAAGACAAGGACAATCGTGCTCCCTAAACAAAAACCACCCATTTCTTCACCAGGCTTCAAAGGCTTTCCATTTAGGATCGGACTGGCTTTGCTATAGACAGCCTCTGTGAAGGTGCCTGGAGGTTGTCTTCTGCCACGTAAATTTGTCCGTAGGTCGCGATCGAAGTTGAGAAGAATGCTACCAACGTTTGTCGCGCCAACAGGAACCATGCCGAAAAATCCGAACTTCCATCTGCCCAGCAGTGCAACACGTTCATTCAACACGAAGAGGTTTTGCAGACGCCTGGCCATATAAGGAGACACAGAGAATAACTCCCCAAAGAAGTGCCGACGCTTTTCGACCACCCAAGCAGCAGGGGAGTGGAAACGATGGTAGTCGCCAGGAGCAAGGTATATGACACAGAAATATAGTTGATTGTGGGGATTGATTTGGTGGTCGGAATAGGTTCTCGTGAGAGGTGGTCGAGCGCCAATGTCCATTGCTACTGAAGTGTCATGGGCTAGATCAACAGTTTGATCAGACGCTGGAAGGGAGGCATCCTTAGCTTCGCCAAGCTTGCGTAGTTGATTGACGTCCTCGTTGGGTGCAATGAACTCCGATGCGTTCTGCTCCTCCTTGTCTGCTTCCTTTTGAGTTACCGTAGGAGCCTCTGACGTACCGAGGAGTTGATCAAGTGAGTATTCGATTCCATTGATGTCCGCAAACTCCTGGTCGACGACTACTTGATGGTCCACGTTCGGGAAATGAATCTTCTGTGATGTTGGTGTGGGAGGCTCAGATTTTCCAAGCAGCGCATCCAGTGAATATGTAAGACCCTTGACCTGCTCAACCCGTAGACCCTTGACTGTCCCGAAATGCAGTATTGTTCCGTCTGCGGGAGAAACCTGTGTGGCGTAGATGAAAATCGAAAAACAAAATTAAGTCTATGTCACTCACCAATGGAGCCGAAGCAATAGGACGAGCGCCTTCCTTTAATCGTCGATAGAAGAAGTCGCCAAGGCTTTTGTACTTCGTTAGGTCGGAGTGTTCTATTTCATCAAGGTTGCAGCCGAAGATGTACGAGTAAACCCGGAAGCCAGTAGGTCTTGCCCAGACAGGTAGTTCAAGAGAGTTTAGATATCCCCACAAACGCGACATGTTTCTCAGCGGCAAAGCTCCTATAACATGTACCTAATGTCAAGAATAAAATGGCATTTAATGAGATTGTGTACGGATTTCACGTGTCAAATTCAAGATTGAGCACTTACACTTAGTGGCCCTCGTAAACGTACAGCATCGTTCCCATCTCTATCGACAAGGTTGGGCGTATCTGTGTCTGTTGAAGACGACTGTTTATGCCGTTTACGGTAGTTAAGTGCAACTAGCAACAAAGCCCCGACGAGCACAGGTAATGGGTACCATTTTGTTGGTGTATTTTTCCATGCGTCTGCGAGTTTCTCTGCAAGATATCAGACGGAGATCAAGCTAGCGAAGAAGAGGAGAATACAAACGATGCAAAGGCACATTTCCCTCTGACCCAGGCGCTGTTCCCGACGTGCTATCGCCACGTCTGTATTGGCTGTACTGACGACCAGCGTATACTGCACGAGCAACATATTTCGTTACATGACGTCTGCTGCCTCGGTAGACATTCTTCGTGCGTCGAAAGATTGTCTGCTTTGAGGGTAGCATCCTGAAGCTTGTCGCCGGCGACAACAGTGGCAGAGGACTTTCGGCGGGAGAGGACACGAGGTGGTGTAGATTGAGGAGGAGCAAACCTCCGCTTGACGCAATAGCAATCGCGGATACTGCGCGGTGTGACGTGCCTGTAAGCTGTGACATACCGTGACTAATAGTATACTAGTACTAAATTAGTGTAGCTATCTCAGCTCAAAAAGTTAGTCACTAACGCATTTGAGGCTCTTCTAACTTTCCCCATGAACTCTGACTCCCCAAAGCCTTATGTTGTCTTTGGATATGGCTCTTTGATATGGAAGGTATCATTACTGTCTTAAGACATTTACAGCTTCTCACATAAATTTTGTTACAAGCCACCCCCGCATGTAGTCAAGCAAAGTTCAGTCCGATCTTTCATATCAGGAAAGAGTGCATTGGATTTACTCTATATTGCAAGCACCCGGATATCTGAAAGGATATGTACGACGATTCTCTCAGAAATCGCATGATCATCGGGGTACTCCAGAGGTACCATGACCACACAGTCTCCCCGATCCAAGACTTTGGCCATCTCACCAAGACCGGCTTTCTTAGAACCCGGGAAGAGTCGTCAGCCTCATACACAAAGAACATTGGGATCACTTCTCTGGCTTGGTGAGCTTTATTTGAACAAGTAAGATACCTACTACTGATCATGATACTACATCACAAGGACGCATTCCCCGAAGAGGACATTGTTTGGGGTATGCATAGTTCGCAAACCTACATGTACGTTTCCAGCTTTTCATAAATCGCACCTACTAGGCGTTGCATATACCATCGATCCTGTATATGCCTCGGAAGTGCGAGATTACTTAGGTAATTGGTCCCCACTTATCACTAAAGAAATCTTACCCTCCCTGTGTAGATTACCGAGAAAAGGATGGGTACACAATCGAGTATGTCACTGTGTATGGCATTGAAAACGGACACGAGAAGGTTTCTACTGAAAACGTAAGAAGAACATACTCACCCACAAGAGGTTGTGCTAAAACCATGCATAGGCTGTGGTAGGTTTACCTACCGCAAGATCACCTTGCTCAATATCAGACTAATCAACAACTGAGACGTACGTTGGACGTCCGGACAACCCGTCATTTCGTCAGTATTTATTGTCAGATACGGGAGTCACAATTTGACTCTGTTTTGTAGTTGGTTCTGAGCCGCTCGATGAGCTAGCTCGTCGCATATGGCAATCTGTTGGCCCTTCTGGGCGGAACAAAGTGAGCAAGTCGAATTTACCCTGCTGATTGTAACTGACCATTCGTAGGATTATCTGTATGAGCTTGCCTCATCCGTTCGCAAACTTGCCCCTGAAAGTTTCGATTCTCATCTTTTCGCCTTAGAGGTAAGTTTTCCCGAACGTCTTAATCAAAAACATTGACCTTACATGCAAATAGACCAGAGTACGAGATCTTGACAAGCAAGCCTCGCTAAATCAGAGCGAGACTGAAGCGATTAATACTTGAGTTTTTTTCTTCACTCTAGATGATGTACATGTACACGCTACTTATTGCTGAGTGCTTACAGTAAGATGACACAATTTTAAGAGAAAAGAAATTGTCGTATCTACGCACAGATGCGAGTATCACCCATGAATCGAGTAATGAGTCTGAGCGTACAATCACATCGTATTTTGTGCTAGAGACGACCCTTGGGTTCACCATCATTCTGATTACCGGGGAGAAGAAGAAAGAAGTGTGCCATAATTAGGCGTTCCGAGGCTGCTCAACTCACTGTTGATATCTGAGTCATCCTGCGCTTCACCCTTCACGCGTCTCACAGTTTCGTCACTACCATTCGCACGATGCAGTAAAGTCGAGCATTCATCTTCTCCGCGAGTAATGATGGTGCGAGAATGCTTGCGCTTGACATGTTCGACAATGCTTCATTCCTTGGGTCAGATAAAATGTAAGCGTTTCACCTGGATAACTCACCCCTGGAGGACTGCTGCGGTTCCCTTCCGCTTGGCCTTTCTTTTAGAATGATTGTCTTCGTAACGATCGAACTCGTCAACAATTTCTTCAGCAATAATTTCCTGCAAGTTGCATAAGAGAATGTCCGAATCGGCAAGAGCACTTATGACATACCTCTATTATATCTGGAGGAAGACTTAAATCAGAAGATATCCAGATGGAGAATGATGAAGATCGCACCTTCTAAAGTTACAACGCCCAAGACACCGCCCGGCTTTCCGGGTGTTTCACTTACAAGTAGCAAGTGTGCTCGACCTTCATCAAATATTAAGACTGTGCATCTCTCATTTGTGGTGTATCTCACCAGTTTGGCTAGAATCCAGAAAGTGAATAACATATGCGAATGGGGGACGTCACACTCACAAATAGTCAAGCGCCTGGAAGCAATTTATTTCAGGGCCGGCCTCGGGTAATATTCCTAGTTGGAATTCAGAGACAGGCTTCGCTTCGGCAGGATCGTAGATAAGCAGCTTTAAGGCAATTATAGTCAATTAGGTGTATACTATCTGCTAGTATGAGGAGTGAACCTTTTTGACGAGCAGCAGTCCGACGAACGCAGAGGGCCGGCCAGGTTCGTGAACCGGAAATCTAGAGTAACCGCTCAATAGTCTGGTGAACATATCATCATTGTAATGGTGTCCCTTCCCGTTAGATGAATAGAACTTACAGCTTATCTACCATATTGTGATCAAGAACTGCATCAGCACTGAGAGTCATAACATCTTTGATCGGTGTCATGATTTCCGTCACGGTTTTGGTATTCAATTCAAGAACACCGTTGAGAATGCTGATCTCATCGTCCCGTAAAGGCTCCTCGCCATGACGATGGAATTGCAAGAACGACTTCAGTTCCGCCTTCTTGTACGTATTTTCCTCATTCGCGCCAAGCAGATAGTCAAGAAGTTTAGCAGTAGGCCAAGCGATGGGAGCTTCAAAATGAGTAATTAGTGCAACGCGGATTTGATGAAAGAATTTCATATCATACCGAATATATACATAAGGCCAAGAACAAACGGTGCACATTTGGCTCCTATACTCAAACCGTATCGGTTGCAAACAGCCTGCGGAATGATCCTACAAGTATATGACGGTGAGATTTTGGGTTGGCATGGACTGGCAGTGTTTACGCACTCTCTGGTAGTTAGTTATCCGTATGTTAGCGAAGCTTTGCTTCATGTATTGGAGAGGATGGAGTACGAACCCAAATATCACTGGTTTGTTACGGTCAGCAACCTTTCATCCGGGACGGAAGAAAATGAACTCACCAATAAGAGTTGTTGAGATAACAACAGCTGCTAAACCGCCACCAATCTTACGGAAAAATTAAGTCATCTAGCAAAGTTAGATCCGAGAGAGCAAGTATTCACCGCACTATCGAGGAATATTGGCAAGCTCTCATTGACAATCTAGGCAAACCTGAGATGCATAGCTGCAGCGAACCACGTTTGTGACTTACGACATTGCCAAGAAGAAGCACCTAAATAGTTCCAAGTGCTGAATGAGCACCGCCTTTCACGATAGAAATGAAGCTACTTACAACAAGGACCCAGTGTCGACCTTTCTTGAGTAAACTAAGAACTAAAGCAATTTCAGACGTGTATAACAAGACAGTGAAGGTGTATGGATGCTACCCTTTGATGCGTTGCGCCTCTCAACGGGGTCATCAGATGAGGTTGCCAAGACGCGAAGGTGAAGTTCGTCGAGACCCATGAGACCAAGAGTCAATCTAGAGCAAAGAAACAAAGAATTGAAAAATTTGCCTTCTACAAAGACGTGAGATAAAGGCGACTCACCCAGCAAAGACACCTCCAGCTACAACAAGTCCAAGACTCAGCAGGACCTTCAACCAGAATGTCGTCGAGCCCGGTTCCTCGTCTGGTCCATTGTCGGCTATCTCAAACATCTCGAACTTGCTCGTTGGACCGGCGAGCGCGCCGCCCAATTTGAAGAGAAGTCTCAGCACTTGCAAACAGGCCACATGGGTGGAAGACCGCCGCATTATTAAGGATCTGGTGGTACTGGAGTGAAGACAACAAGTGGAATGTACAAGAAACTGGAGCTTCGAAGTGTTCACCCTTCCGAGCACGGACTGCTAAGAGATGCTAAGAATAAACTACTACTATGACGAGACTTGTTTAGCAACTTGAAGTCGTGAGAATATCTCGATTACTGCTTCAAGTTGCCTCCGAGTCGTTTTCAACCTTCAACTTGCTCAACAACTTGTGCTACTTACCTTCTCACACGTCTCTTTCCTACAAACACTTACACGGCTCGTGGAAAAATGGGGATCGATCTTATTCCTGGGGAGATCATAATGTCGTTTCTCCAGTTTGCAGTCCTTTCTGCATCCGGTCGAGATATGCTTAACTCTGTGATGACCATCAAGCTTGCTCAGGTCAATCGTCTCTTTCGCTCAATTGTGTTCGATATGCCGATACTTTGGGGAACCGTTTCCAACAAACAATCACCTGAGATGCTACATCTCTGCTTGGAACGTAGCAGGGAATCACTTTTACGCGTAGTACTGCTCCTCGATGATCGCGGCACTGATAGCTATATCGATTTCCTTCAAGCCGTTGCTGCACACACATCCAGATGGGAAGAGTTCTACTTCGAAACCGGGAGGTTTCTCAGCGATTATTTACCCATAATCTACGCTCTCCCGAACCATACCCATGACCTGCAGCTACCACAGCTACGCACGCTGACACTGCTCTACCCTGACCCCTATTGTTACGATTCCGATCTCTCAGATCTGGACGACATTCATGGATACATTGACAACGCAGACCAGTCAAAGAACAACTTCTACGACTCGTGGGTTACTCCAAAGCTTCAGCAGCTTAGAACAAGGAACATTGTACCACGCCATACTAGAGGCGCTGAACTGACGACTTGCGAGGTCAAGTTCGAATCGTGTGGTTATCCCTATTGGAAAGCAGAGCCGTTACTATCCATGTATCCACACTGGGCTGGACTGAAGTCACTAACTTTGCATTGTCGCGACGACGTTCTATACACCGAAGAGCCACCGAGCACAGATACTATAGTCCTCCCGCTCCTCGAGAACCTTTCCCTGACCTTCCCCGCTCAGGAGACGAAGTATTACCAACCATGGCTTCTGGAAGTTTTGGACTTTTCGAATGTCCTCAACTTTCACATCCGATTATCCGTTAAAACGTCCGAATTCGTCGGCGGTAAAATTCGCTACGCACAGGACAACGTTCGCGCGCTTCTACAGCATCAAAGGAATTATTCGAAACTCGAGCAAATTAAATTTTCGTTGAGCTGTTCGAGCTCTGTTTTCTTCACCGCTACCTTCGAGAGAGACTTGAATGCTCTGGATGCCAAAATTCTCTTTGCCGCTTTCGATATTAAGGCCGGTTCAGTTCATCCCGATCCGTTAGGAATTGAAAGTATCGCATGTACCAAGGAGTTGTCTTTTTTTCTTCGAAGACAGTCGGGGTGGAAAGGGCTTTCTGAAATGACTATTACGAGAGGAAACGAAGAAAAAGCAGAACGTGTCCGAACTGCATTTCCCGGGTGGGCAATTCACCATCAATCAAGCCAGGAGGAAGTTAACTTAGAAGCCAAGTATAAATATATAGACGAACGTCTCCCCCTCTGGCAGTCATCGGCTTATGGTGAAGGCTTAGTATTAATAGATGAGAAGGAGGGATTATTTATGGTATAGAGTATCACTAGTTCTTCTACAAACATGTGTAATTCTCCTGATGCATTGATCTACAGTTATGAACTTGATATTCTTCCACAACCTATGTAAAATAACCAAACTTGCAAGCTTGATGGACAAAAGAAACGAGTAGATTTATGTGTTATATGATGCAGTGAGTTAGTAACTCACTGCATCATATTAGTGTGCGGAAGAGGAATGATAAGTATAAATAAAGATATTTAATGCCATCCGCTGAGTTTCAATGGCCCAATTCCAACTTCCTCCCCATTATCATTTCTCCTTGCTCTAACCGCCCACACAGCCGTTTCCAGCTTCTCTCCTTTTCCATGACCTTTCCTCTTGTAGAGACCGCTGTAGGAGACGTTGAATGAAACAAATCCTTCGAAAAGCTCTGCGTAAGATCCGTCTGCTCTTTTCTTCTGTGATTTCCAGAGGCGCTTGAGCTTGATGACACCTTTGGAGGAGTCAACTCCGCAACCTCCATCCACAACAGTTAACAAGCCCTCGATACCCGGACCCTCAGTCGGAGGAACCAGGAACAGTTTCCGTTCATTCACTTTTAAGGGTAATTTGTCAGTGACCATCACGTCGTGGACCTCGACATCGAACGGCATTCCCTCCATGGGATCGCACATAGCGTCAACGGTGCTCCTGATTTGACCTCTTTCGTCACCTGAAGGCAGTTTCTGTAGGTACAGCTGAAGGCTGTTGTCATCCTTCGCTTGATACGTGAGAATTTGCTCATATAGCTCCTCGTACTGAGGCTTGGACTGGCCCTTCGCGAGGAACACCTCGGAAAGAAAGGGAAGGCGCATGCTGTAGAGATCAAAATTCCCGCTAAACTCCTTCTTCAAACAGTCAGAGCTATCTTCTGAAGGAGTGACTGGAGTATCAGCTGTTTCCGGCTTTGAACGACGCGTCAGATACTTCAGTAGACGGACATCACCCAAGTGCGACCAGAGCACTCACCTCGGCCGGCTCGGGCTCAGATTGACCTGTGGTCACTGTCGACACCTCGGAAATCCTGCTCTTCTTGGATTTCCGTGCACCGTTGATGCTCTCGTTTCCCTCATCCTTATTCTGCTCCTCATGATCCCGAGCTCTCTTTGTTCCCTTGGAAGCAGCCTTTGTTTTGCCCGCGGCCGCCTTCGGGGCTACTTTCTTAGTGCGCTGCGTGCATATGCGTAAGACTGAGCTCTTAGTAGTCCGTATAGAGCAAGCGCTTACTGGAGGCATTTATGGATTATGGAGATGCGGATTGCAATCGAAGGTGGTGGTTGAAGCAAGACGATGGCAATTAACTTGAACACTGCTTCGCTTTTCACTGAGCACAATTATACGGGTTTCTCCGACCGATCTTTGTTATGCCATTTATAGGAAGCATACCTTCCTCTTATGGTCAATTGGGCGTTTCGGAGTAATACATTCGCTCCGAGTCGTAACTTTGAGAGATCCATGCTCTGTTCTTGTGAATCGTGAGATCCCAGATACGATAAGAAGGAAAGGCATTACTAGTTTGCTCATAGTTCTACGAGATTCACAAGGCCGCACGTTTGCAGGGTCCTTCAACTTGAACTCGAAATCGTAGCATCTAAAACCGATGTTGTACTATATAAGTTTGTAGTATGCACTACTAATGTAATACTAAGTATTGTATTCGCATCATGTGGAGAATGAAAAGTGGCTTACTCGTTTGATTCTTTCCCTTTCGAATACAATTTGTTTACACCCAATTGCATAAAGGATGACAGTCCGTAAAAAAAGAGAAGTTTCGCGAGTAAAGGAAAGCCGGAGCTCGGAACGTATCGGCGAGAAGTTCCGAGCCTGTCGTCATTGGCTTGAAAAGAAATCAGCCAATGACTCTGCAGCTATCTTCGGCCGGATGACGACGTTGGGGGACCGATCGTGCCGCTTTACTTTATACGGACAACATTCACAGACCGACTGGGGTGCCTTACTTTATTTGGCTTCCCGGCACTTCGGCATTGCTCTTCACGTAACGGCCTCTTCTTTCTCTTTTTTTGCCCGACTGTCATCCTTTATGAAAATGGGTGTAATGACATGATTGACTTCGTCGCTTTGTATGCCGTTCTTAGCCCTTACTACCATGATCCAGGTACCATATCCTTCTCTTACTATCACGTACGTCGGTGTCAGAATCGAAATCATCTCGGGTTCACACTAAGATCTCGTCACTGTCCGAATCAAGAATGCCGTGACATGATTACGAATCGCCACCACTGGCAGCTTCCAGCCTCAGCACGCCGCCGGCAACGCTGAGTCTAACTTTGACTCTGGCTGGCAGCCCACCGTCTTTCTTGAATGCGTTCTCGCTCTCGGATTTGGATTCTAGGTCTCCGTACACTCGCGTGAAAACATAATTGGTCCCGGGATCAATAGGACTGGGCTGGGTGCTAACACCGGTGTTCCGTGTCTCACTTGTCTCTAAATCTTCAGTCTCAGACCGGTCACCGCAGGACATTTCGCACACTGGAACATGATCTGCCGTATATCTAGAAGCCCCGAAAGTTAGACAATGTCAGTATCTTTCGTTCCCTTCTTTGCCTACTTGCCCGTCGCTTCATCGCCTTCTCCACGATCCTTCTCATTGCGCTCACTGTTTGCTTTGTGAAGTAAGTACGATCCCTCCATTAGTCCTGCAATTGTGTTCAACGCTGACGACTGTCGGACTATCTCGATTTCAACAGCCATATTTGAACATGCCCGTATTCCGAAAGACTCGGTCAAGCAGGAACGTTACTAGTGCGACGTACCTCAAGCCAAGCACTTCGTCCAGGCTGAATATCAGAATGTTTAGCTCCGCTACGTCGATGAGCTCGTTCTTGGGAGCATCACAGTCCACCAAATCCTTGCTTATGTCCAGCATTCGTGGGCTGGTCCACGGTAAAGAAAACAGCACCCCTAGTTCTTTATCGCGGTCTCCCGAAACATTGTCATCATACGAAGGCTCTACCGTCACGTACCCGGACATCTCTACACCCACCCTCACGCCAGAAGCTCTATCCGCCGTCAAGGAGAGGTATAAGCTTATCCCCCTGTCCGCTGCGGCGGCTGACGCATCTCTAACGAGGACCTCAAGTGGATCTGAGTCGAGCTCCTCCGAGGACACCGACACGTCTTCGATACAGAATGATAGGCGTTCCGAAACATATTCAATCAAACGTGTTGAAGTTCCCCCTATTATTGCATTATCAATTGACACATCTGACCAGAATTTCTCGCGTTCTGTACTTCAAAAAATCTAGTGTAGACCTTGATTTCATCCGGTTCGCTATGTAATTTCGATTCACCCTACCCCTTCCCCTATCTTCCTCTCCCGTATCCGCCATTTTCTTCTAACTTATGTTACTATCGTGTCAAAACGTCCAGTCGTCCATGGTACCATATTTCTATCATTATTCTTAAAAGATTTCACATGTTGTCATGTTCATCTTCCACAAATTCATTCTTTGAAACTAGATCTGAGCACACATTGTTTATCCTCACACAAAAGAGATCAATAAGTCAGAAACGTAACGAATAAGTACAAGTAATATCAAAAGTACTATCAGGCCTCCTGACCCAAGCCCATCTTTAAGACAGCGCCCACAACATCTACCTCATCCCACCGTGCATCAGCACCCGATGCATTCTTCCGCGTCTGAATATAAGCGAGTGTATTACGGAAATGCCGCGTAATCATCTCCGGGGTCTGCACACCCTCAATGAGCCCTGGAGGTGCGCGCTGTGAGGGATGAACGTCTGGAGAGTGAATGTTGTCGATACTTGATGTGATCAACTCGACTAAGCTGTTGACAAATTTTGGTGTTACCTGTGGGGAAGAATTGTTAGCGTAAGTCAGTGGTCAGCTATAATGGTTTAACGTACAGCAGGTGCTTTATGATCAAGGTAGTACAGATACTGGTCCAAGGCATCGCAATACAACTGGACTGTGACGATGTCTTCCGTGGCCGAATTAGCAATGCGGAGGGACTTCTGAAGGCACTCAAGTACGCGTGTGCTATCTTGGTGTGGATACTTGAACACAACATCAGCGACAACTTCTAATCTCGAGCCAAGTAGACTTACAGCCTTCGGTCCATCCTGATTATCCGGGTTGGGGCCTTGCTCCTGTTTCTCAACCGATTCGCCTGCCGGCGCTTCTTGCCAAAACATATGACTCGCAAGATGTACTGCAGTCGCCTGGTGGGGTTTCTTCAACAGTTTAGCGCCATGCAGAGCGGCCTTCGTGATCAACGTGTCGTAGTTGTCTACACTGAAAACCTTCGCCCCCTGTAATGTACCAATAATAAGCGTAATCGCCTGCAGTTGTGCGCGACTGTCCGAAATGCTGTCCTCGTAGACTGTGAATGCCTGTACATAGAGGTCATAGGTGAGGTCTTCGAATTCACATTCGTCAGCTACTTGCGCAGCGAGGAGGAACAACCGGAGTGCGATTGCGGGCGCCTCAATTTGGGTGAAGAGGATGGATGTTAGTTGACGACAGAATCGGATGACATTGGACACTTTGGTTTGCCAATCAGCCTCCTAGGCACGTTGCATGGTCAGATAGTCGCATCATTATTCTACATTGATATGAAACAGACCTCTTTCTCTCGCAATTTATACCGTCGACATAGCTTAATAGCATTCGTAACCAAAGAAGGGTATGTGTACCGTATCCGTTCGCCCCCCATTTCAAAGTTTCTCCGAGCTTCTTGTAGAATCTGAATAAATGATCTCAGAAAGTAAACTCACACATAGACGAAATAGACAAACCTCAAACTGTACATCCAATGATTCAGCCCGGAACAAATGTACCATCCGTGCAACCCATCCTTGTTCCTCTGCCATCTCTTCGCGGTCCACGTGGTACGGAGGCCTCCGACCTTGACCCTGAGGTACCGAACCAGCGACAGCGGAATCTAATTGATCCCTAATGAGCACTTGGCAAAGCTCAAGCACACCGCGTACATCCTCAGGCGTCTCGATGATCGTTTCGTTCTTGAGGATAGATGCGATAATCGCATGTGCAAGTGACCGCCGTGTTGTGAAGGGTTGGAGTAGTAAGAGTTGCGCATAGCGCGGAAGTGCAAGGAGAGTGAGGACTGATTGGTAAGAATTGATAGGTGCGACAAGTAAGGAAGCGAGATTGTTTGTTGTCTGCATGGCATGCAGATCCGGGCTAGCAGACTAACGGTAAGGGCGAGGAAAATTTACATAAATGGAACGCGAACCTCTCTGAGAACTCCTTTATCTTCTCCGATGCAAACCCAAGGATTTGGTCCACATATTCCAATCGGTCCGGATAACAGCTCACTGACAAGTTCATTAAAGATACCAACAAAGCGGTTATGTCTTGGATGGATAGATCTGGTCTCGCCTATAAAATAAATATGTAAGTAGGCGGGTTAAATTGAGAGGCTTAACAAACCTTTATAAGCTCGACCACTTGCTGCCAAAACACCTCGAAAAGTCTAACATTCTCGGGTATTCCACGGAATTTCTTCACAGGTGCGCCCTCTTTCTCCTTGCCCTTCTCTGCAGTAGGTGAAGTGACGTTTTCTGCTGCAGTGACTCCGTTGCTAACGCTCAGGTCAGCGAACGACTTCTCAGTGACGGCAGTTGGGCTTGTTGCTTCCCATCCACCACTCTCGCTGGCTTCGACTGCTGGAGTTGAAGGATACGAGATTACACCATTCCCATTGGCTCGGGCACGAGCTTTTTGTGACTTCACTTTCTCTGCTAAGCGACGTGCCGCGGCTTCTTCTTGTCTTTTCGTCTCCTCCGGATTTTCGTTTTCAGCCTCGCGAGCTGCATACGCTGCCAGACGGTCGATAAGAGCGATGACTATCTGTTTAATATTCACAGAAGGTTGCAGCTGCGCAGTTGCAGACAAGAATGGGCCGAGGGAGTAAAGGTGGAACTCATCAGGGAAGACTTGGATGACGACTTCCATAAGGTACTCTTGTGCTATAACGTCCTTGCAGTTGACCACTTGCTCGAGAATACTTGGCAAGATGATACGCTGGTACATGTCAAGGTCCACGCCATCAAGTGAACTGAGTCGTACGAGATTAGTCCCAACTAGGATGCGCAGCTCGCGACGTTCCATTTCACGCTTCTCGCGTTCACGAGAATGACCTTGATGCTGAAGTCGAACCCAAAGCTTGTTCATCTCAATGAAGTTTGTGAGCACGAATGCAATCGAGTCTTGCAAATTTCCGACAGGACTGACAAAGTAATTGTTAGATTGTGAAAAGAGCAGAGGTACATTAGAATACGCACCCTTCATCAATTCCCACCGGAAGATGGTCCCTTGTCTGACCACTAAGATAATGCCTCAAGAACAGCCCACGAGTAGGATGTTGTACACCTCTCGACATTTCCATCATGTCCTTCATAATTTCCTTGACGGGAGCGTCCGGAATCGACATGTAGACTGAACCAACAGTGATCATGAGGTACAAGCGAGGGACAATATTTCCGGCATATTGTACTAGTTCGTAGAGGTCCGCAAGATGATGTCTCCCTTGAGTGTGTGCATCGTATAAGTAGTTCGAAAGGTGGCGAAGCGCATCAAATACCGCCATATCTGCACAAGTAAACTTAGTGACGCATCCCCTGACTTAGTCAAATAAACGAACATAGTTCATAATATTGCTTCGGCGACAGCGAAGACGTCCGTAGCTCGGCAAGCATAGTACTTGCGCTTTTCAGAGCGTCCATGAGCTGATCTGTTTCCTATAAGGCCGACTTCGATAAGTCGAGCGAAAGCATTTGGCAATTGCGTACTCACAAGAAACCTCTTCATCTGCTGTGTCTGAATCTTGACGATGTTGAGCGCCTCGCTCAACATCTTTCCTTCCTCTCCGACTGGGGCAGGCAACGCCATGGTGGTCGAAGGCGCCGTGAAAGTGTCGGCGTTGTCGCTGAAGGAGTGTACTCGATGAACTATGGGCGTTACGCGCAGCTCTCGAACGGCTGTGACACCGACTTCTAGTACGGGTAATTTCTCACACTCAAAACCCAATTAACCGCGTCACCACTGGCCAGCATGTAAATTTACCTCCCAAATTCTTAATTCCACTCTTCATTAAAGTCCATTAGAATATCAGGTAACATTGTTAATACAACGGACTTAAATGAGAATCAGAGCGTAAATACTCAGCAAACGCCAAACTTCAACTGCAACTTGAGACTTTGAAGATGCTGACTCATCACTGGCACTGGCATCCGTCACACGGCAAATACTACTCAGGCTTCAAGTTGCCGCTTTCAGCTCGACCTGCGTCAGTAAGGCGCAGTCCATCCAACTTCCACCTCATCCATCACTATCTTTGTCCTACGAAAGAATTGAACAGCTCAGGAATCCTAGTGAAAGATGTCTCTAAGCTCATGGCTTTGGGGCACGTCCCAAGTCGATGAGGCCGTAGGTATGCATATCATAGCAGTATTGATTTAGCACTTCATTACTCAACTGTGTCCTCCAGACAAAGCAACGTCAGAGCTGCTACCATCTGGAGCAGAGGATATTGCTCTGAACTTAGAGATATCTGACCAGATTCGTTCGAAGTCTGTACAGCCGAAAGACGCAATGCGGGCGCTGAAGAGACGACTGAATCACAAGAACCCAAACGTGCAGCTCCTAGCTCTAAGCGTATGTGCATGCGTTATGGCAATCGGGTTTGGACTGAATTCGAACTTTTGTAGCTTTCAGATACATGCATTAAGAATGGAGGAGACCATTTCCTAGTCGAAATTGCTTCGCGAGAGTTCATGGACAACTTGGTGTCCATCCTCAAGGTTCCCGTGTTGAACCTGGACGTTAAGAACAAGATTTTGCGTTTAGTTCAGAACTGGGCCATCGCTTTCGAAGGAAAGCCATCACTGTCATACGTTGGTCAAGTGTATAAGACATTGAAGAATGAAGGTGAGTGTGGAAGATTGAGAATTTGTGATCAATCACACTCATGTTGCCTAGGCTTCAAGTTTCCACCAGAAGATCTAGCTGTGGCCAACTCTGCGATGGTTGATACACAAACAGCGCCTGAATGGATCGACTCTGACGTCTGCCTGCGATGTCGCACAGCATTCTCTTTTACGAACAGGAAGCACCATTGTCGGAACTGTGGTCAAGTCTTCGATCAGCAATGCTCGGCCAAGTCTCTTCCACTTCCACACTTTGGTATCGCGCAGGAAGTCCGCGTCTGTGATGGGTGTTATATCAAGCTGAACAAGAGCAAGAAGGATAAAACGTAAGCCGTACTTCAGTACCAAATACACAGTTTTGTTTATATCGTTCGTTCAGTGACGACAGGAAACACCGGCATTCGCCAGTTCGCCACCGATCCGCACGAGAGCTGGCTGACGAAGAGCTTCAAAGAGCTATACAACTTTCTTTGGAAGAAGTAGGTGCAGCTAGTGTGAATGGGCGCCACAATAGACCAGGCTATGTGCCTTCACAGCCTGAGCCAAGTCCTTACTCGAAGTGGCAGACATCTGAGCCACCACTCGTTGACCGATCATCACGTCCAACAACGATTGCCGAGGAAGAGAATGATCCCGACCTGCGGGCTGCCATTGAAGCGTCTTTGCGCGAAGCCAGCGCACCGAAAGCCAGCGCACCAGCTCCAGTCGAGACACCAGTCGAGGCATCTGGCTATTCATATTCCTCCTCGTCTCATTACGATCCAGCTCCCGCGACACCCGCTGTACCGAACTATGATCTTCAGCCACTTGAAAGTGATGTTATCCTTACATTTAGTCAGACGATTCAAGATCTCGAGGCACAAGGAGGTCGTGATCTTTCACGGTACCCGGCAGTGAACGAACTATTTGATAAGGCCAATGGTTTGCGGCCTAAATTAGCAATGTCTCTTGACGATACTGACAGAAAAGAAAGTGAGCGGTATCCACACTCTTCTGGTCTACAGACTTGAGCTTATACTCTTGTAACGCAATAGAACTTCTGCAGGGAATGCACGAAAAGCTGTCTCAAGCCGTGAAGCTCTATGACCAACTCCTGACTGAACAACTTTCGAGACCCAGTTGGAGAGCTGCTTCATCAGCCGCGTCTCCGGGTAGGTATGGTACAGTTGATGGGTCATATAACCAGTGGACCCAGCAACCAGCTACTTCCTCGGCGATAACAGACCCATCCCAGCGAGCCTGGACGTATGCACCTAATCACACTCAGTCGTATCAACAGGCGCAACAAGTATCAGCTCCAGCGACTACCACTACGTCTAATGTTCCGTACCCGCCGGCACTCCAGGAGTCCTATAACAGTGAACCGATCCCGTCATCTTCCCAGTATGGTGTTCCTCAACAGTATGGTGCTCCCAGTCTTGCACCTTCACATCCCCCACAGCAAACCCCATCGCAGGCCCAGACGTTTTCTCTCCCATTCTCGCCGATATCTCAACCCCAATATCAACTACCCCCGCAGGCGCCTCCTTCCGCTCTCCCTCGGTCTCCTCCACCTCAGTTAGCTAATAACGGTAATCCTCCTCAGCCCTCTACTTCGTATGCTTCGTCTGTCGACGCTCCTCAGCAAGTTTCATCTCCGCCTCCTGAAAGTAGAAGTCAAATATTACCCTACCAGTCGGTTATCCCCTCTCCTGCATTTAACCCACCTCCTCGCCAAAACACTGTACCGTATGCTGCTCCTCCGTCATCCACACCAGGACCCGCTGCCCAACAACAAGGTTATTACCAGTTGCAGCCACCGCCAATGCAAACGCCCTTACCACAATTCCCTGTTGCTCCAACCTCAAATCCGCAGTCGTTTTCTTTATATGGGCCAAGTCCTAGTTTGGAGCAAACGGAGCGGAAAGAGGCCTTGTTGATCGATTTGTAATAAAGTAATGGTTTTGTTGTTCTGGACTATTATGTATCTTATGTTTACAACTCACTTACTGTAAATGACGCTGCGTCAATACATGAATTAAAAAATTTCTTATGTTGCCTGTATGACACCTTCCGAGGACGCCGATCTCGGATTTTGCCACGCCTTGACAGAGAAAGGCAAATTGAATGTCACAGTAGATCATGCAATGCAGCACACAACCATCATCACTGGCATCAACATATCTTTACCTCGGCTTTCTCCAGCGCGTTTGCCCATCACAGACATCAAAAACTGGGTGCCACAATCGGGCTGATCGTATCATGCGGCTGGAATGGTGGACTATGGGTAGTCGCGAAAGGGATATCCGAGTCAAACCGCTGCGATTTATCGATGATTTTCCTGACAGATGTTACGGAGGATTCAAGCTCTAGCTTCAAGCCTACTTCTTTCTTCGGTTGGGCTGTCTAACAATTGACTTGAAACTGTCTTCTGCTACAATCCGCCTGTCTTCGACTCGAAGAACTGTACAAGGTGCCTGTATCGATGAACTCCGCCTTGCATGCAACAGCAGGAGACCGCAATCATTCGGCTAGATATCACTCACTTCTGCGTGATGGGTCGAGGCAGTATTACAAAAGTATCATATTCAGCATCAGCGGTGCTTGTGATACACCCTCGATGGCCGCTGACAAGCCGGCGGAGTCGGAATTCATACTTAGAGAAAAAAATACAATCACTGCTACAAATTGGCACCTACTTCTTCTTTCGCAATTCGCAACTGCAACCTACTTTACTCCTCCCATTAAGTCAGCATAGTAGAAGGCCACTTTGACCTATGGCGTCCCTCCTCGAGGAGTTAGATATCTTAATAACGTTGCTCAATGACGCACAGACGGCTTCTGTGAGTACCGATGGGTATCTGAACACCCTCTCTAGAACGCTGACACAGGTCAATTTCTCTTTCTAGTGGGGTCTTTGTATGGCATCGGTTCCTTCAACTTTCAGTACGACTGTTGACTATTTGACAGGCGGGGTCCTGGTACTTTTAGTGTATGATATTTGCCTATTCTTCCCAGAGTAAGTCCACCTTTTACGATCTCGAACATGCATAAATCTAAACAGGTGGGACATGTCGTAGTGAGGTAGTGTGCCACTTTGAACGTATCAGGACTATGATTGAATCCTTTGACGAAGCTCAGGGCGATTTGGGTAAGTACTTGTACTTTATCCTACCGCATGCAGTTCAACATACGAAAGTTACCATTGTTGTTGTAGAATACGAGGTGGACTTGGGGAAAGGCGCTGTACATTGTCTTCCGATATGGAACGCTATGTGATATCTTCGCGCTTTTCATCAGCAAGTTTTTTTCACCTGTTTTGGCCATCCTTGTTCTCTAATATCGGTACTCATCACATCAAACTCTGGATTCTGGAATCGGTAGGCACCAGTGTAACTAACCCTTCTATATCAGTAAGACTATTCTCTGACATCTTCATGGCGAATGATAGGAACTGATTGCTTCTCCGCCCTTTCTTAGTTGTTCGTTCACTTATTTATGTACGTGTAAACTTACCGATATTAGTTTGTCCTCTCGCTGCAGCTGCGAATTCTTTACTCGATTTCAATTATGGTATGGGCTCGTCACTTTGACATGCGCATTGACTAACCGTGAGCTGTTAGGGCTGCAATCATTAGCTTTTGGGCTATGGAAGGTTAGTTTCGTGAATGAGGGCGGTGTCCGTTATTTGACGAGACTGGTTGTGAAGTTATTCAGGCATTACGAACTGCGGCAATATTTGCGGAGGTCAAGATCGCTAAAAGAGGCATATACTTATACTGTGTAGTATGCATTTTCCCAGTGGTAGAAATGGCAAAGACTAACATCTACATTATGAATAACGTAGCTCCAGAATGTGTTTCTTCTGTGTATCACCATTCGCTTATCCGCGTCCGCAAACTGTAAGTTTATTTGGCTTCTTCAACGAGCATGCCGCCCAAATTACACATACTTGCATTCTCAGATACTCAGGTTCCTATGTAAGTCCTTATAGTCCAATCGTCTCTGTATATGAAGTTCGATATCTGATTAGGGGATACAGTAGCAAGGGCATGACATGCTCGTTCCTCGAGGTTCTTTCCCGGAAAGACCTAGTTGCTTTACAAGCAGTAGGTTTAGTCTACGAGGTTATATTATGGATTCTCGGTTCTATAAGGATATCACAAATAGGTACGCGTTAACTTCTTTTCTTGACAATGTTAATAATATACGTGGTACACTGTATATAGCGCTGGGTGGACATTCGAAGTTTGCATGGCTTCTTTTCAAGGACAGTAAGGGTTTAATCTCCATGGCGCACGTACTGCTGCCTACTGACTGGACTTCATCACAGCCGTGATCTACTTCCCGATCAACAGCGTGTAAGTACTATCTATATTACCATTTGTCGTTCCCGCTTAACTAGTCTTAGTTTGTCGCTAGCAACCTTCTTAGCTTTCTTACTTCTACCCACGCATCGCGGCCTTTTATTACTCCTTTTTGACGGCCTTTGGATAGTTCTCATGAGCATCGTAATCACACGCATGGTCTTCCACCTCCGAGAATACCTGTCCGTTTCTCCAAGTTCGCTGACCAAGGAAAGATCCAATGCATTAACCGAGGAGGGTGTAGGGTCAACGGAACTAGATATTATCTCGACTGCGTTTGCCTTCAAGACAATCGAAATGGACATTGAGATTGGCTCTACGGAGGGTCGTTCGTAGAATGCTCATGAGTTCCAATAATTAATTGATACGTAAGCTCCCCTACGTTGTACGTATTATCTTCATTTTCTGACTTTCAAGTTGTTCACAGTTATTATATGTATATTTATGTGCTCGTATTCTATTTGAACCTGAAATTAGGTTGAAACAGGTTCGGCTCTATTTCCCCGTCTTTCGATACTAGGTGCAAAGTAAACCCCGTTGGCGACAAAATATAACTGCACCAGATACCACTAGATCTGTGTCTTACCGAAACATTAAAATTTGTAACAAAAAACTCTACAAGAAACCTTCGGGACCCGCATCAAATGTTATGAAGATGAGATTCACTAACTCCTATTTTCCATAGACAATTGATATGACACGGAGTTTCACTGATCCGAATCTCGGCTACGAATCCCGTTCAGAGGTCGAGACATGAAGTACGGGGATTGGAAAGTTGGTGATGTACGCTAATCAATCTCCGTATCTGAGGTGTAAGTGGCGCGAAATGTTCAGGACGGTCCGCAAACTCTGGTCAGCCCAGTCACTAGTCGATTTGTGATAAACGGGGAAGGCGATAGAGATATTCGATCCACATCAGGTACGTTGCATTCATTATAAGTCGTGGCCGTAAACTGTGCAGAAGAGGACCTTGATGGATTCCGCGGACATCACGTCGAGGGTGAAATGACAATATTGGCATGCTGACACCGCCAATTCAGCACTTGACCACGGAGGGCACACTGGGCGTCCGAAGGGAGCCCTCATTCACTAAGGATGTCCGATCGGAATCTGTGTCATACATGCGGCAGGCTAAGGTCGTACGTAGAGAGAATATGTCGGATGTATGCTTCCGCGTTATTCAAAAGAGGCATAACTGATATACGTCCGAACATCTTCTCCTTGTATAATATTCGACTGAGATGAGTAGAAAATGAGTCGATAATTCGAACATGAGATGCAAGCTTACCCAGGACCATGATTGTTTTTGTTTATACATATGAATGATCCAGTATTGGTTGTAACAGGATCGCCGGTACGAGGGCCAGAATAATTTTAGCAAAGGCCCGAGAGATAGTCACAGGGTAATCTTCAGGGTATTGGCCCGAGTTATAAAAGATGAGAGTAAGAGAGATAATCTAAACGCACCTCCGAGTCTGTCCTGACTCCTCGATAATAGCAGGAGTCGGCATTGGTTGCCATAAAAAGATACTAAACAGTTAGCAGCTGACTAATCTCTTTTTTTCAGAGCCTGAGAGGACGTGACTCGACTTGCGAAATTTTAATATAGCTTGACCTCTCATACTACTTTCTTCGACATCTCCTCTCCAATGCCGGCGACTTCGAGTGCGACGACGGCCTCTGCGGCTCTCAATGGAATTGAGAAGCCCGGAAATGGATTGCTGGCTGCAAGCAAGCCTAACGGACTTAACGGCACAAACAGTGTGCACGTTGCGGACATTGACGTGCGTATCTCCAGAACAAAAATAACAAACTGGCGCTCATGATCGACTCTGTACAGCCATCTAAGCTCGTTTTAAATCTATCCGACAAACTCAAACCCATTCCCAAGCCTGAGGATTTGGTATTTGGCCAGGTTTGTCGCTGCCATCTGATTCTTTCAGAATCAGAGGAAAATGAAATTGGGTGTGTATTGTACTTACTTGGATGTTCGGGATATATAGGTGATGACCGACCACATGCTCATCATGCATTTTGAACCGAAGACTGGCTGGTCGGCGCCAGTGATCCAGCCATATCAACCGCTGCAGCTTGACCCTGCGTCCTCGTGTTTCCAGTATTGTCCGAATGTGTTTGAGGGAATGAAGGCGTATGTAGGACCGGATGGGACGCCGAGGCTCTTCAGACCGGAGTTGAATATGGCGAGGCTGAAGATGTCTGTTGATCGTGTTGCTTTACCGGTGCGTAAGATTGTTGGGTTCTGATAGAGGAACTTGAAAGAGCTGACCGGATCATGTAGGACTTTGACGAGAAGGCATTGTTAGAATTAATCAGAAAGCTTGTTATGGTCGAAAAGCGGTGGATTCCGAGTATTCCAGGATTCAGTTTATACATCCGTCCGACGATGATCGGAACTAGAGCTTGTATGTTATCCTGCGTTTTGTAGCGTCGGCACTGCTAAATCGTTTGTTGTTTAGCTCTAGGAGTTGCCGCTTCGACGCACGCCACGCTATACGTGATTATGAGCCCGACAGGACCATACTTCAACGCAGGTGCGAATGGTGTCTCATTGTTGGCAATCTATGAAAATGTACGATCGTGGCCCGGAGGAACTGGCGGTTTTAAACTCGGGCTGAACTATGCACCATGCTTCGAGCCACAGCGGCGTGCGTCCAAGCTGGGCTATATGCAATGCCTTTGGCTGTTGGGAGATGATAGGAAAATCACCGAGGCTGGTGCAATGAACTTCTTCATCGTTGTGAAGCGGGAAGAAGGCGATGGTAAGCAAAGTTTGATGTTCGATTGCAGACCAATTTTTGATTAATATCAAATAGACCTGGATGTCATCACTCCTCCGCTGGACGGGACCATTCTTCCCGGAGTCACAAGGGATTCTGTCCTTGCTCTCTGCAATTCGCATACCAAAGATTCACCTCTCCCGGGCCTCTCAGGATCCATCAAACTTCATACACACGAGCGTAAACTGACCATGGACGAGGTGAAGCAGTATGCGCAGTCAGGTCGACTCCTTGAGTCATTTTGCGTAGGAACAGCTGTGATAGTTGCGGCAGTGAGTCGCATAGGTTATGAAGGTCAAGATATAGTGATTCCACCTTGGAGCGAAGGCGAGTTCGTTGGCAAAGCACTCTTGCAAAGGATCCAAGAAATCCAGGAAGGTCGCACAGAGTGGAATAACTGGAGTGTAGCATGCAAGTAGTAGCCAAATTTGTTAGAGTATGTAAAAGTATACCGTGTAGACGACTAATAACTATCTGAAGTTCTTTGTTGCAAGAGAAGGAAAGCGGCCGCAGTGCACAACTGGAACTGAGCGCAGGATAAGACGCGCAGACGGAGTTTGAAATTGAGTCACTATGCCAGTGTTCGGGAGCGGTGCAGCCCGTGGTCACTTGAGGCGGAGCACGGGAGCCTGGGAAAGTACCTCATTCTCTCCCTTCAACCACCAACTCTCGCCGCCGTCGTTTGCAACAACGTCGGTCTCTGGCCTTAACACCGTCGAGCACAACGCCGACGCGTATTGCTCTGACCTACTTGACGTCCTGGTGGTTCGTCATTGGTCAAAACCCCTTCGGATCAACTAGCATCACACTCTAGAGACGACTGCTTTTCTGTCGCTTGCGTGGCTCAGCTTCCGTTCTAAAAAACTCTGCAGGCACCTTTAATTTGGCTGTTCTCTGCTTTAAAGTTCTCAAAAATATCTCGTCTGCTTATTTCACGACTCTTTAAAGTATATTATCGATTTCAAATCTTTTTTTCAGTTGAACAACCTAATTGCTCCGCGCGCCTCTTTCCTCCTGTGATTTCTTCCAGTTTTCCGCAACAATGTCAGGCCATCAGTTTGCGTTCTCCGCTGCACCCCTCCGCAAGGTAAAGGAGGTGCAGTTTGGTATTCTTTCCCCGGAAGAAATCGTAAGGCCTTGTTCTTTACTTCCATTATTGTTACTAATCAAGTTTTCATTCCATAATTCTGCCCAACATCTCTGTCTCACTTTCTTATCCATCCTACGGCTGCGCATCGTATCGTCATACACATCCTTTTCGCTCTTACTTTATACCTTGCGCGGGGTCGATTTTATTTGATTATCGTTAATGGGATTTTCTCGTCATAGAAAGCCTACTCGGTCGCTAAGATCGAGCATCCTGAAGTCCTCGATGAGGGAACACACAAGCCGAAAGTTGGCGGATTGGCGGACATGCGTATGGGAACGGTCGATCGGAATTTCAAGTGTCAAACGTGTGGAGAAGGAATGTCAGAATGTCCTGGTCACTTCGGACATATTGAGCTGGCAAGGCCATGCTTTCATCCAGGTGCGTAGCTGGTATTGTCCTTTAGAATCATGATTTAAAAAACTTCTTTAGGCTTCCTGGTGAAAGTTAAGAAGATACTGGAATGCATATGTGTAAATTGCGGGAGACTAAAAGCCGACACTGTAAGTGCCGTCTCCCGAATTCCTCTGCTCGTTTCGCACCCTACACTCCAAATTTTCTGGGGGCTCTCTCCACAATCTATGGGGAACCCCAATCCCGTACCGCTGTGCTGTCCTCGACAATCGAGGCGTTCTTCCACCTGGGGATAGGTTAACATCGAATGATGAGCCATATGGCCTCCATGTTAGCTACCATATGTCCCGCAGGTTGGTTGGACCACCGGTTCTGGGTGAAATGGGGGGCTGAACGAGGAGTGCGAAAAAAAATGAAAGGCAACAGTGGCCGTGAAACGCTGCTTTTGGCCAATGTTGGACAGCCAGGAATCCTTCATACTGTAACGCAGTGTTGAAGGATTGAACCTGATAAGCGCACTCTATTCTCGACTGTCTTGCCCCCTGTATCATTATTCATACATGTTTGGACCAATCCAACCGCACAAAGTGGTTACTGAGAATAACAAGATGCTGACATTTTCATTCACATATCTGATTTCACCCCAATTGAATTGCACTACACTGCATCCAATGTTCTGTCGTCGTCATATCGATTGAATCGATCACTAGTCCGATCCTGCATTCGCAGACAAGCTTCGATTATTCCGTGACCCAAAGAGCCGTATGGCGGCTGTTTGGGGCCACTGTAAGGGAAAGACCATTTGCGAGGCGGACGAAGTGAAGGAAGACGGTGAGGGCGCGGAGCACGTTGAAGAGCCCAAGAAAGGTCACGGAGGTTGCGGTCACATTCAACCTCAAATTCGAAAGGAGGGTTTGAAGCTGTTTTTGCAGTACAAGAAATCAAAGAACGACGATGACGAGGAGTTCAAAGCTGCGCAGCCTGAGAAACGGTTATTCACTCCTGCGGAGGTCTACAACGTTTTGAAGAAGATTACCGACGAGGACATCGCATTGCTTGGGTTGTCGGAGGAGTATGCGAGGCCAGATTGGATGATCCTGACAGTCATGCCGGTACCACCACCTCCCGTGCGCCCAAGTGTGACAACAGATGGTGGCGCGATGCGAAGTGAAGATGACTTGACTTACAAGCTTGGAGACATTATCAAGGCGTCAGCGAATGTCCAGCGGTGCGAGGAGGAAGGCGCACCTGCTCATATCATCAACGAATTCGAGCAGCTGTTACAGGTGGGTATGAAAGAAACTCATTTTAACCAACTTACCAATCGCGACTTGGTGTATTCTACAGTTTCATGTCGCCACGTACATCGATAATGACATCGCGGGTATTCCCCCTGCGATGCAGAAGTCTGGACGGCCTATCAAGGCACTTCGTGCACGGTTAAAGGGAAAGGAGGGACGCTTGCGTGGCAACTTGATGGGCAAACGTGTAGATTTCTCGGCTCGTACGGTCATCACCGGCGATCCTAATCTGGAGCTTGACGAAGTTGGTGTACCGAAGAGCATCGCCATGAATTTGACGTACCCGGAGCGAGGTGAGTATTTACAGTGAATCCAATCAAGGACATTCACATAATGATGGACTTGTACTAGTCACTCCGTATAATTTTGCTTATCTTCAGGACTTGGTGAATAACGGTCCTTCAGAGTACCCTGGAGCTCGTTATGTGATCCGCGAAAGTGGTGAACGTATAGACTTGCGGTACAGCAGAAGAACGCAACTCGAGTTCGGATACATCGTCGAGCGTCATCTTAAGGACGGGGACTATGTGTTGTTCAATCGACAACCGTCACTGCACAAGATGTCCATGATGTGTCATCGCATTAGGCTTATGCCTTATTCGACGTTTCGTCTTAATTTGTCCGTCACACCGCCCTATAACGCCGATTTCGACGGAGATGAGATGAACATGCAGTATGTACTCCCTTGCTTTCACTGCTTCCTTGTGATTAATCGTTTCTTAGCATTCCTCAGAGCGAGGAGACGCGTGCAGAGCTTAGTCAAATCGCGTGGGTGCCGAGACAGATCATATCTCCTCAGGCGAACAAACCAGTCATGGGTATTGTGCAAGACACTTTGTGTGGTGTACGCAAGTTCACCCTTCGAGACTCTTTCTTGGACTGGGCTCAGGTGCAAAACATTTTGTTATGGGTTCCGAACTGGGATGGTTCAATTCCGACACCTGCGATCATAAAACCTAAACCACTATGGACGGGAAAGCAGATATTGAGTATGTGTATACCCAAGGGTATCAACATCCATCGTAACCCGGATCCGAAATCCTCCAACCCTGTCTTTGATGATGGTATGCTCATCGAGAATGGCGAAATAATCTTCGGGATTGTGGAGAAAAAGACTGTCGGTGCATCGCAGGGTGGTCTTGTGCATGTCGTGTTCCGAGAGAAGGGCCCAGAGGCAACTCGCACTCTATTCACTGGTCTTCAGCAGGTGGTCAACTACTGGTTGTTTCACAATGGCTTCAGTATTGGTATCGGAGATACTGTAGCTGATAAGAAGACCATGGACTACATCACTGCTCAGATTAAAATGAGGAAGGAGAATGTCGCGAAAGTTGTGGATGATGCTTACCACGATCACCTCAAAGCTGCACCTGGTATGACCATTCGCGAGTCTTTTGAGAGTCGCGTGGAACGCGAACTCAATTTGGCTCGTGATCAGTCGGGTCAATACGCACAGAAGAGTTTGAAGGAGGACAATAACGTCAAGCAGATGGTGGTTGCTGGTTCGAAAGGTTCTTTCATCAACATTTCACAGATGTCTGTCTGTGTCGGTCAGCAATCTGTGGAAGGCAAGCGCATTCCATTCGGCTTTAAACACAGAACGCTTCCGCATTTCACCAAGGATGACTTTAGCCCCGAAGCGAGAGGTTTCGTGGAGAACTCATATCTTCGCGGTTTAACACCGCAAGAGTTTTTCTTTCACGCCATGGCTGGACGCGAAGGTCTAATTGATACGGCCGTTAAGACAGCCGAGACTGGATACATCCAGCGTCGTTTAGTCAAGGCATTGGAAGATGTCATGGTCTGCTATGATGGAACAGTCCGTAACTCTTTAGGCGATCTAATCCAATTCGTCTATGGTGAAGACGGTATGGACGGTGCTTTCATTGAACGCCAGTCGATTAAGACATTCGGTCTTAACAACCGAGAATTCGAGCATCAATACCGCGTTGACGTTACAGATCCGAAGGGAGGTTTCCTACCTGGAGTTCTTCAAGTTGGTATCGATGACTCTTCTCTGGAACTCCAAGAGAAGCTAGACGAAGAGTATACGCAACTCGTGGAGGATCGCCGACTTTTGCGAGATTTCATCTTCCGAGGGCGCGATAACACCGTTGACCATTATCTACCTGTCAACCTCAATCGCATCATTCAGAATGCGACACAGATCTTCCATATTGACCGTCGGAAACCGAGTGATCTAGATCCAGTGTACATCATTGAGCGAGTTCAGCAACTAGCTGAACGTCTCATTGTCGTGCGCGGTGATGACTATCTCAGCAAGGAAGCAACGAATAACGCTAGCTTGGCATTCAGAATGCATCTTCGCGCCACGCTCGCGGCTCGGCCCATCTTAGAAGAATACCATCTTAACCGAGAAGCCTTTGATTGGGTATTGGGAGAGATTGAGACGAAGTTCAACCAGTCAGTTGCTCACCCGGGAGAAATGTGCGGTACGCTTGCTGCTCAGTCGATTGGTGAACCAGCGACTCAGATGACACTAAACACTTTCCATTATGCTGGTGTCTCGAGTAAGAACGTCACTCTCGGTGTGCCACGTCTGAAGGAAATCATAAACGTTGCGACCAATATCAAGACCCCGTCTTTAACTGTGTACTTGGAGCCTGAAATTGCCGCCGTGGACGTACGAGCGAAGGCTGTGCAAACAGAACTGGCCTACACATCGCTTCGCACGGTAACCGCCGCTGTGGAAATTTGGTACGATCCGGATCCCAGCTCTACGATAATTGAGGAGGACAAGGAATTCGTTGACGCTTTCTTCGCTATTCCGGATGAGGAGATTGAATCAAAGCTTCACCTCCAGTCACCATGGTTGCTCCGTCTCGAACTTGATCGTGCAAAGATGCTCGACAGAAAGCTCGAGATGCACTATGTCGCTGGACGCATCGCAGAGAGTTTCAAGACCGACCTGTTTGTTATCTGGAGCGAAGACAATGCTGAAAAGCTTATCATTCGTTGTCGTGTTCTTGGTGGGGCGGACAAAGACGAGGACGGTATGGCTACACTTGAAGAGGATATCTTCTTGAGGCAACTCGAGAACACGATGCTGAACTCCGTCAGCCTTCGTGGTGTCCAGGGCATCGACCGTGTCTTCCTTCTCGAGCACGATAAAGTTTCAGTCTTGCCGGATGGGTCAATCGCAAAGGCTGAGAAGGAGTGGGTCTTGGAGACAGACGGTATCAATTTGAAGACCGTCATGTGCATTGACGGTGTTGATTGGAAAAGAACTTACTCGAACAGCTGTGTGGAGGTGTTCAATGTCTTGGGTATTGAAGCAGCCCGCGCGGCAATCATGAAGGAGCTGCGTAACGTCATCGAATTCGACGGTTCATACGTGAACTACCGACATTTGGCACTTCTCTGCGATCTGATGACCCAGCGTGGCTCGCTCATGGCCATTACTCGCCACGGCATTAATCGCGCTGACACGGGAGCTCTTATGAGGTGTTCATTCGAAGAGACTGTAGAAATTTTGATGGAGGCTGCTGCTGTGGGCGAAAAAGACGATTGCCACGGTGTTGCAGAGAATGTCTTGTTCGGACAAATGGCTCCTATGGGCACTGGTGCATTCGATGTCGCCCTCGACATGGATATGATGAAGGACGTCATTGTTGATCATCGTCTTCCTAACCAAGCAATGATGTTTGCGCAAGCTGACGGCGGAATAACTCCTGGTCAAGTGGCAATGACACCTTATGACAGCAACTCACCAACGTGGTCGAACGACATGTCGTTCAAGGGCGAGCAAGCGGCCTTCTCTCCTCTTGCGGGCAATGGAGGGGAAGATCCCCAGACATTTAACTACCTTGGATTTGGCCAAAGTCCGATGGGTGCTGGCGGAATGTCTCCCGGACCTGGATATAGTCCGAGTTCCCCCAATGCGTACTCTCCGACATCTCCTTACGTCCCGCAATCACCGTTTGCGGGAGCGACTTCACCATTTGGCACGTCACCGTACGCAACATCGCCTTACTATAAGGGCGGAGGCGCTACTTCACCGACTTACTCTCCTACTTCGCCCGCTTTCGGACTTACATCACCCAGCTATTCGCCAACTAGTCCTAGGTACTCTCCTACTTCTCCATCCTTCTCTCCCACGTCGCCTAGGTACAGCCCGCAGTCGCCATCCTTCAGCCCTACGTCACCGCGGTATTCTCCTACGAGTCCATCCTTTAGCCCGGCATCACCGAGGTGTAAGTTATCATATGTCATCACTACAGTCATGGATAATCTTACTAATTTTTTTTTCCTTTCAGATTCACCAAGTAAGCAAAAGAGTGATTGCGTTGATATACTTGTTAACCTTTAATCCAGCTTCACCGATGTCCCACTCCCCTGCATCTCCGAAGTATTCTCCCACTTCACCTCAATCCCCCTCTTCACCGAAATATTGTGAGCCAGCTCCTTTATCGTCTGTTTCATATCTCATTGGCACCTTTGCAGCCCCTACCTCTCCAGCGTATTCCCCTGCCTCTCCTACCTATTGTAGGTCTTATATTTTGTTCATCATCTCCTTCATGACTGATAGATTGGTGTTCAGCTCCCGCATCTCCGGCATACAGTAAGCAATCTATTCAATCGGACGCGATTGTTTTGCTGACAATGTTTTCTTAGGTCCTACTTCGCCGCAATGGTCTCCATCGAGCCCAGCGCAGAACTCTCCGCAGAACGGCAATACACGCCATTCGACATACTCCACTTCCCCTTCATGGGACTAAATTGCTTGGATTTGTACCTTCTCTCTCTTTCTCGGCAGGCTCGTGTAGGTAGCTCTCTGAACCATACCACGTTATGTAGAATATTGCAGTCACTACTATTTTGGCTAGATATACGTACTTTTGTCACAAACAATACGCACTACCACAACTTCAGAAATGATAATTTGATGGCCTTTCCATCAAGGAAAAGAGTTGCGTCATAAACACCTAAGTTACAAGAGAAGCATTATTGGATAAAGGAAACAACAAGACAGATATGCATAAAGCCATAACTCTTTTTGCAAACACACCTACGCAGCGAGCATTGCAGTATATATATCAACAATGTACATGCAATACCTAATAAGAGGAGCCATCGGAAACGTGAGGGAGCCTGTAAAGAACAAGCGACGCATCGCACCGGGTGTATTCAAGCATTAATTTAATGCATGGAAAGGAATGTTGTGCAAATGAACGTCGTATATGGCCCTACGAATATAACAAGAGAAACGAGATGCCACTAAGAAAAACTGTGAGGGATAATTTTTAAAACCAAGTTAAAATGGGTGCTTACAGGGATGAATGACTAGGGTATAGGGTGCAAGCTTCCTAAACGACTAGCATGTTCGCCGTAGACGAAAAGAGTGTCGTCTACAGCGATGATATGAGAAGGGTAACGAGGTATTTGATAGGTAGATTTGTACCGAAAGCGAGGTGAAGATGGATGAGGTGGGGGATTGGGGAAAATGCGATGAAGTACCATGAGTCGATGATATTGTTCCGGTTTATTTTCATTGTACGTTGTGTTGGAGATAAGAAGCGATGAGTGAGAAAGAGAATAAAAAGATGGGGAGTCAGAGTCCGTCGTCTTTGCAATGCACAACTTTAAACAAAAAATTGCGTGCTGATAAAGAGGTGAGTATATAAGAACCGTTGAAGACAAGGGTAAAACGTACTGAATTCTACTTGCGGAGTGTACCTCCATCTCTTCCATTTTATACGAATTAAGTTCTTCTTTTATTTTCTGGGCCAAGGCCGGTGTTAACCGACTCCAAGTCGCAGGTTCGCTACGGCGATCGTAAGCAGTGGGAGAGAATGTATCGTAGATGCTGAGGTTAGTTGCGAAAGCAAGGCGCTTAACCGGCGACGTTACGGAGCGGTGACCCAGCGTGGGTGGGGCTGCCGTTTGCATCGACGTCAGAACAGGCTCTGAGCTATTCATGTTTGGGTGGTTGAAAACACCATGCTTCGTATCTGAAGGAACAACGGTCGTAACGGTAGTCGAAGACATCGTCGAGGTCGTCGAAAGATTGGTGTGGATAGCCGATGAGGCACTCGATGAATCGGAGTCAAAGGAGAGAGGTGGTAGAGTCGGTGTGGAGTCCTTCGCAGTCATGGACGAGCTACTGGAACGATGTGAGGCACGGCGTTGTAGGCCGTCAATGTAGTCAGGGTCCGATGGCGGGATATGCGCGAGAGGACCTGCTTCATGTTGGTTTTGTGGCACTGAGTCGTAGGAGTTGGCACGCAGACGAGAGTGGATGAAAGCAGGATTAGGCGGGTCCATGATTGTTCCTTGATTGAACGAATTGGTATCTATGAACAAAAACGTGTCAATAGATCATTCACAATCATTCAACATATCACATTAGTGTAGCCAAGGGGCTGAAAAAAACAATATGCAAAAGGCAAATAAGAATTGGAAGACTCACTCTTCAGGATGCCCTTAGCTGGCTTGCGGCTTCGCTCGATGCTTCGTCGGATATTCATCGCCCAGGGCTCTTCGAGATTGTCATCATCCTCCGCACCATGTCCACCGCTATTAGCCACCTCAGCGACGCCAACACCATTACCAATGCGTATCGTTACATCCTCGTCATCGTCTTCCCGTTGTGCATGCCCGTGCCAAGTACTGTCTTCGTCGCTGCCGCTACCATCATCGTCGTGGAAGCCGATGCCTTCATGACCGTCAGCAACGCGCTGACCGCTGAATCCGCCGGCTGGGAAGTCATCGTCCTCATCTGAATCATCCTCAACGACAACCCGCATCCCGTCCTCACGGACACCTGAAGCAGGCGATTGTTGGCCATGCTTTGTCGCGGTGTTTCGGTCCCATGTCGGGACACCATTGGGACCTGACGAACTGCTCGCAGCAGCAGATGCCGCTGCCTGAGCTTCAGCTTGGGCTTTGGCACGGGCCGCAGCTTCTGCATTGCTTTTGAGAGTATGCTGACGAGCAAGACGAGCCGCAGGACTAAGTCCCTCCATGCCCGGCGCGCTCCAATCACTCGACTTGTCCAACTCTGCCGTAACCATCGACACACTCGCCTCTGCCTTGCTTCCTTTGCCCTTATTCTTCTTACTGGCTTCATTGTCCTTCTCCTTATTCTTTTCCTTATCCTTGAACAAGCTAGTGATGCCAGCCAGCGAGTTACGTCGAGCTAGACGACCCATAGAGCCAAGTTTGCGTATCATGACTGACGCCGAGGAGACAGTAGACGACAGTGAGATGTTGTCTGTCGAAGCGTTGAACCGGGCATTGAACAACCGTAAGCTCTTTTTCGTCTTCTTCGTCGCCATGCTGCTGCCCTCGTCGCCGAAACCTTCACCTTCCCCGTCCACAACTGTGTCTGATGCGTTTGAGGTCTCCTTCCCCTTGTTCTTCTTAGCGCTCTTACCCGCAATAGCCTCGTCCTCGTCTTCCTCGTGCAGGGTGTTTGCAGCATTGAAAGATAAAGCGCGGCGTAGTCTGCCTTTAAGACCGTGAGAGCCACGATGGCCCATAGATGCCCCAATCGCAGACGAGCCATTCGAGTCTAGGGATTGCGCAGCTAACATTGCAGCGAGATCGCTATCATCGCGCGATTTACGGCGTTCAGAGGCGGAGAAAGTCGAGCCTTGGCTAAGAGGAGACGGCCTCTGTGGCGGTCTAGCAATCGTCGATCCTGGCGCCGTAGGAAGCGTAGAAGTAGAGGTGGAGCTTGCAGATGAGACAGAACGGGGAGCAGATCCCTGTGAAGACGATGTTGAAGGTGCACGGGGAGTGTGCTGTTGGTGGTGAGATGAGGACGAGGATGCGGTTGGAAGTGGAGCTCCCTTAGCGCCCCGAACAGAGCCGGAACCGCCTGAAGTACCTGAATTGGTACGAGAACGCTGAGATGCACTTGATGTGGAGTTTACAGAGGATGTACTGCCTGCTGCATCCGCGTGCGCATAGGGTGGGCGAAATGGTACAGAATTGTTTGCTGAGTTATCCGCTTGATTGCGCCGATCACGTTCGCGATCCCCGCGTTCTGGACGACGGTAGGGATGGAAGCCTTGATAATTGTTTGCAGGTGGTGTTCCACTCTGCTGACTCCCAACGGATGAGGGAGGACCTGCTTGGAATCGGGTATGACTATTGTTTGGATTACCGGCATTATTCTGGGGTGGAACGAATGGAGACCCGTTCTGGTAATAATCTCCACCCGACGGCGTGCTCGCATTCGAAAGAGGGCTTGAACGCGATGGGTGAGTATTTGTCGGTGATCCAGCCGATTGTTGTGAAGGAGGACCAACGGGTTGCACGGACAGTTGTTGAGCTTGCTGTGCAGAGAACATCATTTGCTGGTACGCCCATTGCGCAAATTGATGGGCATTCGGGTCCAACATCTGAGGCGGCGTACCATAGGGAGAACCCTGCTGCATCTGCTGCATCTGGTGCTGTGGATTTCCAACAGCTTGTTGGGGATAATGTTGGGGATAGTACTGCATTGGAGGAAAATAACCAGCAGGCGCAATGCCTCCCATCTGCATGCCCATGTTGTTCATGCCCATACCATTCATCATACCCCACTGTGGATGCGGGTAACCGTAGGCCTGTTGTTGCTGCTGAGGTTGTTGCTGGTGCAACTGGTGCTGCGCGTACGGAGATGGCGCGCCGGTTCCTGGGCCCTGCTGTGCGGCTGCATCCGCGGAAAGCGGCGAGTTGGAGTGAGGTCGCTGCTGCCTGCTGTCCATATCGTTCGACTTCGGCCAGTCCTGTGCGGCGACGAGGGCCATCGAGGGCGCGTACCGTGCGCGAGAAAGAGACGCGACGAAGTCGTTACTTTATGGTTTTGGGATACGTGATTTTTGGTCTCTTATCCCACCGGAGTCCAAAGCCCGTTCGACCGAGCGTCGAGCCCGTCGAGTTGCAGCACTGATGACTGGGCTATGGAAGCAGGATAAGGGTCGTTGTAGTTGAGGAGAGGAAAGAGGAACGAAGGCAACCTGGAGATAGAGATAACAAGGAGGCGACGGTTTTGGATCAGCTCCAATAGAATCACAATTGCCCGTGAAAGAAAGGACGATGGTCGGGAAGTACACAGAAAATAACATACCAATGAGATGTATACAAAGAAGGACAGTGAGTCTATCGTGCACACCGTGTAAAACGGTGAGCAGAGGTAAAATTGTGGGCGTGCTCGACGTCGACGGCGACGAGACAGTGTTGTGAGAGGACGTGCTCAACACAGATCAGGCCTAAGGTCCAGCACGGCGGCCAAGCACGGACAAACAAAATCCGAGTGGCGCAACCCGGCCATAAGTCCCTCACATCAATCTCTCTTCTGATTTATCTCCATATCTATAGCAAATATCGCCTTTCTTAATCTTACGCCCTTTTCACGTTCTATATTACTTTCATCCCTTGAGTCTTGAGCTTTCGTACTTCAAGTCATCTCTGGGGGCAACCAATAAACTTATATGTGTGCCGATCTTTCGGAAGCTCGCAATTGGCAACCAACTACAGCTGATTACGATTGCAATCATAGGCTCTAATCTATCCTCGTGCACCTGTTATATTGCTCTTTCACAGGCCTGGTACAATCGAAACTACATTTCTTCTGTTACGTTCTGATCTGCTACTGACCTGCATGATGTCGAACGATTTTGCACGCTCATGCCTCAGGTCTTTTTTATCGTCAAATGCTACACAGATACAATGCGCAGTGTGCGCACACAAAGGATTCGAACCTTTGTCGAGACCTGAACGCTGTTTCAATAAGCGCAGCGGGACTACGCCCCAACGCTTCTCATGCCATAGATATAAGTACGCGGTGTACGTTTTGCCGTAACGGAAGGAATAATGATCTACTTTTAGGCATCCAGAAGCGCTACTTGAGAGCTCTCAATATAATTATCACCGCTATGATGATCATGATTGCATAATTGTACGCCGGCTCATAACAACCACCCCTATCTTATTCCACAATAGTGCTGCCAGCACTGGCTGCTACACCAAGACTGAATCTTCGCGCCCCGAGACTGTACCTCCTAAAGCTTGGAGAACGTATGAGCGCACCTCGTCGATCCTCCCCGGAAGCTAAACTCGTTCGTACTCGCGACCTCGCATCCCTACCACAAGGCCGCACAACTTACATTTCCAGTCATTCAGTACCTCCGTTTTCCCCCTGTTAGTCTCTCTTTCCTCCCACAATAAATCCTCGCACGCCTCGTACTTATCGCTCTCCCTACTTTCGGGTCTGTGGCGTACGACAGATGCACATCCGATAATTAAGTCAAGTCTGATGCTTGTTCACATTCGTTGAGTTCGTGGCGAGGGAGTCGGGGAGCCGGCCGCACGTATACATGAGGCTACTACGGACAGCCGACCCTGAACCGATCGGGGAAAATTCCATCGAACTGAATTCATTGCGTTATACAGAGTACCCGGACGTCCGGACCAATGAAAGCTCAAGACATACATTCATCTTTGTACTTCCGCTGAGTCTTCCGTACAACTTTCTTATAACGAGTTACCCATGTCTAAACAGCGTCCAATCCGACCAACGTCGTGGGAAATTGAAGATGTCGCCTTCAACGATGCTAGACGTTAATCACCTTCCTCAGACGATAACTAGACGGTAAAATAAATACTAATAGTTGCTTACCTGTTATAAATGGGAAACGACATTCGATCGCGATCCGAGTGATAAGAGGGCGAGAATCAGGAGGGAAAGGCGGGAAAAGGAATAAACAATAGCTGTACAGGCTTTCAATGCGACCGCGAAACGCATGATCCAGTCAAATGGTGAGACATCTAACACATCTTAGGCTAAGCTCTTATCCATGCTATCCAGCCGACTACGAACAGGAAACATCCTGGGGCCAATTGTTCTGATCTACTCTGGCCCGTTGCCGACTTAGTGGCTCGGTGCAGATCATGTCGATGAATCTATGATCGGCAATCATGGTGCCAACAAGGTAAATATGAGCCACAGACATCCTTTAAAGAACTGGGCTTTCTTATGGCGTTGATGTAACATTCGAGTCTCGACCTCCAAACTTGACCCAAACCCCGCAAAATATGTCGATAAGGGGCCCTATGCTTATCCATGCGTTTCCCGTCTGAAGATGACTGTTGCTGTTAAAGGAGTGCTTGGAGTATGGCGTCCGGTAGTGCAAAGCTAGCAAGTCCTGAAGTGAAGTAAAACTGCAGATGAGCTTTCTCTGTCCTTCAAAATGTGTGAGCATCTCCCTTTTCTACAGTACAGTGTACTACGCCGTGTTCTGGTGCTGTTTTGTCCATCATTAAAGTGCGTGGATCCTCGCGCCAAAAGTCATGGTCGAATTACAGTACTGCGAAGAGAAGAGAGTACGTATGTTTGGACCCACATGAGTTCCCACGGTCCAACACCACATACAGAAGGTTTGTTCAACTTGAAGTTGTACACGACTGAAATGTATGCACAGTACTTCTCCTCTTCTAAGACGATCTGGTTACCAGGCAGAACCAGGACGGTATATGTACGGGGTACCGCAGATAGTGATGTATCGCAAACAACGACCTAGTTAATATTACAGAATTTCACGAGCAAGAACCAATAACTGAAGAAAATTCTTTTTGTAGATGCAGGCAACCCAATGTGAACACCATAAATGAACAACTCCCTCAAGCCATATGAGTCTGCCGACGTCGAGTCACTTTATTTCCCACCCAACTCCCCGCGGAGTCCAAGAATTTCCAACCCTTCAAGCTGAACAAGTCAAACACGAAGAACAGTGGGGCTGAGGTAAATCGCAGAACCTTCAGTAGGGTTTCAAGGAACACCACGAAGCTGCTGTTGGTAGGTAGATCGACATAGCCCTTTAGCTCGCCCCATCTGACAGCGAGGAGTTCGACAGAAAGCCTCGACGTGCAGAGCGCATGGCAACTAACGAACGCTACTACTAGAATCCGAGTTACCGGGTGCTATATGCATGCATTAGTACCGACAGACAGCATCAGCACCGAAGATCAACAATTAAGCACTCGCATTGGTGACTCACCTGAAGAGATGCAAAAGTAAATAGGACAAGGCCGATCATGAACAATGCCCCCGACGCGACCAGAAATGTCATAGGACAGCTAACAAACCACCTATCCAGCGTCTCTGTCCTCTTTTTATCCTCCTCGACCTTGCTGGAGCCATCCACATCATCCACAGGTTTTTTGATCGTTGAATATTGCATTTTACGAGCGGCGTAACTGGAGGGGGTAAGCGGAGGGTAAGCGAGGTGTACCAGAGATGGAGACGGCTTAGAGGAACAAACCTCAATGATTTATGCCAAGTGATGGCAAGAAGGGCATTAGCAGCTGAGGCGATGCTGGATACTAGAGATAGAAACCACAGCGTGTTGATCGCCACCCATAGGTTACTTGTTCCCTGATCAAACGAGAATTGCAACGTGGACGCCGTAATGCTAGAGAAGAAGGTTGCCAGGGTTGCAATGTTGGCGTACTTGTCTCTGAGATACATTTGCTCGGACTCCAAGAGTGCTATTCCTATAGATTACAGGCTCGAGTGAGCAAAGAAAAGTCCGAAGACATACTAGACAACGTATCCTACCTCTTTTAAGGAATTGCTTGATGAAACCGTCAAACTCTTGGAGATATTCTATGAGCATATTGGGTGGACACATGATTTGTCTGCTCGGTGAGTCATCTAGGTAATGAATCAATTCATATCGTCTATTTGGAGCATAATCATAACGCACCGAATCTGAGAACTGCGAGATTCGGATTAACATAGCCTGTTCCATAGTAATTCTTCATCGTTGTCTTGTAAAACTTCTCAGTTGTTGTACCAAGTGGCTGAACGTCGCACAAGAAGCGCCCAAGGAACTGCATCTCTTTCCAAACTTTCGCGTAAACCCTCATCGCATGCGCTCGTCGCTCTTCTTCAGCTTGCTTCGTTTGCTTTAGTTCTTCTTCCTCCGCAATCATTCGCTGCCACTGCTCGTCTTCCGACAGACGCTCTCGAGGCCTCCCCTTAGCTTTTCCTCCGGGTTTTCTTTAGAAAAAGTAGTGAACAGGGTTTGGAAAGTGCGAAAGATGACGCAATGCATACCCGTCAGAAAGAATGAATGCGCGAGCTTCAGAAAGGCTTTGTTTTGCCGCCTTGCATATCTTCTTCACCAGCGTCTCAGCAGCAATGTTCTCAAACGCAGACTCCAGCTCGTCAATCTAGCGGCATATAAATGAGCTTTGCTTCGTTGTTAAGTTTCAACTCACTTCGCGTTGAAGAGTTCGAAACAGTCTACAGAGTTGATTTGTCATTTACGCGATGTAGCAAGAGTGCTCTAGAACACACCCAAGAGGGTTGACAATTTCTGTCTCCTTGATGTCCGGCGAGATTGTCCTCTTAGCTGCCTTTGTTCTATCTGCAACTGGAACTGCGAGTGGGTCATCATGCTCCTTCAGTGATTTACCTATGAAAGACAGTAAAAATAAGGTCGTAATCATGTATTTTGAAAACATACCAAGTGCGATGTGCAACTCTTTGAGAATATCCATTATATCACGCGAGCCAACCGCTGTCAAGGTTGAGGGTTCGGATTGAATGACTATTTGGAATCCGTGTCTACAAATACGGTGAGAGCTGGATGGAAGTTACTTGCCTTCCAATTGCCCATTGTCCGCCATCTTTGTTTACCGAAATCGTAGAGGTCAAGGCGATGAATGTGTTGTAAGAAGTCAGTGCGATGATGTACTGCTGCTCTTCAAGATGTAGGACTTTATACATCATGGGTTGTGTGATTCTCAAACGCAGAAACATGTTGATCCAGGCGGATGAGGCATTGCACGCCAATCATCAAGCATAGGACATTCGAAGACAGTGATACCAGACAGAAGAAACGCCACAGGCGACAATGATACAGATACCAGGCCAAGTGCAGACGGCTCGCCAGATAGTCGAGAAAGAAAAAGCCGTGAAGGTGTGTGAAAGAGCCTTGTAAACGAGTTTACGTCTCTTGCCAAAGCTGCTGACCTTCAGTGTGATGGTAGGATATGGCAGGGAATACTAGAATTGAATTCTAGCTGTCAACGGTATCTTTGAGTGTTAATTTGGTATCGTCACTTCGCATTGTCCCCGGAACGACTTTTCAAGCACGCGACCAGAGTGTGAAGGGCTCTACTAAGACACGGCGTGAAATGTGCTATGATACCCAGAGAACGGATGATGTTATACTCTAAGATTGCGATTGAGAGTGTGATTAAAGAAGAAATAGCAGACGTAGACTTATGATTGAGAGTTCCAGGTTGATGTCGAAGAGGAGAGATTGAAGACAAAATGTCATTTCAAGCACTTCGGACGTTGCCGACTCGCCGCCGCAGCCTGAGTCCCGAACGCGTTCATTCCACAAGTAAAATTGTGCTACCACCAACAGTCTCCAGTCGTCGCGTAAGACATGTCGAAAAGAAAGCAAAACAAAGGCGAGGACGACGAAGGCAGTGATAGCGATGTTGTAGGTTTATTTCGTCTGTCCTGATATACAATCAAAGAATGAAATTGACGGACAGTTAGTAGAGCCTCATTGATGTCGACTTCGAATTTTTCGACCCGAACCCGAAGGTCGACTACGTCGCTCTCAAGCGTCTTTTAGTACAACTCTTCCAATCCGATGCGGAACTCTTTGCGCTACATGAGCTCGCAGACCTCATACTATTGCAGCCTCTACTCGGGACAACCGTGAAGACAGATGGAATTGAAAGTGACCCGTATGCATACCTGAGTGTGTTGAACATGCATGTGCATCAGGTGCGTTAGTCCATGCGTATATGTCCAAAATTCGACTATCCGCTGATACTTCGCTGTACCTGCTTTGTCTTGGGCCAGAATCATCCATCAATAAAAGCCCTCGCACAGTATATCCTCGCGAAATCTGCCGGCAACCCCGCTGCACATGCGGCGCTGCAAACTCTTCTTGGGCCTCAAGGCCTGCAATCGCAGAATCATGTCGGTTTCGTATTCAGCGAGCGGCTGGTAAACATGCCTGTGCAGGTCGTGCCGCATATGTACCGTATGCTAGCAGACGAAATTCAGTGGGCAAATGACGATGTGAGTCTATCCTTAATATATGTCCTCCCTTGTGCACCTTTTTTGCCTTAAGTAACGGTTGGGCTTCCTTCTCGGGCTCCTTTTATTCCATTTGAAGGGAAGGATAAGCAGTGTTTCTACTGTAAACTTTCTGCCGGTATGCTCGGAATGAGGTCGGTTAGATGATGCAGATTGCATTATCGAGAGACCGATTCTCAGACGGTCTAATGTGACTTGAATTTCTATGAACCTCTTCCCGCCAGTGTATTTCTCTTTTATTTCTTTTTATTGTTACGCCTATAACAGCTACCCAAGGCTTTCCATGATTTCTATGCTGCTTGAAACTAATAGACATGCATAGAAAGAACCGTACACGTTTACACACTATCTCGTCATCACACGGACGTACCGACTGACGCCTGAACAAATACAAGAGTTGGAAAATACCGCACCGCGACCGTCTAAACGGCACAAGAATCGCGAACCTCTCACTAGTCCGAATGCCGGCGGCGGTGAGACGTCGACATTTTCATTCCACCCAGAGGACGAGTACATCCAAAAGGTATTTTTTGATGCACAGCTCTCTTTTACTCAACTTGATGTGACTTATGCCCTTCTTTTACCCATCAAGTACGCTATACACAGCCTGGACTTCCCGCTATCAAATCAAGTGCCGCGGGAACCGGATTCATTTGGGTTGGACACAGGAGGCAGAATGATGCTCATACCAGCGGAGAACTTCCGCCCACTGATTGAAGAGATGTCCACAGCTTATGCTGTTGCGCAGTAATGATGTATTTTTGCTTGTACATGGCAAGGCAGTGAGCAGTGTGTGTGATCTTTGGCATACATAGCTTTCTTTAACCTTTGTCTGTGGTTCCGCAGTCCACTCGCTCTAAAATTTGCAAGATGAAGATATGTACATACTGTAATTGTCCCCTGGCCCTTACTTAGCTACTATGAACGATGGACCTGGAGATCTGATTACTTGTGCAACATATTAACAACATATGTGAGTAAGTCAAATAAGTGTAGTCAATGGGTGTGAACCGGCCGGCGCCGATCGAGCCAAAGTTAGACAAGGCAGTGATGCTCGGATACGCTCAGCACAGCGCACAGCAGCGTCAGATGGTTTTTATACTCGAGTCTGAAGGTCGCTCACATCTCTCTCAACGACGACGACGACGACTACGGAAGCCGCGATGAACTCTGCTAACTCACAACAGCCTCAATTCGCACCACCTGCTTATCCACCACCTCGGCAGCCTCTCCTTCACCCACAATCACCGACACCATTTGACATCGACCTTGAACTGCTTGCACACCAAGGCTGGGTCTCGCTACCAATAGCTGACTCGGCCTCTGATCCTCTCTATGGACCATTCTCTGCGCTCTTCGAGGCCTCCGCCCAGTTCTTCTCGCTTCCAGAGGAAGACAAGCTGAAATACCGCCTTGCGAACCGCGCAGCATACTCAGCGTCCGAGGAGGGCTACTCGAACATACCCGGCGAGAAGTGCATGATTACGCTGCGCAAGGCCGCGACAACTCCCTCGCAGTTCGAGCTTCGTCAACGTGCTGACGCCGCATGGCGCGCCAGCGCAGAGCTGATGCGGGAGGTCCTAAGCAGGATTGAGGAGAGCCTGGGTATGCAGCCGGGTGTGCTCACGCGCACAATGGGCCCGAAGCTCGAGCTCCCTGGGGATGGGGAGGAGAATGTAGCAACACTCCTCCGGATGTTCCGATACGAGCGGCCAAAGGCTACCACCAATTCTGAGACGAGCGAGACAGTGCAGCCTGAGTCGAAAGTGGTCGCAGAGCCTCATAAGGACCTGGGTCTGTTGTCACTCGTGGTCGGGCATACACCTGGGCTAGAATGCTTTGACCCTGTCGCAGAGAAGTGGGATTCGTGCGAGGAGTTGCCTGGACATGAACCCGGGAAGCTGCGCGCCTCCCTCCTGGTCGGCCAAACCCTTGCGAAGTTCACTAACTGGCGATTCCAAGCGGGTCGGCATCGTGTCTTCGTTCATCCTATGTCCCCCCTCTCCTATTCGTCCACATCCAGCCCTGATGCGCCAGACTTGGTATCAAGTCCGGCAAACCGATTACTTGCTGATCCCTCATTCCGTTTCTCACTCGTCCACGCGCTTCGCGCCCATCTCCCCCTTCGTGTATCCTCTGCGGAATTCGAGACGTCTGTCACAGGTCCCTATGCTCCAAATACTCAGTTCCCAAAGGTGACCATCGCAGAGATCTATCACGCAATCAGCAATGCGCACTGGAACATAAACATCTCGGTCGATGTCCGAAGGGAGCAGGAGCAGCGTCTGAAACTACTCAAAGAGCAGCAGGAACAGGCGACGAAGGTGGACGTTGAAGCTAATGGAAGCGCAGTGCCAACCACCGCCGAAGCATTGATGAAGGAGATATACATGGAATTGCAGGACTTTAAAGACCAGGACACGAAACACAGGCAATACGTCAATGACAAGCTCGCGGAATGTGAGCGAGGCATTGAAGACTTCGTCGCAAAGTTTGAGCGAGATGTGAAAGACAGGGTAGCAAAACATATGCAAAATTCTGACGAAATGAGGAAGACTCGTGAACAGCTGAATGAAAGGGCTCGTCAACTTGATGAGCGAGAACGAAAACTTGGTGAACGCTCACGGCAACTCGATAAACGAGAGAAGGCGTTGAAGAGGTGGGGTCGAATCATCTCCTGGTTTACTTAATTCAAATTTCAAGTAATCGGATCGGATGTAGAACGCATGTATGTTTGATTACAGTAATATGGTTGTGCTCTATTCCCTTACTCCCTCTGGGAGTAAAGGGCACTGTATCCCCTAAATTGCCGTGGGATACCTGCAGATTTGCACCTCCCCTAAACTGCCGTACGTTACCTGTGACGTGACATGACTCGGATACTGGATGACTTCCCGTAAGGATTTAGGACACCCAGGGTCGTCCTAAACCCCCTAAGACCCCGCTCGGCACGCATTTAGGGAGGTTTTTCTAAACCGTAAGCACAATCGCCCGAGAGCCATGAGCAGAAATTCTGTGAAGTTCTGCCGGCCGATTCCCGCTGTTCTGCTTACCTTAAAAGGTAAGGTATCAGGGTGTATATATGATATCTTACCTGTTATGGTAAGCGAGGGTCAGGGCAGCCTGAGGTGTTTAGGACGACTGTCCTAGACACGGAGCATCTAGCAGACCCCCCTCCCCCCTCTGCCAGATCCTAGAAGTTTACAGTAGGATGCCCGGACCAGACCGAGAGTTTGGCTCCGATCAGTTTAGGACGAAGATGTCGTCCTAAATCCTTACGGGAAGTCATCCACTATGTACGGCTGAGGCTGATATGAGAAATATGAGCGCGGAGATCTAAATGCAAGGAAAGGGGGAGTAAGGGATCTGCCGGCGAAGCTCGGCCCGTTATCTAGTATTTCATGTTATCTTGTATTGAATATAACTCTCCAGAGTCCAGAATGAATGTTCAACTATACATACTGTATATGCTCCTCGGAGGCAGGTGGCGTAAATGCAGGCACGTGTCGCGTAACTTGTGAAAGAGATCGGGACCGATACTGTAACTGACGCGGTTTACACCCTTCACCCCGACCATCATCTCTCCTTAAGCTGGATATCCAAAATGACGAAGACATATCTAATGAACAATCTCATCGAGAAGGCACGTAGTAAACAACATCCTAGCGAAGCTTTCTTTCTATTTACAATGTCTTTGTAGATGGAGTCACCCGATCAGGATCACAGGTGCGGGACTTGCTTGCGATATACGCGTCAAGACAAAGGAATACTCATATATATGCTCTCTTAGATACATGGGCTTGACGGACCTGATGTCTGAGATCAAACAAGACTCTTCGAATTTTTACGGCGATGAGGCAATGGAGCACAAGGTCTTGCAGCATGTGTTGAAGCTCGTAGAGGATAAGATATCGGAGGTCAAAAATCAGGCTGTGAAATGGTGTGTATGCTCGGTCAGTTCACTAATAATATGTACTTACTTTAGCTTTTATGAAGTTTGGGTGCTCTCATCAAGATTGTCCGCGAGTCCCAGATGGAGTTCATCGTGCAGAAACTTATAGATTTCTCTGGAAGTAAAGACGAAGAGCTACGTGACATTGCTGGACTCGGTATGACTCAATATCTTGCCCTTTGTTACCCCTCGCTTACGCGCGAATAGCTCTGAAGACTATCACAGCGGAGCTTCCACAGGACAGCAAACTCGCGCCAACTGCATGTGCCAACCTTACGCCGAAGCTGCTGGCACAAGTGCAGAACGTGAGTATAATGTTCATTGATGCTATGGATAATACTCTAACTGCACGGTAGGATAAAACTCCACCAGAAACGCTCATTGAGACGCTCTCTATCCTTTCCATCCTTATTTCCCGGTTTCCTGCGCATTTATCGTCGCCCGACCTCTCGCCACAACCCATCCCTATACTTACGCCTCTGCTGGGCCACGCACGGCCTGCCGTGCGCAAGCGTGCCATTCTCACTCTCGCGCAGTTCTTGCCGACTGCGCCACAGTCCTATTTCGACGACCTGCTCACAAAAGTGATTCTGCCTAATTTACAAACAGGATCAGGCGATGCTGGGCTTGAGAATCAGAGGACCACAGTACAACTAGTCACCGCAGTCGCACGTCACAGTCCCGGCCGCATTTCGGCCGTCCTTGGCACGATTATTCCTGGTGTACTTGCGGTATCCAGCAAGGAGGACGATGAACTGCGCGAGTATGCACTCCAGGCCCTCGAGGTGTTTGTACTGAGGTGTCCGGCGGAGGTCACGCCCTTCTTGGGCCAAATTGTGCAGACCGGAACCCGGCTAATCAAGTATGACCCCAACTATGCCGGAGATGACGATGAAGATGAGGAAATGGAGGATGCCGAGGACGAGGACGATGAGGACGACGATTTGGGCGACGCGTATTCGGACGATGAGGATACATCGTACAAGATCCGGCGGTCCGCCACCAAACTCCTCTCGGCGCTCATCGAGACGCGACCGGAGCTCCTCACGACATTTTATAAAGAAGTGTCGCCGGTACTTGTGCAGCGTTTTGGCGATCGTGAGCAGACAGTGCGCCTCGAGGTATGGGCGACGTACGACGCGCTCCTTACACAGACCAAGCTTTATGGTGGTGCAAGTAGCGGGCGAGCAGGTTCACCAGACAGAAAACGCAAACGCACAAGCAGTAATACATCCACATCCGAAGTAATGGACGTTGAAGGCGCTCCCGAGACTCCCATCACGCTCGCGCATGCTCAGGCCCCCAGCCTCGCGAAAGCTCTCCTCGCTCAGCTTCGATCCCCGAAGACGCCTCCCGCAGTTCTCCAAGCAGGCTTCGCCTTGCTTTCTCAGTTGATTGACGTGCTGCCTGGCTCTCTTTCCACCCAGGTAACGCTGCTTTTGTCAATTACTCAACGCGTACTCGGCACCAGCTCCAATTCAAGTAGTGTACCTCTTCACACTACCTGCCTCAGTTTTTTGGCTACTTTCTTCTCCAATCATGCGCCCTCGAGCTTTAGCGGCTCTCTTTCAAACCTCACCCCCGCTCTTCTGCGTGCCTTGGGTGAGCGTCACCCACGTATCACGGCCGAGGCGTTCCGCGTCTTCTCCGCATTGCTCAATGCACTTCGACCGATCAAAGTCGGGAGTGAGTGGGTCGACAAAGTGTATGACGAGTCAATCCTCCGCCTCAAGAGTGCGGATACGGATGCAGAAGTTCGCGTACGTGCAGAAGTGTGTATGGGTGACCTGTGGGTATGCGCAACCGACGTGGTAAGGACGAAAGACGGGAGGGAATGGGACGCGTTATGCCGTACAACTGGGCGCATGGATGGTGCAGTCAAGGTCGTCACTCGCGTCGCGACAGAGGTGGACGTCGGAGACGAATGGGTCAATGGAAGTATTGAATGGGTACTAGGCGTCCTGAGGAAAAGCGGAAAATCGGGTAAGGGCGAGGCATTTGAATGCCTAGACACTCTCCTACACAAGTGGGTTTCTCTTGTCTCTCAAATTCCAATCAACGACTTAGGCGACGCATCTATAGGTACAAGTCCGGTGTTCCCGAACACCTGATCTCAACAATTGTGGAGCAGATGAAGCCGTACATCTCAACTCAAGACATCTCCTTGCTCGCAAGTGCACTGTCTATCCTCGCCTGCCTTATGGAACTCTCCCCACCTTTAACTTACCCGGCCGTTGAATCAGAGTACCTCTCGGATATTTACAGCATTGCACACTCGCCGTTAGTAACCGGCGTGAGCTTGGATGCGCTTCTCGTGTTCTTCGCCGCGCTTGTGGAAGCGGACTCGCAGATCGCTACGCATGTGATCCCGAATCTCACCATTCCGTTGCAGAAGACGAGCAAGAACGAGGCGAGCTACAGTAATGTAGCGAAGTGCATCGGGACGGTTGTCAGAAGCCACACGAGTTTGGCGGCGGGTACCATTGCTGAGTTCTCGAAGGCTTTGAAGGTGAGACTTTAGTATGTCTTGCTAGTACTGGGTCTGACACGAGGATTCAGAAAGGATCGAAGGCGACGAGCCAGCAAGTCGTACTTAACCTCCTCGTACTTGGAGAGATTGGACGCACAATGTAACTTTCCTCATCTAATGCATGCATATACCCTAACTCTCTTCTCTTGCAGTGACTTTGCCCATCAAAAGGATATGTTCCAGACGGCAATTGATCTCTTCGGATCGACAGACGAGGATGTCAGGAGTGCGGCTGCTTTCGCTGCAGGTAACATCGCCATCGGCAATCTGCATCTCTTCCTTCCAGCTATTGTCAAGCTCGTTCAGACGGACAAGGAGAAGCGGCTTCTCGCACTTCATGCATTGAAAGAGGTGGTCAGCAATTGCCCAGAGCTGAAGCTGGAGAGCGTTGCAGAGACGATTTGGGTTCCGCTCTTCCAGGACTCGGCGAACTCGGAGGAGTCGACGAGGAATGTCGCCGCTGCGTGCCTTGGGAAGCTCACCACCACCAATCCTTCAAGATACCTTCCCCAATTGCATGTTAGTGTCTATGTTCATCAGAAGCAAATTTTGTTCTTACTATCCATCTTTAGGCCCGTATTCGCGATGAAGATCCTGCAGCTCGTGCGACGGTTGTTGCAGCCATCCGTTATACATTCGCAGATTCACACCACTCATACGATGAACTCCTCTCTGCACTCATCCCTGACTTCCTGTCATCAATAGAGGATCAAGATTTGGTACGAGTTTCTTTCTTTATTCTCCTAGTCATGTCTCATTGAATGGCGTACCGCAGACTGTCCGCCGACTAGCCATATCCGCCCTCAACTCTGCTGCACGCAACAAACCTCAATTGATCCGGGACCACCTGGCTGTGCTTCTACCGCAACTCTACAAAGAGACAGTCGTGAAGCCCGAGCTCATCAAGACCGTCCAAATGGGTCCCTGGACACACAAAGTCGACGAGGGGCTGGACGCGCGCAAGACGGCGTACGAGACGATGTACACGCTCCTGGACACCTGCCTCACGAAACTCGATCTCCACGAGTTCCTCATCCGCGTCATCGCGGGGCTGAGCGACGACAGCGACGAGGTCAAGGTGCTCGCGCACATGATGCTCTTCCGCCTCGCGGGCGTCGCGCCGACTGCGCTTGCGCAGCGGCTGGACGAGATCACGCCGCCGCTGCGCAAGACGATGGAGGAGATGAAGCAGAACAAAGACACGGTGAAGCAGGACATCGAGCGGGTCGACGAGCTGCAGCGCAGTGCGCTCCGTGCCATCGCGGCCCTGCGGCGTGCGATCAACCCGGGGGTATCGGTTCACTTCGATGCATTCGTTGAGACCATCCCCAAGAGTAAGTGGGCTATGGAGTTCAAGGAGCTTCTCGCCGGTCATTAGTTCTCAGCTTCGCAACGTCTTCCAAAATTATGAGTGTTCGATCAATATACTCAACTCTCTTGACTTCCTTCTAATGTACCCATGTCTTACATAGTGCGATGTATACCACCACCAATCATTTATAAGAAAACAGATGCAGCAATACATATCATGACCTTGTTTCTACATACGTTTATACATGTACATTTGGTTGCGTCTTTTGAGCGGTACCGAGAAAAAGATTACTTCTACCGCGTGACTTGTCCGTTCTTAATGATCGTCAATGGTCTCTACTCCACTACGACGCCCGAAATCCGAAAGCACCAAAGAGCCTCTGCGCAATCGCCTTTCCAGCACGTCGCCGCTCATCGGCAGCGCCGCCACCACGTCCACCAAGGACTGTCTTGTTCTCGATCGCACGTCGCGAGAGGTAGGGCATAACTTCCACGAGCGCACCATATGGTACGTACCTGCACGTGAGGCATCCTCGTCAGCATTGAAGAATCATAAGACGTGAAGAAATCACAGGAGAGTGAGAGGGACAAGAGTAGATTATTTGTGCAGAGATAGAAATAAAAAGTAACTTACTTGATGACGAAAGGCGTACTCGTCCGCGTCCTCTCCACGATACTCTCCGTCAATGCATCGCTCATCCCATATAGCTGACCCATCGTCACGCGCTCGCACACCTCGTCCGGGATCGTCACCACTTCCTTCACCTTGCTCTCTACGTCTCCTCCGTGCACCTCACGCGTCGCCAGGCCGGCGCGCACGAGCTCGTCCAGCACCACATCGCACGAGCGCCAGTTATGCGTGCCAAACAACACGCCCACGCCCGGCTGTGCTCTTTTCGCGCGCAGGTCCTGCGCAACGGCGCCGACGAGCATGGCGACGCACGCGTTGTAGCATGCATCAGAGTCCTCCTTCACGAGCCAGACGGGCGGGACGGGCTCGGGCGAGATGCTCAAGGTCACGCGGTCTTTGGTCTTGGTCTTGCTCTTCTTCGTTACCTCGGAGGAGGGAGCAGGAGCGGGGGTGGAGACTTCGGGAGACGTCACGGACGGGTGCGCGGCAATCTCGTGCGGGTGGTACGCTCCGCGGACGAGCTTCACGCCGAGCGCAAATCCACCAGCGCGTGCGGCGGCGATGTCGTGGGCCAGCTGCGCAGGGGTCCTACAATTCATTCATCGAGGAAACTCGTCAGCGACCAAATGCATAAACTGAAATAACTTATAGAATGCATTTACCGCCTTAGATATGCCTGATACGTCGCATACACGAGGGGCTGAACTCGACCCACGTTATCCACATTCTCGCGTTCGCTTCCCTTCAATCCACCAACAAGTTTCCTGAAATTCAGCTTCGACGACGAAGTGGAGGATGGAGAAAGCCGGTTAAATGTACGCATGAGCGCAAGGGTGTACGCATCAATGGCCGGCTGCACGCAACACAAATACCCACAGGTAAGTGACTGCTTCAAATAGTTATAAGATGTGAGGCAAGAGATCGTACCTGATACCAGCTATTAACAATATAGAACGCCATGAATTAATATCAGATACACGCGAGATACAGAAAAAAGATGCAATCACGAACCTATACTCAGCATCTATAATAATCCTCACGCCCCTCTCCTCCGCTCTCTTGCAGATCCTGAACAAATCATCCCTCAACTCTTTCAGGTCCTTCAGGTCTTGCACAGTCAGGGGAGTGTTGCGCGGGAGCGCACTCGCCTTCGCGCTGATCGCACCCGTCTCGGCATCCACGCTGACAACATCCAAGACGTCCAGATCCGCGTCCCGCGGCGACCCAGGGAAGGGCACGACCTCGCCGCCGGGCAGAGGCGGGCGCGTGCGCACGAGGTGCGCGGAGAGCCTGTGCAGGGCGTGGGCGTTCGGGAGGAGGGCCGTGAGCTTCACGGCGACCCACGTCCTGCGCCCTCCTTTTAGACCCTGCTCGCCGAGGATCCCGTCCTCGAAATCCGCGGCGACGTCGATGGAATGCACCATCTCCTCCACGATCCGTTTGTGGATCGGGAGCGACGTTGACGACGCGATGGTGCTATCGTGGATTGAGCTCGACGTCGCGCCCGAGGAGCCGGAAGCCTCATCCTCGTCGACCTCAACACTGTAAGCGAATAGAGTTCCTTTACCTTCCATGCGAAGCGCTGCAACGATGGGGATCGCTTCTTCTGCTGTGTCGCCGCCTACGAACTGTCATCGGAGTCAACATAAGATGAAAAAAGATACGAGTTTCATGATCAGTATATTGTCCAGCACGTCCGACGAACAGGTAAGACGTATAATATGTGAGCATAGGTATGAAGAACCATCACTTGTGGAGGTAATCCAAAAAAATAAAATAAAATAAAGCAGAAACATGAACAGGATGAAGAAGTAGTGGAGGACGCGCCGATAATCAACGGTCATACCCAGCGCAAGCGCAAATTCTCTTTCTCCCTAAATTCCTTTTCATCCACTGCAAGTACATGAGCACCCATTTCTGGTCCGTCCAAAACCCAGCTACTACACTTTACTAGGCAGCCGGGTGACGAGACCATGGTAATGGAATGTGATGAAAAAAGGAGGAAGTTGAGATACAACAAAATATGGGTTTGGCTTATAGATCAGACAATGTGTTTGTGTAGATTCGAATTTCTGCTCGGAAATAACTTTGCTTTCTTTGCAGGTGGACATATGAACCTCAGACATAACTTGAGAATTAAAGTGTGATTCAACCAAAATGAATGCAAATACCTAAACCATCAACTCCTGACCCGAGCTGTGCATGCCAAATCGGACCTCGCAATCGAAGAGAGCAGATTGCAAAGCCAAAGAAGGACAGTACAGTCGAGGCAGGTGGTTGATGAATGTTGTATTAGCGGAGAGGTGGAGATAGTAATATGAATAACGTAGGAAATTTGAAGAGAAGAAATGTGAGAAAAATGAAAGAAAGCTCGCCCAAAGTTCAAGAAGAGGCAGACAATTCAAGTTGAGGATTGAGGACTTACCTGAGCAAAGAACGTACCCCGCACAACCTTTTCCGCTATCCACCGTACGCCAGGGATCGCAAATGTGTGCTTTAACAGCGCTGGACTTGCGTCGACAAGCGCCGGGATCGAGCAGAGCGTGTACACAACATACGAGCGGATTAGAGAGCTGAGGGGTGGTTGGTTTTTGTGCAGTGAACTAGAGGAGTCATCCTGCTTGGCGAGGGGAGCAGATAACGATGCGTCAAGCCGGACAGGGGAGTGCAAGAGGTAGGCTGAGCCGCCTAAGCCAAGCCCAACGGAGAGACTGAGAAGTGTAAGTCGGGTCGAGCGATTAGTCGACCTGCTCGCTGATGAGCTGGGCGAGGTGCTGAGATATCGCCTGATGCTGTGGTGGTGTAGACGATGTCTGTTCTGCGAGGATGAAGCAGTCGATGTCGATGAGAAACTCGATGGCCTCGTGAAGTGCGTCCTCCTAATCGTCCCCTGTGGTATCCTCCCAGTCGTCGTTCTCTGCAGCAGTCCCCTTGTCGTCCTTCCATTGAACAGTTTGCCAGTAGTCATCACCATAACTTGGGCAGCCTTGAGCTTCAAGTTAATTGCACCAGCGATAGCAGTAAAGGGCTGTTATCTCGATAATCTCGTCGCGAGCGTGCCAGCTCAGGTATATATACGAAGCCGCAAAGCCTGGCGGGCAATGTGCTCAAGGTCCGAGAGGTCTGGACGCCGCATCTCAGTATCTGTAGTCTTTTATGTCTTAGCTAGATAACGAGCGGGTCGGAAGCCTCCACCCATTCCTCCAGCGCTTCCCAAGGAGCCGGCCGGGCGTATGGCGTGTAGTTTATCAGTTTGTCCCACATCCGGTAGTGTTTTCCCGCACATCTTCCTAAAAGCTATAACTGACGTCAGCATCCGGTTAATGTCCCGGCCTTTTCTCTGAGCTCCGACCCACAGACCTTCCGTCCCTTCCCCGAATCCCTCCCTACCGCACGCCGGAAATTCATCAAAATGGACGAAGATATTCGACCCCTTGTGTGGATAAACTGCGCATAGCCTATTTACAAATTGCTTAAAATTCTCCATGAAATGTTTGCGGAGCACCGATTCCGCACGAAATCCGCGCACCGTGCGTTCTCCGGGTCAATCTCCTACAGTCGACCGTCTAGCACACGTAACTTCTAACGGCACCATGCATCTTGCATTTAAAAGCTACCGATAACGTTCGTTCTTTCGGCTCTATTCGTGAAGCTACCATGCAGTCATACTTTACACCATAGACACGTCAATACGCACCATGCATCTCCAGCCATCACTTCTCGGCCGGAAGCAACCCGAAGGAGTCTTATCAGTGAGGACGCCTGGTAGGAAGTAGCTCTGTGTAACTTCCCGGACCATGCACAACGCTTCTTCGCTTCTTAGAGTTGTAAACGCGTAAACTCTTCTTGGCGTATTCCAATTGCCCATCATTATATCTATACATGTTACTGGCTTTCCGACTTGCGACAAACATGTTGCAAGCAAAGGTGGCCAAATTACAACAGGTTGTTCGAGCTGCACGGATTATCAGCAGCGAGGAAATGATCGGCACGCAATCGGCCCGACAGCCACTCGCAATTAGTATTTATATTTAAGGTTACATCGGAGTGTAAAATTCTCCCATTGCAGCCGGTATGTATCGATCTCGCCTCTTGCCTTCACTCCACCACCATTTCTTCTTTCCTCCTCTTCCTTCGCATACTACTTTGGGTTTCTTAAAGGCGTACTTCTTCCTCATCTAGCGAGCGATCAAAATCTCTAGATCATATTACTCAGTGCTATTCTCTTCGTCGATACCAGGCTCCGTACTCGCATATCACGGTCTTGACATGTCCATTGTACTCCTTTCGCTATGTCTCAATTGGATATAGTGCAGCAGAATGGATGCGGACACGGTTCCTTCTCCGTATAACTATACAGAACACATAAAAGATATATGCCAACGTCGATCGAGAACGTCATGAGACATATCGAAGCCTACAGATAGGCTATAAGCTTTAGTACCTATTGAATGAGCCACTGCGTGTATGAGGTTGCGTCAAGAAATTGTAGATGGTGAGAGAAGGGAATGTTGTCTGTGTTGTACTATTGAGTGCTTATATACGGATTAGAAATTCTCCAATGGGACTTTTTCCGTTCGGCAAAATATGTATGATCACCATTGATGTACGTCTCTTCAGCCATATCACACATTAACCAGCCAATCTCTCTACCAGCTCCAAGAAAATCCTCCCTAGGCGGTATCGCTGTCAGCAATGCCTTCGTTGGCGATCAAAATCATATTATCGAGGTCTCCGACAAAGTCGTCAACATCACCACTCACACCGTTGGATGTCCTTAAGAAAAGAATGGCAGATATCCAAATCAATCAGCACTGAAAGCACCACACCTTGGCATTCACACTCGAAAGAGTGAAATAAAGTCAAGCTTACACTGAGGGTGCCAATTTGTCTTTGAGCTGTTTGGCATTATTCTTGACTCGAGCGAGGATGGCCTTCTCGCTCGAGCAAGGTTCGATTTGATTGATAAGGGGCGCTCTTGATTTCTCACTTTCAACCGGTCCAGGGGATCCAACAGCATTCTTGAATAGAGGCTGATTGTCCGGCAGCGGATCAGGGATGCTTTCAAAGCCCTCTATAGGCCCTTCTGTGTGGAGTGCCAGATTTCCTATCACGGTCAATCTGTCTAGTTCTGCTATAAGTATCGCATTATAATCCATGGACAAGCTGTAGAGTGAAGAGCATAAAACATCTGTCACCATTATGCCATTCGAATAATATCGAATATTGTCTTACTTGAGATCCTTGTAAGGCCTGTGTGTAGCCGGCTGTCCTTTAATCTCGACGACCTTGCTCAGGCTCTGGAGTTGCTCCACTGGGCCGTGTATGGAAACGATGGCAGATTTCTCATTGGCGCACGCTTCCGCATGTGAAGAAGAAAACGATCAGTCACTATGGTATATATATATATAATGAAATTCCTCTCACCATTCTGACTTGAAGCCGGGGTAGCGGAAATAATAGCTGCGTTAATCACTGCCGAGATTGCAACGAAGAAGGGGATGAGGTGGAGCATATGCTTATTGAATTATGAAGGAACGGGTAGCTTGTGAGGGAAATACTACAGCGGGCGAAGTCAAAGGAAAGTGAGATTATGTATGAGAGTGGCCCAGATTGTATGAAGGCTTCACCAGATATACATCACATTTATATGAATCTGTAGCGCTTCTTTCACAAAGGGAATAGCCCTCTATAAGAACTTAGATGGACAGTTATTTGAGTGCTATGTTCTCGCCCGCATCATCCCCGTTCAGGATTACTCAAATTGAGATGCGAGTAGGTCGACTGCATAGACGTAGTCGCTACGTAGTTCTTAATGTGAGGATCTTGGCTCAAGCGGCAATAACTTGAATTCGACCTACTCATCAATTTCCAACGCGGGCGAGAAAAATGAGACTTAGTACTTTCGAATGGCTATCATGCCTGAGCATGCATAGATAGTAAGGCCTCGGCACACGAGTCTATGCCGTTCAGATGTGTCAGTGAGCAAGACCAACACTGCCTTGAAGATTGTTTGTTTGCAAGAAAGCAACAAAACAAACAACAACAGAGAAAGCGAGGAGACTATAACATATTGAAGATAAAGTACGCAATGCTGTAAGTACAACGCTTAGATACAGTGCATACGATCATGCTGGAATATTGTAATGTACAGTTGAAGAATATATAATGAATGTCGTGACTGAAAGAGGGAATACTCATCAATGGAAGCATGACATAACGTCCCTTCGGGAATTGATATGAGGGAATCAGTCGTAAGGGAGTAGTACGGATAGTCCGCAAGGTATTTTCGTTTCCTGTACTTTGGGATGGCGTCCTGAGCGCATACAACGATGCTGGGAGTCTTCAAGAAGAGTAATGCCTCTTACCAGTTCCCGCATACCCACCGACATACGGCGTAAGGGTGTTGCGATCAGGGACGTGAGATGAAGGCGGGTATGTCGGTTCCGAGGATCCAGGTGCAGAGTTATCGTTGTTCACTGGTGCGCATCGGTCTCCATAACCTGGACCTTCGAACTTCGAGCCCATGTCTATCACCCTACCCATTTCCATCCTCGATCCGTCATCAACAGAGAAGTCACCCATTGATAATTGCATTTGTCTGTAGGAAGACATAATGATCAATGCCAGTCCTCCGTACAGAGCTAGAAGTCATACATACCTTTCTTTGCGTCTCTGCAACACAACATCAGCTTTGATCTTATCCATCTCGTATCCCAAATAGAACATGGCAGCATACGTAACGATGATAGTGGCGCCAAGGGTAGAGTAAGTGACAGCATTGTCCACGGTTTTATTCTTTCCTGTGGGAGATGTTGTCCGTCACTTGAGCTAGTGTGCTGTATATGAGATCAAACGATGAGAGTTTACCTTCTTGCTCGTCTTTAAGTGCATGGCCGATGAAGACGGTGACTACGTGCAAGGGGAGAGAAAGGACGGCAGACAAGAGGAAGACCCATAATTTCACTCCGCAGACAGCGAATAGCGCCGTCACGACTGATTTTGCTAGAACGTTAATCTTGCAGGTTGCACCAAATAAAGTTCAGCTCACAGTGATTCGGAACAACACTGTACCGCACCACAACCGCGATTACAATGCCACCTTCACGGATTATCCGAGCTAGCGCGGCATACTGCACTTTCTGCTTCTCTATGTTCGCCCCGGATGTACGGAAAAGGTATCTGAACACACTGAGGGTGCAGGTGAGCATTTCGGTTGGAACTGAAACTGTACTCCACATGTAACTCACAGAAAGACGATAGTTTCACCGATCAACGTTCCGGCGGCAGTAATAGCGAAACCAAACCCCAGTCCCCAAACGAGGCCCACAAGAATTGCAACAATCTCTTGGCCAAAGAGCTTGCAAGGATTGTACCCGTCAGTCTGGGTTTATTTTCATTAAAATGGTACTCACAGGCGGGATAGATATTATCATAAACACCGCGACCGGGATAAGGAATCCACCGGGCAGGCTGCCAGGAAGGTAAGTAAGTAAGCTACAAGCATAGTAAATGGGAGTTATCGCTGCATAACACACTTCTTGATTTTCTTTGTAGCCGGTTCCAACCAATGTACAATTTGCTTTTGATAAACAGCAAGAAGGATGACGATGACAACAATCACGATCGGAATAATATAGTAGTACCCTAGTAAACTATTAAGCAATGTAGTTTCCTTAGGGAAGCAAAAGACACTCACATGGACTCTTGGTTCTAGGCTTATAAAATCCACCCAATATTCTGGCGCTCCTCATGTTCAACAGATCGCATTCTGATGGTGTTGGTGATGGCAGCCGGGATATGTTGTTACCAACGAAGGACCTATTGTTCTCGCTGTCAGGTGCTGTTGATGACATAGAGGAGGATGGGGTAGGCAGAAATGAGTCAAGAGCTTACGCAAGGATACAACCTTTATAACACTGCGCATTCCAGCGCTAGACTGCGGGTAGATTATCGTAAGCTTCCTTGAGCAGGCATTCATTGATGCGCAGCTACTTTCTCGCATACGTCCGTCTCCTATTTAGTCGCGCCCAGCTTTGTGAAGGGTTCTTTGAACGCGCGCTATACTGCTTAATGCCAGTGAACGGAACCTGTGCTCGGTAAATGGAATCTCTACTCTGACATCAGAATGTGACAGGAACAAGCCGGCACAGTTCGACATCCAGTTAATTTGTGGAACCGTGGGGTGACAAAGTAAGACTGTTCACATACCTTCTATGGATCAAATGGCGCTCATAGTAGGCGACATCACCCCTGCAGCTAAACAGACTGAAAAGCATGCAAGACACCGAATTATACTCGTTGATAGTTGAATGGTAATTACAAAATGAATGTAACGCCAATTCCACCTGTCGATCGTTCTGGCGCTCGACCAGTCCCATGTACAGTGTACCTCCGCGCGATGAACATAGAGAAAGAGATCATTTTGGGTGTCCAGCTGAAACTTCTAGTTACTCCCTCGAAGTGACGTCGAAGCTACAAATAGGGATTTAATCATATAATAGAAGACTGAATGAAGTGAAAGAGTTAATGGATGAAATCAAAGCGTGACGAGATGAATGACGCTGACGAGGCCCATGGGAATATGCGAGTGCACAGCCTACTACTATGAAGTTACGGTTGAACGCATGACACTCAATTGCACTGGTGTGCGCGTTATGCTGTGCCAGCGTGCGCGAGAAATTGCACTGTACTGTGAGTTTCAGATACCATTCAGATGTGCTGCGGCGAAGTAAATCCATTCAAGTCCCAAATCACTGATTAGGATTGTCTTGCAAGACCTAAGATCGACAGAAGTCTATCTCGTTTATTTTAGGGCCCAGTATCTCCAAAAGTCTAGGAACATAATCAAGTCATCAGTGGTTTTTCTTGGCGACGCAAGCTTGGAAGCGGAGCTTCAGACGTACTGCATATGTGCCTATGTAGTACATAACACACGAAATGGCAAGCAATTCAACGAGGACGGCGCTCAATGACTGTCAAGATGCGGAGTGAATGACAGGAACTTGAAAGAGAGGTTACTGCAGTGCACAACTGCACGTTGGTTTCTTGAACTTCAAGTTGAAGGAGCGTGGCATTTTCGCGCACAGCCTGAGGACAATTTGTAATCAACAAAAACTTTACCACGGCGAAGTAGCCAACCTCCTTCCCAGGGTTCGCCTGACGGGCTCCCTTAGTAATAATCTCCCAATTAGTGTTTGAGACAAACAAGACATAACTTAACGGAAAAGGAAAGGGAGCCGTCAGGCGACCCCTGGCATATTAGTTGCTAAGCGAATCCCGCTCGCTGCGGTGCAAACAAGTTCAAACTTGTTCGGGCACCCCCGTTTAGGTAGTCTTCCCGCCATCGAAAATGGCGGGCCTCATAACTCTACTAATATTTCATTTATCGCCATAATTCTTTTTGATGCAATTTTCGATGGCGGGAAGACTACCTAAACGGGGGTGCCCGAACAAGTTTGAACTTGTTTGCACCGCAGCGAGCGGGATTCGCTTAGCAACTAATATGCCAGGGGTCGCCTGACGGCTCCCTTTCCTTTTCCGTTAAGTTATGTCTTGTTTGTCTCAAACACTAATTGGGAGATTATTACTAAGGGAGCCCGTCAGGCGAACCCTGGGAAGGAGGTTGCGAAGTAGCACGCCTTTTGATGTTTCCATCACCATCATCACCAACAAAAAAAAGCGTTCGCTTTCCATAAACTTCTATAATGAATAGCTCCTGTGACGATCTCTAAAAATCTTTCTTGGCTTGGTGAAGGTAAATATGTGGAACAAAACAGTCTCTACTTAATGTATGTAGTACTGGTTTCAACATGCGCATTAACATGACACAACCCCTCCTCCCCACCATTCCTTCACTTCAAATTACTGTACTCAAACTTTGTACCCGAGACCGTACGTGCACCGGATAGAGGATTTAACAGCGACTGGCTGATTACATTATAGGTTATTATAAACCGAAGCCAAGGTCAGAAGCTACATTAAATGAATGTCAAAAACACTATCAATGAATATAACATATGTAAACGGGCTAGTGAGCACGTCAGGTGGCGACAGATGATTACATATAGTGAGTGAGAGGAAAGTTCTGATGTGTCCGTGTCGTACTGAATAGTATTTGGTCCCGAAACGGAGAGGATCCCACTTTGAAAGTTCAGGTTTGCGTAATAATCCACAGTGTCGAGATATACGCCCCAACCATCGCTCAGCAGTCACATCCGCCGACAAAGCTAGCTGATTCACCAGAACCAGAAACGACACCCAACACTCCGCCTGCAATACCCGAAGCAGCGCCGGTGCCTGTTCCGACGACCCCTCCGGCGACATTTCCAACAGCTCCTTCGGCTACACCTCCTGCTACGCCTGTTGCAACTCCGCCGACGCTGAGGGGCCCGCCTGCGATACCACCGACAACGCCGTCGAGGAGGAAACCCAGGACGTCGCCAATGACTGAGAGGAGATCACCGACGAGATGCAATACATCATTCAGCAGTCCTCTAATGGTGAAGAAATTTGGGATGATGTGTTTAGCTTCCAATAGGATTAGCGCTAAGAAAAAACTGTGAACTTACGACGACCCCCCATGGTTCTGTGCGAGCATTAACTTCTCTCGGAGCTGTCCGGCTAAGTCCTGGACATGGGCGAGGAGGGCTTTCTCACCTGAACAGGCTGTACCGCAGCCAAAGGTGGAAATTTGCAAAGTTGAGTATAAGCTACATTGTTTTGCGAACGAAGGGCTCGTTTCTCACTTTGAATAGGACCAGGGACGCCAGCTGTCTTTCTAAACAACCTGGCCAGACCACTTCGGTCTGCCCTGACCTCTCTTACGACGTGGGTAGGGCTGATGGAAACCACAGCGCCTCCATTACCAGTCTCTGTCATGGCGAGAATAGTACCGGCAAGGTTATGGGCGTCGTTGATGGGCACACTATATAGATGAACGGTGAGTCTTTGAGTGAAAAAAGGAATAGCATTCTTGGGAGACGTTACTTACACAAGAATTTTGTCAGGCATCTGTCCTTCGGATTGCATTTCGACCAACTTGCTCCTGATCTGCTCGGTTAGGTCGTGCACATGAGCAATAGCCGATTGCTCATTCGCGCATTCTTCATAGCACGAAAGAGTGGAAAATTCAGATACTTCGACAATAGTGCACAGTTAAACGTATAAGTTCTCACCGGCCTGGGTGGGAGTCGGAGTAACCGGAATGGCAGCTGCGTTCGCCAACGCAGTGAATGCGGCGAAGAGGGAGACGATGCTGAACATATACATTTTGGATTCAAGTGAGTGTGTAAATTTTAATGATTGTGGGGGAAAGTCGAGGGAAAAAGAGTGTATGAGTAGGATTTGTGTAGGTGGGGAGATGTCTGATCTTTCGACCAACTTCCGTGCATTTTATATGTTTAGCAATCGAGAGGTAGGGAAAACCGAGACCATCAACTCATGCGTTTAGATCCATTACTCTGCGCATCGACGAAATCCGAGTCTGGTCAGATTGAATTAAGTCCTCGGTCCTCAGTGGTTACTGCTACAGACTACAGTCCTCGGTCGTATACATGGATCGCGCGTTGGAGACTCATTGGAACATTGAGAATCTCAGCTTAAGCCGGCAGTTGTGCAGCCCAGCACTGAACTCCTGCGTCCTTTGGTTTATCGGTATGGTCGACTAAAAGACCGAGCTGTGTGTGGCGGATGTTCCAAAGTCCGAAGTGTGGATAGGCAAGGTTCCGAGGTGTGCTGCTCTACTGCTCATTGATGCTCGGACCTCTGCAGCAAAAGATTGTTGAAAGTGGAGTATTGCCGTACTGGCGAACTAATTGTGTAAAGTAGATTTATTTGATTTTACTGAATGAATGTTACTGTGCTGCAGGGCATACAGAGTCGCCCTCACGCTATTCGATAACCTGAGATGTCACTGGCATAAAGGTGACTGTCTTGTTCCTGGGACTGCGCATTTAATGCTAACTGGACGGGGAGCGGCGCATAAAAGCCAAAACTTGTGACTCGACCGTTAAAGTACTATGCAGACAGACATCCAGGCTGCCACTATAGATAGGTCAATATACTCCTGGGAGTAGTTTTCCATTAGACGCGTACCAAATTGAGCTTCAAGTTCATATTGAGTATCGCGGTCGTCTCGAAATGATCGAGAAAAGACTCTCTTGAGGTGAAAACTTTATTGAGACATATAGAGGTAATGGAACCTATGGTATAAACTCCTGAACGGCAGAAATACGATTGGAATGAAAAAGTTTGTACTTGCCTCGCTTCGCTCCGAAACAATATTGTGAACATCCCTTTCTTATGCTGCTGTGTCTTGACCAAGACAGCTTTTCTTACGCGCTTTCAAATTCTTGCCAGTTTGTTACTCACCTTCAATCAGACCTGGAATCATCACGACTGCCTGTGACAATATCTTGCACAAAGGAAATGTTAAGGAGAGCTGAGAATCGAAAATCATCAGCAGCCCCTGCGCGTTATAGTAGCTCCCCGCATCTGGGCACGTCACATTGTAATGCGAAATGCGAAAAGATGGTCAGGTTGTACTAGGCATTCTCGGTCCTATACACTGTCAAATGGTCCTGCCAAGATGCTGAAACATAGAGTCCCATCTCAAGCGCGAACATCATGCAGTATGAACATAACTCTCACTTCAGTTCTTGATGTGGTTCTATGTGAAAAAATGCACCGAGCTGTGGGTGGCGGATATGCTATTGTCCGAAATGTGGATGGGTAAGGTTCCGAGGCCCGCCGAATAAACGATTGTTGTCGAAACATACTAAGGGTTTTGTGCATACTAGAATAGCCAGCGACGACGAGCAACGGAGAAAGTGACCAAGAATAAAAGAGGAACGCACCCGGGCTACCTTCTTCGAATGATCTGCGCAAGGAAGTGACTGTTTGCTGAGTGGTCAAACAACAGCGATTGTGTTAGAACAGAGATTTAGTCGCAGATGGGGAATCCTGCTTCTGATCGCAGACAGTCATCGAGGTTTTAGATAAGCAGAGAGCTTTCCAGAATAGATTATGAGAAACGAGACGAGTGGAGTGAGAAGAGTGAAGTGATAGAACATCTGCAACGACAGTTGCCCATTGCTCCCGGCTGGTCACGACTAACCAAAGCTATTTCAAGAAAGACGAAGAACGATTCCTGGCCGTTCATGTAAATGGAATAGAAACGATGCGTTTAGCTGATTATGATCCTATATTTTTGTTACAGAACACAAAACCACCTTTCAAACAAGCGTAAGCAATTGCACAAGCCTAGAGGCTCACTATAGCCAACCTTATGTAGCTTAGTTTAAGCATTTATGCGACACCTAAAAGTGCGACTTCTTAGAGAGAAGTTGGGTCAGCATGTTTCAGTAACTCCTGCCAATTGAAGTCTGCCGGAGACTCATTGAAGATTCTAAGGAGCTCAGCACGCTCCTTCCGCCGTGTATTTTCGCCAGCTTCCTCCGTCAGGAAGAACCTTTGCAGCCCCAGCGCAAGCAATTGAGCATCCTGCTGGCTCAACATGAAGTTCCCACTTCCAGATGAAGAAGGGGTAAGTTCCCCGCGCAAAAGAACGACGTCGTGCGAGTTCGCGAGTTCGGTGTAAAAGGTGAGAATGAGATGCGGCGTGGCGAACGTTTGGCGGGTCTTGTATTCTACCAAGGGTGTGAATAGGACAGTGGCGATGGGATGCTGGCTGGGGGTTATTGGGTTCGGCAGAGGGGCATCTAATGGACTTGGCGGAGGTATTGATGGAGGAGCATGGAGTGCCCACTGCATAAAGTAGAATTCATGTGCGCTTTGCATGCCATCGTCCCCTTCGACTTTTTCCGGTGTCGCTTCGCGTTGTAATGGCAGGATAAAGTTCGGATACTTTCGTGCAATGGATACCATGTTCGCGTATGTTTGCAAAGGAACAGAGGCCGAGAGGAAACCGCGACCAGTACCCTGAGATCGAGATGCGTGGAATACTGTCCATATCGCGGATATTTGCTGCGCTGTATGGGGAGTACGAAGGATTTTATGGATGTCCAAAATTTCTGATAATGGCTGAAGGCAATTTAGCTCAAATGTTTGGTTGGAAAAACTCGTTCAAACGCACCTTCACCGGAGAATTATCCTTTCTTTCACTCTTTGTCCAGTCTTTCTTAGACTCATCCTGGACTGCCTTCTCTGCTATCTTAGCCTTCAGATTCTGAGCTTCCGGAATGGGTGCGAGTTTAACTTTCTCCTTCTTTGCAGCCAGTAGCAAGTCTTCCACTGTTATGCCCTTCCTGCTCGAGGGCGTTAGTCTAACGAAGCTTGTACGTGCGGAATATTGACTTCACTCCTCAGCGAGCCTTTGAAGCTTGTCGGAATATTTTTGTGAAATATTCCATCGAAGGGATGACGCATGTATATTGCGTATACATGATGTCTGGCGTAAGAACAATGAAAAGGCGTGCCGCTGTACAGACCGGATGAACATCGCGGTGGGAGGGAAAGCAAGTTTTTCCTTGATGTCATCCAACGGACGAATTTGGATGGATGCCAGTGATTTCGCGCTCGTCACGCGTCGGTCACACATATGTAAGTACACTCCAATTCCCTGACCAGTGACAAGCTTCTCCTTCCTTGAGCCGCCAAGCAGAAAAAATGAAAGTCACAGTAAAGCGCTGGCATGCCATTGCGCAATGGCGTTGGGACACCGGCAGCGAAGAAGTAGACGAAGACAGCGAAGGAGACGTATGTGGCATTTGTCGCGTACCGTACGAAGGTTGTTGTCCTACTTGCAAGATGCCGGGGGAGGATTGTCCATTAAGTACGCATTGCCATCTATGTTTCATCCTGAACCATCTATCTAACTTGTCCTGATAGTTTGGGGAGAGTGTACACATGTTTTCCACATGCATTGTCTTCTGAAGTGGATTGGGACAGCGGCTTCAAAGCAGCAGTGTCCTATGGATAGGAGGCCATGGGGTACGTCTAGTATGCTTAGCTTTCAGAATTCTTGTCAAGCTGATAAATGCTACCACAGTGACAGCCGAGCGGAAGGTTGCAGCTGAACCGCAAGCCCCGCAAGAGCAACTGATTCAGGCATGAAATGCACAATGTGCGATATATACTTATTCACCTTTTGTATCATTACAACCCACTGGCAAGATTTGTAGATCATAATAAGATTAATGTTTGTTTCTTTCATGTACAAATACAGGATTTGCTATAAAGGAAGTCTTAGCAAGACAGAAACCCCTTCAGCTACGATCGCATAAGAAAAAAGGAACCGGAAGTATAGGAAGATCCCTACCATACAACCCAACGACAGGAGTGGAACAGAGCAGCTAACAGCATTGATGTAAAACAGTCGGGGATTTGAGAAAGAAAGGCAACACATGATGCACATGAAGGCGAAGGAATAAACAAGATGGAAGAACTACAACTTATTTCGCAAGGCTTCCAATAGATAGCTCTGGGAAGGCTTTTACATTGTACATGGGAGGTATGTAAGAATAGATTAATGACAAGAGCAAAGAAACGGAGATGAGATGGAGGTATAGATCTTTCTGGAGTAAAACAATCGTTCAGCTTTGGAAAAGTCCCTTGAACATCTAGATGGTGTCTAGACGTAAAATTATTAGTGATTGTACAAGCTCTCCTTTGATGAGCAGCTGTTTCCGATGCGTAGTTTGAGAAAGGAAGGGTGGATGCATTCAACGCGAATGCAGCACGCTATTAAGTCTGAGTATTAGAAGGAGAGAGCGATTTGCAAGATTGAGTGAGCATATCTAGATGCGGCCGATAGTCGTACACGTTGTGTTTGCCTTAAATATAGCTTTTTTAGATGACGGCAGAGAGATTTTCGTGCTTGATCACTCAGGAATCAGGGCTGGTTGGGCCTTGGAGAGAGGCCATCCAAATTCGCGTCTTATAAAGGCTAGAGTAGAAGATGTAAATAAACCGATTCATCATAGTGAACTTGGGACGTACCGGAACAACTCCCTAACAAGCTCTCGGAAGTCAATCCTTTTCTCGGCGATGAAATAAAATGTGAGTTTGCGCCGATCCCTAGCAATCGTTCACTCAGCAAATGTCCAAATAATTACAGGGCATTGAGACAAACTCACCATTGATATTCGGCGTCAATAACCTCCATAGGCAGCTTCTTTTGTCGAACTTTGGTCTGGCATAACGCGAGTGCTTTCGCTTCATCCTGAATTTTCGTCTGGAGTAGTCTGTTCACCAAAGTCAACACAAAACATCAACGTTAACGCAATAAAATGCCTCACTGGGTATCCTGCATCGTAGCCTTGCCATAAATCTTCTTCGGATTGATCTCCTTCTTTGAGTTATGGCTCGCCGGCCCATCAGGGCTTGTCGGCCCACCATATCCCTGGTCATGGAATTGATTTTGTTGCTGAGCCTGGAGTATCTGCTGTCGCTGGAACGCCTCGACTTCCGCGGCGGTGATAGTGTCATTGATGACTTTGCCCAAATCGCGCCCGCGGTCAGCCTCAACAATAACGAGGTCGCCGACATGGATGTCGAATTGATCAGACGTGTAGAAAAGATCTGTCCGGCCAGCTTTGAACTCGACAATGAAAAGTGTCCAATGTGCAGGGACAGCGTGCAGGGGTATACCTCTACCTAAATCGCTCAAGGGCGGCGCGGAAAGCTCGGATTGCGAAGATCGACGTTGCATAGGTGCACCTCCGATACCGAGGCCGAGGCCGCCTCCCATTCCGGGTGCTTGTACACCGTATTGCTGAGCAGGGATACCTTGTTGATGATGGACAGACCGTGCACTTGTCGGAGAAAGCGGTGAGCCAACACCAGGTGCGCCAGCAGCCATCTGCATAAAGGATGCATTTGGAGCAGGTCCACTGCGCACATATGTAGGAGATACAGACAAAGGCAGACCCTCTGGAATACCGTATTGCAAGTTATTTCCTGGTATGTAGCGCCCTTGTTGACCTCCACTGGGAACACGATGCATCATCTGAGGAGAAAGATCCGTCCTAATTTCAGACGGGCGTGCCCGAGACCCAAAGCCACTCCCTGAGCCCTCAAAACCAGAGTTTGTTCGTGGCGGTGAGCTTCCGCCAGAATATCCGCTATGTTCACTCGGCGAATGGACGTTTCGGTGAGGGAAGTGCTCTCCCGTAGGAATCGAAAGACTCTCAGCGTAACTTCCGATTGCTAGAGCGTCTATGCCATTGTTGCCAGCAGCATTACGAGAAAGCGGCGCATATATGGGCAGGGAAGAAGGTTGGCTTGGAGGGAGGCCTTGTTGGGTCGTACGAGGCTGTAGGTTGCCGAAGTTAAGCATACTCAGTCCCGATGCAAGTTCATCATCGTCAATCATTAGGTTCCGCGACCCGCCTCCGAGTTGTTCACGACCCTCTTCCTGTCCATGGTTGTCCGGTGCATTGAAACCAACAACACCTCGTCTGGGTTGAACAATACTGACGCTATGTCTCCGGCTAGTCGTCCCACTCGGTGGTCCTGCACTGTCCACACCAGCACCGTGACCTGCACCCCACATATCCCTCATTCCCGTGCCATCCTCCAAGATCTGGGTCACGTCGCGTACGAATGGCGAGATGTTGCTGATCTCCGCATTCCGATACGCATCGTTGCCCACTCGTAGACCGCCCGGGGACGATCCGTGAATCGGTACCGGCGAGCGTGCAAGACCACCGAGTGAGCCATACCTGCTGCCGGGCGGCTTAATATCGCCGTATCCGCTGGAGAAACCACCAAACCCGCCCGCCCGTGCACCGCCATTTGCTGGAATACTCTGCGGGCCGCTTGAGCGAGACCAGCTCGTGCCCAATTCCGACAACCCGTGGTTCGAGAGTGGAGATCCGATGGGCATGGGTGCAGGGCGCGTCGTTGTTGCCAATGACTGTGATCGACTGCGCGTGTCGGCGGGAAGGTATGTACGTCCGCGTGCTTGGGCGTTCGAAGGAGACAAGTTGTACCGCTCGTCGCCGAAGTCTGTAGTACCTGCATCGGAAATTGCTTCCGACTCATCGTCTTCAAACGTTGATGGGAAACGGGCCTGTGACTCCCTAATGGCATTGGCGAACGAGCTAGATTGATACGACCTCTCACGCTCAGCAGATGCAGAGAAAGACGAAGCACGAGGTACCGAGGACGGTACACCAATAGATGCGCTGCGACTGAGTGACTGCGGTGGCATCGCTGAGCGTCCAGTCGAAGGCGAAACAGACACAGGCCACGGCGCCGCACCTCCGCCTTGCCTCCCAGGACTCCCATAAATCTGCATCGCAGCACTCGAGTAGAAGGTTTCGCCGTTTATCGTAGGCGGTTGACTCGCAGATCGAGGTGTCTCCGCACCAGACAGTGAAAATCTGTTCTTTCGGTCGGCGTCGTCAGAAAATTGCTGTTGATGTTGGTCGTACGTCGACATGTAGGAATTCCGGAAGCCTTGAAACTGCTTGAGAGCCGTTGGAGTCGCCAGCTTAACTACCTAGTCAAGTTATTATTGTATATTTGATGAAAGGGGTGTATGTGGACGACGTGCGAGCTGTAGTCGGGGTCAAATATTGCTAGAAGCCCAATCCGCTCCGAGACACCGAGACGAGTGGGATTTTTTTAAAGAAGCGCGCTGCGTTCCCGACTATCAAACGCAATCCTACGAGACGACCGCTAAGCTGTAAATCGAAAGAGACATGGTGATATTGCTCACGAAAGACGATGTTGACCGCTGGTGCAGTATTCGAAACCCTGCGGGTATCCTAAATCCGAGATGGTGTACAATACAGTTCTATCCGAGTCCGTGTGGCAATATGCTGTGGCGAAGAGAGTAAAATATATAGTAAGTAAAGAGATATTGAGCTGTAGATGTCTAAGGAGGATACAAGAGAGCTTTGGGGAGCGCGAGGTCTAAGTACGCGGTCAAGAGACAGATTCGGCCTTAGTCTGGCTGCTGTATGGGCTCATCATGGGACAGCTGTCCACCTGACGCACCAGCGTCGGCAATAGGACATCTCAATTACCAGTCACACGCTCAATTCAATTCTTCATTCTACCAACAAAATGTACTTCGCACAGCTCGCAACAGTCCTTGAGTATATACGTATGGTAGTATACAATAGCGAATATGGTGCGGAGTATCTACACAATCTATGTCTTGAGCCGTCGCAGGTCCAGGGGGACGTATGAGTCGCAGCCACGCGCGTTCCATCTGTACCCAAATACACATCCGAGAACTGAAAAGCTCCGGCTGCATATAGACGCCTAGCACTGCTGGGTGACGCAGCGTTTTGGCTCAATCTCGTAAAGTAGACCCGAAGCTGCATTGTAGACTTGCAGATCAATAGTGAACATCTTGCCGCGAAAAGACAAGGAGCTGCTTGAAAAATGCAACGTTTTAACGCCCAGTATCCGCGAAAGGGAGCACGCTGTGCTGGTGCGAGAAATGAATTTCGTTAGATCCGAGACCGCAGCCCACATCGTAAGCACTTGAAGGTCCGCAGCGCCGACCGAATCGACTTGAGTTACAAGAGCAGTAAGCTCCATCCCGCCGGCGGTTATTTGAGTCAAAAAGGTGTCGAAAGATGCGCCTTAGGTCCACGTCTCAATATACTCGGGCTTCGGAGCACTCAGCCGCTTAGGCGTTGGCCGAGTCGCTAGCGCGCAGCTGATGAACAGGATTCATCTCGTGTGTCCCCTCCCATATAGCGTGCCTGCAATCACAGGAGACCCCTGCCAGCGCTTCGCGACCTTCGAGAGACCAAACGAATAACATAAGAAAGAAACAAGACGCATTCAAGTCAGTTCTCTAGAAGCATTGCAACAGAAATATCATTCCACTCACCGCTGACGTTCCACCCATCTTCAAGTTAAAGTTTTAGGAAGAAGGGAGAACCTGAAGCGTGTGCACGTCAGCAATACAGCAATACAATACAATTGGAGTGCTCGCACACTCATAATCGTTCGAAGAAAGAGTTGTACCTCATACATCAAAGACCACCTCCAGAGGCCTGAATGCCGTGTTTCCCGGCCAGACCGCAATTGGTACCTCGCATTCTACCGTTTCGACCCTCAACTCGCTCCAGCCGTGATCCCCTCCTCCAATGTCCACCTCACCATCTTCATCAATGACCAATCCTTCTCCGTATGGATGACTTTGAGCATCGTAGTCTTCCTCGTCCTCATCCTCGTCCCCATCGTGATACTCCCTCTCGCCCGAAGAAAGGAATCCAGAAAGAAGGTACGAAGCCCAGCCTCGAGAGTTTGCTGCTTGTGCATTCCCACCCTGTTCACTCGCCGCCTTAGCCTGCGCTAGACTCTGCTTCTTAACATCAATGTTTTGAAGGGGTGCAATACCCTTAGTGGGCCGCCATGCCGATCCCCACTCTCCCCGTTGTCCGTCTCGTACGAGATGCTTGAGTCGGATCCCGTCGAAACCTTGTCGCGAATGTTCCGAAGCGACGCTCACAAGCAAGCAAAGTCGAACTTTCCATTCAAGGCCACCAGGTCGCTCCTTATTGTTGCGAGAAGGGAGAAGAGGGTCTGTGTTCCCACAAGTGCATTGGAAGGCTGGTGCTGCATCGCTTGGTATATCTAGCGCAAAGCTAGTGCGAAGAGCACTGGTTGTAAGTGATGAATGGTGAGACGCATGAAGCTTCCGCAGTTTTCTAGACTGTGAGGAATGGAATGGTGTTACAGTGCTTGGCAATGTTTCGTGCGCTTCAAGCATCGCTGACAACTGGGAGGATACGTTTAGAAATCTGGTTTAAACATAAAGAGGAATTAACATACTTTTAAAACTCTTGCACGACTTGACCGTTCGTTCATTTCTACCACACCAACAATGGTTTCTCCGAGACGGTAAGCAGACTTGGTAAATGTCAATACAGCAACCTTGACGCCGTCCTTATTCACATCATATGACACTAATTGAGTGTAAGTATGGGCATCGGAGAAGACAACGTGTACATTAAGATTACCTTTTCGCATGTTCCGTGTTAGCACCTCTACGACCTCTCGACATCCAGTGAGCTCTCCGCCTCCCTGCACTTCCCGCTCATCATCAAGATTCACAGTAGTGTTCGGCGAGCGGATCGCATCATAAAGAGAGGTCTCATGCGCAGGCACGGCATCACGACCAGGATCCGGGAACGCAGCCATGAGTCTTAAAGCATATTCTCTCAATGCTCCCTTCGGATCAGGTCCCAAGTCAGGTGAATTGATTGGTGTACGGATAACTGGTGTGGAGGCTAAATTGGGATATTAAACATGGCGTGCATGCAGATCATCGTTGGTTCATTTAAAGTAGGAAGCATATGAGTCTTCCCAAACAAGCACGAGGTTGAGACAAACGGACATACACATGCGTCGAATTAATGTGCCTGGCATGCCGCCTAATGCAGGAGACTCGGAAGGCATTTCAACAATCTTTGCAGGTTGTTCTTTATTGAGTGGGTGATGAATCGGCCAAAGCAAGTCATATGGACGCGGTAATCCAGACACTAGAATAGAGGATTAGCATTTATGTAGAAACCTGAATAGCTTCGGATATAGGCATGCGTACCATCTACATGATTATATATTCGGATGGGCACACGCATAACCTGGCTTGTACTTGAGGTGTGCGGATTGTGTCCTAGAGAGTTGGGAGTTGAAACGGATGAAGTCGTCGACCGGCAAGCACCGACAACTAAGTTGTAAGAAAATTTCATGACCCGGCCTCGAAACGTTGGTGGAAGGTTGGTAGGCAAGGGAAGTGTATATGTATCTGTTCCAAACCCACATTTAGCAAAGTAGAAATATGAGACGAATTGCATAAAGGTATATGAGAACACTACATCTGAAATGTGCTTACATGAACGACTTTCGCCAGGCCCAAGGACAAGGTCTACCGCGAGCATTGCAGGTTGCACTTCGAAAGTCGGGAGGTGTGTATCTGGAGGTATGTCCTCAATTTCACTTGGATTGAAGACCAAGTTGCCAGGTCCGAAGTTGGGTTTACGGCCAATATCTGCGGGCGATGAGATACTTGAAGATAAGAAGGAGGCAACGATAGAAGGCGTCCGAGATCTATGCGTAGGGGTCCAAGGAGGTGCATTTGGAGTCGACGTCGAAGCGGAAGGTGAAAGAAGCGACATTAAGCTGCTTCCGAGAGAAGCTGCCCTAGAGTGTGTACGGCGAGCAGGTGGACGAAGACGAGATGATAAGCGGGTACTAGAAGATGGATCCAGACTTGCTTCGATATCCATTCGACCACCTCCAACTGTCTGGCGGTCCCTACTCACCAGTGCAGCCCGCACACCATTCAGAGCTTGAGATTCTGTAGGAGTAAGAATCGCCGTTCCTGACGAGCTTCCATCAGACAAGGTGAGTGTCCCTACAAGTTGTGCATATGCGTATAGAATGAGGGCCGCGTGAGGGGCAGAGAAAGTTGCAATAGACGCCGTACGTGGCGTTGGAGGAAGAGGTGGGGGACCAAGTCCCAAACCAACTCCAGATTTTGCCGGAGGATAGTTGGGTCGTTGAGGGGGATATTGAGGAGGATATGAATGCGCTGATGATTCACCGGTTGGGGATGGAGCATGCTCTGCAATCGTGTCCAAAGTGAGGGAGAAGGCAGATGTCGAAGCGGCTGCCGATTGAGGTATAGGTGAGGGGGAATGCGTCATCTCTTTCAGCTGGAGTTCTGCTTGAGAAACACTGCCATCAATCTGAACAGATTGCTTTCGTGCGTGTGGATGATGTGCTGGCACTGATGAGTCGCGTAAGGGCGAACTCATATTTGCGGGAAGTACATCGCTCAAATCTTCCAGCGACAAAGCGACAGACATTGCTTTCTTCTTCCCCTTTCGTTCCAGTAAGTCACCTTTGCCTCCATCACCAGAGATGCCACCAATAAGTCCTCGCCTTTCGACTTTACTACTGTTATCCTTCGATTCCGCTCTTGCAAACTGTGGAGGTACGGCAGTCCTCGGTGTAATGGGCGATGTAGGTGGCCTCGCTAGCGGCGCAGAGCTGATAGAGTGCACAGCGCGCTTGTGAGTTCTCCGCTTTGACGTTTCATCGGGATTGCGAGTGTTCGTGAAGGTGATAGTGACTGAGAATGGCTCGCCGGCGAAGAAAGCAGATTGGCTAGGAACAACAGAGACTCGTATGGCCGAGTCCAACTCGGTCGTCGTTGCTGGAGGCATGTCGCAACTCCTGTGTCGTGCTGTTAGCAGAGCTCCTTGTCGTCGACGACACGAGCGACGTTCATGAGAATGAGAAGTTTCGTGTAATTCGGGAGCGTTGAGAGGGCCACGTCGTCGCGATCGTGGTACTTGCGAAACTGTGAAACCGGGACCGTCATTCTCCAGTTATTACCTCTTTCGGTCGTGTCGATCAGACTTACACACTCTAAACGGCGACCCTGGCATGAAACCGCAGAATTTTCATTGCGCTGAAAACATCATAAAGAAACTATTCAGCTTTTAGAACAAGTGTCATGTGATCTGGTTGAAGGGCTACTGCACGCTAAAAGCTGGCTCATTGATGGAGAAGCGAAGAAGTTAGCATCCTAGGCAGGGACTGTCTAAGTTCTCGAAAGCCAACAGCTCGAATAGCTGTTGGCGGGTCCGAGTCTATAGCACTTCTAGTCCATCATGGATAGTAGTAGATGGCACACCAAAGTGCAGTTAAGATGTCTTTGTCGATACCATGCCAAGTAAAGTTGAGCGATGAATTCAATGCGGAAAACAATAATCCGAGGACACATTACATCTCGTTCCCAAGGCCGTGGAAGAATAGAGACGTGCAGGGGAGAGAAGAGCTTCTTGAAAGCACGGTGTCACTGCATGTCTTCACCTGACTTCGGTCCATTGGAGGACCCGTATTGCCGAGTTCTGAAGCATGACATTCTGGCTCGACTCGCATCGTTATGCAATAGGCAAGTCACGGTGCAGAACAAGTCTATCGGAAAAGCAAAAGGACGTGCGATTTCACAAACAGCTTGCGAGTTTAATCTAAGTATAGGCACTATCTTCTTCGCCGTATATCGTGGTTCAGTCATGCAGGTGCACAGTTCTATTCGGAGTTGAAGTTGTCTGGGAGTATCAGCTTCTCATGGAAAGAACTCAGTTTACTGGCTCCGTCGTCAGTATAGCAAATCGATATCACCTGCGTGATATCCTCTTTGAAGATGGACGGGTTATAGAATGATGAGCGCCAGAACTTGAAACCCTGAGTAGACGATATGAAGACCCTGTGCCCGGCGATCCTCCGACAGAAAGGTCCGACAGCAAAGTGATATGAAAGAATATGTACAAGGAATTGCTTTTCGGAGCTCGAAGGAAACATCGGGCTAAGAGCATAAAAGGGGAGGAAGTACATCCTCCTTCCCAGGGTATCCCTGGCCCCTCCGGACCTCACGCCACATGTGTATACTAAATTAGTGTATGAAACAAATAAACCAAACTTTGAAACTACAATGAACCAAACAAACCTACGGGGCCAGGGATACCCTGGCAAAAAATTCTTTGTAAGCAATCCCGGAGCGTTTGTGCTCACCGCGCGGAGAGTCCCGCTGGTTGCGCGCCGTTGTCCTAAACAGGAATGAGGCCGCCACTGATCGAAAACATATTGAAAACATGCACATATTCTCGCAGAAGCTTTAAAGTTAACATATTTTTAGCTAGATATTAGTTACTGCTCATCAATGGGCATCGAATTTAAGGAATATAACACATTGCTGTAGCAATTCAGTGCATACAATGTATGCACTTGGATATTTCTTTCTGATTATTTGAAGCACTATTTAAATGAGAAACTTTTGTTATAAAAGCTCAAATGTGTGGTTCTCAAGTTCTCAATGCTTTATCTAAGATTTACGAGTTTAACTGCAAACTTCTGAGGCTACCACTGTACAATGGCGGCCTCATTCCTGTTTAGGACAACGGCGCGCAACCAGCGGGACTCTCCGCGCGGTGAGCACAAACGCTCCGGGATTGCTTACAAAGAATTTTTTGCCAGGGTATCCCTGGCCCCGTAGGTTTGTTTGGTTCATTGTAGTTTCAAAGTTTGGTTTATTTGTTTCATACACTAATTTAGTATACACATGTGGCGTGAGGTCCGGAGGGGCCAGGGATACCCTGGGAAGGAGGATGGAAATAGACGCGTTATTTGCCAAGACCTTCGGAACCAAACACACTTTGAATGAGTCCGACGCGCAGATTTGCCTTGCATCTCACATCATTCGAAACGCTCCAGAAATTTCTTCTTCTACAACAGCGATCGACTATAAACTAACCTCTCAACAATGGCATTGGATTTGGGCTCAAATGCGGCGGCGAAACTGGAACCCTTTCTTCTGATGTCCAAGTCAGCGAAAGGTGCAGCAGCAGCGAAGCTCATTCAAGACGCAACATCTGCGCCTGGGGTTTTTGTCTTCTCGGAGCTGCTTGATATGCCAAGTATTCAAGAGGTTCGAATGCATGAAATTTTCTCTCTCGACAAGTAGATCTGAAAGCGATGTGCAGCTGGCGAAATCTGAACAAGCACCATACCTTTCTCTATTACAACTGTTCGCATATGGGACTTTTGAGGATTATTTGAGTGAGCAGAGCACATTCTTAGAGTGTTTGAGTCCTTTCGTTTACTGAGAATTGTACGTCAGAGCACAAGAGCACATTACCAGCATTAAGTGAAGCCCAGCTTACGAAACTCAAGCTTCTCTCCCTCGTTTCGCTTTCATTACAACGCCGCGTAAGTACTTTGAGATTACTTGCTTACCTTACCAACCGATCGAACTATTTAGATCCTCCCGTACTCCCTTCTTCTACAAGCTCTTAATATCTCGACTATCCGTGAGCTCGAGGACCTCATCATCGATGGCGTCTATCTCGACCTTCTCCGAGGTCGATTAGACCAAAAAGCCCAGCAATTCGAGGTTGAATACGCCGCTGGCCGAGATCTAGCACCAGGTCAACTCGATGCTCTGCTTGCTTCGCTAAAAGCATGGAGTGGAACTACCTCCGCCGTGTTATCAACGCTGGATGAACAAATGCTCGTTATCCGAGATGACCGTATGATGCTAAAGGCTAACATAGAGGAACACGAACAGGTAGTGTCTACGACGGTGCAGGAGCTGCACGAGCGCATGCGGGAGCGGCATGCGGCACGAAAGGTGATGGGCGGAGGAGATGGAATGGAGATAGATGAGCCGAAAGGTTTTGGGAAGAAGTCCAAGTCAGTATCTTGTTTCTCTTTTTAGCCATAACTCACTGGTCTCATTCCATTGAATTAGCACCTCTTCCCTTAAGTCAGCGTTCGTGGGTGCATCGAGGAAGCGAAACAAATTCTGAAATTCAACATTGTATCATTGACCTCTCTGCCTTTCGCTCCCTCTTCCGACACAACCTGTAAAATATTGACACAATGGCAGAGCTAAAATCTACTACTCCTATCTGCAAATACTAAAGTGCGCCTTCGCCATCTCGAAGACTGCTGAAGCAGAAAGGCCCCTTTTCCCACTCGCTTTTCAGGCACAACAGACAGAAGTGGGGCGATGTTGCCATTCTGAGCTTGGAATAAGTCACTGATGGACGGACTACATCTCTGCCTGAAAGGTGCGTGCTAGATACACAGTCGTTTGTGCCCACACATCTCATTTACATAGAAGTTTATTTTCTTGTATCTGGTTCATACCATTCCCTGACTGAGGTTTCAGACTGTCTTCCGCCGAGGACTGAGAACTTGCGTCCTCGGTGAGCAACTTCGGTCATTTTGTCTCAGACCATCCAGACCCTCTTTATCGACTTTGCGCGATTTTCCTCAAGTATTTCGAAGTCTGGATCTACTATAGTAGCAGTACCAATGTAATATCCAGCAGCTGAGGTGCAGTTCTTCAAGCGTTCATAATACTTAAGAATTTTATAAAATAACTCAATCAATTAGTTATAATACCTTATCTACACGTATGCACCACCAGTGGCTTGATGGTGTCATGATTGATCGACGCTGGGTAGAACTGGAATATCAATGGCATCTCTCCTTCCGGTGGGCTCCGTCTACCACCAGCTTGACACCGAATTCAATGAAAGACTGAGACAGAGCCTTCGGACTCGGAAATCTATAAGAAACCAAGCTCGCTTGACCTGGTCTCTCCCACTTACCATTATTCCCCTGCTTATTGCATATTGCCTAACCCGCGACTATGTCTGTCAGCATGAACCCCCATCCGATTCTCAACAAGGTCGACGTCGATGCGCAACGCTGTCCCGAATGGGTCGGGCCCAAGGTGTTTTGCGATCCTGAGTTGCCCGGTGAGTCTCCTAGCCCCGACGTGTTATGTGCCGACACCGAAGGGAGGGGGGATTCGGCGACGGCATCCATGGAGAGCGGCATCGAGGCGCTCGCTCGTGCGGCGCTCAGCAGACGGCTCGAGGACTACGAGCTCGAAGCTGTCCTCGGGAAAGGTGCCTTCGGCTGCGTCTACCAAGCCAAGGACCTATCTGCTGGCGGCCAGGGGAGGAGGGTCGCCATCAAGCAGATTCCGCGCGCGAATGTGGCTGGAGAGCACCGGGAGCTCGTGTTTACAGAGAAGAGCATCCTTTCTCTTTTGACGACGACTAACTCACCTTATTTTACCCCTTTGATAGAATCCTTCACAGATCCGCTGAACTTCACGATCGTACAAGGCCTTGCTCCCGGAGGCAACCTGAGGGACGCCATGTACTACTCGAAGACTTTATTCCGAATGCACGAGGTCAAGTTCCTCATGGCACAGCTCGTACGTCCTTCCTTTTTCTGTTCAAAGTTGTTCTTTCAGCTGACCTTCTACAGTGTCACGCCGTGAGCGTCATGCAGGATAGCAACATCGTCCACCGCGATATCAAGCCCGAGAACATCTTTCTGGACGAACACGGGCGGCTAGTCATTGGCGATTTTGGACTAGGGCACGTATTCCGACACGTCATCGGCATCGGTCTCGAGGCGATGGGGACCGACGACTTTTGGCATTGTACGGCAGGTGAGTGTGGCACTCCTGGGTATATGGCACCAGAGATGCTTCGCGACGAATACTACTCGTATAAGGCCGACAATTTCTCCGTCGGAGTTATCTTCTACGAACTTGTCTTCGGAAGAGTGAGTCCTTCTTTTTTTATCCTCATGGTCTTCGTCACTCACTGATTGACCCTCCAGCATCCGTTCCGTGGCCGTGATCGGAACCACCTTCAGGAAAGGGTGCTCTTGGACGACCCTCTTTTTCCCGATTGGTTCAGCAAAGACTTCTACCCGGCGTACACTTTGATGCGAAGGTTACTTGCCAAAAACCCCGACCATCGCATCTCGATGAAAGACGCTAAGGATAGCATCTTTTTCAATGATGTGTAAGTAGCTTGTCCTTTGAAATATGCTCGTCACTGAACTTCACTGCAGGAACTGGACTCAGGTTGCGAACAAGGCACAGCCTATCCCTGCAGGATGGGAGCCACAGGCTCCAAAAATCAAGACTGAAGCCTACATCAGCAAGCGCGTTCTCGTCGACGATCCCTATCAGCTTCAGCGCTGGCGCCCCATCCTAGCTGACTATGCCTTCGCGTCAGCGGTTCGATTCGACAACGAGAAGGAGTTAAAGGTCGAACAGCCCCCACCCATGCCCGCGCCCGCCGACTCGGTAGACAAACGTATGGAACGCCTCGCCGTCGGTATGCAGATCGTGGAGATGCACGAGCGCGACGGCCACCAGACATTGAGCAACGTTCCATTGGAGAACCCGACCTCAAGTACATTGGCGGTCCGAGGCGACTGCGAGATGTCAAGCAAAGCAGAGTTCTCGAATGCCTCAGCGGAACGTCACAGGTCCCCTTACGACTCCACACGCGTTGATGATCTATACGCCGACGAAGAGTCTGTTGATATCATCCTCAACTACGGCAGCGAAGTTCCAGCTCCGGTTGCAGCGCCAGTTGCTAAGTTGCCTGCCGCCGCTGCCGCTCGCCCTCAAGCATTCGATATCGGCGCATTCCCCGTTCCTCCCGCGAAAGGCAGAATGGACCATCGACAAGGGACATCTGGGAAGGACCTCTCTGTATTTTCTTTGTTCAACGTGTCTATCGTTGCGGTTGAGGAATACGTTCCTGGGGAAGTGGACTCTCGCACGGCTTCAGCACAGAAGGACTACCCCATGTTCTACTTCAAAGCGACGCAGGACAGTCCCAAAGTCAAGATGGAGTCCATTCCAATCGATCTGAGCGCCATTCCAATTGCTACCTTCGCCACCAATTCGACGCTACCTTCTTCACCATTACCGCTCACACCAGCGCCCGAGGAACCACGCCCAAGACCGGACATGGTGCTGGACGTAAATGCGATATGGCAAGCTCTAGAGAGACAAGAGATCCATCCTCTCCCGCATATCAAGCAGGAGCCGTTTACTCCGCAAATCCCGTTAAGGCCGCTGGGATTCAAACCACGTCCTCTGCCCATGCCTCCAGCATTCCTCACTCCAAACTTCGGGAACATGGCCGAACCATTCGCGACCTTGGACAAGTTGGTCGACTTGTATGGTGTACCGATGGATTGCTCGGAATGAGTAGTGGACGCTGATGACGAGAGTGGTAGTGACTGGTATGCCGGTACGTCTTGGGATTCGTTTTCTTTTCGGTTTCGTTCCCTCGTCCCCCTTCTGCCTTCCCATGTTGCCTTCTTTTGTCATGTACTTCTTCAATTTCTGACGGGTGTGCTGACCCCTCCGGCCGCGAAAGGGATGGCGCCCTCTTTCGTGGTTGGTTGTCCGATGCACACTCGGGTTTCATTTGAGCTCTGGTTTTGGTTTTGAGTTCGGTTTGACTGGCCTGTTTGCTACTGATCCGGGCGACATTGCATGTCTTGTCAGCTCTCTATTTCAATAACTAGGTTTCTAGGTCTTTTATGGTGTGCCACTCACCATTGTTATACAAGAGGCCCCTTCACGGGGTGTAAGTTCCTTCCTTTTCCCTTTCTTTTACACAAACGACTAACTAGGTCCCACTATGTCCTAGCACACCTATCCACCCCCAGCCTGCCGCTACGATGGCGGGCGAGAATGTGTGAATAATTCTGTCTCGTTTGATTTCGGTCTCGTCCCCTCGTCCCCTCTCCGACATCCTGTATTATTTTGACAAGTTGTGTACCCTTTTTCCGTCTTCTGACGAGCGTGCTGACCCCTCCGGTCGCGAAGGAGATGGCGCCCTCCAACGCTGCTGGTTGTCCGACGTACGCTCGGGTTTCTTTTGATACCACTCCTTTTGATCCGACTTGAGGTTTTGCTGGCCCATTTACTACTGATCGTGCTAGGGGTTTTGTCAGCCCCCTTTTCGTATAGGTCATAGGTCCCTCATACCATGCAACCCACCACGGTCGTGCTGGGGGCCCCATTACGGGGTGTAAGTTCCTTTCCTTCTTTCCTTCTCTCCGCAGACGACTGACTAGGTCCCACTTTGTTTTAGGTGTCAATCGTTCCTGACGGAGGTCGATGCAAGGGTGCGTGACCAGTTTGCTTTCGCGTTTGGCTTCGTCCCCCGCTCCTTCTCCGATTGCCTGTATTGCCTTCTTCATCATGTACTCTTTCACATTCTGACGAGTGTGCTGACCCCTCCGGCCGCGAAAGGGATGGCGCCCTCTTTCGTGGATGGTTGTCCGACGCACGCTCGGGTTTCATTTGAACTCTTCTGATTTTGACTATGCTTCGGTTGGCCCGTTTGCTACTAATTCTTGTATGTCTTGTCAGTTCTCTTTTCGATATCTAGGTACACTAGGATGTGTGGCTCACCCGCGTTGCGCAAGAGGTCCCTTCACGGGGAGTAAGTTCTTTTTCTCGTTTCTTCCATACAGACTCTGACTAGGTCCCACTATGTTCCAATGCACCTATTCACTTTCGAGGGCAAACGAAAGTGAGTAGCTACTTTTCGTTGTTTTCGGCTTCCTCTTCGTCCCCTCTCCGACGTCCTGTATTGTTTTGACAAGTTGTGTACCCTTTTTCGGACTTCTGACGAGCGTGCTGACCCCTCTAGCACGAAGGGGATGGCGCCCCTCTTCCTGGCTGGTTGTCCGACGTGCGCTCGAGTTTCTTTTGTCATCCCCTTTGATTTTGACTTTCGGATCCGCTGTTCCCATTTACTTCTAACCTAAGCAACAGCGTGAGTCTTGTCAGCCTCTGTACATAGGTCACTGGCAAAAGTAGCTTACTGGAGTTACGTAGGGTGCCCTTCTACGGTGCGTGAGTTCATTCCATTCGATTCCATCCCTGCGGACTACTGACTAGGTCCCACTCTGTTTAAAGAAGCGTAATCACATCTGAGGACAGACGAGATAGAGGTGAGCTTGTCAATCTCTTCCCATTTATGCCTCCGACTGCTGTCAGATGCAAACGCTCTGCAGCGCTGGCGCCTCATTGCTGTGGACGTTGGCGCCTGGAAGCTGTTCGGTGTTCTTTTCTCTCCTTCATCGTAGCCCTATTGCTGACAACTGCATTCCGCAGACACGAAGGTGGCCAAACGTCGGAAAAGGTGAGTGTCCGTGATAGCTTCCACTTTCTATCAGATTCTGACTTGGCATTGCAGGAGTCAGAGATGATGTATGGACAAGACATTTTGCACCTCGTCTTTTCCATCATCGTTTCCCAGATCGTCATTCATTTATGGCCCCATCGTCAACCCAATGGCACGTATTCCACTATCACATTCCTCGACCAAACTCGAGCAAAAAGATAAAGCAGGCAGGCTAGCCTTATTAAGTGACTTCTGACAAAAAGTGCGATAGGAGATGCTGATACCTTAGTGAAATGTGTATGTCGCTACAGCTGGCTAGAGACATGTAAGCGCGTGGTTAGACAAGCCTGGAGTAGAAAACAGAGAGGAAGAAGTGTTTGGCAACGGCTGGGGTGGAAAGAACGCCATCAGGTCCATGACATCGCGAACTCAAGTCTGTCATTCGGACCTGTGGGTACAAAGGTGTATCTAGCTAGGAGAGTGATAATTGACCACATTTCCACATGGGTATCGGTTCATCCATCAACATCAATGGTCCATGAACCACAATTGTAAGGTCTGGCCCAGGGGTGCGGATAAGGATGCCAGACAACCTACGTGGAATTGAATCTGTAGCAAAAATCGCAATCACAATATGCAAGATTGCCCAATGGTTAATGTCATCAAACAGGGAAAAGAGGTGTTCAGAAGCATCCTCGCAGAAAGTCAAGATCTGAGAACAAAAATATTCTCTGTGAGTGGCTTTGACCAGCCATATCAGTATTGGAGAAAGAGTCTCCTCCAATACCCCACTACCCAACTGTCTTTTTGTAGCAGAGCAAACTCAACAACACGGCACCTTGAATAACAGCAGCGAGACCCTTAAGATTTCCCCTACGGTCCATCTATGTCTTTCAACTTTATAGTGACGATATAGAGGAGTGTTTGTAGAGTTTGAGTGCATATACATGTTGCAGTCGGTGGAAGAGATAAGAGAATGACCGAAGTCGGCTTTTGCCTAAACCGCTCGTCACTTGAATGATACTGCCAGTGCCAGTGTGACTTCGACTCGCGTACTAAGAGTGGCGACGAGCCTCGTCTTTGTTCCACTACTATCATGGATTAAACCTGCAGTTTTGAACTCTTAACTATCCTCCTCCGGAATTGAGCCAACTGATAGCCATGAAAATGTACCGCGCCGCTCATCTGCTCAGTGGTGTGTATCGTTGAAATCCGCACCAGTTCGCTTCACTGGCACGTCGCGTCGAAATCTCATGGACAGGGGGGGATTTCGTGGCTCCGAAGGTATCAAATCATAAAGACTCTTTAAAAGGACTCTGTCGAGATGGATGGAACGCGGTGCACAAGTGGAATCAAATTTTGGATTCCGAACATTCGTGTACGTTCACTAGTTTGACGTCCAAAGCAATGCCTTACTCAGGGCTTTTCTACCTTACAAGTTCTGGAATACGGCTGTAAAGACCTGCTTGCAAAAGCATTCAAGTTCCAAGCAAGCTGTGCTGCTTCGAGAGACTCTATTCTGTCTTATTGAGTTGAAGTCGCGATCAAGTGAATCTGGGTTCTTTTGCCAGCAGACTACCTCACTGTCGGATTGCCTTTGCTTTTCTGTTCTCGTGCATCCTCAGACTTACTATTCCGTTTGTGCTGGCTATTGCTTCTGGCTCAGGAGCTCTGTCTACTTTTAGAATGCTAAGCCGCGTATGTTTTGGACGGACCGCGCTGGCACGATCATATGAACTGATATAGCTCGACAATACCCACAAGAGCCAGCATCGATTTTCAATGCTACTTTCTCGGAGAACAATCTCTCATGAACTGACCTTAAGGCTCTTACCCCACATTTCTTCTGTGGTGCTCGAGCGTCGGAAGTTCTGACCATGGGAATCACTGATTGGTCTCCGGATAGCCTCCAATGAGGATGCATGGTTTTAATCACGTCTTTCGGACGACTTATCAGCTCTGCTCTACCGTAGACGGTGATCGCAATGCACTCTCTTCATATGCTCTGTATTCGGCCTCGGGTGTTGATACGAAATGCAAACGCAAGTATGTCACTTTGCCAGGGGTCGGAAGGCCACAATGAGCAATGTAAGCGACGTCACTCATATTCCACCAACTTATCTAACGTGCAACCCGTGATTCAAATACTACAGTCATCATTCATCCTCCACTATGCTTGATCAGACCATTGGACCAGGATCGCGCTCGGTTGCGACGGAGGAAAGGCGTTTGTGTTTGAGTCGGAGGACCGGTGAATGAATTGCCAAATTTACGTAATCATCCTGCATCATGTATTGACGCATATGGTACTTTCTGATTCACATCTCAAATACCTGTGCTACCGCTGACTTCTCCATCTGATTGCGATACAGAACTTATGGAAGCGAGATACAACACTTGACAGAATACGCCTTTGTTGTCCAACCGAGGGTCAATTGCGTCTCAGTGCAGCTGCTCTGTTGCATATACTAAATCGCTTTGTGTCCTGACAGGTGTAGTGAGAGCTTTCCGGAGACCTATGGGCCATGGCAATCGCAGCAACGGAGACAGCGTTACCGAGCTGATAAGGACTATGATGGCATTCGCACGCATCGGTTGTGAAGATCTCAATGCCATATGGAAAAGCGGGGCGATCCTGCGACCCATAGTCTCCGACGCACGCGACTCGCAAATACGACGCACGGGCGCTCCGAGCTAACTCATACTTCTAGCTGTGCCGGGGCGGGTTTCATGATACTATTTAAAACCCCCTTCTCTTCTCACCACAGCTCCATTGCCTCTGGTCCCGTACATGAGCTTATAGCTCTTCCCGTTCTCTCCCCCTTCGACCTTCTCCTGTCGCTTCTGCGCTTCAAGAGAGTCGCGCTGTCTGTCAAGCTAAAGTAGACGTCAGCTCCGAACTTGCCAGCCATGGCTACCACCCAGGTCTATGAAGAAAAGCGCTACAGCGGCAGTAATGCGAGCGACATCATTTTTAAGAAGGACGTCGAGGACAACAGTATGTAGCTCCTTCTCTCGAGTCGAGCATTCTCTGACTTAATTCATGGCAGACGTGAGCTACTAGCGTGTATTTTAGCGCCAAGTTAATGCAGTACTAAGAAATTGCTTACTTAGACTCAGGTTGTGACGGATGCCGATGTATTCGAAGATCCAAATATCGACCAGAGTGCTGTCGCCTTCGATGACGATTCTCCGTACCCGGAAGTTCGCTCAGCCGTGTCAAATACCGATGACCCATCCATCCCCGTCAACACCTTCAGAGCTTGGGTGATTGGCCTGATCTGGGCTATCATCCTTCCCGGTATCAATCAGTTCTTTTTCTTCCGGTTCCCCGCTGTTACTGTTTCATCGGTATGCAGTTTCGTCTTACTCATCTGCGCGTACTCAATCAAATTTATCTGCTTCTTTCACATAGCTTGTTGCGCAACTCCTTTCGTACCCTCTCGGACGTCTGTGGGCGGCGCTCTTGCCCAATGTGACCATCTTTGGTGTCTCAGTGAACCCTGGGCCCTTTACTGTCAAGGAGCATGTTATAGTTACCATAATGGCGGGTGTTGGTGCGCAAAGTGCTTATGCCGTATGTTTCGTCTTTTCTTCCTTTGGCCTCAGTAGGAGTTCATACTCATTATCTGTTTCATGTAGACTGATATCATTGCGGTGCAACGTGTCTACTACGACCAGAGATATAGCTTCTTGTATCAATGGCTCATCGTGATGTCAACTCAGCTCATCGGCTTCTCTATTGGAGGCGTTGGAAAACGCTTCCTTGTATCTCCGCCGTCCATGAGTGAGTTAATTATAGATCAAGTGAAAAAGGGGCACTTGTCTTGACGATATTATTATTTCTTCTAGTCTGGCCAGCGAATTTGGTTCAATGCGCGCTGTTCAATACGCTACATTCACAAAGTTACGCTGGTATGGGAAGTCGTGGTGGTATGAGTCGTGAGCGATTCTTCGTGATTGCTTTCGTCGCGTCTACAATCTACTGTACGTATTCGCTTTCATCTGCGAGGGTATTCTGTTGATCGTTTCTTTTGGTCTTTCTTCGAATTCGTTTATCATATGACCCTTGATGGCATCAATCCCGGTATTCATCTTGAAACGATGCGATGAATTTTTTTTGTTTTTCAGATTTCCTCCCGGGATACTTGTTCACTGCCCTCTCGTTCTTCACTTGGGTGTGTTGGATCAAGCCTAATGATGGTAAGCAGCTACACCATCTCATCAGCTTCCATCTTCTGATGTCAATTCATATTCTGTTCTAGTCGTAAGTCATTTGCTTCCTTTCCATTATAACAAGTCATCTCAGACCTATGTTGCATATCAAGAAAATCAACCAGCTCTTTGGGTATTCTAGTGGTTTGGGCATGTCCTTCCTCACTTTCGATTGGGCGCAAATTGCCTATATAGGCTCCCCGTGAGTTTCATCGTCATGTCTTAAATTGTTTTGATATTGTACTAACCGATCATCAAAAGCTTGGCAACTCCCTGGTGGGCTGAGGCAAACATCTTCGCTGGCTTCGTCCTCTTTTATTGGTTCCTCACACCCATTCTTTACGTTAGTGATATTAATATCCCCTGGGCCACTGCTCATCAAATGCTGACAACATTATCTTTGATTAGTACAAGAATGTGTGGTACTCTCAGTATATGCCTATTCTATCCAGCGGCTCCTTTGACAATACCGGCGCACCATATAATGTCACGAGAATTCTTTCGGAGACAACGACATTGGACATGGACAAGTACCGCCAGTACAGCCCGCTCTTCTTGTCAACAACCTTTGCGATGTCGTATGGGCTTAGCTTTGCGGGTATCACGGCGACGATTGTGCACGCCATCCTGTACTTCCGCAAGCAGATCTGGATCCAGGCTCGTCGCTCTTTGCATGAGCAGCCAGATATCCATGCGCGTTTAATGAGCAGGTATCGTCAGGTTCCGGATTGGTGGTATCTCATCGTATTCGGTGCGTACGATCCTACATATTATGCCACCAAAATAGTCATCATCTCATGCTAACTTTCTTTTTAGCTATCATGTTCGCGTTCGGTATTATAGGTATCAAGATCTGGCCGACTCAGATGCCAGTATGGGCGCTTGTATTGGCTTTGATCATCTGTGAGCACCATTTTTCATTTCGAACTCGTAACCCTGCTAATGCTCGTTGCAGCCTTTGTATACTTCATTCCTATCGGGATGATTCAGGCCATCACAAATCAGCAAGTTGGTCTCAATGTAGTCACCGAGTTGATCATCGGATACGCGCTCCCTGGACGCCCAATTGCAATGATGATGTTCAAGGTGAGTATCATATCGTCATTCAATAGGAGTGGAAACTCACCTGTGGTTGAAATGAACAGACATGGGGTTACATCACGATGGTGCAGGCACTGCAATTCACCTCGGACTTCAAGTTAGGTCACTATATGAAGATTCCCCCGCGCCCGATGTTCTGGTGCCAGGTCGTGGCAACTATTATCGCTGGTACTGTGCAGCTCGCTGTCCAAGCTTGGATGTTTGGCAATATCGGTGAGTAGAGAAGGCATTACCATTCGATGATTTGAGTTGACGTTGTATACCTGCAGAGGACATGTGCACGCCGCACCAGAAGGATGGCTTCTCTTGCCCCAGCACCCGCGTGTTTTTCACCGCTAGTGTAATCTGGGGTGTCATCGGACCTAAGCTTCAGTTCTCTCATGGCGAGACATACTAGTGAGTGTCGAACGCTTAAAGCCAGGTTACTTTTGTACTGATCGTACCTTCTAGCGCTCTCACATTCTTTTTCCTCGTTGGCGCAATCGCTCCCCTCATCGCATGGGCACTTACGAAAAAGTATCCCAACAGCATCGCCAAGTACATCAAGTGAGAATCCTTTCCGTTCTCAAGCACTGTAGAAGGACGTTAGCATGCTAACGTTTTGATAGCATTCCTGTCATCCTCAATGGGACCGGCCTTATCCCGCCTGCGACCGCCGAGAACTACATCCCGTGGTCAATCATTGGATTCATCTTCCAATACGTTATTCGAAGGCGTCACTTCTCTTGGTGGTCGAAGTACAATTGTTCGTGCTCTCATTCACCATACATCAATCGTAATTCTCACATGCTAATGACAGATGTCCTATCTGGGGCCCTCGACTCTGGCGTCGCAATTGGCGCCATCCTTGTCTTCTTCTGCTTACAATACCCCAATAACGGCAAGATTGGTGCGAACTCCATACAGAAATGGTGGGGCAATACGGTGTATACAAATACAGCCGACTGGCAAGGTGCTCCGCTCAAGACAGTTCCCGAGGGTGGTTTCTTTGGGTAAGTGACCTTTGTTTTATCATACCATCGAATAACAAACTGAGAGGGTTCTGAAAGACCAACCACCTGGGGCTAATCGAATAATATCTTGGTCTTCAAGTTGTCCATGTATACTTGTGCTTTTTCGGTCTTAGGTTGTCTTCATTCGTACGGATCTTTGTGTACTGGGCTTTACTCTTGCATGTTTTTTGTATAATATACCATCTAATAGCAATATCATATCCAGCTCCTTCACTTCACTCGTTGAAAAAAGTCTCGGCTTCAAGTTGAGGAAACCACTGGCAGCGTGAGAAAATGACCTCAAGACCCCACTGTCATCAAGTCTCAAAATCTAAGTTGAACAATCAGCAATGAACTTCAAGCCCGTGAACCATCGATCTCGAACTGCTCATGCTGAAACACTATTGTCTCAAATGATATCATTGAAATATCGCCCTCTCGGTTTATTGAATTGAATTACGCACTAGCAATGGAGTTCATCTGCCCAGAACCTACTTATGTCTTTATCTTTATCTTTGAAGTCCATTGCGGAACGAGGCATTGTCGACACCGTCTCGGCGTCTCCGACTCCCTGTCTCCAGCTGGACAACAATGGAGAACATCTTTAAGTAGCGTAATGACGTTCGCCGCTGCCCATTCCTCTTGCTCATTTGATAATATTATTCTATTATCGACAGAACTCCTGCCCATCTCTTTGCTGATTGCTCTCAGCGCAACTCGTATGAGATATTCTTCAACATATCAAAACAAGGCCTTACGACCTCATGTGAGCCCGGCTAGCAGAGCAGCATAATTCCGCTCCTCTATAATGAACAGCCATACCGTCCACCAACCCGCTTATATTGGTCTCAGGCGAGGTTGCCTTAGCCCTAGATCATGCTTCCACTTGACGAGTACCTCTGATTTACCTTCATAGAGTGAGTTGGCCATATTGTCTCTAAGAACTGATGTCTAACTCGCGTTTGAAGCATTATCCGACGGCTATCCTGCAATGTTTGACAAGTATCATCAAAAGGAGAGTGAGCCTCTGCTCCCTAAACACGCTCGTGTTCATACGGACGTTCTCAGCCGCGTAGGCGCTCGCACACGACGCCCTGGACACGATCATGAAAAAGAGCATTGTCGCCGTCCTGACTGTCCCCAGTGCGGGGAAAGCAAAATGAGGCAGATTCACTCCGAAGTTATTAGAGTGAAGGACTCCAACAGCGGTGTTATACCCGACATCCAGACCCCTAGGAGCGGCACACCCACCCTCAGCGTCCCGCATAGATCTGTACAACCTACGTTGAGTCAGCAGCATCATTCTCATACTTCGAAGCCACATTCAGCACCCGTTTCAAAGGGCTTCCACATTCCCAATATCTCCCCAGCTCTCCCGCATCCTCCTGCGCATGTGACTATCGGCGGACAGTTGCTCCATCAACCTGTCTGGATACCTGATACCCGCTCTCCTGCAGAGTGTAACCGACCAAGGACCTTGGTACTTTGCTTTGATGCCTCCTCTGACCAACTTGATGTTGGGGTACGTGAAACAACCTCTTTGTCTGAGATAATACTGACGAAGAACTTAATGCAGGATTCGAACATCATCCAATTCTTGTCCTTCCTCATGAAAGACGATAAGAACTCGCAAGTTGTATACTACCAGACGGGATCCATCTCAAGCACAGTGTCGGGCCCAATCAATACGGTAAAGAACCAGATATCAAAGACGGTTGATTCAATGTTCGCTCCAAACCTGGCATCCGATGTTCAAGATGGGTACAGGTTCCTTGTTCAGAATTGTGAGCAGAACTTGGAACAGCTCATTGCTTCAATTCTGACTGCTATCATACTGGTCAGACATTGCCGGAGATCGTATATCGATATTTGGATATTCTCGAGGTGCATACATTGCCCGAGCGCTTGCAGGCATGTTGCAACGGGTGGGTCTTGTCCCTACCGATAATATTCAACAGATCCCATTCGCTTGGAGCCTTTACTTGCGAGGTATGTTTTCGCAAGTCTTTTATGCGAGGAGCTAAATAAACTTGCATTTCCCTCGTAGAGGATGACAATGCGGACCAAGACAGGGCTCACTATAAGCGTGCCTTTTCAACAAATGTCACTATCGACTTTGTTGGTGTCTGGTCAGTTACGCTACTCGTTCGCCGACTATATACAGTTAAACTCATGAGATTGAATTGTTAGGGAAACCGTCTTGACCGTTGGGATCATTGACAAAGAACTGCCATTTGCCCAAGGAAGCAGTTCTATTCGAGTTTTTCGACAGGCCCTTGCACTGGACGAACACCGCGCCAACTTCATGCCAAACTTCTACCATTCTGGAAATTCGAGGCAGACCTCAAATCAGTTAATAACGGAACCAGTTCCTACTATCAAATCTGATCCACAGCCTGGAGAATATGTTCCACCAACTAACGATCCGGAACCTACTTCAATATCACCTCCTTCATCCCATGAGAAGGTGATCGTATATCCGACGAAGGATCCCAATGCACAAACAGATGCTTGTGAAGTCTGGTTTGCCGGGTGTCACGGGGACGTCGGTGGTGGCTACGTCAAAAACGGTACTGCACATTCACTTGCGCGCATTTCGCTTCGGTGGATGATTCGTGAGTGCTTCCGTATGAGGACGGGTGTGATCTTCGACGCCAGAATGTTACAGGAGGAGCTCGGTCTTGATTGGACAACGATATATCCCGAGGTTAGGCGTCGGCCCGCTCGTATTCCAGCATATCCCGGTTCGGTCATTGAGAAGATGAAGCCACAAGGCTGGGGCATCGTCTCCTTCGTCGGTTTCCTCCTTACCCTGCTTATAATACCCATTCGCATGGTGCTATACATCTTGTTATGGCCGATTAGGAGCTTATGGCTTCTCATCAAGTTTTCTGCAATTGTGAAGTACATTCGCAAACAACTTTCGGGGTCCAGTGGAATCGATTGGGTCAATTCAAATTTCAGAACCATCGGCGCATGGTTTGACAGGCAACTCTTCCCTATAGCAAGCTATGTTCCAGAGCGATGTAATAGGCCTTGTCATTCTGAAGAAGATCACGAGTTCTGGGATGCGCTTTCTCCCATGCACGATCGTCTGAAAATTCGTCACTTTTGGAGGATCATGGAATACCTCCCACTCCACTTCATACAGCAGAAAAATCGTCGGGACGAATACTACATAGCCTTCAACTGTGGTCAGGGCCGGAAGATCTATGGGGACGCAATGCACGACTATGTCGCCACTGACGAACAAAGGACATCCATTCCGAGTGCTAGTTCATCGACACTTTGGGGCGCTCTCGATGCGGCGGAAGCAGGCAATTCTATTTGTCCGCATCTTGCTGGTACTTACCGACAGAATGGGAAGCTCAAAGTACATCGCTCTGTCAAGACGCGCCTTGAAGTCATGAAGTCTAATCATCGGCCAGCATATAAGCCTCTTGCCTGGTGGTATTATAAAAGAGATTTGGGCCATGGAAAGTCAGCAAGGCGCAAATACAGGGGACCAGCTATGTGGAATATCGATAATCCAAACCCGGTTAAGTATTGGGAATGGGTCGACTAAGGACAGTGTATGTATTGCGTTTCTCCGAGTACTCTCTACTCGAGTCCCCATCTTTGATAATCATCACACTTCATTACTACACACCTGGGTCTTTTAGCTTTGCTATGTATATTTCTTCGATCTGTACATATTTCTTTCTGCGCATATCAAACAAATGACAGATATTCTAACACCCTTTCGTACTTGCAAGCTAAATATGGGATCAAGATTGTTGGTCTCATTTCCGAGTAAACTTGCATACATAGATTTTGTCTCTAAAGTCTATCGTCCCTTTATATCCTACCACCATGACTTCGCGTCACTCCCTTCAAAATCCTGCATATGCCTCCACATCAGCCTCATCTAGTTCACTTTCGCAGACTTCGCTTCCGGTGCTCGCAGACCCTCCGATACGCCTTGCAGATGCAGCGGCGCTGGACTATCTCATCATTGAGATGACGCACACGTTGCGCGCCTCTTCGGCTGTTGCGTCCGCGCGTTTTAAGCGTATCGAGCGCGAGATGGTGGAGGCAGGATTCATGCCTGAGCCTCCAGACAAGGCTTCATTGGCGAAGGAGAAAGAGAAGGAGAGGTTGAAGAAAGAGCAGAGGGAGTCTGGTGGGAGCGCTGGCACGAGAGCTAGTGTTGGACCAGCTTCAGGTTTAGGGAAAAGCAATGAGCTCGATGAAGAAGAGGAAGACTTGAGGATACGATTAGAAGCCATTGGCGTGCACATTGGTGGAAACGTCGCAGAGCGGTGTGTAATTAATTTGATTGGCATCGGGTGCCTTGTAGAACTGACATGCAGGTTATGTCGAGACCGACCACGGTTTGGAGACACGTTGGACGCAGTGAAGTTTATATGCAAGGATGTGTGGTCGACATGCTGGGACAAGCAGGTTGATAATCTACGAACTAACCACCGTGTATGTTTGTTGTATATTTTAATCTATATGCTAGATTAACAGTGCTCCCCAGGGCGTTTATGTCCTTCAAGACAATCAATTCAAGCCAATCACCCGCATTTCTTCATATGAAGGCACTCAAGATGCATTGCGACGGGCTAAAATCGTATGCTGTCCAAGCTCATTGTGAGCCTATATGTGAATTAACGACAAGCTCTATTATAGTACGTAGCAATGCCTGCGGGAATCATCAAAGGTGCACTGGCACGCATGGGCTTCCAAACAACGGTAATTCCTGAGATCGTTCAACTACCTCAGTGTGAGTTGCCATCAAGGATAGTTTACATCGTTGATCCTCATTTCATGCTTCAGGTACATTCCAAGTGAAACTTCCTAGAGGAACTTAGTTGTCAGCAGAGGGGTTTGCTAGTTGATATCGATGCTTGTAACATGCATGCAGATGTAAACTCGTTAAGGCAGGGCTATTTGTTTCCTTGCCGTTCCAAGTCGTCGCAGAGTCTCGTCACGTCCCAGGAGAAGCATGACATGCAAGAGGGGTAGCCCAGTCTGTTATATCAGGATCAGCCGCCTAAATAGTATGGAACGAGGGAGAACCTACCTTTTTCGCTGTTAGAGCAATCCGTAGGATTACCATCTCGTCTCTCTCTTCGCGTTTGTCCTCTACTTCAGTTATAGTCCGCTCGTCCCATTGCTTTTCCTCCGCTGCTGTAGCTGCGACGAGATCTTCATACTTCGTTGTAACAGAACCTACTTATGTATTGAGTATATATCTTTGCACTGTGAAGCGACCGTCTTACTGAAGCGCTCAGGCTGAATATTTTGTCCCTTTACCAACGCTTGAGTATCTTTCGAGCGTACATCCGGATCGAAGTTGTCCCAGAGGAGGAAGTCAAGTTGCTCCGGGAGATCATTGATATTCCTAACTCGATCCTATCACAAGAGCCCACTTTCAGCCCATATAATAAACAAGCAACAAGACTGAACATACCTTCGTTAATTGGAGGATATTCTCAAAGTCCAACTGTGCGATTGTCCTACAGAAAGCCTTCAATTTACGGGAAAATATGAAGACTCAATAGCATACTCTGTGGCCTTCGGATAGACTTTAAGTAAAGCCTTTCGACCTTGAACTGTCAGTTCGCGGAGCCCCATGTCAGAGTTAATTGCCTGTTGAAAATGTTTCTTATTCAGCACTTGGAGCTTTTTTGGATCGAGTATAGTACGACGAGCTGTCAGAGCTGAAAGTTCAAACTATTGAGATATTCAGTATTTAACATGATACGAAAAGCGGTATGCATATTCCTGCCTTGTCGATGAGCTGCGTCAAAGTCAGCATTTCAGTGCTCTCTGGAGCAGCAACTTTGCTTTTTCTCTGATTCTCGGAGACATTCTTGGAGGAGTCAGACCCGGATCCCCAGCCCGCAAGTGCCAGCCAGTTCAGAACAGCTTGCGGAAGCCACCCCTGCGCCTGAAAATGGATGGTCAATATACGATTATAGCAGAGCAGAAGGATAAAAGGGCTGCGCACGATGTAGTCTCCGACGCTAACGTCGCCGTGTCGTTTCGACATTTTAGAGCCATCTCTATTGAGCAAGAGAGGCAGGTGTCCAAACTGTGGAGGGGGGAGATCCAGGCTGGCGTAGATGTCGAGGTGAAGTGGGAGGGAGGGTAACCATTCCTTGTAGATGGTCCGTAAGCTGTCTGTTTCCATCGAAAGACGCTAGCGTACCTCGCCACGCAGCACATGCGTTATCCCCATTTCGTAGTCATCTACGACAGAGGCAAGGTGGTAAGTTGGGTACAAATCTGTCTTGAGGAGAACTGGATCGGTAGGTAGAGATTCATGAGCGTCTCTTACAGCCCCGAAGATGAGGTCCGGGGACGTTGAATGGTGAGGCACTCTTTGCTCCTACAACAGTTTCAGAAAGAAAGCTCAACGAAGGATTAACATACAACAGAATTGTAAACGTACGTCCAGTCTCACAACATACTTTTCCCCGGCCTTTATCCTTCGGTGAACCTCTTCCTCGGAGAGATGCAAGCACCGTTTATCATACGTTGCATTTGAGCCCTTCTTTCGTAGAGCCTCTTTGATATTTCCTAACTGTCTACGATCGCAGAAACATCTGTAAGCATGGCCTTTCTGGACAAAGATGTGGTTAGCTGTGGTCAAGCTCATGAAAACCTGTTGGGTTCAGGTGCACCTCTAGCAATTTCTTCACGTATTCGTGGTAAAGGTCAAGACGTTCGGACTGTGTATAGGGCGTGAGGTTTGCTATTGATACGCATAAGAAGGGCCATACCTGAGAATAAGGGGCATGAGGCCCACCAACGCCAGGACCTGCCGAACGTCAAAACACTTGGGTATGCTAAGTATGCAAGCCCGTAAAGCCACACACCATAATCATAGTCCAGTCCAGCCCACTCTAGAGATTTCCGAATTTCATCCACAGATCCATGGACCAATCTTGTCTGCAGTATCCTTCAGTACTCTTCATCTTGCATAACTTGGCCGAATGAAACGAACGCGGTCTGTATCTTCGATCCGTAGGATCCATTTGCCTCCGTGCTTTCGTGCAAACAGATGGTTAAACAGTGCTGTGCGGAGCCCACCAAGATGCAAAGAGCCTGTTGGTGAGGGTGCAAATCGAAGAACGGGAGTTACAGGTTTTGGCAAATGCATGAAGATGAAAGGGCATCCAAAGAAAGCAGTGTCGGACCTCGGTAACCGGGCCATACACCTTTGAGCTTACCATCTCATTCATTCACTGGCATTACACTCATTGCATGCCAACAACTACTACTCAAATCAACACTATGTACGACTTGAAAAGGGTTGAGAAATAGACTCTCTCGTGACTTTCCCATCCTCTCAGGCTCGCGTTTTGACCGAATCCAACGTCAGTTAGAACGCCGCTTTACGAATGATACCTTTCTACCTTTGCTCGACGACGAAGCGACTCGTTACACCATCTTCAATTTAGGCAACCTTGACCACTGGCAAGAGTGTGAAGCTCCATCAACTTGAATCCGTCATCTGCGCCACTCTTGGATATTTGTTTCTCGAATACTAAAGACGGGTACGCTCGACACATAGTCCTCCATAGCCGTATGGTCTTTCGCTGAAATTATTGTATCACTCTTAGTCCTCGAAGAAATCGCCTAGCTTCAGTCAATGAATGCTCAAGTATCTTCTTTAAGGTTTCACATGTCGGGATCATTTCAGGGAGTCATCTCCTCCAGCGGAAGGTATAGGTGCACTCGATCCACATAGCTTCACATTCTAACTTTCGACACCCCGATGCATGCTTTCTTAACCAGTGTCATGCACCTGCTCCACAACTGAATCCTGATATTGCCATAATCCTAACAACTCCAGCTCGTCGAAACTCATACTCTCGATGTTCTCAAACATTAACTTCTTATTACCCATACGACCTGAATGGTGAGGTTCGAAGATTAAGAAGGGTGCTGAAAGTGAGGAGATTGGTGGCAACATCGTCCGCGATTTAGGTTCGTTTCCTATATAACTGATTAGTGAAGAAAGATATTATAAATGGGGATCTAGGCACTTATCGTTTTCAGACTCTCTCCACAGTCGTCATGACACTGTAAATTGTGCTCATCAACGAAGATCTAAGGAGTAGAAGGTAATCCCTCAACTGCTGCTCGAACACAGGGACTCTCAGCGGCGAGGCACCATCCCTGCGAAACAGTTGCATCGAGCTGCAGACTAAGGAAGGGGAATAAAGAGGAAAACAATCACTCGCCTTTTTTCCTCATCCTCTGAGCTCTGCCAGGCTTCCTGGGTCAATGTGGGACCCAGACAGTAGTCTGCAGAGAAGGGATTGCGTCCCTTATGTAGTCGCATCGTACTTCCTCTTCTCTTGAACTGTTCCTTCCCTTCTATCTCTATCCAACATGCATCATCGACATGCGTATGTTAATACTACCATACGGAGGCTTGCGAAAAGCGCTAAGGCTGAAGTCGCCAGCCTAAACCCGCGCTGAACTTTAGCTATCCCGGGGCCATCTGTGACTAAACTTCTTGATGCTGTCGGTACGGTTCGTCGCAGTCCGATTTCTCGTCTTCGAAACCGTCGTCGAAACCCCGCAGATCTCTACATGTGATATACCTGGACAAATTGGCTGACTCTGCACAGAGGGGTTGGGGTTAAGAGTGGTGGGTGGTTCGGTGCCTTGATGTTTTTGGCTCTTTGGTGTTTTGGCGTCTTGTCGAGTTGGTATAAAGCTAGGGGGAAGTTATGAGTGCGCCGGGGCTTACGCTGTACGACTACGTTGGCTTGTATCTGTTTTTCACCCTGAAAGCTCCTATGCTCTGCGGCGAAGACTGGTTTACAATTACTTGGACACGACCTACCTCGTTTAACATCGATTTCGGAAACCAGAAGGTGACGAGAGTAAGGGGGGTTATGACTGCACTACATCATCGTTGTTCTACCAATGCACAGCTTGTTCAAGGACTCGATGACTACGAAGACGTGAGAGCGCTTTGGTTTAAGGTTGGGAGGTATGCAGACATCTGCTCAGGTGTATCCAACCAATTAGGCTCATTCTGTAAGTATCAGACTAATCAAAACATAATGCACCCCGTACGGTCAACTTCAGGGCAGTATATCCAGCTTAAATGTCAATCTTGAGCTTCCTCATTCTCGGCTCTCCTCCCTGCTGATTACGCCACACTGTTTGGCCTGGCTCCTCGCATCTTTGCACCTCCGCCGAAGTTCGACACATCCCTATCACTCCTCTTCCTTCTTCTGTTCCATTTCAGCGATATCTATCTACCGCGCCTTGATAGCAAAGATACGTCCATAGTACCGATTATGGAGCTCACTCGCGCTGTGCTGACAATGTCCCCACGCCTGGTACACTCGCACTTCGGTTCTGGAACCGGTGAGGTTTGTTCCAAGTTGTCGCCAGCCCTATTCAAATTTTAAGTTCGACAATGCACCCTTCTTTGCTCCATCTACAACGGACACTTCGTGATCCATCAGATGTCTGCTTGCTTGGGCGATATAGGAAAGAACGCTAATTTCCCGCTACGCTTCGACGTGGCCCTCTACATTGTGCGTCACTTGGCATTATTTCATCCATATATTCTATCCTTTAGTTCTACGGACATATTACTATCGCTTGACCACTCATCGGATTGATCTAATGGTGACCCGATTCACCTGATAGACCGGTATCCCGCCGACGACGTACATGCCGTTTTTTCTGAACAAGTTTCTCCAGAGCTTACTTACGCCCCAGATCCCTACTAGCACCTTCCACCATGGCTAAATATCAGTCAAACCGTATGACACCGAGATACTTGGCCCTGCATTCGGAGGACAATTGGTAAACCACCATTCTCCCAAGAGATTCGATTGAAATTGGCCAAATATTTTTTCGTCTGTATCTGGGGGAAAAACTCAAGAGCGTTTCTCCTGGAGTAACACTCGCCGTTGTTGTTGGAGCCTAAGGCAAACGTTCCCGGAAGCTCATCCTGTTCTCCGAAGAATGACCGAATAGCAAGCGACGGTTTGTTATAGAGATCCATGTCACAAGCATAATGATACTCGTGCAAGACGGTGAAAGCTCCTTTTCCGTTATCGTCAAGCGTAAAATCAATGTCGAAGATGGTGTTCCGTGCATCCTCGTACTCGCCGAATTCATCCAGGTCAAATCCACGCAACTCGCCCAGTGTCACAGTGAGATGAGTGTTGGGAGATCTTGACCATGATGAGACCCTAACCGCCATCCTGCTCCAAATGTCGTCAAGGGTTGGTTCATCTTCGGACGCCTCAAACGGAAGTATGATATGGGAGTATGCGCCACGATCTTCAATATCTTCAGGTACGTGGTATGAAGGCCAGTCTTCAGGATTTATTGATGAACTCCCAACTAGATCTCCCAGCCGAATGCTCGCAAGGCGAAAGCCAGACTGAGCCGGCTCCGGAAGAAGAATAAACATGAAATCGTGTGTCAAAGCGATATCCACATCACGATATATGATGGATGTCAATAAAGGTTTTGTCTCGTAAACAAAAGCGGAACATCCTTGCACTCACCTTTACGTCAAGTCGAAAGTATATTCTATCCCTCCAGTTCACGAAAGAAAGTGTGTTGTCCGTCGTCATGCAATGACGTAGTACAAGATATTAATCGTGTGTACAGTCCAATACCGGAATGCCTTGGCATAATTGGACTTTCGTAAAGAAGTTTGCAAATGAACGAACAGCAATCAAGTTGGTATACTCGCAAATCTCTGTTGAAGATGATTTAATAGATAGCATTAACGGTCTCCATTGTACTTCACCTAGTATAAAATGGCCGCCCGCGATCGGAACTCCAACCGAGTGCAATCGTAATAGTAGATAAATCGTCTGCTACGTAGTAGGCCATGGAGAGACTCATGGACTCTTTTTGTTCCGCCTCGTCGTCTTCATGGGTAATAACATATTCCCAGACTACTCTCTTCTGTAAGATACTCCAGCATTGTACTCCGATACTGCGATACACTGCAATGATCAAATCGACTTGAGGCAGGGGTCTTAGATATTGGTAGTCTTCAATGTAGTTAGTGATCGGAATTAACTCTTCCGATGTCTTTTTCGGGTCCAATTCAGACAACCAAGACCTGTCCAATTTTATTGCTCTTGTTATCTCTTTCCTGAGATCAGCCGTTTTGAGGTCCAGGAGGATAGATCTTAATGTTATGAAAGGAGGTCGGTACTCCAATGTTTCAAGGGCAGCAACCCAGAGTGCACGACAAAAGCACTGTTGTCTCAGACGCTTGCACACCTATTAGCCGGTTACTTAACATTAATCAATGCAACTTGGAAAGTGACTTTTAACTTTACTTACAGTCTCTAGTTTGATGACCTCTTCGATCTGCGAATCCGTGACGAACAGGAGAAGAATCATAAAAAAAACGTCGTCCAGCAGGCTCAGTATGTTCGTCATTTCAGCACAAGGGCTATACTTTTTCAAAGGCAGGGAGAAGGAGGTGTAGTATTGAGAATGAAAGGTCCGCACTTAAATAAATAAATGAAGTGTGAGGCTCAGTGAGCCACCCGAACGTCAGGCTTTGCTCGGTAGTTACCATGGTTAGTTAGTATAGCGTGAGCAACGTCGGGTAGTACGAACAAGGCTTCGTCCGACACAGGTTTTGCGAAGTATTCATCGTGCGCCGACACTATCTAGTAGAGGCTCGAAGTCGTCCTTGATGTTGTGGTCGATGATGAAGAGATACGACCGACTTGACGCGTGGCCGCTACAACTTGAAGTTCAAGTTGTGTTCGGAGTTCCAACTTCAAGTTCACTTCAATAAAACTACGTAACCTTGACCGAAGAACTTGAACTTCCTCACTTTCTCATCATGATGAAACGTCTCGAACAGCACAATTTTGGGTCATCATGCTTCTGTCGTCGCTCGATAGTATACAGGCTCTCTATATCTCGGTGAACCATCCTACACCGCACTGGATTTGGTTGACCTCAAGAATTGTTCACTCATTCTGTCGCTGGATGTTTCGTAATGCCATGCGATGGTGTTGATACATTTTCTAATGAATTCGACTCATTCGCTCAGTCTGCTGAAGTTGTCAGTTGCACTTGACCGCCAACTTCTCCAACCTCACCCACGACATATGCATGTGAGTTTCTATGATACGTTATGCTATAAATCATCTTTACAGTGACCATCATTCCAATAAGTCCAGCTCGTTGGAAAGCACACTCGCGCATACGCTTATTCGAAACCCTTGGATGTCCCTGCTGATCATCACACGACCTGAATGCGTGCGCGTAAAGCAAGAAGGATATTGAGAGAGAGGTAGCTGGATACTCTGACGAGGCACTATCTCTGCGAGGCGACTGCATCGATCAACAGACCAGAGGAGAGAGAAAGGAAATAAATACTCGCATTTTCTTTTTCACCTGACTGATTTCGGTAGGGCGCGCTAGCAAAAGAAGTGGGACCTATTCAGCACTCTGCAGGAAAGGAAGACACAAAAGAAGGACTTACGCCCCGACAAGGGGCACCCTGTGCAATACCGTTGCCCCTGCTAGGGTACCTGAGGCAAAGAAGTTCAGCCAGTAACAAATGTGCCTAAGCAAAGTCGAAACCTGAGGAATCCAAATGAAACCCGAGCGTGCGTCGGACAACCATCCACGAAAGAGGGCGCCATCCCTTTCGCGGCCGGAGGGGTCAGCACACTCGTCAGAATGTGAAGGAGTACATGACGAAGAAGAGGATACAGGTAATCGGAGAAGGAGCGGGGGGCGAAGCCGAACACAATCGTGATATAGCCACGTACCTATGCCTCGACCATCGTCGGATACGATAGACTCCTAGAACAAAGTGGGACCTAATCAGTCGTCTGTGGAGAAAGGAAGGAGGCTTAAATGAACTTACGCCCCGTAGTGGGGCCCCCAACACAACCGTGGTGGGTTGCATTGTATGAGGGACCTATAACCTATACGAAAAGAAGGCTGACAAAACTCGTAGAACGATCAGTGGTAAATGGGCCAGCAAAACCTCAAGTCGGATCAAAAGGAGTGATATCAAAAGAAACCCGAGCGTACGTCGGACAACCAGCAACGAAGGAGGGCGCCCTCCCCTTCGCGACCGGAGGGGTCAGCACGCTCGTCAGAATAAGGAAAGTACAGGGCTGGAAGAAATACAGGACGACGGAAGAGGGACGAGGGGACGAAACTCAAACAAGACGAAGCCCAAGACGTACCAGCACAGCAGTTATCACAGTCTGTCCGAGACCGCCGCTCAGCTGGAGAGCTCCATCGGAATGTCGAAGAGATCAGCCAGCTCGTCCAAGGCTGCGAACGGACCAACGGCCTTTCGGAACACGGGGGCGAGGAATGTCAGGGACCTCGGTTCTCGGTCCTCCTGTTGTGCGGCCTCCCCTTTCGGTCCCTCGAGTGCTTTACATAAAGTAGGAAAGTCGACTGGCTTCGTGAGGTCTTCACTGCTGGGCATTTGATATGGGGTGAGCGGCAATAGCGACGAAGTGTATGTCAAGGTCGGATACATGAACTGTGGCGAGCTCGGAGCGGCTTCTTGTTTGACCACAGGGCTCTCGCTCAACCCATAGGAAAAGAACAGCTTTGGGTACGACTCGGGTTTTCGGAATGTGGCCGAGTTGACAGCTGGCGTGTACTCCGGGACGGGACCGATGGACACGTCGAAGAGGGAAAACCCAGTCGTCTTCTTGACCTCTTCCTGAACGAATTCTCTGCCTGAACCAATAGAATGATCACATACTGGTAACAAGCTTTGTCGAGCAGCTGGCGTGTCACGATGGCCATCGTCGGTGATTGGGTGCGGGAAGTCATACGGCAAAGGACTGTGTGGGATGTCCGCCAACTCAATGTCGCGAGGCTCCTCCTTGAATGAAAGCGTAGGCGACGGGATGGGCTCGTTCAGTGGAATTGTCGCGAACTCGTGGGGCTGACGGCTGCGACGACCGAGGATCTCTTTGACTCTGAGGCCAACTGCGAGACGATCCTCTCGCAGATCGGGAGAGAACGCTGGCGGTTGCATGAAGATGGGCGAGAAGGAGGCTGGATATTCTTTCCCTGGTCGCCAGCGAAGGGGAGCGAGGAACTCATACTCAGCGGGGTCAGGGCGCCAGCGAATGAGAGCCTTCGGGTCGTCGACAAGGACACACATGCTGAGGTACGCGCCTTCCTGGACCTTATGCGGTGCAGTCTTCCACTCGGCGGGGACGGGCTGTGTCTTATTTGCAACCTGATCCCAGTTTCTGTGGCAAAGGTCAGCTAGAGAATGGCGCAGATGGGGGGTGGTCGACTAACACTCCTCGGAAGTACCGGCTCTGTAAGGTATCCTGCATCGGGATGCGGTGGTCTGGGTTCTTGGCTAGCAGACGCCGCATCAGATTGCATGCCTCTGGGAAACGCTTGCGGAACCATCGAGGAATGAACGCGTTTTCGTACAGAGCGTTGGCCTCAAGATCCTTGCGATCCCTGCCACGGAAGGGCAGCTAATAAAGGCGGTGTCAGTGAGGGTGATGGGTTGGAACGGACGAAACTGACTCTGCCAAAGACAAGCTCATAGAACATGACGCCAACGGAGAAACTGTCGGCCTTGTACGAGTAATGGTCGCCACGAAGCATCTCTGGTGCCATGTAGCCCGTCGTGCCACACTTGCCCTTAGTCCTGTGCCAATAGTCATCGTAAGTTAGTACCTCGTCAATGCTTACCGCGTGTCCCTTGAAAACGTGTGCGAGGCCGAAGTCCCCGATGACGAGCCGACCTTGCTCATCCATGAAGACGTTGTCGGGCTTGAGGTCGCGATGGACGATGGCCTGATTGTGCAAGGTGCCCACGGCATAGCACTACAAAAGAAATCAGACACGACATGGGGAGGAAGGAAGCGGAGACGTACTAGTTGCGCCATGATGAATTTGATTTCATGCATGCGGAACAGCTTCTTCGCGTTGGTCATCGCTCCTCGCAAGGTACCACCGGCTGCCAGACCTTGGATGATGATGAAGTTGTGCGGGTCCATGAAGGATTCTATAAGGGGGGTAAAATAGGGTGAGTTAAGCAAAGTCAGGTCAGAAAGGATCTTCTTCTCTGTGAACAACATCTCCCGACTGTCTCGGTCGACACTCGCGCGTGAAATCCGCTTGATCGCGACCTTCTTGCCGTATTCGCGGTGAGAGATGTCCACGGCCTGGTAGACGCGGCCGAAGCCGCCTTTTCCGAGCACGGCTTCGAGCTTGTAGTCGTCGAGTCGTTTGCAGAGGGCCTCGCGGGCGAGCTTCGCGGTGTCAACGTCCATCGCCGCGGTCACCAGACCCCTTCTTCCCCCAGAGCAGGCACGTTGCGCTGGAGGTTGAGGGAATCCGGCGGGCAGCTCAGGGAGACCAGCCTCGGGCCCGACCCAGTTGGGACAGTGATGGGCATGGGCGTCGTCGCGGTTGAAGATCTGTTTAAACTGCATATTGTTTAGTGTGTAAATCGCGGGTTAGGCAATGTGCAAGAAGCAAGGGGGGAAGTGGGAGAGGCCTTGCGAATGGTGCAGTCATCTTATACGCTTTCGAATGCGATGTGTCTGTCTCAGTCTTGCGTGGAATTCACGGTCAGACTGGATGATTTCCTCGCCTTCTCGATGGTAAGGCAGGCTATGTGTGAGAGTGAGACCGGAGTTTAAGCTTGGTCCATTGACATCACCTTATGTCTTTTCCGAAATGTATACATGCCTTCAGGAATACATGCACATTGTACTATATTCATGCGATAGAAACGAAGACGATAATTTGTTTCTCTTGGAAATTGTCGTGATTTCTCATGATCGACGCGGACTCGGATGACGTACTTAGTTAGTACAGGGGACAAACGCTTGTAGTTTCTTTCCAACCTTCCACTAGTGACTACAACCTTTTGCCAGTTGCCGCTTTTAAAATGGACAATCTGGCCTCAGAGCTTGCGCAATATCTCGTCGATAAGCTCAGAGAGTGAGATCTTCCATTACTGCGTCTGTCCAATGCGGAATATGAACCTCTTGCTTGAAGAAAGCGTGACGTTGACCGGTTGCTCGTTGGAATATCTGGCGTACCTGCTAGTGGAAAGTCGACGTTCGCGAAGGATGTTGTCGAACACTGTAATGACATCCTCGGTCTGAACAATCCAGACGATCACTCGGGGAAAAAAATGGAAGCTATCTTAGTTGGCCTAGACGGATGGCACTTGTCGCGTGCACAGCTCGACGCGTTCCCCGATCCCAAGATCGCACATGACAGGCGAGGCGCACATTGGACCTTCGACGGAACTGCATACGCAGAATTCATCTCTGAGCTAAGAGTGCCGATTCATCGTACACCGGAGGGCTTGGAGTCGCATCTTATCATCAAGGCTCCGTCATTTGACCATGCATTGAAAGATCCATCGCCTGGCGCTGTCTCTATTCTTCCTCGTCACCGAATCGTGGTAATCGAGGGCTTGTATACATTTCTTTCTATAGATCCGTGGCGAACGGCTGGAGAGTATCTGGATGAACGATGGTTCATTGACGTGGACTTCGAAATTGCTAAGAGAAGGCTTGTGAAGCGACATGTTGTCACGGGCGTTGCGAAAGACATGGATGAGGCCATCTGGAGGGCAGATAACAATGACATTCCAAGTAAGTGGTCCTCTTCTTTACTATCTCACTATCGTCTTTTTCATGGAACTTGAATAGACGGTAGACTTGTCATGGAAAATATGCTTCTTCCTACTCGCAGAATAACAAGCGTCGATGACCCGCCGTACGCGCAGGCTGTCGAACACTGCAACGGCAGGGCTAGCAGTACTGTAAACTCCTAGAACAATACTGTTCTGGCATCTTGTACAATATGATTGTCATCATGAGTGTCTCTGGCAAATTCGTCATGTTTTGTCACTTAGGCTGTCACTGTCACTGTTGAGAAAAAGTCGTGTTCGATGTCATACACCAACGCATCCTCGTTCTTTTACTACCATCACGTATGGCTAACTTCTTCACCCTTCCTGAGCTCACTAGTCAATTAGCCTCGCACCTCCGTTCATCCGTCGGTTTATCTAACCTCAGTCAATGCAGTAGGCCTATTTACCAGACCGTCACTCCTATACTCTATCGCAATCTAGAGTTTTCCATCTATATGATAAACTTACTGCATAGAACATTGGAGGAGAACCCTACTCTAGCGGAGTATTGCCGACGACTGTCAGTGACAATGTCAATGTCTTCGGTTGACTCAGATATGGACATCGTGTGGGCATTTCCGACCAAGCATATCGGGAAGTCAATGAGGCGCATGGAAGAAGCTCGTCAGGCAATCCGAGTCAAACTTCATTTCATTCTTCGACAATGCTCAAAGCACGGAAATCTGAAGTCTTTCCTATGGAACTCTGAAAGAAATGAAACACAGTTTCCTGTGCAATGGTTGATCTACTCCTCAGAAATATGGGAAAATCTCTCTCTCTCAAGCACATCGCTAAAAGAGATTCAGATTATTTCCGACAGCGAAAGCGATAAGCTTGAGTCCGATCGCCAGTCTTTGGTGAGTGTCAACGTGTCAAGCCGCATAGATCGTACTTCAGCTGTTTTTGATTATAGAACCTCGGATTGAATCAAACATTCCCAGCTTTATCAAATCTGGCGCTGAGGATCAATATTAATGCAGATTATCGGGATGGATTGCATTTTAACCGATTCATGGCGCTGTTTCCAAATGTTAGGCACTTATACTTGGAGCTTGTTTCAGGAGAGTGGTCCGAGCAGACACACGCAAGCACACATGATCGATCTCTCTTCTCTCGTCTGACTTTTCCACAATTACGCACAATCGAGCTCATCGGAGAATTGAACGACATTGCTGCTTACTCAAATGCGTTTTTAGGGAGGCAGTCGCTACTGGTTGAGCTCACAGTAGATCACACACACGATCTTCTATGTCTCGGGAAATCATCTTCACTAAGAGGATTGAGGGTACAAGAATTCATACATGATAATCCCCATGAGCAGCCATTCCGTAATTGCTTCACTTCACTTTCCATCCTACGAATACCTCACCGCCCTGTTACATACCGAGTCGAATGGCCCGGGGCTCTTACTGGGTTATCTTGCCTTGAGGTTTGCATACGCGAAATGGGCAATGTCATGGTACCCTCCGAGTCAATGTCGATATCGAATAATATCAATCGCCTCTCCTCTTACCTATATCCGGGCCTCATGGAGCTTGGACTGGTTGTTCACATTGCTAGCTACTCATTCTTCAATGGTTATGTTATCGAAAAATGCGTATCTGCAACGCGCTTGGTACGCATAACTTTGTTATCTAAATAAAAAAATCACTAATAATATTATTCTCGATCAGACGGATATACTTTCCTTATGCTCTAAAAGGTGCAATTCACTTCGTGCACTACGACTTGCTTATGAGAGTAAAGGGTGGGAAGGGAAAACCCAAAAACCGTCCGATCTACCGTCCGAGCTCATTCTCACAGTGCCGGGAATACCTAGTACTTTGGAATACGTACTTTGGAGTGTTCCATGGATGCTTCCGAAACTGTACAAGATACAACGGAGGGAAAATGATACTGTTTTGATGGTTTATACGGGGCGCCATTGCTTACCGGGTCGAAGATTTAGCAAAGGTGGAAGGTGGACGGATGAAAGTGTCTTTGATCACATGGGTCTGGGTGAAGATGGAGAGTACTACTGATTACCTCTTTTTGCTGATTGTCTCTATTAGCGAAAGGTTGTTTTCTGAAATCATGGACAACATCATGATGATGTTCATTCATTATAGCTTGCAGGTCTATCAAGAAGGGAAGTTGGCTCACACGCAACCTGTCACAGTTCAACGAGGCTCCATCATCCCGCAATTTTTTTCTCATCACAAGCCATCATGATGGTGATAGTTCTAACTATTCCTGAGCTAGTCTGGGTCATCTCGTCTTATCTTCCTTCACGAGTGGATGTATCCTCGTTCAGCCGGTGTAGCAAAACTCTTCATGGAACTGTTATTCCTGTGTTATATCGCGACATCGAGTTTTCAGTCTTCAAAGTCGATTCTCTCGTCGAATCACTGAAGGCGAATGCGTCTTATTCGCGCTATTGCCGGGGACTAACAATTAATCTAAATGGCCTCCCGTCAGCAGAACAGACTGGAGCATACAGGCATACACATATCAATGAGATTGCGGAAGGCAATTCCACATCAACCATACGAGATCTGCGGGAGACAATACGATCTAATATACGATATATTATCCACGCGTGTCTGGTCCACAGGAATATACACCAGTTCTCTTGGAATTTAGAAAACGATAATTCTCATTCATTTGAATGGCTGGCGGAGACCGTCCGAGATTGGAGGGAGATAATATTGTCAAAAAAGACACTTCAAAGTTTGCAATTTACTGTTGCTTGTGGCATACAGAGCTCACTTGGTCCCTTGGACAAGCTGGTGAGCACAATTGGTATGACACTTACTAAGTCGGGACTGACTCTATCACAGGGGATACTCTCGCAACATTCATTCTTTTCCGTTTCGAAACTGGTGTTGCACATCACCATCCAGCGCTATCAAGTTCAAAGCGTGAGGCACCTTTTGTCGTCTTTCCCCAACATGAAGGTCTTGGATTTGGACATCTATCATCTCAGTAGCACGGACAACTCGGCGCTAGTTCGTTCACCTGGTAACGAACGCGACCGTGACGCAGTTTTCCCTGATTTGAGCTTCAAGCAGCTTGTGTCACTTAAATTCTGTGGAAACCTGGACTCAAACATGGTCTGCTTTGACGAGTTCATCAATAAACAGTCATCCCTTTTGGAACTTTCCGTTTATGCGGAAGTTCTCCGCAGGCCGAATTCCGGATTAAAGGCACTAAACGTTAGCCTTACTATCTTTGCATCGTTTGGGACACGCCAAGCAGAGATGTTCAGCTCTTTGTCAACAATACGCATACAAATCTTCAGTACTGGTGAAGACAGTCTGAGATTGGAAGAATTTATGTCATTTGTCAATGAGCTTCCGCGGATAAAATGTATTGAATTTTTCTTTTCATTGTACACCGCCTTCGACACCATGGACCTTAAAGTCGTTCCAAATTTCGTTCGACGGATCAAGAAAGACATCAGTGAAATAGGTATTATCAACCATATTACCGACTCTATAGAGTCAGTTCTTACGGTTGGAAATCCTCCACACTATAACTATGGACCCTGTCGTCAGGAACGGCGTCCTTGAACCATTTACCCGGAGTGAATATGGAAATGTGTGATCGGAATTGACCGCGCACGACAAACCAGCGGGAACTTGAAGTAGTAACCGATACCGTGACTACTGTGTTTGCGAGGCTTGGCAAACGTTAAGGCGTCTCTTCTTCATCACCCACAACAATGACTTCAAGCCTCAGTGTCGACACAACAAAACCTCAAGATTTCTGCACAAGACAGCACTAAGTGGTTGCACCCGCTCATATTTTGCTGCAATGTTACCATTGCTTATGCTATCAGACGAGGACTCAGGTCGCTGCGATGTGCAAGTGAGTGAACATAAATCACATTTGACCATTATAGGTGACTACAACTGTACAGGGACAATGGTCTGAGGCCCGCTGGGCATAAATATGGGCAGAAACGGTGCGCAGCCATCAGGCTGCGACCCGTTTGGTGTGCACGGGGGCAGCTCCTCGCGGCTCACCCCCGTGCGCCAGCGAGCCTCGGAAAGGGATGGGTGGGTGGGCTTGCGGATGCTGGTGGTGGTGGTGGTGGTCGAGAGGCAAGGAATGGGAGACACGACTTGGACGCGACGCGTTTGTTGTGCCTACGGCGCGCCACTGCCAGTGGCACGTGACATGATCATCGTGCCAGCGGTTCTCTGCTCCCTGAGTCCTCGTACTCACTGCGTGAGTCCTGTCGACTCAGGTCGCTGTCATGTGCAAGTGAGTGAACATAAATCACATTTGACCATTATAGGTGACTACAACTGTACAGGGACAATGGTCTGAGGCCCGCTGGGCATAAATATGGGCAGAAACGGTGCGCAGCCATCAGGCTGCGACCCGTTTGGTGTGCACGGGGGCAGCTCCTCGCGGCTCACCCACCCAGAGGCGCAGCCGCAGCCGCGGGGGAGGGCCCCAGCGAAACCACCCGCACAGGATGCGCAACGATGGGCTGGCGGGTTGCCGTAGGAACTAAAGGAATGTTTTGAGCATTGAGTGGAATAATTAAATGAAAATCTCTCCAGTAACGAAGATAAGCATCCGATGACCATCGGCCCATTTGTTTGACAATATCAGGATGAACTCCGCCAAGAAGTAAGGCTGTGGTGCCTCCGATTCGAAAGGAATGACCAGTATATCGTGGCAAAGAATGTAGAGACCATATGTCATTGCATTTGGCCAAGAATGTAGTTTTTGATAGGATATTCCATGTGGCACCGGTCTTGTATGAAAATAATGGAAAGTCAGGTTTAACATTGTTGAGACGAAGGTGTGCAGATAAAGATGAGACGGGATTTGACGCGTCGGATTGTTGAGTAAGAGTTACGTCTTCACCGGCCCATCCTTTGACTTTTGTGAAAGGTAACCTTATCACCATTGTGTTGATGTTGCCAATAGAAATAGAAGACGGTGTAGGAATCGGTAGACGAACAGGAAGATTCTTGATGTCGTGAAGGAGAATCTCGCCTAAACGGCACTGACCCCAGAAGGCCATATCAGCACAAGCTAAGATACACAGTTCCATAGGGTCCGTACGGCGAAGCACCTGGTGAAGTTTCAGCAGCATGTTACGCGTGATAGGAGGTCTAGGGGGTTTGGCTTGTAAAACTGCCCCAGATATGTTGGAAATGCCGTCGCGGACGTATTGCAGGCGGATAGAACCATGCCAGGGAACATCATTACTGATATGCCATGCTCGGAGGCCAGAGATATAGTTCTTCAGAGTTGAAGGGGCACGATTAGTTTGACTTGCAATGAAGGCACAGAGAAGCCATTCAGAGGCAGGGAGCCGGTCTGACAGAGGTATGGAGTTTGTGTCACAGAATGAGGTAAACTTGTTTATAGCAGTCCGATGGTTTGCAGTAGAGCCAGGTGACCATGCATGGGTAAGGGCTGTTTGGATGGCTTCGGTTAAGTGAGAAGGTCTGGAAGGATTGAGAGATGGGCGGGAAAGGCGGCAAGTAGACTTGGCAGGGTTTGCAATACTTGAAGCAGCAGAGCCCGATTGCTTGAGAGTAGGCAAATAACGATTTCGCAACGAGGGGAGGGATATGCTACGGCGAAATTTAGCATGAGCAGGTGTGTCTTGTATGTGATGAAGGGGTGCCATTGTGGCTTGACATTGCGCAACGGAGATTCAGTACAGGTATAAATCTATGAGCGAGCAGCAAGGGCTGACAATTATTACGTAATGAGTCTGGTTAAAAACCTCTGCAGCGCATCAGGAACGGAAAAAGTAGGCAATAGTCGCTTGGAGGAAGAAGGAAAGGAGCCGCGCGATATTGGGTCTGCTATGTTATTGTCTGTTGCGACATATTGGCCTGTGATATGGAGGTTATGTGATAGAAGGAAATAAGACATGCGTTGAATGCTGGAATTGGTGTGACGTCCGCGACTACATTGGTTGCGTACACATGCGAGAACTCCTTGATTATCTGAATGAATAATGATATGGGAACCATGAGGGTAAAGCTGAGCAATGTAATAAACACATATCTCGACAGCAACCATTTCAGCCCAGCCAATATTGCGACCGTCCGTAAAGGTATTGGGGAAAAATTTGTACGCGTCCCATGAACCGTCAATTGAGACTCCGATACCCCATGATGTTGATGCGTCAACAAAGACTTTTGCGGGGAGAGGTGGTGAAGGTTCAGATATGGTTTTCCCGCAGAAGGACATGGAAAACTGGGTATCCCACCACAGAATGTCGTCTTTCAGCAGTTGTGAAATGGAATGTTGAGTAAAGGATGACTTGGCCTTGGCAAATGTTGCAATGAATTTGAACATTGATGGTAAATGTGATGGACCACCTGGGACAACAAGAGCGCAATGGGAGAGGGTACCTAGGAGTTTCTGCGACTGAGATAACGTAGCTTTTGAAGCTGTAAGCCAAGGGAGAAGGCGAGCTCTGTATTTTGCAATCTTTGTTTCTGGAAGCTGAACAGTGCGCCCGTTGATGTCCCATAAAAAACCGAGGTAGGTAAAGGTGGAATGGAATGGCTGATGCTTCGAGGTGGACCAAGGCCAACCCAGTGCACGGGCAATAGTCCATATGTTTTCTTCATCGAAGGAGTAGCTATAAACTTCATTATTGAAATCCAAGGGATAGCGTAAGAAGATAAAATCGTCAACCCATTTTAGGATTGTGTCAATTGAATGAGCTCTAAAAATGGCAACTAAGGCATCCGCCACTCGACCAAAAATGCCGCAGGATGAAGAACAGCCAAAGGCTAAGCAATGGTCGATGTAGATAAGGTCATTGAATTGAATGCAGCATAGAGGTTGATCAGTTGGGTGAACAGGTATAATGCGATAGGCAGATTCGACGTCGAACACCGCTGCTTGGGTACCAGGTGGGGCACGTGACACCAAGACGTAGCAATGCGCAAATGAACTCCACTCGCAAGGAAAGTCGTCTGAGTTAATGAAGGAATTGACAGAGGGAACAGGCTCGGAATCTCTTGGGAAAGACATATCTTGAATGATACGGAATGCGCCATTGGATTTGGGAACAACACCAATTGGAGATGTCTGGAATGGGCCTATAAGTTCCTGAAGGCGACTAGGGTGAAATGGACCTGTGTAGCGGTTCAGAGAGAGCTCTTTTCTGATATGTGATGAAACAGCTAGCTTGTTCTGTAATGCACTCTTATGATTGACAGGAATGAAGGTTGATGTGAGCTGATGGTTGGAACCGAGAGAGAAACCATTGCGAAGGCCAGCAGGGATGTCGTGAAACTCGCCAAGAAGATTAAACTTGAGAAGCATATCGTGCCATTTTTCCGATAGTAGGGGCGTTGCAACGGAACAGAAGACACTATGGTCGACGAGAGGTGCAGTCAAGCATTGGGTGTTTTCCACCGCAGAGTGAACAGACGTGGATGCGATAACATTGACCACGGCATCCAGATTCTGAGGAGTTCCACGAATAGCAGACTTGTTTCTTGTCGGGTAGTAACCAGGTTTGGCCGACTTTGATAAGAAAGGACTGGGATGGCCTACAATCAATTGTTCTGTGGCCCCGCTGACCGCAAACTACGCATGAATAGGCCATGTAGGTAGGGCAATATGGTCACAAGGTCGGATGGATGTCATAAGACAAAGAACCGAAGGAGCATGAAGACTGGATCAGGTAGGATGGAAGAACGACAAGCATATAGGTAGGCATAATAGTGGAACAATAGGTAGGTATATAATAAGTACCTCTGATAATGTTATCCTGAGCGGGCTAGGCTTGGAGTGCCATGTTCTGCTCAGGGTTGGCTGGGTTGCCATCAACTTCATCGAGCATACGAAGGAAGTTAGCCTCGAATTCTTGCAGGCCGTCTTCCATTAAGCGACGGCGTTCGCCCTGAAGTGCATTCAGACGAGCTTGAATGCGGAGTGCTGGATCTTGCAGATGCTCGACGGGTGGCAATGGGGGTGCTTGCGGTGGAATCTGACGTTCATCTTGCTGTGCGGCGTGTCTGTCTGCCGGAGGGGGAGGCGAAGGTGGGGGCTGAGCCTGATTCCGGGCAGCCTGTCTTCCGCTACGTCTGACAGGACCAGGAGCTTGCTTCTTGCGTGGGGGCATAATGCGCGCGCAGCGGAGGGCTTGCGGATGCTGGTGGTGGTGGTGGTGGTCGAGAGGCAAGGAATGGGAGACACGACTTGGACGCGACGCGTTTGTTGTGCCTACGGCGCGCCACTGCCAGTGGCACGTGACATGATCATCGTGCCAGCGGTTCTCTGCTCCCTGAGTCCTCGTACTCACTGCGTGAGTCCTGTCGCCTTATTTGTGCCACCCGAAAACCGGCCGCGCTTGCTATGAAAGTTGTTGTGTAAGATGTTCATTTATCTTTTTGGACTCTGTGGAACAGGTGTGTGCTTTATTGTGGAACTTTCTAGTCCACTGTAAGCACCGTTGTCCGAGCGCAGGCGCGCAAGCACGGGCGAACGCCCGGGCGAAGCGTGCTGCAGTCAAGGACCAACGGTGTCCGGAGGGCTTTGTCTGCAGTAGCCTTGTATTATCATGCCTGCCTAAAAAATTGATTTCTTACAGTATCTACTTTGTACGGAAGACTGTAGAAGCTCTTGTATAATTACAGTTTCATGTTGTGCATTCAGTAAGATAGAGTCAGTACCCCCGGAGGGCCTTTGTATGTTCAGGAAAGATGGATTCAACAGCGACAGCCAACGTTTCTGTACTTATGCCAATAATCTTGTGAGTCAACCTCGCAAGACTAAGATGTGCCTTCTCGGATCTTTGACACACTTTTACAGGCCAATCTACTTGCCTCTTTTTCCAGTATGAATACTGTACGCGCCTTCCGCTTCGCGTATTCGTGGCATGGATATGATGAGCATATGGAGGGACCTCCTAATCTACCTAATTGCCATGCTCTAGATGCATCCAAAGTTCCACAAGATCTCGAATACGTGCTGTGGGAGGTTCCATGGATGAAGAAGCTGTATAGGGTTGAAAGGAGCTCTGATGGTTCGGCTAAGATGTTCTTCACAGGATTCCAACATTTGCCAAAGCGCCAAACGAGCCCTGATCTTACGTGGACTAACGAGAGTGTTTTTGACTACATGGAAGCTGCAGATTCTCCGGGAAAAAGGGATGTCGTTATAGATGTTTGAGCCTACCTCAGGCCAGTGTCATATTTACTTGAGCATTTTTTCGGCGTTGTTGCTATTTTGCGTTTTGGCTCGGAAATCCTTCGACGGCATCGGCCGGCGACATCAAGTTGAATGCGTGTGCCAGTGACAGGCCTTCATAAATGCTAACAGAGGAGAGGGTGGGTGGGTTGCGAGATATTCGCGGTCTTCATTGTGCGTACTTGTCGTTGTGGTCACGACCGAAGAAACGCAACGCAGTTTGACGCGTGACGTAAGTAGTACATAACTTTAAGTTATACTACTAGTACTAGTATGCATTAGTAATCGGCTCAACATCTTCAAATTTTCCTCTTTCTCCAAGTACCCACTTCTTCATCTTGAAGTTTCGTCAAAAGCAGCCCATCAACTCCTCTCGCCAACTGCCTTGCTCCGACTTCGCCCCTTTCTCCAGACCATAAAGAGTGGAGTTATGTACCTCGGTTGAAGATGGAGACCAGCCATACAAGTATCTTAATGCCAATGGCCGCAGTGACTCGGAATTGAGTTACGTCGCGGGATCATTATGTATGCCACTACAGTGGGCGCTGTTCGCTGAGAGGTTTTTGAATGCCTTTTGCGCAATCGGCGTACCTTTACTATCATCAAAACCCAATCCATTCTTCTTCTATTCAAGTTGCTTGAGCTTTGTTCCTTAATGTTAGGACTGTGCCTTCGGTCTGGTAGGCTGCCCGACTTATGCTTCGACTCGTGAATACTAGGCAATTTACATCAAACTCACTTCAGAGCGGGTCTAGGTCGTGCTAAGGATTGATTGGCGCTGGTTTCTCTCATCTTCTCTCCTTAGGCGTGCGTCGATCGCGGACGGTTGAAGTCCTGTTCCGTTTTGTACCTGTCTAACATCGTCCACAGATTCCAGTATAAAATGGCTGCAGTATTGCAGGGAAGAGTAACAGTCCTCTCTTCATTCTTGCCACCATAAGTACTCGGCTCAGTATGTCGAAAACGAACGCCAATCAGGCGGAATACGAACGTCTTCCCTCCAGTCACGGACATCACCTCCACATTGACTTTGGTCATCCTAACGTCGCGGACTCCCATCATCTCCAGCACGACATCCAATACCATCATGATCACCACGACAACTCTGAAATTAACTGTTACACTTGTGCACATGGACTGAATCTCAAGAAAACATCGTCCGAGTCGTCCGAAGCTACGGTCACCGACTCAGAAGTCCCATGGGTGCCTGCCGAGGGAATGTTCGACCATCCTCCTCGACGTGAAATGACAGAAAGCGAGCTCGGGTCATATAAATCAGTCTGGGTTCCAGACCCTGAGTCTCCTACAGAGAAAGACTCCCGCCCGAGGACACTTGTCCTTTGCTTCGACGGAACGGGAGACCAATTTGATGATGACGTTAGTAATATTTTGGTACTCAGACTTTCGCTTTTGCTGATCGTATCATCTTGCAACCAGAATTCAAACATCGTACAGTTCCTTGCCTGTCTTAAGAAGAACGATAAAGAGAGACAGCTAGTGTATTACCAAACTGGTATCGGCACGACTACTACATCGAACTTCATCACGCCCGTTATGAATCAGGTCTCAAAGACACTCGATTCTATGTTCGCTTGGAACTTGTCATCTCACGTCCAAGACGGATACCAGTTTCTAGTCCAAAACTGTGAGTAATGCGTGTGATTGTATATTATTCTTCTCCGTGCTGACGAATCTTCGCTCAGATAAAGCTGGGGATAGGATCTCCATCTTCGGCTTTTCTCGAGGTGCCTATACCGCCCGCGCACTCGCCGGAATGATCCAGCGGGTAGGCCTCCTTCCTGCGGACAATACACAACAGATTCCCTTTGCGTGGAGCATGTATATTCGAGGTCAGTATCATCCCCACCATATTTTCACAGAGGGTTAAATACTGAAATTGCCTCGCTTTCTTAGATGATGAGGAGGCGGAGAGAGATAGCGTGGAGTATAAGCGGACTTTTTCTACAAATGTTATCATTGACTTCGTCGGTGTTTGGTAAGAGTCTTGGCGCTTAGAGAATAGACCTTCGATTAATCTTGCTATAGGGACACGGTAGCATCAGTCGGTATTACGGGTAAAGAGTTGCCGTTCGTTCGAAACAATACGGCAATCCGTGTCTTCCGTCACGCGCTTGCTTTGGATGAGCACCGTGCCAAGTTTATGCCCAACTTCTACCACGCTGGTACATCTTCCAACTCATCGGTAGAGTCGGCCCCCTCACCACCGACCGACGACTTCACCTTGGTGGATATTGGAACAGGTTCTCCTAAGGCCGGTGGGAGCCTCAACAGACCGAATGTGTATCCGAAGAAGGACCGTAATACACCAACAGATGCTTGCGAAGTCTGGTTCACTGGGTGCCACTGCGACGTCGGCGGCGGGTCTGTGAAGAATCGAACCGCACATTCGCTCGCGCGAATTCCACTCAGGTGGATGATCCGGGAGTGCTTCCGCATGAAGACGGGAATCATCTTCGACGCTCGTCTCTTGTACGAGGAGATCGGTCTTGATTATAGGAACCTTTATCCAGTGGTGATTGAGCGCCCTCCGCGCGTTCCCTGGAGCAAATACATGGCGAGCATCCAGAAGACGGAACCTCAGGGCTGGGGCATCGTAACTTTTGTCAAATTCATTGTCACGGTGATCGCAATCCCTATTCGCATCGTGCTTGCGATTATCATTTGGCCACTTAGACATCTCTGGCTACTCCTAAAGTATACGAAGCCGGTGAAATGGGTCCGCAAGCACCCTGTAAAGTGGGTCCGCAAGTATCTCGGGATCGACTGGGTGGTCTCTAAGGTCAAGAGCGTCGGCTCATGTATCAACGGCAAGCTGTTCCCTAAGGAAAACACTACCGTGAAGCCGTGCACAATGAGATGCAAGAACGAAGAGGAGCACGAGTACTGGGACGCCCTCTCTCCCATATACGATCAATTGGAGATCCGTTGGTTTTGGAAGGTCATCGAGTATCTACCGTTGAGGTTCGTCAAGCAGAAGAAAGGCCGTGATGACTACTATGTTGCCGCCAACTTCGGCCAAGGTCGGAAGATCTATGGTGATGCGCTCTACAAGAATGTTGCCAAAACGTCTGTCGCAGGCGCTGCGAAGACGAATGGCAAGACTAACGGCACCACGGCGGCTTCGGTAGATCCAGCTTCTGTCCCGCTCCTCCGTCATACGCAGGGAACATACCATAAAACTGGTGGCCTGAAGATACATCGCTCCGTTTTGACGCGTATCGAAGCTGAGTCTGTAGGCCAGCCGAGATACAAGCCTCTCGCTTGGTGGGGCCGTCGCGAGGACATCGGTGTCGGAAAGAAGGGACCGAAAGTGAAGGGACCCGATAGGTGGGATATTCCTGATCCTGATCCCGTAAAGTACTGGGAATGGGTCGAGTGAAATACCAATGCCAATGTTCGTGTTTGACTTTCAGTTTCTTTTACACTTTCCCGCTCTTTTGTTGGTTCTTAATTTTTGTCAGTCATTTCATAGACAGTGCAATTCCGCCTGCTCTCACCCTGTCATCAGATAATCTAATACATTCCCTTGGTATTCATTCAGCTTCACGAGTGCGTAACGGAAGATGGTCGAAGGAAGACGGTTTCGACAAAATTTGAGTCTGGATAAGCTGAGAGTCTTCTATTATACCTGATGGCTCTTAAATGAGTATCATCTTTTTAATACTTGATATGCAAATCGTTCAGCTCGATATTATATGTCAGTTGTATCTGCTAAAAATGTCATCAAGAGAAGAAGCTAGTCCTCTCACGAAATTGGACCGTGAGAATTATCATGATGTCGATCATGAACGTCACGGTAGTCGTTGTGTAGTCTCCTCAACTTGCACTATTTCATCCTTCGACCTCAGGCTTGATAACGTTCGTTATACTATAACCCGACTATATACTATGTCAACCGTTCTATCCATTTCAGAGCTTGTGTGGATTATCGCGTCTTTTCTTCCTTTACCAGCAGACATCTCCGCGCTCAGCCGGTGCAACAGACGACTGCGCGACATCACCATCCCTTCATTATATCGCGACATCGAATTTTCAGTCTTCAAAGTCGGGTCTCTTGCTAGAGTACTACGCTCAAATGAATCACACCCGCGATATTGTCGAAGGCTGTCAATTACACTGGAGGGTCACCCGTTAGACAAGGAAAAGGAAGCTTACATATACAAATATTCAACCGTTGATGATGATGTTAATCTTCGGAAGAGGATTCTTTCAGATCTAGAATTCGTAATCTGCAGGTGTTCTGGGCACGGAAAGTTAACGCACTTCTCATGGAACCTCCGGGCCTTGGATGGACTATATCCGTACTGGCTATCGAATGCTTTGCGAAGCTGGAATGATGTAGCAATGTCGAGAACGAGCCTTCAAACGGTACAGTACATTATACAAGGCGGGCTGAGCCAACGAAGTCTGATCCCTTATGAAAATGCTCTGGTATGCAGACTCCCTCCCCCTGTAATACAAGCCTTTATCCTGTAGGCTAATTGAAGGCGTAGGAAAGTCTCTCCCAACACACTTTCGCCGCAGTTTCGGAATTGGTGCTTCGCATAACCATAAAACCGACTCAATTTCAAGCTTTGGGCCGTTTCATTTCGTCGTTCCCCAATGTAAAGGTGTTACTCCTGTATATCTTCTGTCAGGACCGAATCGACGTCTGTGGACCTGGCAGCGTTGATAACATCCTACCCGACGTAGGCTTCCAGCACCTTCAGTCATTCTGGCTCAGTTCAAATACGAATTCAGTATCAACTTGTCTGGACAAATTCGTCGGGAAACAACCTTCCCTTCTTGAACTCAGTCTCAATCACAGTTTTAGAGGGCCGAAGGAGAGATTCTTTGCCCTTGGACCTCCTTCAAGATTGAGGGCTTTAAATGTCACATCTGTTTGCTTCAGATTACGTCCACCCCAAGGAGATAGGCTCAGCTTATTATCGATGATACGAATCAGATCTCTGATAAACCTATCGAGTCAATGGGTAGCATTTTTGAATGGACTTCCACGACTGGAATGTCTTGAAATTTCCAGTCCAATGTCCAGAGTCACCGATTTCGGGGATGAGCAAACCGATCAGATGAGCCTCAGTCAATTTCAGAAGGACATCATCGAGCTGGGTGTAGTCAGACCTGTTCAGTGTGGAACGGTAACTGGCGTGTCTGTTCAAGAGGCATGTACATCTGTTGAACGTCTGGTAAGTTTTGTACCTTATGACAGGAGATTGTGTGCATCTCATTTGTGTCTAAGAACAGTATACTTGCGCTCTGGTCGATTGTGGACACAATTCGTGCCTTCCGCCTTACATATATGTGCGGCGGCTATGACAAAACTAGCATGGGAATACCAGATGTACTTGACCTGAATGTGGCCAAGATACCTGGAGCACTCGAATATGTTCTTTGGGAGGTGCCATGGATGAAGAAACTCTACAAGGTGGAAAGGGGCCGTGAGGGCGCGGCAAGGATGGTCTATACGGGATGGGATCGCCTGCCCAGCCGCCTTTCGAGTTCGACTTTGACATGGACTAACGAAAGTGTCTTCGATCACATTGGCATTGGAGCAACGACGAAATCATCTGTGTAGTCCTATGGCCTGGCAATCGTAGTGGTCATCCCGTTCACATGTATGGAAGGCCTAAGTGATCTGATGGCCTCTGACAAACCCACTGCTCGCGTGTCATGAATGAGGCAACACTTTATACTATGAATTCGCATTCGAATTGTCTAATTCTCTCCGATCCCTTATTCACATCGCCGAACGCCAAGTGCATGCGCACTTGCTGCTTAACAAAGCTCCGCCAATTCATTGCCTATCTTCAACTTTTCGAGCCTCATAGTGATTTGGTGCTCAATCATTCCACAGAGAAGATACCCTTGTCTACGCTTATAAACTAATAATCAAGAGGCTTGACGATTGAACCTCTGTCCACAGCATGGACTAGCTGATAATTATTTACCGCAAATGGTCTCCCAGTTCATATTTTAACCGTACGTCATTCTTTGACACAAGCTCTTTGCCACTCCGACCATTCAATCCCATGCAGTTTCCAGACTCCACCATCCAGTAGGATATCCTCGTGAAGAGGGGTTGAGGACAACGTGACATTGCTCTCATCGTATGCTCCAGCTCTTTGACTCACTGCGAAAATATGCGGAAAACGAATACCATTGGATTGGACCTTCAAATCCAAGGACGACGAGGAAGCCACCCAGTTGATATTTACTCTGATCGTCGTCAACAGCAGTATAAGCACGACATACAGTTTCAACCTGTATACCATACACGTGCTGATGGCTTGAAACTAAACAAATCATCGTCCGAATCGTCCGAGGATACAATTGCTGAAGTGGCATGGGCGCCTCCAGACTCATTGTCAAGACATCCTCCGCATCGCGAATTGGTTGAATTCGAGCTTGACTCGTATAGACCTTTTTGGATTCCTTATCCCAATTCACCTACAGAGAAAAACACCCGTCCGAGGACGCTGGTTCTTTGCTTTGATGGCACAGGTGACCAATTTGATGACGACGTAAGTAGTGTGGCAATTTTGAAGACTTCTTTCCTGATGCCTCCGGTTACAAAGAACTCTAATGTTGTTCAATTCCTTGCCTGTCTCAAGAAAAACGACAAGGACAGACAGCTTGTGTATTACCAGACTGGTATTGGTACTACTACAACACCGAACTTCATCACACCTGTGGTGAATCAGATCTCCAAGACACTTGATTCGATGTTCGCTTGGAACCTGTCCTCTCATGTCCAAGATGGATATCAGTTTCTTGTCCAGAACTGTGAGCAATAAGCGTAATTGTATTATAACCATCTGGCCACTAATGAATCGTCTTTAGATAAAGCTCAGGATAGAATATCTATCTTCGGCTTCTCTCGAGGTGCTTACACAGCTCGCGCCCTCGCCGGAATGATCCAACGCGTGGGCGTCCTTCCGGCGGACAATACTCAGCAGATTCCATTCGCATGGAACATGTATATTCGAGGTGGGTGTTTATCCCTGAATAAGGAGACAGAATATCGAAGTCTTACCAAATGCCAGATGACGAGAATGCAGAGAAAGATAGTGCTGAGTACAAACGAACCTTTTCAACAAATGTCATCGTTGACTTCGTCGGTGTTTGGTGAGCAATCCGTAGCTTGTGCAGTATTCGGTACAAACCATGCAATAGGGATACTGTAGCTTCAGTGGGTATGACTGGCAAGGAACTGCCGTTTGTCAGAAGCAACACTGCTATCCGTGTTTTCCGTCATGCGCTTGCTTTGGACGAGCATCGCGCGAAGTTCATGCCCAATTTCTACCATGCAGGCAACGCCGATTCATCAATATCCATAAATCAGCAGTCCACTTATGCGACCAACGCCCCCAGATTAATCGAGTCCACCGCTACCCCGCCGCAAGTGGATAAGGACCCCGATATGCCGAACATATACCCAAAGAAGGACCGCAATACTCCAGCAGATGTGTGCGAAGTCTGGTTTGCTGGGTGTCATAGCGACGTCGGCGGTGGCTCCGTCAGGAATGGGACCGCTCACGCCCTCGCGCGCATTCCTATGAGATGGATGATTCGTGAATGCTATCGTATGAAGACAGGGATCATATTCGACGCACGGCTCTTGCACGCAGAGTTCGGTCTCGACTATAGGAGACTCTACCCGGAAGTACTAGAGCGTCCTTCTCGAATTCCTTGGAGCAAGTACATGGGGCCAATCCAGGAGACGGAGCCTCAGGGCTGGGGGATCGTCACTTTCACGAAGTTCCTTGTCTTGCTGATCGCGATCCCCATCCGAATTCTTTTTGCGATTATCACCTGGCCTTTGTTGCACACCTGGCTCCTTCTAAAGTACACAAAATGGATGAAATGTGTTCGAAAACGACATGTGAAGTGGGTGCGCAGGAACCTCGGGATTGACTGGATCGTCTTGAAAACGAGAAGCTATGGCTCGTGGATTCATAGAAAATTGTTTCCCAAGGAAAGCACGACGCCAGAGCCCTGTACGCTGGGATGCAGTGATGAGGAGGAGCACGAGTACTGGGACGCCCTCTCGCCTATCTACGATCAACTCAAGATCAGATGGCTTTGGAAAGTTATTGAATACCTTCCGCTTCGCTTTGTCGAGCACAAAAAGGGCGGTGACGACTACTACGTTGCATTCAACCGCGGAAAAGGGAGAAATATACACGGAGACGCATGTTGCAAGAACACTGCTAAGCCATCTGCCACGAACGGGATTAAGGTTAGTGACGACACGAATGGAGTTCTGGAGGTGACTGCAGACAGAACTTCCGGTCCAGATATCGCACGCTTTCCGGGTACATACCGGAAAGCTGGTGGCCTGAAGGTACACCGATCGGTGTTGACGCGCCTCGAAGCTGATGCTGCTTATAAACCTGCTGCTTGGTGGTGTCGTCGGGAGGACGTAGGGCCCGGGAGGAAAGGACCCAAAGTGTTCGGTCCTGTTTCTTGGAACGTCCAGGACCCAGACCCCGTAGAGCAATGGGAATGGGTTGAATGATTTATACCGTACCCGATCGCAGCTTGGCTCTTAACCACGAACGCTCTTTCCTTCACATGAACCTTATGAATGCTTGTTGCCTGCTTCTTTTCCGACACTTATATTGTATCGACAGTCACTTTCCTTTCCAAGGTCTCTCAATGACTCTTAGTTGTATATGTACCTGTTGTTCAAATAAGCTATAGCACAATCTTCGCTAAACATTAAGATAATCTCTGCCAGTGTGCATCACTTATTTTTACTAACTGGGTCATAAGTTTCATCACGATGTGGTGAATTTAGTTTATTATAAATTCCCATTGACGCTGTGGTTGGTGAAAGGAGGCGAAATGTAATGATTGCTGAGTTTAGTTTCAGTTGGTGGCGTCACACTGCGAACCTTTTATGTTCTCGTCAAAATACGATACTAGCTCTACTTTTGTGAGACGTTGTGATAGTTCGACAAGGAAGAAAGTCGTCAGAGAGTTCAAGCTTTCGCGGAGCTCAAATTGCCATTTAAGTTAAAATTCAGTTTGAAACTCCGTGTCGAGTCCAGTCTCCTACACAGACCCTCCCACGGTCCGGAAGAGGCCGAAGCCTCAGGGTCCATGTAAAGTTGAGGGGGACCCTTTCCGACTGTGTCGAGTCTAAATCTCACAAACTTAATTGGTGCACCTCCGTGCCTCAGGCTATCGTTGTGTCATTTACACCAGCACTACACTAACGAATCCATTGGCACTTGGACCTTCATCTGCTGTTTCTTGCGTGAGTTTGCATTGGCCATCGGCCCCTCATTTTCCACGAAGTTGAGCTCTCTTCCATCACAAATACTCGGACATAGAATGTAGAACTGCCGCTTACCACGGAGTCGGGACACCTTCGATGGTCACGAAGCGAACGCGAAATCGTCGTCTACCAACCTAATATTCCGTACTCTTGCCAAAACTCAATTATTACTCGGAAGCTATCGTGGTCCTCGGGACAACAGGAAGGCTTTGCGTCATACTAGTGAATGTGCGTCTTCCGCATGAAAACGCGGCAGCACAGGCCGTGATGGGCGGCCCGGGGTGGGGCGTATCCATTCGTGAAGCACCAGCACTGGCAGCAGCGGACATGAACGCATAATCAGAATATGCGAAAAGCGAGAAGAGATGTGAGAAGCGGGGGCTCGGATATGATTGGAGGAGCGGAGGCAACGAGGCTCGGCGAGTGTGGATGGAGATGGGGTGGGGATGCCAGTTCGTCGGAGTCTGTCGTCTGGTGCATGTCCGTCGATAGGTATGTCTACTACTCGCACATTAAGCACATATTAAACCTTCAAACGGCCTATTGTTAGAATGCATCCTCTTATTTCAGGCTCGCGGAACGTGTTAGTCATCTTCGACTGATATCGTGGACGGAGGGTGGCGATTGCAACGATAAGCATCGTCGAAGCCCATTGTGGTCTCTAAGTTACGGAGATACGTTCTCGGTATGCATCGGTGTTTTATTCATTTGATAAAGGGCTTGACTGACGGAATTACAGCACCTAACATTTCGTCGCAAACACGCGTTCCCCAGGACCAGTTCGTTCATGGACGTTCAGCTATAGGCTCCATGTATTCCAGGCTCGACGTTGCCGCAGCGCGCTATGTTCGGTCATAAGCATGAACCCAGTCTATTATCGTCAGTCTGTCTAAAGCTTGTCTCTGCATGCCTCATGGTGGTCACAAGGCTGAAAATGGCTCGAAGTTGTGTCTGCGAACGCATGGAGCTGGAGGCGATGGGTGGGCGAGAAAATGAGCGCTGACGACCGGATTGTTGACACAGAACGAGGCTTTGAATCACAAAGCGTCGTCCAATCAATCGACAGTCCTACTACTAGTAGCTATCTGACCACTGGCAATGCGGGACCGATAATGGGCGTCTGTACTTAGTGTCTTACTAACCAGATTTGGCGCTCGGCGAATTCGGTCTCACTCTGGAATGAACTTGACTCACTTTTCATGCACCTGGCATTCATCTTACTAGTAGCGCACTCAGAGGAAGCGAGACCAGGCGGAATTTTGTTCGCAGATCTTTTCGCCATGCTTCTTTCGGTTTTCCTGGCGCAGTTGAAGAAGAAATACAGAACTTTGGTCTTCATTCTGACCTTTCTAGGATATCCGAGGCTCCTTGTACGTCAATCGCGCGGTATGATCTACGTACGTCAAGCTCAAACCCGTGTCGGCATACGAAATGATGGCCACTGAGTCCGTCTCTACCCTCATTTTGAGCTCTGGATGCTTGTCTAGGCTAATGCGGAAGACACAAAATGGTTATCTCAGCTCTACCACTACCTCATATCAAAGAAGTTGGAGAAAGAAAGAAGGTGAGATTCTGATACGACTTTGAACTAGCAACTTCCTTCTTCTCGGGCCAAGCAGGCAGTAGAGAGGACCTGTTGAGGGGGGAAGGGGGACAGAGTGTTTCAAATTGTTACTACACTAGGCCGGTTGCGCGTGGTGCGGAAGGGAGAAGCTGACCACACTCTAACTGGGTGCTTACGTCTTGCCCCGCGGACAGCCCTTCCGCCTCAGCCTGAATGCCAATGTCTCCTGCACTGCCAATGACAAACTGATGCCAGTGGCATGTGGCGCGCACTGAAACACTGACAGGTGCCCACCGTCGATCTGACGCGCCATCAAAGTCAGTGCGATTGCGATTGCGGACGAGTGGCCAGTGGACCGTAAATAGGCTTGAAATACACACAGGCCTTCTAAATTATTAGTACATCGCACGGGCACGGGCGAGGTCTTTGACGCCGGAATCAGAGACATTGATTGATGCACTCGAAAACTTCTTAACATATCATATTCCAACCGAGCTCCTTGAACTGGACCTGTGTATAGTATTACATTTGGTTCGTGGCCGTAGCATGGGTCGGGCACTGCGGGCATAGCGAAGGGGGTTAGGTAGGGGCCCCGCTGGGTCCCGGGGTGAAGAGACCACATGTGAACGTAAGGAGCCATTTTGGGTTTTAGACTTCCTCTGCACCGGTCTGCACACGAGTCCGGCACTCGGTGAGACAAAGTTGAGTCGAGATAACTTTAATTCTGTTTCTGCTCCCCTTGGCCCCCTGACGATTTCGTTACAGATGCAACTTGAAGCGACTGGAGGTGCTTATGTACATGGAATGCTGTACATACTGTGCGTACGAGGTCTAATAAGCTCTCCCCCTGGTAGATGACACAGGGATACAGGGACGAACTTGAAAGGGGTGAAAGGGGAGGAGGAGGAAGGAGGTTCTTTCCCCTTACGAAGTAAAGCGGGATTTAGCCATCAGTTTCCCAGCCTATACTCAGCCTGGGGTCGTTCAGAAGGTGCAGAAGAGGGGCGTGGCATGTGCCAACCCTTCTTCTTCCACGGTAGCGTTTCAGTAGTTCCTGTTCTCGGCAGACGGTCACGGCGGTATCCCGCGGCTTCTTCAGCATCTGTTGCCCGGAAAACTTGTGGCATCCTTTCGTTCGTTCGAAGTGTGTCAGTCATCTTACATAGATTTGGTTAATACCGTGACGCTGGCGGCAGTGGATTGACTCAATTCAGCTTGTTGATAGATCGACTGGGTCTTTCTTCTGTGTTTCCTCCCTACCCTCCCTACGTTCCTCGTAAGATCAGGATGTCGTACATTATTGGCATCGTTCTTCGTCCAATGATCATTTAGTAACATACATAGTCTGAGGAATATCAGATAGGTCATGCGATATAAGGAAAGAGTGTTTACTACCTTCTGAAATCGCTGGCACTCCGAGTCTGCGGCGTTCGCTGATCTAACCGAAAGAGCATCTTGGTCCCAAGTCTTCGATAGTGGCATCGAGGTCAACTCAACGGACAACATATATACACGTATACAACACACACTGTACTGTAAGTATCACGATCTTCTTCCCACACATCATTTCTATGTGTATTTCTTACATTATAAATATTCGCAGATGTTGTCTTCTGACTTCTGATTGTCAGAAGCCCGATGCTGATGCTATTTGAATTCTGGATCATGATGCCGAGGACGACGATCTCGGGCCCCTGAGCCTGATGCACCTGCACCTGTGGCCTGGGTCTGATGCTAGTAATGGTGATGGTGGGCCCGACTCGAATAAACTCAGATACAGATCATACTGTACATATGTGCATGCACTTTCTCTCTCACCATTGGTAACATCACCGTCGCCGTTGTGCAGAGGTGACACCGCGAGTCCGTGAGACGCAGATGTTGGGACGCGGGGTTTCACCCGGGGTGGTCACTGTGAGTGTGGTTGGTATTATTATACAGTGACAGTAGTATGACTGGGGAGCCCCGGCCCCCGGCCCCCGGGACCAGTGCTGAACTCGGCGAGACGACGCGGTCAATGGGATCCCTGGCTGACTTTGTTCGATGTGGACGTCACGGTCGAAGGCGGGCGGCCCGGGAGAGACAGACCAGGGTGGAGAAGTGGAGTCCGTCGCTGAGACGGACTCGGAAGGCGACGGGAATGTAGCATGTACTACTGTATATCGGGCGGTCACTGAAGCCCGGTGTGGTGTAGGGGAGCAGGACCGGGGCGGCGAAAAGAGAGAGGGCCTGTATGTGAAGCTGCGACCGCGACCGCGACTGGCTCTGGTGCCGGGTGTGCTCGCGAGAAGGCACTGTGTGGGGGCATATGTACCCGGGCCGTGTTCTGCGACCTGAGTTTGTGCCATCGTAATCGTATACAACTACTGGACATCCCAGCGTGCCCCTCATCCGCATTGAAACCACGGTGTGCACGGGCGAGGGCGAGGGCGAGTCTGTCGCCGGGGGACCGCGCTGAGATCCGAGTCATATAGAACAAGGAGAGTCCTCGAGTGCGCTATGATAGGCCCGGGCGACGCAGCCCATCCAGTGAGTGAACGCTCGCCCTTGTCTCTAGTCTCTAGTCTCTGGATTAGGCTCCCGCAATGGAGGCTGGAGTTTGAGATTCGCTCATTCGCTCTTCGCTCTTCGCCCGCCGACTAGCTAAAAATACCTATACCCCACACGATGGACGAGGTGTATCCCCGCTCAGCTCAGCTCAGCTCAGCTCAGGACAGTATTGCTGAAGACCAGTGTTCCGATTTGCAGAAGAGGCAGCCAACGCATTTCTCCCAGTCAAGGTGGTGCTAGCTTTCAACTTGGAGTCGAGATCCAGATACAAGGGAACCCTGAGAGCTAGCATCAGACCCATCAAACCATCGACTCAGCAGGCCAATAGATCAGACCAGATAGTAAAAATCTTCCTCGACGTCTTTTCAAAATACATATAACATTGAATAGAGTGAAATAGAACACGGTGGCGGGGCTTCTTGCCAGTAAGCGCCTCGGGGCCGGTCGGCGATAGTAAGAGTCACAATACGAGTACGAAGACGCGCTGCAATGAACCCTCGAATAGGCAACCACGTCCGAGTCTGGCTCTCGTCGTCCCGGCCGTTCTTCCTTCGTGTCCGCGGGAAGACGGCAGATACAGATCATGGTAATGGACATGTCTTCTGAACTTATTTTCCTTCTTTTTCTTCTGCATCTGTCAGAGTCAGAGTGAATCAGGAATGGGAATGGGGATGGGAATGAGAGCGAGAAGCTGTCGCTGGCCCGGGTGCGGCTGGTGCTGTTAGATCATATGTAGATATCGGAAGACTGTTCGCGAAAGGGAGACAGATGATTCTAGTAGTTATTTTGTGTGCTGTGCCACTGTGTACATATGTACTGTACCCGTGATTGTGCTCTGGGACATTTTGAAGGAAGCGTAGTGTGTAAGACTGGAAGATAAAAGAGAGCGCGAGAAAGGGCGCTTGCAGAGATCATGATCGCAGATGGGCAGGTGGCCGAACTGCGGGGAGGGGATGTGTGCCACAAAGGAAGGGAATGGATGCCAGTGCCACAAGGGAATAGGTCAGAGCAGAGCAGGATAGGGCAGAAGCGGCGCGGGGGGGGGGACTGCCAAGTGGGGGGCTGGGACTGGATAGAGTTCACGACGCATGGTTTCGGTTTGGCGATAATGTAATGTTGTAATGAAGGGAGTCGCCATGAACCATGAACGTTCTTCTTCCTTCCGTATCCGTGTCCGTGGGGCAAGTCGCATGCCGTACCCGGCTCTCTCTCTTTCCTCTCTCTCGCTCTGTGCACTGGCAGAGATGTTCTTATTGCGGTGGGGTTGATGTGAGTGCTGGCTCGTAGGCGGAGGTCGGAGTCGGAGATGGAAGATGGGGTGTCCGGGAGACGGAGGAGAAGATGCGAGAGGGCGCAGGTGGGTTTTATTTTTGAGTACCGTTGACATTATTTCACTGATATGGGAGAGCGTCAGCGTGAGCTTGAGCAGCCTGAGGAATGGGGCGGTTGATGACCGATTTGGTCGATTTGGTCTATTGAATCGTTTGGATACCCGCACCTCTGGAAAGCGGCGCTCGATGTCAAGCTATAGCACGCTCTACTAGTACATAGTGTGTAGGAAGCCAGCCACAGGAGGTGAGATATGATTGCGTCAATGCGACAATGTGCTCCTGTGGGGATGGCCTCCCGCGAAGCGCTCCAGAAGAACATGGAACATTTACTCACCCCTTCCAGGTCGAGTGCCAGTGATGCAATATATTTCATAGCATAGTACAAAGTCCCCCTTTTTTCCCATTCGCATTGCGGGATCTCCTTCTGATGATGGGCATGATCTACGCTCCGGTGTGCCAGCCACCGACACACGCGACACGCGACACAGGGTGATAGGAGCAGGAGCATGTCCACGAATGGATGGATGAATTGAGGCCGGGAGAAAAGGGGGGCGCTGTGTCGTAAGGACTTGATATGATCATATTGTAACGGTGGACGGCGAACTCTGTGGGGAGTATTCAGAATGCAGAACTGACTCGCCGTGCCCGAGATGCCAGATATCGAGATTAGTATGTATGGATCACGGTATGATATAATAAACAACGATGGTCGTCGGGGGCGCGGCGGTTATGGCAGGTGACGCGTCCATCCACGGAGGGCAAGCAGGGACCCACGCCTCCGGAGAGTTTGTATTGTTTCACTTCCGTCATCCCCTCCTTTTCCTCTCCTCTTCCTTTGCACCGAGGGAAAAGTTCACGTCTCCGGCTATTAGGCATTTTGATCCCCACACGCAGGGCTCGGAGTCAGGCTTGTTGTTCTTGATATTCTTTCTCTGCATTTATCTATAACTATGCAGGACAATGCGGAATCGGGGGCTTTTTGCAAGTATCTCCCTTGCCTCTCCGAGTTCGAATTCGAGTTCGTGTCCTCAGGACGTCGCCCGTCGCCCGTCACCAGCGATACGAAACTAAGCCGGCGTCAACTGAGCTAGCTAGCTTCTATTCTTTACGTTGATTGAAGTATCCTCCCCACATCGAAATCGAGCGTCAAGCAGCCCGCAGTGCACGCGTGCCAGTAAGCAAGTAAGCACTGAACTGTATCCACCGCGACCCGGACCTGAGGCGCGCTGATTGCCTCGCCTCGCCGTGCCGTCGCGTTCACCTGCGACGTGCGTGCAGTCCTGCTTAGTGCGTGGGTGGGTAAGAGCCACCCTACCTTCGCCTGCTATAGTTAACGTTCAGAGTCCTCAGTTCAGTTCATTTCAGCCCACCGCCGCACACCCCCTTAACCTCGCCCAGCGGTCCGCGCGCTCCTGACGCGTGCCATTGCCGGGAGCACTCGACTCGACGCCGTCTCTTTTATTTCGTTCCCGACTTCTCCTTCGACTTCGCGGGTTTCCAGCTTCGGTGTGCAGGTCCCTACAGCTGCTGAGGTGCGTGCCCGCCCGAGTGCTTCGTCCTCCGTGTTCGCCCACCCCATCCATCCCATCTCAGCCCACGCAGAACGCCATCGCCTCGGGGCTTCATTCAACTCATTCATTCAATTCATTCAGTCAATCGAGCTAGTCATCCATTCATCCATTCCACCAGTCAGCTCATTCAGCTCATTCATATCATATCATATCAAACCCACCCACAGCTAGGCTATTCTTGCAGCCCGGTGCCGTCTCGCTGCTGCAGTCGCGTGTCCGAAGCCCTGCCACGCGTCCGCGTCGCATCCCGCATCCCGCATCGGAGACGCACCCCACCCGGGGCGTGCGTGCGTGCGTTCCCAGCCGGCCAGCATCGCCGAGGGACGATTCAAACACAAAGGGGCGATAGAAGCAGGAAGGACGCAGGGAGCGAGGCTCGAGACAGATTGGAGGTCAGAAACTAGAGACCAGAGGAAAGCGAACGACGAACGGAGGACAGTGGACAGTGGACAGCAGTGCAAACCGCTGACCGCAGACCGCAGACCGCAGACCGGACGCCTGGCAGAACGAAAGTTAGTGCGGAGGGGCGTGGAGAAGTCTCCATCTCAGCCCGCTCACCTGCGAACCGTGCGTGTACACCGTGGTGCGCCGACCGAAGCACATTCGAGGGGGACGACCGTTTTGCGCGAGAGGTGCTCGGTACGTGATAAGTCTGTGATATGAACGCCTTGTTCTATTGTATACTTCCCTTCGATACGGATACGGGGCCCGGCCCAGACTTAGGCTTGATTGATCTCATCGTTTTTTGTTTCTGTTGTTCTCTTCGATTCGAAGAGGAGAACATACTGACTCACCCCTTGCGCTGGCAGGAACGTGGGCCCACATACGAGTACAGGCTACGGATACAGGCTCTAGTGGGACGTGCTCATCGACTTTGTATTTCCGGTGTGCAACAGCACGCGGACTTGACCATTGAAGCACTGATAACCAACTAACTCGCCTTGTGCCTTTCGTTTTCTGTTTTGTATTTCTGTTTTTGATTCCATTTCTCCCTCCCTCCCTTCTTTACACATTCTCAACATCGAATCGCTCCCTCTCAGCATCACCTTGAAGCCTGGGGACCGCATACATACACTCTCGGATCGGGACGCTCGACCTCTGGATCTACGAAAGGGACAAAGGCGACGAGAACACGAGACGAGACTAACAACTTGTACTGGCAGAGTGTTTCAGATCCAAAAGGTTTGAGCGTTTCAAGCACTTGAAGGGAATAGGACACTGCGCGAGCTTACGCTCTATTTGACTCTAGGTCATAAGCCATAAGACCTGACATCTTGGGTCTTGGACATCAGCACCCTGTGCCTGGCCGCCGAATATCCATATCTACGGAGGTACGCCCAGACATACATACTCACATACAACACTGGCATACCCACACTAAGCTCAATAATATCGCCAGGAACTCAGGGCTGTTCACCGACCGTCGATATACTCATCACCACCAGCACCATCCGCGAAGCATCGTGTCATCTCTGCATCTCCGCATCTACAACTTAGACCTAGGACGCGGGGACCTTACCTTCCAGCGGCGCTGACAAAATATATTCCGTACTGCGGAAACGTCAAAAAATCAAACACCTAGTCGAGGAGAAACCGACGATCCCTTGGGACTTTCTCTCGCTTGCTCCGAGTTTCGCCAATTAGCTCCGAGTCATCCCCCGCGCCCGCGTCCCCATCCTGTCTGTCAAGGGAGACCTAGACTGGACGTATAATTTAGGTTGTGATCGCGATTACAATCACCCAACTCGCGCTGACGCTCACGCTCGGGGGGATCGATAACAGATAGCGTTAGCGAAAGAGCGAAAGAGCGAAAGAGCGAAAAACATCGATCAATCAAGGGCAGAAGGGCAGAAGGGCAGAAACGGGTGTTATTTTTTTATTTTTTTATTTCCTTTCCTTTCGTTGCGTGAGCATGTCGACCACGACTACTATGACGACGACAGCAGATATGTCGAGCTTGGGCTTGGGCTCGGCGACACTTGAATTGGGGTATGTAGGTACAAACACAAGCACCAGTCCAGGAGGGCCAGGGACCGTAAATACAGGGACGACAGGTATGGGGACGGGGACGGGGACGGGGGACACCGGCGTGGATTCGAGTTATGCGGTGGGCGCGCAGAGCGGCGAGGGTTCGGGGTATGCGTCAAGGAGAGGGTGGACTGATGCTGATGCCGGACCTGGACCTGGGACAGGACTTGGGATGTGGAGAACCGCGAGTGCACATACACGCGTTGGGTCTATCGTTGGTTCTACGGGAGAGGTCGAGCTCGACGTCAGTTATGTTTTCATCTTCACCCCTCTTTGATGTGTTACGCCTGATTATTTCTGAACTCGATTCGGCGTTCATTCTTTACTCTCCCCGTACCTTCGTTCCGGAATAGCTTACTGAGAGGGAATATTGACTATATGCTTTGGATTATTACAGATACAGTATGCCCGCCCGCAGGCGACGACATCATCGTCACCAGGCGCATATACCCACACCCACACTCATTCCAGCGCGCACTCACACTCACACAATGTCGGACACGGACACAACAGGTCCGTATCGCTATCCTATCCGTACATGACGAGCGCGCAACTGCCCCTCCCCGCCGTCCCGCTCTTCCCCACATCGGCCTCCGCGCCTCCGGCGCTGGACGGTTCCGCGTTTATCTCTGCGTCTTCGTCGGGGTCTGTGTCTCTGTCTGATCCGGATTCTGTGAACTTGAATGCGAGTGCGAATGCAAATGCCAGCGCAGCAGCAGGTGTCAGTCATATGAGTATTCATCTGCCGCCACCATCACCTGCGCCGTATGCTCTTGGTGCACATACTCACGCTCACGCCCACACACGTACTTACACTCACACCCACTCTCCCGCACACGCGCATGCACATGGGTACGCACAGAACGGCAGTGATGAAGATGATCAGACTCAGAGGGTTGGACAGCAGGGATACACAGGCTCTGACTCCGCGCCACTCATGGCTTCTCTATCGCCGCCACTACCTCCTGCAACCAGTAGATCGACCCATGACCACGACCATGTTCGGACGAGTGGATTCGGGATCGGAAGTGGCAGCGCCAACGCCAGCCCGGCGTCGACGTCGACGTATGTCCTCAGCCGCAGTCCGCCCGACCCTTCGTCGTCGTCCTCTGTCGCTTTGGCCTCGATCACGGGCGAGCCGGCGGCCGCGGATGCTAACGCTGGATACGCCAGTGCGCCGCCCGCCACGGTGGCGACGGTGGCAGCGACGGAGGCGAATTTGCTTCCGGATGTGGCCTCGGGTTCGGGTCTCGGTCTGGCTCGGGGTTTAGGCTTTGGCTTTGGCGCGAATCCCGAGGACGATCGTGGCCGGGCAGAGCGGAGCCGGGCGTCCCCCAATACGAGCACGGACGCCAACGCGCACTGCGCTTCCTCGGCTGCTAGTACAAATAAGGAGAACAGCAGCTGCCCGGGGCACGACGCGAGTCCTCCGTTGACTGCGACTGCGACTCTGCTGGATATGCGCGCGCGGCGGGCCTCTGCATCTGCCCCTGGTGCCGACGCCGGGAATGGGAATGGGATCGGGATTGGGATTGGGAATGGGAATGGGCAGGCGGGTGGATTGGGAGGGACGTTCGGGGTGGGCAGCACGGGGCGATTTACGTTGCCGACGCCGCAGCCGCATCCGGGGCTTTGGCTGGGCGGGAACGAGGCGGCTTCGCGCGCTCCTGCGTCGTCGTCCGGGGCCGGGGCGGGCGCGCTGTCGATGTCGTGGTTATCCCCAGGCGCATCGGGGTCGGGGTCGGGGTTGGGATCAGGTGCACCGGCATCCGAGCCGTTCCCCGGATCTGCGTCAGGGTCGGGCGGAGGGCCTGGGTCATCATCGACAGTGTCAGTGACAGCGCTCGGGAATAGCCGGTATGGCGGTAATTATGGAACAGCAGCAGCAGGTGGCCCGGGATCGGGAACGGGATCTTCACCGTATATGCAAGCACTTCAGGATGCGCACACTCACGCTCACGGTGCGCGCGGCCATGGACATGGACATGAGCTGGGGCGCATGCAGCTCGACTCGCCTCGCACGCTTGGTCTTGGACTCTACAACAGCGCTTCTAACGCGGGTGTCGGTGCGATGAGCATGCCAGTGTCAAGTGGCGAGCGGCCGGGCGCGTATGCACAGATGCAGATGCATTCGCCTGCGCGCCTCCATCTCCAACAGCACCCGAGGGCGTATGCGCGGTCCCAAGCGAGCTCGAGCGTGTATCAGACACCAAGTCCCGGTCCAGGGCCGTTACAGCAGCACCACCAGCAGCATCAGCACCAGCATTTTTCGCCTCCGCTCCCGCCGACGCCGTCCTATCATCATCACCTACCATCTGTGTCGCGCCCGAGCTCGAGCGCAGGCTCGATCGGCGGCAGACTGAGTGTGTCAGGGTGGGCGCCGTCGCCGCGGCCGTCGTCGTCTTCTGGTGCAGGCACGCGCGCGGGGTACGAACAAGGAATGGGCGAAGCGATGTCGCCTTTGCCTGGAAGTCACTCGAACTCGGCTCTGCCTCTGCCTCCACCAATGCCAATGACATTGACGCTTTCTGCAGCCAATTTCAGCCCGGCGTCTTCCTCAAGCAACAGTATCGGCGCTGAAAGCGGACAGGCCCAGGCGTACAGCCATGGGCATGGGCACGCTTCCTCAATGCTCCCGCGCACACACTCCCATCCGCACCAGCTGAGTGCGACCAGCAGCTCTGCTCTGGGCAATATTAATAGCAACGCGAGTGCGGCCTTCGCAGCTCATAACGCCACCGGTCCTGGCCCTGGTGTGGGTGTTGGTGGTGGTGGTGGTGGTGGTGGTTGTGCAGACCCTGCGTCGTCGCCGTCGTATTCGACATCGACATCTCGCTCGGATCCGCCCTCGGGCGCTTTGTCGCTGTCGCTTCCTGCCCTGCCTTCTCCCAGCCCGCCCAACCGCCTTCCGTTCTCAGGCCACGGCCATCATCGACAGCAACCTGCTGCCTTGCTACCGCCACCGGACCTAACGCATGCGTCTCTAGTAGTTGTACGCGCTCGGAACAACAACGGATTGCGTGGGCTGGAGAACTTGAAGGATACTGACCCGGCGGTATCGATGGCGATGCCGGTGGGATTAGGACATGGCGATCTTACCCCTGCTCCGGGGAGTTCCGGTGAGCACGTTTTTTCTTTCGTTCTTTACTTTCTTTTTTTTCTCTCTCGCGATCTTCTCTCTGTATCCTGAATGTCGGTGTTCTCCTATCGGTTTCTCCAGGGCTCGATTCTCTCACACATACCTTGCTTTTTTTATCTAATCTTAAATACTTTGCAATACACCATTGCTAGAGTGAGCTAAGCTAACGTCACTTCATGTGTGTCCTGTACAGGTCCTTTGTCGCCGTCGAACTCGTATGGCGTGCCTGGTCCTAGCTCACGACCAGCGGGGTCTACAAATACACCGTCTAGTGGAGGGGGAGCAACGTCGAACTCGACTTCACGATCCGCAGGCGCAGCGGGCGGGCGCTCTCCACGGAAGAAGAACCACGGATGCTGGATGTGCCATAAGAGCTTTGATCGACCCAGCACTCTGCGCAAGGTGAGCAGTCGTCTTCTCCCTTTTGATGCCTATCGCACTCTATCTTTGCCTATCTGTCCCATCTGGCATCGATTTGCACCGTGAATGTCCGTGATCCATCGTCGCGACTGCGTGCTGTTTACTTTTATGACCACGGATCTATATTGCATTGTGCACACCCGTTCCTTATCTCTGCTTCACCCGTTCACTCCGCATCCCTTCCGGTGTGTTCTTCGCTTCATCCGCCACTTCATCTCGGGCGTTGCCTACACTCGCCGAGCTCCCGTGACCGTGCCTCCCCCCCACTACAGCCCGGACACTCTGCTTCCTTGCTTCCTTCGTTCTCCCTTTCCGTTTTCGTCATGCCGTGTTACGCTCTCGTGCGGCGATAGATCTGAGCGCTGACGGACTTCTCCACTCCCCCCCCCCTCCCCAATCATGACATCACCCACCTACAAACACGGCCGCGCGCCCCTTGCAGCATCTCCTGGTGCATACTGGCGAAAAGGGTAAGCAAAATTCACGATTTAGACTAGCGATATCGCCCCTCCAACCTCCATGTTTCTTCCCTATTTCCTGAATCCTGTGCAATGGCGATTCCCATTCACTCTCGGGCACGCGCCCACGATCACAAGTGCAGCACACATAATAATGTCTTTATGAATGTTTCACGATTGTGCTTGTGTGGTTTATGCGAGCGTGCGTGCGGTCGCGCCGTGGACCATGGATTGGTTGCTTGCTCCGTGCCTTCCTTTCGTCTGTGGTCACTTTTTGGGAGTGAATTCGGAGACGGATCCACCAACTACTGTTCGATGCAGAGAATATGTTTGCTAACGCGTTTTTATTTTCATTTCATGTTCTCACTTCGTCTCGATGGCCCTGCCCCCCTTCTCTATAAATTGACGATGGTGTCTGGCACTTCACCCTCAATCAAAAATAAAACAACGTCGGGCTCCTAACAACCTCTACTCAATCCCATCCAATACAACCGTCTACAATCACGGCGTTATTCGACTTGCTCTCGCTGCTTATCCTTGCTGCGTCTGTAGCATTCGTCTGCAATATCTGCGGACGCCGCTTTGGCGTTGCGTCGAATCTCAATAGGCATACGAAGCGCTGTGCCGTCCGGCCAGTCAACGCAACTCGAGGCGCACTAGCGAACACCGTAGCCAGCTCTCCGGCGCAGAGGTCCCTGACGCAACAGGCTCCCGAACAACAGCAGCAACAACAACACGCCGAAAGCAGCGCCATGGCGATCTCCGCAACAAACCCGGACGCTAACAAAAGTGTTCACACTGGCGCACCTGTCTTCCCTGTAAGGGGGCGCAGACAGCCTGCACGTCGCCCTCCTGCTTCCCAGCCTATACCCCCCGTCGCCACCACCGCAGATCTCGGCACGGGCACGGGCGCGGGATCCGGAGGCTCGAATTCGGGCTATACGGGCTCGGGCTCGGGCTCCGATGGCGAGCAGAAGGCGGCCCTCGACCACGACCACGGCGGCGGACGGCGCGACTCCCCCCAGCAGCCCAGGACGAAGCGGCGGCGGCGCGCGCCGTCGCCCTCGCGCTGGGTGCCGGACTCGCTGCGCAACTTCGACCTGACGCCGACGCGCAAGAGCGTGCCGACGCCGTTGCCGCCCGTGTCGCCGTACCACGACCCCGTGACGGGGGAGCAGGAGGAGCGCGACTCGTTCACGACGGCTGGGACGCCGGCGGACGAGAACACGGCGCCGCCCGGAGCGAGGGTGTACGAGGCGCCGTACCACCCGTGTGGCTGGTCAGGACGCCTGCCTGGTCCCGCTGTTGTCGTGGGCGGAGACCTGACGAACATCGCTGGCTCGAGCACCGGGCATCCCGGCGGTCGAGGAGGCTATACTTTCACGTTCGTCACTGGGCTGTCTTAAAATTTGGAAACAACCATGCGCATATCAAACACATATCACATCGTTTGCTTTTTCTCATTTACGCCTTTGTTTGCTGTCTGTGGCTTGTTCTTTGGTACCAGCTCTCAATGTCTTTTTTTCTTTATATCTCCATCTCCTTCCCTTCCGGCCAAGGTCTTGTCAATTCGCATTTGTCTTATTTATGATATGCTATTCTAATTGCTTGTGTTATTTCTTTGTGTTGGTCCACGCTTTGTGAGATGTTTGCCATTATTATTGATGTTTTTCCGACATAAATTGGATGCTTGCAGGCTATTACTGTTCACTTCAATCATCGAATCTGATGACCGCAACATGAACCTGATGGCCGCAACATGAACCTGAAGTCCGGCTATTTGATATACTGCCATTCGTACAATCCCGAGGGCGTCTAATCGAATATTCCCCTTGACCTGGCTTTCCAGATGGAGAGAGCATAGAGTCAGACTTCGTGGCCAGTAGTTGCACATTTACCTAGTTGAGGCTGGCTTTCGAATCTACCATAGGGTTAACCGGTTCGCTTTGATCTTCGCCGTCACTTTCCTCTTCTGATGTGATATGCTGCATTGGCTTGGCATGGTAACCGCTCTTTGCACCTTTCTTGTACGAACGTACGAGTCAGCTTCTCCAGAGCATCGACCCATATAGGTCAGGACATTGCTGTCGTATGCGCTTGCATACCTGTTGTATGGGTATGTATGTAGGATACACAGCCTTGCTGAGAGCCTGAAAGATAAGGATGTTACTCACAGTTTCCAATCCAATAAGCCCTTCAGCCTTCGAGTCTATGATGAAAAAGTGAAGGATTATGAAAAAGACATCATCAGGTAGGTCCAGTATTTTCATCGTCTATGACGACATCTATGTAGTGTGTAAGCTGATAATGAAGCCGTCATAATATAAGGTCGCAGCGTACTTGCAACATCAGGTGAGTGTCAAAGACTCGACACTGGAGCCAAATCATGTAAAAATCGAATGAGATTCACGCTCCGCGATGTCGGAGTTTGAACCTCATCAAAGGGAGTCTCGAATCTGTCCACAGTGCGCTGACATTAAAAGTAGCGCTACTGCGGGACATTAAAGTCAAATATTAAGATATGTATGCTCTTCAACCATATAGGCATTATATACTGTACACACATATCATGGCTCTTAATTTGACTGCAAGATAATGAATGTTGACGCATTACGAGTGTGGAAGAAAGAATGACTAATAATTAGATATTCGAGGTCGGAAAATATGGGATAAAGGGTGCATATACGGAATGATAAAAAGGGAAGAGCAAAAGGCATAGAATGAAGGACGTATTACGATTATTCATTCAACCCACTCCCAATACTTGACCGGGTCCGGATCCTGAATATCCCACCTATCAGGGCCCTTCACCTTTCGTCCCTTCTTTCCAGTATCTTCCAGGTCGTCCTCTCGACTACCCCACCAAGCGCGGGGCTTGTATCCGACGTTTGCCTCGATACGAGTCAACACGGAGCGATGTATCTTCAGGCCACCAGTTTTATGGTATGTTCCCTGCGTATGACGGAGGAGCGGGACAGAAGCTGGATCTACGGAAGCCGTCGTGGTTCCGTTGGCCTTGCCATTCGTCTTCGCAGCGCCTGTGATAGACGTTTTTGCCACGTGCTTGTAGAGCGCATCGCCGTAGATCTTTCGGCCTTGTCCGAGGTTAGCGGCAACGTAATAGTTAGTACGGCCTTTCTTCTGCTTGACGAAGCGCATAGGCAGAAACTCCATAACCTTCCAGAACCACCGGATTTCCAGCTGGTCATAGATGGGAGAGAGGGCATCCCAGTACTCATGTTCCTCTTCATTCTTGCATTTCATTGTGCACGGTTTCAGGGTGGTATTCTCCTTAGGGAACAGCTTGCCGTTGGTCCACGTCCCAAAGCTCTTGAGCTTAGAAGTGACCCAGTTAATCCCGAGATTCTTGCGTACCCATCTCACAGGGTTTTTGCGGATCCATTTCATCGGCTTCGTATACTTCAGTAGCAACCAGAAGTGGTTGAGTGGCCAGATGATAACCAATAGAAGAACACGGATAGGTATTGAGGTGAGCTCGACGAGAAACCTGGCGAATGTAATGATGCCCCAGCCCTGAGCCTCCTTCTTCTCGATAGTCGCCATGTGCTTGCTCCAGGGAACACGCGGAGGTCGCTCAATCACTTCGGGATAAAGGTTCCTATAATCGAGACCAATCTCCTCGTACAAGAGACGAGCGTCGAAGACAATTCCTGTCTTCATGCGAAAGCACTCCCTGATCATCCATCTGAGTGGAATTCGCGCAAGCGAATGTGCGGTTCGATTCTTGACGGACCCGCCGCCGACGTCACAATGGCACCCAGCGAACCAGACCTCGCAGGCATCCGTTGGGGTATTGCGGTCCTTCTTTGGGTATATATTCGGTTTGTTGAGGTCCATATTCGTAGACGGGATAGAGACATCAATCAAGTTGCCAATGTGGATCTGAGAATCGGACTGCCCAAGCGCGGGGACAGGTGTGTCATTTCTTTCACTCGCATGGTAGAAGTTTGGCATGAACTTGGCGCGATGCTCATCCAAAGCAAGAGCATGTCGGAAGACGCGAATAGCAGTGTTGTTTTTGACGAACGGCAGTTCTTTTCCAGCAATACCGACCGATGCTACCGTATCCCTGTCGCGCAGCTGAATAAATTATTCTGTCAATAACACTCAAAATAGTTTGCTCACCAAACACCAACGAAATCAATAATAACGTTTGTCGAAAAAGTGCGTTTGTATTCGACGCTGTCTTTCTCTGCGTTCTCGTCATCTGAAATGAAAAAGGAAAGTTACTTCATGTTCCAGACTATTAGTGGAAAACGAGATACACACCTCGGATATACATGCTCCACGCAAACGGAATTTGCTGTGTATTATCAGCAGGAAGGAGACCTACGCGCTGGATCATTCCGGCGAGTGCACGAGCAGTATAGGCACCTCGAGAGAAGCCGAAGATAGAGATCCTATCCCCAGCTTTATCTAAAGAAAACTCGTCAGTGTCCGGAGCTTAAGATACAGTCAACTCATTGCTCACAGTTTTGGACAAGAAATTGGTATCCGTCTTGAACATGGGAGGATAGGTTCCAAGCGAACATCGAATCGAGTGTCTTGGAAATTTGAGTCATCACGGGTGTGATGAAATTAGACGTTGTAGTGGTACCAATGCCGGTTTGGTAGTATACTAGCTGCCTATCCTTGTCATTTTTCTTGAGACAGGCAAGGAATTGGACGACGTTTGAATTCTGAAGTATAGTTTATGATCGTTAGCATGCTTATAATGTCATCGCTCAGAAGACTGGTTTCTCACTCACGTCGTCGTCGAATTGGTCTCCTGTGCCGTCAAAGCAAAGAACCAGGGTCCTCGGACGGGTATCCCTCTCTGCGGGAGACTCCGGATTAGGTACCCAGAATGGTGAGTACGCGTCGAGCTCGCTCTCAGTCATCTCGCGAGGTGGAGGATGTTGATTCACTGATACGCGAGGCACCCATGTCGGTTCAATGACCGTAGTCTCTGAGGACTCAGACGATGACTTCTTGAGTTTCAAGTCCTCGGCACATGTATGACAATGAAGGTCAGAATGCCTGTCGTGATGATGTTCGTGCAGGTGGAGATGGGAGTGCGCCGTGTCATGGACAGGATGATGGTGTGTGTGTTGTGTGTGATTGGAGGGGAGTGATATGCGAGCAGCAGTCGCTTTAGACATCTTGGTAATGAAATCCAGTAAATGGAGTTTGCGAAGAGAGTAAGGTGTCTTCTTGATCTTCACCTTCCTCCCCACAACTCCTTTTTATATTAGAGGAGCATCGGGGAGGCCCAGATCGAACATCGGTGCAGAGCTTGCGCCGTTGCCGACGATCCTAAACCGACCTGAGAAGGGCGCGAACCCGCGTCTATCATCGTTGGGCGGCAGGCTAGTCCAATAATACATAGCACTGTTACGAGATTACTGCAGCAAATCTGAAAGGACTTGGGAATCATTTGCTGTTATAGCCACATCGACGGCCCATCACTATACATATGTTTTATATTGACAGGAACCAGGTTCATCAGGGAATCTTCTTTTTTGCTTACGGCTACTTAACCGGCCTTAAGTCCTCTGAAGCCCTGGGAAGTAAAATTCTACTGATTTACTGCTTTCAGGCATGTGGTTTCATTATTCAGGAAGGGGCTTACTGAATTCAGTGCCGTCAACTGAAATCAGTGCTCTCAGTGCCTCAGTCTCCAGCATTCAAGCATATCAGAAGAATTTATTCTGGCAGTTTAATTGCAGTGCTCAAGAGTAAAAGTGTGTAAGACGTTCAAGTAGTTCATTCCATAAGTAATTCAGCATTTAATCATATAAGTAGACTTTTTCGTCTGTAGGTTTGCAGTACCCAAGCGTGTAAGTGCGTACTAAGAGGTTCCAGTATTGGTTCATTCCACAAGTAATTTAAGACAGATAAGTAGAAATCAGTGCCTCAGTGTCCCTCAGTAACTACACCACGGCATCCTGATCCAGATCGTATTTCGCCACTTCTGCCTGTTCCTCGGCATACTCAGAGAACGAAGGCCACTGCAAGTTGATGATAGTAAGTGTTTGAATACAGTGGCGGGATGGTTAAAGCCAAAGCTCACCAGTGATCGACCTGCTCTTAAAAGTCTGCGCCGTCCGTAGCCGAATCCCATAATGAACCCTCGTCGTCCTCGCAATCGCCTTCGCCTTCCCCGCCCTTTCTGTCTGCGTCATTCGCCTCGCCCTCAGAGCCTCCACTGAATCCATCACCCACGCTAAGAACCTCGTCCGCATCCTTGTTCTTATCCCGATCCTGATCCTTGTCCTCTTCATCGTCATTGTCCTCATCCTGATCCTTGTCCTCGTCTCCCTCGCCAGACACACCCTCGTCCTCCATGTCGTCCTCCCTCTCCTTGAAATCCTCAACTTCTTCGCCGTCATTATCCTTGTCTTCGTTTCTCTCCTTGCACTTACCACTTCTATTAGCGCCCTCACCATGTGTATACTCGCCGCTCGCATCCGCGTCTCCAACGTCGATATATAGGGAGAAATCCCTGCCAGTGACACCCGATCCAACAAGTTCGGCGTTCCTTCCCGCATTGACATCTTCAACGGAGTTGTAAGCTTCTATGCGGGACCGAACCTTCTCCCAGTTTGATTCAGTGAAAAACGAGGAATTTGACAATAAGTTGACATAGTCGTCCGTATGAGGCTGCCACAGAGCACTAGTGAAGTACCACTCAGCACCACCAAGCTCTTCTTTGATATTTTGCAACCGGGCTACCTGCTTATCGATTGCAACTTTGACCTGTCCATGAGAGATTCAGTGAATAAAGCCACTGCAAGTACTGAAGTAGATAGATACCGCTGTTGCCGCAAGGGCGAGGGCACCTATAGGCTTTCCTATTGTGTTCTTGTCCAATACTTTATGCCGACCCAGGGCCAAGACAATGTGCACGGACAACACTGAGACTACGAGGTCAGAGCAGAACAATCCTTGCTTCTGTGTACATTCATAGTCAATGCACGGACTCGAAGGGTGACATTGAGTGAAATCTCACACACCCTTTCCATACTATGCCAGCATTCCCAGAGGAATGGTTCAGCTTTCTTCTTGTCGACCATCGTCTGCAACATCTTCACAATTTCTTCGGTCTCCACTGACTTAGAACGCTCGTTGCCGACGAAACTCGAAATTGACTGCTCGGCTTTCTCAAACAATTTCTTCCGCCAACTATCAGAGCATCTCTGGGCTGCCTACAGAATAGATCATACCTGATTCAGTATGGCCGATGTAAGACAAATAGGGATGACTCAACTAAAGAACAGATGTCGGCCAATTGTGTGTCGTAACTAAGTTCGACAGAATCAAATACTTTCCCCCACAGTGTTCCGATGGACTTATTGTCTGGGTTTTGCCATGGAGTTGTGGACTTTCCGACTGTGCGATACAGCGAAGGCAGAAGAATATGAGTCCAGCCAGCCTGAGTTCCGGGAGGAAGACACTGATTCGTTGCCCTTTTTTTGCCGAGAGCGCGGGACATCCCTCCTTCCTTTACTATTTCTATCCTTATCCTCAAGTCCTACAGATGTCTGCATGTAAGCAAGTTAGTGGATGCATGTCACAAACATGAATGGATCAACGCACAGAGCTAGTAGTCCGAGAGACTTTGCGATGACCAAGATGAGCCTTGGTTGCGAGCACTTCGGGTTTGGGACTGAAGGATACTGTCGTCATCGCAGGTGATTGTGCTTGTGGTGTTGGCGACGCCTCACGACCACTTGCCTGTCAGAAGAACCGAGAATAAGTACCGAATCAATTGCAGCAATTAGCTCACACTTGCAATATGATGTGCATGAACCGCCAGTGACCTCTTCAGATTGCGAACAGAGGTAGTAGATTTCATCTGTAGCAATTAGAGGAGTTCTTACCAAGGGAAGCTCGAAGAGAATTAAATACCAGTATATCAGCCTGAGAATGACTGTCTTGCGGTTCACTCTCCTTAGCAGTATTTAAGTCCTTGTCGCTTGATCAGAAAACAATATGAAATGGAAATTAGATGTGATTGACACTAACTGTTGAGGCAGCCTGGGATGGAGGCTTCTTCATATACACGTTCATGCAGCCTGTTTTAGATAGTAAGGAAGTGCTTTTGAAATTGGGTGGAAGAGTACGAATTACCACATCGATATGTGAGTTTGAGTCAGGCGGCGACTTCCTCTTCTTATTATTCACAATCATGCTGTCCTACACATAAACAAGGTTTAGTGGACATCCAGATACTTGCCAAAGAAAGGGGCACCAAAAGTAATCCTAATGAGTGTCGATGCCTACACATACCTGTATCTGTAGATGCGACGCTGGAGACTGCCCCCTATGACCCTCAACAGAAATACCGTCCTGACGGGAAAATAGATGAGTATACGGGTGAGGATTAAAAGCAGAATAAACTTACCAATACATCGAGTTGGGAGTTGACGATGTTCGTCATGCTCGCGCCCTATTCAGAGTACAATTTGGTAAGTAATGAAGGAAGTATATTCGACGCCGGAGGCCACAACAAAGTATGGCACCAAGTCCATGCTTTGTTGTGTAGAACTCACCTGAATGCCCGATTGTCCCTTGATATTCTTCTTCTCCAGTGCATAAAGAAAGAAAAATAAGTAGCTTGAACGAAACAGGAGATTATGAAGCCGCTTACCAGTGTTATATGAGCCTGCAACTCGGAGAGAGTGTCGCGGGATAGCTTCCTTTTCTTCAATTTGCTGCTAGCTCCATCCTGTTACGATACAGAAATGATGTTAGATAGCCATCGTTGTGCATGAGACTCCACCGACGTATAGTTATTGTGAATCAAACGATTTCTTTGAAGTATAAGCGGCACTTACATTGGCTTGGGTCGGTATTGTCAGTCTACTCACGTCCTAATTAAACGCACAATCAAAATATTAAGATTTCCTCTGCCAGTCTAATTAATGCTCCATCCAACTCACAATATCAGTGTCGGAGTCAACGAGATGTGCCGTCTGTCGTTCGCTAGCTGAGCTATTCTTTACACCTTGGAAACTCGTGAGGGTTACTGTCACTCCTTCATCCTCCCAAGGACTAAAGTTCGCATCGTCTTGCGCCGAGACGGGGAGCCTAGTTTTTCCTTGTGTCAGCCAGGCTCACAACTTGTAATAAAGATAAGAATGTGAGCATTATAAGTGAAGAAGCTGCAACTTGCCAACCCGGGTGGCATCTCGGGGTCACAGTTAAGTGCCAACCTGAGTGTGGCACCGCCGCGCGCCGGTCAAGCCGGTCACTGGCACGGTGTCGCCAGGCGCACTCAGGCTCAAGTTAGTAGTAGTAATACTAATCTGTAGTACGATGTCGGATAAGCTTCAAGTAGCTGAGTCTAAATCAAGCTTCACACTTACTATCAACTTGAATTTGTTTGAAATTGATCTTTCGTACTATGATGCCAACGGTTGAGTAGTAGTACGACTTAAAACTCACAAGTCGATCTCCTCTGTCCCTGCGACCTCAGGGTTTCTGCCCTCTCCGCCGAAGAATGTGGATCCATCTGTGTTGCGAAGTGCCCTAACAGGTCGCTTTGTCCTATCGTTCTGCTTCGACGTATTGGGCGACTCTATCATGTCTGTATCCTCACCAGAAAGACTGCTGTTTTGTCCTGCAAGCGTACTATGATATCCGGTGCCACTTATGGCACTATTTGAACCCTTTGCACCCTGCACGCGAGTACGGAAAGGAAGTGCACCTCTGGTATCCTTTTTCCTAACTTTCTTTGCGCGCGCTCTGTTGGGCGCATCGGAGTTAGCTGCATCATAATGTGAGTTAAAGTGGTCACCCTTGGAGTCTAAAGTCATAAAGGCAAACAACTTACGAATCTTTAAATGTTCGCCGTCTTCAGCTGCACAAGAGCTGTCTTTTTCATCGTTCGTTGAACCTGTTATGCCCATATCTCATAACTCGACTGTCACTGACTTGAAGATAAGGACTCACTAGTTTCAGGGACGCCTTTCGACTTGTTTCGCCCTCGTTTGCCAGTGCCAGCCAGCTTAGGTGCAGTTGAGCCCATATGGGTGCGAATGTCAAGAGCCTTTGACAAATTGTTCTCAAGCTCCATCGTCTCCAGTATGGCTGTTTCCTGTTGCTCTGCTGCAGTTCTTTTCTTGCGTACCTTCTCAGATGCCTCTTGTTCTTTCGCTGCCCGTTTCTGTTCCGCGATGAGTTTTCTCTTCTCTCTCGCATACGCGGCTTGCTGTGCCGCAGCTTCGCGCAGAGCTGCCCGTTCTTCCTTCTGTTTTTCCTTCTCCTCCTTCTCCCTCAATGCCTCATCACGCTTTGATGCCTGTTCTTCTCTCCTTCTCTCCTTCCCTTCCTTCTCCCTCAATATCTCCTCTTTCGTTCGACGTGTTCGCAGCTTATTGACTACCGCTCCCGGATGCTGATCACTATTCTTAGCCCGCGTCTGTCTTTGAGTTAACATTCCTGTGCAGTAGTAATAGGGGCACACTGGCAGGTGCTATGAATATCGATGGTGAGTCGACTCAGAGTCAAAGGTGCAAGTTAAAGTTCAAGTTGAAGATGAGGGCGCCTATTCAAGGAAAATTTACGCCCACTGCCAGCCTGCCACTGGCACTCAGGCTGGCAGTGACTCGGAGTGCCAGTGAGCGAGCCTGAGTCACGGCGGTACCTGGCACTGGCGCTGGCACTGGCACTCAGGCTCACTCAGACTGGCACTGGCAGGCTTCAACTTGAAGTTGCACTCCGACTCGGATTCCGGCGACCGAGACGGCAAGCCTGACACTGGAACTGGCAGTCAGTGAGTCAAGGCACTCAGCCGCAGCCTTCTACCGTACTACTAGCAAATCTGCCAGGTAGACTACTACTAGCTCCTACTACGCGAGTCCACCTTGGCGAACTCGATTCGCTGCCAGTGCTACTTCAAGTTCAAGTTGACAGCTTCAGCCTGAGGCTGGGGATTCATGTTCTAACTTAGTAAGTCAAAAGTCGAAGTAAGTCAAAAGTCGACTTCAAGTTGCTAATAGGTACTACTATAGGTTGCATCCAAGTCGATGCCGGTAACACGGCGAAAGCCCAAACCCGTTCATTTTACTGATTTCTTCCCCCCATCCATTCGATGTACCTTCTCCGACTGCGACAGAAGGTTTAAGAATCAATCCGCAAGAACAAGACATGAATACTCAGCTCATCCATCATCATTTGCATCAGGACCTGCTGCTTATGGTTATGATTCATCACCCATTCGACCCGCACAAGTTCCAGAACCTAAAAGTATCTCGAACTCCCCCGAACTCCGGGTCGAGGGTCAACTTGAAGATAAAATGGGCTGCGGCTCTTCAAGTTACGATTACGACATCTCTATACTTACGCAGGATATCTCGATGCTTAGCATAGGCCGAGACGAGCTGCTTCAAGATTTAGACGGAGCTGATTCTCTGTCCCATCATTCTGTCACCGGAAGTGATGGCCGTAGCGCATCCTCTGAAGATTTGGACTCCGACATTGGAGATTATAAGGAGAGCGAGGATAACTTGAAGGTGTATCACAGATACTTGAATGGTGTGTGTCATGTTTATTGTCCCCGGTTTACTGCAGTACTCTGACACCTGACACCGTGCAGCCACGCCATGCGATGCGGCAGGAATTTCCTTAGAAAATGAAGAACCACCCGTTCCGCGAAACGAACCTGTGTCTAATGTCTGGTTTCCCTATTCGTGCAGAGCAGATTTCGAGCTCGCAGATTTTCTGTATCGGGAAGAGCAAATGTCTGCTGGGAACATAACAAAAATTCTCGGAATCATGAAGGCTTATCAGCTGATTCAGGTGGCGGAGAATGTAAAATCTGGCGGATGTTCCGAATTGGATACGACAGAGCCTGACAATGACTCGGATCTAGGTATAACTAGTTCGCTACTTGATGGAGACGCACAAAATTTGTACACCGTCATTGACGCTACGGAAGTCGGTGATGTGTCTTGGAAGTCCTTTAGTAACTTCTACACGGACGACAATGGCCAAAAGGCGACAAACGAGAACACCGAGTCATGGAAGAGGAAAGAATATGATGTATGGTATCGGGATCCTCTGGAAGTGATCCGGAATTTGGTGGACAATCCGGCGTTGGAAGGCGAATTCGACTATGTCCCGTTTCGCGAGTATCAGCCGAAGGTGTTACGTTCACGGCTTCGATGGACTTATCACGGAAATGATAAGTGACCAAAGCATTGTTGGGTGAAGTAGCAAGTACAGTATAGAGGGTCCGCTTTGTGAGGGTCTCTATACCGGAAGTCGTGGGTGAACAGAGTCTTTGGTACGTGATTGTAAAAGACTATAGGAGGATTGACTTAAGTGTCATCCTGGGGCGCTATGTACATGGCCTTATATACTACAGAGAACAATAGAGTGGAGCAAGGAATGAAACTACATCATCGCGGGTCAGAAGTGGAGTGAGTCCGTCATAGTGGCTCTAATTAATGGAGGATGATGTCAGATCGGAACATAGGTGGAGTAGAGTGGAGTAGAATGATGTATCATCGGAGTGGAAGGCTCTGGGGCTCTCGGAGTGAAGGTGGAGCGAGTGGAGCCATCGGAGTGTGGAGTCGATGATGAAAGAATGATGCAATGTGTGTACGCACATGCAGGTAGAAAGGGTGAGAGAGAAAGATGAGGGGGAACATAAACAATGTGTAAACAAGGGTAAGCAGCTTGATGCGTAACAATACCCTGTCACTAAGATTGAAATTCCGTAGTAGCATAAGAATGCGAATGCGAGAATTTCAAAGAAAGGTACAACACTATAGGATCAAGTTAAGATCAATAAGTAAAAGCGTAACAGAGAGATAAATATCAGTCGCTAAAGGGTCAAGTTAAGACCAATAAGGGTTCAAGCGCTGGGTACATTGGATGAAATCGTCTGCGAAAAATTAAAGTTATTAAGGAAGGTATGATATAAAGAAACAGACTGTGGATTAGTCCAGTCGATAGGGGCATATGTCTCGGGCGAAGTGAAGTCCTCGGGTCGGGGAGTGTTGACCACATAAACTGGCGAAGATGGTTGGATAACGACGTTGGGCGGAGTCATGTGAGGTAGTTCAGGAAGGGGCACGTCCTGGGCTTGCTGATTGATCACCTGAAGTTCTTCCTCTGTTGGTAAGTGGAGCTGTTGACGAGGGCTGGGCAGTGGCGGAGCGGATTCGAAATTGCTGAGTTGATCGAGGTCGAAGATCGGCACATGCGCTTGCTCATGGTATGCATCGGGCGCAGCCAGTGGGGGTAGCTCGAGAGGGGAGGGAGTCGTCATAGGCTGTGGTTCCGGGTCGTCTGGTAAGTGTACCTGTCCATCTTTGATTTCCAATGAGAGGAGGCGCTCGAATTCGTACTCGGTGAACTGGTTCTCGAGTTGAGTAATAAGAACTTGATTCATGCAACGTACTAGCTCCTGATACTCATAAGAATCAATCTTCTGCTTCCTGAGTCGGTTGTTCTCCAAGATATCAAGCATTTTGCACAAGTGGCCATACATCTGTTGCGTAGTGTAGATGATGTGCGGGAGCGGGCTGATGCTGGTGTTCTTGGTGAGGTCGCGAAGTTTGCCGTTGTGGAGAAGAGCAGCTGCACACTGTCGACGGGTCTGCGAGGTCTGAATGAAGGGGAGTCCGGGGAGGAGCTGGTCACATAGAGGGGGGAGGAGGAGGCCTTCTCTGTATCTCTGTCGGTTCGGGTGCACTCGTTTCTGTGTCGAAGTGTAATAGAGGCGACCAGAGAGTCCGTGCCGGGTGTTGCGAGTAGCGGGCATGGGGACTAGTTCTAGTGAACCGGGCAGTACCTGCAACACTTGCATATGCAGATCGGATCTTCGTCGTACGCCACAAAGTGTTGCTGCGCTGTTCCTGCGTGGCGGATGCGGCGGCCTATCCAGGGGACGTAAGGGAGCTCGAGGAGGATGTGGAGGGCTTGGAGAATTGGGACAGCGTATTCGGGGGTGAAGAAGGTGCGGCGGAGGACTAGAGTGGTGAGCTGGGGGTGGGGGTTGAGAGTCTTGAGGCGGCGGATGTTGACAAGATCAGTGTGGGCCGGGTCGAAGATATACTCTCGGACAAGGTCGAGAGGACTCAAAGGGGGAAGTGTAGGAGAGGGAGGGGGAGAGGGGTATTCGTTCTCGGGGTGGACGGGTGTCAGTTGCGGATGCCATACGCCATTGTGCCAGTCATTTGCGTGATTGCCCCAGCCTGTTACCCAGAGGGGATCAATATCCTCAACTGGTAGTAGAGGTCCGGGGTCAGTGGCGGCGAGGTGTGCCTCGGCGTCAAAGGGAGGGACTTCGAACGTCGGATTGGGGGTGTCGAAGTTGAATGGCATGTCGAGTGGGGATATTCTCTTTGTCAGAATCGGGGTTGTCTGTGGTGTGACTGGTCAGGGATTCCGTGGAGGTGGTCGGGCTATATGCAGGAGAAAAGGGTTCCAAGGGCGGAGGGGATGTGGAACTGTTGGAGCTAGAAGTTCGAGCGGGTGCCGGTTGCCTGTGAATGAATCTGAATCCGTTTGGAAGTTGTACAGATCCTTCGAGGTCGTTTGACTTGACCATTTGAATTAGTATATACAGTCCTATCGAAAGGTGTGCCTGGTGTAGTGGAGTCGCATGGGTAAGAAGAGTATCAATGAAATCGATGAGGTGATTGAGCGGTGGAGTGTTGGGTTCTTCTTGTTGATGAATGAAATTGAATAGATGGAAAATGAGTGTGGGTTGACGGTTGGTCGGAGTTTCTGCTGCTAGTGTGCGAAGGTCGTTGAGAATTTGTTCTTTGCTTATTTCTGTGGGAGGGGGAGGGTCGTTACGAAGGGGTCGTGGAGATGGTATCGGAGTAGGGCGGCGGTGGTTGGTATTGCGGTGTTGACGTGATAATGAACTGATTGTGCGGCCCATATCGTACTGAAATTTCCGGGGTGTCTCTTCGATATGCGTGTGAGAACACAAAGCGTTGGTTGAAAGGCTGATAGGGTCCTGGGCCTTGGTCAATGCGTTTGAATGCTTCGATAAGGAGTAGTTCCGCAAGATCCTTGACTTCAGGGCGGATGTCGAGTGAGAGGATGTATGCACAAACGTTAGCGAGATCGGCTGGTTTGATCATGGCCTGGTGGGTAGGGGAGCTTCTGGGTTCGATGAAATACTTCTGGGGTTGTCTAGATTCCGGGTGGTAGTTGAGATTACACTCGGAGTTTCGGAGGATTTTGACAGATGGCGTAGTGTACTTGTTCCGGATGGGGTAATTGGACAGATGACCGGGAGGTCATTTGATCCGGTGTGCCTTCTTGTATTCCGATAGAAGTTCCTGAGTATTCTCCAGTGATTGTTCCGATATCCATTGGTTCTCTGATGTCGGGTATCCTAGCCATTTGACAAGATATTCGCGTTTCCTTGGTGGTCCTCGGTGATTGAGTATTGCTTCGACTTCAAATTCTTCTTCTCCTTCGATAAGGTCAGGTGGCGGTCGTGTGTAAGATGGTCCATGTTCGTCCGTCTCCTTGTGTGGAGTGAGAAGAGAAGCATGAAATACTGGATGTATTTTCCAATGCTCTGGAAGATCAAGTCGATAGATATTGTCCCTGAGTTTCTTGATGATCGTAAAGGGTCCTTCTCGTTTAGATTGGAATTTCGAGGGTATTCCGGTTCGTCTGAGGTTCCTGGCTTCTAACCATACACTTTGTCCTTCTTCCAAGGGCTGGAAGTGTGATTCCTGTGTCTCACGCTGGAATTCTTGTGCGAGAGTTAGAGCTGCTTCGGCTTCGGTTCGGAGTTCCAATATCTTGATTAAGCGAGTTTGGAGTGTGGGGATGTTACTGTCGATCTCGGATTTTTCCGTAGGAAATGATGTTGGGTCATATCCCATGAGTAATCGGAAAGGGGTCTGCTCTGTGGTGGAATGCTTGCGATTGTTGTGAGTGAATTCCATCATTGGTATGTATCGTGACCAATGTTGGGGGTGGTTTGCTGCGTAAATTCGGAAGTATGCTTCGATCTCCTGGTTCGTTCGTTCTGCTTGTCCATCTGTTTGTGGGTGATATGCTGTAGACATAGCCTGCTTGATGTGCAGTAAGCGGCATAGCTGTCTGAATAGTGTCGATGCAAATTGGGGTCCACGATCTGAGATTATTTTCCTGGGTAATCCAAATCGTTTGTAGACATTGTCGATGTAGAGTTGTGCGGTATCGAGTGCGGTGTTTTGTCTTGTTGCATGGAGTGAGTACTATTGCCTTGGTGCAATCATGGTCCACAATAACACATATGCTGTCATAGCCATTTGATTCCGGTAGGTCTGTGATGAAATCGATGTTGACTGTAGCAAAGGGGTATGTGTCTTTGTCTGCAATGATCGGGCTGAGCGGAGGTACGAGTGGATGGTGATTTATCTTCATCTGTTGGCAAATTGCGCATCCTTGCACATATTTCGAAATGAACTGCTGCATGCGGGGCCAGTAGTAGGTGCGTCGAATCTGTTCCATCGTGTTTGCTATTCCTGGGTGATTTCGCGTAGGGAGGTCATGATGAAGTCGTAAGATGTTTCTCATGATTTCCTTGTTCTTCGGAACATAGATCTTGTTCCTAAAGTGTACAAGGTTATCCTTGATTGAGAAGTCGGTCATCTTTGGTTTCGTGAGGGGGAGTTCTTTCTGAATGAGTGTCATTGCTTTCTGAATGTCACCTGTTTCGAGTCGAATCTTGTCATGAAGTTCGTCAATGTCAATGGTGTTTCGATCATCATTGTCCTGTTCTTCTATTTCGGCTTCGAGTATTTCCATCTCTTGAATGAAAACCTTTTCTGGTAGAAGTGTAACTTCGTTGTTGAGTTCTCCTTCCGTTTTAAATTGGTCGGGTCTCCGGGAAAGGGCATCGGATTGGATCATGTGTTTTCCGGGGACTGCTTGGATTTGGAGGGGGTAACGTGAAAGTTCGTTCTGCCATCGGGCTTGTCGAGGGGTTAATCGTTGTGGTTGTCGCCAATAGGTTAGGTTCTTGTGATCACAATGTACTGTGATAACGTGTGGGCTGCCTAATAGATAGTGTCGCCATGTCTGTAATGCGCGGATGATAGCAAATAGTTCCCTGTCGTATATTTGCCAGTTTCGTTGTGTCGGATTAAGTGCTTGGGAGATGTATCCAATTGGTCGTAATTGATTATCCTTGTCGAGTTGTCGTAGTACTGCACCAGTAGCTACGGCTGAAGCGTCGGTTTCGAGGTAGAATGGCTTGTTCGGGTCGGGTTGCATAAGGAGTGGTTGTTTCGAGAATAAGTCCTTGAGTGTTTGAAAAGCATGTTGTTGTCGGTCGGTCCAAACAAATGGTATGTTTTTGCGTTTTAGTTGATCGAGGGGTCGGCATATGGTGGCATAATGGGGAATGAATCGCCTGTAGAAGTTCGTAAATCCTGTAAATGATCGTATGTCTCGTAGATTCTTCGGTGTCGGCCAGTCAACTATTCCTTGTATCTTCGTCAGGTCAGTCTTGATCTGTGACTCGGAGATAATGTATCCTAGGAATGGGACTTCGGTCTGGTGGAATCGGCATTTGGCGGGTTTGAGATATAGCTTGTGTTTCTTGAGGACATCGAAAACTTCGAGGGTATTCGAGATAAGTTGTTGCATAGTGGCGGCATGGATCATAATGTCGTCCATGTAAACAATACACTTGTTTTCGCGGATTTGCTTCGCAAGTATATCATTCATGAAACGTTGAAAGGTGGCGGGTGAATTGCATAGGCCAAAGAACATAACTGTTGGTTGAAAGTGTCCTTCCTCGCAGTTGAATGCGGCTTTCCATTGGTCTTCTTCCTTGATTCGAATGTTGTGGTATCCTTGTCGAATATCGAGGGTGGTGAAGTATTTGGATCCTTGGAGTTGATTCAATAGTGTCTGGGTGTTCGGTATCGGAAATCCATCGCGGATTGTATGCTCGTTTAGATATCGATAATCCTGAATCGGTCGGAGGGTTCCATCCTTCTTGCTGATGAAGAATAATGGTGAGGCCATCGGTGATGCGGAGGGTTTAATGAATCCTTTCTTGAGTAGGTCATTAATAAGGTCACGGAGTATGGGTCTTTGGTGGTATGGAGTATTGTAGGTTTTGAAGATTTTCGGTATGAATGAGGGTTTCGTCTTGATTTCGTGATCGTAAGGTCGTGCTGGTGGATATGTTTGGATTTCTTTTTCGGAGAAAATGTTGGCATAGGGCATATATTCCTTTGGGATGTCGAGTTTTTCTGGTGGTGGTAGCTTCTGTTGTTTTTCTTGTTCTATTCGGGTTGAAATCGTAATCTTGTTTATGGTGATTGCATCGTTTCCCCAGTCTATCTTTGGTTTAGCTTGTTTAAACCAAGGTAGACCTAGTATAACATTGTCCTTTGGGATATGAGTGAGGTAGAAATGTGGTGAAAGAGTGTGTGGGTGTGTGATGTGGATTCGAGTTCGTTTGGTTACACTGCCTTCTGTGTTGAGTGTACCATCGGCGTTACTGACTAGTATGGGTTTGTCGATTTTCTGTGTTTTTAGTTTGAGTTTGTTGGCTAGTTTTGAGTTGATGAAATTGAGTTGTGCTCCGGTGTCGAGTAGAGCTGAGAGTGTGTGAGGTTGTCCGTTAATGAGTACCGTGATGGGGATGCGAAAAGAGCGAGTGTTTCCGTTGATAGTGATGGTGTTGAGTTGAATCGGATTAACCAACTCGGAGTTGATCAAAAATTTCCATCATCATCGTCAAAATCGTTGTTGTCATCGTTCGGGTCGGGCATTTCGTCTAGCATGTTGAACAATGCTTCCTGTTCCTGTCCATTGAGGTCTGTCATCATTTCATGGATCTGGATTGCGCGTTCAGCAATCAAATCGTCCGGGTCATCGGGTTCTTCGTCAAGTTCCATCGAGTTGATGTTTCGCTTCTTGAATCGTCCATTGTTTCGTCTGAAGTTGTTCTGGAATTTCCTTGGGGATTTTCCTGAGCTTCGGAACTTTGAGGTGCGTGCGGGACGCGAAGGGCATTTGTTTGCAAAATGTCCTGCCTTCTTGCAGTAGAAACAGAGTCCATCTGCTTGCGCTTTCTTCTTTTCCTCGGGCGTAAGCTTGTTGAAGTACATCGCATAGAGCTTGAATGATTCTTCCAAATTTTCTGGTTCCTCGGGTTGGTCTGATTCGGGTTCAGAATCTATGTCCATCTCGTTGAGTTGTCGTCTGCGAAATTTGTTGAATCGAGGTCGATTATATGAAGATTGTCCATAACGGTTGCGGAGTCGATTGAATGGGCGGTTGTCCTGATAGATCTCCTCGTATGATTTTCCTATCTTCCTGGCTGCTTCATAGTATGGTGCCATTATCTTTATTCCATTGTCTGGAACTGGGATATCCTTCTGAAGTAGTGCGGTTCGCGTGTGGCGGAGTAATCCATTCTTGAACATGGAAAAGAGTACCGTGAAGTCGGTGATGTTTGCTTCACGTGCGAGTCGCTGGAAGTTATGAATGTAATCATCGATTTTGTCCGTAGGTGCTTGCTTGAGGCTAGAGAGTTCCTTGAATGCGTCGGCGATGTAATCGGTTGAGATGAAATGTGACTTGAATTTGTCCACAAATTGTTGCCAAGTCATAACCCATTGTGCATTGTCCTGTTCGTCTTTAACATTCTTTGCAAAGATTGCAGCGGGTCCTTCGGTGCAAAAGGAGAGTGCAAATCGTATTTTGCGTTGATCGGTTGCATAGTCCAAATCATTGAGTGCCAAGTAGTTTTCAACAAGGCTAAGCCATCGGCTAGCTTCGCTTCGTTTGCCGGTAAAGTTAAAAGGTTTGTTTGCTCCGGTGCCTCGTGGTTGATGGTCTGCTTGATCGGCCATTTCGACTATCACTGGGGTTCCTGGGGGTGTAGGTGACGGTGGGGGTGGGGGTGGCTGTGGAAGGTTTTCCTGATCGGGGTGTTCGTCGTTTTCCAGAATTTCGGGTACAGGTGAGCTTCGGTTACTATTGTTGGCGTTAACCGATGTAGATCCTGCGGCTGAGTGTGCAGATCCTTCGGCGGTGTGTGCCGTGTCCTCGGCTTCTGAGTCTTCTTCTGATTCGTCTGAAGTTTCTGCTTCAGATTCTCGTCTGCGTCTTCTGAGTTCAGCTTCCTCTTTCTCTAGTTGCTCGAGAGTGAGGATAGTTTGTGTCTCCTGCGAAATGTAGTTCTTGGGAAGTGGAGTCCAAGTGGGTATCCAAGTTGCGCCTTCTTCAAATCTGGTGTCGATGCGAAGTCCTTCAAATTGTCCTACAAGTTCTTCGTCGTTGTCCTTTGCCTTGACTTGGGCTTTGGGTTCTGGTTCTTCGGATTCGAGTTTAAAAACAGGTGCAGGTGTTTTAACCTTTGGTTGGGTGAATGTGAGGAGTGGGGAGGTTTGTTCAGCTTTAGGTGCTGCTGCTGCGGCGTAGGATAAGGAGGGTGGTGCTGTCGATTCAGCGGGTGGTGTTTCGGTTTTAGCTGGTAGTGCTTCTGGTTGAGTGGTGATTAATGGCGAGTGTTGTGAAGGAGCGGGTGATGCAAGTTGAGAAGAAACAACTCTGGGTGAGTTAAGTCGACTGCCTGTTCTCGATGTTCTTGCAAGTATCTGGTCGATTTCTTCCTGACTGGGTTCGATTCCTGCGTACCAAGTATTAACCTGTTTGTAGTATGTGGTCGGGTTCTTGATTGTATGCGAGATTGCTCTCCAGGTGTCGTGTCCTGAGTGAAAATGAAGGTAGACTTTTCTTCTGGATTTGTCAAGTCTGTACCAGGCTCGGTTTACTGGGTCAAATTCGGCGTTTTCTGGGCGGGTAACTCCAACGGGTACTTGTGCTGCTATGGGTACGTATTTTCCTGGGACTGGTGGTCTGTCTTTCGGCGCCAGTTTAACGAGTTACTGAAATTTAATTCAGTTGGTGTCTTCGTTTGCTGGGGGAGTCGGAGTAACGGTTCGGCTTCCTTCTTCGGGTTCAACAGGAGGTGGAGTAATGGATCGGATGGATGCTTCAAGAGGTGGGCTGGCAACTCGGGTAGGTGGTTCAGAGTGTAGTAGGTAACAAATACACTTCCGTATTTCGGTTGCAACGTCCTGGGGTTGTCCGGGCCAATAAACGATTGATGTGAGGTTCAAGAGGGTTTCTCTTTCAGAGAAATGATCAATGGCGTTGTCAACTTTGGTGTGGCAGATTCCAATAAGGCCTTTGCGAAGGTAACAATCGGGAATGTATGGCTTTCCTTCGAACCAAAAGATGCCGTGTTGGTAGATCCAATTAATGGGGTCGTGTCGTATAGAGTGTAGACGGAGTTGGAGGTATTGTAGGTCGTATTTGGAGTTCTGTTGGATTGGATGAACTAATGCACTATTGACAAGGTGCTGATAGTTGTCTTCAATTAGTTGGTCGAAGTTGGGGGCGGGAGCGGGAGCTTGATTCGCCAGATTGATTAATCGGTTGTTGTAAGGTAAACCTAAGTCGTCTTCCTGTCCTTTGGAAAGTTTGTCTGAGATTTCCTAAAGTGCTGGAAGGTCCTGGGGCGGGTGTGGGAGTTCGTTCAGATGTTCGAAGTTGAGGGAAGGGACGTAGGGCTCGTTCTACGCTTGGGGGTGTAGTGGTCGGAGGGTTGGAGTGGTTCGGAGTCACTGGAGGTAGTAATCTGTTGTGCTCAGATACTTCGTTCCAATGGTGGGTTGGGTTCTCGAAATCTGTTCCTTCCTCGGCGGAGTATGCGTAGGTTTCCTGAGTAACGGTGGGTTCTAATCGAGGGGGTACAAGTTGATCGTAGAGGCTTTCGTTATCTTCTTGTGTTCGATGTTCGTACTCGGAGTAGTCCTGTGGGTCTGTCCTGCTTTCGTCAAGTTCAGAGGGGTTATGAGGGGGTGTGTCGGATTGGTATGAAGTGGGTTGTAAGTCGTAGATAGAGACGGGGTTAAGGATGTTGATCCTTAATACGCCTGCCAACGGTAGTTCCGTGCGATCGGCGAGTAGTATAGTAATCCTCAGGTTGGGCACTTCCTCGGGTTATCAACCCTTTGAGCTACAAGAGTATGCGTGAGTGATATTAACGTCTTCGGATACCTTGTCCTTTCTGTCTTCCTAGGTTCGCTGGATAATCTGTTTCGATGTTCACCGTGTATTGCTGCCGTCAACGAGTGAGGGTATGCTTGTCTTCCGGCTGTGGCAGTTTCTGTGGTGGATGAGACCTTTCCCCTGCTTCCTTCTTCTCTTCAAGTTACGTTGGACGTGGCTAAGCTGCTTGAATGGGTCGCGATCCTCTGCTTCACGCTATCACCAACCAAACGCGTAACAAGGACCGTAAATTCTGTCGTGAACCTGCTTAATTTCTGTGATTACTTGTCTGTCGCTTCCTTCCAAGTATAGCACTGTATGCTTGGTGTATTCGATCGTACTGTTGTTCGTATTCCTTTCGTTCCTAGATGATAGTTAGTAGACAAGGGCCAGTTGTAATACTTAACCGTCAGTATTCCGGATTGGAATGCGTAGGGGTACCGATTTATTCTGCTGTAGAATGTGGTAGAGCGTAGAGGGGGGTGTTTCGGAGTTGAGATCAATCTCAGATGAGAAAGAAGTCAATCCTAATTGTTACGTTCACGGCTTCGATGGACTTATCACGGAAATGATAAGTGACCAAAGCGTTGTTGGGTGAAGTAGCAAGTACAGTATAGAGGGTCCGCTTTGTGAGGGTCTCTATACCGGAAGTCGTGGGTGAACAGAGTCTTTGGTACGTGATTGTAAAAGACTATAGGAGGATTGACTTAAGTGTCATCCTGGGGCGCTATGTACATGGCCTTATATACTACAGAGAACAATAGAGTGGAGCAAGGAATGAAACTACATCATCGCGGGTCAGAAGTGGAGTGAGTCCGTCATAGTGGCTCTAATTAATGGAGGATGATGTCAGATCGGAACATAGGTGGAGTAGAGTGGAGTAGAATGATGTATCATCGGAGTGGAAGGCTCTGGGGCTCTCGGAGTGAAGGTGGAGCGAGTGGAGCCATCGGAGTGTGGAGTCGATGATGAAAGAATGATGCAATGTGTGTACGCACATGCAGGTAGAAAGGGTGAGAGAGAAAGATGAGGGGGAACATAAACAATGTGTAAACAAGGGTAAGCAGCTTGATGCGTAACAGAAGGAGGACTCTGATGACAAAGAACGAGTATTCAGAAATTACATGTCTGGAAATTTTGCTTGGGAACAGGCTGTAGGTCATGAATCATAAACTCGCAGGAAACATGCTGATTATCCTTGACCTAGAACAAGATCTACGCCGAAGATAAAGCAGTCCATGGATCTATGTTTGTTCCGGTGATCTTAGGGAGCGATAAGACAACAGTCTCTGTCGGAACTGGAAATAACGAATACTATCCGTTGTATCTCTCCATCGGGAATGTATCTAACAAGGCCCGGCGGTCACAGAAATTGAATACAGTCCAGCTTGTAGCATTTCTAGCAATACCAAAGAGTGTGTATCATACCGTAATATTTGATTAGCTCTGACACATTTTGCAGCTGAGCAGCAATACGAAAAGTCAGATGAATTCCGCCGCTTTCGACATCAAATTTTTCATTCATCTATATCAAAAATCTTGAGTTCACTGAAGACCGCCATGTCCATAAACACTGAGTTAACCATTCTCCGGTGTCCTGATGGTCACTTGCGTAGGTCGGTTCTCGGACTCGGCTCGTATATAGCCGATTATCCGGAACAGGTGAGTCTATGCGCAATATGCACTGGATGGTGCTGCAAGTAAGTACCGTCCTTTCCCAAAATCATATCCGAGTCTGAGGCAATGACTTACTGTGGCGGCATAGATGCACAGCACCTCACAAGGACCTAGATAATTTGGAATTTGTTTCAAATCCTCAAACAAAAGAGCTGCACGAACAATTGATAGATCAAGTAGATGGCAACAACATTAATAGAGCAACAATCCGGAAAGAGTACGGGTTCCACCAGGATATTGTGGTACGTACTTCAACTTCTTCACTGGATGCGTATTCTGCAACTTGTATGTTGTTCTGTAGCCTTTCACCAATGACTTTCCGCGCGCAGATATATGCGATCTCATATCTCCGGACCTGCTGCACCAAATCATCAAAGGCGTGTTCAAGGACCATCTTGTTGAGTGGATTTGCCAGTGCATGACCACGACAGAGCTGGATATTGTGGATAAAAGGCACTATTACCTTACAAGTCGTTTAATGTGAATACCATTGCTAACTTTCACGTAGAATCAGAGTTGCTGCTCCTTTTCCTGGTCTTCGCAGATTTCCTGAAGGTCGAGGCTTCAAGCAATGGACAGGTAATGATTCAAAGGCGCTTATGAAAGTATGTGGTCTTTGCATCTCGCTCGAGGCGGTGGTTTGCTGATATCTGATGCAATCCACTTAGGTGTATCTTCCGGCTATTGTGGGCATTGTGCACGATGATATAATTCATGCATTGAGTGCATTTTTGGGACTTCTGTTACCTTGTGCGTCGGTACACGATTACAGCCTCAAATCTTGATCAAATTAAAGCCTCTCTGGATCACTATCATCAATATTGGCAAATATTCATAGCAAAGGGCATCCGGGATAATTTTTCACTGCCACGACAACATGCCATGGTCCATTATCCAACAATGATCCCTCTCTTTGCTGCTCCTAGCGGATTGTGTTCGTCTATAACAGAAAATAAACACATTCACGCGGTCAAGGAGACATGGCGGCGCTCGAACAGAAATGATCCTTTGGGACAGATGATCACAGCAAACCAACGACTCAGCAAACTTATTGCGTCGAGGGCAGACTTCAAAAGGCGTGGACTGCTGGACGATACGCTGGCTGAGGCTATGTGGAATGCCTTGCGAGACGTTTTGCGGAAAAATATGTCAGAGTCAAAGACGGATGACGCCGAGAAGGCCCCAACCCAGAGGGAGCAGATGCAACATCATGGCGTACAAACAACAGGGGCAGCCGATGATACAGAGGACTTCTTCGATGACATTGTGGGCAACCAAGAGCAAATCGAAATTGCTGACCTGGAGGATTCCGGAAGTTCAGTGGATGAGCACCAGTGTGGTGCGGTTCATAGCGTAGAATGCCAGCTTCGCTTGGGCGGCAGAAATGACCCTTTGAGCTTGATGTTAATGGCTTCGAAACAACGTTAGTATTACTTAGTAACCCGTGCTTTTGGTGCTGCACATCTGACTTCTCTGTTGTTATACTTGCAGAGTCCAGTAAGGTGTACCCGAAACAGCTCAACGCGCTTGCGGCGATAAAAGGCCATCCAGAGCTTCGACAGCTCCGACAGCTCATTAAAGAATACTTATTCAACAAGTACGAGAAGCGCAATTCCAACTTAAGGGGCTCCTCTGGCAGAGCCGAACCAACAGCTGAATTGGACATGAACAATGACTTCTCAATTTTCCATTCAGCCACCGCTTTCTTTGCCTACCGTGGCGAATCGATCCCAATAGAACAAGCAATGAGGGAGGTGATCAGGTCCAATCCCTCTTGGCGCGGAAAAGCAAGACATGACGCAGTCCTTGTTCGAGTTAGCCCCCGCAAAAAGGGGTTTTCAGGAATGAGAGTTGCCCGGGTTATGCTTCTTTTTTCCTTCACCGCTAAAGGGGAGCATCAGGACTGCGCTCTCGTCCAATTGTTCAAGCGTGTTGGAGACTCGCCTGACCCAAAAACAAGTATGTGGATTGTCGAGCCGGAATATGAGTTAGAGACCTCTACCGCCTGTGTTGAATGCTGTTCTGGTGTGAATGCCAGTGGCAGACGTCACTATCACCGTGACTGCAAGGCTCCGAAGCTATTGGTGATAGGTATAGGGGACATCTTTCGTTTGGCTCACCTCCTTGGGGTTCCAAAGGGTGATGAATGTCCGCCGAAGTCATTGACACCTGAGAAGTCCCTGGACTTTTATGATAGATTCTATGTTAACCGATTTGCTGACATGCACATGCACGAATCTTTGTACGAAAATAGACAGTGATAAACATAAACTTTTCATTCAGCACATACGGAGTATATTGAAACTTATGAATTGAGGATACTACGGTACTGAAAGAAAATGATGTGAAAACAGACCTTCTTCAGTGTTGTAGATGATGGTAGCCAAATATTGCAGTCAGTGCGATGGTCGGAAATCATTCCCCGGGCGGCCGCCGGCGTCGGTAGTACAGTAGTAGTAGTACTAGTAGTACTAGTACTAGTACAGTACTATTGGTACAAATTTTTTTACATAACACCAATCCAACTTGAAAGCCTGAGTGCTTTCAAGTTGAACACTGGCATTTGACTCGAACCAATGACTCGGACCTACTACTACTAGTACTAGTAGTAGTACTACCTCAGGCCGGAAGTTCTCAACTTGAATCCGGAAAGAGCCTGAGGCATGCTTCAAGTTTCCACTCACTGGTAGCTACTAGTACGTTGGCTCGAAGTTACAACTTGAAACAGTACGACAAATTCAGTGTTGAGATATAATAAAATGACAGTACTAGTTATGACCTAGTAAAAAACAAACTCTCGAGAAGCTCACATTGCCATCAGCGGACTCAAGCTCGAACTGACTCGCCGAGTCGGATCATGCCAGTGACCTACCTCAGGCCAGAAGTTCCCCATTGGCATCCGGAAAGAGGCATGCTTTCCTCTCCAAGTTAGCTATGTTTTGAACTTGAAGTTACAAATAGTACGATTAGCATAGTAGTAATACTGTATACTACAGTGTCGGAAGGCTAAAACCCGCCTCTCGGAACCCCCCTTCAAAACTTTTTTTTCTCCGGCCACAAAAACTGGCCAATGACCCTGAAACTGTGTAAATAGCTTCTAATGCATTATATCTTTCATTCTTATTGATTAGATTTGCTTGAATTTAATTCCGAAAAAATTCTTATACCCAGGATTTGAAACATGCTACCTAATTTAGTAATACGGCCCTTTTAAGAGGTTCCCACGGCTTCGGAATATACGGGAACAATGTCTTTTTGCAAGCCGGACTTCCTGGTGGAATAGTTTGGCAAGTTTTGCAAATTCTATCCGGAATTCATCTTTTCCCGGACCACCCGGGTACTTTTGTCCGGAAGCCTCAAGCATTAAACCCTAATTACAGACTTTCCAAAAAGTCTCGGAAAACAATTCTGTTTGTATTTCCAGTCAATCCAAGGTCAATAGAAACTAAAATTCGACTAAAATTTTTTGAATTTCTTCAAAAAATTTGAAACATGTACCGGAAAAATTTTATTGCAGAAATCAACGTATCTTCCTTACTTCTATTAGAAAAATTTTGAAATCTCAGTCATTGACGCAAAATTCCGGCCTGCACCCAGAGGCGGGTTTTGACCTTCCGACACTGTAGTACACATGAAGCGCTTCAGAGGAAAGCGTAGATATGATGGAGGATGATTGAGTAGCCTCAGGCTGATAGTGGTGTATCACTGCAGTTCCCGACTTGCATAGTATGAAATATCAAAAAAAAAACTTGAATATGAGTACTTTAAACTTCAAAATGTACCACTACTAGGCTGAGTAGTAGTACTGTAGTACTACGACTTCAAGTTCATGTTGAGCACCTGTCATAAAGATAAGTATATGAATATTATTAAATATTATTTTGTCATATTCAAGAAGATTTATTGGCGGTAGTGGTTTCTAACTTGAATACTAGTACTTATAGTACAGAGCTGACTTGTAAAGAGTAGAGTCTGAAGAGAGAAGAGTAAGTGGATCACCATAGAGTAAACCATTAAATAGTAAGAGTACAAATCCTTAAACATAATATTTGTCCATGAACGAAAAAAAACTTGTCCTTGGGCCTCAGCCAAAATGGTGTGCCGGTGACCAATGGATCGATTTGTAACCGTCAGCTAGTACACTGCCGTACTTATATCAGTACTGGTGTGGGATAGGGTCCAATTTGTCGAGAAGAGCAAATAGGATTCCATAATCCGTTAAATAGAATGGACCATACTCATGAAGTAGATCGTTGACTGTTTTCAAGACGAGAGAGTCAATATTCTCTTCTGTCGGAACAAGGGCTTCAAGATGCTCCATGTGCTCGATATCCTTGAGGAACAAGTGGGGGACCTGTCCAGATTTTCCTCGTCTGTATCTTTGTAATCGGCATTGTCAAATCGTCCAATGCCCTGACTCGCTTCGATAATCCCTATTTGAGAGGCATCCATCTTCATTGTAAACCGACGCATTGCACCATCATTTTTGAGGAGCATATCCAAGAGCAAGTCGTCAGAGAGGATAATTAAGCATTTCCTGATCCAATTGAACCTGCTCAGGATGGCCGAACGGTCTCCATATTTGCGCAGGAGTTGTCGATTTATCTTCAACGAGGATGCTACGCCGTCAGCCGAGTCGGCGCCAAGAATATCCATTGACTTCTGAATGAGTTGTTGAATGTCGGACAGAGCACCCTCTCCACCGGCACGTTCAAGTTCACGTTTCCATTGACGCCGTGCATCACGTGCTGTTCCGGCTTGAAAGACAGCCTTCGTCTGAGTGGCAGAACAATTGACTTCTGTTTCCGAGAGTCGAATGTTGGTTGACTCTGACTGTTGTCCCGAACTGCATTCGTCTAAGGCGGCTACCCAATCCTTGCATTCGTTATAGGACCAAATAAGAAGGGGCAGGAAGAACTTAAGCGCAAGCCTGGGATTTCGGGGTTTGCGTTCAGATCTTTCGAGATTCATAGCCATGACTGTCGTAAAGTGCTTCAATTGAGTAGCGAGTTCATGACAAATATTTCTCCCGAGCTCTGTGTCTTTGATGTCAATCCTTATCGCAGAGAAGACAGATTTCGTCTGTATCCAACGATTGCCGAGCTCCTTACTATCCTCAAGTCGAATTTGCCAGCGCAGGATCGTATGGTGTGAATGATAATGGGTTACTAAGCAAGTCAAAAAGTAGTCCCAGATGACGCCCCCAGTAAAAATTGGAGAGTTTTCTTGACGGAAATGCGCCGGGAAGAACAGATATGAAGGCTGTGGCGACAGCAAGTCTGAATTCATCCACACGTTTGTTGATAAGCAGATGAAGCGGCTCAGACTGTATATCACCGAGAAGAATAGGACGAGAAGTTAGAAATGATTAAGTCAGAGTTTATTTCAAGTCCAAGATGCAGCCTGGGCTTACCATGTGATGCTTGAAGATCGCTAGCTCTTCAGTGAGTTTGAAGAGCATGTCCGTGTACTGAAATGTATTGGACTCAAGCTGATCTATCGCCCTCTCCATCTTTCTCCGCAGAGCTTGAATCTCACTATCCCTCTTAAGGATCCTCATATTTGCTGAATCAAAGCACATCCCTAGGCGCTCAGCCAGGTGAAGCGTTTCCTGAAAGTCCTCTGACGAGAATCCGACGCGGTCTGCACGCCTTATCTTGGACGACAAACTTTTGACGATTGATTGGACCACGGTGCTATCGATAAATAGTTTTGACTGAAAGCCTCGGGGTAAGTCCTCTGTCAATTCACCAAAGATAAGCCAAGCTGCGTAGTAAGTAAGCAATATGATCCCTACCGAAATCGATAAGTTCGAGAAATGCATCCTGTTCCCAGTCGGTGCCAGACTCGGAGTCGGACCCATCGACAATCGAGCGCTTTGAGCTACTACTGTCGCGAGTACCAGGTATGGTGAATTCTGAAACGCTCTGCTCATCATCTGTATCCGGGCTAGAGACTGACTCATCATCTGTATCCGAGCGAGAGCCTGAAGTTTCGTCCCCGCGTTCGGAATTTGACATGCTGGGAGTTTGACAGTAACCTAACTTTGAGCCTCAATGGTAAGAAATACCAGTAATGGCGTGCCACTACCAGCGGCGGAGAGTAGTAATTGAAAGAAAAGCAAGGCTTGTTGACGAAGGATGGTTCAAGTTTAAGCGCCGTGTGAACGGCGTGGATCTATAGGGGCATCATCGGTCATCATCCTCAGGCTGAGCCTGCCAGTGAGTACCAGTGCCAGTCACATTGGTGTGAGTGAATGATGACAGGCGGTAGTTACTAACTTACTAGTACTAACTTTAGTGAACTCTCACTCAGCGGAAACTCAGCAGACTGCCGATTTGTGGGACCCTCGATAAAGGCCTCTGGCGACTTGGTCCTTCAGTTATATCGGGACAATTTGAGCCACGTTCAAGTTTGTGCCACTGCCACTGCCACTGGCAGGACCCGGCCCGGGATCAGGTCAGCCTGCCAGCCCAGTGAGTGAGGCTGCCGGTGTTGGCCTAGTACTACTAGTAGTAGTAGTACTATAGTAGTAGTAGTAGTAGTAGGCCCTTCCGGCGCTCTCTTGCTATCCGAACTCAGGTGTGTCAGGCCTTGAATCCCCTCTACTTCTGGATGTCGGTTCAGCTCTCAAGAACCCGGATTCTGCCCCATCTGTCGCAACTACTTACGAAGCCCATATCATTGTGCTTGTCACCGGCCCTCCTCAACTGAAGCTCAGCCAGGCCTTGAAGATCGTCTGCCAGTGCCAGTGGCCGGAACTTGTTCAGAGCCGAATCGGATGTTCCGCACATGTATGTATTTTAGTACTACAACTAGAGCTCTAATACTACTAATACTACTACTAGTAGTATTACTAACAGTGGTAGACTCGGAGATTGTCACTCACTGGCACTCACTGGCAGGCTGGCAGGCACTGGCAGTGACAGGGGACTTCCTGTCCGGAGTTCGAAACGGGCCGTTGCCAGCAGCAACTTGAACTTCAAAGTCGTGCTGAGTCACCGGCGCCGTGCACTACTAGTACTAGTAGTACTACTACTAGTAGTAGTATAGTAGTAGTAGTAGTAGCTGCCACTGGCAGCCAGATTCAAGTTGAACTTGAACCGCTGACTCGTCACCGCCGCGTGCGTCACGGTGACTCCGACTCGCAGTCACCAGTGCCAGTGGCAACTCCGAGTCCTTGAACTTCAGCCTGCTACTACTAGTAGTGAGCGTCCGGACTAGGCTTTAGCAGTAACCCAATACCCATCCAGAGTCAAATTGAACCTGAAACTTGAACTAAACTGCGCTGGCTGTCTCTGTGCCCCAGCCCGCCGCAACTTTTATCAATACATAGCAGAAAAAACATCAACTTGAACATGGCATCAGATACTTTCAACGTATTTATGTCCGGCACAGGAAACGCTGATAGTAGGGCTCACCATATTGTTAATGGTCCGTATATCGTCATGGTATACTGACAGTTGTCTGAAATATTCACTACTAATTTCCATTCCTTTACTAAAAACAGCGGCTAGTATAGGATTGGGTTCACACCCCGTTGCGAAGGAGGATATTTACTTGGCAAACGTCCTTGACCGTATAAAATTCATCTTGCAAGCATGGGTGGAGAAACCCGGAACAAAAAAGACAGACCTAGCAGCACGCGCAGCTGTAATAATCGCAAACGGACTTCCGGACAAACCGTGAGTGACGGTCTCAGCCTGATTACTATGCGCCTGATTCTGACTCTTAAATTTGGCCCACTGGCAGTGGCGAAGTCTTGGAATCACATACCGCTCAGGCTGCTAGTGACTGTGAGGCTAGTACCAGTAAGGTGCCAGTGCTGGAAGCTGACGCCGAATCCGAGTCGTGAGTAACGGTATCAGCCTGAGTGCGCGTCCGAGTCTGACCATTCTTGAATTTGGAATGCACGCATCAAGTGGCGAAGTCACGGAATTACATGCCAGTGAGGCCGGAAACTTGAACTTGAAGGTGTCGGAACATGAAGCTGACGTATCCGAGTCGTGAGTTACGGCGCCAGCCTGAGTACGCATCCGATTCTGATCATCTGACAGTGGCAGCAACATCCACAAACACATCGGCCGTTCCCCCTACGACGATATCATGAAGGCCTTAGCCTCTATGAAAGAGCTAGAGCAACTTCGGATCGACACTGAGGAGAAAGAAAGAAGGCTTCGAGATGAAAAGGAAGATTTCGAACGGAGGCATAGGGAACTCCTGATAAATAAGCGGGACAGTGATCAGGAGCAATTAAAGCTTTTGTAGAATGAGTTGATGAAAACCAAAAAACTTATCTCAAATGTCGAATCAAACCTCTCAGAAGCCAACTTCAGCCGGGCGACTGACTCACTCCAGCTTCACAAGGAGAAGGATATACATGAGGAGCAATTGAAAAAGCATGAGGACGCTATTGAAGCTCTAAAGAAACAGCTCGCTCAAGATTACACCCTAATCGCGAGAGCTTCAGCTCAGGAGAGTCTCTTCGCCGTGACTTCGCGCAGGCTCACTAACCTGGAAAATTATCGAAAGCAGTCACTAGAAAAGGAACAGCGGATTGTAGGACATATACGGGCTATTGACGACGCATTCGTTGATGTGACTGAGGAATTGGACTCGAAGGCGGACAAAGTGACACTCGAGGAGATGGCTGGGACTTACAAGTGTTTGCAGGAGACAGTGAAGGGTCTTGTATACACAGTACACGACTTACAGATTAGTGCGGCAGCCGCCAAAGGGGTAAGCCAATTTTGAGCTGCTATCGTAAAACAAATGAAGCTCACAGGATCTCACCCAGAACGAAGCCGCCAAAGCCAGCAGTAAAATACGCACCCTCTGCGAGGACAATAGGGTAGTCGTCATGAAAAGCTTCATAATTGCGTTCCCATTAGAGAAAGGATTCTTCTCTCCAAAACAGGTCATCCCTTATGACGTTACTACGGGAAAGTGGTTTTATGATTCGAAATTTTTTGAACAAGGTTGAACAACTCTACATGAAGTTCGCGACCCTATCACCTGGGCCGGGCAAGAAGCTAAAGGAAGGACGACGTACAGGCGAAGTCGGCATGAGTGGCATAGCTCAGGGCCCAGCGACAATCCTGTCTAATGACATTGCTATCATTCCAAGGCATCTATTCGACGACCTGATTGTCGACATCACCAAGTCCTTGGCAGAGTTAGAGCTGACAGAGGCGTATGCGAAGGGAAATGATGAAGGAAAGGGAAAGGGAAAGGGAAAGGGAAAGGGAAAGGGAAAGGGAAAGGGAAAGGGAAAGGGAAAGGGAAAGGGAAAGGGAAAGGGAAAGGGAAAGGGAAAGGGAAAGGGAAAAGGGAAAGGGAAAGGGAAAGGGAAAGGGAAAGGGAAAGGGAAAGGGAAAGGGAAAGGGAAAGGGAAAGGGAAAGGGAAAGGGAAAGGGAAAGGGAAAGGGAAAGGGAAAGGGAAAGGGAAAGGGAAAGGGAAAGGGAAAGGGAAAGGGAAAGGGAAAGGGAAAGGGAAAGGGAAAGGGAAAGGGAAATGGAAGGAAGGATGAGTTCGAGGCTGTGGATGTGTCGGAGGATGCATCGAAGGAAAAGACGGCGACACCATACTCCTGGCAGCCACCACTTAACGCATCAATCGTCGACCAGTTCAAATTTTTCCTGGTCCGATTTTTTATAGTCTTCGAATTTCACCGAAGACTATTCTTCCTCCTCGATCGCCGGCTAAGCCAGCTGGAAAGGAACCCGATGGATCCTCAGACTATTGATTTGCTGGATGCCGACGCGGCCTGGAACACAAACGCGAAAGTAATACTGGATAAGGATTTTACTGGCTATCTCTTTGACGACCAAATGTATGAACATCGGTTCAAAGGCTTGATGGTAAAGTTCCACTTCGAGGACCACTTTGCCAGGATGGCTGAGCTGGACGGGCAAGAGTACGTGGGCCCGGAGGATATACCGTGCGTGGCTGTAGGCGGGACTCTCGAAGTGCCGCAGGTCAATGTCGCGTTGAAGGAGATGCAAGAATACTTCGACCGTTTATGCCTGAAAATGGAGGCCACCATGCCAATGGCATCCGCCGACCTGAAAGCGGGTCAGACGAACGAACCCATCCCCAAAGCCCGTGAAGACACGAGCGTGTCTCCCGATGATTTGAGACTACGGCGGCTATTGAATCGACGTAATGAGCATAGGGAGAAGGCTTTAACCCTCGACACTGCGATGAGAATTATCTTGGTAGACGAACTCGTCCCTGACATTTTCAACGACACACAATTCCGAATGTTTTTAAACAAGGTTGCCCATGACCGCTCTGAAATCAGTGACCCCGCTGGCCTTCGCACATTTGTTGAGAATGCTGAGGACATTTTGAAAGTGCAAAAGGATGTTTTCCCCGAACCTGTAAAAACCCGACTGCTCACATTATGCGAGATAGCGGATCAAAACAAGCCTTACGGCCGGAATTTCAATGAGTCGCATATCAGTGGGCGTTTTTGGGGCCAGAAGTTGCGGTCCATCTTACTAGGCGCCAACTCGCAGGCTGAGGATGAACTACCCATTGATTCTTTGGTACTTCGGATTTTAGGCGCAGGCGTGCAGCAGCTCACAGATGTGTCAACTCAGACGATCACACAGTGAAGCCACTGGCAATGGCGGATTTGGAGGTATCCGTGTACGAGTACCGTGACAGGACAACTTGAAGGGTTTGGATGCAACGAGCTGCTTGATCTTTATCTTCCTGGTCAACTACTACTAGTATGATGTTTGTCATTTTCTTGAATGGCGTGTTGCGTTCAAAGTTTGCTTCAACTTCAAGTTGAAGTTACTAGTAGTAGTAGTAGCCTCATGATTTGTACTCCACATTATCATTGAATTTGAATTCAAGTTACTTCTCAGCCACCTCAGGTTAAGGCTCCTTCAGTGGCAGCCTCAGCCTCAGGTGCCAGTGAGTGCATGGTGCCACCTGAGTGCCAGTGCCACTGGCAGTCACGGTGGCACCACTGGCACTGGCAGTGACTCCGAGCCTGTCCGACTCGGAGTCGGACTCGGAGTCACGGTGGCGCCGCACCGGCGTGTGAATGATGAGTTGAAGTTGTATAAAAGACTGGCACTCACTGGCCTCGGAACTTGAACCCTCAGGCTCTGCTGGCAGTGACGTACTACCAGTACTACTATTTATTTAGTAGTAGTCTCTTGTTTTCACTTCTACTACTTACTAGTAACCAGCAACTACTACCAGTACTACCACTATGACATCCACCGCCCCCCAACCTCCAGGCTTGCCAGGGCCACATCCAAGGAATACTACTAGTAGAGCAAACAATGACCGACGCGGATGTGAGTTCTGCGTTCTCCATCTCTGTCACAGGCAATACTGATTGCTGACTACCCCAATAGTACAAGACGAAGATGTACTGGGAGTTACAACGCCACCTTTCAGTGCGCAATGTGCGTCCTATGCCTTCCTTCACTGACACTGGCAATACTGATTACTGCATCACCCATCTCTAGTTTTGCAGGCCCTAGGGGTTAACGTTGAAGAAGCTGCAGGAGGACATTCTTCATCAATGCCGACTGAAAGTGAGTCCTTCCTTCCCTTCACTGACACTGGCGAAACTGATTGGTACTTAACCCGTTACCAGTTTCACAGGCCCCAGAAACTGCGATTACTGATGACGAACCTGTGCAAGGACAAGGTTCGGGGGAACGATTTATCATTGCCGGTGGCCCTGCCCGTGGGTCATTCACCGTCACGAGTTCCTTAGACTCGGAGGGGGGAAGCCTCCTACTATCAATTCCTCTCGCATCCCTTCAACCAGACTTGAAGTCACAGCAAACCAAGTCCGTCCTGTCTTCAGCGGTTGTGAATACGATTCTCGCGCAAAATCCTAACGCTTATCTCCCACGACGAACACATGTGTCAGAAGAGGAGCAGAAAGGTTACTACCTTGGCTTCCCTGGCAAACCGCGCCTGCTCGGGCGAACCGGTCCCAATTGGACGGCGACCAAAAAACGTAAATATGTGGGCATTGTTGGAAATCACCGGATTGCCAATGTATGGCCGCAACTGCTCAAGAAGATCATGAAGTATCTCGATTCCGAGAATTTGCGGTGGAACAGTCTGGAAGCCAACCGTGTTGCCTACGGAGATAGTCGGGTGTGCCCTGTTTTTGTTTTGATCGGAGTCAACGACCCGTCACTTCGCACTGAAGATGCGTGCCGCATCGCGGAACGCGTTAAAGAGTTCCTCTTTGAAATGCGCATCTTCGACGTTGAGGTCGAGCTCAGGGAGCGAAAAATCATTAGCGCCTCAGGCCAGGGCAAAGCTTCTGTCAGTGTTCCACCTGTTGTGCGCACTGGCACCGGCGACTCAAATACTCTGGCTAGCGGTCATGCTGAGACTGGCGTTGGCAATACCGCTCCCGTTCACACTGGCTTCAGTTTTCATCCGGAACTCACCAACCTTCCCAGACGTTCCGATCGTCGCACTGCTCCGACGAACAATGGAGGTGCGGGGGATGTCACTGAGCATAATGACGGTAACAGCACCAGGCCCCTTGTCGCTAGCGCTCACGGGGCAGAACCCTACGCCTACCCAACAGAGATACTGTTCACCGCACCTGCGGGAGCCGATAATTATTTCCGCCTGTGGGATCGCATGATGGATTTCCCAAGCAGGCCAGTGGCAGCTGCCAACAAGCCAATCAGTCGTATGACACCGTCTTTCTCCATGGTCACAGGAACTTGCCTTGGCAATCTGGAGGGTGGCTTCTCAACGGGGTCGCTCTTTATCCTACAAAAGCTCGATAACACGACGTTCAAGGTGTTCATCCTCGGTACTCGCCATGGCAACGTTCCTTCGAAATTCGGAGACTACGATCCATACGCAGATACAACAATTAAGCCGCGCGACCCAAACGACAATTGCCCAATTTATCTCTTCTCTCGCGAGGCTCTAGCCGCCCATGTGCCAATGATTGGCGCGCTTCACGATGAGTTAGAAGCGGCAGCGTTTACTCACTGGCAGTCACTGGCACCTGATCTTCCGCCGTCTGCTGAACAACAAGCTTTCGCGGATATCGTAAACAAGTGTCAATTCATTGAGCAATCTTGGCTTGATAAGACGTCATCGCCACATTTGTGGATTAATAATCGTATTGGGAAAGTGGCCAATGCTCCCCCTCGAAGAATGGGTAACTTGACTATCTCCGAGACACCCTACCTTACGGATTGGTGCTTGATCGAGGTGGACGACCAATGCCTCCCCAACGAATTTGAATTTTCCTCTACTGATGGTGAAGGTCTCAGTTGGAACAATTTCTATAACGTCATCGACATTAATAGGCTTCCTCCATCGTCGGCAGCTCAGTCTGTACCACGAGAAGCACTCTTGTCTAGGCTTGGCTGGAAAGGGAGGGACTTCTTTAGTCCAATCCGAATTGCGGGATATGTTCCGGAAGAAAATATATTCCCCCGGGTCCAGGAGCACCAATTGGACGCAGATTATGATTATGGATGGACTTTCATCGACAATCTCGTCGCTGTGGGGTTTAAGCGAACTGTGTACAAATGGGGCTGGAAAACTGGCCATACGTTAGGCGAGGTCAACAACGTTGCTGCCGTTCTCAGATCTATGCAGGTTTCCCCTGGGCACGTTGAGCAGACTACGCATATTGCTTTACAGATCCCACCGGGTTTGGTTGGTTTAGGGAATATCGGGCATAGGAACTAGAGCATGACACGGGTGCGTGTCACCCGTAGGTACCTGTAGGTACCTGCAGCAAAAACCTGCGGCTCCGGGTGCACCCGCATGCAGGTACCTGTTTCCCACGCTTACCTGCGGATCCAGGTATGACTTTTTTTAACTCAGGTACCTGTGCAGGTACCTGCAGGTACCTGCAGTGGCCGTAGGCCGCAGACTTGAGGAACGGGAACAAAGATAACGGGTCGGGTTAGTTGCGTGACCGGAGTAGCCGGTTCACACGCGATAATAACTTGTGTTAGTCGCGTCATGTAGACCGTGAGAAAATTAACTTACCTTTCCCCAACCACGACGTGCGAGAGCGTGAACGGGAACGAGTCTGACGTCTGCGCTGTTGCGCGTGCTTTAGGACTCGTTTCTTCTGGCGAACTAGTTTGTTTCTTGTCCTCGGGCTTCGACTACGACGGCGCGCGACATTCTTACGGGCGCGCAAGACTTTTACGGACGTGCAAGAGTCCAGTTTGTTTCTTGTCTTCGGACTTCTCGCGAGCGACGATTGCGTTGCGCACGCAGAAGACATACTACGGACGGTTGACTGGAGTCCGCGCATAGGCGCGTGCTACTGGTCGACTTAGTTCTTTCGACGGAACGACGACCACGGGCCTCGACGGCCATCGATTACCTCCGACGCGCGCGCGGACTATGCGCAGACTCTCGACTCCCTCCCTCTGGACCTCTCCCGCTTTGCCGACCTCCGCAAGCTCGACGCCGTGCTCACGTCGACCGTTACCTCTCTAACCTCGAAAATCTACAAACTGATTGAGCTCATTGAGACCCGCTCAGCTTCGACCGAGGAGAGACTGTGGCTGCTTGGAGAGATTGCGGATGAGGCGCAGAAGGTGCGCCCAGGAGCGGAGGACAAGATACGTATCGAGATGACGGGCTGCAGACGAGCTTCGCGGGCAATCATCATACCTCAACGACCCCGTCACCACCCTTCCCGAATTCCAGCCCCATCTGCTCGTCAAAAAGACGACGTACCCACATGTGAGCGCGAAGGCGTACTTGATGCCGACAAACTATGAGACAGGACGAAGGCGGCGTGCACAATATAACAACGCCAGCGCCGGAGGATGGAGGAAGGTTTGGACTACGCAGGAGGAAAATCTCCGAGAAAGGAGAAGACGGGTGACGGCGGTCAACAGCGACCACGGGGTGGCCCTCGTCCAAAGAAGTACGTTCGCTGGCCCGTTGTAATTTTACACATCGACTCACAATATCTTCAGAACTGACCGGTTACCATCGCCGTCCGACTCTCTGCGCTCCATGCAGTCTCCTATCAGCGCGCATGTGCAAGACGGTCCCATCCCGGCATCACCACCACTACACTTTCCCCTTTCGGCCGAAAACATTGCCCATAACTCGGGCTTGATTTAAGCCTTCACAAAACCAAGAACACCTTCGTCTTCGTCTTCCTGAGGGCTTTCCTATCGTCCAGCTTTCATTCAATTCGGCGCAAAACTCATCAATCGCCAGCACCATCTTTGGGACAGCCAGGGTAGCAGCAACAGATGATAGCTCGCCGCCTGCACACCCCATTTGGGCTGCACTTTCATCTGCTGCTTGCTCACCCTGGTGATTCCTGGGGCTTGCTCACACAAAGAAGCACTTGTCCAGGGAGGGTCCCCATGCCCAAGACCTGTAATATCTCACACACGTCGAACTCACCCCAGGGGATCCGTGTAAGTGAGCCTTCATCCACATGAAGGCTCATTGAGTTTGACGGCTCTCACTGTGTCTTATCCTTTACTGGACTTGGTTGGGTGTATGGTGGTTTAGACTGCTTGACTTTGCGCGAAAGCACAAAGCCAGGCAGTTATACCGTTAGCTCAACAGCTGACTTCTATGCTGTGGCACAAGGAGTCCCTGTGGGTCGGGTGCGGCTGAGGCCATCACCCGGGATGTTGAGCTTGTTGTTTCATTCATGAGCTACATCTCCACGTCTGAGGACAGGAGTAACCCGTAAGGGCAAGTCAAGGCTGAGGCCATCGACTGGGCTATTGAGTGAACAATATTGCACAGTATCCTCATGGCCTACTGCAAATACCTGCGGGTGCTAACAGGTACCTGCAATACCTGCAGGTAACGGGTGCGGGTGCACCTGGATCCGTTTCCCACGGATCCGGGTCGGATCCAGGTATTGATTTTTTTTGCACAGGTACCTGCACTTGCGGATCACGGGTACCTACGGGTGCACCCGTGTCATGCTCTGATAGGAACAATGCTATGTTCGCAGAACCGGGGGATTCGGGTGCCATAATCATTGATCAGCACAGACGTGCAGTTGGTACCATTTCAGCTTGCGGACTCATCGAAGCGAGGGATAGGGATAATCAGAGTGTACTCGACGGTTATACTTATGGTGTCGCTCTATGGCAAACGGTGAAAGATCTTGAGACCTCTTTTTCTCTAGCTGAAAGTGAATTCAAGCTAGGCATGAATGCACTTCCGGACAATGAAGTATAACGATGCTCCTCTCAACTCCTATAGTAGTCATTAGTGGAGCTCTTTTCTTATTCTCATGCGATGGTGTTGCGTATTCGTACGTTTGTTTCCTGCTCTGTGTTTGATGGCCTTTGGCGTGCGCTTTATGTGGTAGTACATGTATGACTTGAGGAAATGGGAATGATATTGCAAGTGTGGTTTCCATCCGTGAACTTGAAGTATACTGCTAGCTAGTAGCCAGTGATAACTTGAACTTGTACTTGTTCTAGTGACATGATTCGCGACTTGGACTCGGACAGTTGGAGGATCGTCTTCCCTTGGCGGATGGGCCCTGATTTGAAGTTTATGGGGAATTATTGCTTATTACTTCAAGATGAAGCCACTTGAACTTCAGGCTGTATAATCATGGTCTTGAATCATTGTATGCGTAACAACGTTGGAAGTTAAACTTGAAGGGGACACGGAAAGTTCAAGTTGCGGAGTCATACGACTCAGCCTCCAAGTCGGATCATGATGCATTGCCATCGTTCAAGTTGAAGCTCAGGCTGCCACTGCCAGTGGCAGTGGACTCTGACCCTCCTCAGGCTCCGGTACCAAACTACCACCATGTTCGAGTAATACTGCTATAGTAGTGGGTTTATCATAAGATACATTTCTGCAAATACTGTGAGATATATATATTGTAGACGATGCACGAAGAGGCAGCATGAAGATGGTTTACGGCATAAAGGAAATAGGGATAGATATGTACGAGGTCTGTACAACTTGAAGGATGGGGAACGGCGAGAAAGAAAGAACTTGAAGGACCTCCTGAAGACTCGGAGAAACATGAAATAGAGTGGATAGAAAAGGTGAGTAAATATGAATGCAATCCAAGGAACCACAACTCATATGTACCATCATGATGATAGGCTTCGTACTACATACTATTTCAGTGCACGCGACATCATCTCTGCTGGTCCTGGCACTGACAAACGTCAGCCTGAGCAGCTTCGTTTTCGAACTTGTTGAAGCTACAGCCTGCCAGTGACTACTTAATTTGTCACACGTTACCCCTCATGAAGGACAGAAGGGTGTTAAAGCACTTTACCATCACATTTGAGGTCTCAAGAACTGCATAGTGATAGAAGTATGGATATCATATAAGTTTTTGAGATAATATCGAGAAAATGAGGCAGGAAAAAGTGAACAAGAGCATAGATTTTAGCTCAGCCTGCTGCCACTGCACTGGCAGTGGCAGCCTTGGTGCCACTGGCAGTGCCAGTGAGCGCACAGCCAAAATCATAGGAAGGTATCCTGTGACTGCCAGTGTCACTTCAAGTGGAGTCACCGCTTTTTACACCCACCTCAGGCTGTATTGTTGAACTTGTACTTCCTCCACCGTTTTCCTCGAGGAAGCCCAAGAAACCTACGGCGACGTGGGCGAACTACACAACCTCGCTATCGCTCGGAATTACAGGCCCAGACGAGGAACGAAATTACCTGAGCTCGAACGTTGAAAGACTCAGTGTTTAGTAGGCGATTGGAAAGTTGTCGCACCACCCCCCTCTGCGGTTCCCCGGTCACTCAAAAGAAGGCGTGCTTTAAGGCGGACAGCCGCAGACTCGGACCCAAGAGGCGAAGATAGAAAGTGTGGTGGACGAGGAGGAGTGCTAGCCTGAGTGGGCTTGAAACAGTTTGAATGTGTCTCGATCTCTTGAAATTTCGTGAGTTCCTTCTTTCCGTTACCGATTCCGAGTCCTTGGAAATCAGGTATCACGAAGTTTTTAAATGTTTCTTCAGAGAAATGAAGACAGCTTCAAAATGACTGTGACTCGATCTCTTAAAATTTCGTGAGTTCCTTTTTTCCGTCTCCTCGGAAATCAAATATCACAAAGTCTTCACAATGCTTCTTCAGAGAAATGAAGACAGCTTCAAGATGACTGTGACTCGATCTCTTAAAATTTTGTGAGTTCTTTTTTCCGGATCAACTTCGGAAATCAGATATAACAAAGTCTCCCAATGCTTCTTCAGAGTAATGAAATCAAGAAGACGACTTCAAGATGAACTTTACTTGATTTCGTACTAAAGCGGATTTATTCTCTTCCATCAGAATCAGAGCGCTGCGCAGTGTGACTCGGACTCGCAGGCGGTGGGCGGTGAGCGCTCTTTCGAATAATCCAGAAGAATGGTTCAAACAGCTTCAAGTTATAAAAGGAGGACAAAATATCTCTTTGCTAAATATCCTATGCTCGCGCAATCATTAACTGTCATGCTACTCAACATTATAACCTTTATCCTGCGCTTCATAGCAGCATTTATGTCTAATTGCGGAGTCCGAGTCGGAGGAAGGCGCGAGTTGGACGAAGAGGACGCGATTGACAAAGGTGATTCAAGCCGTTTACTATCTCAGTACAGATTGAGAGCTGACCCTTTGTTTCCTACAGTATACGATAGACTCGGAGAATTCTGACGCTACTAGTGGCAGCGTCGGTTGTTATGAGAGGTGTGAGGTTCGTTCAAAAAATGCTAGGGTATGTATAACTTCCTGCCTCAGCACTGTTTATTCACTTACAAGTAGTCTACCATCTTCCAGTCTCTCTCTATGATTCAGGGCTTGACTTTTCAAAATTTCCACAACAACTTAAATCGACACAGGCATGACTCAGGCTAGTACTACTCTAGTACTAGTAGTAGTAGTAGCGGTGCTCCTTCAAGTGCAAATTGTTTTCTCGCTTCCACCAGAACAAACATTTTACTTTACTATGAAAGATTAGAAATATCATATTGCTGGCATGTGTTTATCAGATATAATATGTATTCAAGTTGGTAAGTGCAATGATACACAGCATCAAAGTTGAGTGATGACATCCAATTTGGAGAACTTCCGTTTCGAAACTGATGCACTTATGTTGCACTTACCATTGCACTTGAACTGCCCACTGGCATGCCGGTGCTTAAACCTCACTTAATCCTGGCTTGCCGCCTGATGTACAATTCCCCTCCTTTTGCACTGATTTTATCCTGAAACGCCGTGTTTTAAGGCCATCAGGCAGCCAGACAACCCTTCAGGCAGGCGTGGCAGCGCTTCGACCCATTTAAGAAAGCTTCAGGGCGCGCCAGGACGCGCCAGTCGCCGTAAGCAAAAGGAAGTTTCCCTGATGTTGGAGCTGTGGTGTACATAGCGCTTATTTTTGTCCAGTACCTGCTTCTGGACCGAATGCACGACAGAACAAATGCTATTGCCGCAGACATCGTGTGCCAATCACACAAAGTTTGACTTTTTGAATGTTGAATGGTGAGATTCTGCTAGGAAGCCGACGCAACAGCGAATAGAAGAGTCAAGCGTAGCGACACGAACAAGAAGTCAACGGCGAAAGAGAGGTTCGGAGAGATGAAGCAGCGAGAAAAGGTGATGCGAGTATAAATATATGTAAGTAAGATATGTCGATTACGGGGCCCAGAATTGCTGATGTTTTAACAAGTGCATGAGAACAGAGGAGGTCTGAACTTGAAAGGGCCACAGTTGTATAGTTGAACAACGTTCAAGTTCTCACGGCTACTCAGGCGAGTTTTACCACTTTAACTTTGCTGAGTAAGCTACTATTTGTACTTTGTACCATTCAAGCTCCGCGGCGCTGAGCTATCTTGATTCCCTTACTCCCCTGGGAGTATGATGGGCCCTGGAGTATGGGCCCTCACCGAGCACAATTCTTTTTACTTGAACTGTGAGAAAATCACCTGTCAATTGTGCAAAAGTTGCCTGTCAATTGTGCGAAAGTTTATTTGTTCATACTACTATTCTAATAGTAATGGCATTTCCGAACATATCATAGTCCATTCCTAATGCCCGTATTAATACCTTGTCTACTACTCATTAGTACTGGATGACCCTTGGCTATTCCTAATGTTCTGTAAGGTACCGAAAGACATCTTCCACCACACTTTCCACGGTGCAGAGGTCGGTATTGATGCCACCATGACTTTGTACTGGCTTGACATACCCGGAGAACAAAGTACCCAGGAAGTGCTGTGGACCGGCCCCCCAGGAAGGTGCACATCAAAGTCAAGCATGACAGTCAGACTTGGTGGTTGGACGGCTTGCTTTGCTTGCTTTACTATGTACTAGTACATATGTACATAAGTCATAAAAATGTACTACCCTATGTGCACTCATTCTATGTGATGAACAAAAGCGGTTGTTAGGAAATGCAGGAATTGTATCCCTCAATTTATCAAAGCAAGTCAAGAAGCAAGGAACATACTCTCAATGATAGTGGGAGTAAGGAATTTGCCGGCGAAGCTCGGCCTGTGTAATACATTCTTGACGGACCGTTGAAATACGTATATCGGCACGTGGATAGCGATAACCTAGATCGTGCGCATTCATCGACCTCATAGGCTACTAACTTTTCCTTATTTGTTACGACCATTTTAGCCAAAATAATACCCAAAGCTGTGACTAGAGTGAAGCTTGAATGCGGACACGTTGGAACAACTTGAGACACTGTGACAGCTGCTCTACAATTAACGCAGTGGCAACGTATACACTAAGCTCATATACCGAGTAACTTAATAACGCTACTACGATATATACATAAATATAGTAGTGAACGACGGCGTATTAAGAGTCAGAAAGAAAGAGTGATTAATAATTAAGTTGAAGAGTTAGGAAAGTAAGACGGTAAAAAGCGTGTCGGAGAGAAAAAGAGGAGAGAAGGATGGTCACTGCATATGATACATTTTTATGACCCTTCATTCAACCCACTCCCAGTACTTAACGGGGTCGGGATCCTCTATATCCCATCTATCGGGGCCTACTTCGCCCTTCTTGCCAGTATCTTCCTTTTCCTTGCGATCCCACCAAGCAAGAGGCTTGTAATTGGCGTCGGATTCAATGCGTGTCAACACAGAGCGGTGAATCTTTAGTCCGCCGGTCTTACTATACGTCCGGACAAATTCTCCCTCTTCCATAGCCTTCACAGATTCGAATTTCTTCGCATTCGCACCGTTCGCGATAGCTGGCTTAGCAACGTTCTTGTAGAGAGCGTTACCATAGATCTTTCGTCCCTGTCCAAAGTTGGGGGCGACATAGAAGTCGGTACGTTTCTCCCTTTGCTCGACGAACCTCATCGGGAAAAGCTCCAAGATTTTCCAGAACCACCGGATCTGCAGTTGGTCGTAGATAGGAGAGAGAGCGTCCCAATATTCGTGTTCCTCTTCATCCTTACATATCATTGTACAAGGCTCCACAGGAGTGTTTGCCTTGGGAAATAGCCTGCTTGTAATCCACGCCCCAGTGCCATGGATTTTGGTAGTGATCCAGCCGATTCGGAGATTTTCGTGTACCCACTTCACAGGATGTTCGTGTATCCACGTCACCGGGTGCTCACGTACCCACTTCCCCCATGGTGTATACTTGAGAAAGAGCCAGATATACCTCAGCGGCCAGAAGACGACCGCAAGTAGAACGCGGATAGGGATTGAAATCAGAGCGATGAGGAATCCAGCGAATGTCACGATACCCCATCCTTGAGGATCCGTCTTCTGTATAGTCGCGTTGCGCGTTCCGCGGGAAACACGCGAAGGGCGTTTCAGTACTCTAGGATAAACGGTCCTATAGTCAAGACCGATCTCCTCGTGCAAGAGTCGAGCGTCGAAGATGATTCCCGTCTTCATGCGGAAGCACTCACGGATCATCCACCTGAGTGGGATGCGAGCGAGCGAATGAGCGGTCCGATTCTTGACAGACCCGCCGCCGACGTCGCAGTGGCAACCAGCGAACCAGACTTCGCAAGCATCTGTGGGTGTGTTACGATCCTTCCTCGGGTACTGATTTGGTTTATCACCGAGGTCCTTACCCGCTATCGAAGAGGGTGTACCGAAGTCGATCAAGCTAGTATTGTTCTGAGATTCCGTTACGGACTCGGGAATGTCGGAGGCTCTGACAGCATGATAGAAGTTGGGTATAAACTTGGCGCGATGCTCATCCAGAGCAAGTGCGTGTCGGAAGATGCGAATAGCAGTGTTGTTCCTAACGAACGGTAACTCTTTCCCAGTAAGTCCAACCGATGCCACCGTATCCCTATTTCACGGTTTAGCAAGTAATATTCTAGACATGCCATTTAGCTTACCAAACACCGACGAAATCAATGACTACGTGTGTTGAGAAGGTTCGTTTGTATTCGGCACTGTCTTTCTCTGCATTCTCATCCTCTGAGAGAAATTGTTACAATAATTCAATTTACAAAATGACGCAAGACACTTACCTCGTACATACATGCTCCATGCAAAAGGAATTTGCTGAGTATTGTCAGCCGGAAGAAGACCCACTCGTTGGATCATACCGGCGAGTGCACGAGCTGTATAAGCACCTCGAGAGAAGCCGAAAATAGAGATTCTATCCCCGGCTTTATCTAGCAAACAATTCGTCAGTATGCAAAGCATCAATACAGAAGCACGCCCGTTACTCACAATTCTGAACAAGGAACTGGTATCCATCTTGAACATGAGAGGATAGGTTCCAAGCGAGCATTGAATCGAGTGTCTTGGAGATTTGAGTCATGACGGGCGTAATGAAGTTCGATGTAGTAGTAGTTCCAATGCCGGTTTGGTAGTATACTAGCTGCCTATCCTTGTCATTTTTCTTAAGACAAGCAAGGAATTGGACAACATTAGAATTCTACGTAAAAGGAATATCAGCAAAAGAGTCACAAAGGCTGCAAGAGCGTGATATACTCACGTCGTCGTCGAACTGATCGCCAGTGCCGTCAAAACAAAGGACCAACGTCCTGGGACGGGTGTCTCTCTCTGCGGTAGACTCAGGGTCAGGTATCCAGACAGGTACATACGAGCCGAGCTCGCTTTCCGTCATGTCGCGTGGCGGAGGATGCTGGCTCGCTACAGCAGGAGGCACCCATGTCGGTTCAGCGATCGTACCCTCTGAGGACTCGGACGATGACTTCTTGATTTTCAAGTCCTCAGCACATGTATGGCAAGGAAGGTCAATATGACTGTCGTAACGATTGTGGTGGATGTGATTAAGGGAGTACACATCCACAGGATAATGGTGTGTATGATGATTGTGATTTACAGGGGGTGGCACGTTGTACGTGTGGGCACCAGTCGTTTTGGACATCTTGAGTAGTGTTAAGGACCAGTAGGGAAACTGTTCGAAGAGACGATGGTGATGTCTTGTCCTTGACCCTCCTCTTCACAACTCCTCTTTATACCGAAAAAGAGTGAGCCTATTGGGGAGGCACAGATCGGTGCAGAGCTTGCGCCGTCAACGACGATCGTGAACCAGCCTTGAAAGAGCTGGAATAATGGACAAACCAGCGTTTATCATGCATTGGGCGGCAGGCTAGCTTGATATTGTTGCGATATTATTAAAACAAATCTATTAGACCAGGAGAATCGCTCACGGATATATTTCAAGCTGAAGGTACATCAATGTGCATTGTCTTGCATTGACAGGAACCAGGCCCAAGTAATAGTGTAGGTAGTGTTTATTTTTGTTCAGCGCTCACTTCTAGACCGAAAGCGAAACGGAACTTAGTACGATATTGCCGCAAAGACCGCACGCCAATCATAAAATCTTTTACGACATGATCGCTGAATGGTGGAGCTCTGGTGAGAAACCATAGCAGTAGAGAACAGACTCGGACAAGCCTGAGGCCCAGAGCTCTCGCTGGCGCTACATCCCAACTCAAACAAGAAGTCAACGGCGAAAGGGAGCTTCGGAGAGAAACAATCGGCGAGAAAAGAGGATATGGACCTTGTTTATGTTGATAATAGAACAGGCACCAGGACTGAGAGTCCTTGATTGAAAGCTTGAGGACGGTGGGTCTGATTGAAAGGAACGTAGTTGAATTAGAGAAAATCGATTCTATGTATGTTGGCGACTCGGACGTTCAACTTGAAGTTCCCACGCTTCAAGTTGCCATTCAAGAATCTGAGATTTTTCTCATTAGCATCACCTGAGACTGGAAGACACATCTAGCAAACCCTACATAGTAAGCGACCTGCGATAGTCGTCAAGTTTAAGGCAGATGATAATACAGGGTAGCACTTATGGAAATAAGAAAGTAAGAGGAAAATACATAACTTCAAGTTGAATGTGCTTCAATATTACTAGTATTCAAGTTCAAGTGAGCCGGCGGACTCGGAGCCTGAGTCGGAGTTCACTGCCAGGCGGCCCCCTGAGTGGCACCGTGACTGGCATTAAATTCTCACGGCGACTCATAGTACGGGATGGCTGTTAGGGTTCCTCATGGTCAAGAATGGACGAACTGCGAGGACTTGACCTGGATGAGTTCGGCGAGTACAAGGATGCACGGAAAACCATCTTCGACATTGATTTTAAGGATGGCGATGTCAGGAAAGAAGTTTTCACCGTTTTGCACGAGCATCATTATGCTTGTGACATGGATCTCTATAACTATCCGTCGCTCGGGATTCGGTCACTCGTCGGAGAAGAGCAAGAGCTACCGGACATATTTTCCGTTGCATTCGACGATGACGGGGATCTCTGCGACAAGAGAAACACTCTGGAGTTCTTTCCCGCAGATACAGACGAAAACAATATTTCGTCAATTTCGATCGACCGTCTATAGGGAGAATGGTGGTTTATCAACTGTCCTCCGAGTTCCGGGCCAAGGATATTGGTGTTATTCGATTTGACAGATAATTATGGAGGAAGGGGGTTCTTACTTGTATGCATGCCACGCTTTTCGCGGCGTATACCAAGCCCTGCAGGTGTAAATGTAGCCCAGAGTATATTAAATGTGCATTAAAGCCCAACATATATACATGTTCAGTTCAATAAAGGCATTACGGAAGAGTGCTTAAATAGATTCATAGCAATGATGCCACTGTCAATTTTCCAAATAGGTATCGGTTTGTGCATGCGCTTTGCACAACTAGTAGCTATAGACCTAGCGCCCTCCATCCTGTGACTTTCTCTCGGCTGCATCCAAAGCACTGTTCACCAGGGTTCCCTTCCAATTGCTGCCTCTACGTCCATCTTCCACCCAGATATCAGAGTCTCGAGCTGAGTCTTCGCAGTCTTCTCCCGAAGGACACCTCCTCTGGATGACGACACTCGGAACGACGCTGAAACTCCGAATAAGCTGGGTCTGAATCAGATGGGTGATCGCCTGGTCTAGTGCACGGGAGAACATAAATGGAGGATACGACAAGAGAGTAAGCAATCGCCGAGCACCAAATGGCGAAACGACATAGCCATGCGTGCATTTGGGTTTGTGGGATGGATGCAGAGGTGAATCAGGTGTCAAGGGAGGATTTTCAGTCTCATCCGACCAACAGTGGCCTACGGTTGTTCAGTTCCAATGACATCGAGAAATCTAGTGTTAACCTCACCTAGCATTACGAGGTCCCAATTGCGTGGCAAATCACCCCACATCTTCCTTAATCTAGTAGATAAGTCGACTTCTACGTCAATGTCGTCTTCGAAGACGATCGAAACCCCCTGCTGACCGTCCCAGAATTCTTCCTTTACATGCCGTGTTTCGTTCACGATATGCTTTAGAAGACGAAGATGAGAATACCAGCAAGCAATCATTCCTCTAGAGAGTATCATATGAAAGGGTATCGCAGATGCGTTTGAGTAAGATGGAATGGTATTGTCGCCAGTTGCGCAGAGGAGGGGAGAATCAACCGTTTTGTCAGTCCAGTCATTGCCACCTAGAGCGGAGAAGAGAGTTCCAGATCCATCATAGCCAGACCCAGTGGGCCAGACGAAAGTAGCATTCAGATCCGACCTTTGCGTTTTAACGAAGTGGGTGAACTGGTCCACCAGTCGATCTTGCTTATCCAGAGCATCATGATAGACCCAGTCTAAGTTCAGAAATCTTCGGAGTTTCTCCATCCTAGAGCGACGATCCATCCGTCTTTCCAGAGACACCACGTATATGGTAGATGCTATTCCGAGTTTGCGGTTGCCTTCCAATGCACGCATGGGGCTAGAGGAGTCCATATTGTCTGGAGCACAAATTGTTGATTGGAAAAGGTCACCTAGAGAACAGACTTGTGATACGAGGATGCCACTGGCAGTATTTTCGAATGCGATCATAGCTATTAGTACGAGAAACACGATAAAGCTCAGAGTTAGCAGCTGTATCAAGTATCTCGATTTCGGGAACGAGAGGTAAGACATGGTCGAAACGGGCAGAGTCGAGGAGATGACGACTCAGAGCTCTGCTGAACTTCAAGATGAACTTGAAGGACTGAGAGAACTTTAGGTCACATTTTCACACGTTCACAGTGACAGACTTAATATGAAGTTTCGTAGATTATTTCGGGCTATTCATGACACCTCTCCTCCCGTCATCATCACTGAGAGGGTGTTTATTGTTCCACGCTCATTGTAAGATAAACATAAAGAGGCCCGAGCAATTCTGGTAGAAATTTCTGTCGTAGACGGCATTTGTGTCGATCACGGCATTTCCCGACTACTAGTAAGTCTCATGAGCGAGAGAAAGAGATGATCGTCTTTCGTTTGTATCGATTGGATATAATGTACAGGTGTGCAGCTCGTGATAAGACATACCATGATGTCAATAGGCCAAGCTTAAACTCCTGTCTCACACATAGCCTGCCTTCATACCGGGAAGGCGAGGACATCATCCAGTCTGACCGAGAATTTGACGAGAGACTGAGACAGACACATTGCATTCGAAAGCGTATAAGATGACTGCACCATTCGCAAGGCCTCTCTCTCCTCCCACATTCCCCCTTGTTTCTTGCACTTTGCCTAACCCGCGATTTACACACTAAACAATATGCAGTTTAAACAGATCTTCAACCGCGTCGACGCCCATGCCCATCACTGTCCCAACTGGGTCGGGCCCGAGGCTGGTCTCCCTGAGCTGCCCGCCGGATTCCCTCAACCTCCAGCGCAACGTGCCTGCTCTGGGGGAAGGAGGGGTCTGGTGACCGCAGCGATGGACGTTGACACCGCGAAGCTCGCACGCGAGGCCCTCTGCAAACGACTCGACGACTACAAGCTCGAAGCCGTGCTCGGAAAAGGCGGCTTCGGCCGCGTCTACCAGGCCGTGGACATCTCTCACCGCGAATACGGCAAGAAGGTCGCGATCAAGCAGATTCCACGCGCGAGTGTCGACCGAGACAGTCGGGAGATGTTGTTCACAGAGAAGAAGATCCTTTCTGACCTGACTTTGCTTAACTCACCCTATTTTACCCCTCTTATAGAATCCTTCATGGACCCGCACAACTTCATCATCATCCAAGGTCTGGCAGCCGGTGGTACCTTGCGAGGAGCGATGACCAACGCGAAGAAGCTGTTCCGCATGCATGAAATCAAATTCATCATGGCGCAACTAGTACGTCTCCGCTTCCTTCCTCCCCATGTCGTGTCTGATTTCTTTTGTAGTGCTATGCCGTGGGCACCTTGCACAACCAGGCCATCGTCCATCGCGACCTCAAGCCCGACAACGTCTTCATGGATGAGCAAGGTCGGCTCGTCATCGGGGACTTCGGCCTCGCACACGTTTTCAAGGGACACGCGGTAAGCATTGACGAGGTACTAACTTACGATGACTATTGGCACAGGACTAAGGGCAAGTGTGGCACGACGGGCTACATGGCACCAGAGATGCTTCGTGGCGACCATTACTCGTACAAGGCCGACAGTTTCTCCGTTGGCGTCATGTTCTATGAGCTTGTCTTTGGCAGAGTGAGTTTCGTCCGTTTCAACCCATCACTCTCACTGACACCGCCTTTCTTAGCTGCCCTTCCGTGGGAGGGATCGCAATGATCTTGAGGCCAACGCTCTGTACGAAAACGCGTTCATTCCTCGATGGTTCCGCAAGCGTTACCCAGAGGCATGCCATCTGATGCGGCGTCTGCTAGCCAAGAACCCAGACCACCGCATCCCGATGCAGGATACCTTGCAGAGCCGGTACTTCCGAGGAGTGTAAGTCGACCACCCCCCATCTGCGCCAATCTCTAGCTAACCTCCGCCGCAGAAACTGGGATCAGGTCGCAAATAAGACACAACCCGTCCCCGCCGGGTGGAAAACTGCGCCGCATAAGGTCCAGGAAGGCGCGTACCTCAGCATGTGCGTCCTTGTCGACGACCCAAAGGCTCTCATGCGCTGGCGTCCTGACCCCGCTGAGTACGAGTTCCTCGCTCCCCTTCGCTGGCGACCAGGGAAAGAATATCCAGCCTGCTTCTCACCCATCTTCATGCAACCATCTGCTTTCTCTCCCGATCTGCGTGAGGATCGTCTCGCAGTTGGCCTCAGAGTCAAAGAGATCCTCGGTCGTCGCAGCCGTCAGCCCCACGAGTTCGCGACAATTCCACTGAACGAGCCCATCCCATCGCCTACGCTTTCTTTCAAGGAGGAGCCTCACGACATTGAGATGGCGGACATCCCGCACAGCCCTTTGCCGTATGACTTCCCGCATCCGATCACCGACGACGGCCATCATGACAAGCCCGCTGCTCGTGATAGCCTGTTACCAGTATGTGATCGTTCTACTGGTTCAGACCAAATACATCTTAAGGAAGAGGTCAAGAAGACGACTGGGTTTTCCCTCTTCGACGTGTCCATCGGTCCCGTCCCGGAGTACACGCCAGCTGTCAATTTCAACTCGGCCATATTCCGAAAACCCGAGTCGTACCCGAAGCTGTTCTTTTCCTATGGGTTGAGCGAGAGCCCCGTGGTCAAACAAGAAGCCGCTCCGAGCTCGCCACAGTTCATGTATCCGACGTTGACATACGCTTCGTCGCTATCGCCGCTCACCCCATATCAAATGCCCAGCAGTGAAGACCTCACGAAGCCAGTCGACTTTCCTACTTTATGTAAAGCACTCGAGGGACCGAAAGGGGAGGCCGCACAACAGGAGGACCGAGAACCGAGGTCCCTGACATTCCTCGCCCCTATATTCCGAAAGGCCGTTGGTCCGTTCGCAGCCTTGGACAAGCTGGCTGATCTCTTCGACATTCCGATGGAGCTCTCCCGCTGAGCGGCGGTCTCGGACAGACTGTGATGACTGCTGTGCTGGTACGTCTTGGGCTTCGTCTTGTTTGAGTTTCGTCCCCTCGTCCCTCTTCCGTCGTCCTGTATTTCTTCCAGCCATGTACTTTCCTCATTCTGACGAGCGTGCTGACCCCTCCGGTCGCGAAGGGGATGGCGCCCTCCTTCGTTGCTGGTTGTCCGACGTACGCTCGGGTTTCTTTTGATATCACTCCTTTTGATCCGACTTGAGGTTTTGCTGGCCCATTTACTGCTGATCGTGCTACGAGTCTTGTCAGCCTCCTTTTCGTATAGGTTATAGGTCCCTCATACAATGCAACCCACCACGGTTGTGTTGGGGGCCCCACTACGGGGCGTAAGTTCATTTAAGCCTCCTTCCTTTCTCCACAGACGACTGACTAGGTCCCACTTTGTCCTAGGACTCTATTATTTCCGACGATGGTCGATGCATGGGTACGTGACCAGTTCGCTTTGGTGTTCGGCTTCGCCCCCCGCTCCTTATCCGATTACCTGTATTCTCTTCTTCGTCATGTACTCCTTCACATTCAGACGAGTGTGCTGACCCCTCCGGCCGCGAAAGGGATGGCGCCCTCTTTCGTAGTTGGTTATCCGACGCACGCTCGGGTTTCATTTGGATTCCTCAGGTTTCGACTTTGCTTAGGCACATTTGTTACTGGCTGAACTTCTTAGCATCAGGTACCCTAGCAGGGGCAACGGTATTGCGCAGGGTGCCCCTTGTCGGGGTGTAAGTCCTTCATTTGTGTCTTCCTTTCCTGTAGAGTGCTGAATAGGTCCCACTTCTCTTGTTAGTGCGCCCAATCGAAATCAGTCAGGTGAAAAAGAGAAGGCGAGTATTTGTTGCCCTTCTAGCTCTCTCCTCTGGTCTGTTGCCATTCGATGCAGTTGTTTCGCATAGTTAGTGCCTCGTCGCTGGGAAGCGCACTGCGTTTGAGTAGCAGCTGGGGATTTCTTTTCTTCCTTAGAGTACTGTCATTGACGAGCTTCGTTCACAGCGACTATGCAACTTCGAAGGAGGCCTGAAGAAGTTGGGTAACTATGCCATCATCAGATTTCCTCTTCTGACAGTAGACATACCTCAGAGTATCCAGCTACCTCTCTCTCAATATCCTTCTTGCTTTACGCGCCAACGCATTCACGTCATGTGGTGATCAGTAGGGACATCCAAGGGTTTCGAATAAGCGTATACGCGAGTGTGTTTCCAACGAGCTGGACTTATTGGAATGATGGAGGATGATTCATAGCATAACGTAACATAGAAAACTTACATGGATATGTCGTGGGTGAGGACGGAGAAGTAGGCGGTCAAGTGCAACTGACAACTTCAGCAGGCTGAGCGGATGAGTCGAATTGTATCAGCACCATGGCATGACATTACGAAACATCCAGCGATAGTATAAGTTGACAGTTCTTGAGGTCAACCAAAATCCAGTGCGGTGTGGGATGGTTCACCGAGATATAGGGAGCCTTGTGTACTATCGAGCGACGGCAGAAGCATGAAGACCCAAAATTGTGGTGTTCGAGCTGTTGACGTTTCATCATGATGAGAAAGTGAGGAAGTTCTCGGTCAACCGTCAAGGTTAAAGGTTTACAAGTGAACTTAAGCTTGAAGTTGGAACTCCGAACACAACTTGTATGTAGTGGCCACGCGTTATCTCTTCATCATCGACCATCACAACAAGGACGACTTCGAGCTTTTAGATAGTGTTGGCGCACGATGAATATTTCGCATAACCTGTGTCGGACGAAGCCTTGTTCGTAATATCCTACGTCGCTCAGTGGATGCTGCCCGCTATAACTAAGCATGCGGTGACTACTACCGAGCAAAGCCCGAGGTTCGGGTGGCTCACTGAGCCTCACACTTCATTCATATATTTAAGTGCTGACCTTTCATTCTCAATACTACAACTCCTTCCCCCTGTCTTTGAAAAAGTATAGCCCTTGTGCTGAAATGACGAACATACTGAGCCTGCCGGACGACGTCTTTTTTATGATACTTCTCATATTTATCATGGATTCACAGATCGAAGAGGTCATCAAATTAGAGAGTGTGAGCAAATTTTAGTTTTCTTTCAGTAATAAATTGATTCATGTCAAGTACCCGTTCAACAGGTGTGCAAGCGTTTGAGACAGCAGTGTCTGTGCCGAGCACTCTGGGTTGCGGCTCTGGAAACGTTGGAGTACCGACCTCCTTTCATAACATCAAGATCTACTCTTCTAGATCTTAGCACGGCTGATCTCAGGAAAGAGATTATCAGAGCCATCAAATTGGACAGGTCTTGGTTGTCAGAATCAGGCCCGAAAAAGACATCAGAAGAATTGATACCGATTAAAGACGATATTGAACGTGTCCATGATATAATACCCCTGCCTCAGGTCGATTTGCTCATTTTTTCATTTCGATATGGTGGAATCCAATGTTGGTGTACTTCTCAGAAGAAAATTGTCTGGGAATACGTGATACATGAAGACGACGAGATGGAACGAGAAGAGTTCCTGACTCTTTCGATGGCTTGCGATGTAGCGGACGATTCCTCCACTGTTTCGATTGCAATAAGTTTCAGTCGTGATGGCGACTATCCACGTAGTGCTAGGTGATGTGTGATGAAGTTTCTTCATGCATTCTACTCAACAATCTGATATAGTTATTTCCGAGTATACCTTTTACACTGTGGCTCGTTCGATTGCGAGCTGCTTTACGAAAGTCCGATTATGCCGAGCAATATCGTCTTGTGTCCTGACATGATAATTCGAAACGAATATCTCGTACTGAGGCGTGTTTTGTTCGAAAATGAATATCTTATTGTGAACTGGAGGGACCGGGCGTACCTCCTAATAAAAGGATGGAGGGATGCGTTGGTAAAGAAAGTTCGTTGACCGGTGACCAAACTAAACTGACTTGCCTGCTGCACAGAGGTTCTCCGATAACAAAGGATTGAAAGTGGAGATAGCCCAGGGATTCCTGTTCTATGTATATCGAGAGCTGGATGGGACTGGCTTTCGCCTGGCGAGCATCTCGTTGAAGCGTATATTCTGGAGTTCATCGGCGAAATATGAGGATTGGCCATCATATCATGCACCTGCAGACCTCGTAGACCGTGGCGCATTCTCCTACACTCATCTGTACTTGGAGCCGAGCGAACGTGATCCAAACTTTGAGCTCGTTCGGCATCGCATAGGTGTTGGAGTCACCTCATGGTCAAGATTACCGACTGTTCGTGTCACTGTAGAATTGATGATTGAAAAGGAGCCCCGCGGGCGCGAGCTGGATTGGAATACCTTCTTCTTCTACGTTGAGTTCAAGCCTGGAGATAACGGAAGAGGAGTATTCACTGTCTTGCACGAGCACTATTATGAGGGTGACCTATCCTTCTATAAGGACCCGTCACTCGCGATGCGGTCACTGATCAACCCGACCAAGATAGGCCTAAACCTGCCACCAGATATTTTCATAAGATCTATGAGAGAGAAGATAACAGACACGATTGCCGTCGCCTTCGACAAGAACGGTAATCATTACATCAGGAAGAATGCCTTGGAGTTCCTTCGCGCAGATGCAGACGAAGCTATCTCGCTAATCGCAATAGATTCGCTAGGGAGGATGGTGGTCTATGAACTATATTCCGAGTACCGCACCAAGCACATCGGTGTCATACGATTTGACTGATAAAGTAGTTGTGGTGGAAGGTGCTAGGAGCTCACGGTCGTGCAAGCTTTGATAAAGCTTGCCTGGGGATGGAAGGTGGAACGGATCGCCATTAGATCGTTCTGAGGAGGGGTTATGCGATAGTCATATGTTTGTAGAACTCAAGGTTGGAAAAATGTTGTCGTTATGATGCCAGGTGACGCAACAAAACAGAGGAACACGTCGAAACACAGTATGAAATTGTATTTTCTCCTGAGCTCCATCGCCCGAGCAGTCATCTGAGTGGTGTCGAAGTGACCGTTGTGTTTGCGGATGGGGCAACGGGGCGTGCCTTGTCGTCCTTAAGCATTGAATAGTGCCGGCGACAAGCAAGCCTCACCGGTTCCAGAACCGAAGTGCGAGTGCACCAGGCGTGGGGACATTGTCAGTACAGCGCGAGTGAGCTCCGTTTGGTAGTAAGGGCGTATCTTTGCTATCAAACCGCGGTAGATAGATATCGCTGAGATGGAACAGAAGAAGGAAGAAGGGTGATAGGGATCTGTATGTCGAACTTCGGCGGAGGTACGAAGATGCGAGGAGCCAGGCCAAACGGTATGGCTTAGTTAGCAGGAAGGAGAACCAAGGATGAGGAAGCTCAAGATTGATAACTGAACTGGATATACTGACCTGAAGATAACCGTGCGGGGTGCACTAAACTACTTCACGAGTATGATAGGACTGACGCTGTGCAGAATAGGCCCAATTGGTTAAATGCAGCTGAGCAGATGTGTTCGCATACCTCCTCAACCCTAAGCCAAAGAGCTCGAACGTTAGTAGAGACGCCGGGCAGAGGCGACGAGAAACACATTGACGCGATAACGGTGATGAAGTAGTGCAGCCATAAACCCTTTACTCGTGACGCCTAATGGATCCCGAGATCGATCTTGAGCGACGCATGTCGTGTCGAAGTCACCATATACCATTTTTTCCCACAGAGCATAGGAGTTTCAACGTCAGAGTCAGATACAGGCCATCGTAGTCGAGCAGTGTAAGCCCAGGCGCACTCGCATCTCTCCCCCCGGCTTTATACCAACTCGACAAGACGCCAAGGCACCAAAGAGCCAAAAATTCAAGGCACCGACCACTCTTAAGTTGAGCCCCTCTGTGCTGGCCTACGCCAGCCAATTTGTCCAGGTATATCACATTCACATGTGAAATCTTTGCGGGGTTTCGACGGTTTCGAAGACAAGATACCCGACTGCGGCGAACCGTGCCAACAGCGTCGTCAAGTTAGGTCACAGTAGCAAAAGCTCAACGCGGGTTTAGTCCGGCGACCCCAGCATTAGCGCTCTTGACAGTCCTCCGAATGGTAGTATTAGCATGCTCATGTCGAGAATGCATGTTGGATGAAGCTAGAAGGGAAGGGAAGGGAAGATTGCAGAGAAGAGAAGGGGATGAACGATGGGGGGACGTGCCAAGTGTGAAGCGACTCGGACCTTACTTAAAGTTACGTGATTTAAAGGTTCAAGTTCGGCATTTCGGCCACCGCACCCGGCCAGAGTTCGGCATTTAACGTTCGTTCGTTCGTTCGTTCGTTTCTTCGCGAACTTGAACTTTGGACCCATTGAAGCCGCGCAGACAGTGCGGGTTTTGCGACAGGTACATGGGGCATACAACAGCAATGAAGTGCAGTGGAGAGGGTTTCACACTTACCACTTTTCCACTCGGCTTGCATGATAAGATTGGTGTGTGCTCTGCTCGGTAGCTTGGCTCGAAGTGACCTGACGGGTGTATATGTAGTGTGCGCTTGGTTTAGAAAGCTGCGTTAAGCTAAAAGCTACAGCACGCACAGTACTTATCGCCTATGCATCTAGGAGCTAGTGCCATCCAGGACTAACAACCACTGCTCCGTTAATGAACGAGCAAGAGTCCGAGATTAATAATGAAATTTAAGCATTAGCCTGAGTAAATAAGATGGGACTCACACAATCACCGGCAGATCCATTCCAATCTGCAATACAGAGCGTACCTGCGCCCTAAGCTCATTAAATCTTCGATTCAGATTGCGAAAGCACCACGGATTCTCGAGGCTTCCTCACTCAGCACTGATCATGATTTGTGACGCTCACGCTTCGCTGTTCCAACAGCCCCTTTTGCGACTTCGTTTAGTTCGGAGCGAGGCGTAGTTTAGGCGCAGACAAGAGACCAACGTGACTCAGGCGGCCCAGGGACCCACGGCGGTGCCAGTGATGGAAGTCATGGTCACGGTTATCCCACCTGCGAATGGATACCAAAATAAGAAATAAGCACTTTCAAAAGCGCGATATGGGCAGTAAACAAGTGATCGACTGCGTCCGAGTCTTCTCCTCTCTTATCAGGGTTTCCCCTTTCAGAAGAAAACAAAGCTTGGAGCAGGGCCGCACGCTGCCAGTGCAGGGCTGTAGGGCCAAGAAACGGGTTCGATTAGTAGAGTGTCGCCAATCAATCACCGGCGGTCGACGCGCATAGTTTGTACTTTGCATAGTGCTCGCGGGAAGCTTCTCCGTGCGTTATCAGAGTTCGTAATTAAGGACTAACACGCCAGTCTGCAGTATCTGCAGCCCAAAATCAGTCCAGTTATGACGGTGGGAGTCTGATTTTCTTCGTGTTACCATGAATTTTGATGGAGGACTGAGACGGCGCCCACAGGATGAGAACAAGGTGAGCAGCAAGAGTCATCCAGTGGCGCTTCGACGTAGTACTGTTCAGGTGAGTATGAGGTCTAGTGAGAGCCTGTATCCGTACACATATGACCGCCACTATTTCTGCATCTGCAAAGCGCATATCATATCAAAATCAGTCCCAGATTACCGATATCCATACATAACTAATCACTACATAGCCATCGAGTCCTGACGCCTCTCGCAAAGAGAAACTTAATTGCAAAGCATCACCGTGCATCGTAAACTATCCGAAGACCAGGCCGGCCAGTCCCTACTCATCCTATCCGGAGGGACATTCATCCCTATCCCAATTAGCGAATCGCTCTCAAGTTCCCGTGGAGCCCAATGATTAGCCGTGCGCCATGATTGGGCGCGCTTAATGCGCCGCTTCCATTTCCATCCATCCCTTATCTCTCCCGGATAATAAACGTATTCTGTACCCACGGATCCATCATTGGTTGCAAAAAAAGAAAGTTTGGGAGATGAATGGATTCTCAAAGAGAGATTGACCGGATCGACTATGGGAAAATGGATGTTTACGATTTATGGACGTCTCGATGTGGATGTCGATTGAGGGTGTTAGAACCTCGTCATTCGGTTTTTACTTTACATAGTAGTATACGCGGGGATCGGACCACTTACCGGAGTATCGTATATTAATATGTATGATTGGCATGATGCGTGATATCCGAGTCAGTATTCTCCGCTTAGGATTTGGGGAAAAAGGGATGCGAGAATGTGAGAATGTCAATATGTCGTCACGCCGCGGTGAGAAGAGAAAATAAAAGAAAACATAAAACGTACGATGAGAAAAGACCTTTCCGCAAAAAAGCGTGACCTTCAAGACATGCGGCTTGAGCTTAATTGAGGTCCTCCCCCTCCCCAAGAGCAAAGATATGTCCGGCCAGGATTGAGCGCTCGGGCTTACAAAAGGTGAATGGAAGAAATGCTCGTTCGCGATAATGTCAGCTTGCCGAGTTCTCCGGAGTTGAAGTTAAGGTTTGATTTTGATGTAATGGATTTCAATTCGCTGATCAGTGATCTGGCTACGTCATCGCACTTACTCAAGTAAGCGAAGCTTGGCAGCCCTCGCCAACGCCTCAAGCGAGCAGCGCCGTATGTTTCGTTTCGATATGTCTTTTCCGACATCGACTCGGCCGCCATAAGCACGCCACCCTCTTTACAAATTGCTCCTGCGTGCTAATGTCGCATCGTACTTGTACGGGATGTGCCCTTGTCTCGGATGTAGGTGCGCTGCCATATGGGTCTGCGCGGATTGAGGACATCGTACAGAAAAAAGGAAAGGGGACCAGATGAGATAAGGACTGAACAAACTGATGCAGATAGAGTTAAAAGCACCCGAGCACCCGAGCCTTCGATCGCACCCCAAAGGGGAAGAGTTAACGCAGACGCCGAGATATATGGCGGCGATATCGCGTCCGTCAGTCGCCTTCGAGCGCACAGAAGCGGATACGGCACATTAGCAAAGGTGGACAAAGTTGCTGTAGCTGCCGTAGTGCGCGGTTACGCGGTTCGAGTTACGGTAGGGAGCCAAGTGCAGTCGGAACCTTATGAGAAAGAGCATGGATGCAGCAAGAATAGGACTGAAGTGTGCGGCATGCCAGTGCTATGATAGAGACCAGAGGACATATGGATGCTTGGCTATGTATATGATACATATGCGTCGGGCCCCACTCCACCGTGGCACGTATCAAGGAAGCGATGCGGCTCGCGAGATATGCGGATTGCGTCTTAGCGCGCTTTTTATTTCTTTATTTTTTCTTTCCCTTTTTTTCTGGCGGTCCGCTGGAGAAATACATATGTGTGTGCAATCATGATCTGAGACATACCTTCCTGTGCACAAATACATCAGCTATCTGGACCCTTTCCTTATATCTATCCAGATCTGCGTACCTGTTCGCGCCTGCAGCTCGCGTCCCGTATCATCTCGCATCTCGCATCGCATCCCGTAGTGACGCCAGCACTAGTGCCACAGGCATCAGAACACCGACCTGACAGAGCAGAGCAGAGCTTGGTGTAGCGTGTCCCAACGTCATCAACGGCGCCGTCCGAGTCCGCAGCAGCACAGAAGCGTCCCAGAGAGACGCGCACCGGGAGGCGAGCAGTGTCCAAGTCGACTGCGACCATAATTGCTTCGTGGCTTCGCGCCTGAACGAGGACGGTGCACTTCCAGGCTGCCCGTGCCCCACTCACCCACTCAGCATTCATCTCCCTGTCCTCCTCCTCCCTCCTTCACTACCACTGTTTCCTACCGCACTTCGAACCTTCTCAGCCTACCGACCGACCGACTACGACCGACGGCGTCGAACGTTGGAGGACGTGTGCTCCACCTGCATAGACTAGAGGTGCGCAATAGGTCAGCCCTAGCGCGAGGGTGTAAGTTAGCGTCAGCCCGCTCGGCTTCTACTTCTGTCCCTCTGTCCCTCTCCCCCCGAGTGCGTCATTGTTTCACCAGCGACGAGAAGCACGGCCCTCACCAATATATCCCTCGAGGCCTGACTGCGACTCACGAACCACCCACACCAGCGCCGCGCTGCAAGAGGATGCTGCGCACGCCGACATGGACACGCTTATCCCTGAGATGAATTCGCATTCGACGTTCACGATTTTGAGCCCTCTGCCGTCGTGGAGGTGCAGGAGGGAGTTGGGGAGAGGCGGAGGCAGAGGCAAGACGCGTCGGAGGGGACGTGCCTGTGCTCGTGACCACTGTATGATCCCGGGCCATCCCAACAAAGAACCGGCCGTGGTCAATGGAATTGACAGCGGCTGCGGCTCACAGTCCTCATGCATCCTGCCCGCCCTGCGCCCTGAATGCAGAGGCTGTACATTAATATCATTATCCGTTGGCCCACAGCCTCGACGATCAACTTGCACATATTCTCTTCCTTTACCATCGTCTTCGTCTTCGAAACAACTACAATCTTCACGTTCAACTACAGCTTCAACTAGACTTCCTTTCCTCGTCTACTTCCTCGTATCATTATCTCTCCTTGTGCACCTCTCTACACCGAGCATGGCTTCACCCATTCGAAGGGCTGGACGGCTACGAAAGTAAGTGTTGGCCCTCAAAGCTGCGTGAAATTTGGCTAAGTGTGCTCCTCAATCACTCTTTCTTTCGACGTACTCGGGATGTGAATCGAACGCTGTGCGATACTCGTGCGATGGTTGGATACGATGGGTGACAGAGCCGACCCGAGTACGATCCAGGACAAGTTCCTCGTCGGGTACCAAGGATGGTGAGCAGTCGTCCCACCATGTCTTCGAAGGAAAGTCTAATGTCCGGAAATAGGTTCACTTGTGCAGGCGATGGCCCGCCTCTCGAGCCTGGTGCGTACTCGACTTCCTAGAATCTACAATATATGCTGATCAAGGATTTAAACGAATAGGACATCATGGCTGGATACACTGGTTCGACGCGCCCTTGCCCGACGGCGGGCGACCGACCATTGATCTCTGGCCAGACGTCTCCGAATACTCGCCCTCGGAGCTCTACCCCGCCCCGGGGCTCTCCCTCCCCTCCTCCTCCTCCTCATCGTCCTCAACCACGACCAACGACTCAACACCCACCCTCTTCTCCTCCCGCAACCCCACGAGCGTGCGGCGGCACTTCCACTGGATGGCGCAGCACGGCGTCTCGGGCGCCTTCCTCCAGCGCTTCGCCGGCCAGTGCGAGGTCGACGGCGGCACCGGCGGGAACGCCGCCATCATGGCCCTGCGCGACGAGGTCGGGCGGCACGTCCGGCGCGCAGCCGAGGACGAGGGCCGCGTCTGGGCCGTCATGTACGACGTCTCCGGCGTCCCCGCCGCGCGCATCCTGCACGTGCTCACGACGGACTGGGCGCACCTCCTGTCCAGCGAGCGCGTGCTCGCCTCGCCCGCGTACCTGCACGACGGCGGCGCGCCCGTGCTCGCGCTGTGGGGGTTCGGCTTCGCGGAGCGCGGGCACACGCCGGCGCTCGTGCGGGACGTCGTGCGCGCGCCCCGCGCGCTGACGCCGGGCGGGAAGCTGTACGTCATGGCGGGCGCGCCGGCGCACTGGCGCACGGGCCAGGGCGACGCGGATCCGGACCCGGGGTTCCTGGAGGTGTGGCTGAATGAGTTCGACGCGATCTCGCCGTGGAGCGTGGGCCGGTATGCGGACGAGGACGCGGCGGATGCGTTTGCGCGGGAGAATGTGCGCAAGGACATGGCGCTGCTTGCTGATGGGAGTCGGCAGCGCAGGGGTGCGGGCGGGATGAGCGCGCGCAAGGTGGATTATGTCCCGGTTGTGTTTCCGGGGTTTTCTGTGAGTGTTCTATGGACTTTCTTTTGTGAGAGACCTTGGACTGATTTGCGTGCAGGGCATCAATTTATCGCAGGGCAAGTGGGGGTTCAACGAGATCCCGCGGGACGGCGGGCGCTTTCTCTGGCGGCAAATCTTCAACGTCAAGAAGGAGGGCGCGGGCATCATCTACGGCGCGATGTGGGATGAGTGCGTTCTTCCTCATTTGACAAAAGCCTTACAGAATAAAATGCTTACTATCTTCTTAATATCTCTTCAATGCTATGCCATATGTGTATGTGTATGCTATGCATGATGCGCATGTATGTCTATTATAGGTACGACGAGGGCACAGCGTTCATGCCTGTGGTGTCCTACAAGCGACAACTTCCACAGCCTGGCCAGTTCCTTGCGCTCGACGAAGACGGGTACGACCTGCCATCGGATTGGTATGTCCCCCTTTCTCGCCTTATACTCCTACATCCACCTCCTCGCCTTCATATAAATCGAACAGTCGCTTTTTTCTGCCTTCCTCATCACCCTACTCATCTTACTCTTCATTGCTGACAAAATACACATTTATGTTCTCGATATATAGGTACATGCGCATCTCGGGCTTCGCGAGCGACATCCTGCGCGGGGAGCGGGCCCTGCAGGAACCGTTCCCGGTGAAGGACCTCCAGGATTACTGGTCCCATCGCCCGAAGTATGACATGGAGGATCTCGACGCTGCTAGTGGAGGCGCTGCTTCAGGATCGGGCTCGGGTTCGAGCTCAGGAGCAGGTGCGGGTGCGGGTGGAGGGGAGGAGGCGGTGGCGCAGAGCTTCGACGAGTGGCTGGCGGCGGAGAAAGAGGAGAAGGACGACCTGCCGCCGCCGCCGTACTCGCTCGAGGCGGAGGAGGGTGCGGTGGTGGATGAGGCGGTGCTCGTGAATGCGAACACGAACATGAACACGAATTCGGGTGCTACTGTGGCTGCGACTGGGACGGTGCCGACGACAAATACGAATACGAACATCCCGGCTCAGAGCCAGCAGAATGTCCCTCCCCATCCTGGCCCGCAAACGCAGACACAAGCGCAAACGCAAACGCGTCCAGCCTCACTGCCCGTGCCGCCCAACACCAACACGAACACGAACCTCGCGTCGCGCCCGAGCTCGGTCGCCAGCGCGCAGAGCTCGTTCAGCGTCGGCGCAGGTCCAGGGGTCGCGTACACGCCGCCATCGCGCGTGTCCAGCCTGAGCGTGACGCAGCGGCCTGCGGTGTCTGCGTCTGTGCAGAGCGGGCTGGCGCACCGCCCGTCGTTGCAGGCTTCCTCTTCGTCGTCCGGGTATTCGTATACCGTAACCGCGAGTGCGAATATGAATGGGCAAAATAGGCCACCCGCGAGCACTGGTATGTCGTCGTTCGCTGGGCAGTACCAACAGACACCCGCTGCGGGTTACCAGCAACAGCAAGGCCCCGAGTTAGGGCGGTACAATTCGTATCATAGTGTCGCTCCTGGCGCGGTGGATGCTCTGAGCAATGACTTCAACCGGCAATCCCTCGCAGACGGGCCCCCGGCACCTTCGCACGTCCATACCGACCAGCCGCTGGTGCAGGGTACGCACAGTCCGTATGCGCCACACGGCCCGGTAGCGACTGTGGTGGGTGCGAGTGCGCAAGGCCAGTTCTCCTCGCCTGCGCCGCATGCGGAGGCACACCTCCATCAGGCGCAGGCGCAGCAGAGCACGGGGTACGCCCACCCGTCGAGCCCGCCCGTGCAGTGGCCTCCGCCCGAGTGGGCTTTACCGGAATCGGGGTCGGGTCCCAACAGACTCTCTCCGCCTGCACTCCCGACGTCCGCTCGTCTCCCGCCCCCGCCCCCGCCCCAGCACCCCGCACGGCCTCCACGTCCGGCCCAGCAGAACCAGCAAAGTCAGAATCAAGCATATGCACCGCCGCCGCCGTCGCCGCGCCCCAGCCCCGGCGGCAGCACGTACCCTAACCAATACCGCCCTCCTCCGCCCCCACAAGCACCCATCGCGCCGAATGCAGCGTACCAGGCGCCGCCACCGCAGCCGCAGCAGCCGTGGGCCGCGTTCCCACAGCCGAACACCATCTCGCCGCACTTCGCGGCGGGGCACGTCCCGTACACCGCGCACATGCCCACCCCGCCGCCGCGCACGTCGTCGCTGGACCAGGGGGGCTACGGCGCAGGTCCGAGCCCGGGTCCGGGCCTGGGGATGCCAGCGTTTCCTGGTGCGAACTTGAATATACATGTGCCTCCGCCGCAACAGTCGCGGCCTTCGGGATATGGTGCGTCGCCGGGGTTTTTCGACGGCCAGTTTCCGGAGTCGCAGGGCGCTTACGCGCCCGCGTCGAGTCCTTGGGCGCCCAGTCCGAGTCCGAGTCTGAGTCCGAGTGGCTACCCTCCGCGTATGTAACCGTGCTAAATACTGATTTATGCGTTACTAATGCTCACCGTCTTTGTCGTTATCAAATACAGGAGTCTCAAGCGGGACGCCAACGACGCCGCCGGGCGGGCCGATCACTCCCATGCCGCACTCGTCCAGCTCGTCCTCCAGTGTCTTGCCGGGCAGACTGGCCGACGTGGGCTCGGGTTTGCTCGGGCAGACCTTGGGCCGCGCGGTGGACAGGTTCGCGGGCGAGGACACGAGAAAGCGCCTCGAGTCGGGTGTCGACCAGCTTAGTACGTATCCTATCCCCCCATCTCGCTTTCCCCCGCCTTTCCGTGCCTCCCCTTCCCCCTCCCCCTCCTCCTTCCCCTCCGCAGCCAGTCCCCCGTGGATGTGGAGATCCTAAATCCGATCTGAATCTGAATCTGAATCTGAACCTGAACCTTAACTCTGACTGTCGTCTGCTCACAGAGGGATCGAAGATCTACCAGAAATTTATGAAGTAGCTTTGGAATGGACCCTCACCGGACTATTTGTGTAAAATACGACATGACGCGATGCGATACTCGTCCCGCTTCGTAGGTCACTTCAGACTGAGGATACGTATACCCTTAACCCATAGAATTGGATGATTGACGACCGGCCGCATGCCCCTCGAATCAGCTCTCCTCCTCTCCTCCCTACCTCACTTTCTCACCTTTTCTTTTGCCTTCGATCCCGAGCCATGATGTCTTTCATGTATGTTTATACACAGCATATCAGAACACTTCTTCTACTCGTACTATCCCTACCCCTCTATCCGCATCCATCAAGGACATCTGCATTATTTTTTGTATTATTAAGCTTTACTTACCTCTTTTCTTTTTACTTTTCATTTTTTTCCCTTTTCATTGTCGCATTGCTGCCCAGAATTGCATCACATCACACATATCACCACCCGGATCAGAGTGGCCATGGAGCCATTCTTCCTTTACGTCGTACACTTACCTATTAGACCTACCTATGACTCAGTGTCTGTTTTTATGATAGTAAACGGATTAGATTTTTTAATGACTATAATCTGCTTAGTAAAGACTCTCTGTAAAGTTATATGAGGCTATGAGTGATTACATTGTTATAATAATTCTGACAGCATGTTATGCGTTGACTTGCTACTGTTGTGCAGTTACAGTGAGACTGAGTCGAAAGTCGAAAGTCCGATAAACTGAATTTGGTGAAAAAGTGATGTTGCAAGTCGCGCTTCATCACCAACCACAAAGATGACACCAACACCGTTTCTCATTCCAGACATAGTGCTAATCATTGTATCATATCTTCCCTCTCGGGCGGACGTCGCTGCGCTAAGTCGATGCAGTCGAACCCTCCGCGACATCACCATTCCCGAACTATATCGCAAAATCGATACGACAATCGTTAAAGTCGATCGCATCGCCGAGATACTTAGGGAAAATCCTGCGCTTGCGGATTACTGTCGAGGCTTGTCGATCTCGCTGTATAGCCCCTGGCAGGGACAACCGCCGTCCTACGAGGTTTGGGATGATGACAGATATTGGGACTCGGACTACACGTACAGCTCAGATTCCTCCTCTTCTGACTCCGATGCCGATTTCCGTGATGGTCTCGAAAGCGAGGCAGAATATCTTCGCAGTGGATCGAGAACATCTGCTCCGGAGTCAAAAGAATATGATTTGGAGCGCGAGTTACGGAAGAAACTCCTTTGCGATTTGGAATATGTTGTCCATCAATGTTCCGCGCCGGGAGGGTTATTGCACTTCTCCTTGGACCTTGACACCGACTCGAGTCTTGATAGGTCGGGTGTGCTAGACGGTGCTACGCTAGACTGGCGGGACCTAGCTCTGTCGAAGCAAAGTCTGAGAAGTTTGCATTACTCTTGGAGATATCCGACATCTATCAATGGCCTGGTAAGCTACAAGCTCTCAATACTTGTCACGGTTTCGCGTCATTGACTCTAACCTCACATCTCAGGCCACTCTCTCTGGGCATTCTTTCCTCGCCGTTTCGGACTTGTCGCTGGTGGTGGAAATCAGAGCGCCCCAAGAGCAAGCACTACGGGACCTCCTTACTTCTTTCCCTAACGTCAAGAAATTATCCCTAACAGTCTTTGGCAACGTTGATGATTTTGCCTCTCAGCACCCTAGTATAGACGGCCTTCATGATGTCACTTTTCATCAACTTAGATCTCTCAGACTTGGGATTGATGGAGTCATCTGGACGCAAGACTTCGTCAGTAGACAAGATTCGTTACTCGAGCTGCACTATAGTGGTCAAAAGTGTAAACTTGTCACACCTGCTCAACTGAAGGGACTCAGCGTTCAATCATCTACAGGTCCGCTTCAAGCGCAAGAGGCGGACTCGATCAACTTCATAACGATACTACAGATTTGTCATGATCACTCCTGGACACGCCAATCATCAAGACAGTGGGCAACAATGCTGGGTGAATTTCCACGTTTAAGGTCCCTAGTGAATAGCTTCGAGTACAGACCCAGGTTGGAAGCAGTCATCCAGGCAACTCAGGATTTTCCCTCTGACATTCGGAAAAAGCTTGTCGAATTTGGCACAGTCTTCAAATTTGACTGTTTCTTTAGTCCGAGGGACATCTATATGTACTCTGAAATTCTTGTGAGTCTACTCCACCCTTCATAAAATATTTTCCCTGACCCTTTTTTGCAAAGACCGACATTCTTTCGTTTTGCTCTCAAATGACCTCGCTTCGTGCTTTCCGCCTTTCACATGAATATTACGATCAGTTCGGAGAGCCTGTAGAACTACCTGATGAGCTTGTGTTGGATACAACCAAGGTTGCTGAGGCACTCGTGTACATTCTTTGGGAGGTCCCTTGTTCGAAAAGGCTCTACAAGGTCGAAAGAGGTTCTGATGGGACCGTTAAAATGGTCTACATGGGGCGGGAAAGCTTGACAGGTCGCCTTACGAGTCCTGACTTAACTTGGACAAACGACAGTGTCTTCGATCACATCGGTTTGAGTGGGGGAGCGGATATGTGAGGGTGCTAATTGACACCTTCTCCTGATAGCAATATCATAGTGTATATTGATCTGTCTGTACATATCACCATTTTGAAACGAAAGGACGCTAACTTATGTAGGAAAACGCTCTGGGATGAGTATGAACAAGTCCTTCGACAGTGCACAAAACTCCGTGTCCTCCATCAGAGTCCAAATTTCATCGTAAGCACATTTAGACTCCCACCGTCATAACCAGACTGATTTTGACTACAGATACTGCAGACTGGCGTGTTAGTTCTTGATTGTGAACTCTGATAACGCACGGACAGACATCCCGCGAGCACGATGCTTGTATGTTTGCAAATCGCGACAACCGCCGGTGATTGTTCTAAACGATCCAGAATCGTGGTTCTAAAGCACTGCGTCTCGCAATATGGTCCTGCTCCAAATCTTGAATTCCTCTGAAAGTGCATATGTGCTTTGGCAGGAAGGAAGAAGACTCACTGGGGAGTCACGGTTCCGGTGCCGGACCCGGACGCAGTCGATCATACCACTGATATCGCGCTCGATAGTACAACGTGAAAGTGCTTCTTTCTTATTCTTATCCATTCGTAGTAGATGGGATCACTACTTGACTTCAACTCCGCGGGTCCTTCGACCCCACAGCCTGAGGCACGTTGGTCTCTTGTCTGCGCTCAAACTACCCCTCGCTCCGAATTAATCGAAGTCGCTAAAGGGGCTGTTGGACCAGCGAAGCGCGGACATGTCATGAATCATGAATCATGATCAGTGTCGAGTGAAGAAGCCTCACCAGCGGCCCATTCGGACGCATGGCGCTACTGTATGTACATGTATGCTACTTTCGCAATCTGAATCTATGGATTAATGAGCTTAGGGCGCAGGTACCGTGACGCTCTTTATTGCAGATTGGAGAGGATCTGCCAGTGCCAGTGCCGGTGATTGTGCCACCAAGGGCCTCTTATTTACTCAGGCTAATGCTTAAATCTCAGTATTAATCTCGGGCTCTTGCTCCTTCATTATCGGAGCAACGGTTGTTAGTACTTGATGGTGACTCCGAGATCTATAGGCAATAAGTATTGCACGTACTGTGACTCCTAGCGTAACTCGACTTTCTGAACCACGCACAAACTGTACAACCACGAGGTCATTTCGCGCGTATGTATGTTAGAGAAAGCTGACGAAGACTAAGCACACACCAAGATCGCAAGCCGAGTGGTAGTAAGCAGTTAAGTGCAAAACCCACTCCACTTCATTGCTGGTGCCCCATGGACATCATGCAGCTAACCCCGCACTGCCTGCGCGACTTCAGCGCAATCTTGAAGTGCGCGAAGAAACGAACCGTACGAAGGATGCCGGTATTCGGCATCCGGCGACTCGGAATCATGCTCTGTGCCCAGCAGTTGTCATGCAACATGAGCATGTTATCGCCCCTCAAACAGCGCCTACAAGTATCTACTTGAATGAGTCTATGACTTAGAGTTCAATACTTATTGTGGACAAGATTTTTCATTTACTCCTGTCATGATTGTGCACCGAGGTTGCAATCTGAACGGTGTAGTATGCCGTTATGCCGTTTAACCCGGAAAATCTTGCCGATCGCGGAGCCTGAGTACTCAGCCTATGCCGAGGATAAATTATGTAATGTGTTTTACTGCAAGTTCAAGTCTGCTCATACCAGTTCCATCATCGTTCTTCCTCTTCTCTTCTCTTCTTTCCAACCTTTTCTTCCCTTCCATCTCTATCCAATATGCATCATTGACATACGTATGTTAATACTACCATTCGGAGATTTGTCAAAAGCGCAAATGCTGGGGTCGCCCAGCCTAAAACCGCGTTGAACTTTAGCTACCCCCGGGCCCCGGGCCATCTGTGACCAAACTCCTTGACGATGCTGTCGGCACGGTTCGTCGCAGTCGGAACTCTCGTCTTCGAAACCGTTGAAACCCCGCAGACCTCTACGTGTGATAAACCTGGACAAATTGGCTGGCTTATGGGCCAGCACAGAGGGGTTAAAGTTTAGAGTGAAAAGCGGTTCCGTGCCTTCATGTTGTTGGTTTTGGCTTTTTGGTGCCTTCGCGTTTTGTCGAGTTGGTATAAAGCTAGAGGAGAGTTGCGAGTGCGCTTGGGCTTATACTACTCGACTGCGCTGGCTTGTATCTGAAAGCGTCTATGCTCTGTGGCGAAAAATGCTTTATGGTTATTTGGACACGTCCTATCTCGCTATAGATCGATCTCGGAATCCCAGAGACGACAAAAGTGAAGGGGTTTATGACTGTACTACATCATCGTTGTGCTACCCATGCACAGCTTGCCACCGTGATTCGGCGACTACGATGACGTGAGAGCGCTTTGGCTCAAGGTTGGGAGGTATGCAAACATCTGCTCAGCTGCATCCAACCAATTAGGCTTATTCTGTAAGTATCAGCCTTATCACAGCTCAGCGCATCCCGTACGGTTATGTTATATTCAGGATAAAATATCCAGCTCGATTGTCAATCTAGAGCTTCCTCACTTTGGTTCACCTCTAATTACGCCACACCATTCAGCCTGGCTCCTCACATCTTTGCACCTCCGCCGAAGTTCGACACCTCCTATCACTCTTCTTCCTTCCTCTGTTCCATTTCAGCGATTTCTTTCTGCCGCGACTTGCTAGCAAAGATACGTCCTTAGTACCGACTATGGTGTTTGCTGATGCTGTGCTGACGATGTCTCCAAGCCTACCGCACTTCGCTTTTAGAACCGATGTAGCTTGTTTGCCGCCAGCCCCATTCTATGTTTGATGACGACAAGGCGCACTTCTTCGCTCCATGTACACTCAACGGACGCTTTGTGATTTCTCAGATGACCGCTTGCTTGGGTGGCTCAGGAGAGAGCCCTACTTTCTTCGACGTGTTCCTCAACATTGTGCGCCACTTGGTCAATATGCTTTATAATTTGGTTCTACGGACATATTACTATCACTTGACCACTCATCATATCACTCTAATGGTGACCCGATTCACCTCATATGTAGATCGGTATCACGCCGACGACGTACATGCCAGTTTTTCTCGACAAGCTTCTCCAGAGCTTACATATGCCCCAGATCATACTAGCACCTTTCACCAAGGCTAAATATCAGTCAAATCGTATGACACCGATATACTTGGCCTGAGACTCGGAGGTCAGTTTATAAACCACCATTCTCCCTAGAGGGTCGATCTTAACTGACAAGATATCGTCTTCGTCTGCTTCTGCGGGAAAGAACTATAGATCGTTTATCCTGTTGCAGAGGGCCCCGTTATCGTCAAAGCCAACAGCAAATGTGTACGGAAGGTATTGCTCTTCTCCGACGAGTGACCGAATCCCGAGCGGTGTGAAGTCATAGAAATTCAAGTCACAATCATGATGATACTCGTGCAATACGGTGAAAGCCCCTTTTCCGCTATCGTCAAGCAGAAAACCAATGTCGAAGATGGTGCACCGTGAATCCACAAACATGCCGCGTTCAACTCGGTCAAATACACGCAGCGTCACAGAGAGACGAGTGTTGGGAGATCGTGACCATGATGAGACCCTAACAGTCATCCCGGGCTCAACGTCATCAAGGGTTGGTTCATCTTTGGTCGCCTCAAACGGAAGAATGATATAGGAGTATGCGCCACGAGCTTCAATATCTCCAGGTACCTGGTATGAAGGCCAGTCTCCAGGATTTATCGACGAACTTCCGACTAGATCTTTCAGCCGAATGCTCGCAATGCGAAAGCCAGACCCATCCGGCTCCGCATGAAGAACAAACAAGAAATCGCGTGTCAAAGCGATAAGCACATCATGATATACGATAGTCTGTAGAGGTATTGAATGTCGATAGAGGTTTTTTCTCGTAAATAAAAGTGGAACTTCTTTGCACTCACATTTACGTCAAGTCGAAAGTATATTCTATCCCTCCAGTCCACATAATTAAATCTGGTTCCATTGCCCTCCGCCTCCCAAGCTGACCGTAGTACAAGATAATTATTGTGAACTTTCTTGAGCAGTCCAATATCGGGGGCACTTGGCATCATTGGATTTTCAAAAAGAAGCTTGCATTCGAACGAACAGCATTCCAGCTGGTATACTCGCAAGTTTCTGCCGAAGATGATTTAATAGATAGCATTAATAGTCCACATCGTACTTCACCTAGCTGGCCTCCAGCGACCGCGACTCCAACCAAGTGCAATCGTAACAGAAGATGAATCGTCTGCTACGTAGTAGGCCATGGAGAGACTCATGGATTCTTCTTGTTCCGCATCGTCGTCTTCATGAATAATTACGTATTCCCACACTACTCTCTTCTGTGAGATACTCCAGCATTGTAATCCGATACTGCGATACACCGCAATCATCAAATCGACTTGAGGCAGGGGTTCTGCATAGAGGTAGTCTTCAACGTTGTTAGTGATCGGAATTAACTCTTCTGAAGTCTTTCTCGGGCCCAATTCAGACAACCAAGACCTGTCCAGTTTGATTGCTCTTATTATCTCTTTCCTGAGATCAGCCGTGCTAAGATTGAGGAGAGTAGATCTTGACGCTATGAAAGGAGGCCGGTACTCCAATGTTTCCAGAGCAGCAACCCAGAGTGCTCGGCACAGACATTGCTGTCTTAGACGCCTGCACACCTATTAAGAGGATACTTGATATTAATCAATGTAGCTTGAAAAAGGAATTTTAACTTTACTTACAGTTTCTAGTTTGAGGACCTCTTCAATCTGCGAATCCATGATGAATAGGAGAAGTAACATAAAAAAGACGTCGTCCGGCAGGCTCAGTATATTCGTCATTTCAGCACAAGGTCTATGCTTTCAAAGGCAGGGAGGAGTTGTAGTATTGTGAATGAAAGGTCAGCACTTTAAATAAGTGAAGTGTGAGGCTCAGTGAGCTACCTGAACCTCAGGCTTTGCTCGGTAGTCACCATGCTTGATTATAGCGGGCCGCTGAGCCACACCGGGTAGTGCGAACAAGGCTTCGTCCGACACAGACTTTGCGAAACATTCGTGGCCTTCACCGTGCGTCGGCACTATCTAAAGGCTCGAATCCGTCCTCGTTGTCGTGGTCGATGGTGAAGAGATACGACCGACTTGACTCGACGCGCAGTGACGTTCGTGCGCTACAAGTTGTGATCGGAGTTCAAAACTTCAAGTTCACTTGTAAACCTTTACTTTTACTTACTGTAACATCGACCAAGAACTTTCCTCACTTTCTCATCATGATGAAACGTCAACAGCTCGATCGGCTCAATTTTGGGTCATCATGCTTCTGTTGTCGCTCGATAGTTTACAGCTCCCTATATCTCGGTAAACCATCTCACACCGCACTGAAGTTTGGTTGACCTCAAGAACTGTTCGCTGTATGATACTGTCGCTGGGCCGTATGTTTCGTACTGTCATGCTGATGCATTTGCCTCATCCTAAGCATTCTCATAAACAACTCATCCTTTCAACCTGCTGAAGTTGTCAGTTGCCCATGTCCGCCTGTTTCTCCATCCTCACCCACTACATATCCATGTAAGTTCTCTAGGTACGTTATGCTATAAATCATCTTTACAGTAACCATCATTCCAATAAGTTCAGCCCGTTGGAAAACACACTCGCGCATACGCTTATTCGAAACCCTTAGATATCCCTGCTGATCACCACACGACCTGAATGCGTTGGCGCGTAACCCTGAGGTATGTCTACTGTCAGAAAGTGAAAATCTGTTGTTGGCATATTTACTCATCTTCTCCAGGCCACCTTCGAAGTTGCATAGTCCCTGTGAAAGAAGCTCGTCAATGACAAGAAACGAAAACCCCAGCTGCTACTCAAACGCAGTGTGCTTCCCAGCGACGAGGCACTATCTCTGCGAAACGACTACATCGAACAACAGACCAGAGGAGAGAGAAAGGAAACAAATACTCGCATTTTCTTTTTCACCTGACTGATTCCGATTGGGCGCACTAGCAAGAGAAGTGGGACCTATTCAGCACTCTACAGGAAAGGAAGACACAATTGACTTACGCCCCGACAAGGGGCACCCTGCGCAATATCGTTGCCCCTGCCAGGGTACCTGATGCTAAGAAGTTCAGCCAGTAACAAATGTGCCTAAGCAAAGTCGAAACCTGAGGAATCCAAATGAAACCCGAGCGTGCGTCGGACAACCAACTACGAAAGAGGGCGCCATCCCTTTCGCGGCCGGAGGGGTCAGCACACTCGTCAGAATGTGAAGGAGTACATGACGAAGAAGAGAATACAGGTAATCGGATAAGGAGCGGGGGGCGAAGCCAAACACCAAAGCGAACTGGTCACGTACCCATGCATCGACCATCGTCGGAAATAATAGACTCCTAGATCAAAGTGGGACCTAATCAGTCGTCTGTGGAGAAAGGAAGGAGGCTTAAATGAACTTACGCCCCGTATTGGGGCCCCCAACACAATCGTGGTGGGTTGCATTGTATGAGGGACCTATAACCTATACGAAAAGGAGGCTGACAAAACTCGTAGCACGATCAGTGGTAAATGGGCCAGCAAAACCTCAAGTCGGATCAAAAGGAGTGATATCAAAAGAAACCCGAGCGTACGTCGGACAACCAGCAACGAAGGAGGGCGCCATCCCCTTCGCGACCGGAGGGGTCAGCACGCTCGTCAGAATGATGAAAGTACATGGCTGGAAGAAATACAGGACGACGGAAGAGGGACGAGGGGACGAAACTCAAACAAGACGAAGCCCAAGACGTACCAGCACAGCAGTTATCACAGTCTGTCCGAGACCGCCGCTCAGCTGGAGAGCTCCATCGGAATGTCGAAGAGATCAGCCAGCTTGTCCAAGGCTGCGAACGGACCAACGGCCTTTCGGAACACGGGGGCGAGAAATGTCAGGGACCTCGGTTCTCGGTCTTCCTGTTGTGCGGTCTCCCCTTTCGGTCCCTCGAGTGCTTTACATAAAGTAGGAAAGTCGACTGGCTTCGTGAGGTCTTCACTGCTGGGCATTTGATATGGGGTGAGCGGCAATAGCGACGAAGTGTATGTCAAGGTCGGATACATGAACTGTGGCGAACTCGGAGCGGCTTCTTGTTTGACCACGGGGCACTCGCTCATCCCATAGGAGAAGAACAGCTTTGGGTACGACTCGGGTTTTCGGAATGTGGCCGAGTTGACATCGACGGCTGGCTTGTACTCCGGGACGGGACCGATGGACACGTCGAAGAGGGAAAACCCAGTCGACTTCTTGACCTCTTCCTTAACGAATTCTCTGCCTGAACCAGTAGAACGATCACATACTGGTAACAAGCTTTGATGAGCAGCGGGCGTGTCACGATGGCCGTCGTCGGTGATTGGGTGCGGGAAGTCATATGGCAAAGGACTGTGTGGGATGTCCGCCAACTCAATGTCGCGAGGCTCCTCCTTGAATGGTAGCGTAGGCGACGGGATGGGCTCGTTCAGTGGAATTGTCGCGAACTCGTGGGGCTGACGGCTGCGACGACCGAGGATCTCTTTGACTTTGAGGCCAACTGCGAGACGATCCTCACGCAGATCGGGAGAGAAAGCTGATGGTTGCATGAAGATGGGCGAGAAGCAGGCTGGATATTCTTTCCCTGGTCGCCAGCGAAGGGGAGCGAGGAACTCGTACTCAGCGGGGTCAGGACGCCAGCGCATGAGAGCCTTCGGGTCGTCGACAAGGACGCACATGCTGAGGTACGCGCCTTCCTGGACCTTATGCGGCGCAGTTTTCCACTCGGCGGGGACGGGCTGTGTCTTATTTGCGACCTGATCCCAGTTTCTGCGGCGGAGGTTAGCTAGAGATTGGCGCAGATGGGGGGTGGTCGACTTACACTCCTCGGAAGTACCGGCTCTGCAAGGTATCCTGCATCGGGATGCGGTGGTCTGGGTTCTTCGCTAGCAGACGCCGCATCAGATTGCATGCCTCTGGGTAACGCTTGCGGAACCATCGAGGAATGAACGCGTTTTCGTACAGGGCGTTGGCCTCAAGATCCTTGCGATCCCTGCCACGGAAGGGCAGCTAATAAAGGCCGTGTCAGTGAGGGTGATGGGTTGGAACGGACGAAACTCACTCTGCCAAAGACAAGCTCATAGAACATGACGCCAACGGAGAAACTGTCGGCCTTGTACGAGTAATGGTCGCCACGAAGCATCTCTGGTGCCATGTAGCCCGTCGTGCCACACTTGCCCTTAGTCCTGTGCCAATAATCATCGTAAGTTAGTACCTCGTCAATGCTTACCGCGTGTCCTTTGAAAACGTGCGCAAGGCCGAAGTCCCCGATGACGAGCCGACCTTGCTCATCCATGAAGACGTTGTCGGGCTTGAGATCGCGATGGACGATGGCCTGATTGTGCAAGGTGCCCACGGCATAGCACTACAAAAGAACTCAGACACGACATGGGGAGGAAGGAAGCGGAGACGTACTAGTTGCGCCATGATGAATTTGATTTCATGCATGCGGAACAGCTTCTTCGCGTTGGTCATCGCTCCTCGCAAGGTACCACCGGCTGCCAGACCTTGGATGATGATGAAGTTGTGCGGGTCCATGAAGGATTCTATAAGAGGGGTAAAATAGGGTGAGTTAAGCAAAGTCAGGTCAGAAAGGATCTTCTTCTCTGTGAACAACATCTCCCGACTGTCTCGGTCGACACTCGCGCGTGGAATCTGCTTGATCGCGACCTTCTTGCCGTATTCGCGGTGAGAGATGTCCACGGCCTGGTAGACGCGGCCGAAGCCGCCTTTTCCGAGCACGGCTTCGAGCTTGTAGTCGTCGAGTCGTTTGCAGAGGGCCTCGCGGGCGAGCTTCGCGGTGTCAACGTCCATCGCCGCGGTCACCAGACCCCTTCTTCCCCCAGAGCAGGCACGTTGCGCTGGAGGTTGAGGGAATCCGGCGGGCAGCTCAGGGAGACCAGCCTCGGGCCCGACCCAGTTGGGACAGTGATGGGCATGGGCGTCGTCGCGGTTGAAGATCTGTTTAAACTGCATATTGTTTAGTGTGTAAATCGCGGGTTAGGCAATGTGCAAGAAACAAGGGGGGAAGTGGGAGGAGAGAGAAAGATTGCGAATGGTGCAGTCATCTTATACGCTTTCGAATGCGATGTGTCTGTCTCAGTCTTTCGTTAAATTCTCGGTCAGACTGGATGATTTCCTCGCCTTCCCGGTATGAAGGCAGGCTATGTGTGAGACAGGAGTTTAAGCTTGGCCTATTGACATCATGGTATGTCTTATCACGAGCTGCACACCTGTACATTATATCCAATCGATACAAACGAAAGACGATCATCTTCTTCTGTTTTACGGGAATTGCCGTGATCGACACGATTGCCGTCTATGATAGAAATTTCTACTGGAATTGCTCGGACCTCTTTATGTTTATCTAACAATGAGCGCGGAGCAATTAACACCCTCTCGTGACGATGACGGGCACGAACTAATCTACGAAACTTCATAATATTAAGTCTGTCACTGCTGCCAGTGAACGTGTGAAAATGTAACCTAAAGTTCACTGAACTCTTCTAGTTCCATGCTTGCGTTGGAAAACAATCGCAAGCTCGGAATAGCATCTGCCATCTACGTGGTGTCTCTGGAAAGACGGATGGATCGTCGCTCTAGGATGGACAAACTCCGAAGATTTCTGAGCATAGACTGGGCCTATCATTATGATGCACTGGATAAGGAAGATCGACTGGTGGACCAGCTCACCCACTTTGTGAAGACGCAAAGGTCGGATGTGAATGCTACTTTCGTTTGTCCTACTGGGTCTGGCGAGGATGGATCTGGATCTCTCTTCTCCGCTTTAGGTGGCAACGACTGGACTGACAAAACGGTTGATTCTCCCCTCCTCTGCGCAACTGGCGACAATACCATTCCGTCCTACTCAAACGCGTCTGCGATACCCTTTCATATGATACTCTCCAGAGGAATGATTGCATGCTGGTACTCGCATCTTCGTCTTCTAATGCATATCGTGAACGAAACACGGCATGTAAAGGAAGACTCCTGGGACGGTCTGCAGGGGGTGTCGATCGTCTTCGAAGATGACATCGACGTAGAGATTGACTTATCTAATAGACTAACGAAGATGTGGGGTGATTTGCCACGCAGCTGGGATCTCGTGATGCTAGGTGAGATCTACACCAGATGTCTCGATGTCATTGGAACTGAACAATAATAGGCCACTGTTGGTCAAACGAGACCACAAATCCTCCCTTGACACCTGATTCACCTCTGCATCCATCCCACAAACCCAAATGCACGCACGGCTATGTCGTTTCGCCATTTGGTGCTCGGCGATTGCTTACGCTCTTGTCGTATCCTCCATTTGTGTTCTCCCGTGCACTAGACCAGGCGATCACCCATCTGATTCAGACCCAGCTTATTCGGAGTTTCAGCGTCGTTCCGAGTGTCGCCATCCAGAGGAGGTGTCCTTCGGGAGAAGACTGCGAAGACTCAGCTCGAGACTCTGATATCTGGGTGGAAGATGGACGTAGAAGCAGCAATTGGAAGGGAACCCTGGTGAACAGTGCTTTGGATGCAGTTGAAATATAAACACAACAGAGGGCGCTATGTCTATAGCTACTAGTTGAGCAAAGTTAATGTACAAGATGATACGTATCTTGAAAATTGACTGTGGCACCGTTGCTACATATTGGTTTATGCACTCTTTCGTAATGTCTTTATTGAGCTGAACCTGTATCCAGGGATACAATGTGCTTTAATGCACATTCAACATAACCTGGACTATGTTTACACCTGCAGGGCTTGGTACATAAGAACTCCCTCCCCCCATTATTATTCGTCGAATCGTATAATACCGATATACTTAGCCGTGGACTTTGCGGATAGTTGGTAAACCACCATTCTCCCAAGAGGGTCGATCGCAATTGACGATATATTTCGTTCATCTGCATCTGCTGGAAAGAATTCCAAATCATTTCTCTCGTGGAAGAGATCCCCGTTATCGTCGAAGGCAACGGAAAATGTGTCCGGTAGCTCATCCTCTTCTCCGACGAGTGACCGGATCCCGAGCGACGGGTAATTGTATAAATCCATGTCACAAGCGCAATGATACTCGTGCAAGACGGAGAAGGTTCCTTTTCCGCCATCGCCAAGCTTAAAGTCAATGTTGAAGATGGTATTCCGTGCAACTGTATACTCGCCGAATCCATCTAGGTCAATTTCTCGCAACTCGCTCAATGCCACAGTGAGACAAGTCTTGGGGGACCTTGACCATGAGGAGACCCTGGCAGCTATCCTGCTTTCAACTTCTTCAAGGGTTGGATCCTCTTCGGACGCCTCAAACGGAAGAACAATCTGGGAATATGTGCCACAGTCATCAGGTACATGGTATAATGGCCAATCTTTGGGATTTCCCGACGAACTCCAGACTAGATCTTTAAGCCCGATACTCACAAGGCGAAAGCCGGACGCAGATGGCTCCGGATGAAGAAGAAACAAGAAATCATGCGTCAAAGCGATGACCATATCACGAAATGCTTTCTGTAGAAGTGTTGAATGTCAGAAGAGGTTTTCTCTCACTATCAAGGATGGATCATTTTTGCACCCACTTTCACTTCGAATTGAGAGTATTTCTTATCCATCCAATCCACAATTAAGCGTTTGTCACTCATCGAATACTGCAGTATAATATATTTGTTGTGAATCTGCATGTATTCACCAATACCGGAATTGCTTAGCATAATTGGACTTTCGTAAAGAAGCTTGCAATCGAACGAATGAGACTCCAGCTGGTATACTCGGAATTTCCTGTAAGAATAATTTAGTATATAGCATTGACAGTTCCGTTGTACCTCACCTAGCATTAAATTGCCACTCATGATTGGTATTCCAACTAAGCACAATCGTAACAGTAGATGAATCGTCTGCCACGTCGTAGGCCATCGAGAAACTCATGCCAAACCTTTCTTGTTCCGCCTGTTTGTCTTCTTGTAACACGTACTCCCAGACTATTCTCCTTTTGGAGATACTCCAGCATTGTACTCCTCTATGACGATACCTTGCAATGATAAGATCTACTTGAGGCAGGGGATACAGATGTAGGATGTATTCAACCGAGTCAATGATCGGTATTAACTCTTCTGACATCTTTTTCGGGCCTGATTCTGACAGCCAGGATCGGTCTAGTTTGATTGCGCGAATTATCTCTTTCCTAAGGTCAACTTCGCTAAGACCAAGAAGGGCAGATCTTGATGCAATGAAAGGAGGACGGTATTCCAATGTTTCCAGTGCAGTAACCCAGAGTGCTCGACACAGACACTGCTGTCTTAGGCGCTTGCAGACCTGTTGCGCAGGTATGTGAGATGGATCAGGATAGCTCTGAGAGAAAATTAATGTTGCTTACAGTATCGAGTTTGATGAGCTCTTCGATCTGCGAACCCAAGATAAACTGGAGAAGGATTAAGAAGAAGATATCGTCCGGTAGGTCCAAAAATGCCGCCATTGCAATACGAGATGTGTGGTCTAGTGGTGGACTTACTTTGCGAGAGCAGAGAGAAATAGTCTTGGTAACGAGTCTCAAAGGAACGTCAATACTTAAGTGAATGAAATGAGAGGCTCAGCGACTCGGAGCGGCGAGCAAAAGTTCAACTTGAAGTCATATCGTGAGAATATTATACTCAGGCTTAGTATTACGTACCAAAATGGGTTTTCCCCCTGGGAGTAATATTATCTGCCCCTGGCAGAAATGTTATCTGGCCCCTATATATGTACTACTATACTAGTAGTAGTCTGAGAAAGCAGTCTGAGAAGGCCTCAAGTTCAAGTTTCCAAATCCGGTGATCTCGGGAGTGTTTCCAGGATCTGTCGATCGTTGATTCTCTTGCCCCACGACTGTGGACATGGTTTCCAAGCTATATCTCTCATCAATTGCGCCATAGCAAAGTCGTCGAAATTTTCAGAAAACGTCAACTATATGGGAATGTTGCTTAACACACATGTGCGTTTGTGGCCTTATGTGCGCTGGCTCGATGTCATTCGGAGCAACTTCTTACTACTCTTCCATTGAATTTCCTTTCTTTTCAGCAATGTCGTGGGCAGGCACACGGATATGAAGCAAAGGGCTTGCGGTTGCGGCCTATGCAATGTATCAACAATAAAACCAGTCCTGGCCACACTGCTCCCTTCTGATCCTACGGCCAAGGAACGGTCAAACACTCGCCTTTTGTATCCAATCCGAGCACCGCCCGCGAAAACGCATCAATCTCTAGATCTATTCTTGACTAAAGTTGGACAGACGTCAAACAGCGGCCTACGTACCGGATGAGATGTCATTCGTTTGTACTTAGCGAGCTCTGTGCAATGAACAGTGGGGAAGATCCGTCGTTCACCATCGTCAACACCCCTCTACTTTCTCCTTTGGCTCCCTACCCGGACTATATACCTCCTGTGGGGTGAAAGTGGATGAACGTATTAGCAAGTCTTATGTATATAGGCTTCAACCACCTCTGGTCAGCAAAACCGGCTGCTTTTCCATCTCTTTGTCTTCCACTGGTATCCTCCCATCAAACGACTGGCATTCCGGAACTTCTACGCGACGGGCGACTTGAGCGCCATGTCCGACATCGATCTGCACATTCTCCGTAGGATCATAGCATTTCAGCGTGAATGTAGATTAGCTACCCGTTCGTGGCTAGTTTGGTTGTTACTCGGAAGCGTGGCTAACTTTGGGATGTAATAGTATCTTCGTTGGCATTGCTCATTTATGATCATAGTGAGTAGTGCAAGTCTTCATGCGGAAGTCAGACTTATTGACGTGGACTATTTCAGTCATAACAATACGCGAAGAAGTGAACCTAGTCTGGGTGAGTGTCTTCTCCACGAACCACGCACAAGTTTTTCTTAATGTCCTCCTTAGCAATCACCTAGATCAACTGCCAAGGCGGTCTTCCTGCTGGTAATAATGCCAGCCTCGTTTTTGTTACATATATCTAAATTTTCATGAATAAGAACCGATATTTCCCTCTGGCCTTTATTTGCACATACACCGCTCGTAAGCGCTTGATCACACAGCTTCAATGTTGACCCATCAGCCTGATTCACCCTATCTTTCAAAAACAGTCATGTTTGATCCCAATCCAAGCTATACTACGTGAGCTCGCCACTTACATCCACCATCGAAATATACTGATTTCTCCTCCTTAGATGTACGTGATATCAGCTTCAAGCGACTTGGACTTCGAGCTGGACTAAACCTCCGATCAGGTAAAGTTGCATTCGACTTCCAGGCCTGGTCCGCATGGGTCGGCGCATTCCTTGTCGAAAGTGAGCCTGTATCTCGCGTATCATTTCATCACAGCGGCTCGCTTATTGCGCATTACAGTTTTGTTACAGTTTTGGGTTGCATCTGTATACCGGCCTCGTACGTGTTTCCGTTTCGCTGCCGCTTTCCATACCCGTTTAGCTGCATGCTCGCTAACTTGAACACATATCGGGCCTTTAGGACATGTCTGGAAGGTGGTGATGGTGCTCTCATTTATACTTCTGTCTGTGTCATCGGCGACGGGCTTAACACTCGTGCTGCGGAAGATCCATGGTAAGTCACCTATCGATCGCTTTCCACATCTGTATACTGATCATCCCTACATTAATCCTCACTTGGATGACAATTGCAGTGGAGATCGAGATGCCGGGGTGCACGCTCATGACGGGCAACGCGGCAGAAGCAATGGAGGTCCTGTTGGGTGCGGAGGTACGAAGAGCGCCGCCTTTGATTTTCGTTTGTTTGTTAGTATTACTTTTATAACGCATCATCGGCAGGCTCGCTAATACTCATACTCATGCTTGTTAATTCGGTCGAATTTACGCAGATTACCTTCGGTATGTTATGAGCTATTTCTGCTCGCCCTCCTCGTGCGGAAGGCAATCCAATTTTATCGGGCATCCAATGGGTCTCTGCTAACGTGCACGAGTAAGAACCCCGTCGCGCGCGTGCTTATCCGTGACTCAGTGACGTACTTCGTAATGTCCGCACCCCCCTCCCCTCCGATCCATTCTTTCGCTGATATCCGTCTGTTTTGTTTACACAAAACTCTCGCATACGCATCTACTCTGCACTATCACACCACCGCCTTCGCCCTCACATCTACGTCACCCTTTCCTGCTTGCCACCCGGGCACTTCTTACATGCACGATATACTCGCGTAATCTCAAAATAACAGCATCTTGATCATTTACGTTGCGAACGCTTTAACCTGGACGTTCGCGCCCTCTCAGCTCTTCCAGGTCAGCGTTGGTTTCGGCGTGGTGTTGCCCTGCCTCCTCGGCTCGCGGCTCCTGCTCAACCTGCGTGATGCCCACGCGCGCGCACACCGTTTCACGCCCACCGTCTCGCTCTCGGGCATGTCACGCTGGGACCAGCTCTCTGTCTTCAACGATGTGCGGCCGAGTCCTCAGCCGGAGATCACCCAGCGCTAGATCAGGATATCGACACGAGTTTACCCCTCTCCCCTCTTCGTTTCGAGGTAGCTAGTCAGCGTCACTCGTCATTCGCGTCGCGCCGCACAGTAGGCGCCCGGGTGCTTTCGCCTATCACAACAGTAGCGGTGGAAACCCAACGCTCGCTGATCAGAGCGTTCACGCGCACTCGCTTCAAGCTGCGCGATGTCGATGTAGTATACAGACTTCCAAGTTTGGATCGGATTGATTGGATCGAAATGCAACAGGGATGGCGTACACGCGAGTATGTATTAATTCATGTAGCTAAAGAAACTCTACTCTGGATCTATACTACTTTACAAATGATGTACATAGCGAAGAAAGTAATTTTAAATGACTAGCTTTTGACGGATGTACGATAAGTAGCGATGGGCCCTTCCAGTAGAAGAAAGACAAGGATGACCAGCTAACAAAGAAGGGTTGTATACAATCTGCAGGTGACAACAGGGAGGATAAACAACAATGTAGTTTGACAGGACTGTGCGTATGTGATAATAATAGATGTAAAAAACAGAGGAATAGAGACCCAAAGCCTGAAGTAAAATAGGAGGCACCTGGAAGGGTAGATTTTAGTACCGTCGATGCGTTCTGAAGGCCCTGCCAGATGGCGCCTTCAAGATACGCAAGCGAGCTCAATTGCGCTCGCTTATGTCGAAGAGAAATGACGAGGCGGATGAGGAACACGAGTGAAGAGAGTCCGATAAGAAAGAAGAAAGAAGTTGGAGAGAGGAAACGATGAAAACGTGTTGAAAAGAGTCCAAGATCTGCCAGGCCCAGGCCTCAAGGCCGGGGTTGGACTACTTGGATTTCATCTCGGCGACCCAAGTAAGTTTACTACGAGGAGAGATCGCTTCGGAACTTTTGCGAGTAATAGCTAGGCGCGCTGGCAGATGATGTTTTCATTAATTACAATCGTTCCTGTGGCCGGGATCCGTGTTCGTCAGTTGTTGGTCGTCAGTCGTGTCGTCATCGTCATCGTCAGGATTTGTTGTCGAGTATTCTCTTTTTTTCCGTCCTCGCCAAGACTCCGATTATCACGAGTAGGAAGGGCAATGGCAAGACAGTCCGGTTCTCCGTTTATCAACATTAAAAGCCGAACGTGACCAGCAGGTCAGCATGACTCGAAACGACATAGTCACATCCATCACTCGACCCATGGTCAGAGGCTTAGAGCTCAAGCTCGCTAAGAAAAAAAAATCACAGATCGTCCCCAGCCTCGTTCATCACCGTCATCCTGCGTGCGCCCGGAAGAGACAGCAGCGCCATGTCCGTCACGTTCGGCACCGACACGTAGCTCGGCGGCGGTTGCTCGCGGTCTCGCGCCGAGGGCATCCGCGCGCCGGGGACCGTCGCCAGCACGTCCTCCACTGCGGCGCGTCTCTGGGTGGATGTCGGTGAAGTCTGGCTCTGGCTTGGACTTTGGTTCTGGTTTTGCGCGTCGACGTCGTGCTGTCGATCCCCGATGTCCTCCGCATCCCCGACGACGCTCGACGCGGGCTCACTCACCGCCGGCCGGCGTCGGTTCCACGGCGCTTTCGCGAGCGACAGGCGGCGGCTTGCTTTCCTCGTCTGCGGCTGTTGTCCGCCCCCACCTGCATCTGTGTCCAGGCTCGACTTCCGCACAGCAGAAGGCAGGTGCATGGTCGAGCTCGACTGGGAGTTCGACGGTGAGTGCGTCATGGTCTGCGTCTGGCTCTCGAAGTTGCTCGTCGACCCGTTCCCCGACGCGCTGAGCCCGCTCACGCTACTCATTCCGCGCGAATGGTGACCTGTGTATGCCAATACGCCCGTCTCGTCCACCGACACCGACGCGCCCGTCCCGGAACTGTTGTTGTGGAGGCCTTGGAATGCACTTGGCGGTGGCCGCGCCGCGCTCGGCCGTGTCCTCTCTTCCCTGATCCTCCGCTTCTCCGACAGCTGCTCCGCCACGGTGGGAATCCGACGCCCATTGCTGCCGCCAGAGAGTGGGTATGTCTGGATCGTTACGGGCCGCGCGCCGCCTTGGCCTTGTGGGGGAGGAGGAGAGGAATGCGTAGTGGACGACATCGACGCGAGCGTCATGGGCGCGAAGCCCGGCGCACCGGGGTACGTCGCCGCCTGCATTTGCGCGTATCCCTGCTGCATCTGCATCTGGTGGTGCTGCGCGTAGGGATCGTACGGCATCGCGTTCACGGCCCCCCTATTATTCCCTGCATTCGAGAATGCCGCCGAGACGGGCGGGCTCTCGAGTGGCTTCTCGCCGTCCTCTGCGTTCAAGTCGACGTGGGCGCGATGCCAGTGCGCGTGGTGCACTTTCTTCCGGTAGTAGCACGTATACCAGAGTACAAGCAGGACGAATCCGAGGAAGACGACGCCTCCGGCGACACCGCCTGCTATGGCACCGACGGGCGTGGATTTGCTGGGAGGTGTGGAAGATGGTGGTGTAGAAGGCTGTGCCAGAGAAGGTGGAGTAGCATTGCTATCCGTTACATCGGGAAGACCTGGAACGATAGGACGGCAGGCAACAGAACGCGATGAGCTTCGAAAGGGTAGAGATAGCAGTTAAGAAAGACAAACTTCTGTTTGCAATAACTTGTGCCTGGTTAACATTGAATAGTTGACCATCCCAGGTTGACGCTATCAGAAGAGAAGCTTCAATCACTGAACCTACATACTCCGAGCGGAGAAGCCTCACCATTCACAATTGACCACTGAGGTAAGGAGGTCTTCCCCACCAGAGATTTGTCCGCAGGCCAATACCTGCATATCGATCAGTTTCTATGCGCACATGGCCATCATTTGCTAAACTAACGATGTAGAAGATGACAGCCCCTGTAGTCCACAGTTTGAGGACCATGCCGGCCATGCATCAGCACTGTAGAAACATGTTCAGCAATCGACGTTCTACTACTGCCACACGAATCATGTACACACTTTATCAAAGGAAACCCCTGGCAGATAGTGCAGGCCATCAAGCTATTGTACACCGCCCACGAACTGTAGATAGGCCACGTTGAGCGCTCAAGCCAGATGCACGAGACGCAACTCGTGCAGAGATTACGGCTTACCAGGAGCAGGTGGTAGCACTCGATGCATTTGGCGGAAGGTAATTTGGAGTGGTACTCGTCAGCTGGCCCAAGCCAGCTGGAACTATATGCACAGAAAGTTGGTTGAGCGGCACGGACGCAAATGACTGAACTTCCATTGAACTCACTAGATGAACTAACACATATGCCAATGAGCCACGCAGCTACGAGACAAGGCGTCTGCTGCATGCTATTTTCCATCCAGCTGAACTGCGACTGACACGATATCCCTGCCATCGTCACGTCTCCCGCGCTCCGAGCAGTACTCTCCGAACAAGTTTCCTTTGCCTATCGCCCAGTGCGCTTAAGAGCCTCTGCAGCGCCCACCACACAGGTCAAAGAACGCGTTGAAGCTACCAGTACCAGTTCCGCAATGTCCGACTCCGACTACGTGCTTTCGTCACTCCTTCGTGCTGATTCGTACTTCGAAGGTCCAAGTCAGCTCGAGAGATATAGAGGAGAGCGATGGAAGGAGGCAAAGAGGAATTCGAAAACAGACAGAGTTCAGGGCGAACTAAAGTACATGCCCGAGCCAGAAGTCAAGTTCGATCAGGTCGTAAGGCAGGCAGCACTGAAGGCTGGGCACAGCGTTCAGCGTTTCTTCAGCCCCACCGGAGCACAGTGCACACAGCTACAACGAACAAGACAAGACGGAGGAAGAAAGAAGAAAGACACAAGGCAGGATGGAGGCACTGACGGAATAGCCTGGCAATGAGTGCATTAGAAAAGGATTAGTGGGGGAGCCCGGAGTCGTGGTGACGGTCTACTAGAATGAATGAATGAATGGTCATGATAGACGGGCGCCAATCTGCACTTAGTACCGGCTACATAGACTGTTCCTCTGCACATCCATACGCGGAATCCTTATTCTGCTTGTTTCGCCGCCCACCGACACCGCCTCTAGACAGGGCAGACCCAGGAGCAGGGCTCTCGTGCGGCTCATCGATGACTATCTGTCGCTCGCCTTTGCCGCATTGCACCAGTTGTGTTGTGACTGCAGCCCTGGTCCTGGTCGGTCGGCATGGTGAAAAAGCCTGTGATGCCAATGCAGTCGTGTCCGGCCTCTCCTGCCCGTGATGAGTGTCTGAGTGCAGGCGGCGTGGATGTTGCATGTTATGTTCGAGTTTGTGTCGTTCACTGAGACTTGCCATTTCCGGCGTGTGAGTTCTGAAAGTAGTACGCCTTGGTCTTGCTTCCTTGGCATTCAAAATCTCACCGGCGAACTAGAACATCATCATCCCCACAAGAAACCTCGTCTTCTCTTCGCACAGCTGAGCTATGAGGAGCACAGGACCTCCGTCTTACCTGATGCGAGTTCTGGCGGCACAGTCGAGACCAGTGCACAGGTCAAATGACACCCTGCATGTTTATTTTTGTGACACTGTTCGTTCGGGGAATCATGAAAGTGATGGGAATAAGCCTTCTTGTATCTATGCTGTTCTACCAGATACTGAACGAGACGCCCGCCATCAGCCGAGAAAGGGCGTGTCTGATCTTTTTTTTTTTTTTGAGAAATTGTGCTACATTACAATACATGTACTGCTTCTTCTCAGACACAAAGCGAGAGGGGGGAAATGCACTATTACTTGGAGTCTCTAACACATACAAAGTACACAGAAACCAATATGATATATAATTCAGACCGATGATACAGCCAGCCAGCCCTCGGAAGTATTATCAGATGTTGAAGTGCTGAGGTGAATTGTACATGGTGATCTAAGATCAAGCTCGATGAAATTCCATGAACTCGTTGATGACATAGTCAATACACTAGAGCGAGAAAGTAAGGATAACGTTAGGAAAAAAAAAGAAAGAAGGCAACACTCCCACTAACCTCGCACAGGCGTCTCACTTCTGAGTGATGTCAGCTCAGATCTTTTGGTCCACAATGAAGCCATTCTCATCTCTCTCACGCACAAACTCCTGTTCTCCCGCCTCATCAACCGGACTCGGGCTCCTGACCGTCCCCTGCAGCGTCTCCGCGCCGCCCGTGGCACTGCGCGTCCCTCCGCTGCCCAGCGTCGTCCCGCTGAGGCCCATGCTCGACTCCGCGCCCGTCGCCTCGTTGCTCGCGAGCGTGTCGCCGCCGATCGTGAACGACAGCGACGTCGAGCGCAGGTGCGCTTGCGGGCGCCCAGACGCGAACATGCTCTCCTCGGGCGACGCAGTCGGGGAGTACGCCGGCGGGTTGATCCGCGCGCGCGGTTCGTGCGGCTTGCGCAGCGGCGTCGACGTCGCGAAGTTGAACCCTGCGCCCACTCCCGTCCCCGGCGAGCCTTTGTTCGTGTTGTTCGGGGTGGCCGACGCGCTGAACGGATCGTCCGCAGGCGGCGTGGTCGCGTCCTCCTGCGGGAAGATGAACGGCGAGATCGCGCCCTCGGGCAGCTCGCCCTCCCCAGACCCAGCGATGCTGAGCGAGTGCCCGTGTCCAGAATAGACGCCGCTCACGGCGCTCGTATTCGACCCCGAGTGCTCGTGCCCGAGCCCTGGGCGGGTCGCGGACGCGAATGACACGCTGTTCATGCTTGGGTTCGGCGGGCTGTGCGGGGCGCCAGCGTTTGCACTGGTGTTGACGCTTCCTCCTACACCGGACGTTCCGCCCATGCTGGGATTCGGGTTCGTGACGCCCATCATCGGGGAGACGCTCATGGTCACCATCCCGGGCGGCAGCATCCCCATCCCTCCGCCGACGCCATTGGGGTTGAAGCCAGAGACAGGACCAGGGGCTGGGCTGGGCGTCGTGCCGGGCGCCATGAGCATGCTGGTCGAGGTCGACGCGCCGAAACTCGGCGTCTGCTGATAGACCGGCCGCTGCTGGTGCCCGGGGCTCATCGGCATGGACATCATCGACACACCCCCGCCGCTCTCCGGCGTCCCGCTCATCAGCGGACTCGTAAATTCCCTCTCCCCTCGTCCTCGATCCATATACCCGAATCCCGGCACACCATATTTCTGCCCCGCCTGTCCCACCCCAGGCCCAAAGCCAAAGAGCGTCGTTGTCGTCGTGCCGTCGCTCGGCGTGCGCGCATGCTGTGCGTCCGTCGTGAGGCTGAGCACGCTGACGCCGCGCGCCCTGGCGCGGCGTTCAGCCGCAGAGCGCCGTCGGCAGGAGAGGTAGAAGAGCCCGAGAGCAAGGAGCGCGACGATGAGGACGCCTCCGACGACCCCGCCTGCGATTGCACCCACTGGTGCGGAGTGCGAGGATGTCGAAGAGGCGGGGCCGTTGAACGTTGCATTAGTTATGTCCGGTTGGTCTGAAACGTTTGTGAATGATTTATCAAGGCACGGTGGTATGGCTGAAGGTCAACTAGGATACAGGAAATGGACGGACTTACTTTGATTTGCGATGTTCTGCGCGGTTGACCCGTCGAACTTAGCGTCTGGCCAGGTGTTCGCTGTACAACATACGCGGATTAATTACATTGTTAGTTGTCATATAAAGCATAAAGTAGCATAAGTAGACGTACGATCGGTCGTAGCCCAGAACGGTATGGCAGTCTCATCCGGAATAACCGTACCTTTTGGCCAAGGGCTAGCAAAAGTGATTATCAGTATACATGCTGGTCAGAGGGGGGGTGGGACGCACTTCGGCGAAGAGAGGAAACTGGAGCAGTTCGTGCTCCATTGCGTCCATCTAATGAGAACATACAAAGTCAGCAGCCAATATAGAATGCGATCTCCAAAGGATCCTTGAGCGAGATAGATCACTCACGTAGAAATGGTCGAGGCGACTCCGACTTGACACAGTGCACAGGCTTGTAGGGTATTGTACACGGCCCACGAGCACGAGCACCGGTTCGCCGTCGTCGCATTGGGCGTGTTGTAGTGGTTGGTCGGGTCCGTATTGGCAAACACTGTCCAATCTGGATACCATTTGTGTCATTATTACATCGTTCATAGCCGGAACGGAGACACAGTGTAAGGGATGGAGTAACACACCTCCTTCGTTGCATTGTCCCAGCAGCCAGCCAGCGACATAGCAGGGCGACTGCTGCACAGAGTTGTCCATCCACCCATAATTCACCAAGCACGTGGCTTGCGACTGAACGCCGCGTTTCTCCATCACCATCCCAAGTGCCTGCGACACAAGTGGCGCAAGAGAAGGAAGAAGGACCAAGAGAATACGCTGGTTAAACAAGTTGAATGTCTTCATCATCCGTTCTTCGATCTGAGTATTTGTCCCTTAACCTTGCTCCCTTCACGTAGGCAGGTTGACACGGATGCCAGGCCTTAAGCACTTGAGTCTCGCACACTATGCACACGCAGACCGTGAACTCCCAGATACCCTATCGATGACAGCCAACACTCGACGGTGTCCAACCGTTCTTTCCGAGAAGCCCGCTTCACCGTGCACGTTCTGCGTCTTGGTCTTCCGTCGATGTCGAGGCCAAAATATCGTTCTCGCTTTGCTCAAGTCTCCAGAGCGTCTTATGCGAATAATAGATAGGTGGAAAGGGAGGAAGAGGCAAAGGAAAGAACAGAGCGCCGAAGAGGACGGGACGGGCAGGGCGCGGGCATGGCGTCTCCCTGCTTGTCTATGTATGAATGGCAAGTAAGCTAGTTGCACGATGGCATTCAGTCTTACTGAGGCAGGCGCCGGGTCCCAGGTCCCAAGTCCCGAGTCTACCATCAACCCGGAAGCAAAATTAAGGATCACGTGCTCATAGCGGTCCATATTTACCCTCTCGGCATTTATTTGGCTGTGCTGTTTGCGATGGCCGCCCACCGGCAATCCGGCAACTCGGCCTATGAAGGATCGGCTTTTCTCCTCCCCTTGATTTACGGTCAAAAGCCCGCTCCTTCGGGACAGCTATGGACATCCGTGACACCGAGCAGTCTGCTCGAGTTCATAGCTTTCCGCCTTCCTTTAAAAGTGATTCCCTCTGGTCAAATTTTCCTTTCAGATCAGCTGCTGCATGCACGGTGATAAAAAGATCATCGATCTTCCAATTGCATACAAATTCATTATGCTTAGCCGAATCCAGGCCCAATTGATACATTCAGGCAAGGCAGAAGCTATGGTAATGAACGCGAGAGTATTGGCGATCTATGTGATTGCCGCTCAATCCTCGTCTGCATGGGTCAAGCTTCCCTTCCTCCGAGCCGGTGCGGGGAGGGAAAACAGTTAGTACTTTGGGAAGACAAGCACCTAAATTGAACAATACACTACAGCGAATACATAGTGCACGGATGCAGACTGTATCAGATCGCCCGACTACCCAACCGTCTGTCAGATAAGTCCGAGTCAATGATCAGCTGGTTAAAGACGGTCGACCCCAACTCGAAGTATACAGCAATCCAGTCATCTTCCCGTTAGGTATCTCCAGAGTAGGCCTCTGCACATGCACCATGAGACGCATATGTGATACATGATGGACACGCTGCAGGATCAGCTGCGGGGATTTTAGCTATCATCTAACTAAGCAGGAAATGTTCCGTATTGGTTTGCGTACTTTGATACGCGCCCAAGTCAAGTCAAAGCGCAATATCCGAAAGGATACGCAGCTCACAAACGCGTAAGATGCAACCCAGATGCATTAGCAAGGCCCGTGCGGGCGGCTAAGTCAGTCATGTCCACACTCGAATAGAAAGTGGGGATGATTAAGCTAATGTCCAAAAGTAGGACCAGGGCCAAACCCGGCTCATAAGAGACCGTGCCCTGTTGAAAAGGTCGCGTCGTGCCGAGGTCTGCTTCAAGGACCTCGCCCCATGAGGTCCGGGTACTGAACAATATGAACAGCTAAAACGATCAAGAACCTTGTAAACCCGAAGCACAAGAATGGCCGGGAAAAAAGGATACGTAGCAAAGCTGCTTCTGTCCATTCACTTGTCTGCACTTCGGCACTTTCTAGACCCGCTGTCCTCGGCGAGTGTGTAGTCTCGTTCACGCGACACGATACGTTTCTTTCTTCAGTCGTCTGTCTTCTCCCAGCTTCCGTATGCCCCACACAGGTAAACAACTCCCAAGTAGTCTAAGTCACTTGTGTCAAGAACACACCCAGATAAAGAGGGAAAGAGTACGAGTGCAAGCATCGGGGATATTGAGGGAGACGCCAGGACGCGGACTCAGGTAAGATGTGAGTTGAAATTCGGAGAATAAAGAATGTGATTCGGCATGCAACGTGCACGTCCCTCGATTCTTGAGCTCTGCCGTCCTGAGGGAATGAGAGGGCCCGAAACAAGCCTCATTCTCTCACATAGAATTACAAGCCACGCTACAACATCTTAAAGGCATACCATATGGCGGGAAGATGGCGTTCGTCCCCGGGACACGCATCGCGTAGGAAGAAAGTGAGAGCTTCGAGGCGTGCGATTAATGTGAGTCGAAAAAGAGGCTTAGAGCGAAACCAAGTCGAGTGGAATTGGAAAATTGCCAGTCCTTGGACAAAGCACAAGGGAGGGCAGTGATCCTAGAAAAAGAACCGGCGAGAGTAGATGAGTAAGCTAAGATACCCGCAACATGTAGCACACGTTCAAGCGCTTCTGATGGCATAGCTAGAAGAAGTACACAAACAGAATCGATAGAACGAAGGCGAGGGAGAAGAAGGGGTTGTACCCATGTGTATCCGAGCACATTTTGCGCATGATGCAGCAAACATCAATCGAATGGCGATGAGGGGAAAAAGAGAAGACAAGGATCCAGAGAAGGTACAAGGCGCAGCACGCCGCAGTTGATTTGGCAGTGTATCATGACGCGCTAAGAGGAGGCTACAATGCCGTCCCACCGTTCCACCGGCCACTGGCGCTCAGACCTATGTAGGAGAAGACGACGCATTCGTCCTCGTCCTTTGAATATTGACTCACTGTATTGTAACGGGAAAACAAAACCTTCCATACACATCCAGAGCCAAGAAGCACCCAGTGTGCCACTGGACTCAGCATTCATGGATAGACTAAAGCGAAGGACTTCGGAATACATCCCTAGGTCGGTTGAGCTCGTCGAAAGAACCTATATCGAAAGTACGCCGACGTATAAATTATGTTCTAAATCGAGATTGACAGATGCTTTGTATCGATACGAACATAGTGGGTCACTATAAGATGTTTCTCGGAATCAGATATCTGCCTTGGCGGGTAGAGAGTCAACGCACTAGAGATAGAGCGCACTCGGTTTCTCGTATATACCATCTCGAAAAGGCGATGTAGCGCCAAGACTCAAGATTTCAACACCATGTCCTGGTCCAAGTATGCAGAGATTTCATTGTTGGTTCTCCTGTACTTCTCGTGGATTCGAAAAGTGCGACAACCAGTGGAGCCTCGGGTGTCGCTTCAAGGAGGATCACTACTAAGTCGATGACGGCTTTCCAGAGCATGTAAAGCTTCAAATGTTCTACCACACTTCCACACGATCTCTTCTCCTCATTGCACGTTTAATAGCCGCAAGCAAAAAGTTCACGATGAGGTAAAAGCCGAATAGAATAAAGGTCGCGCCACCGGACGACTCGAAGATAAACTTGAACCTCGGAATCGTGGGAGAGTTTGGCAGGCACAAACCTTATGTTACGGTTGACTTCAGTCTGAGTCTCATCCTGTCTCATCCCACAAAACTCTAAAACAAATTAAAGCTCATGCTGGTGGGGTGCAGCTCTTGACCTTCTACATAACATCATTCCTTTTCAGTTTTTCGTTCGGCTTCGGAGTGGAAGGACTACTAATCAGGCTGAAGACCTCTCCATCTTAATACACGATACAACAAAGACCCGGGTTTTCCCCCTGGCGGCTCTCTGAGCCTCACATTTCAGTCATTCAAGTTTTGACGCTCCTTTGAGACTCAATACCCATGCTCTTTCTCTCTGCCCTCTCAAAGTCCATTCACCACTAGGACACACATCTCGTGCTGAAATGGCGGCGTTTTTGGACCTACCGGACGACATCTTCTTCCTAATCCTTCTCCAATTTATCTTGGGTCCGCAGATCGAACAGCTCATCAAACTCGAATCTGTGAGCAAAATCAATTTTATCTTAAGATATATCTTGATTCATCTCACATAACAGGTATGCAAGCGTCTGAGACAGCAATGCCTGTGTCGAGCACTCTGGATTGCTGCTCTGGAAACGTTGGAATACCGTCCTCCTTTTATTGCATCCAGATCTGCCCTTCTAGGCCTTACCGCAGCTGACCTTAGGAGAGAAATCATCCGTGCAATTAAACTGGATCGATCTTGGTTGTCTGAATCAGGCCCGAAAAAGACGTCAGAAGAGTTAATACCGATCATTGACTACACTGAAGACTACGAATATTTGCGTACCCTGCCTCAAGTTGATATCATCATTGCTGTGTATCGTGATATCGGAATACAATGCTGGAGTATTTCCCAAAAGAGAGTGGTCTGGGAATACGTAGCACAAGAAGACAAACATGCGGAACAAAAAAGGTCCAAGAGTCTGTCGATGGCCTACGACGTGGCTGACGATTCATCTACTGTTACAATTGTACTTAGTTGGAATACCGATCATGAGTGGCATGCTAGGTGAGGTACAACGGAGACTGTCAATGCTATCTACTGATTTATTCTTACAGTAATTTTCGAGTATACCAGCTGGTATCCGGTTCGTTCGATTGCAAGCTTCTTTACGAAAGTACCATTATGCCAAGCAATTCCGATATTGGTGAATACATGCAGATTCGCAACAAATATCTAGCACTACAGTATTGGAAGGATAACGGACTTTTAATTGTGAATTGGATGGATAGGAAATACTTTTACTTAAAAATGAAAGTGGGTGCAAATCCTTGATAGTGAGAGAAACCCTCTTCTGACATTCAATACCTCTACAGAAAGCATATCATGCTATTATCCTGACACATGATTTCTTGTTTCTTCTTCACCCGGAGCCGTCTGCGTCTGGCTTTCGCCTTGTGAGTATCCGGCTTAAAGATCTAGTCGGGAGTTCGTCGATCAATCGTGAAGACTGGCCATCATACCATGTACCTGAAGATTTTGAATACTGTGGCACATATTCCCAAATTGTTCTTCCGTTTGAGGCGTCCGAAGAGGATCCAACCCTTGAAGAAGTTGAAAGCAGGATAGCTGCCGGGGTCTCCTCATGGTCAAGGTCCCCCAAGACTCGTCTCACTGTGACATTGAGCGAGTTGCGAGAAATTGACCTGTATGGATCAGAGTACACAGTTGCACGGAATACCATCTTCGACATTGACTTAAAGTTTGGCGACGACGGAAAAGGAGTTTTCACCGTTTTGCACAAGCATCATTATGCTTGTGACATGGATCTCTATAACTATCCGCCGCTCGGGATTCGGTCACTCGTCGGAGAAGAGGATGAGCTACCGGACACATTTTCCGTTGCCTTCGGCGATAACGGGAATCTCTGCGACAAGAGAAACATTCTGGAGTTCTTTCCAGCAGATGTAGATGAACAAAATATCTCGTCAATTGCAATCGACCCTCTTGGGAGAATGGTTGCTTATCAATTGTCCTCCGAGACGCAAGCCAAGTATATCGGTGTTATACGATTCGACTAATAGTAATGGAGCGAGGGAGAACTTGTATGGATCACAGGCTTCTCGTGTACGACGCCCTGCAGATGTGAAAATTGTCCACATGATCTTCAATACATTAAAGCTTAGCGTAACTCTCGGACACAGTTTCATGAAGGGCGTTATAATAGAATGTATAAACGGTCCAGGTGTCAGATATCGGTATACTGGGGTGCTGGAATATCGGAACCGTGGCGACGACCGTCACGGTGACCAAAACGATCTGACATTAACATTCAGTCTTATCTGTAAAAAGTCCAACCTAGCTAATGCAACGCGGACGTGAAAGAATAATCTGTTCCTTCTATATGATACCCCCTTTCACAATTCTCTGATATGAATTCTCACGACACAACAAAGGTTTTTCACCTTTGTGGCTCACTGAGTCCATTCCTTCAAGTATTGACCTTTCATCCTCGATACTACTACGACTCCTGCTCCTTGCCCTCGCGAAAGCCCAGCCACTAGGGAACCAACCAGCTTGTGTTGAAATGGCGAACATACTGAACCTGCCGGACGACATCTTCTTTATGATACTTCTCCTATTCGTCATGGATTCGCAGATCGAAGAGGTCATCAAACTAGAGACCGTGAGCAGATTTTAGTTCTCTTTCAGAGATACATTGATTCATGCCAAGTATTTGCTCAAAAGGTGTGCAAGCGTCTGAGACAGCAGTGTCTGTGTCGAGCACTCTGGGTTGCTGCTCTGGAAACATTGGAGTACAGACCTCCTTTCATAGCATCAAGATCTGCTCTCCTCAATCTCAGCACGGCTGATCTCAGGAATGTGATCATAAGAGCCATCAAATTGGATCTGTCTTGGTTGTCTGAATCAGGCCCGAAAAAGACGTCGGAAGAGATAATACCGATCATCAACTACATCGAAGACTACGAGTATCTGTGTCCCCTGCCTCAAGTCGATTTGATTATTGCGGTATATCGTGATATAGGAGTACAATGCTGGAGTATCTCACAGAAGAGAGTTGTCTGGCAACACGTCGTAACAAATAAAGAAGTTGATGTGGAAATGAAAGCAGGAACCCTAGAACAGTGCATTCTCCGGATGGCCTACGACGTAGCGGACGATTCATCTACTGTTACACTTGCATTTAGCTGGAATCACCGCATCAGAAATTATTATAACGCTAGGTGTTGTAATCTGGAAATTATTCATGATATTTACTCAAGTATCTGATATAGGGGTTTCCGGGTATACCAGATAGATTGTCGTTCATTCGATGGCAAGCTGCTGTACGAAAGTCCAACTATGCCACGCAACTTCGGTATTGCTGGATCGTACATGAAAATTCACAATAAATATCTTGTACTACGGTATTTGATGAAGAACGGATTTTTGATTGTGAATTGGATGGATAGGAAATACTTCGGACTTGAAGGAAAAGTAGGTGCAAAGATGTCCCGTGTTTCTTTACCAGAGAAAGCCTCTTCTGACATCAACACCTCTACAGAAGATAGATCGTAATGTGAATATCGCGTTGAGCTACGATATCTTGTTTCTTCTTCACCCTGAGCCGGCTGAGTCTGGCTTTCGCCTTGCGAGCATTCAGCTTAAAGATGTAGTCGGGAGCTCGTCGATAAACCCCGAAGACTGGCCATCATACCAGGTACCTGGAGATGTTGAAATCCGTAGCGCATACTCCCATACCATTCTTCCGTTTGCGGTGTCCGAAGAGGACCCAACCCTTGAACTCATTGCAAGCCGGATAGCTGCAAGGGCTTCCTCATGGTCAAGATCTCCTTCCACTCGTGTCACTGTGATATTGGGTGATAAAGAACTAGATGAGCTCTGCGAGTATAAAAATATACGGAATAGCGCTTTCGACGTTGAATTCGGGCCTGGCGATGACGGACGAGGAGATTTTACCGTCTTGCACGAGCATCATTATGCTTGTGGCGTAGTTCTTTATAACAACCCGTCGTTTTCGATTCGGTCACTCGTTGGAGAGGACGAAGAGTGGCTACCGCAAACATTTGCCGTAGCCTTCGATGGCAACGGGGATTGTTATCACAGGAGAAACGATCTGGAGTTCTTTCCCGCAGATACAAACGAAGACGATATTTCGGCAATTTCGATTGATTATCTAGGGAGAATGGTGGTCTACAAACTGTCTTCCGAGTCCCGAACCAAGTATATCGGTATTATACGATTCGACTAATAGTTGAAGTACGAGGGTCAATTTATTCGTATGGATGAAGCGCTGCTCGTGTACGACGCCCTGCAGGTGTAAAAATAGTCCACATAATCTTTAATACATGTGCAATAAACATACCGTAACTCTCGGATACAGTTTCATAGAGGGCACTATAACGAATTTATAGCAATGATGCCACGGTCAATTTTCAAAATACGTATCATTTAGACCTGCGCTTTGCACAACTAGTAGCCATAGATTAGTACCTACCGTCCTGTGGTTCTCTTTCGACTGCATCCAGTGCACTGCTCACCAAGGTTTCCTTCCATTTGCTGCCTCTATGCCCATCTTCCACCCAGATATCAGAATGTCGAGCTGAGTCTTCGCAGTCTTCTCCCGAAGGGCACCTCCGCTGTATGACGATACTCGGAGCAACGCTAAAGCTTCGAATGTGCTGGGTTTGAATCAGATGAGCGATCGCCTGGTCCAGTGCACGGGAGAACGCAAATGGAGGATAGGATAAGAGCGTAAGCAATCGCCGAGCACCGAATGGCGAAACGACATAGCCGTGCGTGCATTTGGGTTTGTGGGATGGATGGAGAGGTGAATCAGGTGTTAAGGGAGGATCTGTGGTCTCATTCGACCAGCAATGGCCTGAAATTCTTCAGTTCCATTGGCATCGGGACTCAATCTGGTGTCAATCTCACCTAGCATTACGAGGTCCCAATTGCGTGGCAAAACGCCCCACATTTTCGTCAGTCTATTAGATATTTCGACTTTCACATCAATGTCATCCCGAAGACGATCGCGACCCCCTGCAGACCGTCCCAAGATTCTTCCTTTACATGCCGTGTTTCGTTCACGATATGCATCAGAAGACGAAGATGCGAATACCAGCATGCAATCATTCCTCTGGAGAGTATCATCTGAAAAGGAATCACGGACGCGTTTGAGTAATATGGAATGGCATTGTCGCCAGTTGCGCAGAGGAGGGGGAAATCGACCGTCTCGTTGGTCCAGTCGCTGCCACCCAGAGCGGAGAAAAGAGTACCAGATCCATCCTCGTCAGATTCAGCGGGCCAGACGAAAGTAGCATTCACATCCGACCTTTGCGTCTTAACGAAGTGGGTGAGCTGGTCCACCAGTCCATCTTGTTTATCCAGAGCGTCATGGTAGACCCAGTCTACGCTCAGAACTCTTCGGAGTTTGTCCATCCTAGAGCGACGATCCATCCGTCTTTCCAGAGACACCACGTATATGGCGGATGCTACTCCGAGCTTGCTATCGCCTTCCAATGCAAGAATCGAGCTGGAGGAGTCCATATAGTTTGAAGCACATTGTTTTGAGTGGAAAAGGTCACCTAGAGAACAGACTCGTGATACGAGGATGCCATTATTTTCGAATGCAATCATAGCGATGAGTACGAGGAGCACGATAAAGCTCACAGTTAGCAGTTGTATAGAGTATCTAGATTTGGGGTACAAGAGGTAAGACATTGTCGTAGAGCGTAGATTCCATTGTCCAACACTGGCAGATGAACTTGAAGACAATCCGAGTCGGAGATTTTTTTTGTCCACTGGCACTGGCAGTCGTAATTTAAGTTCCCACGCCGCTCTCAAAACCTCCCACGGGCCCGCGTGATCATCATCACGGTTTGTCACAGTTACTGTAACCGTGACGCTTCAAGTTGAGGAACAGTCGCGCTCTTGAACTTGAAACAGTCTAATTCTTTCTCTCGCTCTCCAACGATGTCAACAGAATTCTTCATCTCAGATCTAGTACTGGCTATAGCCTACCATTTGACCTCTCAGACAGATGTCTCCGCGCTAAATCGATGCAATCAACTCCTTCGTGACACCACAGTCCCTCTCCTATACCGCGACATTGATTTTTCTGTTTTCAAAGCTGAATCTATTGCCAAAGCTTTAGAGAAAAACCCCTTGTTCTCAAAGTATTGTCGACGGCTATCTATATCAATAAAGGGTCGCCCTATGAAGAGTCAAGAGCCTGCATTCGAACACTGGATTGATGGCCCTAGCCAAGCCCTCCGAAAGAAATTCCTGTCAGATATAGAATATGTCGCCCATCAATGTGCAGTGCATGGTAACTTGACTCACTTCTCATGCGACCTCAAAAGCAACTTTCCTCTTCTCTCTGTCTGGAAAATGGATGACCTGCAACTCCCGAAGAGCTTGCTAATATGTAACGGGACGATTCGAAGCTTCCATTACTCGATGATATGTCCTTCAGACTTTAACTTAGTGAGCGAATGTCCGTAAATGTTTGGTTAAACTTGAAGTTACTAAATCTTTACAGGAGCTAATTGCGCAATGCATCTTCCCGACAGTCACGAGACTCGTGCTCAACGTGTGTATACAAAGATCACGACTTTCTACCTTTCGACGCCTCCTGTCTTCCTTTCTCAATGTCAAGTTATTGCGTATCGATGTGGTGGTCGCATATAACGAGCCTTCGGACCTCCAGCTACCGAGTGAAAGCGACACATTGCTCCCTGACGAGGATTTCCGGTGTCTTAGTTCTCTCAGTCTTAACACAACGATGTCTGGATCGGGCGCGATATGCTCGGACAACTTCATCAGGAAACAATCATCATTACTCGAACTTGACTTCGAAGTAGGCCCTAGAGATCACTTTCTGTGGACTTCGTCCACATTGAAATTTCTCGGGATCAATTCCGCTGTTGCCGACTTTCCGATCATGCCTTCTGGACATCAGTTTATCTCTCTATCGACATTACGCGTTCATCGGCGATACGAGATCACTTCGCCAAGATGGATCACATTCCTGAACGATCTACCGCGACTGAGATGTATTGAAGTAGACGTACCTGGAATTTTCTCCTTGGACATCTTAGCAAGTCAAGAGCTTCTTCCGGTAATCCGGAAAGGTATAATTGAGTTCGGCTTGATTATTGATGTCAGCGATAAGGATGGTCTTCAGGAGTACTACCGGAATGTGTGTGTTTCTACCAGATTCCTTGTGAGTCATTTTTATAGAGAAGGAGCAGGAAGGATCGTTTTTATTGACCTCTTTGCCTTCCAAGGACATTTTTATTGCCCGTAACGCAATGGCGAGCTTGATCCGCGCATTCCGCGTTGCATATGTATGCCGCGAATGAGATGAACAGTCTGGAAAACCTGAAGTCCCTGTCGACGAGCACATTTTGATGACGTCAAAGATACCCAAAACACTCGAGTACATACTTTGGGAGGTTCCTTGGACAAAGCGGCTTTACAAAGTGGAGAGAAGCCCCGACGACACAGCTAAGATGGTCTATACGGGAGGAGATAGTCTTCCTGGTCGCATCTCAAGACCGTTTTTGCGGTGGGCCAACGACAGTGTCTTTGACCATATGATCTAAATTAGAAAGAAGAAACTCTCAAGGAGCGATTCCGTCTAGCATGCGCCATTCACAGACGAATTCTTTATTACATACTCCCCAAACTCTATAACATCAGAAGGAAGATTTTAGTGCCAAATATATTGCAGACTTGCAGACAGCGATAATCATCTCTCCTCGTGAAGTGCACTAGCCCATGCTGCGACTCGGGCAGACACGGTTGCGGAGATTGAAAGAAGACCACATCATTCTTTCAACGCCTTATCGTCACGGTCATGATCACTCCATGGCACACATATAGTGCATGTCGAACCCAAGGTCTTCCCCGTTCATTCAATGGAGAATCTACTGGACTTGCCCGATGACATCCTCTTCATAATTCTCTATCATTTCATCTCCAACTCGACAGTTGAAGAATTTGTCAGATTAGAAATCGTGAGCAAGCTCAAATCTCTCTATACGAGATATAAGTACTTATATTTTCTATTCTTAGGTCTGCAAGCAGCTAAGACAACTTTGCTTAACTCACGAATGTCTGGTTCTTTTGCTCGAGACACTAGAGACCCGGCCACCGTTCAAATCATCGAGATCATTCCTTCTGGATCTCTCTGCAGTCGATCTCAGGAGAGAGATAGTTCGCGCAGTCAAACTAGATCGGTCTTGGATAGCAGAAGGCGGTCCATCGAGAAAACAAAGTGTGCTCGTTCCATTTACTGAACTGGGCCAAGTTCAGAGATACCATAGTATCTTGCCACTGCCAGAGGTTGATCTTGTTTTTGCACCTCATGCTAATGGGATACATTGTTGGAGTACTTCACAGCGAAAGTTAGTCTGGGAATACTTGGAGGACGAAGAGAATCAGGATCCGGAATCGCCGCAAAATTCGAGTGCCGTTTTGAAACTTGCCTGTGATGTAGCAGACGATGTCTCCTCCATCCTTGTTGCACTTCTGTGTAAACGAGATCAGCAAGCACGAGAACGGTGAGTTACAGTGGACTTCGATGATTCCAACTAAACTTCTTATGAGACTATGCAGCTACGTCCAAGTGCATCGGCTTGATGCCGTCACGTTCGCTAGCGAACTCCTATTCGAAAGTCCGTACTTGAACGGCGTGAATATCTATTACGATGAAATATTCATCCGCGACGCTTTTGTTGCGGTTAAGACCTTCGACCGCTCGAAAGATGGGATTATTATCATGAACTGGAGAGATAAATCATACTATCGTATGCAGGGACCAGTGAGAACGCATCATTATTCTCTCGCAGATATTATCCTAAACGCTTTGTCAACAGAAACTGTCAATCCCGCTGGAGTTCACTATGACAAGGGAAAGTATGTTTTTCGCCTATCCTGAAGGTCTGGTATCCTACCGCCTGGCAAGCATACGATACAGGAATCTTTCCGCAGTAGTATCTGCATCATACGGCGACTGGCCTGTGCATAAGTTCGTGGATCTTCAAACCCGACATGAATACTCGCACACTCTTCTTCCGTATGAAGTACCACCAAAATACCTTCGCGCTGCAAATCGATTTAGGTGCCGGGTCGCCGCGGAGGTCTCTACGTGGTCAAGACGTCCTATTACACGGATCACAGTGACGTTCTCTGAGATGCGCAGGTATGCTGATTCAGATGCACGGGTCAACATTTTCGATATAGAAGTTACGCAGGATGCCAACGGCCGAGATATTTTTGTCCCCTTGCACGAATACAAAACTCAAAAAGGGATGATTTTCCTTACTGCACCATCGACAGCATTACGAGCAATTATTCAAGATGCCGGGACCGGATGGACGTCTTCGTTTGCCTTGACTTTCAACGAATACGAGGAAGGGAGGCATTCTGAGAGGATCAATCGTCTCCAGCTGCCAGAAGAAGGCAAAATTGTTTACTCGACGCTCCGAATGGATCCTCTCGGTAGAATGTTGGTCTATCAAGTACCGCTTGTGAAATACATCGCTGTCATCCGATTCGACGAATGAAATCAGGTTATCTATTCGAAAGAACTGGTGAAGATTGGGGAGAAACGTCCACTGTACCCATGGGTAATATAGATAATAATAATTACAGAGGGTGCGATGCTAAAGATGGTCGACAACGTTGTTCAAGTAAACACTGTAGTGCTTTCCGCATCGAATGCTCCGCTAAGCGCAAGAATTGCGTGTGCGTAATGAGTAAAAAAAAAGATGCAAGTATGTATACAGAGAGAGGAAAGAACTGATAACGAGGATACGTGTAGAACCGTTTACATAGCGGCCGATGATAGGTCTGCTTCCAAGTCTTCCGGACGGTCTCCGCTACTTTCAAGACTATCGTCGTGATATCCACCTGAAGGTAGAGCATAAGTATAAGCTTCAGCTAAATCCAGCGTTAGCCCTTCTCCGTTACGTACAACATAGCTGTCGTAAGCTAAGTTTGACATGCGTATCGCTGCGATTGCGCTGTTTATCCCCTTCTTCCAAGTCTTTCGTGCATTGAAATTATCGTGGAATCCACGGAGGACAGGCTCGTCCTCACGAGCCGTACGTCTAAACCACTGTTAAATGTTCATGGCATAACTCAGCATAACTCATTGAATCACCTGGGGGTGATTGTGAAGACACGTACTCTATGATTCAACGCCTGAGCGGCTGTAAGCCTGAATTCAACCTCACAAAGCAGGCACTTCAAGAAGCTAATCGCTGGTCGGAGGTGTCAGTACGATATTCCACGACAGAGCAATCAGTGAAGAGACTAACCTTCATCTGAAATATCACTCCAGTATGGATAAGGAAGTTCAAGTCGACAACGCGCTGCTTTGACGATGCTAAACCTTCCGTTTTCTAGGAAAGGAAGATGGCCGTCGAGCAGCTCATGGACAATGACACTGCAGTACGGCATTAAAATTGACAATAAGGGAGAGACGCTGATTCGATATCGGGACTTACCCGAGTGCCCAGAGGTCAATTGGTTTTCCGTGATCTTTGGCCCATTGCATCTCTGGAGCCCTGTATTCATCTGTCATATACGTAGGTTTAATGTTCCCGTCTTCGGGAACACGCTGAGCCCTGTAGAAATTCTTAACAGTTTATTTTTTAAAGCATTTAGCAGACAGACTTACAACCCAAAGTCAGTGATGACGATGTCCGAGTTCGCATCTTTGGAACGCATCATGATGTTCTCAGGTCTGCAACCGGTATAACATAGCTTAGCCCAATTGTACTCAAGGCAGCGTGGTATTTACCCACTTTAGATCATGGTGCACAATGTCGTTGTCGTGCAAGTATTTCACGCCCTCAAGGATCGACCTGTGGGCTAACGTCAACGGTTTCTGCTCTAAAAAATAGGTTCTGACCTACTTCACTATGTGTACAGCATGGGATTCTGTAAACTTTTGACAATCATTGTAGATACGATCAAAGAGCTCTCCGCCTTCCAGAAACTCCAATGAGAGATAAATTAGTGACTCCGTCTGGAACGCTTCGTAACATTTAACCTGCATGACTTAGAGGACTGCATAGGACTGTTACCCGAGGAACGTACAATATTCGGATGATCCAGCTCAGGCATGAGGGCCAGCTCAAATTGCATCGCTTCCCTCAATGTATTCTTAAGCAAGACCTCGGGGCCGATAACTTTGTTGATGAGTTTAACGGCGACAAATTTCGACTGCCCTTTTGTTCTGAACCAGCTAAACCTCTTTGACTTTTCCGAAGGTGGGGTCCATGTCGCAAGCTTGGAAGAAGAAATCAGAAAGGGTCGAGCTGTGTTTATCTTAACGATGGGAGCAAAATTACTCACCATCACTGTTCCGAACGATCCAGAGCCTATCATCCTATGGAACTTATAGTTCCGTAACATTGGATTGGAAGCCGGAACCGATTGAAGCATCGCTTGGCTTGTAATGTTCGTAATTGCCTTCAAGAGTGTAGACGTCAGATAGAGTCCGACTTTTCACCAAGGGAAAGTTAGTCAGGAGGAGCGGTGGTTGTCCGCCGTGAGGGTAAGGGAGTTAGACAGAGATTAGCAGGCGCTTAAGTAGAAAAATCCACGAAATATGTGGCGGTACACAAGAGCAGCTAGGAAGCCATTGTTGGTAGAGTGTCTCGCATCAGAGCTTAGGCAGATAGAAGAGAATAAGCTAGATAAGGCTCCTGGAAATCGCAGTGTAGCTACAATTGTTGCGTTTAAAGAAGGCAACCCTTACATAGTACTTGACGACAACAAAAAGGTAGCTATGCGTCGTTATAGAAGACATCGAATCGTTTATTGGAATTTGACCACTGTGATGATACCAAAGGCTTTCCTATGTAGACTGATGCACTGCGAGACAGAGTAGAAAGTCAAAGAGGTGAGAGTAAAAGGGTAACTTGAAAGAACTCAGAACAAGCACTCCAATTATTTAATTCTCACGCATGAGTATACTGACAGAAATCGGTAACGACAGCGAGCGTCACTGACACAAAGAGCGTTAGGGATACATATACAATTATCATATAACAGATACAGTGAGTAATACGTGGTTCAGCTGGGAAGAATTAATTGTCAAATGAAAGCAAAGAGAACTATGTATGAGCTGGCGTCGGTGGTCACAGCCCTTTTGATTACTAGCTACTAGTAGTTGGGACTCAGAAGAGTAGTTGGGACTCAGAAGGTAGAGCGTATTACAGCATTGCCTTAAGGTCCTTCTGCTCAACGTCCCTCCCCGCCTCCTGAAGCTCGATGTTCTCCTTCTCAAGAAGTTCGCGGACGTGGAGGCAGTCAGGCTTGATCTCCCCAAGTGTAGGGTAGAAGGTCCCTCGGCAAGGGCATCCTTCCGGGGTGATCCATTCCGCCATATAGGATAGGCACTGAAGGTCACAGAAGGCGTTGATTAGAGAGACTTTCATATCCAAATAAGTAGAGCGCCGACATACCTTCAACCTGTCGTCAAATTCACTACCACGAACAATAACGCGCCTCCATTGGCCATTGCCACCCTTCGCAAACGCAAAGTCGCCATGCTATAGATATATGAGGGCTCATTAGTAAGAGGACGATCTTCTGCACAATGATAGAAGGTTCGCAAACCTTGAAGATGTACGGCCAGCGCCCGTCCATCGACGTCGGGCCAACCTCCAGAGGCTCCGTTTCTCCGAACATCCCGCTCACCGCAGACATAAGCGACTGGAAGCTGTCTGTCGAGTCCGCAGGGGATGCTTCAACACATAATTCGCGAACATCGACGTCGCCTGCGTCCGTGCCCGTGTCTGCCTCCATTCCCAAAGCAGACTTGATCCAAGACTTCGTCGCGTCGGGACACGCAGGCGACTCCAACTCGGCGGCGAGAAGAGCATCGATCGACGAGGCGGACAGGTCACTGCTAGACGTAGAGGATGTTGGCGAAGATGAGCCAGAGTTGCTCGGAGAGCTGACATTTCGGAAGAGTAGGCGAGGATGCTTTGAGAGGAGGAAGTGCATCCGGTCTTCTTTGGAGGGTTGAATGCGCGCAGTATAGGGAGAAGAGGAGCCGGTGATAACAATCGCGGGCAATTGAGAAGTGACAGCCGACATGCTTGAACAAAGCAACAAAGTAAGAAGTCGTTGCGATTGAGGAAGACGCCCGAGACGGAGGTAGACTCAAAGGGATAGCTTTGTGTTGCCCAAGCTTCAAGCACGATGCCGAACTATATATACGAGCTCAACGAGATGTGGCCCGCTTAGAGGGCTGCGGGACTGTGGTTCGTACAGCCCCCGAACCACACAATGACAATGGGCCCGTGGGCTACAATACAGAGTCACAGTAAAGAAAGGACACATACGGTGCGGAAATAAAACGTCGTGCTTGTGGTTAAGACCCTTTCTAAATTCCGATGGTAGATGTGGTACTACGCTTTTCTGATGTAAGGGCTACGCGACTACGCCCGCACGCGGAAGCAAATACAGAGTCTGATAATGTGGCACTTGGGTTCCGGTTCCGGAGGTAACTTCAGATGACTTCGTTGTCGATTAACACGACGGAACTTGAGAGGAAGGTGATACAATCTCTAGAGCGAGTACACAGCGGTACCTGTTAGAAATTGCTCAGTGCTCTCCTCGGATAGTCAAGTGCAAACTCACACAAAGTACATAGATCCATCTACGCATACAGTTTCACAAGTACCTCGCAATCTTCCCAGCTACCCATGATTTCGATATATCCTCGCTTTTGATCGAAGGCAACCGCATCTCGAGCTCCTCAAATACCTTTACGTGCTTGGTCACAACAAAGCCCAGCTTCTCAAACATACGTCGGCTCGCAACGTTCGTCTCTCCTATGCGCACTACGAGATTCTCTGCGTTGATAGGTAGGGTAGATTGTGCCCTGAACGTTGTGGCGAAGCGGAAGAGTAGCTGCATGGCTTCGGAAGCGTAACCTTGTCGGCGATATGCACTTTCTGAGTTGCGGCGAGAGGAAATAGGCCACGGAAAGCACTCAGCGTAGGTCAATGCGATGGTATATACGAGTTGACACACCTGCAATCATGACCTCCGCCTCAACTTCAAAGTCCTCGTCTGTCGCCGAACCCTTGAAGAAAAGGTTGACGTCCCCAATCATCCGCGATTCATCGTGTTCGCCAGCAGTTACGATTCGAGCTTCACCGACAATTTGCGTCTGGTCGCTTGGTGGCAATTCGTCTCTGTACAGTACGATGAAGGTGAGCTCTGATAGAATGAAATAAGCCCAAGGCTCTTTGAAGTCACGACATAATGACAACATACTGTCTTCGTCAATCTGCCATTTTCCTATTTATTGTTCGTCATCGTTTCATCAAATTCAGGATTGCAAAGTTCGGAATGTTCAAGCAACTTACGCTGCATTTCATACTCCTCTTCTAGTGTGAGTGGTTCGCTCGCCGTCAACTCCCGCAACACCGGATCCGACATCCACTCATGATACTTCTAGCTAGTGGAACCAGTCCGTGAATCCATAAATCAGTCTACGCACAAATAAGAATACTAAAGAAAGAAACTATTGACCTTAACATGCTCCTCTCTGGGCCAATGAGCGGGTTCTCATAGTCAGACATGTATGAGAGTTATGCGGCCACTGCGCAGCACATACATACTTATATGGAACGAGGATAACTTTCTGTCCGATGAGAGCAATGTTTTCGTTGACGCGCATTGAATGCTGCTAGGCCGGCGTATATAACGAGATAGCGCTGTTGATAGTTATTCTTTGATAGAGGTCGATGAGAGTGAATTGGAAATGAGGTGCATTACATGTCCGTAGGTTCGCAACGCGTCAAGGAGCTCCATTACACTGCACGTCAACCCCAACTACCATTACCATCGGTAGCAACCTTTCTTCTCTCTGGTACGCTTCCTTACAATTTCTGAATGATCGTAATATTGGTCCGGTTATAATTCGGGTAGTCCAGGACACAAGTTGCTATTTCATTTTACTTCCGGGCGTTAGCTTCCACCGTCCACGTACGACAAACATATTTGCCCCACGGTCACCATCCCCACCAATCCTCAGCCAGTAGTTTCCATGCTATTTCGGAAATCTTCAAAGTTATAACACTTCCTGCTTCGTTATCAGAACGTTCTTCTCCTTCTCTCGCTGTTCATTGAGCAGGACTCAGCAGGGTAATACACCAACAAGACTTTGTGGAGTAATAACATTCATTACTTCTTGAACTGTGAGTTCAACCCTTTTGTAACAGAGACGACGATGACAGAGAGTATGGAATGTCAGAATCCTTAGACGATAGGAAAACATGGCGGACGTCGTGCCAGATGGAGATACAAACTTCAAAGTGCTAATCCAAGGCTTTGCGATGATCATCGCGTCTGAGATTGGGGACAAAACCTTCCTCATCGCTGCCATTCTCGCAATGCGGCACCCGCGCGGAATTGTTTTCGCCGGCGCATTTGGGGCCCTTGCAGTCATGTCAATTCTCTCTGCAGCACTGGGACACGTCTTACCGACCCTCATACCCAAGTCTTGGACGCAGTTCTGCGCAGCGGCCCTGTTCTTCGCCTTCGGTGGCAAGATGCTCCAGGAGGGTCGCGAGATGGAGGCAGGGAGCGGAAAGATTGAGGAGGAAATGAGGGAGGCAGAGGAGGAGATTGAGGAGGACGATGCGCTGGCGGATGGGACGGGCGCCGTGCTTGAAGATGGCCACGCTGTGCCTTTGGAGGATTTGGAACGCGGAGAAAATGGACATGCAATCTCAAACGGCAGCACTCGTCCGCGCTCACGGAGTACCTCGCGTACACGAGCGGCGAAAAAGGGCAAAAGAGAGACTCTGTTGGAAGGAACGCGTAACTTCTTCAGCCTCTTACTCGGTCCTGTCTTCGTTCAAGCCTTCGCACTTACATTCCTTGGCGAATGGGGTGACCGCTCGCAAATTGCAACTATTGCACTTGGTGCTGCTCATGTACGTTCTGTTCATTCACCTTACCCTCCTTTGACTCTTTGGCCCGTCTACCATGTGTTCCCCCTTATTTTCATAAATTCTTCGAGCTTATTAGATTAACTCGTAAACCGATGTCAAGGCACCTGAGCACTTTCATTTTTGACTGAAACCCTCCGACTCACATCCATCCCTTTCTTATTTTCGCAGAATGTATATATCGTGTCACTTGGCACGATTGTCGGCCATATGTGTTGTACTGCAATGGCAGTTATCGGAGGACGTTACGTATCCACAAAAATATCGGTGAAACATGGTATGTAATCTTGGCCATAAGGTGTACCGTCCGAAATCACAAAACGCTAACATGATTGTCTGCAGTGACGCTTGGCGGCGCATGCCTTTTCTTGCTCTTCGGTTTCATCTACCTTTATGAAGCGTTCAAAGCGAACTCAGAGCACGTCATTGTCGTTCCAGACCACGAAGATCCTTCGGACTTGCTACACAGACTATGATGAAGTAGAGTATTATTCGGGGCCTTTGCTATTAGTTTTCCCAAGCGCTTAGATACCTATGCTTATAATTCGCGTGTAAATTATTACTTCTATAGTCTCTTTTTGTCCTTCTACACTCATTACTTTAAGCTCATGCAAAGTTTCAGATACGAGACTGTATAGACAAGTAGGAACGTATTGGAAAGATCGAATGGATCCGTATGTTAAACTTCAAAGTTATCTTATCAGATAGTAGCCGAAAATCTTGGGAATATATTATCAATCTCGCTAAGATCTATGAGAAAATCAGATATGATAAATGCTAGCCATTGCCAGGCATCCCGTTCAGAGAACGCACAGACATAACTTTGTTGGGTACGTGAGACTTGGAGGTAAGATGGAGGCTGCGAACAGGAGACTGAAGCAGGTGCAACAAATCATCTCTAAGAACGGCGAGGACAATTGGCGCCACGTCCTCGTCCTACCTGACGATGTTCGCGTTTCTGTCCTGGAACCGCAAGCTGGCTCTCCTGCCAGTAGCTTAACAAGGGTAGCCATTGACGGGAAGATCGTACTAGATTACCGACCTCTAAGGAGAGAGCTCGCCCTCGTAGTTTCTGCGATAGGTACACCATTCGAAAGGGAGAACCCAGCACCGAGATATCCAGTCGTCGAGCTTCTGTCTGCGAGCGACAAAGAACCAGTCTCGCTGTCCTTTTCCAATTTCTGGGCAGTGATTTACACCCTATGGACACTCCTACACACACAAGAGCATATTCCCATCGTCCTATCCTCTTCCCTCCCAAACGCACGCGAACTCACCAACTACCTCCTCCTTTCGGGACTCGGACGAAAGGCACTCGACCCCTCAATTACAGACACAATCTTCTTGGACCGCGGCACATTCTGGAGTGGTGCAGGAGTGGGCTCCGCTTGGAGTGTCGAGCGTGGATGGCTGAGTGATCCTGTGTATGCAGCCCGAGCAGCATCGTTCCCTCTCACCCAGTCTTTCACGAGAACACCGACCGTGATCACGCAGCATCCTCTACGACCGCCAAAGCCGACACCAGGGTCATGCATATATCAGCGATACTGCACTCCTGTCGGCCAGACACTTATGATGCATGCGTTCGATCCGTACAGCGAGGCGCATATGAATGCATTTCACAAGTGGCAGAATGACGAGCGGGTCGCGAAGGGATGGAATGAGAGAGGAACGATGGAGCATCATCTACAATACATCATGAAGGTTGTTGCTGACCCAGCAGCCTTGCCTTATGTCATGAGCTGGGATGGCGAGTTAATGGGGTACGGGGAGCTCGTATGGATAAAGGTGCGTTGTTTAGTTTAGTTTTAACCAGACTCGAATTAACATCGTATATGCTTTGCAGGAAAATCATGTCGCGCCATATGTCCCTGGGGGAGCCTGGGACTACGACCGAGGCCTGCATGTTCTTGTAGGAGAAGATAAATTTCGCGGGCAGGCATATTGTAAGTCTTTTCGTTGTTAAACCTTGTCAGATAGTACGCCTAACATGGAGACTGTTGTAGCACAGGCATGGTTCCGATCCGTGACTCACTATATGTTTCTTTCCGACCCGCGGACGCTGCGTATTATAGGAGAGCCCAAACGCAATAACCCTGCGATAATCAAAACGTCTTGCGACGCTGGTATGCATCTAGAAACGGTGAGTGGGCGTATCTAAACCATCTTATCTCCTTTTCAGTGCTTCCTCCATTTCATGATCACAAAAAGTCATTGTTTCTTTCGTGAAAGTCGCACACTAACGTCCTTGTCCCATATACAGTCCTTCTACTTTCCTTACAAATATTCCGTCATGACGATGAACCTTCGAGAACGGTTCTTCAAGGAAGATTTGCTCACATGATGCTTGACGGGGTGGAGATTGTTAACTCTGCGACACAAAAGGAAACGATGCGATCCGCGAAGGCTTAACGTAGTAATTGGATAAGAAACATATACCGATGGAAAGCCATATAGTACTTACGCTTTGAACAACACATATGTTTTGTTGAACTGCTGTTCTTTTTATGGAAAGCAACTTACCCTGTAACAAAATTTGGCTTGGTTATGTGAAGGCGCTCTCTTTACGCCTTTGTTTTCTGGAGGCGAAAGATTGTAGAATGAGAGAGATACTCTCGTGGTGGAAGGGACTGAAGAGGGTCGTGTTTTCAAGTTGCGATCTGCCAGTGAACGCGACGCGTTGCGTGAGAACTTCAATCACGTGCCATCATGATAGCCTGCCACTGGCAGTGAATACGAAGTTCAAGTTCAAGTTCAACTTATGTAAACCTCAAGATGACTGTAGACATTTTTTGACTTGAAGTTCCTCCTTTCCTGCAATCCAGTCCTTGCAAATTTCGTAAGCTAGACGTCCACTCATAGCTTGCAACGGACGAAAAAAGAACGAACCTCTCGCGACAATGTCTCTTTATCGTCGAGATCTGGTGTTCTTGGAGTGTCTGCCGCAGTTGACTAGCCTGTGTCCGTCTTGAGGATTGCGCGGCTGTAATGGTACATTTGCACATTTTATCTGTGCTCGATGAACTTCCAAAGCGCGCTATCTCTCGGCCAAGTGTTTGCCTTTACATTGGATCCTCCCCGGTCCTCTTTAACCGTCCACTCACACATACAGGTGAGCATCGATAGCATGGTTCTTTTCATCGTCACCATTGCATATTTCTATACAACCATTTTTCTTAGATAACGAAAATCAGAGACAATTGGTTCAACCGCATTTGACTCAATCAAGGATGTCATCATTGGTACTCATTTGCCACGGCATCTCGTCACTCGTGTGACCGGTTATCCGGCCGCAACGGACCTGCCACATTGCCATTCTCGATGCACCAGCGGCGGTCTGCATGGATCATCGATAAAGAAGTACATTCAGTGGTTGGCAGAATCTCAATCGCTGGCGCATGAAAATGTGATAGATGGTGGTACTTTGTGCATCTTTGCGGTTAGTGATGCTCCGTTCCTTATTGCAATTCGAAGTTCCGCGCATATTAGTCTCAGGTCCTGGCGCCGATAATGAGTCCACGCATGATTTCTCCGACTTCGGATGCCACATATTGGACAATAAAAGGCGCAGCAGATGAAGTACAGATCTTGATGTAAGTCCAAGCGAGATGGAGTCTGCAGATAGCCCCCTGGTGCACCATCAGACCGCGACTGACATCGCTCAGGCCGAATGGCGTCGACTACTTGTCCTCCCTGATGATGCCATTCTTTCCGTTATCGAGCATCAAGCAAACTCACCTTCAGGGAGCCAAACAGTAATATCTATTGACGGGCGATCCATTGTCGAATATCACACTTTGCCTCGAGAGCTCGCTCTCGTTCTCTCCGCAATCCAAACTCCCTTTGAGAAGGAAAATACGGTCTCTCGCTTTCCCGTCCTCGAGCTATCCCCAGTCACGGGGAGCAATCTTCGGGCGGCTTCGATCGCAAACTTCTGGGCATGCATCTACGGCCTGTGGACGCTCTTTCACGCTCAAGAGTATATCCCAATCGTCCTTTCCTCCTCTTTCGCCAATGCGGACGATCTCAGGCATTACCTGCTATATTCTGGGCTTGGACGAAAAGCCCTAGATCCTGAAATTGTTGATGAAATATTCCTCGATCGTAGAACTTTTTGGAGTGGTGCAGGCATCGGCTCGACATGGGGCGTCGAGCGCGGCTGGATGTGCAACTCATTATATGCAGAACGGGCTGCGTCCTTCCCTCTCACGCTCTCTTTTACGCGTACCTCCACAGTGATCGCACAGCACCCTTTCCGCCCTCCGAAGCCTGCGTTTGGATCGTGTATATACCGAAGATACTGCACAACGGTGGGCAAGACGCTCACTTTCCATGTGTTTGACCCGGAAGATTTGCTACACATGAAAACTTTTCATGAATGGCAAAATAGCGAGCGCGTCGCGAAAGGATGGAATGAACGGGGAACAATGGAACATCATCGTCAGTACATACAGAGTGTAACCGATGATCCTGGGACGTTGCCGTTTCTCATGAGTTGGGATGATGAGTTGATGGGGTATGGAGAGTTCGTATGGACAAAGGTATGCAATCCCGTTTATAGGCTAGCACTCCAAACTCGGAATCTGGAATGAACCTTCAGGAAAACCATGTCGCACCCTACGTTCCCGGTGGCGCTTGGGACTATGATCGAGGAGTGCATGTTCTGGTAGGCGAGGAGAAGTTCCGAGGCCGGGCTTATTGTATGTCACCTTGAATTATGAATCATAACTCTAGTTTATGCTCACTATTTGATCTTCGATTGCCTAGCGCAAGCATGGTTTCGCTCAGCGACGCACTTCATGTTCCTTGCGGACCCTCGGACACAACGTATCATTTGCGAGCCAAAGCAAAGCAACCCAGCAATACTCAGGGTCATGAGTGATGCTGGTATGCACGTCGAGACGGTCAGTTGCAGTTGTTATCCACGTTCCCTGGTGCAGACAGTTCTGATCCAAAATTCTACAGTCGTTCCATTTCCCCTATAAACATTCGGCCCTGACTATGAACCTCCGCGAACGGTTTTTCAAGGACGACATGCTTCTTTGAAGTCATAGGTTTCGTATATATAACCCTGCTGAGGCACTTATGTTGGATAAATGCAGCCTCGTGACCAGGCCAGCTACTCTTTTTCAGCAGCGGTCTGGTTATGAGACTACGATAAACGCAAGTAACAAGTCTAAATGATACGGATATATCCGCATTGTGGTTTCATAGACTAGCCTGAGTCGCTCCTCTAGGATCTTCACCTTCCAAGAGCGCAGCAGGTTGTCTCCGTACTGGCTTATGTCCGTACAATGCTATACTCGCACAGACTTGGAACTAACCCCTTTTTATGCTGGGAGTTTTGAAAGTGGTGGAAAACTACAGCTGATGGATGGCCACCACGAGCTTACTGTTCCTGTTCCTGCATGTCTGTAAACAAGATCTTGCGTATGTATGGTCGCTCAAAGAACGTGGTGGATTCATCGTTGGCCACTTGAAGCCACCCACATTCTCTATATCTACGTTCTGACGTCGACTGTCAATGAACCGATAGTCATTCTTTCGCTCCTTGACACCTCCCTATGGCTTACTTTTCGTCTCTGGAGCTCGCTCGGCAGGACGTTCTAGTGCTTTCGGGGAAAAAATCAACATTCTCCGTGCAAGATGGCGACATTGCAGTACCACGTCTAAGCCGTCCAAGTCCCCAGGTTGGAATGCCACAAATCTTGCGATATAAAGCTATTCATTTCAACGGAGTAAATGAGCTTGCTGAGGTGGGATGTATCTCTTCATGCGATGTTGTAGGCTCACACTTTGATGTAGCACAGCGATCAGGAAGTTGTGCTATACTTATATCCACTGAAAGTGTGTGCACGTGTACAGCCACTGATGTTTTTTCTTGACTGGTGTGGATTGTCTCTTATCTCTGACTCGGTCGTATCAAATGTGACCGTGAAGGCCGGGCAAATGCAGAAATCAGGCGCTAAGGATAGGAATATAAGCCAGTCCTCTATTGATGGAATGCGCAATCGACTATCCTACCGTCAAAAGTCCCGGCAAAGATATAACTATCCATATTCATACACCGTGTTAACTCTTTTTCACTTCAACGACTCAATCTTTCCGAAGACCTCCAGCAAGATGCCAGGCTTTGCTGACACCATCCTTTACTCCCCAACCCACCCAATTGTCCTCCGCAACCCCAAACCTTCCGACGCATCAGTCCTATCCAGAATTCTCTCCAACCCAGAAAATATTAAATATGATCCCATGTGTTCGCCCACCGGCTTCTCCGAAGAGCAATCTAGCAAATTCATTGCGCGATCACTCGAATCTGCCTCGAAAGAGATACCAACAAGCGTAAGTCTTGTTTTGGTCCTCCTTCCTTCGATATCCTCCTCCGAGGAGGGCGAAGTTATTGGGCTTGGCGGCTTCGGAGGCATCGATGAGGAAGATGGCAAAAGGTTCGGCGATGTGGGGATCATGGTAGAGCCAGAATTCAGGGGTAGAGGTTATGCGTTGGAAGCATTGAGGTTGAGTATTGAGTTTGCGCTGGAGAAGCTAGGAGTCGATGGGGTTTCAGCTGCGACTTTGGAGATGAACGAGCCAATGGTGACGCTACTGGAGAGAAAAATGGGTTGGGCTGGGGAGAGGAGAGATAGTAAATGGGGGGTGGAGTGTTTGTACAAGATGTATCCAGCAGATTGGGAGGCGATGAAGAGAAGGATGGGTTGGAGTTAGCGTTGTTTCAGATGGAAAAGTTGTATGTAATAGATTTCGAGAAATGTTCCGAGTAAACAGGGAGACCGTGCCGTAAGAAAGAGAAGACACAAAGTCCGAGAAACCGTTAGTATATGTATATGCGAATGCTCATCTTCCTTCTGTAGCTTCTACATACTCACGGGTTAAGAGAGACGGCGACGAAAGAACCAATTCGCAGACATCAGGGCATTCAAGTCTAAAAGGGGAGGCGAATGCCACTGGCAGCTTTGTTGCAAACATCAGGAAGCTAGAGGTCAGCAAGTTCATCATTTCGAGTCGATTTGTCGTTCGCGATTTCCGCTTCTCTTCCTCGCTAGCACATTGCAACTGTATGAGGACTTGTTGTTAGATAGTAGGTGATAACGGTACAAAAAGCCTTCTTGGTAGATGCAATAAGTAAAATGACCTGTTGACAGTAGATGCTAATGTGAATATTCTTTGTTGACGGATCATAGTTTCGGGAGATTGGCAAATTTAGGCGACACTTTCGTCTTGAATGCCGCAATCAGATCTTTTACGTCCTGAAAAAGGTTTGAAGATATTGAGAAAGTGAAAGGAAGCATTTTCTTAGAAAGTATCTGTGCATACCGATGTCTGCAATTGAGCTGAGTTCCACGTCGCCGTATATTCCAAGTTTTCCGAAACGCTAAGGTAGAAGTCATCAGATTAGCGTATGTTTCATCGCAAGAAGGTAGCAACGAACGTATGATCCCGCGAATGTAGAAGGAGATGCTTCGTACCCGTTACCGCTATGGGACTCTTCTGTGCGATGAGCCGAGCGGTATCAATTGCTGCAGCAATGACCTCCTTTTGGCCACCTGGAACGACCTTAGAGATGAAGCCAAGTTCGAAGGCTTCGGTTGCAGTGAACGGGCGAGCGGTGTATGCAAGTTCGCGGGCAAGCGATTGATTCCCTACGGCCTTGGGAAGGCGAGCGAGGGTACCGATGTCGGCAGCTAGCCCAATGTCGACTTCCTAATGAGAATGAAATCATGAGAACTTGGTTTCGGGCGATATACAAAAGGGTTTATTTTAATCAGGTTCTAAGTAGCAGCCGCACCTTGATGGAAAATGATGCGTCGGCAGCGGCAAAACGAATATCGCACGCACTCGCCATGTCAATGCCCAGACCGAGTGATAGCCCGTGAACGGCGACAATGACAGGGAACCGGCACCTTTCTATAGAGGAAATGGCGGACTGGAACTTCAGAATGTATTGCCGTAGGGAAAGTGCCTTGCGGGCAGAGTCGGGTGCGTTGTCTTGAAGAGCTCCAGCATCATTCACTAGACGTAGAATGAATGTTTCAGAAAGTTTAATCAGGACACTAAACCGAAATGATAGAAGACTCAGAAAACTGACAGTCTAATCCTGCAGTAAAGATCTTTGGTAGCGCGGAAGCTAGGACAACAGCGCGGATGTTCCCATCTTCATTAATCTTGTCAAAGACTTGACCGAGTTCTGACCAGAACCTTTATCGAGTCATTCAGAAGCGCACTCTTGAGTCAAGTGTAATGGTTATAGTTACTCGTCATTGAAAGCATTCACAGGTTTCCTAGAAATTAGCATGAGTCGCTGAGCTTTCTTTCAAGTAACGCGACAACGTGCCTTGCTAGTTCAACTAAAAGAACATAGTCTGACGGACTCGTTACTATTATCTTTTGCGATTTATAGTATTCTGACATGGTCGTAGTTGGAAAGAGAGGACTTGGAGGAGAGATGGACGCAGCGGCCCCGGCTTCACGCGTCTCATGCGCGTCCGAGTCTCATCCCTGAATTCAAGACCGTGCAATCACATGCAACTTGAAGGGGCCGGGAGTAACTTACTATGTAGTAGGGTCAAGCAGAAAAGAAATGTGATGTGATTTTATGTAACCTTTGACGATTACGAGCCCTTCATCTTTACTTTGTCTCGGATAAGTCAAGAAAAACTAAAACGTATCAAAGGAAAGCGTGAGGGAAGCCGTCACTGCCAGTGGCAGCCTGAGTGAGGGGAGCTTGAAATCAAGATTGTGGGAAATTTGATTGAACCCGAGTGGTCATTTTTTCTTCGTTCTGTTTCCTACCACTGCGTCTGCACGAACGGTACGTGGTCGAACTCAGCAACAATCTGTCCCCTCAGGGCCTATGACTCACGACTATAACCACAATATGCTTCACCTCAGCCGAGAGTCGATTTGATCAAGGTGTCCTTAAGCTCGTCTGTCAACCTTTCTCTTGCTCTCTGAGTCTGAAGGATTTAGCGACTACACACTTCATCTCTTGAAAGCTAAGATGGATAAAACCATTGGCACTTGCCTCTGCAAGAAGCGAGTTTCACGCCTGCTCTTTTGGATTGGCTCGGAGACTTATCAGTCTATTCATTGGTCGCGAAGTGACTTCTACTGTCCTATTACACAAACGTCTAGGTCTTCTCCTTCAAGTCGTTTGAGGCTAGATGTAGGACCATAGAGCATCCTTGGCTCGTAGCAATGCTAAACATAGCATCAAGTCCAATCCCTTCGTGCTCGTCTCCGTCGTTTCAAAAGCTAACGGACAAAAGGGCGATCCGCTGAATATCTATATAGTCTATCGTGAAGGAGACTCGGTGGTTATGTCTTTTTATGTGAGTACGGCATTCCCTCGAGTTGAAACATAATCTCTAAGCTCAATACACCTTATCATTCTGTTAATTGATCCAATTCAATCTTTTCTGGATAATTTGTCGTAAATTTGACTCAGAGGCTCCAGAACGGCTCAAACCGTCGCGTTCTAGCTTCGGTGCCTTTCTATTTATTTTTTTTACATCGTGACAGTTTCAAGACTTCATAAGAAAATTCCGTTTCTCTGAAAGCAAGTTATGTATCGCCGGTGGAGTCTCATTAAATGGTTGATAGCGCAAGTTCTATCTCTCAGCGATAATCTCGTGGAGCCCGTCCTGCCCGACAACCCAGCCTTCTATCTGCGGGTTTATAGCCCTCCGACCCACTCTCGAGCGATCACGATCATGCGTGGACTAGGCCTAAAGCGGATGAACAATGATCTGCGTGAAGTGGTACGTCTTGCCATTCATATTGCACATTCTCACCCTGTTTCTTAGCTTTTCCCACTGCCACAACCCGTGGTTTTACAGGAAGGGCCTTTCAAGACGTCCAGAACAGATGCAGCTGTAGCCGGCGGTCGCTTGTATCATCTCCTTCCTTTTCAGCAGCACCATGAGAAGGGGGGACCCATGGTAACGATTGCGACCATGGACACGAGGCTAGCAAACTCATACGAATGCCTCCGACGGTGCCTGCGACGATCATCTCGCTAGCTTGTTCGTCTGTCCGGCCGAGTTGCCGACAGATAAGTTGTCCGTGCTTTCCGTCTTCCTTCATATCGAGATTTTGATAGCACAAATATGGGGTTCATCGCGCCCTTTGCGGGACGAATGCTGTCTCTACGTGTATCAAGTTCGAGTCAAGCGGAACTATCAAAATTTCACAGCTCGTGGAACCGAGCATCAGATTGAGAGTGAGTGAGGTCCGGTTCGTTCGCCTGTTTAACCGGACACCATCCTTCAAGCATCAGAAAAGTTCCCATAAAGCATTGATCTACTTGGCTTCATTTTCAATTTTTTATCATTCCGAAGGCAAACCATAGAGATAATTCTCACTTTCCTTCATCTGGGACATGGAAGCCTTTCGGATGAAATGAAAGACCCATTTCAGCGCCAAGTTCATTGAAGAAGTCTATCGCGTTTTCTCTATAGAATTCCCAAATGATGCCAGTGGGGGAGAATCTTGATGATTTAGAATTCTGAAAACCCAAATTTAGAAATAAATTGAAGGTGATGTAATTCCATTTACGGCGCTACTGAGTTCCTGGAAGAAATCAACATTTTTCCATCTTTTTATTCCTTCCTCTTCTCCTCCCTCCTTCCTCGCCGTTCGTTTCACTTTACCCCGTCTTTTTCTCTCTGGATACCTTAATCGCTGAGCGCGACGGTGCTTGCGGTGCCCCTTCGGCGTTCTTGGGACTGCCATCGAGAATCAGCAGCAACGAACAACAACACGGTCGGGCATCTGTTTGGGTTTACACAGGTGGTTGGAGGCACAGGCAGGGATTGCGTCTCGCGGAACGTTAAGGAGACACGACCCGAGCTGGAGAGTTACGACTTACTGGCATACTACCACGTACTCTGTGCACATCGCTCACTGAACAGCGAGAAACAGAGATACAGTCTGTGGATGAAAGATGACGATGGACGCGGCAGATCTCGCGCGGTGGACGCGTTTCGCCGCAAAGGGAGGAATTGGAAAGTGTACTGCTATTCAAGACTGCATTGCGGAAAGCCCAGAAGACCTCATGTTTCTCAAGGCACGTTGTGCAACTGTTCCACATTGGTGACCCTTATGTTCTAATGATATGTTCACTCTTTCAGGATGATGAGATCATTGTGCTCATGCATCTCCCGAACCAAGCTGGTCGATATTTGGTAGGTCTTTAATATATCAATCTAAATGCTTTAAAATGATATATCTTGTGTAAAGGGCTACTGCGAAGGCGTTGTCGGTCGCTTCGAAGCAGCTCACGTCCGCTTTCACGGCAAACTCAAGCGACCTGTTATGACTAAACGCTCCTCTTCTGCGGCACCATCCCCAGTGCCATCAACGAGCGCGAGCCCCTCTCCACGTATAAGTTCTGCAAACTTACCTCCTCGCGACGCATCCCCTCTTCGCCAAAGTTCTCTCGCCAATGGATCATTCAGCGCGAGTGGGTCAAACGGCATTCGGTCACGGCGGTCAAGTAGTCGAGCCACAGATCGCGACACAGAGATCATCACAGACCCTTTCGACCTTGAGCGTCTCGCTAGTCGGACGGTCGCTCCTAGAAGCCGAAAGAAGTCGCGTAGCCGCTCGGGCGAGCGGGACCGCGGCGGTGTGGAACACGCGATCGCTGCATTGAATGCAAATTTGAACGAGCGCGCGGAGGAGAAAGAGCGGTGGGAGAAGGCGAGGGCCGAAGAAGTCTCACTGACAGAATCGGAGACTCGATCCTCCCCTGCGAGGGCCCGTCCTGTTGAAACACACACATCAGCATCAATGCCGTCCAAGGACACCTCCCCATCCTCCCCTCGTTATACTCCTGTCACCCCTCCCCCTCGTTCAGCGTCCAAATCACAGGTCCCATTGCAAAATGGTGTGCGTTCCGCCCAGACTCTTCCTTCGCCTCCGAACAGCCCACCCAAATCACGCAAATCGGAGGACATTGCGGTCAGCGATGGTGAATCCTCTACGAAAAGTGGCCAGAAGCGCACTCGTGTAGCAGGGGACATGCCTGGACTTGAACTCTTTATGACACGAAACGGTGGCGGCAGCGGGAGCAGATCTGGTTCCGCAGACGAGAACCGCGCACCAACACCCTCGCGGGCAAACTCTCAGGATAATGCAAAGGAGGAGAAGACGAATAGGAGGAGAACGCGTTTACTGGGCATGAGTGACCTAACGGTGCTCGGCAAACAGCTCAGCGATTCGCCTCCTCCCTCTCCATTACCTCCGCCTAGCCCAATGCGTATGTTTCCTTCCTATTGCAATTCACAGACATTACCTTACCCTCTGAACACAGAGCGCCATCCGGATGCAGTGAACGACCGTACTTCGCAGCCTCGCAAGAAATCTACGGACGACGATGAAAAGAGCCGTAAGCGTCGAACGGGCATTGTGGGAGACTGGACTTTGGCTGTTGGTTCAGAAGGGGTCGTGACTGCTTCGCCGTCACCCTTTAAGACTGAGTTCAATCTTAGCGACAAGGAGGTTAAGGATGCCGACAACTATGATTCGACGAAACCAGATGAAACTAACGCGAACACAGTTCATGTTATCTCGACTGTGCCTCCGCCCTCGGAGCCCTTTGGTGAACTTCAGGCAGGAGCTCTTTCCGCACCGCCACTTGATATTTCCTCATCCCAATCTATGCATCAACTGTCAGAGCAAGAGCAAGAGGTTTCCAGTCTTTATGATCGAGGCTCCCTATACTCTACTAGTACTCATAGTCATGAACTCGATGAATCGATTTCTCTGACTTCGGGTTTCAACATAGATTCTTCGCGGTTTACGGCGTCGGAAGATGGAGGGTTAGGATTGGGTATTGGTTTGACTATGTTGCAAGATATGGTGGATGCGGAGAGTGGCAGCGAAAGCGAGAGTGATTATGGCGAGGATGATGCGGGAGCGGATGTAGCGCAGAATGCGAATGGTGGTTTGGAGGCTGGAAGGAGTACTCCTCACCTAGAAGTGGGAGAAGATGCCGATGTTCCTCCTACACCGAGACCTCTCAATTCCGCGACTAAGCCAGTTGGTGACCAGTCTAATATCTTCACCAACATTCCTTTGCACAACACGAATGCAGTTGCAGCTGGAGAGGCTCACGAAGAGGAAGAACAGGAGGAGGAACCGGAATGGGATGACGAGGAGTTCTACGGCGACGATATCTATGACAATTACAGATATTCTCGATACTCGATGATGTCAAAGGTATCGAAACGGAAGTCACGCTTTTCGGTGATGACTACCCGGGAGCCAGACAGCCCGCAAAGCATGGCATTCAATGCCGTGCCACCGATCCCTGCTGTAAGGGAGAGGAAAGATTCTGGGAGCTCGAGCTTGAGAAGTTATCCATCGCCCACAGAGGAGAAGGACAGGAAGGGCAAACATGTCCCTCCGCCTCTTAATCTTGTTTCGAACCCACCCCCAGCAGCTGCGCTCTTATCCCCGACTATACTCAATACACCTACAGTCGCTCCGTTATCTTTCTCCGGGAAGCAGAATCGAGACACATTTCACTCACCTCAGCCCTCTCCGTTATTACACACCAATTTCCCTTCTCCGAATGAATCGTCTTCGCGCGCGACGAGCCTCGGGACACCGCTAATCAGTCCTAATCCAAGCATCTCCTCTTTCTCGAGTCGCTCAGGTGTCAGTCCGGGCAATAGTGCTGCTGCGGGTGCTGCTTCGGCGCTCAGACAGAAACTTGAGACTGAGCGTAGCCTTAGTCCGGGCCCAAGCCCTATTCCAGGAGCAAGTCCAGGAATAGATGGCTTCGGGAAGGGAATCGTAGTGGAAGACGATGATGAAATACATGTCGAGGTTGTCCCTGCCGATCAGAGTAGGATGGGCGATGAAACCATGGAAGCAGACAAATCGCGCATTTCAATTGATTCGATGGCATCAGCAAGCGTTGAGAGCGCCGCGCCATCCGTTGCTTCGACTTCGACGGACGTGACGCGGGAGATGCACAGAATCGAGGCGGACCTTGCTTCAGTGCTTCAGAACCCTTCGGTAAATCCTTCGACGACTTCGTTGCCAGCAGGTGGTGATCCAAGGACACCGACTATTTCCGAATATGCAATAGGCCTGACGCAGCCTCTCCGGCTACACGATAGGCAGATGCAACGACCGGAGCCTCCTCATGAACTTTCTCATCCACAACAACAACCCCCACCTCATCAGCCTCCACCTGCACAATTGCAATCTCACCAAATCCCAATTCCTCGTCCTCTGGCCCAGCTGACCCCTGAGCAAGCACTCTTCCGCCCGCATCCAGGTGCTCCTCCACCCAATCCTGCTGTTGTTTCTGGCCAACGTATAAGTACATACGGCATGCCGCCTGCGCACACCGGGCATCCCTTACAACTAAACCCTCAACAGAGTACACTTGTGCAAACTATGCTAATGGCTGCAGCGGGTCGTATGGGTCCTAATGGTGTCCCCCGCAATACCACAATCTTTGGAAAGACTGTTGTCGATCTGTCGAACTCCCTTGGACCTGTAGCTATGGTGTGGTCAATTGATCCCTTCCCTCCTGAGCCGCAGCGAACAAACAGTCCAGGTCCAGGGAGAGGTGTACCAAGGCGCTCAACAACTGCTGGTTCGTCACCCTTGAGTATGAGCGTCAATATGCCTCCGCCATCCACACCTACACCACCGCCTGAATTTCGGGCTACGCCATCTCCTCTAATGCTTGCATCACCGTCCCCTCAGATACGAGCTTCGCCATCACCATCGTCGTCTCCTGTGCCAAATTCTCCTATGCCACCATCTCCTGGGATAGACGGAGAGAACCGAGGTTCGCGTGTTTTACCCCGGGCAAACTTCCTCCCTCAAGTTGGAACGCCCCGGCCGCGCTCCAGGTCATTCTCTGGTTCGTCTAGTGAATCCCCCGTGAATTCGACGAAGGAACGCAGCAGCGAGGATGTATCTAGACCAACGCGTTCTGCGAGCTATCAGTCGCTTAGACAGGCCAGTCCGTCGCCTTCTGGACCCGCAGTGAATCGCGGTTCAAAGGCACCGTCACCACTTTCTCTTCCTCAAAACCATATTGGGCCTGGCCTGAAGGCTCCTCCATCACCATTAAGCCGCCCGCCCCTATCCCCTGTGCAACCTGAACAACCCTTTTCCGAACCTCCTGTGAGTTCTGTGAGGATTAGTACGAGGAACGTCCTACGCAAGGTTGCATCTGCTGTGAATGTTTCTACTAGGTCAGAACGCTCATCTACCCCCACGGATAAACACCCGCCTCCTCCTGCACCACCTCAGCCGCGTCGGAGCAATTCGGTCCAGGCCGACGACCCATCTGCATCATCCCCTCCGTCCGGTTCAACAACTGTCCTTGACAAGCTGCGGCGCATCTCTTCGACAGGTAGTGGCAAAAAGCATCAGCGCAGCGTCTCTCAGCATTCACGATCGTCTTCAAATAGCGATACTACGAGATCAAACGTTGCCTCTCCACCACTCATCAGAGACCTTCCAGGCTCATCTGCAAGACGTTCTAACTCACTCAAGTCAAAGCTCTCTCTCTCTCATTTGCGCCTGAAGAAGGATACAGTACCCGAGAACCAAGTCCTCAGTCCGACTACAGCACCTGGTACCCCTGTGTTTGAATTTGATGAAAAGCCAGAGACCGTGCATGTCCAGGACGCAGAGTTCGAAATGGTCACTCCCGTCATTATGCGCAACTCCTCGGAAGCGAATGGTTCCATCCACACTCGGGAGGAAAGGCCATCTATCCAAAGTGAAATCCGGTCCGATAGTCCAGCAACTATCTCGTCACGCTCTGTCGGCCCTTCTCGATCGCCCATGCCGAATGGGAAACCAGGCTCACCTTTTGAAGGGTCACAGTCGGCGAAACCTGCTGAGGACGCGGCTCAAATTGAGGCTCATCGTACACGGGAATTGAAATGGATTACAGCTATGTCTTCCATTCCAGCAGCACAGGCGCGGAAAAATAAGAAGATGAGGAAGCTTGTGCTTGAGGGTGTACCAGCGTCTGTGCGCTATCTTGTATGGGCTCACTTAACGGACAGCAAGTCGAAGCAGATTCCTGGTGTATATGGACAATTTGGCAAACGAGGAAAAGTTGCGGCTGCAGAAGCCATTGAACGCGACGCTCAGCGATGTTTCCCTGATCAGGCTCATCTTCGGGACCCGAAAGGGCCTCTGGTCAGTCTTCTGCAGACATATTTAACTATGGTACCGGACATTGAATACCAAACGAGTATGTTTCTCCATCCAGCTTTCGTCGCACGTGGGCGCTAACTATTTATGAAGGTCTGGCTATCATTGCGGGACACATGCTCCTCCAATCTCCCGAAGAAGATGCCTTCTGGACATTTGTGTCCATGATGGACTTGCATCTCCGCTCTTATTTCTCACAGAAGTCGGTTCAAATGGAAGCAGACGCCGTTGTGTTCCAAAAAGCTGTTGAAGCTTGTAATCCTGCTCTGGCGCAAAAACTCTTCGTTGACCTTGGTATCCAACCCATAGAAATTTGTCGACCATGGTTAGTTCCCTTTCACTTTATCATTGGGAAATAACTGAAGCGTTTGGTTTATCAGGTTTACGTCCGTTTTTGTTGCCAATTTACCGTCAGAGCACATAAATCGTGTTTGGGACGTGTACATGTGTGAAGGTGTGATCATTGCCATGTCTTTTAAAACTTTCTACCTAACCTCATCTCGTAGGCCCTCCTTTCCTTTTCAGAATTGGTATTGCTATCCTTTCTTCCTGTCGCACTGCTATAGAAGCCACCCGCGATCGCAACGTCGTCCTTTCAATCCTCGCTCGACCTGAAACCCGTTCCTTACTTCCCACCAATCCCGATGAGCTCATAGAAAGTGCGCTAGCCGTCAAGATTAAAGACGACGACATCAAGAAGCAGCGCATCAAAGTCGAGGCGCAACTCAAGCGCCAGACGCATTCAACACAACGCGCTGCTCCGATGCTCACTTCCCATATCTCTCTACCCCGATCATGATGAACGATTTCACGAACATAAAACTATTTATGAAATTAACTCTTTGCGTTAATGCCAGTGGTAGACGCATACGGTATATATGACACCCAGTATGGTTAATACTTGTCTCGCTTCTTTCTGTTTTCTCTGCACATTCATACATGCATTGCTCAGTTTCGTTCAGTATATTATTATCCTTCTTTCACATCTCGTTGTCCTATATAAATCTCGCTACTCTGGCTTCTCTTAGCCGTCCTCTCATTTTGCTCAATCTCATCGACTCATTAACGCATTATTACCACTACATCATCAACCGACTGCCGCTTTGCATAGCACCTCATTTGTAAAATGTATATTGCTGGCTGCACTTTAACTCGTAACAAAACGTTTCTTTGAGTTTGCTGAGGTGTGATCTTGTGGGAGTCAGAAAGGTTTCAAAGGGAACAATATCAGCGATTAATGAGATCTTATTTCTCTAAATAGAGCTTCTCCCATTCATGTTAGTACAAATGTTCCATCCATAAAAATTTACGCAGAAGCTTTTTGGCTATAGAAGGATCATCTTCGAGATTCACTTGGTGTAGCGTTGACCATAGACACCCGCTTCCTTCGCTTTGATTTCTGTAAGAGTATCGGCAGTTAGAGTTCTTCCGATAACATTAGAATAAAGGTGTCGAGGCTTTGACTCACGGAGTGCTAGATGCTTTGAATGGAACCTGCAAAGCGCCAAGTTGCCCATCATGAAATACAAATTCGGGACACCACACCAGCGCCAGGCTCCGTTCAGCTCCCCTTCCTTGTTCAAACCCCACACAGGCCCCAAGTCCTTCGCGACTTCCGGATCAGCGAGCTGTCCGACGAGCTCCTTCATATCACCGTAGCCCGTTGCGAAAATCACGACGTCCGCGGGTAGCTCGCTCCCGTCGTCGAAGACAAGGCCGGTCTTGGAGAAGTGCGAGATCTGGGAGTCGTTCTTAAGCTTGATTTTGCCGTCGACGATGAGCTGGCTGCAGCCGACATCTGAAAGTTATGTTAGGAGAAAGGTTGGCTTTTTTCGTGACCCATTCTGATCAGGACAACGAACCGAGGTAGTACCCGCCAGCGCGTTCCCATGCCATCATTAGGAAACCTGAGCCGTCTGTACCCATATTCGTACGGAAACCTCTCTTGTGAAGGCCATCCAAAAGCTCCCTAGCAATTGATGAGTAATTGATAAAGACTGTAGACAACGCTCGACAAATTGACATACTTGTCCGCCGCGGCGATATCTGCACTAACACGCGTATGCATGAGGCGCAGTAGGTTGTTCGGGAACGACGCATTAATCCGGTCTGCAACATCTGTAGGTGGTCCGCCTTCCCAGTAAAGTCCTGTAAGTGAGATTCGATAGGTTAGATATCAAAACTGCAGAAAACCGTTATGTGCAGATTCACCTGCCATTAGCCTGGGCATGCCCTCTTTGTTGGACATGATGTACGTCGAGCTTCTCTGAAAAATTGTGACGTCTGACGGTATTAAGTCTAGTCTCACTTTAATGCTTAAACTGGAACTTCGAGGACATACCGACGCCATGTGTGTAATGGTCATGCGCGATATCGTGCCCTGATGTGCAAGCGCCTACGATAACAACCTTCTTTCCTTTGTTGTCGCGCGCGCTTCCGTGCTGAGAAGAGTGTATAATCTTGCCCTCAAATTGATCCTGCCATTCGTTTTCATCAATTTGTTACCGTAAAGGTCACTCAAGTAGATATGCAAAGCTCACCGCTCCAGGGACTGACGGCATTTTAGGTACGCCCCCTCCAAAGCCATGCGCGAAGATGAAGTGACGCGGCTTGAATGTTCGGGTTGAGCCGTCTCCTTTCTTAACCTCAACCGTCCAGCCGTCCTTGTTCGGATTTTGGACAAGTTTGTTGACCGTAGAGCTTGTCCAAACGTTGAGCTCCATGCTGTGCGCAAATGATTCAAGCCAGTCTGCAAGCTACATCGAGGATCAGGAAACACAATTCGACATATGAAAGCAATAGACCAGCGTACCTTCGGTGCTGGAGTCCATACAGGCCAGGATGGTGGGAAGCTATACAAGACCTAAAATAAGGCCATGATAGTATGATCGGATATAACAGGTAGCTTACGGGATGTATGGCATATGGTCATACCCTTGTCAAAGCAACTTCAGTTCATCTATTTCTACAACTGATAACAACAGAGTGTACTCACAGACAGGGTCATGCAAACATAGTGCTTCATAACGACCTCGCCATTGATCTCCTATGCGTGCGCGTTTCTCCACGATAAGCGTCGGGACTCCCAATAACTGGAGGCGTGCCGCAACTTCGAGGCCACTTTGCCCACCGCCGAGGACAATCACAGCAGGCTCGGAATTCTCGAAAGCAATCTCACGACGTCGCTTCTCGGGCCACATCCCGTGGTTCGGCAAGGCATCGCGATTGGCGCCTGTACGTTCCGGGAAGCCCTTAAGCTCTTCGAGGTTCGTGTACACCGTGTGTGCTTTCCATCCTTCAGCTCCCGACACAGCGGCAGTGGAGGTCGTGGGCACGAGTCTGATGATGCCTGAACCGGCCCCGACTTTGGTTTCGAAGGTGAACATAGCCTGCACCCAAGCAAGGTCCGGATAGGGCTGTTGCAGGCTCGTGGTCTCCGGCTTTAGGACAAGCTTAGAGAAGGATGTAATAGGAAGTTGGTCCTTCAAGAATTGGGTGACGGCTGCTGTGCCTTCGAAGGTGCGGAACTCCCAGGTCAGCGCAAGCATGTCTCGCCAAAAAGCATCCTCGACGAGTAGAGCTGCAGCTCCGGCAGCATCCCCCGCCTCGACAAGCTGTCCAAAACTCTGTAGCCATGAAGTGGCTATGGCAATGGCATCTACGTTGCTCGGCACTTGCACATTAAGCCGGTCAAGCGTAGGTAAAGAGCGCTGAGATGTTGCAGCTTCACCTCCTGGCATCGTAGAAAGAACTGAGGGAATGCAGACCGTCAGGCAAGACCTGGTGTCTTATATATATTCCACTTCTAGAGACTGCCTAGTCTGATGGCTAACTCAGGAGCATGGTGGGAACGGGAGAGGCTTGGATTGGATACGAAGCACAGATGGAAGTCATTTGACGCCCAATGCATTCTACGAAGGGTAGTTTGATCGAACCTGCATCAAACTAGTACCTGCTGACACTGCCTGACAGTCGTTACAATTCTCGTCTGGCTCGCCAGACGGAAGCCCAATAGCAAGTCGGGTACCAAGCTGAACCGGCGTTCCGACCTTGCAAACCCTGAAAGAGAAAAGCAAAGAAGGGGAGGAAGTCAGATGTCTAGATCGCAGGGAATGTCGACTGCCTTGTGAGAGGTCATGAGAACTGCGAATTCCAATCGGGGTTGCCAGTGGATACCCATGAGTGAGAATGTCATCATAAGATTCGTAACATGATAATCAATTTAGTCGAAGCTAAAGACTTCGCGCCAAGTTCATATGCATACAGAAGGAGCCAGATTTCTGAAAGGTAAGGTGACTTCTTGCCCTCATTTCGGCGACTGAGCTTAACATTTATACCGGCATTCGTCGTGTGCGATTTACTTCCGAGAATTGAAGCACTGCTATCATAGTAATGCCAGAAAATCAGAAAAGATATGCCTGCGACGCCAGCAAGGCAAGGAGTTTGAACCCGCTAAAATCAACAGATATGCCTGCTATAACGATGACTGGAGGTGTGTGAGGAAGATCAATGATCCTACTGGTGTCGGAGATGGAGGAGGTGGTGGTGAATTGAATAGAACGAAGAGAACATGAAATGCCAGAGCCAGTACGAAAAGAACTCCAAAAAGGGTCACACGACCATTCAAGTTGCTCGGGTCCATGTTTTGAAGGGGGAACCGAAACTTGTGTTGTTTAATCGCGACAAAGACACAGTCCTCGAATCTCGTCTATGACATTCATTGGAACTTGCAGCGGTGGAGGCCCAATCCTATCTCGCGCATGTTCAGCAATCAGCTAGAATGTGCGGAATGAATTGCGGCGGGATCAGCATGTGAGTACTTCAACCTCAATGTAATGTCCGATTCTGACCTGAAAAGAAAGTGGTTGACTGCGCTGAAGACACCCTGCTGCAAATTCGCCGAGCAAACACTCCAAGGACATTCGCAAGATATTTGTTACTCACATGCATGGTGTGCATCCATCAGCTACTTCTGCGCTTTTACACTCAATCAGAAAGCGATGTAGCTGATCATATCATGGGCATCATACCACCTATAATTAATGTGATGGCTGGTATCCGTAAAAGCGATGAACATCTACTTGAAGAAACAGTGCGTTATCGCAGTCCGTCATGGCGATCATGAACACTTTTTACTAAATTCGCTTGCAGGTCCGTATGGAACTCTATGGTCCACAAAGTCTCCGCCGCTTCATTCGAGAAAATCTGCACGCAACACGGGCAAACCTCCTGATTGGACCCTTCGACTCAGAATTGCCATGTCGTGCTGATGGTCAACTGCGTCATCATCCAAACGAAAGTGCAGGACGCAATCTCGAAACGTCGGAGGAAGGGCTGTGGCGAGACATCGTAGTGAATGAAGGCACGAGTGAGGATGAGATGGATGTGCGAGGCGATGTGGGGCCCATTAGGCATAGAAGTAAGTACCGAAGTCTTGCAGCTGCCTGTGTTCTCCCTATCCCCTGCTCAATGATCTGATCTCGAGTGAACATGCTGATGCTGATTGTCGTTCTTTCTCAAGTACCATGTCCAGGTTATGTATTTACGGAACACAAGGATGACTCAACCGAGCCGCGAAGAAAAGCAGTCATCCTTGGTGACACCTGACCCAAGTGCACTGACGAAAGTTGCGATGGATGCGCCAGTGCTGGTGCACGAAGCGACGAATGCGTGGATGCCTCCTGGTCTCGAACGCCCTCCTGATCCTGTAAATGTTGCCAGAGCTAGAGCTAAAAACCATCCTATAAGCAAGCTCTTCGATACTATATTCCCCAAATCCACCGCTTCCACCTCTGATCCAGGTGGTCCCGATTCAACACCTTTTCCACCTTCGCACAATTCTCTCGTCCGATTTCAGACAGCTCATCAACCATCCAACAAGACTATGCGCATGATTCGACGGGAGATCCCCAGCCCATGCAAGACACCCCGGCCTCTGTACGCGAATACGCAATCCAAAACGGCCACTCTACGCCAGACATGGCGGGAAAGTTCGCGAAGTCCATTCGCGCGCGTGGGTTGTTCATGACGCATTTTTCCACGCGGTTCCCCGACCCAGGCTCCGAGCCTCGTCTTCGACATCCTGACGATTCCGTGCCCCAAAGCAGCAGATTTAGATATCGCCAGCGTGTTTATAATCATCGCAGGAGTGTTATGGCTGAGATAGAGAGACAAGCAACAAAAGCCTGGGGATCATCCAAGACTTCAGCTATTGCAGCGCGCGACCTGCTGAACATCCGGATACCAGTCGTCGGCCCGGAGGACGAGTATTGAGCTAATTGCCTTGCTTATTATGGTTTCCTTCTAGTACGTGATTGGTGTACATTTATGGGATTAGTGCACTAAGGACTTGACACCTACGAAGGACTGTAACTTTCGTACTAGAGGGAGGTGCATACGAAGTTTGATTTCTCAAATCGATCAAACAAGCTATCCCTCTCACCAATTCTATGCAACAACTCGGAATTGCGCATACCCTGTGTCAACACCTCGAGTCGGGAAACATAAATCATGATAAAGTATAATCTCTTCAATCCCGAACGTCTCCTCATTCATCGGAGCTTTTTTCGGACTGCATCCCTGTGCCATTTAGTATCAAAGCGAATCATGGCCCTCAACGCCTTCTGACATAGCTCTTGTTCCTTGTATGCTGTTTTGGCCTCTCGGATTTTCCGCTGACTTGGTTATCCGCTTTCTGTATCTGTGTTCTTCCTTTGGCTTATCATCAAAAACGGGCTACTATCCCTCAAGTCTAACAAGTATGGGTTGACTTGACTAATACTTGTTACCGTGATCCACTCGTGGTTGGGTAGGCTTAAATTTGAAAGTCTTGTGCTTATGCACACTTACTGCTGATTCTAGTCTATTTGTTTGCTAGGCAACTATCTGCAGGCTACATTGATAACCAGTCGTTTCAGATTGCCCCCGATGTCTCATACTATATGGCTCAGTAAAGTCGTTAATTCCGCTTTCAAACAATTCTCGGTCCAAACTATTGTTCATGTCCGACTCGCAACGACCATGCGCACGTCAAAGGAGACAGCATATCAAGGTTCTGGCGATGAATCCAAGGGTCGGATCGACGGGATCAACGTTCGCCGTCTACCTGTATTCAATCCCTAACTCGACCAACAAGCTTTTGGTACGGAAACTCCCCGGTGGGTACGGATTTCCGATTCTCATGTGACAACTGCGTCTCTCTTTCAAGTATAAGAGAGTGATGGTCTAAATGAATGAATAGCATGGCCATTGAAAGATGTTTCGTCCTTTCCCATCGCATCTCCGGTGCCGACGGAATGGTCGTCTATGGCAATACTTACGAACCGTTCGGTTCGGGAAAGCGTCGCGGCTTTGTCGAATTCCGCGTATAGACACCAGCACCTCGAGTAAAGCACTATGCTATAGCAATGTGTGCAGTCTACCAGACGATGAAAATTGGACCTGACAATGAGGTATAAAGAGCCGAAGTCTGCGACCTTGGTTCGACATCTCAGAAGTACAACAGTCTCCAGAGAACCCACTGATTCAAGCCACTCAAACAAACATGCAGTTCATCGCTAAGCTTTCCATCGTCGCTCTGGCTTGCATTGTCGGCAGCGAGGCAGCAATCGTGACGAGACGCGGAGACGTTGTGCGCAGCGCAGGACTGGAGCGTCGCCAAGGATCCGATGTCTGCTTCAGCGAAGGTTAGTTGTGTGTTCTAAGGAAGCTATATACATATCATCACTAACACATTATCATGTATAGCGGAGGGATTCTGCATCATTGCTGAAAGCGTTGCACCGACCATCGAGGATTGCCAGACCCTGGCCGACGGATTTGCCAACGAGTGAGTGCTACAAATGTACCAAGTGTTGTCGGGATGTCACTGATTGGACAATAATAAAGCAATGAGACATTCGCCATCCCGGCTGGTTCTTGGGAGTCATTTAACCTCCCTGGTGGGAACTGCAAGTTCAACGTCACGAACACTGGCACGACTGAAATATCGATGTGCGCTTCTCGCATTGTGAGTGACCCGTCCTAGCTTCCTATGGAACAAATAATGATAGCTTGCTTTGTCTAGGCGGACGCTGGAGCTTTCCCGGCTTTGATCAACACTTGCCTGCCTCCTAACACAGATACATTCACCGGGTGGCTGTGGGAAAGCACTGAAGGTCCTTCTTGGACATTCGAGTGAGTCTCTTCAACTCAAGTCTATAAAATTGTGTGCTAAAACAGTATTTTCCAGGGTGTCTCGCTGCATCGAGGCGGATTGCGCTCCGGTTAGTTGAGGTGTGAGAATGTAACTTCCAGAAACGCCTTTTAGAAATAAAATTGTAAATATAAATACATGTATGCTCAAGCATGTACATTGTACATACGTTGAGGACCTACGGGGGGATAGTGTGATCTTGCGAAAACAACTTCTGTCGGTTCTCAGGATTCAAGTACTGTTAGCCTATGAAAGTTGAAGGCATGGAATACATGGATTTCAACTACTTGCGAGTAAATATATAGAAGATACGTGGCATTGTTTACTTTACTTCTCTCTAACAGAAAGCTGGTAAACCAGTTGCTCTCATTATTTTGTTATCCAATCACGATCCCAGGCGGCAAACTCGCGATCATGAATGGCTTGCTCGTGTGGAGTGGCGGGATCTTCAAGTTGAACGACACACTACTCTACTGTGCTGGTGCCACTTTTAAGTAGCATGCCGAGGGCCCGGGTGCCGAAATCATATGGCTTTGCGTTCAAGTTGAAATAGAGCGGAGCTTTATGTAAAGAAGTTCAAGTTCAAGTTGGCGGCTCACTTTACCGCAACTCTTTTTTTTCGCTTCTCTGTTTCATCTTCCACTTAGCGAACCCCACACTGGCATCGTCTGCCAGGGCTGTGTTTCACTTAGATTCAAGATATAAAAATGAAGATAAAATGAAATACGCGACGGGATCTGCGTCTGTTATTCTCCTCCGTCGCTGCACTCCTTTATTACGGTTTCGGTACCATAGATGGAGGTGCTATCGGAACCGAGTAGCAGCATGAAAAGCCCAGCGATGTAGAGCCCTCCAACTGAAAGCATGTCATGTATCTGCAACGTTTCGGACTTCAAGATACGTTCTACCGTCGCAAACGCAAACAAGGCTTCTTATGAATTCTTATACTTAAAGATACCGCAGCTAATAATACATACATATATACTCACCGAAGATCGATTACTGATTCAGTATGTGATGCGGATCGTCTCAAGAACTCGCAGAAGCAGCACAACCACAGTCTAAATTCTCAATCCAATCAAAGAGTACATAAAAGCAGTGCAGTTGCCTTGGCTTAGTACACTCAGTGCTTCTGTCATTGACTTCCGGTCGATCCTTGACCTTCTTCAGACTCCCACATCTTTACTGTTTTCGGATGCCATCCAAGTTGCCTGCACTGCATAATACACACGGCTTATGGTACTGGTCACTGAAAAGAAAATAATTATTAGCTAATCAAATGTCAGAGTTCTTTCCTGGAGAAGGGAGGCCAAGCCCAGGTCACCTCGAACTAAAGGGAGACTCGGAGGGAATAGGGACCTTAATCACTCTCTTCCCTTAGCCCGGACCAGGGCCTACCTGCAACCTCTCGATAACCTTATAGCCTTAAGTTCCCCCCTCGAGCCCCTTCACTTCACTTATATACATTCTAGAAAATTCCGACTCTCCCCGCTACCCCGCACCCGGCCCTACCCCACACTTTCCCTACATATCCCCTCTCCCCTATTTCCCCGCACGATCGACGACGCTCCGGTCCGGGTCTGGACGGAATTAAAACCCGTCGGTCGGGTGGGAGTCGGGACATTCAATTATTTAGTGTGTCTCGGGACTAGACTGTGACAACTTACATTGCATTCAATCCGGTTGCCGTCTTCTTACTTGACTCCCCCCTTTCCTTTCATTCGAATTTGATGCTGCTGTTCTCGACCCTCTACTCAATATTTCCTTCGTCGCTTGTTTATGTTATATGGAGGTCAGACGGTCGTTCGTGAAGACTCGGATCTGAAGCTCAACTTCGTACCTTTTCAGCGATCTCGATCTCGATCTTGGACTCGATCGCTAGATGCATCTCGCGCCTATGGTATGCATAACATAATACAGAATGAATCATTCACAGTACAGCCGGCCGGTCACAGTCGGAACGCACTCAGCTGGCACCTACACAGGGGAAGGGCCCGGGCGGGGTGGTCAGATGTCCATTTGTTCTCCCCGCGCATGACGTTTTGTCAGACCATCTGGCCCGCTCAACCGCTTGGCTCTCGCGGATGAGCAAATGCACGACCTTTCTTTATGTCAAACTAGCTGACCTCTCGCCATCGAGTGTTGGCCGGAGCAGCGAGCAGCGCGGTCACGAGAGGGGGATGAAGAATGGTCCGAGTCCTCGGGCGAGTCAAGTGTCTGAATTCTGTCTTGCAGTCCCGCTAGCATTTTTTCGAGACGATGATGTTTCTTTGATCGGTCTCATGATCCGAGCGGCGAGCTCATATCTGTGCAGCAATGGGGCGTACGGACCTACATAACTCTGTAAGTAGTAACGAATGGTCTGGGTTTATTTTCTATGTAGAGACATTGAGTCTAAAACAATCATACAGTAATTTCCGGGCTTCACAGTTTTCTTTTCTTTTATTATTTTACTAGGGTTTCTCGTTCCACCCCTCCTTCTGTTAAAACGAGCAAGAAAAGAAGAAAAAAACACGGTCATGTATGTGACGAACCGAGTCGATCCACATAGTGGCAGATGCGCGGTAAAGCAAAGCCAAAGTCAAAGATGCTCGCGCTTGCGATCCGCACTGGCCATGGCGTTCGCCTCCAAGCAGATATCGTCGCTACCTCCTCGGAGACTCAGGCCATGGCACCGAATAGTCACGGTCGTGATCACTTGCCAGGCATCGACGCTTTGCGATCGTCTCTGAGTCCAAATCCAAATCGCAACACTAATACAAGTGGCGCTAGTGTTGCGAATGATGCCGCGTAAAGACTATGCGCCACGCCGCCTCCCTTCGGGTCCGGTGTATACGTACTTGCGTGCATGTTGTGTAGCCACAGTCACTACTGTTTTAGAGCTCTAATGCATGGCAGTGGACATACGTTGCTCCCTCCTCCGAGCACATCGTGGTATAGTACTAGTACCATGACCGGCGTTGCTACTATTCGGCGGCGGGTTTCTCGGCGGGCGGGTATGGCGGCGTACCAAACGTATGAACTTAATCATTGTACTGTGAAAATCCGAATGATGTGTAGTGTAAAAATTAGTGAATGCATAATATAAATCAGTAAACGAACGTACTTGTGCAGCCTGAGCTAGTTGCATAACTGGACATATTAATACATAAAGCGGCGACCATTAAATATGATAGTATGTACATACGGTTGCAGGGTGTTCGTTGATCGACTGGATCTACGGGCAGAGAAGGGGGATCTACGTCCGAGTCCATCATATCTGAGCAACGTTGTCCGGAGTGAATTGCAAGAGGCGCTTCCACTGGTGGCTCATACCGCACTGTATTCACGGTCGATGAAGCACACCCTTGTTTTGAGTCTTTTTTTCTTATTCACTAGGCCTAAAGGGCGTAAGACCGGGGTCTCAAGGATCACTGCCAGTGCCACCTAGCGCCAAGTCACGGCTAAGACTAAAGACCTACATAATGATCGGCGCTGCTAACGGGGAGTTGGTAGCTAAGCGACGCATTTGGTCTGGGCCGATTGCGATATAGTGGGTTTGTTGCGCAGATTGGCGCGAAGCATGGCTGTAAGTGAGGGACGGTAATAGGCGCCCAGAGCCCAGGTCGGCGTGAGTAGGCGAAGGTGAAGATGACATAGAAGGAATGGAGGAAGGGGGCGAGAGCGGAGAGAGCCTGAGTGGATTGTAGTACTAAGTAGTACATAGCCTGAGCCGATACATAGAGTGCATTAGCCCGAGACGCTTGTACGCTGTGTATAGTGCACATCTTGATTGATCCCGGTGTTGGACGGAGGCCCGGGATTATGAGAGGAGATACAATGACAGTGGGCGGGAGGATCAAGGCGATGGAGGTTAATGAGGCAGGCAGTCCGGATCCCACTTGCCCCTTGGGGTTGATGAGCTACGTAGGTCGTTTATCTCTCTACTTTTATGTAGTACAGACTTTCTCACTTGGTACCTGTGGTGAAAAGGAGAAAAAGTTGTTAGATTAAATGTGTATCATCCATCGAATCGAGAGCGCGTGGTGTGCATGCAGTATTACACCCACGGCCGGCGTCACAGTGCTCGTTTCGGACTCCAGCTTGCCGCCAGTGAAGGCCTTAAGTTTGATCATGATCCCGGTTCGAGGTTTAGTATCCGCGGAAAGACGCTTTCCGTCGCCAGTGATACACTTCAGAATTTGATCCTGGATTTCGGTCCTACATTGCTTGGGACGACGAAGGGATAACAAGGAGACAGAGAGGTGGCGATGGAAGAGATATAAGATAGAAGCTTGAGCTGTGGATGGATATAGAAAGAGGGTAACTCCGAACTTCTCGAGCTTCTCAAGCTTCGAATTTCTGTTCCATTTAAGGTTACCGATCAGTTGTTCCTTTTCCCACCGCTGTCACTAGCGGTCCCTGTAACATGAACCTTGAGCATATTACATAGAGGGTTCAAGGCGAGTCCCTTTCTTCCAGTCACTCGTCGTTGGGAGCGCAGCGCTGAACAAGCGTGCGCAGACTGAGGCTTGCAATGGAAGCCTTTGGATATCAGAAGCATTAGTCAAATGTAACCATCGCTGTGTAGTATTCGGGTCGGCTTCAATTCGTTATTTGCTTCCCGACGGTCGAGCAAGTGTAAGAGGAAGTCGAGATGGTCGTCGCGTCGGTCGTCGGTCGCGCACGTTACTCGTCTTTGTGCATGTGCATACACCGTGACGCGAAGTGAGTGAGACGTGTCTCAGCGAACAAGCTTGGCAAAAAAAACTACTCTCAGAAACCCAAACGCTAAATCCAATCGACACACAGGGGGGAAACAAGGTGAGTGTATGCGTTCCGGGCACCCTCGGACGGGAATAACCCATGAGATCTGTGGCGGTTGTTCGCATATGCCCATAAAGCGGGCAAGGCTAGGGGTACTGGTTGTGCATCTGGTGACATGCCATAATTTAAATAAATGAGCGTTATTGACAGAAAAGAGGGGTCGGGTAAACCCAGCCGAGAATGGATTTGTGGAAAGAACATTCAGATCTCGCCTGCTATTCAACAGAGTCCGTAATGGATATAAATCCCCATCGCCCGATGTTCAACTCGCCCGCAACAGTCCTCTGTTTTGCTTGCTCCCTCTTCTCTCCTCCTCACCACCACCACCCTCCCCGGCGCCGACCAGCACACACGCGATCCCGTGCACACTACACCCACCACCCCGACATAGCACACCATGTCCGCCGACCTCGAGAAGCAGCAGATTGCCACCAACAACAATGTCGCCAACAACGGCCAGTTCCCCGTCGGTGCCACCCCGTCCGGCGTGCCCTTCACGCTCGGTGCGTCTGCTGCCCAACAGCAGTACTACCAGGGCGGCATCACCACCCTCCGCAAGCTTGCCAATCCGGCACCACTGTGAGTACATACCCACATCCTCCAACGTCATGCCGGCGTGTCTGTATCTGACTTCTGCCTCTTTTTCTCTCCGCTGTCCGACCTCTCCGGTGTTTTCTCGTCGCACCTCATCTCATCTCATCGCGCGTCCCGGCCCATGGGATCCATTCCTCAATCGTGCCTGTCGTTTGCAAATTACGCGTGTGTGTGACGTTCTACCTTCGTGCGGCACGGGTGCGCATACACACAGCGGCCTGCTCTCCTTCGCGTCGACCACGCTGGTGCTCTCGCTTGTGAACGCGCAATCGACCGGCGTGCACACGCCCAACGTCGTCGTCGGCATGGCGCTCTTCGTCGGAGGCCTCGCCCAGCTGCTCGCGGGCATGTGGGAGTTCGCGGCGGGTAACACGTTTGGTGCGACTGGTGAGTAATCGAAAGTTTCTCCATCATTTCTGCGACACGCTATTCCTGTTTGGCACTGTCCCTGAAATCGCTCGAGAGCATCTGACACATTATCCGGGGCCCCCGCATTCTCCCCCGTGCTATTCCTGGGGTCTCCGATGTACGCGTCTCGGAAGATGCCGTCATTTCTCCCGACGCGTCCGTATAGCGCGTTCTACAGGAACAGTGAGGAGTTAGCGCGTCCACACCCGATGTCCCTTTTCCCCGCTATTTTGCCAAGTCTTTCGATTCCGATATTCTAACCGCTTTGCTTGCAGCGTTCTCTTCCTATGGCGGCTTCTGGCTCTCGTATGCCACTATCTTCATCCCTGGATCGGGTATCGTTGCGGCGTACACAGATGAAGCAGAATTCGGACATGCCGTGGGTTTCTACCTCGCGGTCTGGTTTATTTTCACCTTCATTCTCTTGTGAGTAGCAACAATCAACTTTCTCTCGGTATTCCTCAATAGCCTGCTTTGTTTTCAGCATTGGTTCCCTCCGATCCAACGCCGGCCTCATCTCCTTGTTCGGTTTCCTAACCATAACTTTCATGCTCCTCATGATTGGCCAGTTCGTCACCAATGTCAAGATCGTCAAGGCCGGTGGCTACTTTGGTATCTTCACCGCGTTCATTGCTTACTACTGCGGTGCTGCCAACCTCTACACCCAAGACGCGACCTTCTTCAGTTTGCCTCTCGCGCCAATCCCGAAGCGGGACTGAGCTGCTTTTTCACATTCTTTGTCTCTTACGCTAGTGTTTCTTTTTCTCGTCTCTTCCGACACTGCTATTATTACTACATTCACCAACCACCATCCATCTCGCGCATATCTCATTTCTATTGCCCCCTGTCTTTTTTCCCTCGCCACTTTTCCTCATTAGCTCCTTGACTGTTTCTGTGCTTGTTTACCCTGCCGATCGGCTCTATTTTTAATACTCCTCGCATCCCTGTGCTATATGTGTATCGCCGATTGCACTTCGCATTTATGCGTTATTTTTCTGTTTGATCCGCTTTGCCTGCTTGTGTTAACAGGGGCGTCATAGTATAGCGTAAAAAAATATGCCGCCGCATCGCTACTCTGGTATGTTGAGGAACTTACAGTTGGGTTTGAAGCCTGTATCACCCTTTCGCATGTGTTGTTGGAATATTATGCATTGCGTTTCTTTGCATAGGCTTGACTTATATTTACAGTGAATGGAGTCAGATGTGTGCCGAGCTGCCGATTGTCGTTTCTAGACTCCGCGGAGTTGTGAGACATGCCGAACACCGATGGCAACGGCACTGAACTTAAAATCTAGCTTTACTTCCCTGAATTCTGTGGCCGACACGGAATCAAGCACGAATAAGTACAATAAGGTTAAGAAGTGTATTGGGGTATATATGCGTAATCATATGTAATGCCAGTGTGCGCATACAACATCAGCGTCGCGAACTATTCACTAAGTAAGCGCAACTACTCCTCGTCCTCAGGGAGGTCGGCAGCGGGATTGGCGCGCTTGTACAGCCAGATGTGCTTCTTGATGCGGTCGATGAAGCGCTCGGCACCGTATTTGTCGGCGATGGTGTAGAGGTGGCGGTCGTGCAAGGGCGTGGCCTCGTCGAATTTCTCCAGGAGAGGGACGAGCCTGGGGGTGGGGGGTTAGATTGGATTGGGATATGAAGGACGAAGGAAGGAAGGAAGAAGGACAGAGAGAGGGAGAGAGGATACGTACCCGACTGAGGGGTTGTACATCGCGAGGAGGAGGTTCTGCACGTCCTCGGCCATGTCGTAGAGGGGGATGAGCGGGAGGCCCTCGTATGTCTCTTGCGTGTTCTCCTCTGCGATGGCGTCTGGGTTTGCCTCTCCGTCTGCGGAGGAGGAGTTGGAGTTACTTGAGCCGGAGGAGGCAGAGGAGGAGACGCCGACGAGGGGCATGGCGAAGAGGTCGGCGAAGAAGGTGGAGTGCCGCGCGAGGACGGACTTGTGCACGCGGAAGAGCATGCGCGAGTCCGTGTCGGGCTGCCAGGCGGAGAGCACGACGTTGCCGTCGGCCATCCAGAGGTCAGAGGGGTACATGGCAGGCATTGTGTTCGTGTATGGGTTTGACGTTGTTAGTGGTGTAAGTGGGTTGATTTGTGCTGGTGTATATCCGAGTGCCGGTCAGTCGGTGTGATGAGTGTATAGCGCTACTGTACAGGCCTGACCTTCTCTTTATACACCTCCAGAGGGCGCGCACACGGAGGCTACCCGAGACTTTCCACATCCAAAAAGAGCGTTTAGACAATAAGCGCTGCGCGGGGCCTGTCAAGGAGGATCGTCGGATGCGTGCATGAGACACCGGGCCAGTGAGACATGGGCACCGGCAGATCGCTGCGGCTCATCGATTGGTCGATTGGTCGATCGGAACGTCTGAGAAGCGTTGTAGCAGTGCAGGCATGCCTTGAGAGGTGAGGTGCTCTGAGTCGCTCGCAGCGTAAAATCATTTAAGTATTAGAACCTCAAGCCTGAGTGGAGGACACCAAGGAGCGTCGCAGTAGCAGACCAGAAACAAGAGTGAGTGATCATTTTAGACGACGACACTGAATGGGAACACAGATCACAGCTCAGATATTCGACCACGAGCTCCATATACACGTCAAGGGGTTTGTAGAAGACAAAGATGGTCAGTCGACTAAAGCCATTCGCTTCAATTTGCCTTAATCTCAACCGTGAGACACAGTTTCCAAATGCGGATGATATTGGACATAAAAGAACTTTTACCGGAAGACGTCTCACCAACTTCGACTCCGCAAGCACTCAGCCATGGGATTCTGAACTTCACGCTCCTTTATAAAAGATACACCTGGAAAATTACTCATGATCTGCGAGGAAAGGGGGGTGCAAGACCGCTTCATAGATGTCAACGCGTACGATAAAGCTGGTGATTATTGGCGAGTCCGGCGTTGGGAAGACGAGCATTAGGGGTCAGGTGAGTGTCTTTTGCTACTTGACGAAGGGACTGCAGCTGATGATTGGTATTATGTGTGCGTTGTGCTGTCGCAGTATATAACAGGACAGTTTTCGACGGGATATAAGGCGACGATTGGCACTGACTTTATCTCAAAGTCGGTGCCGCATTACAAGAATCCGGACGAGTCTGTAACGCTGCAGATATGGGTGCGTGGGCCTTCTGGCCTTGTAGTCTGACTTCTTGGAGCGTGGCTAATCTTGATTGTGATGTACTGTACCTCTGCAGGACACGGCGGGGCAGGAACGCTTCTCGAGCCTTGCGTCCGCCTTCTTCCGGGGCGCAGATGCGGTCATCCTCATGTTCGACGTCAACAAGCCTGAGACGCTCGGCGGGCTGACGAAGTGGTGGAATAACTTCAAGGAGCGCGCACCCGTGCCGGACGAGGAGGCGGAGGACTACTGCTGTGTGCTTGTGGGCAACAAGATCGACCTCGCCCTGGCGGGGGCCGACGGGAAGAAGGAGACGGTCTCGGAAGCGCAGGCGGTGCAGTTCATGGAGGAGCTCATACCGCAGACGACGGCGAATGCGGTCGAGCCGGACGATGGGCTGGATTCGGACGACGAGGAGACGACGGCGGATGAGGACGAGCGGCCAAACGGACATGCAGAACCAGCGCCCCTTCCCGACGGCGACTGCGACGACCCCCTCAGCAGGAGCTCCCCGCCAAAGTCAGATTCCATCCAGATCCGCCGTACGGACTCGACGTCCTCGCACCCGTACGCGAAGCGACCGCGCAAGCCGGGCCATCGGCGCGGGGACTCCAGCCAGAGCCAGAGTCGCGGGCGCGGCGCGTCGGCGTCGGCGTCGCGCTCGGACGACAGGCTGGCGTCGCACTTCGTCGCCGGGGGCACGATGACGACGACGCACACGATCTACCACACGCCGGCGTCGTCACTCTTCGAGAGCGAGTCCTTTGCGTCCGCGCAGTCGTCCCCCTTCGCATCTGCGTCCTCGGTCAACACCCTCTCTCCGGATTCTACAGCGGCAGCACCCCCGCCGTCGACCGCTGCCGCTGCTGCTGCGAATGCGTCGCCTGCGCCGGCGGGATCGCTCCATGGCCGCCGCCTGACGTCTGCGTCGTCTTCGTCTTCGTCTTCAGCGCCCACGATCACGCCGAGCTTGTATCACAGGGCCCACTCCTCCACGTCCGCAGCCGTCATGCAGCCGTCGCCGCTCGGCACGCCCGCCGTCTCCGCGACTGAGCTGCCCAGCGTCTCCGCTCCGGACCTCTCCACACCTTCCGCATCTGCGACAGCCACGCTCGAGGCGAACGGGAACGGGACCAGCGCGAACGACCTGCGGCATCGGCTCCCGCCGTACCCCGAGCGGCGGCCGAAGCTGTTCTTCACGTCGGCGAAGACGGGCGCGGGCGTCGCGCCGGTGTTTGAGTATGTCGCGCGGCGCGTGGTGATGAAGTGGGAGTACGAGGAGGCGCTGGAGGCGCGGCGCATGCATGTAAGGGAGGCGACGGAGACGATCCGTCTGGCGGATGCGAGGCGCGGGACGATGGGCAAGTTGGCGGAGAGGTTGTCGTGTTGCGGGTCATGAGAAGGCGGGAGATCTTTTTTTTTTTTTTTACATCCATTCATCTAACTCATCCTCTTTCAATCTCGCTCTCTTTGTCCTTGTCTTTTTACTTTTGACCTCAGTTTTATTCACCTTGACTTACCCCCGGGACATGTGCGGTGTTTATTCTTATACGGTGATATTCGGATATTTTATTGTTTCCTCTGTTAAACATCACACGACCTCATCATACAAGTATACGCTCTCATGTTTATCGTATCAGTGTTTTATTCTCACTATTTTACAGGCATGATCACCTTGTAAGGCTTCTGGACGGTTGGTATTGCACCTGGCAAACTATTGCTACACAAACTATAGGTCTTCCCGGCCATCATACTAAGGTTCTCCAATATCTTCATTCCATTCCTGCCGAGATAATATTGAGCTCTTCGACGATGAAGGATGAATGAACCGCATTAGACGTACTGCTGGATGCTCCTTGATGAATTTGGACATGATTTCTTTGCAGTCCGGGTCATCTAAGACAATGACCTCGACGCCCCGCGAGCGCAGGTAGTCGTCTCCGCCCTGGAAATTAACGTTCTCTCCGATCACGACGCGCGGGATGTTGTACAGCAGGATCGCACCGGTACACATGTCGCAGGGGCTGAGCGTTGTGTACTACAGTGTAATGCGTACGATGGCGCATCAGCCGTCGATGAAATAGATGAGCTATAAGGCGGACTAGGAGAAGTTCGGAAGCTCACGATGGTAGAGTTGCGATACACACTCGCCTTCAGCCGCCCGGCCTGTTCGAGCGCAGCGGTCTCGCCGTGCAGGATGGCTGAGCCCTTCTGGATGCGCTGGTTGTGCGACGCGCCGACGACGGAGAGCGTGCCCGTGCCGTCGACGTCGGCGATGATGCAGGACCCGATGGGCACACCGCCCTCGCTGGCGCTCTTCTTCACCTGCGCGAGCGCGGTCTGGAGCCCGAGCGCGTCGTCGTATTTCATGGCCCGGACGATGATGCGAAACTTCGTGTATTCGCGCCTCTAATAAAGCCGGAGACGAGACTGGGAGTTAGAAGTGCAACTTGAAGCCGGGACCTGGATATTTTACGGATTTAAGTGTTTAAAGCACCCCATTCATACGAGCACAAGCCACGAGAGAGATAGGCTGCAAGTCCGACGGGTGATCCAAAGCTTTGTCCGACGGCAAAGATAAGATAGAATTTGGTTTCGCACGCTGCTCATCATCATCAGCACGCTCGTTGCTCATGGTGTTCATGGCTCAGTTGTGAAGCAATGAAGCTGCGAAATGAAAACAGATACGCAGTGTTGATGGTGGTAACACAAAAACAAGACGATATGTGTTTTAAGCACGTTCCCACGTAGGTATCTGCTCAGAAATTAAAAACACGCTTTGACTGCAAGCTCAACCTAGCGAAGTTTCATATACTTCACCGTTATTGACAGGATCCCACTAGCTCTTTCTTCTTCTTCATTCTCTCTTCACTGTTAACCTTCCTGACAAATTTTCATAAAAAAACCTTACAAAAAATTTTGTGAGGTGGCTTCAGGCTCTACCAATCTGGAACTTCGAACTCCGCTCGAATCGCCACTGCACTTCCATTCGTGTCACGGTCGCGCGCAACGGCGAAAGCCTGTCCTTCTCCGCCAGCGTACGTCGTCCACGACGTTCATGGCATCGTCCAACAACGCCAACAACGCCAACAGCAAGTCATCGAGGACGTCGCAGACGACATCACCGCCGACCCCGTCGTCGGGCTCGCACCATGGGCCAAAACTGCCCAAGTTCCTCACGAAGCAGTCCCGCGACCGGTCCAAGTCCGTGAACGACAGCACGAGCACGATTGCGAGCACCTCGTCGTCTATGAGCATGAGCCCCGTCGCAGAAGGCGCTTCGCAGGCTGCCGCGCCGACCACGAGCAAGCATCGCTCTGATCGACGCGGCAGCAAACTCAAGGGCGTCCTCAAGGAGCTCAAGGATGACAGGATTGGCCAAATTAGTCAGGGTGAACGTCACACCGGCAATGGCGAGCGCGAGCACGACGTCGGCGACGAGAGCATGGAGGAGATGCCTGTCATCGTCGAGCCTGCTCTTGCGCCTGCGCGGCCGCGGACGTGCTCAGAACGTCCGCTGAGCGCGTCGGTGTCGTCGTCAGACTCGCATCCCGCCGTATCGTATTACCCATCTAACCACTCCGCAGGGTCGACACAACGTCTCTCCGACATGGGCACCCGCCTGTCGGGCTGGTTCTCGCACACATTTAGCACGTCGTCCACTGATCTCTCGCTCCCTGCCCTGCTCTCAAATTCTGCGCAGATGTCCGCGTCACCAAAGTCCAAAAGTCCTGCTTTGGGTCTGCTAACCGCGGCCCGCCACGGGAAGGGCTACTTAGACAAGGGCCTGCGCTATGTGCTGGACAGCGATGCGACACCAGATAAATGCACTGATCCGATTTGGCTTCTGGGCGTGCAACATCCTGGATATGAGCCCCCACCGCCCTCTCCACCCCCCGTTTCTTCCCCACCGTCCGGAAACGGGCGCCGGAGTTCTCTTGACATTCGACGCTCCTCTTCATTCCGCGCTTCCCTTTCTTCTTCGCGCGGAGCAGCTTCATCGCCGGAACCAAGCACACTTAGCCTTAGTACATCGCAATCGGGAAAGCACTCTAGGGAATCGGGTGTTCATTGGCCACCCGTTTTCTATCTGGATTTCACCTCCCGCGTTTGGCTCACGTATCGTAGTCACTTTGCTCCTATTCGAGATCAGTCTCTTGCGGTACTTGAGGCAGAGGCGGGCGGGCAATCACAGTCGCAGCCAGTCTCAGCTAGTCCGAGACGATGGAACTGGCCTGTAGGAGGAGAGAAGGGATGGACGAGTGATAGTGGGTGGGGCTGTATGCTTAGGACCGGCCAAAGCTTGCTTGCGAATGCACTTATTCACTTACATCTTGGACGAGGTGCGTCAGCAAATCATCAGATTGTGCTGCTGCGATACTGAATTCATTTGACAGACTGGCGAAAACCACCTCATCCCATCCACACTGCCGACTACGCAACATATGTTCAGATCCTGACCTGGTTCTTCGACTCACCCGATCCTGGGTGTCCTTTCAGTGTGCATCGAATGGCCCTTGCAGGTAAAGACCTGGGAAAGGACGTCGGCCAATGGTTTGGACCCAGCACTGCGGCTGGAGCAATCAAGTGAGTGATTGTGCACACCCTTTCACCCCTTTCACTTCAGTATCTCCTCGTGGCTTGCGGGGTACATTATCACCAGCCACACTCCTTCGTTCTTTGATTACATCTTCGTTCTCATGACACAATACCGCACAAATCCCTTCCCAGCTTCTTCACGTCGTCCAAGCTTCTATCTTCCCTCGGTCTCATTTTACCATTCAATGCAAACTTAGCTATGTTATTAAACCTTACGTCTTCTCATTCTAATCTCATTACAGGGCCCTCACACATGCGTTCCCGGAAGCAGGCCTGGGCGTGTCTGTCGCTACGGACGGTGTCGTATACGAAACGGATGTCCTTGCGGCATCGAACGTTTCCCCTTATATGTATAGACATAAACACAGTAAGTCACCATCGCATTCGAGAGCGGGCACGAGTTCGCCGAGTTCAAGGAGAAAGAGTGCTGTGCCGCAGCATATGAGGAACGCGACGAGCTTGGATGCACAAAATGCGGGAGGAATATGGGGTCAGCGGCCGGTCCTGGTATTGGTGGGCGTCCGGCTGGGGATTCAGGGTGTGAACCCGATCTACTATGACGCTTTGAAGGTGAGTTTTCGATGTCACACTTCTGAATTCGTACAATTCGCTTTACTCTGTATTTTGGTTCCGCGAGGTCTATTCGTGGCGTTGACATGCTTCTGGGGCGATAACCTCTCCATTACTTCTCTGGAGTGTCTCATTTATTTCAAATGATACTGGAATGAGCTGGCTTAAGTTACTGATGACGTCTAACATTTGTAATTATACAGGAGATCTACAAGTTCCCTCAGTCGGTGGGTATCGCCGGTGGTAGACCATCTTCGTCCTACTACTTCGTCGGTGCACAGGCGGACAGCCTGTTCTACCTCGACCCGCATCACGCACGCCCGGCTATTCCGTTCAAGCAGCCTCCCCGTGCATCGGGTGCCGGGTCAAATGGAAATGCACCGCATTCACCTGCATCGTCTTTCCGAGATGTGCACTTCCAGAACACCTCGGGTAGAATGCAGCAAAGTCCATCTGGTTCCTCGTACGCGTCTCACCAGCAAGCACGGAGAGTGTCGCCTTCCCCGTCGCCGCACCAGCACACAGCGTCTCTATCAGGACAAAGCTTATCTGGGGCATCGACGAACGAGACGAACGACCTGGAGTTACTGCAAGATTTCTATGTTTCTGCTTACTCTCCTCAAGATCTGAGCACGTTCCATTGCGATAAGGTGCGGAAGATGCCGTTGAGTGGGTTGGATCCGAGCATGTTAATCGGTTTCTTATGTCGCGATGAGCGTGACTGGAGAGATCTTAGACATCGAATGACGGAGGTATACTATTCGTGGTATAAAGGCTTAAACTCATAAATACTAATTATTGAACCTTCTTAGATGGGCAAGAAGTATAAAGCAGCGATTTTCGCAATACAAGACGAGCCACCCTCATGGCCATCAGACTCCGATGATATGGGCCTGGAGTCCGTATCAGATGTCGATATTGATATAGAAGGTCCTGCAGACGCATTCGAGTTGGCAGACCCTGAGGAGAGAGACGATGATGTGTTCGAAGAGCCTGCTAGCGATGATCAGTCTGCTCATGCCAAACGTGATAGTGGCGGAGCTAGCAGTGGTGGGCGACAGAGTGAAGATGTCATGACAGAGGAGGACCCAGTTGACCCTGTCACTCCCGGTCCTTCATCGGTCTCGCACACGCAGGCCTTTGAGCAGGCGGCGTCTAAGCGGGAGCACGAGCGAGATCTGAAAGCCGACATGGCCTATCGCTCTCCGGACGAGGACTTGTTGGGAGACGATGAGGAATGGGTGGAGACGTCCGGTTCGTTGGGCGGCATGGGCACGCCTCAGGCTCACGAGAAGTCGCATTTCGCGTTCGCTGTGCCGATGGGCTCTGCACCAAGCAACGCCTCGACGGCGACGACAGCATCGTACGTATCCGCATCATCCTCCTACAGCTACAACAACAGCAATAGTGACCTAGCACGGACGGTTGCAGCTGTGAATCTGAATGGTGGCGCTGGTAGGAGTGCGAGTGGGAGTGCGGGCGCGAGCAGGAACGGCAGCCGGAATGGGAGCGCGAGTAGGGACCAGGAAAGGAGCAAGGAGCGCGAACGGGAGAAGAGCAAAGAGAGCAAAGGGAAACGTGGCGAGTCATCGCGGTCGTCGAAAATGAAGTCGTCAAAGTCAGCATCGAGCGGGAGCAAACGAGAGGCATCCCAACCGCAGGAGTACTTCCCCTTCCCTGTCGTTGATGACCGCGAACCGGAGGACCTCATGGACTTTCATGAGCTGTCGTCGCAGTCTGAGTCGTCGCAGGCCGGTGGTGGCCAGCACACGCGAGAACGAACTGGCACGGCCTCCTCGCGCACCCCGATTGCGAGCGTTGCGATGAGCAACTCGACGAGCGGCGGCGGGTCGAGGCTGCGGAACGCTAAGGCGCGCGATGGGGGCCGTACGCAGAGTGGCGGTGTGCGCGGGATTGTCACGTCTGACTTGGAAGATTCGAGCGACTTTTGATGATGAAGGCCCTCATGACTCGAACGCGACGCGACGTTTCTTCGTCTCGGAATGAACAAACATTAACATTCATAATCTATCTCCTGCAGTATCGCCTGCGACTTTGGCAATTGCCACTTCCGCTCAATGACCTCCACCCTGATGCGATATTTTGACTTCAACGGTGCCGGTCTCCTTGCATCTTGAAAGGAAGAAAGTACCTGGCTGCATAAACTATACGTCTATATTCTCGCCTTACCCCCTCCTCTCGTCCCTCCATTATCATCTCTTTCTTCTTTTAAGTCCTCGACGTACGTGCTTGTGCATATGTATATTTACTCCGTCTCTCTCCTCATCTCTTGCTGGCTTCTTCATTATTTTCTCTCCTCTCGTTTCCTTGCAGGTTCATCTTCCTCCTTCCAATCTCCTTCCTCTCCGTTTCATCTCATCGTCCGTCTTCCTTTCATCAAATATCTTGTAATCTAAATTTATCGTTCGCTAGGGGCGGTAGTTTTTCCACGTACATACATACCCCCAGGTATAGGCGAAAATGGATACCAGTACGTATGATGCGTACGCAGAATCCTCACATAGGTAGTAGCAATTTGTACACCAGTAAACAATAAACAAGATGGACAGGTTCATTCATCTCTCCTATTCACGACTAGCTCAGACTTTTGTCACCAGTGGTGCCTGAGTGCTGTACTGTGTTCGTAGTACTATTAGCCTGAGTGTAGTATACAGTATACATATACACTTCAAGTTGATCCAAATCTCCTCAACTCAACCGTGTGAAAAAGGCGAAGTCAAGTTCAACTTGAAGTTGCTCAAGTCGCCGCCTCCAATGACTCACATTGTCCGGGCATCTGACCAGGCGCAGCTTCCTACTTGGCGACATCCCGATACTTATATATTATAACTGCACTAGACTCATAACCAGCAGCTTGTCGTAGAGAATTTTCCCTCTCAACCTCCCTCTCAACCTCCCTCTCAACTCCCGTCTGGCTTGCAAGATGCGAGTCACGGTCTAACTGTAACTTATGTTGCGCTTCGACTCCCGAGTCTCTATTGAATCTCGTTTTTCAACCCCTTGCTGCTGCGGCGTCGAGTTCGAGACTAGCCATCATCATATCAGCGTTATGACATCTATGGTATTGACTCGGGGTTCGCTGCGGATCGACCACTGAATTGAACATTCTCTCTTTTCACGTTCGCTTGAAGATAAAATCTACGATAAACTTGCTGCGCAGATCCTTAGGTAAGGATTGGCGTTTGGCGAAGCTCCGAATTCTGTGTACCGTGAGGCCAGTATAAAAGGATACGATTGCAAGTCGAAGCACATCAGCTCTAAGACGCTCTCATCTATCATGCAGATACTTGTCTCTGCAGTCTGTCTTTCCGTCTTCCTTGCCGTTTTTGTCTCACCGGGCTTTGCGAAAGGCAACCAACGATGCAGGAACCTTCCCGGTGACCCAGGATACCTATCCCAGGCTGAATGGGACATACTCAACGCTACCATTTATGGGAGGCTTGTCACCGTGGTACCCTTTTGCCAAGTTCTGCCACGGCTCCCTGCAGGTAGTTGTCCTTCGCAGCAGTGGGAGGAGCACACTTTTCAGGACGAGCGTCCCAGGTGCTATGTTAATTGTGCGTTTATGGTTCCTTGCTGCTCCCACGGATGATCACTAACATGACACGTCTTCCTTTAGTATAATTGGGAGCAGGTACAAAACATTGTTACGGTGTAAACCGGTTTCTTATACTTACTTCCATTGTCAGGATTGTCTTTCTCATCCTCCCTCTCTCTGCCTACAAAACGGTACAACTTGTGGTCAAAGCAATGTACCAGTCTTCGCTGTAAACGCTAACGAAGCGCGTTATATTCGGGTAAGTGATGATTTCGTCGCCCCCTTGAACCATGGCTGATCGGTTCACCTTCGAGACCAAAGTCGTGACAGGTCCAGGTATCATCAGACTGGTACCCACGACTACCACTGCTACTGCGTTGGATGCTGAAGGATGGAAGGCGCACACGGTGTACACGAACCTCGAGGAGTTGAAGGGCTTTCCGGAACTCACAGGCGCAAATCGCGATGCCCTACCGAATCACGGGATGTGGCCCGAGAAGCGGATTTCGAGCCTGCAGTGGTCGTCCTTGGCGGTGGGCAAAGTGGCCTCGAAGTTGCGGCACGCCTCCAGTTATTGGGAGTCCCGACGCTCATTGTGGAGAAACGCGCACGCATAGGAGATCAGTGGCGAGGACGATATGAAGCACTGTGTTTGCATGACCCTGTTTGTGAGTAGACTCTGTTGTTATCAGTGGTAGAAATAGATGAACTGAAGTTGCTTTGACAAGGGTATGACCATATGCCATACATCCCGTAAGCTACCTGTTATATCCGATCATACTATCATGGCCTTATTTTAGGTCTTGTATAGCTTCCCACCATCCTGGCCTGTATGGACTCCAGCACCGAAGGTACGCTGGTCTGTTGTTTTCTTATGCCGCATTATCTTGTTTCTGATCACAGCGGATATTATTCATAGCTTGCAGACTGACTGGAGTCTTATGCGCACAGCTTGGAGCTCAAAGTCTGGACAAGCTCTACAGTCGAAAAGCTTGTGCAAAATCCGAACAAGGACGGCTGGACGGTAGAGGACAGGAAAGGAGACGGCTCAACCCGAACTTTCAAGCCGCGTCATTTTGTCTTCGCGCATGAATTCGGAGGAGGCGTGCCCAAAATGCCATCGGTCCCTGGAGCGGTGAGTTTGCAAGTCTATTTGAGCGACCTTTATATTAATAAACTGAATAAACCGTATGGCAGGACCAATTTGAGGGCAAGATTATACACTCTTCTCAGCACGGAAGCGCGCGCGACAACAAAGGAAAGAAAGTTATTATCGTAGGCGCTTGCAGTTCAGGCCACGATATTGCGCATGACCATTACAAGCATGGCGTCGGTATGTTTGCAAACTTCCTGGCTTAAGACTCAAGCGATACTAGACTAACATTTGTTAGACGTCACGATGTTCCAGAGAAGCTCGACGTATATCATGTCCAACAAGGAGGGCATGCCCAGGTTAATGTCAGGTGAATCTGCACCGAGTGTCTTTCTGCAGTTTTGATATCTAATCTTTTAATTCTACTTACAGGGCTTTATCTCTGCGGCGGATAAGTATGTCAATTTGTCGAGCGTTGTCTACAGTCTTGTACTATTACTTATCAATTGCCAGGGAGCTTTTGGATGGCCTTCACAAAAGAGGCTTCCGTACGAACATGGGCCCAGATGGTTCAGGTTTCTGTATGATGGTATGGGAACGCGCTGGCGGGTACTACCTCGGTTCGTTGTCCTCATCAGAATGGGTCACGAAAAAAGCCAACCTTTCCCGTAACATAACTTTCAGTTGTCGGCTACAGTCAACTCATCGTCGACGGCAAAGTCAAGCTCAAGAACGACTCCCAGATCTCGCACTTCTCCAAGACCGGCCTTGTCTTCGACGACGGGAGCGAGCTACCCGCGGACGTCGTGATTTTCGCAACGGGCTACGGTGATATGAAGGAGCTCGTCGGACAGCTCGCTGGACCGGAAGTCGCGAAGGACTTGGGGCCTGTGTGGGGTCTGAACAAGGGAGGGGAGCTGAACGGAACTTGGCGTTGGTCTAGTGTCCCGGGCTTGTATTTCATGCAGGGCAACTTGGCGCTATCCAGGTTCCATTCAAAACATTTGGCACTCCGTTAGTCAAAGACTCGGCGCCTTTCTATTCTCCCTATTGTAATAAGATCTCTAACTGCCATTGTTTTCGCAGAAATAAAAGCGAAGGAAGCGGGTGTCTATGGCCAGCGCTACACTAAGTGAAACAAGTAGATGAGTTCTGAAATCAGAACGCTTCTGTGTAATCTGTAGAGGATGGAGCATTGTATATGAATTATGTATGAATGGGGAAAGCTGCTTCAGTAAACAACAAACAAGATGGACAGGTTCATCCATCTATCGCATCCGCGCTTTCATATTCTTGACTACCTCACCAAATGTGGTACTTGCTTATCGTAAACCATTCCGTGTGCTATGATAGAATATGTAACTATTACAATCTCTTATTCTATACACTTTAGTACATCTCTCTATCTCTTCTTCACCCTCACTATGTAGTATCGGCACGTTCGGCATACCAGTCTCGGCATAAGTTGCTCTAGTATATAGTATGGGCGCCTAAGTAAAAGGGCTGTCGCGCGTTTGCTACCGTGATGTCTTCCTCTCTTTCATCGTGTTCAACCTTCGAAAAGGAGACGCAGACCTCGGCCATTGGACTCGCTGTACGAATACTAGCACAATATAATCTTAAGAACTGGAAGCTTTGAACACCTGTTCCGTCTTAACTTAACTTGAACCCAGAATTTCAGGTCTGCCCAGACTCTTCAACGCGCATCACAGATCAAATACTATCTAGGTCCACGCACGAGTCGCCGAGTCTGCACTGCTCGCAGAGTACACTTTCCACACCAGCTCCCATCAGCATCGTCTACTCACACTCAGCGCCCGGCGCACACACTCACGTCCCACTAAAGCACACACAATGGGCAAGACGTTCACCTCCATCCCGGAGGACAAGATCGAGTGGATCCGCAAGCAGGAGGTCTTCTGGGTTGCGACGGCCCCGCTGACCGGCGCGGGGCACGTCAATGTCTCGCCCAAGGGCTTGCGAGGCAGCTTGAGGGTCGAGGGGCCAACGAGGGGTATGTGTTTTACTCAATTGCTATTTTTTCGGTCTGCGATTTAAGAGGGCGTATGATGAGACTTTTCTCTCTGCCCGTGCTAAGCCTGTGGCTACGTTTGAAGGTTCTTCATCTCGGTCTGCGGTTTGGCATGGGAGTTGGAGCGCTCGCTTGTTTCCTTCATCACTTAATCGAGAACAGCTATAACTGACGCTATTCTTCCCCCCTCTCTGTATTTGCGCGGTCCATCTCTATCGGACAGTGTGGTACGAGGACTTGTCTGGTTCCGGTGCGTGTTCTTTCGCTCAGTTCAGCACTGGCTCTGCAACTCACACAAGTGACGCATCTCGAAACTCCACTCCACCGTGACTCCTCTCAGGCTGCGAGACGATCGCGCACCTTCGCGAGAACGGGCGTATCACCCTCCTCTTCAACGCGTTTGAAGGCGTGCCGGACATCGTGCGCATCTACGGCATCGGTGCGTGTTATGCGTATAGCATTCCTGTGCGCATATAGCCAGGAGTCATGAGAGCGAGATCTGACTTTAATTGATGAATGCGTACAGGTAAAGTGTACGAGCTGGGTACGCCCGAGTATGACTACTACGTTAAGGAGAGGCTGCCTGGCTCGAGGGCAGTGATCGTCGTGGACGTCCATCGCGTAGGGACGGTAAGTACTCGCTTTTTCAGTCCTATCAGGCTCTCCCTCGACCTTTCTCTTCCTGGCCGCGTCTATCCTCATGCTTGGTTCTTACTCAATTTTTTTCAGTCCTGCGGCTGGGGTATCCCATACTACAAATTTGAGGGTCACAGGCGAGTCCTACTCGACTTTGCGCGCTCCCTGGAGAAGAAGGACGCGAAGTTCGAAGCACAAGAAGACTCTTGTCTCTTGGCATCCGAATCCGACAGGGGAAATGGGAATGAAAATGGCAACGGAAACGTGGAGGCAAAGACGGAGGCAGCGAAGGCAGCAGCACCGGGCGGGTTAAAAGGCTGGTGGCGCACGATGAATGCGCAGAGCATCGACGGCCTGCCTGCCGTCGAGCGCGCGGGCTACGTCACTGACAAGCCTATGGGCGGCGTCATGCCCGACCCCGAGAAGGCAGGGTTCAAGCAGCGCGGCAGGCTGGACGCTGTCGTCTGCGCCAACGGGGATTCCGAAGCTCATGGGACCCCGGATGTCGACAGACACAAACTAGGAGACAGGCTGCTGGCTTCGTTCTCGTTGCGTTTGAAGGAAAGCGTGAACGTGAACGCTAACGCGCAACTGGTGACTGGCATCCTCATCGGCTTTCTCGCGTCGTTCGTGCTCAGCGACCTTGCCGTGTTTGGACGGAAGTACATTGCGACTGCCTGATGTCTGTCAATGGCTGCGCTTTTTCGTCCATTATGTGATTTCCTCTTAGTAGATGATCGGCAGGTCTAGGACTTTCTTGTTTTTACTTGACCTTTGTTATATCTTAGCGGATGATTGTATTATATGCATAACTGTATGTCAAATAAAATCGTATTGATATATTGTATCTAATCAATCTAATCAGATGTAACCACTTCGTTGAAACCGGGTAGATAGATTAGGCGCATGCCAGTACAACCACCTTCGTCGTTGACCGCCATTCAGTTCTTAACGTTCTTGCGGTGAAGGTCTGCAAAATGACTCGGTCAAGACTCAAGCCACGGCCGATGTACTCCCATGTATTGGCAGCACGACACTGTCGACACATGACCTATAGGCGTTTCGGATGTACTCATTCTGGGCATCACCTTCTCCCGGGTGGGGTGAGCTTCTTCGTTATCCCCCCACTCTCGTGCGACCTTGCTCTAACACTCCAGCACGTCCGACAAACCATAGCGAAGCAGATTTACCTCGAACCGCGCCAAGTGATACATAGCCTCATACGATATCAAACACAGGCTGAAGTAAAGTTCGCAGCATGGTCGTCTTCTTCGACACCTGCCCGCCCAACCTGCTCGAGTGGATCGAGAAGCAGCACCTCTTCTTTGTCGCGACGGCGCCGCTCCAGGCAGACGGGCACGTCAACGTCTCTCCCAAGGGCGCGTACGACTGCTTCCACGTCGAGAGCCCGACCAGGGTTTGGTATGAGGATTTGACAGGGAGTGGTGAGTCCAGTTGACTCGGAAAGCCTGCGTCATTATGCCGTGCACGCCGTACTGCTGCATTTGCCTGTCGTTTGCGAGTGCCGTTTCTGATTTTTTTTGGGCAGGGAATGAGACTATAAGCCATTTGCGAGAGAACGGCCGCATAACGGTGATGTTCATTGCGTTCGACGGTCCGCCCCGTATAGTTCGACTCTTCGGGACAGGTGAGTGAGTTGTGGTTTTGCGCCCTTGCATCGCCTTCTCTTTCCTCAATGAACATGTATCCCAACCCCTCTACTTGCTTTTCCCGATGTTTTGGTCCACATATTTGACACTTTTGTTTCCTAGGCAAGGTGTATGAGTTTGGGACGCTCGAGTACCACGATTACATCCCAGACCACATTCGGAAGCCCGGCTCGCGCTCTGTCATCGTCGTCGACGTGCACAAGGTCGGTTCAGTAAGTATTCAAACAAAAAGTAGTATCTTTACAACTCAATCAAACCCAAAATTCTTCCTACCTTACTTCCTAACAGTCCTGCGGGTACACGATCCCATACTACGACTTCCGGGGGAACCGGTCCATGCTGCTCGAGAACATGGTGCGGCGCGAACAGGCAGACCTCCTCTTCGAGCAAGAGCACCCCGGGGCGGACCCACACCAGCCGGACGGCATGGGGCGCGCGGAGAAGGGCATGCGGGCATTGTGGGTGAAGACGAACAAGACGAGCGTGGACGGGCTGGAGGGTGTGCGGGAGGCGCCGTTTGCGCGGAAGGTGCCGCAGAGTACGTGGACGCTGGATGCGTTTAAGAGGGAGGAGGCGGCGAGGACGTGGGCTACGGCTGGTAGGAGTGAGAATGGGGCCGCTGGCGAGGTGAGGGAAGCGGATGTGAAGACTGCGACGGAACATCAGCTAGTGCGGACAACTATCGATGCGAAGCTCCTTGTGGGCTTCTCTTTGGGTGTTCTTACTACAGCCATCTTAATGAAGCTCGGGTCATGAGTTATTTGAACACGTCGTGCCCTCGGGGGATCAGCTACTGCTTTCACTCGTTCTAATTTATCGGTTTATTCCTTTATGAATTTCTTTCTCCCAGTGAGTGTAGTGATCGCTTGCTGATGCCATTCTAATCATCTCCTCCATTTGTTACAGGCATTGTAAATATATATGACATCTATCGATTCCGAGATTCATCACGAGCCGGTAATGCACGCCCTCCTCCGCAAAATCCAAATTTTTCGAGTAATATTTCCAGTGAGTAATTTAGTTATCAATAATAAGGGACGTAGAATGGCGGCATTAGCTTCCTTTGCTTATAGTTACGCATACTCTACTACTAGGCTGTGTTTATACGAGAGAAAGGAGAAACAAAAAGATCTCTGGGTCGATCCAAAAGGCTGGATACTTTTTTCGGCCAAAGTTGTAGCTCACCCACTGCACAAAATACTCTGGGCAGACGCATTTCCGAGGCGCTCCATGTGATAGCGGCACGACCTCGAGGTACTCCGAGATCAGTCTATTGTCCGGCATATCCTCCAACTGAAAGTACGTGAGTAGCGCGCGTTTGTACCAGATTCTGGTGGCCTAGGACAATAATAGGTCATGAGCATTTTATTGTGGCTTCGTCAAATCGCGCAGACCGCGCGACACACCTTTCGTTTCTCCTCCTCGTCCGTGCGAATAAGGAACTCCAGGTCGAATAGATCGTCGGCGAAGATCTCCTGGCTCAGGGCATACTGTTCCTCCGGCGAGGGATGCGTCGTGGCGTTCTTCGTCTTGGGCTTGCTAGATGATGCATGCGTGGGTATGGTGACTTGGACCATTCTTTGTCAAGTCTTCGCCTTCCCGATATCGGATTTGTTTCTGAGGAGATACGATGAGAAGGAAAGCAAAGCTGATGTGGTCTGGCATTGCGCTTCGACGTGGCTATAATGCGTATTATAGAGCTGGTGGTCAAAGTGGTCTGCTATCGTGTTCTGTGGTTAGGGAGTGTGGGTTGAAGAGGTCACACCAGTGGCTCAGGACAAGATCTGTGAACCACCCCTTTGACTGTGATTTTACATGTAGCATGTTATACTCTAGGGATGTTGTTCTTAATCACTGAGAAAGTATTCGACTGGGAAATTGAAGCTGTGGGGGACCGTCCACAATGGCCAGTGAGCCATTCCTTTAAGACCTACATACATATCATATTTATGAAAAGCTTATATTTCTGGCCAGTCTATGTAGACCTATACTATCCAAGCAGTGATATAAAAACTTTAACTGCATGCTATAATACTTTGCGTATGACTTACACATGCATATAGAAAAGAATTCGATGAGCAAAATTACTTGATGGTCGCGAATGGGCTTGAGACGCATTTACGTAGGTCGAATCAGAACAATGTCGAGAGTGTATAAGCCGTGAGGATTGTCATGGAGAAAATCATGAGAAAGTACTGGGGGACGAGGAATGCAGGCAAGGCGCCTGCGGTACCGGTACCGGAGTAGACTTGCGTAAGGAAGATTTGGGTCGTCGCTGTTGGAACGCAGGAAAAGAACCTACAACATACGACAAATTCAGATTCAGTCCGAAACGACCTCAGATTGGCTGCGAGAGCTGGCTTACACGCAGACGAACCGCAAGACCTTGTCTTCCCGGTTTATAAACCCCACCGACACGAATCCATCGACGATGAGGACGCCCAGGACGGGCACAAGCACCATCTTCCCCAGCGCAAGCAGCGAGATCGCCGCGAGCGGGAGGCGCGCCCAGTCTGTGGGTGAGCGGACGCTGGGGAGCTCGAGGCGCGCAAGCGCAGACCCGAGGCAGATGAGCCCGAGGGGGATGCTCGCGCCGCCGACGAACGACGCGGTGTCGAGCACGAAGGCGAGCGGGGGCTGCCCGTCGGGCGCGTCGGGGATGGAGGCGTACCCAGGGACGGGCGTGAAGAGCGCTTTGAGGGGCGTGACGAATGCGATGAGGAAGGAGGCGAGGATGGTGAGGGAGGGCGGGAGCAGGAGGTTCCGGAGGATCGGCCGGATTGTGCATTTGATGCGAAGATGGAGCGGGAGAGCTGTAGGTCGGGAGATTCGGGTCGCGTTAGAGACGCTTTCCGGGATGTGAGTTCCTTCTTCAGAGAAATGACAGACCGTTGGTGTTTCTGAGTGGAGTATCGAGGGATCTGGGGATGCGAGACGCGAAACGTCGGTCGAGTGGCTTTGACCGAGAGAGGTACCTTCTGCGAGTGACACAGCAGTAGCATCATCGAGCAGAAACGAGACTTGCTTCGGCCGCGATAGCTTGCCCTGGTTGGCATCTTCAATGTCGGAATTTCTGGCATCCTTGTCACATCCAAGCTCCTCGTCGTCTTTTTGTCTCAGCCCGCCAAATCCTGCATTTGTTCCGTCCTTCTCCACGTCAAACTGCGCCGGTGGATCTTCATTTCTTTTCCGAGCTTGGAAGAAGGGAATGCGTCTCATGCACCTTATTGCACAAGCTAACGACTCTTTGGTTTTGGCCGTCATTGACATTCGTAAGTCGTCGTCCTCAATATCCGGCCCCATGTAATCCATCTCGACAAAGCGGTACCCGCCTACCGGAAACAATGTAATCTACAACGAGATGTGATTGATGAGAGCTAAAGATTGCTGGCCTATAGAGGCTACTCACCAAGAGAACGAGAACTAGGGCAGCGATGTACGCAACGGACAGATTCTGATCGGTGGTCCCATTAAAAGGTAACGATCCAGTTATGCTCATGATTACAGCAGTGGCTTTAGGACATATGGAGAGACAAGAATTAGATTTTCACATCCATGTAATATCATAACACTCACGGATATCACTGTAATTACTAAACGCTCCGGCACAGAGTATTCCATATCGAAATCGATGTGGCACCCAGCATACTTGTTTTGTGATCCATGCAACAACGAAGCCAAGAGCTTCATAGATTAGAGCCATCGAAACCAACGGACCTGAGACGCAAAGAAAGAAAAGTAAGCCGAAGATCCAATCCTCAAGATTCCAGCATATGTACCAAGTGCGCCGATGTTTTGATGATCGAAGGAAGGAACGATTTTTGAGAACATCAGACATGGCAGAGTAATGTTCTACATTGCAATGTTGTGCCAAGATGATTTCATTATTTCATTAGTATGAGGAAAGTCAAAGGAACAAGCGTCACTTACTAGCATGACCTGGCCTGCGCCTTTCGCAGCTATCATAGGAAATATGTCTGCTTTCGTGATGATGAACCCGAATAGCGTTGTAAGTACCCTAAGTATTTAAGTGATTAGTATTGCAGCCTGCAGTTTCATAAGGAGAAACAAGTCACTTACAGCCGGATCAAAGGGCGCAACGAGATCCAGATAATGGCTCCTAGAGATGGTTTATCCATTAGGACAACCCGATATCCACTTGAGGTATATGAGACACTGAGAGCACAGATACAAGAGCTTGAGAATGTCTTGCCATTCGCCTTGAAGGTCCTGCGCTCACAAACGATCGCGAGTGTACATAAATAAACTCAGGCTGAGCCCGATTCTCGCGCTCACGCGGAAGACCGCAATGGTCATAATCAGAGAAGAGGAGTGGTGTCCATAAGCAAGCACATGACAGCAGTGACTTCTCAATTGACTGGATAGGCTGAAGCTTATCCCATATACAGCGCGAAGTGAAGGGTGGAAGCGGTGCGAATACCGAGAGCTGCCATCCCCACGAGTTTGTTCAGTTTGGATTGAGTGATGTATTGTATTTTGTAGGACTAGCAGTTCAGCAATATGAGTTAGGCAGTAAAGGTCCCTCAAAGGCGATTTGCAGCACTGCAGCCCGCGCAAGTGAGGGACAAGCCAAGAAAAACAAATCGTAAATTCTAGTCTTCAATGACGATTCGAGATATTGTCGGGGAAACCAAGTTGATTCGAGTCGGCTTTTCTCGTCACGGTAATCGAATGATGAAAACTTCGGTGAAGCACGAACACAGTGATGACGGTGCAAAGAAGAGAGGTGGAAGTCGTTGACGTTTGAACTCTTTTCATGGATCTGTCCATCGGCTTTTGCCGATTCATTTGTTCTGCAGCGCCAGTGGCATCTGCGACTTGAAGTTTTAAATGTGAGGTATAGTGTCATTTAAAGTCATTATGCAAACTGATTGCCTCAAAATATAACAGTACATCGACGCTCGTTTGGAAAATATTTTCTCGAGTCTCAATTTAGCTTACACAATTCAATAGTTATTATATACCATCTGCAATCATCCTCTCCGGATGCTCTAACCACTCCCTCCAACATTCAACGAACGCTGCGAGCTCTGCACCCTCAACGACTCTATGGTCCGCACTCCAGCTCACACCGACCTTCAATCTCCTCTCCCCGTTCCGCTCCTCGTCCCTCACCCATTTCGCACGACCCACAGCGACGATGGCTACACCGCCCCCGGGAACCAGCACGGGCGACGCAAACTCACCTGCCCCAATCGCACCGACGTTCGACACCGTCAGCGTGCCTCCACGCTTAGGCATCTCTGCGGGGGTGAGCCCACATGGCGTGCGCCGGCCGAGCGCAGAGAAATGCGAGATTTGCGAGGCGAGAGCGTAGACGGAGTACGTGTCGACCCGCTGGAGTGTGGGTGTGTAAAGTCCTGAGGGTGTAGAGAGTGCGATGCTAATATCTGCGTGTGGACGGATCGTTAGTATCGGTTTTGCGTTCGCTGCTAAATCGGAGGTGGCTGGGGTGATGGAGGCGCGGAACAAAGGCCATTCGGTCATTGCGCGAGAAAGTGTTTTGAGCATGAAGGGGAGGTAAGTGAGGCGCAAGTACTTCGCGGTCTGCGGGACGTCTGCAGGGGGAGGGATGGGGTGAACTGCTGCAGGGTTGACGGCAAGGACTTTGGACTCTGGTGGGTTTGCCAGGTAATGTGCGGGAATATGCGAATTAACGAGGGGGAGGAGGTTGTGTAAGTTTGTAAGATCTAGATAAGTAGAGTACCTGGAAGAGGTGAATGTTAACTCTCATTCGCTATCACTATGCACATGAATGCTAACCCGAAGTGTGGAATTTCCAGACTCTATTGAATCGAGCGTAAATAAGCAGCATATACCCACAAGGAAGTCAGAAAAATACGTACCTTAACCATGGCCTTCCACATGCTATGTCTTGTCCGGTTCAGCTCTACCACGACATCGGTTTCAGCTTGCTTCAACGTCTTGGAATGTGATGGAGCAGTAGCCTGCGTTGATCCACGAGCTAAGTACGCTTCAACATCGCGTTTTTCAATCCTCCCCCCTCGTCCTGAACCAGGCACCAGCAGCGCCAAATCAACTCTGTTTTGCTTCGCGAAATGACGCACGGAAGGCAGGGCCAACACTTCAGCTGGTTCCGGCGTGAGATGTTTTTGAGGATGTGTTTGCGCTCGAGGGTCCAGAGGATGTAAACGTCTTGGCGGTTCCAAAGTAGCCTCCATTTCTTCCTCTTGTAAATATGTCCGGATCGTCTCGGGTGCCGGGAGTGGCTCGATCTTTGAAGTAGAGGCATTCGAAGGCGTAGCTTCCGCTGACTCGCCCTCTACAGCCTCTTCGTCTACCTCGATCATACAGAGATTCTCTCCTACTTTCGCTACCTCTCCTTCCTTCACGAGCAGCTCCTTCACTATACCATCGAACGGACTTGTAATCTCCACGCTTGCCTTGTCGCTCTGAACTTCGCATAGTGGATCAAACGCCTGTACCGCGGCTAGCGGCTTCACGCTCCTACAGAGGGGCGGTCAACCATTTAGAGATCATAATTTTCCAGACAGTTATATATTACATTGGGCACGCACCATTTAATAACCTCGCATTCTGTAATTCCTTCACCGATGTCCGCAAGCTTAAACGGCTGGAGGACTTTCTTCACTGCCCACGCTGATGAGCGGTGGAAATGTCGATAGAACTGAGGCCGCCGTACTAGGACGCGTCGTAGACCACCGACAACGAGGACCATGGCTCGTCGTGGTAGAATTGCAAGCTGTTCTCCATGTTCCGTACCGATCTCGACGTTGTAGAGGAAGTGATGGGAAGCTCCGGGGCAGCGGCACGTGAGCGTCACGGTGCAGAGGCTTTTAACTTGAACTAAGAACTTGGATTTGAAGACGATGATGTAACCGGACTCGGACCCTGCTAGTGTCGTCTTCAACTCTCTTCGTTGAAGTTCGTTCTATTCGATACACCACCACCACACCACCACCAACACTAAAAGTATTATTGATCTTGCTCGGACACCTCCTGATTTCTTTATAAAAAGCATATCCGATAATTATGGTGCTTTCAAACTCCTTGCTCAACTTTCGGGCGTGGCAGGTTGATCTTTCAGATTCTCTGGCATCATGATAGCATCGTTTCAGTTCTCGGAATTAGTTCGCACACGACGAATGTCGAAGAAACACCAGCTTACATTATCTGGCTCTTTGGTATGAATATGAACTTGGCGCTGAGTCTTTAGCTTCGACTGAATTAATTATCAAGTTACGATGGCATTCTCTCTCATACTAAGGTATCCACCCTCGATTGGAATTTGCATTATCATGACCTCTCACAAGGCAGTCTACGTTCCCTGCAACTTTGACTAAATCAAGGTTCGCAAGCTGTCAGCTTGGTATCCGACTTGCTGTTGGGCTTCATTATCAGTTTGGCGAGCCAGACGGGAAATGTAACGACTGTCAGCAGCTGTAAGCTTGATGAAGATTCGATCAAAATACCATTCGTAGAATGCCATTGGCCGTCTTATGACTTCCATCTGTGCTTCGTATCCAATTCAAGCCTCTCCCGCCTCCTCGTTCCAGAGATAGCCATCAGACCAGGCAGTCTCTGGAAACGGTACATATCTAAGGCACCAGGTTTTGCCTGAAGGTCTCTTTTCCCCCAATTCTCTTCCACGATGCCAGGAGGTGAAGCTGCAACATCTCAGCGCTCTCTACCGACGCTTGACAGGCTTAATGTGCAAGTGCCGAACAACGTAGATGAGGTTGCCGTAGCCACATCATGGCTACAGAATTTTGGACAGCTTGTCGAGGCCGGGGATGCTGCTGGGGCTACAGCTCTGATTCTTTCTGGAGAGACATGCTTGCGCTGAATTGGGAGTTCCGCACCTTTGAAGGTACAGAAGCTGTCACGCAGTTTCTAGACGGACCAGCTTCCCCTTACATCCTTCTCTAAGCTTGTCCTGAAGCCGGAGACAACGAGCCTGCAACAGCCCTATCCGGACCTTGCTTGGGTGCAGGCTATGTTCACCTTCGAAACCAAAGTCGGGGCTGGTTCCGGCATCGTCAGTGAACCCGAAGTGGCGCACAGCAAAGACTCGCGTACGCTGACTGCCCCCCCCCTCCTTAGCTTGTCGCCGGATAGACATGGCTAGACAGTGCGACCCCCGCTGTGGTGGAGGCCATCAAGAAACAGATTACGGACGAAGTGGTGCCGATCCTGGCACAGATGACGGGCGAAACCGTGACGGACAGTGGTGCCTATTCGAACGTAGTGGATGCCAGGGAACCGATCTTCCAGCAGACGTTCTTCAGCACGAACTATCCTCGACTGCTGAAGATAAAAAAGGAGTACGACCCTTATGATCTTTTCATAGTCAGTGCCGGCGTCGGAAGTGAGAACTGGGATGCGGCCGGTCTTTGTCGGCTATAAGAAGTACGTTTCCTGAAAGGCCTGCCACCTTTCTTTCTTTCGCAAAAACGGTCACTGCAATTTTGTGACCAATATCGAAAAGGGGAAGAATGGGGCGAAGAATATACAGATTTCCACCTTCTTTTATACTTACTGACTAAATTTTGATTGTCGTTACGATTTTAAAAGATAATAGGACATTCCTTACAAATAGTATTTGATCTTGTCCCTCGCAAACCTATCAGGGCTTGTTCGATTGACATGCAAAAACCGAAAACCTGATACACAGCTGAGCAATAAATAGGGTCGATGAGCAAAATTCTTCAGTTAATTGAGGCCAATCAATTCAGAGGAATTATTTTGATTTCCTTGAGTTTCCTTCTTTTGCAGAAGCGAATATTATAGGAGAAGTAACGACGTACAAGCCTGTACATATGTATAATTACTATGTACTCTGTCTCACGAATTTGTACAAGGCGTTTCTCGAAGCTACGTTCTCACTCCTCAACTAACCGGAGCGCAATCCGCCTCGATGCAGCGAGACACCCTGGAGAATACTGTTTTAGCACACAATTTTATAGACTTGAGTTGAAGAGACTCACTCGAATGTCCAAGAAGGACCTTCAGTGCTTTCCCATAGCCACCCGGTGAAGGTATCTGTGTTGGGAGGCAGGCAAGTGTTGATCAAAGCCGGGAAAGCTCCAGCGTCCGCCTAGACAAAGCAAGCTATCATTATTTGTTCCGTAGGAAGCTAGGACGGGTCACTCACAATGCGAGAAGCGCACATCGATATTTCAGTCGTGCCAGTGTTCGTGACGTTGAACTTGCAGTTCCCACCAGGGAGGTTAAATGACTCCCAAGAACCAGCCGGGATGGCGAATGTCTCATTGCTTTATTATTGTCCAATCAGTGACATCCCGACAATACTTGGTAGATTTGTAGCACTCACTCATTGGCAAATCCGTCGGCCAGGGTCTGGCAATCCTCGATGGTCGGGGCAACGCTTTCAGCAATGATGCAGAATCCTTCCGCTGTCCATGATAATGTGTTAGTGATGATATATAGCTTCCTTAGAACACACAACTAACCTTCGCTGAAGCAGACATCGGATCCTTGGCGGCGCTCCAGTCCTGCGCTGCGCACAACGTTTCCGCGTCTCGTCACGATTGCTGCGTCGCTGCCGACTATGCAAGCAAGAGCGACGATGGAAAGCTTAGCGATGAACTGCATGGTGGCTTGTATCGGTGGGTTCTCTGGAGACTTGTTGTGCTTCTGAGATGTCGAACCAAGCTCGCAGACGTCCGCTCTTTTATACCTCATTGCCAGGACCGATTTTTTTCCGCCATCTGGCACGCTGCACCCATCTCTACAGCGTAGTGCTTGGTGCTGGTGCCTGTACGCGGAATTCGACAACGCTGCGACACCTCGAACCGAAGGGTTCGTAAGTGCTGCCATAGACGACCATTCCGTCGGTATCGGACATGCGATGCGAAAGGACGAAGTGTCTTTCAATGGTCATATTCATTCATTTGTACCATCACTCTCTTATAATTGATAGAGGGACGCAGTTGTCGCATGAGACTCGGCAATCCGTACCCACCGGGGAATTCCCGTACCAAAAACCCTAATGGTCAAGTTAGGATTGAATACAGGGAGACGGCGAACGACGATCCCGTCGATCCGACCCTTAGATGCATCGTCAGAACCTTGGCATGTGTCTCTTCTTTGACGTATGATTCGTTGTCGCAAGTCGGACATGAACAGTAGATGGGGGCCCAGAATCGTTCGAAAGCGGAATCAGAGACTTTACTTTGTCGTAAAGTGTGCCAGTGAGACGTCGGGAGCAAACTAAGCTGTCTGACCATCAAGCTACCGATATGTGCCTAGCAAACCAATAAACAATGAATAACAGTCAGTGCGAGACTTTCAAAGGTTGAACCCACCCAACTTAGAGGTCAAAAATTGATCATGGTAGCGAGTATTAGTCAAGACACCCAATACCGAATGATAGTACCCAGGTTTTGATGTTAAGCCAAAGGAAGAACGCAGATTCAGAATGCGGATAACCAAGTCTGCGAAAAGCCCGAGAGGCCAAAGCAGTATGCAAGGAACAAGATTCTACGTCAGAAGGCGTTGAGGCCATGATCCGCTTTGATATTAGATGGCGCAGGGATGCCGTCCGAAAAAAAGCTCCGATGAATGAGGAGACGTTCGGGATTGAAGAAGTTATACTTTATTATAAATTGTGTTTCCCGGCTCGAGGTCTTGGACACAGGGTATACGCATGCAATGCTGAGTTGTTGCATAAAATTGGTGAGAGGGATAGCTTGTTTAATCGATTTAGAGAAATCAAACTTCGCATGCACATCCCTCTACGCTTGAGGTACGAAAGTTACAGTCCTTCGTAGGTGTCAATTCCTTAGTGCACGAATCACATAAATGTACACCAGTCACGTACTGAAAGGAAACCATAATAAGCAAGGCAATAATGTAGTGTAGCTCAATACTCGTCCTCCGGTTCGACGGCTGGTATCCGGACGTTTAGCAGGTCGCGCGCTGCAACAGCTGAAGTCTTAGATGATCCCCAGGCTTTTGTTGCTTGTCTCTCTATCTCAGCCATAACGCTCTTGCGATGAGTATAAAGACGCTGGCGATATCTAAATCTGCTGCTTTGGGGCACGGAATCGTCAGGATGTCGAAGACGAGGGTCAGAGCCTGCGTCAGGGAACCGCGTGGAAAAATGCGTCATGAACAACCCACGCGCGCGAATGGACTTGGCGAACTTTCCCGCCATGTCTGGCGTAGAGTGGCCGTTTTGGATTGCGTATTCACGTACGGAGGCGGGAGTGTCTTGTACGGGCTGTAGATCCCCCATCGCTCCATGCTCAGAGTCTTGTTCGATGGTTGATGAGCCGTCTGTGATCGGTTGAGAGAAAGTGAGGTTATCGCCCGAAGGTGGAGAAGGTGTTGAATCGGATCTACCTGGATTGGAGGTAGAAGCGGTGGAGTTGGGGATGTTAAAAGAATGGACTTCAGCTCTAGCTCTGGCAACATTTAGATCAGGAGGAGGGCGTTCGAGACCAGGTGGCATCCACGCATTCGTCGCTTCGTGCACTAGCACCGAAGCATCCATTGCAATTTTCTTCAGTGCACTCGGGTCGGAGGTATCACCGAGGATAACTGCCTTTCGTCGCGGCTCGGTTGGGTCATCTTCGCGTTCCGTAAATACATAACCAAGACATGGTACTTGAGAAGGAATACGACAATCAGCATCAGCATGTCACTCGAGATCAGATCATTGAGCAGGGGAAAGGGAGAACACAGGCAATTGCAAGACGTCGATACTCACTTCTATGCTTGATGGGCCCCGCATCGACTCGCACATTCACCTCATCCTCACTCATGCCTGCATTTACTACGATGTCTCGCCACAGCCCATCCTCCGATGCTTCGAGGTTGCATCCCGCGCTTTCGTTTGGATGCTGACCCAGATGACCATCATCACGAAATGACGATTCTGGGTCGATCAGCTCGTGAACAGCGTATCGGCCCAGGAGGTTCGCTCGTGTTGCGTATAGATTCTCTCGGACAAAGCGGCGGAGACCTTGTGGGCCGTAGAGTTCCATACGGACCTGCATGCGAATTTAGTACAAAGAGCGCATGGACGCTGCAACGTACTGCGACAACGTACTGTTTCTCGTAGATGCTCGTCGCTTTTACGAATACCAGCCATCACGTTACTCATGAGTGGTATGATGCCCATGATATGATCAGCTACGTTGCTTTCTGATTGAGTGTAAAAGCACAGAAGTGGCCGATGAATGCACACCATGCATATGAGTAACAAAGATTTTGCGAATGTCCTTGAAGTAGATCCTCGGATTGTTTGCTCGCCGAATTTGTAGCAGGGTGCCTTCGGCGCAGTCAACCACTATCTTTTCATAGGTCAGAAACGGACACTACTTCGAGTTCGAAGGACTCACACCAGTGCTGGTTACGATGAGCATGTAATTCTTCCCGCACATTCAAGCTGATTGCTGAGCATGACCGAGATAATATTGGACCTCCACCACTGCATGTTCCAAGAAATGTCATTGATGTGAGTCGAGACATAACTGTGCCCTCTGTTCCTGTGTCGTCGTCGTTGTTGAATGGTGAATAAACCTCAAGATTCGGTGTGACTGTTTTTGGAGACCTTTTTTCATCTCCGCGCAAACTTCACTTTCATCCTGAGACTCCCCTCTCCTCGATCCATTCGATTCATCGCCACCACCACCACCAAAACTAACCTTATCATTGATCTTGCCTGCAACCTCCGAACGTCGTGTGGCAAGCATATGCGATAGAAATGGTGCTTTCAAACCTCTTGTTCGCCTTTCGGGAGTGGTAGGCTGATCTTTCAGACTCTGGCACTATGATAGCTGTGCTTCAGATGCCGGAATTAAATCGCACACGTCAAGTGTCGGGATACATCGTTGCCTCTGTCTTCCAGATGCAGTAAGAAATCTGGTTCTTTGAGCATGAACATGAACTTGATGATCAATTCAGTCGAAGCTAAAAGCTCAGCGCTGAGTTACGATGTCATTATCTCTCATGGTTGGCATCCAACCCCACTTGGAACTTGCAGAACTCATGATCTCGCACAAGGCAGTCGACGTTCCATGCAATTTAGACAACTTCCCTGCTGCTCTCTATCAAGGTTCGTAAGGTCGGAATACCGGTTTAGCTTGGTACCTGACCTTGCTATTGGGCTTCCTTTCCGCAAGCAAGACGGGAAATGTAACGGCTGTCAACAGGTGCTAGGTGATGTGAATCCGATCAAAGTACCCTTTGGTAGAATGCATTGGACGTCAAATGACTCCATCTATGCTTGTACCCTATTCAAGCCTCTTCCGATCCCTCCACGCTACAGAGTCAGCCATCAGAACAGGCAGTCTCTGTAAATGGCTTGTATTTAATACACCAGGTCTGCCTGACGGTCTCTTTCTTCCCATATCTCAACTACGATGCCAGGAGGTGAAGCTGCAACATCTCAACGCTCTCTGCCTACGCTTGACAGGCTTAATGCACATGCCGGACAACGTAGATGCAACTGCCGTAGCCACTTCATGGCTACAAGGATTTGGACAGCTTGTCGAGGCCGGGGATGGTGCTGGAGCTACAGCTCTGCTCGTCGAGGATGCTTTCTGGAGTGACATGCTTGCGCTGACCTAGGAGTTCCGCACCTTTGAAGGTACAGAAGCTGTCACGCAGTTTCTGAGAGACCAGCTTCCCATCACATCTTTCTCCAAGCTTGCGTTAAAGCCTGAGACACCGAGCCTGCTGAGCCGTATCCGGATCTTGCTTGGGTGCAGGCCATGTTCACATTCGCAAAGTCGGGTCTGATTAGTGCATCGTCAGACTCGTGCCCACGACCTCCAATGCTGCTGCGTCGGGGGCCGAAGGATGGTAGGCGCATACTGTGTACACGAACCAAGAGGCTGCGTAGACTTATACATACGCAGTATTCAAGTTTTCAGTGATACTGTAACGAATAAACATGAATAAATGAGCGCGGCCATAAATTGCTGTACTTGAAGAAATAATATTCAAATTGATTTGCGAACATTTACAAAAAAGTGATTATTAGCGTACTCAGACATCAAATTATACCGAACGAAAGTAACGTTTAAGGCCTTCTCAACTCTGGTGAGTTTGTTATCCCCCGTCCGTCCAACAATCTTTCAGCCGACAGTCAGCTATTATCAACCTTCCCTTGAATTCAGCAGGATGCGCACCTTTTGGCAAATTGAATATTTCGGGAAGAGCACACCATATTTCCTTCCTCTCCTTGTCGATATAATATTCCATAGTACCACGGCAACGCCCACACACGGGTTCACTAGCACTCGCCATCAGTGTCTGTAAGCGCCTTAGGATGTCTTGAGCTCCTTCCGGATATATTTTCTTTCGGAGTAGTTCCCTAGCCTTTAAGCACTCCGAATTCGGTACCGGCTTGCAAGCTTCGTAGAAAAACGATTGCTGACTGAATTTACGCGCATATACTGCCAATATCTCCCGCCCCTGGAAAATGGCCATAGTATCGCTTTGGCTCAAAAGTTTCCACCGAGCTGCTCTCCCGCAGTAATCAAGAGCAAGCTCTGATCTGTGTTCCTCATTAGCGAACCTGTAGTCCCAATCACTGAGAGATGCGATAGTACTGAGGTCATAGAAAGCAGCCGGAAGGATTTCGAATATATCGTATTTTCGCGCTAGAGCGACGGCAGTTGCTGATTCAGGTATGAAATCGATCGCAAGAAAGAACGGTGTTTCTACTCCTGCTCCGACATATCCGGCGAAAAGGTCCCATCGTGCAAGGACATTGGGCCACTGCTCTTTAATATGCTCGATAATTGCACAGCAAATATCCTCAAATTGATATTTGCTTGCCGTTGCGAGGAGTCCTTCAATATTCGGTATCATATCTGGATCATTAGTCGGCAAATGTATGGACCTGTGATTCGTTAAATATACCCAGCTTGTCAGGTATATGAATGAGCTCACCAAGGTGCATAGAAGTACGACAGTAAGCTCTCGATTTCTGCAGCGCTATCGGGCATGACTATGACAGGAACTCCATCATATAGCGGGTCCGGTGAGTTTTCTGGACTGTTAGGCAGATCAAATAAAGTCGAAAAGAATTTTGAATATTTCGCAAGGATGGATTTGTGGACGCGAAAGAGTAGGCACTCTGCTTCGGGTGGAGCTTTTTTGGACTTAAAGATCGGTCGATGAATTGCAGATAGTATGATGTTTCCATCCGGGAAATAGAAGTTATGGTGAGAGGTAGACATCGGGCGAGTACTATCTTCTGGTACACAGTCCATAATCACCGAGGTAATAAAGAGTACAGACGGTTCAAGATGTCGAACGCGCTCCCCGAAGACGCTACTATAATTTTCACCGTATTACGTAACTCGAACAAAAAGCTTGCAAGTTGCGACGCATGTGAAATAAGTGATACCCCGGGCCAAAGATGGCTATTAGTCGGAGAGACTGAGGTTCACAATTGCGATACATAGTAAACGGGTACTCTAGACCTTTGATTTATGCGAACCAGGAAGGTATCATCATAGTGACGTCTTCCCTTGAGGCTCGAAAGGGATCAGCAGAGCTAGAAGGCCGGAAACCAGGAAAATGGCACCCGAAATCCAGATTGGTACCGAGGTCTGTAGGTTAGCGTACAGTGCTATTATAGGTGCCTAAAAGTACGGTACGGCCGGTGTCATTCAGAAACGACAAACGACGCAACAAAATACGAACTAACCATGACGCCAAAAATTCTGTTCGCAGTAGCAACAATTCCGTTTCCGGTTCCTCTATCTTTCGTGGGGAATAATTCGGGAGACACAGCATACAGGACGCCATACATGATCTAGACAAAAGGCCATCAATCCCTCAACACGACCATACGTCGATCAATTGAGGCGTACATTGCTGGTGAAACTGTATCCGCAGTTCCATCCAAGTAAGGCATTTGATGTCCTAGCAGTGGTGCTCGCAAAGAGGAAAACGCCAGTCAAGACTAAAATCCAACATGTCGATTTCGTAAGTTATGGTATATTGCCTTTGGGAGGAATAGGCAGAGACGTACTCGTTGATAGGGAAAGGGTTCCTTTGCGGCCGAAATGAGGAAGCTCAACAGCCCACCCTGCGAGAAGCGCGCCCGGGACACCAATCACGCTGATAATTACTTGCTATGATATCATTAGACAGAAAGTATAATGCATTTGCACAGATTAGCTCACATTACGATACGTTATGTAGGTAGACCCGTCACCAAAGTCAGCACCTCGGGTTGCCAAGCTATGTTATATTGAGCGAATTCTAAATTCTGGCTGTGAATCGATACGACTTACAAAAACGTGACGAAGCTGTTGTACCTATTAGTTCCTGGCTTCAGTACAAAACAATTATGACAGTATGTGAATGGACAGACAAGGGGAACGCAAGCCCGATCAAGGCTAAATGAATGGTAAGCTTTCAGTGACAGTGAAATAATATTGACTGAATATATTTACCCCAGATCACTATAAGGATGCTTGTAGACCACGCTAGCTTTCTTGTCGCAAATAAAGCCCTCACATGACTTCCGTTGAAACCCGCCAACTTCCTTCGAATAGCTGCACGGGCAGAACTGTCCAAAACAACTCCCGGTGCCTCTACATCGCCGTGCGATACGTCAGACGCGAAGCGCTCATCGACAGCTTGAAGGTGCTCGATCTTCAAACTGCTCTCCATACCGTTATACCTTGCGACTTTGTGCAGCACTTCTACCGCCTCAGCATCTCGTCCGCGGCCCATGAGGTACTTCGGGCTCTCGTAGAGGGTGAATACAAAGAAGCGTAAGATCCAGAGGAGGAACATGAGCCCGCCCATCGTGAATAGGAAATAGCGCCATCCTTGGTTTTCTGAGCGTGGACACGCAGATGTTGTGGTCGTGGTGGGGCAGGAGAAATTCGCGATAAGAGGCCAAGCGATCTAAGACCCACAATCTAAGCCTCCAGTCATTAGTTCGAAACACATTATTGCTCACAAGACTCCCGATCAGCTGACCGAACGCCCACCAAATAGATAGCACGGTAAGCAAGTATTGGTGACTACCGGGCACGAATTCTTGAGACAATTCTCTGACTAAGTAGCAACATCATAGGTAGGAGCTACGTACGCACCTAAGAAGACAGCAGAGTCCACAGGAAGATTTCCACCGACTCCCACACTCCAAAGTGCCGCTAATGACGTCAGGGCAACGAAGTTTGGAGAACCTCCTGCAGCAACAGCAAAGACGGCGGTGATGAAGAGCGTAATGTTGAACGACCATCTACGTATGTGGAGGACTTACAGATCAACACGCTTTCTGGGATGCACTTGCTTACCTTCGTCCCCAAATATCGCAACCAACGCCCCAGAACAAGGCGCCGACCAATAACCCAATGTTTTGTCCAAGTTTGAGGAAAGGTCCGTTGAAGTGAAACTCGTTCACAACTGGCGTTAAAATGAGCCCAGTGACAATCTGAGGGAATTCATCATCAGATCACCAAAGAATATTAAATTTCTTGCATACCGGCCAAAGATTATCTCTGGAAAGCGTACTTTAGACTCCTGTTTGATCCCCAGATAAGACCACACTCACGAGAACCATCCAAAGCCAGCAACTACGAAGAGATACCACTACGCCGGAACATAAAGATAGTCAGCCTTCAGTATGTTGTTTGAAACTGGAAGACTCACCTGGTATTTCCCCATTCCAATTTCTTGTATTGCATGATTTAGAATGCGCGCTTTAGCCTGGTAAACGGGGTCGATAGCTCCGTCGTAGAGATCCAAGGTTTGGTGATCCTGGGTAGAGTCCTCCGCATACGAAGCGACGAGCGAATCGTGTTTCTTCTCATTATTTCTGTCGTCCACATATGCAGGAGGAGGTAGGTTTTCCGTCGACATGGCAGACGGTACGATGATAACACGAAACGGGCTCGGTGACCGCCCGTACGTCTTTGGACGACTTCAGGAGTAGGTTAAGCGCTAAGTTCATTGCTTCGCTTCCATGCGTTTGACGATAACCCGAATAGAATCTTGCGCCATCCTTGGGCGAAGTTTTTGAGACTTGGACTTGCCGTTTCAAGTTTTCGGGGTGAACATGTGGCCCACTTCTCCAACATTTGATGTCGTCGGCTCGATGCAATTAAGTGGCGTTTCGGCCGTCAACTTCCAACGAACGAGGCAAGCATTGGGTTGAACTGGATGAGAAATTTGAATAATAAGACTGAAACTGTACGCGCTTGAATGAGTTCTTTGATTGATCCAAGGGTGCATCAGTATTCAGTGTTCAGCTTTAAGATAATACAGAGGCAGTTAGTACTATAGATGTTGGTGAGTGTATGACTCCAAATGTATCAACAACCTTAGGGATAATGCAACCAAAATCTCTCGCTTTGTTGAGGACGAGAGAATATGTGAGTTATAGATTAGTTTTAAGAATAGCTCCGTTCGTACTATGTAGTAAGAGACGTTGAACTGCAAGTGCCCGTGGCGTGACACGCGTTTCGGTCGGCGCTCGCGCGACGCGTCTGTTTGGCAATAGGCGCTTTGGCAAACATCTCCTCCTACAGACCCTGCCGTGCGTCGGCTTCGTCTCTTGTCTCTCGTCTCTCAACTACTCGAGTCTCGAAGCTTCAGAAGCGCATGTTCTGATAAAAAACCTACCTCTGCATAATCATAGCCTTACTCACTTATCTTATTACAATACTTATAGTTTCACATTCACCACAGTAAGCGCAGAGTGTCCAAAATTTGGCTAGCTCGTTTAACTCGATCTCTTGTCTCACAGGGTGTCCGCGCATCAAACTCTACGAGAAACATTTGATACCAACCATGAGTTTGCAACCGATCTTCTATCATTTCTTCAGGAGTCCATTGCCATACATCCAAACTCTGGCACTTCAAGAACTCATCCACGGGGCGCAATTAGCCCGACGTCGTGGTGCAAAAGATCACCGTGATTACCTCCTTCTCCTGCAGCACCGGCCAGTCTTCACAGCGGGAAGGCGCCAATTGGAAGATGAAATCCGAGAAGAACGAACGAGACTGCGGCGGATGGGCGCTGACTTCGAGGCGACCCAGAGGGGCGGACAGCTGACCTATCATGGCCCGGGTCAGATTGTTGGGTACCCTTTACTAGACCTGGGGCGCACCACGCCGGCCATCTCCATCCGAGACTACATCTGCCGTATTCAACGGACGCTGCAAGAGCATTTACGTGGGACACATGGAATCTCATCTTCGCCGTCAGAACATACAGGCGTTTTCCTTGATGCGCATACAAAGGTCGCGAGCATCGGTGTGCAAGTACGACACCGGCTCACGACACACGGTTTCGCGCTCAATGTGACGAGGGAGCCTCTTGCATGGTTCGACTCTATCATAGCCTGCGGTCTGGATGATGTGAAGGCAGGTGCAATCGCTGGAAGGAGTACGAAGAAGTCAGAGGCGGAAATTACTGTTGAGGATGAGATTCCGGCGTTGGTCGAGTCGTTCGGTCGGGTGTTTGGAAGGGAGATGGTTAAATTGGATGTCGACAAAGGAGATGAAGCCAATGATGCGATTTTTGGGCTTGAGGGCTTAGCGCGGATTATGGAACGTGAAGTACCCGCTCCGTCTGCACCTTTGCTTTCTGATTAACCGCTCGGGGCGGCTATCCGTTCATGAACCTCAATCATTCGAAGCGTGGTGACCATGTGCGTACCCATATTCACCTCGTTGATAGATGCTGATGGGCGCACTACAAAGATTATTTGCGCAAGTTTGTCTCAAGTTTGCGGCATTCGAAATGCAAATAGAGTAAAGAAGATATCTTCATGTCCTTTGGTTGAAGCGTACGGGATGTCCAGGACTCTCTGGAGACTCATGGCTCTTATGACAATCTTACGGAAGATGTCGGTTTTGCCAACCTGCATACTTTGCTTCCAACCTCATCAATCGATATATGCTGGTCCTCGGATATGTGGCCCTCTTTGTTGGCAACCCATGTCAGGCTTTCTCTTCCTTGCCAACGCAGTCTGGACTTCCATGTCCCTTGCTTTCGAGACTGTCTAGTACCTGTTTGGCAAAGCGAAGTCATATTGCAAAAATATCTTATGAGCGGCCATGCTCTTCGAGATTTCCACGGCGAACACCTATTTTCAAGATTTCCCAGGCTCACCGCATGCACCCTCAGGCTGTTGGTTATTCATCATGGCAAAGATCTTCGTGGTCGTGCGGTCGGCTGGCATTGTCGAAATGTCCTGTAACTCGACAATCATTCACATTGACAGCGGCGCGGTGAAGGCGATGGAAGCCTCCTAGGGCAATCACATGATAGAAAGAGAAGCTCAGTTTACGTGCTGAATCCGCCGGTGGATGTCTTCCCCCGTGCCCGACTTCTCTTAGCGACCGATTCATGGATGTCTCCGCGGAATGATAGAAGCTCAAGCCGGCTAACAGTTCTTCTGCTGAAAAGCTGCTGTTAATCTTACAATTGCTCAAGTTTGGAAGTGGATAAGAATACATGCAAGGCCGTGCAACGAAAACGAAAAGATCGAAGATCATACGTGAAGAATAACGTCCAGTACCGAGGCAATGGAAGATCAGAAACAGGATCGAGGTGTATCCGAGTCGGGGCTGCTGGGGCTCTCTTTGTTTGTTTTCGTTCGACGCGCTTTGCGTTTCCGAGACGGAGGGGACCCCCAAGCCATGTTATCCTCCTCTAGCATCTCTGCTTCAAACTTAATCATGCAAGCGATCACTATCAGTTTGTTCTGACATTGCGCAGAGATGGAACTCACTATGGAGTGATCACTATATGCAAGGCTGTCGACGCTCGGGTTCTTATGCTTGGGAGAAGACTGTCGATATTGAGCACACTACGTACCGTTGCTGGATATGATGAGTGAACTCACTGAGCCGAACAGCCTGCACAGACTTCTACCTATCGACTTCAAGAAAGACCTCGACACACGGCGTGAGCCATGTCGGGAGCTGTGTCGTCCAGTCTCATAGTAATCCGTGGAGTACTTTTGGTAGTCCTGTGGAGCCCAAGGCCATTCAACACTGAAAAGCTACGGACACCATTAATGTTCACATACGGATGTTGAATCCCAGGAGGTTTGGACATTTAGTGGTTGGTTGTAGTGTGTAGACATGATGGGCGTGATGAGGCGTGAAAGTCGTTTGATAGTCTTTTATACGTCGAAGAGGGATCAGGTGTGCATTCGCTAGGAACAGGTACCGCTAGAGAGGACGAGGTCTGGATTTCACCGTTTAGGTCTTACGAAGCAATGGACATGGATTCCAGAGCGCGCAAACACCGATGAGGAGAAGGGGGTTGAAGGGGTAGGATGCGGGAGGTAGCCTGGCAGGAAGACCGGACATGGCCAGCTACATATATACCATTGGCGTTTGGTGAGACCTCATTCGTCCAGCCATATATCTGTCCGCCGCATGTAATGCCGACATCAGGGAACCTAAAGTAGTCTAAAAAAGACTAAGCCGCAAGACATATGTTTCCTTCCTTTCGGCGTCCCTTCCATTCACCATTCCTCCCTTTCTGCCGCTGTATCCCGTGATCCAGATACGCCATTGAATGTACAGCATTATTCACTTCTTAACGCTACACTCGCTATTAGGCATCTTATGATATCAGACCCTCAAGAGAGCCAAGACATTAGGGTGGAGGCATATCCACGCCGGGGTATAAAACTTCAAAAGTTTCAGTGGAGGAACATATTTAGCTCTGACTTTCGCACATAATGTCTGGACATCACTTGTGCGCTACAATCCGCAGCTTCGATCATACTGTTCGTCTTACATGGACAGCCACGCCGGTATGTGCTCCACTAATCTCCTTCTCTTGCATCACGCAAGCTAATTAATTTGGGCGCATCAGTGGCTTGAATATGCATAGCAGAGGCGGCGGCGGCAAATTTCTTAGGAGTTTAGATTTGAGAATAACATCGTGAGCTCCAGGCTTCGAGTCGAATTGTATGTCGCCTAACAGACAAGCAGTCAATAGATCGGCCGACATCTGACGTGCTTCGTTGTCTGTCGACCACTTCGGCTCATACGTAGCTATGAACAGATCACCCAAGCCCGACTTCATTAGGTGCGCTCCAATGACCTATAAGTACTGTTACTCAACGTAATGAACTCGATCATTGCCAGTAAGCCGTAGTCTGCGCACATTACTTGAAATGGAGCTTCCTAGAAAACTTCAAACATCGGGGCGATCTTTTGTGCGCAGCATCTCCTATGCCCACTACAGTTAGGCATAATACGTCAGGCATTATGCACATAAGTGGGGCGCTGGCCTTCCGCTTTCCCGCCGTTTTCCATGTGTAGCCCGAATGCCCGACGAACGCGCAAATCTACGACATAATGGACGCCTTGAAACACCGCAAAGAAAACAAACGATTGGTTCCGCGATCGCTGGGAATGCTCGCTTATTCCTGGAAAAAAGGATTCTCGAAGTCAGGAGACAGTCATTTTATTGCCTCTTCAGTTGAGCCATGAAGAACTTGACGATATCTGGACTTCATCATCCAGCTAATCTATGTCATGCGCACGGCCCTTGACGTGCGCGATTTGTCTCGCAAGTGTTTTAGTCACGCGTGTCTCGCGCGAGTGAAGAAATGTCCAGTAATGGTAAGGGGCCAGAATCATGGCAGGCCGCCTCTCCCGTTTACGCTACGCTGAACCCGGGGCAGTGAGCGTGAAGGTGACGAACCAACTATTACTGCGGAGGTTGCGGAGTCCGCGGGTCTGGAGTCATGCAGAGCGAAGTTACCCTAGACTCGTCTTGATTGCTTTCTGGAGGGAAGACGCCACAACCCGACATTCATTCCACCGCCCTTGGCGCCCGGATAGGCTCGAGGGCGATGTTGACCATGGGACAATTTGCCTTTTCGAGCTTATGATCGGTGTTGGTGCGGGGTCGGCCAGTTATTTACTTGACAATTGAAATGTGGTACACCTCATTCGCCGTCTACCCTGTTTGCGGCACTATCCAATCTCAACAAGCGCACCGATCACCATCTCCATTCAGTATTCTTGGTCGTGGAGGCTGCTTATGCAGCGGATATTGTGAGCGTTGACAACTGCTCGGAGCGTCGGCTAAGCATGAATGGTACGAGTCTACACGAACCGTGTTTGATACTTGATGTCTCGACTTACGAAGAAGCACGAAGGCTGGGAGAGATTTGCTTTTTGGCGAACGCACAACGGAACGAATACTTGATGTACGTACCTTCGACGGGCATATATCCTTACCAATACCCACTGCACCCATCCCCCTCACTTCTCTGTACAGTGCGTTCTGGAACGACCCGGGCGTAGAATTTTGCCGGTTCTTCTTCAGTGTCCCACTGAACTTCTGTTGGCCGAGTACCCCAGCCATCAAACCTACGCTCGACGCAGTTCTGAATGGCAATCTCTGGACCTCGATCTATATTCACTCTTCTCCCAAGGTGCCTGATGAACATGCGACCTTCCCTTCCTCTTTCCAAGCGATCGAGACTACCCGGCAGCTGTCAGTAAGGCACCACATCTCAAGAAGTAGAGACATGAAGCTAACACAGTCTATTAGGCAATTCCTCCATGTGCAACTCACGCCTACCGCAGGGTTTTGTTACGATCTGGCTGCGTCGCCACCCCCTCGCCCCCATAGCCTGCTCACATAAATGCTTCCTGAGTGATGATCTGAGTGGAGATGATATTGTTCATCCTAAGGAGAAGAAACACCGCAGTGGCGCGCATAATTACCATTCGAGGATCCTATTCTATTCACGATGGTGGACAGTTTTCGCAAGCCTTCCGCTGGGGTCGGAAGATTGCAGTACTGATACCTGTAATATCTTACTCACAATGAGAACGCCCCTCTCCTACCTTCAGTCCTCTCTTCTGCAGAAACACAAACGGAACGAAACACTCCTTTCATCCCGCGTGTCGGGGATGGGTAGGATGATCGTAACGTACAATCGGCTTTCAACGATTGAGCCTTACTAACACTACTGAAAACTGATTTCCATCATAGAATACGCCGCCGTGTTGAGCGTCAGAGCTCGTTTTCGAAGGTGGTCATCGGGTTGCGCCGACGTTCTCCATCCCGGTGTATGCCTGGTTACCCAACTTGTGTGCACCCTTTCGATCCTTCTCTCACGACTGCTATGCTCAATGCCAGTCTTATACGACATATGCTCTTTTTCACCAAAGCCAGGATACTGCACAATCAGAAGCAAGACCATTCTGCTTCCAGAGGCGGCTATTTGGACTTGATCATCTTCTGCAATCTTGGCTGTGTCTGTTCTGCCAGTGCTTCCCTTCCCGGTGCTCTGAAACTTAATCTTTTCAGGTCCGGAATCAGACCTCTTGCCACGGGTGATCGAAAGAAAAAGGGGGGGGGGCATTGCTTCGAGAATATGGTCAGGCGAGTCGCAATCCTCGATCGGAGATGCCTTTCGTAAACGTGAAAAACTATCTTCCATATCACTACAGTACTGCTTCTGTTTCCTATGAAATGGGTACCAATGACTCCGTCGGTCGTCAAATAGGAGGACAAATGAGCTTCCAGAGGACAAACTTACCCTTCCCTCAAGCGTGTTTTGTTCTACCCTTTTGAGCACTTGCCCATTGACAACTGATACTTTACCGCACATATCCTCGACGTGTATTTTAAGCCTCAGTCGTCGGCCCGCTATGCTGTCAGTGCCTGTGGTAGTCCTCAATGCCTTCGCCTTTGGCCTATCTGTCTCCGCTGCCGAACGAAGCTTCACTCACAGCTACACTCATCAGATCAGCTCTTCGAAGGTGTATGTGCTAAAGATACACCAGGCGGAATGAACGTCTTCCGGAAATAAACGTCATCGAAGCTCCTCAAAATATTATTCTGGGAACACCGTCCCCAGTTACAGTAAAACTCGTTCAGCTGTGCCGCGGGCTGTACAAAACCTATCTATCTGTAAAAGACGAAGTCACGGAAGGCGGATAATCTGCTCAAGCATATGAAACGTGCAATCACCGCAGGTGGGGCCCTCGGTGTCGACTTTTGCTATCGCGCGGCCGTTTGTGTGAAGAATGTCCTACGTACGAGCGTCTGCGTACGTAGAGTCGATGTAATTGCCTCCGAAGAACTCTATGTCGCCGCTATCTGGAAGCTAGGTTTGCCGTAAGAGATGATCGTTCGCGGAGTCATTCACGGTGACGATCGTTAGGACGGTCGAGAGCAGCCCTAATGTGGTACGCACAAAGCGCATTCTGACTCTCTCTTCAAGGTCAGCCGGATAGCACACAGCGTATCTTTAGAGTTCACCATAATAGTCGAGCGTCGATCTCTATTCAAAGACACTGCCAGTGATGTAGGGCGTTGGTAGGACAAATCGTAAAGGTCATGGACTCGGAACAGCTTTGATGGAGGAGGCAGGGAAGTCGAATAGGCCTGTCAAGGGAGTGCTCGGAGGCCTAGGAATAGGATTTGAGTAGGTACCTTGACGACTTGAATGCTCAGGAACAATTGATCCGGCGATCCCACAACATCAAAGATTTGAATAAACAACTTTTTTTCCCGCAATCCAATACACTGAGCCCTACAGTATAAACTACAAGTCACAGCGATTAATCAGGAAACCAATGGAGTGAAAGGTGCAATAAAGAGAAGATACGGTATAAGGTTACAGTGTTAATACAATTTTGATTGTAGCGCTCGAAGTCCCTGGGTATGCAGTGATGAAAGAGAGAAGAAATCATCTAACCATACAGGGGGAGGATTACGAGCGAGATTTCTTTGCGCGGACGGGACCCCATGCAACATTGTCATCATCCATATCCTCTGCCTAAAGGACGGGTAGGTAGGTAAGGACTAGAATGTCAACAAGCCAGATGCTAGTCACTCACGATGGCAGAGTTGAAGGACGCTAAAGTGCTTTGTGATTGAATGGCACCCTGACGATGCTATGCGAACGTGAGTGCGAGTCTTGTGTTGTACATAGGAAAAGAACATACCATTTGGAACACCCGGTGGATCGACGACACAGGTGATGTGTTCACTGAAGGTGTGGTAGAAGACGTCTACATTACAGAAACATATTAGCTACATATTCCAATATGAAAAGGTAACATGTACGTACCTTCTGCGAAGAGCGCGAGGTAGAGATGCTAAGCTTGTTGAACATAGTGACGATAGAGGCTCTGGAGTATCGAGGACTGCTGGAGTTAATCGAGTAGGATCGAAAAGTGCTTTGAGAGTGCTTTGAGAGTAGTGCGCTGTTGTGAAGGCGGAGGACACTGGAGATGCTGATGTTCTTTGGGGGGACTGCAGTCAGGCATTTTATACGTCTACCAAGCCGATGGTAGCGCAAAAATAGATTTAGGCTCGGTGCACTTGCACAAATCAAGCGGACTTGGAGCGGAGGCAATTCCATTGCTGTCTTGGTTCCGGAAAGAGTCCGGACCTGAGAGGGCCGCAAACCGGGGGAAGTGAGGCACCATAAGCTTGGGGTGTGACATCCGGTATACAAGCCAGCACAATCCCTGATTCCATACATAACTTCGCGAGCCATGCTTCCTCCGCATAACATGATAGCCCAAGCATGCGGGTGCATGTTACGTATAACTCGAACGGCCGTTGGGTTGAACAGCCCAGATCTGCAAAGAGGCCAGCAACGCGAGGGATTCGAGCGTCAAGTGCTACCTCGCCAGGTACAAGCATCTGTTGGTAGTTGTTGATAGCTTTGGAGAACGATATTGTATGACGCCGGTTACGTGCCTCAACAGCGCCAGCCGTGTTCAATTTTGATGAGAGATGCACTGTTCGTTGCGTTGTTGCGGACCTCATGACTTTTCCGAGCCTGCGGCTTGCGATTGTGCTTCCCTTTTCCAGCTCGTCCTCCGCACGGAATTTGCGCGTAAGCTCCGAGTTCGACGACGTTGCCGGTGGCCAACATATTCTATGTTCCGGAAGGCTCTGTCCGTCATTTCGACTTATTTTGTGGCCGAGATGATGGTGAGAGGGAGAGATCTTGAAAAGGAAACATCGTCTACTCAGCAACGACTCGGATGAAGTAATACACATCAGGGAAACTACTTTCTGCTGAAAGTGACTTAAGTGTTACTTAAACGTCCTGAGAGACTGAAGTCTTAAATAAGGCAAGCTTTACTTATTCATGCATGTCCTCCCATTATTCAGGACAAGTTGGCTGAAATAAGTGCGGGCTGGCTTAAATAAGGAAAGATGGCTGAATCAGTGCTCTAAGTGTTTCAGGCATTCTGCACCCCAGTGCTCCAGTGTATCATCCTTTAATTACAGCAGTAGACAAGTGTTGTAAGACAAATTGCAGTGCTCAAGAGTCTAAGTGCATAAGAACGTTCCAAGTATTTCATTGCATCAGAAATATATAAGACAACATTATGTAGCTATCAGTGCCTCAGCGTTCAAGTACATCAGTCATTTACGCAAGACTAAGCATAGCAGTCGCTATCATGGGATCCGCCACGACATTATCCTGAACCTCTTCCGTGACGGGCAGTGGCAGGCCACATTTCGCTGCCGTGCCTTTGTTTCTACTGCTACGCCAAAGAACATGCAGAATTGAAGACTGCTCTGCGAGTCGATGGTAATATAATGTTGAGCGCACGGACAGAAACGAAAAGAAGAGGCTCACTAGTGATTGATTTGCCCTTAGAAGTCTACGCAGTCCGTAGCCGAATCCCATTTTGAAGCGTCGTCCTCCTCATGATCACCATCTCCACCTAAATCCTTGTCCTTGTCCTTGCCCTCGCCCTCGCCCTCGTCCTCGCCGTCGCCCTCGCCGTCGTCCTCGCCCCGTCATCGCCGTCGCCCTCGCCGTCGTCCTCGCCGTCGTCCTCGCCCTCGCCGTCGTCATCGCCCTCGCCGTCGTCATCGCCCTCGCCGTCGTCATCGCCCTCGCCGTCATCATCGCCCTTGCACTCAATCTTGTCAACTCCCTCGTCCCCGCTCTCACTCAGGTTGTCGTCACCCTCAGCATTAGCATGCTCGTCCTCTGCATCACCTTCCACCTCGCCTCTATACTCAGCCACCTCACGCTCTTCGCCCTTATCGTCGGTTCCGTCGGTTCCGTCTTCCCAATTATCAGCGTCTTCGTCATACGCTTTTTCGCAGGTCGAATCTGCATCTATAACGTCAAAATACAAGGAGAAGTCCCTGCCAGTGATACCCGATCCAACAAGTTCGGTGTTCTTTCTCGTATCGATATCTGTACTGGCATCGTAAGCTAGGAGGCGGGATCGAACCTTTTCCCAGTTTGATTCAGTGAAGAAAGAGGGATTTGACAACAAGTTAACATAGTCGTCCGTATGAGGTTGCCACAGAGCGCTAGTGAAATACCACTCAGCGCCGCCAAGTTCTTCTTTGATATTTTGCAACCGAGCCACCTGTTTATCAATGGCAACCTTGACCTATCCATGGGAAGATCAGCGAATAAGGACAATATAAGTGCTGAAAAAAGTAGATACCGCTGTTGCCGCAAGGGCGAGGGCACCGATAGGCTTTCCTATGGTGTTTCTGTCCAGTATTTTATGCCGACCCATGGCCAAGACAATGTGTACGGACAACACTGAGACCACAAGGTCAGAGCAGAACAGTCCTTGCTTCTGTACAATTAGGGTCAATGCATGGACACAAAATGCGACAATAAATACTCTTTTACTTACCCTCTCCATACTATACCAGCTTTCCCATAGAAACGGTTCGGCTTTCTTCTTGTCAACTAGCGACTGCAACGTCTTCACAATTGCTTCGTTTCGCATTGATTTTGATTGTTCGCCGCTGATAAAACTTGCAACTGATTGCTCAGCTTTCTCAAAAAGTTTCTTGCGCCAGCTATCAGAGCATCTCTGGGCCACCTGAAATACAAGGATCGCATCTCAATTTGGTAAAGGTGACTTGGAGATAAGTTAGATTGACTCAACTAGAGAACAGATATCGGCGAACTGAGTTTCGTAACTGAATTCCACAGAATCAAACACTTTCCCCCACAGTGAGCTGATGAGCTTATTGTCCGGAGTTTGCCATGGTGTGACGGACTTTCCAACTGCGCGAAATAGTGAAGGTAATAGAATATGAGTCCATCCTGCCTGAGTACCGGGAGGGAGACACTGGTTCGTCGCCCTTTTCCTGCCTGGCACGCGAGATCCTTCCCTTCCTTCATTTTGATCCTTGTCCTCAAGTCCCACTGATGTCTGCATATAAGTAAATCAAAAATATGTCATAGAAATGAATTTGATTCGACAAACTGAGCTAGTAGTCCGAGAGACTTTGCGATGACCTTGATAAGCCCCAGTCACTAACACTTCGGGTCCGGGGGTGCAGGATGCTCTCGTCATTGCAAGGGACGGTGCTCGAGGTGCTAACGACATCTTTCGACCACCAGACTATTAGTAAGAAAAAAAGGTGAATGTCTACATTTAGAGTGTATCAATCGACTCTCACTTACTTCATTATCAGCCACCAGCGACTGCCTCTTGCGATTAGAGGTAGCGGATCCAAGCTCCGGCTGCAGCACGTCAGAAAGCTGTTATCCGTGGCAAGTGAACAGCTCGAAAAGAAGCACTTACTGTCATATCGGCCTCAGGCCGATAAGGAATGTCAGAGGGTTTCCTCTTCTTACTCAAGTCCTTTCCGCCTGATCAGATACGAACTTAAAATGCCGGTTACCATAGAATTGACGCTTACTGTGGCACCGGCCTGTGTGTCCCTGTCAGTCAACAATGACTTCTTGATCTTGACAGCCTTATTAGCCTATTGAGATGGTTTAAAATAAGTAAACATAAAATGAAGGAATTCATTGCACGTGAAGGTAGAAGAATTACCACATTAACCTGAGAGTCGGTGTCTGGTGGCGACTTCCTCTTTCCGTTCTTTGTGACTGTGATGTCCTATTCATATTCACACATTAGCGCTCAACTTGAAGTGAAGAAGGAAACGAATAGTTGCCACAGGAGAGCACCGGAAGTGAGCCTACAGTGCATCGACACTCACACATACCTGTACACGGGGTTCCAAGGCTAGTGATTGCACCTTACAACCATAAATAAGGGGGGAACGAGAGAAGTTGAGATAAGATAGACTTACCGGTGCGCTAAGCTGCGAAATAGCAGTCCTCTTGTTTGCATCCTATCAAAATACCAATTCAGTAAGCAATGAAGGAAGGATGTACCATGAAGATCACTGTCTGGTACTCACCTGTCCACCTGGATTTATCTTGTTATTCTTATCCTCGAGTACGGGAAGGGATTACTCAGTAGATTGAAAAAATGTAGAATGATATGACATCGCTTACCGTTGAAACCTGCGACCCGGAAAGAGTGTCACGCAATAACTTCCTTTTCTTCGAGTTGACGTTGCTGCTACCTCCATCCTGTTCATGAGACGGCAGTTGGCAGATAAACAATAACGAAGGAATATGAACAAACGGTCATGGAGCAACTGACATGAATCGAACAGTAATCAGTCGGACTCACACAAGCTTGAGCCGGCCTTGTTAGCCTCTTCGGATCGCTTCCGCCCTATAAACAAGTTATTCAGACTGCATCTGCCATTCTAATGCTCCGTCAACTCACAACATTTATTCCGAATCGACAAGATGTGCCTTCTGTTGCACGCTGATTGTGCTATTTTTTACACCATGATAGCTTGTAAGGGTTATTGTTTCTCCTTCATCCTCCCAGGGACTTAAGTTTTCATCATCTGGCAATTCGACGGTGTGTCTGGTGCAGCTTTGCGTCAGCAAGGCTCATAATATAGTGGTAGCAAAGACAAGAGCGTCAATGTTGCAGGTGAAGGATTTCCAACTTGAAGTTGGGTCTCGGCCCGGGAGCGTCACGGTAGTAGTAGCCTGAGTAGGTAGTCGGGATGATGATGATCATACTAGTATGAGTTTAATAATTGAGTCTAAATCAAGCTTCTCACTCACCATTACATCGACTTGACAGTACCAGATACTGATTCAGACGCAATGCAAGATTCAAACCTCAAACTCACAAATTGATCCTTTCTGAGTCTATCCCTGCCACTGGCACCTCAAGACCTCCACCCTCTTCACCAATGAAAGTGGAAATCATCTGTGTTGCGAAGCGCCCTGACAGGGCGTTTTGTCTTGTCGTTCCGCCTTGACGTAGCGGGCGAGTCTATTATGTCCGTTTCTTCACCAGAAAGACTCTCGTTCGGTCCTGCAGGAGCGTGAAAGAATGCGTCGCTGGGAGTCACGGTGGCGGCAGACCTGGACATCTTTGCGGTCTGCACACGTGTGCGAAATGGAAGTTCACCTTTGGAATCTTCTTTCCTAGCCTTTTTTGCAGGCTCCCTGTTTGGCTCATCCATACTCGCTGCTTCGCATTAAGGTGAGTCACAGTGTTCAACCTCCAAGCTTTGAGATCATCTGAAAATGTATAGGCAATGTTACTCACGAATATCCAAGTCTTCGTTGTGTCCATCTTCACAACCCGATACGTCTTTAACATCGTTCTTCGAGTCTGTTTTTATGCCAGTTCAAATGATCTGTGTCATCACTGATCTAAAGTTGAAGACTTACTGCTAGCTTCGCCTTTTGGCTTTCTACGTCCACGTTTGCCAGTGAGTTTGGGCACTGTTGAGCCCATCTGGGTGCGTGTCTCAAGAGCCTTTGACAAGTTGTTTTCAAGCTCTACGGTCTCTAGCATCGCTGCTTCTTGGTTCTCTGCTGCAGTCACCTTCTTGCGAACCTTGTCAGCTGCCTCTTGTTCTTTTGCTGCCCGTTTTTGCTCCGCAGCGAGTTTTTTCCTCTCTTTCGCAACCGCGACTTGCTGGGCCGCAGCTCTGCGGAAGGCTGCCCGCTCTTCCTTCTGCTTTTCCTTCTCTTCCTTCTCCTTCAATGCCTCATCCCGCCTCTCTGCCTGCCGTACTTTCCTTTTCTCTTTTTCTTCCTTCTCCCGCAATATCTCCTCCTGTGTTCGTCTTGTTCTGAGTTGTCCAACGACTGCTCCGGGGTGCTTTTCGCTGTTCTTAGCTCTTGTCTGTCTTTGAGTTGACATTTTGTGCAGTGTTTTGAGACTTGTATGATGATAAGATGTGTCGAAGGTGCAAGTTCAAGATCAGGGAGGCGGGGGCGTCTATCTTAGACAAGTTGAAAATTTACGCCCACTACTACCGTGACTACTCTATGACTAATTTTAACTCAGGTTCAAGTTCACTGCCAGTGGCACTCCGAGTCCGAGTCACTGCCAGTGCTAGCAGCCTGCCAGTGCCAGTGAGGCTCAGCTGTGAGTCCCAATTGTCAACGTGTACTACTACTGAGGTTACATTCAAGTTGATGCCAGCGACACGGAAAAAGCACGATCCCTTTCATTTTCCACCAACTATTCGATGCACCTTGCCCGGCTGTAGTAGGACGTTCAAGAGTCAATCTGGAAGAGCAAGACATGAATATTCAGCTCATCCGACGTCATTCTTGGCAAGTTCTTCTGCCTGTGGTCACGAATATGAATCGTCACCTATTCGACCCATACGAGCTCCAAGTCCTCAACTTGGAGCTCTCCTGAGGTCGTCCGAACTTCCAACAGAGGGTCATTCTGAGAGCGGCTCTGACTCCTACGATTACGATATTTCCATGCTTACACAGGATATCTCGATGCTCAGTATAGGCCGAGACGAGCTGCTTCAAGATTTGGACAGACCTCATTCTCTGTCCCATTCTGTCACCGGAAGTGACAGTGGCCGTTCTGAAGACTTGGATTCCGACATTGGAGATTATAAGGAGAGTGAGGATAACTTGAAGGTGTATCACAGATACTTGAATGGTGCGCGCCAAATTAATTGTTCCCGGTTTACTGTAGCATTTTGACACCAAACATTGTGCAGCCACTCCATGCGATACAGAAGGGAACTTCTTAGAATATGAAGACTCACCCGCTCCGCGAAACGAATCTGCGTCAAATGACTGGTTTCCCTATTCGTGTCGAGCAGATTTTGAGCTCGCAGATTTTCTCTATCGAGAAGAGCAAATGTCTGCTGGGAACATAACAAAGCTTCTGGGAATCATGAAGGCTTATCAGCTGATTCAGGCGGCGGAGAATGTAAAATCTTGCGGATGTTCCAAATTGGATGCGACAGAGCCTGACGATGACTTAGATCTGGGTTCAACTAGTACGCTACTCAATGGAGACGCGCAAAAAATGTATAACGTCATTGATGCTACGAAAGTCGGTGATGTGTCTTGGAAATCCTTTAGTAACTTCTACACAGACGACAATGGCCAAAAGGTGACAAATGAGAACACCGAGTCATGGAAGAGGAAAGAATATGATGTTTGGTATCGGGATCCTTTGGAAGTGATCCGGAATTTGGTGGATAATCCAGCTTTGGAAGGCGAATTCGACTATGTCCCGTTTCGTGAGTATCAGCCGAAGGAGGACTCTGATGACAACAAAGAACGAGTCTTCAGAAACTACATGTCCGGAAACTTTGCTTGGGAACAGGCTGTAAGTCATGAATCATGCAGCATTCAAAGTTGGAAGAAGTGTATTGATAATCCTTGACTTAGAACAAAATCTTCGCCGAAGATAAAGCGGTCCATGGGTCTATGTTCGTTCCGGTCATCTTAGGGGCGACAAGACAACAGTCTCCGTTGGAACTGGCAACAACGAATATTATCCGTTATATCTTTCAATAGGAAATGTATCTAACAAGGCCCGGCGGTCCCAAAAGCTGAATACAGTCCAGCTCGTAGCATTTCTAGCAATACCAAAGAGTGTGTGTCAAAAACTGAGCTATTCATTTGTGTTCAAGTTCTGATGCTTTGCAGCTGAACGGCAGTATGAAAAGTCAGATGACTTCCGTCGCTTTAGACATCAAATCTTTCATTCATCTATATCAAGAATCTTGAGTCCACTGAAGACAGCAATGTCCATAAACAATGAACAAACCATTCTCCCGGTGCCCTGATGGTCACTTGCGTAGGTCAGTTCTCGGACTCGGCTCGTATATAGCCGATTATCCGGAACAGGTGAGTCTATGCGCAATATGCACTGGATGGTGCTGCAAGTAAGTATTGTCCTTTCCAAAAATCACATCCAACTCGAGTTAGAGAAAATGACTTACTGTGGCCATATAGATGTACATCACCTCACAAGAATCTAGATAATCCGGAATTTGTTACAAATCCTCGAACAAAAGAGCTACACGAACGATTGATAGAACAGGTGGATGACAACAGCATAAGTAGAGCAACGGTTCGAAAAGAGTATGGGTTCCACCAAGATATTGTGGTAAGTGTTCTAAACTCTCCATACAATGTGAGCTGACCACGACTATGCTCCATAGCCCTTCACCAATGACTTTCCACGTGCAGATATATGCGATCTCATTTCTCCGGACCTACTGCACCAAATGATCAAAGGCGTATTTAAGGATCACCTTGTTGAGTGGATTTGCCAGAGCTTGACCACGACAGAGCTGGACGTTGTGGATAAAAGGTGCTGTTTTTTCACAAGTTGTTTAATGTGAATACTGCTGCTAATCTCCGCGTAGAATCAGAGTTGCTGCTCCTTTTCCTGGACTTCGCAGATTTCCCGAAGGCCGAGGCTTCAAGCAATGGACAGGCAATGATTCTAAGGCACTTATGAAAGTATATGACCTTTCTGTCTTGTTCGAGGCGGTGGTTTGCTGATATTTGATGCAACTTGCTTAGGTGTATCTTCCGGCTATTGTGGGCATTGCGCACGATGATATGATTCGCGCATTGAGTGCATTTCTTGACTTCTGTTACCTTGTGCGTCGGTACACGATTACAGTCTCAACTCTTGATCAAATCAAAGCCTCTTTGGATCACTTTCACCGTTATCGGCAAATATTCATAGCTAAAGGCATCCGGGATAACTTCTCACTTCCACGACAGCATGCCATGATCCACTATCCTACAATGATCCCTCTGTTCGCTGCACCGAGTGGTCTGTGTTCATCGATCACAGAGAATAAACACATTTACGCGGTGAAGGAAACATGGCGACGCTCAAACAGAAATGATCCTTTGGGTCAGATGATCACAGCAAACCAACGTCTCAGTAAACTTATTGCATCGAGGGCAGACTTCAAGAGGCGTGGAATGCTGGAAAGTCCTCTGGCTGAGGCTTCATGGAGAGCTTTGCAAGATGTTCTGCGCAGGAATATGTCAGAGTCGGAGACAGATGACGCTCTGGCTGAGAGGACCCAAATTCGGAAGGAGCAGATGCACCATGATCATGATACACCCGTAGCTGGCGCAGCTGATGATACAGAGGACTTCTTCGATGACATTGTGGGCAATAATGAACTCAACGAAATTGCAGACCTGGAAGATCCCGAAAGCTTAGTGCATGGGCCTCAGCATCTTGCGGTTCATGACATACTACATGCTGAACGCCAGATGCGCTTGGGTGGCAGAAATGACCCTTTGAGCTTGATGTTAATGGCTTCGAAGTCACGTAAGTATTAGTACTTAGTAACCCATGCTTTTGGTGCTGCACATCTGACTTCTTTGATATCATCCTTGCAGAGTCCAGTACGGTGTACCCTAAGCAACTTAACGCTCTTGCGGCGATAAAAGGCCATCCAGAGCTCCGAAAACTCCCACAGCTCATTAAAGACTACTTATTCAACAAGTACGAGAAGCACAACTCCAACTTAAGGGGCTCCTCTGGCAGAGCCGAACCAGCAGTTGAATTGGACATAAGCAATGACTTTTCAATTTTCCATTCAGCCACCGCTTTCTTTGCCTTCCGTGGCGAATCGATCCCTATAGAACAAGCAATGAGGGAGGTGATCAGGTCCAATCCCTCTTGGCGCGGAAAGGCAAGACGTGATGCAGTCCTTGTTCGAGTTAATACTCGCAAAAAGGGGTTTGCAGGAATGCGAGTTGCCCGAGTTATGCTTCTTTTCTCCTTTGCCGTTAGTAAATTGAAACGTCAGGAATGCGCTCTCGTCCAATTTTTCAAGCGTGTTGGAGACTCGCCTGACCAAAAAACAAGTATGTGGATTGTCGAGCCGGAATATGAGTTAGACACCTTTACCACCTGTCCTGGTGTGAAAGCCAGTGGCAGACGTCACTACTACCACCGTGACTGCAAGGCTCCGAAGCTATTTGTGATAGGTATAGGGGATATCTTTCGTTTGGCTCACCTCCTTGGGGTGCCAAAGGGTGATGAATGTCCTCCAAAGTCATTGACACCCGAGGAGTCCTTGGACTTTTATGATAGATTCTATGTTAACCGATTTGTAGACATGCACATGCACGAAACATTGTACGAAAGTAGATAATGATAAAAACAAAACTCTTCATTTAGCACACAAAGTACAGTAGGCACGATGGTTGGAATTCTCTGTACTACGATGTCCATTTTACTACTAGTACTAGTAGTACTTACTAGTAATAAGTAGACTCCGACTTGGAGTCGGAGTCGGAGTACACTCACTGGCAGGCTGGCACAACTTGAACTTAGACCTTCAAGCTAAATAAACTTTCTATTTTATTTAATACAAGTAGTAATCAAGAAAACATTCACATCACAATACCAACGTTTTCAAACTATACCAATACTAGTACTACTAATCTGCGCTGCGCTCGCAGATTAGTAGTACAGCACAGAGGAGCTTGAAAAGGGAGTAAACTGATGAAAAATATCAGTACAACCCTTCAAGTTGACAAATTGAATAACCTTCTCATAAACATAAATGAAATATTCGAATAGTAATAACTTGAACGGAATGTAGAATGAAAAAAAAGCCTCCGAGTCCTTATTGCGTACTAGTATAGTAGACATTTGCGACACAGTACAAGCACAAAGTTATCCCACATGAGTGAGGGTCAATATCGTAGAAGCCGGACCTGCCTGAGCACCCTAGTTACTACCATCGCGAATGGGTCCCGAGCTGATGTTCGAAGAGTCGTCTCCAAGAGGATTAAGGTTTTCGAGAAGCGCTAGTAAGATTTTGTAGTCTTCACAAAAAATTGATTCACTACCAACTGCTGTGGAGACGAAAGAATCCATCTCGCGCTCTGTCGAAAAAAGGTTCTCGCGGTTGAAGTCATAATCGTCATCGGATTGGTGAAGTTTCTGGACTAAGCCACGTAAATCACCCTCGAGGACCTTGACAAGAGGGTTGCTGGCGACTACTCCCGCCCGTTCTTGTACTGTCGGTCGAACGTTGAGATGGAGGATTACGTGCATAAAGAGGTCGTCCGTAAGAATTAATAGACATTTCTTGATCAAATTGAATTTGTTCAGGAAGGTCTGGCGTTCTTTGCGTAGTTCATCCTCGAACTTCTGCCGGTGTACAGCATCCTCCATCTTGCCCACTTCACCAACAGTGTACAATTTGATGGATGGCTTTGTGGTATCCTGAACAGCATCCTCCTTCTCCACAGCGTCGATGACGGAAACAAGCTTGACGAGGTCGCCTGAGCGTGCCAATCGGTGGCGTACATCCACCGCTGAACCGTGTAGAAATACAGCGGAGTAATCAACTTCTACCTTCATTTTCGGTGTTCGATCTGCCGATGCCGAACCTGCCAATGAGTCTGGGATGGAGACTTCCTGATGAACTTGTGCAATGAGGGCATCTAACAAAACCAAACATTCCTTGCACGCGTTGTACGACCATATAAGCAGAGGGACGAAGAACCTCAACGCTTGCACAGGACCCCCTATTACCACTGGCGAGTCATTAGGGTCACGCCCGGAAGCCGTGCGCTGCACTGTCGACGTGGACGAGTCAAGGCCTGATGTGAACACTGGCAGCGAAAATTCCATGGCGTGCGGGTGAGAGTAGTTGTCATTGGTAGTAGAGTTTTGGATCGCCGTCGGAAGTCGAATCATGCCTCGACCGTGACGCGTACTAGCATCATTAAGGTAAGAGGATTCGAAGAACTTGTTCTGAAAGCAGGAGAATATGGAATTCTGGTGTATCCACCTCCCATCCCCTTTTAAGCCAACTGGATAGAACACGTAGTGTGAGTGATAAAAGACCGTTACGCGATCCAGAAATTTCGACCATCCGGTACCATTGATGAACCTAGTATAGTACTCTCGGCGTTCTCGCGATATGAACTCAGAACTTGGAAGGAGCTCCGCAAGCGCCAACACCACCATTAACCTTATATCGCCTACAGTGTTCCGAATAGCAAATTCAGCGGACGTCCACTGGCAATCACCGGAGAAGAAAGTCAGTACAAATATTATCACGACTGGTACACTGCCAGTGGCAAGTCCGAGTTGTAATGAATTTATGACTTACGTTTGTAAGGTGCACATCATTCAAGTCGCCCATGTACTTGAGGAGATTAGTCAAGTTCCGTACTGCCCGGAAGTTTATCAACAACTGCCTTTTCTTGACTTTGTCTAGCTCCTCTTGGTAATCATGAAGGGCTCGTCTTGTCTGTTGGACCACTATCTTAAAGATGGCCACCGTGGAGAGAAGAAGTTTGTCATTCTGGGTCGCATAACGGCGATAATGATTATGCCGTATCTCGTTAACTATCTTCGTGGAGAGTGTGTCAATGGCCTGGATTCCGACGTTCGAGTTCTTAGCGAACACGTCAAGTCGTTTGAGGAGATCGCCTTCGACGAAGCCTGTAGAGCCGTGAAAGTCTAGAGAAAGTAGACGACCATCTGTCTTCAATTGAGTCTTGCGCTCGATGTTAGATGATTTGAGTTTCCTACCACTAAGAGGATCCGCCTCGTAACTTGAATACGAGTCGTCACTAGTAGTACTGCCAGTGTCCGAGTCTGTATCATGGTCATCCGGATCGCTGAAGTAGAGGTATGACATTTTCAGAGTCTTGTCAAAGAGCAACTTGAATAGTGAAAGTGGGCTCGAGCTTTCAGCTCAGTGAGTACTTATACGGCAACAGGGGGATCACTAGCACACGCCGCTGTGGCCCCGTCGGTACTACTATGTAGTAACTTGAGTTGAAACCATACCCGCAGGCTGCCCAGTGGTCGCCAGCACTGGTGGCAGCAGTGCCACAGTGGCACAGGACCCCAGCAACTTGAACTTGAACAAGTTCAAGTTGAAGCCCTAGTACTAGTACTGCCAGTGCCAGCCTTAGCCTGAGTACTATATACTCAGGCTACTGCTCGGGCCGTGACACCGGCGCAGATGATCATGCCGGGCCTTCAAGTTCAAGTTGTCCGGATAATTGTTCTTTGAAAAGTTTGAGCTCAGGCTCTAGGCTTACTACTAGTAGTAGTAGTAGTACACTGGCATTCCAGATAGTATTTGAAGGAATCAAAATTTGAAAAATGTGAAGTAAATTTCCAGCTAAATCACCCCAAAAAGTGCGGAGGCCTGTTCAAGTTGCAAGTTTGGCTAACAATGCCCTATACTAGTAGTAGTATTCAAGTTGTTGCTGAATTCTTCTCTGAAAGACCGGGCGCCGATCCTGAACTTCGATTCTTTTTTCCGACCTAAGGCTTGTACCACTGCCAGTGGCAACTTCAAGTTCAACTTGAAGTTGACTCGGAGGCGGCAGACCCCGGCAGTGGCCCGGCACAACTTAAAGGCCTGCCAAAGCTTTTATCGGATTTGGATAGTAACCATCCCCGGATCATGATGCAACCAACTTGAAGGCATGGCCCGGGTACGGAGTCCGGATGAAAGGACTGCCAAAGGCCTGCCCGGCAGTCCGACTAAAATTGCGCTAAAAGTTCCCAGTCCCGCTCTTTTCCGAATTCTAGTACTACTAGTAGTAAGAGAATCCACAGTTCAAGTTGAAGTGTTTTGTCCGGATAAAACCCATCCATTCAAGAGTTTCCGGCAGGCCTAGCCTGAGTATGATACTACTAGTAGTAGTAGTACTATTCGGACTCCTCGGGGTCCTAGCGCCACTCGGAACTTGAGGCTCCGACTTACTAATACTATCTGAGACAGCATCATGATCAGTGATAAGCTGAGTTCAAATTGTAACAAGTACTACATAGTAGTACATACTACTACGCCAAGGCTGCGACCCTGACCCTGTGCCCATCGCCGTGTCACTCAGGCTCACTCACTGGCAGGCTGGCAGACTCCGAGTCTAACTGCACAATAAACAATGACAACTAGTCCTGCGGTAGACTTGCATGATGACAAGACTCAGCCTCAGGCTAAGGCTAGCACAATCAAAGAAGCATTGCAGGCCTTCGGTGTGTAGTACTATACGGTTTAATAGTAATTCATCACTCACAGGCATGGTCATCACTGGCATCTTGAATGTTATTAAATAGGGCTCAAGCATCAATCAGTACTACTAAATGGACTGTCACCTGCCATAGAGATTGCAACGGAGTCCGAAATAACCAGTCCGTATGGTATGTAGTATACTGCTTGATCGTTACAACCAGCAAAATACTCATGATCATTATGGTCAAATAGGGCGGATATTACTGCAAGACAGTACTCCTGAAAGGGTGTCGCTTCGCCTTCCAAAGGAACACACCAAAGTTGTGCGAGCAGATGATATAGTATTAGAGTCACCAACGGATTCTGGAGGCAAAGCATTGTTGGACTCCACCAACACTTCACAGTCTTATTCCTCTGAAGTAGCAGATGAACTCGTGACGAAAGCAAAGTCATCATGGGAAAACTACCGTAGTCGAAGTGTTCCGCTTGCACAAGAAATTTTGCGCCAAATGTCGGAACTGCGTGTTGAAGCAGAACCGCTTGCGGGAATCGCGTTACGCCATCTGGAGGAAGACGTAGGGGACGCTACTTGGGAGGCGCGCGTGGGCCCGGGGAAAACTAATACCGTTTATGATCTGGGCCAAAAGATCAGGGCTGAAATGGCTGTCGACGCTCCTCAAGAGCATTTTTGGTCCTTGGAGTCGAAGCGCGGGGATGAGGCAGAGGCGGGAAGGTTAAAGTGGCAATCGCTGCAGAGAGATGTTGAAAACCTGATACGAGAACTCGACGAATGTCTGAAGTACAGCGTTTCCAAGTCGCGCATCGCCATCAAAGAGCTAAAAAAGGGCTTGACGGAGACCTTCCAAACGACCTCACCTCCGTGATCAAAAGTCTCAATGAAATCGCGAATGAGCTTCAGGAAGAGCAGCCGAACAGTACTCTCTACGTGAAGCTCAAATCGCTCAAGAGGACTCTCCAAATCATTGACTTGAAAACGGAGATGGCCGACGGCGAGAATCATCGCTCTACCATACAAGTGCAGCACATGTATGGTTTGGTAGTATCAGCGTTTGCTGTAAGTTTGATGTTCAAGTTACTGCTCTGCGTCTTCATTCGTTTACATGATTCACATGGCACTGGCAGTTGGAGCATGCGGCCGCCGCCACCGCCATCCGCTCTCTGTGCGAGAATGCCAGAGATGACTTGTTCAAGGCGTTCCGGTACGCATATCCGGAACTAGATTCGTTCAAGATTGAGCCGGCCAGTAAAAAACCTGTCGCCGATACGGGTGTGAAACCATCCGCATTGTACAGAAAGGTTTCGACCTTGCACAAGTCCTTCATCTACCCACCGACTGAGACTAAGCCCGCCACTCAGCCTGAGGCCGGCACCGTCACGACTCAGCCTGAGGCCGGCACCGTCACGACTCAGCCTGAGGCCGGCTCACCCAACACGAACAAGTCAGCGAAGAAGAAGAAGGGGAAGAACCCGAAGAATAAACCCCCGAACACAGAACTTCGCGAAGCTGAGGCTACTGAGCCCAACACTCAGCCTAGTGGCGTTAAAGGTAACGAGGACCCGACCATGTCGAATAAAGGTCCTACTAGTGAGCTTACACAATACGCTCAGTCTGACAACCCCCCCGACTCGGACACGAAGCTTCCGAGTCCGCGATTCCATTACCAGAATTTGGTTGCAAAGAGTGAAGACTTGGAGACGCTGAAAGGAAATCTCCGTACCGAGTACGACGAAAACGCAGAGGAAGTGCCAGAGCTTGGGCAACCTGCAAACTATGATCTCTTGGACGTGATGGGCATCAACACTATGTTCAAATCCTTCCTTCCGCGCTTTCACGGCGCACTCGAATTTAACTTCGCCCTCTTCCTGCTCTTAAAAGAGCAGGTCATCAAAATGGAGGAGAAGATACAAAACATCCTTGATACTGAGGATCAGCAATCTTTATGCGATATCTTCGATAACCCTAAGAACGAAAAATATAAGGAGATTCTATCTTGTGGCGTAATGCCAACGACGAAAGATGACAATTCAGAAGAAAGGAATAAATTCTTAAAGCGTGTTCGAGTTAGCACCGAAGTAGATGGGTTTTCGGGGAAATCAGACTCTGCCTTCACTCTATCACTTGAAGACGAGGATTACGGCTTCAATGCGATGGCCTCGCTGGACTTTATAGGTTCGGAGGAATTGCCAACACGTATGTATATCAACCAAGAAAGGCAGGCCAAGAAGGCAAGGGACAACTTGAAGGAGGCCGAGCCTGAGGAGGCCGAGGATGCGCATAAGGAAGCCGCAGAAGTCTTGAAGAAGCAGGACTTCAAGTCCCTCCCCATCGCACTCAAGCTACACAACTTCATTGGCGACTTGGTGACCTTTTGCGTTGAAAAGTTCGAACGTCTGTCCGAAACGAAAGAGGTGACTATCGCTGGTCGTGTTGTCAACGTGGAGTATCTGAAAGAGCTGCAAATATGTGATCTTCCGTTAGGCTTGCATTCTCGACCCGGCTTCAAGAGAACGTCGAAGATTGCGAAACTTCTGGTCCACCTCAGACATCGGCGCAACATTCATCGTGAGCGAGCATCGTGTCTCCTTCGCGCAATACAGATTATTCTTTGCGACATACCCGGCGAAGTCGTCAAAGACGGTGAACCATTCCGCAATTTACTGAACCGATACCAACATGGACGAGTTCGTCCCTTCGCTGCGCAAACGGTTTTAGCTCTTGTTTTACGTGCAGAGGCGAACTTAAATTATCCCATGGGTACGGACCGAATGAGGCATCTTGTGGCTCTGGCTCTGATACAGGCACCTGCCAAACTTTATGGCCGAGAGTTGGAAGATGTCCAGGAAACCCCGTCTTGGATTAAAGATTATATGCTCTCCGAAGAGGGGCCCTACTCCATGGTCAAGAAAGGACCTCAAGAAACCCTTGACATTAATGCTCTTCTTACCCTTCTGCACGTAGTCTGGGGTGTGCCATTTACGCTCAAGGATCAAGAACCGGACAAAGTTGTAGATCGGCAAGTTGAATTGTCAAAGTCAGTTAAGGGCAAGGAGCGAGAACCGGGCAATGTCAATGTCAAGTTTCTGTCTGATCTTACGAGTGCAATTGCAGATGCGAGTGCAGATGCGAGTGCAGATGCGAGTGCAGATGCGAGTGCAGATGCAAGTGCAGATGCGAGTGCAGATGCGAGTGGAAGCGATGGAAACGGAAGCGACTCCGAGTCAGCGGCTCTACTACCTAAGCACCATCACTTGCTTCGACGAATAGCAACATCAGTATCACAGCTCATGGATAGCATCTGGGAGAGTTATGTAAATTCTATGGAAAAGGTAGACATTTATACTTGGGATTTCCACTGAGCTTGCCTCGGATGTAGTAGTAGTACTGGGAGGACTCGGTACTCAAACTATTTCTAACTGTTTTCTTTTCGTAGTATTACCTCATACCAGTGCATACCACTAGTATTCAAGTTGTGTCTTTGTATGTTTGTCTCCTGTTCTGTGTTCGTCGACCTTATACTTGTGTTTTCTGTGCATCGGTATTCAAGTTGTTGTATGACTGTATGTAAATAAAAAACGAGTATGAATTGTTTACTAACTATTCCGAGTCGGACTTGGACTCACTGGCACCAGTGATGCTCTAATTACTGCCCGATAAATTCACGACTGGCTCGAATCCGGGTCTACCAACCTGAAGACCGAACATCGTTACGGGTCACTGTTCGGCAACTTGAACTTTTGAGCTGAACTTCAAGTTGAAGTCCCACGACTCGGTCTCAGGCTCTGACTCGGAAGTTCTTCCGACTCGGAGGTCAGCTTGAAGTCGGAAACTACTAGTACTAGTAAACTAAGCCTGAGGGGCGAAGGTCGGTCCGGCTACTACTACAACTGCTCTGCTCGACAACTATTAGGTATAATAATTTTAATGGAATGACCGGTTGTTATTCTCGGGACGTTCTAGGTCAGAGGGAACTGGACGGCTTGACTTATGCTATTGCCTTCTGGCAGACGACGGAGGAGCTGGAACAAATGGGCTTTGCGACCAACCTTGATTCAAAGACAGACACGCAACTTGGTAGTATTGTTTTCCCGACTCCGAGTCAGCAAGAGCCCGACGTGGACATCGCCGCTCGCCTTTTCCCAGACTGAGCCCCTTCCTCAACTCCCCCACCATGCGCACAAACTCTCTCATCTCATCCTCTTGCACTACCTTGAGGCTTGTCATTTTCTTCAACCTTGGCGCTGTCTCCTTCACATACGACATCTTCCATGCGCTGCTCTCCTGCACTTTGTACTAAATTATGTCGTAACAGATCTGGGCGGAATGGGAGACAGAGGTCTGCACGAGCATGGCACAGGAGTTCAAGGCTGGTGAGTTTATTCTCCTTCTCAATCCTTTTACTTCACGTTATTTACATACCATTTGATACAGAATCCTAGCTCACACCGTTTACAGCGCACGCAAGATGGTGCAATTCTGGAACACCGCCAGACAGCACCACCACCATTGCCATCGCACTCCTGCTACTAGTAGTACCCAGCATCGACATGATGACTTCCCACGTGGGGTCTGACACTGGCATCACAGGCCCTCCGTCGTCCGCTACCACCACTGACAGCCATGGTCAGGTTGGAAACTAGAGACTTCCGGAGACACTTTCATTGTTGTGGGGACTGGTAAGTAGCCCTAGTAGTTATCCGCTATTGCAACAATAGCTCATGACCCGATGAACACAACTACATGACTGGCTGATGCTATGGTTGTTGAAGCGCTTAGAATGCCAGCACGCTTACGAGTTCGAGACGACAGCGCGCACCATCTTGCCGGGCAAGTCTTCTTTCAGAGACAAGTCATTCGGAGATGAGGAGCTCAAAGGCTTCCAGTTTGCCTCACCAGACGACCATCAAATTCATATCTATTTCGCTGATTCCATGGCTCATGGCGGGGATTTAAGAGATGCTCCTTGCCGACACAAGGGACTTCTTGCAATCAGAGAAGGTATGTACATAAAGTGCCACACATCGACTGAAAGTTTAACCTCTCTTTCTGAATCAGTGGTGCGCTGACCGTGGTAACCACTCTCGTCGCGACAATTTCCTCTATCGTGTCCCTGGCTTGGGCAGATCATCGTTGATCCATGCCCTTGCTGGCGCGCTCATGCTCGACATTCTCGCCATCTCACGTTCCGCTTTTTGGATGAACGATGTGACGTTGTCGTCGCTTATGGGCCGTGTGCCTGCCCCGTGAATTGTCCTTCTCGAGGACCTTGACGCTGCATTCACTCGCTCAACTTCGCGCGACGGGTCCTCAACCTGTGTTCCTGGTGGTAAGAAGAAGAGCTCTTTGTTGTCCGACAACAAGGATAAGATGACGATGATGACGACAATGAAGAAATTGGCAAGAAGAAGAAAAGCAAGAAATATGACACTCTATCCGACGTGAACACGCTCTCTCTTTCTGGCCTTCTTAATGCACTTGATGGTGTCGCCGCTGCTGTTGGCCGCTTCCTCTTCTCGTCGCAGCGACGAACCATCTTGAGCGTTTCGACCCCGCGCTCTCGCGCCCCGGTGGCATGGATGTTTGGATCGAGTTCAAAAGCGCAAGCCCTAGGCAGGCTCAAGCGCTCTTCTGCGACTTCTTCCTGTACGCGGACGTCAAGAAGCCCGAGATCACCAAACGCGAAGGCGAGCTCGATGGGATCAGCCTCCTCACCACACCCCATCCTCTGGATCGATTTCGGAAATTCCGGTGTCGGTATTTGCGTCCGATGCCTCGAGTACCGCAACCTTGAGCTCGAGCTCATTGATGAGAGGTGCGTCAAACAGTCTACCTGACGTTGGCAAAGCAGCTCACGACGCAAATTGCGAATTCGAATGCCAGTGCCAGCCTGAGTGTTTTGGTGTCGTGGGAAATTACCAAAAGGCCTAAGTTACAGGATATGTTGATTTTTTACAACAGAATGCACAGTGCATTCACCATTCTAACTTTGCAGAAAGCTTCTTTAGATGTCTTACTATACATCATAAAATTATCAAGAGTATCTGATTAGTTGTTCAGAAGATATTACAGAAAGAATGTCAGATTCATGAATTAAAAGCAAATTTTGGCTTTATTTGGCATTTTTGAGGTACTCGGCACTTTCAAGAGCCATGCAGGCAATAACCAGTCATGAAACTCCTATAGTAGGACAAGTAGACATATAGCTATATGCTGCTAAATTTTGAAGCTTTATGGGTTTGAGATGAGAGTTTCCGGCAGCATATAAAGACGAAAATGATGCCAAATTTGGTAACCCCGAGAACACAGAAAGTCCTTGTTATCTTCTTACTTTGATTGAGAATTTCCTTTCTTTCTATACTATTATACGTAGAACAAAGATGCAGTTATACACAAATATTTATAGAATTTTTCTGCTATGTGGAAGTAATAAAACTCGAAAAACCAGAAATCAGGGGGGTGACAATCATCTTTAGTACTACTAGTAACCGGCTGTACTAGTAGTAAGTAGTACTACTAGTAACCGGCTGTACTAGTAGTAGTAAGTAGTACTACTACTACTACTAGTAGTAGTAAGTAGTACTACTACTACTACTAGTAGTAGTAGTAGTAGTAGTAAGCACTGCCGGTGCCATGGCACTGCCAGCCTGAGTGCCACTGGTTGAAGACGACGCACTCAGTTTCCCACTGCATTCTTTCCCATTTCGTCCCAATAGTACTACCTATTCATCTTGAACTCGAAAGCACAACAGCAACGACTTCAACTTGAATCAGCATCATGCTGGCATCATCCAAGCCATCGTGTAGAAATCCGATTCCGCGTGAGTCCTACAGCTTTCTACTACGTTCTCCTATACCAGCAGCAATGATTAATGAGGTGATATCCAGCTTCGCCAAGGGAAGGCTTTGATTTGATAGAATTGTCTCGGCAGATCACGGGCTTTCGCCCATCCAACGAGGAAAATAGTATTCGATCTGCAAGGCAGAGACTAGAAGGTGTAATCGATGGCATATGGCCAGGTGAGTCCTACTTTCTCCTTCGCCGGTAGTCCTGCTTTGTTGACTACTTCTACTCGTGGCAGAGAATCAGAGTATGAGCGGATCAATAGTGCCTCATAGAACCCCTCGGATGCCAACAAACACTCACACTGGCATGTCGACTCGCGAAGTTGACACTGTCCGACCTGGCAGTACTTCCCCAACTCAGGCGCCTACCGTCGTACAGGCTCACTGTACACTGGCACCAAATCGCGCCACACGAAGGGAAACTATCTCGCCTTTAGAACAGGAGGAATATTACTATGGCCTGGAGGGGGCTCCTCGCCTGGTCGGGCGCACCGGCGGCGACTGGGAACGGACTAACATGTGGAAATGCGTAGGGGTTGTGGGTGATCACCGCATTACTGAGTTCTGGGATGCAGACTTGTTCCCAAAAATATTGCCGATATTCAAGGCACTATATCTCGAGGGGCACGGAAAGGCGAACCTATTTGAGGTTAACCGCGTTGGCCTCGAACGCCCTGCCAGTGTGGGCATTAGACACGAGTTGCTCGCTGAAAATGAGTGGCCCGTCGTTGTTATGATCGGAGTTGATACGGAGCCCAGTCTCCACCCTAAAGTGGGATGCTGGGCTGCGGAGAGGGTGAAGGACATACTATGGGAGCTCGCAATTTATGATGTCGAGGTCGAGATTAGGGAACGACATATCAAACTGGCTTCCGGCGATAACACAGATGGCCCTGCTAATATGAAGCGTAACCGTACTCAGGCTGGTGACGATGACGTTCCTGAGGCTGTCGATGGCAATCACCACCTAAAGCGCCCTAGACCATCTTTCACTCCGTCTGCCCCCGGTCAGAGCATCAACGACCCTCATAGTGACTCTGACGCCGCTCACGGTGTTCAAGGCCAAGGCTGGCCTACAGGATCGAAAAATACCTCGTCCACTCCCGCCAGCCGCTCCCGCCTGATCCGAGCAAGCCCTATGGTTCTAGAGCCACGTATAATGGGCAACTATGAAGATCGCCATACCGCCAACACGTACTTACAGCGCCTTGCTGCGCCTTTCACCACATGTGTTGGGATATGCCTTGGCATCACTGAGACCAGGGGCAAAACGCAGTATGACAGCTATTCAACCGGGTCACTGTTTGGGATTAAGATACAAAACGAGGAGCCCATCTTATATGCCCTCGGTTGTCGACATGGCACCATTCCATTTAATTTACAGTTCCATCTTCATCCTGAGGATTCTGAAAGCAACTTGGAGGATGCCAGCTTGAAGAAAGGCAAGAAATGCAATAAGAAGGGCAAGAAGGGCGTCAAAGGGAACAAGAAGGGCAACAAAACATCGAAAGGCGATGGCAAGAACTATAAAATCACGGAAGCCTCTCAGTACATCGACTACAAACATGACGAGAACTCGAATTATACGGCCTATGTTTCGCTGTTCACGCCTGAGAAGCTGGCTGACCACTTACGAATGATGGAACGCGAGTTGGAAAAGCAGAGGAAAGAATTCGATCTTCTCGTGGATAAGAAGATCATAAAAGATCAGGTTGTAAAGAAGGAAGTCCAAAAGGAATGCGATGACGCGACAGCTTTCTTCAACAAGGTCAAGAGATGCGAATTGAATTTCCAGTGTATGGAGCAGTTTGGATATGTCGAATTCTCTCCGGGAAGGTTCAATCGGTTTAATAAGAAAAGATGACGCGAAGAAGCCGAGGACTAGCAAGCACCCCTATGCATCGGACTGGGCGTTGATCAGGATTTGTGACGACCGTTCCCCATCTGACAAGACTACTCTCTGCGAGCAGCATGGGAAGGGGCAATTTTGGAATTATGCAGACTTGAGAAGGTATGAACCAAAGAGCATGTGTGGTTCAGCTGCTTTCGACGACATTCTGGAGTTCATGGGATGGAAGGAAGGCACTCAAGTACATGATGGTCTGGTGCATATCAAAGATTTCACGAAACCGCGCGACATCTACAGCCGTCTTTATCAAGAAGAAACGGACGAACAAGCGATTAAAGATAAGCAGCTCCATAGAGCACTAGCGAATGATGGCACAAAGGTCGTATCCTCGAAGCTTGAAACAAGACGGGTATATAAGTTTGGTTGGACAACTGGCCACACAGTGGGCGTTTATAACAATCTCACTTCCTACTGGGTCGATCTTACACTAGAATTTGATGTCACATTCTCCGGTAAAGGCAAACGTCGCAAAGCCTGTGGAATCAAAGAAGGTGTAAAGGGCGTCGAGAGTTGCTGGCAGGCGGTCCTGCAATTTCCACCCGGCAAGCACTTCGGTGGTCGTAGCCGTATATTTGGAGACCAAGGTGATTCCGGAAGCTTGGTCATCGACCAGGATGCCAACGCACTTGGTACAATCATCTTTGTTACGACTTCGACGGAATGGCAACACGATGGGTTCACTTACGGAGTCCCTATTTGGCAACAATTGTCGGAGATGCGCACCTCCGGTTACGGTGATATTCATTTCGGATTCGAATCACAAAAGGATGATGCAGTGATGTCGGAACTTGCGGAATATCATCCACAGATTAAGGTAACTAGGGCTAACAAGGGCTCGAGGACATGGGAAGCGTGGTTTAATGAGGAGCACCACAAGGTTGAGCGGGAACGAGCAGCATTGGAACCTTTTAATTCACTTAAACCGCAGACTCGGAGTCAGACGAAGTAGCCTGCCAGTGAGGACTCAGGCTTGTACTCAAACTATTTCTAACTGTTTTCTTTTCGTAGTATTACCTCATACCAGTGCATACCACTAGTATTCAAGTTGTGTCTTTGTATGTTTGTCTCCTGTTCTGTGTTCGTCGACCTTATACTTGTGTTTTCTGTGCATCGGTATTCAAGTTGTTGTATGACTGTATGTAAATAAAAAACGATATGAATTGTTTACTAACTATTCCGAGTCGGACTTGGACTCACTGGCACCAGTGATGCTCTAATTACTGCTCGATAAATTCACGACTGGCTCGAATCCGGGTCTACCAACCTGAAGACCGAACATCGTTACGGGTCACTGTTCGGCAACTTGAACTTTTGAGCTGAACTTGAAGTCCCACGACTCGGTCTCAGGCTCTGACTCGGAAGTTCTTCCGATTCGGAGGTCAGCTTGAAGTCGGAAACTACTAGTACTAGTAAACTAAGCCTGAGGGGCGAAGGTCGGTCCGGCTACTACTACAACTGCTCTGCTCGACAACTATTAGGTATAATAATTTTAATGGAATGACCGGTTGTTATTCTCGGGACGTTCTAGGTCAGAGGGAACTGGACGGCTTGACTTATGCTATTGCCTTCTGGCAGACGACGGAGGAGCTGGAACAAATGGGCTTTGCGACCAACCTTGATTCAAAGACAGACACGCAACTTGGTAGTATTGTTTTCCCGACTCCGAGTCAGCAAGAGCCCGACGTGGACATCGCCGCTCGCCTTTTCCCAGACTGAGCCCCTTCCTCAACTCCCCCACCATGCGCACAAACTCTCTCATCTCATCCTCTTGCACTACCTTGAGGCTTGTCATTTTCTTCAACCTTGGCGCTGTCTCCTTCACATACGACATCTTCCATGCGCTGCTCTCCTGCACTTTGTACTAAATTATGTCGTAACAGATCTGGGCGGAATGGGAGACAGAGGTCTGCACGAGCATGGCACAGGAGTTCAAGGCTGGTGAGTTTATTCTCCTTCTCAATCCTTTTACTTCACGTTATTTACATACCATTTGATACAGAATCCTAGCTCACACCGTTTACAGCGCACGCAAGATGGTGCAATTCTGGAACACCGCCAGACAGCACCACCACCATTGCCATCGCACTCCTGCTACTAGTAGTACCCAGCATCGACATGATGACTTCCCACGTGGGGTCTGACACTGGCATCACAGGCCCTCCGTCGTCCGCTACCACCACTGACAGCCATGGTCAGGTTGGAAACTAGAGACTTCCGGAGACACTTTCATTGTTGTGGGGACTGGTAAGTAGCCCTAGTAGTTATCCGCTATTGCAACAATAGCTCATGACCCGATGAACACAACTACATGACTGGCTGATGCTATGGTTGTTGAAGCGCTTAGAATGCCAGCACGCTTACGAGTTCGAGACGACAGCGCGCACCATCTTGCCGGGCAAGTCTTCTTTCAGAGACAAGTCATTCGGAGATGAGGAGCTCAAAGGCTTCCAGTTTGCCTCACCAGACGACCATCAAATTCATATCTATTTCGCTGATTCCATGGCTCATGGCGGGGATTTAAGAGATGCTCCTTGCCGACACAAGGGACTTCTTGCAATCAGAGAAGGTATGTACATAAAGTGCCACACATCGACTGAAAGTTTAACCTCTCTTTCTGAATCAGTGGTGCGCTGACCGTGGTAACCACTCTCGTCGCGACAATTTCCTCTATCGTGTCCCTGGCTTGGGCAGATCATCGTTGATCCATGCCCTTGCTGGCGCGCTCATGCTCGACATTCTCGCCATCTCACGTTCCGCTTTTTGGATGAACGATGTGACGTTGTCGTCGCTTATGGGCCGTGTGCCTGCCCCGTGAATTGTCCTTCTCGAGGACCTTGACGCTGCATTCACTCGCTCAACTTCGCGCGACGGGTCCTCAACCTGTGTTCCTGGTGGTAAGAAGAAGAGCTCTTTGTTGTCCGACAACAAGGATAAGATGACGATGATGACGACAATGAAGAAATTGGCAAGAAGAAGAAAAGCAAGAAATATGACACTCTATCCGACGTGAACACGCTCTCTCTTTCTGGCCTTCTTAATGCACTTGATGGTGTCGCCGCTGCTGTTGGCCGCTTCCTCTTCTCGTCGCAGCGACGAACCATCTTGAGCGTTTCGACCCCGCGCTCTCGCGCCCCGGTGGCATGGATGTTTGGATCGAGTTCAAAAGCGCAAGCCCTAGGCAGGCTCAAGCGCTCTTCTGCGACTTCTTCCTGTACGCGGACGTCAAGAAGCCCGAGATCACCAAACGCGAAGGCGAGCTCGATGGGATCAGCCTCCTCACCACACCCCATCCTCTGGATCGATTTCGGAAATTCCGGTGTCGGTATTTGCGTCCGATGCCTCGAGTACCGCAACCTTGAGCTCGAGCTCATTGATGAGAGGTGCGTCAAACAGTCTACCTGACGTTGGCAAAGCAGCTCACGACGCAAATTGCGAATTCGAATGCCAGTGCCAGCCTGAGTGTTTTGGTGTCGTGGGAAATTACTCAAAAGGCCTAAGTTACAGGATATGTTGATTTTTTACAACAGAATGCACAGTGCATTCACCATTCTAACTTTGCAGAAAGCTTCTTTAGATGTCTTACTATACATCATAAAATTATCAAGAGTATCTGATTAGTTGTTCAGAAGATATTACAGAAAGAATGTCAGATTCATGAATTAAAAGCAAATTTTGGCTTTATTTGGCATTTTTGAGGTACTCGGCACTTTCAAGAGCCATGCAGGCAATAACCAGTCATGAAACTCCTATAGTAGGACAAGTAGACATATAGCTATATGCTGCTAAATTTTGAAGCTTTATGGGTTTGAGATGAGAGTTTCCGGCAGCATATAAAGACGAAAATGATGCCAAATTTGGTAACCCCGAGAACACAGAAAGTCCTTGTTATCTTCTTACTTTGATTGAGAATTTCCTTTCTTTCTATACTATTATACGTAGAACAAAGATGCAGTTATACACAAATATTTATAGAATTTTTCTGCTATGTGGAAGTAATAAAACTCGAAAAACCAGAAATCAGGGGGGTGACAATCATCTTTAGTACTACTAGTAACCGGCTGTACTAGTAGTAAGTAGTACTACTAGTAACCGGCTGTACTAGTAGTAAGTAGTACTACTACTACTACTAGTAGTAGTAAGTAGTACTACTACTACTAGTAGTAGTAGTAGTAGTAAGCACTGCCGGTGCCATGGCACTGCCAGCCTGAGTGCCACTGGTTGAAGACGACGCACTCAGTTTCCCACTGCATTCTTTCCCATTTCGTCCCAATAGTACTACCTATTCATCTTGAACTCGAAAGCACAACAGCAACGACTTCAACTTGAATCAGCATCATGCTGGCATCATCCAAGCCATCGTGTAGAAATCCGATTCCGCGTGAGTCCTACAGCTTTCTACTACGTTCTCCTATACCAGCAGCAATGATTAATGAGGTGATATCCAGCTTCGCCAAGGGAAGGCTTTGATTTGATAGAATTGTCTCGGCAGATCACGGGCTTTCGCCCATCCAACGAGGAAAATAGTATTCGATCTGCAAGGCAGAGACTAGAAGGTGTAATCGATGGCATATGGCCAGGTGAGTCCTACTTTCTCCTTCGCCGGTAGTCCTGCTTTGTTGACTACTTCTACTCGTGGCAGAGAATCAGAGTATGAGCGGATCAATAGTGCCTCATAGAACCCCTCGGATGCCAACAAACACTCACACTGGCATGTCGACTCGCGAAGTTGACACTGTCCGACCTGGCAGTACTTCCCCAACTCAGGCGCCTACCGTCGTACAGGCTCACTGTACACTGGCACCAAATCGCGCCACACGAAGGGAAACTATCTCGCCTTTAGAACAGGAGGAATATTACTATGGCCTGGAGGGGGCTCCTCGCCTGGTCGGGCGCACCGGCGGCGACTGGGAACGGACTAACATGTGGAAATGCGTAGGGGTTGTGGGTGATCACCGCATTACTGAGTTCTGGGATGCAGACTTGTTCCCAAAAATATTGCCGATATTCAAGGCACTATATCTCGAGGGGCACGGAAAGGCGAACCTATTTGAGGTTAACCGCGTTGGCCTCGAACGCCCTGCCAGTGTGGGCATTAGACACGAGTTGCTCGCTGAAAATGAGTGGCCCGTCGTTGTTATGATCGGAGTTGATACGGAGCCCAGTCTCCACCCTAAAGTGGGATGCTGGGCTGCGGAGAGGGTGAAGGACATACTATGGGAGCTCGCAATTTATGATGTCGAGGTCGAGATTAGGGAACGACATATCAAACTGGCTTCCGGCGATAACACAGATGGCCCTGCTAATATGAAGCGTAACCGTACTCAGGCTGGTGACGATGACGTTCCTGAGGCTGTCGATGGCAATCACCACCTAAAGCGCCCTAGACCATCTTTCACTCCGTCTGCCCCCGGTCAGAGCATCAACGACCCTCATAGTGACTCTGACGCCGCTCACGGTGTTCAAGGCCAAGGCTGGCCTACAGGATCGAAAAATACCTCGTCCACTCCCGCCAGCCGCTCCCGCCTGATCCGAGCAAGCCCTATGGTTCTAGAGCCACGTATAATGGGCAACTATGAAGATCGCCATACCGCCAACACGTACTTACAGCGCCTTGCTGCGCCTTTCACCACATGTGTTGGGATATGCCTTGGCATCACTGAGACCAGGGGCAAAACGCAGTATGACAGCTATTCAACCGGGTCACTGTTTGGGATTAAGATACAAAACGAGGAGCCCATCTTATATGCCCTCGGTTGTCGACATGGCACCATTCCATTTAATTTACAGTTCCATCTTCATCCTGAGGATTCTGAAAGCAACTTGGAGGATGCCAGCTTGAAGAAAGGCAAGAAATGCAATAAGAAGGGCAAGAAGGGCGTCAAAGGGAACAAGAAGGGCAACAAAACATCGAAAGGCGATGGCAAGAACTATAAAATCACGGAAGCCTCTCAGTACATCGACTACAAACATGACGAGAACTCGAATTATACGGCCTATGTTTCGCTGTTCACGCCTGAGAAGCTGGCTGACCACTTACGAATGATGGAACGCGAGTTGGAAAAGCAGAGGAAAGAATTCGATCTTCTCGTGGATAAGAAGATCATAAAAGATCAGGTTGTAAAGAAGGAAGTCCAAAAGGAATGCGATGACGCGACAGCTTTCTTCAACAAGGTCAAGAGATGCGAATTGAATTTCCAGTGTATGGAGCAGTTTGGATATGTCGAATTCTCTCCGGGAAGGTTCAATCGGTTTAATAAGAAAGATGACGCGAAGAAGCCGAGGACTAGCAAGCACCCCTATGCATCGGACTGGGCGTTGATCAGGATTTGTGACGACCGTTCCCCATCTGACAAGACTACTCTCTGCGAGCAGCATGGGAAGGGGCAATTTTGGAATTATGCAGACTTGAGAAGGTATGAACCAAAGAGCATGTGTGGTTCAGCTGCTTTCGACGACATTCTGGAGTTCATGGGATGGAAGGAAGGCACTCAAGTACATGATGGTCTGGTGCATATCAAAGATTTCACGAAACCGCGCGACATCTACAGCCGTCTTTATCAAGAAGAAACGGACGAACAAGCGATTAAAGATAAGCAGCTCCATAGAGCACTAGCGAATGATGGCACAAAGGTCGTATCCTCGAAGCTTGAAACAAGACGGGTATATAAGTTTGGTTGGACAACTGGCCACACAGTGGGCGTTTATAACAATCTCACTTCCTACTGGGTCGATCTTACACTAGAATTTGATGTCACATTCTCCGGTAAAGGCAAACGTCGCAAAGCCTGTGGAATCAAAGAAGGTGTAAAGGGCGTCGAGAGTTGCTGGCAGGCGGTCCTGCAATTTCCACCCGGCAAGCACTTCGGTGGTCGTAGCCGTATATTTGGAGACCAAGGTGATTCCGGAAGCTTGGTCATCGACCAGGATGCCAACGCACTTGGTACAATCATCTTTGTTACGACTTCGACGGAATGGCAACACGATGGGTTCACTTACGGAGTCCCTATTTGGCAACAATTGTCGGAGATGCGCACCTCCGGTTACGGTGATATTCATTTCGGATTCGAATCACAAAAGGATGATGCAGTGATGTCGGAACTTGCGGAAATATCATCCACAGATTAAGGTAACTAGGGCTAACAAGGGCTCGAGGACATGGGAAGCGTGGTTTAATGAGGAGCACCACAAGGTTGAGCGGGAACGAGCAGCATTGGAACCTTTTAATTCACTTAAACCGCAGACTCGGAGTCAGACGAAGTAGCCTGCCAGTGAGGACTCAGGCTTGTACTCAAACTATTTCTAACTGTTTTCTTTTCGTAGTATTACCTCATACCAGTGCATACCACTAGTATTCAAGTTGTGTCTTTGTATGTTTGTCTCCTGTTCTGTGTTCGTCGACCTTATACTTGTGTTTTCTGTGCATCGGTATTCAAGTTGTTGTATGACTGTATGTAAATAAAAAACGATATGAATTGTTTACTAACTATTCCGAGTCGGACTTGGACTCACTGGCACCAGTGATGCTCTAATTACTGCTCGATAAATTCACGACTGGCTCGAATCCGGGTCTACCAACCTGAAGACCGAACATCGTTACGGGTCACTGTTCGGCAACTTGAACTTTTGAGCTGAACTTGAAGTCCCACGACTCGGTCTCAGGCTCTGACTCGGAAGTTCTTCCGATTCGGAGGTCAGCTTGAAGTCGGAAACTACTAGTACTAGTAAACTAAGCCTGAGGGGCGAAGGTCGGTCCGGCTACTACTACAACTGCTCTGCTCGACAACTATTAGGTATAATAATTTTAATGGAATGACCGGTTGTTATTCTCGGGACGTTCTAGGTCAGAGGGAACTGGACGGCTTGACTTATGCTATTGCCTTCTGGCAGACGACGGAGGAGCTGGAACAAATGGGCTTTGCGACCAACCTTGATTCAAAGACAGACACGCAACTTGGTAGTATTGTTTTCCCGACTCCGAGTCAGCAAGAGCCCGACGTGGACATCGCCGCTCGCCTTTTCCCAGACTGAGCCCCTTCCTCAACTCCCCCACCATGCGCACAAACTCTCTCATCTCATCCTCTTGCACTACCTTGAGGCTTGTCATTTTCTTCAACCTTGGCGCTGTCTCCTTCACATACGACATCTTCCATGCGCTGCTCTCCTGCACTTTGTACTAAATTATGTCGTAACAGATCTGGGCGGAATGGGAGACAGAGGTCTGCACGAGCATGGCACAGGAGTTCAAGGCTGGTGAGTTTATTCTCCTTCTCAATCCTTTTACTTCACGTTATTTACATACCATTTGATACAGAATCCTAGCTCACACCGTTTACAGCGCACGCAAGATGGTGCAATTCTGGAACACCGCCAGACAGCACCACCACCATTGCCATCGCACTCCTGCTACTAGTAGTACCCAGCATCGACATGATGACTTCCCACGTGGGGTCTGACACTGGCATCACAGGCCCTCCGTCGTCCGCTACCACCACTGACAGCCATGGTCAGGTTGGAAACTAGAGACTTCCGGAGACACTTTCATTGTTGTGGGGACTGGTAAGTAGCCCTAGTAGTTATCCGCTATTGCAACAATAGCTCATGACCCGATGAACACAACTACATGACTGGCTGATGCTATGGTTGTTGAAGCGCTTAGAATGCCAGCACGCTTACGAGTTCGAGACGACAGCGCGCACCATCTTGCCGGGCAAGTCTTCTTTCAGAGACAAGTCATTCGGAGATGAGGAGCTCAAAGGCTTCCAGTTTGCCTCACCAGACGACCATCAAATTCATATCTATTTCGCTGATTCCATGGCTCATGGCGGGGATTTAAGAGATGCTCCTTGCCGACACAAGGGACTTCTTGCAATCAGAGAAGGTATGTACATAAAGTGCCACACATCGACTGAAAGTTTAACCTCTCTTTCTGAATCAGTGGTGCGCTGACCGTGGTAACCACTCTCGTCGCGACAATTTCCTCTATCGTGTCCCTGGCTTGGGCAGATCATCGTTGATCCATGCCCTTGCTGGCGCGCTCATGCTCGACATTCTCGCCATCTCACGTTCCGCTTTTTGGATGAACGATGTGACGTTGTCGTCGCTTATGGGCCGTGTGCCTGCCCCGTGAATTGTCCTTCTCGAGGACCTTGACGCTGCATTCACTCGCTCAACTTCGCGCGACGGGTCCTCAACCTGTGTTCCTGGTGGTAAGAAGAAGAGCTCTTTGTTGTCCGACAAAACAAGGATAAGATGACGATGATGACGACAATGAAGAAATTGGCAAGAAGAAGAAAAGCAAGAAATATGACACTCTATCCGACGTGAACACGCTCTCTCTTTCTGGCCTTCTTAATGCACTTGATGGTGTCGCCGCTGCTGTTGGCCGCTTCCTCTTCTCGTCGCAGCGACGAACCATCTTGAGCGTTTCGACCCCGCGCTCTCGCGCCCCGGTGGCATGGATGTTTGGATCGAGTTCAAAAGCGCAAGCCCTAGGCAGGCTCAAGCGCTCTTCTGCGACTTCTTCCTGTACGCGGACGTCAAGAAGCCCGAGATCACCAAACGCGAAGGCGAGCTCGATGGGATCAGCCTCCTCACCACACCCCATCCTCTGGATCGATTTCGGAAATTCCGGTGTCGGTATTTGCGTCCGATGCCTCGAGTACCGCAACCTTGAGCTCGAGCTCATTGATGAGAGGTGCGTCAAACAGTCTACCTGACGTTGGCAAAGCAGCTCACGACGCAAATTGCGAATGCATCAAACGGGAAAAAGTATTACTTCATCTTAGATATCGTTCAAGTAGTCATGTCCTATTCCACGACAAACACCTCTGTGCCACCACCATTGCCGCCGAAACGGAGATCGCTCGGTTTCAATATGCAGAATAAGTCGATTATCGGCCGACAGCGCAATCCCCCCAGCTCTAAGGTCAAGAAACGTGCCTTCATTCAATCTACTTCTTTCAAAGCGGATTGGGGTGCATTGATCCCATTTCCCATATCGGCATGGTTCCGGTTTCGAGTTGTGTCCAGGGATGACTGATTGTATGACGGCTTACTCGTGGCTTTGCCTTCTAGAGCTGATGAAACAGCTTCTTGTGTAGTGAGCTATGTCTTCCCGACTTCTTCGGAGTTAACCTGACTCACTTTCTTGTTTGTTTGTGCATAAAATGAAAAGAAGCCTCATAATCGAGTCATCTAGAAGAAATCCTTCTTTCTCCTGTCAGTTCAGCTTGAGGTTTATCCGAGCCATAGTACAATGCACTGATAGATTCCTCTCTTCTTTTCCCAGAAGAATAAGGCATCAGAAAAATGCGTGCAAGAGCTTTGTATAAATGTGAACTCGGAGTGGGTGTCGCCCCTCCCCGCCACCCACCCACCCATTCAACCCTTCGCCATGAACTTTTATCACATTCTGTTGGGGCTCCACATGCTCCTATTGATTGACCATGCTGTGCTTCGAGTACGCATCGCGCGAAGACTTCCTTGGACACAAAGGAGGATATCTAGGATGCAAAAAATCGTGCTTACTTTCTATTTCCTCTCAAAATCACTGCACTGACTTTTTGCCAGCTTCACAAACAGATGCAACATCTCCTCGACTACCTGGGGGTTCCGCCAACGCCTCTTCTTCAACTTTCGCAGTTATACACTCGGACCTCTTGTTCCTGAAGTATGTCTGACCACCGCGACGATGGAGAATGCCGTAGACGTCATCTATGCTTCCTTGCCGGATGCCCCGGAACGACGCTTTGTTGCCCTCGACATTGAATGGGCGAGTAACTCACCAGAGCTATATCGCGTGGACCTCATCCAACTCGCGGTTCAGCAACATGTGTTCCTCCTCCGGACTCATCTACTTAATGCTCTTCCCCCCAAGATTGGAACAATTATTAGGTGATGAAACTGTATGGAAAGTGTCAGCAGGAATCGCTGGTACGACAATCCCATTTCTTCTCTCATTATGCGGCATAACTGAACTAATTGGCAGGTGATGCGACTCGCATCAGGAATAAATTTGACATTCCCGTATCCTCCTGTGTCGATTTGACAGATTGGGCGCGCTTCGTTTACCCCGATTTCTGGCCAAGAACGCCAACTTGGCTCCAGCTGCTTCTGAACCCCCGTCTCTGGTTCAAGTTTCCGCAACCGTTTATAAAGCTGGAGGAGATGGCGGGCAGGCTCCTGCAGACAAACATCGAAAAAGATGTCTTGGTCACGATGAGCAATTGGGCCGAAGTTGAGCTGTCGGCTGCTCAAGTCCATTGTAAGTTATCCTTTTCAAGTTGTCACTCAGGCTGACCATCTTCTCACTTGCATCTGCTCTATTAGATGCGGCAATCGACGCGCACAGCACGTTTGCTGTTGCTTCCGTCTTGAATCAAGATGCCTTGGCCTTACCGGATACAGTAATCCATCACTTCCCAATGCTCGATATTGAGTAGGCTGAGGCCCGTTTGAATAGTGCTAACGGTGTTATCTTGTTGAGTAAATTGTTGAGTGCATGCTCTTGTCTTCAAAAGTTGCCAGGAGCATCGTGATTGTATCTATTATTGAATTGCTTCTCGTTGAATGATCATTGTAGACTGAGGTTGTCAATGGTGTTTGCTGTCGCTTTCAAGATGTCATGAAGATGAAGGTAGCTTGAAATCTCAAAACAGAGGTCCAAGTTCACTTGAGTACAGTACTAGTGGTAGTAGTAGTAAATCTCACTTGAGTCTGACTTGCCACCTGATGTACAGCTTCCCTCCTTACGCACTGGTTTTGTCCTGAAACGCCGTTTTAAGGCCATCAGGCAGCCAGGCAACACTTCAGGCAGGCATGACAACGCTTCAACCCATTTAAGGAAGCTCCAGGACGCGCCAGCCGCCGTTAGCAATCTCTGATGTATTACACTTGAGCACTGAAATCCTGACTTGCATTCTGATGCACTGAGAGACGGCTTGCATCCTGAAACACTCCTTATTTCAGTGAGATAAGGCAATCAGTGTATTTTCAGACGAAGTAGCGACCCTTCAGACAGGTGCCAGCCAAATCAGGACGCGTCAGGACGCGTCAGTCGCCGTAAGCAAAAGGAAGTTTCCCTGATGCACGTGACTTGGATGCGTTACTCATAATATTATCTAGTAAGAAAGCGTGACCCGGAAGAGAGCTTGGTGAGCGACAGCGGAAACTGTGCTCATCATCGAACCACTATGTTCACCAGAAATTCTTACTGCTGTGCTTGGCCTACTGCGCAGTACTATCGAGAGCTGCTGCGGACGTCCAGCTTCTCTCAAAATTAACGCTTGGTTAGAGTTCTGTGAGAGCCTTTACTCCTGGGAATCGACAGCTTTTCTGAATACCGCAGGAGGCTGTGAGCGAGGATGCGGTGTTGAAAGGTTTATGTCCATGCCTAAGACACTTGGCGCAAAACCAAGTAAATTACATTGCGACCTCGGACAGGCACGGGACAGATCACTATTAACCATCATCAATGCACCCGACAGTGCGAACTTCTGGGCCCTCGACCTCCCACTTTTATCATCCATGTGAACCCCGAGCGGTCGGCGAACGATAGCCAAGCTCATTGGAGTAACCATACGATGAAGCTCTGGAGCTGCTCTCTCTGTCGGTCTTAGGATGGAGAAAGTTTTGTATCCATACGTCTCTTATCTTTCTAGTCTCGACTTTACTTAACTCTGGTATGTCATACGACGTGTCCTAAAAAGTAGAGCTGACAACCCCCCCTTACATTAAGTCCAAACACCTACTCGAGGCAATTGTGCTTTCTGGTAACTTCCAAGCCTCGAGGTGTGTGGTTATGTGCGACCACATTCATGCAGAATAGGGCGGCAAAATCTCACACACCCGACGGTCAAACTAAAATAACCTAAGTAAGCTTTTCGGGCGCATCGACGACAGGGAACGCCAAGCCCGATTGTATCCTTTCCACTACAGTGTGTCCAGTCTCCACACCTTCGGTTGATCTCCAGTGCGCCCTCTCCGTCGGTCTGGACAGTTTAGGCTTGGCTCGCGCTGCCCCTAGCTTGGCCACTCCCCACCCATGTTACTGCGATGTCTATTTTTGACTCTTATCTGTCGGCCTTGGAAGAAATGTCTGGAAGACTTGGCAGGTTTGCGGTGTAATAAACGTTGAGATCGCCCTTCGGTTCTTTTTGTGACTTGTTACATTTGCTCTGGAAGAATCTAGAGCATATCCCGAGCAGAAAGATCGGGTTATAGGGAATGTGAGCAAACCCTTCAACTTCATGACTAATTTTGGGCCACGCAGAGTGCGTTATCATGATCTCTAGGACTTTACTCGTGCTCGCTATGTGCTGGCTCTGTTTCTGACATAGTCATCAACACATCACGATGGAATTCATGTCTTCTATTATTGGATCGAAATCAGCACAGGGTTGCTTCCTCGCCGGGAGCGTACAGCTGAAGGGTTGCTATCCATACGCCCCTAACGCTACCGCTTCTACTCGCTGGCAACTAGATGCGCACAATGCAATGGCAGCGGATCTCAGATACGCTGCCGACGATTCAAGTTGCGCCTACTTCGCCATCACATACGTCCAGGTCAGCTCTGGCGCCACGAGCACACTTCCCTTCTTCCTCCTTGAGCCTGGGAGTCCGGCGTCGATAATGAACCACCGACACTTCGCGTGAAAACATACAGTTTACCACCCTGTCTTTTTTGCCCTGAAATGAAGGATCGTCAAGCAGGGCTGTGCTTCCCGCGTGCTCGTTACTAGCTTCTTCTTTTAGCCTCTTTTCTTGTGTTGGCTTCTTTTGTGCTGGCTGACGTCTGCTGCCGAGTATCTTAAACATGCGCATGGTCTGGAGTTTTGTTTAGGTCAGAAGCGTGCGCTTATGGATCAAGAAAGATGGAAGACAAAGCTTTGCGCATGATTTTATGGCTGCCGGGGCCCGGTGCCCATGGGATATTCGACTTCGTCGCTGTTCGAGCAAGTTCTATCCGATATGGATCAGTATGCGACCACCGCCGCGCACATTCACACTCTCCAAGAATTGAATAATCTTCTCGTGAGATGTGTTGTGTTCTCGACGCGACCGAAGCGCGAGGAATCCGAGCGAACATCAAGACACGACGGCACATCTTTGGTGTACATGTGTCACTTGTCGTAACGTTTTTGTTCCTCGGACGCGCTCAAGTGCATGACTGTACGCAAGAACGATGCTCGCTATTCAGATAGGACAAATTTTCAATGCAAAAGTACGATTCGTGCTTTCGGAGAACGGTACCGATCGGTACCTCACAGCATATGATGGCGGGGATACAGCGAATTGCTGTCAGTGCGTCCCTCCCGCGAACTATCGTTGATCACCCCTGCCAGACAGGTCGGCGGCCGAGAACAACGAGCAGCTCGGCGTGAGCAGTCGATGGCTCCAGAAGTCAGCTTGGTGTATACAATCACTGAATAGTATGGGAGCTGAAGTTGTCTTGCTCCCCGAATTCGTGTGAAAAAGGGGGAAAGGGGCGGGATCGATTCTCACTGGTTGCATTCAGTCCTGAAATTCTCGTGGGATTCGAGGCGAAGTCATCTTTATCCCATCTATCAAAGCTACTTGGAAGACGAGGAGAAAAACGTCCGTTCATTGTCTCAATGAACTGTCAAGCAGGGGCACATTGTGTCAGAGCACTGTTCAGTCGATACCGTACATCTCCATTCCGACCTGTGCCCTGCTTTTTTTCACGGGAGAACTGCGACAAAACTAATCGCAATTTACCGTACCAATATTCTGCATTCTCCTTGTGACTGGCAACTCATGCATCATCTCAGAGCCCTGGACTGAAAGTTTGCTGACCAACAGTCTATTCAACGTCCGTTCGCACATTTCGGCTTTTCCCTTCTGTGGACCGCGCTTATGATCGACGTTGTTGCCTAAATAGACTATTAGGCTCGTCTTCTCCGAGTCCGACTCCCTCTTGTTCTCATTTACCTCTCGCTTGGTTCTTACTCTGCATCTTGGTACCCTTGGCACTGGGTCACGTCTATGATCTATCCATGGCACGGACGACCAAACTAATCACGTCTCGAACCCGTGCTATGGACTTGGTCGGTTTGTGTCTGCCTTTAAACCTTTTATGAAGTTTAGTAGGCTGAGCTATTTTCACCCATGAAGCCGATGATCGCGCTGTTGTTCCGTGTGCAAACCCGGGGGCTGCCAGTGGTGTTTTAGAGACTATTCCTTGTAAAGTCGCGCGACGGACCGTCAAACGGGGCCCGTCTCTAGGGAACTACTGCTGCGCATTCCAATTGATGGCACTCAAATACTCATGCAATACCGGCTTCGGAGCTTGTAAGATTCACAGCCTGAAGCTTTCAAGTTGCTTCTGCACAATTCATTATGTTAAAATGCTGTTGTCCCGCATTCCTTGTTGGTGTCTTTTCCCATTCTTGCACTAGTGCTTGGCCGTGACGCCCACTCTGGCTCTCGCGGTACAGAATGTATGCATTTGAAACGTCATTCTTGCACTCTATCTCCATCAGTCGGCAAGGAGCCTTCGAAGAACACATCAAACTGCTTCTGCATCGCGTAGTTCGCCACCTTTAAAGCTTAACCGCCCACTTCTTGCGAGACGTCGGACTTCTTGCCACTTCGTCATACAAGAGGCTCAGGACGGCAAAAGAGGTACTAGCGCGGCTTGAGCGCCAGAAGACCGGCGTACCTTCATTAATCCGTGATTCTTCCGTCCATGTGAGGATCACCGACCGACCGTTCTGAGTGGACATTATGATTAACTATCAAATCAGTAAGCGATACGGTATCCCTCTCCATTATTCCGGACCTTGGCAAAACTATGAGAGCTATTCTTGAGGAAGAGACAATGCTTATCCATAGAGCTATCGGTGAGCGGTACGACGAAGCCAAGTATCCATGATACGGATGATACCCGGACCCGTGACAGATGTATATAGCTCCAGCCGATGCAGCATTTCCGACTCTCGGTACCGGACTAGATACTATACATAAGTCGTTTATGCGTTTTTGCTATTTTAGACCATCATCGCCGATGCCGCCAATCATCGTGTTCGAAACAACATTCATCTCGTCACAAAATCAACAATAAAGTTTCGAGATCACTATTCATCTGATTGTGATGCATTCATAGTCGATGTTCCGCCGATAGCAAGTTGAATGATTAAAGAAATATCAAGCGGTTACCTTCTTGTTTCGATTCATCAGACAGATTTGTGATTCATCGGACGTTTTGCCGCAGAATGCAGTATCATGATTTCGATTTTGAGACAAATAGATATAACAAAGAGCAGCGTAAATTGTACGCTTCCAAATTTGACTGATTGGCGCTACATGCGTCTTTCAGCAGCGAAATACGAATTCTTGTAAAGTTTCCTTGCAAATGTTGGTGGATGCACAACGAGCATTCATCCTGACCAGACGGCCTAAACAGTAGTCGCCGTGATCAGCATCCATATTCTCTACTCTGAAGGATCCACTTACCGGTCCGGGTTGAGTGTAGTTAGCGGGGATCTGTATTTAATAATTGTCAGTAAAATTCTGCACTGTACCAAGCACGCAAAGTGTCATACCGGGTAGTTGATGTTGATGAGGATACCCGGTTCCTGGACACCATGTCAGCTAATGTCAAGTTAAAAGACAGAAAGTAGACTTGTACTTACATAGCCAGTGTATACACCCGGAATAGCAACCGTAGGTCCAGGCGTGCCGCTACCACCGTTCACGACGTTGACTTGACCGCAAGAGATGTAGAACTGAGCACCGCCGAAGGTAGACGCAACGTGAAGAGCAATGGCTTCCATACGGACGAGGTATCTATGTGTTGTGTAAAACAAGATGAGACAACAAACATCATTAGTGTGCTTAGGGACTTACTGTCCGGACGGGAGAGCACTCGGGAGGGTGAAGGTAACGCCGGGCACACCTTCAGCAGGGAAGGTAATGCTCGTGCCACCGTCCGTGACTGCGGAAATCTGGTAGACCTTGAACCAAACATCGCCGTCGCCCGCCCAGCCGTCAACGTCCCCAGGGGCTTTCGCCATGTACACGTTGACGACGCCCGGGTGGTAGATCGTGCCGTCGCTCATGATGCCCATCTCCGAGCCGGCAGCCACTGTCGTCGTCGTCGCCGTGCCCGGCTCCGCAGAGTCGTAGCAGCGGAAGTCGGGGCTCGTGACGTCCGTGACAGGTGCCTGGGTGTTGAAGTTGTTCGTCTGGCGCACGTTCACCCATTGCGGTGTCGTCGTGCCATTGATGACGAGCGAGGGGAATGTGTCTGTCAAAGAGTAAGTTTGTATGTCAGTTTATGCGAGCAAGAATTTCCCAGGAGCAAACGGGGACAGACAGTGAGCGGTGGCCTGAGTAGCGAACGCCGCGCAGGCAAGAGCGAGCTTGATGAAGGACTTCATGGCTATCAGAGCTGTGAGACCTGACGACCCGTTACTCGTTACTGACGGTCAATGGATGAGTCTTTTATACGCTAGAGATTCTTATACGGCATCCTGTCTTCATCCTCTAGGACTGCTCGCCTGTCCGCCGGCATGAGGTTGAAGAAGGTTAATGTTTGCTACCCCGTGTCATATGTGCAGAATCGAAGCCGTGTGTGGAGACCTCCTACCGACTACTTTACGAACGGTTATTCCGAACACACAAGAGAAACGAAGGGTGCTTCGTCGAGAACTGAAAGTATAATAAGCTAGTGGTTGGAGAAAGTAAAAAACATTTCACTTACTTAAAGTCGAGCATAAGATACCCTGACGGCTGCCTTGACTACCCACCCAACTATCATCTGGCGGAAGAAGTTCGTAGATCACCCCCAAGAGCAATTCACGAATACCGACTCAGTAAGCAATGGTCTCGAAATAGACGTGCCTTCGAAGTCTTAATAGAGAGCTTGTTTCTCCGCAATGTCATAAATCCGGGGTGTCAATAGATTAGCCAGGCTGAATGCCATTGTTTCTTGCTTCCGTCGCCATCAGCATTCACCGAGAATCTGGCACGTATCAGCACAGAAGCGTTTGCTGACAGCAGTGTAGTAGTGGCACAAGTAGGAATGAGTAGGTGTTGTCTCGAGAGATATAAATTTGGAGGTCCTAATCTTAGAGCGACCGACACAAAACGGTTAGCTTCGAGGACAATCGCCGGAGAACTGAGTAAGCAAGAAAAGGTCGGCATGACGCAAGGACGCAAGAGATCTTGTCTCACTGATATTCTATGAAGGTTTAGGCGGTACGTATATCATTTTGCAAGCTTTCATGCCATGATGCAGGGCGACAGGTGTTATGGATGCGTGGTCACGGTGGAGGTCTGAGTCTGGCATCATGATGGAGAAATTTTCACTGGCACTGTGACGGTACGCGACTTTGGTGACAGACGCGTCTTCATCCGCCGCGGCGCGACGTGACTCGAAAGCGCGTTCAACTTCTTTAACCGTCTTTACTTCCTCAGTGAATATGGAGTCTGCTCAAGAAGAAAGCACTATCTCCAAAACTTCCCATCACCATGATCTCTATTTCTCGGATGGGAACATCATACTATCTGCAATTCATCGAAGGGTCCTCTTGTTCGAAAAAACACCTCGTCCACCCACAGTAGAGTGCATACTCTTTCGCGTCCACAAATCCGTTCTTGCGAAGTCCTCAAGGGTGTTCTCGGACATGCTTGCTATTCCTGATAACCCTCATGACACGGTAAATCCACTATATGAAGGAGTTCCGGTTGTTGCTATGCCAGATAGTGCTGAAGAAATCGGAAGCTTATTGGCGTGCTTCTATCAACCTTGGTGAGCACATCCATATACTCGACGAGCTAAATGTCTATAACTAACCATAGGTCAATTAATCTTCCGAACAACGATCCGTACTTGATACCGCAGATCGAGAAGCTCCTTGCAACGGCGAGCAAATATGAAGTCAGCGACGTTTGTAGGCAAATCATCAGGCATATCAAAAGCCAGTGGCCTAATGACCTTGCTCGATGGGATCTTTTTGCTGGGTATGTCGCAGCAGGACTTGAAACAACATCTTGCATGCCGATCGACCACATACCTGAACCAGCAGCTGCCATAGCTCTAGGGCGCAAATACGATATATTTGACATCCTTCCGGCAGCTTTCTATGACCTTAGTACCATCCCATCCCTCAACGAATGGGACATTCGGTTCGAGTATGACGAACACAGAGCAGATCCTCCCCTTGATTATAAGGGAAGAGCAGCTCGGTGGAAACTTCTGAGCGGGACCGATCTTCTGGCTATTTACCAGGGGCGGGAGTTACTGACAGCACATGCGGAAGAGGTCAGCGAACGCGATTTCTTCTACAAAGCTTGCAAGACTACGTCGAAGGAGACATGCCGGGAAACCAAGAAACTGCTGCGAAGAAAAATAAGTTCCGAAGGAGCTCGAGATATCTTGAGGTGCTTACAGACACTGCTGGCGAGCACCAGCAGCACATTGTGCGAGAGCTGCCATTTCAATTTGGAGTGTCATATAGAGACAGAGAGGAAGGAAATATGGAGACGCCTTCCCGAAATATTCAATTTACCGAAAGGTGCGCATACTGCTGAAGTCCACGGAAGGTCGATAAAAGCTGACTATCTGTCTACAGCATGCTCTACGTATGCGGAGTAACCAAGTCGCGAAGATTTGCATTAACGAAGGAGGCCCATGACACTGCTTTTCTTCCGTATAATCTGATGGCTTATTGATAATATATCATTTAAATCTTTTTTTTAATGTTCGCAAATCGATTGTTTATAGACTTCTTCGAGTAATTCACGGCCGCGCTCATTAATTCATGTTTATATGTTACAGTGTCGCTAAAAATGTGAACCCTGCATACACCACGTCCGGACGCTCAAATGAATTGCACCGGTATGCCTATCTGTGAGGCGTACCATGAAGCCAAACCTTTCTCCACTTCAAATTAGTATGCAGTGCTGATAATCTACCATAGTACGAGTACAGTCTCTCATGTCCTTGAATATAAATAGCCTAGTATGTTAGTGTATACTATATATGCTGGTACTCTGTCTCATGGCTTACTAGCTGTCATTAATTTGCTGCATTCAAGTTGTATTATCTCATGTCATTTAAGATATTCGACAAAAGGCGGCCCGGGCAGTCTGAGTCGCGTCGGAACTTGAAGCGCCGAACGCGCTCTGTCACTGTGTGACGTGTCGTGTTGATGTAACACCGCGACCGTGCCGCACTCGCCCAGAATTGTTTTGCACTTACTCTTCCTTACTGCCACAATCCCATGGAATCTAGCTCAGAACGCAGCACGCACATGGATGCTGATAGACACCCCAGCCTCTATATTTCTGACGGGAACATCATTCTATCCGCAATGCCGAAGAAGCCCGCCCACTGGCAGACGACTAGTACTAACTTGAGCACTGGCAAGGAGTCTGTGAAGGCCATCCTCTTTCGAGTCCACAAATCTTTCCTTGGCAGCTCGACATTCTTCTCTGGCATGTTTACCTTGCCTGACTACCCTGATCAAAATCTAAACAAGACTTATGATGGAGTTCCGGTTGTTCCCATGTCAGACAAGGCAGAAGACGTTGAAGTACTATTGAAGTTCTTCTACTGTCCTCAGTAGGCTTTCTTAACAATACATCGTGAAACAAACATATACTGACCCGCCCAGAAGCGGCCTCGAAGCAGATAAGTTCCGAGACCAACCAACGCGATCTGTTATTCCACTTCTCGAAATGGCGGAAAAATACCAATTCTCCGGAATTAAATGGAAAATAACCCAGGAAATCGAAGAAACCTGGCCGAATAATCTAGACAAATGGAACATTTATTCCGCTAGGGTAGGAGTGTTATCTTCAACAGGTGAATGGTGTCAAGATAAGGACCCAGACTTCAACTTGCCGGAACCAGCGTCAGCCATAGCTATTGCACGCAAATTTGACATTCCCGCCATCCTTCCCGCCGCCTTCTATGACCTCAGTACTATCTCACCTCTGAGTGACTGGGAAGCCAGATACGATTGCGGTGTAGGTGATGAGAACGAGATAGGGGAAAGGTCAGCTAGATGGGGTTGGTTGAATCAGGCAGACCTGCTACGTGTCTTCCGAGGCAAAGAGTCGTTGGCGAAAGCAGCAAGAGAATTCAGCGAATCAGAGGTCATCCTCTACCAGTGCAATGTCGGACTACTTTGTTTGGAAGCAAGGCAAGCTCTACAGACCAAAATAAATGACCACGATGGACTCCAAGACGTCCTAAGGCACCTAGAGTCGCTCAAGAATAGGCTTGACGACACGATATGTCTTCAATGCCGTGAACTTCTCCCAAAAGTAATCCAGTACGAGAGGGAGGATATATGGGACTCACTTAAAGATGTATTTGGCTTGTCCGCAAAGACCAGTATCGATTCTTCATACGATTGGATCCTAAAGACCGACTAAAGCTATTCTCAATTCGAAACTCAATTATGTATTGCCAGAACGCAACGAATCGCATACATCCCGCTGTACTCTGTAACAAATTACATGTATTTTTATAGCATGTATTACATCCAGAACTTGCACTGTACATGTACAGGTTGCTCATTATTCCAAAGTAGCTTACCACGAAGATGGGCTGATGATATACTCAAAATCAGAATTATGTCAAATTTGAACAGTATGCAAACGTACCCGAATTTCTCGCCGGGGGCAAGTGCGTTGACGGGCCTGCCATGAGCATCGGCTCCGTTATTAAACACCTGAATGAATATAAGTCGATGTCGGATGGAGGAGTGAAGCATAATGTTACTCACTGTGTTACCCCACCACGTACTGAGATTCGTTGCACCGATGGTGCCGTTTCTCGGGAATTGAAGCCTAAAACAACCAAATTTAGTCCTTTGTTGGATCGATGTAGATGAGAAGAACCATACGCAAAGAAGATTATGAGAATGGAAACGGCGAGGCCAGAGTCCAAGCCGGCAGACAGGACATCTATTAAAAAAGACATCATGAGTAAAGCATCGTGGGTAGGGGATGTGCTCTCACAGTTGTATTTAGTCCACCAGCTGAAATGACGCCGACGAATGACATAGTTGAAGATGAAGCAGACGATCCTACAAGGTGCGTCAGCGTTTCCAGCTTCGCCTGTATGTGTGGGCTGTATAACTCACGTCCATGGCACGAAGTTTAGTGCGGTGGCCGGCGGGATCAGTCCAGTTCCGTTGAAGATGACCGGGCTAGAGAAAGTATTAGCACTTCTGCGTGGAAACACTTGTCGACTTCTTGCTTACAAGCTAAGGGAAACTCAAAGTTAGTCAAATGTCATACCCATACAATCAATGTCACTTACTTCACATATTTGAAGAAGGAGTTAGGCCACTTCTTCGTGATGAGATAAGGGATGGCGGGTGCCGCAGCTCCGATGAGGAAGAAAAATAGCAAGGGACTGATTTCATCGACATCAGATCAGCTAGAGTAGTCTTTCAGGGAGTAAACTCACTAGTATGTTTGGCCTTTCGAGAACTGCAGACCAGGACCGATGACACCTGATACTATAGTTAGCAGAAGGTCTACGGAATGGAGACATGTCTAACATACCCCAAATAATAGATGCCGTGCCAAAGACCTCCGTCGAAGGACAAATGAACCTATTTTCACATTCTTTAGCATCCATATAACTTGAACCTCGTCAGTGAATGGAGCATACCCGTTCTTCTGGGTAGGCGAACACATATCACTGTACTTCCCGTTAGCCTTGCAGTAATAACATATATCACATATACACATACGTGATATTCGTGAACATCCAAGCCTGAACGCCGAGCTGAACGGTACCAGCTACAACCGTCGCCACGATCTGAGACCAGAACATGGACCTGGGCGGAATCTTCATGTAGTGGCCCAGCTTGAAGTCAGAGGAGAAAGTGAGAGCTTGGGCCATCGTCTATGAATGCATCAAGCAATCAGGTAGCTATCTCGACGACAAATGCATGAAGACTTACAATGTAACCCCAGGTCTTGAACATCATCATAGCGACAGGCCTTCCAGGAAGAGCATAGCCAATAATGAGCTCCGTGATGACGCTGAAGAATCCCAGTCAGAAAGGCAGATTGTCAAATGGTTGAGTTAATCTTACTTCAAGCCAATTTGCTGATTCGTAATAGCCTGAATCATGCCGATGGGGATCACATATACGAACGCTACAATCCACCGATCAGTTGCCGCAAACGTAATGATCAACTATAAGCCTACCAATTATGAGAGCGAGCACAAACGCCCAAACTGGCATCTGAGTGTGCCAGACTTCGATACTGATGATACCAAAGACGAACATCGAAACTAAAGAAATAGTTAATTTTAGAGGTTTTGCCCCCAACCGGATCGAAGCTCACCGAAGATAATGAGATACCACCATTCAGGGACTACGGGTGCTTGTTAGTGGAATTTTTTACGGTGAGCACAAGTGAACATACCTTGACGATAACGAGACATAAGGCGTGCGTGAATGTCAGGCTGCTCGTGGATGGAGCGGCGTGATTGCACCCAAATTTGCTTCCGGAAGTAGAGAATAGCGTGCATGACCGTCGCCGTGATGGATGCGAAAGACAAACTGTTTAAAAATAGATATGACGCCTAACTCTAATTGCATCTCATGAGAAACTCACCCGTATGATACAGCAAATGTCGTACTACAGATTACATGAGCTCAAAGGGTAGGCGTAGATTGCAGTGCATCGACTTACGAAAGGTAGAGAGGGCTGTACGCGTGATATGCTTCGAGATTGATGGTTGAATCTTCGTTTAATATCCTCGAGACATTGTAGGATTTCATCTGGTTGTCGTACGAAGTACGCGACGAGATTCTGTGAGACATCAGATTAGTTGATTATCAAGTATTATGAAGGAGAAATTTAACGTACGGCATGAACTTCCCATACCAGGTATTCGTGAACTAGAAAAAAATGAATTAGCTTTGACAAACCTGAATTCCGACATAGTACCCACGTAGAGAATCGGAGTGATTATCCCTAGAGTTGGATCCAATGAGCATGTTTCCTGAGCATCAAAAGGAAAGAGACGGAACGTACAGTAGAAGAACACGAAGCCGGTGAAGATATTCGCAGCAGCCCACCCTGTTCGCATATTGAGTTAAAATAGAGAACGAAAGGAGACAACGATTAAGCATACAAGGCGTAGGGAGTGGTGAACCAATGTAACTGCGCGATACAATTAGTATTTCGAAAAGCAATAAGCTAGTGATGGGATAACTTACGCGATTTGGGACCAATCAAAAGTCAGTACGGACATGCCCAATCCATGATAGTATCTACGTAGAGCAGAATTTAATCATCATTTTTGATGCGACGAATGCAAGCCTCATTACCCGAAAAGCTGCGAAATAGCTAGAAGTTGTCGTTTAGTATTCCGTATGCAGATGAATAATTGAAGGACTAACTTGTGTCATTTGGCTTAATCCAAGTCACCCAGGAGAAGTAAGATAGGGCCTGGACTGGAAGAGACAGATGTTCAGAACTTCTGTCCGAAGCTACTGAGGTGGTACTTACAGATATAACCGGGGAAGAAATCTACGTGTGGATGTTTATCAGCCTTTCCAAATCGTAATTCTATATGACTTACACCACACGAAGGACGCCAAGAACACATACGAGAAGAACCTTTCTCTGCTTATGCCAGTAGGAGCACCCGCACCCGCATACGTCTGAGAGTGCAGGGTGTTGAAGAGTGCGCAGGTGACCAAGTTCGCAGGCCATATCATTGAAGGTGGTTGGACGAGGAATCGACGCGCAACACCGCCGATGGAGAACCCGATGAGTTGAGTGGACATAACGACCATCCATTGGTCTGTATATTCGCAAGATGTCCAGTGAGTGAAATATTAGATGAAATGGAGCGAGAAGACGGACAGCTGAAGTTGTATATTTGGTTGTAGTAAACCCTCTGCACGGCTACGATATCCGTCTGCAATCCGTTTGTTAGATGAAGTAAAGTCCGATAGGTCAAAAAGGCTTACAGCATAAGCAGAACCAGACCCCACAGAAGCCATAATCTACGGGATAAAGATCAGTAATCTCATAGCAATTCAGTCATCAACCGCATGTACTCACAGTAATAAGCACATGCTCCTTCACGGTGAACGGACCGGGGTTGATTGGAATGCCAAATATCTTCTTGTTGGGCATGTACGCTGCCCATGCACGACCGACGGGGAAGGATAGCAGTTGAGCGACGATGCCACCAATTGTAACACTAGGGAAGCGGAAGAAAAAGAACTGGTTCAGGCCAGGGATGAGGATCGCCCATATCTTGAAGTAAAATGACTTAGATCTTCATATCTCCAACTTATGGAGACGACAGGGGCTTACCAGTCCAATAACCCAGGTACGTAGCGAAGAGCAGGGCATGTCGGGGTCGTCGGTGTTTGCAACAGCAGAACGAACTTCAGGATAAGGAGAATCATCGTCAAGATCTACGACGTGCTCCTTGTCGATGTTCGGATCGTCGAATGCTGTCCCAAGAGCACTCTATATAAACATACGCTTCAATGAGGTTACGGTCAATGCAAGGGCGGGATTGATGCGAACCTCCACAACGTGATCTACATCGTCAATATCAGCAAAAAAATCATCAGATACGGGTGAGACAAAGCTGAACGCACGATCTGCATTGCCCTCAAACTTCTCGTTGCTACCCCACTTCTTCTGTTCCGCAGGCTCTTCAGATAATCTTGAAGCCATCGGGAGAAAACGCTGATACGAGGTGCGCCCTCGAGTATGAACGAGGTCTTTAAGAAGCCAGTGTTGTACGATGAAGCAGGCTTCGGAAGGTGCTTCGTAGAGTAGCTCAATGGGGATCCAGAAGCTAGGTAGTCATTTATATGCATTTCATAGATTGCGCCTGGGCATGCTGTTTCTTCTAATCCCGAGCGATAACGGCTGGAGCACGAGAAGCATGCTGTGAAGTATGTATGACAACTTTGATGTCGGAGACTCCAGCTGCCTTCCTCATTGTGCAATGTGCCTTGGGATGAATTGTCTTAGTCGGTTAATTTGAGAGCCAGACGAATCACAAGGGGTAAGCTGCTTGAGGGAGCGAACATGGAACTTGTGGCGCGACCCCTCCGCTGCATGTGCTCTGAAGCGAGTACCGACAAAGCTATCATAATTGCATGCGGAACATTTGATATCCCTACGAGACAGTTCTAGAAGCACATTTACAACCCACGGAACGAGTTGGAGACCGTCTCCAAGAGCAACAGCGAGTAGATAGCACGTCTACTGTTTTCACGCATAACAAAGGTTCAGACTTCAATGGACTCCAAGCTTGCGGAAGTATTGCTGGGTAGACCTTCCTTGCCAGTGAGTTTAGCCCTTCATTTGAAATTCGAGTGCGAACCTGAATCCAAGTCCACGTTGCCTCGAAACCCGAAATGCCTCCATATGGTATGATGATAGGCATAACTCACCAATATTGCCGCCATGTGTACAGTGAGCATGAATGGGTGGTTTTGTCCGTGAGTGCTATACGAGGCAGTAGAGAACATTTGATCGGAGTGAGATCCCATCCGACTTGCCTGCGTGCTGCCAATGTCAGTAGTGAGAAAATGGCGAAATAATTCGCCATGATGAAGAGTTTCGTGAAGTGTGTTTGCTGGTTTCAGACGTCTCCTCACAGTACCAGGAGATGATGATGGTTTTGATACCAAGAGTTTGTGCGTCTATAAGCAAGGAGAGTCTGTTTCGAGTGAGGAAGGAAGAGAAACAAAGGCCCGAGTTCAACTCCAACTCTTAGGCTGGCCTGAGTTTGCCAGTGATTAGTCAGCATCTTGTCTAATGTTCACCGCGCTTGCTTCGAACTGTCACTACACCCTCCACCTACCTTTCTACGCGTCTGAGAAGATACGGAAGAGATAGTGGTCAAACCATGCCGATCGGAGAGGTTTTGAAGAGCAATGTGGCGGAGGTTTTAGAGGCGTTGTGCAACGTACCAGCTGGTGGACGCGGTAAACGGAAGATGGTTGATATGTTCATGGATTTACCGGACCGCGAGTCCTGGCCTGAATATTATGAGGCACGTATATGTTTACATAGACTATACAGAGGGCCTAAGATAACCTTCAAATATCAAGGTCATCCCAGAACCTCGCTGCATCAATGGCGTGAAGGCAAAACTTCAGAAGAACGGTTACAGGAGTGCTCTTGACGCGCTCTCGGACTTACGACTCGTTTTCCAGAACGCGTTGTATTACAACGAAGAGGGCAGTCAAATAACAAAGGACGCGACGATCTTGCAAGTGAGCACTAAACTGTCACATCTTAATGTACGTAGTGTTAGTGGCTAAATAGTTCTATTAGGATATGCTGGAAGTCGAGTGGAAGAAACGTCCTGTTCTTCCTACGCCTCGTGCCACGCCTCCCCCAACGCTTAAGAGACCATCGCATAGGCAGACAGGATACGCGGGCACTTCTCTTCAGAATTCAAAAGCGACACCACTTGTCGTGGTCCCCAAATCACCTGTGACAGCGAAGATGAGTACACCAACTACTAGCAAACCTGCTACTCAACCCTCGGGAGGAAACTCCTCTGATATGGAGGTCGACATCGGTGGTCCTGCATCGGATAACGAAGGTGACGGAGATGGAGAGCCGCTTGGTGAAGATTTCTCGAATATGCCTCGGGATGCGGAGAGTGACGAGATAGTGAAGCAGCTGGAGAGAGGGTTACCGAGGTGGGAAGGCTTTGGGCCGAATGGCTGGTCGGAAGATTTGGATCTGGTATGTTCTCATCATCTATAGGCCACAACACAGGTGAACGAATAGCGACATAGGACCGGTGTCTGGAAATTCTGACAGCCATAAAGAATCACAAAGATATCGTGTGAGCAGTCCATCGCTAATCCCTATCTTTGCTTGTTTCTTTGGCTAATGTCCGTGAACAGGAGCAACGCACGACTCGCCACTGTGATAGACAACATCCCAGAAGACGCCACGGCAAGGGGTCTATCTTTCACTGTACGTGGTTTGTTCACAATATTAAGTTTCTCTGACATATTTGATTTGGCAGTATCCACTGTCTCTGAAGTTGATTGAAGTAAGATACTTGACCGGTATCTTAATTGTCTCTAATTGTTTGCTGCAGGGAAAGCTGAAATTGAAGCAATATACGACCTCAAAAGACTTCGACATGGACATGGCACGGATCTTTGAGAAGGGACGACGATGGTATGAGATCGGCAGTGAGCCATACGGAAATGTTCTTCTACTACAAGTGAATTGTTTTTCGTGCGATCTCCATAATATTCTTTCTTACATACATTCTTCAGCGTTTGTACCAAGCCCTGACAAGCCCAAACCCTCCTTCGGGGCCTCCATACACATCACAAACAAACTTTGCCTCAATTCGTGCGGGACCGGGCACTGCGCGGCCGTTACACGCAGTGGGTGGGGATAGCGATGGCCAGCCTGGTGTGACAACATTCCGCGTCTCGAACAAAGACAGGAAGTTTTTGGATGAGGTGGAATATAAAGGCTGGTCTGTCCGCCTTGCAGACTGGCTACATCTAGCGAATCCAGACGATCCGAGTCGTCCGATAGTGGCGCAGGTTTTCAAGTGCTGGGTCAGTGAAGAACCGTAAGTCATTTCCCGTTTCGGGACAGAAGATGTTTTAGTGAAATAACTTTTTTAAGTTCGAAGAAGGGTCAGCCAGGAGTAACTGTCTGTTGGTATTATAGACCAGAACAAGTGAGCTGCACGTTTTCTGTCTTCGACATCGTTCGCTGATTTATGTACAGACGTATCATCCTGCAAATAGGCAATTCTGGGAAAACGAAGTCTTCAAAACAGGTGCAGAAGTTTGTAGTCCTCATCGGAAAACACAATCTAACGACGTGCTTAGGTCACTTCGCCGATCACCCTCTTGATGATATAATAGAAAAAATGGCCTGTCAGTTCACCGCTCGGCACATCCGTGGACGACCCCGACCGCCATTCTGGTACCCAGGCTGGCCGCTATACGTGTGCGACTCACGCTACAACGACCGCGAACGCGTCTTCGTGCGCATCAAGAACTGGAACTCGTGTGTGCCCGAAGAAGTACGCAAGTCGACGGAGTTCATGCCGATCTACCCGTTCGAGCGCATGGTCTTTCCCCGGCGCTTCGTGAGCCCGTTCCTCACGAAACTGAAGGGCAGCAAGATGAAGTTCCCGGGTGGGATCGGGGAGAGCATCGAGCGGGGAGATGGGGAGAAGATTGAAGGCGGTGGGACTGGAAGGAAGAGGTTTAGGAAACCGGGGACAATCGCCGCGAGCTCGACGGGCCCGAGCAAAGGCCTGTTTGTGGGCAGCACTACACCCGCTAGCAACAATGCCATGCAGCCAGTAGCGACTGCGTACCCAGCGTACCCTATGCAACCCCAGCAACCAGTGATGCCGCGTCCAAAGGAAGACAGGTCCGTTATCAATGCTGCGGGTGGTGTTGCAGCACTTGCGAACATTGCGGTCATCGAAAAGCTGCCTCCGGAAACGAGTGAGTATCGTGTAGGTTTTGGTGTTCACAACCACTGACCCGTCTGTTAGCACGTCACTTTGATCGTGACCCCGATACAAATGAGTTGCTGTGGTTTTCAGGGCCTCCTATCGATCTCCCCAAACCTCCTGCACCTCGTTATAGCCTTAACTATCTACATCATCTAGCAATGAAGAGGAAGAGAGCTTCCCAAACCATTGACGAGATAGAGGGCGAAGGTGTCGCCTCAAAACGACAAAGTCTCCTACCCACCAAAACTGCCACTGAGATGCTCAATGAGTTATTCGCTCAGTACTTTGAGGCGGACAGCTAAGCTTATTCTCTCAATAAAGCTGTAATATCCTATTCGTTATGTTTATTATCTTTTCTCACTTATCTCGGGTTTGCTTGATTGCGATTGTAAACTAATATACACATGTGCCATTATTGTATCGTAGACTACTTGCTTTTATAGATGGGTTTGCTAGTCAATTCAATTGGGTCTGGTCTCTATGGCTGCGTAATTTCGACGTATAAACGTTATAAAGGAATGGAAGGTTTGAAGACTGTTTATAAAGCCCAGATCTTCATTTGAGAATCTCTACCGCCTGATACGAGGTACCGGTCCATATAGCGCAGGTGCTCGACAGGCTTGATGTGCCCATTCGTGCTCAACGTGGAGAACTGCATCGTCGTGCGGTTGTAGATCTAGATATGCGTTTAGATACAAGGGAGATTAGATCGACATGCTTATTGTTCCGGCCCGAGTCCAGTAAAGGGACATACCTTTACACCGTTCTCACCCGCTGCGGCGACGATCTTCCGGCTATCAAATTGCAGCGAGGTGACACCATAGTCAAATTTGATGGTCTCAAAGATGCCACCCGTGCGTATATCCCAGATCTACATAGTATGTTAGTAATCGCACGATAAAAGCGTGAAGGGAGTGTAGACGAGAAGACGTACTCGGATGCTCTTGTCGAGCCCACCACTGATGACGTGTAGTTGGTCGAACTGAAGACAGGTAACTGGAGCCGTATGGCCAAGTAATGTCCGATGTGCTTGACCAGTCCTCACTAAACGTAGACCCTAATTCAGCAACGAAATTAAACAAAACTGGTGCATCTCGAGACTTACTATCCCACATCCTCACAGCACCATCCCCACTGCCACTCACAAGACCGTACCCCCAGAACTGCACGGCTCCTACAAAGTCCTGATACATATCCCAGCTCCCGTCCGCTCTCGGAGGACCAGGCACAGCGAACGAACCAAGAGCCGCTGTAGCTGTCCCGGGTATGTAGCCAGACGAAGTTGGCATCGCAGAGAAGGACGAAGAAGCGGAAAGGGAAGGCGGCGGGTGCGCGATTGCCCAGAGAATGTCCATTGTCATGACGCATTGGCCTGTCGCGAGGTCCCATTGCCGCAGAGTCTTGTCTGCTGCCCCAGTGACGAGGCAGTTCTCCTCAAAGAAGAGCGCAGACACGGCTTTGCTGTGGCCTTCGAGAACACGGGCACATGCGCTGGAGGTTGACTCCTCTGAGGGAGGTTGGGACTGTCGAATTCCGTTCGAGTGTGTCATGTGCTCGTAATCAGGCTCGTCCGCGCCAAGTTGACTTTCGCCATCCTCCGCTTCTTCGCTAATGTCGCCCAGACTCACGACTTCCGTGTCGGATTCGACTTCTCCAACGCGCCGTAAGTCCCACAGCCGAACCGTCCCATCCTCACCACCCGTCAGACAAACATGATCCTCTACTTGCAAGGCCTTCACGGCACCTCTATGGCCCTGCAGTCGGCCAATCTCCTGTACCATCAGGAGATCCCACACGCGCGGGGAAGAATCTGCATCTGCGGACACAAGGGTACCGTACGGTTCTGAGAAGTCGAGAGCTGTGATAGGAGACTGATGCGATAATGTTAGGAAAGCTACACCTGGAGAAAGTTCATCGTGCTCAGAGGGAAGGAAAGCGGGTCCTCTTTTTCGTCGGGAACTATGATCAATATGTTTGGACGAGACTAGAGATTCCTCAAATTCCGCCCGTTCCCGAACACCCTCAACTATATAATATAGGAGATTAGTGATAGCATTTTTGAATATATTAAGTTAACTCACGTTCGTCATCAAGCTCTAGCTCATCCTCCTGCAGCTTCAATAGATCACTTTCCAACTTTTCCCGAATTGCATGTAGGGCGTCGATTTTATGCGTTATTTCGGCTATTTCGTTGTTCACCAAAGCGCGTCGAACATGGAGATTCTCTTTATCCAAAATAATTTCCTGTTCCTGCCTTCTCAGCTCCTCCTTCCCCAGTTTCACGCTCGCGCCCAAGCTTTGTCGCGGCTTTCCTTTCCGCTTACCCTTCAACCTTGACTTACCCACTAACACGGTATCATCCTCACTGGCACTCTCATGCTCGTGCTCTTCATCCATCAACAGTCCGCGGGCACTCATGCTTAGTTTCTTCAGCCCCATGCGCGGGGTTTCCACGTTACGCGTTTGTCTGCGACGTGACTTGCCCTTTTCCGAGCTTGGGATGGTTGCCTTGAAGCCGCGCAGAAGACTGACGTCCGACGCAACGCCCTCTGGTTCGGGGATCTCTGCCCGCAGGAGCTCCTCCGTAGCTTCGACAATCTGAAGGTCTGTAGATGTGATACGTCGAGTACCGAGGCTGAAGCGCATGGGTGCACGACCGAGCGTAGCTAAATCTAAATGTCCGCCAGACGAACCGATGGAGGAACGAGCTTTGGACGTTGAAGCTGAAGCTGCGTTCATCATCCTCGGTGTCATCAGCACGGGCGCCACTGTAGAGATAGATGTTAAAGGCCAGTCAGAGAAAAAAAGGTACAGCATCGTTTAATAGAACGTACAATCTGCAAGCATCTTGGATGAACCACCCTTCTTGCGATGAAATGGCGCCAATATAGCTTTCCCTACAGCCTCAAGGTGTGCACTCGAGCTCGACGTCTCTGCGATGGGCTCGAGAGCATCGCGAATGTCTGTTCTTCGTCGCGAACGACCGGACGCGTCGCCCGACATGGTTGACGGTAAGTATGGTCGGCAAAGTGCTGGTGACGAGCCGAGCAATAGGAGTTGCTGCTTCGGGAAATGTTCGCGGAGCTTGAATTTTCGGTATGCTCAGGCCACCGAGCTTGAACATAAATATGTCTTTAGATCACCGACAATAATCTCTATACATGAAAGCAGGATTAGTCCCGTGCTACAGTCAAAAATCAGGAGAATTTATGACAATTATTATCGTTTCAGCATTAATTAGCTCTCTCGGCTTGAAAAGGAAGTTCAAGCACCAGATCCCACGCTTACCATTAGCGCACTGTGCTCGTCGTATGTAAACCTGTCTTCCTTCTCTTTTCACGACGACCACGATACCCTGCTTTCCCTTCGAGATTTCTTTCGTGGCAGTAGACTCTTCAAAGCATGTGGTATGTATATTCCGACTCTACGGAAATGATAATATGAGCTAATCCGAATGCACTGAAAGGTGTACACGCTGGTTCTTGCCCTTGATTATACTTCCAATCCCGACAGCCCCGCCTTTCTTTCTCATTATCTTCATGCTGTCGCTAACAATGCATGCTCGTCCGTGGTAAGCCCATCAGTGACGCTGCATTCGCTTCACCTCGAGCTGAACGATTCGTTGAAGTTTCTACTGCATGCTTCTCCTGAGTGCGCTCTTCACCTCATCGTGTTACTGGCAACCTCTACCCATCACATCATCTTTGACAACACCCATTGGAAACGCAACGACATTCGCAGAGGCCTTAGCAGCTAACAGAACCCAAGAAGAAGTGGAGAGCGTACCGCTCCCGCCGGTCATCCACCTACTCGACCGTTGCTGGTGCAACCTTGCGTCCCCAGGCGGGCTGTTTGCCCCATCCGATCTGAGCTTATGGGAAAAGGCAAGCATTGAGCGGGCGAGGTGGCTGATGCGCAAGGAGCTGAAGGATGCTAAGGAGGTTGCTGCGGCTGCGGAGGCTATTTCGGGTGGTGCGATTTCTGATGCTTGGGATAGTAGAGCTAACAGCTCAGGCGTGTCGATTCACGGGCCTCTATCAACCGGACCTTCCAATTCGTCAGAAGCCAAGAGCAATGGCAGCACCGATTCGCTTGCCAATCGAATACGCCGTCTTCGTGACCTATTCTTGCTTTCCTTTGGGCCCAAATCTCACACCGCGTCCAATGAGCTCGAATTAGAGAGACCTCAGGAGAATCTCATGCAAAGGGGGGACGAACCTCACTCCGGATCACCACCTTCACCTTCAGCCGCCCCTTTGCCATTACTTCGATCGTACTATGACTTAAGACCATACGGTCTTGATATGACAATTGATTTTTCTTGGCATCGCTTATGATCTGGAATTAATCGTATACTTAATGGATATGTGCGTTCTCATCTCTTTCGACATTCAAAAGCTGCTAAAAATTGCTTGGTATGCAGTAAAGCGATGCTGTGATGTACAAATAAAATGCAAATGGATGTAATACCAGATCAAGCACATCAGTAAACCCCCGTGAGCAAAGACATACAGTTCTGAGACAGAAAGACGGAATAGGTACTCAGATACCACCCCCGTTCCTATTACACGAAGTACATCGACCTCTTTTGCATTTGGCATACTTCTCTGTATCTGTTCCTCCACATGTCCTCGTCGTATTCGCCCTCGGTTCCATAGTCACTAGTTGTGTCGACGTCTTCTATGTGGATATTGGAGCGTTGACAGACACGCTGATGAGATAAGTGAGTATCGATTCACTTGTAGGTGTACAATATGAAAAAGAAAGGGTACTGACGTCGGCATCTGTTGCGGTAATGCAGTGAATATCCAGGAGCTGAGATGATTGAGAATATATAGCTCACAATATACAGGAGCTGGTATGGACACTGATCGCGTTGCCGCCGCGTAGCAGTGACATAGACCATAGGATAAAGCTTGCAGTTCGTCCGAAGAGAACTTATTCTCATCTCTGAGAACGATATAATGCGCAGGACGGCTCGCTATATCAAGTAGTCAACATGCAGCAAACATATCATAACCGCCATCCGGAATCGACGGCAATCCCAGGTGAATAAGTACTCACTGCCCAATATGCCTGCATGCGAGAGAAGATAGAAATCGAATAGGCTCGGGTGCACGACATGGTCGTCTACGACAAGTCCAGCCGGGCAGTTTCCACTGCGGTCTGTAGTCTGTCGAGTGTCAGGGAAAAAGCGCATGTGGTGCCGTTTTCCAACAACGATAAAAGTCACGGTTACTTTCTTAGGATCGAGACGAATAGTACTTTCGTTGGCTGTGGGATAGTACTCGTATATGGCCTCTGAGAGCAATACAGTGGATTAATGGTCCACACATGGAATTTTCAACAAGCCGTCGATTTTATGAGGGATAGAGAGCTATGGCGCACCTTTGATCGCTTTGAACTCATCGTTCGCCAAAGCTTCGTATTCACCTTCCGAGACACCATCACGGTAGAATAGAATGCGGTCGGGGAGGTAACTAATCGATTTCGTGCTCGAGTCTTCCTTGCTCTTTATCTGACGGGCGTTGTATTCCTCGAACTTACGGAAGGCAGCCTATCGGCCCAAACACACGATAACCTCCTCAATAACATGACACGGAGTTGTCAATGGCAATCGAAGCCTACCTTCATCATATCCTTCAACCCTTCAATAATCTCAAGGCGAGGTTGTTGAAGCCCAGTTAATGCGCAGTACTTGCTGGCTTCCGGGTCCAGAGAATAAGCAAGGCCCGTGATGGAGGGTTTCATGACGCCGGGGCCTGGATGAGACACATCTGCACCTGCAGCATTTATTAGGCAAGAGGCCTCTGAGTCTAAATTGTATTCAAGCAGTGGCTTACCTACGACCATCGTAGGTTGGCCCGCTATCCAATCCAATCCTTGTCCCCGGGGAATGGAGTTTATGCCGCCCATCCTAGCGTTAATCCTGGTTATCATATTAAGCTATACTCGTCACCAATGGCAGGATCCGATGACTCACTTCAGAACAACGTTGAGAATATATGCCGATGACGCTTTTGCGACCTGATCTGGCTGATGCACACAAGGGAGCATGAGTTGATTGTTGATGAATAGAGTGAATTGGATGTTTAATTACCATCAGACATTGAGTAGCAAACCCTACGTTTATGTCCCCAAGCCGTTTTATCGTTCGGCGGGTAAGAGACCCACCAGGGGGAAGAACCACCAGCAACAAAAATGTACTGAGGGCCTTCCCCCCCTCCGTAACCGGCATTATCAATTGCTTGAGATGCTTTCATCCAAAGCGATTTACATCCAAGTCATTACCGCATACTGATTTCAAATTGTATAATGTAACATACCTCTTCAATGTCTGGTACCTGAGGATTTAAGGTTGTGATCGCACGCCCGGGCCCCAAATTGATGCCTGAGGGAGTAAAGAGTTCAATTATCTTTCGCAATGAATCCATTCTTCCTGGCGCTCCAAGTAGACCAACCTCTTTCACCCATTTCGTTAAGTAGTTTACCAAAGAAATTTTGCAGAACTTCTTTTGTGATTGTACTATCATAGTTGGCCACGGCAAAGCTCTTGATCGAGCACGGCTTATAGAAAGGATGCCTATTACGAAAGAGGTCCCATTTACCGTCTGAGGGCATCTATTTAACGACCACAAAAACGGGCGACAGGTCACGACACGCTTTATAACAAGTCTGAAAGATGGACTGGAGATGCTCACTAATAATTTTTGAGTCTTATCTCTATTCATAATGAGTCCGATGCTAGGAGGACTGAGGACGCGGCCGTCAAAGGTCACGTATTGTTGCGATATGTGGATCCCCGAGTTCGCCAATACGTCTCTATTGAATTCCTGTTGAAAGTATGAGCGGTGAGTCCAGAAACTCTCTTTCCCAAATTCAACCCGTGCCCAATTTAACGTACACCCTGTCCGCTCAAGATTGCCCGGAACCGTTCATCGGGCTTCTTAGTGCTAAAGGTCTGCATCTCTGCCTGTGTCGCAGGGGGGAGCGGTCTTCTATTTATTTGGCCCTTTACCACCTCCAGGAGCTCGAAGGGGACGATGTCGCCTTTCGCGCTCCTCACGCCCGGGATTTTCGGATGGAGTAGTCTGTAGTTGTATGTCTGAAGGAAGTACGTCTAGGGAAGAAAGGTCATGTCAGGCCCCTCACGAGTCACTACGGTGCTTGAGTATTGTTTGCCTCACTTCTACGGTAATCTTCTGGCCTTCATGGTCTTCAAAGGTGCGTGCGCCTGCCGCGGGTACGATGTCGCGGATCGTGCGCACCTTTCCTATTTTCCCAGCTTTCACTTGCCTCACGCGGAGCCCTTTAAGGTGGTTCTTCAGCGTCAGAATGTGCCTCTCGCCCTGAAGCTCTCGGACATTGATCCCGCCTAACAGTGCGAGGGCGGCATCCAGTAGGGCTCCCCGTTGAAACCTACGTCATAGCCGTCAGCTCAAGCTGCAGGGGGAAAATACTGAGCGCGCATACATGACCGCGGTAGTGACGTCGAGGTTGAGAAGCATGCGCCCGATTGACGGTCTTGCATTCCTGTGCAAAGGATTAAATCTCGATTGCCTCAGAAGGACAAAGGCTTGTCGATCTCACATGAAATAGCCATGCCAGAGCTCAAAGCCATTACTGGCACGTCCAAAGCGTTCATCGGAAAAGATGTTCGTCTTCAGCCTGATTCGCAATACATTCGTTCTACATCGCGCACTACATGTGAGTCACGTAGTCTGCAACCAGGGGACCTGTTACGCACGGGACGTTCGTCCGACTCTCCACTGACTGCATCAAATATATATTTATCAGTTGGTTTGCGGTGATCGACTCCTCCGTTTGCGGGCCACCGTACAGTACATTGATCAAGGCACTGTATAAGACACAGATAAGTGTAAGCCCAAGAAGCGTATGAACAAACGAAGCGCACTTTAAAGATAGTTGCTGTGCGAGTCTCAAGGTGACTGTAACGCCTCGGCGAGAAGGGTCTTGCGGTGGAGCTCCTGCACGCAAGCCCTGCATGCTGAAATGGTACTACATATGCAAGGACCCTCACTCAGGTAAATACGTTATATAAGAGAGAAAGAAAAGGAACGCACAGAAGCATCATCGGAACCTGCGAAATCCAGCTTTCGAGCCGCGAAGAGGATAGCCTTCCCGTCGTAACCGACTGCGTTGTCGCGGGCAAAAACGTTGGGAGCAACATCCATCTGCAGAGCACGCAGAATCTCTCTGCGTCGTGTGATCGGCTTGATGTCTGGGTCTATCGCTGCGGCACGCTACACGTTAGATATATTGACTCTTCAAGCCGGCTCTCGCGTGACCGAATGGCAGACTACGGAAGATAGACATACCAACTGTTTTTGTCGATCGTTAGTAAGGAAGTCTTCCATGTACATTGATAAGCTCACCATGATACTGGAAGTACACTTGTGAAGTCCCGGCCACGGCGTTGACAGACAGGTCTATTGGGAAGCAGTTGGCTTTAATCGGGAGAGTGTACTTGAATCTGCCACCCTTGGCAGGGCGAGTCATTAGAGACATTTTTTGACCGAGAAGCCAAGAGCTTGTGTAGATGGAGCTGAAGATCAGATCCTTCGTTCAGCGTACTATACCGAGCTCGCTTTTATTGGGCACGAAAGGCCCGTGTGCTTGCAGCCAAAGGGCCATAAACACGAGGGCAAAGATCATGATAATGACCGCAGTACTTTCGCAGCTGGCCGTAGCATCAATCTTCGAACACGTAGTACACCAGAAGCAAAGAAGTCAATGCATCCCAGAATGATTCAACTCATTATCAGCAACTGTGAATTCCGCCGGCACGAGTCACCGCGCCAGCATTCACCTTTCAGAGGCAGACAGACAAGAAGATGATGGAAAGAAGTGAAACCCGAACTTTAGCGGCTACCTCAGCTTCGCGAAAATTGCCCATCCCTTATGCAACCCGTGGCTTCTGACGGGCGCCAACTATGCAAATGTTCAGAAAGCAGCACACATCAGACAGCAGATTGGACAATATATTCGAGATGCAGATACAAAAATACAGTTATGCAAAGACAATTATCCAGACGCCATTCCCAGGCCCTACGAGCTTCCGCTACCAGAAGGCTGGTCAACGTCTTCGAGCGGCGGAGGGCCATCATCTTCATCTCCGTCCTCCGACCCAGAATCAGAATCCGCGGCGTCAACCCCAGCGCTCGAGTTCTTCTTCATATCGGCCATCATCTATAATGAAACAAACGACTTAGCACCGCGAAGATGAAGAGCAAGTAGGGCACGCGCTTACCTTCTCGAAGTCCATCCCTCCGGCGCCCATTCCTTCTAAACCTCCTCCTAAACCTCCCAGGCCACCCATGCCTCCTCCCATACCAGGCAGACCGCCCATGCCGCCCATACCACCCATACCGCCCATACCACCCATACCGCCCATACCATCCATATCAAAGTCATCTTCTACCGGAGCACCATTCTGCTCGTCCTCATCCACCCACTTGTCGAAGTCAGTCTTCACGAACGGGAGCTTCTTCTCCTCCGTCAGGCGAGGCCAAAACTCCTCCTTCTTCTCCTTCTTGCGCAAGACGAGGAACAGTGATCTTGTGTTCAGCCTTTTTTGGGTTTTCTGACCGATTTGAATGGAGTTAGTTTAGACCGCACTAAGCAGGACGTAGAAAAATCCTTACTTCTGGATCAACCTCGCCAAATAGTTTGAACGAAAACTGGAACTCTTGCTCCTCCGGTCTGTTTTGACGCCCGAACAGTGTCAGTGTTGCACGGTCGCACCGCAGCGAAGAAAATCCATACCTTCCCGCCTTCGCATAGAAGGTGATCTCTTTTGGCTGCACGTCGACCTTGAGTGAAGACTCATTGATCTCCGTCAGATTGACGGTCAAGTAAACGACATTCTAATTCAAAGGTAGCATATACGCGCTCAGTGCCAGAGGATTTGGCGTCACCAGAACTCAAGCTCACCTTGGATTCATCTGTTGCGGAACTCCTTTGTGCCCAGAGAATTTCGGGGTGTTTTGACATTTTGGAGATGTTGTAGGATAAGATGAAGATTGAAGAACGCTGCAGAAGCAAATCAGCCCCTTCAACCGTCAGAAACGCGTCTGTTATCTTCAGGGCCGGCATCTCTTTGGCTTGTTCGTATAAGAACCCTTCTTTAGCGCTGTACGCTCTTCCATGATGTTCTCGATGGTTCCTTTGAAACACAGCCAGACGCTACTTGTAGGCTGTATGCTATGCTTTATAGTGATTCCAGTGTGTACAGCATAGGCATATGACTCGAAAACAGTCTCAAATATTTGTGGAAGTGCAGATGGTTATGGCTACATTCAATACATTTGAAGGCAAGAAAACAGAGCGCGCACTGAATGGGAAAGGCTATGTATGGCACTGGAAGGTTGTACAATTGGTTCACGCAAACTTCTTCAACATGTTGAACAAGCAAGGACGGACGGGCTGCGCAATGATGTTCTTTCAAATGAAGTGCAGCTGATGATCAGGTTTCGAAGAGAACAATGGCGATTGAAGAAGGGTTGTTAGCAGGTACCAGTGCAGGCACATCCACCCTTTCGGACGTCTTCTTTTCATCCCAGGAATTATATTAGTAGCTGAAAACACGTAGTCAGAACCACCAAAACGCAGAGTATCGCGCGCAGTTAATGAAGGACGAACGTCTTCCGGCCCAAGTCAGGAATGTCGAATATCGTCGGAACATCGTTCCATATCTTCTGCCGAAGGCCCATAAATCCAGCCTTCATCGTCTCGCGACAGTCGCCGCAGACTTTCGACTCGCGGCCCGCCTCGAGATCCCTGACGCACGCCCGGAGCGCCGCGAGCGGGTCGCACACATGTATGAGCCCGTTGTGGATCTTCGCCTGGATGGCATTGAAGCGCGCCGCGCACTCGTCCGCCCTGCAGTCGCGCGCGAGGAACCGCCGGCTGGAGATCCAGGTTACGTTCAGGAACTTGCGCATCTTGTCGCGCCCACGGCAGACGCGATGGTAGTCCTCCCCGCTGAGCGACGCCCAGCGCGCCGCGCGCTCGTCCCACGAGTTGTACAGCTCGCTGCCCGGCCGCTCGCCGAGGTCGTTTACGACGGGCAGCCTGCAGAGGTCGTAGAAAGCTGCGGGGAGGACGGTGGGGATGTCATACTTTCGGGCTAGGACGACGGTCGAAGCTGGTTCTGATGCATACGCGATCATCCTGTCCGGCCGCGTCATATCCTCTCGCAGCATCTCCAATCGAGTCTCGAACATATCCCATTCTCTGAGCGATCGTGGCCAGTCACGTTCAAAGTTTTCGATGATTCGCTGGCGAATGGTGTCCATCTGGTACTTCGTTGCCATACGAAGGAGAGGTTCTGCAGTGCTGACCGGAGCAGATTCATACGGCTTGTATGAAAGACGCCTGGATCAAAGTGAGCAAGATACACCCGTACTATAGCAACACATGAACTCACCAGGGGTCATATAATACCTTGAGGATTGCTTCCAGATCCTCAATACTGTCGGACATCGACACAACAGAAAGTCCATCATAGACATCATTCACACCTTCGCTGACTGCACTCACATCCTCACTGAACATGTCGCTGAACGTCATCGAATGCCTCGCAAGCACAGATTTATGAACGCGAAACAAGACCATTTGGTCGCCATCTATGGATTTTGTCGACAGAATGACATTGCCGTCAGATAACCAAAGGTCGTGGTGTCGCTCTTGCGCGACGCACTCCATGGATTTGTCGAAGGCGTAAAAGGAGTAACTTCAATGAATAAAAAGAATGCGCTACATGAGAGCAGCGGTGAGCGGTGATCGACAGCAACGTGCGGAGTGCCGAACGCAGCGGAACATAGTAGTATACGAGTGAACGTGACAAGCAACTTGGGTAACCGTGTCGTCTTATATATGTAATAAATTTATTAAAAACTGTCACACATGCTGCCAGCCGGCCGGGTATTGCCGGTGGGAGGCACCATTGAGATCAACTCTTTATACTCTATACGCTGTTATATATCAGCAGAATCTTACATAGAATTCAAGCCCAAGTCAAGCTCGTCATACCGTTCAAATCAATACTGATGTTCGAGACAAATAACTTTTCCTGTTTCTGAAAGAATCGCCAGTCAGTGACATATTCACCCTGCAACGTCACTTCAGACGGTTCCTCCTTCACTCCCAGCACAGTAACCCGTTCCAGCTTCTGCACTATCGAATATTCACCTTCCCCTTCTATTAAAAGCATCCCCGCAGACGCACGGAAGGTGAGGGATGTGCTAGGTCCAGGCGGAGAGGAAACACCGTCGTCCACAAACGCCGTACCAAAGGCTTGTCCAGACGCCCCGGGAGACAACGACACGAGCAGCTCATAAGGACCCTGCCGAGTCTCCTCGACCGTGTATGCAGGCTCTTTGTGAAGCAACAATATCGACCCGTCGCGGATGTGGACGTTGATATGGCCAAGCGGCGCGTCGAGAGTCACGGCAGAGTTCGCGCCTTCTGCCGCGACAACTTGAACGACATCATGCGTGTACCAATCCCGCCAGACCACGCTCTTCCCACCAGGAAACATGCCTATAGTTTCCAGCAGCACCAATGAGCTCAGAAAACTCGCTCAGCAATCGCAAATATCTCGTGCACTCACCCGGGACGGTCGCAAGGCCTGGCTCCAGCACAGGCGTCACAAGAATATCGCGCCCGACCATGAATTGGCGATCGACGCCAAACAGTTCGGGCTCGTCGGGAAATTCCCAGAAGAGCGCGCGGACCGGTGGCATTCCATACATAGAAGAATTGGCAAATAGCGTGTACTGAATGAAACAGGAGATGATAGTTCTCAGTTAGACTCAAAATACACATCTCGTAGAAAACTTACCCAGTACGGTAGCAGAGCATATCGAATAGATATAGCTTTCCTGGAGGCGTCCGCTACGCTCTCCCAACGGTACGGTTCTTGGGACAGAGTACCATTTGCGTCGTGATTCCGATAAAAAGGGTTGAAGGCAGACAGTTGCATCCACCTGTTGCACAATTCTTCGTTTGTGTTTTCGTCTAAGGAATAAAGCCAGTGTGAGAAGGGTAATAAATCAGCGAGAAGCAGTCACTCACAGAATCCACAAGCATCAGCACCGACCATTGGAATTTGATACAATTGAAACTGAAGTAAACCCTGTATGCTGTAATGCATGTATTTCCATCTGCTAAAATTGTCTCCTAGCTAGTACGAGCGATCGTCAGATATAATATGATCAATGATAGGGCATACACATACCCAGTGTCCAGTCCATTTACCGGAGGAGGGAAACGTTGAACGACTGATTATGAATGGCCGCTTTCCGGGAATGACATCTTGGAGAGCATTGTATGTTGCTCTCTCTTGCATAAGACCCCAAAGGTTATGGACGTCGAGCTCCGCGTATCCTGGCGCGTGCGTTGCATTAAGTGCGAGAGTGTGTATGGAGAGCCTTCCAAACCCTAGAGTAGGCAAATAATACCAAGTTAGAGAACGTTTGCATGTGTGCCAAACAGTAACATGCCGTTGTGGATCCTATATGGGGGCGAGTTGATGTCTGCTCCTACTGAAAGATTGGCGGCACCAAGTCCACGAACACCAGCCACATTCGCTTCTAGTGCATTGTTCGTCAATGCACGATTGGCGGAGTAACCTCTCCAGTCAGAGGTTACATTAAATCTGCAAGATAGGATTAATCAACTTTGTTATTATATGCATGTTTGCAAGAAAGCCCGTACTCTTCCTGATGAACCGACCCTTCAACCTCAGTTTGGTCTATGATGGGAAAAGCCTCATCAGTAGCACCGAAATCGATCCCGGAACCGCTGCTCGCCAAATAACTGCTAAGAATCTGTGTTGTACAACATTGTTTAAGTGCTTGTGCTCACCAGGAGCCATCGCAAAACGTGCTTGCTTCGTTCATGTCCAGCCAAATACCAGAGAACTCTATGCCACTGGAGGACCAGTTTTTCAACGCCTCGGTCCACCAGCTCTGCGTGTTACTTCCGAACCAGTCGGGGAAGACCTGTTGAGCACAGCTCAACAGTGCCTCAGTGTCGAACTGAACATCGTTATAGAACTTACCGTATACCCAGGCCATACTTTGCCAATATACTCAGTACCATCAGGGCTTGTCATGAATACGTTTAGTTCAGCGCCTCTTATATAGGGATCATACTTGGGTGAAGCATTAAACGCCGATCAATACGCGGTTACGGAAGACTTACGGTGTCTGTAGCATTCGCTTGCTTGGCGATTGCATGGTCAACAATCGGGATATCTATCGGAATCAGTGTATAAGAATGTAAGAATTCTGCATGATAGTTTAGTTATGAATTCACAGTGTTGATTGTTAGAAGCCTGTATTGATAAACGAGACGTGAACACTTGGCGAATGGGCAAAGAGATTCTACTTACAAGTTCGCGGATAAAGTCGCGGACTTCATCCGTTGGGAAGCTCACGGGATCGGTCGTGAAGTCTCGGTAGGCATTATATAACTCAATGTCATTCCAGATGGCTGAAAAAATATTTCACACCTGAGCGCATAGTGTATACAGATCAATAACGTACCTTCAAGTGGAATGTTCGCCGCTCGCATCTGTTGTACCTGCTCTCGGGTGTCATTAATAGAATTATAGCCCCATCTTCCGCAAATGTGAATGTTTCGTTCGTCGATAGATACGAAAACAAGTACCCACCTGCAAAGATGGAGACCAAAGCCCCAATATGGCTGCCATAACGGGAGACCGACCAGAGCCCCATGTTGCTCGACGACATCTACAGGGGATGGACCAGAGTAGAAGTACAAATCCATGACGCCGCCGATCATGCGATACTGTATCAGGGAAGTGTTTGACCCAGGAGGTGTAAGAAGTAGAATGTCCATTGGAGAAGAGCTGCGTAGGATAACGATTGAAATGTTAGGTTTAGTGAGATTTATGCAAAGCTGATTTCAATCCTACCTCATGACAAACACACCATGTGTTTGAGATTTCTTTGTTAGTTTGTCGAACCGATGCTCCATGTAGATCGGATGTGATCCATACCTAGTTCGAATTATAGTTTAATCCCGAGATTTCGAGAGACTGAGGTTCCGCACATACATATTCTCGTCAATTGCATCTTTTTCGCCTCCGCGAGCCCAAATAGGTTGGATGGTCCCGACTCCCCCATTAGCACCGACATCGCGTCGAAAGCCGCTGTTCGCCAGAGCTTCTCCGAGACCATATATATTGGTGTCAAGCGGAAGAGCTGATGTGAGCTTGTAGTGTTAGGGGTTATTAGCGATCACAATAAGAAGTCTTGACAAGAGCTTCACTTTGTCACTTCATTACTTGATGGTTTGCTTACCTGCAGATATTGGTCTTCAAAAACTAAGGGAAACCCATCCAGTGCCGTGCTATTATCGCTGTGAATGAGTGGGGCAATGGGAGTTGGAGGTAGAGAAGCCTTTCGCGTATCGAAGAGTGGGGTGCCGTCTGGATCTAATCTGCGAGTAATCCAAAACTCAAAAGGGTTCGAGTTGAAGTTGAAGGCCAAGTCTGAGTTGCCTTGATGTAAGTGACCAGATAAATTCGGGCGAGAAATAACAGATTCTGGTATGCGAAACTGGCGATAGTCGGTGTCGAATATATTAACATGTAGCCTTGTCAGATTGTGTAAGGTAGACTGCGAATAACGAAGACACGAAGAGGATTCATACCTTGTTTGAGTTTCGTAAGTGACCTCAATCGTGAGATTTGCAATGTCGGTCCCAAACGCATTGCATGGAGGACCTGCCAGGCTGAGTTTCGCAGTAAGACCGGAATTTGTTTCCCGAAGAGAATCGAGAGCATATCCTTTTGCAAGATCAATTAGATTGTCTCAAAAGAGGGAACCTGGACTCCGGAACTGCGTGAAAGACTCACCTGGACAATTGGTTACATTTAATGATTTAAAGGAGCTACTGTGTATAAGTGACTCGGAGGCGCCTAGAGTTGCGCTTTTTACTAGCATCGAGAGTTGGCTAACCCAGACATAGCCAGCGAGACCAGAGCAGATCAGGCCGATCAGAAGTCCAACGAGTGCTGCCACAAACATAGGCCTCCGCTTCACAGGTCCTACAACGTAGGAGTTACAAAGCTGAAGTGAGGTCGGAAAGCAGGGGCGAAAAGGAAGTTGAAGGCACTCCCAGTCAAAGTTTATAAAATACGAGTCGGATGATTCCCGTTAGTACCTTTAGCGGGAACATAATTCCGCTACCCTATCAGAATGACTTGATGTTGGAGGACGCAGATGTCTACTTTTCCCCGGTTCATTGGCGGGACCCAGATGCTAAAACCCCATGAGGAGTCATGAATGATCAGGCGTAATGGGCGAGAGGCTCAACAAAAGCGCTTGCTTAGAACGAAAGCCGGGAAGAACAAAATAGCGAACAAAGGAAACACGTACACACCGCAATTCCGCTAGGAACTCTTCGTCAGACAAGTAGAATACATATGAGCTAGTTAGTTCTGCTTGAGCATGCTGGGCTTCAATCTTGCAGATGTATTTGCAAATTGTTTCTTGATTGCGTTAGCCTACGCATCATGATGTATATATCCTTCGAGTGGTATCCCGAACGACCGTGGATTGAATACTGATGATGCATCATAGAAAGACAGATACGATTTCCTGAGTTTAGCTCCTTGAGTCTCGAGCAGTATACAGCGCGCTGTAAGACATCATGATGGTGATACAAGAGCAAGCCTATCGTGCCACTGCCCGAGACTACCGTCTTACTTGTAGGAGGCAATGTTTTGCCGGCGTGCGAAATTATCTCTTACACTCTACACTTTAAGTTTAGACTACTCAGAATTTGTTTCTGATCGATCAAATACACTTCGATATGTTTCCTTGCGAATGATCTAGCCAGGCACTAATATACTGTGCAATTTGAAGTGTGAAGAGATCGAAAAGCAGCGCATGAGCCGTGTTTGTACGCATTGCATAGCATATATACATAAAGCTAGTGATGAGGTATACAATTTCGATAGAAAACAGAACATTACGATCTAGACCCGGGTGAGATGTTATACAGATCCATAAAATTACAGATAGAGGAATAAGTATGAAGTCAAAATGCTTAAAAACAAGAAGAAAAGGAGTCGCCGTTGGTTATCTGCGAAACCCAAGCTTCTGAAAGAGATGTGACCATGCGGGATGTGCGTTTCCCGGGGCATCATTCTTGTTATCAAACGACCCTGGCATGACTAGTCTGTCACTTGAGACGGAAGACCTGGGTGCATCGGTGATGTTAGGAAATCTCTTGTCTCCACTGCCGCCACCACCACCACCACCATCAGCAACGCTGAAGTGGTGTTCTGGCACGTTGTGCACGGCAGCATGTGGCTTCTCGTCCTCGCGCTTGAGCGTCTGTGCGGTCGTAGGCTCGGCCATGCTCACCTCCGCGTGTCTGTGCAAGAGAGTAGCATCCTTGGCGGCTGGGTCGCTCTTCCCACTGCTCCCACTTGAGGGACTGCCTAGATCGCCATGCATGTCCTGCCTCTGGACACCATCCTCGTTCGGCGGATGCACTCGCACATTCTCGTTCGATTCCTCCTTTTGTTCGTCCATATCGTCTTCGTCCTCCTCAGACGAGTGTCCGTTCGTCCCTCGAGAGCCGGCAACGGCCAGATGGCCACCCATGGTGCTCAGATTGCTCGCCGAAGCCCCAGTACTATGCCCAGTCGCAGGGGAACTCTCAGCATTGGCAGGTGTCCGCCAACCCATGCTTTCCGCCTCGTCTGCACTTTCCTCGCCTGCAGATAATGAGCGGCGAGATCGTTCAGAACCAGCGCGCTTAAGGCGACTCATAGCAATGGCTCCGTTAATAGCACTCTTCCAGCGCGCCTTCGGGTCGAAGTTATCGCGAAGGCCAGTGAGATCATGCTCTTCTTGAGGTGCAGTATCAGTGAGCCACTGTATATAATAATCCAACTCAATCAAGACTCCAGCCTTCGCAAACCATGGAACTCACCGGATGCTGAAGCGCTTGTGTGGCTGACAAACGCTTCTCTGGATCTGGATTTACTAATGAAGTGATGAAATTCTTCGCTGTGATGAATTAAATCCCAAATGTCAACATATTGCTTATCGGGTTTATCGTCAGCACGTACCAACATCGGACACGTTCTTCCAATAGCGCTCGTGGAACTTGATCTTACATTCCTCAGTCTCACGTATGAGGTCCTTGGGATCTTCGGAACGGAAGGGGGAGTATCCGCAGAGCATGACGTACGTGATAATTCTGTCCAAGTACCGATAAAATTAGTCCGGAAGAGATCAGCCCCGCATAGTTGATTATGACACGACAAGTATGACTTACCCAGTAGACCACATGTCAACCTTCTTGGAGTGTCCGGTCTTGGTGAGCACCTCAGGGGCGACATAACCAAATGAACCGGCTACAGAGTAAAGTTGCTCGTCAGGCGTATGTAGATGTTTCGCGCTGTAAAAAAGTGATTCTTAGTAGAAATCAAGGGACACCAAAGGGTAACACACATTCCGAAATCCGCTATAACGATGTCTGATTCAGCTTCTTTGGTGCGGTAGAGGATGTTCTCTGGTCTGGATACCACAGGGAGTAAGCATGCATTCGCCAAGTGAAGGAAGCAGGGCCCTACTTGAGATCACGATGTACAATATCATGATCATGCAGATACTTAACACCACTTAGTATCGATCTAGAAGCGTACAAGTGTTGTGTAAGATAACGCGAAACACGTGAAACAAGTATCCATACCGAACAACGGAGACTGCGTCTTTCTCTGTGAACTTTCCAGCTTTCGTGATGCGTTCAAACAGTTCTCCGCCAGTAGCGAGTTCGAAGGACAGATAGTATTTCTCCCTCGATTCGAACCACTCGTAGAACTTGACCTACAGCCACGGCATGAATATAGTGGACCGAAGTTGATGTAGAGAAGGGAACTAACAATATTTGGATGGTCAAGTCCGCGAAGAACCTCCATTTCACCCCAGACAGCTTCCTCGTTGCCCTTGACCTTCTTCTTCGGAATCACCTTCAGGGCAACCTCTTTCTTGATTCCACTCCAACCACCCTTGTCACCGGCCGACCCCTTGCCCTTCTCGACAGCAGTCCTATCCGACGTCCCTAGCGTGACGCGAGAGAAGGCGCTGGCCAGGCTGAGGTGGCTATGCGAATGCGAGCCAGGGGCTTGGGTTTCAGACGCCGAAGTCTTGGAGACCGAAGAGCTCGATGTTTGCTTGCGTAGCGCTGGCGTCGAAGTGGCTTCTGCAGCTGCTTCCTCCTCCTTGTCGGCGCCATGGTCTGCGACGAGAGCTTGTCCCGATGGCACATACCACGTCGAGCGCTGAGATGCTCTTGCTCATTAGTTCACGGGAATAGTTCTCCAAGGTTCCCTGGTACTCACAATAACCTTCCCAAACGTCCCCCGCCCGAGTACCTCGTGGAGCTCGTAATTCTTCTTCTTCGAGAACGAAGGTGGCTGTGGGAGCAGCGATGACTCCTGGATAGATAACTTCATATTTGAGATTTCCGATGCAAATAATCCAAGAAAGAATTTGGTAGACGACGGTGATGGGTGTTGTGTGAGTTAGTGCTGCTGTTCGAGTTTCACGGCCATGCGAAACCGGTTGAAAAGGGTGCTGCGTTTGTGCCTGAGTTTGGAGAAACTCAGGGGAGATTGTTTCTTACAGCGTGCTCGAGTGTTGTGCACGGCGTCAGAGGGTGCCTTGGGGTTGTGGAGGTCAATGAGCAAGAGAGGTGATCAACGGTGAAGACAATGACGAAATAGGGAATAAATATGAATGATTTCCATCATCACATCTGGTTTCCATTTTCGGCACTTTCGGCGGCAACCAAGTTGAATGATGTACTAGTCTCTATTTTTAGACTTATATTCTACAGAATCTGCCAACATTATTGAGCTTCTTTCGCACATACGGTTTAGCTGCATATGAATATATTCACGTGTCTATCATTTCTAATTCCAAAGCAATGCGATATATTGATACAGATATGGCGGTACACATTATAAGTAGATGGTGTGCAAAGAAATAGAGATAGCATATGTGATGAAGTCTGGAAAACAGATCGTGTCGCAAGAGTATCTATATCGCATGAAACGGCGAAGTGAATGCAAGCTCTATCTCCCCAATCAGCGACGTCCGCCAGCCAAGAGCTTCTTCGCCCTTCAACTCAACGTCCTCTTCGGAGTCCTCCGACTGCCGCAAGTAGAGCATGCTTTCATCCAAGCCCCTGCCCTCCGACGACCGCATGCTCAGCGACAAGTCCGACGAGGCACCCGACCCAGAAGCAGAATTAGACCCATAGTCGCAGTCCTCGCCCGCCCCGCACCCGCAGGCCAACGCCAGTTGCGACCGCCTTCGTTCCGCACACCGTAGGCCCGCGTCCCTCATGCGGTTCATCGCGATCGTGCTGATGATAGCGCTCCGCCAGTGCGCGCGCGCGTTGAAGTTCTCGCGCAGCCCAGGGAGGTCAACGTCCTGGTCGGGCTCGCTTTCCATGAGCCAGGCGTGCGATAGCGCCTGCAATGCTGTTGGTCTCGTTTCCTGGTCAGGATCAACTAGATATTTGATGAAGTCCTTTGCGTTGTCCGACACATTTTCCCAGTATTTACTTGTGAAGTATATTTGACATCGAAGAATAGCGCGCTTGAGATTTGAGAAGTTGTCGTTTGGGAAGGGCATCATTCCCGATAGAAGGGTATATGTTATGACACTAGATAATCCTACAATTAGAACGAACTTCATTCCTGACACGTAACGAGATGAACGTACCCAACGGCCCATAGATCCAGCTTGAGGCCGTGTCCTTCGTGCGTGAATACTTCAGGCGGAGAATAGTTGTAAGTGCCAGTTTCACAATGTAGGACATCGTCGGGTGAACAGTATCGCGCACTAGACGCACAACACAATGAGAGGTAGGAAGGTTAAGAGATATCAGGACGTACGCTCCAAAATCCGCGATGACAATATCTGAATCTGGTGCTCTTGATCGGTACAAGATATTCTCTGGCCTGTAGCTCATTCAACTGTTACTAAGGATAGGGGTATGAATTCAGAGTGAAGAACTGACTTTAAATCATGATGAACGATGTTGTTCTGGTGAAGATACTGAACACCATCTAGGACTGATCTAAGCGCTAGTCAGTAGACAGCATGAAGACCAGAGTAGCCGTGAGGTGTACCTCATGACATTAATTGCATCAGCCTCAGTGAATTTGCCACCTTTCTCGATGATGCGGTCAAATAGTTCACCGCCTGCAGCGAGCTCGAAGGAGAGGTAGTAGCTATCCCTTGACTCGAACATATCATAAAACTTGACCTATTTGCGAGCATGCCAATCAGCCTAGATATGTGGCGAACGTCAAAAGCCTACTAACAATATTGCGGTGACTTAAGTCGCGTAAGATCTCCACTTCCAACGCAATGATATCTCTTGACAATGCCTTCACGGTCGACTTCTTCACGACTTTGAGCGCCACATCACGTTTCATGCCATTCAGGTTGAGCCTCGACCGAGAGCGCATGGCATTGAGGTTTAACCTTGAGCGAGACCGCTTTACGGCTTTCAAGGGTGATGACTCGGGCTGATACCAGGTTGCGTGCTGGATATATTATCAAGTACTTGCAGAGACAGAGGTTCACAGACAACATACGACGACCTTCCCAAAATTCCCTCTCCCTAACACACAGTGAAAGTCATAATCGCGTTTCTTCGAGAATGACGGCGGCTGGCTGAAGAAGATGTCCTTGAGTTCCTGCACCGCGAAGGAGAGCTTGGCCTTGGGATTGGTCCGCATCGTGAATCTTGACCGTGAAGAAACTGAAAGAAGTGCTCCAGATACAGGCGAAGGGCGTAAAGGTATATAAGAAGAGGAAGAAAAAGAAAAAAGAAAGCAGCAGAAGATAACAGCGGGGCTAGGCAGAGAGAAAATAGAAAGGCGGGGCGATAGACAAGGGCGCCGAGTCTTTATGGGACCATGCACAGACACAGATGTCGTCGTCACCCGAAGGCCAAGGTGATCGTGTTCGGACTACGGGGCCAAGCGTACGCGAAGCAGATGTGCAAAACGTGCACGTCGTGACGAAGACCCAAGACAATGCCAAACTTGATCCACGGTGGTCGATGCCAAGGTGTTCGATGCTGGAAAATACCTAGCGAACCACCCATACTCGGCTAGCTTGTGGCTTGTCATGAAGCATTTGTGTATAGTCTCTTCTCCGCCGGCAGCATCAATTCATGCTCATGCACCCCTTCTGCCCAGCCAAAACACATGGAAAGCCATACGAAGACTCCGTGGGTTGAGTATACCCAAATAATGATTGTGTCTTCAAGCGAGACTACACTGTGGATAGGTCGTAGTGAAGGTTGGTGGCGAAGTTAGGCTTGAAGCGAGTTGGTTTGCCGACCTCGAATTGCCAAATTTCAAATTAGAGTTCGATCCCAAAGGTAATCTTGGCAGATGCCGCTTTTGCTCAGGCTCTCTTTCAAGTTACTGCTCTCCTCCACGATCTTGCGTTGAAAACATGCAGATATGACTCGACGCAACATGGATGCAGATGTTGCGAACAACAACGGCTTGGTCCGATTGTTTTGGGACTCGTCAATTTCATCTCACAAAAAGAAGGTCTTGGTGTTCACAACATAACACCACGTCCTCATGACAATGGATCCTCAATTTCCTTTCAGTACATCTGCAACCTCGACATATTTGCTCTTAGATATTTCAACGGCAAAGGAGGATAATGCAGAATCTCTGTAATATGTTGGACTTCATACGAGAATATGCAGAGGGGAAATGTCTCGTTAAAACCAACGACTCGGAAGTCATGTAAGTAAATAACCGTGGCCGATGACAGCTTACACCCAAGTCCGTGCATCAGCACCCACCAATTCCCAGCATCAGGCCGAGAGAATTCATAACTAATCTTACTCAGGCAGCTCAAGCCCATCAGTAGTTTGGCGATTAGCTTCTTTCGACTGCCTTGGCATGAAGCACAGCCATTCTGCTAGTCTTCTCAGACGTTGCGTCCATAAACTATCCTTCGATTACAGGTTCCCGAACTGAGGCGCTGACGGACTGATCTCCATCTGGCTCGCACTTCCCGCACACGAATGGAGCGCCCGCAGCAGCAGCTTCCCGCGCGGAAGACTGAAGAAGCCAGTGTCTACGAGGCGGTGCCTGCTAGTGAAGCTGAAGCCGCACTACAATCCACCAGACAAAGTCTAGTGACGCTCTTGATAATCGATGGCAGTTTGAGGTCGACATAGTTGGTTGAGTTCATAAGAGGATTGCGATAAGGATGGAACTTGACATCTCGAGGGAAAACGCATCACGGATAACAAGGCTGTGCGAGAGCGAGAAGTTCTTTCAGCACTGCTAACTTTTTAGCAAAGATGGACGAGCGCAAAATCAGGCAGAGAGTCACAGATGTCCTGGTTTGTAGAAGAAGCTGCGCGGCCAAGAACCCGGTACCTGTTGAAGAGTCGAGTACTGTAGCCTCGAACAAAGCGAAACACTGCGTGCGTGCGGGATGGGGCAACGAGAGAATGCCCGAAAACACCAATGGGAGCTGTACGGCTTTTGACTGTGCTTCAAACCGCTGTGGAATGTAATGTGACATAAAACAATATTAACATTATGAGTAGAGGTTCATCATAGCGTAGTGATCACAAAAGAGAGATCCGACATCAAATGTCTTTTGCGTCCTGCTCCAGCTGTTACTGCTTGTACAGTGACCACGAAATCGTAGTGAGATAGTAGACACCGGAGGTCATCGTTTTTGCTGCAGAGCCTAGTCAGAAAGGGGCCCAAAAGGAAGAAAAAGTCGACGTACTGGAATGCCACAACCAACCCTCACATCCAAACACTAACATCCACACGGTTGCCCTCACTGCTCCAGCCCGAGCAGCAGCACATCGCCCCATTGTCGAAGCGCAACGACACCACCGGTGAAAAGCGCGACGCTGGTGAGGATAGAAAAGTTTCCTTGTTGGTACTGCGGGTTTGCGATCTGCTCGCGCCAGAATGCGCTGAACCACGATTCGTTTGGGTCTGCGAGTCTTCTCCCTCCCGAGATGCCATACGAGGGAGCCATGTATGAGGGGCCAGAGCCAGGAGGTGCTGAACGACGAGCCATGGTAGTGGTGAGTGACACTGATGTTACTAGACAAAATTCAAGCGAGTTAAAAAAGTTATTAAGCACATCTCATATCACAGCAGCATTAAGAATTAATTAAAACAAGTCTCTGGTAGTATATCGGTTAGTACACGCGCCTGTCATTCGATTACATTTCATTTACGTGATTAGACCGCGCGAAAGCGGGGTTCGACTCCCCGCCAGAGAGATACGACATCGTAGAGTTGTTTTTTACTTTTTATTTCAATATACCAATCAATCACAATTCTAGTCCAGTACATATTTACAATGTTAATGATCTACATATTTATTTTCTTCTTATTTTTGTCCTTCTCTATCGTAAAGCATAGAAAATTTGTGCCGAGGCCTTTGCCGATGAGGCCATAAACGGTAATACCCAGGTGTCAATTGTCCTCAGTGCCTAATCGTCTATTGTCCACCACGATCGCTTTGTACGCTCTGACGTTGTCTTGACTGCACACCGAACAATTACACAATGAGTCTACAGTGTGGTACAAACATTATGTGGTCCATATAAAAGGACTGGATAGGCCGTTCATCATTGACACACATCCACACCATCACTTTCTTGACGACTTTGAACGCTCTTGACGAGGTTCTCTCAACTTTGACTTTTTCTTGGGTTATCTGAACGACTGGTTATCGACTCATATCATTATTCTTCTAACTATCTAAGCAATCTATTTGACGACATTATATAGTTCTCAACATGAAGACCACGCTCTTTGGCATTTCCCTCATCTCCGCTCTTCCTTATGTTGCTGCGCATGGTTATCTCAGGCAGATAGCAATTGCAGGCAAGATCTACCGAGGCAACATCCCAAACGTCTCCAACTTTCCAAGTCCTATCCGTGCGATAGATGACCCTTCTCCAGTGAAGGGTGCGACGAACCGTGCAGTCAATTGTGGGCAGAACGCAAAGATCGCTGAGCTCGTCGCGGATGCAAACCCCGGCGACGAGCTTACCTTCGATTGGGCCGGCGGTGACAACGGAAAGGTTAGTACAGCTTCATGCACTATATAACGCATGTTCTGAGCCTGTCCGATTTATTAGTGGCCGCACAACACTGGTCCGATGCTCACTTATCTGGCATCTTGCGGTAACACGACCTGCGACAAGTTTGACGCCATTGATGCGAAGTGGTTTAAGATTGACGAGGTCGCTCAGAAGCCGAACAGTGCGAAGTGGTTCCAAGAGGATATCAGTGAGTATTTCAAAGTTTGCATTCTACAAATTCATATGTTAATGTGACCTGTCTACTCAGTGGCTGGAGACACCTACTCTACACACCTTCCGGAAAACCTCGCCGCCGGAGACTACCTTGTCCGACACGAGATCATCGGCCTTCACATCGCGGACGTCGTCGGTGGCGCAGAATTTTACCCATCTTGCACACAAATCCGCGTCTCCGGGAACCAGACTGGTCTACCCAACTCGAACTCGACTGTTTCGTTACCCGGCGCATATGTAGACAACTCGAAGAGTCTTGTTGGCAACTTCTTCGACCCGATTGACTACGAGTTCCCCGGCCCGACGATCGACCGGAAGCTCGCATCCGGGGGTGTGGCTATTACGAACCCAGCGCCGAAGACAGATGGCCAGCCGGACCCTACTGCTTCGGCCACTGCGTCTTCGAGCAAGGCTACTCAGACGGCCGATGATGGCGATGACGACGACGACTGTGAAGATGAGGACGATGGCGAGATATCGACTACCGTCTCTTCCAATGTGTCTGCGACCGTTACTATCTCCACCTCCACCTCATCTACGGTTTCTGCTTCAGCGACGTCTACAGCGTCCGCAAACAACGCCGTTGTCTCTGGAACCAGCGATGAGACAGGATATTCCTACCGCCCTCGGCGTATCAGTCGCATCATGCGTCGAGAATACCCGCACTTCTAATTTCCTGACCGACTCGTGGTTCCACAACGTCTATTCACGACAAGTAATGACAAGTACTGTTTCCGTCTTCCTCTATGTAATTGGATACATTCTGTATAGTTGGAATTGTGAGTTTGGACTGTGTATTCTAGATGCGCGTATTATAGTCTTGGTATAATTTTTGTACACCTTCTATAGCAAATAAAGTCCCCGGTATTTTGTTCAACTTTAGAACCTATCGTTCGCCTTCAAGAGATACGGATATGCCAAGTCGCAGATTCCCCGGGAATCCTTCTATTTTTTCTCCCATACACTTCCACTTTCCTCGTGCAGATTCTTCGTGTTACAGTTAGTAAATCAAGAAACCAGACGCAATAACACGGTCCACTCACTTCGCTCGGAATCGAGAAAGCAGCGAGCGCCTCGAGGACAGCGCGTCCACTCCATGCCTCCGTATCTTTCACTGCCTCCGGTGTGATGAAGTCCTGAGTGACACGATTTGCAAATATCATCTGGACAGCCGCTGCGCGGATGCGCGGGGTAGCAGAGACGTTCAGGGACGGAGGCGGTTGAGTTGATGGCGAAGTCTTTATTGCGGGTGTGGCGGGGAGATGCGATGGGGGAATCGCAGTGGTATCTCCCGGAGCAGAATTTGTCAACTGAGGTCTCCAGGAGGAGGCTAAATGCAGGAGGTGGAACGTCTCCATCTTTCGAGAAGAAGATAAAAGTAATTAGACCATCGAGGATATAGTGTCGCCATTAAGACACTGGCTTACCTCAAACGTCGCGAGCTTGGGAATCGAGCCTAGCAGCTGATCGATGAGTGTCTCATTCTTGTCGGGAAAGGATGTTTGGCGTCCTTGTGATGAGTAGAAACTAGTTTCGGAAACATTTAATATGTCAAGAATTTTATGCGGTATTATTGTGTATGAATACATACCTATCTGCAGAAGCATTGACAGTATCTGTGGCTACATTCACAGAGAGTTCTGTCAAGCTTTCCTTAGCTTCTCGGAGAGCTGTAGCGAGCTACCGTATGAAATCATTATAAATTGCTTTAGCAAACTTTATAACATCAGTTACGCATACCGTCGCATGTAGTTCCGGATCAGCGAAGGCCTGAGTATATTTCAGTACTCTCCAAACTCATATTAGACGAAGTGATATGCTTACGGGTTTTGAGACCAGATACGGTCTGTCTTCACTGGGAGTCTCGCTTTCGCCGGTGAAATCATAGTCATAGTTTCTCCGCACCGCTACGCTGGAAGTCGGGACCACAAGAGACCCAACAGGCACTTTGCTCAAGCCACCACAGGATCCGAGCCTAGTAGACCAATTAGCTTGCGAATGCGAACGAACTGAGGGCACGTCCAGCATGAAAGGCGCAAGAGCTCACCTGACCACGACCATATCGCCACGGACGCACTCGCGGACCTCGCGCACAAAGAAATCCATGTTCGGATACCCCATGCCGATGCTCACGATGCTGACTGGCACACCCTTGTATCTTCCGGTGATGGTGTGGAAGCCGCGCTCGGTGGAGAGCCTAAAGATATTCCCGGAGCTTGGGTCTGATTCGGAGTACCCGTCGAACATAGTAGAGATGGCGTCTGCTCGAGATGGGGAACCTACAGTTATCTTGAAGTTGTATTATATCGTCAGAAGCTCTGCGTCCTAGACAGTACCAGGCGAATGGAACTTACAATCCGATTCGCAACCTCCCCGAAGCGCACTCCAAGGTGGTATACTCTGCCATCAGCAGTTCTAGGGAAATCTGGAATCATAGTTGTAGAATAGTTAGTTTCGAAGCATATACACGTTGATGTACACTTACTAGCATCTGTGACTTTCATGGTGGCAAGAGATAGAAAGTAGCAGCACCCGCAGTGAACTTAGGCCTTCAAGTTCCGGGACCGAGCGGCCGGCCAGATAAGGGAAAGCGGCCATGCCTATCAAGAATTCGGCACACACATGAGATTCTGTGTAGTTTCTTTTCTTCCGAGGCCAGTACCTGAACACATAGATATAAAGATAAGGAAGTTGACGTTGTGGGCGAATATATTATGCAGACACCATATAGCCTTGAACAAAGAAATTCTGCACAAAACTCAACAACTACTCGTTCCATTACATATGGTAGACGGTAAATACAGTATCCCGAGCAGTTGCCCAAGACTAATTACAAGAGAGGGTATACTACCATTCAATGAGATAAGTGAATGCAGACGAAGAGGGAAGCGGGAGATAGAGGATATAGGGTGCTGCGAATATCAGAAGCGTAGCTCGTGAACGTGCGTTTAAGAGTTCGTCAGAAACAAATATTTTGGCTCGAAAGGAAGCCTCGAAAGCGAAGAAGTCGTGACTTGTCATGTCCGTAAGTATGGTATATCCAATTCATAAGATTTAAACTACGAGAAGAGTGCCCAAGATCAGGCCAGCCGTGCTGATAAGGCCCGTAACTCCGATTTGTATGAAAGGTATTTGATACTTGATTGAGCCAGCGGCTGATGAGCTAGAAGAGCTGCCGCTCGAGCTTGTGGGTGATGGAGTGAAGCCGATCGGTCCCGTTTCCGTCGCCGAAGAGGTGGCAGCAACAGACGCGGAGGAGATTCTATATATAGCATGTTAAAATTCGTCCTGTGTCAGGATAAACTACAGCTACTCACGCAGATGAAGCCGCAGCCTGGTTGACATCCTCATCAAAGAGAACATGGTCAATGATATGGAGAACGCCGTTCCAGAGGATGATGTCTGGGGTTAAGATCTTCGCGGTCGCATTTCCAACGGTGACGAAGCCGCCAGTGCTGTTGAACGAGGCACTGATGCTCTGACCCGCCGCAGTCGTCGCGCTACCGGACGAGATCAAATTGCCTGTGTAGAGGGTGGAACCATTGATCACATGATTGAGGAGAATGTCCTGGAGCACAGTAGCATTTGATCCTGCTTGCGTAAGGTTCGACTGAACGAAGGAGAAAGCGGCGTCGTTTGGTGCGAAGATCGTGATTCCGTGCTGAGAGTTGAAGGAGGTCAACAAGCCTGCTGAAGTGGAAGCGCTGGAGAAAGAAGACAGGTTGTTGGCTGAGATGGCAGCATTAAGTTCTCCGGGCAAATCAATGACAGCGTCGACAATGTTGATTGTCAAGTTCTGGAACTGTGTGCTGTTGAGGACAGTGACAATCGCTGGAGTGCTATGGTGATAACAGTCAATGGTATATTCCTTTCATTGACAAGCGTTGAAAGAACGTACTTTTGGTTGAGGATATGTACACTGCCGCTCTCGTTTGTCCATGCTAGCACTTGATTCTTCCCGCCCTCGAGGAAGACGACACTTGAGTCATTGAGAAGTGTGCGACCGATAGTTGTGTTCGGGAAGGTCGGGGTAACATTGAAAGTTCCAGGGACAACATGGTATGCAAGCGTATCAGCGAGAAGTTGAGGGTTAGACGTTATATTTGAATGAGCACCCGCCCCTGTAATATTTTATCAGCTCTCGAACCCGTAAACTTCCGGAAAAAATAACGATTACGCACAAGCATTGTTATTAGGCGCAAAGATAGTCTGCTGCTTCGTCCCAAGTTCTGAAAGGAGGAAGCTCCCGTTGATCTGAGACGCAAATTGTGCAAGGGACGTGAGGTTCTCGCGCTGCAGCTCCTGCAGGAATTCTGCAAGGAAGGTAGTATTTTGTGCAGCCGCAGCACTGACGAGGGCAGCGATGGAAGAAAGGCGAGCAAAACGCATGTCAAAGGATGATGGGAAGATCCTTTGGTATCTTCAAAATAGCAAGTTGCGCTTAGAGGGTGGTGAAGACGTGAACCTTTGGACAAAGGATGCACCTCCACGGATGAAGAGCTTTATATATGTATTTTTGGCCTGTTCATGATGGGGGTTATGAAGTCAGTACGGAGGGATAAATAGGATGCATGACGCTAAGGCGCACTTACCGCGAGTTCTGATGTCATTCACTGCGATGGGCTAGGTACACCTGCACCACGAAGGACCTACACCGTCTCGCCATCGACATCAAAGTGCGTGCTCCGCAAGGCTTTATTCGAAATGCCGATGCATCATAAGCTTCGGTTACCCCGAGTTCAGTGTCCTTGTGTATCTAGACCATCTTTGATCGGCTCCGGCGGGAGTTGGGAGTTGGAACAAGTTGATGCACGGATGGACGACAGCGCACCTGCGTCATCAAGTCTGTCCTCAATTATCGCAAAGCTTCCGAAGATGTGAAGCACACAGACTATTTTCGCCGGACCGAAGGAAAAGACATTTAATTGCAATTTTCCATTGTGGAGCGAAAGTGGAATGTTGAGTGAAGGGCGTGCGTTCCTTGAGTATAGGTACAGTTCAGTGGAACGTGTTGCATTGGAAGGAGCACTTAGCGCGGCGGTGGTGTACCCAGGAAAAAAACTGGACCGAGGCACCGGTGCTAATTCCGGAACGGCGCCAGTTTGAAATGTAGCTCCAACCTCTATAGGCATCTCAAGTATCTTCATATACTGTAGTGGCGTATCCGCTATGAAGTAAAGGGTGAATATCAGTGGAATTAACTCGTCTTTGACTGGTATCACTACTTGTCCTTCCTAAACAACTTATGAACGGATTGTTGCAGAAATGATACGGCTATATTATGGATCTATCGGGGTCTATGATCAGCAGAACATTATTTAAGAGAAGAACTTAGAACTTAATAAAAGTTTTGATGTAATAGGCCTCGAGGAAGAGGGCCACCAATTATGACGTATGCATTGCACAACGCATCATATGTAAGAACTTGAGAAGTGTTGCTCATCATTGAAACGAATTCAACTACCATATTACCCACCTGCGTCGTATGATTATCACGATCTCTTCTCACTTGAGCGAGGACGATGGCCCATGGTAGACGGAGGAAGAAAGTCAACCTAAAATGACACTGAAGGTATTTGAGCAACTGGGCAGCATTAACTCATCAATAAGCCAAACCATCATAATCGCATGACATCATCTGTGCTCAGAATTTAACGTCAGTTTGTGGCTCTGTATAATTTCATTGAGTTCTTCCAGAGCGAGCATATGAACCGTCAGAATGACAGGCGGCTTGGGTGTGGGTGGCCATGAGAAGCAATGCAAGTCTTGGCAACGGAGCACGTCTTCAATTGCAGTAAGATGAAATCTGAAGGATGACGAGCGATCATCGCCATCTGAAATGAGAGAATGATTCAAAGATATCTTCGGTGCCAAAGGTATGGCAATTACAAGCTTCATTTGGGACAATAGTGCCGTGAAGCGTCAAAATTCGCCTTTATGTCTATATAAATTCACTGAGAATTATTACTTCGCTCAGTGAGAATGCATAACTAAATTGAAATGAACTACTAACTCACAATGATAATACATAATGTAAAGGCATTCGACTCTGTCTTTACTTTTCCTTACTCTCCTCTTTTAGACCCAGCTCCTCAGCGTCGAACAGCACCTCGGATTTTGTATGCTCGCTACCTTGAATGAGCGCTTGTTTGGCTTGTGTGTTCGCGTAGCTCAAGTATGTATCTACGTGATCGCTTGAGTTGGAGAAGGAGAAGAGTAGAGGAAACGCCACGCACTCCAGAACAAACTCACCACACCGACGACGAAGAATCGTAAGTGATGTGGTACGAAAGCGAAGTTGACGATTTGAGTAGGTATGAAGACAGCCCAATTGCGAAGGAGAGTAGGAACGTATGCCTTTTCATTTCAGAGAGGACGCCAAGAGAGGACGCCAAGAGATCAAGGATCAGCATTACAAAAATCAGATGAGACGGCTTTACACACAGATTCCACACGTTGAATCGCATCATCAATTCCCTTGCCTTCAAGGAATGTCATAGACGAAAAGAAGAAGACCACCGCAACTGACGAAACAGAACGTACTCAGTCATTAAGCTCATCCATCATAATACTCGATGAAGAAACCACATACCTGGGGTCAGGACCGCCTGGTCTAGCCATACCTACTCCCAGCAAGGTCAAGGTCGAATAGAAGACGGATGGTAAACATACGCACACGATACACGACCGCGCGCGTTGGCGTCGCGAAACGCAACCGATTGAGACCTTGATACCATTTTGTCATGATCGGTGCAAACAAAGCTCCGCCATAGAAGGAGAGTCTTAATGTACGACCATACTGTCATAGCAGAGACAGACGACGACGCGTAAAAGCCAGCAATGCGATTAGACGCCAGAACAGATTAATTAGTAGACACCCTTCCACGTACATCATGCCCTTTTACGCCCCGTTTCTCAATCGCCTGCTGAGCGATAATGTCTCCTGCGCCGAACAGTACGGTCGCTGTAGCACATTGTGTTGCCATGGGCCTACGGATAAGAAGTGCACTTCAAGTTCACATATGGAACGTCAACGGAAAGACACCAAAACCAGAGAATGTGAGACCCACTTGTATGCTCTAAGCAGCGACGCCATGTCGGGAATCTGCTAAAGGGCGAGCTAATACAATAGACGCTTCCTCCCAATGGTGTCGAGGTTATCGTCCCACGTCGCGTCCCCGGTCGCTTTACAGAATCAGGTGGGCTTGTTGAATGTTGATGGGCGAATATTTCGCAACTTCGACTGTTTTATTTGAAGACAAGCTGGTAGAAAGCGCAAAGCCACTTCTGAGGAGACGAAAGTAGAGGAAAACAGGCATGCTGAACCATGATAAGCTTTACTTTCGAGTTCCACGTCGGCCGCAAGGAACAGAAGGTCGTGTGTCTTACATAAACCACGGCACGCAGCATCTATACAGCCCGTCAGTGCAGCCGCATTTACAGTATTCGCTATCTTCTGCCGTTCCTTAGCAAATCTACTCCATAATGGCATCTCTTGAAGAACGTCTCAAAGCTGCGTCTGCAGATTATCAAAAGCTTCAAGTCGACATGTCAAATGTCGTCGATGCACGCCAACGGCTCGACGCCCAGCTGACGGAGAATGAGATGGTGAAGAAGGTGTGTTGGGACCGAAACCTTCTCTGCATTGTAGCTTTGGCTAATGATACACTGTAAATCTGGTTATCGTGACTAAGGAGTTTGCGACTCTAAAACCGGGGAACGATGTGTACAAGCTCATCGGGCCCGTACTTGTCAAGCAAGACCAGGCCGAGGCGAAGGCCAACGTGGACAAGCGATTGGAGTTCATCAGAAGCGAAATGTATGTCCCCGTATTGCTTGTTAGCTATTACTTGTTACTCACACCGGTCTTTGGGATACAGTCTGAGAGTAGAGAACCAGATCAAGGACATCACAGAAAAGTCTGAGAAGAGACGGGCAGAGGTGCGTTGGTCTCATGCCAGTCGTTACATTAAAATTAAAGGTGCTGTTATATTACAAAAAGATCGTGGAGATTCAAACAGCCCACCAGGCATTAATGCAAAAGCAAGGAGCGCAACCTACAGCTGTAAAGGCGTTATAATTGCCGTTTTGCGCATTTTGAATCCTTGGATATCTGTCGTCTATCCCTTTATGTGCTTGTCTGTTAAAAGGGGCGGCTGGCGCTGGCGACACGCTCAAGGTCCATGCCGTTCAACTATACGCCGCTTCCCATTCCCATTCCTTCCCATATCCTCATCTTTGTCCAGATTATCGCCGATGTATCGATAGTATAGTCCCAGATACCCTATATCATGAAGTCTGTCTCCGTGCTGCATCCGCTTGCTTAGCCATCCTCCCCTTCGCATCCGCTAACATCTTAGCACCCGATGCCAGAGCCTCCGCCTCTAACTGATGTCTCCTCTCCCGCTCGGTCTCGCGACTGCTCAATATTTTGTATAACGCGAATCGTTTTCGAGCGGAGACTGGAGGACAGTTTCGGATGAGCACTTCGTCATCTTGTCGAAGTGCTGTACAGGTGGGATTCGCGTATTGAAGATTCGATAGACGACAAGTGAAACGTGTTGCGAGTAGACCGTGGATCGATTGTGTTAAAACCGAAAGAGACAATGAGTTGGCTTGTGAGGAAAGAGATGATAGTCCTGAGAGCACGCACTGTTTTCCGGATCGTGCGTTAAATACTTCTTGCTCGTCTCATACCTCTTTTTATAAGTGTAGGATTAGCGAAAGTCAGAATAGATATATGACTTTAAAGAGCGTACCTTGTTCGTCCGGGGATGGACAAGCCACCGAGTAACAGTTACGGTTGCAGTCTTGTTCATGTACCCGACCTTCGTCACGACGCCTTGCATCGTGATTGGCGGCATTATTGTTGTCTAATGACTCCTTTGAGAGTCTGTCTTTTGTTGATACTTGATAAGATAGAAGATGGAGGAACGGTTGACTGTGCTCAAAGCAAGAACTCTGAAAGCGCTCAGCTACGGAAATTTTAATTACGTCAGATTTTCAGGTTACAGTCACGGTATCACTGGCAGCCTGAGGACGTTTCTTTCTGCCTCCAAGTCGCCATCATTACTACGAGCTTAACTTCATATACTTACACGCCTTTTACTGCTTCATTTCAGAGTTGAATGCGTTTTAATCTGCCTCAAGCTTCGTGCCACTGGTTGTGTTTATCCTCTTCGGAACTTTACTCAACTCCGTGTCGCGGACTCGGACATTTCCTTGTATTCCTTTGTCCAGCCGTGGCATCTACGTCTAATCCAATAAGAGCCTTATCCCCAAGCTCTGTGAAGGCTATGCATCGTGGATAGGCGAAGATTGAATGAGACCTCACAGCAAAATACTACAGACGGAAGTCCTGAACATGTTGGCGAGCTTTTGAACGGCGGCCTCCACGGTTGAAGGCAATGCAACGCTTGTCCGAAGTAAGTTTTCTTTTGTGAAAATTCGTTCTCATATGAACAGAACGATTGATTGATTGATTGTTTGTTTGTTTGTTGTCAGATTTAGATGTTATCTTAGCTGACTGTTACTTTGACTTTTGATGCGTTTCCCGCGAAGACTTAGGGAGAACTACCTCTTGGACAAATGCGATCCACCGGGATAGACGGATGGTTTAGAAAGGTCCGGAGATGCAGTCCGCGTTGGATCATGCACCGGACTGCATTGTACTTGTACTTTCCCTGAATAACCGAGCTCGGGAACATAATACATGCCTACCGGCGCCTATCTGAATTCTGTCCCAATTGGTCAGTCGTCATGGGCGTGCTGTATACATATTTAATAGCAGACAACAGTTTCCTTTCTCTGTTCCCCCCATCTGGTCCTCCACCACCTCTTGGTCAACATTTGTTTTCGAGCAATGTCTTACTCGGATGAAAAGGACATAGCTGTTTCGATTGACGACGAGAAACATACGGTCCGAAAGTCCATCGCCTCGACATCTGACTCGTTTGATCAAAGTACTCTTTTCTCCGATGACGCTACCATCCGTGCAAATTCTACGTCGCCCTCTCACTCCCGTAGCCAAAATGCTCACAGACGAAAATCATCGACATCGGCACGCTTCTCCTCTGCGTCAGCTATCCCCAATGCCTTCGCTCTCTCGCGTTCATGCTCGCCTAGCGGTGTAGTCAAATCAAACCATAATTCTATCATGGGCGCTATCACGGGCTTCGCTATCTCCCGAACAGGTCGCTTTCTGAGGATTCTCGGACTGAAGAGCAGCTGCATCAGGCAGCGCAATGTTGTGCGCGATTGGATGAGGGAACTCGACATGCTGCTGAATGCACCGCCCGAGGAGCTTTTGAAAAGCCAGGGAAAGCTCGCTCAGACACTTGATGACTTGCTTACCATAACGACGTAAGTCTATGCTACGCGGTGTCAGAGCATTGATTGATTTTTGATCATTTGCTGCAAAAATAGAACAGTACCGGATGTGAAGGGCAAATCGAATGAGAAAGACGAGCAACTATTGCTATCACTAATGATGCGAACAATTGATAGCGACTGGATCAAGGCGATTACGAAATACAGTTACAATACTGGCCAAGATGGATGTATTGTTGTCCTCGTCGACTATCTTTGTCGGCTCTATAGGTAGGTTACTCAACAATAAACTTTAGTGAATAGGGCGTGCTAAATATCAGGTCTCTTCCAGAGCCCAAGACGCTGATGTTATTCTTCAAAAAATATTGCATGGTATTCTAGATTGCAGTACAGTGCACCTTGCGATATCGTCTTTGCTGGCTCCTAAGTTTATTAGAGAAAACGTGTTACCCGTTCTTTGTGACATCGTATCACGGCGACCAGAAGTATTCGCTCTAGAAGATGTCGTTGGATTCCACAGAGACTGCCTACTTCTTAAACTTTCCTCTATCTTGTACTCCTGCGAATTGACTGCAGATTTTGTCACGATTTGCGGGCAGGATCGTCTTATGCTTTTCATCGACGCGGTCTCTGGGTAAGGCTCTATTGCTTTTGAGATATGGAGGAACTGAACTCATTCCAGGGACGAGTACTGTACGATATCGAAGGAGTTTGTGGTAGTTTCGAGCTTCGCTGCGTTCGCAAAGTACAGCCCAGCCGTTCGTCAAAGGCTATCGGATCTAGCGTCCATGTCGATGTTCGTTTCTACCCTGCAGATATCGACTTTGAATGTTTACGGACGGGCCGTATCGTGGGATATACTTTTGGAGGTTGATGGCCTATCGGATAAGATCTGTGAGGCTGCTATACTGCTGTTGAGGTGAGAGGCTTGTACCCTACAAGCCCAATTATCATAGCTCATATCTCTCCGTTCAGAACTCTATTCAATCGAAACGATCAGTTGTGGGCCAAGGACGACCTATTCCTAGGAAACCTCAGTAGGCTGATAAAAAACGAGAACTTCAAGAAAAAGTTCATAGAATTCGGTGCGGTGACATCTGTGCTTATGAGTTTGGAGCCCCTTCAAGGAAATCATATTTCACTCGAAGCACCCTCGCAACCTAAGAGGGCTGTTGCGTCGCTATTGATGTTGTTACTACGTCTTGACCCGGATGTCATGCGAAGACTAACCGATGGGTGGTTTAAGTGAGTTTTTCTCTCGACTAAAGAGTCCCGCGAGTCTCGCCGTAGCATCCTGCTTATACTATGATTTTGACACGCAGAGGTTTGGACACTCAGGACGGGAAAATCACGATTGGCTCTTTCGACCTCGAGGTCTTCTGCTGGGCCACTGCGTTGTTCGCTGTCTCTGTTGAGTTCTATCCCGAATTGGCGGTCTATCCTGAAAGAAAAGACGCAATAAAGCGATTGGTAAATGGATGTCGTGCTTGCAACTCGCCGTGGGGGAAGGAGAAATATACGTTGGCCCTGGAGCTATGCTGGGAATCTGTGTATGGAAAGCCAAAATTGAAAGAGCTGGGATTGACGGAGTATGATGTGTGAGTACTTATTTTACTTCTTTAAAGTCAGTGATTCTGATAGATTTGAACCCGAATGGACGTGTAGAATGCTAGGAATGCATGAACTAAAACAATGCTAGTAGTATGGGTACCGGTCTAGATATTGTACTTTACTTCAATCATAGAACTAGATTGCTAGGCATATATGTTGTAGGATAAGCATAAAGTACCAATTCTGTCTAAATTCAGTTCCAAAAGTTCCAAAACATGGGCGCCTATATAGTACCGTTTTCGGTAATGCGTGTGTAAGTGCTCATCCATACGTCGGTTCAACAACTTGATACTTGACTACCTCCACGCACGATGGACAATTCGCCAACGGCCCTATTCGACTCGTACGAGCATGATTTTCAGGATATAATCGAGACAATACGAGAGAAAGTCGAGGGTGATGGCAAAAGTGACCGTGGAGGTTCGTGTAGGTTGTTGGGATGTATGACGTTGGCTAATTCTAGCTTTTCAGAGCAAAGGAAGACTGCATTACGACGGGTAGAAATGGAGCTGGACGAAGCGGATGAGCTGGTAGGCATCATTCCCGGTGCCATGAAAGCTTTCGATCCATCTCATTCTGTAAACGCTAGGTCTCGCAAATGGAGATAGAAATCCAAGGGATGCCGCAGTCCATCAAAGCATCCTACAGCGCACGAGCCAAGGCAGCGAAAGCTGACCTTCAACGGTACAAGAAGCTCGCCCGGGAACTACACGCAAAGAATGCGCGCGCGGAGCTGCTGTCAGACGTCGGCGGGTCACCGTTCCGCGACTTGCCTGACGATGCACAGTCGAGTGATCGGACACGTCTACTTGCTGGCACAGCGTTGTTGGAGGATGGGTCAAGGAGACTACAAGATTCCCATCGTGTGGCGTTGGAGACAGAAGAACAGGGCGCGGATATTCTGAGGTCGCTGAGGGGCCAAAGGGAGCAGATTCAGAACGCGAGGGATACTGTACGTCAACGCCATCCAGGCTTTATACCATTTGTTTGACGGTTACTGCTATTACTAGCTACGTACTGCGGACACGTCTATTGATAGGGCGTCGGGCACGCTGAAGAAGATGATACGACGGTGCGTTCTCCTTCCTTCTTCTCGAGGAACTTTATGCCGTTTACTTACGTGTAGATGGATTTAAATTCTGCAGAATGTACCAGCAAAGAGTCATCACTGTGGCCATCATCATCGTCCTCGTTCTCCTTATTGGCATCATCTTGTGGGAGAAACTGCACTAGACAAAGGACTTGTGCGCTGCTTCCACCACATTCTCTTTTGTTTCCTTTCCTTTCCTTCGTGCAGCACGGTTGTACTGTAAATATTGGACGTATGTAGTATGTATTTCTTTATCGTATTCCACATATTCAGCTCGTTTTCTGACATCACTTTCTTGGATACTCCAAAGTGTCTGAACAAGATTATATTTTGCAGTATACTGTATTGTGTGGAAAAGCAGTTGCTCTAATACTCTAAGTAAGCGTGGAATCTATATTTCCTGATGCGCCGTGCGCGTCGTGAATGATGTCAGAAGATGAGTTCAAGTGAGTATGCTGTGAGAGCAGTCATGGAGATAAACATCAGTGCGTATTGGGGGATGAGGAATGCAGAAAGGTGCCCTGCACTACCCGTCCCGGAGTACACTTGCGTTAGGAAGACCTGGAAATAAGGTGAGTTTTGTATTTATGCACTTCGTAAGAATGATATATACTTGAGTTGTTGCCGTAGGGACACAAGAGAAGAAACTAAGTCACGACATGTCAATGTTCCCTCGTGCGCTGCAGGCGGGAAACGGCTCACATGCAAACAAATCGAAGCACCTTTTGCTCTTCTTTGATTAGACCACCGTGCACAAGGCCCTCAGTGATCAAAACACCCAATACCGGCATGACAAGCATCTTTCCAATAGCAAGCCACGATATGGCAGCAATTGGAAGATCTCTCCATTGCTTGAGAGGTATATCCATTCGAGCAAGCGCAGACCCCAAGCAAATTAGCCCCAAAGGCACGCTGGCAGCACCGATGAACGTGCAGGTGTCCAAGATAAAGGCGAGTGGTGGTTGTCCGTCCGGTGCGTTGGGTATCGGAGAGTTTTCTATGGCGACAAATAAACCTTTAAGAGGCTTGATAAGCGCAATCGGAAGCGCGACGAGGATAGCGAGCGCTTGGGGAGTGAGGAGGGAGTAAAACATCGTGCGTGCATGCGCTAAAGTCCGGTGTGCGGTGCTTCGCGAACGAGGAGGGACAGTTGTCGACGGACCAACACTTTCTGGAACAGGCGCGATTCCCACACTCGCGCCTTTTGATAGAGACGATTTGAGAGCTAGGCCCTGATCTCCGTCAAATTGTGTCGCTGAAGGCGCAGGGGAGGGGGCGCGTGATGGAAAAGCATTCGTGTGTGCAGGCGAGCAGACACGCGAAGGTTGCGTATCGGTCGGTACAGCTGTCGAGTCATCTTGCGAAGATGGGAGGAACGACACGTGCTTCGCACTCGAGACTCTAGATGTCCCAGCTCGATCCCCATATGCGTAGCTGATATGCCGATGCGAAAGCGCGGTGGCAGCGTACTGCCCAAGCTCATCTACTACTTCGTCGATGGATGTACGGGAGGCAAACTCCGCCTCATATTTCTCTGCCGCCTTCTCGAGGTCCTGGTCATCAGAATCAGATTGTTGAAGCTTCTCCTTCGATTGTCTCCTCGGCTGATGCTCGTCTACAGAAGATGTGAACCGACGCCGGAGGTTTGAGGCTTGTCGAGTCCACTTCCGAAACGTTTCTTGAGCTTTCGCTCGCATAGACATCCGTACTTCGACGTCATCGACCTCGGGGCCATCGTAATCGAGAGCTATTAGTCGGTGACCTCCCATGGGGAATAGAGTTATCTGAGAACGAAGGAGCAGAGCGTGGAGTAAGGTGAGTCACTTCGCAGGCGAAAGACAGTAAATGACAAGGAGCGGGCCGAGGGATTGGCATGCATCCTGAAGAGCGATAAACTACAGGGATAACAGACAGTGTGCTCACAACAAAGACAAGGATAAAGGCGGAAATGTAGGCGACGGAAAGTGTTTGATCGGTAGAAGGATTGAAGGGCGCAGCAGCTGTAATACTCATGATTACCGCCGTGGCTGAAAACAAGGCTTAGGTTCTATCATCAAAAGCGATTTGTCAACTTAGGACACTCACGAACGTCTCCGTAATTTCCCCACCCGCCGGCGACTATGATCCCATACCGAAACCGGTGTGGAACCCAGCAGAACTGTTTCACGAGCCATGCGATAGCGACACCGAGAAATTCGTAGATAAACGCAACGAGGACCAGAGGACCTAGTAAGGTGCAGTAGAAGTTACGCTGGCGGAGTAATGTTCACGACGAGTGTCTTACCCAATGCACTGACATTGTAGAGTTGAATGCTGGAACGATCTTGGAAAACATTAGGCTCGGATATGCTATATTCTATGAACAACATCACAGACCAAGTAATTTTAGTGAGTAACACGGAGACGCGCGAGAAACAACTTACGAGTATAATCTGTCCAGTGCCTCGTGCGGCGATGAGCGGGAATATGTCCGCCTTGGTGATAAGGTATCCCGAGGATGTGCATATGAGGCTGATTCAATCAGTGTTTATATCTTCGGAATGTGTAGATCACAACTCACAGACGAAGCAGAGGCCGTACTGAAACCCATATCAACGCTCCAGCAGACAACATCGCTCGATGGGAAGAATGGGGAGTAGTGAATGTTCACAGAAGAAATGACTCGGAATTCTAGGGTCTTTTAAAGCTCGATTTCTTACGTCCGAACTGAACATGGTGAGAGCAGCCTGAGGTCCGGACCGGTCGTTCAAGTCGATCGGCCTCATGGATCTCAATCTTTGGGTAAACTTGCTTCAAAGCAAGTTTCTGGAATACGAAAGCTGCGATTAAAGGACGTAGTAGAAGGTAGCTCAGAGAGACCGGAAATGCATAAAAGCTGTTCTGATGACTTCTGGGCGCTGATCTTCGCCATTCGGGCGTCTATCACTACTTTAAAGTTAGAGGATATCAAGACTTTCTTACTTAAAGTAGTAAGACCCTTACCTTCAGGACTTCGGATCATTTCTTCCGCGCTTTTCTCTCGGATTTCACTTACAGACTTGGATGACATGGAACCAAGATAACACAGAAGACCCGACTAGCCTTCGTAGTATTCAAGTCACCCCACAAGCGAGGAGAGAGAAGAACCAGTCATGGTGAAGGTATCATTGGAACCATATTTTTGACTAAAATGGAACTTTTACAGAAGCAATCCGAGTCACGTGGTGCCACTGGCACGGGCAGCCCGACTGTAGATTCGACCCGTGTTGAATGTACCGTGACTTCTTGCATCCGCACCACCATTGGCGTTCTGCTGCCAAATCCTAGCTGTAGGCGCGCGATTCCGCGCACTACTGGGTGCGAATGTCATTTGATACCAGCAGAGATGCTACTCCACCTCGAAGGGTTGCTGATCCGGATGTCGAACTTGGCGACATAACTACTGTGGCTTCACGAAGTCAAGATAATCGACCAAGGCTACGTCTGCAACTACCAGGAGATGGAGAGGAAGCAATAATCCCGGGCGCATCAGCTATGAACTTGGATGCAGGTGCGACAGGTAGCAGGCGAGCACCGGAGAACGAAGAAAAGCAAAGAAACGGGTTCTTCAAATCGTCGAGACCTTCGTCACAGATTCCCAAAATAAACATCCCCAGTTTATCTTCTTCAAATCATTTCGATAAACTCAAAAGTATCTTCCCTATTTTGGATGTTTCGTGGGCTACGAATAATCTCGATGCAACGCACGTCAAACCCGCCATTCGAGGAGCCGTGGCCGCCTGGGTTTCTCTGATTCTAATGGTCGTCCCAAAGACTGAACGCGCCATGGGTCAAGTAAGCAATACGAAGTCTAAGATGTTGATATGATATCTAACTTGGAGTAGGCCAGCTTCTTGATCCTTGTAGGTTAGTTGATCCTCGTTTCATGGTGATGAAATAATAGCTTATTCTGTCATCTTAGCCGCGTTCCTGTCACCTCCGACCGACCCATTCACTGCAGTAATTGAGAGAGAAATAGCTATCCTCCTTTTTGCCACTATTTCCTTCGCGTATGTATCTGAAGTTGATACTCGTTTGACAATATTGACTCAAGGCCCATTTCTAGGTGGTCGGCTTTGGGTATTCGGCTATCCAATCTCGCTCGGAAAGATTTCAATCTCCAAGTCACACAGGCCGAAATCTTCTCTGGAAGGTTCATCGAAGCTTGGGTAGGTGCCAACATTTACTTCGCTGGTATGCGTCGCTGAACTTTTGCTAAGCCTGCAGTTATTTGTGGAGTTTTTCTATTCATCGGCACCTCATTATTGTTATATTTGAGGGCACGCATCGGTCCGGGTCCCTACATCATACCTATGATACTTTCCTGCATCATGATAGGTAAAGCAACCGGAAAATCATGCAACACCTTTATTGAATTTCTTTGAAGATATTTCCCTTACCGTGGCTCCCATGTTTCCTTATCCCACTTACGTAGTAAGCAACTGTCGCCACCTCTTTATCATTCACTATAGCTCAACTTACACGACTAGATTGGTGAACAGGTCCTTATTCCCTTGGCCTTCCATTCTGCGGTAGCCATAGCTTGCTCGGTCTTGGTTTTTCCTGAGACAATCAATGCGCAGTTCATCAAGCGATTTCAAGGCGTGTTTCGGCCGCTATCGAAAGCCATACGGACTCAGGCGGACCTTCTCGATACTCCACCTATGTCTGACGATTTTGATCCGCAACCTTTCATGAAAAATATAGCTGCAGCGGAAGCTGCTCTTGCGCCGCTTGCTGCTTCAAGTCGTCTTATGAAGAAAGACGTTTCTTGGGGTCGATTTGGGTCCAAAGACTTCTCACGGTTGCACGAGCTCGCGAGGCGAATGGCAGTACGCGCCAACGGGATGGCATTTTACTTCAAAATAATCGATCCAGTTGTTGATAAACAACCGGGCACTCCAGCACTATCACGTCTTTCCACACCGGTTTCCACTCCTATGGTTTCACGAGCATCCTCACGGCCACCATCACCCACTCGACATTCAGGAGATGAGGCAAACCTTGCGTCAAACGCATCCATCTCCTCAAGCACGCGCCAGAGGCGTTCTCACAAGCATAGTCTTCTCCACTACTCCTTCCACCTGCCTCGTAGTGCGAGTCACCATCGCCACCACCACCGACACCTACCAGCTTCATTTATAATGCACATTCAACACCCGTCTTCTCTCTTTCAGGAGATTGTCGAACGCTCAGCGGAGAATCCGGTGGGTGTATTCGAGTCTCAGCGATATCTGAACTTGGAAACACGCTTGACCCACCCATCTTCGGGTGAATATATAACACACATATTGGGTCTTCTGAAACAGAGTGCAGAGGAACTCCTGGCCTGCAATGTAGAAGCATTAGATCACATCGTGTCGTGGCTGGAACGGATGAATCAGGAAAGGTTCTTCAAGCTCTTTCTGAGGGAGAAGTCCTTATCCTGGGAGGATACTATCAAGCAGCATGAGGATATGAAAGCGCGACTACAAAAATCATTAGACGAGTTCCGGAACAAAAAACGGTATGTTTTACGGGTTGTGTCATGCTCGGTGCTAACGTCTTACGTAGGCACCGCGTTCTCGATATGTATCGCGACTCTCTTAATCCGAGATCTAAAGACGATCCTGAAGCAGAAGACCCTCCTCCGCATCGATATTTATTTCAGAGCTATCTATACCAGTATCACCTCATCATCTTCTCGTCCCATTTACTGGAGTTGGTAAGCATATTCACATGAGTCAAACGTTAAACTAAATCAATAATCATCTACGCAGCTCAATGAAATGGTTGATCTGGAAAAATCCAGAAGGAGGAGCCGATTGTGGCTTCCGGTCCTTCCGTGGCGTAAATTATTTATCTGGAGCAAATGGGAACCGAATGACACAACTATCGGACATAATGAAGACGAGGACCCTGGTGAGTCGAGTGGGAAATAAGGGTTACGTTGTTTGGTCTAATGCAAACTTCATAAGATATAATTCCTGGGATTGATCCGGAGTCACACAGCGACGAAGCTTTAAGCCAACCGCGAAGGCGCGATCCCGATGCCTTGCCTCCAAGTAGCAAGCTGGAGGCTCTCGGAACTATCTTTTATAGCTCCGTTGGCGCACTCGGACACGGGAACGCCGTATTCGGCTTTAAGGCAGGTATTCTTACAAGTAAGCGAATTCGTGTTAGACATTCTACATACCAAAATAACTCCCGTAGTCTTGCTTAGTCTCCCCAATTACTTCAAGAGCTCAGCACATTTTGCTTATGGTAAGTTGTTATGCTTCTGCGACAGAAAGTCGGCTAACGTCCACACCAGTCAACCGATCTGTTTGGGCTATGTAAGTATACTTGAAACTTAAGGAGTCGATGCAAACTAATAATCCTTTTTTCAGTGTTATTGGACAGTTGACGCTAAGTCGATTCCGAGGTGATACGGCATTCGGCTGGTCTTCCCGAGTAACAGCAACCTTCCTTGGAGGTTTGATAGGCAGCGCAATGTGGTGCGTCAAGCAGCGATGAATAGAATGCCACAGCTAATGGTTAGAATCAAAAGGCACATATCAACCGGAAGTGGTAGGGGGAATCCGTATGGTCTAGCTGCAGTCACAGCTGTTTGCTTTCCGGTCTTCTTCTTTGGAAGATTGTATTTTCCTGCAAGCCCTATGACTCTTACGATTTTCTTCGTAACCATAGTGCTTGTAGTTGGATATTCGTGGCAGGACACGCACTTTCCCACTTTATCGAATGCCGGTAAGTCAGTATATTTCATTCTGGGACCAGTTTCTAACGTTTCTGGTCTCAAAGGTTGGGGGTTATCTGTAGCATGGGTGAATATCGCCTCACAGCGTATCTGATCGACTATTAAGACTTTTCTGTTTCAGAAACGCTTCGTACTTGTAACTATAGGCGTGACAGTAGCCTTGTAAGTGTGTCCCATGGCTTTAGCTTCTTCGCTAACGTGCGGCGATCTTAGCATACTTTCATTCTTTCCACCTTCAACAACGCTTCGTCGTTATTTGCGAACCACATATGCGACCACCGCAGAGCAAATTGGTCAATTGTATTGTGACATCGTGTCTTACGCTACAGTGCCAAATGGGTCTCAAGCTGACGATATTGTGCGAGGTCTTATAGCAGTGCGCTTGAAGCTGAAGCGAAACTTGGTGCTAAAGCAAAATGTCTCTTACGAGGTATTTCCTGTTGCTTATTTATCTCTTTTTGTTGTTGCTAAGACTGAATTCAGTTTTCACTGCGCGGCAAATGGCCGAAGGAACGTTACACCACGATCCATGAAATACAAATGTGAGTATTTGGAAATGCCATTGTTCCTCGTGTCTCATATCCACGTAAAAGAGAAATTGCGTACCTGCTTTCGCATCTACGATCAGTCACGGAGCACCTTGAGCTACCGTGGGCAAAAGCCTTTCTGCGTCGAACACGTTTTTTAGAACCTGAATTTCAAGGGGATGTATTAGCGGTGATCAGTAGGTTTATCTCCGGGCATTCCTGAAACGTGATCTGAATAGGGACCATAGGCTTGATATCAACCTCTCTAAGGACTGGAACGCCTCTTCCCCAAGTCACCCCTTGTCCTCTCTTAGATCGTTTCACTGCCCACCATCATGGCTTGAATATAGTCCGAGATGAGCAAGATGATGATTATGGATTACCTCGTACCCTGACAATTGACACTTTAGAGAACGAGCAGTATATGTAAGTGGACAGTTCGTATCAAGAAAAATAGACAATGATATTCATTGCGTGGCACAGGTACTTTAGCGTAGGTGTCTCCACAGCATATGGTATCGTCAGTCGATTAGATCGGTTGATGATCGCCACAAAGGCACTTGTTGGAGAACAGTATCACATTAATGGATTGCCCCTGTACGTATCAAAACGACACTGATGAAATTCACTATTATTGCTGTTGTATTTCAAGTTGCCGATCCAGTACGAACTTGCGTACCTAGATCATCAGAACGATCGGAGATCGGAAACCGCTCATTGGACTGGCAATCAATATCTGGTCTCCATCGCAACACTGCTTCACTTCTTAATTCGGGGCAGTTCTCGTGCTTTAAATCATAATCTTGACATTGAACTTGCAATCGTGAGTAGAACTTCTGAATAAAATTTCCACATACATACATATATTAACCGGTGTCCCGCGCATCACATTGGATTTGATCGACGGTGTGATCGAGCTGTCCGTCTCTGCGCTGACCTCGGGCAATCTTACTGATACCGCGGTACTGTCAAGTAGCAGATTGTGGCACATCATTATTGACGCACTAACTCGAAGCAAGACGCAGATGAAAAGATGGAATTTTCGCAGCATAACTGGACATTTTTTCATCTGGGAAGACTCCCGATGGACCGAAATTGCGCAGTACTTGCCCTGGCTTGGACAATCTGCATTCCGCTTTGAGGTTTCGAAATTGAGCGGAATAGGTCTTCCATCGGTACCGCAACGTCTTGATGCCTCGAAGACCGGACCGTGGGTGCCTAACTTCTTGATGGGGAAGTTGTCCATGATGCTCGCCCTACCTTTGATCACTTGCGGACGACTGTTATTGGACATCCGAATTTTCGTATATGACGGAATGAAGGAAACACGACGATAAAGTTATCCGTTTCACGACACTGCAAGCGCCCTGTTCATCAAGCGGATGTATATTAGCGGATAGTCAAGCTGCTCGCGTACTGGGGAAGCCCCTCAAGTCTAGTCCCACTTCTCAACCTCATTTTCCTTCTCCGGTCACCTATCCTCAACGCCTCAAACGCCGGCGAGGACTGGATATGGCCAACAGCACTGTGGAAGATGAAGCTCTTCTTCCTATGCTAGAGACAATGGGTCCTGAGATGTAAGGATATCTACTTATGTTCATAAGCTTTCCGAAGCTGATGCTTGATTCCTTGATACGTCTGTAGTTTGGGAACGAAGGTAAAGTGCCATTGGCTTACGATGAATCAGTTGTTCATCTTAGGTATTCATAGTATGCAGCAATTTGCATATTCACACTTCTCGTTTACGACCATATCCTTACGATACCAGAGGAGGTAATCTAATCTCCACCCGAGTCTGATGTGCAGCTGACTGTATGTCACCAATGGCTTAAAGATTGAATACATCTGGAAGAAACGGTGGACGCTTGTAACATATCTATTCTTTATCGTACGTACTTTCTTGCCTGGAATTCCTTTACTTTCATTTACAAACACCGCAGAATCGGTACTATGCATTCTGTGTCACGACTATCATGGTCACAGGTAGATGCGGCAGACCATTCCTAGTTTGTGCTAAGGGGCTGATGCAAGTTCGAGAAACAGCTATTATATCCCCGATATTTAATGCACAAGTACGTCATGTTATCCATTCCCTCTACATGTTCGTTAAGCTTGTCGATAGATGTGTGTTTTGCGTTCTTATCGTCAGTTAAGATGTGCGGTTGTTGACCTTCGCGGGTTAGATGCGTACACTTCGCAGCATTTCTCCCCTTCGCCGGGGGTATTATTCTTACGTTCTCCCCTGACATGGTCATCGCTTTGAGGTGAGCCAGAGGATCACTCTTAAAGGTTACGTGTACTCAAAAGGCTTTCAGAGTATACGCACTCTACGAACGGAATAAGATTGTCGCAGTAATACTCACCATCTACCTGTCGGCCGAGCTAGGCGTTGCGCTGTGGATATACGCTACACCAGGAGGACACCGTTAGTCGACCAGTCTATGGGTATCCACTGAGATCACTAAAATCGGTCTCAGCTCTCCGTATTCCGCAGGCCGTTCAGGGCATTGAGACATTTCATAGTAAGTGCAGTCATAACACTAGCCATAGTGTTTCAAGACTTTAACCCCATTTGTCGACAGTCTGCATTGATCAGACAGCAGATAAATTGTACGTCACCGCCTCCAGTCCTTCCGGGGCCGACGTCTGATCTCAGAGTATAACAGAGGCAACCTCCGTTCAGCTACGTTTCAGTTCATGCAAACAATATTTGACACCGGAGTGTTCCTCCTAATCTGGTATAAAACTGTGACATCCGCAAGAGTTGGTCGAAGCAATGTGAAAACACTTATCGTGTCCCATGGCATGGTGTATTATAGGTGTGGCATGGACATCGTCTTCATTTTGACCATCTGTTGAATATACTTTCAGTGTATTATTCTCGTCCAATTTTGCTTGGGCAATGATGATCCTGTTCGCGCCCGTAAGTAATTGGAATCAAATCTGTATGCTTTATGCTGACCCTACTCATCATGTATAGGACGGTCTCAAATATTCCATGGCAAGGTACTGCAATTTTGTCCTCTTTTTATTCACTTTGTACTGATCTATAACTCATCCTATCCTAGCCCAACTATCTTGTTTGTGACTTTACGGTATCATCGCTTTATACATATCTGACGTCTTTCAGTTTGGCATGCTCGGTAGTGAACAGGCTGACCATTTCTCTCCGGAGTTTCGGCGCTTCAGATTACAGTGCTCAACAGCCCTGGCCACCACCAGACATGAAGCGGGTCCCTCGGCCAAGCGCGGGCTTCTCCACCACAACGGAAAGTGACCCTGTGCCAGTGCGGAATGTTCACTCACCGATCCCAGAGTACTATGAGCTCGACGTAAGAGTAACGAAAGGAGATATTGAAATTCCCCCGGAAAGGCGCAGAGAAATCTTGTCTTCCGTTTAACACCCTTCACCGAGTTTGTTTTGCCCCCACGACTAACATTTGCGATCCATTCACATGTAAATTATATACATTTCTCTTTCGCATTTCGCAATGTTTTCTGTCAGTTTGTTAGGGAAGGCTTTCTTCAATCTGCATGTTTTGTAGCACTAAAATATTCACGGAATCGGAGTTTCAAATCCAAACTCGAAGACTCGGAATAGTAGTAGTAGTAACCGTGAGAATGTTTGTGCGCATATAACGCGTCGCGTAGTACGGACTTTCAAGCGTCAACATCTTTGCTCTTTACCTTCTCCTTCCTTGTCTAATGCCTAAAGCCAGCCATGGAAAACGTGAACAGAAACCTCGGAAAAAGGTTACCTTCTCTACTGATGTTGAGAAGCAGGAAATCATGCGGGAGGCCAGAAGAATCAAGCTGGAGGACTTGGAATCTGGAGAAGAAATGGATACTTTGATAGTACGGACCTGTGAGAAGGCTGGCGGAAGTGTACTATCCACAGGAGCTCCAGCGCAGAAACAAGCAAGGACCGCCAGAGCTAAGACCTCCACTGGTCCTTCGAAGATGAGCAAGGACTGCACAGTCAAGGAGGAGAGCAAGAGCGTCGCCATTCGCCCGACCGCCAGGTCCAAGCAGAAAGTGACATCCAGTAGGCCTGATGTCAAGCTAAGGCGGCTGAAGAGCATACCAGATATCTTAAAGGAGCTTTACGTAATATGGGAGAAAGACAATCGTGTGCCTACCGCAGACTCACGTCGAGAATGGGCTCATGCGAGGGGTGTCCAGCCGGAACGTGTGGGGCAATGGTTCTCCAACAGGAAAAGGAAGGCAATGCAGGCTGGGCAATCATGTGAAGGCACCTACAGTCTGGATGTCAACGCTCCATATACTGAAAACAAGGAGAACGTAGCAAAGACGGAGGACGAGCAAGAGAGTGCAACAATCAACAACGCCCCTTCAGAGACCCTGGTCACGACAAGTGCACGCCAGCCACTTGAGCCTCGTTCGACCCCGAACGAACCTGTTCTTCTGGGATCCCATTCACCGCCTTCAACTCCCTCTCTCTCATTCGGCCTGTCTTCGCCTCGATCCTCTTCGCCTGTCTTCGCCTCTCTGCATTTACCTGTGTTCCCAATCCCAACGCTTTTTATTGAAAAGAGTGTTCCGCCATCGGGGCTACTGTCATCTTTGGACTCCTCTTCTCAAGCGCATGATATGTCTTTCTATACTCAGCCGAAAAAAAATCCCAACTCGGAAATAACTGCATCTCGCTCACCGAACATTGGTTAGTTTTTTTTTTGTTTGCTCGGAACGAATACACCGAGCTCATGTCTAATCAATAAAGATTTATTTCCGCAACGTCAAATCCAAGAGCAGAGTTGTTGGGCCTCAGAAGATTTACTCATTCTTGCATCCGAGGCTGATGCCCTTCGAAATCCACCCATGGACTTACGCGACCTAGCATATAGTCGCATAGCAGAGCATCATATCTGCCCAGGTAATCTTCAGCTTCAAATGGAATGTTTTCCGTATCGCCACTGCGCTCTTTGCAAGCCCGATCTCACTGAGGGTACGTAGTTATCACCTTGCTAAGCTTACGCCGATAAATTGGCTCATATGTTGCGCCTCTCATACACTTGCTGCAGGTCGTAGAAATGCAGAGGAATGGCCTAATTCCCAAGCTAAACTGCTCTATACGTTAGCTTTCGATCCTGGAGTTCTGTCTCCTCTCTATGGCGCTTGTGCTATGAATCCTCTACTAGCTGACAAAATGACCGACAATCCTCTCCCCTTCGATGCTCATGTCAATTTCTCATCTTATGACAGTATGGAACTATCTGGCTTACCTTTTTGGAACTTCGTAGAAAACTTACCTTCAAGCATCCTCGATCCCGTTGACTCTATGCCAGCTCATTGCCGCCAACTGCAACTAATCGAAGAATTACTCTCGTATCCCACTTCTTACGATGAAAAAGCAATAAAGGCTTATAACAAGAATCTTGCTGAAGAACTTGATCTCGACTATCCTGTCGGTCTCTGATAGGCTCCGATGCTAACTCTCATTGCGCTGCTTATGAATAGTACTCACAGACGAAAGTCAAGACGCAGGCGCCGATAAAACTTCACTTATGCCTAGCTGCATGTATGCATAGAATTCTGCACATTAACAAGACATTTGCGATACATCGAAACCAAACCTTCGTCAAGCGACGGTAGGCCACTATCCAGATCGGGCTTCACAGAGAAGTATGAGGGCGATCGATTACTTTCCTCAAGGGATTCTTCGTGTTCTTTATTCGCTCACTCATGTGATGGTCAACTCTAAGTTGACAGGCGTCGCTTACTTCATTAAAATGACAAGAACGGGCTACATGCAAACTTGCAGGAACCCCATGGGCTTGGATAATGCCAAACCCCTGGGGTTATTGGCTGAATATGCACGGCTAGAGGCTCGAAGTCTATCCTTATGCAGACAATGATTCACGACGGTACGGCATTCATAATTTCAAAGACGTGCAATCGCTCACGCAATTCCTCAGGAGTAGCGAATTTTGTGCTAAACCTTGGTTAGTGACGCTCCAGACGATACAGCCTGTATCACAAGAATGATGTATTCGATCCCTTTGACTAGCCATAACTATCGCTAAATTAGTATTCCTGAAGAAAGCAAGGGTGAGTAATGCTGAGATCCAAGCTGATGAATGAGATTCTTACAAACTGATACCTTTGTATCTAACAGCCCGCTTTAGGCAACTTATTGCTAGTGTAAACCAGTGTCTACCGAAATTTCGAATTTAACGGTATTATTCAAAACATACTCTGCAGTCGATAACTTTTGCATGTGCGAGAGGTCTACGAGAGCCAGAAAAACGAGGTTCTTACATACGATCTCAGCAGCACCTGCAATGAAATACGTATGCGCAGGCTATTATGAGGACAAGCGGTGATGCGTACGATTAGGCAGAAGGAGGGGGTTGGTATACAATAAAATTATAGTAGAATATAGTAAACATCGCAATCCTTCATAATGTCTAGCATTATTACCTCTATAATCATTGTGACATGCGGTGTATTATTACCAGAACTTATCTTGACAAAGCTAGAGGGTATATAGCTAGAATCTAACTAGTTATGAGATTGAGATGAGATTGAGATCAACTCATCATATCTAATTAGCTACAAGTCGGACAATTACGCTCAAGGAAATATCCCATATAAACGACTGTGTCTATGATCCGGGAGAGAAACAGTGACCATTTACATGTATTTTGCTGCTCTGAACAGGTGTACAATATCTCGTAGTGCATACTATGAACCCAGATCTTGTGGAAAAGCCTATAAATCTCGGAGTATGGAGGAGAGTACTACCCTCGGCAATTCGGCATCATCGTTCGTGCCACCACTGGCAGCCTGTCAGTGAGTGTTTAGCGAAAATCGGAGCTCGAATTTGCTTCTCCTCCGGATCAGCATCATGATCATGATGATCATGGTGTATCACCCATCAACGTTCCCAATAATTCGCGTCTCCTTTCATTCCTAATCGACCAGGCCTAAGTCATGATTGGCCCTAATGTAATTTCTGCGTACAAGCAGCGCAGAAAATATGCGGTCTACTCGTTTCTGTCCTTTCGAAGCGGTTACCATTGAATAGACTTCATTATTAATTCGGTATCAGTGTTATGTGTTTACTTCAGGAAGAATATGCACTACTACGTTCAGCGAAATAGCCATAAAGACTAAGAAATGAATTCATCTGTAGTTTAGGCGGACTTCAATACTTAAATATTTAATGTCAACGTAAGGACTTACAAAAGGTTCACTATCGCATAGGACTAAGGTAACTTATAATTCATTGCAAATTCTAAGGTGGTGAACAGTGCAATAGGAAGTCCCACGAAGAAAAGCGGGGTTAATACTGTAGGAAGCCCGCTATTTATACAGGAAATAATAGTTCCAACTTATATATAGAAATAGAGAGAAGAAGGATTGTCCTCGTATCCAGGAAAATCATATTTACATATGTACTTGAGAGCTTTATGAAAGTCTGAGGAAGACGGATGAAAACATCGATCGGGCGATTGCCGGGCTGCCGTCTGTATTGATTTGCGACATATAAGTACTATTCCCAGTTGGGCGTCTATACAGAAACTGCTTTAAATGGACCCTTCTGTCGGTTAGCTGGCCCTGTGAAGAATTGAAAAGATAGGTCGCCCTCACAGTCTGTCAAAAGCGGCTCTGCTTTCTTCTCCCCTCGTCTTCCTCATCTGCTTGTGAGTAACATCTTCACAGTAATTAACTAGAAATTCCAAGTATCTGATCGAAAGTTTTGTAGGTCCTGGATGACGCGGATATGAACGGCCGAGTATACGACATTCTGGGCGCACCGACTCCTTTTGACGCTACTGATAGCTTCGTCACCTCCCCTCTGCTCTCCCCGCTCGCACTGGGGCTTGTCCGCTTGTTTTTCGCATTTTGGACTCTCGGCCATACCCTGTTCGTGCTCATTTGGGTATCAGCTAGGCAGCATGCCGGGAAAACGTACGTCTACTATCTGCTTTCTCGTAATTGAATCAGCCTTCAGCTGCTACTCGGCTTCCACGGACTTTCTTAGTCAATAATAACGAGAGAGCTGTTGCTAACTTCCGAATTCGTTCCGTACCTCATCAGGTACTTGTCGTTCTTTACGAATCTATCGTATATAGGTTTGGTTGCATACTTCTGGGCATCCAGTGTACAAACTCTCGCGTATGCCTCACGGAAGGGAAAGTACCCTCTGCAACGATGGCCTCGCATATTGCAATTCCTACATAGTCTTCTTTTCTCGACTATAACAACATTCCGTAAGTGATGCAATGATTCACTTTTTTTTCAATAACATATCTTTGTTTTAGCTTTCCTGGTCACTATTGTCTTCTGGGCCCTCTTGTCGGGGCCAGCAACCTTCGCTACTACATACTCATGTGAGTCAATTTACGCTTTGGTCATATGACTTAAAGTCTAACGCCGTCTACAAAGCATACTCCAATATCGTCGTCCATGGATTGAATAGTGCTCTTGCACTGTTTGAGATCCTTTTCACCCATGCAGGTCCTGCTCCGTGGCTGCATGCTCCTATTCTCGTCATATTGGCCGCTTGTTACCTAGGCGTCGCATATATCACACATGCCACGCAAGGTTTCTACAGTGAGTCAAGCTCTTATTCTAGTCCATGTACCCTCTCATTCCGTACCGTTCAGCCTACTCGTTCTTAAACCCGCATACACAACACGGGAAGTTGGCTGGCTGGATTGTCGGCCTAGGCGCAGCTATCCTGATCATCTTCGCTATCGCACGTACTGTATGCGTTATTCGGGAGCGGCTTGTCCGACGATCGTATCTCTTTGGAGGACGACGAGAAGGAAACAGTATACATAGCGAGCAGATTGATGATTGGGAGACGATTGAAAGACCAGGATCAGGATCGAGACCACCGTCGCGTCAGGCCTGACCACATACCCAACCTTTTTAAGATCCGCTGGACCCCCCACACTCATTATACCTTTCATTCTTGGAATTTATCTATCATCTCGTTACAGATGTCGGCCAGGAGCTGTCATTATAGGGGTGCTTTGTTATCTCCTGTCCATATCTGTCGAAATGTCTTCCCGTTATTATTCTGTCTTGGCTGTCTGGAAGCATATGCACATTTCAATTGTACTTATACTGCATCGCATGTCGTCAACCGCTCTCTGTCATTCAATTTCTACTTGCGTGTTACCTACTCCGAGTCTTGCAAACGCGATAATCCATTGTGGTAATGAGACACGTTGAGAGCGTGATCACACGTGACTACACGCGCCGTGAGTTCGCGCCCAATCCGAGAGTTGTTCGCCGTCTCTCACCACACCACCACGACCGGCGACAAGCTAGCGTGGCTGACGTCGTTTTAAACTTCAGGCCGCTCTCGCAGACCATGCTATTCACGGATGTAAAATATGCCATTTCATCTTCATTCCCGGACAACAGACAGATCGAGCTTGAAAAAGTTCTCGATGCGAACGGAGCGAACAAGGCCGACCTGAGACAGGCCACACACGTTGTTACGGACTCGCTGCAGTTTGAAGGCTTTGAAAAGGTCCCTCCGGATACCGCGATTGTATCAGTGCGTAAACTTAAATCATTTTGGCAGAATCTGCCCGAACTGATGGGTGTTAAGGACGAATGGGTGGACAGGAGCATAGTGTTCGGAAAGCAGCTGGAGTGAGTAATGCATGACTCTCCCTTCAATACACATGACCCATTTTGTACATCTACAGTACGAAATTGTTCTCTCCGGATCCGGCGATGATATTCTCTGGTGTAATAGCGTGCACGGTCGAGGTATGAGTCTTCTAATTTACCTTACTCATTCTCTCACACGATTTGTTGTTTATCTAGCTGGAACCTTGCGATAAGGAAGTGATTGCTGCAGGAATAAATGCTCTAGGGGGACTATTTAGAGAAGCATTAACGCGAGATTGTACACATGTACTCGCAGCGCGTCCAGGTTCGGACAAATACAATGCCGCTATGCATTTCCGCGATGCAACGAAGGTGAAAGTCGTTCTGCCTCACTGGTTTGATGATTGCTTCAAGCTTTTGATGCGTCTTGACGAAACGCCGTATGAGTGGCCCGATCCCCTTATCCTGAGCTCGCATGGCGACAAACCCAGGACAGCACGCATCACAGCGGAACAGAAAGCTCTAATGGAGGCATCAAAGCTCGCGGACAGTCAGGATCCGGCGAAGATCGAAGCACTTTTAGGAACGAAGGAGAACGTATGGCGGGGGCGCAAGATCATGCTGAGCAAGGACTTGATGTTTGACAAGCGAAGACGGCAGACCGTGGAGATTTCTGTGCGACGCGCCGGAGGCCTGATCGTCACTATACCTGAGGGCTTGGATGATGCTGCTCAAGAAGCCGAGGAAGAGCGGTGCCTTGATAAAGCTGATATATACGTGACACGCTACCGATACGGCCCCGGTTATGTCAAAGTAGGCTTTCGTGACTGAAATCGCCTTGCGTACTAAAGCATGTCTATGTCAGGCACTACGAACGAACCGAACGATCGGAACACTAGTGTGGCTCTTCAATGTTCACAAGACTGGTGTTATAAGTCGTCCGCTAGATCAACTGCTGCATTACCCAGCGCCACGAGAGCCGCCTGAAGGTTTCTCCTCACACGTAAGAGCTATACTATTCTACGAAGTACAAGCTAATGATATGTTTTCATCCGACATAGAAAATCACTATATCAAACTATTCCGGCGAAGCACGCGATTACATCAAGAAGTTAATCTCTCTTATGGATGCAGAATTCACTCCCACGATGACAGCCGCAAACACAGTTGTCATCGCAGCACAGTACGATACTTCCTGTATATGTAAATCACATATCTAATCCTCTCACTTTCACAGTGTAAGTGGCAACAAAACGGACAAGGCGCGTGAATGGAGTATTCCAATCGTCAATCACACATGGCTGGAAGATTGCTTCATTGAATGGAAGAACCTCACTCCTGCGTTACAGAAGTATATTCATTATCCCGAAGGGATCAACTTTGGGGCGATGATTGGCTCACGCGGTATTGGGCAAATCCAGGTTGATGAAGAAATCGAGGTGATTGAAGCGAAAATGCGAGAAGAAACCGAGAAGCTCCTTGCCGCGAAGCAGCGTCTCCAGGAAGAACAAGAGAGGGAGAGGCTAATGACAGAGAAGGAGCAGGTGGAGAAGGCGAGACGAGAGCGAGAGCAGGCGTCGAAAGAGAAAGATCGAATAACGCGAGAGGGTCGATCGCCAGCGAAGCCTGGGAGAAGAGCGGCAAGTGAACAGGAGCGAGAAGCAAGTGAGGCTGCGGAGGTAGACGCTGCCATTGATCTAGTAGCTGGTGGCGACGATTCACAACCCTTCGAAAACATGGATTTCCCGATTCAATCATCGTCCAGCCCAACGAAGAAGCCTTCCCAACCAAAAGCTGGACCAAGCAAACTGCCATTGAAGCCCACGTGCAAGGAAGAAGAGGAAGAAGAGGAAGAAGAGCCGGTGCAGCGAAAGCCTTTGCCAAGAGGACGTCCTAAAGCTGTGTCAGCGAAGCGTTCGACGAGTAGATTGAAGAAAATGCCATCACCCGAACCTGAAGAAGAGGAGGAGGAGGAGGAAGAGGAAGAGGAGGAAGAACAAGCACCGAAACGAACCACCCGGTCAACCGGTCAACCAGGTCCGTCAAAGACGGAGAGCCAGTTTGAATCCAGAAGGGTGGTTGGAAAGAACAAGCGGATTTCGTCTGACGATGGTTCGCAGACGGCTCTTTCTCCCCCGAAACGAGGTCGCGGTCAACCACGAAAGCACGCGATCGTGGAATCGGTTGCCTCTTCCCCAGAAGATGTCAAAGTAGTGAAAGGCAGATCTAAGGGCGGGAAGGGCAAGGGTGCGCCTCTCAACAACCTTTTCCAAGACCTAACAGATTCCGACGACGGCCTGGCACCCATAGGAGCAAAACCAAAAAAAGAGCCACCTTCCCGGCAGGAAGTTAGCAAGCACAAGCCAGTCCATTCGCCCTCAAACGATGACGACTCCGGTGTGGAAGTGATTGAAGTAACTAAGATTGGTCCGCCTCGCAAATCCACCAGAAATGCGACATCCTCAAAAAATATCACTCCCCAAAAACCAGTACCTCCCAAAAGCTCCAGAAATCAGCCCGCAACAACCAGCTCTACCGATCGAAAATTCGCCGTGGTCGAAATTCCTTCGCCTCCTAATGTCAGGAAAACTACCAAAGTCAACGGCATGGACCGAACACAATCCATTGTCGCTGTGGCTGCTGACAGTCCAACTTTAACACCTAAACGCGGACGGCCTGCTAGCCGCGGTCGCAGTCAATCTCCTCATCGGAAAGACCCTCCTGCTTCATCATCACAGCGTGTCAAGAATAATGACTTATCCCCTCAGCGGTCATCTTATCCATTGAACGGTTTACAGCGTACACCTTCTAAGCGCCAGGCCGCAACAATGGCAAGCCTTCGTTTGCACGAGACGGCGCAGGATATGAACAACTTCCAGAGAGAAATGCGCAACGGCACAATACGGGGGCCTTGGGAAAAAGATATGAAAGCGAAGGAAAAACCCGGCGAAAATGGCGAAAGTCGGAAGCGACGGGCAAGCAGCACATCCAGTGCTCCTGATGCTTCCATTGACGAAGTTGAAGAGCTGGATCCTCGAGAAGCGAAGAAGCGCAAAGTGGACCCCTCCCACACTTCGAAGACAGACCGAAGAGCTGCATCAAGGCGTGATCAGGCAGAAAACATACCTCCGCCAAGCACGAAGAGGGCTCGCTTCGAGAGAGAGAAGTTGACAGAAGAGTCGGATCTCCCTCCAAAAACAAAGAGAGGAAAGAAGGAGTTATCGATAGAGATGTGAGTATTTCTGGTCTCAGTCCACTATACATCTAACATCAATTTTAGCGAAGACGATGTTAACTATACGGTTATGACAACGAAGGTGTCTCTCAACGACTCGGTTCAAAAGGCTCGCGATCACCACTAACTTCTCTTTAATAAGCTGCTAACTATGGACTGCGTATTATAGGCACTTGGAAAACTGGGTGTTAAATTCACGGAGAAACCCGCTGAATGCAACATCTTGATTACTGACGGTATAGGTAGAACGGAGAAGTTTCTCTGTGCTATGTCCGTCGTTCGTCAAATCGTGTCAATTAAATGGGCCGAAGACTCTGCTCGATCAAAGAGAATATTGCGTAAGCTGCAGTTGTCCGTGATGTATATGTGATCCTGACATCATCCATACATGTAGCTCCCGAAGACTATGCACTTCGTGACCCCGAAGGCGAAAAGAAGTTCGGCATGAAGTTAGCTGACGTGCTGCAAAGGGCGCGGTCGTCAGAAAAGAAACTTCTGCAAGGTCATACTTTCTATGTTACTCCAGTCATTCGTACAGGTGAAAAATTCGATACGTACAAGAAGGTAGCAACCTCTGCCGGAGCAAAGGTTCGTGTATCCTCCTCATCATTTTCCATATCCAGTGCTGTACTTAATATCTCCCAGATTTCGACACAGATTCCAACACCACGTATGCTCGAAGGGCATGATGATCGACACATGATGTCAAGCCCTGCAGATCAGCACGTTTGGCGAGGTCTGGCAGAGGAAGGCTTCGCTGTCTATAGCCCTGAGTTACTCCTAATGGGTGTTCTGAAGCAAGACATGGAATGGAACAATCCTATATATCGTTTGGATAATAATGTGTAGCAAAAGGATCGTGATATATCGGGACTTGAATTACTTCGTATTTAAGAGATATTATGAATAGCATTGTAACTCATAAATTTTGCATTTTAGTATCTACGCAGTTCATTCATGTAATAGATGTACTGAATTGATTTCTTCAAGTTTACGGATGCGCATAGCGTTTTGCTTAAACTCACTTAACAACGTTGATCGTATCCGTTATTTAGACTTCAAGCTCATAAGGTACACAGACTAAATGAAAACAAAGACCATCTTCTTTCCAGAAACGTCCCTGTGAATTGAGAACTATTGTTGCTTCTGCGTGGATGTACCACTGCAGCCGCTGAGAATCCTTAGCATACCGGATTGGGAGGATCGACGTGCATCTCAAGTTTCTCCGACATTTCCAAAGGAAGCAGCTACCTGCCTCAGGCTATATTTGGTCATCTCTCCGAGGTTTATTTGACAATCAACCGACTTATTTCTAGCGTCCGTCGCTATCCTAAAGATCCACTTTTCAACATGCCTAGCGTTTCTGTCCAAGATATGATACGCGGCACGAGGAGTGAGGTGCATTTCGGAGAAACAACTTGAAGTTCAACAGCTCTAGTAGTCCGAGAATTGGTTTCCGATTCCATGTTTTTGGAAGACTTCTGTATTGAATCAATGATGACTACTGGATTTGCAATTCTTTCCCTTTGGTCCAAAATCTCTTTGACCATCTCATAGCCTCCTACCTCGAGTATTTGATTCCTTTCATTTGCTGTCTCCGGTACCTATTTTTGAAGCAGTAGTCTCTTCTAGTACGCGGTTTCTTTAAACGACATGCTACAAACATAAAGTCCCCCTTTGCCTCCCCTTCGTCCTTCCCTTCTATCCACAGGGAAGTAGGGTCTCACAGGGGCCTGTGGTGGTGTACACATTAAAGTCAGCACATAAAATGAGCCTAGTGCCTCCATGGACAGAGAGGATCAAGCTCGATAAGACGACTGTCCATCTATGTACTTATACAGACTTATGTATCCGAGTTCAATGCAAAGGCAAGACCGTACAACTACCTTCCAGTCTGCGGGTTTGCATGCTATTCATGGAGAGGGGTGTGTGTGTGTGTAAATATTTTCAGTAGGCAAGGAAGTCTATTCCTGAGGACGCCGCCAATTTGACGGAGCTATAAATATGACGATATTGAAGGGCATTTGAAATGTAATTCACCTCATTAGTAACGCCATGATTGGCAAGTACAGACAAGAAAGCACAGGCATCATGATGGAAAAAGGCGCTGACCGGCGTATCCTCGGTTCTGCACAAGAAGATTTCGAATGATGAGTCCTGATTTTCGGCAATATGCACAGTCAAGATGATGGACTTGTAGGTATCGCTGTATGCGGAGCGCTTGTCTGTCGTTCGCAGACGCCGAAAGGATATGAAGGCATCTGCGAGGAAAGCCGGGCCGCTTTAGCTGGCTTCTATGTTCTAGATCAACCGGCCAAAGTCGACTCGTTGATGCAATGATGACTGCAGGAGTTTCCCGATGGTTATAGAACTGCTGAGTACGAAGAGAAGAAAGTCATAATTGCAAAGTTTGATGCATATGGAGGCAGCACAGCGAGATCTCTTTACATGCGCTATTGTTCCAGCTAGAAAAAGTTGTGATTCCGGAAAGTAGAAGGGCGAAACACGAGGCAGAGGTCAAGACGGATGAAAGCAACGCGCAGTAACGGGGATATAGATCTGCTTTCCCCTTGCATGTTTGCGTTGAGAATATGTTCTGATCGAGAATGCTAGAGCTGTTGGAGATTGATGAACCTGCAGACGATCGAAAGAGAAGCGTTATTGTGGAAGGTCAAGAAAAGGCACCCTTGAATCCCCACACGTCATCAGTATCGCACTTGCATGGAAGACGGTGCAGACCGAGGCCCCGCCCATTCAATAACACTATCTACCAAAAGGAAGATGTGACAGATATGGTAGGGCCTCTTGATGCTCGGGACGAGGCCAAGATGATGGATAGAATTAGATGCTGTCATACGGCTTGAGATGCCTCATAAGGCGTTGTGAGCATTATCGTGATGTTTGGATTACGTATATGCAATTAGAAGTACAAGACGGAACTCGACTCAGCAAGTAAGAAAGGAGGCAAGCTTTTCTCCGCCGCGCGTCTCCACTGTCCATTTCGCCTTCAAAGGAAAGCGGCTACACCCGAGCATTTCATCTGGTGCTGATTACAGACGGGGTTTAATCATGGACTTCAGCGCCTGAGGATCTAGGACACTCTGGGGGTAAGGGAGCTGCAAACGCCGGATATGCTCGTTCGCGCCATCGACGACAAGGACTGCGCCGGATATGAATGATGCCGCTTCGCTGAAGAGGAAGACAGCGGCATTCGCAATGTCTCTGATGTCACCCATGCGACCGGCAGGGATATTATCGATAGTAGCTTTCTTAGCCTCTGGATCGACTACGGTCAGGCGGTCCATCCCTTCCGTCCCACCAATCGGTCCGGGGGCGATGATGTTGGATCGTACACCAGAAGGACCTTCTTCTACCGCGAGGACAGCAGACAGAGCGTCTACACCTGCCTTGGCCGCGGAGAGGTGCGCCTGGTATGGTGTGCCTGTCACGATGACCCCTTTAATGCGACAATGGAAGACAGAGCTAACGGGACACACCGCGATAGTGCAGGGTTGCACTGACATGGATATAGGATCCCTTTGCCTTCTTTACATATGGCAATGTCGCTTTAATAGTGTTATAAGTTCCAATCTAGGACGGTTCTCAGCTTCAAGCGTGAAGAAACTTTTCTACGAGAGGTTTACTGTATCAATTTCGATAACGGTTTTGAAAGCATTTTCAGAAAGGCCCGATATTGGTGCAAGGAAGTTTCCGGCAGCACCTACGGAGCATATTGAAGTGAGGAAATCAGGCTTTGGATACCATATGAACTTTTCACTATGCTTACCACAAATCACGAAATCAATCCGGCCGAACTCTGCAATTGTCTTTTCTACCGCAGCTTTGAGTTGAGTTGGATGACGAACGTCTGCTTGAGCTGCAACGCAACGCTTTCCAGTCGCCTCGGAGAGCTCTTTCGCAGATTTTGTAATCCTTTCCGCACTACGACGATCGAGAAAGAAGATAAGTTGTGTCGAACCGAGAAAGGAAATCCGAGTTTCGCACTTCTGAAGAGAAACTTACTTTCGACCAACAATTACAGAGTCTGCGCCATGTCTCATCTTTATACAGTGTCATCAGTGAGTTTCAAGTCAACGTATGGTATGAAAAAGATGAATCTAGCACATACAATTGACTCTGTCATGCCTCGACAGATGCCAGAGCCTCCTCCAGTGCAGAAGAGCACCTTTCCCTTGAAGATATCGGATTTAAAGATTACATTCGAGTTTACGGCTTGAGTTACTCTAGACATTGTACAGCCGCTGCGACAGGAGGACAAAAGCTGGATGTTGTGGTTGTAGAGGAAAGGCCGCTGATTTGAAAAGGCGGAAGACGACCTCGGGGAGTAATGATACCCGAGGCCGGATGCCAGTGATGGTTTGCCAGTGTTTACCCCGCATTGGTCCATATTTGGAAATTAGTCATCAAACCTCCGACTCTTCGTTTCAACGCGGACTCAGAGGCTTGCCACAAACCTCCAAGATTTTAACCCTCTCAGTCGAATGCTGCGCAGAAAGCGACAATGTTACGCACGACTGATCTCGGTAACCTAGCTTCATCCTAAACTAACGACTTGTGCGCCTCCAATTATCCCAACATGAGTTCCGGAAGTATTCACCCCTGTATCGTGGATCAAAGACTCAGTTTCGCTATCACTTCCACCAATAAACTTATTGTATACACCATGAAAACTGTTAATTGTGCTAAATCTCTCCTCATGGGGGAAGCACCATCTTCCACTTCGAATATGCGGAGCTTTCGTGAACGTAGCAATTTGGACGCAGAACAAACTTTCCAGCATCATGTTCATATACATTTTTGCATTAGACTATCTCAATAGACTCAGTTTCTTCCGAGGGACCTACTACGCTGCAGATTTAATAGAAAATGGATACCTATGCAAAGCTCTTACTCTCAGGTGCGTCCAGTCACAAACCTTTATACGTCTCTAATAGTTACTTTTAGAAAACAAAAAAATCGAGCGGTGTCGAGCGTACGTGTATATCTGGCCGCGAAATGAAACATAGGAAGAGCAAGAACTGCTTTTCAAAAAACAGGGTGTGTATCGGCACTTATTTGTGAAGATTCCCGACTCACTTCTTAGCCACCGCCGACGGAATGTAGGATCTAGTGTGGACTATGCTAGAGATCCTGAGATCAGGTCGACGTACATGGACACAGAGCTGCGCGCCGAAGACAAGGAATAGAACTCTATCGACTTGCTCTGCTGGACCCCTGCTCCACGAGAAGGGTTGGATCAAAATTTGGCCATTGATTATTTTCAATATAGCAACTCTGTATAGGTTCTTTCAAATCCTAAATCTTATTCTGGCTGCTTCTGGGCTAGTAAGCCGCCATTCATGCTCACAAAGTGGATACAACCTCTGATTAACCCTAACAGATATTGATGAACAATGTTGGCCCTTTACAGAGGGACGTCCGGGGATCTCGTTGTCAGGAAGGTGGTCTGATAGTGCTTCCGCATGTCTGTGCCCCATCACATGCGTGCCGATGTGAGAGGTTTTCTCATGCTGAACTGAAAAAGAAGAGCTCTTGGTCGTCGGAGCATCGGTTGTGAACCCCCGAGTCGTTGAAAACGAGGTTCCCGATAACTTAGAGGGCCCTGGGCTGGCATCTTCTGCCGTACGGTATCCGATTCTCGTGGGTTAGTTGGAGGGTTGCAGGAGCCAGAGCCATTGCACAGGACCCACCTCTTGGGACTAGCTGGACGCTCTCGTGACCCCGCCTGCTGCTATCGTGCTTGAGCCCCCAAGGTGCGGAGCGTAGCGCGGAAACACATCTTGGATCCTGTGTGTCCGATGCGCGGAACAACGTGAGGTCGTATAAGGTTTGGGGACATTCAGGAGCAACGGAAGGAAGTCCAGGCCGAAATTCGAGCGAAATCGTGAAGGATAGATCCATAGGTTCTCTGTGGAAGGATCGACATTGGCCAATGAAGCGTTCGTCTGAGGAAGCTCTTCGACTTATCATACCCCCCTTTAATCTACTAATTATGGATGCATTTGAGGTAAGTATAAGTCTGTTCCCACTGAACAGTTCAGAACTCTGCTAATTGTTGACTCCAGGTGATTCTGAGCGGCCCGTTTTTGCAGTTCTAAATGAGCGTGGATTCTCGAGCGGCGAGCTATCGTTTCGAATCTCCGCTCTCAGCCAATGCTATCGTTGTCGCAACATACATAACAGTTTGGCGGCATCATTTCTCGGCCACCTGACCTATGCGTGCAAGTTCACAATTGTAAGTAACCATACCCATTCGAAGATTCATCATTTTATCAAGTCAAGATGTCAATTGACCCCATGTCAGATTATGGATGGACGGAATAAATTGTCAGGACCGCCGCCAATCAGTTGCTCTTACAGTATCCGATGCGATTCGCAGAGAAGAGAATCGAAGCACGGAGAAGTCTACGACCTGGCGACTCCTAAATGACGAGTTATATTGCTACCCCAGAATCATAATCTGACCTTCCTACCCCGTGTCTTGCTCAGGCTTGCGACTGAATTGACTGCGCGGGGTAAGCTGGGTCATAGACTTGTAAGCTCGATTCATTCGCCAATTTCCCCACAATGTTCGAAGCTGCTACGTTGCTTCACGTTCTAGGTCATTCACTCGAGTTCGAATCCGTAGGCCATCAGATACTCTCTGAGTGACCCTCTGCCCTCGGGGGAAATGCCTCAACGGTCGCTAAGCGATATATATTGAAAGACTCAGCTCCTATTCAGAAGCACAGATATTTCTGCGTCATCAGTGCTTCTCGCAGAACTAGGCGAGCCCACCGATAACATGACGACTGCTTGCAATTCAAAATATATGACACAGCCCTTGAGAAAATCGCACGGGATCTTAGCTGTTGGAAGAAATAAGTGAGCGACTGGTCGCCCAAGGGGGTTCCCTTTATTGACTTATACATGAGATCTTCGCAGGTGATCGCTGTCGATGCCGCAACAATTACTGAATAATCCGAAGGTGAGCCTTCTTTGCTGTCAGGTGCACAACGAAAATGTGACCAAATCGACAGCGAAGCGGCCATAGGATGCTATATTCCAACCCACTGTGTTGCTTAAATTACACAGAAGGTCTTGGCGCTCTGCGTCGGGGCGAAATGGATTCCAAATCTCTTGCCGGGACCGCATTCTTCGCCAGTGCGCGGGGAATTATTTGTGCGATTTCTCGTCCAGGGGGCGATTGTCTGCGCACCAAATTTCGGAAATAGCCAGTACGAGATGAATCGCATGCGATGGCCTTCCGTGCATCGACAGATTAGTGCGTTGACCATGAAGGGAATTGTTCCATGCAATGCTTTCGTATTTCAACGAGCATTCCCCTCGCAGGAATCTCGCCCCTCCGAAGCCTGCTAAGCACAGGAGGTGATTGGCCAGTGGCCGTCGATACCGAAAGAAGGCCGAGTTATGACGCACAGGCGTATTCCGTGCGCGCGTGATGGCCAGCTCAGATTCGGACGGCCTGAAGCTACGGGCGTGTGCAAGCGGGATACGGAATCGGGATATCTGTGGATCATTCATTCATTCATTTTATTTCATTTCGCTCTCATCACTCATCTCGGCTTCTGCCCAGCGGCGCATGCTTATTCTCGCATTTATTCTCAGCCGTGTGTGTGCGCACAGCAGTTATTTCTAGGTCCCGATCATGGGCATGGCAGGGCCTGACACATGGTCGTGCTTCTTTCGTCCTCCCTGCGGCCCAGCATAGGGACGGCGTATGAATATAGCAGTCGGTCCCGTCGCGAGTCTAAAAGAATGTTGCAACCATGAGAGCGAAGCTTCGAATCCGCGACGTGCGAAAAAGAACGCCTCATTCACCCTGTTTCTTGGGACGCGATCAGTCAAGTGAGACTTGTGCGCTGTTGAGTTCATCCTCGCATTTTGGCTATAAGCGCGGGAAGGACCCGCGGGGGAAGCACGTCCAGCTCCTGCAATAGATCATATAGCGCACGCCGCTGGGTGTGTGAATTCTCCATGTTGTTCGAAAGTGAAAGTAAACTGTACATTTTTTTAAATGAGGGAGCCTAAGGTACTAGTAAGACATCGGGCGACCTCGAAGTGCAGTAGTGCGCTACTACTGGTGTGCTGTTAGCGTTAATGTGGGGGGTAAATGGATCCAGAATACCACAATAGAAAGCGTATAAGTAATGTAGCTACATGTTAAATGAAGTGAAATGGAACGAAAAAAAATCAGATGAGAATGGAAGAGCACAGCAGCGGAGTCACAGGAAGTGAAGAGAGGTATGAAAGAAAAGAGAGAAAGTCAGATAGGGAAAGGAATGGGAGATAGGCCGAGTAGATATGTTGGTTGATAGATGTGATCAGAATAAAATAGCCGACGAGCGTCAGTGCTCCTTTCATACACGCGACTGATACTTGTAGTAATCCACAGACAAAACAGACAAAGGACAAAGAGGGTGATATGTGTAGCCCAGATGATATCAGGGGAAAATGGAGCGTGAAATTAAAGGTCGAAAGAAGCAGTCAAAGACTGAGTCCGAAAGAGAGGAAGGAGGGGGGGGGGGGGAGGGAGCAATAAGGTTACGCGAGTATGAGAGGAATGGCTGGACCAAGCGGTGGCACGGTGGCAGCGCCGGAGTAGCCCATTTGCAGTCGTTGACGTTGACATCAGCGTAATGGGGGTCCCCCATAGATCCACAGACTAGGCTGGACAGGAATCAAAAATCACCGAAGGCACGAACGAGCACATGACAGTCAAGGACGGAGAGGGGGAGAAGGGGGGCCGACCATCAACGGCCCTCATTCAACCGGTCCCAGTACCCCGTGTGCGAGACACTGCTCGCGGGCCCTGCGCTCAGCGGGCTCGCCAGGTCGCGCTGCGCACTCGATACGTTGTACGTCGAGATCGGATGCGGCAGCTGGATCCCGCTCCCGCGTCCGCCATGTCCCCCTCCACCCCCGCTGTGCGCGTGGGGCGGGTAGAGCGACGACGCGGTTCCGTTACCTGAGGCCGATGGGCCGGGCGGGCCAGAGAAGTACGACCCGCTGGACGGCGGGCTGATTGGCGAGATCGGGTACGCGCTGTGCGGCGCGGACGTGTCGTACGTGTCGTCTGCGCGCCCGCCGCCGGACGACGTCGACGACGTGGTGTAGTACGGGTCCCGCGCGAGTGTCGGGCTCGTCGACGTGCTCCTGTTCTCGCCTGCGGGCGCACCCGTGGCGGACGTGCCCGGGAAGAACGGCGCCGTCAGTGTCGAGAACTGCATCCCCGCCCCGCCCACTCCCACACCCAATCCGCCACCACTGCCGCTGAGACCCAGGCCGGGCGCGACGCCCGCGGTGGACGTCGCACTCGCGCTCGACCCGCTGCTCGGCGTGTTGCTCCACGCGCGGTGCGGGATCTGCGGGGAGAACAGCTCGGGCTTCGACCCGCCCTGCCCTGCGCCGCCGATCGCCGTCGACCCCGTCAGCGACCTCGGGCGCCCGCCCTGCTGTTGCGCAGACACGCCAGGGAGGGACATCGGCCAGCCCGAGTGCGCACCAGGGCCGACGCCCGCGCTCACGCTCGCACCCGTGCGCGTCGGGTCGAAACGCGCGCCCTGCGCGTGGTGGAGGGGCGCGAGGCCCCCGGCGCTGGGCGTGCTCCAGAGGCTGGTGGTGCTCGAGGGCTCGTCAGGCGAATATGCCGTGCTGTGGTGCGCGTGCAGCGGCTCGAGGCCTGGCGAGTGCGGGTGGTGCTGCTGCTGTTGCTGGCTGTGATGGCCGGGCGAGGGCTCGTTCCCCCACAGGTGCGGGCGCGGGAGCGTCGCGGAGTGCGGGGCGTGGTACGCGCCGAGCGGGTCCTCGTTGCCCGTCCCTGCGCCGCCGTACGCGTAGCCATACGAGGACGTCGACGAGTGCGAGCCCGCGCTCGTCGGGCCCGCGTCGTACGCCGGGTGGTGCGGCTCCCCGCCCGCAGGCGGGTACAGCGGGCGCGTGAAGATCTGCGGGTGGTGATGTTGCTGCTGCTGGTGTGGGTGCTGCTGCTGGGCGTGGTGGTGCTGCAGATGGTGCGTCTGCGAGCCCAGGGGCGGCGGCTGCGGTGTCAGGCCGCCGTGCCCATGGTGACTGTGTCCTTGGCCCGGGTCGGCGCCCAGGCTCAAGGCGCTCGGGAGCGAGGGAACGTCCACGGGCGACTCGCCGCTGAACTCGGTGCTCCCTCCGTCGTCGTGATGCTGCTCCCCGCCGCCCTGCCCGCCGCCCGGGCCCGCACTCGGGAACCGCGCGCCGCCGCCCACCGTGCTGCCGTCTGCGCGTCGTTTCCGGCGCGAGTTGTTCGGTCGCCTGCGGTACACGTAGTCCGGGTACTTCGAGTTGAAGTTGTCCTTCAGCTTCTTCGCCTGGTCTAGGTAGAACTGCTTCTCGTGCTGTTGTCGTTTGTCGGTAATTTTTTTTTTAATTAATTCGTCACATGAATCCAAAGACCATAAAGAAAAGGGGAAAAAAATCGCAGACAAAAGAGTGAAGGGAAAGTCAGTATATCGTGCAGTCCATAAATGACGCTAAATCGCATTTACGCACCATGGGCATCGAATTCCACTCCTTGCTCAGGATCTTGCTGATCTCGCCCGTCCGCATCATCTGGTTCGCCGCAGAGACCTGCGGCCTCCGTCTGCGCGCGAAGATCATGAATGCATTCATCGGCCGCTTGGGCGTCCCGTCCGAGTTGAGCGATTGCGTCGTCAGGGCATGGTGCATGTCTTTTTTTTTTACACCAACGCGTCCGTTCGATTTCATTCGGAAAATCGAGATTCGGTTTGAGTTTTCCAGTTTTCCAGTTCGCAGCGTAGGGAAGTACGAGGATTGCGATCCGGGCAATAGATCCCAAGAGAGGGAAAAAAAAAGAAAAAAAAAGATCAAGCGTGAGTATAAGGGAGCGAAAGATCGATAAAAACACATAAAAAATTAGAAAAAAAAATGGGATGAGAAGAGAGCAAGCCGGAGTAAAAAAAGGAAACTCACCAGTTCCAGTCCCAGGCTCGTCCCCATCACCGCCCGCGCCGTACGGCTGCTCGGTGTTGTGCTCGGAGCCGGACGCCATGTCGTCGTCGTCGTCCGCTGCCCCCGCCGACATAGGCATCGAGCTCTGTTTGCTCGCTGCTCCAGACGCAGACGCCGACGCCGAGCCGTTGCTGGACTCGGGTACGGGTGCAGGCTCGGACGCGGATGCGGGGGTGGCGTTGGGCCGCTGATTCGGATGTGGGTGTGGGTGAGGGTGTGGGTGGTCTGAGGCCGAGGGCCCGGGGGCGGAGAAGCCGCTCATGCTGCTGTGTGCGAGCGTGTGCGGATGGGGATGGGGATGGGGGAGGAGGGGGGAGGGGTGTGCGTACGCGTGGCGGAGAGACGCGGGGAGGAGTGCTGTTGCCGTGGTGGGCAGAGAGGGCTATGCCCCGGAGCAAAGCACAAAAAAAACTGTAGGGGTTGGGAGGGAGGGGGCGGGAGGGCAAGGCAGGGGAGTAATGAGACCCGATTCGAGTTTGCCTCGACTTGGCTTGGCTTAGAGAGACGTGAACGTGAATCGAAAACGGGAGGGAGCGCGTTCTTGTATTTTCGTTTTTTGAGTTGCGCGGTGCGAGTGCGAGTGCGTGGGGGGGGGGGGGGGGGGGGGGGGAGGATGGTGAGTTATAGTGAGGTGAGCGGGCGGGAGCGGCTCGAGCGGCAACCAAGGCCAGGAAGCTGGGAACCGGGGCACGGCTGGGCGAGACGATTGAGGGGAGACCGGACGAGAGGGGGAGGCGTCCTTCGGATCGCTCTCGGATCGCGCGCGAGGGGTGGGGGTAGGGCTCCCGAGGGCGTCGAGTGTCGAGTGTCGGTCGGTCGGTCGGTCGTTTGATCGTTTGATCGGAGAGGCGGGTGCGGGTGCGGGTGCGGGTGCGGGACCGCAGAGACAGGCAGGGAACCGCGCTACGTAGGGAGTCGGGGGCTAGCAGAACAGAAAATATCAGAGCAGGCTGGGGGGGGGGGGGGGGGTGGACCTCGCAGGGCACAAATAGCCCAAGTGCGATCGGTAGATGGCTCCCAAGTAGGGCTGCCGCAGAGGGCAGAGAGAGAGGTTGAGGTTGAGGATGAGAGGGAGAGGGCAAATAAGGCAAATATGCGTGGCACGGCACACGGGCTCGGACAGGAAATGACGCGCGAGGGTACGACGACAACGACGCACTAGCACTCGCTCGTACCTATATCTAAAAACCGCATACGCGAGCGCAGGACAGGGCAGGGCAGGGCAAATCCGTCAGCACAGCGGCACGGAAATTCAGGCTGGAGGACGGGAGGGTGCGTACCAGGAGTCCAGGAAACTCGCAGGAGCCGGAACCAAGCGTAAAAAAAGGGGGTAGCAGATAAAACAAACGTCTGTTGTGTCTGTCTGTATGTACTATGTCTGTGGATCGGCGTAAAAGTGCCAACTCAGACTCTGGACACAACGCGACACAACACAGGCTATACAACACAACACAGCACAGCACAGCACGCGAGATGAGAGTCTTGTTTGTGCAGAGGGGGTTCTCTCCGTCTTGCAAGTTGCTGTCAGCCAGAAGCTAATATATTAGTGCAATAAAATAGCGCTCGTCCGCTCCGGCTTTCGGTGTCTTCGTCTCAGTTCTCGGTCTCGTTTTGAGTCGGTTTGCTGGGGTGGTGCGGTGCGGTGCCTAAAGAATGGCGGGGGCGTGCGTTCGCTCAAGACCCGGTCGAAAGGAATGCGAAAAGAGACACAGCAGGCCAAAATCCCGGCAGATGCGTGTGCGTGACGCGCGCGCGCGCTTTTTTAGCTTCTTGTTCTTGGGATTCCTTCTCTTTCCCCCCTATGAGTGTGGAACGCCTTCTTCCTTCCTTCTTTTTCGCGGGTCGCGGGTGGGAGTCGCAGAGGGCGACGTATCAGCTGCGCGTGTCCGGAACGGGGTGAGCGGTGAGCGGGTGAGTGCTGTGGATGCAGTCTATATGCGCTCGCTCACGATGGTCTGCTCGCTGCTCTCTGGCGCGACTGACTGACTGACTCTCTCTCTCTCTCTCTCGCAGCCTCGTTCGCTCGGCGTTTCCAAGAATCACGACTGCCAACGAGCCGTGTGTCCGACCTCCTCTCCGGTGCTGCGTCTGTCTGAAGACTGGGCGCGCGTTTGGCGGGCGCTGGACACGGATGGTCTGCGCGCGAGCTGACGGTTGCAAGGCTCGGGTGTGCGAGGGGCGCGGGGTGCAGGGGCAGCGCTGGGCAGGCCGGAGCTCAGGTGCCAGACGTCGGTGTCGGTGTCGGGTGCGGGTGCGGGGCGGGTGCAGCGTGCGGAGCGCGGGGGGTTAGGTGGGCGAAGGAAGAAAAAAGGAAGAGAGAGGAGGAGGAGGTAGGGCAGAGCAGAGGAAGTTAAGCAGAAAAGGATGATTATTATTTGGGTTGCGGTTGATGGATCTGTCCCAGTCCGGTCAGGTCAGGTCGAACATCGTCTAATACAGAGCTAGCGTATTAGCCCTAGCCGTAAGCCCCCCCTCTCTCCAACTTCGGCGCAGAATATTCCATAAATTTCCCCATTCCGACTTTCCACTTGCATATTTTTCTCGAAAATCTGTGCCCATTCGCGTAAACAGCAAGAAAACCTATTCGTGGCCGTCCCTTTCCTCATCAACTAGCGCCGATGCCCATAACAAGGCAGAAAAGTGGAATCGCAAAAAAAGCAGAAACGGAAAGGCCTTTTTCCTCGCCGCTGAGCCCCTCTTTTTTTTTCTCTGTCCGGAGGGGAAGTGCGACTCACGAGACCACTGCCATGTCACAGGTTCGCAGACGCAGACAGCGTATGCCGGAACTCGACACATCGACAACAATCCCAGGCGTTTACGGTATACCGTCGACGGGCCTCCACGACCACGACGGCCATCTTTCCTCCAAGCTATCGCCCTACGCGACGTCGTAGAGGAGAGGGAAAAGAAAAACAAATGTGCCATCAGACCCGCCCTGCCGCTCAGGCTCTCGACTCGTTTGGAAAGCACACACCCATCGGCTAGCAACTACGCGTCTAACCCGCAGCGCACAAATTATCTGGTGTGATCGGACATCTCCAGTGTCCCCTCGTCCTTTGCCAAGAGTCCAGCGAGTCTGGTCGAACAAGTTTACTTTCGGATGCGACGATATGGTAGAACGAATCCGAGCGCAAGTCCGCCAGCCCGCACCCCCACAAACGAGACCCCGAAGCCTGTGGCGACACCACTCCAAAAAAGGCGTATCTCCTCTTCTCTCCGTCTCTGTCTCGAGTCGTCCCCAATAAAAACTATCATAATTTCCCTAAAGAAATAGAAGTAGAAAAAAAAAGAACAATTTGAGCATCATGATCACAGCTTACCCGATCCCTGATCCCTGATTTGCTTTTGTCCTGTCCCCATTTCACTATCCTGATGTGTCGATGTCGTGGTCTGGTGTCCTTGATCTGATCGTCTGATCGCGCAATGGTCGCGAGCGGATCTCGATCACTCGTCGCTGGCATGATAGGACCCGCTCGGCTCCGAGTGATCGCACCCGCAGCCCGCAGCCCGCCCCCGGGCCTCCCACGCGCATGCTCTGCAAGGCGTCTCTAAGGGTCTAAGCATCTCAGGCTCTTGCCAGTGTTCTGCTGGCTCGCTCCGAGTTTTCCTCATCGCTACCAATAGACGAGCGTGACCAGTAGATACAGCTCACCACAATCAATCCATCTGGAGCGCGCGTGAGCCCTCCGCTATGCACCCCTCTTCCGTCTCAGCAACAGTCGAGATAACCGCAGGCTACGCCGCATCGTACAACCTGAAGATAACGCACGGGGCCGCGGTAGAACAACTTGAAGGGAAAGGCCGTCACGGTGCTAAGCGAGCGCGTCCTGGCTGTCACGACTTGGTCACAGATAATCCCAATTACGGTGCTACCGTGACGCTAATCTTTCAGGACCTCGGCCACCGTACTACTAGTAGATCGAGCCTAGTCTGCCTCAGGCTTTGCATTCAGTACCCCACGGGGGACATATTCAACTTTTTCCGAGTCGATCGACTTTTTCGAACTTCAATCTCCGAGACAACTTCAAGTTCGCTGCCTGTTTTCTTTCTGAAATGTTTCTCAGTCTGAGCTTAGCATTCCGATCTCGTCGTTGGGGTTTTTTTTCCTATGCTCTCCTACATATGCAGTGTGCGCCAAAAGCATTCACATCATTTTCTCCAGCGAGTCCACCATGATGTCCTTGGCTTTGGACGTGACCTGTTTGTATTTTGCTCGAAGTAAACAAAAAAAAACCCTATTTGGCTGTCTATCCTTCCAGTGATTGTACGACTCGGAAGCCAGCTTGAACACAAGAGCGACGGCATCCGGACGTCCTCCCAGTCGCTACCATTACGCCAGTGGCCAGTTGACCTTAACCTTGACGCACTTCCACTGGAGAACAGACTCGGACGCGCCTGCCAGTGCACCGGGGCGTTGGTCGTTGACACATTGCATGCTAAAATATATGTTCATTCTCCCGTTCCGCCACCACGATCCATCTGCATCTGCATCTGCGCATATACACAGTCCGATCCTCGACCATGCACAAACCTGAAAGCTACCGACAATGACCGCCGGCCAACACGAATGCACCCGACCAAACGTGGTAATTTTTATGTATGTACATGTACATGTATATATTTTTCTTCTTCTTACAAAACTTCGTCTCTGGACTTAAGACCTACACCGGCACTCCCGGGCTATCTTCTATCTCTCTCTCTCTATCTCTACGTCTATCTCTTCTCTTCTCCAAACCCAAACTCCACTCCCATACCCACGGCGCCAAATCCGTACTTACCCCCATTCCGCCGGAGCTCCATGCACATTGCCAGCCAGCCAGTCGACAAGAGCAACGGGTACGCTTCTCAGCTTCTCCACTTCTCCCTTCTCATTCATTCTCCCTTCTCCCTCTTCATTTACCACTACCATCACCATCACTTCTCACCTCTCATTTCCGCGTTCTCCCTTCCCTCTCCGTCTATATGTACATACGACTCCGAATCCGTGTCTAAACCGCCGTGTGAAATCCGAATCCCGGTTTCCGTTATCCCTGGCGTGATGCAGCACACCCCCGCCTCGTAGCTTTTTGACGGCTCAAGGTCAAGGTCGAGCTCGGGGCTGAGGATCATGATTCATGGCCAATCAAGCGGAACTCTCATGCTCCGATCGCGAGCCGTTGCCAGGAAGACTTCAAGATCAATCCTTTCTTCTGTCAAATGTGCAAATGTGGCTTCTTCAATAATCGGGTGCAAAGGAAGTCTCTTGGTCCTTTTAGCTGCTCAGGCCCAGGCGTCTTGACTAAGCTCGTGCTCATACATACCTCAACCTCCAAGCTCAAGCTCAAAGTCCTAAGTCCGAAGCTCGAGCCTTTCGGCACATTTTCTGTTTTTCGTATTCGCATCCTCGCAGAAGCTCGTCGTTGGCGAGTCCGACGTCATCACGTCCGTTCAGCAGCGCGAACAAACGAGCAGACCTCCGACCGACATCCATGCATCTTCGGCCCCTTCGGGTTTCAAACCAAAAAAATAATAATCTTTTCTTCGTGCTCCCGAACCTTCCTCGCACTCGGTACATCCAACAGGGTAGTAGGGCAGGGCGGGGCACCAAATAAACCAGTTTTACCCACCGGTCCTCCCTTGCAAGGTACGCGCAAGAGAGGTAAGGAGGGAAGAAAGAAAAAAAGGTTCAGTAAAGACCGAATCTACCATCCGGCCGGTTTCTTCTACTTCAAGCTACGACTCGGAGTGCGCGGCTACTCCCAAGGCTAACGCCCTCTAATAACGCCCTTCCCCACTTCTTTCCTTCGCATATGGTACTCCTATGAAATGCAAAATGTTCCAATAACCTACCTACCCTGATCAGGTCTGATGATAGTAGGGCAGACGACAGTCTCGAACACGGACGGTAAGCGCTTAGCGCCCAATGCTCATCCCCCAAAAACCAAAAACCAAAACCTCCACCCGAGTAAAAACAATTCCGAGTTTCCAGAAGCCCCTCTCAAAGTTCCCGATCGGCATATGCCGGCAGCCTGTACACATTCACATTTAGACTTCATCGAACAGAAAACGAATTCATTTCTTTTTAACCTTTTCCTATTCCTTTACCAAAAACGTAAGTAACAAATAACAAATAACATTTTTATATTGCTTATACAGTAAAGTGGGTGAGGAAGGGGGAAAGGGACTTGCCTGTTTCGGATATTAAGTCGTTTAAATTATTTACGTAGCCATTACGTGTATACTACAGTATATGCCGGTGCAGGGCTGTGCGGAAGGGAGGTGGGGTGATCGAGATCCGGGATGCGAACCTAAGTTGAGGGGGGAGCGAAGACTCGGAAGGAGATGAGCGATTTGGGCGAATTGTTTGGGCAACGGCACTGCCGAGTGCGTCTAACTCCCGATTGAGATAGCACTTGCGCCGAGAGCATCAAATTACCTCGTAACGGGTGTTTTTTATTACTCTATCGCGTCGTGTCGGAGAGAAACGAGGAAGTCGTAACGCGTAACGAAGTCCGGATTGAGAAATCTTATCGTGATCTCTTTCTAGAGCAGGTCGGCGACGGAGCAGGAGCCTCACGCTGAGGGCTGGGCAACAAAGTGCCTATTGTCTGTCGGTCTCGAAAAGCGCATGCCGCATGCCGGTGGTCGATGATGTAAGAGCGGCCTGTGGGCCAAGGTGCCCGAGATGAAAGGACATAGCGCAGCAAGGTCATGGGTGCAGACGACAGATCGAATCGGGCTATGGCAACGTCTGGCAGAGGGTTTTCTATCGTTCCATCGTACATCGTCCCGATTCGATCTCATGCGGCTGCGCTTTGACAGCCCAGCTGATATGTCGAAACAAACGATGGATAGCTCATGACCAAGACCATTCGCAATAATCTCTCTTTCCTTTCGACCGAAGGATCATCATGCGTAGGGATGCAGCGGACTCGGAGCTCATGATCATGCTCAGGACCCATCAGAACACAAAACACAGCGCACTGAGGTCATGGTGCCTTTTTTTTTCATACGCCCTAACCCCAATCTCGGACCAGATGATGCGCTGCGTGAATCTACCCATGATCAAACGATCGCAGCTCGGCATCTCCGACGGCGGGCTCTCGCTCTCGCTCTCGATGGACATCTCTCCGTTCTTCTCGCAAACATTGATGCATGACGGGTAGGATGCCTATAGGGGAGGACAGTGCGGCAGTGCCACTTGACAAGCCACATGCACACACGTGGAATGCACAAGTGCCAGAGAGCGATGCGAATCGCGATGTTGGGGTCGTGCCGGTGTAAGTGTACAGCTGGAATTGTGGGGTGGTGCGGGGAGGAATCCACACTCCTCATCATTCCACACCGTTCTACCGCAAAGACGCAAATTGCACACACTGGCAGGCAATATTGTTTCCGAAACGAAAGTCTTCCGCTTGGTGAGTTTGAGGTAGCGATAGTCTTGATCCCGCGTTGACCCATTTGATAGGTTGGTGGATCCGGGATCGAGGGGTCTATAGTAAATTTCATTGATAAATTGATGATGGTTCAACAGCCGGGTCATCCAATTCGTACCTTCTTCTATCCGGAAATCCGATGGCTTTGATATATTGGTAAAGGCCTTCCGATACTCACAGCTTCATGTACGAAGAAACCGACACAGAAAGGTAAAAAGTTGATGGACCCGGAGAAGACAGGCAGTGCCCGTCTGCTGGCCTGACAAACCCGGTGCTTTGACATTCAAAACTGAATGGTGGAAGCGTCGGAGGGAAGTGATGAGCGTACTGAATAGCGAAGGTGGGTCAATGACGAATGCTGCTCAGCGCTTGAATAGCTTGAATGTCGGGACCGAAAAGGGCCTTTCAATGGCCTTGGCCTTGCTGTGCTCGCTGTGCACCGAAGGTCAGAACGCCAATCCTTGTGGAAATGAATTACAATACAGTTGCCTTATTTTTTTAAATCCGCATCCTGATCTTTCGCAGTGTCTGAATCCGTTGACCACGCGCGATTGAAATTAAAAATAATTGTGAGGTTCTGAATGAGAGGACTGAATGCGTGGATCGGCGTGGGCCTGAATAGCTTTGAGATGAATGGGCAGACCTCGTCGCGGGCGTCGCTGACGGGCAAGCGGGCGGAGGAACGCGCGCTAATAAAAGAGACCCATCATCAGTCACACAGCATACTCCCGCTTCTTTTCGTGTGTTACGTCTTCGGCCGTTCATTTGCTTCAGAAATGAAGAACCACAGCTCGTGAATCCGCTCGGCCATCTCTTCGCACCCGGCAACCCCAGTCCGAGTCCTTTCGACTGATCAAGACATCGACAGTCTGTGTATTCTTGTATATCCTGAAGCTTATGCGGATTTCTCCTCGCAATCGGCGCGGCCATCTCCCAAGGCTGTCAGACGTGCTCTCGATTTCCCGACCCATCCACCCTTCCAGAACACCGAGAGAGGCGAAACAAAACAACCCATGAGCTTGGTCTTGGTCGCGAATGCACTGCTTCCAGCCGGCACATCCCATGACGGGACGATGGATCATGGCGCAGACAAGCATGATGCGTGACCACGATCAAAGATACAGATGGCGACTTGTTTGACGCTTGGCTTCCGAAGGACAGTGCTTCGACCCGACTATCGCGCGCACTAGATTCCGAAGCCGTCCAATCATAGCCCCTAACTCTCGCCACACCAGAAACCGAACCTCACACTCGCCGCGCAGTCCATGCCAGAAACAAACAAAAGGACGCTCCCGAGGGCTCAAGAGAACGCCGCGCGGCTCTAACAAGTCATGTCCAGGCACAGAGAAAAATGGCTGGGCAGCTGCACATGGAAGCTACCAAGCCTCCCAATGTCTAACCCACTTATCAGGGTGTTTACGACACTAACCATAAGATCATTCACCGCCGGAGCCCGATCAGGCGCTTCTTCGTCTTTTCTTAGTCCGGGTCGTATTCTGGTTCATATAAGCCGGCCTTCTAGCGTCCATCATCATCAGCTGTTCATGTAACAAATGAATTGCGACGAGTTGTCGTGACGTACAAATTCGAGTACTCCGCTTGACGCTTGGGCCCTTCGAGCAAAGTCGACAATTAAGGTTTATTCATACACCTCGGCTAATTTGGCCTGTGTGTATTTCGTGGAATACTCAACCGGGTCTAAATCCGCGTATAGGTAACGGTCCGAAATCGTTATGGATACACAGGCACAAAATGATAGCACCTGAGAATTGCATCCCTGCGTCGACCACCAACTGGTCCTTTTCGTGTTTTGCTACACCGATAAGCTCGTTACCGATGAACCAGAAGGACAACAAACGGGGAGGCTGAAAGCGGAAGGTCGGCAACACGTCGAGCGCTATCAAGCGTGGAAAGCAGGAACTCAACTGCGAGGAACGATCACAATTTCATCCTAGAAAAGAAAGATTTTATTGACGTCGGTAAGGCGGTTGCGGCACCGAGAAACTCCATTGGCCGCCGTTATGGCCGCCTTGCCCACGTCCCACGTCCACACATCAGCATCATCGTACTAAACCACTTTCGTCTGTACGTCGAATTCCAGCATCTGATTCCGTCAAGCGGAAAATGCAGGACTAAAGTCCGTGTCAATCGAATTCAAATGAGAAACTCGATACGCTCCGCGTCGTAAGGCGTATGGCATCGGCGAAAGAGCGCAGATAGAAGACGAGAAACAAGGACTCCCTGGATATGTCATTTTGGAAACTCCAAATTGCAGTCTGCCGAGGTGCGAAGCGGCGCGAATAGGTGAAATATGTAAACTTTCATAACAGTAGTCGGATTGCTCAGGGCAATCATAGAGAACGAAGTGCGATGATCGCGATCGCATTTAAGAAGGATGAAAATGGACTGGCGAAAACTCAGAATGTTGAAACAAGTAAGAATGAAATGGTTATTGCAGTAAACACGAAGGCGCTAAAATCAATCAAACTATGGGACTTGCAAAGAAACAGTACACATCCCAGGTGTAAATCATACTCACATAGTTTCGATGCCCTAATCTAGGACAGATCCTTTCCATAAATGGCCTCGAATATTTCGCGAAAGTTTAGATCACATCTGCCTTTCCATCGAGCGCTGAAGTTGCGTGTAGCAACGCAACTCACGTTCCAAGCGAACCACCTACGAAATTCTCGTGTGAGGGTTCTCCAGCGACTATGTAGATGAATTTACCTACTGCCGACAAGGTGTACTGCGCCTCATGCCAGTGAACTCGAGGTGTTTGTCGCCTAGCAGCCTAGCAGCCGAGCCTGCTTTCCGAAATCGCCTCCAGCTAAATCATCTTCCTCGGTGACCGGACTTTTGCTGTGATCGGAACACGCCCAATTGAACAGTAATTCCTTCCATTCTCTACATGCCATGGCGATATCGCCATCAGCTTTGACATTTGAAGAGCACATTACGTGTTGCAACTCACAACTAGCTTCTGCAGATCCTGGAAACCTTCCGAAATTCTCGTTCGCGGAAGGCTGGATAAATAAGACGGCGCAGCAGGAAAACGCCGGCCGATTCCAGCACCACGAAGCCCTTGAAGCCCAAGAGACAAGGTCGAATCGTGATAGGCCGCCTCACTGCTTCGTAAATCCTCCACGTTACGCGAAGATCAGTCCAATGATCGCCATCCCGTGCAGGGAAGTGGTTAGTAGGTCGTAACAGTCTAACAAGCCTGGAGCACGAGCCTGCGGAGGTCACTCCTGCTTTGGCAACTGTGCGTACACGCCTCTGCATCCCCAGCGTAATCGTGCTTGCTTCTCGCCTTCTTGTTCCCACTCTCATAAACACTTTCCCGTAACACTCACTGGCAAGCATTGGGCGGACTTCTTGAGAATAAGCCGCTTGTGCAACTGAATATGTCGAGCGAAATGTCCAGAGATGGCAACATCGACCTGTGACCAGAAGTCCCCCATCTTTCCGAAGCAATATGTAAGTGAAGCGAAGCAATTTAATAAGGCTAAGTTAGCCTACTTTGTCTCGACGTCCAACCAACTGGGTCAATGGAATTGAGATGAATAGAACGAGCTTCATGTTGCATAAGGCTGTCTCAGCCTCGATGACCTCTTGTTTACTCGGTAATGATCCATTTCCTCAGACACCCACTTTCATGGAAGCCAAAAACAGAACTGTAGTTAGTTTTATAATTCGCTGACCTCATAAAATGGCTTACAGTTTAGGGTCTTGAGCGTAGTTTGCTTCATACAAGCACCGATGAGTTCTGGGGTGAGAACCTTCGATCTTCAAGGCAAAAGCCTTACCACGGTTGCCTCGCCACGAGAGTAACTTTGGACCATTCGAAAGAGAAGGAACACGGGGGTAACTCAAAGTTCCCTCTTTTGCTTTATCCCCACCGGGAAGGTCAGGAAATTAAGTGTCCCAACTCGAAAATACCATCCCAACAGATGAGTGTAGTACTCTCAGAAGCCATAGGACGCGACCGGGCGTTGGCAAAGCAGGAAATCACCTCAAATTTGCTCCTACGGAGAGCCGCCGTACACATCACCACTGTCGGAAAGCAACTCCGAGCAAATGACAAGACGTACAAAGATGCAGGAAAGCTGTTGTAAGACAGGAGCTCCCATTTCGAGGGACTCTGAGAGTATTTCGACAGAGCTAGCGCGGCAGAAGCAGCGATGTTTACAAGAATCATATATTTCGCAGACTGCCGAACAGTAGTAAAGGCACTAAACTCGAATTAGTCCACTTTGTCTCATATAACCAGAGGCGAAATGTAGATTACCCGTAAATCGTTCCGATGGTGCTGCTAGATATCTAGGAACCGCTGTTGGTCGACTCAAAAGAAACTGGAGCTCTGAAAATCCTTTTCGAAACTGCACGGAAAGGGGAGGTCAACAAAGGGCTAAGCAAGGAACATTTCGAAGGGCTCACATCGAAGACCCCAGCCACTATTTCACAACGCGAATGTGAATGTTAAAGAGGAAGCCAACCTGTAAACTTCAGCTTTCCGATCCAACATTATCTTGTTCTCGGTGACGATATTGTGTAGCGGGGGCCGTTGCTTTGGTGTCACAGTAGGCCGCTCCAACTTCCAAGATGAAGACCACCTTTTAATTCAAAGCAATAATCTAGTTTGACAAAGATTGCTCCTGTAAATCAGACGATGTTACGCAGGTCGGTCAATGTGAAGATGACATACACAAAAAACAAATTTATTCACAAGAAATGTGCTGAACCAAGGAGGCCTTATGCTTGACTTGAGATCAATTGTCAGAGATCGCTTGAGCAAGAACTATCACGTGAATAAAATGAGAATGAATGTATCTGCCAACTCATCTTCAATAACCTGTTGTCCGTGACCCGAAGAGCTTTGTACGACCCGGTAGGAAGGGTCATTTTCTGCCAATAGTCCTTCTGATGCCGCCTCTACAACGTCACAAGGCACTGTGGTATGCGGTTGCAATACAATCATGCGGTAGATTACGGAACTCTGTAAGCTCAACATAGCCGAAGGAAGAGAAATGAGAAGGTCGGCGACTGTCATGATAATGAATCGGCGGTCAAGCGGCGACCATAGTAGCACCGTCTTAGACTACAGCAAAAAGAACCGTTGGCTCAGACCCAAAACCAGTAACCATCGAAGATCACGCTGAAGCTGAACGTGCAAGCGGAGTGACGAGACAGAACAAGTGGGGCGACAGGGTGCACCATGTGATTCTAAAGGCAGTCGACGAAGATAAAGCGGGTGTTTGAGAGAAGAAAGGGGATTGTCCGAGGGTTTAGAGAGTTCAAAGGTCTGATGGGTAACCGGTCATCGTCACATCGCTCGTGAAGTAAGATCCAGACTCGCAGCTTTGGCTATTGCATCTTTCTGCGCTCTCCGTGCGAGTGGCTTGGAAAAGGACCAAAGGCGCGGCGCGTTACTGCTCATGGAAGTATGAAGAGCTTGCCCTAAGACCAGCTGGCCGGGGTATGCCTGCCAGGAGAAATCAGCGGACCTCGTCAGGAAGCGTCTGTAAGGGGGCCATTTCCCCGGCTCGAATGAAATTACCGTCAGTTCAGTATCCTTGAAGACGGAAACTGCCCTTGTCCATTACCCATCAATCAATCATTTGCTCTCCTGGACGAGGTAGTACAGTTCAGAGATAACGAAAAGCTGAAGAATAGCTAGACGGGGCCGGAGATAGAGCAAAGAGAGTTTACAAGCTATCCGTGCTCACCGATCTTCGGCACTCTCGCTGAGTATTTCGAAACGAGAAGATCCGCTTTAGAAAGAATGTAATCTTATATGATGCAATATTTCTCTTCTTTGAGGAGAGCCGTATTTGATGACTATTGGCTCGATATAGCTACTATAACCATAAGAATGCTTAGAATCACAGGTATATTCAGGAATGAAACCATACCGCAGAGACAAATATCAACGTAAATCCCCGACAACGAGAGTTCCAGTGCGCAATAACAGAGCAAAATGGATCTCGGTGGGCATAGTGACATCTCCGGGAAAGTTGGAGCTTAGTGAACTTGCGAACTGAGTGGTTTATGAACGGGGTACTAATAACGTCCAACTGGTAATCTGGTCAAGCAGAAATTACCGGATCATAAGCACAAGAAGGGCATGTACGCAGTGTAGAAGGAGGAGCGCACCATAAATTAGGTCGAGGATCACGAGGCGCTGAAGGAAGCCATGTTGGCGATTTCTCGTGGCACTCACAAAACCCGCCACGCAAGCAACGCGAACGACTTCCAGAAGATATCAATTGCCGGTACCGAGCACCCCGCACCTTCCCACAAGGTCGGTGGACAAATCAAACTGGTGTATTACGGAACCGCTTTCATTCTCATCATGATGAGGACCCTCCAGACTCTATTACCCAGGGCGATCCAGGAGTCAAATGGCTAAGGCCGGCCAGCACTTGACCGGCAAAGCTCATTTCTTCGACTTCTTGCTCTCAACAAAGAGAACACGAGATTTTACTTGTGCAACGCATCAGAATCTGAAAAAGGGACAAGGTAAACAACATACCCGTTGGATCGTATTTCACAGCCGCCAATTTGGGTCCCGTTCGTAGTCGTTTGGTAGTATAGAAGTAGCCCGTCTGTGCCGTTGAAATGAGCCGCACAATCATTGTCCTTGAATATGTACAGAAGTTCAATAAGTCAGAAGCTGCAGAGCTAATATGTTTGTTAGTAGCTGTACCGTGCTTTACTTTTGGCCGCCATGGTCGTTGACGATAGATACTGTTGACGCGCCCCTCAGCCTCTTCAAGTTGTTGTGTTGTGAAGAAATTTGGATAGTTAAACTCCCACGCCGCCATAAATTTAATGGGGACTTCCGTTTATGAATCTTTGTTTATTTTTTGTTATATTTTAAGTCACGAATCATGAAAGTCTGAGATCGCTCAGAGCATCATACCAGGCAATCTCAGAGTACAACAAAGCCGAGATACACAAGATAGACTATAGTTCTGATTCAAAAGTGACTAACTACTTATCTCAGTACGTGCACGTTCTGAGAGCATCCATGTATGCTTTTCAAATCCAGGATAATACCGTCATATCATTCAAGTTGATACTTCCAATGTCTGGCAAGACTAACTTCTCCTGATTCTGCAAGAATTGCCAGCCTGACAGCATTCTCCCCTGAAGAATCACGCTAGAAGGCTTCTTCTTCACCCCTAACACAGTCACCTGTTCTAACTTCTGTGCTATAGAGAAGTTTCCTTTCGGGAAGATAGATAACGATCCACCGGCTGCATGGAATGTCAAAGAAGTGCTGGGACCGGGGGGAGACGATATGCCGTCGTCTATGAACGCAGTACCAAAAGCTTGTCCCGACTGAGACAAAGATACGAGCAGTTCATACGGTCCTTGCCGAGTCTCTTCGATCGTGTATCCAGTCGTTTTGTGAAGCAATAAAATCGACCCGTCCCGAATATGAACATTGATATGGCCCAGAGGTGCATCAAGGGTTGTGTTCAAGCCTCCTGATGCATTGACGACATCATGCGTGTACCAATCGCGCCAGATCACGCTTCCTGAGCCCGGGAATATGCCTGCATTTCCCCATCAGCACATATGAGCTTGGAAGCAACAGACAATAGTCGCGGAAGGTTTCGCGACTCACCATCAACGGTTGAAACATTTGGCATCAGCACAGGTGTCACGAGAATGTCGCGGCCGACCAAGAATTGACGATCGACACCAAACAAATTGGGTTCATCGGGGAACTCCCAGAAGAGGGCGCGGACCGGTGGCGTTCCATGCAGAGAAGAGTTGGCAAATAACGTATACTATACGAAGCGAAGAAATTCAATTCCTATGTTAGCTGCAGCTTGCACATGTTATGAAGAACTCACCCAATATGGTAGCAGGGAATAGCGTATGCTTATGGCTGTCCTGGACGCATTGGCCACGCTATCCCATCGGTAAGGCTCTTGCGAAAGCGCACTCAATTCATTGTGATTTCGGTAGAAGGGGGCGAACGCGGACAATTGCATCCATCGGTTGCACAATTCCTCATCCGTGTTTCCATCTAAAATAGGGGGGAGAAGAAGGAACACAATACTCACGGTGTCATTAGCAATATGGACGTTGTTGTGAGAAACGAATAAACTGACTGAACCCGCAGGTATCCGCACCAACCATTGGAATCTGGAAAATCTGAAACTGTAGGATACCCTGGATGCTGAAATGCATGTATTGCCATCTGCTAAAGTTATCACCCAGCTGTCATCAGCCGTTCGTCAGATGCGACAAACAACTGATGATACAATGTACAGAGCACGTACCCAATGACCAGTCCACTTTCCGGCAGAAGGGAACGTCGAGCGGCTGATCAAAAACGGTCGTTTTCCTGGGATAATATCTTGTACAGCGATATGTGTTGCTCGTTCTTCCATGAGCCCCCATAGGTTGTGGACATCAAGTTCCGCATATCCTGGGGCATGTGTTGCGTTTGTGGCAAGAGCATGAATAGAGAGCCTTCCGAAGCCTGGTGAGGCAAAGAACACCCAGCTATGAGACTGAGACTGAGAAACGATCACAGGACCACAAACCGTTATGGATTGTGTACGGCGGTGCATTGATGTCGATTCCCGTCTCATTAGCAGCACCAACACCGCGTTTGGTAAGCAATGCAGCATTTCCTGCACCGAAAGTCAGTGTGCCATTGATAGTGATATTTCCACTGGTGCCGGAAATAGATGAATTGTAGCTAGACAGAAGGAACGATCAGTCCTGTCACTTACTATGAAAAGCATAAAAAATCCTACCCTTCTGGATAGTCCGTCACTTCGCCCCCAGGTTGACCGGGCAGAGCGAAAGGTACGCTAGTATTGCTAAGGTCCGCTCCAGTACCACTGCGCAACACAGTATTGGACGGATGTTAGATGAAGGAGAATGAGGCACCAGGGCTCACCAGGAACCATCACAAAACGAACTCGCTTCGTTCATGTCCAGCCAGATACCAGAGAACTCTACCCCATTAGAGGACCAGTTTCGCAAAGCTTCAGTCCACCAGCTTTGCGTGTTGTTAGCGAACCAGTCGGGAAAGACCTGAAAAATTTATAGTCAACTCAGCACAAAGCACGGCCCAAAGGTGAATCATCGGTCTGACCGTGTACCCTGGCCATACTTGCCCTACATATTCACTACCATCAGGGTTTGTTATGAACACGTTTAGCTCCGTGCCTTTCGTGTAAGGGTCATACTTGGGTGGAAAGTCAAGTACTGAACTACGCAATATTAAGAGGGAACTTACAATATCCGTTGCGTTCACTTGTTTAGCGACTGCAGCATCGACAATCGGAATGTCTGTCAAAATAGGTGAGCCAGAATGAAGCAGATACGGCGTTCTCAAGCCTACAGTGCTGATTGTTAGATGCCTAAGAGATCGGAAAATTTCAGTACTAAAAGCGATGCGTAGCGCTCTTACACTCACAAGTTCACGAATAAAATCGCGGACCTCGTCGGCCGGGAAACTAACGGGATCACTCGTGAAATCTCGGACGGCATGGTACAGATCAATGTCATTCCACATAACTGATTTGTTTTTTAATATTCAAGACTTCACTACAAATGCAGAACAATGTCGAACCTTCAAGGGGAATATTTGCAGCACGCATTTGCTGCACCTGCTCTCGGTTGTCATTGACATTGTGGTAACCCCACCTTCCGAAATATCAATGCTTCGTCCATCTAATCAAAGGTCAAGCACTCACCTACATAGATGGAATCCAAACCCCCAATATGGTTGCCACGTAGGTAGGCCGACTAAAGCCGCGTGTTGTTCGACAACATCTTGAGGTGAAGGGCCAGAGTAGAAGTATAGGTCCATAACACCGCCGATCATGCGATACTGTACCAGAGAAGTATTCGAACCGGGAGGTGTGAGAAGGAGAATATCCATTCCAGCAGAGCTACGAAGATGATTGGAGCGTTACCCCTGAAGTTTAACCAGACAGACACCATAATCGTACCTCATCACAAAAACACCATGAGTCTGAGAACGCCTAGTCTTTTCGTCGAAACGATGCTCCATGTAAATTGGATGCGAGCCATACCTAAGCGCGGAACATCGACGTACGTAAGAACGTTATAGAAGCGTTAAGAAGCTGTAGTTCCGTACATATTTTCGTCAATTGGATCCGCTTGATCGCGAGCCCAGAGGGTTTGGATGGTTCCGACACCTCCGTTAGTGCCTACATCGCGTCGAAACCCGCTGCTTGCTACAGCTTCTCCGAGGCCATATATGTTGGCATTAAGCGGAAGGGCCGATGTGAGCTTGATAAATCATTTACCCCACAAATGACATGAGAAGTAATAACCGAGGGCGCTTCAATTAGAACATTATATAGTCGCTTTGTCACACGATAGACTGCTTACCTGTAGATACTGGTCTTCAAAAACCAAAGGAAAGCCATCCAGCGCTGTGCTATTATCGCTCGGAATGACAGGGGCGATGGGAGTTGTAGGAAGAGAAGCCTTTCGTGTATCAAAGAGCGGGGTTTCATCATCTGAACGTCGGGTAATCCAAAATTCGAAAGGGTTAGGATTATAGTTGAAGGCCAGGTCTGAGCTGTTACTATGAAAATTCCCGGACAATGACGGTCGAGAAACAACAGTGTCTGGGACACGGAATTGCTGGTTCACGGAATCAAAAATATTGACATGCAGTCTGCAGAAGCCCTATGAGCCAGAGATCGGACATAACGGGGACCCGGGAAAAGGCACAAACCTTGTTTGGGTCTCGTAACTGACTTCAATTGTGAGGTTTACGATGTCAGTCCCAAAAGCATCGCAAGCAGGTCCAGCTAAGTAGAGCTTTGCAGTAAGACCTGCTCTTGTGTTCTGAAGAGAACTCAGCGCATATCCTGGAGCACAGCGAATTTTAATGTCCCACAGAAATTGACGTCAGTATAACAAGACGCGCTCACCGGGACAGTCAGAGACATTTAATGACTTCAAAGAATCACGTTCTACGAGCGAGGCGCCTGGAATGATACTCTTCTCTAGTGCTGAGAGCTGTCTGCCCCAGACAACAGAGTCCATGAGACCTAAGAAGATCAGAAGCCCTAAGAGCACAGTTGCAATCATAGCCATCCGCTTCGCAGGACTGGTAAAGGAAAGTATCCGCAACCAGAACTGGGAAACTTCGGGCATTCCCATCCAAGCTTTATAACATACGAGACTGCGGGGCTATCGGCCTCGATTTGATCGAGAAGAAAAGAAGACAAGGTCCCACAAAAGAAGCGTCATAGTCGAGCCAACTATAGAGCAAGTTGAAGACGCGTGGTGGCCTCGTGACCCAGAAAATAATGGCGCGCATGTCTTCCAAGCAAATAAGCGAGCACATCACGTCTTAGCCTCCACGGAAGGTTCTTTGAAGGATAGCATGTCGCCCAGAAATAGTTTCGTGACGGCAAAGTGGTGAAGCAAAGGGAAGGGAGGCGAAATTTGCTTCCATTCTGAAATTTAATGCGAAATAAGGATCCGTACCGAATAATTACCTTTCAAAGTCTCAGTCATGACAGAACGCTAGCACAGTCTGCTCGGGACGCGAATGAACACCAAGCGCGATAAAAATAAATAATGAGCTTCGATATGCTGGGTGCAGAGTCAGTAGGGTTTCAAAGCAGTGCGTGCAAGAGGTACGTACGGTTTGTTTATCTCATAAGGATCCGAAGGTGGACTGCATCCGTTCGATCTTGCGTAGCTTCACTTGCTTCAAGATATTCGGTACTCTGATACCCTCGCATTCCTGCTGTGAGTTCAAGTAGCGACGATTCGCTAGCCAAATTGGAGACATCTGTTTGCCGCATCGGAAGAGCAGATGGTATTATTTGAAGTTTTTGTGAGTAGAGTCTTTCCATCGGATGGATAAACCGACCGTCTATGACAGGCCCTGGATGATCTCGAGAGATGGTAGTGGTCCGTAATAGATTTGGGATGAAGTGAAGCAACTGATTAAGGGTAAAATTGAAGGAGGTACTTGTCTTCAGTTGAACTTGAGCCCGTGGGAACTTGAAGTTGAATACTATTATTTTCGGCACTTGAAAAGTTGAAATCGCCGACGCGTCTCAGTCGCGTCTCTCGTCGCCACCACAGACTCAGTACTACAATAGTTTGAGCCTCGTAGTACAATTACGACAAGCTGCGCATTACAGTGAAGTTGTATATTATATCTGAGTGAAAGCTATCCTCTCAGATCTTCATCTCCTATTCTTCTTATTCATCTTCAAGATGTCGCGAATGTCGTTGACGTTCCTCGGAACATCGAGTGGCGGCGGCCCAAATGATACGAGGTCGTGCTCTAGCCTGGCTTTGGAACTCTTCGGGGACGGCGTCTTATGGTGTAACATAGTCTCCCTACCCTTATAATAATTCAACGCTGACTCGCGTGACTTCTAATCGGCTCTGACAGTGGTGGACTGTGCAGAAGGTACACTACGCCAATTCGCTCTACAACAAACTACTGGAAAGGCTCGGCTACGGGCTGACCGAGTTGCGAAAATATTCATTACCCATCTTCATTGTAAGCTGCCTCGTGCTCGGATTCAAGGCATGTCTGACAAATTAAATATTTTCTTCGTCGACGCAGTTGATCATACCATGGGTATCATTACTCTTCTGGCGAGCGTACTAAGGGGTGGCGCTGGGACTCCTCAACCGCCTCGGACGAAGCCGGTGTGTCAACTACTTGTGTCTTCTTCTTGACACGAATTAATCGAAGCTGCCTAGCCGGTCATTGAACTCTACGGTCCAGCAGGCTTGCGCAAGTTTGTTCGGAGTATCATGACTATGACTTCAACAGAACTCACTGACAGATATGTTGTACACGAGCTTCTCACTCCGACAGATCCTCGAACCTCTTGTGATCTTTTGGACCTGCACGACGGGGAGAGCCCTGCGCGTGACATCATTAGCGTGTCTACTGGTCTCTGGTTCGATTTTGCAATCGACCGCAACATACATGTAGACGCTGGCCCGCTTTCTCACCGAGGTGAGCAAAATCAGTATACCATTGACCGTTAATCTCACAATTCTGCTCGTTCTACATCCACTTAGTGCCATGCCTTGGATATATATTTAGAGAGCTCGGGGAGAATGGACGGAAGATTGTCGTCCTGGGCGATACTTGTGACCCTTCGGCTCTTAAGGAATTAGCGCAGAATGCCACGCTTTTGGTACATGAGGCTACAGACGCCCACATTCCGGTAGAAATCGACCGTTCGCTAAGGGGAGATAAGAAAACGCCTGCCATAATACAGCAAAAGACTATTGCGAAGGGCCACTCGACACCTGGAATGGCTGGCAACTTCGCGAAGGCAATTCATGCATCGCAGTTAATCCTCAACCACTTCAGTGGAAAGTGAGTTACTCGGCCTCTTTCCATGAATTTGAGAAACTGACAGTACGTACCATTAGATTCCCTGCCCCTTGGCCTAACAGAAGAGACAGACGACGCGCGGTCATGTTGGAGATTGCCCGACAAGCAAGCGAAGCTTGGGGAATGGGCACGGCTATCACTGCACACGATTTCATGCGTTACGAGATTCCTCGTCCCACACCAATCCTTCCTCACGGCAGCGCTCCCCAGTCTCGCTTTAAAGAGCCTTCTTTCGACACACCCATGTCAAGACAGATCAATTTACCCTTAATTCATGAAGACCATCTTATCCAAGCCACAGCATCACGATCGCATGAGCACAGCGGACAATCACAGCATGTTTTCAACCAACAAAACGTCATCCAGTCACGCAAAGTCCTCAAAAGGCGGAAGACATCCGGATGATCTCAACGTTTTGTATACATTTACAGGTAAGACTGCTATACTTATTACGCTCTTGTTGTACACGCACATATTGCTACTGTTATCCCATGTTGTTGCATTTCTGTTCACCAATAACAAATCACACTATTTTTATTCTTTCGTTTGCATTTAAGCATATTCGAATGAAACCGGGACGGCTTGTGAACCTACGTTCTTTGATCAAAATTACACACGCATGCAAAGATGTATGTGACCCTAATTTTGTAGTCGAGTTCTATCAAGGTTCACCCATACACCAGTCCTTATACAATACATATTCTGACATGTTTTCATATATTTTTGACTCTGGAGACGCAGTATGCAATTCAGAATAACATCAATCCTCAAAGCTACCAGATGTTCCTATGGAGCTGTAGCCGTAGAAGTAGTGTTATTGAGAACGCTTGCCTTAAGAACTCCGGCTTGTACAGACCCTCCCGCAACCGGACGGCTCAACTTGTTCGCACCTACGTTGGAGGGGGGGGGAGGTCAGGAGAGTCCGTTTCTCGAACGAAGTAACTAACCTGCGTGAACGAGGAAAGAGGCGCTCGCAAACCCATCGAGGTTGGGGAAGCCTTTACGAAATAGAGTGAGATGACTATCCTAGAACTGAGGTTTTTGGGAGTGTACTACTAACTGGTGTTACTCATCGCGTAGTACGTTGCGTTGGCTGTGGTTGGTGTAAGAGTAAGCGTGAAGAATCCACGGTAAGAGCCCTCGCTCCACTGCAGATCTTCGTTACCCTTGGCCGCAACGTATCCGGAGCTGATAACGTCGGCACGCGCGGGCGTGATTCCAGACCCGAAGGAGGAGCTGGATGTGACGGCGGTGCCCGCGAACTCGACGCCGATTGCACCTTTACCGGTCATAGCATCGTAACTGGAAACGGAAGACAGTTAGATGGCTCGCTAATTCGTAACGGGTTTCGTAATCACGTACTTCGTTGTGTCATTCGGGTCTTTGTATAAATAGCAGATTTAGTACTTCACATACGACCAGGAGGAGTCAAGGAGTGGTGACGCACGAGCAAGGTCAGAGACCCAGTTGGCATGACTATCTCCAGACAGAACTATCGCGTTGTCGATCTTGTTCTTTCCAATATGGTTCAGGACCCGTTGACGGTTTGCTTTGTACCCGTCCCATGCATCCTAGATCACATTGATCACATCAACCGAAAGCTAAGGAAACGTAGCATCTTTCTCTTACCACGTCGACTGTTGATATTTCAGAACAGTCATGAACGTCAGAGTTCCTAGACGGCTGAGAACAGCAAACTTACATACGCCCGATTCATTAAGCTGTGTGAAAACAATCTGCTGTCTGGAAGGACTATGAACATACAAAGCAAAATGAGGCAGAAAAAGAAAACGTACCCTATGACTCGCCAAATCGCACCTCGTTCCTTTGACTGCGAGAGGGTGTCATAGAACCCTTAAGTACTGGGTAAGCGCAATGTCCTAGAGCCACAAGCAATGTTGCACTTACAGTTTTCCTGGGGGATGCCCATCAAAGAACGATTGTTGAATGTGGAAATCGTATTGACATCTAAGTCCCAGTCAGAATCGGTTCAGGGAGCTACATGAAAATCTGCGCACATTCGGTATTATAGTATAGCTGTTCAAATCATATCAGTTTGGTGTGATTACCAGGCAAAAAATGCAAGCCGAAGGCGATACCTACATCGGTCACGTCACGATCGTATTGCCTCGTATCGAGCATTGTCAAGTCGAGGAGTTTGCCGATCTGGAAGTTGCGCCAGATTCGCAGCTTGTCGTCTGCATCAACCTGGCGCACAGGCATCCACTCATGATATGCGCGCACGGCGGCGAGCTTGCGGTCTGTGAAGCAAGCCCCGGATGGTGAGAAGTGGCACCCTAACATCGTGTCATTCGAGTCCGCTGTTCCGGCCTTCCAGGCTTGGTCTGAGACCTGAGAACGAAAAACTCTTAGTGACTGGAATACAATAGAGACGGACCCGATACCTCATGATCGTCCTGTTGCATTTTTACAATTGTCAAGTCATTATTCATATGACAATAGTGAGAATGAGGCATACCCTATTCATCACGGATTAATCTGAGTGATGATTAATTAATTAGGCCCAGGCTTACCAAACAGTGATCCATGGATGGTTCAAGTGGGCGAAGGCCAGGCTTTCATCTGTCCTATACTGCTGCAGGCGTTGGCGATAATCAAATATTGTCGCTAGCTCACGTCCGAGTACTCCTCGACCAATTTTCGCCCTGTTTATTGACCATGTCATCATGATAAAAGCCAGCAGAACCGAGAAACTCTAACCCGTTCCCAAGAGACTCATATATCTAAAGCAACCATTATTGAGTAATTAAAAGAGCACTGCTCATATGCACCTACGTAGTCCCCAAGATGAACAAAGACGTCCGCAGACGTATTTTGTGCAGCAACACCATAGGCATTGAAGTAACCTGAAAGGAGAATAATAATGTAAGTACGTAGTACTCCGAATGAGTGCAACATATCTACCGTCTTGGTAGCGGGAACAGGAGAAAACTGCGAGAGTGAGTGGTTTACCACCATTAACCTCGTTTGCAGGTGCTTCCACGATGTGAGTGATGATGTTGGTACTATAATGGATAAGTAAAACGTACTGTTCGGGCTCGACAGGGTCCTTGTCCTCCCCACGGGGCTGGTTGATTCCCCGTTTGTGCAGTCCTTGAATACGTACCAATACTGAGTGTCGGCCTTCAAGCCAGTTGCTTCGACCTTCACGGTGAAGTCGACATCATAGCTCGTGAAGGCCTGGCCAGTCGAGACCGGCCGGCCACTCAACTGCTCGTTAGGGAAGATCGAGAAGGACACGCAGACGGGGATAGACTGGTCTGGAAGGATATTTGGGCCAGATGCAGAGGGGTTCAAAATAACAGGATTGGGGACGGCGCGTGTCCATAAGAGTACAGAGGTATCAAATGGATCTCCGCTCGCGACTAAGGTGTCTCATGAGTGATCATAATCTTTTTCAAGGGCAAAGGATACCGCACCTGAGTGAGTAAAGTTTATTCCACCGCTCCAGACGAAAGGGCTCTAAAGTCAAATGTTAATGTCATTCACAATTTAGTGCGAGAAAAAGCACACACGTTGCTGAAGTCTGCGCCATAGAACGTTGGATAATGTTCATCATTGAACTGCGTTGCATCCTCCACTTGGCGCTTTGCAAGGTTTCTCTTGAAATTCTGAACATGGCGGGTATGAATAGCCTTCGTGTCCCGAGCAAACTGCACAAAAGGGGAATAAGATCAACCCATGAGCGCCTGTGAGAGCCTGTCGAAAGAAGCTTGTACTCACCTGTGGATGATCACCGAATGGAGATCTATAGGCAAGATTGGATTCGAGAGGGTTAGCCTCAGCGATGCCAGTGGCCAAGAAGCCTAGAAGACAAATCTCGAGAAACCTCATGCCTTAAAGCTCTTGGTGCTCAAATTTTATCCTAGCCTAGCTGAGCCCTTATAACCGCTCAGAAAGATCGCTGAATATTCGCTAGTGTATCGATTATACGGCAAAGAATACATCTTGTGATCATATGACGCGGAGATGGAGGAGAATATCTCCAGTGTTCCTTCACCGACCATCTGCTGCACACTGGCACTTCGCATGCACGTTGGTCGTTCTTTGTCGCAAATTGGTTGTTGAGGAGCTGGCTGATATCTTCCTTCGGACCGTAGTATGGATGGCGCTAGCGTTCCCGAAAGGACCTCGTGGTCGGGAGCGCGAGGACAACGAGGAGATATAAAAAAAAATCAAGACTTCATATCGCTCTGACCTCCGCGCACGTGTCTCGACCGCAGAAGAAACTTTGGGGATCATGGCGATCTTTGGGTCACCAGGCATCCGAGTCCGGAGTCAGATGCATTTTAGACGATGATTGGATTGGGACTTTTCCGGGAAGACTATATGGTAAAGACAAACGAGCAAAACCAAAGGATGATAGGTTCAGGGGTGTTAGTAACTTAGACCAATGAAAGCCAGGGGATACTTGAAGTTGATAGAGTTGGAGAATAATACATATTGGCCACAGGTAAAGCACTGTAGATCCAGCTTAACCCACTCATGTCAAGATATGTTCGTTGTATTCATAGGCTTTATGGTATTCAATATGAAGAGGTGGCAGTTGATATGCAGAAGGCAAGATATTAAGACGTTCAAGAAGTTGGGCAAGTGTGAGGAATTCGGCGGATGCGCGTCAAGTTGTATTTTAGCCGAGGAATAACCGTGACATGAAGGACCCTGATTTAAATTGTAACATTGTGTCACTGTTACTAGTATGTGACTGTACTTATGTAACAATCACGGATAGGGATAGCTCTTCAAGTAGACCCTGAGCCTGCCACTGGGCCAAGTCCTCGTTTTCTACCAACATCATTACCAACATCTCTCAACGATTTCAACGTTCCTTAATGCTATGGGCCTCACTGTCGAAGATTCACCATTTGTCGGAAGCAGAAAAACGAGTAGCTTTTTCTCGGACGGTGTTACTGGAAATACATTTAACCTTCAAGTTACTCATAATTAGTGAGCTCGAACTTCGCAGTCCTGGTTTTCTCCATCATGATGTAGACTATGTCATTGCCTACAGCCGGATCGTGGTACCGAATCTACGTTTCATGTAAGCATTAATCTAAGCTGAAGATGCCTTAAGTATCAAGGAGCGCTAATCTTCTTTCTAGTTAGGATCTTCAGTATACCCAATATACCCATAAAGAATATGTATGACTATACACTTTTCTGCGTGAATGTGAATCTAGAAGGAGTTATGCTTAAGTCCAAGCCATTCACAGGCACATTAAACACGATGCACGGGAAAGAACTCCTCGTTAAAAGCGGACATCGACCCACATACCATGCGCTTCGCCCCTCTTCCAGCTGTCTATACCCTCTTCGTCTTCATTCCTATGCATCGGCCAATCGCTATGTCAACTATGCCCGTTATCACGTCCACGGCACCGATGTACCTCTTCCGCGTACAACACAAGAAATCCAATTCATCATACGTGGACGGCGTAGGAGTCGTTTCTACCCACCACAGGAGCAAGGATATACCCTCTGATGTGCCGAAACTACTAGATCGGCTGGAGGAGGATATACGCAACGTATCAGGAGTTAGTTTAAGAACCTCGCCACAGGATCTATACAACCACGAAGATATGAAATCCGAAGCACCTACCTCTTTCGTATCCACCTCCAAATCTCTCGAGTTCGCCATGTACTGGGCGCAGCTTCAGCACCAGAACTACTACCACAAGCAGAAAGAAATCCGCATTCTTGTCATTGACGTCGCCAAGATCAGGCAACAGGGTCTGAAATACTGGGAAGTCCTCACTCGGCTCAACTCGCGATTTGCGAAGTCCTTCGAGGAATGGGTAGTGGAAGTCTATATTCCGGAATCCGCCATTGTCCGCGTGATCAGCTGGGAAACCATCCTCTGCTCTCGGCCAGACTGGTACCCACCATTGTCGTATTTCGAGGGCAGGGTCAGGTTCAGTCTTAATGAGTGGAGGATGGCGATGCGGCAAAGGTTTAAAAGAATGTCTGAAATATATGGGGAGTCCAAGACAGGACACCAGGCCATTGTGTTCATTCAACAACTTGCAACGCATGAGGAGAAGGTGATGGTCGTCTTTTCCGGGTATGCTTATAATCAGCTGTTCCAGATGGGCAAAGTCATGCCAAGTACCAGCAAAGCGCTTGTCCTTGCACTTGTCCGTCAGATCAAGATTCTTGTGGACATGGGCGCTCCTCCTATCAGGTAGCAATGTTCATTTCATTCGCATTAATATCTTACATTCGGCTGCAGAATGGTACTCCAGTTGATAAGATATCTCCTGAGGGATAGAAATGTATCTAGGTACCGATAACATTTTATTTTATTCGTAGTCTCACTCAGCTCTGATACCTGCCTTTAGAAACCGAAGTCAATGTGTATGTGCAGGTGTAGGCGGAAAAAATACTACTTCTCACACCATCATCAAGACTGGAAGGTTTGTGTATTTGTGTTCTGCTCCATGCACGCCTCAAGGCGCTCATATGCTTTCCACGCAGGGAAAATGCATCCCAGAGCCAAAGCTGATAGTGATTCTGTACATCTAGCTTCGAGGAGATATTTGTACAATTCTGAAATGTTCTAGCAAATTGGACTCCACTGAGATGGTGTATGTAGGATTTGTTGGTTTGTGCCCTAAACATCGTATGAAAAACTAGTAGGTGGCTGTACTATTGGCATATCCTGAGGATAGAACCATTATACCGCGAACTTGTAAGTGGTACTTATATGCGTGAGTCACCGTCTCGCACTGCAGACATTGAACGCAACTATTTAAACTTGAAGTTCTCACGGCACTCACTGGCAGGTTCAAGTTCACTTGGCAATGCCGCATCATCATCATGCCAGTGCTTCTTAACTCAAAAGACTGCGACTTGGTTTTTGTTCTAGCACAGAAATGCACATTCAGAAATACTCGTGGTCTTCAGTGGATGTCGCTAGTTTCTATCATGAAGTCGAGAACGGCTTCATTATCCTGACGAACAGGATGCCCCTATATCTTCTGGCAGAAACGTGTTGTGGGGCAGTCTGTCATCGGACATTGGTTCTCATTATCTCTCACTCATGAGGCTTCCGAGACAAACGGAAAAGAGGAGGGTTAGGAGTGCTCGGAGAATCTTGCAGCAAACCAATGCTTGTTTTCCGTGCTGTACTGCTATGGCCACTAGGACTATTGTCAGGTGAGTCTTTACTGCTGCCAGTGCCAGCTCACGACACAATTTTCGGTGCCTAAGCGCGCCGCACACGTCTTCGGCCTCATCTCCTATCCCCGGGAAGCGCGAACTTGAATGGGGAAAAATAACAAGAACACCGTCGAAGGCCGTTCGTCTCACGCAAAAAACTTGACTCGAAAAGGCACTGATGGCGCGTACAAACGTCGACGAGGAACAGATTGAGACAATGGACAACGTCTGGACACACACGCACGCCGAAGGCTCCTTTTAGCTGGTGTAGCGTGTCGCGGATCGTGCACTAAGGCAATGAAGTGATCGACTCTCAGCGTCTAGGCATTAGCGGCGTGGCTTTTGACTCGCCAGCAAATCTGACTCGGAGAAAGGCAGACATTGCGCCTAATAAGCGCGTCTTATGTTTATAGGCTTGTTGGCATGCTATAAAGCCCTGGCGACATTCGTAACCTGCTAGAGCATCCTGTCCGAGGTCTCTTGTCCAGTGTGCTCTCGCTCATTACGTTCTGATCATGAAGTCTCACTCATTATCGCTCGCAGTCTTGTCTCTCTTTGCAGCTCCATCGCTGATCATTGCCACGCCGTTGCAGAAGCGCACTCTACAGGACGACCTCTTCCCGTCTTTCCACACCTACACCGCAGGTTTCACCACCGCCTCGGGCATCTCAGTCCCAGGCGTCAGCACAGTCGCACTTTCCGACTCGGCGCTGAACGTGATCAAGGTGCAGTCGGGGCTGACGCACAACGTCGTGACGCAGGCGGGGAAGACTGCATGGGAGGCAGTCTACCCGCAAGGCTCGTGGAACCCCAGCAACACGCCCCTCGGTGGCTTCGGCTTTTATCTCGGCGGCTCAAACGCCTTCAAGGCCGCCATCGCGGCTGGCGCGAAGCAGGTCACTTTTGGCTACTCTGTCATGTTCCAAGACGGCTTCGAGTTTAATATGGGCGGCAAGATCCCTGGTGGATGTACGTGGACTTGTCGTGCTTCTCATTCATATAACAGCAGCTAAATTAAGCTGCTCTTTACTTTAGTCGGTGGAGTAGGCTCATCTGCTTATGGCTGTTCCGGAGGCCGACAGGAGGACCGGGATCTTTGTTTCGACGCGCGCCTCATGTGGAGGTCCGTTCAATCTCCTATGTAGAGGTTTTATCTTTTCCCTCCTAAAGCGCTTGTCATATTTGTAGGACGGACGGCGCAGGGGAGCTATACACTTACCTCCCGCTTACGTCCGAAAACGCGGCCGCACAGCTCTCTGTGCCAAACTCAATTGAAAACACCGACTTCGGGTTCTCCGTCGGGCGCGGCTCGTATTCTTTCCCTCCAGGCGAGTGGACGACCGTGCTTCAGCGCATCCAGTTGAACGACCCGGGCGAGTACAATGGCCAAATTCGACTTTGGGTGAACGGCATCTCGACGATCGAATTATACAATGTCTCGCTCCGCAACTCGACGGACGGAGTCGTGCAGGGTATGCATTTCCAGACGTTCTTCGGCGGTAAGTTCACATTAGCTTCACCTAAAATCTGGACTAAGTTTAGTCTTGCCTGTTTGCTAATTTTATACTAACGCTTCCGTATTTTAGGCAGTACCTCGGATTGGGCTTCTCCGCAGACTCAAAAGGCTTGGTTCGCCGATGTATCCGGCGCTGTAGTCCAGTCCTAAGGTTCTTCTCGATGTTTATTACCGCCGCTCCTACCATACTACTGAAGGGTAATTTTGGAGCTCATTTGGTATGATGTTATTCATTCCTTACCTCTGATTCATGACTTTCAAGGGATCTAGCTGTTTTCGATATCGTGATATGTATGTCTTGGTTTCTAGTTTGTTACAATGTTATCTATGTATCTTGATTTTTGAATTGGTTAAGATGCCATTATATCAATATTAATGTCTCAAATGAAGCTTCAACTTGCTCGCCTAATGGACATGGATACAAAGACGCTTTTCGACTTACATACGCGCAAAGCATTGCTGTGAAGCTAAGAAAGACGGAGTAAGGTGGCATCGGGACTGAAATCTCATTCAATGGCACATGTCAAGTCATTCCAAGGTCTTAATCATGATGTCGTCCAGCACGAGTGACACGCTGTCCCATGGCTCACTTGTTTTGAAGACCATCAACCTCCATCTGAGGCGCGTTTAAGGTGTTCTGCGAGAGTGGACCTCCTTCGCACAGCTGGAAGTTGGACAGGTAGATTCACATTCTAAGAATACAGATGGGTTAAGAAATGCCACTTTTAATGTTTCCGACTGCAAAGATCCATTGTTCTGAATCAGATGACTTCATCGGCAGAGATATACAGTACTGTCCAAAGGTAGTCGTTAGAGCATGAAGATAACATAAGAAGATATTTCGTGCGCACCATTATTGCCTCTAATGAATGCATCACCATACTTGTTCGTAACCGACCCGTTTACATGCTCCTCCGTCTGCTCGAGTGCGATGTTCATGTAACCATCTAAGCATGACAAAACACCTATGTTGTGCCAAGCAAATGACGGTTAAAATATTTGTCGATCGAAAACTGTTATACCAAACTCACCCTTGTAATCTACGCCTGAAGTTAAACGGACAACAACGCGTTTGCCAACAACGCCCTTCAAGAAGTCTGTCGGCGACCCCGTGGATGTCGGCGCAGGCGGCTGAGCTGCTGCGGGTTCTGATGGCGGTGGTGGGCTGTTGTCGTCGTCCATGGTCAGAACGAGGGTACGGTGCGTAGGTCGCGCTCAACGTTCAATCCCATTATAGTATTCGTGAGAGCAATGTGCCTTTCTAGAATACTAATTGATGCTTCCATTCCGCGCTCACCGTTCGCATAGCGCTCAGCAACTTGAAGTCCATCTTCTTCACATCAGAAAATTGTATCCGAAGATGAAATCTCAGTGACTCGTCTCATAGAGCAGTTCCTCCCTGAACGAGTGAAAGACGGTATATAAGGAGGGCTTCAACTTCAAGGTCAAATGGGAACGAGTCTGGAGGTGCCATGAGCAGAATGCCTTCAATAACGGCTGGAATGGATGGGGAGCTTTATGGTAAAGAGGGTGGCCTTGAAGGCGATTGGGTAGACATTGTCGAGCAGATAGAGGTGTGTTCTCATAAACAAGTCTGGCCGTACAGCTGTCTGTTCTTTTATTTAACAACAATGCTGATCGTTTTCCAATCACGCATAGTCTGACCTCTTCACGAAGGAGGGCACAATGAACACCTCAGACATCAACTTTAATGTGCCTCTCGATATGGATCTTATGTGCGAAGTACGTCTGCCTTCTCAGTCAGTTGCACAGCCGAAATCATTAACATGAAGCACTCGACTTCTCTTTTAGAATGACACTTGCCATAATATGCGCCAGAAATCGTCAGGCAGAGTGATCAGACGTTTACCTTCATGGAGCCCTTCATCCCTGTACCCTCGTCTCTCCATGGATGCCATTATTCCTCCTCCTTTCTATTTCCCGAAGTCGCTTTACAGGCCTATGCGAGATTTAGGCCACATAGTCAAATATGAGGAAACTCCGGATGACAATGTTCTCGAAGTTCACAATCCATCCAGACCTTCATTATTGAACGCCCGGAATGTTCATTTCGCTGCTCATTCTCCTACAACCAGTAGATCGAGGTCAAATCCAGTTTCGCTCAGTTCCCAAGAGCGTGCCAATCCAGCAGCTCGTGCTCCCTCTCGAAAAAGAAAAGCTAAGACATTTGGTAAAGGCGTACAACTTAGACGTGGCCGGAGCTCAGGAATGCTCAATGATCTAATCGCGTCGCGAACACGGTCTCATTCCAAAAATCCGTTACCTGCGAATCGTCTGACTGGTATTTCCGGGTTGGCTATCCCGAATAAGGGGAAGAAAGGGCCATCAGTAAAGACAAACATCTTAGGGAAGCGGAAGCGAGACGAATTAGAGAAACATGGAAGGCGAAGGGGCAGAAATAACCTCACGTCTACGGAGGTCGTGAGAGACCGACGACTCAGACAAGAGGGAGTCCGGCGGTATGACCCGTCAAAAGACTTTTGCCATCAGTGCCGTAACAAGACTAAGCGCGCGACAATGTTCTGTAATTCGGACACTCCGAAGCGCAAGTTGTGCAACTTGAAGTATTGTGTCAGGTGCCTCACCGTGAGGTAAGTTCTCTCTTTTATAGCAGGCACCGGTGATCGTTGACAATGACGACTCCTGGACAGGTATCCTCACCGCAAATTTAACTTCAATAAACGAAAATTCAATTGCCCAAGGTGCGAAGGTTACTGCAACTGTACAGCCTGCGTATCACGACGAGGAGAAAAGTACGTTAGTACGAAGGATCTTGCCTCCTTGGGAGATCGACATGGAGAAGGTCGGGAATCTTCCGAGAATGAAGAGGCAGAAGGATCCCTTGGCCAAGCACCCGAAGACGAGGTACACCCTTACCTTCAAGACGCGAATGAGGGTGATGTCGCACCTCGCTGTGGCGACCGCTCGGCCATCGAGGAGGATATTCTTCGAAGCTGTCATCAGTGCAGAAACTCTCGGCATCCCTGTATGAAATGCTGCGCAATAAAAGAGAACGGGAAACGTTGTCCATTGCATTACTGCCGAAGGTGCTTGAGTTCAAGGCATGTGCCAGCTACTTCCCTCCTTAATTCTTGGCTCACCTCACTGAATTGCGCGGCGTTAGGTACCCTGAGATCCCTTTTGTGCAAAATGGCGAGTTTATATGTCCGAGATGCTCGAAAACTTGCAATTGCAAGTCTTGCGCAACGAGACGTAATGAGCCTTACATCTCGCCTCGACGAATACCTCACAGGCTTGATAAACCGAGGATTCGGCCTTCAGCAGGCAAAAGCGCTTATCGGAGGCCAACATCGTTGACTTCGGAACCCCCAGAAGCTGACGAGGAGGCGCCAGATTCAGATATGACAATAGTTGACCATGAAGAAAGGGAATACTCTCCTTCGGTGGTCTTGATGGAAGACGAGCGTCTGAATGGCGTACAAGATATTACCGAGCGGCCAACTCATGATGAAGGCAGTCTGTCCATCACAGACGTTCCTTACGTCCTCCTTCCGCCACTCTCCTCCGTCCCTCTTTTTCGCGTATCTGCTAAGGAAGCGATTCGTGAAGGGATACGATCGAAATCTGGTCGGATGGTCAAGCCTTCAGCTAAAGCTCGTGCTTGGGAGAGTCATATTCTCGTCCGCTACCGATGAAGTGTCGCGAATATCAGATTGGCCCTCGTTTTTCTGGAAGACTGGTTTCGAGACCCTTTTTTCGCTTTTCAGCACGCAATATTCGCTGTTCTTCTCCGCCATCTTCTGTGATTTTTGGTGGAGGGTATCGTAGGGTCCAGCTGGCGCGGTAGGCTAGATACTTTCATCCGAATCTGCTATCTTCGTTGGTCTCGGCACCGATTCTCCATGCCGATGTCCAACGATCTTAGCGCGAGGCGGCTTTGCATGCTGTTTTCTCCGATTTTCTTCTGTCATTGAAGGAGAGAATTGCGTGTTTCGGACATACCAGCTCCCCTCGTCTGCTCGCTCCATAACTTCCGGCCCTCCAAAATCAGACAACAAAATGGACCCAGTACTTTTTTTTATTTTCCCTCCTCTCTTAAACTGTATTTCTACTTGGATCGCTTTCGAATTGCTTTCTAATTGCTATCCTCAGACAATTTATTGATTTTACGAGAAACGCTTGCTTATGTAAGCATCGTCGTTGTCCGCCCTCCACAGCAACTCACTCGTTTTGGATTCAATGATCGGCCGACACTTCTGCGCTAGGGAAATTAGGCTTGCCACTCGAGAGATCTGTTGATCCTGTTGAGAAGTCCAGGTCTTGCCAGTTATGACAGAAAACGTCATGTCGCCATCAGGCGCAATCGTCGGCATGCTCTCGGCACAAGCGTCTGCTTCTTCTCCATTTATCTCGAATATCGTATTCTGGTCAGTTGCTGATCACTGCTTCCTAATACTAAAGAAGTCTAGTGGCGGACCGACCGACCCCAGATGCAATGGAGATAGCAAGCGCAATATGGCGTGCCTTGACGAAGAAGCACGAGTGGGGGCGCATCCATACCCCTTATCTCTCATGCTGTCTATCAACGGGAGTAAAGATGCAATTCGAATACGGGATGGCACAATTCGACTTTGCTGCTTCGTCTGGTATTTAAGCTCGTACATGGTCATCTGCTTCGTCAGAACCTGAAGCCTTGAGTTCTGTAAATCTACTTTCCAAAATGGCTCCGTCTGCTACTACAACTACCACTACGGCCGTTGAGAGTATTACTAATGGCGTAGGCAAGGTACATCTCAATAACAACACGGACCCAAATGATGTACGTTTCTTTCTCTTGTGCCAGAATCATAACACTCAATGCTAACGTTCTGTTTCACGTACAAAGAAGGGACCTTCTTACCCTTACTACTACCCGTACTTCGATGTGAATGAGAAGTTTCCTCCTACCGAGATCTTCGGTAAGTAAAAGTTTCAATGAACCCCGAATCCTATGACTCAATGGGTATGCAGAGTTCAGCGACCCGGGACTCCGCGCGGATCCGAAGAAACCTAACCTTCTCAGGGAGGGCGTGGAGGTTCAGCAAATCAGCCCATTCCTCGGCGCAGTCGTCAAGGGCGTTCAGGTCTCACAACTCTCAAAGGAGGGACTGGACGAGCTCGCTCTCTTTGTCGCGGAGAAGAAGGTTGTCGCCTTTAGAGACCAGGACTTCAAGGATTTGTCTCCGGAGCGCCAGATTGAAATTGCGAGGTATGATTGTGCTTTTTTTCTTGCTTCTCGAGCTCCGCTCAATGGCTTTCTATCTAGACATTTCGGACCAATCCAGTTGCACCCGACCTCTGGTAACGTGAAGGGCTTCCCCGAATTCCATGTTGGTATGTCAAATGCTCTTTGCATTCCCGGACCTTATCTAACTGCTTAAAGTTTACCGTGATGCAAGCCATGACCGCTTCAGGGAGTACCGTGGTGGAAACCGCGCCAACAGGACTGGCTGGCATTCTGACGTTGTAAGTCACTCTCATGACACTGTTTCCATTCGATTTCCCTTCTCACATACTGCTATCGTAGTCGTATGAGAAGCAGACCCCAGGCACAACCTTCTTCTGGATTCTCGACCAGCCTGAGAACGGTGGCGGCGACACCCTCTTTGCGTCGCAAGTCGAGGCATACAACAGGCTCTCAGACGAGTTCAAGAAGCGTCTTGAAGGTCTTACCGCGGTTCATTCTGCAGTCTCGCAGGCTGAGGGTTCTGCGAAGCGCGGTGGCCCGGTCAGGCGCGAGCCCGTCGAGAGCGAGCATCCCGTCGTTCGCAAGCACCCCGTGACGGGCGAGAAGGCACTGTTCGTCAATTACGGCTTCACCAGGCGTATCGTCGGTTTCAAGGATGAAGAGTCTGACGCTTTGCTCAACTTCCTCTTCGACCATGTCGCCAAGGGCGCGGACTTCCAGATCCGTGCGACATACGAACCTGGTACTCTCGTGCTATGGGTATGTTAATATCTTTTTTCATTCACGTCATACTTGTGTGATCATACTCATCTCGAATACGATTAGGACAACCGTCTGGTCGTCCACTCTGGCACCGGAGATTACCCCGCGGAACAAAGACGCCATGCCGTCAGGCTGACTCCTCAGGCTGAGGTCCCCATTCCGGCTTAGATAGGCGACTGCTTTAGCATGGAAAAAAATGTTGTATGTACTAAAGTTCGTAAATCCACAAAGTTGCAATGTATCTTCGCATCGTCCTCATCGAACTAGCTACTCTCGGAAGCTAAACCGCATGGCATATGGAAGGCTGAGACTATTGAGTGCCAGCATTCTTCAGTCACATAGACGACTCATGTGAGATATTTTGTGTACATTACTGGATAATTTTGTCAACTTCGGCATTTAGGTAGTAATTGAGGCATAATGTGATTGTTTGAATATTCATACATAGAAGTACAAAAATGAACATGTTCTTATGGTGATACATTGTTACTACGTATAATTTTTCTCCATTTCTTGAACGAAGACATAGCAGAGGCACTTCTTTTTCGTTACGGTGCCGAGGATGATCCGTGAAAGGAAGAGACTTAGATTGTCATTCCGAGGTTAATGTGCACTGCCTTGACTGCAGTATAGCTTGAGACAAGGTGAAATGTTAGCGAATCATACTCGGACAACGGAAGAATGGAAAACTCACTTCGCCAACGCATACTCGCCGAGCTCACGGCCGATACCAGATTGCTTGAAGCCACCAAACGGAATCTGGGTGTCGAGTGTGTTCGCGCAGTTGATCCATGCGGTACCAGCGTTCAGTCTGTGCGCGACGCGGAGTGCCTTATCGATGTGCTTGCTGAACACGGCCGCGGCAAGACCGTAGTGCGTGTCGTTCGCCTGTCTAATGACGTCTTCTTCGTCGTGGAACTTCACAACGACGCCGACGGGACCGAAGATCTCCTCACGCACGATCTTCATGTTCGAGTTCGTGTTCGTGAAGATCGTGGGCTCGATGAAGTAGCCCTCAGTCCCGAAGCGCTGACCACCAAGATGCAGTGTTGCTCCATCTTGGACACCGGAGTTAATGTAGCCCATGATACGCTGCGTAATTGTATAGGTCATCATGTACAAATGAAGTGGTTAAAGGATAAAAGCGTACATCGTACTGGATCTGCGAGACCTGAGGTCCCTGGTACGAGTCCTTTTTGAAAGGATCGCCGAGTTTGATAGACTTCGCCTTCTCGGTGAAGAGCTTGAGGAACTCGTCGTAAATCTTCTCGTGAACAAAGATTCGGGTACCCGCGCAGCATGCCTGTCCGTGATTCCAGCTGTATTAAGTTAATAGGAACCGTGCGTTTAATATAAGTTTGACGTCGATCAGGAACGCACGACTTACAATACACCATGTGCGGCCCAGTTGACAGCTTGTTCCAGATCTGCGTCATCGAAAATGATGTTCGGGCTCTTTCCGCCAAGCTCGAGCGTAACCTTCTTCAGGTTGCTCTTTGACGCCGTCTCCATTATCTTCCGGCCGACGAGCGTGCTACCTGTGAACGCCACTTTCTCAATTTCCGGGTGCTCTGCAATCGCCTGGCCAGCAACAGAGCCGAGGCCGTTAACAATGTTCACGACACCGGGCGGGAAGCCAGCTTTCTCGATGAGTGGAATCATGCGCAACGCCGCGAGCGGTGTGAACTCGGAAGGCTTCAGTACGATTGTGTTGCCTGTTGCAAGCGCCGGGCCGATTTTCCAAGCCATCATCAACAGGGGGAAATTCCAGGGAATGATCTGGCCGACGACTCCAATCGGCTCGTGACGCGTGTATGCAAGCTTTGCCTCAGTTGTCTCAATGACCTTACCGTGGTTCTTGTCGGCCCAGCCACCGTAGTACCGGATGCAAGCAATGGAGCCCGGAATGTCGGCGCTGCTCGACCAGGAGTACGTCTTGCCGTTGTCGAGCGACTCGACGGCTGCGAGCTCAGCGGCGTGCTCCTCCATGAGATCAGCCAGATGCATAAGCAGCTTCCCGCGTGTTGACCCTGGACATTTGAGGCCCCAGACAGTCTCGTACGCCTTTTGTGCGGCCTTCACAGCGAGGTCGACATCCTTGGCAGTACCAACAGATATCTTCGTCAAGACCTGGCCAGTGGCTAAGAGCAACCGTGAGCAAGATGCGGATACACCGAAATGCGGTAAACATACTCGGGTTGTAGACATCAGTTGTACCACCCTCGACCGGGTCGACAAACTTGCCACCGATGTAGAGACCGGTGTTAATGGTCGTCTCACCCTTGAACGCTTCAGTATCGAACTTGTAGTTGAATGTGCCAGGCATGACTGTGGAGTTTGGTAGACGAGTCGGAGAGGGTGAGAGGATGAGTAACGGAACATAACAGACCCACTTTATATACACGGACACTGTTGGGAACTGTGTTCAGTCAGCGGGAATGGTTCTTCCTGTATTCCTCAGCTTGCGCCTATCGGCATCACATGGCCCATCTCTTGAGTATATGCAATCCCCCCGAATTGGCAGCGCAACTGTTGTCCGTGGTCTCCCGTCTACAATATCGAAAGTTCTGTTCTCATGACCGGCGCTTCTGGCTTACAAGTGTGGGGTAAACTTACCAGGTATGCTTAGGTATGCTGTCAGAGGCTCGCGTCGTATTCGCGAGAGATGCTGCTCGTCCAAAGAAAGAATTTGAGCTGTGAGAATCCGGATCCTGTAAGAGTGAAGATAAGATCTCAAATGCAATATTCCCAGGAATTACAGTATGTACCTTTCTTCCCGTATTTAATATGAATAGCCTTTGGGTCAACTACGAGAACGCGATCGTCTTGGTATCTCGGACCCCCAGTTGCGCCAATGACGGTATAGACAGAGGAGTGATTAATCGGCCGGGCTCGGGCTCAGGCTCGGGCCTAGCCTCTATTCAAAGACACCTGGCCGATCATTCTGGTTCCGCATAGCTTGACCCTGCTGCGCACATTGATCTGGAGACATAGTGTGGGGGTGGGGAATTGAATTTGCGTGGAGGTCGGATGATCGGATGACCTGATAAATTCATTCTATCCATTCATTGTACATTTGTACAGCAAGCATTAGACTTCACGCGACGGGCGAATACGGAGCAACTAGTTTCAATTGAGTGAAAGATCATACGGAGGATTCGGTTCTCTTTACCTGCCTTTGTTCTCGCGCAATGTCGACGCGCACAGTTCATTGGCCTTTTACCCCATATTCACGAGTCGAAGGGGTAAGACGCATGGAGTTCCCTAGCTTCCGGTTGGCTTGCCCCGCAGCTTCGCGACTTCATCCGCCCCCGCACTTTGACCCGAAAATTACATGGCCGGATGGAAGGTGACGGATACGGTAGAACTCGGTACGAAGTGCGCCTTTTAAACCGGAGAAAACCTGTTGTAAGATTAGCCAATGATAATCTGGTAATCAACACCTGCAAGCCTGGGGCCTCATTGACAACACACTGCATATTGATATGTTTTGTTTGCGTCGGGAGCATTGGGCCAACTTCTAGCGATCATTCCGTACATTCTTCATTGCCATCAAAGCATCAGAAGCAAAATGTCATCACGGGGCTTCCTGCATACTCTCGCTGAAAACTCACCTAACAAAGTTTGCGGGACAATGTCGTAGGTATCTTCAGTATCCACCACGTAGTATTAGTTGGTTCGACCGATACCTGAGTGTATGATTGCTCACTTGCTTTGGTCCCGGTAAGCTAACATGTATTTGTACACGTACTTCGAAAACACTAGGATTGGTAGACAGATTTTATTTTTTAGTCTGCGCAACACACGTCTGATGGAGAGAGACTAACCGATTCTTTTGCAAATGAGGAAAGAGAAACAGTAAAATTCGGAAAAAGCGTTTAATGAATATCAGGAGTTTACTGTAAGAGGCTGAAAAACAGCTGGCGTTAGACTCGCAAGCCAGTCGTTTCTTTGAAACGACTGGTCCGGATCAATCTAGCCTCGTACGCGTGACCAGGCCAAGCTACTTTCTTTATAAGTAAGGCTTGCGGAGCAAGCACAGCGTAGCTGGCCTGGTTTCCAAGGTTTTCGATTACAAGAACTTGTCGCTGAGTTCGAAATTAATCTAAATGTAGTAGCGATTTGGTCAGTTCCCCCTGGATTCCAAAAATAAAGTCTGATGTCGTCATGTGAATGTAATACTATAGAAAAGAATTGAGTTAACATTAGCTAAGTGTCACGGCAGTCGCGTACTACCTAGAACGCGACTCTTCGCGTTCGACTTTACACTCCTACTTTTACATTGCGATGGATCCCAAAACGCCGAAGAAAGAAGACTCGAGCTTGAGAGTGGCCGAGCTTCAGACTACGTCGACTCTCTATTCTAAACATACCTCCTCTTACAGTCCACACATTACGGACACAAAAGTAGGCGCCATCGACCCTCTCATCCAGAAGGATGTGATTCATTTCCTAAAAGTCGAAACAGATCCTATGATCCACTCAATTTTCCGCCGCGACACGATTTCAGAACGAGACATTGAGAAAGAGGCTCGCTTGGACACTCAAACTGGATCGCTACTGTTGGCGTACACCAAACTTGCCGAGAACTTGAACGCTAAAGGCCTCGAAACTGACCTGTATCATCCTTTCTGCGAATTGGCGAACCACATCCTGCATATAATTACGGATGGAAAACCAAGAATTACATTCTGTCGAAACGATCGGAAGCGTATAAAAGGCCACAAAGACAGTTTGAGGGTGCCAGACGTCGTGTGCGTTTCCAGCGACCTGCCTGCCGTTTCTGATGGGAAATGGAAGAAATTCAAGGACAATGGGCCTCCCAATAGCTTCGAATGGCGTGATGTGCTACACGTATTCGAGTTCAAAATGGGGAAGCGCTATCCTAAAGACAAGGAAACCATTGATCCACCACAGCCGGAGCCGGAGGTGGAAGCGCCTGTTTTCGTTGCGTCTTCTTCTCTCACACAGGCGACATCAGAATTGGTGACCGACCAAGCTGACGGCGAAGAAATCACAAAAAGCAAGAGGAAACGTAAAGACCAGAGTCGAAATGGAATAGACAAACGCTCAAAACCGGAACTTGGAAAGACCGAGTCCAGACGTGACTTTGTGAAGCAAAACTGTAGATATGCCGTTGAGCTCTTGTCTATGGTTGAAAATCGGACTCACGTCATTAGTGCTCTCGTCTCTGGCTGCCACATCTGGCTGTGCTACTACGATCGATCGGGAATTATCTACGGAAGATCGATCCCATTGAATACGGAGAAAGGCCTGATCCAGTTTATCCTCGTCCTTTCGGGTCTAAATAGTCTAAGCAATGAAGAGCGTGGGTTCTGTGGTTCTATGAAGGAAATGCCGAACGAACTCGATACACCCATGCATAACCCTCCGTCGTCTGATCTGCCGAGCAAGGATGCTTCCAAATGGTGTTTTGAATTTGCGGACCGTAAACTCATACTGTCTGAACCTCTATCTTGGAGGTCGAATTACGGTCTGTTGGGTAGAGGAACTCGCGTTTTCCGTGCCAAGGAGGTTGGGGAAACGAACGACATCGCCCTCAAATTGGCTTGGATTGTGAAGAAGAGAATGCCAGAAGCTGAGATTATTAAACTCGCATGCCAACGTCTTCAGCTTTTGGTCAAGGACGCAAATTTCCGAGCGCAGCATAACGTCGACAATACCATCACTGATCGCCTTCCTTCCGTACGTTTTTCCAAAGACATCCAAGAGCTGAAAGATGGCGTTCGAGGATTCTTAGAATTAATTCCCTCGGCGTACGAAAACAGGGTGTATCGTGTTACTGCTTTCGAAATCCTTATTCCGATCTACAAATTGACAAACATCAAGGACTTCATGAAAGCTTATCGGGATATATTCCAAGGTCAGAACGCTCTCCATATTTGTTCTTCTTTGCGCATCTTATGATATCTTTCGTAGTCCTCCATTTCTTATGGCAGGAAAAGATCGCACACCGTGACATTAGTGTCGGAAATCTCATGGTCCGTATGGATGCCCATGGGAAGTTCAAATGTGGTGTACTCAATGATTGGGATCTTGCCAAGGTGGATGGCTTTTCCACTGAATCCCTTTTCCGGACTGGAACACGTGTATTCTTGGCTACGGACCTGCTGCAGTCCGTCAGTACACTCCATATAGAACGTTTTGACTGGGAGTCAGCGCTCTACGTCCTTATATGGATTACTACTCGATATGAAGACGGGGAAGAAAAGAATACAGATGTTTTAAACCAGTGGTTCAATATCGATGACGAAATCGCTTCTAATGCGAAATCTACGTATATTGATCATGTCGAAAAGAGGCCTGGTCTGAAAACGTTCAAGCTATTACACCAATATTGGATCCATCCGTGGGCAGTTCTCTATCGAAATGGCTTCCAGGCACGTTCTGATAATGTCTGGGCCAGGCGTTTGGAAGTGACGCCTGCTAGTGAGAGTTTTGATGACGAAACACTCGGGGGCCACGTAACATACGAGAAGATATGGGATATCTTGAAGCAAGATTTGGTTGAAGATAATTCTTGACCGGAGAGGGAAAGGTAGTGTTATGGCGACGCGAAGTCAGACGTCTGTCTTTCCTTCGTGTATGTAGTGATGAATCACGTTGAATAAAGTTTATTACTGAATATGTGCCCCCCCCCCTCCAAATTCTTATTAGAAGTTCTTCAGTTCACACCTTTTTTGCTGATACCTACATACATACTATTTCTCTTTTTGCTTGAAATTTCCTTCTCTTTCAACTGTATTAACAGACATTCACATTCACATGGAAGATTACTCTGTACTTTAGGTGTGCCTATGATAAGCAAACAACCGAGCACTTATGCTCTATACAGTAGTGGGAAACCGCAGGTCTGTCGAACTGGTAAATATTGTGTTAGGTAAAGTCAAGCCACCAGCAACTTGAAGGTTGACCAGCTCTGACGGCTGATCATATTCTCTTTGGAGTACCAAAAATCTGAAAGTCTGAGTTTCCAGCAATAGTAGCAGTGGTTATGTTGAAGTTTGATAGTTTCCGCTCGTAGATATTGAATAAGAAGGTGCAGACAACTTGAAGTTGTCTAGGATTGTGTTCTGAGATCCTGCCTTGAGATCCCGTTCAGAATCCTGCTCTGAGATTCCCACGCTGATCCCCCGCTTGAGATTCCCACTCCATTTTTCCGCTTTGTGATTCCCTTGTCACTGGAAAAATTTCACACTTTTTCTCTATGTAAAAGTGTGAACAAAAGTTAAACTTTTATTTGGCCTTTTGACAGCTGTAAAATTCTGAGAAAAACTTTAAATTTATCTTAACCTTTTGTCTAGTGCAAAATGGCAACAAAAGTTAAACCTTTTAGGTCTGTAAAAGAATGAACAAAAGTAAGTCTTTTTTATGACAAAAAAGGATAAACAAAAGGTTGAGACTTTTCATTCAACAAAATTCAAACTTTTTTCCACTACTCTCTAATTTAGACAAAAGTTTGAATTTTGTTGAATGAAAAGTCTCAACCTTTTGTTTAGCCTTTTCTGTCATAAAAAAAAGCCTTACTTTTGATCATTATTTTACAGACCTAGAAGGTTTAACTTTTGTTGTCATTTTGCACTAGACAAAAAGTTAAGATAAATTTAAAGTTTTTCTCAGAATTTTACAGCTGTCAAAAGGCCAAATAAAAGTTTAACTTTTGTTCACACTTTTACGTAAGGAAAAAGCGTGAAATTTTTCCAGTGTGTAGATCCACTGCTTTGCAAATCCTGCCTGAAATCCTGCTTTACAACTTTCGTACTATAACCCCGCTTTGCAAATTCCGCACTGATCTCCCGTTTTGCGAATCCCGTGCTGCTTCCCTGCACCTCAATTCTGCCCCGGGATGTTACAATCCCATGGCCCAGCCTTGACTCTGACTCTGCCCCGTCACTACCTTGAGCCCCTTGCATCTTGCCCCCGCCATCGGGAAAAAGGCTCCCAAATGGTAGCCGATTTCGGACGATTCCGGCGTATATAATCGGATGTCGTCCCGATTTAGCAATATCAGGGAGCTGCCATGCAGACGGCAGCATATCATCTGATATCATCATGCTGCCATCTGACAATGCCTCTGTCGTACTGCCAGCACTCTGGTAATTAGATTATAGGTATGCTATCGGTCTGATGTAGTTATTAGATACAGCTAGAATCAAATATAAGAGTCTTAAAATCTACTGTATTGACGTGTCTGTCCGATAGCTGTTTGTACGGAGGTTATATGAGCTACATTTTCACACAATTGTCTTAACATTGACAATTGTCTTAACATTGGCATCAGAAGGAGTTATATTTTCTTATAAGCTACTGTACAGCGGTTATCATGGCGACCTCGATCAAACACCAGCCTATAGACTGCTTCTCTTTGTTGCTCTCGAGCGCCTTCAGCACGCGCTGTCCGTCTTGGTACAGCCTGTTCACCTTCTACGTGTCGTTCAGGCGCCCGAAGGTAGGTATCAGTCGGCCAATCATGTCAGGCCTGGCGAAAGTGTCGTTGGCGGCACCAGATTCATAGCAGATCCATGCGATCTTGGGCATCACCTTCGGGTTTATGGGATAATACTCGTCGACACTGCAGCTGAAGAACTGATCGAGCTTGGCGGGCCGATGCTCTGCAGCCTCAAGTTCCACCTCAGAAGCGATTTCAGCTGTTGCTGTTCAGGAAGGCATTTCATTTCGAACCAGCCTTTGCGACGATCTCGCGCGCGCCGCTCTTTCCATACTTCAGCAGTACTGACGCAATGAGCCTACGCGAGACGTCTTCGCCCAGTGTCTTGAGTTGTACACCCGCTTTCCCAATGTCGGTGAAGACGTCTGTGAGATCCTTGACGCTGAGATCTTTCGCTATACCATTTCTCATCCTTTCGACGTCGCCTCTGGTCTGCAACTCGACGTATGCGGCCACTACATTGGACAAGAAGGACCATCGCTGGGTGGATAGACCGGATTTCTCCTTTGGCGAAGCTGCGCTGTAAGCCTGCAAGATCGACGCGCATGTGCGAATGTCAGGAAGCAATTCCAATCTAGTCATGACTGAGCCGAGGCGAGTGACGAAATTCAGTGCATGAATGCGGTAATTCCCATCCTTGTCCTTGATAAGAAGGACTGTGTCCATCGCGCTGTGCAGCGCCGACTGCAGGCCTCGCTGACGATCATCTGCGCATCGAGCTCACCAGACGCCTTCGCGTCGTCGAGGAACTGCACGCCGGGCTGGACAAACTTCTCGAGAAGCTGCAAGGCGTCCGTGTACCGGCCGCGCTGGGCCAAGACATCGAGGAAGGCAATGAAGGAATTGTGTGGTGACTGCGTCCGAGCGAGTACGGGATGGCGCCTGCGCAGTATTCCAGACTGAGCACCCGGTCGAGGAGGTATGACATGGGCTCGTCGAACTCCTCCTTAGGAAGATCAGGATGGCGGTGGAGATGCTCGATATTGAGCTCGAAGACGACGATCCGGTCGTAGTCGCTGATATGCAAACCGTCGCGATTGGCCACATCCAGCAGAGTGCGGTATAGGCAGTTGAGTTCGGGGAGCATCTTCTCCTTGGCCAGTGCTTCGAGTATCGTGTTCCAGGCGGCCTGATTGGGGCGCGGTGTGCGCAACGAAGGCTCCAAAGCGTGCGCGGCAACTGCATCCTGCTCTAGCATCCGATCGAACCACGCGAGGGCCGAGTGTATGTCATTTATCCGCATAAACCAGGTTATGAAGGCAGTAAAGACCGCTATGCAGGAAGGGGGAACATCAGCCTCCAAACAGAGTGCCTGCTTTCGTGTCTATAATTTCCTCGAGAAATGCGATAGCCTTCCCGGGCTGTCTCGCCAGGAAATAGGCCTCAACCATCTTTATCCAAACGAGCATTTGCGCCGCACGCGCCTGCCCAGGGCGTACGTCGTCGCTAAGGATGTGAGTCGAAAGATCCTCGACGCCTTCTGCAACGTCCCAGGAGACGCGACCCTCGGCCGAGGCCAAACAGAACTCCGTGAACACGTCTTGTGCTAATTATATGTCGCCGGTCGACACGTAGGTACTCAGGAGGTGGAGATAGCACATAGCATTGGGTTGGAAATGGGTGATGTCTTCGATATGGGTCCAGATACGAACTGCAGCGTCGACATTGCCATGAAGCGCGTAAGAACGGAGGAGAACATGATAGATTCCCTTTAAAGTTATCTTCCCTACGAAGCAATTGAACCTGCTCCAATTCTGGGAAATCCAACGTGTCTCTCTTGGCATTGAATTCACGCCGCCTTTGCCACCATTCGAGCTGACCGATGACTCGTTGGACCTCCTTGTCACACTCGCACAATGCCAGAATCATAGTCTTGTAGGTGCGAACATTGGGCGTAATCTGACGAGTGAGCGTCTCATTGTACGTCTCCAGCGTAACGGTAATCGGTTGTCCGGGGGCATGAGACAAGAGGAGTAAGCCGAGGGCCATGTTGTATTCGCGCGCATTCGGGGATGGGTGGGACATGCGTAGGATCATCACCTCTGCTAAAATACGTGAGGATCATGCGTTTTCCGGGTAACCTCGAGCCTCCAAAAGACGTTGTAATATGAGTATTTGCAGTGTGCAGCAGGTAAAATGGGACACGTACCAGAATGTCCGATCACTTGTATGCCAGCCTGCTGCGCTTCCATCACCTTCTCTCTCTCTAGTGCGTCCGACCACCCTTCAGAGAAAAGCTCAGGGTTTTCCTCGGCTGATGCGATTGCTGTCACGATCTTTTTGCGGCCTTTTAAATCGAGATTTGTCCGCCATGCACTCACGGTCTTTGGGACGAGGCTACGAGGAGTATTGAGGGAAGGAATAAACAGCCTCTTCATCCTTTGAATAGATGTATCACATACCTAGGCGCAAATGTACGAGCGAAGAGCGCAGCTTCCGGCGCTCTGTCGGTCTTCACCAGCAGGTCGACGCATGCAGTCGTGTCGCCGAGCTGCAGCCGACTCGCGAACGCAAGGTTGTTTTGGCCCTTCTCCTCTACAATAAATCGTCAGAAACCTAAAGAGCTATTTAAAACGGTATGAATACTCACCGGCTTGCTCAGCGAGTTTCTTGAGACCATCCCGGTCGCCTATCGCTAGCAGAAGGAGCATGAGAGCGCTCAGATCCCCTGCATTCTCAAAGCATTCCCGTGCGAGGTCGAAGCGCCAGACGGCCAGCGCGCGGTCACCGACAGCCTTCCACTTCGACTCCCCCTCGTGCTTGGGTGTTGTACGTGCGATATCCAGGGCCGCGTCTAGATCGTCGAGTTGAAGTGCGAGGTCGAACTTGTGATCAGGGTCTGTTGTAACCTGTAACGCGAGCTCCTTAAGATCTGTGAAAAGGAGAACGATTGAGTCAGTTTTTCTGCTGAATTCGATGGTTATCAAAGACGTACCTCGGGCTTCTAGGAAACGCGCTCCGCTGCTCTTTCGGTACAGTCGGCGGGATCTCCTCCGCAGCCTCCATATCCCCACGCAGGATTGCACTCTGATACTCGGTGAGGTTCAAAGACAGGGAGTAACCGAACACTTTAATGTCTTTATCGGCAAGATAAACACGGTTGTGAGCGGGGATGTTGCCCAGCAGGTATATTGGGCTATCATTCCATGTTAGGGTGTAGAAGTCTAGGATGAAGAGAGGAAACTTGCTTGTGGAAGGCTCGTCACGGCCACGTTTGACCACGACCACACCTTCGTCGTACCCTACGCCAACCTCCTTCCACCCTGCGGTCGGATGGCGATGCACCATGCGTTGCTTAAGGTAATTTCTAGGCGGTATGTGCCCGAGTTCCAGATCTTAATCGTCCTATCCTCCGAACCGCTGACGATCAAGGCAGACTAGGGTGGAATGCGGTAAACGAGACGTTGTTGGTGTGTCCCTCCGTCGCCTGTACACAACTTTGCTGAGGTAGTCCCAGATTTTGATGATTCGGTCATCACCGCTCGTGACAAGATACAGCCTGTCACCGGGATAGAAGTTGACATAGTTCACGCCGCCCTTCTGATGTGCCTCGAAGATGGAGTTCGGCGTCGAGGAGCCGAACGACAACATCTTCACGGTGCAATCAGGACAAGAGGAGGCGAAGGTGTTGGTGTCCTTGCGATTGAATACAAGGTTCATGATGAAGTGCGTGTGTCCTTCTATCTTCAGAGATAATTAGACGATGTCTAATTTTGAAGCAGTGGATGTACGCACCTGAATACACTTCCACCGTTTGTCCCAGTCCTAAGCCTTGATTGTCATATCATCGCAGCCCGTCAGCACAATGCTAAGTGTTGGGTGGACAACAAGGCATCGAATGTAGTCAGGATGGGCCTCGAAGGTAGTCAGGAATCAGGATGGGCCTCGAAGGCAGTCACTTTCTCCTGAGTATTGGTAGCAGATAATCGTCCGAGTTAGTGATGCAGTAGTAACTTTGAGGGATGAATTGCATACATCGGACAGGAACCCCAGCGACTTCGAAGGTTTATGAGCGCGCCGGTTTCATGATTGTAGATGTTGACGGTGCCCATTGTAGGATATACGGACTTAGCAACTTGACACCTGAACCTAAGGTGGCATGACGCTGCGGAGTTTAAATTCCCAACACGGACTTACTACAGTAACGCGTCGTGGAACGTGTCCCGTCCTCCACTCTCTCTCCCCTTCCACTTCCTCGTCCTCCATCCATTTTTCTCTCTCTCCATCCACCCACATGATATCCCTCAAGCTTCGTATTTCTGTCATAAATGGTATGTTCTCATATTGTACTCATATTTTGCTCTCTTTTTCTGATGATTTACTGTGTGCCACCCGAGTGTGACTGTATGCTACTAGTAGTGCGTAGTATAGTACTACAGTCACACTCGGCCTCAATAGTAGCCAGTGAGCCGCATCAACGTATCGGCTGGCGCACGACCCTCCAGTCCGCCATCTTCTGATTCTTCAAGCACGACACGACCAGTTGCTAGGAGTTTCACCCGGCCTCCTTACATCTCTTCTCAACGCCCTCCTCTCTTCGTCAGAACCACACGGCCTTGCACACACTATACGAGAGCGATTTGCAGCAGTTCAATCTCAGTTCTAGCTATTTCGACTTATCAAGCACATAATGCCTTCAAACATGAACGTGTTCAGCCGCCCCGGGCCAAAGAGGGTCTCTACATCCCCAAGCTTGGAATCTCGGAGACGGTCGCTGTTCAATGCAAGCAGGGGAGGGGTGTACAGTGCATATTGCTTTGTTAGAGGATATGCACATTACACTGACGTTTCTCGCAGTTGAGATTCTTGCGTGGACAGTGCTTGCGGTGCACTTCCTTGGCTTGCTTGTTTCCTATGATCTAAGTGAGTGTTGTTGAATAAGGAGCCAAATGAGAAACGTGCTCAATCGACTTCCCCTCGCTTTGTTCCTTTTGCGATTTTCGTGTCAGCGGCGAGTTTGCTTATAATTCTAATTCTGTAAGTCCCCCTCTCAGAGTTTCTTCGATCGAGGATCAATACTGATTTCTTTTTCTTCTTACACTGGATGCATTCGAGAGATTCATGAGGTGTGTCTACGAATCTAAGACGCGCAAGGATTTGATTTATATTCTAGGTCAATGTTACGACCGTCGGGAATTGTAGCGGGAAACAGTTTCGGGAAACTGGAATTCGCGACAAGAACCCGCGTTCGGGAATCTGGATTCGCGACTGGGAACGAGCGTGGGAATTCAGGCGGGAAACGCGCGGGATTCTATCCAGGCGCGTCGCGGGATTCTCAAGGCCAGCTAGGACTCTTCACTGCTTTGAACGTCAAGTAAGCGGATCCCTAAGGAAGCACTCCACAAGTAAGTATTGCGCAACTAACTACACAGGAGAAAAGAGAGAGATCGCACCTAAGGAAGCACTCCACAAGAGGTCAAAAGTGGGGTGCTCCTTACGATGCCTACAGCTATTTATCTACTTCGTAAAGACTGTATAGTTAATCTACGCTAAGTGTCCTTGCGCAATGCGCACCTATCTACTACAAACGATACATGCTACGACCGCACTGCTAGGCATGTCTATCCCGTCTCTCCAGATGGCTACGGCCTGTCCGTGGACGTCAGCGTCCGGTCCGGGGCCGCGACTAGCCAGACTAGGTATGCCAGACTGTTGCAGGTCGTCACCTTGAGGTACTAACGGATTAATGAGCGTATGTTGATAAGTGAATGTACGTGTGCCGTGGCGGGTCGTCGTAAATGAATGTGTGTATGCGTGCATGGTGGTCGGGACGGTGGTGCGGGATAGGTCACGTGAGCGGGGGATCTTGCGGGGGATCGTGCGAGTCGGGAAAGGGGTTTCGCGCGGGGAATCCAATGGCGGGATTCTCCCCGCGGGATTGTCTGCTCATGTCGGGATCCTTGGCGGGAAAGTGCGGGAAATGAGAAAAGGAGCCCGGGATCTCGACATTACCCCCCTCCAAAGGCGCAACTCCGGGGCGCCAAGCTTGAATCTTGCTCAGGTCGCAGAGCTCGATAGCGTTGACTTCTCGAGGGGCGTCCGGGTGTTTTCGATAGAAACTGCGAATTTTAGCCTTTGCATTACCCATATCCTTTGCGGGAATCCATGTATCTTCCGCGCTCGAATATCCCTTCCATCGTACCAAATATTCAAACCTCCGTCTAAACCGTCTAGCGTCCAGTACCTCTTCCACCTCGTATTCCAGATCTCCTTCTACTTCGACTGGGGGCGGCGGGGGTTGCGTTCGACCGGGAATATCGTCTTCGTGGTATGGCGAGAGCAGCGATACGTGAAATACGGGATGAATCTTCAGCGACGCGGGGAGTTCGAGTTCGTAGGTGAGGTCACTTAGCTTTGCCTTCACTTTATACGGCCCTAGTCGTTTCGGTAATAATTTGCGCGCTCCCGGTCGCCGAACGTTCGTCGCTTCGAGCCAGACTTTATCCCCGACTGCGTACTGCGGGGCCTCGTTCCGGGCCTGATCGTAGTGCTGCTTCATGCGCTCTGCCGCAACCTCCAAAGCCGCTCTTGCCTCTTCCTGTGCCTGCTGAAGCTCCTGTAGTCGTGCGTCCGCGGCGGGGACCGTGGATAGGCCGTCGCTCGGGGCAATCGTGAATTCGGGATTGTAGCCGTAGACAAGCGCGAACGGAGATTGTCGTGTTGCCGCGTGCGCTTTCGTGTTGTGCGCGAACTCTGCCATTGGGAGTAATCCTGCCCAGTTTTCTTGTCGTGTATCTATGAAAGCCCGTAAATACTGTTCCAGCTCTTGGTTTACCCTTTCGGTTTGCCCATCCGTCTGCGGGTGATACGCAGTCGACGTGGTACCCTTGATACCGAGTCGGGAAAAGAGGGCCTTCATGAACTGCGCGACAAACTGTGGTCCGCGGTCGGATATGATCTGGCGGGGGGTTCCGTGCAGCTTCCAGACGTGCTGCAGGAATAGTTCCGCAGTTTCCGGTGCATCGATGTCAGACGTGGTCGGGATAAAATGCGCTTGCTTGGTGAGACGGTCGACCACCACGAAAATTGCGTCGTAATCCTCAGATCGGGGGAGCTGGGTGATGAAGTCGCACGAAATCGCCTGCCAGGGGCCCTGCGGGATTTCGTTCGGTTGCAGGAGTCCCTAACCGGGCGTTGGGATCGGTTCTTCGTGCGTGCGCAGGTATCGCATCCCGAAACGTATCGTTCTACGAAGTTAGACATCCCGGGCCACCAGTAGTTGCGGCTTACCATCTCAAACGTTTTCCAACGTCCAGGATGTCCGGCGGGGAGACTGTCGTGGTAAGTCTTCACCACATCCCGGCGAATGGTCTCGTCTTTCGGGACGTAAACCTTACCCTGGTACAGGATGAGGCCTTCCTCGGTGCTCCAGTCCTCAAGTTCCTTGGTCAGGACTCGAGGCGCCTTGGACTTGACCAGCTCGATCGCGTCCACCAGTTCGTCTTCATATTGATCTGACTTACGAATGCGTCGTAGGAGGGCCTGATCCCCGTGTACCTGCGTCATTCCCCGACGAATTGCCTTTAGTCGAAACATTTCGGGGGTCAAGAGGGTCCTCCCGTGTTGTCTTCGCCTTCTGGTTGAAGATCGACGCGTCGTGACATGGCGTCGGGTTTGCCCCCGAGTCGCCCTGGGCGATGGCGAATCGTAAAATCGAAGCGGGTGAGGAACAGACTCCACCGGGCTTGGCGTCGCGTCAGCGTTCGGGATTCAGAGAAATATAGCAGATTCTTGTGGTCAGACACGATATCGAGTTTATGACTCGCACCTTCGAGATAATGTCGCCACTCGTCAAGAGCTCTAATAATCGCGAGTAGCTCCTTGTCATAAATCTCGTAGTTGCGTTCCGCATCGTTGAGGGATTTCGAGAAAAAGGCGACCGGATGTATCAGCCCGTCGTCGCCTTCCTGGGACAAGACCGCGCCGGTCGCGAAATCAGAGGCGTCGCATTCCACGATGAATTGTCGCGACATGTCTGGCATCATTAGGACGGGGGCGGTCGTGAACATGCGCTTGAGATAGTCGAAAGCGAACTGCTGGTTTTCTGTCCAGACCCAGCGAACATCCTTCTTCAGCAGCGTCGTGAGCGGTTTGACGATGTGCGAGAAATCCCGAATGAAGCGTCGATAGAAATTCGCGAACCCGAGGAAGGCTTGAATGTCTTTCACCTTTTTCGGGGTAGGCCAGTCGAGGACCGCCTGTACCTTGGCGGGATCCATCGCCACCTTTCCCTGCGAAATAATCATCCCGAGATACTCGACGGAAGTCTGTTTGAATTTGCACTTTTCGGGTTTGCAGAACAAGTCGTTTTCGCGCAGCCGCTTAAGGACTTCCCGTACGTGTTCCTCGTGCTGCGATTCATCTTCGGAAAAGATTAGCAAGTCGTCAAGATAGATGATCACGTATACTCCAATGAGATCTTTGAAGATATCGTTCATCATATGCTGGAAGGTCGCCGGGGCATTCGTGAGCCCGAATGTCATCACCGTTGGTTCGAAATGTCCCGCCTGAGTCCGAAAGGCGGCCTTCCACTCGTCGCCTTGCTTCAGTCGCACGTTGTGGTAGCCCCATCGCAAATCTAACGTCGTGAAAACCTTCGCCTTTTGCAGCGCGTCTACGAGTTCCATCGTGAGGGGAAGCGGGTATCGATTCTTGACCGTGATATCGTTCAGTCGTCGGTAATCGACTACCATGCGCAAGGTTCCGTCCTTTTTCTTGATAAAGAAGACGGGAGCCGCTGCAGGGGATTTCGAAGGTCGTATGTACCCTTTGCGCAGGTTTTCGTCAACGAATTCGCGAAGGGCGTCGCGTTCAGCCGGGGCCAACGGATAGATTTTGCTGTACGGGGGAACCTTCCCGGGTTCTAAATCTATGGCGTGATCATACGGTTTGCGCAGTGGAAGCCTTTCGGATTCAACTTTCGAGAAAACGTCGGCAAACTCACGAAATTCGGGGGGAACTAGTTCTTCGAAGGTTTTCTCGCCTTCCTTCACTGCTGACTTCTCCGCGATGGCCTGGGAGTGGGTGTACGAGGCGGCAATTTTGTACGCGAAATGGTCGTCCGTCGTGACGAAGTAGGATTCAGCGTCGTGGTACTGGTCCCAATATTTTTCTGAGTACCGAAATCCTGGTGGGACAGCTTCCCATTCGGCTTGGGTCCTGTCGGGCCCCCAGGGGGTCTCGACTTCTTCTGCTATGGCGAGGCGGGGAAGCGGGACCAGGCGTTGCTGGTTATCACACTGAGGCGGGCAGCGGTTGAGATCGACCACATCGTTGGTCCAGTCAATGGTCGGGTTATGGTGCCGCAACCAGTCGATCCCCATGATAATATCGTCGTCGCCAATATCCGCGACGGCCATGGTCAACTGTTCTAAGTGTCCCTTCATCTCGACGTTGAGGACTACTTCCTGGGTGATGCGTCCAATCGCGTTCGGGGAATTGTCCGCGTTGCGCAAAAATATCGGGATTACCAAGTCCCGGGTCTGGAGTCCGTGTCGCGAAACGTAGCGGGAATTTATGAAAGTTCCCGACGCACCGCTGTCTAACATTACTGTGGCTAAGGCATCCGTTTTTCCGTCGCTAACCTGTACCGGGAACTTCAAATGTCGTCTAAGACGACGGTCTATTGTAGAGATGGTTAAATACAAGGGACCATTATTAAGAGAGTTCTTCGGCCACAAGGGCGGTTGGGTCGTATAGGGCGCGACTGAGCAATAACCCTACTGAAAATCCGCTGGGGGCGGGGCTTCGGGGTTGTGAACGTTCTTGGCGGCGGGCGTCATGGCGGCGAATGCGTTCTGTAGCACGGACTGCTGCACATTCTGGACGTACTGTTCTGCCATACGTTTGAGCGTTTCTTCGAACGACTGGAGCGCGGGGGGCGATGGGCTCGACGGGGACGTGGATTTCGTAGCCTTTAGGTTTCGGGATGGCGGTCGCGTTGGGCAATCGCTCACCAAATGGTCTTTCTCTCCGCAGTAGTAGCATAGTCCCTTACTCCTGCGCTCCCGGCGCACCCTGTCAATCTCCATCGCGTTGGGATCCTTCGTCGAGCTTGCGCCCGCAGTCGGGATCGTACGCGGAGCTGAACTCGTGGTGCCGGGATTGCTTCGGGGCGTAGCCGCTGGCTTCAATACTGGTCCATAGGCGTGTGCGAGCCTTAGCTTCTCGTCCGTCTCGGAAACCCAGTTGACGTAGGCGTCGAATTTCATATCCTTCGCCTCTGTGCTGGCGATGTGCTGGCGAACCTGGTCTTTGAGTCCCTTCCGGAACATGTCGAGGTAGATGACATCCGTCGTCGCGTCCTTGGGCCACCCGGTGAGGGCTTGGAGGGCACGGAATTGCGACGCAAACTCGGCGACCGTTCCTGTCTGGCGTAGGCGCATCAGCTTGTCGGCTGCGGCTTTGTCTGCATCGATTTCTCCGTAAGAGGCGCGAAGGGCGGCGAACAGGGCCTCCAGGCTGGCGGCTTCTGGCGGCGTCGGGATGTCCTGGAGTCGATCTAGAATGGGTCGTGCCCAGTCTTGCGCCGGTCCCCGCAGTAGCATCAGGGCGAATGCGACCTTGCGGGTTTCGTCCAGCCCCGGATGTTGTCCGAACAGGTAGAGCTTAATCTGGTGAATCCAGTTTTCCAGCTTGGCTCGTTCGCCTTCGAAGGTGTCGGGAAGCTTCATCTTGAGCCCTGCTCCACCCCCAGACGGGGAGGCGGGCTGGCTCGCGATTTGGGCTTCTAGCGCCTGGTTGGCGTGCTTGAGCTGGGCGACAGTGTTCTGAACCTGATTGTGTTCGTTGACTAACTTGGAGTAGCGTTTTTCGAGGGTGTCGAGGCGATCAAGGATGGGCTGGAGTTTGTCTTCCTCCATCGAGGAGCTCGGGGACGGGAAAGCGAAGGTATCTGCGAGTCCTCCCCATTCCTGGTGGGATGACATCGCTGGTCGGCGGTACGGGTGCGGGGGTAGAAGTAAAGAGCGTGAGGGTGTCGAGTCCGAGCGGCGGTGAGCCAGGACTTTTGACCTAATGTTACGACCGTCGGGAATTGTAGCGGGAAACAGTTTCGGGAAACTGGAATTCGCGACAAGAACCCGCGTTCGGGAATCTGGATTCGCGACTGGGAACGAGCGTGGGAATTCAGGCGGGAAACGCGCGGGATTCTATCCAGGCGCGTCGCGGGATTCTCAAGGCCAGCTAGGACTCTTCACTGCTTTGAACGTCAAGTAAGCGGATCCCTAAGGAAGCACTCCACAAGTAAGTATTGCGCAACTAACTACACAGGAGAAAAGAGAGAGATCGCACCTAAGGAAGCACTCCACAAGAGGTCAAAAGTGGGGTGCTCCTTACGATGCCTACAGCTATTTATCTACTTCGTAAAGACTGTATAGTTAATCTACGCTAAGTGTCCTTGCGCAATGCGCACCTATCTACTACAAACGATACATGCTACGACCGCACTGCTAGGCATGTCTATCCCGTCTCTCCAGATGGCTACGGCCTGTCCGTGGACGTCAGCGTCCGGTCCGGGGCCGCGACTAGCCAGACTAGGTATGCCAGACTGTTGCAGGTCGTCACCTTGAGGTACTAACGGATTAATGAGCGTATGTTGATAAGTGAATGTACGTGTGCCGTGGCGGGTCGTCGTAAATGAATGTGTGTATGCGTGCATGGTGGTCGGGACGGTGGTGCGGGATAGGTCACGTGAGCGGGGGATCTTGCGGGGGATCGTGCGAGTCGGGAAAGGGGTTTCGCGCGGGGAATCCAATGGCGGGATTCTCCCCGCGGGATTGTCTGCTCATGTCGGGATCCTTGGCGGGAAAGTGCGGGAAATGAGAAAAGGAGCCCGGGATCTCGACAGTCAAGTCAATCTCAGTATTGAGTTGGAACGCGCTCTTCGGGTTTTGGATGGTGCTATTTTGGTCCTGTGTGCTGTTGCTGGAGTCCAGGTACGTGATTCTCTTTTGTTCTCCGGTAAGACGGCTGAACTGTGGTACAGAGTCAAACAACCACGGTCGATAGGGCGAATGTGTTGTGTCTTCCCTTCCCCCCTTTCCCTTTGACCGGTGACTCATTGTCTTTGCAGTGCTATGCCGTGGGCACCTTGCACGATCGAGCCATTGTCCATCGCGACCTCAAGTCGGACAACGTCGTCATGGATCATTGGGGACTCCCATTGACGAGGTACTAACTTACAATGACTATTGGCACAGGACTAAGGGCAAGTGTCACACGACAAGCTGCATGGCACCAGAGATGCTCAGCTACGACCATTACTCGAAGGCCGACAGTTTCTCCGTTGGCGTATGTTCTATGAGCTTGTCTTTGGCAGGTTAATTTCTTCGGCTCTGCACCATCGCCCACGCTGACTCCGCCTTTCGTTAATAGTTGCCTTCCGTGGGAGGGATCAAAAGGATCTTGAAGCCGTGTTTGAAAATGCGTTCATTCCTTGATGGTTCCGTAAGCGTTACCCAGAGGCATGCTCGATCTCCGATGTGCATTAGGTGATATGTAGTAGAGTGTATGATGTACAACAGTATTTAAATTTTATTATCATTCATTATTAACCATCATCAGCCATTGACAACGGCCAGAATTAAATAAAAGAGCTGTCGGCGAGCCAGCGTAGATACCCAACGATAGACCTGATGTAACGTAAATTTGATTATAAGGAGTACTAATTTGTCATTGGAGCCGGCAGTCTGATGTCATTTGTAACTAAATATAAACTATATATGGCCTAGAATTCATGATCAGGGCCCATCATTCATTGGCATCGCTGTCATGACGTGGTGCCTTGTATCTAAAGATAGCTCCCAGCATCGCTATCATGCATTATCATCGACACATTACGGTGTCTGTTACGACCGTCGGGAATTGTAGCGGGAAACAGTTTCGGGAAACTGGAATTCGCGACAAGAACCCGCGTTCGGGAATCTGGATTCGCGACTGGGAACGAGCGTGGGAATTCAGGCGGGAAACGCGCGGGATTCTATCCAGGCGCGTCGCGGGATTCTCAAGGCCAGCTAGGACTCTTCACTGCTTTGAACGTCAAGTAAGCGGATCCCTAAGGAAGCACTCCACAAGTAAGTATTGCGCAACTAACTACACAGGAGAAAAGAGAGAGATCGCACCTAAGGAAGCACTCCACAAGAGGTCAAAAGTGGGGTGCTCCTTACGATGCCTACAGCTATTTATCTACTTCGTAAAGACTGTATAGTTAATCTACGCTAAGTGTCCTTGCGCAATGCGCACCTATCTACTACAAACGATACATGCTACGACCGCACTGCTAGGCATGTCTATCCCGTCTCTCCAGATGGCTACGGCCTGTCCGTGGACGTCAGCGTCCGGTCCGGGGCCGCGACTAGCCAGACTAGGTATGCCAGACTGTTGCAGGTCGTCACCTTGAGGTACTAACGGATTAATGAGCGTAGGTTGATAAGTGAATGTACGTGTGCCGTGGCGGGTCGTCGTAAATGAGTGTGTGTATGCGTGCATGGTTGCCGGGACGGTGGTGCGGGATAAGTCACGTGAGCATGGGATCGTGCGATTCGGGAATGAGGTTTCGCGCGGGGAATCCAATGGCGGGATTCTCCCCGCGGGTTTGTCTGCTCATGTCGGGATCCTTGGCGGGAAAGTGCGGGAAATGAGAAAAGGAGCCCGGGATCTCGACATTACCCCCCTCCAAAGGGCAACTCCGGGGCGCCAAGCTTGAATCTTGCTCAGGTCACAGAGCTCGATAGCGTTGACTTCTCGAGGGGCGTCCGGGTGTTTTCGATAGAAACTGCGAATTTTAGCCTTTGCATTACCCATATCCTTTGCGGGAATCCATGTATCTTCCGCGCTCGAATATCCCTTCCATCGTACCAAATATTCAAACCTCCGTCTAAACCGTCTAGCGTCCAGTACCTCTTCCACCTCGTATTCCAGATCTCCTTCTACTTCGACTGGGGGCGGCGGGGGTTGCGTTCGACCGGGAATATCGTCTTCGTGGTATGGCGAGAGCAGCGATACGTGAAATACGGGATGAATCTTCAGCGACGCGGGGAGTTCGAGTTCGTAGGTGAGGTCACTTAGCTTTGCCTTCACTTTATACGGCCCTAGTCGTTTCGGTAATAATTTGCGCGCTCCCGGTCGCCGAACGTTCGTCGCTTCGAGCCAGACTTTATCCCCGACTGCGTACTGCGGGGCCTCGTTCCGGGCCTGATCGTAGTGCTGCTTCATGCGCTCTGCCGCAACCTCCAAAGCCGCTCTTGCCTCTTCCTGTGCCTGCTGAAGCTCCTGTAGTCGTGCGTCCGCGGCGGGGACCGTGGATAGGCCGTCGCTCGGGGCAATCGTGAATTCGGGATTGTAGCCGTAGACAAGCGCGAACGGAGATTGTCGTGTTGCCGCGTGCGCTTTCGTGTTGTGCGCGAACTCTGCCATTGGGAGTAATCCTGCCCAGTTTTCTTGTCGTGTATCTATGAAAGCCCGTAAATACTGTTCCAGCTCTTGGTTTACCCTTTCGGTTTGCCCATCCGTCTGCGGGTGATACGCAGTCGACGTGGTACCCTTGATACCGAGTCGGGAAAAGAGGGCCTTCATGAACTGCGCGACAAACTGTGGTCCGCGGTCGGATATGATCTGGCGGGGGGTTCCGTGCAGCTTCCAGACGTGCTGCAGGAATAGTTCCGCAGTTTCCGGTGCATCGATGTCAGACGTGGTCGGGATAAAATGCGCTTGCTTGGTGAGACGGTCGACCACCACGAAAATTGCGTCGTAATCCTCAGATCGGGGGAGCTGGGTGATGAAATCGCACGAAATCGCCTGCCAGGGGCCCTGCGGGATTTCGTTCGGTTGCAGGAGTCCTACCGGGCGTTGGGATCGGTTCTTCGTGCGTGCGCAGGTATCGCATCCCGAAACGTATCGTTCTACGAAGTTAGACATCCCGGGCCACCAGTAGTTGCGGCTTACCATCTCAAACGTTTTCCAACGTCCAGGATGTCCGGCGGGGAGACTGTCGTGGTAAGTCTTCACCACATCCCGGCGAATGGTCTCGTCTTTCGGGACGTAAACCTTACCCTGGTACAGGATGAGGCCTTCCTCGGTGCTCCAGTCCTCAAGTTCCTTGGTCAGGACTCGAGGCGCCTTGGACTTGACCAACTCGATTGCGTCCACCAGTTCGTCTTCATACTGATCTGACTTACGAATGCGTCGTAGGAGGGCCTGATCCCCGTGTACCTGTGTCATTCCCCGACGAATTGCTTTTAGTCGAAACATTTCGGGGGTCAAGAGGGTCCGTCCCGTGTTGTCTTCACCTTCGGGTTGAAGATCGACGCGTCGTGACATGGCGTCGGGTGTGCCCCCGAGTCGCCCTGGGCGATGGCGAATCGTAAAGTCGAAGCGAGTGAGGAACAGACTCCACCGGGCTTGGCGTCGCGTCAGCGTTCGGGATTCAGAGAAATATAGCAGATTCTTGTGGTCAGACACGATATCGAGTTTATGACTCGCACCTTCGAGATAATGTCGCCACTCGTCAAGAGCTCTAATAATCGCGAGTAGCTCCTTGTCGTAAATCTCGTAGTTGCGTTCCGCATCGTTGAGGGATTTCGAGAAAAAGGCGACCGGATGTATCAGCCCGTCGTCGCCTTCCTGGGACAAGACCGCGCCGGTCGCGAAATCAGAGGCGTCGCATTCCACGATGAATTGTCGCGACATGTCTGGCATCATTAGGACGGGGGCGGTCGTGAACATGCGCTTGAGATAGTCGAAAGCGAACTGCTGGTTTTCTGTCCAGACCCAGCGAACATCCTTCTTCAGCAGCGTCGTGAGCGGTTTGACGATGTGCGAGAAATCCCGAATGAAGCGTCGATAGAAATTCGCGAACCCGAGGAAGGCTTGAATGTCTTTCACCTTTTTCGGGGTAGGCCAGTCGAGGACCGCCTGTACCTTGGCGGGATCCATCGCCACCTTTCCCTGCGAAATAATCATCCCGAGATACTCGACGGAAGTCTGTTTGAATTTGCACTTTTCGGGTTTGCAGAACAAGTCGTTTTCGCGTAGCCGTTTAAGGACTTCCCGTACGTGTTCATCGTGCTGCGATTCATCTTCGGAAAAGATTAGCAAGTCGTCAAGATAGATGATCACGTATACTCCAATGAGGTCTTTGAAGATATCGTTCATCATGTGCTGGAAGGTCGCTGGGGCATTCGTGAGCCCGAATGTCATCACCGTTGGTTCGAAATGTCCTGCCTGAGTCCGAAATGCAGCCTTCCACTCGTCGCCTTGCTTCAGTCGCACATTGTGGTAGCCCCATCGTAAATCTAGAGTCGTGAAAACCTTCGCCTTTTGCAGCGCGTCTACGAGTTCCATCGTGAGGGGAAGCGGGTATCGATTCTTGACCGTGATGTCGTTCAGTCGTCGGTAATCGACTACCATGCGCAAGGTTCCATCCTTTTTCTTGATAAAGAAGACGGGAGCCGCTGCAGGGGATTTCGAAGGTCGTATGTACCCCTTGCGCAGGTTTTCGTCAACGAATTCGCGAAGGGCATCGCGTTCAGCTGGGGCCAAGGGATAGATTTTGCTGTACGGGGGAACCTTCCCGGGTTCTAAATCTATGGCGTGGTCATACGGCTTGCGCAGTGGAAGCCTTTCGGATTCAACTTTCGAGAAAACGTCGGCAAACTCACGGAATTCGGGGGGAACTAGTTCTTCGAAGGTTTTTCGCCTTCCTTCACCGCAGACTTCTCAGCGATGGCCTGGGAGTGGGTGTACGAGGCGGCAATTTTGTACGCGAAATGGTCGTCCGTCGTGACGAAGTAGGATTCGGCGTCGTGGTACTGGTCCCAATATTTTTCTGAGTACCGAAATCCCGGTGGGACAGCTTCCCATTCGGCCTGGGTCCTGTCGGGCCCCCAGGGGGTCTCGACTTCTTCTGCTATGGCGAGGCGGGGAAGCGGGACCAGGCGTTGCTGGTTGTCACACTGGGGCGGGCAGCGGTTGAGATCGACCACATCGTTGGTCCAGTCAATGGTTGGGTTATGGTGCCGCAACCAGTCGATCCCCATGATAATATCGTCGTCGCCAATATCCGCGACGGCCATGGTCAACTGTTCTAAGTGTCCCTTCATCTCGACGTTGAGGACTACTTCCTGGGTGATGCGTCCAATCGCGTTCGGGGAATTGTCCGCGTTGCGCAAAAGTATCGGGATTACCAAGTCCCGGGTCTGGAGTCCGTGTCGCGAAACGTAGCGGGAATTTATGAAAGTTCCCGACGCACCGCTGTCTAACATTACTGTGGCTAAGGCATCCGTTTTTCCGTCGCTAACCTGTACCGGGAACTTCAAATGTCGTCTAAGACGACGGTCTATTGTAGAGATGGTTAAATACAAGGGACCATTATTAAGAGAGTTCTTCGGCCACAAGGGCGGTTGGGTCGTATAGGGCGCGACTGAGCAATACGACCCTACTGAAAATCCGCTGGGGGCGGGGCTTCGGGGTTGTGAACGTTCTTGGCGGCGGGCGTCATGGCGGCGAATGCGTTCTGTAGCACGGACTGCTGCACATTCTGGACGTACTGTTTCTGCCATACGTTTGAGCGTTTCTTCGAACGACTGGAGCGCGGGGGGCGATGGGCTCGACGGGGACGTGGATTTCGTAGCCTTTAGGTTTCGGGATGGCGGTCGCGTTGGGCAATCGCTCACCAGATGGTCTTTCTCTCCGCAGTAGTAGCATAGTCCCTTACTCCTGCGCTCCCGGCGCACCCTGTCAATCTCCATCGCGTTGGGATCCTTCGTCGAGCTTGCGCCCGCAGTCGGGATCGTACGCGGAGCTGAACTAGTGGTGCCGGGATTGCTTCGGGGCGTAGCCGCTGGCTTCGATACTGGTCCATAGGCGTGTGCGAGCCTTAGCTTCTCGTCCGTCTCGGAAACCCAGTTGACGTAGGCATCGAATTTCATATCCTTCGCCTCTGTGCTGGCGATGTGCTGGCGAACCTGGTCTTTGAGTCCCTTCCGGAACATGTCGAGGTAGATGACATCCGTCGTCGCGTCCTTGGGCCACCCGGTGAGGGCTTGGAGGGCACGGAATTGCGACGCAAACTCTGCGACCGTTCCTGTCTGGCGTAGGCGCATCAGCTTGTCGGCTGCGGCTTTGTCTGCATCGATTTCTCCGTAAGAGGCGCGAAGGGCGGCGAACAGGGCCTCCAGGCTGGCGGCTTCTGGCGGTGTCGGGATGTCCTGGAGTCGATCTAGAATGGGTCGTGCCCAGTCTTGCGCCGGTCCCCGCAGTAGCATCAGGGCGAATGCGACCTTGCGGGTTTCGTCCAGCCCCGGATGTTGTCCGAACAGGTAGAGCTTAATCTGGTGAATCCAGTTTTCCAGCTTGGCTCGTTCGCCTTCGAAGGTGTCGGGAAGCTTCATCTTGAGCCCTGCTCCACCCCCAGACGGGGAGGCGGGCTGGCTCGCGATTTGGGCTTCTAACGCCTGGTTGGCGTGCTTGAGCTGGGCGACAGTGTTCTGAACCTGATTGTGTTCGTTGACTAACTTGGAGTAGCGTTTTTCGAGGGTGTCGAGGCGATCAAGGATGGGCTGGAGTTTGTCTTCCTCCATCGAGGAGCTCGGGGACGGGAAAGCGAAGGTATCTGCGAGTCCTCCCCATTCCTGGTGGGATGACATCGCTGGTCGGCGGTACGGGTGCGGGGGTAGAAGTAAAGAGCGTGAGGGTGTCGAGTCCGAGCGGCGGTGAGCCAGGACTTTTGACCTAATGTTACGACCGTCGGGAATTGTAGCGGGAAACAGTTTCGGGAAACTGGAATTCGCGACAAGAACCCGCGTTCGGGAATCTGGATTCGCGACTGGGAACGAGCGTGGGAATTCAGGCGGGAAACGCGCGGGATTCTATCCAGGCGCGTCGCGGGATTCTCAAGGCCAGCTAGGACTCTTCACTGCTTTGAACGTCAAGTAAGCGGATCCCTAAGGAAGCACTCCACAAGTAAGTATTGCGCAACTAACTACACAGGAGAAAAGAGAGAGATCGCACCTAAGGAAGCACTCCACAAGAGGTCAAAAGTGGGGTGCTCCTTACGATGCCTACAGCTATTTATCTACTTCGTAAAGACTGTATAGTTAATCTACGCTAAGTGTCCTTGCGCAATGCGCACCTATCTACTACAAACGATACATGCTACGACCGCACTGCTAGGCATGTCTATCCCGTCTCTCCAGATGGCTACGGCCTGTCCGTGGACGTCAGCGTCCGGTCCGGGGCCGCGACTAGCCAGACTAGGTATGCCAGACTGTTGCAGGTCGTCACCTTGAGGTACTAACGGATTAATGAGCGTAGGTTGATAAGTGAATGTACGTGTGCCGTGGCGGGTCGTCGTAAATGAGTGTGTGTATGCGTGCATGGTTGCCGGGACGGTGGTGCGGGATAAGTCACGTGAGCATGGGATCGTGCGATTCGGGAATGAGGTTTCGCGCGGGGAATCCAATGGCGGGATTCTCCCCGCGGGTTTGTCTGCTCATGTCGGGATCCTTGGCGGGAAAGTGCGGGAAATGAGAAAAGGAGCCCGGGATCTCGACAGTGTCATTGCTACCATGCTGCTAGACATTACAATGAAAGCTAGAGTATGTAAACTACATAATCCCATTAACTGCGGCAGAATTAATTACATAGGTCACCATAATGACAGCATATATACTAAATTTTAGTCACTATATGCGCAATACAAACACTGAAATCCGGTACAAACCCTAACAGGCTGCTAAGCCATGTATTGCATTTTACGGAATAAAAGAGCCATAATGCTGATTGCCTAAGATAGTAGCTGTAATCATGGCACACTTTGTATTGAATTTTACGTGCCTGATAAGGTCAATATATTTGATACTGGAACCCGAGATACATTAGGGATGATTTTACCTGTTATATTGTATGTTATTGTATGTATTCATATTATCATTTTAAAAACTTTTTCCTGATGGCAGTCCTGCTTCCCACGCGACTACCTTGGCATTGTCGTGCCCCTACTGGTCCCCCCGGCCTTCCTAGCCTCTGTGTGCTCTTCCAGTTACTCACTCCCCCGGAGGCCGTATATACGCTTCCCGGCCCCCAGGCTCCCTAACGGTTGTAACAGATATATATACTGTCATGGACGGGTCTTTGAGACACCCTTGGTGTTTGATACACTTTACATTCCTTGGGTACCACAGCACACTTTCTTATCAATGAAGGCTTCATATAATACTATAGTATGAGTAGATTATACAGGAAAAAATTGAAGTTGTTTGCTCTAGCCATTCTTGAGATATTCATAAAACAGTGTCAGTTTTTGTTAGTTTACAAATTTCTAAAACAAATGTAAAATAAGAAAAGAATCCATTACCTCTTTACTATTGGTATATAGCTTCTAATAATGATATAAAAAATTTCTCTGTAGGTACAGATCTCCAAATACGCAAGAATAATGGTAGTTGCAGCTTAGAGTATCCCAGTGCAAGCATAAAATGATTGTGTTGGCTGTTAACGACCGAAAATTCTAGACCTTCCTAATTGGGTAACTGCATCGATCTAACACACTCTTTGAGCTCTACAGCTTTACTTTTGCGTTTAAACTGGATGAAATTATGCATGTATGTCAAGAGTACATGCTTTATTCATAGTATGTGATCAATTTGCATATACTGTAGCTTGATTAAATTTTATTTGAGAAAAGCATATCCATAGGACCCGTGGGAAATAATATGTTTCAAGGACCGTAAGGCCCCTGAAATGTCCAAAACCTTTGTTACTCATTAACTTCCGTAAAACAAGCCCTATGAGCTCCAAAACTTGGAATTGAGCTCATTAGTATACACACTATGGATATAGCATAAAGAATGAGAAAAAAAGGTAAAGAAATGAAAAATCTAGAGGATTTAAATGTTGTGTTTCAAAGACCCGTCCAAGACAGTAAGTCAGACCCTCCCTGACGGGAGGAAAGTGTTACGACCTGGGGGGAACCTGGGGGCTGGGGCGCGTTAGCGGCTTCCGGGGCAAGGCCTGGGAGAGCGCGCGGCAGCGGAGAAGGCGACGGGGAACCGTTAAGGATGCTACAACGTCAACGGAGTCGCGCGGGAGCGGGGCTACGGGGGCGAGACGCAAGGGGGCTCAAGGCGAGGACGGGACGGAGTCAGAGTCGAGGCTGGGAAGGCAGAGTCGAGGCGCGGGGAGACAGAGTCGAGACGCGGGGAGATGCAAAGCGGGATTCTGGCGGGAATCTGGATTCGTGCGGGAATCTGGATTCGGGTGGGAATCTGGATTCGTGCGGGAATCGCAGAGCGGGAATCGTTCGGGACTTTGGCGGGAATTGCAGAGCGGGATTCTGGCGGGAATCTCAGAGCGGGATTCTGGGCAGGACTCAGGGCGGGATTCGCAGAGCGGGATCCGGGACAAGACAGAGACAAGAGAGCCAGAGAGCAGGCGTGCTCAGGACAGGAGCAGAGAGCTCAGGATAACCGGGATCTCAAGGCAACACTTCTGTTATCAGGAGGAGGTTCCCTAAGGAAGCACTCGACAAGTTAGCATTGTAAAACTACACTAGAGACAAGACAGAAACACACCTAAGGAAGCACTCGACAAGAGGACAAAAGTGAGTGCTCCTTACGGTGGCGACAGGTATTTATCTACTGGGCAGAATCTACAGGGAACGGGCATGCACAAACGCGCAACTAACTAGTTACACAATCTTGCGGGCGAAGGCCGCGCATACAGTGACGTGAATCCGGGATTCGGGATTCGGTGCGGGGGACATCTGGGCAAGATCTAAGGGAATGAGCGTGAAGCATGGTCAAGTGAAACAAAGAGAACTAAAGGAATGTAATTGTGCGCGAGGTATCAAGCTGGCGCACAGGCAGCGGGGTAACGAGCGTGGGGGGCGGATGTAATGCATACATCGTCTCGGGATAAGTTGCAGGCAACTTCTGGCGTGGATCAGGGTCGCGGGAGATCGACAGGGACCAACTTCGAAGAAGCCGGTGCTTCAATGTCGTAACGAAGCCTAATCGCGAGGCGCGCGCGGGGCAGGGCGACTAAGGACAGGGTTCGAGTCCTTGCGGACAATGAGATCAATCCCGCGCACGGGGTGGCGGGAATGTGGTCTGCGGGCCGGGACAGGACGCTACTAACGAGACTAGTTGGCTGGCACGTGCGTGGCCAGGCCAATCACCTGGGGCTATCTCAAGACGAGGTTAGCATCGAGGAGCGGGGAAGCTAAGGGGTTTCCCTTGGACAACGGGAAACTCGCGCGATTCGCGACGGGATCATGCAGGGAATCTGGTTCGGGTTTCGACCGGGTTTCGAGTTCGGGTTTCGACTGGGAATCGAGTTCGGGTTTCGACCGGGAATCGAGACAGGGTTCGACCGGGAATCGTAGCGGGAATCTTTCGGGAATCAGAGCGGGAACTTAGCTGGGGTTGCGATGGGAATCGCGGCGGGATCGAAGGCGGGAATCCTGCGGGGGATTTGCGCAGGGATTCGAGACGGGACGCGAGGCGGGAAACGAGCGGGATTTCGACTGGGATCGTGCAGGGGAAAGGAGCGGGATTCCAACCGGGAAGCAAGCGGGGTTTCTACCGGGAATGAGCGGGGGAGTCTGGCGAGACTCTAGTCGGGAAACGAGCGGGGGGAGTTTGGCGGGACTCCAACCGGGATGAGTGGGGGAGTCTTGACAGGACTCCAACCGTGAACAAGCGTGGGTTGCGGGATTGTCAGAGGGGACGCTTGACAGTGTTCGCGGCGAGGCGGGATTCCTGGCGGGGCAGGCTGTGGACGAACAAGGGCAGGTCGAGAGGCACAGGATGTCGAAGGGGTTAGCTAGGGCACCGTGGCAGGACGAGCGCAGGGCAGGGTTCGTGACCGGGCAGGATTGCGGGACAGCAATCCTTGACCGCTGTCGTGTTGGCTTACTCAAGGCCAGACAGAGGTCGGCTTTGGACGCAGTGGATCAATCTCCTAACTGCACTTCATGACTGTGGACGCGAGGCCGGGATCTGGTGTCCGGGCATAGTCGAGAACCTACGAGGTCTGGGATAGCTATGGCTATGGCTATGGCTGTGGCAGGCTATGGCTATGGCGGTGGCTATGGTGAGTGACTTCGGGACTATGGCGAGGTACGGGGTTCGCTGGAGCGGGGAACAGAGCATGACGGGAGCGGGGAGCGAGCGGGGGATCATCCTAGAGTCGGGGGAACGACGAGGTGGGCTAGGGATGGATCGAGACGCGGGGACGAGGCGGGGGACTGACGAGGAGACGTGGGCGAGGACAAGCAGGGGCGAGGAGGTCGTAGCGGGGCGGAACTCTTAGCAGGAGAATGCATGGCGAAGCAGAGGTTCTTCCGGGATCAGAGAGCGGGGGATCCTTTCGGGATCTAGCCAAGGTCGCGATTTCGGGTTTCAGTATACCGGGTTCTGTTCGGGATTGCCTTAGACATGTTGGGGTCCTGGGGGATCCCGACAGAAAGGGTCCCCCTCAACTTTACCTGGACCCTGAGGCTTCGGCCTCTTCCGACCGTGGGAGGGTCTGGGTAGGAGACTGGGACAACTTGAAGTTGCTTGAAAACTTCAAGTTTCGAATTTCGACTTCAATCACTTCCTAGACTACTTAACGCTCGCAAGCTCTTTTACTATAGTCTCCTTGTTATATTGGGAGATTAAGAAGCTTCATTATAAGTGTCTTCAGCTGAGAAACACCTGCATGTCTTCACGACTTCTCTGTCAAAGCTCGCTTTTTTCTGCAGCTCGAGTACAGCCTTGGACATGTGCACAATGTGCCTCCTTTAGCTCATCGGCTGTGACCTTGAAAGCAAAGGGAAAAGGTCGGCCGCCGTCGGGCACAAGAGGGCGTAATTCGAGCACTAAAAGATCTTCAAGACCGTCGGCTAAATTTGGTGAGCATCCTCATAAGTGCCCAGACAATCAATTCATCTATTCTCAACACATCATTGTCTTGCTAGGTACTACTTCAAGGACACGTCTAGTGAAGGACCTGAGGCCGAAGTCATCTGAGCCAACTGAGGGACGGAAGGAAAGAGTGAAAGAGAAGGGAAAGTTTGAAGTTGCACCAAAGAGGCTACATTCATCACCATCTTTCTCGCGAACTCCATCGTTTGAACGAAGAGATATTCCGGATAAATCTGAAGACAAGGTGAGGGATCGAAAGTTATAACTACTACAGTTTCTTACGAGTTTTTTTTCCTACTCAGCCTCGTAGCACACAATCGAAAGCAGCTGCGGAGAGAGCGGGGGTTGAAGCTCTTCTCGACACTGAATTCGATCGCTCCTCTAGTCCTTCAACGTCTAAGTCCTCCCCTTCGTTAAGCGCACATCTCCCAACATCATTTACCTCGCCCCCTCTCCTCCCAGGGCTTCACCAGTCCATCCAATCCATCCTAGGAACGGACGCCAGACCTACGCCAATCCAGTCCCTTGCGCTGAAGCATCTCGTTCCTTTGCCCTCCACTGAAGACAATTGGCGAGAATTCCTTCTTGCATCCGAGACCGGCTCTGGAAAATCTTTCGCCTACCTCCTACCTCTACTACAATCCCTCAAGCAGTCCGAATTTGAGGCTCCTCAGGCCAACCCCACGAACCTGCTAAATCCGCGCGCATTGGTTCTTGCTCCGACGCACGAGCTTACGCGCCAGCTTTCCGCATTTGCCAAATCCTTAGTCCACAATGCAAAGCTCCGAGTACTGTGTGCATCTCGCGCAAACGCTCCAGCCCAGGCTGATCGTCGGCATAGCGCGATTGCGACTCTTGGGACAGCACGGCAGATGAAACATGCACTTTCCTCCCTTGAAGAAGGTAGCGGCTCGTCAGAAATAGAAATTGACCGGAAGCTGCAGTCCGGGGGCAAGGGCAGATTGATAGACGTATTGGTGAGCACACCTGTGAAGGCACTTGAGATGGTTCGCGGATGGGGATGGGATAAGGTCGATAATGACGAGAAAACTATGCATTGGGAGAAGGAGGGAAAACCGGAGAGGAAGTTCAAGCCTGGTAAACCGGAAATGTCCCTCGAGAGGATAGAATGCGTCGTCGTAGACGAAGCTGATGTGCTGTTTGGTAAGTTGCTCGATGCATGAATCTGCATCTGTTCTTTACATCTATCTAATGATCCTCCCAATCATGTATTACAGACCCCGACTTCAGAGAGACGACACTCGAGCTTTTATCTGATATTAGCGCAGCACGAGGACATCCCATTTCCTCTCCGTCACCCACAACCCCAAAGGCAATTAACTATCCCTTCCACCTCATCCTTACCTCCGCAACAATTCCCGCTTCACTCTCTGCTTATCTATCAAAACATCACCCATCTCTCACCCGGCTAGCTTCCCCGCACCTTCATCGTCTACCCGCTACACTTGCTACCGAGCATGTTCCCACCTCAGGCTCCTCTGGCCAGCGTTTCGCAGATGTCGAGCGCCGCCTAAGGCGTGTTTGGGCAGAGGATGCCCTTCGCGGGCCGGATGCGCGTGCCGGGAAGGTTCTGAAGAGCAAGGTGCTGGTGTTCTGCAACAAAAGCACAACCGTCGAAAGGCTCGGAGAATACTTGCGGGAGAAGGGCATAGAGAACGTACCCTTAACGAGTATGAGCGCAGCGCGCACACGAGGATCGAATAAGCACATTCAACCTTTCCTCAAAGGCTTCGAAGAAGACACTGCAGCGAACGCGCAAGCTCCGAATGTGCTGGTAACGACCTCCCTCCTGTCGCGAGGCCTTGACTTCAGCTCGTCCGTCAAGCACGTTTTCATCTTCGATGCCCCGCGCAATATGGTTGATTTCTTGCACCGCGCGGGTCGGGCTGCGCGTGCGGGTCAGCATGGCCGTGTTGTCGTTTTTGGGAAGCTGAAGGGTAGGGGCTCGGGCACTGATAAAGATGTGCGGCAGAAAGTCAAGGCTCTGGCTCATTGAAGGAGCATTGCAGTGAGCATACTATAACCGCACATGGGCGATGAATAGCTTCATTGTCACCAAGAAACCTCTCCATTCACCACAGTATATCATACAATATTGTCATCTCTCTACTATCGATAGGTGTTAAGCACGTTACTATTCGAGCCATGGATGACATCGTGCACATTATTAATTCACGCGACATAGGTCATTTACATCCATGCCTTCAGAAGAATCTGCTCCTGCATGACAAAGGTGTCCTGGTTTCAGTGACAGTTAAATGCTCATTGAATCACACTTACCATTTCGGAATTGCTCTAGCATCGAGGAAGCACTGATAATACCAGCAATCATGGCCTCAACGTTACTTTCATTAAGTAGGCCGTGTCCTGTGAGCTGCTGTAGTTCAATCGCTTCTGCTTCGTTTGGCGTGTGATGTTGATACGTCCCGAGAGCTTCACGGGTCCGTTTAACTATCTCGTCCTCATCCAGTGATCCCCTACTTGGATAACGCTGTTGTTCCTCGTTTTCGTCTGTGGAACTCAGCAAGTCGTTTTCGAGGTCCAACTCCGGCTGAGCATGTGTGTCAGGCGGAGATCCACCACGTAACACCCTCAGGAAATTGACACCGCCTGTCCTCGGGATCTTGGCGGCGTAATAATAGACCATGCACTTCTTGTCGAACTCATTGATCAAGTCCGGATAGCCCCAAAGCAAGCTATGAACCCCGGCAGTTGTGCTGGCTGTATTGGCGTCGATTCTTCACATCGGTGGCATTAGTACATATATTTCATGAAAGGAGGAGGGAAGGCCGAGAATCTTACTTATCTTGTCTGTAATCCTCCATAAGCTCGATGAGCTTTCTGGCGACGAATCCATCATAGAAGATATTGTCAACAAGCTTTATGAGACGATCTAAATGGTATTGAGCATGCTCATCATCATGTGCATTGGCAGCAGGTGCTTGTGGTTCCGCGATATCGTTTGACCCACGAATGAGTCGAACGCAGAAGCGCATGATGTAACGGATCAACGCGAGAAGTCCCGTTGCGGGAGTGTATAGCTTTTGAAACACCCATCTGGCACGAGTCTGGCACGTTGTGGGCTTGTTGATATCAGGAGATTTCTCTCGTCCGTATTTATGATATATTTTCCAATTCATTCTTGCCGTTAGGCTATCAAGTCCAATAATCCTGGAGAAATAAACAGTTAAACTGATGTTAAAAGGATAATATCATCATACCAGAATGTAGCCCGAACAAAACGTATGAGGACTCGCTGATACCCTAGGATTCTCGGCTTAACCTTATTCAGATAGCACTGGTAGATCGTTTGGATTACGTGCGCTTCTCTCTTCAATAGAATGATGAACACCGCTGTAACCGCAAATAGCCAGAGAATATGCAATGCTGCAAAGGCATTCGTTGCAGCTGATACAAATTTAGCCTGTGAAGAACGTAAGTTATGGATAAATTGCGAGAAATGAGAGTAGGGAACGAAGGCACCTGTTTTGATTGGAATACGAATAACATCAAGCCAACTGTGAAGAATAGAGCAGATATGATCAGGAAGAACATTGGTGCCTTCTCGAGATAGGTTGGAGTCGAAAAGATCTTGAAGCTGTAGTTAATCGTTATATGCAAGTAAAACTGTAAGTGGGGGTCATATCTGATAATATTGCGACTCTTACATTGATGATTTTCTCCACGTCAACCCGAGAAGACTATTGATCCCCGAAGCAACGCTGAAAACGATAGACAAGAACCAGAAGAAGTTGACTGTGTTTCCTAGCGTCGTGCCTGCTTGTGAGTAAGTAAATTGTAGTGTTGTTGCTGTAACACTTGAGAAGAACGTTGCGATAGTCGTCATAGTTAGATAGCGGTTCGTCGCTCTCTCCTCTTCGTCGGTTACAAAACTTGGCAAAGCTGTAAAGTCGAATTAGGATGATACAAATTTTGACAGCCATTGACATGTGTACCTTTTTCCGCGAATGCGCGCAACTCAGAGGTAACGTTCTTCATAATGGCTATCTCCCCTGGAATAATCTCCTCAATCGTGTTCCATGTCGTTGCCCATTGCGGAGTGAGATCCCGTAAGTTATACTAAAGGAAGAGAAGTGAATCAACAAATTTGGATTATATGAATGTGTATATGCATTACGCACTCTAAAAGTCACCTGGAATATCAATGTCTCCCATCGTTTCAGCTCTCTGAAGTAGAATGGATGTTTATGTTGGTACAGGACGACCTGAAACTTCTTGACTAATTCGTGTAGGCCATGGAACGATTTGAGTAGATGTTTCGTATCAGACATCGTCAACTGAGGCTTGTCCACTAAAAACAGGAGTTCCATTGGTGATTATGATATGATAATGTGATACACACCGAGATACGCTGTTTCTTGAGCATCAAAGTCGACTTTCGCTAGTTGGTCTGAGATATCACGCGCTGCTGTAATTACTGCCTTGGCACCACCAACATGGCCAAAGTGACCTTGAAGGTCGTCGAGCTGTGAACTTGTTAGTCCGAGAACCGAGTACGTGCCAAGCTTTTGGTCATAGTGTTGCGCGCACCTCGTTTCTGAGATCTATGCTGGCTCTAAGATTAGATGATGAGTCCAAGGATAAACAGCTGCTCGTGAGATTTTTGTACCTCTCGTATAGTTTGAGTACTCTCTTCCATGCATTTGGATCTGGCGCAGGTGCTTCCGGAGACTTCCCAACCTTTTCTAGATGTAAGTAAAGCACTGACTAAGATACCTCAGTTCTTTTTTTGCGCGAGTTGTCTTACTGCTTGATTGAGCGCCTGTAGCCTGACTGAGCTGAGGCAAAGGGTACGCTTCAATTTCGATCTGATTTGCAAATCACATGAGTGATGAAACATTTCAAAGGCGGACATGCTCTTACATCTTCTATATCCTTCATCGATGCAAAAGCGTGTCGGAGCCTTCGCACAAATCTGAGATCCGCCTCAGAAATTGTTGGACAGCCTCCTAGTTGAGCCTGTCTGGATTTATTACGAGCACGTATTCTCGAACGCAGTTGGTAAGGACTTCCAGACGCTACCCGCACCATATCAGTGATCAATGTTAGCTTGATTAAATATAGATGGAAGCACATACAACGCATGTTCTAGGGTATCGCTCGATAGGAGGGGACCTTGTCGGAAGACTTCGAATAGAGGGCCACTTATTTCTGATCGACTTAAATACACAAGATATAGACGCCCGGCCGGATGGGAATGATCAACACGTTGTTACCTCCTGGAAGACGCTTGTAAGCACAAACTCAATATCTAAGGTTCGATGTGATCGTTTTCTCAATTTCATTTAAAATTCAGTCGTCTAGTCAAGCCACAGTCTCTGAGAAACAGATGCGGAGAGCAGTAGACACTGGTACAAAGAAAATGAAGAGTTTGAGAGTCCGAGTCAAGTAACGGTAATCCGAGGTATAATGAAGTGCTTGAGTGATATAAGAAGCCTGATCGGCCTTATATATCGTTAAGTAGCATTGGCAGGAGTCAAAGTCATAAAGCTCAGATCTGACCATGGACACAATTAGTTGGTGAAGTCGAAGGACCTGAGCGCCAACACACTGGCAGCCGTGGCGAGTCGAAGAAATAGCCTGCCCTGAACCTTAAATTATACTTTTGTGATCGTGAGAATATGTACTACTTCAATATTAAATATTAACATGTGTGTCGATCACGGCCCGGGGTAGATGATCACCTTATACTTTCACTACTAACTATTATTATGGTCCATTTGTATGAATCTTCATAGACATCTTGTTAGATGATGATGTGAAGCACACAGGCAAGCTTTTCTTGCGCTTCTTGCTTTATTTTAACCCCTTTACGGATGAGCTTGCTTTGAGCTTGCTCACGAACGCAGAAGTCCATTGACTTGAAGGTTCGGAGGCAGCGAGGCTTGGATAAAAGTGCTCGTCGAGACAATACGTCCGTTGATGAGTGCCAATCCAATCGATTGTCTTGGCTATGGTGCCTGACAGTGCTTCCGCATCAACGCCAAGACTTAACTCCGAAAGGTATGTCTAACTTTTATTTTCTCTTATAGTGTCACGTCGAGAAAGGCTGAAAAAGCTATGATTCGGAACGCAATCTCACTTGAACGCTCGTGGCAAGCTTCTCCATTATTACACTATGTTGTTGTGTTAAGAGATGGTGCCCAAACACTGCCAGTGTGTTTAGCTGTCAAGATCACGACCCTGAAACAATAGCATAATGAAATCGGTAGCCGACATCGGCTCGGAGAAAAAACAAAACGTGCCTGTGCAAGTAGTATATGAACTCGCGGAGCCACATCCTCGATTATCTATCGTCTCTTTTTCTTCCCTCCATCCCCCCTTTCTTCTTGGTTAGTATCCTGCACATTCCTTCCCTCTCATCACCCTCTTTTTTCACTCTTTTCTCTCCAAACGCTCAAAGATGAAGTCTTTCACGTACTCGCTCGTTCTCTACCTCGTTTTCCTCGTTTCGAGCCTCGTCTCTGCCGCACCCATTGCTGTGCGCGAGCCCATGCCCGAACCCGAACCTGTCGAGACAGAGAAAAGATTGGAGAAACGCTCGCTGCAGGATAGCCTATTCCCCTCTTTCCACACATACGAATCGGGATTCACCACTGCGTCGGGAATCGATGTTTCGGGCGTGAAGAAGGTCGACCTTTCGGACGATGCGCTCAACGTGTTCCAAGTTCAGTCAGGCATGACGCACAACGTTGTTGACATCAATGGCAAGACTGCTTGGGAGGCCGTGTACGCTAAGGGCTCATGGAACCCGAGCAACAAGCCGCTCGGCGGGTTCGGGTTCTACGTCTCAGGCTCTGACGAATTCAAGGACGCGATGAAAGACGCCAAAGAAGTTGTTTACGGCTACTCCGTTATGTTCGAGGAGGGCTTTTCATTCAATAAAGGCGGTAAGCTTCCTGGCGGCTGTGCGTATCTCTGTTCTCTTTCCCGGAATCAAAAGTACTTATCGGTTGTTAAAATCTAGTCGGCGGGATCGGTTCTTCCGCGTTCGGTTGCTCCGGCGGCCGTCAGGACGATCGTGACAAGTGCTTCGATGCCCGTCTAATGTGGCGCAAGTCCGGCGAGGGCGAGGTGTACACATACCTCCCCTTGACGTCCACAAACAAGAAGGTTCAACTCGCCGTCCCCGGCACTGTCGGAAACCCTGAATTCGGTATCTCTGTCGGACGCGGTGCCTACTCGTTCGCACCTGGCGAATGGGTCACCGTCCTCGAGCGCATGAAGCTCAATGACGTCGGCAAGAGCAACGGCGAGATCCGTCTGTTCGTCAACGGCGAGCCTGCGATCACACTCTACGGCGTCTCCATGCGCACGTCGGAGGAGTCGGTATTCCAGGGCATGCACTTCCAGACCTTCTTCGGTGGCGGAACCTCCGACTGGGCTTCCCCTAAAACCCAGAAGGCCTACTTCGCAGACGTCTCTGGTGCCGTCATCAAGTCCTAATCGTTCTGCTCACCTCTGACTCATCCCGACCTTCTCTTCACTCATGATCTTGACGACATGACTGATTCAACTTGCACATCAACACCAGCTGATGACTCATACACCATTGCTTACAACACGACGCTCACTCGCTCACTATCACTCGTTAAAGGCCCTCTCGGCAGGGCACTCAATTACCTTTGATCTGGACTCAGGGACCCCCTTCTCTGTAATATATGAATAGGCACCGGAGGCTGACAGCTGGATCTGCTGGTGCAGTCCTCTACGATGTAGCTACCCTGTGACGAATGTAACGGTCTTGATGACCTTTATCCTCCTCTAGAAGGGGAAAATCTATCAAATATCAAATTGAAGTGTCGCGGATGAGAATATCCAAACAGTAATGAACCCGTCTCTACCCAGACTGTCCCTTGGTTCGGAAGAGCTCAGGGTCCAGGTAAAGTTGTTGGGTGAGGAGGCCTATGAATACGCTGTCTTGAACCACCAGCTCATGGATCTCTTTGCAACAGACTGCAAGATTACTGTCATGCCGAATTACCACCTTCGGATTAAGGAATCTGATTTCAACAACAGATCAGACTCTGTCAGGTACTGCGTACCCGACTTCTACTACAAAATTCAAGCGAATAGCGGGTCTCTTTATCTCGGACTATCGCATCCTTCCTATTGTAAAGTCCAGGCCAACCGTAATGGCTCAGATAACTTTCAGAGAAACTTTCGGACTGCTTGACAACAGGTTAGGAAAGAGGCAGGGATTCTCTTCTCACATAGCCCGGATCAAAAACCATCGGAGTGACGATCGCGATTGGTGGCTTTCGGGCCTTTCTTGAAGAGCGAGGCTGCTATCTATCCGAATGATGAAGAACTTGCTTCCAACCCTCCTGATTCATCGCCCTCTTTTTAGTATCGGACGGATCGGAGGAGGATGGAGTACTGGCTCGGTTTTCACTTAGGAATCGTTCTACATGTCGTTTGTCCCTTGACCCATCCGTGCGGACTCGGGCACCTTCCCCTGGAACTCCGGCGACGTTTATTTAGGTTTAGGACAGTCGATTTGGATGCGCAACTGCAGGTTGTTTGGAGGATGTTGCTGGAGCTCGAGCACGAATTGGACCCTTCGAAGAACTAGCTGATTCTGTCGGCTTCCTCAAGTATTATCCCCTATATCAGTGTAATTCTTCCTCCTTGTCCTCATTGTTACCTTCCATGACCCGGATTATCCTATCCTCAACTCGATCGAATCCGATTCTCTACCTTGCTTTTTGATTTTTCTTGCACATACATATTCTTGTTCAGTTTATCCCTGACTCTGCAACATATCTTGTATTTACAGAACTTAGATATTATATAGATATATGTATGTATCTGAGTTGGTATTAGCCATTCGAAATAGATCATCGTCTTCACTCCGGAGTCACTTTGCTCCTAAGACAAGCGCTTGGCGACGAAAGCTTCCTATGAAGGATGTTGTAAACAGGCACTAATATCGACTTAAGCACCATGAGTCCATGATTACAAAAAAAACAAGCAAGACGTACTATGTTTATACGTAGACATGAAGAACGAGCAGGTCGGATCAATCTACATATGTTAGGTCTACATATTGCAATTAAAGTCATTGAGACTGACATACACTGAGTAAGATTTCCCCAAGAACACATCGTGAAAAATAATATCATCAACTTTCGATACACCGAAGGGGAGTCGAACCCCTGCCGCTTGCTATAGTAATATGCTACTGTTAATCACATATGGAAGGCAAGCATGATAACCGCTTCACCATCGGTGTCTGTGGTATAAGAAAACCTAACTCGACTAGAGTGTAAGAGTTTTAGGTACAGTGTAGTATAGTTGTTAAATGTAATCCTTGCGCTTCTATAATTACTATCATAGAGTTTCTTGACTTTCTTCAATGAAAACCCAAATAACTCATCTTGGTCTTTCATATTTGCGATGATGGGTTATGGGAGACCTCTGACCGACGTGCGTCTTTCAGAAAGCTTGGACTCGGAAGAAGACTGAATATAGTCATTCACTTACAGTTGAAATGCTAAACGCAGTTAGTGAGGACATAAATCAAATGATGGACACAGTTACAGCATAGCTTCCCAATCCTCTCATCATTGCAGTACGCAAATAGTGATGACACGGAGAATTGACCGCTCACCCTTGGAGGCCGTGTGCGAGTATGTTGGCCGTCGTGTGCTTGTGCGCGCGCTCGAATGTACTGACCCTGGCTGTGCCTTTCAGCTTTGCACGATGAGCACGGCGTTCTGTAACACTTTCAATCGGATATCCGAGCTTACGCGCATTTGATACATCTCTGGGCCCATATAAACTCGGCGACATGAGAGGAGGAACATTTCACGTCCGCATTCGCCCCCGGACGCACCGACGAGATGCTTCACCTTCTGCCATTGTCACTCATTTCCCTCGCCCTTCCTCTCCTCTCCAGCGCCTCGCCGTATGCGCCTCTCTTCAAGCGCGCTTCAGGAGTAACGACCGACCCGTCGCTCGCTAATGGACAAACATTCGATTACATCGTAGTCGGTGCGGGGCTTGCGGGAACCACCGTGGCCGCGCGCCTCGCTGAGAATTCTTCACTGACGATTCTCCTTGTCGAGGCGGGAAACGATGATCGGACCGACTCACGCGTGTTTGACATCTATGAGTATGGTGCTGCGTTTGGGACGAGCTTGACCTGGCAATGGCCGACGGATCAAGGAAAGAATATCCAAGGGTGAGTGCAAGTGATTTTAATACTTTCTTTCTGTGATTTACTTGCTTCTTGTAGAGGTAAAACACTCGGAGGAAGCACATCCATCAACGGTGCTGCTTGGACCCGCGGCTCTCAAGCACAATATGACGCGCTATCTCAGCTTCAAGAGACCAGCGACGCGAGCATGAACTGGAACTTCAACTCCCTCTTTTCCTACATGCTCAAGGTGCGTATTTGTCGCACTGGAAGGATTGCCTTGCCTCTGACTTGTTATATCTCTACAGTCCGAGACCTTCTCCGCGCCCAATTCTCAACAAGCCGGCAAAGGAGCCAACTCGGTCGCCTCTTTCCACGGCACCGCTGGACCCGTTCAAGTGACCTTCCCGGATCTCATGTACGGTGGACCCCAACAACCAGCGTTCGTCACCGCCGTCACCAACCTCACAGGCATCACACACTGTGCTGACCTCAACGGCGGGAACGGGAACTGCGTCGCATACACACCGAACACGATTAACTGGCATGATTCGGACCATCGATCATCCAGCGTACAAGCCTACTTGACCCCGGTGGAGAATAGCAGGAAGGGGTGGCTTACATTGGTCGGACAACAGGTCACGAAGGTGCTTTTGACGGGGACGGCGCCCAACGTCCACGCTACGGGAGTACAATTCAAGAGTGCGGCAAACACAGGTTCAACGTTCTCTGCGACCGCTCGAAAGGAAGTGATTTTAGCTGCAGGTGCAATCGGCACACCACAGCTACTTCAGGTCTCCGGCATTGGTGACCCGGCAGTCCTCCAACCCCTTGGCATCACGCCGATTGTAAGCTTGAAAACAGTCGGTCGTAATCTCCAGGAGCAAACGATGAACTCACTTGGGCACGCGGGCTCCTCTTCGTTCAACCCGGGCGGAAGTGGACCTTCGGACGTGATCGCCTATCCATCTCTTTCCCAACTTTTCGCATCCTCAGCCGGAGGCAACGGATCTACCACCCCCTCTCAAATCGCCTCTCAAATCATGTCTTCCTATCCTGCCTGGGCGCAATCGCAGGCCAACAACGCTCTCTCTGCTTCCGCGCTCACGACGATCTTCGGGATCCAAGCTGACCTCATCGTTAACCAGAACGCGCCCGTCGCAGAATTGTTCTTCGACACCGGTTTCCCCGTGTCAAGCGGATTCGGCATCGACATGTGGCAGCTCCTGCCCTTCTCGCGCGGGAATGTCTCCATCACGTCCACCTCGGTGTTCACGAAGCCCAAGGTCACCGTCAACTACTTCAACGTGCCATACGACCTGGCGGTCCAGACCGCCGGCGCTCGCGCTGCACGGAAGATCCTCAACCATTCCGCCTTCAGCTCCATCTCGGCGGGTGAGCAGCAGCCTGGAACAGGTACCGTGCCGAACGACAGCAATGGAGGCACCGACGCGAACTGGCAGCGATGGATCCGAGGTTCGAATGGATTCGTTGCGGTGTCGCATCCGATAGGGACGTGTGCAATGATGCGTCGGTCCCTCGGTGGTGTCGTGGATGCGCGTCTGCGCGTTTATGATACTCTGAACCTGCGCGTCGTCGACGCGAGCGTGCTTCCTATGCAGGTCAGTGCGCACCTGAGCAGCCCCTTGTATGGAATCGCGGAGAAAGCTGCAGACATTATCAAGTCTGGCGTTTGAGACTATTGGATGATATACGGACTTCTTTTGATTATAACAGTTGACTAATCTTGAGCATCTAATCCTTACTCACTCACTGACCGAGATACACACACCTTCATTATCTTGCCATTATTATCTTGCTCTTTTATTTCTATTAATCACTTGAAGGACTACATCCCTATCGGACTTTTATCTTTAACCTATTCGTTCGCATTGTAATGTAATACACGGCAACTCTAACCCGAGCTTCGCGCCCTTTAACTATGTACGATAGAAGCTAACCATCACCGTAAGATGTAGTTACATCGATGCATCACTGGAAGCATAGGCTTCCTTAGCCAAGCCTTGAATCACCATACAAAAACGGAATAATTGTCTGGAAGAAAGGCAGGCCCTCCGAGTCGTCATCGGTACCATAATTTACAAACCTGGACTTAGACTTGTCTCACTGTCATACAGCCAACGATGTTTCCTGTGAGTACTATGTGTAGCCGCATGATATCCAGAGTGCTCGACTCGGACCCGACGGAGCCTTTTTCATCGATTTAAAGTTCATCGATTTGAAGTTCCCACGGCACGCCGTTGGGCACTCCGCCGCCAGCTGAGCCGAGCTCATCTCTTTCAAGTTCCTTCCAGCATGAAAATAACACATCCGAATCCCCTTCGATAACAAACATCTCATCCGAGTCCGAATCCGTTTGCAAATATCTACATCATCGTCTAGGTCCACGCCACTGTGCCTCGAAATAACACCCTAGATTATATCAAATTATGAGGACACTGGCAAATCTAAAAACATTTTTTCTCTACCTGCAGGAGGATGATAAGCACGTAACTCTTGCACCCGAAAGCGCAGTCCGATGAGCTGTCGACGATGATCACTAGTAGATAAATACTCTTTGGAAGTCCAAAGAGGTCGGTCATCTGCTTTTTTTTTTTTTTTTTTGCGATGCTGAGCTGTTAATGCAACATTTCGTAAAAGTACTTTAGATCCCGTCTTAGCACGTATCTAAACATCTTGTGGTGTACAGTTTCTGTGCAGATACATGTCTGATGAAAAACCAATGACCCGTAGCAACTGGCTTTGGAACCCGAAGGCCGAGCTCACTGACTTGAGCCCAGATGACTGGCTCTTATCTCAGTCGAAGATGTTCAAATTCAAGGGTTTTCATATCGGTCTGAGTAAAAGAGCCTTATTATGCAACTACAGGACTACAACTGAGCTGGTATCGCACACCTCTGGCCCTTCTATTTAATCTAGCTTCGGGCATGATTGGACGGCGCCTTGGCCTATAGCACGGTTCTCCCTCTGTCGCAACCTCCCACTCTGCGCATGGAAGCATGGGCAACCAGACCTTCAGCGCTCCATCTTCGTTGGACAATGAGTCTGTCACTCTTCTCGACATTTGGAACCATCATGAACAACATTCGGCGGACCACCCATTTTTCCGGCATACCACTGGAGACTCCAGTGAAACAGCTAACATCACTTGGGGCGAAGCGATCCGCGCTATGCATGCTGCTGGGAGAGTCATACTCGACAGGCTAGCTACAGACCTTGTCTTAGACTCGTGTTCTGGAGAGCGACCGGTCATTGGTATCCTTGCTGTATCCGGTTAGTCGCTGATTCTTTTCACCTTCGCATTTTAATCATGCTATTGTGCTCTTATACAGATATGATCACTGCATGGGCAAGCGTTACGGGTATTATTCGGGCAGGCTACACGGTTCTCCTCTTATCCCCTCGTAACTCTCCGCCTGCCTTGGCTCATCTTCTGAAATCTACAAAATGCCGGATGCTCGTCCATAGCACCGACAAGTTTATCGAGGAAGTTTTGGCGGAAACGTTGGAGTTGCTACGAGAATCAGGAGAGGCGCCGAAGTCTCTTTGTCATCTACCCGGTTACTCTGAGACCTACGGGCGACAGGACCATGTCCAACCTCTTCCTCGACTCTCAAACGTCCATTCGAATGACTTAGCAGTCATATTACATACTTCAGGTTCGTTGTGTAATACTTCAAACGACTCGAACTGACCTACTTAATCTTCCTGTCAGGATCAACGTCGTTTCCGAAACCTCGGATGATCTCGCATCGAACCTTGTTGCAAGTCTCTAAGTATTATAGTACGTGGCTCAAATCAACGAAAGATACGAGTCTTATCCTTCAACAGGCGTTCAAGGCTTAGACATGTCAGGCAAAGTTATGGGCATACCCAGCTTGCCGTTTTTCCGTGAGCGCGATTACTAGGCTAACAACGGACTGCACAATGATAAATTTGACTCCAGATATGATGGGCGTCCTAACGTCAATTGGATACGCGGTGCGTAATATTTCCTGGTCAAGCTTTATCACTGGTATCTAAGCCATGTTGAACACATCCAGACTGTTAGCGGAATGGTAATGGGTGTTTTTCCACCGACAGAACCGCCAATTGTGCCTTCACCCCAGCGCGTTCTCGATGCATCTGCTGCATTACGAGCTGATATCTTGCTTGTAGTTCCGTCCTTTTGTGAGGTGAGTGACACTCGCTCGACATCACCAAGCCATTCATCACTGACATCTTGTAGAGCTGGACATCGGACGAACAAACTGTTAAAAAGCTTGCTAGCATCAATACTGTTGTACGTAGAACAAATAACTTCTTGAAGATTCCCCAGTTCATTTCTTTTTAAGTTATTTGCAGGCGGACCTCTGAATAGAAGAATTGGCGACACTTTGGCCAAGAAAGGCGTTAACATTCGTCCGCTATTTGGGTCGTAAGTGATGTTTTGTGGTGATTGGGCTGGTAAATGGTTTGCATCCTTTTCTCATATAAATATATGAAATATTCCTTAGCACGGAGCTCGGGGGTATCTCAGCACATCCTATAGGCAAGCGGTGTCATCACTAGTACCATCTTTCACACTACTAACACGACACCAACCAGACATATCTTCCGATGATTGGGAGTACTTTAAGGTAGTGGATTTCCAAACCGAATTGAAGTCAATGGAGCTAAATTCACTGTACACATAGCTCGCGAAACATCTCAACGCCGAACTTGTCCGGGAGGATGGTCCCGAAGATGTTTACGAACTCATTGTAACTGTGAGTCTATATCTAATCAGGGACTCGCCACTCAGTATTCATAACTGGTCCTACAGGAGTCACCTGGTCTCCGTCCCTGCGCATTCAACACGACGATCAATGATAAACCAGCCTATGCCACTGGAGACTTGCTTGTCCGTCACCCTACGAAACCGGATCTATGGCATATCGCTGGGAGAAAAGATGACCAAATTATGCATTCGAATGGCGAGAAGACTAATCCGGGTCCAATCGGTGTGGAACACTCATGTCTTATTCCCCGAACACTGTTTCTAATTACTGTGTAATACAGAATCTATTATAGTCAAACACCCCGCTGTCGGAAGAGTATTGATGTTTGGAAGGGAGCGTTTTAATCCTGGCATCATCATCGAGCCAGTCGAGGATCTCACAGACGAGGAGTCACGTACAGCTTTCATCGATGCAATATGGTGAGCGATAATCAACAAAATATTGTAATAATAACACTAATCTTTTCAGGCCAAATGTCGAAGAGGCGAACTCCCGCGCCCCGTCGCATTCGCGCATCTTCAGAGAGGTATGCTCAGTGTTCTTCTTTCACTTACATACACACCTGCTAATAGCTAATAAATAGATGATCGTGATCGCTAACCCAGCAAAGCCATTTAAAGTCACGCCAAAGCAGAGTCTTAAACGCCCGGCTATACTTGAGGACTATTCTGATGAAATAGATGAAGCCTATCGCACTTTTGAACAGTCTGTCTCCTCCATGGATGCCATCTCTCCCCCGAACTCGTGGAATGAAGCTGATGCTATCAGCTTTATCCACACCGCTGTCGCTCGCATACTAGGTCACAATTTGGAGGATGATGACGATTTCTTCCAGAATGGATTCAACAGGTGCGAATCATCTCCTCCAGTGATTAGTAGCAAAGTATTAACGCCAATTGCGTTTACCAGCTTGGAAGCCGTGTATTTGCGAAGCACCATTGCCCGTGCGTTCCAACGAACTGGTGTCGGTAAAGCTTTCGAGACCAGTCCTATTTATGACTTCCCGACGGCGGCATCTCTGGGCAAGTTTATTTCCGCGTCGGTCACTGGAAGCGTCGTGGTTCCCAATACCGCTGACCGTCGAGCGAGGCAGTTATTGTCACTCGTCGAACGTTATACGACTCACTTTCCACGTCACATTGGGTCGGCGCCAACACCAGAAAGAGAGACTGTTCTAGTCACCGGAACTACCGGCAGTTTGGGGATAAATGCCCTCAAGACTCTCATCTCGCTTGACTCCGTTTATCGGGTTTACGCTTTCAACCGAAAAGGTTCATCGGGAGGGAAATCTCGAGACAGACACCTGTCAGCCGCGCAACTCCAGGGCATCGACGAGTCGTTCGTCGACTCCCCCAAAGTTGTCTATCTCGAGGGAGATATCACTCTCGTAAATATGGGACTCCCTGATGAGGTTATACGGGAGTTGAGGCGGACTTTGACAAGCGTCCTTCATCTCGGTGAGTACAAAGACCGAACGACGGTGCAATCGCTGACGGTGACCATCTCCAGCATGGAAGGTGGACTTTAATATGTCTTTGAAGTCGTTCATCCCCCAGTTGCAAGGAATACGCAATCTCATTGACCTGTCGCTCTCGACCGACCTAACGAAAGTCCCATCACTTGTTTTCGCAAGTTCTATCTCTGACTTACAGAGTAAGTTACCGTTCCTTCTGTGTTACTTTGCTTGCTAACCCACTGGCAGATTTCTCTGGGGAAGATCTTGTTCCAGCAACCGTGAACCCCGATCCGAAGACGGCAATCGGCATGGGCTACGGAGAGTCTAAATGGGTTGCTTCCCGTATACTAGAGACCGCACGCGAAGTGACGCCGTTGAGGCCTGTCATTGTCCGGATAGGTCAGTTGTGCGGGAACAACGAGACTGGAAGCTGGAACCCGTGGGAGTGGTTCCCGACTATGGTCCGATCTGCAAATGCGATTGGAAGTCTTCCTGAACTTCAAGGCGTAAGCAACCGAGTTGATCCATCTCCAAAGCTTATTGACATCCTTCTAGGAAATATCCTGGATTCCGGTTGATATAGCTGCCTCTACGATGGTTGACCTGCGGCAAGCTGGAGATCGCGCATCGGTCGCTAACCTCGTGCACCCGTGCCCTGTCGACTCGAAGGTTATCACTGATCAAATTGGGCGGTCTCTAAATCTTCCTGTCAAACTATATACAGTGTGGTTGGATGATTTGAAGCGCCTCAAAGAAGCGAAGACCTCCCTTGCAACGCAAGCTGTGGAGGAAGTGCCTGCTTTGAAGCTTTTTGACTTTTACCAGTCACTTGCCACAGAGCCTGCAAATGCGAGGACTGCGAGCGAAGTCATGCAGCTGAGACTAGACGTCGATCAAACTGTCAAGTTGTCGGAAACATTGTCTAGCGAAAACTTACATCCATTAGGAGGAAATGATGTTGTGCGGTGGCTGAAATCCTGGGGCGTAACCAAGTAATGCTTTCCACTTATCTAAAATGCTTTCTGCTTAGATATCAGACCAACAAAGGTGTACAATATACATACGGAAGACATCTGCAATTTGCACAACTGACAAGTGAATAAATCTCTTCTGATACTTACCGAAGTCCGATCAAGTCCGACAGTCCACGCTAATGCTAGGTTTTTGTATTATTCAGACTTCTAACTAATCTGATAAATTCGGGCGCATAGCTGTGCGACGGACTGTTCAATTGGGTTCGCTATTCCACAACTTGTTAGTACTTGCCACTGGCAGTGGCAACCTGGGACTCGGAGAGCGTGAGAACTGTATACTATATCGGTACTACCTTGGTACTACATATCATCGACTCAGCGGCGGCGAGGATCATCACGGTTGTCCTCCGAGTCATCTTCAACACAATCCATCAACGCGCCTGAACTGCTAGAAATGACTCTAAAGAAGTCCACTAATTTGATCACCATCTATGGCCATCATCGACTTGTCAGACAGTCAGGCAGCGCCTTCGGTTAACTTGATGTTGATCTTGCTTCGATCTATCATGCCTAGTGAACTCGAGTACTACAAAGTGACATCACCGTTTTTAGAAGGATCTGACGCAGACTCTTCTATCTTACGGATGAGATCAACAAGAGTGTTGCCATCCGCCAGACAAGAAGTAATGAGTCTTCTGAATATCGACGTTCCCGTGATACATCTGATGCTATCAAAAGATTGGAAAATCTGGCCTTTTTGTCCTGGTGCACAAGGAATCTGGATTGTATATAAAGCCTGCAGTATGTGAGTCAAAATCACCGTGTTTATAGACAAGTCAGCACTGGTGCTGCTTGGTCGTTGAAGATGGCTGAATTGGGTTTTTTGATCGCGACCTTGACGGCTGCGCGGAACGGCAGCGTATGTCTCTGTCTATTCTCGTAGCAAATGCATAATACTGATTCCCATCCGTTCATTTACCAGTATATTTCATGTAGGTGCTGTTATCAACAACGATAATCTAGATGCGATGACCCTTGCACACATATAGCGGGATTTCTTGCTTTAATGATCTATGATATTTTCACCTTAATGTCAAGGTGAGACTTGCCTGTTCTGTTCATTACACAAGTCTCCGTATACTATGTATACTAATATATGGGTACACATAGCGAAGTGAGCACGAATACACGAGTCTCTGGTTTACTCTGACACGAGTTGCCATACCATATAGTTGAGAGTAATTTGGGTATGTGCAATTTATGGGTGACTGGAGACAGTAGCTAATGTTGTCGTGTAGCGAGCGAGATGGTCATCTGGACAAGTCTTATACATTCTTATCAGATACGGGGCTCTTCTAAATGTTATAATCCAAGTCTTGCGTGAGTATAATCGTCACGTGTGGTAAATTATCGAACTGACTTGCTCCGCATATGCACGATAATTTGTGTGGTAGAAACACTCCAGGACGAGCATCTTTCATTTATAGTATGTGCTCAAGCTTTCTCCTTCTTACTCCACTTGACCTAATCTCCGGTTAGTCGTATGTGCGCATCCTTGGTGCAACTACTTAGCCTAAAATCATACCCACGTAGTTGCAAAGCCGTATTCATGATAAACATATGGTCCGTACACTTTGAGAGTATGGGAAAGCGCCTAGCTAATAAACTATGAAAGGCTTTCTTCTTTCATTACGAACTTCGTTCAAGGTAACTTGCTATGTACCCTTGCTTGTGCCGCTACTAAGCAACTATCACTGCTCTGAAAGCTCTTATGGGCCTTCGAACTGCAGCTATATATGGCAATTCAAAGTCCATAAAGTGGACGCTTTGCATGAATTGGCTGGTAGCTCCTCCTGATCTGGACCTTAAAGACGGTAGCTTATGCTTGACTGTCCCCTGATAGGTGCATTTCGTGCTTACGCTGTACTTTTCAATATCCGTCAGCATTGGCGTGAAGGGTGCGCAAATCTTCATGGTCTAAAAAAATCCTTCTTTTGAGCTGATCGATGGTCTGTTGTTACCTCGCAAACCTGCAGAAACGAACCCGCCTTTGTAGGTATAGCCCGCTACCATCTAAGAAATGCCTAATGCTATTTATTTTCCAGTGCAGAAAGTCCTTGTATCTTCTCGTTTAATGGGTCTTTTGGTCTCCCGACAATTATCCTAGTAGCAAGCAACACCGTTATTGAGTTTTCCATGAATGTTGTCGCTGCGATACGGATATATCAATTTGGTGGGAGCAAGTTTCATTCGTATTCCAGAAATTCCAATGCTGACTTATAATGATAGCCAAGGGAGGTGAATCAGAGCTCGCTCATCTCATATTCAGAGACAGTAAGTTCGGGGCTATCAATGCCATATCTTAGAACAAATACGCATCTGATTTTCCATAAAACACATTCTAGCTTTCCTGATTCTTCCCGCGAACTTTATGCAAGTGCCTTTTTCTTGCTACGTGTCTATTATGCTGGAATACTTACGTCGGTTGTCAGCCTCTCAGTCGCAGCGCTCGTTGTTTCGCTTCAAAGTTCGCCAGAACAACAGGCACTTGCCGCTGGAATTAATGCTGGTATACTGTGTCTAGCCGGCCTGGCCACGCGCATCGTTTTCAACCTTCGGGCGTACGTTGCTTCGGACTATCACGGCTCCGCAGTAGGAAAGACGGTGCTAACGACCTTGTCGTTGCCACGCTTCCAGCCCAGGAATGGTGTCGTTAGCACAACCATTCGCAGTGTCACGTTCACTTTCCTATCGGAAGATCAGGATTAAGCATATGTAGGAGGAGGAGGATGCCAAGAATACAGCTGCGTTATTTCGCTATGATGATGACGTAAACAGAAGTTCCTGCTCGTTTTCACGGTCTCGGAACTTCATGACGCATTTCTGGTAACGATCTATCGCATACCAGTGGGTCAAATGTCCGACTCGGACTTTCTTTTTTCGACAAGAAGTCAGTGAAAGTACACCGCCTTCGCTAGTAGTAGCTTCGATCCAGAAGCCGTATTCGTTGTTAATAATGCTCACCACTCATCCAAGTTTTACCAGTGAGTTTCATAATAGTCTGGATTCTGAACTCTTTGCAGACGATAAAGCAAATGCAGACTCACAATCTATCTTACCTCAGGAATATAGAAGGTTCTTAGGGGGCAAGGAAGAAAATGGGACTGAAATTAAGAAAATGTCCATTGCAGTAAGCTATGCTTCCCGCAGCATCCTGGGAAGATCATCGACATGCATATCCAAGTTCTGATTTGCACGACCCACGGTTTGATCGCTCCCCGTCCCCGGGGGATCGCTACGAAGCGTAGTAGGCAGAGGTAAAGCGTTATATTATTGATACTTGTTCTCCAACAGCAGCTCATTCATACTTTGTACCAATAGCATTTTAATCCTCAGTTCTCAATGATAATTCGTACCAGGCCTCACTCATGTAGGGTAGAGGAGAAGAGCTTCAAGGTACGTTATATTAACCTTCTCTGGTCGTCAATTAATTTATGTTGTGTCTGACGATGAAAAAACACACCAAAGAGCCGCAGTACGAAGCGTAGTTCGGCAACCGGTCTATCCAGGCGTCCGAGTCGCGCCCAGTCTAATTAAGTTGTTCAGGCTGCACTTCTGGCGAAGCGCGCGGCTTTCAAGGCTGTGCCTTTTCATTGCCTTTAAGGCCAGTCAAAACTCGTCGAAGGTGAACTGAGCCTTAGGACAGACCGCCCTCTGGCAAGGCCTGACGCACGGTTACCAGTAATACGCCCACTCACACTAGCGCATCGCAATTCGCAGCCGTCGCCACCATCCAAGGGCATGTACCGTCCCGACCGCGACGATAGACTTGGCAAAGACGATGATGTTGTCCCGCACGTCGCAGTGCTCCCCGTTGCGCGCACGCCGTCCCCTTCGCCGTCCGAGCAGGAGGCACTGGAGGGCCCAGTCCAGCTGTTCAAATTCCGCTCTCTTTTCCGCCGCGGACGCCCTTGTAAGTTCTCAGTACATCCTACAGGGTCTGCGATGCGGGAATAACAGCCGCGCAGGGTATGTGTATGCGATAGCCGCTGTGCTCCTCGCTTTCGTCATCTTGTTCGCTGTCTTCAACAAGCAAATCGTCCATGCGATCCAGCCCGCTGCCAATAAAATCCATAGGTACAGTTCTTCCTCATTCCTTATGTCCGGCCCGATTGTGTAGTGGCGTTGTGTAGTGGCGAACGGCGAGTCCACACGGAATGAGTGTTTTTATGCCAGGAATTCGCCCCCTCTCCTCCCCCCCGATCAGTATCTCCTTGAGCAACTCAACTCACACACTGACCTACCAATCTATCCAGCCTACCCGCCGGATGGGTTATCCCCATCGCGATCTATTTCATCCTATCCTTCCCGCCGGTGCGTAGTCATACACTTACCTTGGTTGTCTGTCAAACAAATATCGAGGCTCAATGTTCGTCGTCTCATGCATCTAACATACATATTTAGCTATTCGGACAAGAGATCGTAGCGATGGTCTGCGGACTGACCTGGGGCTTGGGCGTCGGGTTCGCCATCACCGCCGCTGGCACTGTGCTGGGCGAGATCGGCAATTTCTAGTTCGTCTCATCCCATTTCGTAGGCTGTCTATCAAAGTACACATACTGACTAACTGACCTCCCTTATTTTTTGTCTTCTCCCTACCGATAGTGCATTTCGATTTTGCTGCCGCACCCGCGCAGAGAAGCTGGAGAAGACCAACATCGCCTACGGATGCCTGAGCAGGATTTGCGCGTCCGGCGGGATCAAGATCGCTCTGATCGCGCGGTACAGCGCGATCCCTCCTCATTGTAAGCGTAAACAACCGCATTTGCTCAATTACATTATCCCTCGCTCATGTCTTATCCCACTTGACCAGTCACCACTGCTGTGTTCTCCGTCTGCGGGATGAACATCCTCGTCTTCATCGTCGCGGCGGTCCTCTCTCTCCCGAAGCAGTTCATCACAGTTTACATCGGCGTTGTGCTCGAAGACGAGAGCACCGGTGCGTTCTTCTCTCTCTCTCCCTCAACTAGGCTACTCTGTAATGCGCAATGCTGACTGGTGACTGGCCTACGTACAATATATATTTACATGCATCGAAAAACAGGCTCCTCCTCAGCCAAAAAGGAGAAGACGATCACGTTCATCGTCCTCGCCCTCACGATCGCCGTGACCTACGGCGCGATGCGGTACCTCCGCCACGAGATGGAGAAGGTCAAGCACGACGTGATCCACGCGAAGCGGAAGCACAGGTTCGTGTCCGTGTCTATGTTCGTTCCCCCTTGACCAAAGGAAATAACATACATACATACATGTCACACCTATATTCATTATACCCATCAATGCATAGACAATCTCAATTAGCCGTGGTCCCGTTTTACGAAGCCCAACCGCAGCCATCGGCGGCGGAGACCATCGCTCTGCAGAATCTAGACCCCAGTTCAGAATCCGTCGGCGTAAAGCTGCCCCCGTACGACGCCCGACTCCCATACGGCTCCGTGAATATTCAGATTCCTGGCAGATCACGCCCCGGGCCTGCTGGTGCACTGGCACTGGCAGCAGCTCCTTTTCACAACAATGCTCCTCCCTCTACCTCTACCTCAAGCTGGCGCTCCGGACGATAGCATGGATACATTTGGCGCGGTGCGGCGGGGCAGGGCGGGTAGTTTATCTGGCCCGTGACCCATCTGGACTCCAATCTCTACTGGAAGGCTATGTAAACGAGCCGGCTAGTAGATGACTTGATTTGATTTGTTCCATTACAGCACACTTAAAGTACAAAACATTATATACAACCCGAACCGGTTGAATAAACAAAATTTAGAGGCTATAGGGTCGAAAGAAAGTCTAAAAGAGATTATGAATGGTATGATCTAAGAACGTAATGAGTGAGAAAGCCTGAGGGTATATTAGGTGTGGCGAGCTTTCGCTAGTAGTAATATACTACATAGTAGAAAGGGAGACGCGCATATACTGTAAGTACAAAAAGAATTGATATCACTACATACAATGATTGCTAGTGCAGTGCTTCCGCAAAGGAATACGGAGCGCCACAGTGAAATAAATAGAGACTTACTGGAACAACCCTGATTCCTCGCTCTGAAGCGACTTGAGCTGCCGATGGCCGAGGGGGCAGCAAGTCAAGTCCATCACCCCCACTGGCCCTGGCAGGCTCCAGCTACGGATGGCACGGACTAGGAAATACCACTTTGAGATCATTAAGACACGAAACGATAACTTGAAGTGGGTGACCGTGGGTGGGCTGAAGTACATCTGCAGATCTTCCTCGTGTGTTCACACTGTCTTGAGGCTTGAAGTCGTCCGAGGCATAGACGCGACTACGACGTTCAAGGCTGTGGGCCAACGTTGCCAGTGTACCTAGATGCCGGGATGCCGGGATGCCGAGATCGACCGCGACTCCGAGCCACAGTGTTTGAAGCATACTACGTGTAGTGGGATAGAACATCTTCCATACCGCGTGTAAGAAAGAAAGAATATCTCTCTTCAATTTAGCTCTACCATAGTCTAGTCCATATTCATCTATTGTTACAACCGAGAGAGAAAAGAGGAAAGAATGAAGGGGAAAAGGAAATCACAAAACCACAAAATCACCGCGCAAGCTGATATACACTGGACTTTTTTGGGAAACCGTGCGCGATGCACTAGTAGTTTACAGGCACGGCTCAAACAAGCGTGTCCGATTATCACGAGGGACTCAGAGTTTTTTTTGAAGTGTCGAACGCCATCAAGACCTGACTTGGACTCGAAATAGAGCCGCACGAATGAGTGATGGGGGAGGGGGATCAGGCCTGCACCCGCGGCTCGAGGTGAACGAACATACGGCGCGGCTCGTGCTGGAAGCGCTCCGTTGCGTCGAGGACGTCGGACTGCAGCGTGATGTCGTACCGCAGGATGAGCGTCGCGAGGATCATCTGCATCTCCATGATCACCAGGCTTTTTTTTTTTGGTTCATTGGTTCGGTGAGTGATTGCGTGATTGAAGAGCAAAATGGCGACGCCGAGGTGGAGGAGTAACGAGCGCGACGGGCAATGAGTAAAGACGCGATGATGCCGCGAGCGATAACGATAAGAAAGAAAATAGCAGGAAAGTCAGCGGGCTGTCTCTGGATGATGCTGAACGCGATGGGGAAAGATGAAGACTTACTGTCTGCCTAGCTGCATCCCCGCGACCCATGCGCGCGAGAGGGAGAGAAAGGAAGGAATGGGAGGAAGGAATTGGCGACACGGCCAACACAAAAAAAACGAAGGGAGGGAATAATAAAGTTAAATTTAGAGTGAGAGTTAGAATTAGAGTTAGAGTTGGAGACAGAGATAAAAAGCCACATACACAAACGCGCGTCCCATGACCGAAGATCATCATGTACTTCCGGATCTCCGGGTCCTCAAACCAGCGCTCCGGGCGGAAGACGTACGGGTCGCCCCACACCGCTGTGTTGTGCTGCATCGTCCACGAGGGTACGGACACCTCCGTCTGGGTCATCAGAAGGAAAGTTTTTTATTGCATTAGTATAAGAGGCTGAGGCCGAGACCTCGAAGACGGCCAGGTGGGATGGGAAGAACGAATGAAACTCACACCAGGCGGGAACCACTTCCCGAGGCACTCGAACCCCTCGTCGTCCGTCACGATGCGCGGGAGCCCAATCGCGTTCGTCCCGTGGTGGCGCAGTCTATGAATACACCAACATCAGCCCTCCTCTCTAATCACACACTCGAACTCAAAACTCAAATATCCGAACTCGGTCATCGGTCAACGTACCCTTCGTGGATGACAGCATAAAGGTACGGCAAGTCGCGGACCTGCTCCCACGTGGGGACAGTGCCGACGCCGAGTGCGTCGTCGAGCTCGGCCTTGAGCTTCTCGAACACGCGCGTGTTTGTTTTTAGGTGGTGCAGGATCGCCGTCGTCGAGCTCGCTGCATTGTGCGAGCCCGCGATCCTAGAGACAGACGAAGGGTAAGTCAAAATCAACATCCGAATAAAAGAAATGAAAAAAAAAGAAAGGCAAAAAGAACAGTGCCTACTATCCCAGTCAAAGAAAAAAAAGGAAAACAAGACACAAAACAGATACTCACAGCAGCGTGATAGATTCGGACGTCAACTCTGAGACGTCCTCCTCCGTGAGCACGCCGTCCTTCGTCTCGCGGAGCTTGCTCTCGATGAGCTTGTTGAGGATGTCGTCGCGCACGGCGCCCGCGGGCGCGGCGAGGCGGCGGTCGACGCACTGCCGCGCGAGCACGCGCATGCCCGCGTTCGAGCGGCGCGCGCGCATGAAGAACGGGTCGGGGAGCGTGTTGAAGAAGTGGCGGTACGGCTTCGGCATCGTGCCGAGCACGGCGGCGGCGTGTTCGCGCTGGAGATGAGGGTAGCGTGTATTTTTGAATTGCATATAACGAAAATGGGAAGAGAGGGAGGATGGGGGGGGGAGTAAATTAAAGGCAAGGCAGGGTCAGTATGTTTGATTAATATCTTGGAACGAAAAGGAAGGGAAGGAGACTGACGTAGTCTATGAGCTCGATGATCTCCTCGTCGTACATGGTGCCGTCGGGGAGCGCCATCTGCATGCGGTCCGAGCCCTTCTCGACCATGCCGAGCGGCTCGCCAAAGGTCAGGTCCGCGATGATGTCGAACGTCAGGTAGTTGAACCACTGCATCGTGTTCAGCCACTTCCTCTCCCCACCCGCACGCGGCGCAGCAGCACACATCTCGTCCACGCGCAGCGCAAAGTCCGCGACGCGCGCGTGCACGAGCGGCGCGACGGCGTAGAGCGACTTGACGGAGAACGCGTGCGACGTGAGGCGGCGCTTCGCGCGGTGCACCGTGTGGTCGCGCGCGGAGAACACCGAGGGCGACTTGCTCACGAACGTGTCGTAGAAGTCGCTCTTCGGCAGCGCGCGCGCGCCCTGGTCGTACACGACGTGGATCGCGGCGGGGTCCGCGATGGAGACATGAGTGGGCGTGATGCGCACGAAGTAGCCGTATTTCTGCGGTCAGCGTTAGTGCGGTGCGGTGCTGATAAGATGGAGATGGGGTGGGGCTAGGAGACAATACGAACCTCGTGAGCAGCATGCACGGCTCTAAACCTGTTCCCGCGGCGCGCATGGTAGGCCAGCCAGAGCGGGGTCCAGCGCGCAAGGAACGGGCCGGGGATGTCGCGCAGCGGGTCGCCCGCCTTCGTGAACGTCTTGCGGTAGAGGAAGGAGCAGAGCAGAGTGACGACCGCCCAGAGGTAGATATTCGACGCGTACGCGTGGCCGCCGTACGCCCCGAACGGCGAGCCGGTGGGGAGGTCGAGCGACGTGTCCTGCGGGAGGTGCGTCGGCGACGAGTTCATCAGCGCGGACATCGTTGTGTGTCGTCGAAGACTTTTGCCTTCAGCTTGGAAGGTTCAAGTTAGCCTTTGAAAAAAAACTTGTCATAAAGCGCTTTTATATCAAGGAATTATCCGTCTGCCCTGTTCTGTTCTGTTCTGTTCTGCTCAAACCTCAAGCCTCAAGCTTTGTTTCAGGTTCTACCGGCGCGCGCGTCATGCAAGCAGAATAAGAAAAAAATGAAAAAATCAAGACGGGCAAGTCCCCAAGTTCATCCGGGCGACTTTGTTTCGTGTTTTTGCGCGTTTGGGAGGCCTGACTTCTTTCATTGACACGGTGCAGGCAGTGTCGCCCCGGATCGACACCGTCAACGCCGTCAACACCTTCGTCATCGGCTCACGGCTCACGCCTCGCGCCTCGCGCAATGTATCGGCCAAAAACTCCGTGTAACGAAGTCTTCTCCGTCGAACGTGCTAAAAAAATATCGCACACATGTCGCACACGTTGCTGCCCAGTGAGCTCGATGCTCGATGAATTCACCGCCAGCGCACGCTGCCCGATGGCCAAGCCAAGAAACGAGGCCCAGCTGCTGCGGTAGAAGACGGCGCAGTCCATCGGGAACAAAATGCTTTCAAGCAAAACAGCCATCCTGATTCCCTAGTTTTTTTCCCCTGCGCCCGTTGATGCAGAGCAATGCGAAATGGGGACACGATCGAGGACCGGGAACATATAGTCATATGAGCAGCATAAGGCGCATACATAAGACGCAGGACAAGACGATGTGGCCAGCCGAGAAAGCCGTCTGCAACGGTGTTCTTTCAAGTTCTGTTGAGAAGTTGGTCACATATGCCAGTGCGCAGTCATAGTACCCAATAAGCCAAATAAACTTCCCTTCGCATACTGGTGGACGGCGAATAGCTGAGATACGATGCGATCATAAAGTCATATGCGCAACATACGTCTCGGACTCGACAACGCAACGCAAAAGTGCTAGTGGCCGGCCGAAGAACGCCGATCGCTGTTTGCCAGTGTATGTCAAAAATAGCCTGAGTCGACTCGACTTCAAGTTGAGTTGAAGGCGCCCGGTGTGTCAGTGTGCCACTGGCAGCGTACAGTCTGAGTGGTAGCGCCCAATAAGCCGAGTTATTTTCCTCTTCGCTTTCTTGACTGCCAGTGCGGCGATGCCCGCCTGCCCGCCCGCCTGAGCCTAGACACACCGAGATTGGGGTCTCTCAAAGTCTCCGAGGATGCAGGCTCTCGGACAGCATGCCGTGAAGGGCGGGGAAGAGCTGAAGAGCTGAAGCACGATTAAGTTAATATGTTCTGAGACAGGTTGAAAGCCAGATTCTTGCGCCGCGAATCGATGACCGTGACATAAGAGCGGAGAAAGGGGACCAGAGAGTCACTACCTGACCCGTACTGTTGAAGCTTCTGAGAAAGGAGTGAGCGTTTCTTGCGACGGCGACCATAACCTCAGGCTGTAATGGCATCCCTGGAAGTTAGAATGTATGACGTCATACTGTCAAAGATATGTTGACCATGACCCATGAGCTCGAAGTTCGGAAGCTCGAACACGAACAATGCGCACTGGAAGCTGCATACATATGTACACTGGCAATGACATGCGTCAGCGAAGTGTAACAATTCATGAAAATGCGTACATACCGTGACGCTGTCGATGGCAGGGCGAATAGGAACAGAAGCAACCCGGCCACGGGTCCGACTCATGGCGCACACTGGCAGTGGCACTGTGGCATGTTGCTACTACGGCGATTCTCTTGACCTCAGCAATGTGATTGCCAGTGACGCTCGATTCTCGACGTACACGTTGCCACCCAGTGCTCGATGGCTTCACCTCCAACGCACGCTGACTGCCCGATGGGCCCAGCCTAAGAAACGAGGTCGGTAGAAGACGGCGCAGTTCCCATCGGGAAACAAATGCTTTCAAGCAAAACGGTCACCCAAATTTCCGAGCTCTTCGTCTTCGTCTTTTTTTTTATTAGCCTGCACCGGATCGTCCAATAACATCACGATCGAGAACTGAAGTCTAGAACATGTAGTCATGTGAGCAATATAACTCGACGACGCACGACAGACCGCGACGATGTGGCCGGCCGAAGAGGCCGTCCTTTGTTTGCGTGTAAAAAGTGGGATCGTAGCACCAGAATGAGGTGCGACGCGATGCGATCCCCGCCCGCCCGCCCGCCGTAAATTGTGACTGGCATAGAAGACATTTGACGAAGCCGAACCCGGGTCTCCGAGGAGTCAGGACGATCGTGAGGGCTGAAACATAGACAGGTTGAAAGCGATCTCTGAGTCGCCGGCTGTTCGGCAGCCCCTTCGAGGCGAGGGCAAACGCAGCGAGGGAGGCAGGGCGCCGAACGAGTATGTGAAGGTGTAGATTCACACAGCTGCGTAGGTCCCCGTTCAGGTCATGAGGGAGACAAAGCTCACAACGGGGTGCGCTGGGGCGAACGGTTTAGCCGTTGGTGATGCGATCGCAGCGGTGGCGAAACGTGTGCGCGTTCGACGGGGATCGCTTTTCTTCCCTTTGCGGCGCGTCGATTTCTGGAGAGAAGACGTGGCCACTGCTATGCATGTTCCAGCTGTAGAGTGTGGGTTTGCTCATATGCATGTCAATGGCGATGACGATGAAGCTCAATGGGTGCCGGTGAAAGGTAGACAAGAGATGGCCGTACGTACCCCTTCTGATGATCTGAGTCGACGCACCCCTTCAAGTGTGTTTTCGGGTCCGGGGGTCCCTCGGTGACCTGAAGCTGTAATGTAGCTCTAAATACTGCCAGCGTAATACGCATCCCCGTCTCGGATGTGTACACAAAACCAGGACAATTCCGATCCGAAGCCAGCGTCGGAATAGAAGTGGTAACTGATTGTCGTTGGAGTAGTTGGCACCCTGGCATACTGAACGGTAAAAGGGGTGCTTCTGCGTTCGACCCCGGTCGATGCGCTGCCCACATAGTGCTGGGCCGGTATATCGTGCCGAAGCACGTTCTGGGTAAAGAGCTGCGGTTCGGATTCAGTGACATGGATACCTTTGAGCTCCATGATTAGAACATATGGGAGTGGCGACTGCTGACAACGTCACCAGCGGTCGAGAGTTAATAGTCAATGCCAAGCTTCATCTGATCTGAGGAAGGACCCGGGAAGGACTCGGAAGGCTAAAGCACACTCGAATACTAAATGCGATCGGCGGCGGTACACCGACGACTCGATGGGCACGTTGCTCGATGTAGGTTTCCAAGGCTTCAAGGAAGAAGCGGATTGTCGTCGAGCCTGCCAGTGGACATGCTTCCCACTCTATGTCCACCACGCGCCGATTCGTCTCCGGATATGGGAATGCAAATATCATACACTGGCAGCATCGAGTGTCGGCGATGCAAGTTGAGCGATCATATTGGTAAAATACTGCGATCGGCTTCCATTATAAACAATCGTACCACATGGCTTGACCGATCCAGAGCCTATTTGGATGAATGTGGTAACTGATTGTCGTTCGACTGCATAAGTACCTGCCTGGGCCTTGCGATGCCGCGCCCGGGCCATGTTTACCCCACGTCGATCCGTGCCTCTCGTTAGATCTGAGTTTGGAAACGCAGGAAATAGAAAGCGCGGCACGCCATCGTCACTTTCATTGACCTGCAGCTGCATTGCGAGCGAAGGCAAAGGCAAAAGACATCGTTGTATTACTCTGTCAGAACGCGTCTCGTCAGCGGCGAATTCGGAGGCGAGCGAGTGTCATGCTACTATGTAGTAACACTAAAATGTTCAAGTTTAGGATTTGAGGGTAGTGAGCGTCGAGACGGAGGGTGGTCAGGACTGAGATCGTTGGGCCGAGCCATTTGTGCCGCTTCTTTCCTTCTTCATCCAAGTGACGGCCATCCTGACTACATACATCCCTTCTCTTCTCTTTTCTTCCTATCCCAGACTGCGCCAGAATTTGGGCACTGAACAAGAACTAGATTTGTCGGTAATGTCCGTGCACGCTCGAATTCTCGAGCGCTCGCTGCCAGTGGCGTTTAAATTGCTGCCCTTCGACGCTTCTCCGGCACTCTCAGGCTCGAATGGCCGCCGGATCCTGGATCGTTGAGTCGTTGTCCGTATCAGCTTGGATGACGGCCGGCTGTCGACTCAATAGCTTGCACTTTGCATTAGCATCAGCACTTCGATGCCATATCATTCATTCCGGAATACTCACTGCCCCAATAGCTCATCTTTCTACATAGTATGTAGTTCTCAAGTCTCCTCATGTCGACTCGGATTAGTATCCGGGCCGATCCCAACTTCCAGTCCTGTATCCAGTGAACGGAGGGCTAAATCAACCGCCTAATCCCCTGCTAAAAGCCTCTTCGCTCAGCCTGAGTGTGATTCGTTCGCCTCCGTGGTCGATCGACCGCGACTGGCACCCCTTCGCTCGCTCGCTCGTCCGACCGTCCGACCGTCCGTCCGTGGCGAGTGCGTACCGCATGGCTGAAAGAAACCGAGGAACGTCGAGCGAGCGCTATAGCGGCGGGGCATCGCGCGAATCGATTCGCGATGGACCATGATCTTAGTCGGCGGGTATACAGTACATACTGTTTTCTATTGCGCGCGCGTGCACAGACGGCGGCCAGCCCTCGAGACTCAGAACTTTGAAGAGCAGCGTGCGTTTTGGAAGTTCCCGATTTGCGACGACGCAGACTGCTTCGGAACCGTTGGTGTACTGACATGTGCAGCTGAAGATGACACGTACGGCACAATGCACGTAGTACAGTACACTGGCAGTGCTAGAGAAGACGGCGACCCCGGGTCGTGACACTGATACGGTTTTCATGACGTAAGACGTAAGACGTGATTTAGGACCTCAGATGCGACGCGTCGCGATTGCCTTCCAGTCTCGAGTCTCTTTCGTTCTCCTTCCATGCCCCCATCATGCATCCCAGCTTCGCTCTCCTTATGCACCTAATGTCTTAGCAGCAGCAAGACAAATGGGTGCGCGCCGGAGATACAATTGTATGTACATACATATATACGAACCATCGCTTCTGCAACCTGGACTCGGTGCTATAATGTAATACATATGTATCCAATGCATAGCCTGAGTACGAGTACGGTATTTCCGAGTGAGTCCGAGTCAATGCAGGCCCAGAGTAATTCTTTAGTCTTCATATTCTACTGTATGTACTGTACAGTATTTCTGCTCAGCCCATCATACCGAAGCATGATGGCTGAACCGAATCTCAATGGTCCCCTTTTATTTTTTTTTGTTTTGGGTGTCCAGTTTTGCTTGAATATGTTACTTACATAAAATCGTTACAATTGTATGATCTACGGATCTTAAGCCTGATACACTGTATGTTTATCCAGTTCACCCCGTTCATCCTACATACGCCAGTGCACATACAGAATATCCACACCCGGGTCAATGCAATGAGGGTCCCTCTCGCTCACTCTCGTAGTATCGACCCTTCAAGTTCGGTCTTTGAGTTGCGGTCATTCATTCCACAGCAATTAGAGCGCATATACTCGGCGATACTACCCGGGAACTCCCGGTCGGGACTGCTGCGATGCTGAGAGGGACATGCTCCATAATAATTCCGAATACCCCGGATCGGAACCTTTTTTTTCACCTTTTTTATCCCCCCCCCCCTCCCCCCGGGTCTCTGACTTCTGACAGGTTCGGGGACGATCATGTCGTATGTAGCTTATTCACTCTTGATCTTCTCTCTGTATGCGCACCTATAGAGACTAGAGACGAGCTCCGCCCGAGACCGAGACTGGACAGAATCTATTCATTTTGGTCCGAGTACAAAGTGTGTACGAAGCGTTTACCGTACGATTTTCAGTGACGATAACTTGGAAGAGCCTGACTCAGACGTGACAACTAGTCACTGAACAGGTTGAGGCGAACAGAGCACTGGCAGAGCACAACTTTCTGCGCTTCAAGCAACTCCACAGCGTCTTTAAAACTAGAGACCCGGACACCGGAAACGGATTGGGAGTACGAAGCCAGTTGGATCGGAAACGAAGTATAGGGTAAGCAGTCGGTAGGCGTGAACATACTCGAGTCGTTCGTCCCTTCAAGCTTTCTGTAGCTCTCTTCGACTCGGACTCCTGCCTGCCTGCCTCTGCCTCCCCCCTCACCTCGTGCCCCCTCCCTCGTGCATATCCCGTATCCCGTAGCTGACGACTTCGCTCAGGTAATCGACATCCGACATTCCTTTTACCGTACCGTACCACCGACGTTTCCTATACGGCGCGTCGCGACACTGTGTGACCCCTGCACCGCGCACAGAAGAAAGAAACGTACACTCATTTTCCCCACTTCGTTGCGCGACCCCGACCTCGTTGCACCTCCCACCGTCGTTTACAGTAAAAAGAGATCCTACTAGAGAAGTAGAAGGAAAGAAGGAAAGAAGGAAAGACACGATGCCGGCTACCAGCGCGTCGTCTTCAACGTTCAAGGATGTGTCGATCATCATGGCTACTTCGGGCGTGACGACGCTCAATGTACGTCTCCATCCCCTTCTCCCAACCCTTGTCCTCAAGTTCATGCTCACTTTGCGTACGTCCCTCTCAATTGGCAACCCGCGCTGCATTTGCGCACCACCACCGACCGCACTATGCCATGGCCCCCGAGCAGGTCTTCCTGAACGGCGCCCTCACGGTCGCGCTGCCGACGATTGGGAAGGACCTGCGCTTCAAAGAGGTGCGTGTGTGTGCCTGATTGGCCTCTGTCCTTGTGGATGGATCATGGGAGAGCTAATCTAAGCTTTTGAATCCCTCCTGCGTCTCGGCGATTAGGCGGACTTGCAGTGGCCGCTATCTGCGTATGCGTGAGTGGACCCGTTCTCTTTGTATTTGGTTTCGTATGTGCTTTTATTTCATCTCGACGGAGTGGTTTACTATAGCGAAGGGTGTGTTGGGTGTGTTGAAGGACAAATGTGTGCTGGGCGTTGGCCGTAGCATCCGCAGCACCGGCGCTCGTCTCTTGCTTCCCGGGAGATGTATGCATAAGCGCTGTAGTTTACGTCATGAACTTCTCTTTTCTTTTTTTTCCCTGGAAAGAACGGCAGACTCACTCTTTGTCCTGGTCTTTCATCTAGGCTCTCATATGGCTGTCTGTTGCTGTTCTTCGGACGCTTGGGCGACATCGTCGGCGGTCGCCTTATGTTCATCCTCGGCTCCTGCTGGTTCGCCATTTGGTACGCACCTTCCATTTCCGCAAGCTCTCCAGCCTAACTGACGCCTCGTCCCTTCAACACCTCGTCCCTTCAACAGGAGCATCGCGACCGCCTTCGCGCCCAACGACACCGCCTTCATCATCTTCGTCGCGCTGCTCGGGCTCGGCGCCGCCGCGAACACGCCCGCGGGGATCCGGCTGCTCACGACGCACTTCCCGCCGGGGCCGCGGCGCAACCAGGCGTTCGGCGTGCTCGGCGCGGGGCAGCCCATCGGGTTCATCCTCGGGCTCGTCCTCGGCGGGATCCTCACCCAGAGCCGCGCGACCTGGCGCGCGATCTTCTACTTCCAGGCGGGCCTTGGCGTGCTCTTCACGGCCCTCGGCTGGCTCGCGCTCGGCGAGGAGAAGGCGGAGAAGAAGTACACGAAGGGCCTCGATTGGGGAGGCGCGCTGCTGAGTACGGCGGGCGTGGCGCTTCTGACGTATAGTCTTGCGTATGTCCCCCCCCCCCCTCCCCCTTTTTTGCCCTTTGACTTGAATGACGTGCGCTCGATCTCGCGCCCCGCACGATCTGTGGCGGCGATCGAGTTCATTTGAGGGTCAGCTCCAGATCGGCGAATCCTCATTTTCCTTCAGTCCCTGATCTTCTTCACACTGGCAGACGCGACAAACAACTGACAAACATCGCAGGGACTCGACGACGGCGCGACATGGGTGGCGGACGCCGCAGATTCCGTCGCTGTTCTCGGTGTCGCTGCTGCTGCTGGGCGCGTTCGTGTGGTACGAGCAGCGGCGGGAGGCGCGCGGGCTGTCGGTGCTGATGCCGCCCAGCATGTGGAACCAGCCCGGCGCGCGCATGGGCAGCCTCGTCGCGCTCATCTTCTTCGCCTGGTTCAGCTTCAACAGCCTGAATTACTTCCTCACGCTTTAGTCAGTATTCAGAGCCCTTATTGCTCCGTGTACTCTTCTGACTGTCGTATGGACTGTGTTGTAGCTTCCAGCAGGTCAAGCTGCTGGACCCGATGCATACGGCGCTGTACTTCGTGCCGATGACTATCGCTGGCTTCATTGTCAACCTTGCGACGGGGTACGCGATGAGCCGCTTCTCTGGCCAGTACCTCATCTTGCTGGGTCTCGTCGGTAGTGTCGTAAGTTCATGTGTTACATTCCATGTGCATAGGTACTGATTAGGGTGAAATGCTCAGGCTGCACCATTGATCTTCGGACTCATGGGCATCAACTCGTCTTACTGGGCTTCGTCCTTCCTCATCACTATTTTCATTGGTACGTGCCTTCTTTTTTCTTCAGACTGGAAGATTCTGGACGGTTGCTAATCTTTGTATTGTGCTGCTGCAGTCGGCGCGGACGTCGCATATCCGATTGGGAATTTGCATGTATGCGCTGCGTTCGACGATGACTCGCAGTCATTAGCAGGTGGACTGTTCAACGTAGCTACCAGGGTAAGCCGCTCACAACCTTAATCTCCTCACTTGCACTTCATACTGACGGCCTGGCTGTGCAGATCGGCACGTCCATTGGTCTCGCTCTCACCTCCAGCATCGCCTCCTCCGTCTCCTCGCATGCCCTCGCAAACTCGACGCAGCCGGACGCACAGGCGACGGACCCGGCGGTGCTGATGCCGGGGTTCAGGGCTGCGGCGTGGCTGTGCCTCGGCGCGAGCGCGCTGAGCTTCGTGATCGCGCTCGTGCGTCTGAGGGGCATGGGCGTCGTTGGTGCGCTGAAGGACGAGCAGGATGATGGCCAGGGGCGGGGGCGGCCGGAGCTGAGCCTGGGCGCGGTGGAGGAGGTGAAGGCGCATGCGCCGGTGCCCGTGTCGGTGCCGGTGACGATGCCTGGCGATGTGGATGCGGGTGTGGGGAGGAAGAGTAGAGAGGATGTTGACGTTGAGGCACAGCAGATGCAGAATAGACGGTCGAGGTCGATCGACACCGCTACTAACGCAACTCCCAGTGGGCAAGCGTGACGAATGCGCTAACTTCCTACTATTGAAAGAAGAAAAAACAACCTGCAGTTAGATAAGGCCCGTCTCCACTCCACCCTCCACTCCCTCACGCGAAAAAAATAGACTGCAGCTTCAAGCTACTGTATGGTTTGATATTTTACTACACTATTACTGTTGACCTTCTCTTATATATATATACACTAAGCTAAGAAACTATATCTACGAGCTCAAAAAAATGCGACTCAACTCGACTCGCCTCATGTATCATTGTCATTCTGTGTGCTACTGTTGCGAAGTGTATGGACTTACTTATTACTTCTATCTTATAATACATACATTTGATGGCCGTGTTCAGGCGAATCCATGTGGTTTGTCGATCCTCGATCCTTCGGTGGGAAATTTTGGCTTTAGTGTTCAAAGATCCGTGCGGTAATACTGTATGTACCTTACATTTGAGTACTTGACAGACATGTTTATCATTCATAAGCATCGTAGGGAAACAAATGGACATTAGCGAATGGCGAATGAATGTGTAAGATTACGAGGACTACTAGCTGGTAACCCCTGAGTCCGAGTCAACCGGCAGTGCCACTGGCAGGCGGTCACGGTCATCAGGCTGTAGTTGAGGACCCGGTTGACGAGGCCTCCAACCTCCCCCCCCCAACGTCACGGGCGATAGTATTTACATGATACAATAGGGATAGGATTTCGGGACCCGCAACTGAATCGGAGTCACGGTGTCGGAGTGCTCAGTGCGCACTCGACTGTGAATTGCCACAGTCCTCAGGCAGTCGCTTTAACTTTTCTCGCTCCCCGGCCTCTCTTATTCTTTTTTGGTCTCCTTTAGGATTGTAATAAGTACATGATACATCTGGGAGTGGCCTGGGGTCCGGAACCCTCTTGACAATCGCTGGCAGCAAGCATACCGTGACTAGGTAGTCCCTGCCACGAAGCGTAGCGTAGCATACATAGTCCGACCGGTGTGGCGGCTGGCCGCGAAAAGCGAAAAAAGGTTTCAATTGTCAGAGCAAGTAGTAAGCAACACAAATCATATATTGCCAGTGTCCAATCCCATCATCATGCCAGTGTCTCCAATATTTAGTACAATTCACTTCCAAAAAAAAAACTGTTTCTTGCTCACTGGTAGGGTCTTAACATTTCTCACTAGAAACAGGCCGAGCTCGCTGCTTGAGCTGCGCCGGCAAATCCCTTACTACAGTCACTGGTTAATCATTGTATGCAACTTACTTGAGATCTAGATTAGTGAGCTAAATGCTAAGTACATGTAATCTGAGCGTAAATGAGTTTTTGAACCATAGTTCCCACAGTGAGTGTTGCTCGGGGGTGGACCCTTACGACGAGCGTGCTTGGCTAAAATATTATAGGCCAGACCCTCCCTACGGGAGGATGGGTCCCCTCAACTTCAACTTGGACCCTGAGGCCTCGGCCTCTTCCAAACCGTGGGAGGGTTTGGGTAGAAGACTGGTAAATAGGCTCAAATGCATTGTATCATCACTTCATATTCCCCGACACGAAGCGTAGCTAAGGGAGGGATGTGTCGTCGTGAACTTTAATCCAGTTTCACAGAAAGTAAGCAGATTCTCACGCTTTTAGCCAATCGCAAATTTTCTCTTATCCCCTTTGTTCCTGAATTCCGTTTTTTTTAATTCATGTGTAGCCTTAAATATTTTTTTCTTAGTTAATTTTCCGTCTAACCTGTTCTTTCTTGGCTATTGTGGTTTTTATCTCTTTATTGTTCCGTACCTTTTCTCTGCTTGTGTGGTTTATTTACAGATTATTTTCTTGTTTTACGTAATATTCCTCCTTTTCTTGTGCCTTTTTGTTCCTTCTCCTAGTAGCACTTCATGGCTTCTGTCTCGTTTTCGCCTAAACCCGTGCTACCTCATTGCCTTCCGTACAAATGCAAGAAGGATTGCTAATTTGAGTGAGAATAGAATTGTAAGAAAAAAGTTAAGTAACTGAAAACAACAGCAAGAGTCAAACATAGAACCCTATACTATTTTGATGTAAAGTAGTAGATTATTTCAATGGTTACAGTCTTTACATCATTCGTGTCGGGGACAGCTGTCTCTGACGGCGCTATCTAATGATTAGTTTTCTCTCAAATTTACTCAGAAGTTTTTTTGTGACAAGATTTGAAACATATTACCTTATTTGGCGCTTTTAGGTCCTTTAAAGCTTTTCCATGGCATCGGAATAGCCGGAATTAATTGCCTTCATTGAGCCGGTGGTCCTTGATAAACTGGTTAGAGATTTCGGTAGTTTATGTCCGGATCTGGAAATGCACTATAGTAAGCTGGGATACCTGAAATATACATATACCCCCGAATTTGGTAAAGGCTCTTCTACCGCAGTTAAGAGCTTAACTCAAGTCCGAAATGCGTCTCTCCTCCAACCCCGGAGAAGTAGTGATAGCGTACCTTGATGGATGAATATATTTCACACCCATTAATTATGAAGAAGATAGTTTGCGGTAGATGCCCATATTGAACCACTATAGTTACGACCCAAAGACTCTCTGGAGAGAGACAAGATTCATTCGGCTAACTTCGGCATATCAGTGCAAAAATGGCCGTGCGAATTCATATCCCGATTGGGTGACAATGTGCCTGTGAGGTTCAAGTTGTGCTGCTTCCCATACGGATCTTGAATCTCATGTCGTGAAAAGGTCCGGAATCAAAAATCCGTCGAACGCCGGCCTCAAACCTCTTCAAACGCGTCGCTTCGAGCGGGCTGCCTTTCTTAATCTACTAAATCTTGTGTAGATCCAATGGTGATAGAGGTGGGTAGCAACAGATTGGCTTTTTTGCATAACCTCTAATTGAAATTTTTCTGTCGCTCACATGCACCAAGGGCGGAATTTGACGGCGTTCATTAAAGGTGTGTTCGGTTTCGAGCTGACACCATGTCAATCTTCTCTACACCGAGCCAGTCGAAAGTGGCTGCTTGCAGAGAATGCGGACTGCAAAAGATACCCCGCTTACGATGTCGTCTTTCTTTTTCTCTGCACCCGCGAACTGGAAGGCTTCAGATTCGGAATCCAGACGGCAGCAATCACAGTAGCTCGTGGTTTTCGATAGTACTCGCTTTCGGACCTTTGAGTTCAACGGGTAGACTCCCTCGTGTCTCCAATCGCATTTCAAGTCTGGCATAGTCGGGTCTGCCTCCAGTCAACCGTTCCTTCAAACGTCCGGATTCTAGCGGAGTCACGCGACTTGGTCCACATGGATAGCTTGGGCTGCGCTGAGGACAATAATAAGACTGTCCCTGTTTCCAACCCTATCTTCGTGCCAAAACACCTCACTTCCGCGTCTCCTGACGTCAATTTACCATTCCGCCGACGTGCATTTCATATTCAAGCTTAATTGTACGAATCTGTCTGGGGCAAAACGCTTTCGTCGGAGTATTTGGTGCGTGCACTAGACATGGGCCAAAACGCGCAGGTGCTACAGCTTGGCGGGGGATGATTTGACGGACGGAAGAAAACTAGGCCGGGTTCAAAGCCCACGAGACGCGAAGACGATCACGATCAGAGATCGCAATTTGAAATAATCACACGCCTTTTCTGTCGGAGGGCAGCGCCCATACGGTCGCCCAAGTAGCTTAAAAACTTCGTATGGTCGCAGAGCATGCACTTAGCCCGGCCTTTCCTCTCCCTCCCCATGGCCGACGCTGCGGAACCTTTTTCTGTTATCCCCACAGAAATCACCTCCAACCTCAGACTCATCCAATGGACAGAGCTATCAGTCCGTACGTGCATCGTTAGAGGCTATTGCATTGAAGTACTGGCTCATAATAGCTTGTCTTAACAGTTTCATCCTTCATGGTGCTAGTTTACGACTATGGTAAGTCAACGAGGCACGAAGATGAATTTGTTTTCTTACTTCTATCAGTTCTTACCTTTGATAGGGAAGTAACTTCGATGTGGGTACGTGCGGACGAAGGAAAGATCACGAACTCGGAGAGTACTTACAGGAAGCTTAGCCGAGTCGCTGGGGTTTCGGCAAAATTCTCTTCTTCTTGGTGAGACATTTATGCGAATTTATGCGATGTTAAGTTGCTCAAGCTGACGAGAAACCCAATTCAGACACGATATTTTTCATTAATAGTAATGGGGTTCGTTATGCCCGTGATTCTCACTTCTGACAGCTCCACTGACCTTTCAATCATAGATTCGTAATCGCAGGTTGGATTCATGTGAAAATGCGTCTTGAGTTTAGCTAATTTTGCCTATAGTGATGTTTTGGCCGTCACTAACAGATGATGTGAGCATTGCAAGATTTTCTTCTCACAAACGCTCGACGCTAATAGTCTTTAAAAGTTGTACGTATGCCCTCCGTATATTGTTTGTAGCCTATTTCTGATTAACATTCGATCCTTTGTTTACGTCAAACAGATGTAAGTGTTTACAAATTATGTCTGCAGCTTTTGGAACCTTACAAGTAGACACAATCAGGCCTCGCTTGGATTCGATGGCATTGGATCGGAGGAACCACTATCGCAGTTCTAACAGAACGTAAGCTTGCACAACTCGATCCGTATCCGTGTGCTGAGCGTGAATCCAGTGACTATGACACTACGAGTATACGCTATGTATGGTCGGAGCCCAAAAATCACTATCCTGCTAGGCATTAGCTTTCTCGCCACTTTCGTTACCGCATTCACAATCATTGTAAAAATCATGACCATCGAGAAAGGTGCGCTCAAGCCTACTTTTGGCATATCGACCGGCACCCTGACACTCGCATGCTGTGCCTATATTCTTATAAGCCGACGCAAATCCATTCCATGGCCTCCTCGACGACCAATTTTGCACTCCAGTCGATGCACCACAATACCACAATATTTTCTGGATACCATTGCTTATATATGAACTTCTCCTGTTTGTTCTGGCCCTCGTTAAGGGCTACCAGAATCTCCGAACATACAAGTTGCGAGACCACCCGGGCCGGCTGACGCTCATGCTCGTTAAAGACTCGATGCTTTATTTCGTTGTGTGAGCTCCTCCACTTTCTCTGACGCTTCTTGGTCAATTTCACTGAATACCTTCAACAATCCAGTGTATTCGCAGCCTTTTTGTCTAATGAGCTAGTGTGGGTGATCGGAGGGGTACGTACAGCTTCACTTCAGTATCCCGGGATTTCCTTTGAACACACGCATCCAACGCAGGTCGATTACATCGAGATTCCTATCGGATTCGCGATTGCGATGGGTAGCATCATGAGCCAGCGCCTCCTGCTGAACCTCCGGGAACGATACGGCGGTTTGACCCAGGAAGTGTCTTCCATCAGTACCGCATCTACGCGCTTCGCAATTCCTATCCAATTTTCGACTGGAGTGGACCATGACGACAGCGGACCGGATATCATGCTATCCACCTTCCATCACCGATCGCACAACATGTAATTTTAGCGCTACAGTACAAAATGCCTATGCAGGGCAGACTCATGTGTACTACTTATTAATATGTTAATCAGCAAAGACGAAGCCAAGAAATTTGAAGAGAAGCCAAGAACCCCCAAGAACTCGCGTCCCGTTTCGGTAGCACAGCAGATCTCGGACATTGCTAACGTGGATCCGTTCATTAAGCAAGTCATTGGTATATCAACCTCCTTCCCAGGGGTCGCCTGACGGCTCCCTCCCCTTTATGACTAGATGACAAATACTGTAAATTACTAAATTAGTGTTTGAACAAACAAGACATAACTTAGCGGAAAAGGAAAGGGAGCCGTCAGGCGACCCCTGGCACAAAACATTTAAGCGAGCGCGCGCTCGTCGTGGGGTAAATAAAAGAAAGCTTACCCCGCCATGTCCAAAGTAAGTAATGGGCCCGCCGCTTTCGATGGCTGGCTCAATAACTCTGCCAATACTTCACAAGAACTTATAAAACCTTGCATACATTCTACTTGCTATATTCAGGCGTGCATTGCATAAAAATTATATTGCTATTGTTTATGATACCAGTGTAATGGATAGCATTGAGAACAGTACTCTCTGCCCTCCCATTTAATTTACTTTTGGCGTAATTTACGTGACAAGCTTTCTAATAATGTCTAAAATAGTACCTTAAACACAGAACAAGAGAAATGAAGACTTTTGAAAATCGTTTTGTATAGTTATTGAGCCAGCCATCGAAAGCGGCGGGCCCATTACTTACTTTGGACATGGCGGGGTAAGCTTTCTTTTATTTACCCCACGACGAGCGCGCGCTCGCTTAAATGTTTTGTGCCAGGGGTCGCCTGACGGCTCCCTTTCCTTTTCCGCTAAGTTATGTCTTGTTTGTTCAAACACTAATTTAGTAATTTATTTGTCATCTAGTCATAAAGGGGAGGGAGCCGTCAGGCGACCCCTGGGAAGGAGGTTGTTGGTATATGTATATCTACAGCCTCATACAAACATCGAAGGACAGTGAGCAGACACAATCTTATAAGGAAAGCAGGTAAAATATACAGAAGAGATGTCAGGAAAAGCCAAAGTTGGCAGTGGTGATAGGTGATAGCAGGTACAATGTCTAAATAAATAGAATCGCGCACCATAGGCTCGAAGCTGCACAGCGAGAGTCATGAAAGTGATGCGGACATCTTCAAGTCCTGAATCATGGGACTCGTTTCATCCGGAGAGTTTATAAACCTTTTCAGGAACATTTAGCCTTATGGAATTGAGTACGGGACAGTCCTAGGAGGCATTTCCTGCATGTTGAATGAATCCGTGCTCCGGTTGTCGTAATTCTGGTGTGACGCTTCATCGGACGAGTTGGGTGCGAACCTCGACGGCGGGGGTCCTGGTGGAGGATTGTACGTCCGGACAGACCCTGTATATCCACCGCTGTATGGACCAAGGGCGTTCGGATCAGGGGCGTAGGACGAAGATGGGTAAGCCGGTGTCGAGTAGGGAGCACCGCCGTTGTTCACTGGCGTGTATTGGCCTCCGAACGCCGGACGCTCGTACTCCGATCCTGTTTCCATGAGCCTGCCCATCTCCGTCCTTGATTCGTCATCGTAGGAGAAATCGTTCGTCGAGAGCTTCACTTGCCTGTATGGTAATGTGATGATCATTACTATCCCTTGCATTGGTATAGTACAAGACATTATGCGTACCTCTCTTTTCGTCTCTGCAATATAAGGTCGGCTTTGATCCTATCCATCTGGCGACCCAAGTAGAACATGGCAGCGTATGTGATCGCAATGGTAGCGAAAAGGGAAGTGTAGTTGACAATATTATCCACAGTCTTGTTTTTTCCTGAGGAGAAAATCGTCAGTTGCTCGGTCTATGGTGCAAATAAAGGATATTGATGTACCTTGTTCTTCGTCTTCGAGTGCCTGCCCTAGGAAAACACTGACGAGGTACAAGGGAAGTGAAAGGATGGCAGATGCGAGGAATACCCAAAGATTCACACCACTGACAGCAAAAAGTGCAGTAACGACTGAGGTCGTAGGAGCGTTAGTCAGAGCAGATTGCCATCATAATCAAAGCAACGCTCACAGTGATTCGGGATCACACTGTATCGCACCACCACCGCAATTACAAGGCCACCTTCTCGTATTATCCTCGCCAACGCCGCATATTGCACCTTTCGTTTCTCCAGCTTTTCCCCATAGCTGCGGAAGAAATACTTGAACGCACTGGGAGAAAGCAGATCAGCAAACTTGCTCTTGGTGGAGAAGGTGCTTGACATGAGACTCACAAAAATATGATGGTTTCACCCATTAACGTCCCAGCGGCAGTGATAGCAAAGCCAACCCACAATCCCCAAACGAGACCCACGAGTATTGCGATAATCTCTTGACCAAAGAGCTTGAGTGTGATGTTTGTGTCAGTCTACGGAGTAATATATTTTTCAAAGATAGTATTTACCGGCGGGATTGAAAGTATGATGAAGATTGCAATCGGGATGAGGAATCCACCAGGTAAGCTGTCAGGAAGGAAACGCAGATAATTTGAGTCGATTGATACTGCTGAAAACCAAAGTACGTACTTCTTGACCTTCCTAGCACCCGGTTCTAACCAATGTACAATATTCTTTTGAAATACGGCGAATAGGATGACGATGGTAAGAATGAAAAGCACAATCACATAGAAATACCCTGGTACAACATCCATTAGGCTATTTCGTAAGTAAGAAAGCAAGGTATACTCACAGGGTCGCTTGGTCTTGCTTTTGTGAAAACCACTTAATATCCTGGCGCTCGGTGTATTCAACAGTTCGATTTCAGATGGCGTCGGAGATGGCAGCCGAGAGATGTTGTTGCCAACGAATGTCCTATCATCGTCGGGAACGAGCGTCGTAGATGACATAGCACAGGCGGAAGAGGGGTTTGTTTATGGAGATAGAACCAGAACTTACGCAGGTAGACATCCTTTATAGTACTGCGTGCTATAACCCTTGATGGTGGTAGGCTAGGGTGAGGCAACTATAGCATGGTGTTTCCACAGAAGCGATGCGTGATGCGCAGTTATAAATGAATATATGATTTTGCGCACGTTTCCATCTCAGGCTACGGTTTAGTGCGCCCGGCTCACAGCCTGAGTATTTACAGCATCGCGAGCATACAACTGTGCTGTACGGAACTGCGGGCGGTACGAGTATCCAATGAGCGCTGTTTTCCTTTGTTACCTCCATCCGAGCATTGCATTTCGATGAGAGCTTGTGAATGGAAAAGGAAACAGGAAAGGCCGGCCCAGCTTCAAGAATTCGAATTTTGATACACGATCCGACACCATCTAACGCTCGCGTTGGGCGCTGTAGCGGCAAGAGTCAAGAATACGACTGTCTTATATGCGACACCGCCAATGCCAACGGTCGGCATCATATGCATTAAGAAGCAATCTCAAGTTGATAATGAACGCACCAAAACACGCCGCAGATTGCGCAATATGCGGAGATCCCGTTTGATCGAATAGTGTAACATTAGATGATCATCTTCGAGGCCAATAAAGTACACGTTCGAGCTGATTATCGACGGTAAGTTCTTCCGGACCGTTGATGTTCATACAACATTCATGACGCTCACCAGCATTAGCGAGGAGCCCTGATGCTGGTTGCCGTTCGTCCTATTTCAAGACTCGGAGTTGCGAAGGCTGTGCAAAAGCTTCAAGTTGAAGACCGAAGGCTGTGCTGATCGAAGGCCGGGTCTGCCAGTGTTTCGGGGACCCTGTCAAAATCTTCCACAGAGCGCGCCCTTGTAAATTTTCATATATAGAAACTACGCTAGAGACATCAGCAGGAGTCCATGCAGCTCCGTGTCGCCTATGACGACCTTGACAACAACGGGTGGGTTAGATTATCTCCCGGGCGTCCCGAACGTCTGCACGGTATTATCGGCTGCCCATGTAGAGGGAGCGTTGACGTAGGGCTCTGCGGGACGCGATACGATCGGATTCTGAGCGTAAGGGTCGTACGGGGGAAGTGGTGAAGACACAGATTCTGATCTGCGATCATATCCCTGCGGTCCACTACTCTCGGCCGTTGGGGCTTCATAAAAAGGAGTGCCGTACAGTCGAGCTTGTCTATAATTACGGAGGAGCATTGAATACGATATGCTGTGGACAGGAATTCACGAAAAGGCACGGACCTGTGTTTCCGCCTCGCATATATCACATCGTGTTTAACCTTCTCCATCTCTCCACGTAGGTACCGCATCGCAACGACAGTCACCACAATCGTTATAGCAAGGACAATGAACGTAATCTTCCTCTCCGTCTTCACCGATGACGATCCTATTGTTAAATGGTATGGTTATTTTCATTTGTGCGTATGCATAAGTATAGTGAGGCAACTAACCGTTGTTCTCGTCCTCAAGCACAGAGCCGATATAAACCGTTATAAACTGCTTCGGAAGAGACAGGACTGCTGCTGCGAGGAAGACAAATATATTCATCCCGCAAACGGAGAACACAGCCGTCGTAACTGATCCTTGAGAATAAGCAGCGCTAAAACTTTGATATAACGGGTGGCACTTACAATGACCAGGGATTGCGCTGTAACGAGCTATCAAAGCTATCAATAGCCCGCCGTCCTTGCAAATTCTGCTTAAGCAGCCATATGCAATGCTATCCTTCTCCAGTTTCTCTGCACGTGCGCGGCAGCAGTATCTGAAGGCACTGCGGGAGCAGTCAGTTTGGTATTCCGGTCATCATGTCTGAATGTACATACTAGAAATTGCCTATCTCGCCTAGAAGTGTTCCAGCAGCGGTGATGGCAAACCCGATGCCCAATCCCCATGTCAATCCGCAAATCATAGCAACAATCTCGTGTCCAAATAGCTAGGAGTGAAACAATTGGTTAGTCTCGCATATATATATAGCAGTCTTCAGAAAGACACTATTACTCACAGGTGGGAAGGAAATGACGAAAAAAATCGCAATGGGGATAACCCATCCGGCAGGGAGACTTGATAGAGTACGAGTGTTAGCATTTAAGCCGGAGAATAATGTTCTGGCATGGGTGAAACATGCCACGCTTGCCACAAGTGCATTACACAAGCTACAAGCCGGTCGTACAGAAACAATATGAAGAAATACATACCTATGGATTTTATTGGCAGCCGGTTGAATCGCATGTACAATTTGCTTGTCGAAGACAGCAAAGAGGATGACGATGACGAGGATTACAGCGACCAAGACGTACACATACCCTGTAATCCGGATATTCTATTATTCCCGACAGTTTTCGGAAGGAGTTTAGCAGACTTACAAGGCCGTCCTTTTTTGAATAACGACTTGAAGTTGAACAGCTGGACTGGGCCTGTCAACGCCTCCTGCTCGGATGGTGTAGGGGACGGTGTGCGCGTTACACCGCGCACTTGTACAAGGGGGACAACATCATCTTTGAGAGGCCTGTAGCTACTCATGGATGGCGGCAAAAGTGGAAGTCGATCAAAAGGTAACGGGTTGATCGCTGTAGCTCGAGAGGTAGTCCTGGTATTTATGTTGCCAGTAATGAGTTAGCTAGCCCTGATAAAAGACTGTAAGCGCACAGCCCTAAAAGTCGCGCTCGCCTCAAGTTGAGCGCGTGGTTAATGAGACTGGTGCAAGCCGGTGCCGAACGACGCGTCGTCCTATGGGGCAATGGGGTCACTGTATAGTCTTTATCAAATACCATCAGACCCTGCAGATACCAAAGTTCTTACCTCTGCCGACCGCGGCTATTAAACACCGCATCAAAAATAGATTTAGCACGAGCAGCGCTAAAACTGAACATACAAAAAATCGAGTGGTTAGGATCTGCAGGAGCTGGTGCTGCTAGTGCTGCTGCGGCGAAGTTTGGCCGTTCACTGCCAACGGCTAAATTGGTAAAAACCAATGCTCTTCTATCAAGCAGAGTGCCAGAGATCAATTGATTAGAATGTGACTTTTTTCGTAGAATATGGACCTACCTCGCCGATGGCACATTTGTATGTAAGTTGCTTTCCACATAATTTATATATGACAGAAGTGATTGAAAAATGAAAATGCATTTCCAAGGTCCAAAGCAATGGATTTTATGCGTTCTATATAAATCAATCGTGGTGACTCCTGTGCGTTAAAAACAAATGCTGCAGAGCATCAGGTGGAGTGCGTTTAGGCGATTTGATAGCTGACTGAGATGAAAGGTTGAAGCTGTAACGAGACTCTATTGATCCGCAGCGTCTTCCGAGACCATTACAAATGCCGACAACCTGCGCTTGGCAGGGTTCGAGTCGGCCGCGTTCGACTGCGTACAACCAGTCTGGTGTCTTCAAGTCACTTCACGACTTGGAGGCCAGTAGAGCTTGTAGGACGATTGGAAATTTTCACCGTGTTACCTTCGAATGATGAAAAGAAGTAGCCCAAGGATTCGAAGCGCACGTCCTTGTAGTATGTACCGACTCCCGAGTAATAGTTTATCACCGGAGGGAAAGCGGTCGAGAAATCAATCAGTGGATACTGCCCTTAGCACTCTTAGATTTTCGACTCATTGCCTTCACCTGATAATCAACAAACATAAGTTTTTAGTGTAGAAGAGGGTGAAATGTTCTTACTGTCTCATGCTACTAAGTCACTCGTAGCGACATTAAGCCCATACGATCATTAGTGGAACAATTAAATAGCATCAAGACATATTATATGGAGCTCATCCTAGTTTTTTTGAACCCACTCCATATTATCGGTCCCTTCTAAGTGAAAACTCGAAATCGATGGTAGCGAAAGCCTATATGCACCTTTCTCCGATTGCTCAGAGGTCGGATGCTGTTCATCAGTCGCGTCTTGATCTGAAAGAGAAAGCGCCTCTTGACTCCGGTTGGCCTCTAACGTTGAAAGACCTATAGCGGCGCTGTATTCGCTTTGCAGAGCTGCTATCTGTCTAGAAAGAGCCTATTTCAGCTTCGTAATCAACTTCATAGGACGTATGCTTGAGCTTACCTTGCCTTCCTCCTCTGATATACCACTTCAGGTTTTGCCTTATTCATCTCCCGGAGCAAATACCATATCGCCAGCACTGCGATAAGGATGGCAATGGCTCCGATCGGGAGCATGATCTTTCGTTGTTGAGATCCCCCTTCATGAGCTCCATCGTGCTCTAAAGACATGGGTAGTTTCAGTGCCGTAAGGAAGTGCGGTGGCATGTGGGTCAAGTAAGCTCACTTGTCTTTGCGTGGTGAAATAGGGATCCGATGTAGAGAATGACAAGTTGCTTCGGGAGCGATAATACGACCGCAAGTACGAAGACAAAGATACTCATTCCGCAGACGGAGAAAATGATCGTCAACACTGAAGAGTCCGAATCAATTCAGCAAAATCGATTGAAATACACAGTTAGTCAACAGTTCCGGCTACTCACGATGTCCAGGGATAATACTATATCGCGCTAAAACTGCGACCTTTAGACCACCCTCCCGGATGACCTTCGCCAAACAAGCATATGCTATCGTGCTCCTCTCAAGCTTCTCAGCCCGGCCTTGCAGCCAATATCGGAATACACTTAGAGAGAGGGTGAGAAGTCGAATAAGTATCAGCCAGTACAACATATGAAACCAAAGAAAATGCATTTATTTATTAAGCAAGATTACAATACTCACTAGAAGTTAACCACTTCACCGAAGACAGTGCCAGCAGCTACGATGCCGAAGCCAACGCCCAAACCCCAGATGAAGCCTATAAGGATTATGACCAGTTCATGACCGATAAGCTGGCGTTCGGTTTAATCAGTTCCACGAAATACTCGAAGGGAAGGTGGAAACGATAAGCTCACAGGTGGGAATGTTAAAATAAAGAGGATCAGGATAGGGAAAGTCCAACTGGCCGGGAAGCTTCAATGAAGTCGTGAGTTGTAAATATGTACTTGAGTCAGAGATGGGCTGATACGCACTTTCTGATTGCTTCGCCTCTCGGAGCCAGCCATTTCTCAATCGCCGTCCGAAAAATGACAATAAGTATAGTGAGAACGAGGATGAAGATTAGGGCCAGATAGATGTACCCTGACAATCTTAATCGTTAAATGGCATTAATGGTATTGAAAGCAAATACGAATGATATACATGGCCTCCTGAAGAAGACAGACCGCCAGTTGACCGATTTTAGACCAGTTCTCGTCAGCGCCTCTGCCTCTGAAGGTGTAGGTGATGGCGTCCTTGTTACAGCACGAACAAAAACGACTCCATCAAGCTCTACAACTTGAGCGCTTCGATTTTTGAACAGACCCGAAGCATATGTAGCCATGGAAAGGTATTATGATGGGAGTGCGACTGCAGTCCGCGCGTGCGCAGTCCTAAGGGAACGAAAGGCTTGCGTATTTATATATGAAGGTTCTTTGGCATAAGAGCTAGCCAGTAAAAGAAAGTGGTATCGTAGGTTGTGGGAGTAAGAGCGGCCTTCACGATGGGGGATCATGGGACTGCGACAAATAGGCTGGTAATCCAGAGGCAGTAGTGTCCTTGAGAAGGTGCATATAAGTCCAGAAGGTCATTCAGACTGGTCTAGTCAATCTGCTGGTAGTAGAGGCCCTCGAGTTTTGAAAATGACTATGGAGTTTGAATTTTGAACACAAGCTTGTACTCAACTGCACTAAGACGCAATTGAGCAGATTACTGACTATGAGTGAATGGTCAGCTCAGAGCGTCACCTAGACCATAACAGTTGATTGTCGAAGCCCCGAGATCCTTGAAGCAGTAGCGAGGACTCATGTCAATGTATTCACCGTTCTATTCACCGTTCTATCGCCTTGTCTCGTAGACCCACCCCTCCGAGATCGGCCCCAAGGCTATCCACACCTTCCAAAAACAAACCTGGCCTTGCTGACACGTTTCATTGTGTTAGCGATATTCGAAATGGGGCGAGAACGAGGCGACTAGTAGGCCATCAGCACCTTCTCTCCTTGACGGTATCGCGAAAGTCCAATTCGTCGTACGCAGGGAGACCACACACGGCAAGCTGGCAACATAACTGTTGTTTTAAATCCAGTTCAGCGTCGCCTGCTTTTCAACCTGCTGACGAGGCTGGTTCAACTTCTTCGCGTCGTTACGAAAATAAAAGATGAACACGGAACTTACGGAAGCCCGGCGTCGTTGTACACTATTCTAACAATGGTCGCACGCGATCATAAAGAGAACCAGATGTTCCGTTAGATAGGGAATTCTTTGAAATGTGATGCACCTTGAAGGCAGATGAAGGCAGATGAAGGCAGAACTTGAGGATGTTGGTCCTGTTAATGGTCTGCTGCACAAAGTCAAGCACAACAGCAGGAGTGATCATGGCTCAATCAAGTAGGAGGTTCTCAGGCTCATCACTGGCATGATTCGCGATGCATGACGTTACAGAATTCGTCAATGGTCGAGTGAAGCGAAGAGGCTCAACTGAACTGCGAAAGTTTCGGACAAAACGTGTCAATGAAATCCATCTATTCCTCTTGTACATATATTTATTGCGGCTATTTTTGTTATACAATACATGATAGCTAATCCAAGCCGAAAAAAGAATTACGCGGAAGTCACATTCCAGCACTTCAGCCACCGCACGACATCATTTCCTCCTAATGGATGTAATTTTTCGCTAGACAATGTTTCCGATAACTTGACAGTTTGATCGACGTCTAGTCTCAGCTGCATGACTTCGCTCGCAGTCCTTGCATTTGCAGGCTCTGTGGCAAGTGACTGGTAAAAGTCGAAAAGCTTCAAAGCAGGTACCTCCTCCACAGTCTGCTTTCCAAGGGAGGTCTTCGCTTCCTTGAGGAGTCTTAAGTCCTCCAACCACGCTACATATGGCTTGACAGGGAGACTCAAAGACAGCGCAATCTGATCGATGATAACCTTCGTATTGACAGGGTCCGGGTGCACGAGGTTAGCGACTAATGCACGATCTCCAGCTTGCCGCAGGTCAACCATCGTAGAGGCAGCTATATCAACCGGGATCCAGGATATTTCCTGAAAGGACGTCAATGAGATTCAGACATGGCGAATTTCGGACGCTTACGCCTTCAAGTCCAGGGAGACTTCCAATCGCCTTGGCAGATCGGACAATAGTCGGGAACCACTCCCATGGATTCCAGCTTCCAGTCTCGTTGTTCCCGCACAACTGACCTATCCGGACAATGACAGGCCTCAACGGCGTCACTTCGCGTGCGGTCTCTAGTATACGAGAAGCAACCCATTTGGATTCCCCGTAGCCCATGCCGATCGCAGTCTTCGGATCTGGGTTCACGGTCGACGGAGCAGGGCCCTCCCCAGAGAAATCTACTGGCCGTAAATAAACAGAGTATCACAGAAGGAACGGTAACTCACTCTGCAAGTCAGAGATAGAACTTGCGAAAACAAGGGATGGGACCTTTTTCAGGTCGGACGAGAGCGACAGGTCAATGATATTGCGTATTCCTTGCAACTGGGGGATGAACGACTTCAAAGACATATTAAAGTCCACCTTCCATGCTGGAGATGGTCACCGTCAGCGATTGCACCGTCGTTCGGTCTTTGTACTCACCGAGATGAAGGACGCTTGTCAAAGTCCGCCTCAACTCCCGTATAACCTCATCAGGGAGTCCCATATTTACGAGAGTGATATCTCCCTCGAGATAGACAACTTTGGGGGAGTCGACGAATGACTCGTCGATGCCCTGGAGTTGCGCGGCTGACAGGTGTCTGTCTCGAGATTTCCCTCCCGATGAACCTTTTCGGTTGAAAGCGTAGACCCGATAAACGGAGTCAAGCGAGATGAGAGTCTTGAGGGCATTTATCCCCAAACTACCGGTAGATCCGGTGACTAGAACAGTCTCTCTTTCTGGGAAAGGCGCCGTCCCAGTGTGACGTGGGAAATGAGTGGTATAACGTTCGACGAGTGACAATAGCTGTCTCGCTCGACGGTCAGCGGTATTGGGAACCACGACGCTTCCAGTGACCGACGCGGAAATAAACTTGCCCAGAGATGCCGCCGTCGGGAAGTCATAAATAGGACTGGTCTCGAAAGCTTTACCGACACCAGTTCGTTGGAACGCACGGGCAATGGTGCTTCGCAAATAAACGGCTTCCAAGCTGGTAAACGCAGTTGGCGTTAATACTTTGCTACTAATCACTGGAGGAGATGATCCGCACCTGTTGAATCCATTCTGGAAGAAGTCGTCATCATCCTCCAAATTGTGACCTAGTATGCGAGCGACAGCGGTGTGGATAAAGCCGGTGCTATCGGCTTCATTCCACGAATTCGGGGGAGAAATGGTATCCATGGAGGAGACAGATTGTTCAAAAGTGCGATAGGCTTCATCTATTTCATCAGAATAGTCCTCAAGTATAGCCGGGCGTTTAAGACTCTGCTTTGGCGTGACTTTAAATGGCTTTGCTGGGTTAGCGATCACGATCATCTATTTATTAGCTATTAGCATGTGCGCATGTAAGTGAAAGAAGAACACTGAGCATACCTCTCTGAAGATGCGCGAATGCGACGGGGCGCGGGAATTCGCCTCTTCGACATTTGGCCTGAATGCATCGGTGTTATTATTACAATATTTTGATGATTTTCGCTTACCATATTGCATCAATGAAAGCTGTGCGCGATTCCTGATCTGTGAGATTATCCTTCGACTCGATGATGATGCCAGGATTAAATCGTTCCCTTCCAAACATCAATACTCTTCCGACAGCCGGGTGATTCATGATTACGGATTCTTTACAACCGTATTCAGAAATGAGTTCGGGGATATGAAATAAGTGTTCCTCACCGATCGGACTCGGATTTGTCTTCTCGCCATTTGAATGCATAATCTGGTCATCTTTTCTCCCGACGACACGCCATAGTTCCGGGTTAGTTGGGTGACGGGTAAGCAAGTCTCCAGTTGCGTAGGCTGGCTTGTCGCCAACCTTTGCATTGAACGTGCATGGGCGGAGACCAGGTGACTCCTATTAAGAGTAGATGTGAGTACTGAACGGAGACATGCTTGCGGTATTATGGACTTACAGTTACAAAAAGTTCGTAAACATCTTCGGAACCATCCTCCCGGATAAGTTCGGTGTTGAGATGTTTCGCGAGCTAGGTTTGCATTATATTTAGCCCCATTGCTTTCACGTCAGTTCCGAAGTATTTTACCCTGAAGTATTCCCAATCATCGGAAGGTTTATCTAGATGGTGATCGTCGCGTTAGTATTATGATGAATGGTGCCAATGCAGACACTGTTTACCGATAGGATATGATGAAACCACCCCAAGCTCCGTGCTACGGGAGGGAATGTTTGTTTCAGAAAAGGATGAGAATAAATCGCCGTAAAACATGACTTACGACCCAAACAGCGGATGAAGGTTGACGCCTTTCTTGACCAAACTGTCACCTATTCTTTTATCCAAGGGACCACCCCCAAATATCTACCCAGAGATGAGCTGGGGAGTTCCAGATAAGGTGTCTATTGCACGTACAGCTGTTTTGATACTCAAAAGAGTCTTAGTAGCTTGCTCGTCCGTTGACCAGCTCTACACGCGACCAATGAGTATTTCATTGATATCAACCGAGCCTCTCGCACCTCATAAAAGGACGGAACTATGAACAAGACATCAATCTGACACGCAATGGACGCATTGAGAACACGTTGAGGTGTAGGCACAGTCGGTGGCACAGTCGGTGGGAAAACCCCCATCACCATTCCACTAACAGTCTATAGGCGGGCAGTAAAGCTAAGAAAACTAGATCTGCAACCTGAATTAATGCATAACACGAACCGGAAACCCGAGTGCCGTGCATCCGCCAAAGATGTCTAGACTCATCCTCAATTATCCGATAGTAGGTTGTTTGGAAATTGCACTCACGAAAATAGGGCAAGGCGTGCTGGCCTAAAATCTTCCCTGACATGTCAATGTCTTGAGCATCTAGTCGAAACGTAAGACGCATAGTCTATATTTCGGTTTGACCCACGTACAGTAATACTTCGAATATTGTAAGAGCGTTCGATGCGAGATCATCCGGGGTTTCGGGAATGACGTTGATCCTGATACAAACGTTGAGTGAAATGAACATTAGTGAGTTTATGCATCTTACTACGGACCTGAAGTATGTAATATAACTGCTAAGTCATCCGCATGGACGTTTGCGAGACGAGGAAGAGGTTGGACATGGTCCTGTCGACCGTAGGTCTCAGAGTATCCGGGTAGCTGACAAAGGGACATCGGCGCCTCTCCTGATTCTCGTAGCAACTTCAACGTTTCCGCCAAAACTTCCTCGATAAATTTGTCGGTGCTATGGACGAGCATCTGACATTTGGTAGATTTCAGGAGGTGAGCCAAGGCAGGCGGGGGGTTGCGAGGAGACAAGAGGAGAACTGGAAAGCCTGCCCGAATAACACCCGTAACACTTGCCCATGCTGTGATCATGTCTGTATTCAAGCCAGGTTAGAATGCGATGGCGGAACCAATTTGCAACTGACCGGATATTGCGAGTATAGCTACGACAGGCCGCTCTCCATCATGGCCCCCCGGAATGAAGACTCCGTCTTTGACTAGCGCATCGAGCACGATCCTCCCAGCAGCGTGCATAGCGCGGATGCCTTCGCCCCATGTAATGATTCCACTAGTTGCACCAGCCTCTCCTGAGGCAAACCGAAAAAGTGGGTGGTTTGACGAATACTTTTCATGATGGTCCCAAATATCAGTAATAATGACTGAGTCATTGTCCAACGTGGACGGGACACTGAAAGTCTGGCTGCCCATATTTAAAGGACCGGATGGAAGGGAGCTACGACAGAGGTAGAAACAGCACGACGGTCTAAGGGCCCAAGACACCGTCTAGTAATCCCTAAAGTTTGACTATATAGAAGAGCCAGAAGTGTGCGGTACCATCTCAGCTGAAGCCCTGAGCTTGCATCGATTAAAATGGCCCTTTTCTCAGCTCATTCCAAACAGAACGGATGAATATTGTAGACTGAGATAAGGGCCATTCGACCGGGCTCAAGCGATTCCCCTCGCAGATGCGGCGGCTGAGACGACTAATACGGATTATTGGATGTTCATCGGACATGGATAGATAGTCTGCATACGACAGAACATCAGATAGCCAATCCTTTTAAGACTACCAAAACGTTTTTCCATTATTGGTTATTGTGGAGCCTTTGTTCTCAGGAACAAGGGGTGCGCGATTATCGTCCTCCTGCTGATCTTTGGTGGCTGCTGTACAGAAAGCAAGTGTCTGGACTTGCTAGCGTCCTTGTAATTTGATATGCATATGTAAGTACAAGTTGAAGGCTCCGAGGACGGCGTAACTTACCAGCATGGGAGCTTCAAACCCATGAACATGAAAGACACTGTTGCGTCACCTCTGTTACGACATGAAAAACGTCCGGTAGGGATACAGCTCTTCAAGTAATTGATAACATAACAAAAGCCTGAAGCGAGTCGACGACAGCGTCAAGTGACTGACGCATTCCACACGTCCCCGAAACGAAGAGAGACAATCCGGAAGTGCATCGCTGCCACATGTCGACGCCGAGCCCGCTGAAAACGGGGAAACCAGTGTCGAAGAACGTTACTGCGACGGGCGCATTCTGGTTAACGATGAGGTCAGCCTGGATTCCAAAGATCGTCGTGAGCGATGTTGGACCGCAATCGGACCCAGGCAGGATAGAATGGCATGATCTGAGAGGCGATTTGAGATGGAGTAGTAGGTCCATTGCCTCCAGCAGGCGAAAAGTTGGGGGAAAATGGATAGACGATCACGTCCGAAGGTCCACTTCCACCCGGGTTTAAAGAGGAGCCGGCGTATCCGGACGAGTTCATCGTTTGCTCCTGGAGGTCGCGGTCGACTGTCTTTAAGCTCACGACGGGAGTAATACCGAGCGGTTGAAGTACCGCCGGGTCACCAATTCCGGAAACCTGAAGTGGTTGCGCTGTGCCGATTGCACCTGCAGCTTCCAAGTCCTTTCGGGCGGTCGTAGAGAGTGTTGAGCCCGTATTTGCCGCATTCTTGAACTGTACGCCCGTAGCACGGACGTTGGGCGCCGTCCCAGTCAAAAGCACCTTCGTGACCTGTTGTCCGACCAATGTAAGCTACCCTTTCCTGTCATTCTCAACCGCAGTCAAACAGGTCTTAACGCTGGAGGATAGATGGTCCGAATCATGCCCAGTAATCGTGTTCGACGTGTATGCGACGCAGTCGCCGGTCCCGCCATTAAGGTCTGCACAATGCGTGATGCCTGTGAGATTGGTGACGGCGGTGACGAACGCTGGTTGTTGGGGTCCACCGTACATCCGGGAAAGTCATTTGGACGGGCCAGTAGTTCCATAGAAAGAGGTGACCGAGTTGGCTCCTTAAGCAGTTTGATGAGAATTGGGAGGTCTCGTACTGTAGAGATATAGCCAGTCAAACGCAAAGCTATCCTTCCAATACGACGAATACGCACCTTGAGCATGTAGGAAAAGAAAGAGTTGAGGTTCCAATTCATACTCGCGTCGCAGGCCTCTTAAGGCTGAGTTAGCGCACCATATTGTGCTTGGGAACCGCGCGTCCAAGCAGCTCCGTTGATGGATGTGCTCCCTCCAAGTGTTTTACCTCTACGAATTGCAAGTAAATCATAGGAAATTTTGTTAAAATCACTTGCACTCACCCTTGAATATTCTTTCCTTGATCCGTCGGCCATTGCCAGGTCAAGCTCGTCCCAAATGCAGCACCATACTCAAATTGGTCCGCTCATCGTTTCCCTCCTCGACAAGGAGCATCGTCAATGAAGAATTCTCAGCGAGGTGCGCAGGTTTTCATGTAGTCGAATGTTGTACCATTTGCGAGGAGCTGTTATTACTCCTGAAGCGTGCTTGAAGACTCGCATGCGACAACGCGCGGAAGAGGAGAGGTAGGGTGAGGGAAATGTGCGGCATTGACAGTAGGTATAGCATTTTATCGGCGCGTCCGTAGGCGAAAGCGAACGTAAGATATTCCTCCTCCCATGTCACCGAGCTTTTATGGGCCCAGAGACTTATTGGATGTAAACTTGTATATGCGAATCAAATTGGTTTTGCTCATCGTTCAAGCTTGTAGTATGTGGTAAAGTACAAATGAGCAAGCCTTTGCACTATGTACGGAGTCACTGGCGTTTTCTCACGGCCAACTTCAAGTTGAAACGACCCGGTCGAAACCACCATTGACCACACTGAGTTACTTACAACCACTGGCTCAGAATTGCGAAGGAATTCTGCATTATATGTACGCAATTTTCCCAGCTTATCCTTACTCTACCCTTACTCTATGACTTATTCTTGCACAAAGAAAACATTATGACCTAGTTCTATGTATGGCTTCGAGTTTAGGTGGAGGTATGTCAGAAGGTTCGCGGAGGAAATGGGCCTTTACCATGGCAATGTCTCGAACACAGACTTCAACGTCCAGGTTTTCCTCAGAGAAGTTACGAAAGTACTATTCTGGGTGCGACCTGATTACAGGAATCATCTCATCCTTTCCTTTCACCAGTCACATACGAAAGGCGATCTCAAGGGCCTTCGGACGCGAATGGTCGTAATAAGAGCGGTGGGGATGTTCCTTCGTGGAGATAGGGATAATCTTGAGCCCAAATGGTTCAAAGATGATTATATGGAAGCACTGGATGATGAGGAGCCATATAGTGATGATGACATGCTGATCGCAGTTCCCGAGTACATCAACAAACCGATTCCTGTCCGGAAAGAGATACTCGACTATTTGGCTGCAAATGACTCAACGGATGAAGCGGACGAGAATGACTCGCCTAATATGAAAACGAATAGAAGAGGAATGAAGGAGAAGAGGAAAGCAAGAATAGTTAGTGCTGGTAAAGCGAGGAAGATTCGTGCTGGTCGGGTTTAGAAATTTTTTTCTCTTGTGTATCAAGAGTCGATTGAGGCTTTCCTGTAGTTTATGTACGACATCATTCAGCGGGAACAAACTCTTGTCGCTGATGCAGTAATTGAAAGTTATTGAAACTTTGCGATCCGGAGTTCAAGTCTTCGAAGGATATAGCGAGTATTCGGGTTGAAATACTAAACAAACAAATCCCCAGTAGAGAATTTGTTAGTCTGCGTTCACAGATTTTTCGTCCACCATTGTATTCTGGACTTGTTGACCTTGACGATAGAAATATTTGTGAGTGTGAATGCCTTCGATGTCGAGGTTAGAGAGAGACTTAAACTTGGACTCGGCAATGCCGAGATGATGCCGAATATGTTAGGTTTCCCACACTGGCAGCATCAGGGAAACTACTTTCTGCTTATGGCCACTGACGCGTCCTGACGCGTCCTGATTTGGCTGGCACCTGTCTGAAGGGTCGCTACTTCGTCTGAAAATACACTGATTGCCTTAACTCACTGAAATAAGGAGTGTTTCAGGATGCAAGCCGTCTCTCAGTACATCAGAGCAAGTCAGGATTTCAGTGCTCTGCCAGTCACGGTGGTGTATTACTACTACTAGTAAGCACAAGCATGCACAGCCTGAGTTCAAGTCCAATGGTAAGTATAATATATGTTCTTTAAATTAGATATCATCCATGCTCATATACTATCACATCACGGTCCTTCAATTTGTCGTACTTGTGAGCCACCGTCCAAACAGACACCTAATTGTCCACTTCGCGTACTAAGGGGGCGCCGTACAAGCGTATGTGCGATCCATGACAAGGAAGTACGAGTTGGACAAGGAGCTGTCATTGCTTCGTGCGCCGCAATACATCGCACTGCAAACATAATCTTGATGTGGTTAGTCGCCTGTCTGATCCTCCACTTGCAAGGGTATTTTTCGGCAGTTGTAGCTACAGAGTAGAGCTACTGCCAATGTCCTCATAACATGTACAGACATTTCCCTGAGTCCATGTTGCAAATCTAAAGAAACCCATAAGCATTGATTATTCAGAAAGAAATCAAACAATTTACACTACAGACAATGCGCTATAACGCTTCCCACATCCCAACACCTGTGAAGACAAGCCCCAAGCTAACAAGGAAAGTGATGTACGCAGCGCCATGTTTCATTACGCTACGTAAGAGTAGGACAACGAGGATGACACGAATGGTGGTGAGGACAATGAATGCAGATGGAAGGGCATTCCAGTGAGAATGGATTCGTTCTATACTATGATCTCTGTCCCCCAAAGACAGAAATTCTACAACATCTAAAGGAGGACTTGCCCTTGCACGAGATTGATCACTCAGGTGAGCGAAACCGAGAATCAAAGTGATCCCAAGGCTCAGCAGAACACTGTTAATCCGCTGAACAACAGCGATAGATAGTACTGGTACTTGGTCTCCATAGGCCATTTGAAGGCGAAGGTATCTTTCAAGTGATTTGCGCGCTTTGACACCGTGACGTGCCATCGACATTGAGGCATTCGAGTCCTCGCCGTTTGTTACCTCTCCGCCCATGACTCTAGAGATAGAGGTATCTTCGAGGTCCAAATCATCAACATCGGGCATGTTCACTCGACTCAACACAACATTTTCGAGTGAACCTCCATCATCCGATACCGGGAGTCCACGTTCAGCCATATCCAGTCCCGAGTCCAAAACTGATTCGACGCTGGAATATAACGCAAGATGATCGTAGTCTTCCCCGATTGCCGTACACACTTCAGCCAATGACCACCCAAGGGCCAGGAACCAGAGTATGCCGAACGTACGATCATGGACGTGCATCTGCCCTTCGCCATGTTTCCCAGGATGTGGACTATCACAGACAGGAGACGAGTGGATGTTGAGTATGTAAAAAGATGTAAGCCGCAGAACCTCTTGCAATGTCACCAAAAAAGCAGCGAGAATGTATCGTGCCCACAAAGCCACCCAATGTTGAACATGTCGCCTTTCTTGCACGTTTGAGAAAAAAAGTATCGTATAGGAGCTTGAATATATAAGGGGGAATGTTCGAGCACGAAGGCAGTGTGAAAAACACCAAAGCGATGCACCTAGAAGGACACTTCTCATTGATTCCGAGAGCGAAGGAGATTGATGCAATTTGTGAGGCCAGATGACTGCTGGCATTGATGCAAGCACGACGAAGAAGAGGAGGGATGTGAGAGGGACCAATACATATAGTTTTTTGGTGCGCAAAAATGCCTCGACTACAAAAATGCATATAATGCAATTAGTCTATACTGATCCGAAATCGAGAATTTTGTAGACAAAGACCTCTCAGCGTTTCTTCATCGTTGTCCTTAATGTCTCCGTCGCCAAGCCCTTCTTGATCTCCCTCTGCAGTCTCGCCCATCGTGCTCGCAGGCGGTGATCCACCAACTCGCTCTTGTGCACCAGGGGTTTGTGGGTTGGCAATGGAGCCATAGTTTTTGACCGAGAGCAAGTCGTCGGCGTTCGATGCGTGCTGCAATGGTAAGCCGCTGGCACTGCCAGTGGCGTTCATGATAGCTTCAAGTTGAAAGTGAATCACTTCAAATTCAAGTTGAACGCGTCCGAGTCAGGCTGTGGCACTGGTGGCAGTGACCGTGACGTGACTCCGAGTCCGTGCCAACTTGAATGCCAGTGACTGCAACCGCCGTGACACTGGCATCACTGGCATGCCGGTGTCCACTACTAGTAGTACTATTACTAGTACTACTACTAGTACTTATCTATGTACTAGTATGTAAATCCAGCACAAATGAACTTAATTCCAACATCTTTCTCACGTCATCGTGCAAAGCAGCGGAGATTTAGGTCGAAGCAGTGATAATCAGCCACTCGTCGTGTGCATGGTAGGTCACAGGACACCTTGACTTTCAAACATAAGAGCCAGGCAGGAGTGTCAAAGAGCAGAATGTCCAGGAGTGGTGGTCGTCATTGCAGTCTTTGGTGGAGTCTTTGCGCGAGAGCGGGACTCGTGAGCGCGAGAACGAGTGCGCTTAATGGGCGACCTTGACAATGACGAGACTGAGCTTGGCCTAGGCCCAGTCTGTCTAGTCAAACCTTGCAGCATTAGATCTGGCCTAGATCTGCCGCTGATGAGGAAATGCATGGCCTGGGCAATTCCCCCAGCAGGACTGTGCACGGTCCTGCTGTTGACAAGGCACCACAGGGAGTGGGTGAGAGGGTCGATTGACTGGTCGCTGCTTGGATTCCATTGCTAGACCGAGACTCTTGAGACCTCAGGACGGGGTGGCTCTACTCTTGAGACCTCAGGACGGGGTGGCTCTACTCTTGATGACTTCTTCGGTACTCTGCTTTCTTGGCTGCTGAGAACTGCTGGAATGGGTCCCTTTCGATCACTGTTATGAGGAGTTAGGATGACAGCGCGTAACAAAAGACAGGTGCACCTACAATTTCGAAGAGGGGCAGCAAGTAGTAAATGTCGTGCATCACGGGACTTGACACAACGCTCGCCAGGATCTTGTCACTGGCAAGCAAGGGTGTGTTTGACGCTAGCCCAACAGGTCGCATGTATCGTAGGTCGCTGACAGGCGAATATCAGAAACCCGAGGAACTGTCGTGACGGGCGCGGTAGCGGATGATTAACGAGGTTGCTCAGTGGACGCAAGCTTGGGTGCATCGGTATCTGCACCAGGATGGTTGTTGAAGGCTAGATGACAAACTTCCTAGACTGAGGGTGAGATAGGTAACAAGCAAATAAGAGTGTAAATGCTCACAATTTCAGAAGTGGTCTGCCACTTAACAGATTGGACTCAGGATCGGACCCAGGACTATGGGTGGCTACTTCCTACACTGCGTCTGATAGTTAGAATGTTATTCAAGAACAGTAGAAGAATAAACTAACGTTTTCGGAAGGGGGACTGCCGTCTAAAATAATGGACCCGTGGCGTACACTAACTCTCAGGTTTAGTATGTGATCGAAGGTCGAAGAAAAGTACTGCTTACGATGTATTAAAAAGCCTCTACTATACTGGCAATGGGAGCAAACAATGCCAACTCTAATTGCCCCGCGAATCAGTATCCTTAGGAGTCGTGACGGAGTACATGCTGGCGTGGCGGAGCGTACATTGATGAGTGACACATCGATGGAGGGTTGTCCCGGGTGCATCAGAAGCAACACCCCGTGCGCAGAGGAGGCGAATCAGTCGACGAGTAGCACAAAAACTTGGCGGACGTTTTGGGGGTTGGGGTGCTTGAATAGCGATAACTGGGCTGGTCCGGCCACTGATCGGGTGGCATGCGCGGTGAAAACAGGTGTCGAGGAACAGGTGTTCTTCTATTGAGGTTCAAAGGTTGAATGTAAGGTAGTGTCGAGCAGACACCACGCGAGTCAAGATAGTGACGAAGCAGAGTGTTACGTTCACGGCTTCGGAAGACTTATCACGGAAATGATAAGTGACAAAAGCGTTGTTTGTGAACAAACAAGTGGTGAGATAAGAGTGGGCGCTTTAACGAGGCTCTCTTAAGCTCGGAAGTCGTAGGTGAACAGAGTCTTTGGCACGATGGTGTGAAAGACTATAGGAGGATTGACTTAAGTGTCATCCGAAGGCCTATGTACAGGGGTTTATATACTACAGAGGGGGAAAACATAAATAGAACGCGCTTCTGGGGCTAGCTGGGGCTAACTGGGGCTAACTGGGGCTAACTGGGGCTAACTAGGGCTAACTGTGAAACAGGGGAAATGGGGCTAACTGGGGCTACGTAGGGCTAACTGGGGCTATGGTAAAGCGAAGGGGTAATGTAAACAAAGAGGCAGTAAAAGGGGGCTACCTGGGGCACCGAAGGTTAAAGGTAAAAAGGTTAAATGGTAAAGTCCGAGAGACAAAGGTAAGCATAGCCTAATCGGGTTACGTGAGGTAAACAAAGGTAAACATGGTCCGTATGCTTGATGCATAACAGTACCCTGTCTCTAAGCTTGAAATTCCGTAGTAGCAAGACATTGCGAATGCGAGAATTTCAAAGACAAATACAATGCTTATAGGATCAAGTTAAGATCAATAATGGATGAAGCATGAGAGAGATAGAGATAGAAATCGAATGCTATAGGGTCAAATTAAGACCAATAATAAGAAAAGCAAACGAATAAGTAGACCATCAAGAGAAATGAAAATCGGAAGGTAAGGCTGCTGCAATAGCAAGCCAGTCTATGCCGGGTTGGGGGTCAGGTCGATAGAGTGGAGGAGAGGGATGTTCGTTTGGTCGAGGTGTATGTACAACATAAGGGGGTGAAACCGGGGTTGGAGGTTGTTGAGGCTCCGAAGGTTGTTGGGGTGCGTTCTGAACATCAAACTCGTTCCGTTTTGCTGGATCGAAGATAGGCATGTTCTCTTGATCATGGTAGGCAGTGGGGAACTCGGGTGGGGGTAGAGCAATTGGTGATGGGGGAGGGAGGGGTACCGGGTCGACAAATCGAGGAGGTCCTTCAAGGTGTCCATCGTCTAAAGTGTAAGCCAGTAAACGTTCAAATTCATACTCCGTGAACTCATCAGCTAATTGTCCCATCATCACTTGATTTAGTCGACGAATGATTACTTGAACAAAACGAAAGTTGAATCGCTTATGTCCGCCGCGATGCTGGTCGATGTAGTCTTGCAATTGGGCGAGTAATTCATGCATGACATTGAGAGTGTAGACAGAGTGGTGAAAGGGGCGCTGAGTCGAGTCGAGGACATATGGTAAGAGTCCACTGTGGAGGAGTGTGGCCGAGTACTGTTGACGAGTGGGTTCCGTGAGGGTGAACGCCTGATTGGGGAGGAGAGATTCGGTAGGGCAACGAGGAGGAGGGGGACTATTCTCCTTCGTGAGGGTTCCGCGCCGGGTTCGGATGGGCGGCATGGTGAAGGGGACAGTACAAGCAGCACTCACAAGTACAGAAGGGGTCTCCTGGATAGGGTGCAAAGTGAGCGTGCAAAGATCCCTTGTGGCGAATTCTCCGGGTGATGTAGGGCGTGTACGGAAGGTCAAGGACGATTTTGAGACCAAGTAGAAGAGGGGGGGCGTGCTCTGGGTTGAAGAAAGTGTGCCTAAGCACTAACTTCACGAGTTCCGGGAAGGGTGAGCAACGTCGAAGTCGTTCAACGTTGACGTGAGGGGTGAGCTTCGGATCGAACAGATAGTGTTGTACCAGATCAACAGGACCAAGAGGGCCGTACTGGGGGTGAGTGGGGCGTGGGCTTGGTGGGGGGTGAGGGGTACTGGAGGGGTCCGGTGACAGTGTTGTGTCGGAGGAGGTAAGTGGTGGGCCAGTCGTCGGCGTTCCAACCGGGTTCGTCGGCCGGGAGGGACCAAAGATTGGAACCGAATTCCGAGTCGGCTGGTCCAGGCTGGAGTTCTTCTTCTTCTTCTTCGTCAAGGAAATCAAATTTTAAGGGGGAGGGATAGAAAAAGGGGGCAGTGGCTGCGAGACGTTGTTCAGGTGTTTCGGAAGGCGGTAGTTGATAAGTTGGGATGGGAGTGTTAAAATTGAAAGGCATAGAAGGTAACGGAATAGTTCTGGGTCTGGGGGTCGGTGGGGAATTAAACAAGGTCTGTCTGGTCGAGGTGGGACCTTTGTAAAAATATGGGAAATACGGATGCGAACGAAAATCGGGGGTTACTGTCGGCGTCGTCGTAGTCGGTTGAGGAAGAGGAGGAGGAGGAGGGTGAGTTGGAGTTGGTGGAGGCGTTGACAAGTGTGTCGTCGCTGTAATTCGTAGTGGTGAAGGTAAAGGGGGTGCTGGTTGCCAGAGGGGGGGAGAAGATGTCCCGGGGGTTGACAGTCGTTGGGATGGGGCTAGGATTTGGAGAAAAGGGTTCGAGGTCTGGCAGGGAGTTGATAGGACTGGGTGTCGGAGGTGGTGGAGTCTGCTGGGATTCCAGGGGGGTGCTAGAGGCGAGAGGTTGCTCTTGCTTGTGGTTACGAAGTTTTTCGATGGTGATTTTATAGAACTCGAGGAGTGCATACAGCTGGAGTGCGTATCTCACTTTGGTCGGACCGGGGGAGTTTTCGGATGCGGTTATTGATGTCTGGGATGAGTATGTCCAATGGTTCCTTATCAGGATGATCGTCCTTAAACACAAAATAGAACAGATGAGAATTGAGAATAATCTGTTCGTCATGCGATGACTGATTCGCTATCACTTGGAGTTCCGTCAGCTGGCGTTCCACTAAGCTGGAAATGAGAGGTGGGATCGACTCCTGTGATGAAGAACTCATTATTCGGCCCAAGGCCAACGTAAATATGAGTGCTTCGTCCTAGATAGTGTAGTTCTAGATCGTGTATCCAGAAGGTGGTAGGTCGGCGTTCTGGGAAGATAGTACCAGATGAGAAAGAGATGGAAGAGTCGGAAAGAGGTGCGTGTGATGATAGGGTGGATTTGTAAATGAGCTATCCAGATAAGAAGTCGGATAATGTCATAGAAGGTGTGCATGAGAATGGGGAGAAGGTGGGGTGGCTTCTGGTGCATTTATACGAAGTTTCTAGTTGATCATGTGGTCGTTGAATCAGTAGAAAGCTTCTGGGGCACAGTGGGGCATGTTGGTTCTTCGATATCAAACTTCGGGGGCAAGAAGTCTTGTTATCTAGCCGCAGTGGGGCAAGAAGTCTGAGGAGGGGGCTAAGAAGTTGTGCTTGTAGGTCCAAGGTGTCCAAATCGGGTTAAGAGGGTCGCGTTGTGTGTCCGCTTTATCCAAATTGGGCTACTTCAGCTTGTGCAACTCCTTGTATGCTGATAGAAGTTCTTCTGAATGCTTTAGTGCGTCTTCTGAGGCCCATGTGTTGTTGCTAGTCGGGTATCCTAACCATTTGATAAGGTACTTCCTTCGATTCGGGGCTCCTTTGTGCTGTAGAATTGCTTCTACTTCGAATTCTTCTTCTCCATCGATAAGGTCAGGTGGAGGTTTTGAATAGGCTGGCCCATGTTCTACTGTCTCGGTGTTGGGAGTTAGAAGGGAGGCGTGGAATACAGGGTGAATTTTCCAAGTTCTAGGCAGTTCGAGTTCATAGACATTATCCCTGAGTTTTCGCTTGATAACGAAGGGTCCTTCGCGTTTTGATTGAAACTTTGAGGGTAGTCCGGTTCTTCGGAGGTTCCTTGCTTCTAACCATACAGATTGTCCAATGTATAGTGGCTTGAAATGGGTAGATTGAGCTTCGCGCTGATATTCCTGTGCGAGAGTTAGAGCTGCTTCTGCATCATTTCGGAGTTCTAGTATCTTTGATAGTCGATTCTTGAGCGTCGGAATGTTGCTATCAAGTTCCGATTTTTCCGAGGGGAATGATGTTGGATCATATCCCATTAGTAGTCGAAAGGGGCTCTGTTTCGTGGTTGAATGTTTCCGATTGTTGTGTGTGAATTCCATGAGGGGGATGTATTTGCTCCAGAGGTGGGGGTGATTTGCTGCATAGATTCTAAAGTATGCTTCGATCTCCTGATTGCTGCGCTCTGCTTGTCCATCAGTCTGTGGGTGATATGCTGTAGACATTGCCTGCTTGATGTGAAGCAATCGGCATAGCTGTCTGAACACCATAGATGCAAACTGTGGTCCTCGATCCGAGATTATTTTCCTTGGTAATCCGAATCGTCTGTACACATTGTCGAAGTACAGTTGTGCAGTGTCTAGTGCAGTGATCGTCTTGGTGCATGGAGTGAGTACAATTGCCTTGGTGCAGTCATGATCCACAATAACACATATGCTGTCGAATCCATCAGATTCTGGGAGGTCTGTGATGAAATCGATGTTGACGGTTGCAAACGGGTAAGTGTCTTTATCTGCGATGATCGGGTTGAGTGGAGGTACAAGAGGATGGTGGTTGATCTTCATCTGTTGACAGATAGCACATCCTTGGATGTATTTCGTCACGAACTGTTGCATTCTTGGCCAGTAATATGTTCGTCGAATTTGTTCCATTGTATTCGCTACTCCAGGGTGGTTTCGAGTCGGTAAGTCATGATATAGTCGTAGGAGGTTGCGCATGATTTCCGTGTTCCTTGGCACATAGATCTTGTTCCTGAAGTGTACCAATTGATCCTTGATTGTGAAGTCGGTCATTTTGGGTTTGGTGAGTGGTAATTCTTTCTGTAGAAGGCTCATTGTTTCCTGAATATCTCCAGTTTCTTTGCGTATTTGGAGGTGAAGGTCATCGACATCGATGATGTTCCTGTCATCTTCTTCGGCTTCTTCAATTCGGGTGGCTAGGAGTTCCATTTCTTTGAGAAAAACTTTCCCTGGTAGAAGTGTAACTTCGTTGCTAAGTTCTCCTTCCGTTTTAAAATGGTCCGCATGTCGGTAGGGCATCGGATTGGATCATGTGTTTTCCTGGTATGGCTTGTATCTTGTAATTGTATCTTGAGAGTTCATTCTGCCATCGAGCTTGTCGAGGGGTCAAGCGTTGGGGTTGTCTCCAATAAGTCAGATTCTTGTGGTCGCAATGAATCGTAACTGTATGCGGGCTTCCAAGTAGATAGTGTCTCCACATTTGGAGTGCTCGAATAATAGCAAATAATTCTCTGTCATATATTTGCCAGTTGCGTTGCGTCGGGTTGAGAGCTTGAGAAATATAACCTATGGGTTTGAGTTGACCGTTTTCGTCATGTTGGCGTAGTGCTGCTCCAGTGGCTACGGCTGAGGCGTCCGTTTCAAGATAGAATGGTTTGTGTGGGTCGGGTTGCATAAGGAGGGGTTCCTTCGAAAAGAGTTCCTTGAGTGTCTGAAAAGCCTTTTCACATTTGTCTGTCCAGACAAAAGGTGTGTCCTTCCGTTTAAGTTGATCGAGTGGTCGGCATATAGTTGCATAGTTCGGAATGAATCTGCGATAGAAGTTGGTAAAACCTGTAAATGATCTAACGTCTTTGAGACATTTCGGAGTGGTCCAGTCAAGTATCCCTTGTATCTTGGAGGGGTCTGTCTTGATCTTTGATTCCGAAATAATGTAACCAAGAAATGGTACTTCGAGTTGGTGAAATCGGCATTTTGCTGGTTTGACGTAGAGTTTATTGTCCTTTAGGATTTGAAAAACTTCTTTGGTGTTTTCAATGAGTTGCTTGAGAGTCGGGGCATGAATGAGTAGGTCGTCCATGTAAACAATGACCTTGTTCTGGCGTATTTGCTCTGCTAGAATGTCATTCATGAAGCGTTGAAAAACCGCAGGTGAGTTGCATAGACCGAAAAACATAACGGTTGGCTGGTAGAGTTTCCTGTTGCATACAAAGGCTGCTTTCCATTGATCGGATTCCTTGATGCGAATGTTGTGATAACCTTGTCGGATATCGAGGGTAGTGAAGTATTTGGATCCTCGGAGTTGATCAAGTAGTTGCTGCGAGTTTGGCATAGGATATGCATCTTTGACTGTATGCGAGTTAAGGTATCTGTAATCCTGTACTGGTCGGAGTGTTCCATCTTTCTTATCAATAAAGAAGAAAGGTGATGCCATTGGGGAGTTAGATTCCTTGATAAATCCTTTGTTGAGCAAGTCGTCAATTAACGTAGTGAGAATCGGTTGTTGATGGTATGGGACCGGGTACGGTTTGTGAATTTTTGGCACAAAACTTGGTAACGTTTTGATCTCCATATCATAGGGTCGGGCAGGGGGGTAGGTTTGGATTTCATTTTCTGAGAAGATGTCCGCATATTCCAAATATTCATCTGGAATATTGAGTTTCTCCTTTGGCTTTTGCTTTTGCTGTTCGAGTCGAGTAGAGACAGTGATCTTGTTGATGGTGATCGTATCATCATTCCAGTTAATCTGGGGCTTTGCTTGCTTGAACCAAGGTAGTCCTAGAATAACATCGTCGCTTGGAATGTGTGTCCGATAAAAGATTGTCGAGGTTGAATGAGGGTGGGTGAGATTCAATCGAATCCGTTCTGAAACTGTTCCGTTCTTGTTCAGAGTTCCATCGGCATTGCTAACTTGTAAAGCTTTATCAAGTTTATGCATTTTGATGTTGAGCTTATCAACTAAGTCCGAGTTGATAAAGTTCAGTTGTGCTCCGGTGTCAAGAAGGGCATTGATAGTGATGAGGCGTCCGTTAACGAGTAATTTGACCGGGATTCGAAATGATGAGATGTTGCCATTTAGAACAACAGTGTTGAGTTGAACCGGGTTAACCAACTCTGAGCTGTTCAAAAATTTGCAGCATCGTAGTTGCCATATTCATCGAAATCTTCATTGTCGAGTTCGTCCAAAGTGTTGAATAGTTCCTCTCGAGACTGATCATCAAGACTGGTAATAATCTCGTTGATTTGATATGCCTTGTCTTCCAGGGTGTCCGTTTCATCGTAGTCATCGTCATCCACTTCCATTGAATTGATTCGGGGCTTGAATCTGCGTTTAGCACCTGGGAAGCGTCCTTGGGGTTTTCCTCTAGGTTTGAAAGAGTTCCTAGGACGGGATGGGCGTTTGGGACATTTGTTCGCCATATGACCGGGTTTTTCGCAATAGAAACAAAGACCTTTGTCTCTAGCTTCCTTCTGCTTCTCTGGGGTAAGCTTGTTGAAATACATAGCATTGATATTGAATTCTTCCATCTTGTCTTCGAGTGAAGGTTCCGGTTCCGGTTCCAGGTCGGAGTCAACTTCCATTTCATGAATTCGATATCTGCGGTTGAATCGGCGTTTCGGATAGCTGTACTTTTTCCTAAAGAATTGTGAAGGTTTCTGTTGATGAGGGGGATTCATCCTTTCGTATTGTAGACCAAATTTGAGGGCATTTTCGTAGTACGGGTCCATGAGGGGTTTGCCTGCTGTGTCCTTTGCCATATTGTCTTCAATTCGGATTAGTTCCCTTTGGATCGAAATTGGAAGGCCTTTCTTGAACAGATTGGTGAGAACTGTGGTGTCTTCGATTCCTGCATCGTAAGCTAGTCGTTGGAATTCGTAGACATATTGATCTGTGCGCATGCCAGGGGTTTGCTTGAGTTTCATAAGTTCCTCATATGCGTCTGCAATGTAGTCTGCAGATATGAAGTGTTCTCGGAAATCTTTCTTGAATTTTGCCCAAGTATAATCCCATGGTTTTCCGTCGGCTAGTTTCTTGTTTCCTTTGGTGATGATGCTGTTTATGAAGGTACCAGCTGATCCTAGATTGCAGAATGTGGCTGCAAGTCGAACCTTGTCTTCATCTGTAGTGTAACCGGGTGTGAGAATGATGTAATTCTCCATGAGATCGAGCCATCGTCTAGCATCCTTGCGACTGCCATCGAAGTTGAATGGTTTATTGGCTCCATTCCTGCGTTCTTCGATTTTGTCCGGGGGTCCAGATGTGTTGGCTGCTTCTCCAGAAGTTCCCATTGGTGGCGATGGAGGTGGAGGTGGTGGTGGAGGTGGCGGTTCAGGGGTCGGAGATTTAGACTTTTTGGGTTTATGATCAGGGTCGAAGGGATCGACGTAGTCTAATTTGTCTTCTTCCTTCTTTGGAGGTTCTTCTTCCTGCTTCGGAGGTCTTTCTGGTGCTTTTCCTTTGTCTACAGATGGGGGTGTATCTGTTACTCCTCTGAGTTTGAGGGCTTCAAGTCGATCTGTTAGAGACTTGACTGATCGCTTGGATTGCTCAATTTCAACGTCAACTTTAGGTTTGTCCGTGCCTAAGATGGAGGGTCCTGCAAGCGATTGGCTGTGTCTATGCCGGGTGGGGCTTGCGAGTAAAGGATGAGCAACTGGGGAAGTTTCTTCCTTGGGTTGATGAGTAGAAGGTCGGGGAGTATTGGGGTCGGGTTGGGTAGTAGGAGGTGGGGTACTTGGGGGTGCAACTGGGGATGTGGCTGCAGTTAATGCGGTAGATTGTGAAGTGTTTGTATCAAGCGGTGAAGGGGGGAGTAAGTGGGTAAGAGTAAGAGGGGATGGTCTGGACTGGGGTTGATTTAGTCCGTGTAACTCTTGGTAACGTTCCTCAGCGTCTTCCGGGTCAACTGCTTGATAATTTGTGTTGTATCTGCGGTAAAATTCTCCGGGGTGGTGTCGATATCTTTTTGGGATAGCTTTCCACTCTCTTCCTTGCTTGCTGAAGTAGATGTATTCGGAATGAAATCCTCGAGCTCTATACCAACAGCGTTCCGAGTAGTCGAAGTATGAATTTTCCGGGGGGTAGGGAGGTAGTGATTCAAACGAGGTGTCAAGGTGAGGGGTGTCCGGTAGTTGTGATCGAGGTGCCAGAGTGTCTAATCAGTAGTTTGGATTCCGTTTGTCTGATACTGTGCCGGAATCGGGGGTACTGGGGGAATAGGGGTGGCTTGTCGAATGGGACGATTCGGAGGTGAAATGAGTGGAATGTCACTTGGGGATAGGCTAGGTTGACAACCGCAGCGATTGATATAGGTTTGAACGTCTTCTTCAACGTCAGGCCAATAGCAAACGTAATCTAGATGTTCCCTAGTGGTTTGGACTGTGTAATGATAGTTGGTTTCCGGATGGATGTGTGCTGCGTATATAAGGTCGTTTCGAAGGGCTTGGTTGCTTCCAACGTAGGCTCGTCCTTCTGTCCAAAGTAAGTCTACCCTTAGTTTCCAATTGGTGGGGAATCGACGGTTTCGGATAAGAAATGCCAATGATGTGATTACTGAATCTCCGTCGTAGCTTTTCTTGATTCGTTGATCTAGTCCGTTGAGTTTCAGAAGTCTAAAGTTCTCTGCAATTTCTGTTTCGTCTGATATACCGGGTTGGATAGGGTGAAGTCGACTAGTTCTGGGGATGATTAGATCCGCCAGGTTGCCTATTTGGTTGATAAATAGAGCTACTAAGTCTTCTTCTGATCCTTCTGAGCTTGGATCGGAATGGTCCAGGGGTGGGTGTGTTAAGATGGATAGGTGAACCTAGAAGGGGGATGGGAGTTCCTTCGCGTTTGATCTCTTGTTTGATCGGAGGGGGAGGGGGTGTATGCTGTTCCTGGATCCTTTGAGTAACAGGTGTTACAGGTGGTAATTGCCTGTTATATGTTCCTATTTCGCTTGTCCAATAGTGTTGAGGATCTTCGAAGTTAGATGATGCTGAGCTAAGATAGGTTTCCCTTGTGAATTCTTGTCCGAGTCGAGGGGCTGAGTACGAAGTAACAAATGGATTGGTTACTATGCTTTCTCGAGCTTCGGATGGGGGTTCTGCTCTTGTTGTCTGCTCTGTATCAGATAGTTCGAGTTCGGATGGGGTGTGGGGTGGGGTAGAGTTGGTGGGGATGTCTGTGATGCGGATGGGGTCAAAGATAAAAATCTCCTGCACGTCTTCCAACAATCTTTCCGTATGATTGGCAACTCGTAATAAGACCTTCAGGTTGGGCACTTCCTTGGGTGATCTCTTCCCTTGAGCTACTTGTTGTTACAACACGAGTGGGTTCTCCTAACTCTCTTCTCGAGTGCTCGTCCGGTATGTTACTTCGGTTTGCTGGATAACAACTTCCTGTTGTGTTCACCGGTATTTCTGTCGTCAACGAGTGAAGCTATGTCTCTCTGGATCTTCGCTATATGCGTCTAGCAGTTTCACTAGGTGGATCGGACCGTTCCTCTGCTTGCTTTCTTCTCTTCAAGTTACCTGGGCTGGCTCTGCTTTCTGATCGGGTCGCGAACCTCAAATCCCGCTTACACCAACCTTAATGTAACAAGGACCGTTAATTCTGGGCGTGAACCTGCTTAATGCTTCGGGTCGGTTTCGAGCGTCTGTGTAGATGAATACACAACACAGTTATGTGTCAATCGTATGTCGTTCAAGTTCTTTCTTTCCTACTTTGAAAGGTTAGCAATCAATGGCCAGTTGTTCACTTACTTTGAAAGTATTCCGGATTAGTTCTTGTAGGGTGGATTGTTTAATTCCGATGGGTGGAAAGTGGAGTCAAGTGCAATAGTCTTGCTGCTTTCCAGGTTATGGAAAGAAGTCAATCCTAATTGTTACGTTCACGGCTTCGGAAGACTTATCACGGAAATGATAAGTGACAAAAGCGTTGTTTGTGAACAAACAAGTGGTGAGATAAGAGTGGGCGCTTTAACGAGGCTCTCTTAAGCTCGGAAGTCGTAGGTGAACAGAGTCTTTGGCACGATGGTGTGAAAGACTATAGGAGGATTGACTTAAGTGTCATCCGAAGGCCTATGTACAGGGGTTTATATACTACAGAGGGGGAAAACATAAATAGAACGCGCTTCTGGGGCTAGCTGGGGCTAACTGGGGCTAACTGGGGCTAACTGGGGCTAACTAGGGCTAACTGTGAAACAGGGGAAATGGGGCTAACTGGGGCTACGTAGGGCTAACTGGGGCTATGGTAAAGCGAAGGGGTAATGTAAACAAAGAGGCAGTAAAAGGGGGCTACCTGGGGCACCGAAGGTTAAAGGTAAAAAGGTTAAATGGTAAAGTCCGAGAGACAAAGGTAAGCATAGCCTAATCGGGTTACGTGAGGTAAACAAAGGTAAACATGGTCCGTATGCTTGATGCATAACACAGAGAGCCTGAATGGCTAGAACGCAATAGGCGAAGTATAAGCGGAGTTGGAGTGGTTGGAGAGCTGTAAATTGCTGATGAGTTTGTCATTGCGAAGTTCCTTGGGAGTGATGCGACGTGAGCAAAGAGAAAGGGGAGAATATGCAGCACACACCATGTCAGGTTACCCGGACGCTGGCATCCCAAGCAATGGCAAGTACTAGCACTTGGCTCGGTAGCTAGTAATATCACTGACATATGGGGTTGTCCTTCGGATGACTTCTCATTGGACGAATAAAGATCTCCAAAACAATAAGAAAGAGTTCAGAGGGTATGATCAAAGTGAGGTATCATGAGGGTATCATAAGGCGCAGTGTTGCTGGAGAAATAGGGGAGCGCATACAGTTACAGGAATGGTTGTTGATACAATATGTCGGTGGTAGTGTTGATACAGTGGCGCTCGGTTGGGGGAAACTGCCTTGGAAAGGCGTCCTGGGTGTGTAAATAAAACAAATGATTGAGTGAGAAAGAAGCGAGGAATAAAGAAAGCCGGGTTCATTGCGCCACTGTGATCGGGAAAAGGTGGGGAAAGCGTCCCGCGTCCTTAATGTGACGTAGGACTAGTTCGAGCCTGGGTTGATCACAATGTGAGAGGTTTATTGTTGAGTGACGTTCAGAGTGCTCGGTTCAGCGTAGGATCGGCACGTAAAGAAGTAGTGGACCGTCTTGGCACTTGGAACAGAGCGGAGAGTCAGTGCACCGAACGCAAGCTAAGAGGGCATTAAGGGGTGCGTGGCCTGTGTGATAATTGCACACTTGTTCCGACTCCGGTCCTTCAAGTTGTAGATGCCGCGGACTGCTCGGCGGGATGGTGCAGTATAGTCAACGGCGCCTAAGCTCCTCCAGCTCTTAGACTTGAGCCACACCGTCTTCCAGCGCAGGGAGGATTGGTGTTTCCAGTCCGCAATAAGCCCGGCCGAGCTGGTGGGTATGCTTTTAGTGAATCATATGAGGTGTCCGGTATGACTTCACTCGGGAAATTGTGCCGCAACTTTGGCTTCCAAGTCCACTTGCTCGTTAGCGGCCATGTCTTCGTAGCCCGGGACCCAGTGAATGGTGATAGACAGAGTGGTTCGTTGCTGCTGAATTTGCCGGAGTCCTGTCCAGAACGTTCTGAGTGAGTGTTGGCCCGGTTGCGCCTTGGGTATGTGGATGGCTGTGATTGCTGCTTGGAAATTGAGAAACAGGGAGACTTGCGTGGCTCGAGGCGTGGCCCGGATGAAGTCAAGGCTTAGAAGGGCCCTGCATACCTCTGCTTCATATACGGTGTGGTCGCGGGCGGACCCAAGGTGCAGTCGGCGTACGTTCGGGGGTTTGTCTATCAGATGCGTTACGCGTGAACCTGGCAAAGAAAGAAAAGAAAAAAAGGAAGAAAAAAAAGGTATTAGAACGCAAGGGCTATGGTGAGAAGAAGAAAAAGAAAGAGATAGAATTTGAGTGTATGTGCCTTCTTGCACCTGTCCTCCCCGTATATCGCCCTCCTTCCCCCCTTTCCTGCCTCGGACGCCAGTTCCTGTGCCTAATTTATCCATACGCTCCTCTTAGTAGGGGGCTCTTGTCTTTCCTCCTTCCGCGATTGCCGCCGCCCCTATGCCCCTTTATACCCTGAACCATCCGTGAACATACACAGTGATCCCTTCGTGATTGCTGCTTCTGCTTCATTATTTGCCTCTGCTCTGGATTTGCAACGCGAGTCTAGAGAGAGGTTGAAGCAGGGCTCCGGCCTTGGAGGGACCAAATTGTCTCGACGGGTCCTGAAGCTCCGGTAACGCGCTCTGCTGCACTTTATAAGCTCTGCAGAATGGCAAATGGAACTGCGAGGTTGACACTGCGGAATGATGGCGGGGATTTTGGGACCATACATGGGGACAAGGGGCATGCGACATACACCGCGAGCGCTACATTACTGATCCACTGGCAATCACTGGCACTGCCAGTGTCCAGGGGTCGCCAACTTCAAGTTCAGGTTGAATCAGCAATGAATTTGACGGTGAATGGCCGGAGGCGCTGCCTTGTACAATCGGACCATCACATCTCTCCTTGAAGGTTTGGAACTGTGCCGATTAATCCATCGACCTACTGATGTCTTTTAATGGCTACATGAGCTTTTCGATGTTGTGAAAAGATGGATCCAGTACTAGAGTGCAATATCTCCGCTGTTCATCAACTTTGGGCGCAAACATCGTTTGAACGTGTCTTCGTAGATGGATTCAAAGGACCGGAAAGGCTAGGTCCATGGGTTCATCCAAAGACGCAATGCTCGCCGACTAGCAGTTTGAATTTTCGCGGAGTGCAAACATATAGGAATCTATGTGCAGCGGTGAACTATGGCTGAGTTCATGGAGGACTCGGAAATGAGAAGCGAAGCATACCATGATCATGATGTGCAACAAATTATGTCCGCGATCTAGGGCATCTAGATTACCCAGTAGACCAGCAACTTCACAGTTTGCGCAGATGTCCACAGACTCGCAGATAGTAGCGCAATGGAACCTTGTACCAACAATAACCATGAAGCAGCTGTTATTGGATTGGTTAGCTAGTGCGGTATCTCGATATTAGTGCATGATGTACTGTGCGCATTTTATTCCTTGGTGACAGTGCTGAAGTTCAGCTTGATAGTGGGTCAAGAGTAGAACAGAACATGTGCAATGCAAATATTGTTCTTCTGTTCTATGAGTAAGTCAGCAAATGGTCTTTGCCGACCTTGAGCCCATCAACAAATATCTTAAACCGTACATTGCCTGCTCTTCCTCTCTCAACCAGCGAGAAGCCCTGTTACCCATTGTCTTCCTCTTTATCCTATTTTCTGCAGCTCTTGCATTCCGTGTCGTCCAGTACTCTAGCTTCATCCACGTCATCGAACCTTTCCTGGGAATTTGAGCTCTGCAATTTGCATAGAGAGTGCTAGTGTTGATCATGCAGCCTAACTGACGTTAATGACGAGCCTTCATCACCGGAAGATGTGCACAGGACGCTCAACCAACTCACTGGACGGCCCGCGCCGAGGCATAAAGGCAACTTTAGGCACTGATGCGTATCTCGAGAAGGTTTGGAGCACGTCAGGTTGGACCGATGCCGGATAGCTTCAGCGCTTTACCATGTCACTTTTTCAACTCACTTTTCTCCTTTCTGACACAGAGCAGGACAAATCAGCTGAATGTACAATCATTAGCTTCTGACTAACTTCACCGAGACTTTATCAGTTTTATAATCTGAGCGCTTTACAATGTCACTTTGTACTCACTTTACTCCTTTATGATGTAGAGTAGGACATTCAAGCTGCATGTATGATCTGTAGCTCCTCACTGACTTTGTAGAGGAACTACAAGTGTGTTTCCTGTATGACCTTTATCCTTTGTCAATCCTGTTATAGGTATGAAACTGTCACTACTCCTTCATCATTGTAACTGACAATACTTCACTCTATTAGTGCCGTACATAAGATTCACGCCTCTCTTGCTATCTTATTAAAACCTGAGCCACCACTTTGAATCAGAAGTGAATCAGAACCAGACCCGTCAGGGATGAGCTTATCGCAGTAAAGGATGCAGGTGTGCGGTGGTTTGGTGGAGGGTATGCAAGTGGTCGGACATGCTCAGATCGCGTTCAGTTACTCGACTGTTAGCTCATGCTCTGTAAGACATGTCAAAGCTGTTGCTTGGAAGAGAATTGAAGAAACGTACCACCTAGTATACCTGTAGGAGTGCAGCCCTGCAACTTTGACTTCCCGCTCAAGTTTCCCTGTTTCCCATTACTTATGATGCCAGTGTCCCGAGAGCTAAACGTCGCTGAATTATATTTAAGTCTGATGTGATCGGAAGAGTTAAGGGGCAGGGGACTTACTACCACTGGCATTCCTGTTGAAATGCCCTTCAAGTTCGGGCTCACAAGACGAGTGAAGGCGGATGATGAGACCACCGTAGTCATTACAAGTTGCAACTTGAATATCCACAACTTGAAGAATAGATGCGCAACTTGAAGCTGAAAAATGGAAGGGATTATTGGGAAGCTGAACATCAGACTGGGAGCGAATTCTGGCAGTCTGTCAGTGGGCTCAGGTTGGCACTGATGGCTGCCACTGCCACTGGCACTCAGGCTCAGGCTGGCAGCCTGAGTGGAGTCCCACGCGCTCAGCACTCAGGCTGCGCATCTTAAGTGTTAGACTTTCGAAGCATTATTTGCCGTCAAAGAACACATAGATGTATTGATCTAGAACATATGCTACTTTGTAACATAAATTGAGACTATTAGAACGTTGGCATGAAGCGCAAGGAATCGGCAAATGTCTGTAGATATGTTTGCTCTTTCTGGCGGAGATCGGTAAGGCTTGGACGTGGAGCCCTAGTACTCCGAGTCCGAGTCGGAGTCGTGTCTGCATGATGAGCCGACGGGCCTGGCTCACTGACACTGGTAGCTTGAGGCTGTTGAGCCGATGGGCCTGGCTCACTGACACTGGTAGCTTGAGGCTGTTGAGCCGACGGGCCTGGCTCACTGACACTGGTAGCTTGAGGCTGTTGAGCCGACGGGCCTGGCTCACTTGCTCTAGTAGCGTGACTATCGCGGCTCGTTGGTATATCCTTTCCCTTTCCCTTGACACCAGACATGCCCTCGCCCTCAGTTCGCGGTACATTCTTGTTCTCTCTTCCGTCACGACGTAATGCTTCTACAAACGCATCTCCAACTTGATCATTCGGATGCAGCGTTGCGGCCTCGGAAAGCGCAGTGTGAAACTTTGACAAAATGCCAAATTCAAACAACGAGCGTTTCTCCACATTCAACTCCCGATAAAGCTGCAAACCGAAAAGCTGGGAAGACAAATCTTTCTGCTCGGCCGCTACTATGTCGAAGATCTCGGGATCCAAACCTTGACGATCGATCTCCCTGCCGTATAATTCTTTGCGCCTCATTAACTTAGCCATAGCAATGATCTGTGCCTTGCGCTCTGCAGGTATATCGAAGCCCAACCTATCTGAAGCATGATTGAAGAGTGCGAGGTACGTTTGTAGGTCGATTGGTTTCGCTCGATCGTGTAGCAGTCGGTTTAAGTGTGATCGGAGGGGCTCTTCCTCTTTGGCGACTTCCTCGGCAACTCCAAGCAATATGAGCATAATCGCGTTGTACAGGTAGCTTGATCTCTCGCGATGTTCATCACGTCGCCCTCTCAGGCGTATGAGGAGTTTGGCCAATTCACAGTCCCGCGTGAACTCAGATCCTTCCAACAATCCAAGCGGAGTCTCATCATCCAGATCTTTGTAGTACTGGTGCTCCATACGTTGCAAATAGTCCATGTCTTTTGCGTCTTGCTTTTGGGAAAGTCCTTTGAAGACGGTATGGGCATGATTTTGCAGTTCGTCAAGGACCTTACGAATCTCTGATGGTTCGTTGAGTGGCCTGTTGAGTGGCCTAAAGACCAACTTGTCATCAGTCTCAGGCTTCGAGTCGGTGTCCTTCTTCTTCTTCTTCTTCTTACGTTTGGCTGCAGGCACATACTCGTCCATCGTATGCAAGCGCAATGGGATGTCCTCTGGGCCATCATAATCCACGTCTAGCATGGCCCTGAATCCTCCTTCGTCGCTCAAGACTTTGAATGCGACATTACTATCATCTCCCATCTTCGACCCCCAAGTTCGATTCGAATGTGTGAGCAAGAGCGTCAAGGATAACCCTCTTCTCCGATCCGGTTGAATTGTCGGTTGCCACAGACAAGGGACCATTCCCCCCAATTTTGATATATAGGTCGTCGCCCTTCTTTGCCTTAGAGAGATCACTTCCCTTTCCCTCTTTTAACTGCTCCCTAATCCCTGCCTCCATGAACATGACGTGATGTTTGAGGATAAGGTACATAAGGTAATGGAACTCAAGAGTCCCATGCAACCGTGCCACGAAAAAAACGAAAAATTCCATCGTAGTCTTGTGTCGGTATGTCGTCCGGCAAAAGATCGTAGTTCTTGTGCAACATGGCACTTTCTCTTCTCTTCTTCAAATCCGCCACCTTAGCGGGATCGTCGATGAGGTCCTCCATTAGCAAAATGCCGTCCGTCTTGAACAGTATATATAGTTTCTTGACATTAGCAAGGAGCCCAATAGTACTTAGGCCCGCGTCGGGGAGCGATGTTTTTTGATACGGCACTTTCAAGCCTGAAAGACGCGGTATACGGAAACGAGTATCTGAAACCATGCTGAAGAGTATCTGCAGCGTCCTCTCTGTCGGTACGCATACCAACGGCAAGAGCGAGGTGCTCAATCTGTGTGGTGAATTGTGTAAGAAAATGGCACACAGCGATACCATTCACACTTACATCTGCCAAGGCCGCCGAAGACAGAGAGAAAAAGTTGGAAAGACGAAGGAAGAGTCGGAGATTGTGGGCATTGGCTCTCTCGCATTGCCACATTGCCTCACGAAACTGTGTTTGAATATTGTCGATCATTGAACTGAGACTGGATTTTGCCTTCTCCCTCTCGTCTAAGAGCTCGCGTTTCAAATTGTTTATGTCCGCCATTACACCTTCTGCTATAGCTTGGGTTGAAACCGCGAGCTGCAAGTCCTTTTTAGAGGCACTGTCCTTTTCCAAATTCTTGTATACAGCGTCAGCAACGGTGGTAATATGGATGTTCATGGCGCCCAATTGCGCCTCAACAGCTTTAACACGACCCTCCGTTGCCGCCCTGTGCTTCCTCACGTCTGCCTCCAGCACATCAATTGCACTCGACCTGTAAGGCTCCGACGCCCTACGCGCAGCCATCGCTCTACGTTCCTTCTCAGATGGAAGGGTTCCGCCTGTGCCTTTGACTGTCTGTATTGTAGCTTCGGTGGCGAAATTGTGATCGAAGGTGGCAATCGTGCTTCGTCCTTTCTCTACGCGGTCGCTGTGCTCCGTTTTGCCTTCTGCAGCTGACGAAAGGGCATCCGTTATATTCTGCCTGTAGGTCCATATGTCTTTACGCCATGTCTCCATGGTTGGCATTGGAACGGAACTTGAAACTGGCACTGGCAGTGTTGTGTGGGCACTGGCAGCAGGAGACTCTGAGTCGGACGGTGGCAGTAGTAGTGAGACCTTGAGAAACACCTCATTAGTACTAATTGTTCCATCATGACTCGGATACTGTTTGAAATCACGGACCTTAGAATTGCCGGTATCGTGCCATTCACTACTGAGATCCCGGATAACCTGAGCAGCGCCGCCGTCCGGGAGTCGCCGGTGGAGTAGAGCTATCATTCAAGTGCAAGCAGTAGTACGGTGAATAATCATAAGCACTTTGTTCAAGTTGAAGTACAATAGCATACTACTGGTACGCACTGTATGCAGTCGCAGCCTGGGTTACTATACTCGGTGCAGTCTTGTGCTCCAACTCGGAGCTACTAAAACTATCACTGGCAGCCTGAGGTTCCCCCGTGGCAGGCACACTGGCAGCTAGGTGAGCCTGAGGTATCCCTGACTCTGGCATATTTTGCTGGTTCCGCAACGAAAGTTCAACTAAACTTGAAAGTGACAGTGGTGGTAAGGGGAGACGCAAGCGGGCGGGGCACAGGGGTTACTACTGTACTACTACTGCCAGTGCTACGTAGTACTTCCGAGCTAAAGGACCCCTGATCATGAAACTATTGATAGCCTGCCAGTGCCAGTGAGCCTGAGTCACGGCGGTGGGAGTAAGTACTACGTAGTAGTAGTTGCTAGTACGGCTTTAGCTACTACTTCAAGTTGTACTGGTAGTAGTAGTAAGTAAAGGCCCCCGGCAACTCAGGCTTAGTACTACTACTAGTAGTAGTACTAGTAGTAGTAAACGAACGATGAAGCAGTTCAAGTATGTACAACTTGAAGTTGCGGGCCTGGGGCCGGACTCGGACTTGCCGGACTCCGAGTCGGAGGAGCTTCAACTTGAACTTGAAGTTTACTACTACTCACTAGTACTAGTAGTAATCGCACTGCCAGTGGCAGCAGCAGGATCCGCCCATCACTGGCAGGGATCTACTACCGTACCTCTGTCAGTACTATCCACCGCCGGAAAAGACAACTTGAAGTTGAGTACTACTGGGGATTAAAATTCCGACTTGTTCGCGGCTTATTATAAACTGATCTGAATACTATTACTATATTGAAGGATACTACAGTAATAGCCTGAGTACTCTATAGTACTACTAGTGCTAGTGGTAGTAGTAGCCGGGGTCTGATGATGATGCCTGCCAGTGCCGTGACTGCCAGCCTGAGTGCCAGTGGCTTCTGAGCGGGTAGTATTACAGTTTGAACTCAAGTTATGATCATAGATTTACCCGCTGCACTTGAAACTTTGATCAAGCCAGTGAGTGCAGCGGAGTTTGTGAACCCAGGTCACTGGCCACTGCACTCACTGGCAGCCGACTCCGAGTCGGAGACACCACTGGCAGTGCCACGCTGCCACTGGCAGTGGCAGCCGTGACTCAGGGGTACTACTGCCAACGGCACCGTGACGCCGCCGGTGACTGCCAGCCAGCGTCACGGTTCAAGTTGCTACTACTAGTAGTAGTGTGGACGCGCCTGCCACATCAGGCTGGCACTGCAGTCGGACTCGGAGTGCCAGTGCCCTGGCTCCGAGTCTCATTACTACTAGTAAGCGGGGAATGATCCCCTTATCGTCGCCACGGTACTATATAAAACCTGAGCCTGAGTGCGCAACCACTGTCACTGTATCTTGACTCGAACCCACTACTGCTCTTTGACAATTTGAAGATGTCAGCCTCCGAGTACTCTGATTCCGACACAGACACTGGCACTGGCAGCAGCCTGAGTGACGAGTCGGATTCAAGTTACGTGTCTGAGTACGATCCCCACCCTTTGAAAGGTAAGATGCACGAAAATCTTGACTTCACCATAGACTACTAATGCACGAGACTTAATGGAACTCAGATGGAAAACTGCTTTCACGATATGTGCCGGACGACGATGGCATTGTTCGCGGAATTCACGTTGGCCAGTACATGCGGCGCTCACAAATCGCCGTGAGAGCCAACAACCCCTCCACTGCTACTTGCTTGATCACCGAAAAGATAGCGGATAATCTATTCCATCAGAAGAACTATAGCAGGTCAACCGCGGATTCTGAACTCATGCTTGCCGTGGTAGCCGACATCGATGTAATTACCCATCAGACGAGACAAGCTGTGAACCATTACGAAAAGGGCCTTAAGGCAATCAAGAAGAAGCTGCACTCACGTGAAAGGGAGTGGAGGGAATTTATGTCTCTGTTCAACAGTAACTCGGATGATATATTCAATCCAAACGTAAGTGGAAACTTCAGCAGTAGTGCTCTTAACATCAGTACTGATTTCTTACTCCGGTAACACTGGTAGTGGCAGAACCCTCCGTTTGCTATTCGGAACTATATTGGCGAAATCAGGCTTATAGTGCTGTCGGCGTTCGGAAAGATTCTTCCTGAGGCCACAGTCTTTCCAAATTATAGGGCCGAAAAGCTTTACTCTCGGTTCGTCAAGGGTGTTGGGTGGTCGAAATTTCTGGGTCGCGTAATCCGTTTCCACCGCGCGCACTTCGTGTTTATTCCGAGCGGCGCGTCGTCATCTGCCAAACAAGGCGCCGAGACACTGAACGGGGTCTGGGCTCACAGGCAGTCTGTATTCGACAATTTACAGGATGGCCCCGAATCCTTTTGTTTATCCTCTGTCATGCGTCGCGGGATCGTTCCATTGCCCAAAGACTCGATTCCCTTCAGTGGCAGGTTTTGCGGACATTGGGCGGACCTCGACTCCAATGATTCTATGGATGAACAGGGAAACTTGTGGAATGCTAAGCTCTCGTTGAAATTCTTCGTTCCTCTTCTTGTTTGGTCGTACAGCCAATTCAAGGAAAGCTTGGCCCTATTAGACGCCCTTATCGCACAACATCAGGAACAATCCGCCTCAAACTCATCATCGGCGGATCCAACACCGAATTTGAAGGCAGAAATCGATTATTCCACTGTATTCCTGCATGGAACGGCTGTGGATTTGCGGTGCCGGCTGGCGCAAAGAATCAATGTCAAAAGGTCGCCAGCCTCCCATGACACTGTTGGTACGGAGGATGTTGCACTGGACACCAGAAATCAGAACAACAATTCTTCCAATGTTGTACTTCCTGCCAAGGCTGGCAAAGAGGCACATCCGTTAAATGTCCTACTCAACGAACGGTCAACCTTCCTGAGTAGTTTCAATTTGATCAGGAAATGTCTAATTGTCAGGCTTGGACCCGATGCATGCCTTGTGGTGTCTTGTCTATTGTAAACAAATGAGATCATGCCTATCGAGACATGATGTCCTGCGAGATCGAATCTAAGAGCAAAGCAAAGAGAACAGAGACGAGAGACGAGTATAACCAGGATCCGGGGCTTCCGGCATCCGACCAAGGTGACCGACGACGAGGGGACTTCGGGGTGCTCCCGCGCAAGGCTCGAGACGTCCGGGTCAAACACAAAAGATAGTCTAGAGCACTAGACAAAAGCAAGCTAGATTTGGAGACAAGACAAAGGCATGGTGGATCTCGAAAGCCTGGCCACTAGCTAGGCCCAAAGACTTATGATATTCGAGTCAAGGTATCTATGTACAAATGCTATGGGTTTATATAGAGAAAGGACAGAGATACCGGGATTCCGGAAGCGTGGGAAAATCGGGGATGCGGGCAATGCGGTAGGCAATGAGGCCTCACACATGTAAGACTAAGACAGGAATTGGAAAGGAATAACAAAGGAGTGACAGGACATGTGTAGGGGCATTGGTAAATCGGAGTAATGAAGGAGGAATGAGGGAAACAGGTGAGGGAACATGAGGGAGACATGAGGAAGAGGGAGAAGGGACTTCGGGAAAGTCCATAGGGTAGAACCCCGGGATAAATCCCGAAAGGGAGAGAACCCGAAGGGAATGGACCCCGGGATAAATCCCGAAGGGAATGCCCCGGGATATTTCCCGAGGGCAAGATATCCCAAGCGGGATTTGGGAAAATCCCCGGGATGCGCCCCGAAGGGGAAAGGGTTATGTCACGTCGTGACAGTTGCCCCCCCTTAACGGCCGAGCCCCGTCGAGGCCAAGGTTCCGTCTGCGGGCGCGCAAATATGACGGACAGAAGGTCATCAACAAATGTTGTGATGAGGAAAGATATGTCGGAATGTTCTTCGACATAGTACTGAGATAGGACGGGAAGAGTTGTCGCAGCCGACCACCAAAAGATAGCCTGCATGCGTCCACAAGGGAAGGAGTTCGAAAAAAGGCCCATGTTGGGGCCATGATGTTGAATGTGGATAGCAAAGACTGCGACAGAAGATTTCCAAGTCAGGAGTAACGATTGACCCAGAGATTGTGTGTACATCCAAAGAGGTAGATACCATGAGAACAGGACATTTTCTCGAATTGCGCAATGATGCTATGCGCAAGCAAGCCGCCTCCGTAGATGAGGAGATATGGCAAGCCAAAGGAGTAACCAGGGTGAGCCACAACAGGTGAAAGTGCAGCCCGAATGGGGTGTACAGGCGGCGAGCTATCAAATGTTGCTGCTAACCCGGCTGTCTCCAAGTTGTTGCCAGCGATTGACGAGTTTTGCGCCGATTCGAGTGAACATTGGGCGATAGGGAAGCCCCCGAGAAGATGAAGACGAAGGTGCCCTTGGTTCTGTGAAGGCTTGAATCAAGCCCGAGTTATGGTTCATGGTTTCGACAGCAGTGGCCCGGTAATGACATGAATGTTGTCCCGAAGATGTTGCCGGCGATTGATGAGTCTTGCGTCGATTCAGGCAGGAGCTGGGCGATAGGAAAGCCCGGAAGAAGACGCAGATGGGGGTGGTTTTGATTTTGTGAAGGCGCGAATCGATCCCAAGTTATGGGCGATCTTTTCGGCCAAAAGGGGGAAGGTGTGGTGGTGGTGATGTCGAACCAACAAGACCGCCGTGAGCTCAAAACTCAGCGGATCGGCGCGATTGTTGCACGTATGGAAAGGGTGCGACTGGCAGAAGAGAATGGTGTCTTGCGCGCAGAAATCGGCCCAGTAGTTGCTTCGCAATCGTTGAGGAGAGGCGAAAATGGGGGAAGGGAGCAGGTCTGACACTGATAAGGGTGCCAAAGCCTCAGATCTTTGCCGATACGTTCGAAACTTCGTGAGGTGTATTTCCTAGTGTAGGAAAACGTGTGTGCGCAAGGAGAACGCGAACGAATCGACAGATGTTGAGGAATGAGGGGGAGACTCAATGCCAAGATGGTGAGCACCAAAAGTGATGTAGAGCAACAAGCACTGCACCGATAGCCCTGAAACTTCGCCCAACCAATCTACCCAGTTCCACCAACAAATCCTCCAAGTTAGAGCGGAATTCGATCAGTGGATGTGCGGAAAAGCGTCCATAAGCGAGGGTTGATTATGGCACTGGGTGCAACTTCATCCAGCAGTGCCATAGCGTCCTATGCTGGTTGTCGGTCCAATTGGCAAGCTTCAACGTTTGTATCTGCGGTCTGCCCAAGGTTGTAGATTGTTTGCTCCAATCGTCCGTCGATGTGAGGCGTGCGCACCGTCAATGGAAAGCGCAGATGCTCTGAAGGCAATACATGTAGCCGGGCGACGTGGATGAGGGCGAGGTTGGCGACGCCGCTCATGACCTCCAATTGTTTGCTCCAATCGTCCGTGCGACGTGTCAGGACGGCGAGGACGGCGGCAATGAGGCTTGCGCCCGCAGACGCTTTGAAGGCAATACATGACCGTGCCAATCGTGGCTAAAGGCGAAGGAGGCGACCCGTCGCCGATTGTTTGCTCCAGTCGTCCGTGCGGGCCAGCGGGGATGGCAATACCGCCGTAGGCATCGCTCGAGTTGGCGAACTCCAACCAGGAGACATAGGAGAGCGGCAGCGCGCCAGCGATTGTTTGGTCCAGTCGTCCGCGCGGGCTAGCGGGGGTGCCAGTAGTGCCGCAGGCATTGCTCGAGTCGGCAAACTTCAACCAGGAGACGACGGCGACCAGAGTAAGTTGCGAGAATGATCTTCGGGATGTCAAATGAGAGGAATAGGGGTTTACTATCTCCCCTCTTATCTGGGGCCTTCAATAAGTGGCGAAGGCGCGGATGTTGATGGAGTACGTGCGCAAGCACGCAGGGGGTTCGGTCGGAAAACCAGAGGAGGGCAATCAACTCTGCGTTGACAGATGATTCTGCGACAGACAAGGACGACTCGCGAAGAGCGGTCCTGTCATTGCCAATGAATTCAGACAGCCCGGAGGCTGCTGTTTCCAAAGCGTCTGAGGTGTTGCCTGTACCTCATTGACGAGAACGCGCCACTGCCAATTCTCGATCTGAATATCAAGTAGTTCTTCCAGTCCTCAGAAACCATTCCCAGCAGCATCCAGAGACCATTGGGAATGTCTCAAGCAAATCGCGCGGATTGTTGATGCGGAGGATGTGGATTTCGAGGTGAGAGTTGTCGAAGTATGCGGGGTTGTCGTCTTGCGCGTGTTGCGGGGCCGGAAATATTGAGAAACGCGGGGGAAAAAGTGGAGAAGTTTCAAGAGTAAGAATGAAAGGAGGTTTTCAGAAGTTTTTGTTGGGGTTTAAAAGGGAGGAAGGGGGTGTTCTTGAAATCGATGGTGGGGGAGTGAGGAGAAAGTGATGGCCGGATTTGGATGGGGTGAAAGCGCATATGCGCTACATTGAATGAACTGCGCGCATTCACGCAGGAACTTGGATATTAGAATTCGAAGTAAAATGGATGATTAATAGGAAGATAAAATAAAGAAAATAACCATCTAGAAGGTATGCTCCCTGCGGGGAGTCAGTAATTCGAACTCGCAGTAGGAGGACTCGAATATACTGTCAGGCTTGGACCCGATGCATGCCTTGTGGTGTCTTGTCTATCGTAAACAAATGAGATCATGCCTATCGAGACATGATGTCCTGCGAGATCGAATCTAAGAGCAAAGCAAAGAGAACAGAGACGAGAGACGAGTATAACCAGGATCCGGGGCTTCCGGCATCCGACCAAGGTGACCGACGACGAGGGGACTTCGGGGTGCTCCCGCGCAAGGCTCGAGACGTCCGGGTCAAACACAAAAGATAGTCTAGAGCACTAGACAAAAGCAAGCTAGATTTGGAGACAAGACAAAGGCATGGTGGATCTCGAAAGCCTGGCCACTAGCTAGGCCCAAAGACTTATGATATTCGAGTCAAGGTATCTATGTACAAATGCTATGGGTTTATATAGAGAAAGGACAGAGATACCGGGATTCCGGAAGCGTGGGAAAATCGGGGATGCGGGCAATGCGGTAGGCAATGAGGCCTCACACATGTAAGACTAAGACAGGAATTGGAAAGGAATAACAAAGGAGTGACAGGACATGTGTAGGGGCATTGGTAAATCGGAGTAATGAAGGAGGAATGAGGGAAACAGGTGAGGGAACATGAGGGAGACATGAGGAAGAGGGAGAAGGGACTTCGGGAAAGTCCATAGGGTAGAACCCCGGGATAAATCCCGAAAGGGAGAGAACCCGAAGGGAATGGACCCCGGGATAAATCCCGAAGGGAATGCCCCGGGATATTTCCCGAGGGCAAGATATCCCAAGCGGGATTTGGGAAAATCCCCGGGATGCGCCCCGAAGGGGAAAGGGTTATGTCACGTCGTGACACTAATGATCCTCACCAACGACGCACTTCTAAATATTCTGCTCGACAACGGGACTCTCGTGGAAAATAATGATTCACAGTCAGAAGGAAGTGTCGATACCACCAGCCCCATCGACACGCCTCATCGGTTTGACAAAGTCGAAGAGGAAAAGAGATTGGCTACGATAGTCATGGCTCTTCGTGGACGCGATGCCGACTATGATAGCAACAAGCAGGAACTTGTTGCGACAGAGGACGAGCTCGACTGCTTCATCTCTACAGCACTTCATGGCTCGTCTTTCTGTGAGGACTACGCGATTTTGCTGTATCTTCTCGATAAACTTAATCCTATCGGAGATGGCGCATCGGATTCAGTGTGATAGGCAAGCCAACATTGTGTAGGGCGTTCGCTGGCGACACGCTTGGACTTTTAGGCTGAATCCTCTTGTTCTTATTTGCAATCCCTTTGTACTTGTGTTGATCCCATGCGGCAATTGTTCATATCATGCAACAGTCTGGAAATCGTTCTTTACTTTTGATAATTATTTTAAAGTTTCTTCGTCATTCTTGTCACTTCTAGTATGTTTGAATTTTAATTTATAACTCGGGAGAGTCCACGCTAGTACTACTACTACTACTACTACTACTACTACTACTAGTACTAGTAGTACTAGTATTAGTTTAGCTAAATGAGGGCTTATCTTTATTCAAGTTGTTGTCTACTTTCGTACAATGTTTCATGCATGTGCATGTCAGCAAATCGGTTAACATAGAATCTATCGTAAAAGTCCAGGGACTCCTCAGGTGTCAATGACTTCGGAGGACATTCATCACCCTTTGGAACCCCAAGGAGGTGAGCTAAACGGAAGATACTCCCTAGAGCTATCACGGATAACTTTGGAGTTTTGGAGTCACCGTGACGGTGGTAGCCTGAGCCTGAGGTGTCATTGTCACTCAGTTGACGGCAATTTCCAATACGCTGCCAGTGGCACGCGGTAGAGGTCTCTGACTCATACTCTGGCTCGACTATCCACATTCTTGTTTTTATGTCAGGTGAGTCTCCAATGTTCTTGAAAAACTGGACGAGGGCGCATTCCTGGCGTTCTCCGTTGGCGGTGAAGGAGAAAAGAAGCATAACCCGAGCAATTTGCATGCCCGCAAACCCCTTTTTGCGAGAATCAACTTGGACAAGAACGACATCACGTCGTGGTTTTCCGCGCCAAGAGGAATTGGACCTGATCACCTCCCTCATTGCTTGCTCTATAGGAATCGATTCGCCGCGGTAGGCGAAATACGCGGTAGCTGAATGGAAGATGGCAATGTCATTGCCCATGTCCAGTGCAAAGTGTTGTTCGGCTTCTATCAGGCTGTCAGAAGCGCTTCCGAGGTCGTAGTATCCTAATTCGTTCAAGTTGCACCGTTCGTACTTGCAGAATAAGTATATTTTGATGAGTTGTCGGAGCCGCCGGAGTTCCGGATGGCCTTTCATTGTCACAAGAGCATTGAGCTGTTTGGGGTACAGCTTACTGGACTCTGTAAGGATAACAACGAAGAAGTCAGATGTCCAGCGCCACAACTTCAAGCTCGTGTTACTAACGTTGTTTTGAAGCCATTAATATTAAGCTTGAAGGGTCGCTTCTACCACCCAAGCGGAACCGATGTTCTGTATTTTCCACATCATGAAGAACCACACTACTCTGCAGTCCTTCCACTGATGAACTGCCGAAATCATCCAGGTCAGCAATTTCGTTGTGTTCTTGATTACCCACAATGCCATCGAAGAAATTATCTGTATCATTGGCTGCTCCTGCCACACCAATACACTGCATCTGCTCCCTCTGGTTCGGGATCCTCTCAGCATCCTCCTCCTCCGGCTCTGACATATTCTTCCGCAGAACATCTCGCAAAACTTTCCACGTAGCCTCAGATAGCGTATCGTCTAGCATTCCACGCCGTTTGAAGTCTGACCTCGATCAATAAGTTTACTAAGTCGTTGATTTGCTGTGATCATCTGGCCCAAGGGATCATTTCTGTTCGAGCGTCGCCATGTTTCTTTGACCGCATAAATATGTTTATTCTCTGTAATCGATGAGCACAGTCCACTCGGTGCAGCGAACAGAGGGATCAATGTTGGATAATGGACCATAGCATGCTGTCGTGGTAGTGAAAAGTTATCCCGGATGCCCTTAGCTATGAATATTTGCCGATAACGGTGAAAGTGATCCAAAGAGGCTTCGATTTGATCAAGAGTTGAGGCTGTAATCGTGTACCGACGCACAAGGTAACAAAAGTCTAGAAATGCACTCAATGCGCGAATCATATCATCGTGCGCAATGCCCACGATAGCCGGAAGGTACACCTTAGCAAATTGCATCAAATATCAGCAAACCACTGCCTCGAACAAGATAAAAAGGTCACAAACTTTCATAAGTGCCTTAGAATCATTGCCTGTCCATTGCTTGAAGCCTCGGCCTTCGGGGAATCTGCGAAGTCCAGGAAAAGGAGCAGCGACTCTGATTCTACGCGGAGATTAGCAACGGTATTCACATTAAACAACTTGTGAAAAAACAGCACCTTTTATCCACAATGTCCAGCTCTGACGTGGTCAAGCTCTGACATATCCACTCGACAAGATGATCCTTGAAGACGCCTTTGATGATTTGGTGCAGCAGGTCCGGAGATATGAGATCGCATATATCTGCGCGCGGAATGTCATTGGTGAAAGGCTACGGAGCAACGTATCAGTTGCAATATACGCATCCAATGAATAATTTGAAGCACGTACCACAATGTCCTGGTGGAATCCGTACTCTTTCCGAATTGTTGCTTTATTCATGTTGTTGACGTCTACCTGTTCTATCAATCGTTCGTGCAGCTCTTTTGTTCGAGGAATTGATACAAATTCCGGATTATCGAGGTCCTTGTGAGGCGCTGTGCATCTATAATGTCAAAAGTAAGTCATCGCAACAGAGCTTGATTTCAGGAAAGCCTGAGGGCGGTATTACTTACTTGCAGCACCATCCAGTGCATATGGCGCAAAGGCTGACCTGTTCCGGATAATCGGCTATATATGAGCCGAGTCCGAAAACTGACCTACGCAAGTGACCATCAGGGCACCGGAGAATGGTTTTCTGAGTGTTCATGATCATTGCGGTTTTCAGCGAGTTTAAGATCCTCGATATAGACGAATGAAAAATCTGATGTCGAAAACGCCGGAAGTCATCTGACTTTTCGTATTGCCGCTCAGCTACAAAGCATCAGAACTCACTGGCAATCGAATAGATCACTATTAACACATACTCTTTGGTATTGCCAGAAATGCTATGAGCTGGACTGTATTCAGTTTCTGGGACCGCCGGGCCTTGTTTGATACATTCCCAATCGAAAGATACAAAGGATAGTATTCATTATTGCCAGTTCCAACAGAAACCGTTGTCTTATCGCTCCCTAAAATGACTGGGACGAACATAGATCCATGGACTGCTTTATCTTCTGCGTAGATCTCGTTCTACATCAAGGATAATAAGTATTTTTTGTGCGAGTTAATGAGTCATGACTTACAGCCTGTTCCCAAGCAAAATTTCCGGACATGTAATTTCTGAATACTCGTTCTTTGTCATTGATATTATCGGTGTCCTCCTTTGGCTGAAATTCACGAAACGGGACAAAGTCAAATTCGCCTTCTAAAGCCGGATTATCCACCAAATTTCGGATCACTTCCAAAGGATCCCGATACCATACATCATATTCTTTCCTCTTCCATGACTCGATGTTCTCATTTGACGCTTTTTGGCCCTTGTTGTTAGTGTAGAAGTTACTGAAGGATTTCCAAGATACATCACCGACTTTTGTAGTGTCAATGATCTTGTACAAATTTTGTGCATCTCCATCGAGCAGTGTACCAGCTGTATCCAGATCTGAGTCATCGAAGTTGGGATCTGTCGCGCCCAATTCAACAGATTGTGCGTTCTCCGTGGACTGAATTAGTTGATAAGCCTTCATAATTCCGAGAAGCTTTGTTATGTTGCCAGCAGACATTTGCTCTTCGCGATAGAGAAAATCTGCGAGCTCGAAATCTGCTCGGCACGAATAGGGAAACCAGTCATTTGACGCAGGTTCGTTCCGTAAAACGGGCGGTTTTTCTTTTTCCAAGAAGTTCCCTTCTTCATCGCATGGAGTGGCTGCACGATATTTGGTGTCAGAATGCTACAGCAGACCGGGGATCATACTTAGCGCGCACCATTTAAATATCTGTGATACACTTTTAAGTTATCATTGTTCTCTTCATAATCTCCAATGTCGGAATCCGAATCAGCAGAAGATAGGTCTTGGTCTTCAAGTTCGTCATTGCCAGTGACAGCATGGGACAGGTAATCAGGACCGTCTAAATCTTGAAGCAGCTCGTCTCGGCCTATGCTGAGCATTGAGATATCCTGTGTGAGTATAGAAATGTCGCAGTCGTAACTTGAAGAGTTGCAGCCGCTTTCATCTTCATGTTGGCCCTCCAAATCTGTTGGAAGTTCAGGAGAGCCGGGAAGAGGTTGAGGTGTCGGAGGTCGGGCGGGTTCATTGGGTGAGGAATCCGAGTCGTAACCACAAGAAGCAGGTCTTATTGCAAATGATGACGGGTGAGCTGAATATTCATGTCTTGTTCTTGCGGATTGATTCTTGAACCTCCTGCTGCAGCAGGAGAAGGTGCATCGAATAGTCGGGGGGAAAATATCTGTAAGATGAACGGGTTTGGGCCTTCGCCGAGTTACCGGCATTAGTTCCAGTAACTTGAACAGAGCCTATTGTACGTGAGGCGGCCGGCAGTGCTGACAACAAGTTGAGCTTGAAGTAGGAACGAGCGCAAATACTAACTTGAAGTTGGGTTTAAAGCTGAATGGCACGCTCAGTGGTGACGCCCGCGTAACAACTTGAAGTTAGTAGTAATACCGGTAGCCTGAGTTGCCACAGCCTGCCAGTGACTCAGTGGCACCACCGCCAGCCTGAGCCTGAGTACTACTAGTAGTAGTACCAGTAGAACTGTGATAGTACTAGTAGTAATAGAGCTAGCCTGAGTATCCGAGTGTCCGAGTCCGAGTCTGAGTCAGGCTCATTCCGAGTCAGCCTAACTTGAAGACTGCCAATCATGACTCAGAGTCACTCAGGCTCAGGCTCAGGCAGGCTGCCACTGGCAGTGCCAGCAGTGGCACTGCACTGGCAGTGCGACAAGTTGAAGTGGGCGTAAATTTTCCTTGAATAGGCGCCCTCACCTCCAACTTCAACTTCAACTTGCACCTTTGACTCGATTCACCACTGGCATCAAAACCCATAGCACCTGTCAGCGTGCCTCGACTTGAAACACTGCACAAGAATGTCAACTCGAAGACAGACGCGGGCTAAGAATAGCGATCAGCACCCGGGAGCCATAGTCAATAAACTCAGAACACGTCGAACGAAAGAGGAGGTATTGAGGGAGAAAGAAGAGAAGGAGAGAAGGAGAGAAGAGCAGGCCTCAAAGCGTGGTGAGGCATTGAGGGAAAAGGAGGAGAAGGGAAAACAGAAGGAAGAACGGGCAGCTCTGCGCGAAGCTGCGGCTCAACAAGCCGCGGATGCGAGAGAGAAGAGAAAACTCGATGCGGAACGGAAACGGGCAGCAAAAGATCAAGAGGCATCTGAGAAGGTACGCAAAAAGAGAGCTGCAGCAGAGCAACAGGAAACAGCAATACTGGAGACGATGGAGCTTGAGAAAAAATTGTCGAAGGCTCTTGACACTCGCACCCAGATGGGCTCAACTGCACCTAAGCTGGCTGGCACTGACAAACGAGGGCTAAAAAAACCGAAAGACACTCCTGAAGCTAGTGAGTCCTTATCTTCAAGACATCGACAGTCGAGTTACGAGATATTGGCATTGCAGGTTCAACGAACGAGGAAAAAGGCAGCTTTTGTGAAGCTGAAGGCAACGCAAACTTTTATGTTCGTAAGTTGCATTACCTTTACGACTTTAGGTTTCGAAAGATGAACATATTGACTCACGTTATGATGCAGCCAATTCCGATGGACCAAATAGAGAGCGCGCAAAAAAGGCGAGGAAAAAGGACAACAGAGGTGCACTTCCTTTCCGTACTCGCGTGCAGGGCGCAAAGGCTTCAAGTCGTATCATAGGAAGCACTGGCTATCATAGTACGCTTGCAGGACAGGACAGCAGTCTTTCTGGTGAGGAAACAGACATGATAGACTCGCCCAATACGTCGAAACGGAACGAAAAGACAAAGCGACCTGTCAGGGCACTTCGCAACACAGATGGATCCACTTTCTTCGGCGGAGAGGGCAGAAATCCTGAGATCGCAGGGAAGATAGTAGAAGATATTGACTCGTGAGTCTGAAGTCGTACTAGTCAACCGTTGGCATCGTAGTACGAAAGATCAGTTTCAAGTTCAAACAAATTCAAGTTGATAGTGAGTGTGAAGCTTGATTTAAACTCAGCTACTTGAAGCTTATCATTGTACTAGTACTACTAGTAGCCTGAGTACTACTTACAAATTTGCCAGTGAATGCGCCCGCCACTGCCAGTGGCAGCCTGAGCGTGCCACGCGTGCAGTGCCACTGGCACTACTAGTACTACTGGCTGGCAGTGACCGTGGCGGCCCGGGTGCCGTGCCACACTTCTTCAAGATCATCATGCTCCGGAACCCAAACGTTGCAGCTTCTTCACTTATAACGCTCACATCCTTATATTTGTCACAAGTTGTGAGCCTGGCTGACGCAAGAAAAAATTAGGCTCCCCACCTCGGTGCAAGACGATGCAAACTTTAGTCCTTGGGAGGATGAAGGAGAGACAGTAACCCTCACGAGTTTTCAAGGCGTAAAGAATAACTTAGCGAGCGAGCGACAGACGGCACATATTGTTGACTCCGACACTGATAATGTGAGTTGGTTAAAGCATTTACTAGATTGGCAGATGAAATCTTAATATTTTGATTGTGCGTTTTGTAAGGACGCGAGGAGACTTACAATACCGCCCCAAGCCAATGTGAGTGCCGCTTAAAGTTCAAAGAAATCATTCGATTCACAGCGACTATGCATCGGCCGACTCTCGTGCACAACAATGGCTAAATAACAATGTTTCTGTATTGTAACAGGATGGTGCCAGCAATAAATCGAAGAAAAGGAAGCTATCCCGCGACACTCTCTCCGAGTTGCAGGCTCATACAACGTTGGTAAGTGGCATCATAATGTCTTGCTTCGTTCGCGCTACTTATCCTTCCTTCTTTGTGCTCTGGAGAAGAAGAATATCAGGAGACAATCGGCCGTTCAGGTGAGTGTTTCACATCAAAGCATGGATCTGGTGCCGGACTTTCTTGTGGCCTTCGGCGTCGACATATCTTTCCTTCATTACTTACCAAACCGTACTCTGAATAGGGCGCGAAAATGCAGAGAATCGCCAACTCCCAGCTTGATGTAACGGTAAGTTTATTCTGCTTTTACCCCCTCACTACTCACCTGTCATCTCGTCAGGAGGGTATTACTGTCGATGGACATAGAGAGCAATCGCCGGCGTTGTATCTGCAGATGCAGGTATGTGTAGGCATCGACACTCAATAGGACAACTTTCTGCACCCCTTTCTTTGGCAAGGATCTGGTCGTCTACTAAGCTTTGCTTATTGTAGGACAGCATGATCGCGAATAATAAGAAGAGGAAGTCACCGCCGGACTCTAACTCGCATGCCGTGGTAATTCTTGCATTTTCACCCAATATTCAAATCACTTCCTTACTATCTAAAACAGGCTAGCATGAACATGTATACGAAGAAGCCGGCATCACAGGTTGCCTCGACAGTTAGTGTTAATCCTATCTAATCTCCATTTCATATCATTTTCTGATTTAGCGACTAGGATTTGAATCCTACTACTAAGTAACAAGAGTAAACTGCAAGACAGTCATTCTCAGGCTGATTTACTGGTATTTGATTCTCTTCGAGCTTTCCTTGGTAACAATTCCTCTAATTGCTACAGATAAAATCTACGACTTCTATTCGCAATTTGAAGAGGTCTCTGGCGGCTCATGCGCAACATATTGCAAGTGTGAGCTAATTGCTGCAATTGATTCGTGTACTAATTCATGGCTCCTTTAACAGGCAAGTGGTTGTGAGGTGTCGCTAACACCACGAGCACAATCACCTGCGATGACGACAGTATCCATCAGTCCTGAACCCGAAGTGCTCGCAACCAAGGCTCATCTTGGTCATCGCAAAGTCTCTCGGACTACTAGCTCTGTGCGTTAATCAAATCATATCTATGATATACATCCACTAACTTGCAGAAATGCAGACATCTGTAGGGCTTGAGGACAAGGATAGAAATAGTATCGGAAGGGAGGGATCCCGCGTTCCCGGCAAAAAAAGGGCAACGAATCAGTGTCTCCCTCCCGGAACTCAGGCAGGCTGGACTCACATTCTTCTGCCTTCGCTTTATCGCGCAGTTGGAAAGTCCACAACTCCATGGCAAAACCCGGACAATAAGTCCATCGGAACCTTGTGGGGGAAGGTGTTTGATTCTGTCGAACTTAGTTACGACACGCAATTGGCCGACATCTGTTCTTTAGTTGAGTCATCCCTTATTGTCTTACATCGGCCATTTTGAATCAAGTATGATCTGCCCTGTAGGCAGCCCAGAGATGCTCTGATAGTTGGCGCAAGAAGTTGTTCGAGAAAGCCGAACAATCAATTTCGAGTTTCATCGGCAACGAGCGTTCTAAGTCAGTGGAGACCGAAGAAATTGTGAAGATGTTGCAGACGATGGTCGACAAGAAGAAAGCTGAACCATTCCTCTGGGAATGCTGGCATAGTATGGATAAGGTATGTGTAAATTTGCCCCATGTCTCCCTTCGTGTCCCTGCATTGACTCTGAAAGTACAGAAGCAAGGGTTGTTCTGCTCTGATCTTGTAATCTCAGTGTTGTCCGTACACCTAGTCTTGGCCCTGGGTCGGCATAAAGTACTGGACAAAAACACAATAGGAAAGCCTATCGGTGCCCTCGCTCTTGCGGCAACCGCGGTATCTATCTACTTCAGTTCTTATAGTGGCTTTATTCGCTGAACTTCTCATGAACAGGTCAAGGTTGCAATCGACAAGCAGGTGGCCCGGTTGCAAAAGATCAAAGAAGAGTTTGGTGGCGCTGAGTGGTACTTCACCAGTGCTCTGTGGCAGCCTCATACGGACGACTATGTTAACTTATTGTCGAATTCCTCGTTTTTTACTGAATCAAACTGGGAGAAGGTCCGATCCCACCTAGCAGCTTACAATTCCATTGAAGATTTTAGTGCGGGAAAGAACACCGAACTTGTTGGATCGGGTGTCACTGGCAGGGATTTCTCCCTGTATCTTGACGTTGGAGACGCGGATGCGAGCGGCGAGTATACATATGGCGAGGGCGCTACTAGAAGTAGTAAGTGCAAGGAGGATAAGGATAATGACAGCAAAGAAGTCGAGGATTTCAAGGATAGGGAAGACGATATGGAGGACGAGAGTGTGCTTGGCGAGGGAGACGAGGTCGAGGACAAGGATCAGGAGGAGGACAAGGATCAGGATCAGGATGAGAACAAGGATGCGGACGAGCATTTCAGCGTGGGTTATGGACGCAGTGGAGGTTTTGAGGGCGAGGAGAATGACGCAGGCAGAGAGGACGGGGAAGGCGATCGCGAGGAGGACGAGGGTTCATTATGGGATTCGGCTACGGATGGCGCAGACTTTTAAGAGCAGGTCGATCTCTGGTGAGCTTCGGCTTTGACCCATCACCCCGCCACTGTATTCAAGCTCTTACTACCACCAACTTGCAGTGGCATTCGTTCTCTGAATTTGCCGAGGAACAGCCTCCCAGCGAGGTAGAAGTGGCAAAATACAATCTGGTTCAGGATGCCGTGGTGTAGCTACTGAGGGACACTGATGCACTGATTTCTACTTATTGTCTTAAATTACTTGTGGAAATGAAGTAATTCTGGAACCTCTTACGCACTTACACGCTTGAGTACTGCAAACCGACAGACAAAAAAGTCTGCTTATATGATTAAATGATGAATTACTTATGGAATGAACTACTTGAACCCCTTACAAACTTATACACTTGAGCACTGCAATTTGAATGCCAGAAAAAAACTTCTGATATGCTTGAATGCTGAATGCTGAATACCTGAAGCACTGATTTAAGTTGACGGCACTGATTTCAGCAGACCCCTTCCTGAATAATGAAACCACATGCCTGAAATCAGTAAATCAGTAGAATTTCACTTCCCAGGGCTTCAGTAAATTTCAGACCGTTTAAGTAACCTTAAGTGAAAAAGAAGATTCCCTGATGAGCATACTTTCCTTCGCCACTCAGGCTAACGGTCTCTTGGTCTCTCAAGACAACCTTGATCACTGGTAGTGATGCCCCATTCTTCCGATCTGCATACATAACAATTCTGATGCTATAAATCTACAGATCTTACTACCAATCATAGTTGAGAAACTGATCAACACCGTGACTCTGGACTCTGGACAAGATTATCTCTCTGAAACATTTGCTCTACTATGAACGAAGCAAAACAGGCTGATTTATCTCAGCGAGTCGCTAAAAGCACTTACGTATTCATGCTTCTGTTCTACTTACAACCGAGTGCTCTAACAAACTCTAGAGAATCAGTCCGATTGCCAGAAGTCGGCAATCGTATCTCATGTCGTTTTGCCATCAATGGTACCTAAGTGCGCAGCCTAAACAACTTTCTTATAAGCGAGGGCGCCGGGCACTCGGCGTATGACTTGTCATTAGAAAGTGTCATGCGTGGCTCCCATGGGTCGCTACTCGCTACACTATCCGGAGTAAACTCACACTGAACAAAGCTATTTTTGTATGTTGCTTGGCTCTCTAGCTACTCTGCGTGCGTCGTTCCATGGTTACGATCTTCAGCATCAGAACTGATTCCTTGACAGTAACTCATTGCACTGAGGTTTTGTCTGACTATTCAAGCCTGTCTTAACGCAGCGCACCTCTGAAGCAGAGCTCTGTCGAAACAACACGCGTGCGTATGATACTTTGTCAAATTGATTGCACCCGCTCTGTCAGTGTTCTCAAATTTCAGACCATGCGATAGGAAGCTTCCACTGGCATCTCGTCTCGCTCTCGGCCTTGTTACACATCCATCTCCGCTCTTCCTCCCACAGATATGCTTCTTTATCAGTGAGATGGAGCGCAGCCCAGTACGAGGGACTCTTTATATATGATGCATACGGATGCCTGCTCCTTGCATACGCGTGGACCGGAGTCTTCGCAGACACGTCCATGGCCACAGTCCCTACCGATAGAGCACCTAGCATCGTTGAGCTCGATACAGTCGTTACTGTCCGCCCAGTGACCCGGACACCATCTCCATCCCCGTCAGAGGCAGAAGCCCTGAAAACAAGCAGCCTTAAGTCCATCAACTGGAAGGCGATCTTGCTCAAGAGAAGACCATGTACGCGTTCTATCCTGCTGAACGCTCGTTCTGCTAATGACGCTATCTGCAGGGTACATCTATGTGATCACTATCGTGATAATCGTCCTCACTATACTCATCCCTGTCTACCGTGAAAACATCGAGGAATGGTTGAATCCGAAGACTGCATCTATCAGGAAGTACGGACCAGCCCTCAAAGAAATGACGTAATGAACTCATGGTTATCGCTCTTTCCAGTTTCCCAGCTAGCTGGATCTTCCCCATTTTAATTCTTTTCATTCTGTCGTTTCCACCCGTAAGTCTCACCAATTGTCTACTTGATTACCCTGGATCAACTGAGAAACCCATGCGCTCTAATGTAGCTCATTGGTCATGAGCTTGTTGCTCTTTTAATCGGATTCATCTGGGGCTTGGGTATCGGATTCGCCATCATGGCTGCTGGAACCATTCTGGGTGAAGGCGCAAACTTCTAGTGAGCAACGCCTGTGCTGTGCACATTTCAATCAGGTCCAATGCATAGGCTGAATGCATCTCTTTCTCTCAGTGTCTTTCGATATTGGCTGAAAGGACGTGCTCGGAAGCTTGAAGAGAGCAAGATCTCATATGCTAGCCTTGCGAAGGTTATCCGGGAGGGAGGACTGAAAATTGCGCTTATTACGCGCTACAGCATTATCCCCGGACACAGTGAGCCGCTCAATTCGCTTGTTCGTATATTCGATTGTCTGACCCAGAATAATGTCAGTATCAACGATCCTCTTTTCAGTGTGCGGGATAAACATCTTCATGTTCACCATTGCAGTCGTTTTATCTCTGCCGAAGCAGCTCATATTCATTTACATCGGAGTTCTCCTTCGGGACGAAGATATAAGTGAGGCAACTTCCCCATGCTGTTCAGGCGATTGTAGCACTGATATGCGTTTACAGAACATTCAGATACTGAGAATGACAAAATCACGCTTCCAGTATTGTTCGGTGCATCAATAATTGCGTTCATAGCTATGTGGTATCTTCACACAGAGATGGAAAAAGTGAAACCATCCGTTATATATGAACGGAGAAAAGCTAGGTCAGATCAGGCCTTATTTCCGAGGATGAGCGCCATTCTAAAAATATAACATTTAGACAAGCAGCGGCGATGGGAAGTGAAGCTGGCACTACGGTGTGTCTATCGACATTAGAAAGCGGTCGAAGTCAAGAATTTGGTGCACCCCAAGACATTGATCTAAACGATGGACAGAAGGCAGAGGTTAAACGAGCGGAGAAGAGTATACTACCTAAAGTGTTCCTCCCGTCGCTTCCTCGCTTAAGTCGCAATGGTGACTCTGGACTGATCTCTGTATAAGATAGTACGTATCAAGACAACAACGGAAATATGCTGCGATATTTAAAACATGGGTTGGAGGATTTACAGTCCTTTCTTCCAAGAAAATAAACTGTGCCCCTAGAATAAATGTACGTCTAGCAAGTCTTTTAATGCAATGAATCTATACGTCTCTCCAAAGCAAGTTTTGCGGATCATGTACGGCCGTTGGATGCCTCTGACCTATCTGTCCTCCATCAGACGGTACGCTCTGTTCCCATGGAACTCCCCCAGTTTCTCTGACAGTCTGTACCGAGGCTCCTCTAGGTGTGCTATCTCCGGAAGAGGAGGTATCAATGTCATCGTTGACCGGAATACATATCCACTCGAACGAAGGAGAGTAGTGCAGGCAGGCTACTGTCCGCAAAGAGGGTAGTGAGGTCGACGAAGTGAGAGCTGCTAGTGCTCGAGGAGAAGGGAGTGACCAGAGCGTGAGCGTGTGCAAGTTAGGGAGTACGGGAAACGTTGAGCTCTACATTTATATCTTAATCAAAAAGTTAAGCTCAGGCGATAATCTAATGTACGCACATGAACTATTCCCGCAGGTAGAAACCCTAGAGCCCTGACTGACGGCAGCTCCTGGCTGATGCATCCCAAAACTTCGCGCAGAGCACCATCCGTTATACCGAGGGACAGCCGAAGAGAGAGGATCGGACCCTTGCTCTTCGAGAAATCACGTATCGCGCGGCACAAACGAGCCGAAATCTCGACATCGGTTAGGTCTCGAAGACTCGTAGTCGCCCTCAGCGTATTGTTGTCGCCAGATTCAGAATAAAAATGACTTATTCTTTGAGGGGTGGACCTGGAAGGCGAGGTCAAGTCAGAGAAGCTGGATACAGGTATGTGAGAGTAGATGTAATCGGACGTGTATGCGGTGGCAAAGGATGCCCCGGGAACCCATATGTGCGTTACCCTCCTTCCAGGGACTAGTGCTCGAGCTAGCGCAAGCGACTCGGTATGGAGGACCTGAAGGTTCTGCAGGCAAGTATGGCCTACGAGCGTCCTAAACGAGTTGATAATAGGCCATTCGGTATCCGGTTCAGTCACAGTGTCCTCTTCGGCCTCTTCGGGGGACTCAAGATGAGCCGTCAGTGAAGGGATCGAGACAAGAGAACCGGTCCAGGAAAGCTCCCTCAGCCTACTTTTGGCTCCTAGGAATCTCAAGAAGGCTTCATCAAGGACAAAGCCACAGCGAAGCACCTCAAGCTTCTCGCTTCCGAGCCCCTCCAAAACCCAAGAAAGGAAGTTGTCCCTCCCGTCATCAATGGTAAGCCCCTCTAGGCCAGATAGGCCCCTCAGCGTGTCGCGTAAGCTACTCCAATATTCCTCGCGATACAAGGGGTCCGTTCGATATCTCTCGTCAACCTCCCCTCTGGTAATAGGCCATTCGATAGTTAGAGTCCGCACAAAGGGTGAAAAGCGGGGTGTCCGTTGTAAAGTCGCGCAAAACTGTGCAACATCACTTCGCGTAGGCAAAACGATGTTCTTGTACAAAGCTGCCTCGGCGGGCTTCTGTAGAATGCGAGATGTAGTCGCAAGCACGCACAACTCTCGTTTGGACTGTACAAGCTCGAAGATGGGGAAGAAAATCTCTGCTGGAAAATTCGACGAGTGAGTTTCGACCGAGGTCGTCGTTCGCGATGACGGTGAGGGCTGGGGCTGGGGCGCGTGGAATGGCATGGTCACCGTGAGGGTCAAAGATAGAAAGAAGAGGAGACGTTGGGAATGCTCTTCTTTATATGTGGCACCTCTAAAGCTAGTATAGATAAGATTAGATAACAAGTGCAGTTACTAGTATCTTATCTCGACTTGGAATCTATGGCATATGACGTCACAATTTCACATACAGGATGCCCTCTTCTATTTCTAAGAACATCTCATCCGGTAGCACAACCACAGTTACCTTGAGTCTGAACAATTCACAAAGTCGAAAACTCCCGAAGCTCACTCAAAGAGCTTTACCGAGTCGACCATTGCTTAATTGTTAGTTGATAATACAGTGAAGTTGTTTCCTTCACTAACTCCGCACTTCCATGTCTCCGATATACACCGAATATATAATAAACATTACAATGGTTAAGTTTTGGATGAGCAGAGATTTGTCCTAGTATGCAGCATGAACTACTGATAGATGTGGCAGTATTTGAATCTGTAGTTGCTTTCATGCATACATTATTACGTATCGGGACTATCACGGATTTCTGCGGCCTCTAATTCTCTTTCAAGCTTCCACAATTTCTAGACTCGGAGTACAAGGCCTAGCAGAGAAAACTTTGATACTTATCGAGCATATGAAATTTGGACGGCGTCGTACTATGTAGGTAAAAGGGCTTCAACTTTCAAGGTTAATCCCTCCCTTTCAACTAAGAATGGAAGTCCATGCTTCTACAAAATAGACACTCAAAGTTGTAGGCTTTCATCAACATTATATGATGCTATAATAGACTGAATTCACTTAAACACTCCTATTCATGCAGTTGTACTTAACCTCAATCATTTTCATTCATAAACTATATTTATGACAAGATTTTTTTGCACCGCATTCGGACCCTGATGCACTCGGACCCTGAGGCGTGAGAACTCAGGCTCTGCGTGAACACAGCTTTCGGTCATTTCGTCCTCTTTCCATCCTCATTCTTCCACAACGAGGTGGATATAGGCTAACTATCACTGCGCAGCTCACCATCAATAACAGTGCGCTTGTATCTGATTAAAAGTACGTACTATTTCTCTCGCTGTCATATACTGTAGTTGTCTCATTGGCAATCTGGTTCCGGATCGCTAACGCCTCTGCTCAGAGTCAAGTTAAAGATGGCTCGAGAAAGGGACTACGTTGAGAAAGAAAGTCTGTAGTACAATCCAAAACCTTCTAAATGACCAAGAATCACGACGAACTTCAAGACGAGTTTGAAGGTGCCTTCATGCGAATGCTGGATGCGGATTCATCGCCGTTGCTGGCGTCACGGTACCAACTCGGGTTGCAATGCATTGTGAATTCAATGTAGCAATGCGAGATTTGATTTTCATCAGTCAAAAAGGTCAACTACGGAACTTTGGAGATCAAGACATTGTTAGCATCAGCTAGAAAGATTGGTCGCGATTGTGAGGATTACTCAATCTAACTTGGTGAAGAAGCTGAACGATTTCTTGCAATTATTTATTTAGGATCAGACAGGCTACCTATTATGTTAAAGGCGCGCTTGTGTCAGTTACTTCTCCCCCGCTCGCGGCGTACATGCGCAGTCCGTCGAGGAAGGCACTCGACATTCACAATGCGCCGCAGTCGTATTGTCCATAGCTCGCTTGATGCCGTTCCCTCGCGTACATCACCTTCTCACAGAAAGCCAGCTGCGCTACCCCGCCTATCGTACTTTCATCTCCTCTGTATCAAGGGACACTCCCGACGAACGAAATAAAATGCGAAAAGGATGGCATCTCCACACTCTATCTTCAGTGGCTCCAGTACCCTCTCTCGTTACTTTTTCTACCTTCGTCGGCAGGCCGACTGACCATGTCTTCATCCTTGACTTTGAACATACCAAACGACAACAACGCGACCGGCCACGAGCTCGCTAGTCTACCGTCCCCGACCCCTTCAGAGCAGGATGCGATGAGCAAATCGACTATGAAACTTTTCATGTGGAACTTCCGTTCCAAGAAGAAGCGTCCTTGTACGTTTGTCCTTGTCACTCCGGTTCTGCATTGATTTCAACCTTTTGCATCTTTCGCTAGGGTACACTTATCTGATATGGAGTATCATCGTCACCCTCGTAGTTCTCTTGACCATCTTTCAAAACAATATCATCAGATGGCTTCATCCCGCTGTAAGCAAAATGAGATCGTGAGCGCTTATTATACATTTCATCTCTTCAGTCTAATTGACACTCCGCTGTGCTTAGGCTTCCTGGCGGCTTTATCCTTCCTGTCGTCTTGTTATTCATTTTGTCTTTCCCTCCAGTGAGAATGCTTTCTTTTCTTTGCACTGGAACTTGCACCTGACAAAATCGTAGCTGTTCGGTCAAGAGTTTATTGCAGTTGTCGTGGGCGTAGTTTGGGGAGTAGGTGTCGGCTTTGTCCTCGTCGCTGTGGGAACCGTTCTGGGAGAAATCGGTAACTTTTAGTAAGTCGTTTCAACTCAGAGTACCACAACTTCACTCACTCTTGACACCAGCGCGTATAGGCGGTTTCTTCGGAGATATGCCGAGCGGCTGGAAGAGAGGCAAGTGAAATATGCTATGCTCGGTCGAATCATTAGGGAAGGGGGACTATTGACCGCAGTCATGGCACGTTATAGTGTTATTCCTACTCATTGTGAGTGTGAGGTTTCTCCTCGTCATGAACTTCCGCCTGAAATTGTCATCAGTTGTCACGGCTATGTTTGCAGTCTGCGGAATGAACTTCTGGACATTCCTTGCTTCGGCTATCTTGTCCCTTCCGTTGTACCTATCTCTTGTATTCCTTGGGCATTTCACGGAAGACCAAGACGAACGTGAGCTTCATAACTACACATATGCTAAAGCTGGCCGTGCCTATTCTGATATGATATTTGTTTGTCAGACCGCGCCACCACTTTGGAGAAAGTAGCAAACTACTTGATTCTTGTTGCATCGATCATCCTTACTATTCTCGCAATGTGGTATCTCTCGAGACAGATGGATCTGGTGAAGGTGGATGTCATCGAGAAAAGGAGGAAAGCGAGGTATGTATTTTCTTCGCGCAGGTCTAGACTCCATGTCCCTTATACTCTATGACTTGCTTAGGCAGGTGTATGCCTTCCCCACTAGATTCGACGACTCTTCAAGGGTGGAGCTCAGCACTCGCAGTGATACAGAGATTGGTACCGATTATGATCCGTCGAAGGTTGGATCAGCATACTCACCCGTTGCGCATAACAATCTTCCTCCCGAGTATACGATGAACGAGACACCAGACTTGGACAGCCTATCGACGTATGAACGAGTCTACGCAGCTTCAAGTCTTTCTGGTTCCCAACCAATACGTCGTACAGCTCCTAGCCCCAGGTCTGAAGTATTCAGGCTTCAACCATTGGCTCGCTGAGGACGGTATCCCTATTGATCCTCCTGTATAATGTTGCCCTCTTCACAATGATGATATTGATCAGTAGGGATTGTTCAGATCCTGGTCAGTTAGATTAGCTGTCTCTGCCTGTCGTCGTTGCTCACATACCAAGATCTCAGATACCGCTATTTGAAATTTATACAACATTCTTTTTTCCCATCATGCGTAGCCAGAAATTGGACGTTCGTGTGTTAGAGATTGATACGTGTGAGAGGCAATAAGTTCTTTTTTTCTAATTCGAATCTTGATGGCACTTGAGCTTGTGCGCTTCAGGCTTTTTCGGTTTTATGATATCTCAGGCCTCGTAAGCAATTCTCTTGAGATGTCCCTCGATATCGAAGCTATGTTTACACGGATCTTGGATAAGAGCTTGAATGTCGATAGCTTTGGCAGGCACTCTATCAAGTGCTCAGAATTGGGGTAGGAAACTTACAGGTGGTGTCAGGGAGCTTCAAGTTGTAGAGGAGAGGATGTAAACCTAATCCATCACCGCGACGATAGTACCGTACTACCGAACTTGTTAAAGCGGAAATGTACGAATGTACTATTTGTCACGGTCATGTCCGACAAAAGAGGCAAAACTTGAAGTTACACAGCCACTGGCACACATTGGCTTTGTGTATGGCGGTACAGCTTCTCTCTTCCCATCAAGTTCTGTTTGACTCTCAGCACGACTGCAATGTACTTCACGAGGCACTAGCGACAATCAACTCGAATTTACCGAACATATGCTTCTAAAGGTGAATCTTATTCCTGCTTCAAGTTAGATAATTTATCCATCTCACAACTTAGCCGGCTTAACCGACCGATGATTTGAACTCAAAGTTCACGTTCAAGTACCCGCGCGCCGCAGTGTTTTGGTGCCAGTGCGTTGTACTATTCTCGGGGATCGACTTGATCCTTTACCTGCGGGTTATTGACTGCTGCCGATAACCTTACGCTCCATAGAAGGTAATCAGATTGTCCAACTATACCTCCATGCCCCACGCAGGCACCAGTCACTCCCACTGGCAGAGCGTCTATCAACTTCAAAACATGCCGGTCTTGGTTGCTTTCTTCCCTTTTCAAAAGCAATTCAATTGTGCGAGGAAGTGCAGAACTCGATCGGAGAAAGGGGAGAGGAAATCTCGCTCGCCGAGCATAGGCACCGCTCTCTGGCAGACTCGCAGTACCGTATAGCACGGAGATGACACCTACTCGCCGGGCAGCGACTAAACCGGAGAAAGAAACGCGCAAGTAACTGCGCACCGCTGGATACCCCACGCTAGATTGCATTTCATCCTATTTCAAGGGTTGGAGCTTAGAGAGGTATAAAGGATGTCTATCTGCGTAAGTTTCTTTTATCTCTGTACATCCCATTCTTACACCCCTGTCTTCCATGTCATCTACCACAGTAACCGAGGATGATAGGACCTTCGTTGGGAATGACATCTCTCGTCTGCCATCCCCGACACCTTCAGAAGACGATCTATTGAAGACCAGGAGTAGGAGGATATTAAGCGGCCTTCACAAAATTACCAAACGCCCTTGTGAGTAGCTCTTGATTGATAACTTGTGAAGCTTTCTGATAAAAGAATGTAATAGGGTATTTTCATGTGATCGTGACTTTGATTCTTACCATCGTCATTCTCATCGCCGTATATGAAACGAAGATTATACGTTGGTTGGCACCGAGTATATTAAAAATAAGGAAGTGCGTATTTCCCATCGCTTAGCTTCATCTTCTCTGACTGCTAAACTACCTTCCGATAGTTTGCATGGTGGATTCGTTATTCCAATCACAATCTTCATCATAATTTCAATACCACCGGTGAGTACTCCACCTCCTATACTCTATATAAATCCACAGGCTTATACAAACACGTCTACCAAGCTGTTTGGTCAAGAGATTCTCGGAGTTCTTGTGGGTCTCGTCTGGGGTCTTGGGATTGGCTTTGCTATCACTGCTGCCGGGACGTTGATCGGTGAAATCCTCATCTTTTTGTGAGTCTCATGCTAAGTCAAATTAGCGACGAGCTGAATTGCTGATCCAATTTCCTCAGTGCGTTCAAATATCTATTCCGAAGCTATGGTGACAGACTCGAGAAGCGAAGAATTAAATATGCTGCGTTAGCGAGGATCATTCGCGATGGTGGCATTCTAATTGCAGTGGCAGTGCGATATAGTGTGATCCCGGGTCACTGTGAGTTTTCCATTGTACTAGACTCGATATCTTCTGGCTGATGCAGCTGTACTTTAGTTGTGACCGCGCTTTTCGCAGTTTGCGGAGTAAATTTATGGGTATTCCTCGCATCTGCAATTCTTTCCCTTCCTTTGCACTTCGTCACTGTTTTCATCGGCCACGCATCCCTAGATGAAGAAGAAGGTAAAGATGTGTTCGTTACATTCATAATAGCCTGGCAGCTAACGACCTGTCCTACCTGTCCTATAGGAAAGAACAAGACTGTAGACGATGTTGTCAAGTACACTTCCCTGGCCGCTACCGTCGTGGTTACATATGCTGCCATGTTCTACTTAGGACGTGAGATGGATAAGATTAAAGCCGACCTTATACTGGAGAGACGCAAAGAGAGGTACGTATTTTATTAAAAATAGACTAAGACAAACAATCTGATTTACCATCGCATAATTGTCCAGGCAAGTGAAGCTCTCCACGAGCGGCTTCTCTTACGAGGAAGGATCGAGGGTGGAGATGGGTGTCACGGAGACAGGCTCGGAGTACACTATTCCGGTATACGGGGGTCAGTACGTGCCAGTGAACAGAGTCGGTTCTCCGGCCATGCCCTTGCTCCCACCATATCCAGATTTGGCCCATGGCCCTAGTCAAAACACCCTTACGCCATACGGCGGTGGATATACAGGAGCTGGTCAGAGATATAACTCCTCAACTGGATCTCTGTCATCGCGCAGTTCCGATGAGACGCCAACTCAGATCCCCGACGACCATAGTACGGATTCAGTCGGCTTTCAGCATTTGCCTCCTCGATCTGTCTAATTCTCCATTCCTTAAAGTGCATGCTGACTCATTCGTTTGTTTCAATCTTACCAAATGATATCATGCCAATCTCTTGAATGTTTCCACCTCACTCGCACATTGCCCACTGTGATTTCTCAAACTTCATATCTTGCAATTTTATTTATGATTCTATTTATGATTACTGCTTTTGACCATCCCCCCGCTGTATGATATCGTTTTTAAAATATAGGACTGTCTCAATCGACCTTTGACACAAAAATTATTATATTATATTATGTAGTACAGATATTTACATATATATCTGCTCTAAACCCGACCTGCACGAATCTTCCTCGCTTTACCAGTACTAACTATTCTCGGTTTCCTCCTCCCCTTCATTCCTCTTCTATTCAATTTCATACCTGGCAAGTTCCTCTCGTCCACTTCATCCGATGAGTCATTTCCTACCAAATAGTCGATTAGCTCCTCCCGGACAGGAAACGATCTGTTGATGTGCTTGGGAACCTCGGTCGGCATGTTGTCGTCACTATATGGTTCCTCGTCGTCTGGTGCCTCCATATATTCATCCGTGAACCATTTGGGTTCGCAGCTCTTATCCCTATCTCCACGAAGGAACATCCCCACCGCTTTCATTACCACCATTCGCGTCCGAATGCCCTAAAGATCCCCTTTCGTATGCGACTGATGAAAGGAAAGGATGAGGTGATCACTGTAATCAGGTCGTACCCAGAACAGTACCTTCATAACTTCTTTGAGGAAAACCTGGACGTTGAAGTCTGTGTTCGAGACATTGCCATCGTAAAAGCCCATTTCCTCCGCAAACCTTCTGACATGCCTCCACTTGAACTCGAAGCCATAGAACCAGGTCATAATGATTTCTGTGCTCAACCATGTGTGAGCCGAAGGGACAGGTAGCAGGATAAAATAATCAACTGAGCTCATACGTTTTAGAGGGAATTTAAGAAGTATTTCAGGAATGGACAGCGAGGAAGAAAGCTCAGATTGGGATTGTCTTCAAGGTCTTTGAGACTGCGATCAACTGTGAAGGAAAAATGCCTCATGCTCAGACCTTAGTAAGTTAAGTTGAGCCACCTACATTCGTACGCCAGCGTTTTAACCGCACTGCACAACCATATAGCGAGCCACATTGCACAGCCAGTGCCACAGGCTCGCTCGCTTTTGGCGTAAAAGACGTTTTGTTGAGTGAAGAAGATGCCTACGATATCCGGGCTTACTCTGTAAGGCACAAGGATAAGTTAGGAGATATATCGTTAGTAAATGAAACTGCACATGTATGTAATTGAATCAAGAAGAATTTGCAATTGAGAGTGCTTGCCCACTCCTTGGCGTAAAGCACTAAACAATGGACACGGAACCGCATCCGGTTGGGAGTCTAGCTCCTGTTGCTATAGACTTGGTCATAAGAGGGGTCTAGTAGTCGAAGTTACTCTCCGTGTCTTCGTCGCTAGTATCGTTGAACGCGCCTCCGAGTAAATCTTCTTGGACGGTCTGCTTGGGCGGCGGATGAAAGACCATTTCCCTACTCCCCTGAAGGAGCTCAACGAAAGCAAGTTCCGTCGGCGAGGTCAATCGTATGCCATTGTTGTACGTGACTTGCGCTCTTGTTATAAAACATCTGGACTCTCGGTTCCTGAACATGTTCACGGATAAGGGAACAACGAAGTTTTTGTACCAGCCGCCAGAGAACTTTTCCCATGGCTCTGTCGTAATCTTCATAAAAGGGTCGTCGAAAGGAGTAGCATTGCTACTTCGATATGTGACGAAGAATTCGGGATTGAATCTAGACTCGACTCCACGTAAACAATAGGGAACAAACGATCGAAATTGGATGGCCGTTTCGCATAAAAGTGGGTTCACAGGCAAGTCGGACAGCCTTAGTGTGCCTCTCCAAGGAATGAAACCACTGATAGGCGTAATTAGAAGCTGAAACGGATGAAGGGAGTATCATGGTTGGCTTACCCTTCGGCATCCCAGTGTACGGAATATCTTTGCTCTGGAACGACGACGAGCTGTCCATTGCTCATATTCTGAGACTGTACAGTTGGCTGCACCTGCGGAACTCCCGGAACCCCAGTAAACCGTGTGTTCTGGTGGTCTATCAACCGGTTTGGTTTCTTATTTGCTGTATCCGAAGATACCGGGCGGGAGGCACCATGGTTCTCGAAGTTTGAAGAAGCTCGAAAATCCTGCGACTGTCGTGATTGTAGACGGACTGTTTTGCTTCGCGACATCTGTGAGAGGCTTGACAGGTCACATTCCTCAGGGACCCCTGAGCCGTCGAAGGGTGCCTGCTGAACGCGCGGCGCTGAATACACTGATGTCTTAATCCTCGAAGAACCAACGGGTTCCGATGTAGCTTTCTCGGCAGCTCCCGAAAAGCTCGCAGAAGATGCGATCCGTTGGCTACTGGGACATAATTCTTGGCCACTAACTGTCCTTGATGTTGAGGAGCAAGATTCCTTCGTCCCACATACTGTTGACGACACTGGTGCAGGGGCTGGGATGCTTTCGCGCGGATGAGTTGTGCTGCCTTTCGGTTTCTGCGTAATAACTGGTACACCGAACACCCTGTTTTGGCGTAGTTTCTCGAAGAAAGTTGGCGACTCGGGGTGGTGCAGTAGCAGACCTTCCCCATTTAACGGGTTTCCCTCGTGTTTTTCAGAGCTAGGCGTCTTCACCGTGGATGAACGACTGATCTGTTGCAGGGAGCCCACAGGGTTCGCTATCTGGAATTCCTGTGGTTCCACGGATCCGTATAAAGTGCCTTGCACATTGACCTGGCTTACTAGCGTATCAGCCGGTGTGTCAGATCGAGCGGTGGCCAGTGCTATTATATCATTCCTCGCTCTTTTCGAGGTCGAAGCACCGGGTGTCTTTCGTTTCGAAGCCCTTATCGTCCTCTGCGAGTCCTGGTCGCTGGCGTAGCCAGAACTTCCCAAGTTCATCTAATGATTCGGCTAGGTTAAATGTAGACTCGGATGGTCACAGACAGAAAGCGGTTATGAGAGTTGGGTGGTAGAGAACGAAGTTCGATGATTGTGGTGCATTGGCCAGGCGAGAGTAGACTTGCTTTATATTCATATCTTCTGTGGTTTGTGCCTCGAGTAACTGTGGTTCTTGTGCTTGATATCCGTAGGCTACATTTGTGTCCACTTGCGCCATGTTCGCGTCGAGGAGTGACGGTTGCAGTGGTTATCGTGGTTATCGTGGTTAACTGTGATTAACTGTGGTTGACCTTTGAACCAAGTGGCCTACCGGTGGTCATGTGTTGACTTTCCGCCGCTGGTCCCTGTGTCCCGAAAGGGAAATCATATATCAGGGTCCTGTCCCTACACGGTAAAGGATTCCCCGTTCAACGGCACAAAGCCACTCACTGACCACCGCGACAGAGCACCCTTCCTATCACGTCCTATTTTATTATTCCATGCTAATGTATTCGCTTCCCTCCACCATCCTTTCCTCCGTCCTCTACTCATTTGTGTAGAATAGCAATTTCACCTCACAATATTCAGTCAATCTGAGAGTCTCAACGGTGTTTGGCTGAAATCTCCCCTTTTGTGAAATTTGCAAGTGCAATTGTGGTTTCATTCTTACGGCGACCGGCATGAGTCTGCCGGTGGAACAAACCATTCAAGTTGTCTTGATTCTGCTTTCCTTTTTTGGACTCAGGGTCCGGCGGCGGAACATTAGATTTAAACTCCGACTCAATAGTATGTAAGTACATTTCAGCGGCAGCGGGAAACTCGGATACCTCTGGCATTCGTTTTAGATCAACCTCGATAAAGAAGCGCTTGTTAGAAGTCTTTGTCAATGCAAGATCCATAATTATATAATTTCCCTCTTTAAAACTACGCCATCGGAAGGTCATGATAATAAATCATATTACAAGCTACTTTTCGTCGGTCCGATTTCTGACTCTAACGAGTTGCCCTCGTTGTCAATGGCAGGCACCGGGGCCTCAGGTTTGTATCCTGCTTCCTCCGTGAATGTATACAGCTTATTCCATAGAACTTCTGGTGACGTCGCTGGCGCCTGGATGAAAGACGCATCAACCAGAGCCTGGAGTATGGTGAGTTCTGGATTGTACTCGCAAAGCTGCATATACTCGCCTGTATTGCCGACCAGGCCCAGTGTCGACACCGCCAGTCCTTATCTCCTTGCACGATAGGAACAGATCGCAGAAGAGAGGTTACTGAATCCTCGGTCGCAGTTGTCTTTCCCAGAAGAGCGACAGAAAGCAGCCTCTCAACCCGGTTTTTGACTTTCTGAGCTTCAAACACCCAGGTCGGGACTCCTTCTACGATGATATTTTTCGCGTGGTACTGTGTGGTTTCTGTTTTGCTCGGATCGGGGTTTTTGGGGCTTAAGAGGAGGACTGTGTGATATTTAACGCCTTCCCCTCCGCGGATGTACATTCCCATGTAGATACGGCGCTTGTTTCCTCTACCGAACGTCATAATCGTGACTCTTGAACCGTCAACCTGTAACTATATAAAATGGTAAAGTTGTGGGTAGTAGAGCAACAGAAACATGGGTGAGAGCCTGCCGTACATAGAGGTCTGAAGCAATCAGTGATCGTAGTGATCTCCGCACTCGATAAGGAATGTATTAATATTTGATTTATACAGCAATTTCTCTGAGGCACAAGAATAACGAAAAGTGACGATGATGTCGTGCAATGCAGTTAAACAAGTCAAAGGAGAAGTCAAAGGGTGGGGATAAGCAAATTTGAATGCTTCGTTGAATATACAAATGGGCGATCGGTACAAGAAACTCTTGACTGCCCGGCAAATTGCAGAACCTCGAGGATCGATGATTAATCGAGGTTGTAGATGGATTTCCTGTTCAACTAAGAATGATCTTCTCAAATCTACGACTACTAGATCAAGCTTCGTTACAAAGAAGTGGCAAGGCGGAGTTGTCATCGGTGAAAACGCTCTTCATGATAGTACGGAAGAGCTTCATCCTTGTCACCGTGTGCTGGTTGTACTTGCATGCCTCATAAGTCTTACAGATGATTGCATGCATGGCACAGCCTCCTCGTAGGTATAACTGCTGAAGAAGGTCTATGTCGGAGGCCGCCCATTCTCGCAATGACTCGATTGTCGAAGTGTTATCGGCTTTGAAGCTAAAAACGATTTTTCAGCAATGAATTAACGTTTTAGATGTCTCACTTACCTGACTTGCCGGACGAGGAAGTCAGGGACGTTATGTTGCATTATAAGCGTGGGGGTCCAGGAATGGTTGAGAAGAGTAACCAACGCAGAGTTGATCAGTTTATGATCTCCGGAATCCAAGCCTTGTGGTTTACAGAGTGCTCCTGACAAGTAGGCAATCAGTTCGGGTCCTCGCAGGTAGATCTCCCCGAACCGCTTATTCGCGCTAGAAAGAACACACACTGCGAAACAGCAGAGGCTAAGCGCAGATTTTACAGAGATAGCGCTGTGTTTGTCGAGGGACCGTTTCCTACATTAAGGTCAGTGCTAGAATACATACAGAACAAATGGTAATCGTACTTTCGCAGCCATGCATGAGCAATCTTGTCATAGATCAGGCATTTTTGATCGAGACTCGACATTATATCGGCGATCTGATGAATGACAGTACACCGGTTGTCCAGGTCCTCTACCCAGACTTCAGTTTCGACATCCGTAAGGCAGCTCCACAAGACGTCGGGGACCTTGTAGTGCACTAGAGCTTGCTTCTTCTTCCTCTTCACTAGTTGTGAGACAATACTCAATGTTTCGTGCTGAACGTACGGCCTGCGCTTGCGAGGAAACAGAGAATTTCTGTAGAGTTGGTACCTGCTATGTCAGTCACTAAAGACTCAAATTCTCTAGACGGAGTTACAGTACCTCAGGACAGCGGTTGCTTCCTTCGCTGCGTGAGTTCCATCTACGTCGAATATTTCAAGAGCCTTCCTATCAAAGCTGTACAGGCAAAAAAGCAAGGACGTTGTGTTACGGTTGTCGTCATCCAATGGTGCTCGATCTTCTTCTGACAATGCGCTTCTCGACAAATTTTGCTCAAACCAGAACGAGGAGGCTAAGTCGTACACAATGGCCAAGACAGATGCATCGGATGAACTTCTTGATCTTGGACAAAACATCAGAACAGAAGATGGGAGAGTAAGTTATGAGGAACGCACAGTTTCAGGACCTCTCGTAAGAAAGGGCGAATAAAATCCAACCGAATGTCTAAAGAGAGGAGAGCTTGTTTTGTAGCCGGAAATGACCGAAAAAAGGAATTGAGAGAGGGTAGGATTGTAACGTCCGCTAATGATAACGGCGCGGCAGCCATCGCATCGCAAATGGCCTGTGAGACGGCGCGGAGTGTCGCTTGAAACAGATCATATTGACCGGAAGTACAATCTTTTCTCGTGGAACCCAGAACTGAAAGAAGGTCAAGCATCCACGACAAAGCCCAGATGAAGGAACTCCTATCTGTGAGAATCCTTCGCCATACCATCATTATCAGCATACGCAAAGGCAAAGCTATATGTGGTACGTACCAAAAGGAGTCAGCAATTCTCAGGACAAGAAGCAAGCGCTCTTCATGGGACATGTCATACGTTGTATACGAAGCGCCAAGGCCGATGACGTTATTCATAGTTGACAGCGCTTCCCGTACTATTCGTTGGGGATATCCGGTCTTTGAAAGTGATATAGAACGATTCGGCCGACTGCGCAGCGCAACGAATTCAGAAGAGGGCATCGAAGTCGTGCTGGAAATAACGCACCCGCTCAACTCGTTGAGATCATCAAGTGCAGAAGATAACTCTGGGACATTGCTGTAAAACGAGATGCGCTGATCCTCCTCTTTCGCCGTGAAAACTCGGTTGATCTGACGGAGGCGTTTACGAATCTTGAACTCTTCCGCGACGTTGATGATGGCCTGTCCGACTCTGTTAACGACACGCCCGGAGTACATTCCAATGCCGGGAACAGTTGAACCGGAGGACTCCGAATTAAACGATCCAGTTGATGCGAGGGGATCATGGACCAATGTTGCCAAAGGATGCGGCCCTTCCAAAGTATTTGATGTGGCTGATATCCCTCCACATGGAATAGGTCGAAAGAGAGGAGGATTCGAGGATTCCGAGTCATGGCTAGTTCGTCCTTCTGATTCAAACTTCACATCCTGGTGCTGGTCGTCAACCATAGAACGAGCCACTCAGGCATTGTGTGGGGAGGCGAGAATGAGGGGACGAGAACATGGTCGTGCAGAGAATATTAAGATAGTCATATCGCGAACAAGCGCCTGTCGATACAAATAGATACTGTCGGTAAGTAGGTAATCCGGAGTTGTTACACCGATGAAGCTCACCACACCGCACAGAATACCGAATCCATCTCGTAGTAAGAAGAGCGCAATCAGCCACGTGTAGGGGCTTCCGAGCAAGCAAGGTTTAGACTCTGGATACAATGATGTGCAATGTCATTGCACCCTATCCTAATACTTCTCGCACAGCTTCCATCTCACGAGATAGGGATGTCTATTCAGACAGAGCGACGCGAGTCCCAAATCTGGTTAGAGAATCCTCGAATGCCTTGTTTCTCGCCTTGATCGGCGCCGATTTGGATGTGATTGTCCCGCACATTTGGCAGCCATGCTACGCGATTGATCAAGGTAGCTTTCAGAGGTTCCGTCGGGAAATCCATACTATACCGGAGTAAGTTCAGTAGAGATTCCGTGTTGTATAGCTCGGGGAATATTTTCCGATATTCGATCCATGCTCACAAGTATATGGAGGTTGATGCTATGATGATGGGAGAAAGAAAGATTTATTTCTATTTACCAAGTCACACTCAGCCTGAAGTAGTAAGTGACATTAGTATTAGTCATTGTGGTCACAGTACTACTAGTAGTAACAAACCCAATGAAATGACGCCGGTGATGCTTCAACGTCTGGGGAGTTCGCTGTGCATGCATTAGCGTTGCGCAAGAACGTTGAGCGCCGAAAGACAAGAATAATAGCTCATAAACCAAGAACAATACATAAGTCTTTCCTTTTGTAAATGTCATCTCCCTCTTCGGCATCAGACGTTGGAGGATCGAGTTCGAGTAAGTTGGTCCGTCCTATAGCAGCTCGGAGCTCATATGTTCTTCACAGATGTTGCGGCACCTTTGTATCAAGTGAAGCTGCTCGCTGCGCTGAGAAGCGGTATGTGCGGTATTCGGTTGCACCCTTGAACAGGAATCTGAGAGTTTCGGATAGGCGATGCTTCACTAATTACACAACTACTCACGGAAATCAGTAAGGAGAAGCGGAAAGCGTCGGAGAATGAGGTAGACATTGGTGCAGCAGCTTTGCATCTGGCGATAAGATGCGCATCTTGTGAGCTTGACAAGAGTTTATCGTCTAATTCACTTAATCTAAAGTAATATGTTTAACAGGCGACACCGTGAACCTTCTATTGTCGCACCGTTCCATCTCCCCCAACGCAGTTTACCCTCCGGGCTCTGGTACGACAGCATTACACCTCGCAGCGTCAATAGGGCGTGCAGACGTTGTGTCCCTGCTGCTTGAACAGGATGGGATAGACGATACGTTGCGAGACTCGCATGGTAGGACGTGTAAGGATGTTGCAAGGGGCAAAGACGTATTGAAGGTTATCAAGGGCGAGTTCCCATTTTTGTGACTAAATGATGGTTTCTGACACCAAAATATAGATTCTAGATCTCTCCTCACAGCAAACTACCGTGGCATTCTTCACTCCTATATCGCCTCTCCGCCAACTCAAGGCGCACCTGAAGAACTCATCAACCTCCTGAATTCTCGCCGTGCGCGCCTCGTGGATCTTTCATATTTAGACCCAACAACGGGACGGTCGTTGCTTCACGAAGCTGCTAGACGAAAGGACCTTAGCTTGATCGACCTTGCTATCCGGGCGGGGGCAGATGTTTTCGTCCGGGACAAACGAGGGAAGGCTGTGGGTGAAGGTGGAGGCGGGAGCAAAGATGATAAAGTTCGGGTCTTTTTACGGCAATGTGAGTTTTTTGGCCGCTTGTATTTTCCGAGGCTAATATCATGATTTTCAGTTACAAACCAGGATAAGAGTTTACTCGATCAAGCCCCCAGTGGTAGCGAACCTCCTAGTCTCAAAGGATACTTAAGCAAATATACGAATGTTGCGAAGGGATATAACACTAGATGGTTTGTTCTCAAGAATGGCATTCTTTCTTGTAAGTGTATACTTTGATAGTCCACGTTCATGATGATGATTGTCTGTTCATAGATTATCGACACCAGGATGACGAGAATGTCGCTTCTCGAGGATCTATAGCTATGAAATCAGCTATCTTAAAGCTCAATCCAACGAACAAGCTTCACTTCGAGGTGCATTCGACTCCATCCCAGGGACACTCGACATCCGGACAGCAGAAGTGGTACATCAAGGGGAGTCATCTCGTTGAGGTAAACCGGTGGACCCAAGCCATTGCTCGAAATATTGAACTTTGCAAACGGGATACGAACAGTACCCAGAGCCACAGCGGTAGTGACGCCGACTCGCGTAGCTTCAAGAGCATTGGTGCGAGCCTGAGGATAGGGAAGCATTCTTTTTCTTCATCGAGGAAGCTCAATGAAGGTGGAGGAGATTCTGTCTCGTCACTGAATGAGGCTGCTGACGATAAGGACATGAGAGATGTGCCTATTGGTCAGGTCGCTGTTGAGTCCACGGGGGATGACGATGAAGATCTTGCTGAGGATGATTATTCCGATTCACGATCAGAGCGCGGGCCACCTCACGAATCCTCGTTTGCCTTGCACGGCACCAGTACCGCTGCTCAAGTTGACCTCACTGCACAACTTCTTTCATCCCTCGTTCTCCCGGCGAATGCCTCTCAGCAATTACGCGACTTGTGTACCGCAGTCATTGATTCAGCGGGTGCGGCTCAAAGTATGATTGGTGAATACGTACGGATGGTACAGGAGCGCGAAGAGTGGTGGCAAGAACGCGTCGAGCGCGAACGACAACGAGGTGCACTGTGGGAGGAAAGCTTGCAAGTTGTCGTGCAAGAGGGAGAGGTACTCGAGAACGAACTGAAGAATCGGTTAAGGAGGAGGAGCCGGATGGGCACTGAGGGTACCATAGGTCCCGAAACTGGCCAGTCAACGCTAAGGAGCAGGTCGAATTTCTTACCTGGCTCTCTCGTAACAACGCCTCTGGCAGAGCAACCACCTCCAGTTCCAGCGAAGACTGGTCTACCCTTTACTTCATCATCGAATATCCCGCCATCAATAACAGAGGAGACAACCAGTCCTTCATTGCCAATCGTTCCAAAATCCCCGCCACCCATGATAGGGGATAGCGAGTCCGGAGCCGACACTGACGAAGAAGACGAATTCTTCGATGCCATTGACTCTGGCTCAATACCGTTAACAGTACCCGATGCGCTTATTCATGCGCCTTCGATTGATATGCCAATCAATATCGAAATCGATCAATACGAGGGCTACAAGCATCTGCGAGAGAGACTTCCGATTGATAGCGACAATCGACCACCAACGAGTTTGTGGAGTGTGCTTAAACACAGTATTGGAAAGGATCTCACAAAGATCAGCTTCCCGGTCTTCTTCAACGAACCAACCAGTATGCTGCAGAGGATGGTGAGTCTTCATCGCCGTCATACCAATCACTCTCGCTGAAATTTATTAGGCGGAAGATATGGAGTTCTCTGAATGTCGTAAGTGATTTTGATTAGATATATAAGGTCAACTGTTGACATGTCCTCTTTCAGTTGATGCGGCCGTAGCAGAGCCAGATCCGCATAAGAGAATAGCTTTTGTCGCCGCCTTCGCCATGTCGAACTATTCAAGTACTATCGGCCGTATCGCAAAGCCATTCAATCCAATGCTTGTACGTTCCAGCTATTCCTACTAGAAGGATGTTTGATGCTCATGGAATGATTAGAGTGAGACGTTCGAGTACGTGCGACTCGATAAGAAATATCGGTACGTCTCTGAGCAAGTGAGCCACCATCCACCCGTGTCAGCGTGCTGGGCGGAGTCTCCGCATTGGCACTACTTTGGAGAGGTTCGTGAATACCTTTGAAAATTCTAATAGTCTTGGCTAAGGCGCTCTACAGGTTGATGCTCAGAATAAGTTCATGGGGAAATCATTCGAAATTCGTCCGACGGGAGTGGCCCACGCAGAATTGAAAATTCCGGAGAATTGGGGTCGACCTGACTACCCAAAGGCTACTGGAGTTGGATCAGAGGGGAGGGTCATCGAACACTACAGCTGGAAGAAGGTCACCACTAATGTCTCAGGCTTCATCGTTGGATCCCCGACGATCGACCATTATGGCGATATGAGGGTAGGCATCTTATTCCCTACCTTTTGACGACTCAAGCTGAGTAATGGTGATTCATAATAGGTGGTGAATCACAGAACTGGAGATACCTGCGTCTTGACCTTCAAACCCCGCGGATGGCGTGGAAGAGACGCGTACGAAATCCTTGGCCGAGTCATGGATGCCAACGGCAACGTCATCTACGAGATAGCCGGTCGATGGAGTACACAGCTCATTGCACGAGCAGTCGGTACTGGCTTTGGTACCTTGCATCCAGATGTGAACGTCAGTGTGCCATCCACACCAAACGCGTCTCAAGAGTTCATCCTCCTCTGGAGAAACACCGAAAAGCCCTCCGCACCATTCAATCTCACTCCCTTCGCTATCACGCTCAATGACCTGCCCGAGGACACACTAAAGCCATACATCTGCCCGACAGACTGTCGCCTGCGTCCAGATCAGCGTGCATTCGAGCTAGGAAAGTACGAGCGTGCGAATGAGCTGAAGCAGAAGCAAGAGGAACTCCAGAGGGCGACGAGACGTGCGAGGGAGAACGGTAGTATGCCGCCACATAAGCCGAAATGGTTCGTTGCGAAGACTGAGCCGGAGACGGGCGAGCGGTTCTGGGAGCCAGTCAGGACTGAAAGTGGCGATTTAGCGTACTGGAAAGAAAGGGAGGCGCTTTGGAAGGAGCACAAGGAGTGGTCGGGTGTGGACAAGGTTTTTATCGATGACGAACCCTGAACTCAGGTAGTAAAGTTTACAAATGTACAGAACATTGAATCAGTGTACGATCAGTATAATGCCCGGTGTAATAAAACCTCACGTTATCGGTTAGTACCTTGGTATGAATGTGTGCCTCCAAACGGACTACGAGTCGGACTCGGAGCACCTCTGCCAAATTACAGAGAGTATGAACAGTCTTTGGTGCCGGATTAATTTCATATGAACAGAATGGTAACGGCTGGACTTTAAAAACTCAAGGATATATGCTGTAGTGCTTGTAACAGGTCCATTATTTCGTGTTCAGTCTCCATGATTAGAAAATTTAGTCTAGAGAACCAAATGAATAAGGGATATCTTGAAGAGTGGGTCTTCTGGCGCGGAAAATTCGTTTCAATCCGCCTTTCGTTTTTCTTGGCTCCGCTCTTTCGCAAACCGGGTCAAGCCAAAATTTTCAGAGAGCATGGAATCCTTAAAGTATGTCAGCGAAAGAGTACGTATATAAGCACAACACTGATGAACGTACAAAAAATGTTTGGGTACCGAACGTGTAACCGAACCATACCAACCAGGAGAATTTGGCCTCGTAAAACCATGCGTGAGGAAAAGGTCGAAGTGCTTCCCTAACGAGGGCTTTGGCATACTCCTCTGTAGGTGTTTGCTCATCTAGTTAAAAGATACATAGTTCATCACTGGAATAAGAACTCTTTGTGTAACTACGTACCCGCTTTCATAGCTGACCGTAGGCCTTCGTAGTCCTTTCGCATTGACTCATACATAGAGCCCGGAGGAGGCAAATGCGGTCTGACTATGTTCGTCTTGACTCCTCCAGTAATCACCTTTGAAGGTTGTGAGCAACGAAATGCACTCATAGATATATCATTAACGTACATGCAAGACTTTCACGCTGCAAAAATTATAGATGTCTGAGCAGTAAAATCTAGATGAACGAGAGACTCACGTACTTGAAAGGTGCGAGCTCTAGACGTAAGCAGTTTGAGAAGTGATTCAAGGCTGCCTTACTTGCATTGTAGACGGAACAAAAGGGGGTCGGAAGTATGCTGTTGATGCTTCCAATATTGATTATCAGTCCTCTACCACCCTCAAGACCTGTCCATGAGTGTGGAAGCCAAGATGAAAGTGGAAGCTTGGAGATAACAGATGGAAGAGACGAAAATGTAATGGATTCGATTAACATAGGCGTGAATGCTTGCACCATCAGCATAACTCCAAAGAAGTTAACATCAAATACATGTTTTCCTGCTTCCAGAGAAGTGTCGAGCGCTGCCCCGTGGTATGCTATCAGACGTTGAACACATAAATCTCCATTCAGTAATTTCATAACATGTGCACGTACATACACCACTGTAATTGAGTCTTGTCAGAATGAAGTAGAGAACCATGGCGAGAACTTACGCATTATTCACAAGGATGTCCAACTTTCCGCCGAGCAATTCTATGAGGATGCCCCTCAACCGAGTTATAGCATTTGCATCGGTAACATCTAGTTCGTATTTCTCGATACCGAGTTCAGAAAGTCCAGACATGCTTGACATTTGCCTCGCTGTCGCTATGACGTGGTATCCTGTAGAAAGAAGCAGATGATTCGTTCAAGTGTACCTCCAATGATATGGCTATTTACCTTGTGCATGGAATTCCTCAGCGAGTGCATATCCTATTGCCGCCTGCACTACAGCTGATATATCACCGATGTCAGTATTATATTGCATCATATTGCACAATCGCACAGATGATTTCAAAGCCCAACCCTGTGATGAGTACACTCCGCTGTGAATTTGCCATCTTCCGCAAGTTATTAGCTTGAAGAAGTTGCTCTTTAGAAGAATTTGAGGACCAGCTAGTAGTAGCCTCAATGTTGATTTGTTCAGATAATCAAGTATACAAGGTGGTAGAAAGGGCACTGAGTACCGTGATGATGTAGACCGTGTGCCAGTGGTGAGTTCAAACTTGAAAGCCGCGGTCGTTCCCGGGCCAGTGTACGTGTTTAGAGCCTGAGTCGCGTGAGCCTAAGCTAAATTCACTGCATAGCCATAAGAGGTTATACTAGGTCAACAAATACTACATAATATACTGTACATGTAGTTTTACTCCCGGGACCACATGTGACGCGGTTGCTAGTAGTCACGATCATCATCAGGAGGTGTACCATTGGCTGGGGCACTGCCACGAGACCCTGCCACACACCAAATCCTGCACACCAATCGCACACCAAATTCTACGGGGGGGGGGCCCATCATCATGATGTGTTGTCACTGTCACGGTGGTGTACACTGGCGACTCGGAGCGGATGGTCGTGGGGAAAACATCTTTAGTCTTCTGAGTCTTCTCCGTCGATTCGAGTCCGGGAAGGCCACTCCTCAGGCTCTCCAATTTTGTTTTGGAACACTTGGAAACACACTGAGATGTGATACTCTCACTCAGTCCTCCGCACCTTTCAGGCGCGCCTCATGGCAATTGCCATTCATCTCAACCACGCCATCCCTCATAATTACCGAGGATTCGCATCTTCGCACACCCTACATCAAGCCGAGGACTTGCCCCTACACGAAGTAGACATGCTAGAATCGGGTCTCGGGGGCCATCATGTTGTTGTACTCATAGCCTTCTTTTCTGCCGGTCAATAATTGATCCTGGAAGAAGGGAATTGGAAAAGCCCGATAGCTATCAGTCGTCTGCAAGGCAAGGCAGAGTCGGCAGACTAATCTTTGTCAAGAATAGGCTCGGACTAGGAATTGATCGGTTACGGGCAACAGGTTACAGGAGAATGTATAGCTTACCGCTGCCAGTGTGTGAACGTTACCTCATTCAATTTCAGCTTGGCGCCTACTCCGGTGACTCGGAGTCTACTAGGACCGATTCTTCAAGTTTAGCTTAGTCACTGTATACGTACGTAATATTAAACTTGAACGTGTGCTTACTAATACTACTAATAAGTGCCCACTGATTACTAGACAGGAAAAAATACTCACGGCAACCTCAACTTCATCTCCTTCGATCTTCAAGCACCGACCGGGAAACGACAAGGAAATCTCTTGATCTACTGCACCACATGTACAGCACGACTTCTCCGCTGCTCAAATGCTCTTTAGAACGATCTCATCTTCTTGATGGGGAGTGACCAATATCAGTCACCCATGCGGCTCACCTGCCAAGGACTGGGGAACATCCATCATAAGAAGCGCAATGATATCACGCATCCGCTGGCAAAAGTCAGGAAATCAACTAGCATGACAAGGTATCAAAGCACATCGTATTTGCTGACCGCAAGTTGCCTATACCGGGCGACATGAATATGTCACTGCTTTCAAGTTCATCAACACGTGTGTACTATCTTCTAGCGTCTGCTGAGATCAGAATTGATTCACCGTCTTTTATTAGCGGCGGGAATTGCATGCCTTCACTTCCCTCTATTGTGATGTACTTGTGTGGATCATCCCCGAGGACACCAATCGCCGATACTCACCCCGCGCGCTACATAATATGTTATCGAAAGGCCCTGTGTCTTAGAATCTCCCCCGAGGTTTCAAGGCTGCGATAAGCATTTACGTCTGCTCATACCAGAAGTCCTTGCGAATCGTGAATATGAATGTGACTCAGGAACTCGAATCATTACTGAAAGGCGCAAGTGATGTTTATATAGTTAGGGTAAGCCATTTTGAAGCATAAAAAACCTACCTTAACTTATATTAACTTCGTGTAGTATACCAATAGTAAGCCGAAGTTGAATAACTAACTATCGAATGTTACTTACGCTTCAACAAAGCCGCTACTCTGACATTGTTGGTCAGTATGCGATTGCGATCGATTATATCCATACGAAGCTCATCCGAATCAAGCTATATGAGTACGTCATGACACTAGAAGACGAGGTGAGTCTCTGCGTCTTCAAGATATTTCAAGTATTATATGTAGCTGTTCAACAGACTCGTCTTGTGTGGTCGTCCAGACTCTCCTTCATCAAGGTCATCTTCTTTCTCAATCGGTATCTACCGTTTTTCTCTGTGATCCTCGCTTTCTTCAGTGCGTAATTTACATTTCGATTTTCGGTTAGAACACATCTCTGACATAGTACTCAAAGCGTTTGTTCGTGAAGGAGATAGTAATGTGAGCTACAGACGTTTTCTGTGTAGCCGTTTACTCCGTACCTCATTGGCTTTCGTCCATACTAGTATGCCTAACTGACTAGGTTTTTTAAGATGTGTAAAGAACTGCTATTTGCAGCCGCTTGTCAGTTCCCCTTTTAATTGTGCTTTGTTTATGCTAATTCTTGCATTCTGAAGTAATCGATGTCTTCGTCTTCATAATTGGAGAAGGTATCTGCACCTTTCCCTCTTATTCAATTGGACAAAACCTGACTTGCGAATGGAGTCGTTCTTCTCACTCGAGTGTACGCTATATGGTTCGGTAACAGAAGGATTCTGATTACTCTACTAGCGGTGTATATCGTACGTGACGATGATAAGCCACCCTCCTTTGCTAACATCGTATTTTCCAGCCTGGAATTACGGGGGCGATATATGCGACAATACATGTAACTTTGGGCGAGGCAGCGGGTGAGATTCATGTACTCATTTTAGGGACTGAAAATTGATGATATTTACCATTAGCTACGTTTCCACAACTATTCCATAGAGGATGCCTAGTAGACTTTCTAAACAGGGAGTTTTGGATATGTTACATTATCCTCCTTTTTCACGAGACATGTACGTGGCACCGGTCCTTCTCGGATACCCCTATCAGACACTTAACGTTCTGGAAGTGATGCTAGGCCTCATATTGGCGAAAGCTATCATTTTTGGTGCGACAAGTTCATTTCGTGTCCCTTCCTAAAATGCTGAATATCCCTTGTGCAGGACGTATGAGTACTTCCGTCATCCTTAATCTCCTGGTAAAAGACGGTACGTTTCTAGTGCTTTCATATACCTCTTAAAATAATTAATTATTGTAAGCCAACAGGCATCTTATACTACATCTGCATCCTGTGTGAGTACTCTCAGTTCTTCTTTGATGATTTAGCATATAAACAATCCTCTAGCATTGTCGGTTGCAAACCTATTCGTGCTTCTCCTTGCACCAGTACGCAGACAGATAATTAATGATAAACAATGCACAAGATTGAGTCTCTTTCTATTAACAGTCAAATATCTGTGCCTTTCTTATCTTGTACGTTCTTCGTTTTCTGTTGTTATCCTCTTGATACCGATGGTCATTCTACCACCAGGACTCAAGGGCTCTTGCATAGCATTTTATGCACTCGTTTGCTGCTCCGTCTCCGAGGAGCTTACAAATCTCTGACGATGGAAGGCTTGCGGTCAATCAGGGTTCAGACGACCTCCTCGCGTACAATACAGGCCGATATACCATTGCAAGTCCTGAAGAAGAGGGTAACAGACCAGGTATAGAACTAACCTTGTTTGTGGAGCAGTATCTGGTGGTCTTATACATCGACTGGGAGCGTTAGCATAGGTCATGGATAGAAATCGCCGTCATACATAATAATTGTACTATCTTTTGGCCGTATATACTTAGTGGCCCGGAATGCGATTTACTGTGAAAGGCTAAACTGGGTTCCATTGTATATCTAACAACATAAGTATCTCATTCTTGAAGAATAGGGGTGAGAGAGCTCTACTAAATTGATGTTCCATCATATGTGCATGAAGCCTTCTACAGCCAGTTGGATTTTTTATCTCCTGCTGCCACTGTGTAGGACTGTCATAGGAATCATATCGCGCGAGTCGTATGAAGTTGAAGTCGAATACCCTTGTAAACGCAAAGCTTGTCTTCCGTCGGTCGTGAGAGACTGATATGCCCCGCGATGGCGTAATAGCATGCGTTGGCAGAGAATACCATGACTGACGTCTTGCGTACTTTGAGATAAAAGCTACTATTAGCAATACAGCAATAGGCGTAACCACGGGGAAATCACACGCATATTATGAAAAACGTGCAGATCTCTGACTACAAGTATACATCCATGGTCTCAGCCTGCTTTCAGCTTCAATAGTTTGTCATTTACCGCAGTATTGAGAAGCACGATGGGATTTATAATAGAGGTAGCTGATGGCATTCGGGATGAGTTAGAGCGTTTTCTCAGGAACGCGCTATGACTGTGACCTAACATAGAACGCATGTGTAATAGAATAGTCCTTGAAGAGGAGTTAGGAAAATTAATTATCATGAAAACAAAGGGCGCACCATCTTTGACCATCATGTGGAGGAGCAATGATGGAGTATGCGAATCTTGAGGAAATAAAATCCGTTAACTTGATAGATTGGAAAGAATTTAAGAACTTACTGTACACAAACGCTTTCACGAGGACAAGAGTGATGAGCACTTCATTATATGCAGGATATCAGCTCAAGTCCGAAGCGCAGAATGAACATAAATTCATGCTTACAAGTCTCAAAGTAGTATGTGCTAATTATTTTCTCACAGCTTCACAGCTTCACAGCTTACAGCCTAGACAAAAACGACAGGGAAACTCATCACCAATAACCATTGTCAGCCGTTTACGGCCTGGCAAGACACGGTCATACAACGATGTCATTCAAGCTAATTGACTGCAAAGATAGCAGACAAATAAGCCACATATGTTTATTACAGAACCAGATAGCTTCACCGAGCTCTTCTCAGTGTGGTTAGCATGATATCCTCATCTTTCATCACGCTCCAGTCGGTCATAGCCCGTGCGACTCCTCCGATTGCTATCGCTCGCGCCGGGTTATTGCTGTACCTCTCGCGTACATTCAGTAAGAGTCTTTGACTCATTACGGATCCCAAGGCCACAGCAAAGCCATATGGAATCTCAATGAAGGTTTCCTAGCGTAAAAAAGGATAATAATTTCCAGTTGAGAACTGAGCAAGATGAGTAGGGCTTACACCTCGAATTAGCCAAATTAATTCACTGGCAAGGAATAATGAGAAGCTTCTAATAGATATGAGAAATATGAATAATTACTCTCGGATGCGATGAATGCGCGAATGAACTTACATCACAAAGAAAAATACCGAATCAACGACAAGAAACATAGTAATCCTATTCGTCGACCTCTGTTGGCGGCTCTCTCGAAAAGATAGTACGCCCTTGTACAGGGCGAGAGCTAAAATGAAAATCTCATGTGAAAGAAGGGGGATCCAGATTGATGTATAAACCCTGGGAAGGTTTAATGGAATACAAAATTTAATCGAAAGATTTGGGGAAAAGGGCTTTGATAGAGCTTGAAACGTGACAAACACGTTGATAATTTAGCGTTATATCGTCATGAAGCTTCTGGAAGACGAACCATCTACATCTGTCAGAACCTTGGCAGTGATTCCAACCATGGCCGCAAAACAGATAGTGCAAGTGCCAGCGAGAAGTAGCCCTATGAACCGATTCCGGTTGTATAGGGCGTATACCCTCAGTTGGAGTGTCACTAATTTTTCTCGGTTGGTTAGTGAGGCAAGCATTTGTGTAGAACGTAAATTACATACTTTCGGAGAGAAGTGCGATTACGACTCCAGCAACCCACTGAAAGCGTATCCAAGCTAAACCTGAATTTGTTGTAGCCGATCAGTTAAGTACTAAGATGATTGAAATCAATTCATGCTTACAACTGAGCTCAAACAAAGGACATACGGAAATTAAATGACAAAGGAACGTAAAGCATTAGTCAAAGACTGACATCTGTAGTAAAGCTTCGTCAGCTCCATAGCTCTACTTTTTGTAAGGAACTCCGACTTCGTCCGAGAGGCCTGGTAAATACACCACTGGATATTTCATGTCAAATGATCGAAGGTTTGCCGCAGTTGTGTAGGTCAACCTACAAGTGATGATAATTCTTCATAAAATGGATTGATTTAACAGTAGGTATGGAGTAATGATCTGCAGTTCTTACAACATGACTGTGATGCTAGAGTATCGCATCTGCGGAGAAGTACTTGTGAGTTGATAACATATTCGACGGGTACAATTTTTTGCCTACCATGAAGAACAAGGATCTCCCTATTCCCACCGGGGCTTTCTGTATCAAATCAAAGTGGTACTATACTGTAATTGTGTGCAACGGCATGAGGTATGAGTAGAGATTGAACTCGCCCACATAAGCTCGATTTCTCTGTCGAACGTAAGAACTGCTTTGCTTCAATAAATAGTAAGCTTAAAATATGGATGGTGGGCATACAATAATCAAAGAATATGATAGTCGACGATGACACTGGATAGCACAGTAAGATATTGTAGTTGAATTTGGTTGAAAAGAGTACTCACTATAGTCCTCAATGGGTCGGGCCGACCCCCATTGGCCCGGGGTCGGCCTTGACCCGGCCCTTGGGGTCGGGTTAATAAAGGGCCGGGTCACGGAAGGTCGAGGCGGGGCCGGGTCGGGGGTCAGGCAATGTTGAGATTTACCTGACCCTCTGTGACCCGGGTCGACCCGACCCGACCCCCGACCCTGAGTACTACCTATTCTGGTAGTTAACAGAAGAATTTTAACTAAGTTTAGGACAGTTAGGGCAAATAAGTTGAATTCTGTAATAATATCAGCTCTTACTTACTCAAAACCGCCTTATAACGGTAATATACCGGTCACAAAGGTCACATAAGTCTTCTAAGCATCGTGAGAACTTAAGGAAAGTAATAGTCAGTGCTTCATATCTCTTCACAGACTGTATCTAATAAAGTATTATTGACATATACAGATATTTCATTGTTACAGTACTCAAAAATCATCTAAATACAATGATAATTATATCTACTAGATGTAATAGGGCCGACCCGGGGCCGACCTTGGTTGACCTCGACCCGACCCCCAATGACCCGACCCGGAGGGTCAAAGAGGGTCAGGGTCAGGGTCGGGCACTTGTCACAAAATGCTGACCCGGCCGGGTCGGGGGTCAGCCAAAAGGTGCCCTGACCCGGCCCGACCCGGCCTTTGAGGACTATAGTACTCACGGATTGTGTATCGTGTGACATCGATGACTTTGATGTTATAAAAAATCTCATTCTCTAGGCTTCCTAATGTGGATGTCATCTACTAGTAGAAGGGAATGGATCGTTATTCGAGTAAGAGGGTGTATTGCGCACATATATGTATACGCCCGGGTATTCTGTAAATTTCGATATACCGGATGCAGAATCAAAATGAAGACATCCAAATAACTGATGATCAGTCATCCCTCTCGAAGAAATGCATTCACTGCCAGAACGTGTCTGCATTAATCACTAGAAAAGTAGATGTGATGGCCGATTTCGGTCATCTGGCCATACTGGTCAAAGCCAGAGGCTTCGATAAATCATTGGCAAATGCAAGATCCATCATATGTATGCACCTATCTTTTGGATGTGATGAGGGTCCTTCAGGGAGGACGCTAGGTAACCGAGAGACTTCTTCAGATGAAGATTGCACAGAACAACAAGGAAGCCGAAAAGAGGTCTGATATATATCGTCCTGGAACATGTCATGCTTAGATACCGAAGCGCGATTCAAAAGGCTTATGCGTTCGAATTTGATGGAAGAGGTATGATACTCTTGTGTTGGAACAACTCGGATTGTGTCAACCAACTTGAGGGGCTTTCCGAACCAGAATTACTTTCGGAAGCAGTTGCGTGTCAGGCTTGGACCCGATGCATGCCTTGTGGTGTCTTGTCTATCATAAACAAATGAGATCATGCCTATCAAGACATGATGTCCTGCGAGATCGAATCTAAGAGTGAAGCAAAGAGAACAGAGATGAGAGACGAGAGGCGAGTATAACCAGGATCCGGGGCTTCCGGCATCCGACAAAGGTGACCGACGACGAGGGGACTTCGGGGTGCTCCCGCGCAAGGCTCGAGACGTCCGGGTCAAACACAAAAGATAGTCTAGAGCACTAGACAACAAGCAAGCTAGATTTGGAGACAAGACGAAGGCATGGTGGATCTCGAAAGCCTGGCCACTAGCTAGGCCCAAAGACTTTATATTCGAGTCAAGGTATCTATGTACAAATGCTATGGGTTTATATAGAGAAAGGACAGAGATACCGGGATTCCGGAAGCGTGGGAAAATCGGGGATGCGGGCAATGCGGTAGGCAATGAGGCCTCACACATGTAAGACTAAGACAGGAATTGGAAAGGAATAACAAAGGAGTGACAGGACATGTGTAGGGGCATTGGTAAATCGGAGTAATGAAGGAGGAATGAGGGAAACAGGTGAGGGAACATGAGGGAGACATGAGGAAGAGGGAGAAGGGACTTCGGGAAAGTCCATAGGGTAGAACCCCGGGATAAATCCCGAAAGGGAGAGAACCCGAAGGGAATGGACCCCGGGATAAATCCCGAAGGGAATGCCCCGGGATATTTCCCGAGGGCAAGATATCCCAAGCGGGATTTGGGAAAATCCCCGGGATGCGCCCCGAAGGGGAAAGGGTTATGTCACGTCGTGACATTGCGGCTAACTCGGATAAATCCTATCTCCTACCCAAACCCTCCCACGGTTCGGATTGGCTAAAGCCTCAGGGTCTCTGTAAAGTTTGGTTGACCCTTAATCCTCCCATATTAGGAAGGGTCTAGCCTCTAACAGAGCTCCGAGTCTTGCGAGGTAGCCTAACACCGGTACTCTGGAGACCACCAATTTCAGTTGGAGGCATACCGCTCGAAAATTTTCTTTAGAATACGTATAAGTCATCCTTTATCTGCGCACTCGGTGGTCTAAGCTCAGGTAGTGGACAACCAATTGTGATTTGTGCTCTGATTTGTCCCGTATGGCAGAGAGGAAAGGTAGATCGGCCATGGAGTAGAAATGGCTGCGAGCGAGGAAATGGTTAATTCTCATAACCTGACTATATCTGGAGCATAAGCACATCAGGGAAACTACTTTCTGCTTACGGCGACTGACGCGTCCTGATTTGGCTGGCACCTGTCTGAAGGGTCGCTACTTCGTCTGAAAATACACTGATTGCCTTAACTCACTGAAATAAAGAGTGTTTCAGGATGCAAGCCATCTCTCAGTACATCAGAATGCAAGTCAGGATTTCAGTGCTCAAGTAACATGGGACTTGGAAAATTTTTACGATTTTTGTTACATCTAAATTAGGAAACCAGTTGAGAAAACTTGAAGTGCGGCAATGCCAATTGCCTCTTCCTCCACCATCCATGTTCAAATTAGACGGAAATCAAACTGGGCTTGTGGACTGCCTTGCGTGCGGAGATTCCTAACGCGTCGGACGGAATCATCGACATCATTGTGAACAACCCGCCTTCGCAGGACGGCACTTCGTTCACGAATGCACGCGACCATCTCCTTGTGCGCAAGGGCTCCGCGCGCAATCCTATGATCTTCCCCTCTGCGGACTACGACAACGATGCGTTTGGCTTGGACTCGGGTTCTGGGAAGTACACGTTCACGCACCAGGCGCTGGGCGCAGATATGTTCAGGTTCTTGTGGAATTATGGTCAAAACTGGACGACATGGACGGCGTATGAGGATGTGACGAGCATAGATAAAAGCTTGTTTGACAATGATGAGAATTGGTGGGCGGGCGAGCATATTATTGTGCAATGTAAGTGCTCTTACTCTTATATGTGCTGTGATCTGCTAATCAATTTTGCAATAGGCTGGTCTGCTATTGCTGCATCATCCTATACTGTTGTACATGCGGACAGGAACTATGCTCATCAGTGCCGTGTTCCTCAGTTCCTTGCTCGTGGTCCGTTCAATACCTGGGGTTTCCACAGAGGAGTGAGCTTCCAGATGGACAATACCGCCGACGGACGCTGGGAGCTCGAAATTATGAGTACATGGCCGACGTACCTACAGCTCAACGTTTTTGGCTTCGATGACTACTTCTACGGTGACACAGACGGCAACGGCGTCATGACCGCCTCCCGCCCAACTTGGCTGCGCCCAACTACTTGAACGTCAGTGCTCCGCCGCACCCGCATCTCGCGTTGTACGCTGGTCGTAGATGACGCGACAATGCGGTGGAGCCTCGAGCCGTGTGGGGAGAGCACTGTGGGCGCTATCATGTACGCGCTGCTCCTGTCGATCCCGGTTGTCACTGGTACATTGGCAGTGGCGATCTTCATGTGGAGCTTCTACGGGATCAAGTACAACCAGTGGGGTCTCACGGAAAAGAAGCCGGATCATTCGCACAATTTCCCCATCATTGGCTCGCTGGGCTCGAAGTCTGCGCAAGACCTGCATGTGGCGCCGATGTCGGAGAAACACTCGAGCCATGGACACGCGCATACAGGCGACATCATTGGCTGGCCGGAAGACAAGAATAAGCGGAGGACCATGCTCATTGCGACTTTGGAGTACAAGATCATATTGGAAGTTGAAGGTCAAGATCGGTGGTCTTGGTGTGATTTGATGGGCAAGGCAATGTCGGATATCGACCTGATTTAGGTTGTACCAAAGGTTAAAGACATTGAGTACCCTGCTGGCAAACCTGCAGAACCTATCGAAGTCATTATCTTCGGCGACCCGTACCTTATCGAGGTTGAGACGCATGTCCTCGACAACATCACGTACATCGTCCTCGACTTGCCTGTCTTCCGCGCACAAACAAAGGCGGACCCGTATCATGCGCGCATGACGATATCAGCTCAGCTATCTTCTACTCGACATGGAACCAGGCTATCGCAGCAACCGTTAGGTGCTACCCGCAGATTGATATCTACCACATTAATGACTACCACAGTGCGCTCGCACCTATCTATCTGCTCCCGAAGGTCCTCCCCATCTGTCTGTCCTCCACAATGCGGAGCTCCAGGGGTTGTGGCCACTCCGCACGAAGGAGGAGATGAAGGAAGTGTGCTCGGTGTTCAATATCAGCAAGGAGCACGTTTGTTCAGTTCGGAAACACGTTCAACTTGCTCCACGCCGCAGCATCCTTCATCAATGTGCACCAGAAATCGATCGGTGTCGCTGGTGTCTCTGACAGTATGGTAAACGGTCGTGGGCGCGTTACCCGGCGCTTTGGACACTCAAGCATGTCGACTCGCTCCCGAATCCGGACCCAACGGTTATTGCTGCTTTGGACGAACAGCCTGTTCAAATCAAGGACATTCAGATTGATGAGGAAGCAGAGGCGAAATGTACGGAGTTCAAGCAGCAGGCTCAGGAGTGGGCTGGTATTGCACAGGATCCTTAGGCAGATCTATTCGTGTTCATTGGTTGTTGGTTGAAGCAAAAGGGTGTAGATCTTATTGCAGACATGATGCCTTCGCTGTAAGTTATTTCTTAATCCTATTTTGCTAAGTAAATGAATGTTTGCTCATTTATTAATGCCAGACTGGAAAAACACCCTTCGATTCAGTTGAATTGTGTCGGGCCTGTCATTGACTTGTATGGACGTTTCGCTGCGGAGAAGCTTGCTCGTCTCATGGAGATGTACCCGAACCGAGTGTACTCAAAGCCAGAGTTCACTACTTCGCCTCCATACGGTGGTCTCGGTCTCATGCCTGGTTGGGTAAGTTTGCATTCGTTTTTTCTAATGTTTTGCAATCTGACTTTGAACACAGTGGTTCCCTGTCGAATCGAGTTCAACAGCACACATGTTGTCCCAGCTTACGAAAACAATAAAAATGGCGCTTAAGTCTACGGAAGAAGAACATGCTATCTTGCGTGCTCGTTCGGCTGTTCAGCGTTTCCCGGTTGTTGAATGGCGTCAGCGCATGGGAGACTTCCACAAGCGTAGCATTAACTTTACTAGTCGTCAGATCGCTGGCTCTTTAGCATGGAGACCTTCTGATGGTGAAGCTGAACATCGGGAAGAACCGACGCAACCCAACTGGGATACCCGAAGCACATACGACAGCCCACACAACTCGATCACTGGATCTCCTGGAGCTTGGAGCCATTCGACACTCGTGCCTCTGGAGCAGCATCTGCTCCCTCCTCGCACTTTGAAATTAGAAAGGCGTGGTTCAGCAAGCTCTGATGTATCCGAAGGCGAGGACTACTTTGCGCGCGCGGAATGCGAGTACGGAAGGTTATTGCGAAGCCTGACGGGGACAAGCTGGCTCTGACACTGGACTATATAATAAAATAATATAATGCATCAGAGCAGACAAATCTGCCACTGACATAGTACTACTATTGGAGGAAAAATAGTTGCTGCACCGCTTGGGTAAAATATGTAGCTTGTGATTACTTAACGCCCAGAGGTGTTCGGGTATCGCCAGCAAAAAGCTGGCCCGTCCGGGCGTTATATTGAATTGTCTTGAAAACTTTGAAGTGTCTTGAAAAAGCACTAATAGTGGTGTTGAAAACTATTTAATCCATTGGGTTGCTCACAGCAGACAGACACCATTGGCGACATCTTCCAAACCACTTTGATACCTCAGACTACGGTGATCATTCGGGAAAAAAAAGCAATTCAATAATAAATTTTAATCATGAATCTCCTGGCAACTTTGAAAGACAAGAGCATGTGCACAACAATTTACTCGATAACTCAAGCACATTTGGTCAAACCTGCTACTGGTGGGCCTCAGCCTACTAGATCAAGCCTCGAAGTTCTTGATGTACTTATCCGGTAAGGGTGGGTGGCTTTGGCTCAGGGCCAAAGCTACAGCAAACGTGCTGTGAACATCAATGGCAGCATCTAGTATTCCAGTACAGCAGATCATGCAAGTGAGAACTTGAAGATGGTTGATCTTGAGCAACAAAATGATAACTTACATTGTATTTGTGCCGCTGATAGCTCGTTAGCTGCCCAGTCACTCATCGTGACCTCACTACTCTTCTTGACGTTCAGCCTCAATACTTCTCCCACTATTTTTTCGAGCTTGACAGTCGGAGTCGGATGCTGGAACCAGAGACGAGGGTTTAAGAGCAGTTGGGACCAGGTCGGGTTTTTGGGCCAGACTTCCGGGTAGACAACGCGCGCCCAATCTGTCAGATCGACACAGGAGCGCACAGAGGTGCAAAACTTGCGCTTTATACGCACTGCGTCACCTGCCATTTCTTCTGGTTGGCCACCTCGCAGGAGAAAAGATAAGTTATTCATACCGTTGATTCCAGCTGAAACTTTCATGACTGTACCATCCCCAAGGAGTTGCGCCAACGTAGGAGGAAGGTCAGTAAGAGTATGCGTCCTGACCAGATAAACCTGGTTTTGAACTGCGAGTTGGATGAGGTCTACGCGATGATTGGACCCTTTTCCGCCACTTGCCCACTCGATGTCGATCGAGACAAATCTCCTAGCTGGTACCTGTGGCAAAGATGCATATATTGCAGTCATTGCGTTGTCCACATCCAAGCCCGTGCAACACTGTATCGGAACTATATTATGGGGCCTATATTCATCTAATTCGGAGAGAGGTGTTGGTGGTACCCCGAGGAAATCAAGAAACGTTTGCAGTTTCTTGTGTATCTAGCAACAAGTCAGTGTACAGATCTTGATATGAATGAAACAAGTACCTTCGTTTGAGCCCTTGCTGTCCAGCGTTGAACGAGCTGAAAGCGGAGGACGGTGCGGAGGTGCAGGCGTGCGTAATCAAGGGAGAGGAGGATGAGAAGGATAGTACGAAGATTTGAGAACATGATTCACGGTGGAATGGCTGGATGATGATCTTGGGGACGATACCCGCTCCCACTTCACACTTATACAAAGTAGTTGAAGTCAGTTTTCTGATTTCCCATTCTTCTAGAAAGAGAGAGGGAGCTATTAGTGCTTTGTACTATGACTTGGATAAACCGCAAGTTGAACTGATAGGAGATAACAAATGATTTCTTCCGGATGACTTGATTATAAGGCTTCTTTTCATTTTAAGCACAAACGAACAAGAAAATGAGTCATGTTAACTCCAAAGAAGTCGGGAGGATACAACCCACTGCACAAGAAGCTGCTCCATCAGCTCTAGAAGGATTTCGAAGAAAGCCACGAGTAACTCACCATACAACCAGTCATCCCTGTACTCAACCCGAAACTTGAACTAGAACCGTGCCAAAATAGGAAATGGGCCAACTTGAACTTGAATGCATCCCAACCCGCTTCGGAAGGAGTAATTTGCATGAAGGCGCGTTTCTCGTCCTCGGAGCTGAGGGAATCGCGCTGTCGGCCGACGATCAACTCATACTGCACATTGAAACCGAGCGTTCTCCATTTAGGCGGCAATGGTGGCGGGGCAGAGGTGTTTGGCAAGGAATGGGGACACGACAACTTGGATGATGTCGAAAATGCAGTTATAATCATTCCCTTCGCTGCATTTGCAAATTGAGTTGTGAGTCGCTTTGTCGACGTCTGGTGGACTTTGTGCATGCAAGCGGAATATTGGGACGCATCAAACTGCCCGGTGATACATAGCCCCGTATATACGAATCCGACCGCGCAACTTCGCAACCTTTTCTCTCCTCACTGTTGTATGTGTTGAGAGAGCGTAGCTGTTCAGCATCCTTCCCATGTTTTTGGGCTCTTTCGCCACTCAGGCCAGGCGAACTTAGGCTTAGATGTCGATTGAGCAGGGATCCCTGAGGTGAGTGTAGACGGTAGGGATAGAGACTCGTCCCCTGACTGCTCAGTGCAAGTCCTGTGGCCGCTTATTGTTGAGCTGGAGATGGTCGAGGAAAAGAGGAACGATGAAACGAGAAGAAGCTGACGCGGCCATCGTTCCTTCCGGTGACAAGAAAGTCGGAGTCATACTGAAAAGTTGTCACTGACGAGTCGGGGATGAATGAATGTGAAGAAAATCATACCCATTTGCAGATTCCATACGCGAACGGATGTGTCCAATCCCCCACGCCCAAGAAAAAAGACAATACAATTTTCGGCGTAAATCTTATGCAGATTTTCTCGGAGAACGTATGGACATTCCCCGTGCCGATGCTCCAAAGCTGAAGAAGCCTGTGAGTATTATGATTCAAAAAATAAAAGAACAACTTACTCGAGAAGTACAGTAGAAGCTTTCGCTCACTGATTACCGCACGCACATCCCCTCCTGGTGCCTGTGAGCGCCGGTTCAGTAACTTGCCTCTTTGCACATTCCAAACGTTGGTGATGCGTCTTGCGATTCAAAACCTGGGAGGAACAGACCTCGGATGCAAGTGCAGCAACCAGTTTTAACGTCCTGCACTCATCAGCCACCACTGATGATGAGCTCTCTGGCGTAGCTCTATCCATTGGAGAAGGTTCACTCATGATATATGGTGACGGATGTAATCACTCTACCATCACCAATTGCTGAAGGAATTCGTGTTGTCAACTGTGGAGGTAGACGTGTGCGCATGCGCCCCAGTGTGCTCGCCATTGCTTTAGTCGGTAAGGGGATACGCGTCGGGATAAATTTGCGAGAGAAGCCTGGGGCAAGACTTGGGGCAACCACCTGCTGTGGGCGCAGTAAATTGCGTAGACGGTAGTGGTTTCGTGTCCTCTGCAAAAGCGGTCGAACTCCTACCCCCTGGGTTTCCATACGAGCCGTGCCGAACGAGCCGAAACGCGTCGACCCACAGGGAGCTACAAAAGTATTGTGCAGACGTACGTGAGCTGCGCAAGGCGTTGAAACCGATAGAACAATTTGAGCATGCTGAGACAGGCAGAGTGAGTGAGTCGGCAGATGCGCGGCGGAAGAAAAAAGAGAGTATACACAGCAAATCTAACAGTGAAACGAAAGGCCTACTACCTCTTGTAGTAGTAACCTCAGTTCTAGTTGGTGGCATTCACGAGTCGGGGCGTAGAGCAGTAGTAACTTGAAGCCTGTGAGACTCCGAGTCCAAGTCGGAGGAGGCTCGGCTCAGCTTCAACTTGAAGTTCTTGAATTGATGATGAGTCAACTTCAAGTTGAACTCTGACCCGACTCCGACTCAGCCTGAGGCTCCAACTTGAACTTGAACTTGAACTTGAACTTGAAGTACCGCCGTCACGCCGGCCGGACAGCCTGAGTGCCACTCACCAGTGCTGGGCCAGCCTTCAAGCTCACTCAGGTCCGGTGTCCGGCCTTGAACTCAGGCTCGGACTCGGACTCGGACTCGGACTCGAACTCGGACTCGAACCGTATACTACTAGTAGTAGTAGTAGTAAAGTTGAGATTGTGACAACTTGCCAGTCTGAGTGGACAGAACTGGAAGCTTAAGCTGCTTAAGACTGGATCATTCAGCTGCCAGTGGCTAGTAGTAGTACGGTACCCTGCCAGTGAGTACTAATCAAACACATAATGGTGTATCTTCTGAATATAGCCCATATTATGGGGTGAATTATTCACTCACATGAATGATTCACCTGAATGATTCTGTGTTATATTGATAATAAATTACACCTTATGCAGAAGATAGATGAATAGAATAAATCATGAATCATTCCAGGACAAAATGAATTATAATATTTGCAATTTAAATGAGTATAAACACATATTAGGATATCCTGTCTACAACTTGAATGAGGAAGGCACTGAATCTAACTTCACATCATTCTCCGGTTCACTCGATGATAGTGATGAGTACATTGTATCAGCACCATCTTTGTCTAGATCCTGAGTACAGAGAGACCCATCATCCTCACGCGCGTTCCGCGTGCGCGTGTACAACTCAACTCTCACCTCCAGCTCCGCAAGCATCACAAACAAGTCGTCGTCCACTTTCACAACGAAGTCCGGGCACACCCACGGCGCCTGGCGGCCCGTCATGTGCGATTCCTGTCGCGTAGAATACGGGTCATGCTTTGCAAGCGGCACAACTTTCGCGTTCGTCGCGTTCAAATATGAGAATTCTGGCGGAGCGTGCCGTGTGTTGTTTTCGGGCAGAGGCGGCACCCTCGATGCCCAGTTAAAGACGCATGCATTTTGCCGTAGTTCATGTTCTCCTATATGGCTAGAACAAATCCTCACATTGAAAGTGAGATGGCTAATCATGTGCATAAGGATAGGTGAAGGGGAAGATAACAAGTTAGCGGGAATTGTTGAGACGGTCAAAGCAGTGAAAGGCGACGCACTCTCTGCCTCAAGTTGAATCCGCTTCTCCCAGATGCTCGTAGGATTACCAATCACAGACCGCCCAATCGTCCTACTTGTCCCTAACCCATCATCGCCAATCCTGGACCATTGCGACTGCGCTGGTGGGACGCTCAGGTGTAACGAGCATGCGGCGTTCCAAGGCTGACACCATAGTAAACACACAGAGGAGAGCATTATCCGGAGAGTACTCATCTAGATGCACGGGAGGGAGTGGTAGTGAGAGGGAAGAGACATCGGGTGAACGAAGGGGACGGATGGCGAGAAAGACGTGGTGCTCAGGAAAGGCGGAGCCGTGGAGACTGAGCTGGCAGAGGCTCCTTGTCAGGATTAAGGACATGGATTAAGAGGAGAGTCAGTTAGATGGCTGGGATAGTGAGGATGATAGACTTACTTTGATGTTGATGGGTGCATCAGAGCCCTCCAACATAGTAAGGACGGAAAGAAACAAAGGAAAGTCGTGAACGCGCCTTTGGCACTGTTGGCAGTGGCACGGGATCACGTGACCCTACCACGGTGACCACTCTGCCTTTCTTCAAGTTGTCTGCAAGCCACTCCTTCGCACACGCAGTCGTCGTATGTCCCAACCTCTTCAGCTCGACATCTCACTCTATGGCCGCGGCTCTCCTGGGCAACAGACGAAGGGCGCCGTCGACGAAGCTCGTGATACCGGCGCCTTAGCCTTATTGCGCTCAGGACCGCGGATTCGTCGCTGAAGCTCGCCAATTGGACCGACAACGAGCATGTGAGATACAACTTGAATTCCTTTCTGACGTCTGACCTTCACTTACACCCACCATCCTCAAAGGGCTTCCTCGGAACATGGAGTCTGCTGATCATTCATTGCCGCTGTTCAAGCCTGCCCAAGGTCAGTCTGAACTTCCAGTCTCGTTCGAAGATGAACTTCATTGACTGTCCAGTCACTGCGCTCTTTGGAATTGGAACGGGAACCGGCGCCTGCGCTACTCAGTCGTTCTCTGCATCAAAATGGTTCATCTTCGGAATCGCTTCTATTCCGACATGCGCAACGGTTATCGAGACAACTTCAATACACACCTGCAATCGCTTACGGGGATTCAAGTTCGATAATTCCTTACCGTCACCTCTCGCTTTCAAGCAGCTACAGGCAGGCGTGGAACACCTGGCTTTCTCAGTTGGCCGGTTACTGTGAAGGAGTTGGAGAACCTGGCAGCGGATGTTGTTTAGCTTTGGGATGAAGGCGAGAAGCATCCTATGTTTTAAGTCTGAAGATTGCCTGTGCTATGAACGGAGTAACGCTCCTGAGCACAAGCAGTGTACAGCGGTTCCGTGCAATGGTCGTGAGTATTATATTTGCACTGATGTTTTTAACAATCCTTTGCTCATTGACATCCTTATCACCACGTTGCCTTACTTCAAGGAACCTGCGAACTTGCGCACTCTGCTTTACATCATTGTCCGCAACTGACAACTGTGACACACCTAGTCACAAACACACAGAATCTGATGGGTGGGTTTATTCCCTCACTTTGCTTGAATCATTCACTATGTGTATGATTCATTCCTTAGATTTGCTGTACATATGGTTATAAAATTTAATACAATAGTATACTAACTTGAATCATTCATAAAAATCATTCATCTGAGCAAATCATTCAAATCATTCACATGAATCATTCATCTGTGTGAATCATTCACCCCATAATATGGGCTATTTTCAGAAGATGCACCATTATGTGCCTGTACTAATAGTAGGTAGTAGTAGTCGCCAAACATCACTGGCATGCCAGTGGCATTCAAGTTCAATTTCAAGTTGAAGTTGTCGGCGCGTGCAACTTGAATGCCAACTCCGAGTCGGATCATTCAGCCTGAGTTGCAGTGATCATGATGTCCGACTCCGACGGCCCGGGAGTCACGGCAGTAGTACGTGGCAGCCTGAGGTAGCGTTTCCACTCCGAGTCGTCGGACTTTCAACTAGTTCAAGTTCAAGTTCCGAATTTAGTAGCCTGAGTACCCCATGCCCACAACTTGACGTTGCACCCCAGTGAGCCTGAGCGACGTGTCGTGCCCGAGTCTAGTACTTAGGCTTGTTCTTCAACTTCACACTTCAACAGCTTGAAGCCCTCTCATCCTGAAGTCCACCTGAATTTCATCCTACTTGTAGACTGCTGGCACTGGTGGTGAGTGAGCTTTCAGCCTTCTAGATCTACTTCATCCACTAACTGAGATCTTCAAGCTTGTACTTCTAGTACTACTAGTAGTAGCTCTACCGATTAGAACCACTCAGGCTACAGCCTCAGGCCGAGCGTGAGCCTGATCCGCTTCAAGTTCGCTACTACTACTTAGTACTACTACTCGCTACCGAACTTCCGCGTGAGGTAGTACCACTACTACCACTACCACTACTATTACTAATATTCGGCATCACTACTCACGGCAAGCCTGAGACTCCTCCAGTTTGCAGTTATGCCATCATACAATAAGAAGCGTCAGCGCAGCCCGAAAAGTGAAGGTGAGCCTGAGTTTGAGTCGGACACCTCGCCGGTTCTGACAATTATTTCGAAGAATCCGAATCCGAGTCGGAGCATCGTTCCAGTCGTAATCGGTACTCGAAGGGCCGTGAACGTCACTATTCACCGCCGTATTCACAGAAGGACTGGCACAGCAAGAACAGAAGTAATAAACGGAGACTTCATGAGCACAGTCTCACGAGCACTCCGGGGCCGAGCCTTACCAGCGCCAGTGGGCAATACCAAGACAGGACCAGCTCTTCATACCCTGCGGACTCGGAGGCGAACCGCGACTATAGAGGCAGCGTTCAACGCGTACACAACAGATATACACCGCGTGAAGAACTTGGAACATACTTTGGCGCCAATGGCTATCGAGGGGAGAGGGGTGTCTGGAACTCTGATTCACCGAGTTCCTTTCCCTCCTCCCGGGACGTTGCGCAGAACAATCCGACTATTCCAAATAAGAGGGTTCTTCAAATTAGCCTCCTCAAGCCTTCAACCCCTTCACCTGCTCCTCGGTCTCGATTCAGCCGCAGCCCACGTAGTACTCCAAATGACATGTTGTCGGATTTGCGTTCTAAAGTGTTTGCTGCCCAAAAATCTATGAGCAGTTTGCCGGCAATTGGAGTATCGGATTCTCAAGTTGATAACGTCGATCAAAGCGAAGGTAACGCATTCTTCCTCCCTTTTCTATCATAGTCTGTGTCCAAAGCTAACCCTTCACTGGCACAGAAAACATCGAATCGGCTCACTTGATCCCAAAGAGTTCATCTCATTCGCCAACCCCCTCTGAGCTCGCGCCCTTAGACGATCCAAATGCAGGAGTCAAGCAGCTGAAGGACTTGACCAAGAAGCTGAAAAAATGGGAGGAATTTCATAAAAAGGATTCCAATGAATTGAGGGCTCGAGTTACGGATTTGGAGAAGAGGTTTGCCGTGATGGAAGGAGTCCAGAAGAACGTTGCAGATACTTTAAATGACGTATCAGCGTCAATCGATCTTGTGGAAGACAAAATGTCTGGGGTAAGTAACATGATCACATTTCTAAAAAGAGTGACATCTAAAAACATACCCTTGTTAGTCACGGCAAGCAGGCGACGCTGTAAGAATGAGGAAGCTTACAGATAATCTACTGACCTACCTCCGGGAAGGCTGTGCAATTGTCCTTGATTTCACTGGCGAGGAGATACTGAGAACCAAGTACTCAATGAATTCTGTTCCCGGCGCTCTCAATTACTTTGCCGCCAACTTTAAGACATTGTCTGTCGTTATGCGTGAACACTTTGAACGATACCTTCGAGTTAACTTGCCACCTCCGACTTCGAGTCGTTCCCCGGAACCGGAAGGAATATCCTACACTGTGGTAAAAGACCCACCACATGTCAAATTTATCCTGAATCGTGAAGCTCGGCAATGTCAAAACCTGCCATTCGACGCATCTCAGGTGAACAAATTAACTGCTTTCCGGTTCTTTCTACCATATTTCCAGCTCCATTACAACGCACTTTACGATTTCATCGTAGAAATTGACAAACTCCTCCAACAATCGGCAGCTCTTCAGTTTAATTTCAAGCCCAATGCACAGGAAAGGCTCTACTTAATGACGGTGGACAACCCAGGAACTTTCGTAACGCCTGCGGTCGAACTGTTTGGGGGATTGCCTCAGGTACGCCCTCAGCCTGACGTTCACAAGCATCTAGTCTTTAAAGACTCGGAGATTGGACGGAGACTGGCGCTCACACTTTGGGACAAGGTCCTCGCACTCCATAACGGTGAAGAAGTGCCGAACTTTGTTATGGCCGACGACCTTCGCATCAAATCTGTTGAAGACATGAAAAGGACCTTGAAGGCCTTGGGGCCTAATCCCTCTTTCGCTGATTTTTTGAACAACCTCGACTTAGGAGATGTCCGTCGTTTGGAAAAGATTCAGTGGAAGTTGATACATGGTTTTAAAGTCGTCAAGAGGTGGTTGCAAATAGTCCTCAACGAGGATCTTTTCCACACAGTCATGGGTAACCAGCTATCCCGTTCAATCCGCCACGTAATGAATGATATCATACATGCTCGGGAGGAGAGGACTGACGCAGTCCTTGACTCTATTGAGAAGTTCACGGCTTACGTAGACTTGAAGGATACCCACAATAGTACCCGCTATGATAAATTTCAAGACCAACTGATAGCAACGGTGCTCGAGATATGTAACGATATACCACCCGGAGCGAGGGTTACGGCTGGGGCTTCGACTGCCAGGACGAGTTTATCACCGGGAGAGATCTACAACTCACAGTATCGCGATTATCTAAGCGAAGTGATGAACCGAAAGCCTGAGGATATTTGCACACCGATGTATCTTCCTAATGGCAAGCAGGAAGAAAGGTCTTCTAATAGAAACAGTCACCGCAACTAGCTGTTGCGGGGCAGAGCTGGACTCGGAGGTGAAGCTATGACTTGGAGTTCCCATGTAATCTTTGCGCTATGCTAGTGTCTACAGTTTTTCCTTGTGTCGCTTTGTGATTTGCTGATAATAACATTACCTTGACCAACCTGAATGAAATACTACTGCCATGATATCATTGCCAGTGTACCACTAGTAGTATACTGTACAACTTGAAAGCAAGCCAAGAACACCATAACTTGAAGTTGAAGTTAAAACAGTGTCATGGTACTACTAGTCTTTAAGAGCCAATGCTGCAATGCCAGTGTAGTACTACGTTAAATACGTAGTACTAAGGTCTGTTTCGTCTAGTACATCCTTTTGTTTCATTGCCATATCCGAGTCCTCACTTGTAAGTTTCAATATAGTACATTCAAGGTTGTGTATGCTAATTGAAAAGCTTTACTTCAAGTTAGTAGTAATCATTGTCTAGTTTCATACAATGTTTCGTGCATGTGCATGTCAGCAAATCTGTTAACGTAGAATCTATCGTAAAAGTCCAGGGATTCCTCAGGTGTCAATGACTTCGGAGGAGATTCGTCACCCTTCGGGACCCCAAGGAGGTGAGCTAAACGAAAGATGTCCCCTATATCTATCACAGACAGCTTCGGAGCCTTGCAGTCACGGTGATAGTGATGTCTGCCACTGTCATTCACTCCGGGACAGCGTCCGACACAGGCGGTAGAGCTCTCCAACTCATATGCTGGTTCAACTATCCACATTCTTGTTTTCGGGTCGGGTGATTCTCCAACACGCTTGAAAAACTGGACGAGAGCGCATTCCTGATGTTCCACTTTAACGGTGAATGAGAAAAAAAGTATAACCCTGGCAACTCTCATTCCTGCAAACCCCTGTTTGCGGGAACCACCTCGGACAAGAACTGCATCTCGTCGAGGTTTTCCGCGCCAAGAGGGACTGGACCTGATCACCTCCCTCATTGCTTGTTCTATAGGGATCGATTCACCACGATACGCAAAGAACGCGGTGGCTGAATGGAAAATTGAAAAGTCATTGCTAATATCCAGTTTATAGTGTTCAAATCCGTTGTAGTTTAATTTGGCTTGCCTGCTACTACTAGTAGTAGCAGAACACTTTGAGTTGGTGTTACAACTTTCGTACTTGTTGAATAAGTGTTTCTTGATGAGTTGTCGGAGTTGTCGAAGTTCTGGATAGCCTTCTATTGCCGCGAGAGCATCGAGCTGTTTAGGGTACACTTTACTGGACTCTGCAAGGATAACAATAAACAAGTTGGATTTGCAGCACCAAAAGGATGTTTCACTAACGTTTTTTCGAAGCCATTAACGTAAAGCTCAAAGGGTCATTCCCGCCACCCAAGCGGAGCTGGCGTTCAGCATTTCCTACGCCATGAACCGCACCACGCTGTGGCTCATCTATTAAACTTTCGGAATCGTCCAAATCTGCAATTTCGTTGAGCTCTTGAATACCCACAATGGCATCGAAGAAGTCATCTGTATCATCAGCTTCACCTACTACTAATACGTCACGTTGTTGCATCTGCTCTCCCCCACTGGCATCAGGGTCCCTCTCAGCGTCATCCGACTCTGACTCTGACGACATATTCTTTGCGCAAAACATCTCGCAAAGCTCTCCACGAAGCCTCGGCTAACGTATCATCCAGCATTCCACGCCTTTTGAAGTCTGCCCTTGATGCAATAAGTTTACTGAGTCGTTGGTTTGCTGTGATCATCTGACCCAAGGGATCATTTTTGTTTGAGCGTCGCCATGTTTCCTTGACCGCGTAAATGTGCTTATTCTCTGTGATCGATGAACATAGTCCACTCGGTGCAGCGAACAGAGGAATCATTGTAGGATAGTGGACCATGGCATGCTGTTGTGGTAGTGAGAAGTTGTCCCGGATACCCATAGCTATGAATATTTGCCGATATTGATGAAAGCAATCCAGAGAGGCTTTGATCTGATCAAGTGTTGAGGCTGTAATCGTGTACCGACGCACAAGATAACAGAAGTCGAGAAATGCACTCAATGCATGAATTATATCATCCTGCACAATGCCCACAATAGCCGGAAGATACACCTAAGCGGTTTACATCGACTACTATCAGCAAACGACCGCCTTGAACAAGAAGGAAAAATCACATACTTTCATAAGTGCCTTTGAATCATTGCCTGTCCATTGCTTGAAGCCTCGGCCTTCGGGGAATCTACGTAGTCCAGGAAAAGGAGCAGCGACTCTGATTCTACGCGGAGGTCAGCGATAGTATTCATATTATACAAATTGTTTGAGAATGGCACCTTTTATCCACAATATCCAGCTCTGTTGTGGTCAAGCTCTGGCATATCCACTCGACAAGATGATCCTTGAAAACACCTTTGATGATTTGGTGCAATAGGTCCGGAGAAATGAGATCGCATATATCTGCGCGCGGAAAGTCATTGGTGAAGGGCTACGGGAAAACATAGTTCTTAGAAGCGCATCCAATGGAGAATTTGGAGCACATACCACGATATCTTGGTGGAACCCATACTCTTTGCGAATTGTTGCTCTGGTTAAGTTGTTGTCATTTACCTGCTCTATCAATCGTTCGTGTAGCTCTTTTGTTCGAGGATTTGATGCAAACTCCGGATTATCTAGGTCCTTGTGGGGAGCTGTGCATCTATATAGCCACCGTAAGCCATTTCCTCAGACTCCTATGCGATTTTGGAAAGGATGGTACTTACTTGCAGCACCATCCAGTGCATATTGCGCATAGACTCACCTGTTCTGGATAATCGGCTATATACGAGCCGAGTCCGAGAACCGACCTACGCAAGTGACCATCAGGGCACCGGAGAATGGTCTGTTCATTGTTTATGGACATGGCGGTCTTCAGTGAACTCAAGATTCTCGATATAGATGAATGAAAAATTTGATGTCTAAAGCGACGGAAGTCATCTGACTTTTCGTACTGTCGCTCAGCTGCAAAAAAGCGTCAAAACACAATTGAATGGCTCAGTTTTTGACACACACTCTTTGGTATTGCTAAAAATGCTACAAGCTGGACTGTATTCAACTTTTGGGACCGCCGGGCCTTGTTTGATACATTTCCTATTGAGAGATATAACGGATAATATTCGTTGTTGCCAGTTCCAACGGAAACTGTTGTCTTGTCGCTCCCCAAGATCACCGGAACGAACATGGACCCATGGACTGCTTTATCTTCGGCTGAGATTTTGTTCTAAGTCAAGGATAATCAGTACACTTCCTCCAACTTTGAATGCTGCATTATTCATGACTTACAGCCTGTTCCCAAGCGAAATTTCCGGACATGTAATTTCTGAACACTCGTTCTTTGTCATTGATGTCATCAGATTCCTCCTTTGGCTGATATTCACGAAATGGGACATAGTCGAATTCGCCTTCTAAAGCCGTATTATCCACCAAATTTCGGATCACTTCCAAGGGATCCCGATACCATACATCATATTCTTTCCTCTTCCATGACTCGGTGTTCTCGTCTGTCGCTTTTTGGCCATTGTTGTCCGTGTAGAAGTTACTAAAGGATTTCCAAGGCACATCACCAACTCTCGTAGCGTCAATGACATTGTACAACTTTTGTGCGTCACCATCGAGTAGCGTACTAGTGGGATCCAGATCTGAGTCATCGTTGGGCTTAGTTACGTCCAACTCAGAATATCCGCCAGATTTCGCGTTCTTCACAGACTGAATTCGCTGGTAAGCCTTCATGATTCCGAGAAGCTTTGTTATATTACCAGCAGACATTTGCTCATCGCGATAAAGAAAGTCTGCGAGCTCAAAATCTGCTCGGCACGAATAGGGAGACCAGTCATTTGGTGCAGGTTCATTTCGCGGAACAGGTGGTTCGTCGTTTTCTAAGTTGTTTCCTTCCGCATCACACGGGGTGGCTGCACGATGTTTTTCATCAGAGTGCTATCAAACCGAGGACAATATACTTGGTGCGCACCATTCATATATCTGTGATACACCTTTAGGTCACCATCACTCTCCTCATGATCTCCAACGTCGAAGTCCAAATCTTCAGAGGATGCACTACGGCCACTGTCACTTCCGGTGCCAGAATGGGACAGAGAATCAGGTCTGTCTAGGTCTTGAAGCAGCTCGTCTCGGCCTATACTGAGCATTGAGATATCCTGTGTAAGCATGGAAATATCGTAATCGTAGGAGTCAGGGCCGCTCTCAAAATGACCCTCTGTTGGAAGTTCGGACGACCTCGGTAGAGGTTGAGGAGTTGGAGCTTGTGTGGGTCGAATAGGTGAAGGATCATAGTAGTCGTGACCACAGGCAGTAGATCTTGCCACGGATGACATCGGATGAGCTGAATATTCATGTCTTGCTCTTCCAGATTGACTCTTGAACGTCCTACTACAGCTGGGCAAGGTGCATCGAATAGTTGGTGGAAAATGAAGGGGATCGTGCTTTTTCCGTGTCGCTGGCATCAATGTAACCTTCAGTAGTACATGTTGATGATTGGGACTCACAGCTGAGTGCCAGCAGGCTGGCAGTGAGTGAACTTGAACCTGAGTTTAAATTAGTCATAGTACTACTAGTACTACTGGTAGTACGGTAAGGCTGCCAGCCTGAGTGCAGTGCCAGCCTGAGTGCCAGTGAGTACTAGTACTAGTACTACTAGTAGTAGTAAGTCACACACTGTGGCAGCCTGGCCAGTGGCAGCCTGAGTGAGTGGGCGTAAATTTTCAACTTGTCTAAGATAGATGCCCCCGCCTCCCTGATCTTGAACTAGCACCTTCGATCCATCTTATTATCACCCAAGTCTCAAAACACTGCACAAAATGTCAACTCGAAGACAGACGAGGGCTAAGAACAATAACCAGCACCCCGGAGCAGTAGTTGACCAACTCAGAACAAGACGAACAAAGGAGGAGATATTGCGGGAGAAGGAAGAAAAAGACAAAAGGAAAGTACAGCAGGCAGCGAGGCGGGATGAGGCATTGAAGGAGAAGGAGGAGAAGGAAAAACAGAAGGAAGAACGGGCAGCTTTCCGCAGAGCTGCGGCCCAGCAAGTCGCGGTCGCGCGAAAGAGAGGAAAAAACTCGCTGCGGAGCAGAAACGGGCAGCAAAAGAACAAGAGGCTGCTGACAAGGTACGAAAGAAGGTGACTGCAGCAGAAAACCAAGAAGCAGCGATGCTAGAGACCGTAGAAATTGAAAACAATTTGTTGAAGGCTCTTGAGACACGCACCCAGATGGGCTCAACAGTGCCTAAACTCGCTGGAAAACGTGGATGTAGGAAGCCGAAGGGCGAAGCTAGTAGTAAGTCTTCAACCTCAGATCAGTAATTACATAGCTTTGAACTGGCGTAAGCAGGCTCGAAGAACGATGTTAAAGACGTGTCGGGTTGTGAAGTTGAATACAACGAAGACTTAGACATTGGTGAGTTATACTGCCTATACATTTTCAGATGTTTTCGAAGCTTGGAGGTTGACTACTTTGACTCACAATATGAAGCGGCGAGTACGGATGCGTCAAACAGAAAGCCTGCAAAAAAGGCTAGGAAAGAAGATCCCAAAGGTGAACTTCCATTTCGCACCCGTGTGCAGACCGCAAAGACGTCGAGATCTGCCGCCACTCCAAGCAACATTTTCTTTCACGCACCTGCCGGACAGAACGAGAGCCTTTCTGGTGAAGAAACGGATATAATAGACTCGCCCGCTATGTCAAAGCGGGACGACAAGACAAAGCGACCTGCCAGGGCGCTTCGCAACACAGATGAATCCACTTTCATTGGTGAAGAGGATGGAGGACTTGAGGTGGCTGGGATAGACTCGAGAGGGATCAATTTGTGAGTTTAAATTTGAAATCTTGCAATGCGTACGGGATCAATTTCTGGAATGCTGACAGGAATCTGCCTCAGGTTATTTTATTTATTTTATTTTTCTTTTATTTTCTTTTACGATCACACTCCAAGTCGGATCCCCGACATGTCCGGTCCGAAACCGGACTTTCTTTAACTCCGATTCTCTTCCTTTTTGCATAGATTACTTGCCTGTATGTTTGCAGGCCGCTAGGACAAGCGCCCTGCAAACAATTCTCCTTTCTTTCTTTCTTCCGCCACTCCGACTCGAACCTCCGCTCTACCAATGCGGGACCCCGACTAGAGCGGGACCCCGAACTCCGACTTACGTCAGCGGTATAGGTCGGACCTAGTCGGATCAGGGTCCAGTGGCTTGGTACTGTATAGTTTTTGCCTTTGTTCATCAAAACCGCGGATCCCCCTGCGAAGCACTCCACTTTTGGCCTCTTGTAAAGTGCTTCTCAGGTGATGTGTTTATCTTTAGCTCTGATGTGTAGAATAGCTTAATTGACTTGTAAAGTGCTTCTCAGAGTGAGAACCACCGCTCATTGCGTCCGATCGTCGTCTGTGTCCGATTCAGGGTCTCGAAAGTGAAGGAACCACTCTAGGTCGTAACAAATGCACGATGTAATGGTAAGTGTGAAGCTTGATTTAGACTCAGCTAAAGCTCATAGTTTGATCCACTGGCAACTAGATTACTAATGTTCACTGCTGCCAGGTAGCTGATTGAATGAAGTACAGCGTTGCTGTAAACCATCCACTACATCAACACTCAGCAAATGCTGGCTGAAGCAGTGTAGGGTGAATCAGCCTTGCTGTACATTGATTCAGGGGATGCATACCTAGGGAATACTAGGCATACAATACCAATTGGGATTATAGCACTGGATAATAGAATAATGCATTGCATACCCACCGCTTTTTTAGGTTAATTATAGCATTCAGGTACTGTTGATTGATAGCATACTGTAATAAATCAGAATTTCATAATTTCCATCTATTTTCAGATATGAGGCACACCAGGGTCCAGGACCCTGAGGTCTGGCAGGTTCCAGGTCACTTGGTGCCGCTTTAGAGGAGGCCGTGGGAATAAACTCAAATTAACCTTTGCAGGTGCTACAGGCCTTCTAAAATAGCACAAAAATAACCAAAAAATCAGGAAATATTCCTGGACACTGCCGCTTCGCCCTAGCGTGGGAACTACGCTTCTGAGCGACCATATTAGGGTAACAGTGTGTTCTGGGCCCCTCTGGGCCCTTCCTAAAGCGGTAAAAATCATTATAAAATAGATAATTATATTTATTTGCACCTGCATATATGCAGGCTTGCCCTGGGCTTACCAGCAGTAGATAAAATACACTAAAATCATAGAATATTAGTAGAAGCATATCAAACATGATCTGGATGGCTAAATATGGTAATACCAGCTGGGAACATGTGTAGAACATCAAAACATGTTCTATTTTTACTGCTGAACATATGGGGCCCATTAAACCACATTGGGGTACCTCTGGAATGCAAATTTTGATGTGAATCCAATGAGACGTGCTAAACGAGCTGAAACGGGCTTTGACGGCGCCAAAATACGCATTTTTCATATTGTTACAGAATATTCTTTTATTTTAATGTTATTTTTGTTACAGCACTTCTACTGCACGTAAAGGCATGTATAAATAGTCAAAATGGTACAGAACGACGAGGAGAACAATAATATGAGCTTAGAATAGCTATGCGGGGGCTATATATAGCTCTACCACACTAACTATTTTCGGAGTGCATGCAAATATTGTTAGTCTCTCATATTCATGTATATACACTGTGTCTATGTTCTGAAAGTTTTAAATAGCTCTCTATATATATTTCTCATCCTGTACGAGGTTTCGCGGCAATTGGAGCTCATTTCAAATTGATATAAGGCATACAATTTTCGGCAAGATGGGTCAATTTTAATTTATTGGAAGGGTTACGGGTCAGGCACATAGTGCCAGACATTCACTATAAGTATTCTAAACATAATGCAAATGCATGTTTGGGGTACAGATGGAATCTGTAAGTTATATGTGTTTCTGACATAACATGTACATTCTGATATCACACATAGCATGTTGTCCTACAATGTTGGATATGACTTCCACATCCCAATGACATCTTAAACATGCATTTGCATTATGTTTAGAATACTTATAGTGAATGTCTGGCACTATGTGCCTGACCCGTAACCCTCCCAATAAATTAAAATTGACCCATCTTGCCGAAAATTGTATGCCTTATATCAATTTGAAATGAGCTCCAATTGCCGCGAAACCTCGTACAGGATGAGAAATATATATAGAGAGCTATTTAAAACTTTCAGAACATAGACACAGTGTATATACATGAATATGAGAGACTAACAATATTTGCATGCACTCCGAAAATAGTTAGTGTGGTAGAGCTATATATAGCCCCCGCATAGCTATTCTAAGCTCATATTATTGTTCTCCTCGTCGTTCTGTACCATTTTGACTATTTATACATGCCTTTACGTGCAGTAGAAGTGCTGTAACAAAAATAACATTAAAATAAAAGAATATTCTGTAACAATATGAAAAATGCGTATTTTGGCGCCGTCAAAGCCCGTTTCAGCTCGTTTAGCACGTCTCATTGGATTCACATCAAAATTTGCATTCCAGAGGTACCCCAATGTGGTTTAATGGGCCCCATATGTTCAGCAGTAAAAATAGAACATGTTTTGATGTTCTACACATGTTCCCAGCTGGTATTACCATATTTAGCCATCCAGATCATGTTTGATATGCTTCTACTAATATTCTAGAATTTTAGTGTATTTTATCTACTGCTGGTAAGCCCAGGGCAAGCCTGCATATATGCAGGTGCAAATAAATATAATTATCTATTTTATAATGATTTTTACCGCTTTAGGAAGGGCCCAGAGGGGCCCAGAACACACTGTTACCCTAATATGGTCGCTCAGAAGCGTAGTTCCCACGCTAGGGCGAAGCGGCAGTGTCCAGGAATATTTCCTGATTTTTTGGTTATTTTTGTGCTATTTTAGAAGGCCTGTAGCACCTGCAAAGGTTAATTTGAGTTTATTCCCACGGCCTCCTCTAAAGCGGCACCAAGTGACCTGGAACCTGCCAGACCTCAGGGTCCTGGACCCTGGTGTGCCTCATATCTGAAAATAGATGGAAATTATGAAATTCTGATTTATTACAGTATGCTATCAATCAACAGTACCTGAATGCTATAATTAACCTAAAAAAGCGGTGGGTATGCAATGCATTATTCTATTATCCAGTGCTATAATCCCAATTGGTATTGTATGCCTAGTATTTCTAGGTATGCATCCCCTGAATCAATGTACAGCAAGGCTGATTCACCCTACACCGCTTCAGCCAGCATTTGCTGGAGATGATGCAGTGGATGGTTTACAGCAACGCTGTACTTCATTCAATCAGATGCTCTATATCATGCAGCAATTGCTGTAAGGTCATTCAATGAGTGTATCCAGTACATTCAGCAAACACTGTATTTCATTCAATGAACTAACTGGCAGGACTGTAATGTTCATGCTAAAGAAGCGGATCATGATGCTCCGACAACGGGATCAAATTTCCTTCTACCTACAACGATGACACTCTCGTCTTTGTTACCATATTATGAGCTTCGCTGACGCCAAGCTACACTAGACACAGCATCTCATTGCAAGACAATGAAAACTTAAGTCCTTGGGAGGATGAAGGAGAAACAATAACCCTCGCAAGCTATCATGGTGTAAAGAATAGCTCAATCAGCGTGCAACAGACAGCACATTTTGTCGATTCGGACACAAATATTGTGAGTTGACGGAACATTAGAATGGCAGATGCAGTCTGAATACCTTGCTTGTAGGGCGAAAGCGATCCGAGGAGGCTGACAAGGCCGGCTCAAGCTAGTGTGAGTGTGACTTATTACTGTTCGATTCACGTCAGTTACCCCATGACCGTTTGATCATATCCCTTCGTTATTATTTTTCTGCCAACTGTCGTGTAATGAACAGGATGGAGGTAGCAGCAACTTGAACTCAAAGAAAAGGAAGTTGCTGCGCGACACTCTCTCCGGGTCGCAGGTTTCAACGGTAAGCGACGTCATATCATTCCTACCTTTTCCAATCTACTAACCAATCCCTTTCCGTACTTGAGGATAAGAACAACGAGACAAAACCAGGTGGACAGGTGAGTGCCAGACAGTGAAGCACAGTGATCCTCATGCTACATCCTTCCTTCATTGCTTGCTGAATTGATCTTTGGACAGGATGCAAACAAGAGAACTGCCAATTCGCAGCTCAGCGCACCGGTAAGTCCCATCTTAATCCAGTTTCTCTCGTTTCCCCCTGATTTATGGTTGTAAGGTGCATTCACTAGCCTTGGAACCCCGTATACAGGTATGTGTGGGCGTTGATGCACCGTAGGCTCACTTCCGCTGTAGCAACTGTTCGTTCCCTTCCTCACATCGGGTTGATCACTAATTTGTGCCTATAAATAGGACATCATAGTCACAAAAAACAGAAAGAGAAAGTCGCCACCGGACATCGACTCCCAGGTTGATGTGGTAATTCTTCCACCTTCACGTGTAATGGATTCCTTCATGTTTATGTTTACTTACTTTACACCATCTCAATAGGCTAGTAAGAGTGTCAAGGTCAAGAAGTCATTGTTGACTGGCATGGACACACAGGTCGGTGCCACAGTAAGTGTCAATTCTTTGGTAGCCGGCATTTTAAGTTCGTTTCTGACCGGGCGAAAAGGACTTGAGTAAGAAGAGGAAACCCTCTGACACTCCTTATCGGCCTGTGGCCGACACGTCGGTAATTGCTTCCTTTCGAGCTGCTCACTTGCCATGGATAACAGCTTTCTGACGTGTTGCAGTCTGAGATTGGATCCGCTACCTCACATCGCAAGAGGCAGTCGCTGGTGGCTGATAATGAAGCAAGTGTGGGTCAATTGATACACTCTGAATATGAGCATTCACTCACTATTCTTATTAGACCGGTGGTCGAAAGATGCCGTTAGCACCCCGAACACAGTCACTTGCAATGACGAGAGTATCCTGCACTCCCGGACCCGAAGTGTTAGTGACTGGGGCTTATCCTGGTCATCGCAAAGTCTCTCGGACTACAAGCTCAGTGTGTCGAATCAAATTCATTTCTATGACATATTTTTGCTGATTCACTTATATGCAGACATCAGTGGGGCTGGAGGACAAGGGCCGAAATGAAGGAAAGGAAGGATCTCGCGTGCCAGGCAGAAAAAGGGCGATGAACCAGTGTCTCCCTCCCGGTACTCAGGCCGGTTGGACTCATATTTTATTACCTTCACTATTTCGCGCAGTGGGAAAGTCCATCACGCCATGGCAAAACCCGGACAATGAGTTCATCAGCACACTGTGGGGGAAAGTGTTTGATTCTGTGGAACTAAGTTACGAAACACAGTTCGCCAACATCTGTTCTCTAGTTGAGTCATTCTTAGTTATCTTCAAGTTACCTTTACCAGATTGAGATGCAATCCTTGTATTTCAGGCGGCCCAGAGATGCTCTGATAGCTGGCGCAAGAAACTGTTTGAGAAAGCTGAGCATTCAGTTGCGAGTTTTATCAGCAGCAAACAATCAAAGTCAATGCAAAACGAAGCAATTGTGAAGACGTTGCAGACGCTAGTTGATAAGAAGAAAGCCGAACCGTTTCTATGGGAAAGCTGGTATAGTATGGAGAGGGTAAGTAAAAGAGTATTTATTGTCGCATTTTGTGTCCATGTATTGACCCTAAATGTACAGAAGCAAGGACTGTTCTGCTCTGACCTTGTGGTCTCAGTGTTGTCCGTACACATTGTATTGGCCATGGGTCGGCATAAAATACTGGACAGAAACACCATAGGAAAGCCTATTGGTGCCCTCGCCCTTGCGGCAACAGCGGTATCTATTTTTTTCAGTACTTATATTGTCCTTATTCGCTGATCTTCTCATGGATAGGTCAAGGTTGCCATTGATAAACAGGTGGCTCGGTTGCAAAATATCAAAGAAGAACTTGGCGGCGCTGAGTGGTATTTCACTAGCGCTCTGTGGCAGCCTCATACGGACGACTATGTTAACTTGTTGTGAATCCCTCTTTCTTCACTGAATCAAACTGGGAAAAGGTTCGATCCCGCCTCCTAGCTTACGATGCCAGTACAGATATCGATACGAGAAAGAACACCGAACTTGTTGGATCGGGTATCACTGGCAGGGACTTTTCCTTGTACTTTGACATCGTAGATGCAGATTCGACCTGCGAGAAAGCGTATGACGAAGGCGCTGGTAATTGGGAAGACGGGAGCGATGATAAGGGCGACGAGCGTGAAGGAGCTGAGCATAGAAGCGATGTTGAAGGTGATGCAGAGGACGAGGATGCCGATGCTAAAGGAGATGACGACCTGAGTGAGAGCGGGTACGAGGGCGCTGACAAGATTGAGGGCGAGGGCGAGGACGAGGGCGCGGACGAGGACGAGGGCGCGGACGAGGACGAGGGCGCGGACGAGGACGAGGGCGCGGACGAGGACGAGGACAAGGGCGCGGACGAGGACGAGGACAAGGGCGCGGACGAGGGCGCGGAGAAGGATCCAGGCGGAGATGGCGATAATGAGGAGGACGACGCTTCAAAATGGGATTCGGCCACGGACTGCGTAGACTTCTAAGGGCAAATCGTTCACTGGTGAGCCTCTTCGTTTCGTCTCTGTCCGTGCGCTCAATAACTTATTACCATCGACTCGCAGAGCAGCCTTCGTTTCTACTGGCACGCCAAAGAACATGCAGAATTGAAGGCACGGTAGCGAAATGGGCCTGCCACTGCCCGTGGCAGTGGTTCAGAATCGTGTCGTGGCGGGTTCCATGATAGTGACTGCTATGCTTAGTCTTGTGTAAATGACTGATGTACTTGAACGCTGAGGCACTGATAGCTACTTACTGTTGTCTTATATTACTTCTGATGCAATGAAATACTTGGATCGTTCTTATGCACTTGAACTCTTGAGCACTGCAGTTTGTCTTACAACACTTGTCTCCTGCTGTAATTAAAGGATGAAGCACTGAAGCACTGGAGCACTGGGGTACAGATTGCCTGAAACACTTAGAGCACTGATTCAGCCAACTCGCCCTTATTTCAGCCAACTGGTCCTGAATAATGGGAGGACATGCATGAATAAGTGCCGTTTGCCTTATTCAGACTTCAAGTCACTCAGGACGTTTAAGTAACGCTTAAGTCACTTTCAGCAGAAAGTAGTTTCCCTGATGCACTGGCAGTTTGGCTGCACACAAATGTTTAATGGTGCTAACAGATTCACTCATTTTCGCGTTCAAGCATTTGCGGTACTTTGTCTTTTATTGGCTAGAGTCCGGTTAGAACATGATTAATGCGTTACAGAAGCACACACAATATCATCACTGTTTAGCGGCGAGCCTCAGCTTAGAGCCCGTTCGGTTGAAATTCCGCGCGCGAAAGTTTCCGTGTGCTACCGCAATCTGTGCATGCACAGATTGCGGTAGCATTTCTCACGCGGTCGAGATACTGTGCAGCCGAACACGCCACACTTTTTTTCTCACTAGTAAACAAGGTAAAATAAAGCAAAATGAATATTCTGTGTGCGTCAATATGGGCGCTACGCAATGGCACCCATTCGCTCTGCTAAATGCACCGCTCAAACTCCGTATCACAAGCGGCGGGCTATGCTTCGGACTGTCTTGCTTATAACTACTGCATCTGCTGGCCTCACTCTGCACTCTATTCATGGCAACTATTGTAAAACCCCTCAAAACAACTCAAAACTGTCCGGGGCTGAATGGGTTCAAGAACTTGCCTATGGTCATCCAAGCAGGTGTCGAAATAATCTTGGTATGAACAAGCATGTGTTCATGAAGCTATTGGAAGAACTTCAAAACCGGACCAATTTAGTGGACACCAAACATGTTGAAGCTAAAGAACAGTTGGCCATATTCTTATATCTGGCAACGACTGGATTGTCAAACCGTAAGACACAGGAACGGCTTCAAAGAAGTGCCGAGACCATTTCAAAGTAAGTATCATAGCTTTATTATTATGGAGGACGCTTAAGAACATGACATTAGATGCTTCCATCGCATAATTGACAAGCTCACTTGCCCCGACATGTACTGTGCATATGTGAAGCTTCCGAATGCAGAGTCGCAGTTGCCCCCCATCATTCAAAATAATACAAAATTGTGGCCATTTTTCAAGAACTGTTTAGGGGCACTTGATGGCACTCACATTCATGCCTGTGTCCCTCCGAGTTCTCGGGCACGATACCGAAATCGCAAGAATGGCATCTCACAGAATGTACTTGCTGTATGTGACTTTAATATGAGTTTCACATATGTCCTCAGTGGATGGGAGGGTAGTGCGGCAGACAGCACTATTCTTGAAGATGCCCGCTCGAAGGACCTCCGAGTTCCACCCGGAAAGTATTATCTCGGTGATGCTGGCTTTCCTTCAAGTGATGCCGTGTTGGTTCCTTACCGAGGTGTTCGATATCATTTGCGTGAGTGGGGTGCAGTGAACATTCGGTATGAATTATTGTTTATTATTCTCAGCCCATTTCTTAATACCTTCTATTAGACCTGCAGACTACAAGGAGCTCTTCAATCTACGACATGCACAAGCTCGGAATGTCATTGAGCGCATTTTTGGTGTCTTCAAGAAGAGATTTCAAATATTTAAAGCTGCACCAGAGTACTCTATCGAAACACAGGCAAAAATTGTGCAGGCCTTATGTGTCGTGCACAATTTCATTCGAGTCCATGATCCCGACGATTTTGAGTACGAGAGAGAACCAATTCTTGATGAACCGGATGACGTGGCATATGGAGAACTTGGTGGGGCAGCTGGCACGTCGGAAAGGAACCGGGCTTCAAAGTTCAGAGACACGATTGCCCTATCAATGTGGGATGACTATCAACGGCTCAAAGGTAGACGAAGGATAGAAGTTCTTAATTCTGTATTCTAGGCTTTGTTAATGTACTTTTGAAGTGCTTTATTTAAATATGCAGTTCGTGTGCTTTTCTTCCTAATCGCGAGATATGAATCTGCGACACCGGTATTCTCTCGAAACATTTCAACAACATCCACCATCTCTGTATCAGACAGCTCCTCCGTATCCTCTACAACCTTGATAGCAGCCTTCTTTCGCAATGGCGAAGGCTGGATTCCAGCCGACTCCTGCATACTCGCAGTGAATGCATCTGCAACTGAGTCAATAGACGAACTCAGTGCAAAGATTGCTGAAGTCCCCGATTGACGTTTGCGGACCCTGTCTTGTGTAGCAGGAGCAGATGTGGCAGTCGCGGTATTAGGTCGGGCTGGCGTAGTTGGTGGCGGTCGAACGGGCTGAGACATTGAGCTAGCTTCTTCGTTAAGAGAGCTAGTCTCGCCGCAAGCATCTTCGTCGCTATCCTGCCATGTTTGTTAGCCAAAATAATCAAAGAAAGATAGATTTAATAAGAAACATACAATGGACTGCGAAGGCTCACATTGATCATCAGCTGTTATAGGCAGCCGTCCTGCGCCAGGAGGAGGAGGAGGGGCAGCTGGAGGTCCCTGACGGCAAGGCCTAAAGGCTCCGTCACCTGTCGCGACAATGCCATCGATGAGCAATGCAAGGTCGTCATAGTGAGGAAATGCCTTTTTTCGCCAGGGTCCCATCTTTGGGTTCATCTAAAATATGCGTCAGAATTTGCAGATTAGCTGTACAGACATGTAAGTACGAACCTTCAACAAGGCTTCCCAAACATCAGCAGTTGCTGTAACCATTTGCCTCCCTTCATCCCAACCAAACCCAGACATGTCTCGAAGCCTTTTAACCATCTTGTACTCGCCCTTGAGCTGTCATAGAAATTAGAATAAAAATGTGCAAGCAATGAAGCAATCACGTACCCTCTGCCATCTGCTCTTGATTGCAGCTACTCCTTTTCCAGCTCCTCCACTCGCAGACTCACTGTCCTTGAGAGCTTCGACACACTTTGTCCAAGCTGTAGGCTTCCACCCACTATCAGCCTGCATGCCCTCCTTTCGGCACTCTTTGAGAGTGGCAACAAGCGTAGCTTCGTCGGCGGATGACCATCTGGTGTTGTCGGGCTTCACTGGAGTGTTGACAGTAGTGCTAGCCATGTAGAGAGGAGATGAGCAGAGAGGGTAGGTGTTATACGCGTCTTATAGGCATTACAAGAGTGTTGCGCATGGTGCACATCGAGCGCGCCGCAATTTTTTTCGCAATTTGAGATACAGGTCTGACCTGTTTCTCATTTTACTATGGTTTTCGCAACCTCAAGACGTGGCAACGTGTGCGATCATGTGCAGCCGAACGCGCACGCTATCGCGGATTGCCGCAAGTTTTCACGTGCGATCATGATCGCAAATTTGGCGGGGATTTCCGCGCGCGGTCGTGCAACCGAACGGGCTCTTAGTGTATGAAACTTCATTCGTATCGCGCATAGAAAGAAAGTAACCTATTATCGCAAAAAAGTGCCCCGTTCGCACGAGTTTATTATCCAGGGTATTTGAGCGTTCGTCCCATCATTGGCACGAAGCTCTACGCAGCCAACTTTTTTCCCTTTGCCTGGGACTGTCCTCCTTTACTAAAATCGCTGAAGAGCGAATAGCTCTCAGGCCTGTAAACCGAACCGAAAATGGTTATGCTGGGTGAAGTCTCGCCGACAACTCTCGCGACCCTGCTTGCCGCGTTCGTTGTCTCCGCCACCTACCTCAAAACCAAGCTCACCCGTCAAATCTCTCCTACTATTCGCTATGCAGGCGAAGGCTCTCTCATATCTCGTCTTCAGGTGCCCGTGAAGTATGGAAAAGATCCCATCAACTTCCTCCGCGAAGCAAGAGAAATACTGGGAGATGTCTTCTGCGTCGACCTATTTGTTACGAAAATTGTGTTTTTTCTGGGTCCCGAAGGAAACAAGGAAGTGCTTCGAGCTTCAGAGGATCATTTGAGCTTTTGGGAACAAGTACGATGGGCTATGGGTCCGGTCTTGGAAAGAGGTGAGTATTCCAGCGTTCTACGGGCGACAACGATAGCTGACGACTTAGAATAAAGCATACAATTTTGAGGACTGGCAAACTGTTAGTCCAAAGCTCGTCAGGACAGGCCTTCTTAAGATCAATCGTGACTCGCACTCCGCCGCCGTTTGTGAAAATGTTGCCGAACAACTTTTCGACGAGTGGGCACAAAAAGACTCAGTTCCGCTTTTCGAAAGCATCTCGACCCTCGTCCTATCCTGCATGTTCATACTTCTCCTTGGCGAAGAATTCTACATAAAACACGCGGAAGAGCTACTTCCGCACATGACAAGGTTCGAGCGCGAAGTCCAGAACCCTATCTTGCGTATCGTCCCAAAATCGTGTTGGAAATACACTTTGGCAGGCGCGTTTCTATTTAATCTGGTTGACCGGTTTGACGAACTCATCGGGGAAGAGACTCGATCTATTATGGAGGAACCTGAGAAACATACTGGCCGGAGCGATTACTTCTACTACCTCGTATCTCAAGTTGGGACCAAATATCTTCCCGTGTATGGCACGCACATGTTGACTATGACATTCGCGGGTCGTGCAAACGTGGCCGTGACTATTCCGTGGATGTTCCTTCACGCTCGTCGTGTGCCAAACGCACTTGAGCGCATGCGCGAAGAGCTTTATCGTGCCCCTGGAGAAAGAAAGCCATACGTTGAGGCCTGCTTTCGCGAGACCGCCCGTCTTTACACTGGTCTTACTATCCTTCGAGTGTCAACCCGGGATACAACTGTTCTCGGTCACACTGTCCCGTATGGTACACTCGTGGCTTGTTCGCCGGCGGCATCTCAACGCATCGATATCTCCGAAAGGGACGGGATCTACGAGAACGCGGGGAAGTGGGATCCAGGCCGATTCATCAAAGATCCGGATGCATACCAAAACTGGTTCCAGCGCGCAGAATTCGTCCATTTTGGGATGGGGACACATGCTTGTCCTGGCGAGCGGTTAGCTCGTTTGCTGACTTTTGATCTTGTGTTGAAGATGTGGATGACACGTTATGATGCTGAAGTTGTTTCTGGTCTTCAGGAAGGCGAAAAGGGTATTGATGGAGTTGGGGCTGAGGCTGCGTGGACCGAAGAAAACCTCGGAACTCCGACTATACGAGGAGACGATGTGCTCATCCGCATAACTAGCATGAAGCGCGTACCTACTGAGCAGCTTTCTGTGTAATTTTCTGCCCGAGCAGACCTTTTCGCCGCTAGATATCTCTGTTTTGTGATCTTTTGGCTATTTTTGTGATCGGGCGCCAGAATCTTGGTAATCAGATGTTATCTGTCAATCCTGCCCCGCGTCGCTCCCTTTGCTATCACGGATGAACAGTTGAGCTTACTTCCGTATGTGCTTTTATGCCGGCAAGATAACGACCGGTGAGATCTACACCATTGAGATCGGAGCACGGCCACGGTGCTTATTTTCATCAGCCGGTTTTACAAAGATATTGCCGCCTTTCCATATGGCCTCACCGCTTCTCCGAATACGTACCGTGCACCACGACGATCATTATGATGGCGCTTCGCCCTCCACATAGATCAAAGCAGCTTAGATTGATGGGAAAGGCGTTGCAAGATCATCAAAGGGCTCACTTTCATCATTTGCGTCGAATCAACCTCATCATCATCTATCGGTGAAAGTCAAGAAAGTCTTGAGCACACGTATTGACCTCGGATATCGCTATCAGAGTTTGGTACTTTTATAATAGAATCTTTGTCAGTCTTATAAGACTAAAAATCTTCGCAACACTATCATTAGATCTTTACTCCATAGACTGTACTGTTTGTCGCTCACATGTCCGAGGCTGAGCAAGGCATTCACGATTTCATCAATGTCCTGAACACTGCTAAACAAGGAACGGTGAGTATCTCCTCCTTGTGATGCATCGAAGTTGCTGATAATTGACAAACAGTACATAAATGGTGCGCGAATTTTAGTAATCAGTTTGCAATTGCTGAAAGTAAGGCTACAGTATCGTTATGCGCACTGCTGGTCTACGACATGATTATTCTTTCCGGGAGGTTAGTCAAATTCTCCATCCTGCGAGAACATATTTATAACATTAGTTGCATAGTGAAGTGAGTTAGACTTTCGATTTGTCAGGAAAATGAAGTCCATAACCGAGAGCAACTCGCAGTACGACCTTATCTGGGTGAGTGCCTTCTTTCAATAAATAAATAAAGATTCTTGGCTTAAAGGACACCATATAGAGGGCGAGGTGGTCGAAAGTGAAAGTCTTGTACATACTATCTCGCTGGGGAACACTAGCCTACACGATAATCATGTTATGCAGTGAGTTCTTTGACGAACGAGTTGTCTGGGGACTGATCTGTGATTTCTTCAGATACACTTCTCGGAACACGTTTCTCTCCAACAGTAAGCAAATACTACGTTTCCAACAGCTGATAACTCATTTGTCTGTAGAAGTATGGATATTCATGTGCCTGTCTCTTTCGCCAATAACCAAATATTGTCAGCTGTCTTCACATCTTCCGGGCAAGCGTGTGGTGGGTCCTCCTCCGTATTTTCAATTTCATATAATTAATCACGGCGGAGAAGGCTTCCTATCTTATGTAGTATAACCATTCAAGGTGACCATCCCTTCCAAACTTTCTCGATCTAGAGCGCATTTACATATGAACCTTATAATAGCTCTCATGGCTATACGTGCCTCAGCACTGTACGGTGAGAAGAAGTATATGCAATACATCATCTTCTCCCTCTGGACTGTAAGATTATCTAGCCTCCGGATAGTATTCACTAGATCCTCATTGCAGTTGGGCTTTTCAGGCTGAATCGGGTATACTTATTTACACTGCCATATCAGAAGCATCTTTGGAGAAAGGTGAGCAAATTCCGAAGCTATTCTGCAACCCTCCCCCCTCAACCTATTAATATCCACTTTATTGCTCTCAGAAATCATGATACCAATGTACGTATCCAATAATTCATATTACTTGTAATCACTGAGGATCTTAAATAGACATGGGGGATCATGTGCCTTCAACTTCCAGGGCTCAGTGAATAGGTCTACTAGGATGCTTTTAGCAAGCGACTGTGTACACCAACTTATAGTATGGGCTCTGGCGTCCAAGCGCATGTGGGATCTTTATGGTACGACCTCTCACCATGATCTCCATCGCTTAGGTCGCTCACGACTTCACCTCATCAGCTCAGGGACAAAGAAACCTTGCGTGGATACTGTTCAGGGATAGTACGTGTCTTGAATCCTTTCCGGAAGTTTGAGATTCCTAAGAGAATATTTGAATTACTTCCTCCTTTACAGCCTTTTTTCTCTTGCCAGTGAACTTCATGTAAGCTACGATGTCCGAATCCTACTAAAATGCCACGACTGACGTTCCGTTATCGAACAAGGCTAACATTAGCCGGGTTAATTGCGTTACTTCAAATACCGGAGAGCCATGCCATTCTCCTTTTGAATATTTACTGCGTTATTTTAGGGCTTGCAAGTATTGCATCCACCCGATCGGTATACAACCTTAAGGATTTTGAGGCTCGTGGACAAGGTTTCACCACGTCAACGGCTATCATCCCAAAAACAACCTGGGCTAGGATACGATTTGAGCGAACCGCCCAGTCATGTACCGTGGACTCAACTAGGGTGGGAGGTGAACAAGAGTTGACAGGTACCTTCGCTGTTTAGTTTTAATCAAAACGATGTTTAGCCTGACTCGGAGGGAGCTTGGACTTGTTGTAATAGTCTTAATATAGGATGGTAGTCGACTTTCTGCGCACGCTATCTTATACCTAGGAGATTCATCTCACCAGATTACTGTAGTCAATGAAGAAGATCAAATATTGTAAATGCAGCGTTGCATCTAATAAAATGGTAATTAATAATGAAATGATGTAAGTCACATCCCCGCGCCAGTAAGCCTGAGAATTTTGAACCACTTTGAACTTGCCAAGTTTCATGTTCCATTCGGTTAATTACCCATACCGTACGCAGCCTCTGGCATTTTGGTAAGGCAAGACCTTTCTCCATAATCGTTGAACTCAAGCCTGCGATACACGTCTTTGCCGGTTGAAAGTGTCGATATCATGGATAATTCCAAGCTTCTTTCGATAGGTACAGGATCAGTTGTTGCCTTTCTAGGCATTGCAGGTGTGGTGCAGTGGTTTTCACGACGCCTGTCACCGTCTTTACCATACGCCGGCGAAAGCACTCTCGCATCTCGTCTTTCAACACCAGTTCTCTATGGAAAGGATCCTGTTGGATTTCTATGCGAAACTCGCAAGAGATTGGGAGACGTCTTCTGCGTTGACCTGATGGTGGCAAAAATTGTTTTCGTCCTGGGCCCGGAGGGAAACAAGGAGGTGTTACGAGCTACTGAGGACCAATTGAGCTTTTGGGAACAAATTCGATGGGCGTTAGGACCTTTGTTGGAGAAAAGTGAGTAGGCCTAATCATATCTTTATCTCCATGAGTCGCGCAGAATTGGAGCAGACAACAGCAGCAGTACTGACATACTTTTGTGCCATCCAGGTTTCTCCTTTTCTGACTGGTCTACTGTCAGCGCAAAGCTTGTCAGATCAACCATTCAGAGGCAAGATCGCGTACTAAACTACATGCCAATCTGCGAGAAGATAACAGAGGATCTCTTCCAGTCGTGGTCGGACATGGATTCTGTACCACTTTTCAGCAGTATCTCCAACCTCGTCTTGTCACACCTCTTCGTCATACTCCTCGGAGAAGAATTCTACAAGAACCATGCTGACGAGCTTGTCCCACTTATGAGTCGATTCGAACGAGAAGTACAAAGTCCCGTCTTGCGCGTCGTGCCCAAGAAATACTGGGGTTACACGAAACCAGGCAGATACCTATTTCGAGTCGCAGCTCGATTTGACGAGCTGGTTGAAGCTGAGGTCAAGGACCTTGTCAATCATCCAGATCAGCACAGCGGGCGATCTGATTATCTTTACGACCTTGTTTCTCAAGTTGGCGACAAGTATACCCCGGTTTTAGGTTCGCACATTATGTCGATGATTTTTGCGGGTCACACGAACGTTGCCATGACTGTTCCGTGGATGTTCCTTCACGCCCGACGATCTCCAGGAGCCCTGGATCGGATTCGAGAGGATGCAGTGCGTGGCTCTGGTGAACGCAAGTTGTTTCTGGAAGCGTGCCTACGTGAGACCGGCCGGCTCTATACGAACACGTCTATCCTTCGGATGACAACAAAGCCTATCACTGTCCATGGGCATCTCATCCCGAAAGGCGTGCTCGTCGGCTGCTCGCCCGCAGCTTCACAGCGAGCGGACTCCTCTACGGACGCAGTCAACGGAATCTTCTCCGATGCAGGTCGGTGGAACCCTGATCGTTTCCTTGCCGACCCCAATGCGTATCAAGGTTGGATCCAGCGTGGCGAGTTCGTGCAGTTTGGAATGGGCACACATCAATGTCCTGGTGAACGGCTTGCGCGAATTATGATGTTTGATCTGGTCTTGAAGGTGTGGATGTCAAATTTCGACGTGGAAGTCGTTTCTGGTCTGGAAGAAGGTACGAAGGGCGTTGATGGTGTTGGGGTTGAGGCGGCATGGACAGAGGAAAACTTTGGAACACCTGCAGTTCGAGGCCATGATGTGCTTGTTCGTGTTGCGAGAAAATGACCTGCTGTTGATGATATCAGGAATATAGTATGTTTCATCGTTGTCAAAGTCATCCTCTCTTTCATTAACTCAAAGGTCTTTGTCTCTCCTTGTTCCAGATTACTCTCTATCAATTTGTGATGTTCAAAGTGTTAATCCTCTGAACTATTCTTCATCCGTTTTCCTCTAGAGGAGCTAAGCCTGATTTAGGCTTATTCCGAGCTCATTTACGATATCATCCCTGTGCACCTTCATCATTTGATGAGATGCTTCTCGGACCTCCGCTAGTTGCTTCAACAATTGGTTGAGTGCACTCGGTCATATACTAGTTCAGCGGATGCCTTATTAGGTCTGAGACAGAGATCTTTCGGAATTTTTGCCATTCAAATTTGAAACTAGGCTCGTCCATCTTCGTATTGGGCCCTCTTACCTCCGCTCCATTTGTCTCCGAACTTAAGTGAAAAATGATGGCTCGACCCCCACCAATGTGAAACATCTTGAAAGATGTGTACCTTCACTTCACCAAGCCCGCGCCAGGCCGGACAATCGAAAAGAACAGGAGTGCCTAGCTTAGTGTGTTTGGGAGCAGCAATGATGGTGATGTGAGCAATGAGTGCTCAAGGCGCTTTCTGTGAGCCTACTGTTATATGTACTTTGCTAAACTTGAGGTGTCTGACCGTCTTTCAAAGAATTGTACACAGTATCCAAACGTCGATCATGGCAACCGTAGAGCAAGAGATCGCTACTCTCATCGACGTAATGAGTATTGCGAGGCAAGGAACGGTATGTAATATATATCGATTAACGAGTCAGCCAAAAGTTGATCCACATGATTTAGTATATTAGCGGTAAGGTCGTTAGACCAATACCAACTCGAGTTTACCTGAATGAAACTTCTACAGCCGCAATGTCTACGGCATTACTATATGATACGTTGATCTTTTTCGAAAGGTGCGATTATTCATTCCATTATTTGACGTAGGGTTCTGAAGAACCTACTACATACAGTGAAGTAAGCTTCTTTGACCGTATCATAAAAAACGCGGTAACATTGTCATCGCGTTAGTTCAAAATAGTTTGGGTATGACCTTCGGCTCTCATCCGAGACGTCGACATCTCATATTTCTTTCTATCACAGAAGGCCAAGTGGTCCTTTGGAAAGGCACTCTATATTCCATCCCGCTACTTGTCACTGCTGTTTGAATTTATCATGTTAGTCAGTGAGTGTCTGTCCCTGCTGGGGAAGAAAAGTAGATCTCCATGTTCCTTCCGCTGACCTCTACGTAATTCCTGTATAGCTACTCTTCTCGACACATCCTTTTCGCCGACGGTATGTGCAGCAATGTCTTCGTTCCTACCGCAATAAGCTGAGTATATCGCGTAGCTGTGAGTTCAGTCAGTTCTTGGACGCGAAAGCTCGATGCTGATTTTAAGGCACTGAAAAGTTGCGGAAATATATTCCGGTTGAGTATTTGGTGAGCTACTCATCGATTTCGTCGTGAATGGTATCTTATTGTTCATCGTGCCCAGGCTTCCGATACTAAGTAGTATATCCATTCAAGGTACGTTATGTCCGGTACTTACACTTCGTGTCCTTCAGAAAGAACTCTTTCTAGGTTTGATGGTGCTTCGGACGGCGGCGATTTATGGTGACCAAAAGAACATGAAGCGACTGATTTACGCACTCTGGGTGGTGATTCCAAACATCATATCATTTTTCGCTTCCAGATTCTGATATTTCTCATTATAGGCCGATTCTATCGTACTGCTATACAGCTTAGTATCTACACTAATCGAAGAGAGAGGTATGAGTGTTGTCCTTACGCTAGGTCATTGATTGTACTTGCTAACGATATTACAGAGATTGCTCAGCCATTGTAGGAGTAATAGCTGGTTTTGATAACTTCGAGACCTGACTCATCCTCTTTTCTAGTAATGGAGGCTCGTGCGCTTTCAACTTCAGTGGAAACTTGAATCAGTCAACTGTCATCCTCTTCGCGAGTGACTTCGCTATTCAATTCCTCATGTGGTTCTTAGCTTCTGTCCGCATCTTTCGGTTAGGTATGGATCCTATACCCTCCGAGGCGTAGACTTATCTGACGGACTTGCTCTATAGTCATCGAAGGTCGCTCGAAATTAGGCTGGCTCATCTTCCGCGACAGTACGTTTGTTTTCCAAGCTTGTGCTATGATCGGCGCTGACTGCTCTTTCAGCGTTCTTCATTTTGCCCGTCAACTTCATGTACGTCTTCTGGGATTGAAGCACGATATTTAAACTGACTGAAGCTAGGTTGACTTTCTCCGGATTCATATCGCTCTTGAGGACACCCGAACAACATCAGATCATCATTATGAACGTGACTGGTGTAATCCTTGGACTTGCGAGTATTGCGTCTACACGAGCAATATTCAACCTTCAAGAGTTCGTAGCTCGGGGGGAGCATGACACCCACAATGCGCCGATGACCACAGAAAGGATTCAAACAAACATGGCTTTCAGACAGCCGACTACTGCCATGCTAAGTGGGGCTACCGACGTTGAAATAGGAAGAACCCAGGCGATGTCTGTATCAAGTCAAGACTGCGAATGATATTTAGCACTATTCAAATCTCAGGAAGATTGTCGTGTACGCATAGGGGAATCTGTCAAATCTACTCTCACTTCGGTATTCGTTTACCGTGGCTATTACATGCATTAATTGTGAGAGAAGAAGCGCAGAATACCCTCCATAAACACTGGAAACCTTCTGAATCCTCATTGATTGCAAGCCTTCTTAGATAGGTGGGGCAGCACAATTGACTAAGAAAAAACCCTTAAATCCTAGCAGATGACGATATCAGGTCAGCTAGATGGTAGAGCAGGGTGCCAAAATCTAACCCTACAACACAAAAGAAGGACACTAACATATCGAAGAAGAGGCATAATTATTATGTGTTAACTAACCGATGCAAAGAGCAACACTATTGATTCTCCAGGTCAGTTGTGGAGATCCTAGGCTAACTCACAAAAGGCACAGAGAGGAAGAGGAAGCCTTTTGTCATTTAGAGGGGACTTGAATGGCCGTGATCATGTCCCCAAGATTCTCCATTTTCGGCAGGACCTTAGTCGGAGTAGTCGTGCGGAAGGCAATTAAGCACAACTTAGATCGCAGGTGCATCTCTCAATTTTCTAACGATTCAACAGTGCCAATCAATTCGAATAATTGCATAGTCACCTGATTCACTGTTCTTGGAATTTTGACTGTACTGGCAGACGTACAAAGGTTGTGGTTGCATAGAGGCTGGACCTTTTGTCGAGCCCGGTCCCCATAGCTGCTTATATATAGAAGAAGTTATAGGCTGACATGAGATGAGGTATGCCAATGCCGAACTCGATGCTAGAATATGAAAAGTGATGCATGTCCTTGGGGAGGTGGGCCGCCAGGCTCAGTCTGGCTGCCGTAACTTCACCAACCCGCAGCTCATCAGAGTCATCACCAAGGAGCATCTGTACTCCGGAATTTTGTATGGTAACTTGATGTGAGGTAAGGAAGTGCTGAATCCAGTTGCTGAGTAGGAAGGGCCGAGTCGGGCTGTGAGGGGATACGGCGATTGTATCTGTGAAAGACGTAGTCCGCAGTGGCGGCAGTGCATTCAAGTTTTGAGCTCAGACACTAGCAAGAGGAGATCGAGCCCAGAATAACTGAGTTGTCGCAGTGTGACGCCGTGATGACGCACCAGCGCGCACGCGGCTTGGATGTTGCGCTTTCCCTCCAACACTACGCAATCGAGTCAAGTGCTTCAAGGACAGTATTTATACTTATATGAATCCATCTGAATGTCAGTTTCCTAGATGTTTTAGGAGAACTGGGAAGATATAACAGATTACCATACAAAGAAACGAAGCGGACTGCTGGAAAGCGTAGATAAATAGTTACGGGAATACACATGATCCTGATCAGCATACTTAGGCATTCTCCACCGCCGGAACCGGGTTTTCTCTAAAACTAGCATTACGACCCTTCTCGCGCTCCTGGACCAAGCCCCAGTTCTCGTCCATAGACGTGTGCAGAGGCAGACCTTTCATGAGCAGACTCGAAAGGAATCCCAAAGCCGAGATACCAATCAGGACTTGCCAGTACACCTGTAGGCTATCCGCAAACGCCTCTTTGACACTAGTCCGGAAGGGCTCCTCCAACGTCGGGATGATCGGAATGATCGAGTATGCAATGGCCGTCCCGGATGGGAATTGTGCGATGAACTCAACCGGAAGTTTCGTCTTCAGTTGGTTCTGCAAGATGGCACCACCAATTGTGACACCCCATACCTAAAGAGACAATGAAGTTAGATAATCCTACTGCGAGATGATGAAGTCCCTGGCTTACTTGTGCGAAGAACCGCAGGAACATGAAGAGAGCAATCGCGTTTGCATTGAGAGAAGGATGGAGCGGTGCAAGGATCGGAAAGAACGTGCAGGTCATAAGAATTCCAAGTCCGACTGCCATGACAACTTGGTAGCCAATTCCAGAGGCTCGATTGCTCTCAGCGGTGAGAGTACTAAGTAGTCCCGACCCAATCATAAGACTGACCCATGCCAACCAGAGCTGTGGGCGATATCTGCCCGATTTCGCAATTGATAATCCTGATATGACACCAAAGGGAACCAAAGCATATGCAAGGCCAAACACGTCGATTCCTGACGTCGTGGGTGATGCAAGTTTCGATGCTTCAAAGTATACGGGGATGTAGTCTATCAATTTAATAGACAAAGTCAGATTATCCAGGAGACAGCGTGTGTGCGGAATACTACTTACAAATAGTACCGATTAATATTGCGCCAGTGAGGAAAGTCTGAATGTATCCACTGATGCCAGTCCTTGAGCTCAATACTTCGATAGGTATCTTGAGCCCAAATATCAGTCCGATTCTATAATATGAGGAAATCAACATACTAGAGGTATTTCGGCAAAATATGTTTCATGAAGCGCAAACACAACGAGACCAAACAATCCCAAAAGCAATGGAACAAGGACATTAACTGAGGACCAAGCAAATTGTACACCACCCCAAGTCAGAGCGATAACTACAGCAGCAGTACTCGCAATGACAAGTACATTTCCCCTGGTGAACCGAAATGTTAGTATAAACTAGGATAGGGGACTGGTAATGGAGAACTCTTACAGCCAATCAAGAGTTACAAGTTTTTCCCGTAGGGTCAACTTTGGAGTTTTCATCTTCAAAAAGAAGAAAACAAGGATCGCGGCAACACCACAGATAGGAAGGTTAAGGTCTTTTTGATATTCATTTGTTTAATTCCGATGCACTGACAGTAGAAGATCCAGCTACTCACAGAAGAACCAACGCCATTGGCCATGTTGTGCTAAATCACCACCCACTGCTGGTGCCATAGCTGTCGCAAGGCCAAATGAACTAGACATACATTAGCAAGTACATCATGGCGCTATGACCTCTGCGTACATTGCAATTAGTCCGTTGAATTTACCACGGTCCTTAAGCGGAACAAGGTCGGATAAGACGATTTGAGTTACGGAGTTGATACCTCCTGCCCCTACGCCCTGAACAGCTTTGCAAAAATGTTAATATCACCTAGAGAGAAATTGACACAGACTTACTTCTGCCTGCTATCAGAAAATTTAAATCCGTCGCTGCACCACATAAAGCGCTTCCTAGTGCGAAGAAGAAAAGCATAGCCAACATGACGGATCGCCTCCCAAATACCTGGAATTCGTGTCAGACTCTTAGCTATCAATGTGAAGCATCCAATATAATGACTGACCTGGGCTAGTCCACCACTCAAGGGCATGAAGGCGGTTGCGGAAAGAGCATAGACAGAGCCGACCCATTCAAATTGCTCTCCTTTCAAACTACGGACAATTATTGGAAGAGCTGTAGATGTGCCACTCTAAAAGACATACAGTCATCGACGTGCCCCAACACCCAAGAACAGAAAGGACACACCAAATCGACAGCAATGATGAAGGAGGAAATCATAATGGCAACCATACACATCCAGAACGCTAGACCTTGTTTCACAGCCATTGTAGCGTTCTGGCGATCCATTATAGATTCTTTGTCCGCTGGAAGGAAGCTCAAGGGTTGGTCGCTTCCCGTAGTCGGGAGCTCGTCTCTGCTTGTGTCCACGTCTGAGGGCGTCATGGACGAAGCGTTCGAGTGTAAGTGTACTACAGCTGTATGTTTGAGGTGGGAGGAGGGTATTTGGGAGGCTAGTAACAGAAGCTGCGAACAAGTGACAATTGGGGCTTCGACCGAAGTATGCCCCTCCTTAGTGTTTTGCCAGTCACTGGCTGTGTGCCTCATGCGCTCTGCGACCGGTGCTTCTCGACATCTTTGGTTGCGTTGGAAGATGTGATTGATGTTATAATTACTTCGATGAACGCTCTAAGTAGGAGTTCTTCCGGTTTTAAGTTGTAGCATTGCTCAGCCTGGTAATGGAAGTGAGCGACCGCGGTCCACTCACGCGGCAGTGATCGGAGTTTGATTGGCCCCTAGTACTACTTTCTCACACGCTCTATTTCTAACTCAAGTTGGCGCTAATCTTTCAGAATGCCGGGGGCATCGCTGACGGGGTACTCCTCATCACAGAAGAAGAACAATCACTTTTGGTGAATGCATTCTCCAAAGTCCAGAAATCATAAGATGAACTTTGTTTCTCATATATCACGATGTGATGTGTTGGTAGCCTTTGGTTTAATGAGCGCGAAACAGCAAACTTTACTCCCATTAATTCTTGCTAACATCAACTTCGTCACCTTTGCACATTTGAAACACTTGAGCTCCGAGTCGGCGGCACCGCGCATATTTCGCTGGCCTGGACACTCTGATATCCGCGAAACCACAATTTGAATCATAACGGTAAGCCGTTCAAAGCAAAACTGCTATGGGATTAGGATATTTTCCACATGTATCTTGAATGGACACCAAAGTATTTGTTTAATTTAATTATGTAGAAGACATCGGTGCTCTAACTCATCTTAGCCCATGAGCGGTCCAACTTCCCAACAATTACATACATACAAGAGCACAAACTGTCGTACAACTGAAGGAACACTTGTGCAGTGCCATGGGAAACCACAACATCTAGTTAAAGTGCTGAAGCTGATAATCAATTCCGTCATCTAGAAGACTCTCTTCTCCATACATGCTATCGATATGCTGTTTGAGGATATGCTCTTCGGATTCGCGTAATCTCAGAAACAGTCGAGCGACGGCAGTAGCGACGACGGAGCTCCCGAAACTAAGGTATCCAGTGAGACTCAATGACAGTACTATCATGAATTGCTTACTTTAGGCAGAGGACCGAAATCGGTGGCTAAAGTAATCCTTGAGTCTTAGTAGAGAGATAGGTACGAGATAGACGAGCCTTAGTGAAGATGTTGAGCAGTAAGTTGAGGAGACGCATAGCTGAAATTTCCCATTAGACCTACTGTCGTCTATCGTAAAGATAGACGTACTCAATGTGGTCTAAATTGTACGCATGTTAGTTTTGAACCTGTCGCAAGCGCTACTGAAAGGAACGAACCATGAAGAATACAACGCCATCTCCATATAGAATATCCCGAAGGGATTGCGTAGACGATCTAGGTCTTGATAATGCGTTGAGAAGGAGCAGTGTGAAACAATAGATGTCCAATAAGACCTTCGAAGGAGGTCATTATTTGTCAAATATCGTTGAGATAATCATTAGCGTACAGCTGGAATGTAAACACCCTTGAAACCTTTGGGATTAATCAAGACACTGCATGCCCTTAGTGTTTCGCTGAAGCTCATGAATTGCACGCGATCTAAGAGCATGTCTCTAGCTCAATATGGTCTTACAGCGAGAGTTACACTCACTGCTAAGTTGAATCACGGTGATTCCTCCATAGATGATAGTCACAGAGTGCACAGTTACGAAGCCTAAAGCCATCAACCAAGTGATATGCTTGCTGCTCTGCCAAAGCTTGATGAGCTGGTAAAGAACAAGCCCTTTATGTATCATCCTTTAGCTAGATAACATTCCGATGTTATATCCGTAGCTTACCATTACCGAAAGTCGCAGTCCCTATGTCAAGAACTATGACGGCAGATGCCGAATTGCTGCACCTGTTCGTTTCTGAGAACAAGTTGCAATCGAAAACAATTAGAGACGCACTTCAAGTTTATAAAGAGTTAGTATTGCTAAATCACAGCACTCTTGCGCCCGAACTCACCGATTCATCACTAAGAGTTTTCGACGGAATAATCACTGGAATGAAACTGTTTAGACTTGCCCTGTTAGAAGTTGAAAGACTCACAAGACAGGTAGAATAATGTAGTGCACGTCACTCCATAACGATTCATAGCATAGCATAGTTTAACAAGCCAAAAGTGATGTTTCTTCCAGACGTAGTGGACTTCTTTTGAGAAAGTGATTATTATGTCATAAAGAAGGATAACACATCCACAAACTATTGTGTTGTAAGCCACAGAGATGAAGCGTTAAGCATGGCTAAAATACGTACTTGTCAAATAACGGATGTCGAAGAGGTGCTGAACATCGTCAATCACGCCTTGAAGGACAGCAGTCTTCTTGTCCATCTCGAGAGAGCGAAAGACCACTTATTCCCCCGAGGCCCTTTCGCACACAAAGGGTAAGATATACCATGTCGAATGTTATCCATGAGCATGAGATGAGAGTTCTCTGATGGCCAGGTGATGTGACGTTGACGGACCATCTTCTTAGATGCGAACAATATCCTACTAGTAAATGGGACGCGGGCTTCTCCCTTGCGTGCTGTGATAATCAAGACTTACCCGATTCAACGAGGCGCTTGGATTGTTGGCAGACCGGTGTTACTACCATCCATTGTTGAGGATGGACCGTGCATACTGAAAAAAGAACGTGGTTGATTAGGTATAATTGTAAGGCAACCTTCCTTTCCGTTTGAGGTGTGAGCGGCTAAGATTCCAAGATGATCATTATGGGCTTTATTGCGCGTAGGCATGGATCACAGTCCAGTTTGTGGTGGCATGATTCGCTAAATGCATTTGCGCAATCCTACGTTCCTTCGCGCTCCCATACATGTCAACTCCTCGTTTACATGTGCTATTCCTTCCTTTGATACGGAGATTCAAGGAACTCCGACATTTGAATTACTTACTGTAAGAGGGAAATCAGAGAAAATGTAAGTGTTCTCAGAGGTACAGACCTGCTTCGAAAAAACCTCATGAGAGTTGATGTATGTATTTGGCCAATGTGAGGTGTGTGAGAACAGAGAGTAGATACCTGAATATCACTGTATTAGTGATATGGCAATTGGAATAACACAACGGTAACACTTGGCTCTCCGTTGAGTTGTATTCTGTGCTATTAGTAGTCGCGTCGAAGAGTGCCAAAGAAAGAAGCATCACGGCTAATTATTAGATGAGCATGGGCAAGTTCTTCTCGATCGAAAGATTCAACTATGGAAGTATTAGGTTGGTGATTTGGCCAGGCAATGGGATTGGTGAGTAGCAGGGTATAACTTCAAAGAAGAAGCGGAAGTATATAAGTAGATTTAGATGATGGTAGCGAACACGAAGATAAATTGAGACTGTGAGAGAAACGTTCTTCTTCAACTTCAACTTCAAGTTGAAGTTTAAGCACCGCCACCGTCACAGTCACGGTGCCGCGCGCTGCCGCAACTTGCAAGTTGGAGCGGCATTACCCTTGCTTTCAGTCGGAACTCGTGAGTTGAAAACATGTTATACGATCTCTGAAGTTGACTGGCCAATTTCCGTTTCAATGTGATTCACTTGCACTAGTACGCCTGTTGAACTGACCTCTGTAGCAACGGAAAATCGTACAGCCTTCCAGACACCAATGAACTATCTCTTGCACAACTCAACGGCTAGTATGTGAACACCGATGATTGCACCTGGCCAGCAATGTGCTTCAGATCTATCAGACTCGGCGGGTCATGTTGAAGAGCTGGTCGTTATTGATACTTGCTGATTGCATGCTTCCACATCTCTGATCATTAATAAATAGCCACTGATCGAAAGTTGGAGATGCTACACAAAGAGTCATGAACTTTAGTGGAGAGATCAGAGACAACTTGAATATGTTCATCCGGATAAGTAGCATGACTCGAAGGTGCATACCTTCTAAGTAATCTTCTGTGTTGAAGTATCCGACCGAGCGGACCTTTTGCATTAGATATCATCTATGTTCTGTGATCTGTTGGCTCTTCATGTGATCTGGGCAAGAAACTTTATAGTCAGAAGCTATCTGTTCCTCTACTTCTTCGACAACAGACAATGTTGTCTTTCCGCCGGTCCTGATCAAAGAAAAGAAATGCAGAAGAGACCAAAACCAATTCCTGCGACCCTTAGGTCGCTGGGTATTCTTAGGGTATGCAACGCAAGATAGGATTTCAGCACCTCAATATACCTATCTGACCCGCATTTTATCATAATCCGACACATTGACTTATATAAATTCAACCACGTATAATACACAAATCTGACAATACAAAGGCCCTCCGGGGGTACTGACTCTATCTTACTGAATGCACAACATGAAACTGTAATTATACAAGAGCGGACCAAGCAACAGAGGAAATAAGATATCATTATATTAGCTTATAGCCTTATACAGTCTTCTGTATAAAGTAAATACTGTAAGAAATCATTTTTTTAGTCAGGCATGATAATACAAGGCTACTGCAGATGAAGCCCTCTGGACACTGTTGATCTTCGACTGCAGCACGCTTCGCCCGGAGCCGTACCAACTAATATTCTTAGAATTTAACAATAAGTTATTGCGGGCCTTTCTACAAGTAATCGACAATAAGCAAAAACCGTGGTTTTTGGCTTTGCGGCAGCTTGATGCCGGGTTGCCACCTCCCGGCATCAAACGGCATCATCCTCCCCGCGACAGGGACCAGGCTAAAATCGGTAATACAGCCTGTTTCAGTCCCTGGCGCAATTATGCCGCAATAATTTCAATACCGGGGCTCCCTGGTAATTTGAAATAAAATAGCTTCTATGTGTATTAGTAGGTTAATCTTTTTTAATTGAAATATGACGTAGTTTTGAATTTACAATAAAGATTGCGACGTTGCGCAAAAGTAAGCGCCGGCGCTTACCACGGTTGCACATGCGCGTGTTACCTGTCCTTGTCCTTTTCTCCCACTTTCACAACCATTGCGTTGTCTCTCTCTCTCTTTTATCTCATCTCTCTTCTTTTATAAACTATGCTAGAAGGATGTCAACGCAATCAAACTTGCGTAGGAGGAGAAGGAAGGCCGTAAATGCGACAGGTGCGTCAGATCGAATCCTGCACTTCCTGCCGTTTCAAACTGACCATTACTTTTGACGTAGCCTACAGGTGCAGCGCGAGCGCGCGACACGAACCTTCACCCTCATCTTCATTGCACGGGTGACAACGAATCCACAGGACGCATCCCATTCCCGTTGCTCCTCCACTCTCCCAAATCCGAGGACGACAATTGCAACAATTGCAGCGCCGCCAGCAAGAGTCGCCACCATCTCCGTTCCTTACAGTGGCTCTGTCACACATTATTGCAAGAGATTTCTTTCCTTCTCTGGTCCATTTTGACGTAACCAACAACTAACTTGATGCTCTGTGGTTAGGTGATCCAAATCTCATCAATGCGTCAGTCGGGCCATTGCAATCCATTGCAACACCAGCTACTGCGAGATACCAGCCACAGCAGACACTTTGACACTCTCACTGACACCTTTGGCTGCAGGTCCTTCAGATACGCTTCCGTATCCCATCGCACACCCCGCCGCTGGTCCTAGCGGCGAGAGGCTCCTGAAGCGCGCATGATGCGACGCGAACATCAGCTTTGATGTGCCCCAAGCACAGCACACGGCAGAGGACGACACAAGCTTCACGCAAATATTACATGTCGAGCACGAGAGGTTCAACCTAGTTATTATTATTATCTAAATTATGTATTTAACGACTTCGATACAATCTTTAATATATATACATTTGAAACATGAAGAAATTGTGTTTAAGGAGTGAATCAAACAATTTATACACGATGTCGAAGGTGTCCTTCGACACGTCCGTGTCCTCAAAAGTGGGTCCGGCTATTCCCGGAGTTTTTATCCGAGGCATCGCCGGACACACTTTTCTCTCAAAATTGAAACAATCTCTCGAGATAGTTTCAGGCACATTATTTGAACCAAAAACGAATAGTGAACAGTAGATTATAATATTTTAAATAGTAGCATTCATGTGCTTTGTTATTGTGTAATAAGTAAAACAGTGGTAGAAAGTGCTGTTCTTGCAGTATTTATTCATTTATATATTTTTGACTGCATCTGAGACTTCCATAACTTTCAAGATAGATCCCCTTTACATTTTATAGAGTTCGAAAGAATCTCGTTAATAGGTAGAGTGGAAGTGGTTGAACTTGAAAGTGGTGCTTCGAATTCATCACTTTGAGTGAAACTTGTACAAATGTGTTCGACCCTCGAATACATTTGTGCACTTCACAAGTCTTTTACTTATAACTTTCATTATAACGCCTTATTATGCTCCAATAGTATGTTTAGTATAGCTATGTAGTATGTTTCTATTTTTTAATCGTCAGTAATATATTGAAATGAGCTGCGAATGTTGAAATTTGACCCAAAAGTGCACAAAATGGCCACTTTTCGAGTTTGTTTCATTTTTACAGCCTCTAATAATGCACCACAAGAGCCCAGAGTTTTAGGAGAGCTCTATTAGTGTCCAAGGAGTAGGACTGTAGGCTACTGTAGCGATAAAATGAATGTAAGGTATGGGATAAATCAAAGAATCTGAGCATATATGCAAGAATCATGCATTTCCATTGTAGTCTTAACTTTGCACCCTTTGAAGCACATCCTGTATCCACAGTTGTTTTTGAGTACATACATAAGCATATAATACATCTCATACAATACTGTGCCTGAGCTTGAGCTGCCTGTATAAAATTCAATATGTATGTTATTGATATGTTATAGGCAATGAAAAGTTATGAGACATACCATATACGGTAGTTTCACGCGATTCTCAGGGTCGTGGCGCGCAATCTGCACGCACGAACATCGTCGTCGTCTTTCTCACTTTCTTCTCCGTTCTTCAAGCTCTCGCTATGGACGACGGGCAAGAAGGTGTTTGCTTCGCGCAAACGCCGTCATGCTTCTGCTTCCGCAGCCTCTTCGCCTTCCGGGCGTGAGCTGTACGCTCGCAAGCGCAGCTTTCGAGACCTCAAGTCTTACTCCTAGTCTCCTACACCTCCATACTTCTCTGAACGACGAGAAGCTCAAGGACAAGCGCAAGCCCGAGGACAAGGCAAAGCTAGAGACTGCCATCAACGAGACGATCTCATGGCTCGACGACTCGCAGGAAGCATCAAAGCAGGAGTTCGAGGAGAAGCAGAAGAAGCTCGAGAGCGCCGCAAACACCATCCTGCGGAAGCTCTTCTCCGGTGCGGGTGGTGCATTCCCTGGTGGTGCGTGCAACATCCACTTCAGGACATACAGTTGGTGCAGGCAGGCTGGGGGTTTGGTGCGTGGTTGAGGTGCATTTGAGTGGTTGAAGAGCGGCGCTGATATGTCGCTAGAGGCAGAAATCCAAGTACGTCTCCATTCATTCTTACTTGTTTTTGTCTTCGCTTTTCCGGCGGGTGGTTCATCGAACTTGACTAACAGTGGCACGCTTTTCTCCGCAGGTGCGCCGTAACTCTTCGAGCCGTGCGTGTTAGGCACTTGCGCGCTCTCACCTCCCTTCTCGGGCCCAGCCATTACACACCCACCCCTCTGCCTTCCTTCCGCGCGATTTGAGTGCACTACCATGTACATTCTTGTACCCGCGCGACGGCGACGAAGACCACCGCTGTCACGAACGCGGTCGACCCACGCACGGGTAGCGCGACGCCCGCGCGCCCAAGACAAAACGTGGTGGCTGGCGGCGCGCCCGTGCGTGCCCGCCGCCTGTTGGCTTTTTTACTTTATTTCTATCTACTGCCGCACGCGCGCCCTGCGCGCGGCCCCACCGCGTTTAAATTTGTAATTATAAACTTATTTATAGTAGTTTAAATAGGCTAGCCTGGGCCATCACAATGGTCCAGGCTCTTAAAATATGTTTGTTATTGAATTTGAAATGATGCGTGCCTGCCTGGAGGGACCCTAAGCCCCCCGAGGCTCTGCCGTGCTCGGCAAGCCCGGCATGTGCGCCGAAGCACGGCATTGAGCTGTTGCAGTGCCAAAAAACACTGCTTTTGCTAATCGTCGATTACTTGTAGAACGGCCTAAGGTAGTTGAAGTATAAACTCAACTATGTCGCGTAGAGCGTGGGAATAGACCCTTAACCCTAATTAGACCAAACCTTAAAGGCGAAAATCTTTGAGGAAGAAATCACAAAATTTCTTGTGTATATAATGCATTAAAAGTTAACTAATTAGATGATAACGCCCTGAGGGCCAGCTAGTTGCTGGCAAAACCCAAACACCCTCAGGGCGTTAACTAACGGAATGAGTCTCAGACTGAAATCTCACTGCCCACTCTCAAAGAATTTTTGCTTCATACAGATGACACAGAGATATACTATATTGTCGACTGTCTTTCCACGATCCTAATGTTTCCAGTCTTTCGTAGCTCACTGCACCGGCTCAGGAGTCAGGAGAGATACTATGCTATGACTTTGCTAGAATCTTTTGCCGGATGCTCCTTCATGGATCAAGAACAAGGTACTCGAAGCTAGAGTATATACAACTAAAATTCAAAGAACAGACAATCAATAGTAGAGTCGAGGATATCATCGTCACCGACATCCTCGAGCTTCTCCCGACTACTATTCAGGAACTCCCTAAGCAATGGCTGACAAAACGTTTTTTCTGCAAAGCCTCTAATGACCGCTTTCTGAACCTGAGCGTCCGAGCATCTTGTATACGGCCCTCGCAATCCATCTCATCATCATTGCATCACAATCCACCTCTTTTACCTACCATATGAACCACAAGCACAGACGCGAGTGCTGCTTCTGGGGTCTGTACCGATGTCGCCGAGAACAAGGACGGTGTCTGCTCAAGGGTGTCCGAACTTCCCCCACTTCTTGAAGGCATATTCTCGCAGACAGATCTCAGCGGCGCAAGTGACTTGGTCAAAGACGGTGCAACAGAAGCCTCGTCTCCAAAACGTGATAACTCAGGAGAGGTCTGTGGGACGGGAACAGCTTCCGGTGAGACTGCATTGATGTCAGACCCCTGAATACTGAACATTTAATAAAAGGACTCACCTTCAAGACCAGGAAGACAAGGAACCAATACCAGATCTGAGCCCGACACCTCCAACGCCATCGATAGGACAGACTCCGATGGCAGGGCTAGGTCTTCCGGTAGGAATGCGTCCATCTCTGAAAGGACAGGTACTGGCCCAGTGGACGAAGTCAGAGCCAAAGATTCAGTCGACTTTGAAGGTGCTTCAACTTGCTCCTGCTTCCCCTTGCGTCTTGATTCAGTTAGAGACATCTTATCAAGACTACAGTTATCAGAGTCCTTCCGGTGAGTCGAGGTCGAAACACTGGATGCCGAGTCAAACAACTCTATGAGGCCCAGCCCAGAGTCCGCTTGCATACTCGTATCCACGAACGAATTCGACTTTGCTTCCGAATGGTCAACACTGACAGCTGGCCGGGCTATGAATACACTCTCCTCTGCATTATTTTCCAATGGCACAGTGCGTGACGCCGGCGTAGGTGACAGACAAGCTGCTGCTCTCGCCTCCGAGTGCGCAGCATCGCCTCCTTCTTTGCTCGAGCCACCACAGCTGGATCCGCAAGCAACTGGCGGGGAGAACTAGCTGGAAGAGCAGACATAGATGTGTTCGACGCATCAGGGGTGTCATAGATTATCGGACCAGAACATGCTTCGGTCGGTGAGTCATGACGTCGCCCAAGTCCGAGGCCAAAGATTCCCGGAATACAATTGAAGGCAGCGACAGTGCTTGCTCAGGAGCTGTTTGCACGCGTGTCAGGATCAGAGAGTCGGTAGCTCGAGCTATACCAGTCGCAGCCGCAAGCGTCGTGTCGGGGACTACTACCCGTGGGAACTTATTCCAAAAATGAGATAATGCAGGGTCACGGTACCTCTTTGAGAGTGATTTTTTTTTAGGAGAAACATCATAGCATAGGGGCCGCTCTCAGACTCGGAAGAGAAGACAGACAGTCCAGGCCTCAATCATTGGGCACGTGAGTACAAACTTTTTGCTTTAGACGAGCGTAACATTAAAGCCGCCATAACCCTCACTACCTACGGTGTTCGGGAATATTATGCTTTCTTAGATCATCAAGAATTACTGTGGGAAGTACACGATGTCCGTGATATCTCTGATTAGCCCATTGAGCCTGGGATCCAGTCAACCCCTTTTGGTAAGCATCCATAAAATGTGCCGACCTGTCTGCAAACCTACGCAAAGTACCCGGTAGTAAGTGTTACGACCGTCGGGAATTGTAGCGGGAAACAGTTCGGGAAACTGGAATTCGCGACAAGAACCCGCGTTCGGGAATCTGGATTCGCGACTGGGAACGAGCGTGGGAATTCAGGCGGGAAATATGACAGCATTTATCGTTAAAAAATCGAGTTTTAAGGTTTCCTGTGTGAGAAGTAAGTTTTGTGACAATTACGCAACTTTTTGTACATACGTAACTTTTTGACGCAACTTTTTTGACGCAACTTTACACCTTGAATTAAAGGTTTAGCTTTCAACTACAAACTATTTTAGCTATCTGTAGTACAGATTCGTCTCTCGTAAGTATACATAGCTATGTTATAGTTGAAATCCATTTATATCTAATTTAATTTGAGAAAATACAAGAAATTTCCCATTATTTCAAAATTTGTATACTTTTTTTCAATGTTTTCATTATCTCTCTCATTTCCAGCCCAATTTGGCCATCCTTTCCGCACATCAGAGGTGCCACCAGCACTGCATATAATGACCGGAAAATGCAATATGATAAGATCAAAGAAAATAGGTAAATAATTGTGAGTTTACATGTCTTATCATTAATATACTAGAGAATTGAATTAGAGAAATAATCATGTATTAAAATAATAATAGATGAATATGAAGTAGGAGTGTAGACACTTCAAAAAAGAAGAACTGTATGTTAATGAGGCTTTCTAGACAATCAGGCAGATTTATTAAAAATAACTGACTTGTTCCTTTATGGGATTTTGTCGGGATCCCCCAGGACCTTAACATGTCTAAGGCAATCCTGAACAGAACCCGGTATACTGAAACCCGAAATCGCGACCTTGGCTAGATCCCAAAAGGATCCCCCGCTCTCTGATCCTGGAAGAACCTCTGCTTCGCTATGCATTCTCCTGCTAAGAGTTCCGCCCCGCTACGACCTCCTTGCCCCTGCTTGTCCTCACCCACGTCTCCTTGTCAGTCCCCCGCCTTGTCCCCGTGTCTCGATCCATCCCTAGCCCGCCTCGTTGTTCCCCCGACTCTAGGATGATCCCCCGCTCGCTCCCCGCTCCTGTCATGCTCTGTTCCCCGCTCCAGCAAACCCCGTACCTCGCCATAGTCCCGAAGTCACTCACCATAGCCACAGCCATAGCCATAGCCATAGCTATCCCAGACCTCGTAGGTTCTCGACTATGCCCGGATACCAGATCCCGGCCTCGCGTCCACAGTCATGAAGTGCAGTTAGGAGATAGATCCACTGCGTCCAAAGCCGACCTCTGTCTGGCCTTGAGTAAGCCAACACGACAGCGGTCAAGGATTGCTGTCCCGCAATCCTGCCCGGTCATGAACCCTGCCCTGCGCTTGTCCTGCCACGGTACCCTAGCTAACCCCTTCGACATCCTGTGCCTCTCGACCTGCCCTTGTTCGTCCACAGCCTGCCCCGCCAGGAATCCCGCCTCGCCGCGAACGCTGTCAAGCGTCCCCTCTGACAATCCCGCAACCCACGCTCGTTCCCGGTTGGAGTCCTGTCAAGACTCCCCCACTCGTCCCGGTTGGAGTCCCGCCAAACTCCCCCCGCTCGTTTCCCGACTAGAGTCCCGCCAGACTCCCCCGCTCATTCCCGGTAGAAACCCCGCTCGCTTCCCGGTTGGAATCTCGCTCCTTTCCCCTGCACGATCCCAGTTGAAATCCCGCTCGTTTCCCGCCTCGCGTCCCGTCTCGAATCCCTGCGCAAATCCCCTGCAGGATTCCCGCCTTTGATCCCGCCGCGATTCCCATCACAACCCCAGCTAAGTTCCCGCTCTGATTCCCGAAAGATTCCCGCTACGATTCCCGGTCGAACCCTGTCTCGGTTCCCGGTTGAAACCCGAACTTGATTCCCGGTCGAAACCCGAACTCGATTCCCTGCATGATCCCATCGCGAATCGCGCGAGTTTCCCGTCGTCCAAGGGAAACCCCTTAGCTTCCCCGCTCCTCAATGCTAACCCCGTCTCGAGATAGCCCCAGGTGATTGGCCTGGCCACGCACGTGCCAGCCAACTAGTCTCGCTAGTAGCGTCCTGTCCCGGCCCGCAGACCACATTTCCGCCACCCCGTGTGCGGGATTGATCTCATTGTCCGCAAGGACTCGAACCCCGTCCTTAGTTGCCCTGCCCCGCGCGCGCCTCGCGATTAGGCTTTGTTATGACATCGAAGCACCGGCTTCTTCGAAGTTGGTCCCTGTCGATCTCCCGCGACCCTGATCCACGCCAGAAGTTGCCTGCAACTTATCCCGAGACGATGTATGCATTACATCCGCCCCCCCACGCTCGTTACCCCGCTGCCTGTGCGCCAGCTTGATACCTCGTGCACAATTACATTCCTTTAAGTTCTCTTTGTTTCACTTGACCACGCTTCACGCTCGTTCCCTTAGATCTTGCCCAGATGTCCCCCGCACCGAATCCCGAATCCCGGAATCACGTCACTATATGCGCGGCCTTCGCCCGCAAGATTGTGTAACTAGTTAGTTGCGCGTTTGTGCATGCCCGTTCCCTGTAGATTCTGCCCAGTAGATAAATACCGGTCGCCACCGTAAGGAGCACTCACTTTTGTCCTCTTGTTGAGCGCTTCCTTAGGTGTGCTTCTGTCTTGTCTCTAGTGTAGTTTTACAATGCTGACTTGTCAAGTGCTTCCTTAGGGAACCTCCTCCTGATACAGAAGAGTTGCCTTGAGATCCCGGTTATCCTGAGCTCTCTGCTCCTGTCCTGAGCACGCCTGCTCTCTGGCTCTCTTGTCTCTGTCTTGTCCCGGATCCCGCTCTGCGATCCCACCTTGAGTCCTGCCCAGAATCCCGCTCTGAGATTCCTGCCAGAATCCCGCTCTGAGATTCCCGCACGAATCCCGAACGAATCCCGCTCTGAGATTCCCGCACGAATCCCGAACGAACCCCGCTCAGTGATTCCCGCACGAATCCCGAACGAACCCCGCTCAGTGATTCCCGCACGAATCCCGGTCTGAGATTCCTGAACGAATCCCGCCCTGAGATTCCCGCAAGAATCCCACTCTGCGATTCCCGGTCTGCGCGTTTCCCCGCGCCTTGACCCTGTCTCCCCGCGCCTCGACTCTGACTCCGTCCCGTCCTCGCCTCGAGCCCCCTTGCGTCTCGCCCTTGTAGCCCCGCTTCCTGCGCGACTCTGTTGGCGCTGTAGCGTCCTTAACGGTTCCCTACGCCTTCTCCGCTGCCGCGCGCTCTCCCAGGCCTTGCCCCGGAAGCCGCTAACGCGCCCCGGCCCCCAGGTTCCCCCCAGGTTGTAACACTGTCCTTAGTCACCCTGTCCCGTGTACACCTTGCAATTAGGCTTTGTTACGGCATCCAAGCGTGACAATCCCCCGCAACCCTGATCCTCTCCAGAAGTCACCTGCAACTCTTCCCAAGACAATGTATGCATTACATCCACCCCCATGCTTGTTACCCTGCTGCCTATGCACCAGCCATATACCTTGCGCACAATTACATTCCTTTAGTTTCCTTTGCTTTCACTTGACCATGCTTCACACTTGCTATCTTAGAGCTTGCCCTTGCTGTCCCCCGCAGATGAATTCCGGTTTCCGGATTCATGTTATTGTATGTGTTGCCTTTGCGTGCAAGATTGCGTAAGTAGTTAGTTGCGCAGTATGTGTGTCCATCCCTGTAGATTCTGCCCTATAGATAAATATCTGTCACCACCATAAGGAGCACTCACTTTTGTCCTCTTGTAAAGTGTTTCCTTAGGTGTGCTTCCTGTCCTGTTTATAGTGTAGTTTTGCAATGCTGACTTGTCAAGTGCTTCCTTAGGGAACCTCCTCCTTGATACAGAAGTGTAGCCTTGAGATCCTGGTTACCCTGAGCTCTCTGCTCCCATCCTGAGCACACCTGCTCCCTGGCTTGTCTTAGTCTTGTCCCGGATCCTACTCTGAGAACCCGCCTAGAGTTCCCGTCTAGAATCCCACTCTGAGATTCCTGTGTGAATCCTCCGCTCTGAGATTCCCACACTAATCCTCTGCTTTGCAATTCTTGTGTAGATCCCCCACTCAAAATTCCCACTTCTGAAACCCTGCCTGTATGATCCCCCACTTTGCAAATCCCGCGCTGCTTCCCCCGCCTCAACTCTGCCTCGGGATATTTCTCTCCCGTAACTCAGCCTTGACTCTGACTCTGTCCTGTCCTATCCCTACCTCAAGCCTCCTTGTATCTTGCCCCCGTAGCCCCACTCCCTGCGTAACTCCGTTGGTGTTGTATCATCCCTAACGGTTCCCCATGCCTTCCCCGTCTTTGCACACTCTTGTAGGCCTTGCCCCAGAAGCCACTTACATGCCCCAGTCTTCCAGGTTCCCCCACAGTCATAACACATTTCTGTGATAAGTTTTCTGAAGCTGTGAACATAATAGCATCTTCCCAGGAAATCATATATGCTTCCTGATGCCCTGCTTGACTCATTCCCCATGGTTGTACCACCAGCAGGATTCCAACATTATCCAGGTCTAAATCCCTATTTCTATTCAATAAATAAGTGATAAGATACATTAATTTACATTCTAACAAGTTTTTAATTTCTTTTGTTTTTATTGTCATACATTTTCCGGTCACTGTATGCAGCATTGGTGGCGCCTCTGAGGTGTGAAAAAGGTAGCTAAATGGGGCCAGAAATTAGGGACAGGATGGGAATGTGAAAAAAAAGTACACAAATTTTGAAATAATGGGAAATTTCTTGTATTTTCTCAAATTAAATTAGATATAAATGGATTTCAACTATAACATAGCTATGTATACTTACGAGAGACGAATCTGTACTACAGATAGCTAAAATAGTTTGTAGTTGAAAGCTAAACCTTTAATTCAAGGTGTAAAGTTGCGTCAAAAAAGTTGCGTCAAAAAGTTACGTATGTACAAAAAGTTGCGTAATTGTCACAAAACTTACTTCTCACACAGGAAACCTTAAAACTCGATTTTTTAACGATAAATGCTGTCATAGGGAAACGCGCGGGATTCTATCCAGGCGCGTCGCGGGATTCTCAAGGCCAGCTAGGACTCTTCACTGCTTTGAACGTCAAGTAAGCGGATCCCTAAGGAAGCACTCCACAAGTAAGTATTGCGCAACTAACTACACAGGAGAAAAGAGAGAGATCGCACCTAAGGAAGCACTCCACAAGAGGTCAAAAGTGGGGTGCTCCTTACGATGCCTACAGCTATTTATCTACTGCGTAAAGACTGTATAGTTAATCTACGCTAAGTGTCCTTGCGCAATGCGCACCTATCTACTACAAACGATACATGCTACGACCGCACTGCTAGGCATGTCTATCCCGTCTCTCCAGATGGCTACGGCCTGTCCGTGGACGTCAGCGTCCGGTCCGGGGCCGCGACTAGCCAGACTAGGTATGCCAGACTGTTGCAGGTCGTCACCTTGAGGTACTAACGGATTAATGAGCGTATGTTGATAAGTGAATGTACGTGTGCCGTGGCGGGTCGTCGTAAATGAGTGTGTGTATGCGTGCATGGTTGCCGGGACGGTGGTGCGGGATAAGTCACGTGAGCATGGGATCGTGCGATTCGGGAATGAGGTTTCGCGCGGGGAATCCAATGGCGGGATTCTCCCCGCGGGTTTGTCTGCTCATGTCGGGATCCTTGGCGGGAAAGTGCGGGAAATGAGAAAAGGAGCCCGGGATCTCGACATTACCCCCCTCCAAAGGCGCAACTCCGGGGCGCCAAGCTTGAATCTTGCTCAGGTCACAGAGCTCGATAGCGTTGACTTCTCGAGGGGCGTCCGGGTGTTTTCGATAGAAACTGCGAATTTTAGCCTTTGCATTACCCATATCCTTTGCGGGAATCCATGTATCTTCCGCGCTCGAATATCCCTTCCATCGTACCAAATATTCAAATCTCCGTCTAAACCGTCTAGCATCCAGAACCTCTTCCACCTCGTACTCCAGATCTCCTTCTACTTCGACTGGGGGCGGCGGGGGTTGCGTTCGACCGGGAATGTCGTCTTCGTGGTATGGCGAGAGCAGCAATACGTGAAATACGGGATGAATCTTCAGCGACGCGGGGAGTTCGAGTTCGTAGGTGAGGTCACTTAGCTTTGCCTTCACTTTATACGGCCCTAGTCGTTTCGGTAATAATTTGCGCGCTCCTGGTCGCCGAACGTTCGTCGCCTCAAGCCATACTTTATCCCCGACTGCGTACTGCGGGGCCTCGTTCCTGGCCTGATCGTAGTGCTGCTTCATGCGCTCTGCCGCAACCTCCAAAGCCGCTCTTGCCTCTTCCTGTGCCTGCTGAAGCTCCTGTAGTCGTGCGTCCGCGGCGGGGACCGTGGACAGGCCGTCGCTCGGGGCAATCGTGAATTCGGGATTGTAGCCGTAGACAAGCGCGAACGGGGATTGTCGTGTTGCCGCGTGCGCTTTCGTGTTGTGCGCGAATTCTGCCATTGGGAGTAATCCGGCCCAGTTTTCTTGTCGTGTATCTATGAAAGCCCGTAAATATTGTTCCAGCTCTTGGTTTACCCTTTCGGTTTGCCCATCCGTCTGCGGGTGATACGCAGTCGACGTGGTACCCTTGATACCGAGTCGTGAAAAAAGGGCTTTCATGAACTGTGCGACAAACTGTGGTCCTCGGTCGGATATGATCTGGCGGGGGGTTCCGTGCAGCTTCCAGACGTGCTGCAGGAATAGTTCCGCAGTTTCCGGTGCATCAATGTCAGACGTGGTCGGGATAAAATGTGCTTGCTTGGTGAGACGGTCGACCACCACGAAAATTGCGTCGTAATCCTCAGATCGGGGGAGCTGGGTGATGAAATCGCACGAAATCGCCTGCCAGGGGCCCTGCGGGATTTCGTTCGGTTGCAGGAGTCCTACCGGGCGTTGGGATCGGTTCTTCGTGCGTGCGCAGGTATCGCATCCCGAAACGTATCGTTCTACGAAGTTAGACATCCCGGGCCACCAGTAGTTGCGGCTTACCATCTCAAACGTTTTCCAACGTCCAGGATGTCCGGCAGGGAGACTGTCGTGGTAAGTCTTCACCACATCCCGGCGAATGGTCTCGTCTTTCGGGACGTAAACCTTACCCTGGTACAGGATGAGGCCTTCCTCGGTGCTCCAGTCCTCAAGTTCCTTGGTCAGGACTCGAGGCGCCTTGGACTTGACCAGCTCGATCGCGTCCACCAGTTCGTCTTCATATTGATCTGACTTACGAATGCGTTGTAGGAGGGCCTGATCCCCGTGTACCTGCGTCATTCCCCGACGAATTGCCTTTAGTCGAAACATTTCGGGAGTCAAGAGGGTCCGTCCCGTGTTGTCTTTGCCTTCTGGTTGAAGATCGACGCGTCGTGACATGGCGTCGGGTTTGCCCCCGAGTCGCCCTGGGCGATGGCGAATCGTAAAGTCGAAGCGAGTGAGGAACAGACTCCACCGGGCTTGGCGTCGCGTCAGCGTTCGGGATTCAGAGAAATATAGCAGATTCTTGTGGTCAGACACGATATCGAGTTTATGACTCGCACCTTCGAGATAATGTCGCCACTCGTCAAGAGCTCTAATAATCGCGAGTAGCTCCTTGTCATAAATCTCGTAGTTGCGTTCCGCATCGTTGAGGGATTTCGAGAAAAAGGCGACCGGATGTATCAGCCCGTCGTCGCCTTCCTGGGACAAGACCGCGCCGGTCGCGAAATCAGAGGCGTCGCATTCCACGATGAATTGTCGCGACATGTCTGGCATCATCAGGACGGGGGCGGTCGTGAACATGCGCTTGAGATAGTCGAAAGCGAACTGCTGGTTTTCTGTCCAGACCCAGCGAACGTCCTTCTTCAGCAGCGTCGTGAGCGGTTTGACGATGTGCGAGAAATCCCGAATGAAGTGTCGATAGAAATTCGCGAACCCGAGGAAGGCTTGAATGTCTTTCACCTTTTTCGGGGTAGGCCAGTCGAGGACCGCCTGTACCTTGGCGGGATCCATCGCCACCTTTCCCTGCGAAATAATCATCCCGAGATACTCGACGGAAGTCTGTTTGAATTTGCACTTTTCGGGTTTACAGAACAAGTCGTTTTCGCGCAGCCGCTTAAGGACTTCCCGTACGTGTTCCTCGTGCTGCGATTCATCTTCGGAAAAGATTAGCAAGTCGTCAAGATAGATGATCACGTATACTCCAATGAGATCTTTGAAGATATCGTTCATCATATGCTGGAAGGTCGCCGGGGCATTCGTGAGCCCGAATGTCATCACCGTTGGTTCGAAATGTCCCGCCGAGTCCGAAAAGCGGCCTTCCACTCGTCGCCTTGCTTCAGTCGCACATTGTGGTAGCCCCATCGTAAATCTAGAGTCGTGAAAACCTTCGCCTTTTGCAGCGCGTCTACGAGTTCCATCGTGAGGGGAAGCGGGTATCGATTCTTGACCGTGATGTCGTTCAGTCGTCGGTAATCGACTACCATGCGCAAGGTTCCATCCTTTTTCTTGATAAAGAAGACGGGAGCCGCTGCAGGGGATTTTGAAGGTCGTATGTACCCCTTGCGCAGGTTTTCGTCCACGAATTCGCGAAGGGCATCGCGTTCGGCTGGGGCCAAGGGATAGATTTTGCTGTACGGGGGAACCTTCCCGGGTTCTAAATCTATGGCGTGGTCATACGGCTTGCGCAGTGGAAGCCTTTCGGATTCGACTTTCGAGAAAACATCGGCAAACTCACGGAATTCGGGGGGAACTAGTTCTTCGAAGGTTTTCTCGCCTTCCTTCACCGCAGACTTCTCAGCGATGGCCTGGGAGTGGGTGTACGAGGCGGCAATTTTGTACGCGAAATGGTCGTCCGTCGTGACGAAGTAGGATTCGGCGTCGTGGTACTGGTCCCAATATTTTTCTGAGTACCGAAATCCCGGTGGGACAGCTTCCCATTCGGCCTGGGTCCTGTCGGGCCCCCAGGGGGTCTCGACTTCTTCTGCTATGGCGAGGCGGGGAAGCGGGACCAGGCGTTGCTGGTTGTCACACTGGGGCGGGCAGCGGTTGTCGAGATCCCGGGCTCCTTTTCTCATTTCCCGCACTTTCCCGCCAAGGATCCCGACATGAGCAGACAAACCCGCGGGGAGAATCCCGCCATTGGATTCCCCGCGCGAAACCTCATTCCCGAATCGCACGATCCCATGCTCACGTGACTTATCCCGCACCACCGTCCCGGCAACCATGCACGCATACACACACTCATTTACGACGACCCGCCACGGCACACGTACATTCACTTATCAACATACGCTCATTAATCCGTTAGTACCTCAAGGTGACGACCTGCAACAGTCTGGCATACCTAGTCTGGCTAGTCGCGGCCCCGGACCGGACGCTGACGTCCACGGACAGGCCGTAGCCATCTGGAGAGACGGGATAGACATGCCTAGCAGTGCGGTCGTAGCATGTATCGTTTGTAGTAGATAGGTGCGCATTGCGCAAGGACACTTAGCGTAGATTAACTATACAGTCTTTACGAAGTAGATAAATAGCTGTAGGCATCGTAAGGAGCACCCCACTTTTGACCTCTTGTGGAGTGCTTCCTTAGGTGCGATCTCTCTCTTTTCTCCTGTGTAGTTAGTTGCGCAATACTTACTTGTGGAGTGCTTCCTTAGGGATCCGCTTACTTGACGTTCAAAGCAGTGAAGAGTCCTAGCTGGCCTTGAGAATCCCGCGACGCGCCTGGATAGAATCCCGCGCGTTTCCCGCCTGAATTCCCACGCTCGTTCCCAGTCGCGAATCCAGATTCCCGAACGCGGGTTCTTGTCGCGAATTCCAGTTTCCCGAAACTGTTTCCCGCTACAATTCCCGACGGTCGTAACATTAGGTCAAAAGTCCTGGCTCACCGCCGCTCGGACTCGACACCCTCACGCTCTTTACTTCTACCCCCGCACCCGTACCGCCGACCAGCGATGTCATCCCACCAGGAATGGGGAGGACTCGCAGATACCTTCGCTTTCCCGTCCCCGAGCTCCTCGATGGAGGAAGACAAACTCCAGCCCATCCTTGATCGCCTCGACACCCTCGAAAAACGCTACTCCAAGTTAGTCAACGAACACAATCAGGTTCAGAACACTGTCGCCCAGCTCAAGCACGCCAACCAGGCGTTAGAAGCCCAAATCGCGAGCCAGCCCGCCTCCCCGTCTGGGGGTGGAGCAGGGCTCAAGATGAAGCTTCCCGACACCTTCGAAGGCGAACGAGCCAAGCTGGAAAACTGGATTCACCAGATTAAGCTCTACCTGTTCGGACAACATCCGGGGCTGGACGAAACCCGCAAGGTCGCATTCGCCCTGATGCTACTACGGGGACCGGCGCAAGACTGGGCACGACCCATTCTAGATCGACTCCAGGACATCCCGACACCGCCAGAAGCCGCCAGCCTGGAGGCCCTGTTCGCCGCCCTTCGCGCCTCTTATGGAGAAATCGATGCAGACAAAGCCGCAGCCGACAAGCTGATGCGCCTACGCCAGACAGGAACGGTCGCCGAGTTTGCGTCGCAATTCCGTGCCCTCCAAGCCCTCACCGGGTGGCCCAAGGACGCGACGACGGATGTCATCTACCTCGACATGTTCCGGAAGGGACTCAAAGACCAGGTTCGCCAGCACATCGCCAGCACAGAGGCGAAGGATATGAAATTCGATGCCTACGTCAACTGGGTTTCCGAGACGGACGAGAAGCTAAGGCTCGCACACGCCTATGGACCAGTATCGAAGCCAGCGGCTACGCCCCGAAGCAATCCCGGCACCACTAGTTCAGCTCCGCGTACGATCCCGACTGCGGGCGCAAGCTCGACGAAGGATCCCAACGCGATGGAGATTGACAGGGTGCGCCGGGAGCGCAGGAGTAAGGGACTATGCTACTACTGCGGAGAGAAAGACCATCTGGTGAGCGATTGCCCAACGCGACCGCCATCCCGAAACCTAAAGGCTACGAAATCCACGTCCCCATCGAGCCCATCGCCCCCCGCGCTCCAGTCGTTCGAAGAAACGCTCAAACGTATGGCGGAACAGTACGTCCAGAATGTGCAGCAGTCCGTGCTACAGAACGCATTCGCCGCCATGACGCCCGCCGCCAAGAACGTTCACAATCCCGAAGCCCCGCCCCCAGCGGATTTTCAGTAGGGTCGTATTGCTCAGTCGCGCCCTATACGACCCAACCGCCCTTGTGGCCGAAGAACTCTCTTAATAATGGTCCCTTGTATTTAACCATCTCTACAATAGACCGTCGCCTTAGACGACATTTGAAGTTCCCGGTACAGGTTAGCGACGGAAAAACGGATGCCTTAGCCACAGTAATGTTAGACAGCGGTGCGTCGGGAACTTTCATAAATTCCCGCTACGTTTCGCGACACGGACTCCAGACCCGGGACTTGGTAATCCCGATACTTTTGCGCAACGCGGACAATTCCCCGAACGCGATTGGACGCATCACCAAGGAAGTAGTCCTCAACGTCGAGATGAAGGGACACTTAGAACAGTTGACCATGGCCGTCGCGGATATTGGCGACGACGATATTTATCATGGGGATCGACTGGTTGCGGCACCATAACCCAACCATTGACTGGACCAACGACGTGGTCGATCTCAACCGCTGCCCGCCTCAGTGTGATAACCAGCAACGCCTGGTCCCGCTTCCCCGCCTCGCCATAGCAGAAGAAGTCGAGACCCCCTGGGGGCCCGACAGGACCCAGGCCGAATGGGAAGCTGTCCCACCGGGATTTCGGTACTCAGAAAAATATTGGGACCAGTACCACGACGCCGAATCCTACTTCGTCACGACGGACGACCATTTCGCGTACAAAATTGCCGCCTCGTACACCCACTCCCAGGCCATCGCTGAGAAGTCTGCGGTGAAGGAAGGCGAGAAAACCTTCGAAGAACTAGTTCCCCCCGAATTCCGTGAGTTTGCCGATGTTTTCTCGAAAGTCGAATCCGAAAGGCTTCCACTGCGCAAGCCGTATGACCACGCCATAGATTTAGAACCCGGGAAGGTTCCCCCGTACAGCAAAATCTATCCCTTGGCCCCAGCCGAACGCGATGCCCTTCGCGAATTCGTGGACGAAAACCTGCGCAAGGGGTACATACGACCTTCAAAATCCCCTGCAGCGGCTCCCGTCTTCTTTATCAAGAAAAAGGATGGAACCTTGCGCATGGTAGTCGATTACCGACGACTGAACGACATCACGGTCAAGAATCGATACCCGCTTCCCCTCACGATGGAACTCGTAGACGCGCTGCAAAAGGCGAAGGTTTTCACGACTCTAGATTTACGATGGGGCTACCACAATGTGCGACTGAAGCAAGGCGACGAGTGGAAGGCCGCTTTTCGGACTCAGGCGGGACATTTCGAACCAACGGTGATGACATTCGGGCTCACGAATGCCCCGGCGACCTTCCAGCATATGATGAACGATATCTTCAAAGATCTCATTGGAGTATACGTGATCATCTATCTTGACGACTTGCTAATCTTTTCCGAAGATGAATCGCAGCACGAGGAACACGTACGGGAAGTCCTTAAGCGGCTGCGCGAAAACGACTTGTTCTGTAAACCCGAAAAGTGCAAATTCAAACAGACTTCCGTCGAGTATCTCGGGATGATTATTTCGCAGGGAAAGGTGGCGATGGATCCCGCCAAGGTACAGGCGGTCCTCGACTGGCCTACCCCGAAAAAGGTGAAAGACATTCAAGCCTTCCTCGGGTTCGCGAATTTCTATCGACACTTCATTCGGGATTTCTCGCACATCGTCAAACCGCTCACGACGCTGCTGAAGAAGGACGTTCGCTGGGTCTGGACAGAAAACCAGCAGTTCGCTTTCGACTATCTCAAGCGCATGTTCACGACCGCCCCCGTCCTGATGATGCCAGACATGTCGCGACAATTCATCGTGGAATGCGACGCCTCTGATTTCGCGACCGGCGCGGTCTTGTCCCAGGAAGGCGACGACGGGCTGATACATCCGGTCGCCTTTTTCTCGAAATCCCTCAACGATGCGGAACGCAACTACGAGATTTATGACAAGGAGCTACTCGCGATTATTAGAGCTCTTGACGAGTGGCGACATTATCTCGAAGGTGCGAGTCATAAACTCGATATCGTGTCTGACCACAAGAATCTGCTATATTTCTCTGAATCCCGAACGCTGACGCGACGCCAAGCCCGGTGGAGTCTGTTCCTCACTCGCTTCGACTTTACGATTCGCCATCGCCCAGGGCGACTCGGGGGCAAACCCGACGCCATGTCACGACGCGTCGATCTTCAACCAGAAGGCGAAGACAACACGGGACGGACCCTCTTGACTCCCGAAATGTTTCGACTAAAGGCAATTCGTCGGGGAATGACGCAGGTACACGGGGATCAGGCCCTCCTACAACGCATTCGTAAGTCAGATCAATATGAAGACGAACTGGTGGACGCGATCGAGCTGGTCAAGTCCAAGGCGCCTCGAGTCCTGACCAAGGAACTTGAGGACTGGAGCACCGAGGAAGGCCTCATCCTGTACCAGGGTAAGGTTTACGTCCCGAAAGACGAGACCATTCGCCGGGATGTGGTGAAGACTTACCACGACAGTCTCCCTGCCGGACATCCTGGACGTTGGAAAACGTTTGAGATGGTAAGCCGCAACTACTGGTGGCCCGGGATGTCTAACTTCGTAGAACGATACGTTTCGGGATGCGATACCTGCGCACGCACGAAGAACCGATCCCAACGCCCGGTAGGACTCCTGCAACCGAACGAAATCCCGCAGGGCCCCTGGCAGGCGATTTCGTGCGATTTCATCACCCAGCTCCCCCGATCTGAGGATTACGACACAATTTTCGTGGTGGTCGACCGTCTCACCAAGCAAGCGCATTTTATCCCGACCACGTCTGACATCGATGCACCGGAAACTGCGGAACTATTCCTGCAGCACGTCTGGAAGCTGCACGGAACCCCCCGCCAGATCATATCCGACCGCGGACCACAGTTTGTCGCGCAGTTCATGAAGGCCCTCTTTTCCCAACTCGGTATCAAGGGTACCACGTCGACTGCGTATCACCCGCAGACGGATGGGCAAACCGAAAGGGTAAACCAAGAGCTGGAACAGTATTTACGGGCTTTCATAGATACACGACAAGAAAACTGGGCCGGATTACTCCCAATGGCAGAGTTCGCGCACAACACGAAAGCGCACGCGGCAACACGACAATCTCCGTTCGCGCTTGTCTACGGCTACAATCCCGAATTCACGATTGCCCCGAGCGACGGCCTATCCACGGTCCCCGCCGCGGACGCACGACTACAGGAGCTGCAGCAGGCACAGGAAGAGGCAAGAGCGGCTTTGGAGGTTGCGGCAGAGCGCATGAAGCAGCACTACGATCAGGCCCGGAACGAGGCCCCGCAGTACGCAGTCGGGGATAAAGTCTGGCTCGAAGCGACGAACGTTTGGCGACCGGGAGCGCGCAAATTATTACCGAAACGACTAGGGCCGTATAAAGTGAAGGCAAAGCTAAGTGACCTCACCTACGAACTCGAACTCCCCGCGTCGCTGAAGATTCATCCCGTATTTCACGTATCGCTGCTCTCGCCATACCACGAAGACGATATTCCCGGTCGAACGCAACCCCCGCCGCCCCCAGTCGAAGTAGAAGGAGATCTGGAATACGAGGTGGAAGAGGTACTGGACGCTAGACGGTTTAGACGGAGGTTTGAATATTTGGTACGATGGAAGGGATATTCGAGCGCGGAAGATACATGGATTCCCGCAAAGGATATGGGTAATGCAAAGGCTAAAATTCGCAGTTTCTATCGAAAACACCCGGACGCCCCTCGAGAAGTCAACGCTATCGAGCTCTGTGACCTGAGCAAGATTCAAGCTTGGCGCCCCGGAGTTGCGCCTTTGGAGGGGGGTAATGTCGAGATCCCGGGCTCCTTTTCTCATTTCCCGCACTTTCCCGCCAAGGATCCCGACATGAGCAGACAATCCCGCGGGGAGAATCCCGCCATTGGATTCCCCGCGCGAAACCTCATTCCCGAATCGCACGATCCCATGCTCACGTGACCAGTCCTACCAGCCATTTCATTCAATGATATGCAGTAAATGCTGGATATACTAATTTATCTGATTGAATGAAGTACAGCAGTTGCAAATGGGTATAGCTCAACTGATTGAATGAAATATAGCCTTGCTGTAGAACTTTTTTTGCATTTCATTCAGCAAATGCTGGCTGAAGCAATGAATACAAAACACAGCCTTGCTGCACTCTGATGAAGGGGATGCATACCTAGGAAATACTAGGCCTGCAATACCTATTGGGAATATACTACAGAATAATAGATAATGCTATTGCATACCCACCGCTTTTTTGGGTTAATTATTATTATAGCATTCAGGCACTGTTGATTGAAAGCATGCTGTAATAAATCAGAATTTCATAATTTCCATCTATTTTGAGATATGAGGCACATCAGGGTCCAGGACCCTGAGGTCTGGCAGGTTCCAGGTCACTTGGTGCCGCTTTAGAGGAGGTCGTGGGAATAAACTCAAATTAACCTTTGCAGGTGCTACAGGCCTTCTAAAATAGCACGAAAATAGCCAAAAAATCAGAAAATATTCCTGGACACTGCCGCTTCGCCCTAGCGTGGGAACTACGCTTCCGGACGACCATATTAGGGTACCAGTGTGCTCTGGGCCCCTCTGGGCCCTTCCTAAAGCGGTAAAAATCATCATAAAATAGATAATTATATTCATTTGCACCTGCATATATGCAGGCTTGCCCTGGGCTTACCAGCAGTAGATAAAATACACTAAAATCATAAAGTATTAGTAGAAGCATATCAAACATGATCTGGATGGCTAAATATGGTAATACCAGCTGGGAACATGTGTAGAACATCAAAACATGTTCTATTTTTATTGCTGAACATATGGGGCCCATTACACCATATTGGAGTACTGCCGGAATGCAAATTTTGATGTGAATCCAATGAGACGTGCTAAACGAGCTGAAACGGGCTTTGACGGCGCCAAAATACGCATTTTTCATATTGTTACAGAATATTCTTTTGTTTTAATGTTATTTTTGTTACAGCACTTCTACTGCACGTAAAGGCATGTATAAATAGTCGAAATGGTACAGAACGACGAGGGGAACAATAATATGACCTTAGAACAGCCACGCGAGGGCTATATATAGCTCTACCACACTAACCATTTTCGGAGTGCATGCAATTATTGTTAGTCATTCCTATGCATGTATGTACACTGTGTCTATGTTCTGATAGCTTTAAATAGCTCTCTATATATACTTCTCATGCTGTACGAGGTTTCGCGGCAATCGGAGCTCATTTGAAATTGATATAAGGCATACAATGTTCGGAAAGATGGGTCAATTTTAATTTATGGGGAGGGTTATGGGTCAGGCACATAGTGCCAAACATTCACTATGACTATCCTAAACATATTTCAAATGCATGTTTGGGGTACAGATAGAATCTGTAAGTTATATGTCTTTCTGACATAACATGTGCATTCTGAAATCACACATAGCATGTCATCCTACAATGTTGTGTATGACTTTCACATTCTAATGTCATCTCAAACATGCATTTGAAATATGTTTAGGATAGTCATAGTGAATGTTTGGCACTATGTGCCTGACCCATAACCCTCCCCATAAATTAAAATTGACCCATCTTTCCGAACATTGTATGCCTTATATCAATTTCAAATGAGCTCCGATTGCCGCGAAACCTCGTACAGCATGAGAAGTATATATAGAGAGCTATTTAAAGCTATCAGAACATAGACACAGTGTACATACATGCATAGGAATGACTAACAATAATTGCATGCACTCCGAAAATGGTTAGTGTGGTAGAGCTATATATAGCCCTCGCGTGGCTGTTCTAAGGTCATATTATTGTTCCCCTCGTCGTTCTGTACCATTTCGACTATTTATACATGCCTTTACGTGCAGTAGAAGTGCTGTAACAAAAATAACATTAAAACAAAAGAATATTCTGTAACAATATGAAAAATGCGTATTTTGGCGCCGTCAAAGCCCGTTTCAGCTCGTTTAGCACGTCTCATTGGATTCACATCAAAATTTGCATTCCGGCAGTACTCCAATATGGTGTAATGGGCCCCATATGTTCAGCAATAAAAATAGAACATGTTTTGATGTTCTACACATGTTCCCAGCTGGTATTACCATATTTAGCCATCCAGATCATGTTTGATATGCTTCTACTAATACTTTATGATTTTAGTGTATTTTATCTACTGCTGGTAAGCCCAGGGCAAGCCTGCATATATGCAGGTGCAAATGAATATAATTATCTATTTTATGATGATTTTTACCGCTTTAGGAAGGGCCCAGAGGGGCCCAGAGCACACTGGTACCCTAATATGGTCGTCCGGAAGCGTAGTTCCCACGCTAGGGCGAAGCGGCAGTGTCCAGGAATATTTTCTGATTTTTTGGCTATTTTCGTGCTATTTTAGAAGGCCTGTAGCACCTGCAAAGGTTAATTTGAGTTTATTCCCACGACCTCCTCTAAAGCGGCACCAAGTGACCTGGAACCTGCCAGACCTCAGGGTCCTGGACCCTGATGTGCCTCATATCTCAAAATAGATGGAAATTATGAAATTCTGATTTATTACAGCATGCTTTCAATCAACAGTGCCTGAATGCTATAATTAACCCAAAAAAGCGGTGGGTATGCAATAGCATTATCTATTATTCTGTAGTATATTCCCAATAGGTATTGCAGGCCTAGTATTTCCTAGGTATGCATCCCCTTCATCAGAGTGCAGCAAGGCTGTGTTTTGTATTCATTGCTTCAGCCAGCATTTGCTGAATGAAATGCAAAAAAAGTTCTACAGCAAGGCTATATTTCATTCAATCAGTTGAGCTATACCCATTTGCAACTGCTGTACTTCATTCAATCAGATAAATTAGTATATCCAGCATTTACTGCATATCATTGAATGAAATGGCTGGTAGGACTGGTCACGTGAGCATGGGATCGTGCGATTCGGGAATGAGGTTTCGCGCGGGGAATCCAATGGCGGGATTCTCCCCGCGGGATTGTCTGCTCATGTCGGGATCCTTGGCGGGAAAGTGCGGGAAATGAGAAAAGGGGCCTGGGATCTCGACATTACCCCCCTCCAAAGGCGCAACTCCGGGGCGCCGAGCTTGAATCTTGCTCAGGTCACAGAGCTCGATAGCGTTGACTTCTCGAGGGGCGTCCGGGTGTTTTCGATAGAAACTGCGAATTTTAGCCTTTGCATTACCCATATCCTTTGCGGGAATCCATGTATCTTCCGCGCTCGAATATCCCTTCCATCGTACCAAATATTCAAACCTCCGTCTAAACCGTCTAGCGTCCAGTACCTCTTCCACCTCGTATTCCAGATCTCCTTCTACTTCGACTGGGGGCGGCGGGGGTTGCGTTCGACCGGGAATGTCGTCTTCGTGGTATGGCGAGAGCAGCGATACGTGAAATACGGGATGAATCTTCAGCGACGCGGGGAGTTCGAGTTCGTAGGTGAGGTCACTTAGCTTTGCCTTCACTTTATATGGCCCTAGTCGTTTCGGTAATAATTTGCGCGCTCCCGGTCGCCGAACGTTCGTCGCCTCGAGCCATACTTTATCCCCGACTGCGTACTGCGGGGCCTCGTTCCTGGCCTGATCGTAGTGCTGCTTCATGCGCTCTGCCGCAACCTCCAAAGCCGCTCTTGCCTCTTCCTGTGCCTGCTGAAGCTCCTGTAGTCGTGCGTCCGCGGCGGGGACCGTGGACAGGCCGTCGCTCGGGGCAATCGTGAATTCGGGATTGTAGCCGTAGACGAGCGCGAACGGGGATTGTCGTGTTGCCGCGTGCGCTTTCGTGTTGTGCGCGAACTCTGCCATCGGGAGTAATCCGGCCCAGTTTTCTTGTCGTGTATCTATGAAAGCCCGTAAATATTGTTCCAGCTCTTGGTTTACCCTTTCGGTTTGCCCATCCGTCTGCGGGTGATACGCAGTCGACGTGGTACCCTTGATACCGAGTCGGGAAAAAAGGGCTTTCATGAACTGCGCGACAAACTGTGGTCCGCGGTCGGATATGATCTGGCGGGGGGTTCCGTGCAGCTTCCAGACGTGTTGCAGGAAGAGTTCTGCGGTTTCCGGTGCATCGACATCAGACGTGGTCGGGATAAAATGCGCTTGCTTGGTGAGACGGTCGACCACCACGAAAATTGCGTCGTAATCCTCAGATCGGGGGAGCTGGGTGATGAAATCGCACGAAATCGCCTGCCAGGGGCCCTGCGGGATTTCGTTCGGTTGCAGGAGTCCTACCGGGCGTTGGGATCGGTTCTTCGTGCGTGCACAGGTATCGCATCCCGAAACGTATCGTTCTACGAAGTTAGACATCCCGGGCCACCAGTAGTTGCGGCTTACCATCTCAAACGTTTTCCAACGTCCAGGATGTCCGGCGGGGAGACTGTCGTGGTAAGTCTTCACCACATCCCGGCGAATGGTCTCGTCTTTCGGGACGTAAACCTTACCCTGGTACAGGATGAGGCCTTCCTCGGTGCTCCAGTCCTCAAGTTCCTTGGTCAGGACTCGAGGCGCCTTGGACTTGACCAACTCGATTGCGTCCACCAGTTCGTCTTCATACTGATCTGACTTACGAATGCGTCGTAGGAGGGCCTGATCCCCGTGTACCTGTGTCATTCCCCGACGAATTGCCTTTAGCCGAAACATTTCGGGGGTCAAGAGGGTCCGTCCCGTGTTGTCTTCGCCTTCGGGTTGAAGATCGACGCGTCGTGACATGGCGTCGGGTTTGCCCCCGAGTCGCCCTGGGCGATGGCGAATCGTAAAGTCGAAGCGAGTGAGGAACAGACTCCACCGGGCTTGGCGTCGCGTCAGCGTTCGGGATTCAGAGAAATATAGCAGATTCTTGTGGTCAGACACGATATCGAGTTTATGACTCGCACCTTCGAGATAATGTCGCCACTCGTCAAGAGCTCTAATAATCGCGAGTAGCTCCTTGTCATAAATCTCGTAGTTGCGTTCCGCATCGTTGAGGGATTTCGAGAAAAAGGCGACCGGATGTATCAGCCCGTCGTCGCCTTCCTGGGACAAGACCGCGCCGGTCGCGAAATCAGAGGCGTCGCATTCCACGATGAATTGTCGCGACATGTCTGGCATCATCAGGACGGGGGCGGTCGTGAACATGCGCTTGAGATAGTCGAAGGCGAACTGCTGGTTTTCTGTCCAGGCCCAGCGAACGTCCTTCTTCAGCAGTGTCGTGAGCGGTTTGACGATGTGCGAGAAATCCCGAATGAAGCGTCGATAGAAATTCGCGAACCCGAGGAAGGCTTGAATGTCTTTCACCTTTTTCGGGGTAGGCCAGTCGAGGACCGCCTGTACCTTGGCGGGATCCATAGCCACCTTTCCCTGCGAAATAATCATCCCGAGATACTCGACGGAAGTCTGTTTGAATTTGCACTTTTCGGGTTTACAGAACAAGTCGTTTTCGCGCAGCCGCTTAAGGACTTCCCGTACGTGTTCCTCGTGCTGCGATTCATCTTCGGAAAAGATTAGCAAGTCGTCAAGATAGATGATCACGTATACTCCAATGAGATCTTTGAAGATATCGTTCATCATATGCTGGAAGGTCGCCGGGGCATTCGTGAGCCCGAATGTCATCACCGTTGGTTCGAAATGTCCTGCCTGAGTCCGAAATGCGGCCTTCCACTCGTCGCCTTGCTTCAGTCGCACGTTGTGGTAGCCCCATCGCAAATCTAACGTCGTGAAAACCTTCGCCTTTTGCAGTGCGTCTACGAGTTCCATCGTGAGGGGAAGCGGGTATCGATTCTTGACCGTGATATCGTTCAGTCGTCGGTAATCGACTACCATGCGCAAGGTTCCGTCCTTTTTCTTGATAAAGAAGACGGGAGCCGCTGCAGGGGATTTCGAAGGTTGTATGTACCCTTTGCGCAGGTTTTCGTCAACGAATTCGCGAAGGGCGTCGCGTTCGGCCGGGGCCAACGGATAGATTTTGCTGTACGGGGGAACCTTCCCGGGTTCTAAATCTATGGCGTGATCATACGGCTTGCGTAGTGGAAGCCTTTCGGATTCAACTTTCGAGAAAACGTCGGCAAACTCACGAAATTCGGGGGGAACTAGTTCCTCGAAGGTTTTCTCGCCTTCCTTCACTGCTGACTTCTCAGCGATGGCCTGGGAGTGGGTGTACGAGGCGGCAATTTTGTACGCGAAGTGGTCGTCCGTCGTGACGAAGTAGGATTCAGCGTCGTGGTACTGGTCCCAATATTTTTCTGAGTACCGAAATCCTGGTGGGACAGCTTCCCATTCGGCCTGGGTCCTGTCGGGCCCCCAGGGGGTCTCGACTTCTTCTGCTATGGCGAGGCGGGGAAGCGGGACCAGGCGTTGCTGGTTGTCACACTGAGGTGGGCAGCGGTTGAGATCGACCACATCGTTGGTCCAGTCAATGGTTGGGTTATGGTGCCGCAACCAGTCGATCCCCATGATAATATCGTCGTCGCCAATATCCGCGACGGCCATGGTTAACTGTTCTAAGTGTCCCTTCATCTCGACGTTGAGGACTACTTCCTTGGTGATGCGTCCAATCGCGTTCGGGGAATTGTCCGCGTTGCGCAAAAGTATCGGGATTACCAATTCCCGAGTCTGGAGTCCGTGTCGCGAAACGTAGCGGGAATTTATGAAAGTTCCCGACGCACCGCTGTCTAACATTACTGTGGCTAAGGCATCCATTTTTCCGTCGCTAACCTGTACCGGGAACTTCAAATGTCGTCTAAGGCGACGGTCTATTGTAGAGATGGTTAAATACAAGGGACCATTATTAAGAGAGTTCTTCGGCCACAAGGGCGGTTGGGTCGTATAGGGCGCGACTGAGCAATACGACCCTACTGAAAATCCGCTGGGGGCGGGGCTTCGGGATTGTGAACGTTCTTGGCGGCGGGCGTCATGGCGGCGAATGCGTTCTGTAGCACGGACTGCTGCACATTCTGGACGTACTGTTCCGCCATACGTTTGAGCGTTTCTTCGAACGACTGGAGCACGGGGGGCGAGGGGCTCGACGGGGACGTGGATTTCGTAGCCTTTAGGTTTCGGGTTGGCGGTCGCGTTGGGCAATCGCTCACTAAATGGTCTTTCTCTCCGCAGTAGTAGCATAGTCCCTTACTCCTGCGCTCCCGGCGCACCCTGTCAATCTCCATCGCGTTGGGATCCTTCGTCGAGCTTGCGCCCGCAGTCGGGATCGTACGCGGAGCTGAACTAGTGGTGCCGGGATTGCTTCGGGGCGTAGCCGCTGGCTTCGATACTGGTCCATAGGCGTGTGCGAGCCTTAGCTTCTCGTCCGTCTCGGAAACCCAGTTGACGTAGGCATCAAATTTCATATCCTTCGCCTCTGTGCTGGCGATGTGCTGGCGAACCTGGTCTTTGTAGTGTTGCTAAAGTTCAGTTCAGTTCAGTTCAGACCCCTTTTGGTCCGAACCCCGAACTGAACTGTTCAGATTTTCCGGCCTCAGCCTGAACCCCGAACTGAACTCGAAGTTCAGTTCAGTTCAGTTCAGCTAGCCCAAATTCTGTCTGAACCCGGTTTGAACCCGGTTCAAGTATCTATTTTTAGAAAGCCTTAGTACATACCATATATGGAAATTCTGTAATATAATCACATCTGAACCGGGTTCAAACTGGGTTCAGACTCAGTTCAGCAATGAACCTTAGTACAATCAGTACATTTTACACATAGATTCTGCTTAATGTTGATAAGTTTCACTTTTAATTAACATTTTAAGTACTTTATAGTTGTCAAACTATAAGGTTTTTGATCTTGAAAGGGTGGGAAAGTTACCTGAAGTTCAGGGTTTGAACCCGGTTCGAACCAGGTTCAGCATTTCTCCGGAGGCCTGAACCCCGAACTGAACTCAAGTTCAAAATCTGAGATTTCTCTGAACCTGAACCTGAACCCGGTTCAGTTCGGAGTTTGAACCCGGTTCAGGCCTATCCTGAACCGAACTTTAGCAACACTAGGTCTTTGAGTCCCTTCCGGAACATGTCGAGGTAGATGACATCCGTCGTCGCGTCCTTGGGCCACCCGGTGAGGGCTTGGAGGGCACGGAATTGCGACGCAAACTCGGCGACCGTTCCTGTCTGGCGTAGGCGCATCAGCTTGTCGGCTGCGGCTTTGTCTGCATCGATTTCTCCGTAAGAGGCGCGAAGGGCGGCGAACAGGGCCTCCAGGCTGGCGGCTTCTGGCGGTGTCGGGATGTCCTGGAGTCGATCTAGAATGGGTCGTGCCCAGTCTTGCGCCGGTCCCCGTAGTAGCATCAGGGCGAATGCGACCTTGCGGGTTTCGTCCAGCCCCGGATGTTGTCCGAACAGGTAGAGCTTAATCTGGTGAATCCAGTTTTCCAGCTTGGCTCGTTCGCCTTCGAAGGTGTCGGGAAGCTTCATCTTGAGCCCTGCTCCACCCCCAGACGGGGAGGCGGGCTGACTCGCGATTTGGGCTTCTAACGCCTGGTTGGCGTGCTTGAGCTGGGCGACTGTGTTCTGGACCTGATTGTGTTCGTTGACTAGCTTGGAGTAGCGCTTTTCGAGGGTGTCGAGGCGATCAAGGATGGGCTGGAGTTTGTCTTCCTCCATCGAGGAGCTAGGGGACGGGAAAGCGAAGGTGTCTGCGAGTCCTCCCCATTCCTGGTGGGACGACATCGCGGGTCGGCGGTACGGGTGCGGGGGTAGAAGTAAAGAGCGTGAGGGTGTCGAGTCCGAGCGGCGGTGAGCCAGGACTTTTGACCTAATGTTACGACCGTCGGGAATTGTAGCGGGGGAAACAGTTTCGGGAAACTGGAATTCGCGACAAGAACCCGCGTTCGGGAATCTGGATTCGCGACTGGGAACGAGCGTGGGAATTCAGGCGGGAAACGCGCGGGATTCTATCCAGGCGCGTCGCGGGATTCTCAAGGCCAGCTAGGACTCTTCACTGCTTTGAACGTCGAGTAAGCGGATCCCTAAGGAAGCACTCCACAAGTAAGTATTGCGCAACTAACTACACAGGAGAAAAGAGAGAGATCGCACCTAAGGAAGCACTCCACAAGAGGTCAAAAGTGGGGTGCTCCTTACGATGCCTACAGCTATTTATCTACTTCGTAAAGACTGTATAGTTAATCTACGCTAAGTGTCCTTGCGCAATGCGCACCTATCTACTACAAACGATACATGCTACGACCGCACTGCTAGGCATGTCTATCCCGTCTCTCCAGATGGCTACGGCCTGTCCGTGGACGTCAGCGTCCGGTCCGGGGCCGCGACTAGCCAGACTAGGTATGCCAGACTGTTGCAGGTCGTCACCTTGAGGTACTAACGGATTAATGAGCGTATGTTGATAAGTGAATGTACGTGTGCCGTGGCGGGTCGTCGTAAATGAATGTGTGTATGCGTGCATGGTGGTCGGGACGGTGGTGCGGGATAGGTCACGTGAGCGGGGGATCTTGCGGGGGATCGTGCGAGTCGGGAAAGGGGTTTCGCGCGGGGAATCCAATGGCGGGATTCTCCCCGCGGGATTGTCTGCTCATGTCGGGATCCTTGGCGGGAAAGTGCGGGAAATGAGAAAAGGGGCCTGGGATCTCGACACAATGCGCACCTATCTACTACAAACGATACATGCTACGACCGCACTGCTAGGCATGTCTATCCCGTCTCTCCAGATGGCTACGGCCTGTCCGTGGACGTCAGCGTCCGGTCCGGGGCCGCGACTAGCCAGACTAGGTATGCCAGACTGTTGCAGGTCGTCACCTTGAGGTACTAACGGATTAATGAGCGTATGTTGATAAGTGAATGTACGTGTGCCGTGGCGGGTCGTCGTAAATGAGTGTGTGTATGCGTGCATGGTTGCCGGGACGGTGGTGCGGGATAAGTCACGTGAGCATGGGATCGTGCGATTCGGGAATGAGGTTTCGCGCGGGGAATCCAATGGCGGGATTCTCCCCGCGGGTTTGTCTGCTCATGTCGGGATCCTTGGCAGGAAAGTGCGGGAAATGAGAAAAGGAGCCCGGGATCTCGACAGTAAGTAAAAATCAAATATAGACCATTTCCAAGGCTTACCTTCGGATTGTTTCTGGTGGAATTGCATCAAGGGTCATTTGTACATTTTGCCGCATCTCGGGTTCATTTAGTGGTCTTGGTAGCATTCGGTATTGGTACTTTGCATAGCCCCAGCATTGCTCAATGAAATTAAGCTCACAATGAAACTTTGGATAGAACAGTGCAATGTGACCACGGTTTTCAATGCGCTCAAATAAAGCAGGTCTTTGACTTTTGAAGTCAGGCTGGTGGAATAGAATGTTTCGACAACAGCATTGTTGGTCCGAGTCCTTACATTTGAAGCCTTTGCACTCTGCTCAAAGCTTAGAGGTGTTAAATCCCCGTTCACGAAGAATTTGGGCCATCCCCTTGAGCTGATTTGGGTGCTTAAGGTGGTCCGGCGGAAAATAGAGCTCTTGAAGCTCACCAGATGGCAGTTGACCAGGATGCATCCGCTCAGGTGCTTTCTGTGAGTTCCACCCTGGAGTTTTCGGCATATGTCGTGCTGATAGAGCATCAGCTGCTCGTTTTTGATGTGTAGTAGCATTGTCAAATGCAAAGACAGCATGAGCACCCGGAAACCGTTCCTCGAAGATGTCCATAGCAGTATCAACCTGCTCAAGTAAGTTCTTGGACCCAAAATAACCATCACAGTTCTTTCCTGCCTTGAAGTAGATTCGAGCCTCCTTTGACCTATAAGAGAATGTAAGGCTCGAGGGTAATTATCAGAGTGTTAGTAGAACTCTTACCCATCTTCGCTCTTTAGCCAGCCTATCTCAGGAATGCAGAAGTCAGACACCATTAAAGACAATCCTTCTCCTTTTGTTTGTGGTTTTGCTGTTGCATCTTTGTGATACCAAAAAGTTTTACGTTGGTCATTTGTATAGAATGTTGATTCATCATGAGTGACCAGGAGATAAGCTCCTTCGCAGTGTTCTCGAGTCAAGTGGCTGCCGTCCGAAAAAGGCAATAACATGTGTTCCTCAAGCTTCGACCACAAGGGAAGAAACACATCCTGTCGGTATTCCACCACATCCTTGCGCTTGTGGCCATCAATGTACACCCCAGACGGAGCCTTCCCACAGCGATAGCCCATTGCATGCAACCATATGTTTGCCGTTCTCAAGGTCACTGGTTTCTCTCGGCCTATGTGTGCAAGGACTTCGGGCTTGTTCAGATAAGTGAGGACATCGTTTGCATTCAAATACTCTTTCCCGAGGCTTATAAGGTGAGCTTGTATTTCGGATGCAAAGTCTTCATCAATGATGATTGATCGCTTCCAGGAGCCGTAAAGATTAATGGGAAGACACCGCTTGTCATCAAGATATTGACGACACCAAGCTCGAGCAAGTCGGGCAAGGTGAACACCTCTTCCTGCAGCAGTGGCAGCAATATTCGAGGCCTCGGTCCAGGTGAGCTCGTTGTTACTCTTATACAGTCTTAATGTTGCTTACATTATTGTCAGACGTCCACGGAAGAGAAGATCTAGTGTTTTGTCTTTGGAGATGCACTGTAACTGTTACGACCGTCGGGAAATGTAGCGGGAATCAGTTTTGGGGAACTGGATTTTGCGACGGGAACCAGCTTTCGGGGAACTGGATTCGTGACGGGGGACTACCGTGGGAATTCAGGCGGGGGAAACGCGCGGGATTCTATCCAGGCGCGTCGCGGGATTCTCAAGGCCAGCTAGGACTCTTCACTGCTTTGAATGTCAAGTAAGCGGATCCCTAAGGAAGCACTCCACAAGTAAGTATTGTGCAACTAACTACACAGGAGAAAAGAGAGAGATTGCACCAAAGGCACACCTAAGGAAGCACTCCACAAGAGGTCAAAAGTGGGGTGCTCCTTACAATGCCTACAACTATTTATCTACTTGGTAAAGACTGTATAGTTAATCTACGCTAAGTGTCCTTGCGCAATGTGCACTGTCGGGATCCCCCAGGACCCCAACATGTCTAAGGCAATCCCGAACAGAACCCGGTATACTGAAACCCGAAATCGCGACCTTGGCTAGATCCCAAAAGGATCCCCCGCTCTCTGATCCCAGAAGAACCTCTGCTTCGCCATGCATTCTCCTGCTAAGAGTTCCGCCCCGCTACGACCTCCTCGCCCCTGCTTGTCCTCGCCCACATCTCCTCGTCAGTCCCCCGCCTCGTCCCCGCGTCTCGATCCATCCCTAGCCCGCCTCGTCGTTCCCCCGACTCTAGGATGATCCCCCGCTCGCTCCCCGCTCCCGTCATGCTCTGTTCCCCGCTCTAGTGAACCCCGTACCTCGCCATAGTCCCGAAGTCACTCACCATAGCCACAGCCATAGCCATAGCCTGCCACAGCCATAGCCATAGCCATAGCTATCCCAGACCTCGTAGGTTCTCGACTATGCCCGGATACCAGATCCCGGCCTCGCGTCCACAGTCATGAAGTGCAGTTAGGAGATTGATCCACTGCGTCCAAAGCCGACCTCTGTCTGGCCTTGAGTAAGCCAACACGACAGCGGTCAAGGATTGCTGTCCCGCAATCCTGCCCGGTCACAAACCCTGCCCTGCGCTCGTCCTGCCACGGTGCCCTAGCTAACCCCTTCGACATCCTGTGCCTCTCGACCTGCCCTTGTTCGTCCACAGCCTGCCCCGCCAGGAATCCCGCCTCGCCGCGAACGCTGTCAAGCGTCCTCTCTGACAATCCCGCAACCCACGCTCGTTCCCGGTTGGAGTCCCGTCAAGACTCCCCCACTCGTCCAGGTTGGAGTCCCGCCAAACTCCCCCCGCTCGTTTCCCGTCTCGCGTCCCGTCTCGAATCCCTGCGCAAATCCCCCGCAGGATTCCCGCCTTCGATCCCGCCGCGATTCCCATCGCAACCCCAGCTAAAGTTCCCGCTCTGATTCCCGAAAGATTCCCGCTACGATTCCCGGTCGAACCCTGTCTCGATTCCCGGTCGAAACCCGAACTCGATTCCCGGTCGAAACCCGAACTCGATTCCCTGCATGATCCCGTCGCGAATCGCGCGAGTTTCCCGCCGTCCACAGGAAACCTCTTAGCTTCCCCGCTCCTCGATGCTAACCACGTCTTGAGATAGCCCCAGGTGATTGGCCTGGCCACGCACATGCCAGCCAACTAGTCTCGTTAGTAGCGTCCTGTCCCGGCCTGTAGACCAGATTCCCGCCACCCCGTGTGCGGGATTGATCTCATTGTCCACAAGGACTCGAACCTCGTCCTTAGTCGCCCTGCCCCGCGCGCGCCTCGCGATTAGGCTTCGTTACGACATCGAAGCACCGGCTTCTTCGAAGTTGGTCCCTGTCGATCTCCCGCGACCCTGATCCACGCCAGAAGTTGCCTGCAACTTATCCCGAGACGATGTATGCATTACATCCGCCCCCCACGCTCGTTACCCCGCTGCCTGTGCGCCAGCTTGATACCTCGCGCACAATTACATTCCTTTAGTTCTCTTTGTTTCACTTGACCATGCTTCACGCTCGTTCCCTTAGATCTTGCCCAGATGTTCCCGCACCGAATCCCGAATCCCGGATTCACGTCACTGTATGCGCGGCCTTCGCCCGCAAGATTGTGTAACTATTTAGTTGCGCGTTTGTGCATGCCCGTTCCCTGTAGATTCTGCCCAGTAGATAAATACCTGTCGCCACCGTAAGGAGCACTCACTTTTGTCCTCTTGTCGAGTGCTTCCTTAGGTGTGTTTCTGTCTTGTCTCTAGTGTAGTTTTACAATGCTGACTTGTCAAGTGCTTCCTTAGGGAACCTCCTCCTGATACAGAAGTGTTGCCTTGAGATCCCGGTTATCCTGAGCTCTCTGCTCCCGTCCTGAGCACGCCTGCTCTCTGGCTCTCTTGTCTCTGTCTTGTCCCGGATCCCGCTCTGCGACACTGCTGCCAGGTAGCTGATTGAATGAAGTACAGCGTTGCTGTAAACCATCCTCTGCATTTACTCTCAGCAAATGCTGGTTGAAGCAGTGTAGGGTGAATCAGCCTTGCTGTACATTGATTCAGGGGATGCATACCTAGGGAATACTAGGCATGCAATACCTATTGGGAATATAGCACTGGATAATAGAATAATGCATTGCATACCCACCGCTTTTTTAGGTTAATTATAGCATTCAGGTACTGTTGATTGATAGCATGCTGTAATAAATCAGAATTTCATAATTTCCATCTATTTTGAGATATGAGGCACACCAGGGTCCAGGACCCTGAGGTCTGGCAGGTTCCAGGTCACTTGGTCGCTTTAGAGGAGGCCGTGGGAATAAACTCAAATTAACCTTTGCAGGTGCTACAGGCCTTCTAAAATAGCACGAAAATAACCAAAAAATCAGAAAATATTCCTGGACACTGCCGCTTCGCCCTAGCGTGGGAACTACGCTTCTGAGCGACCATATTAGGGTACCAGTGTGTTCTGGGCCCTCCTGGGCCCTTCCTAAAGCGGTAAAAATCATCATAAAATAGATAATTATATTCATTTGCACCTGCATATATGCAGGCTTCTCCTGGGCTTATCAGCAGCAGATAAAATATGCTAAAATCGGATTATAATAGTAGAAGTATATTGAACATGATCTGGATAGCTAAATAAGGTAATACTAGCTGGGAACATGTATAGAACAGCAGAACATGTTCTATTTTTAATACATAACATATGGGGCCCATTGCACCACAATGGGATACCTCCGGGATGCAAATTTTGATGGGATTCCAATGGGACGTACTAGAAAAGCAAAAACGGGCTTTGACGGCGCCAAAATATGCATTTCACGTATTGTTACAAATTATTCTTTTATTTAAATGTTATTTTTATTACAGCACTTCTACTGCACATAAAGGCATGTATAAATAGTCGAAATGGTACAGAACGACGAGGAGAACAATAATATGAGCTTAGAATAGCAACGCGGGGGCTATATATAGCTCTATCACACGAACCATTTTCGGAGAGCATGCAATTATTGGTAGTCATTTATATGCATGTATGTACACTATATTTATGTTCTGATAGCTTTAAATAGTTCTCTATATATACTTCTCATGCTGTACGAGGTTTCGCGGCAATCGGAGCTTATTTCAAATTAATATAAGGCATACAAGTTTCGAAAAGATGGGTCAATTTTAATTTATTGGGAGGGTTATGGGTCAGGCACATAGTGCCAAACATTCACTATGACTATTCTAAACATAATCCAAATGCATGTTTGGGGTACAGATTGAATCTGTAAGTTATATGTCTTTCTGACATAACATGTGCATTCTGAAATCACACATAGCATGTCATCCTACAATGCTGTGTATGACTTTCACATTCTAATGTCATCTCAGACATGCATTTGAAATATGATTAGGATAGTCATAGTGAATGTTTGGCACTATGTGCCTGACCCATAACCCTCCCAATAAATTAAAATTGACCCATCTTTTCGAAACTTGTATGCCTTATATTAATTTGAAATAAGCTCCGATTGCCGCGAAACCTCGTACAGCATGAGAAGTATATATAGAGAACTATTTAAAGCTATCAGAACATAAATACAGTGTACATACATGCATATAAATGACTACCAATAATTGCATGCTCTCCGAAAAATGGTTCGTGTGATAGAGCTATATATAGCCCCCGCGTTGCTATTCTAAGCTCATATTATTGTTCTCCTCGTCGTTCTGTACCATTTCGACTATTTATACATGCCTTTATGTGCAGTAGAAGTGCTGTAATAAAAATAACATTTAAATAAAAGAATAATTTGTAACAATACGTGAAATGCATATTTTGGCGCCGTCAAAGCCCGTTTTTGCTTTTCTAGTACGTCCCATTGGAATCCCATCAAAATTTGCATCCCGGAGGTATCCCATTGTGGTGCAATGGGCCCCATATGTTATGTATTAAAAATAGAACATGTTCTGCTGTTCTATACATGTTCCCAGCTAGTATTACCTTATTTAGCTATCCAGATCATGTTCAATATACTTCTACTATTATAATCCGATTTTAGCATATTTTATCTGCTGCTGATAAGCCCAGGAGAAGCCTGCATATATGCAGGTGCAAATGAATATAATTATCTATTTTATGATGATTTTTACCGCTTTAGGAAGGGCCCAGGAGGGCCCAGAACACACTGGTACCCTAATATGGTCGCTCAGAAGCGTAGTTCCCACGCTAGGGCGAAGCGGCAGTGTCCAGGAATATTTTCTGATTTTTTGGTTATTTTCGTGCTATTTTAGAAGGCCTGTAGCACCTGCAAAGGTTAATTTGAGTTTATTCCCACGGCCTCCTCTAAAGCGGCACCAAGTGACCTGGAACCTGCCAGACCTCAGGGTCCTGGACCCTGGTGTGCCTCATATCTCAAAATAGATGGAAATTATGAAATTCTGATTTATTACAGCATGCTATCAATCAACAGTACCTGAATGCTATAATTAACCTAAAAAAGCGGTGGGTATGCAATGCATTATTCTATTATCCAGTGCTATATTCCCAATAGGTATTGCATGCCTAGTATTCCCTAGGTATGCATCCCCTGAATCAATGTACAGCAAGGCTGATTCACCCTACACTGCTTCAACCAGCATTTGCTGAGAGTAAATGCAGAGGATGGTTTACAGCAACGCTGTACTTCATTCAATCAGATGCTCTATATCATGCAGTAATGGCTGTAATCTCATTCAATGAGTATCTCCAGTACATTCAGCAAACACTGTATTTCATTCAATGAACTAACTGGCAGGACTGTCTGCGAATCCCGCCCTGAGTCCTGCCCAGAATCCCGCTCTGAGATTCCCGCCAGAATCCCGCTCTGCGATTCCCGCCAAAGTCCCGAACGATTCCCGCTCTGCGATTCCCGCACGAATCCAGATTCCCGCACGAATCCAGATTCCTGCACGAATCCAGATTCCCGCACGAATCCAGATTCCCGCACGAATCCAGAACCCCGCCAGAATCCCGCTTTGCATTTCCCCGCGTCTCGACTCTGTCTCCCCGCGCCTCGACTCTGCCTTCCCAGCCTCGATGCTGACTCCGTCCCGTCCTCGCCTTGAGCCCCCTTGCGTCTCGCCCCCGTAGCCCTGCTCCCCGCGCGACTCCGTTGGCGTTGTAGCGTCCTTAACGGTTCCCCTTCGCCTTCTCCGCTGCCGCGCGCTCTCCCAGGCCTTGCCCCGGAAGCCGCTAACGCGCCCCGGCCCCCAGGTTCCCCCCAGGTCGTAACATGCACCTATCTACTACAAAAGATACATGCTACAACCGCACTGCTAGATATGTCCATCCCGTCTCTCCAGATGGCTACGGCATGTCCGTGGACGTCAGCGTCCGGTCCGTGGCCGTGACTAGCCAGACTAAGTATGCCAGGCGGTTGCAGGTCGTCACCTTGAGGTACTAGTTGATTAATGAGTGTATGTTGGTAGGTGAATGTACGTGTGCTGTGGCGGGTTGTCGTAAATGAGTGTGTGTATGCGTGCGTGGTTGTCGGGACGGTGGTGCGCAATAGGTCACGTGAGCGGGGGATCTTGCGGGGGATCGTGCGAGTCGGGAAAGGGGTTTCGCGTCGGGAATCCAATGGCGGGATTCTCCCCGCAGGATTGCCTGCTCATGTCGGGATCCTTGGCGTGAAAGTGCGAAAAATAGGAAAAGGAGCCCGGGATCTCAACACAGAACATATTTGCAAAGGTCTTGGTCACTTGGTGACATGCAATAAGATTGTCTCCGGCCGGGAGCAATGCTGGCGGCCTTCCGTTCCGCATGCTACCTTCCCCTGTCCCTGACCTTTGATCTTAATCTGTTATCATGATCAATCCTTCCCTTCTGCCCTCTCCGGACCTTCGATCCTTGTGTTTAGGTTCCTCCAGGCCCTTCTGAGTGTGAAAATAGGTTGAGAAGCCGGCATAGCGCCTATTGTCCACCGATCATCCCTGATGCGCGCATTGCGGCACTTGTCAATCCCTGATCTGCCTCCGTGAAGCTTCTCCCACCTATTGGGAACCTCTCCTATGCTCTTATGGTTCGGGGCTGTCAATCAGACTAGTTATCAACCCACTTGAGGTGCAGGATTTCGGACCTGCATTTGCTGTTGATCCCTGCTAGTCCCTTCTCCACATAGACCCTCTCGCTGGCGGTTCCCGCATTCTCTGTGCCCTTTGTGCGTGTCTTGATTAGCCTCCAGAGCCGCAGAGGTATTGCCGGAAGTGTGGCTCCAGCCGGATATCTGAGTCACCGGATATCAAGCTGTTGTTTTCTCCTTATGTGGGGAGTCCTTCCCCTACAACGGCCATCCTGGTTGTCATGCAGAAGAAACTCATCTCATCGCATATCAACTATGAGTGGGGTTTTGAGCTGCTGCAGAGCATCATGCAGCATGTATTGAGCGCGACATTGAAGCCATTGATGAAGAGTGTGGTGACAATGCTGTTAAGAATTTTTGATTGGCATACTTGCCACTCAGGCAGCAACTGTATGACACCCTCCTTTCTGTCATATAGCATAATTATCATAAATTATAACCATTATTTCATTTATATCATATATAAAATTTTGATACATTCTCAATCTAATGAAATTGTTACGACCTAGAGTGGTTCCTTCGCTTTCGAGACCCTGAATCGGACACGGACGACGATCGGACGCAATGAGCGGTGGTTCTCACTCTGAGAAGCACTTTACAAGTCAATTAAGCTATTCTACACATCAGAGCTAAAGATAAACACATCACCTGAGAAGCACTTTACAAGAGGCCAAAAGTGGAGTGCTTCGCAGGGGGATCCGCGGTTTTGATGAACAAAGGCAAAAACTATACAGTACCAAGCCACTGGACCCTGATCCGACTAGGTCCGACCTATACCGCTGACGTAAGTCGGAGTTTGGGGTCCCGCTCTAGTCGGGGTCCCGCATCAGTAGAGCGGAGGTTCGAGTCGGAGTGGCGGAAGAAAGAAAGAAAAGAGAATTGCTTGCAGGGCGCTTGTCCTAGCGGCCTGCAAACATACAGGTAAGTAATCTACGCAAAAAGGAAGAGAATCGGAGTTAAAGAAAGTCCGGTTTCGGACCGGACATGTCGGGGATCCGACTCGGAGTGTGATCGTAAAAGAAAATAAAGGAAAAATAAAAGAAATAAAATAACCTGAGGTGGATTCCTGACATTATCCCCCTCCAAGGGCGCTCCTAAAGAGCGCGCGCGTTCGTTAGCGAATGGCGTCGGGGTACCGACGATAGAACTTTCGGATAACGGCGGGGGCATGCTCCATGTTCGCGGCATCGATCCATTGGTCTTCCTCGGGTCCATAGCCTTTCCAGCGAACCAAATACTGCAGAGTCCGACCTCGACCGCTTCGGCGCGAATTAAGGACTTCGGATACTTCGTATTCAATGTCGCCGTCGACGTTTACGGGCTCTGGCGGTGTCTGGACGCGACCAGGAATAGTGTCCGGTGTATACTTCGTGAGAAGCGACACATGGAACACTGGGTGAATCCGCATAGTCGCAGGCAGCTGAAGCTCGTAATTCAAGAGTCCGATCTTCCGCAAAACCGTGTAGGGTCCGAGTCTCCGCGGATTCAGCTTGCGCGTGCCCGGTATTGCGATATTCCGTGCGTCGAGCCATACCTTGTCTCCTGGTCGGATGTCCGGCGTGTCTGCATGTCCCTGGTCGTAGTACCGCTTCATCCGCTCCGCTGCGACTTCGAGAGCCGCGCGAGCGTCCTCCTGAGCCTTCTGAAGCAGGTCGAGTCGGTCGTCCGCTGCAGGTACCGTCGAAAGTCCGGCACTCGGTACAATGGTGAACTCGGGGTCGTATCCATACAGCAGTGCGAAGGGAGACACCTTGGTAGCGGAGTGCGCTCGCGTGCTGTGCGCAAACTCCGCCATGGGCAGTAACTCCGACCAATTTTCCTGTCGGACGTCGGTGAACGCGCGGAGATATTGTTCCAACTCCTGGTTCACCCGCTCGGTCTGACCGTCCGTTTGCGGGTGGAAGGATGTCGATGTCGCGCCCTTGATCCCGAGTCGATGGAGTACCGCTTTCATAAACCGGGAGACAAACTGTGTACCCCGGTCCGAAATGACTTTGCGCGGTGTGCCATGGTGTTTCCAGACTTCGGACACAAACAAGTCGGCCGTCCGCGCGGAGTCAATATCCGAGGTCGTCGGTATGAAATGGGCCTGCTTGGTGAGTCGGTCTACAACCACAACGATGGCGTCGTATTCGCCGGACTGTGGCAGCTGGGTGATGAAGTCGCAAGAAATGACCTGCCACGGTCCGTCTGGTACTTCGTTGGGCTGAAGCGGACCCACCGGACGTTGCGGGATGTTCTTCGTCCGCATACAAGTGTCACAGCCCGACACGTACCGCTCGACGAAGGTAGACATACCCGGCCACCAGTAGTTCCGACTCACCAGCTCATAGGTCTTCCAACGACCCGGATGTCCGACCGGAAGCGAATCGTGGTGTAACTTGACGATATCGCGGCGGATCTCCTCGTCCTTCGGCACATAGACCTTACCCCGGTACAGCAGCAGCCCATCCTCCGTGTTCCACTCCTCCAGATCGTTCGCCAGCGCGCGCGGAGCCCCTTCCTTCACTTTCTCAATCGCCTCGACCAATTCCTCATCAAACCTCTCGGACTCCCGAATCCTCCGCAACAACTCCGTATCCCCCTCTGCCCGGACCATCCCTCGTCACATCGCCAACGTATAGAAGCAGTTCGTGTCCAGAAGGACCTTGTTCGTATTGTCCGGTCCGTCAGGGCGAAGATCTTTGCGCCTGGACAAAGCATCCGGCTTTCCACCGAGTCGTCCGGGACGGTGACGGATCAGAAAGTCAAAACGGCTAAGGAACAAGCTCCAGCGGGCCTGGCGTCTCGTAAGGTTTCGGGCTTCCGCAAAGAAGAGCAGGTTTCGGTGGTCCGACACAATATCAATTTTGTGCGGACTTCCTTCGAGATAGTGCCGCCACTCGTCCAAGGCTCGGACGATGGCTAGGAGCTCTTTGTCGTGGATCTCATAGTTCCTCTCCGCATCGCCTAGGGACTTCGAATAGTAGGCCACTGGGTGAATGTCACCGTCTGGTCCGATCTGCGAAAGTACCGCTCCGGTCGCGAAGTCCGAAGCATCGCATTCGAGGATGAAGGGTTTCTCGAGGTTGGGCATCGCGAGGACCGGTGCCTCCGCAAACTTCTTCTTCAGACCATCGAAGGACTCTTGCTGGCGGGTAGTCCAGCGCCACTGGACATCCTTCCGCAACAATTCGGTCATGGGAACCGCCAGCTTCAAGAAGTCCTTGATAAAACGTCGGTAGAAGTTTGCGAACCCCAAGAAAGCCTGAATGTCCTTCACCTTCGCCGGAGTCGGCCAGTCGGCCACCGCTTCGACCTTCTTCGGATCCATCGAGATAATTCCAGAGCCAATGATCATGCCCAAGTACTCGATGGAGTCCTTGTGGAACTCGCACTTTTCGGGCTTACAGAACAGGTCATACTTTTCCAAACGTCGGAGTACCTCCTTAACGTGTTCCTCGTGCTCCGACTCGTTCTCCGAAAATATGCAGATGTCATCGAGGTAGATAATGACAATAACATCCAGCATGTCCTTGAAGAGCTCGTTCATCATCCGCTGAAACGTAGCAGGTGCGTTCGTAAGTCCGAAAGTCATAACGGTCGGTTCGAAGTGTCCTTCCTGAGTCCGAAAAGCGGCCTTCCACTCGTCGCCTTCCTTGATGCGGATATTGTTGTATCCGGCCCGCAAGTCGAGCTTCGTGAAAACGCGGGCCTTCTTCAAGAAATCGATGAGTTCGGTGGTCAGGGGAAGCGGGTACCGATTTTTGACGGTGATCTCGTTGAGTTTTCGGTAGTCGACGACCATCCGAAGCGATCCGTCCTTCTTTTTGATGAAGAAGACCGGAGCAGCGGCGGGGGACTTCGACGGTCGGATGTAACCCTTTCGAAGGTTCTCCTCAATGAACTCCTTCAAGGCTGCCCGCTCCGCCGGTGCCATAGGATAGATCTTGCTGTACGAAGGGGTCTTTCCGGGCTCCAGGTCGATCGCATGGTCAAACGGCTTCCTTTCGGGCAACCGTTCGGCCTCCGACTTCGAAAACACCTTCGCAAACTCGCGGTACTGCGGGGGGACCATCTCCTCGAAGGACTTGTCACCCTCCTTCACTGCCGACTTCTCCGCAATCGCCTGCGACCAGGTATACGAGGCTGCAACTTTATGCACAAAGTCCGGATCGTCCGCCACATAGAACTGCTCCGCGTCATGGTAGATGTCCATGTACTTTTCGGAGTACCGAAATCCGGGGGGAATCTTCGCAAGGTCTTCAGACTCACTGTCCGACTCATCTGAATTAGAGCATGACATGGGTACAGGTCACCCGTGGGTACCTGCAGGTACCTGCACTAAAATACCTGCAGTTCCAGGTGCACCTGTATGCAGGTACCTGGTTCCCACGGCTACCTGCGGATCCAGGTTTGGATTTTTTTTGCCCAGGTACCTGTCCGGGTACCTGCAGGTAGCCGCTGTAACCGTAGGCCGGTAGACAAGCGCCCGTTAGACGCACCGACTCAAATCGCGCGCGAGATGTTTGATAACTAAGCTTTTCACACACGCAAAAAATGACCGTAGCCAACCGACTCCGACGTCAACACCCTCCATATCCCTCTTGTAGATGTTGGAAAGTGGAGGGGGGCAAGGTGGTCAGGCAGGGCACTTTTGTGCTTACGGACTAGGCGTTGAACCCGATGTTCGCTTGATCATTGACCGTTTGAGTTCATCCTGGACACGCGGTCATGCTCTTCTTCACAATCCTCATTACTTTGGGGGATCTTCCTCTTTTCTTCAAGTCCAACCAGTAAGTCTCTTAAAATTGTCTTCATTGCATTTGAGGCCAATCTAAAGTATTCTTTCTTACAGTTAATTATGTTTAACTAACACTTTCTCTTATTAGATCAGGAAGTCTCGAGCAGACTCGCGATCCGTGTCGCCAAGGCTTATCACATCGACAACGACAGCGGTCATGCAACCGGACGTTTCCTCGTACTCTCTTGATCCGCTTGCAGACTATGCGCAGACTCTTGACTCCCTCCCTCTGGACCTCTCCCGCATCTTCGCCGACCTCCGCGAGCTCGATGCCGTGCTCACGTCGACCGTTACCTCTTCAACCTCGAAAATCTACAAACTGATTGAGCTCATCGAGACCCGCTCAGCTTCAAGCGAGGAGAGACTGTGGCTTTTTGGAGAGATTGCGGATGAGGCGCAGAAGGTGCGCCCAGGAGCGGAGGACAAGATACGTATCGCAACGACGGCTGCAGACGAACTTCGCGGGCAATCATCATGCCTCAACGACCTCGTCATCACCCTTCCCGAATTCCAGTCCCATCTGCTCGTCAAAAAGACGATGTAACCACATGTAAGCGCGAAGGCGTACTTGATGCCGACGAGCTATGAGACAGGGCGAAAGCGGTGTGCACAGAACGACAGCACCAGCGCCAGGGAATGGCTCCGCGTGTCCGGTGGAAGTTTGAACACGAGGAGGAGAGTCTTGCAGGAGGAAGATTTGGACTATGCTGGTGGAAAATCTTCGAGAAAGGAGAAAATGGGTGACGGCAGTCAACAGCGACGACGGGGTGGCCCTCGTCCAAAGAAGTACGTTCGCTGGTTCATAGTAATTTTACACATCAACTCACAATCTCTGCAACTGACCAGATACCATCACCATCCGACTTTCTGCGCTCTATGCAGTCTCCTATGTCAGTGCAAGTCAGGCCAGCGCGGTTGGCGTGCAGATCAACGCGGCAACGGTGTTTGCAGACGAGTGACGGCGGTCAACAGCGACCACGGGGTATGCCTCGTCCTCCAGCCGCGTGTCTGATAATCGCCTCCTCGCCAACTGCGTGCTTGTCTGCCAGGCGTGGTCGGCTCCAGCGCAGAGGCTGCTTTTCCGTCACGTCTCTCTACACTCAGAGACTGGCTGGTCCTTTGTCGACCGCACGACAGAATGCGGGCGCACGCTTGGTGATGCCGTTGCACGTCTGCTCATCACACTCGACTGCAACCCTCCTGATCAGTTTCCCCACCACTCCTTCGCGCGCGCCGTCGTCGTATGTTCCAACCTCTAGGGGCTCGACGTTTCGCTCTATTGCCGCGGTTTGCCTGTGCAGCAGGCGGAGGGCGCCGTTGACGCAGCGCGCATGTGCAAGACGGTCCCATCCCGGCATCACCACCACTACACTTTCCCTTTTTGGCCGAAAACATCGCCCATAACTCGGGCTTGATTCAAGCCTTCACAAAACCAAGAACACCTTCGTCTTCGTCTTCCTGAGGGCTTTCCTGTTACGTTTTCTTACTATGTCAGCGGCCCCCATTACTCCGAACCCTTTGCCCTATTTGTTTCTATTCTTGTTCTGCTCAGTCATCCTCCGATGTAACCCTCAACCCTCAGCCAATCCCGATGTTACACATGTACCCTTTGCCCTAACCCTTTGCCCATCGCTCTCACACTATTATTAGTAGCCTATCGTCTACTCTCTTATTGTTCTCTTCTTACTCATCTTCCGATGTACCCTTGCTCCGCAGCTACAGTATATAAACCCCTGTACTTAGCATGATCGAACTCTAAGTTCGATCTCCTTTGTCAAACCCCCCGTCTCTAGTCTCTGCTATACATCTGTTTCTCTCTACTCTACATCGTAGGCCTTTGTCCATACAACACTTAGTGTCGAGCCCTAGCTCCGCTATCACTGAGCAACTTAACGTTGCGTTCCCCAACTATACGAGACCGTAAGTTGAGACGTAACAATTAGATCGAACTTTTCTACCGTCGAAGACATCCGTCTTTACGACTAAGGTGTTGAGCCATAGCTCCACTTACTACTAACCAGTTGTAAACCCATCTAGTCCAGAAGAACATCCGCTCGAGGTAATCCCTTCAGTGTAGCAAGGTGCTCATCGATTGCAAGAGGGAGGCCAAGGAAAACTTCGAGAGTCGCGATCCGAAGATTAAGAAAACCGCTCCAGCTCATTGGTTGATTAAACCCCGGACAGTAGCGTTACAAAGGAACCAACTTCTGTCATACCAAACGGGACCGTAGCTGTGCACACAGGAAGAGGACTCAGTACCTGCAAAGAAGGCATAAAGCTGCTAGCCTAGTCTTTGGGACGCCTATTGGACAACGAGCACAACTCGCAGACGTGCCGCTTGGTAATAGCGAAGGGAGACCGATCCAGAAATCGAAGGGAGACCGATCCAGAAATCGAAGAACAGTTCATCTGTTAACATTGAACAAAGCATCACAAACACTGCCCCACCGTCGATCATCTCATAACGTTATCGCTTGACGACCCTCAAGACTAAACAAAGGTCAAACAGAAAACCACTTCACTTTACGTCATAACATCTATCCATCACGGCACCCTCTATCCCACAAAACGCTTTGGCTCCTTACCCACACCGACACCAACCACCTCGACAACGCAGGAAGACACATATACCAAGTCCAATACTCTGTAGCCAACTGTTATCAATTCGACACATACAGTTTCACCAAGTACTGTGACGATACAGTTTGGTCCATCACAAAAACTGCCAGTCTAATCGTCCAACCCGACTCTATCTTCTTCATCTACCACACCAACCCCAACGCATTCTTCTATCTAGAAGAGTTTCTTCCCGATCGAATCCGACTAGTCCATATCTGTGGAGACGATTGCCGACTTCTACGCATACACTACACACTACCACAATCGTGGCGGACACCCTATCACTTCCAGCCCTTGACGATCCCATCTACTCAACCAGAGACCTCATCCGAAACCGATTCCTCGCCTTTGCCGAAGAGTTCGACGACATCCTAAACCAAATCCGAACTATACTCGACGACCGGTATTACAACTACACCCAAACAGTTGGATACCTGCAGTACTCACGCGACAACCACCAACCTTGGATCTTCAAATACGGACTCCTCTGGAACCATACCCGATTATTCATCCCTCGAGAAACTCACCTACGCCGATTCTTTATAAACTACGTCCATTTTGACAACCACGGAGAACAACTTCATCGCACTGAAGCTGAAACTGTTCGCTTTGTAAACCGACACTTCTGTTGGAATAGTATCAGTGAAGACGTCAACCACTACATCTATCAGTGTAGTTGTCAACACCACCAACCCACTCCGCAAAACATAATTCACAACTATCTTGCACCACCGATTGACCCCCCGGAAGATTCACCCCACATTGCTAGTGTTACGGACTACACCCTTACAAACTACGATTCAGACAGTTACGGATATCAATCCGGAACCGATTAATCACCACGGCGAACAAAGGCAAACAGACGGCTCGAAACACAGCCTCATCTGCTACAACAGGCAAAACTAACAAAGAAACCACTTCGAAAACCACTGAAGAACCAATACCTACACAGACTACTGTTCCTCAGTATCCAGACGCTCCACCACCACACAATCGACTCTTCTTTGACACCGAAAAGAACTTCTTCTACTATAGAATTGGTAACAAAACTTATCGATCGTGGTCATACAATCAACTACTACAACGGTGGACCCCAATCGAAGCCAACTCTGCTGAAGAAGCTCGACAAAACTTCATCACTCATACCCCCAACTGGGAAGACCTTGCTCGTCGAAGTCTAGCAGGAGAGTTCAAACACATTCAACCCCCACTACCACCGTTCCCAACCACTCTTATCTTCAACGAAGAAACACAATACTTCCATCTTCCCGACGCCAACGGAGAACCTACCGAAACCCCTTGGATCTACAACCCAACTGCTGATTCTTGGGTAGTAGCTCATACACTCGGTCCAGAACTACGAGAAATATACGAAGGTCACACTCCAAATTGGAAAGAGCTTAGAGAAGAGTACTACCGCCGACACCCCGACCTACTACCACAACCACCACAAGAACCCCACCCAACTTCCACTTCCGACCCTCAACCCAGCAACTCCCATCGATCTCGTTCAAACTCACCCACTCACGGATCTCTTGATCAAACCCTTTTCAGACGATCCTCCAGACGATCCTCTCAATCAGGAAGCTCCATTGCTCCAGAAACTCCTACTCCCTCACGTCAAGCATCCATACTTCCCCCTATCCCACCGAAACCATATCTCTCTTACACCCGCCCTCACATCGAACCTCTATCTATTAGTACTATGGCTACCCAAACTGTCACGGAAAATACCCGCTCAATGTTCCGACCCCCACTTGGAGAAGAAAGTATCAGTACCTTTTTCCACTTAAGACATCTCCAAGGTCGAGGCAGAGGAGGTAGAGGAGGCAGAGGAGGCCGACAAAATCCTGCATGGAGAGGATGGGGATTTGGTGAACCACCCGCAGGAGATGAAGGAGGAGGAGGAGGAGAAGGACCACCCGGAGGAAACAACAACGAGGAGGAGGAGGAGACGATGAAGGAGGAGGAGGAGGAGGCGGAGGAGCTGGAGGTGGAGGAGCAGCAGACAATAACAATCAAGGAGATGGACCCGCACACGATCGGCCCATAACCATGGCTAAAATCCAACCTTTCGACGGAACCCAAGAAGATGCTGATCGCTTTTTACTCCAAGTCCAAATCCATCTACGAGCCAACCGACACATCTATGACACAGATGAGCTATGCATCGAATTTGTGCTTGCCCATTGCAGCCTTCGCGGATCCCGACCCTTCGCAATGCAATATATGGCCAGCGGACGTTTTGAAACCGACACATTTGAAGAATTCCTTGCAGAATTCCATCGCACTTTCATCACATCCGAACTCACAATCAAGGCTACCATGGAACTCGCCAAGCTCAAACAGCGGGGATCTATTGAAGACTACATTCTCAAATTCAAAACACTCATCATGCAGGCTCGTATCACAGAATACCTCTCCCAACGCAATGCATTCTGGATGGGACTCAATGACAACCTTCGAATGAAACTACTTGCATGTAGTCCACAGCCTACCAACATGGAAGATTGGTTTTCGCTTGCCACTCGACTGGACACCAATTACAAGATAGCTCGTTCAATGGAATCCCAACCCCACCAATCCTATTCCGGAGAAAACCGCTTCAAACGACGACCTATGCGACAATACAATCGTCAGATTCGAGCCATCTCAAACGACGCAAATGACACAAATGAAACATTGCCTTCCAATGACAACGATGATATAGAAGAATTGGTCGACCTAGCCATCTACAGCTTCTTTATATCACGACTTTCGACTGAAGAATTCCAACGTCATATGAAGGAAAACCTTTGCTTCAATTGTCATCAACCCGGACATCGCACTGCCAAGTGTCCCAAACCTCATCCCAAACGTACCTCAAAGACTCGATGGCCCAACTCACGAACACCAAGGTCCAAAAATATGCGCCCAATTGACTTCAGCTGATGATCAAAACGAATACTCGGAACCCGAGAACGAAGACCAAGATCAAGGCGAACTCTCAGCCGAAGATCGCGCCGCACAGATTCAACAACTCCTTATTGGCCTTGATGATGACGCAGTCAACCAGGTCTTCGATCGAGTTGAAGAAGGAAATTTTTGAACAACGAAGAGCTCCCGCAGCCCTCTCTCTCGTTGAACATCAGGCTGCTCATCAATTCAATTAACGACAATCATGCCTTACGAATCCCAATCACATTCCTATATAACCAGAAAACCCACAAAGCCACCGCCTTACTCGACACCGGAGCAGAAGGTCTATTCATTGACAAAACACTTGTAGAAAATCTCCAGATCAAAACTATCAAGCTGCGACAATCACTTCGACCACGCAATGTTGACGGAACATTCAACAATGCCGGACACATCACATCTTATGCTCCCCTTCGTGTCAAACTCGGAAATGCCCACTATGCTATGCGATTCTATGTTACCACCCTTGGAAAAGAGAACTTCATTTTCGGACTACCATGGTTCAAGAAATATCAACCCAAAATCGACTGGGAAACTGGATCAATACAGCTCAATCGCGTTAATATCTCAACACAACTTGCGCAACAAGCTCGAAAAGGACTCCAACCCGCTAAACCACTTACTGCCTTGGTACCCCATCAATACCACCAATTCCTATCCCTTTTTGACGAAGAAAAAGCACATCGCTTTCCTCCAAGTCGCCCATATGACCATGCAATTGATCTCAAACCCGACTTCATTCCTAAACGACATTCACCTTATCCACTCTCACTTCCGCAACAAGCTGCTCTCGATGCCTTCATCGATGAGAACCTCAAGAATGGATATATCAGACCTTCGAAGTCACCTATGGCATCCCCTCTCTTCTTCGTTGACAAGAAAGACGGTACCTTACGACCTGTTCAAGATTACCGTTACCTCAACAATGGAACCATCAAGAATGCGTACCCATTACCACTTGTCCAGGATCTATTAGACAAGTTACATGGATCTCACTACTTCATCGCCCTAGATATCCGATGGGGATACAATAATATCCGCATCAAGGATGGAGATCAATGGAAAGCCGCATTTACCACTCAACGAGGACTTTTCGAACCAACAGTTATGTTTTTCGGCTTATGCAACTCACCTGCCACCTTTCAACACTTTATGAATGATATTCTTGGCGAAGAAATCCTTCTAAATCATCTCTTGGTTTACATGGACGACATCCTCATACATGCCCCAACCTTACCGGAACTCATTTCTCGAGCACGACGTGCCTTCACTATCCTTGAAAAGAACGACCTCTACTTCAAGCCCACCAAATGCTTCTTCCATACGCAGAAACTACCCTATCTTGGACTCATTATTACACCTAATCACATCCAAACCGACCCAACAAAAATCGAAGGAATCACTAAATGGCCAACTCCGACTACTGTCAAAGATATCCGTTCATTCACCGGATTCACCAACTTCTACCGCCGTTTTATTCCACATTACGCCGAAATCACCAAACCCTTGGACAACCTCAAACGCAAAGATCAACCTTTCAAATGGACTGAAGTAGAACAAAAATCATTCGATGATCTCAAGGCCGCGTTCACTCAACATCCGTTACTTCTTATGCCCAATCCGCACAATCCCTTCTTCCTCGAAACTGACGCTTCCAAAGTTGCAACCGGAGCAGTCCTTCGACAACATGATGACAACGGTGTCCTCAAGCCAATCGGATATATTTCGCAATCACTAAACTCTGCTGAACGGAACTACGAGATCTATGATCGCGAACTATTAGCAATTATCCGTGCCCTCATCACTTGGAAACACTATCTCCTTGGATCCCCACACCCTGTTACACTTTGGTGTGATCATCGCAACCTTACCTACTGGCGAGAGGCCCGACGACTCTCACCCCGTCAAGCACGATGGCATCTGTTGCTATCACAATTCGACCTTCATATCACACATGTCCCCGGCAAACAAATGATTCAATCCGATCTTCTATCCCGCCGGGTGGACCATGTTAAACAGGGGGAGAATCTCAACGAATCATCGATTATGCTTCCAAAGGACCTATTCATTTCCACTCTTCAGGAACAGAAGGATCAAGAAAATTCTGAAGACGAAGAAGAAGAAGACTACGAATCCGATGACGACCTCCCAGACACAGATAGCCTCACAAAATCCATCAAAGAATTGATGAAGAAAGATGAATTCCTCACAAACACCATTGCCCAGCTAAAGAAGAAACTACCACCTGCCCGAACCGCCCTCAAAGACTGGTTTTTCGATGATGACGGCATCCTTTACTTCAAAAATCGCATCTATATCCCGGACAACCTCGAATTAAAGCGCACTATTCTCCGACTTCACCATGATATACCAGTTCGAGCACACCCTGGCATATTCAACACCCTGGAACAGGTCCGAAGGACGTATTACTGGCCCAGGATGCAGAAGTTTGTGTCCGATTATGTCCATGGATGCGCACTATGTCAACAAATGAAAGTCAATCACCATCCGACCGCTCCACCACTAATGCCTATCGCCGCCGACAAACACTCGTTTCCATTCTCCCACGTCAATATGGACTTCATTACCGATTTACCAATGTCACATGGCTATGACACACTTCTATTAGTCATTGATCACGATTGCTCCAAAGCTATTGTCCTCATTCCATGCGAGAAGACAGTAGACGCAATTGAAACGGCACAACTATACTTCGACAATGTATATCGACGATTTGGACTTCCGATACGCATTATATCCGACAGAGGACCCCAATTCGCTTCTAAAGCATTCCAAGAACTCTGCAAGATCATAGGAATCAAGTCGTCTATGTCCACCGCTTACCACCCTCAAACCGATGGACAAGCCGAACGGACCAATCAAGAGATCGAAGTATATCTCCGGATCTATTGTACTGCGGAACCTGAGAACTGGTCTAGACACATTCCCAACATTGAATTCGCCCATAACAACCGTGCCCACGCTGTCACCAAGAGAACCCCTTTCTCGCTTCTCATGGGATACGACCCCATTCCACTACCCCTGAAATATCCGAAATCAAATGTCCCATCCGTATCACAACGACTTGCCAACCTCACAGTACATCGATCAGAAGCCTTAGCAGCTCATTCAGTCGCTGCTATGGTAATGAAAGAACGCACTTTCCGAAACTTCAAACCATTCAACAAAGGAGACAAAGTTTGGCTAGACTCAAAGAACCTTCGAATTCCCGGTTTATCGCAAAAGTTCAAGGAAAAACGCGATGGTCCCTTCAAGATCAAGAAAGTCTTATCTCCACTCGTATATGAATTAGATCTCTCACGGACTAAATGGAAGATACACCCAGTATTCCACGCCGCGCTTCTCGTGAGATACACTGAGACGGAAGCATATGGACCACCCCACAGTAACCCCCCACCTGATCTAATCGAAGGACAAGAACAATTCGAAGTAGAAGCCATCCGAGCCCACCATGGGAATGGCACCAGGCGACAATATCTTATAAAATGGAAAGGTTACCCCACTTCTGGAAACTCATGGGAACCCGAGTCACATCTTCGGAACGCACAGACCATCCTCAAAGCCTATAAAAGACTCCATCATCTCACTTGAATGTCCCCATCCAAAAAACTCGTTCACTTCTCATATCCCCACTCATCTAACATCATAAACGACTATACGCTCTCCCCATCGAACAAACAGCCACCAACACCTGAACCCCATACTGTCGCATTACCGACTACCTCGATTCCAACTCGCCCCCATTACCTGGACGCTGTCCGACCTGTATACTCCGGAGCTTGGTCCAAAGACCACTACGACCCAGACTGGGAGTACAAGTACTTCAAACCCCCCACCGGACTTGGACTCCACATCCCAACAATCTCGGTATTTCTCATCCACACCTTCTTTAACAACCCTGATTACGCCCACCGACTCATTGACTATTTCAACAAATCTGCTCGTGTTCAACCCCCACTCACAATCACTCGACCCATTGTCCGACATCGTCATCACTTCAGCCACTTTGAACCTCGCCGCTCTGACCCCTATTGCACCTGCAGTTGTTGTCACTACGACTGTCCGACTCATTCCCTCTAAGTCATGCCACCTGCCCGTTCCCAACGCAACCCATCCCGTCACACCCCCTTATTTCGTTCATACACATCATCTCTTCAACCACCAGCCTTACGCCTCGACACCCACAACCCCTTGCAATCCCGCCAGATCCTTGAATTATTCTCAACTCGCACCTTCCACCAACGCCTAAGTCAATCAACGTATGATAACACTCCTCTTCTTGCCAACTGGACCCAATGTTATGATATCGTTACCCGAAACCAGGAGATTCTCGATCCTACCATTGCCATCATCGAAGGATCTCTCCATCTCTTGCGACGGGCTCAAGAGTCATTCCAAGACATGCGACGATTTGCCCTTACGGAACTCCTTGAAACAGCGCCTCAAGAGTTATTTGCCCCATTGGTCATTGACCTCACCACGGAGGACGACATCATCGACCTCACTAAAGACCTTGCTGACCAAGTACCTCGCCCACCCCTTCACTCCGTCGGCACTCAAGTCCCAGAACGCAAAGAACTCATCAATCGCCTGTCCGAACCCATTCGTCTACAATCGCCAATACAGTTACAAGAAGACCAAGAGTATCGTGTCAACACAGCACCACCCTCACCCACATACAGCCCGAAAGTTGACAACAATCCTTTTACGTCTATGTCCTTGGACCCCAAGGAATGCACACAACACTCCGCTGTCGACCACCACTACAACCTGGCCGCGTCCACCTGCGAATTCTATACATGTTCATACTGCAACATACGTGCACCTGGACACACCATCATTGGATGCCCCAAGTATACATGCCCCTCATGTGGACAACACGATGGTCATGACGATGAATGCGCATCTAACCGAATTGCTCAACAACGCGTAACGAAGAGAAACCCACCTGCAAACAACTAAAGCACCTGTTGCTAACCTGGATACCCTATTGGCGTTAACTTCGCTTATATGGCACGTTTTTCCTTATTGTCTATTGGACTTAATTTGTCCCTATAACGGCCATTTTCTTTACTGATTTCCACTACGTTTCAATTTAAGAACGGGGTAATGTTACGTTTTCTTACTATGTCAGCGGCCCCCATTACTCCGAACCCTTTGCCCTATTTGTTTCTATTCTTGTTCTGCTCAGTCATCCTCCGATGTAACCCTCAACCCTCAGCCAATCCCGATGTTACACATGTACCCTTTGCCCTAACCCTTTGCCCATCGCTCTCACACTATTATTAGTAGCCTATCGTCTACTCTCTTATTGTTCTCTTCTTACTCATCTTCCGATGTACCCTTGCTCCGCAGCTACAGTATATAAACCCCTGTACTTAGCATGATCGAACTCTAAGTTCGATCTCCTTTGTCAAACCCCCCGTCTCTAGTCTCTGCTATACATCTGTTTCTCTCTACTCTACATCGTAGGCCTTTGTCCATACAACACTTAGTGTCGAGCCCTAGCTCCGCTATCACTGAGCAACTTAACGTTGCGTTCCCCAACTATACGAGACCGTAAGTTGAGACGTAACATTTCCTATCGTCCAGCTTTCACTCGATTTGGCGCAAAACTCATCAATCGCCAGCACCATCTTTGGGACAGCCAGGGTAGCAGCAACAGATGATAGCTCGCCGCCTGCACACCCCATTTGGGCTGCACTTTCATCTGCTGCTTGCTCACCCTGGTGATTCCTGGGGCTTGCTCACACAAAGAAGCACTTGTCCAGGGAGGGTCCCCATGCCCAAGACCTGTAATATCTCACACACGTCGAAATCACCCCAGGGGATCCGTGTAAGTGAGCCCTCATCCACATGAAGGCTCATTGAGTTTGACGGCTCTCACTGTGTCTTATCCTTTACTGGATTTGGTTGGGTGTATGGTGGTTTGAACTGCTTGACTTCGCGCGAAAGCACAAAGCCAGGCAGCTATACCATTAGCTCAACAGCTGACTTCTATGCTGAGGCACAAGGAGTCCCTGTTGGTCGGGTGCGGCTGAGGCCATCACCTGGGCTGTTGAGCTTGTTGTTTCATTCATGAGCTACATCTCCACGTCTGAGGACAGGAGTAACCCGTAAGGGCAGGTTAAGGCTGAGGCCATCAACTGGGCTAATGAGTAAACAGATGTGCATTCATTTCCTCAACCTCATTGTTTTTCATGCCGGACATGCAACTCCCATGTACAGTCTGTGACAGTCCGTGCAGCCTCCATGCTCAGATAATGTAAGTTCAATGTACATGTGTATTTTGATTAATGCTCACATGTTTTTAATTCATTATAGCCAATTAAGACTGCGTTTAAGACTGCGTATATGTTGGTGAATTGGTGTGTGATACCTCACTGCAGCTGTCTAAAAGTAATGAGGTTGACGCATCTTGCAGTGCAGATGTAATGAGGAAGTTATTCTGCAGATGAACATACGTTCAAGGACTTCACTCTAGAATTACCATTCAGTTTGCTTCTGTATATAAATATGTGTAGATTCAATTACAGATATCTTACTCTCCATTCAGCTACACTCAACGCCATGGCTCAGGGCAAAAAACGAGCTCGTATTTTTTCTGGCACATCGGAGACTGCTGTCTCAACTGGCCCTAATAACTCTGTCATTGACGTTGACAGCTACATCAAGGACAATGAGATTTGTCAACCAAGCTCAAAGGCTAGAAAGTCCTTTGCAGCTCGGTATAAGATCAATGAGCGATCAAATAAGGAAGTGCTGGGTACGTTCATTAACAATCAACTTACGGCTTACAAAGTTACTAACAGATGTACTTGTAGAGGAACAGATGAAACGATGGACGTCAGGTTGCTATGACCATTATAAGTCACCACCAGCTATTTCTATCAAAGGCGGTGTAGTTCGATATGAGTTCACTTGCAGGAGGTAAATGCTCTCTTATTATCTGTTTCCACCACTGATAATCTTTCTTAATAGAAATCCTTCAGTTGTTATTCTTCGCAATCGAGAGGATGACTCAACTGGAAATCTTGGCCGTCATGCTGAAAGGTGTAGTGGGAAACGCACAAAGGAGTCAAGAGTTATGGAGGACTTTGCACATGGCTCAACATACTCTGCTGCACGGTTACGGTATCTTTTAAACCTATGGATCGTCCGTCGTCACCGACCATTCTCTATTGTCGAAGATACAGAGCTTATTGATATACTTCAAATGTTCTGTGACCATGTTACTGTGCCTTCAGCTCGCACAATATCAAGAGATGTTCAGGAAATATTTCAAATGACAAAAGTGAACGTAGCTCGATTTCTTCAGGTGCGTAATACAATCAGCACCTCTGATATACAACTCATAAGACAGATATAGGCATATCCAGGGAAGATTCATATTGGATTAGATGGATGGACGTCACCCAATACTATCTCATACCTGGGTGTTGTTGTTTATCTGATCCATAATGACAAGATGATGACAACGACTCTGGACTTCATAAAGTCAGTTTCCTTCAATTTAAATTGCAACATTCTGATCAGCAATAAACAAATAGGCTTGAGAAATCCCATACGGGTAGCTACCTCTCCGAAGAACTTGTCAAATGCTTGAAGGAGTTTGGCATTGATGAAAAAGTAAGCTTCATTTGTCCAATTCTAAACTTTTGATGAGCAAACATTGTTATTCACAGATATTAGGCATTGTTTGTGATAATGCTTCTGTTACGTCTCAACTTACGGTCTCGTATAGTTGGGGAACGCAACGTTAAGTTGCTCAGTGATAGCGGAGCTAGGGCTCGACACTAAGTGTTGTATGGACAAAGGCCTACGATGTAGAGTAGAGAGAAACAGATGTATAGCAGAGACTAGAGACGGGGGGTTTGACAAAGGAGATCGAACTTAGAGTTCGATCATGCTAAGTACAGGGGTTTATATACTGTAGCTGCGGAGCAAGGGTACATCGGAAGATGAGTAAGAAGAGAACAATAAGAGAGTAGACGATAGGCTACTAATAATAGTGTGAGAGCGATGGGCAGAGGGTTAGGGCAAAGGGTACATGTGTAACATCGGGATTGGCTGAGGGTTGAGGGTTACATCGGAGGATGACTGAGCAGAACAAGAATAGAAACAAATAGGGCGAAGGGTTCGGAGTAAATGGGGGCCGCTGACATAGTAAGAAAACGTAACATTACCCCGTTCTTAAATTGAAACGTAGTGGAAATCGGTAAAGAAAATGGCCGTTATAGGGACAAATTAAGTCCAATAGACAATAAGGAAAAGCATGCCATATAAGCGAAGTTAACGCCAATAGGGTATCCAGGTTAGCAACAGGTGCTTTAGTTGTTTGCAGGTGGGTTTCTCTTCGTTACGCGTTGTTGAGCAATTCGGTTAGATGCGCATTCATCGTCATGACCATCGTGTTGTCCACATGAGGGGCATGTATACTTGGGGCATCCAATGATGGTGTGTCCAGGTGCACGTATGTTGCAGTATGAACATGTATAGAATTCGCAGGTGGACGCGGCCAGGTTGTAGTGGTGGTCGACAGCGGAGTGTTGTGTGCATTCCTTGGGGTCCAAGGACATAGACGTAAAAGGATTGTTGTCGACTTTCGGGCTGTATGTGGGTGAGGGTGGGGCTGTGTTGACACGATACTCTTGGTCTTCTTGTAACTGTATTGGCGATTGTAGGCGAATGGGTTCAGACAGGCGATTGATGAGTTCTTTGCGTTCTGGGACTTGAGTGCCGACGGAGTGAAGGGGTGGGTGAGGTACTTGGTCAGCAAGGTCTTTAGTGAGGTCGATGATGTCGTCCTCCGTGGTGAGGTCAATGACCAATGGGGCAAATAACTCTTGAGGCGCTGTTTCAAGGAGTTCCGTAAGGGCAAATCGTCGCATGTCTTGGAATGACTCTTGAGCCCGTCGCAAGAGATGGAGAGATCCTTCGATGATGGCAATGGTGGGATCGAGAATCTCCTGGTTTCGAGTAACAATATCATAACACTGGGTCCAGTTGGCAAGAAGAGGAGTGTCATCATATGTTGATTGACTTAGGCGTTGGTGGAAGGTGCGAGTTGAAAATAATTCAAGGATCTGGCGAGATTGCAAGGGGTTGTGGGTGTCGAGGTGTAAGGCTGGTGGTTGGAGAGATGATGTGTATGAACGAAATAAGGGGGTGTGACGGGATGGGTTGCGTTGGGAACGGGCAGGTGGCATGACTTAGAGGGAATGAGTCGGACAGTCGTAGTGACAACAACTGCAGGTGCAATAGGGGTCAGAGCGGCGAGGTTCAAAGTGGCTGAAGTGATGACGATGTCGGACAATGGGTCGAGTGATTGTGAGTGGGGGTTGAACACGAGCAGATTTGTTGAAATAGTCAATGAGTCGGTGGGCGTAATCAGGGTTGTTAAAGAAGGTGTGGATGAGAAATACCGAGATTGTTGGGATGTGGAGTCCAAGTCCGGTGGGGGGTTTGAAGTACTTGTACTCCCAGTCTGGGTCGTAGTGGTCTTTGGACCAAGCTCCGGAGTATACAGGTCGGACAGCGTCCAGGTAATGGGGGCGAGTTGGAATCGAGGTAGTCGGTAATGCGACAGTATGGGGTTCGGGTGTTGGTGGCTGTTTGTTCGATGGGGAGAGCGTATAGTCGTTTATGATGTTAGATGAGTGGGGATATGAGAAGTGAACGAGTTTTTTGGATGGGGACATTCAAGTGAGATGATGGAGTCTTTTATAGGCTTTGAGGATGGTCTGTGCGTTCCGAAGATGTGACTCGGGTTCCCATGAGTTTCCAGAAGTGGGGTAACCTTTCCATTTTATAAGATATTGTCGCCTGGTGCCATTCCCATGGTGGGCTCGGATGGCTTTCTACTTCGAATTGTTCTTGTCCTTCGATTAGATCAGGTGGGGGGTTACTGTGGGGTGGTCCATATGCTTCCGTCTCAGTGTATCTCACGAGAAGCGCGGCGTGGAATACTGGGTGTATCTTCCATTTAGTCCGTGAGAGATCTAATTCATAGACGAGTGGAGATAAGACTTTCTTGATCTTGAAGGGACCATCGCGTTTTTCCTTGAACTTTTGCGATAAACCGGGAATTCGAAGGTTCTTTGAGTCTAGCCAAACTTTGTCTCCTTTGTTGAATGGTTTGAAGTTTCGGAAAGTGCGTTCTTTCATCACCATAGCAGCGACTGAATGAGCTGCTAAGGCTTCTGATCGATGTACTGTGAGGTTGGCAAGCCGTTGTGATACGGATGGGACGTTTGATTTCGGATATTTCAGGGGTAGTGGAATGGGGTCGTATCCCATGAGAAGCGAGAAAGGGGTTCTCTTGGTGACAGCGTGGGCACGGTTGTTATGGGCAAATTCAATGTTGGGAATGTGTCTAGACCAGTTCTCAGGTTCCGCAGTACAATAGATCCGGAGGTATACTTCGATCTCTTGATTGGTCCGTTCGGCTTGTCCATCGGTTTGAGGGTGGTAAGCGGTGGACATAGATGACTTGATTCCTATGATCTTGCAGAGTTCTTGGAATGCTTTAGAAGCGAATTGGGGTCCTCTGTCGGATATAATGCGTATCGGAAGTCCAAATCGTCGATATACATTGTCGAAGTATAGTTGTGCCGTTTCAATTGCGTCTACTGTCTTCTCGCATGGAATGAGGACAATAGCTTTGGAGCAATCGTGATCAATGACTAATAGAAGTGTGTCATAGCCATGTGACATTGGTAAATCGGTGATGAAGTCCATATTGACGTGGGAGAATGGAAACGAGTGTTTGTCGGCGGCGATAGGCATTAGTGGTGGAGCGGTCGGATGGTGATTGACTTTCATTTGTTGACATAGTGCGCATCCATGGACATAGTCGGATACAAACTTCTGCATCCTGGGCCAGTAATACGTCCTTCGGACCTGTTCTAGAGTGTTGAATATGCCAGGGTGTGCTCGAACTGGTATATCATGGTGAAGTCGGAGAATAGTGCGCTTTAATTCAAGGTTGTCCGGGATATAGATGCGATTTTTGAAGTAAAGGATGCCGTCATCATCGAAAAACCAGTCTTTGAGGGCAGTTCGAGCAGGTGGTAGTTTCTTCTTTAGCTGGGCAATGGTGTTGGTGAGGAATTCATCTTTCTTCATCGCTTCTTTGATGGATTTTGTGAGGCTATCTGTGTCTGGGAGGTCGTCATCAGATTCATAGTCTTCCTCTTCTTCTTCGTCTTCAGAATTTTCTTGATCCTTCTGTTCCTGAAGAGTGGAAATGAATAGGTCCTTCGGAAGCATAATCGATGATTCGTTGAGATTCTCCCCCTGTTTAACATGGTCCGCCCGGCGGGATAGAAGATCGGATTGAATCATTTGTTTGCCGGGGACATGTGTGATATGAAGGTCGAATTGTGATAGCAACAGATGCCATCGTGCTTGACGGGGTGAGAGTCGTCGGGCCTCTCGCCAGTAGGTAAGGTTGCGATGATCACACCAAAGTGTAACAGGGTGTGGGGATCCAAGGAGATAGTGTTTCCAAGTGATGAGGGCACGGATAATAGCTAATAGTTCACGATCATAGATCTCGTAGTTCCGTTCAGCAGAGTTTAGTGATTGCGAAATGTAACCGATTGGCTTGAGAACACCGTTGTCATCATGTTGTCGAAGGACTGCTCCGGTTGCAACTTTGGAAGCGTCAGTTTCGAGGAAGAAGGGATTGTGCGGATTGGGCATAAGAAGTAACGGATGTTGAGTGAACGCGGCCTTGAGATCATCGAATGATTTTTGTTCTACTTCAGTCCATTTGAAAGGTTGATCTTTGCGTTTGAGGTTGTCTAAGGGTTTGGTGATTTCGGCGTAGTGTGGAATAAAACGGCGGTAGAAGTTGGTGAATCCGGTGAATGAACGGATATCTTTGACAGTAGTCGGAGTTGGCCATTTTAGTGATTCCTTCGATTTTCGTTGGGTCGGTTTGGATGTGATTAGGTGTAATAATGAGTCCAAGATAGGGTAGTTTCTGCGTATGGAAGAAGCATTTGGTGGGCTTGAAGTAGAGGTCGTTCTTTTCAAGGATAGTGAAGGCACGTCGTGCTCGAGAAATGAGTTCCGGTAAGGTTGGGGCATGTATGAGGATGTCGTCCATGTAAACCAAGAGATGGTTTAGAAGGATTTCTTCGCCAAGAATATCATTCATAAAGTGTTGAAAGGTAGCAGGTGAGTTGCATAGGCCGAAAAACATTACTGTTGGTTCGAAAAGTCCTCGTTGAGTGGTAAATGCGGCTTTCCATTGATCTCCATCCTTGATGCGGATGTTGTTGTATCCCCATCGGATGTCTAGGGCGATGAAGTAGTGAGATCCATGTAACTTGTCTAATAGATCCTGGACAAGTGGTAATGGGTACGCATTCTTGATGGTTCCATTGTTGAGGTAACGGTAATCTTGAACGGGTCGTAAGGTACCGTCTTTCTTGTCAACGAAAAAGAGAGGGGATGCCATAGGTGACTTCGAAGGTCTGATATATCCATTCTTGAGGTTCTCATCGATGAAGGCATCGAGAGCAGCTTGTTGCGGAAGTGAGAGTGGATAAGGTGAATGTCGTTTAGGAATAAAGTCGGGTTTGAGATCAATTGCATGGTCATATGGGCGACTTGGTGGAAAGCGATGTGCTTTTTCTTCGTCAAAAAGGGATAGGAATTGGTGGTATTGATGGGGTACCAAGTCAGTAAGTGGTTTAGTGGGTTGGAGTCCTTTTCGAGCTTGTTGCGCAAGTTGTGTTGAGATATTAACGCGATTGAGCTGTATTGATCCAGTTTCCCAGTCGATTTTGGGTTGGTATTTCTTGAACCATGGTAGTCCGAAAATGAAGTTCTCTTTTCCAAGGGTGGTAACATAGAATCGCATAGCATAGTGGGCATTTCCGAGTTTGACACGAAGGGGAGCATAAGATGTGATGTGTCCGGCATTGTTGAATGTTCCGTCAACATTGCGTGGTCGAAGTGATTGTCGTAGTTTGATAGTTTTGATCTGGAGATTTTCTACAAGTGTTTTGTCGATGAATAGACCTTCTGCTCCGGTATCGAGTAAGGCAGTGGCTTTGTGGGTTTTCTGGTTATATAGGAATGTGATTGGGATTCGTAAGGCGTGATTGTCGTTAATTGAATTGATGAGCAGCCTGATGTTCAACGAGAGAGAGGGCTGCGGGAGCTCTTCGTTGTTCAAAAATTTCCTTCTTCAACTCGATCGAAGACCTGGTTGACTGCGTCATCATCAAGGCCAATAAGGAGTTGTTGAATCTGTGCGGCGCGATCTTCGGCTGAGAGTTCGCCTTGATCTTGGTCTTCGTTCTCGGGTTCCGAGTATTCGTTTTGATCATCAGCTGAAGTCAATTGGCGCATATTTTTGGACCTTGGTGTTCGTGAGTTGGGCCATCGAGTCTTTGAGGTACGTTTGGGATGAGGTTTGGGACACTTGGCGGTGCGATGTCCGGGTTGATGACAATTGAAGCAAAGGTTTTCCTTCATATGACGTTGGAATTCTTCAGTCGAAAGTCGTGATATAAAGAAGCTGTAGATGGCTAGGTCGACCAATTCTTCTATATCATCGTTGTCATTGGAAGGCAATGTTTCATTTGTGTCATTTGCGTCGTTTGAGATGGCTCGAATCTGACGATTGTATTGTCGCATAGGTCGTCGTTTGAAGCGGTTCTCTCCGGAATAGGATTGGTGGGGTTGGGATTCCATTGAACGAGCTATCTTGTAATTGGTGTCCAGTCGAGTGGCAAGCGAAAACCAATCTTCCATGTTGGTAGGCTGTGGACTACATGCAAGTAGTTTCATTCGAAGGTTGTCATTGAGTCCCATCCAGAAGGCATTGCGTTGGGAAAGGTACTCTGTGATACGAGCCTGCATGATGAGTGTTTTGAATTTGAGAATGTAGTCTTCAATAGATCCTCGCTGTTTGAGCTTGGCAAGTTCCATGGTAGCCTTGATGTTGAGTTCGGATGTGATGAAAGTGCGGTGGAATTCCGCAAGGAATTCTTCAAATGTGTCGGTTTCAAAACGTCCGCTGGCCATGTATTGCATTGCAAAGGGTCGGGATCCGCGAAGACTGCAATGGGCAAGCACAAATTCGATGCATAGCTCATCTGTGTCATAGATGTGTCGGTTGGCTCGTAGATGGATTTGGACTTGGAGTAAAAAGCGATCAGCATCTTCTTGGGTTCCGTCGAAAGGTTGGATTTTAGCCATGGTTATGGGCCGATCGTGTGCGGGTCCATCTCCTTGATTGTTATTGTCTGCTGCTCCTCCACCTCCAGCTCCTCCGCCTCCTCCTCCTCCTCCTTCATCGTCTCCTCCTCCTCCGTTGTTGTTTCCTCCGGGTGGTCCTTCTCCTCCTCCTCCTCCTTCATCTCCTGCGGGTGGTTCACCAAATCCCCATCCTCTCCATGCAGGATTTTGCCGGCCTCCTCTGCCTCCTCTGCCTCCTCTACCTCCTCTGCCTCGACCTTGGAGATGTCTTAAGTGGAAAAAGGTACTGATACTTTCTTCTCCAAGTGGGGGTCGGAACATTGAGCGGGTATTTTCCGTGACAGTTTGGGTAGCCATAGTACTAATAGATAGAGGTTCGATGTGAGGGCGGGTGTAAGAGAGATATGGTTTCGGTGGGATAGGTGGAAGTATGGATGCTTGACGTGAGGGAGTAGGAGTTTCTGGAGCAATGGAGCTGCCTGATTGAGAGGATCGTCTGGAGGATCGTCTAAAGAGGGTTTGATCAAGAGATCCGTGAGTGGGCGAGTTTGAACGGGATCGATGGGAGTTACTGGGTTGAGGGTCGGAAGTGGAAGTCGGTTGAGGTTCTTGTGGTGGTTGTGGTAGTAGATCGGGGTGTCGACGGTAGTACTCTTCCCTAAGCTCTTTCCAATTTGGAGTGTGTCCTTCGTATATTTCTCGTAGTTCTGGGCCGAGTGTATGAGCTACTACCCAAGAATCAGCAGTTGGGTTGTAGATCCAAGGGGTTTCGGTAGGTTCTCCGTTGGCGTCGGGAAGATGGAAGTATTGTGTTTCTTCGTTGAAGATAAGAGTGGTTGGGAACGGTGGTAGTGGGGGTTGAATGTGTTTGAACTCTCCTGCTAGACTTCGACGAGCAAGGTCTTCCCAGTTGGGGGTATGAGTGATGAAGTTTTGTCGAGCTTCTTCAGCAGAGTTGGCTTCATTGGGGTCCACCGTTGTAGTAGTTGATTGTATGACCACGATCGATAAGTTTTGTTACCAATTCTATAGTAGAAGAAGTTCTTTTCGGTGTCAAAGAAGAGTCGATTGTGTGGTGGTGGAGCGTCTGGATACTGAGGAACAGTAGTCTGTGTAGGTATTGGTTCTTCAGTGGTTTTCGAAGTGGTTTCTTTGTTAGTTTTGCCTGTTGTAGCAGATGAGGCTGTGTTTCGAGCCGTCTGTTTGCCTTTGTTCGCCGTGGTGATTAATCGGTTCCGGATTGATATCCGTAACTGTCTGAATCGTAGTTTGTAAGGGTGTAGTCCGTAACACTAGCAATGTGGGGTGAATCTTCCGGGGGGTCAATCGGTGGTGCAAGATAGTTGTGAATTATGTTTTGCGGAGTGGGTTGGTGGTGTTGACAACTACACTGATAGATGTAGTGGTTGACGTCTTCACTGATACTATTCCAACAGAAGTGTCGGTTTACAAAGCGAACAGTTTCAGCTTCAGTGCGATGAAGTTGTTCTCCGTGGTTGTCAAAATGGACGTAGTTTATAAAGAATCGGCGAGGTGAGTTTCTCGAGGGATGAATAATCGGGTATGGTTCCAGAGGAGTCCGTATTTGAAGATCCAAGGTTGGTGGTTGTCGCGTGAGTACTGCAGGTATCCAACTGTTTGGGTGTAATTGTAATACCGGTCGTCGAGTATAGTTCTGATTTGGTTTAGGATGTCGTCGAACTCTTCGGCAAAAGCGAGGAATCGGTTTCGGATGAGGTCTCTGGTTGAGTAGATGGGATCGTCAAGGGCTGGAAGTGATAGGGTGTCCGCCACGATTGTGGTAGTGTGTAGTGTATGCGTAGAAGTCGACAATCGTCTCCACAGATATGGACTAGTCGGATTCGATCAGGGAGAAACTCTTCTAGATAGAAGAATGCGTTGGGGTTGGTGTGGTAGATGAAGAAGATAGAGTCGGGTTGGACGATTAGACTGGCAGTTTTTGTGATAGACCAGACTGTATCGTCACAATACTTGGTGAAACTATATGTGTCGAATTGATAACAGTTGGCTACGGAGTATTGGACTTGGTATATGTGTCTTCCTGCGTTGTCGAGTTGGTTGGTGTCGGTGTGGGTAAGGAGCAAAGCGTTTTGTGGGATAGAGGGTGCCGTGATGGATAGATGTTATGACGTAAAGTGAAGTGGTTTTCTGTTTGACCTTTGTTTAGTCTTGAGGGTCGTCAAGTGATAACGTTATGAGATGATCGACGGTGGGGTAGTGTTTGTGATGCTTTGTTTGATGTTAACAGGTGAACTGTTCTTCGATTTCTGGATCGGTCTCCCTTCGATTTCTGGATCGGTCTCCCTTCGCTATTACCAAGCGGCACGTCTGCGAGTTATGCTCGTTGTCCAATAGGCGTCCCAAAGACTAGGCTAGCAGCTTTATGCCTTCTTTGCAGGTACTGAGTCCTCTTCCTGTGTGCACAGCTACGGTCCCGTTTGGTATGACAGAAGTTGGTTCCTTTGTAACGCTACTGTCCGGGGTTTAATCAACCAATGAGCTGGAGCGGTTTTCTTAATCTTCGGATCGCGACTCTCGAAGTTTTCCTTGGCCTCCCTCTTGCAATCGATGAGCACCTTGCTACACTGAAGGGATTACCTCGAGCGGGTGTTCTTCTGGACTAGATGGGTTTACAACTGGTCAGTAGTAAGTGGAGCTATGGCTCAACACCTTAGTCGTAAAGACGGATGTCTTCGACGGTAGAAAAGTTCGATCTAATTGTTACGTCTCAACTTACGGTCTCGTATAGTTGGGGAACGCAACGTTAAGTTGCTCAGTGATAGCGGAGCTAGGGCTCGACACTAAGTGTTGTATGGACAAAGGCCTACGATGTAGAGTAGAGAGAAACAGATGTATAGCAGAGACTAGAGACGGGGGGTTTGACAAAGGAGATCGAACTTAGAGTTCGATCATGCTAAGTACAGGGGTTTATATACTGTAGCTGCGGAGCAAGGGTACATCGGAAGATGAGTAAGAAGAGAACAATAAGAGAGTAGACGATAGGCTACTAATAATAGTGTGAGAGCGATGGGCAGAGGGTTAGGGCAAAGGGTACATGTGTAACATCGGGATTGGCTGAGGGTTGAGGGTTACATCGGAGGATGACTGAGCAGAACAAGAATAGAAACAAATAGGGCGAAGGGTTCGGAGTAAATGGGGGCCGCTGACATAGTAAGAAAACGTAACAGCTTCAAACAACGACACCCTAGTCTCATCTCTTTCTTTGGAGATTGGAATTAACCAAGGTTCACGAATACGGTGCTTTGGACATATTCTCAACTTGGTTGTTAAGGTATGTATGCCCACCTGCTGTTCCTGTAGACACCTTTCTCACACACTATAAGGCCATTCTATTGCCATTTACAAAAGCAATAAATAGTGCTGAGGATTCTGATGAGACAATTGGTACTGGTGATGACGAAGACGAAGACGATGAAGATGAGCCTACAGATATAGCTGAGATGGCCAGAGAAGAAAGTGATGATCGAATTATCAATGATATTGATAATGAAGTTAGAGAAGACTATTTGCTGTCAGCAGAGTCGTTTAGAGTTGGGCAGACTGCAGTGACAAAGGTAAGCAAATGCACGCAATTGTTGACTGCATATTGTTTAAGACAACTCTTTCTTTATAGCTACGTAAACTTGCAAAGCGGATACGTCACACATCACTTCTTGCTTCTGATCTACAGAAGTGTTGTGAGTCAAGCGGATGTAAAGCCAATCGAATGCTCTGTCCTGTTTGCACTCGGTGGAACTCAATGGCCAAGGCTATTGAACGAGCTTTGTCAATGCGTGTAGCCATTGATAAACTTGTGGAGCTGGGTCATCACAACACTGGTAATGTCAAGACACATCTTAGGCGTTACAAATTAACAGCAGAAGACTGGGGAATACTTGAGCAGCTTAAACCACTTCTTGCGGTGCAGTAATAATTGTTTAATACTAGAAATTAATACTAATAACTTATTAGGCGTTTCTTACTGCAACAAAGAAGATATCAGCAAAGGGAATAGCACTGATCCATCAGGTTATTCCATTTATTGATGTACTAACTCAACAACTTGATACAACTATAAGTGACAAGCGTCTACATCTTCTTGTACGTGCTGCTGCTGCTCGAGGACGGAAGGTGCTGGACAAGTACTATTCAAAGACGGATGACTCAATTATGTATCAACTTGCTATGAGTACGTTCTATTTAATTCTACAACTTTCTTTCATTTAACTACCTGTAGTTTTACACCCACGTTATAAGACAAAGTACTTTGAGGAGGAAGGATGGGAGCCTGAGTGGATTCAAACTGCAAAGACACTTTTGTCTTTACAGTGGGAGAATGTTTACAGAGGCGCTTCATCAGAAGTCATGCAAGTAGATAAAGTAAGACCATTCTATTTTATTCCATTTTTACATTGATGGCCTGTAATAGATGCCTGATATCGAGCCCGATGATATATTTTCTCGAGCTGAGAATTGGGGTAGTCAAGGACCGCAGACAAAGCTTGATGACTATCTTCAAAATCCAACAATCACATCTGTTGAAGATCCTATTGCATGGTGGTGTAGCCAATTGAAGACTGGGGACTCTTTTGCTCGAATGGCGTTGGACTTCCTCTCTGCACCAGGTTAGTCAATGTTAGTACCTGAAAAGATTATATCACTTATATCATCTTATAGCAACGTCTGTTGATGTTGAAAGAGCGTTCTCCCAAGGTACTCTTACTGTATCAAAGTATTGGCACTCACTCTCAGACAATGCTACACGGGCAAGTGTTGTATTGAATGCATGGTCAAAGATACCAGGAGTTATCATAGAGGGTGATATGATAAGGATGTTTGAGGAGAAGTCATTACGCCCAAATTAAAGGAGATGTATATTTATTATACCTTTAATATGTACTATTATGCTTTGGTTCATTATACCCGCAGGTGCTATCAGGTACCTGCAATACCTGCAGGTAACGGGTCCAGGTAGACCCGGATCCGTTTCCCACGGTTCCGGGTCGGATCCAGGTATTGATTTTTTGTCACAGGTACCTGAGCTTCACGGATCCGGGTCCACCTGCAGGTGCACCCGTGTCATGCTCTAATCTGAATCATCACCGACTTCCGCAACGCAGACTCTCGCATGGGGCTGCGGTCGCGGTCGCATCTGTCGACTGTTCTTGCATCGCGCGGCCCGCAACTTGCGAACGGCGCGGGGTAGCGGTTGTCCGGCTTCTACGACTCTTGCCGCTTCGACCGGGCGGCATTCATTCGGACATCGCGTAAAGCTGATGGTCTCGTCGTTCCAATCAATCTCCGGGTTATGGTGGTGTAGCCAATCTATCCCAATGATCAACGGATAGTCTCCGATGTTTGCCACTGTGGCATCGACTTCTTCTTTGTGTCCACCGATCTCCAGAGTAAGTCGGACTTGTTCTGTAATCGGACCACTCTGGTTCAGTGAATTGTCGGCGTTGTACACCTTGATTGGTCGGTCGAGAGGACGAGTACGTAGTCCGAACTTCCGCACCAGCTTCTGGTTGATAATCACCGAAAATGCACCGCAGTCTAGCAGCGCTCTCATGCTCAAAATCTTTCGGCCGTCACTTACTCTCACTGGGACATGGATGAATCGACGCAAACTCTTGTGTATTAGCGAAGTACGATTGTACACAGAGGGATCGGATACATCATCATCTAACAGCGAGAATCGGTTCGGGGTCTTTGGCGGAACGACCGCGCGCCTAGACCCACTCAAAAACCCTGACTCTTGAGAGCAGCTGCTACCGCTTTGGCGATTTTGTCAACGGTCGGAGTGCGAGCGGCGTTCACGGTCGGAGTCTCGTCGCGGACTTCCTCGAGGGTCGCAGTCGGTGTCTTGGGAGCGGCGGCGGGCGCAGAGGCGGCGGGCGGAGTGGTGGATGACGAGGCGGCGGTCTGTGAAGCCACCTTCGATCGGACATTTGATCTCTTGCTCCGCTGCGGACAGTCTCGAGCCAGATGTCCATGCTCACCGCACTGGAAGCAAAGTCCGCGGCGCATCATCTCTTCAGTGCTCAAGCGATCGATGTCCATCGCGTCGGGGTCCCGAGCCGGTCCGCGCGAAGCGGAGTGGTGTGTCTGCGAGCGGGAGCCCCAGTTCGGACTCCAGTTGTTCTGCTTGAAGCCAGTCCGACGCGCACGCAAGTCCTCATCGTATTCGCAAAGCAGTCGGACCCACTGGTCGAAGCTCTTCGTCTCCCGGATCTCCTTGCTCGCCAGATCGTAGCGGAACTGGCTGCTGAGTCCGGTCTCGAACAACAGCATCTTCCCATCCATCCCCCAGTCCACCTCCGACTCCACCAGCAACGCACGAAACTTCGCCGCATACTCCGACACTGTGTCCTTGCCCTGGCGCAGTTTCATAAGCTCCTGTCCGGCGTGGCGCTTGATGTTCGGACGTCCGAACGCGGACTGGAGGGACGCCAGGAAGAGTTCCAAGTCGGTCATGAGAGCGGGGACTTCGGTGCCCTCGAGGGCGGCGGTCGTGTGCGGACGAGCCCATTGTTCAGCGGGCCCGCGGAGTAGCGAAGCGGCCCATAGACAGGCCATCGTCGGACTGCCTACAAACTCCTGGGGGCGCATCCGGACATAAAGTCGGACCTTCTGCGACCACTCCTCAAAACTGATACTCTCCGCCTCCTTATCTTTCGGCGTACGCCCATAGAACGCGGGCGGGGCACCGACCTTCGGACCCTTGGGAGTGCGGGTCGCGCCTTCCTGCGCATTTTGGACAAACAGGTTCATGAAGTCGAGGAGGCGCTGGTTTTCGGCGGTCACCTCCTGCAGGTGTGACTGGAGAGGTCGGGTGGCATCATTGATAGCCTGGAGGACGTCTGGGGGGAGGTCTCCGCCCTGCTGGGGCGGTGGTGCGGTCTGGGCGGGAGCAGCACCCGGAGTCGGAGTCGGAGCAGCGCCTGGCGTGGGCGCTGCTTGCGCGGGTTGATCGGGTCGGTCATATCTTCGTCGGAGTCTTCTTGTCCGAATCTTCCCATTCAGAGGGATCAAAAATCGGTTGGTGCAATCGCAGGGCGTCGAAAGAACAAACTTTTGGCCTAATGTTACGACCTAGAGTGGTTCCTTCGCTTTCGAGACCCTGAATCGGACACAGACGACGATCGGACGCAATGAGCGGTGGTTCTCACTCTGAGAAGCACTTTACAAGTCAATTAAGCTATTCTACACATCAGAGCTAAAGATAAACACATCACCTGAGAAGCACTTTACAAGAGGCCAAAAGTGGAGTGCTTCGCAGGGGGATCCGCGGTTTTGATGAACAAAGGCAAAAACTATACAGTACCAAGCCACTGGACCCTGATCCGACTAGGTCCGACCTATACCGCTGACGTAAGTCGGAGTTCGGGGTCCCGCTCTAGTCGGGGTCCCGCATCGGTAGAGCGGAGGTTTGAGTCGGAGTGGCGGAAGAAAGAAAGGAGAATTGTTTGCAGGGCGCTTGTCCTAGCGGCCTGCAAACATACAGGCAAGTAATCTATGCAAAAAGGAAGAGAATCGGAGTTAAAGAAAGTCCGGTTTCGGACCGGACATGTCGGGGATCCGACTCGGAGTGTGATCGTAAAAGAAAATAAAAGAAAAATAAAAGAAATAAAATAACCTGAGGCGGATTCCTGACAGATGAGCAGACACAGCAGCAGCAGTAGTAGTAAGAAGTCGGGTAAGGTGGCAGCTGGCCATCCGGCGACGGGTTGGAGAAAACCCGTGAGAGCAACTTGCTTTGAAAGGCAGTTTCAGTACCGAAAGTGCAAGTCACGAGACCGGATGAGATTTGGCAGGCGCCGGACACAGTTGCATACGCCATAGGATACCCAGCTACCTTAAGGGTAGCGGGAATTGCTTACAATGGATGTATTAAGTTAATTAAGTTTACTTAAGTCCAATTGAGCTCAAATAGCACAGTCTCCGTGACCGGGTTGCGCGAGCGAAGCAAGCATGGCGGACAAGGATGCCGCACAGCTTCCTTTTCACATAAAATATCTTGTATGAATTATAATCACTAAATTGGTACTTACAAGTTACTTATATCATTCACAATGTATGGTCTCTGTGCGACTCGGTGTCCAAGAACGGGGGCGCGAGCAAAGCGAGCGCGCCGGACGAGGACACGGACGGCCTCCTTTCATTTGCATAAAAAAGACTCTTATAACTTATAATCATTGTCACATATGTATATATAAGAAATTTATACATTCTAAAATGTAATAGAACTACCCAACATTGGTAGCGGGCTCTGCTGTGCACCCACAGCGTTCACAAATAATTATCTAAGCAGAATCCCCTGGCTTGTCCTGGGGACATGCTGATCATAATTCCGTGGGAACTGCTACTTGGTCCGAGGTTTCTCCGCAGCAGTCACTGGACCCTGGTCGCTGAGACCCTGGACCCCGGCTGCTGGTCGCTCAGACGCTAGACCCGGGTCGCTGAGTCGCTGGTCCCGGGTCGCTCAGACGCTGGTCGTTGGTCGCTCAGACGCTGGTCGCTGGTCGCTCAGACGCTGGTCCCGTGTTGCTGAGACGCTAGACGCTCGTCGCTAAGTCCATAAGCCCTTAAGTGCACATGTCTGCAGACGCGCATGTACAGGTCCCTGGGTCCACAGGTCCATACAAATCAAGTACAACATGTTCATGCCTCCTGCACAGAGGCTGCCTTTTCATCTCGTTTCTCTTGAGCGGGACGGTCATGAAGAATCTGTTTGCGCCGTTTGACACATACACTTTGCGAGACTCGCTGTCACCGTTCTTCAATCACGGCAACGCGCCGTTCCAGGGACGCTTGACGATGGATCCGTTTAGCTTCAAGCTGCTTGTGTCTGAGGCGGAGTGTCCCTCCGCAGTTGATGAAGTTCAGGCCAGGCCACGATGCTCGTATACAGCCGGAGTCGGGCGATGCGAACGCGACGACGGTCGATATCAGCTTGGAATTCAACGTCCCGATGAACTGTGACCAGGTGACGGCGAGCATCTCGTTCAACGTCTCAAGCTCGGGCAAAGGTGGAAGCCCCTCCATCACCACCATGAACTGCGGAGCGGCTGCAAACCCCGATCCTGCGACGATTTCGGGCGCTGTGACTAGCTCGTGGGTGTGGAATGCGACACTGACGGGCGTGACGGACGGTACTTCCTCAACGATCGCACGCGACCATCTCCTTGTGCGCGAGGGCTCCGTCCGCAATCCCATGGTCTTCCCCTCCGTGGACTATGACAACGATGCGTTCGGGTTCGACTCGGGCTCTGGGAAATACGCGTTCATACATCAGGCACTGGGCGCGGATATGTTCAGGTACTCGTGGAAGTACGGACAGAACTGGACGACATGGGCTGCTTATGAGGGTGTGACGAGCGACTGGTCTGCTGCATCAGCCCATACTGTTGTGCATGCAGACAGGAATTATGCTCACCAGCGCCGTGTCCCTCTCATCCTCGCCCATGGTCCGTTCAATATGTGGGGTTTCAACAGAGGAGTGAACTTCCTGATGCACAATACTGTTGACGGACGCTGCGGGTGCGCTATGTCAACTAGAGAGCCGGAGTTCTCCTACAGCCCACCTGACTACGACCCAACCCAAGATGGATCCCAGACCGAATGGATAGTAAGTATCTTTGCGGAAACCGACGCCATTGGAGATCTTTATTTGTCCAAAGAGAAGTCATCCGAAGGACAACCCCATATGTCATTGATATTAAGACCGAGCCAAGTGCTAGTACTTGCCATTGCTTGGGATGCCAGCGTCCGGGTAACCTGACATGGTGTGTGCTACCTATTCTCCCCTTTCTCTTTGCTCACGTCGCATCACTCCCAAGGGACTTCGCAACGACAAACTCATCAGCCATTTACAGCTCTCCAATCACTCTAACTCCGCCTATACTTCGCCCATCGCGTTCCAGCCATGCCATTTAGGCTCTCTGCTTCGTCACTATCTGCATCATTTGACTCGAGTGGTGTGCTCGACACTACCTTTCATTCGACCTTTGAACCTCAATAGAAAGTACCCCTGTTCCTCGACAACCTGTTTTCGCCACCCGTGCCACCCGATCAGTAGCCGGACCAGCCCAGTTATCGTTATTCAAGCACCCCAATCCCAAAACGTTCGCCAAGTTCTTGTGCTACTCGTCGACTGATTCGCCTCCTTCGACGATTCTGTGCACAGGGTATTGCTTCCGATGCACCCCGGACAACCCCCCATCGATCTGTCCATCATCGACCCACGCTTTTGCCTCCACCGCCCCAGCATATCCTCTGAAACGATTGTTGAGGACGCTCACTTGCAGGGAAATTAGAGTTGGCAATGTCAAGTAGACGATGCCAACTTGGCATCGCCATTGCCTGCCAGTATAGCAGAGGCTTTTTCATTACATCGTAGGCACCTTTTCTTCGACGCTCGTTCGCTCACTGAACTTCAGAGTTAGGATGTACGCCTTGGGTCCATTAGTTTGGATGGCAGGTCCCCTTCCGAAAACGTAAGCATATTCTTCTTCCATCTGTTCTTGAATGCCATTCTCACCCTCAATTGCAGTGTAGGAAGTTGCCACCCATGTATCCATCGTTCTCATCCAATAGAGTTGGTATTGTCTACTCGACATAGCCAGTATAGCAGAGGCTTTTTCTTCGATTGTAGGCAGCACATTTCTTCGACTCTTGCTCTCGCATACTAAACCTTAGAGTTAGTGTAAGCCTCGGGTCCATTAGCTTGGACGGCAGTTCCCCTTCCGAAAACGTGAGTTTGTTTATCTTCTTTTCTTGTAGTGCAATCTAACCGTCAGATGCAGTGTAGGAAGTTGCCACCCATTTTCCTGGGTCCAATCCTGAGTCCATTCTCTTAAGTAGTAAACCACTTCTGAAAATGTGAGCATTTACACTCTTATTTGCTTGCTACCTTTTTCACCCTCAGTCTAGGAAGTTTGCCATCCAGTCTTCAACAACCATCCTGGTGCAGTTACTGAAGCACCCGAGTTTGCGTCCACTGAGCGACCTCGTTGATCAACCGCTTGCGCCTCGACAGTTTCCTCGGCTTACTGACATTCGCCTGTCAGCGACCTACGATACATACGACCTGTCGGGCTAGCGCCAAACACACCCTTGCTTGTCAGTCACAAGGATACTGGCAAGCGTCGTGTCAAGTCCCGTGATGCACGTCATTTGCTACTTGCTGCCCCTATTCAAGATCGTATGTCCACCTTTCTATTGTTTCACGTTGACATCCTGATTTCTCGTAACAGTGATCGAAAAGGACCCATTCCAGCAGTTCTCAGCAGCCAAGAAAGCAAAGTACCGAAGAAGTCATCAAGAGTAGAGCCACCCTGTCCTGAGGTCCCATGTCTCGAGTAGTCAATCAACCCTCTCAGCCACTCCCTGTGGTACCTTGTCAACAGCAGCACCGTGCAGTGTGCACAGTCCTGCTGGGGGGATTGCCTAGGCCAGGCATTTCCTCATCAGTGGCAGATCTAGGCCAGATTTAATGCTGCAAGGTTTGACTAGACAGACTGCGCCCAGGCCAGGCTCAGTCTCGTTGGCGTCAAGGTCGCCCAGGAAACACACACATTCTCGCGCTCACGATTTCAACTCTCCACATAATGATTCCACCCAAGACTGCGACGACGACCACCACTCCTGGACATTTTGCTCTTTGCCCCTCCTGCCTTGCTCCGTACCCGCTCTGCTTCTGTGGTCGTTTCCCCCTCACCTAGGGACCTTGCGGTAGCTCTAGCTCTGGAAACCAGCCTGGATTGAGTCTTGCTCTGAGTCGATCCATCTTTTCTTCTCTCATCTAACCGGTCTCGTCTCGTTCTAATGTCCAGCTGGGCGATGTTCAATAGTCAAGGAGTCCTGTGACCTATGTTACGCACGAAGAGTGGCTGGCTATCACTGCTTCGACCTAGTAGAATATATGCTCTATTTGTTGTAACAAAAACTTTGCTGCTGTGTTTAATATTGGACCTTGCCTACCACTTGCAATTCCTGGTGACCTACAAGAACGTTCAATATCAAGAATTTTTCTCTGTCTCTTCTGCTAAGTAAAGAAATCGAATACATTGTATGACAGAAATACCCAACTCTGTAGTGGGTTCAGCACTATCAATAAATTTCATTCACATGTCCCAGCCAAGACACCCCTTCGTCCTCGCAAACCCTAGCCCACACTTGCCCTCGGCCACGTCTACGCACGTGCCCCAACGGAACACAAGTCCAAATCACAAGGGTCCCAAGTAAAGCCAGGGAGCTTGCCACCACGGTGGCCCATATTGCAATATTAAGTGTTCTCACGAATTACGTACTAGTAACCAGATGAAGCGTAATTATATTGCGGAGAGCGAGCCTGAACTGTGATATCCTGTCCACCATCATCATCTCAATTATTGTCATTCACAGCATGACCATCTTCCTGCCTTAAGTCTGGCATATTCTTGCAACCGCCATCACTTCCGCAAACCGCAGAATACCGCAGGAGAGCTCTATCACCATTTTGGCAAAGTTATCGATCTTTGGATAAGGCCCGGGACAATAATATCACAGCATCTTCTCATCGACTATTGTTCCTTTCACTGAAACCACAAGATCGAAATATATTTCGTTCGTCCGAAGCCTCTTACCACCACGTCATCTTTTCCCGAACGGTGAAAATGATGGCCTGGGCCTTTTCACCCTCAACATCTACTCGTGCGCCACCCTCTGTGTTCTTGAATCATCGGAGAAGGCATCCTCTCAATCACATACAAATGACCATCGACTCGGGCGCCACTTTGGAAGCTTCCGAAAATTCTCAGGCTAAAAGAAACGTGATATGCAACGTGATTGTATAATGCTCGATGTTGGGTTTCGCAGTTCCATCATTCAAGGTGAGAAGATCTCTCAGGTTTAGCCGCACTGTTTGGACAAGAACAAAGTGAGCTGATGTCGTCAGAAACTGAGGGAGAAATGATATACTGATGATGATCATGCTGAGGAGCAAATCCCTCTTTTCCCATTTAGCATGGAAGCGATGTTGCAGAGCAGAACCATGCGCATCAATAGTTCCCGGCGGACAAAACACGCAAGAACCTGACCACTTGATAAATTTGATCTTGTGGGGCTTTTGACGAGGAGAATTAATGAAGAGACGATGAGTCCTCAGCGAAATCAGAGAATACATTTTGAAGGTGTATCATTCGTATGCCTACTTCCTTAATACAGGAGGTCGGCGAAATTCATGGAGCAGCCTTTAGAACTGATGATTGAAGCGATATCTGCACAAGCCTGAGTAAGTCACACCATGCCACATAGAGTACGCGTACTCCATGCTGAAAGTTCTTGTTTTCGCTTTCTTTGCCGCACGCATTGGGTATTTCAATCAGGTGTTCCTAGTGTAACTCTGACATGGCTTTGCATGGCAGCGAGACTTAATTTGCGGGCCATTGTGCTTTGCCTTTAACTGTCGACGCAGCGAGTTTCTTCCGGTAACCACTTATTCTGCCTTCAAGGTTTTAATCAGCGGCATCACTTCAGCCTGAGAAGGATCGAAAAAGCGAACAATTATTCGATTGTAATTCTTCCAATAGATCTCATGGGTATCGCCTTCCTATTTTGCCCACGTGGACACTGAAGAACACATCCATCATCATACGGCGGGATCTAGGATGGTATCAGCCTGCTTAATCTGCATACAAAGCCCAGTACATCACTATTTTCGTTGAAAAGGGTAATATATGATAGGATCTTTCCGGGATGTCGAGCACTATGAGTGTTCCTTAATGATGTTATCTTCATCTCTGCGACGTATCCTCATACTTGAGTTCCAGCTTTTCACTAATCATGTTCACCTTTCTTCATATTTCTTCTTTCTGCAGTTGACCTGGCACCTACTTGGCTAAAGCAGAAGGTGGGTCAAAATTAACATGCTTTTCCTTTTGTTCTAACGTCTCTCACAAAGACCCTCTCCGACCCTTCTAGTCTATATTTGCTTCGATGATCACAATGTTGAGAATCATATCACTGTATGCTTCGCTTCTCTTCCGAGCCAAGCACAAGGTGCGAACCACCGCTAATGAGAGTAAAATCTAACCATTAACTAATTAGCTATCTCCTTCTGAACAGATACCGCCCAGAATAAAGAACAGTCGAGATGCGTTACTAACCTGAGGATGTTAATCAATAACTCGAAGGTGGATATCCGACTTGCACCATCTCGCTGTCCCAGGTTTTGTGCTTCTTCTGATTACTATCTTAGCGACCGTGACGCCAGTCATCATCTAAGGAGATTTTGTGGACTGAAGCTGGAGCATCAGTTGACCGCCCTGGTTGTATGCACTAAAACCCATGCCAAATCAGAATGTAACGCCGCGGGCGGGGTTCTGATTTGAGATGGAACGTGAGATGCCGCATCTCTAGATACAACTCCCAAGCTACTTGATGGCTACATGGCTGATCCTGAAGCAAAGTCTTGATAATCAGTTCACCGGAGTGTGTAATACCCGGTGGGTCTTGCTATATTAGAGAGGTCATCGAGTTGAGCTAACCTCGTAGTATCAGCTGTCGTTGTACCCACAGAACATGGATAATCCAGTAGTCTCAGTACAGGAGACGCGGACCGCAGTTAATGACTCCCTCACAAATCGAGTGCGTTTCAACTACCAAACCTATTTCTATTCCATCGCAGAGCTCTACTAACATCTGGTAGTTCGCAATAGGCTCGTAGTTCCAGATGCCATAGCATTTGCACCCTTTTCTGACCCACTCGTTGCGACAGTCGCGATAGGCGCTTTAGTAGTAAGTCGTGAAGTCCCCGCAATGTCTGCTTTGCTATCCTCATGACTAAGGTCTTCAGGCATACGAATACCTTTTGACTCTCGATCTTGAGGTACGTGTTGTGGTGAAGCTCCTATTCAAGGACAGAGTTAAGAAGGCTGTTGTTCAACAGGTTCGCTTCATCTGGCCTGCTCGTACTTCCTTGGGAAAAGCACTCTATGCTGTGATTAGATATCTACCGGGCTTGGAAGCAACATTAGCAATATACTGTGGGTTGAATTCTCTCACCAAATCCGAGTCTTAATTAAACAAAATATTGACAGGTCACCTACTCGAGACAAATATACATGCAAGTGGACCCTACCACCTGTTACCTTGTTTATTCACATCCGTATTATTTCAGAATTGCAGAACGTTGTACTTGACTGAAACCTGTGCGAAGCAACTGTCTTAACAAGATTTCAAGTAACTGACAGAAGAAAAGGGCTTGCTTACTGTCAGTTTCTAAGCTCTGTTGGTATGTGAAAGCGTCTCTGCTTATATGATACTTGATTCTCATGATGTAAAGCTGTGTTGTTCACGCGAGTGTATGCGGTCTGGGGACGGAGACGTTCCATACTGCTGGTCCTTGGCTTAATCTTCTTGGTATAGAAAGCATGTCAGCGCTTGAATTACTATAATCTAAACCTCGCACCCCCATCAGATCGGAGGGGTCGGCTGTGTCATCGATACCAACATCTATGGAAAGGGCTCGAAGGGTACACACTCAAAAGAGAACTAATGTCATTGCCAGTGCTGACTGTATGATGACAGTTGTTTCGCTACCCGGCCTAGAGAAAGGCTGTAACTTTTCATTTGCAAGCAGAGTCCAGTGGATTAGCATAGTTTTGTTTGCCCTCTGCGATACCCGTGAGTATTTTGTGTCTATTTTAGATAATGATACCTGACAAGGCTGCGAAGTTGCTGTCTTACTTCTGGTGTTGAAATACATGTCTAAACGTGAGTTCAAGCATGTTTACATTTTTAAATGTTCTCATGGTTAGTAGATCGGAGTTCTCCGGTTATGGAGGCTATGGCAAAAGACGGTATGCAGATGTGCACCTCATGAATAAATGTGGCTAAAACCTCCACTTAAGGTGTTTTCTATTTCATGTGCAATCTAGGTGAATATTGCTTTGTTGTAATCCCTGGAGATTAGGAACCTTGATGCTTTAAGCTAGCGATCACAACAGCCAACTTAGCCGTTCTTCTTGGTGCTCGGGTACGTGGTTTTCAAGTTACTTGATTTGATAGAGACGTAGGCTCAAAATATCTGCAGTCGACCTTATGTGACATTCTAATGCTGTAGGACAGATCTACATGATGTCCTCGATAAATTAGTGTTTAATATTGGTCATCATAGCCCGCAAGGAGCATTGCAGAACATATTTAGCAGCCGTCTTCTACTCCATGTTCATCAAGCCCACGAGAAATCCGTTCTTCAGCCCCGAGCTCCAGATGAGTATCTTGATAGTGTTCGGCTTGGCACTTTCAAAATCCTTTCGGTGAGTTGAAATACATACGCGGCTAATTAGGGAGTCTTCTAACGCACAGTCTCTAAGTCTACCAGTTAAGACTATCATATTTGGCTCCAAGGCCTTCAGCGAGTGAAGGAGACCAAGGCCAGAGTCGAAAAGCAAGCATTGGAGGAACTGCCCGCACTGAAGCTATTTGACTTCTACCAATCGCTTGCATCGGAGTCTGTGGGAAGAAAGGGATCAAGTGTAATGCAGCTGAAGCTGGATGCGAACAGACAATAGAATTATCGGAGACATTTGCGAACAAGAGATTGCGACCTTTAGGACGAGATTCCGTGGTGAAGTGGTTAAGGTGTATAATAACGATTTTGGCTTGAAGATCAAATTAACTACGGGCACGGTGTGTAGCTATGTATGTAAAATGTGTCTTCTGATTCATTGGACACCCGTGACTGCAACCTTGTTGGTATTGAAGGCTTTTTGAAGATGATCGCAGAACAGAGCACCCCCGAACAATGAGAAGTAACGCCGAACAATGATCTTCATATTTCGGCAACCTGAGCCTACGTTTGCGCCTTCATTTACATCTCGTGAAAAATGCAGGTAGTAGCTCCCACATACATAACTCTGGATCTTGATGTCACAGATTTGAGCTTTGGGTCTTCAGCGAGGAAAATGTTGCTTATAAAACGTCCGATACAACAAAGCACCGTGCTCTGATCCTCGGAGCTAAATGATGAATTGCAATAACTAAATCGTGCATGAGGTACAGTAACTGTCGCTTTCGAAGTACAGATACCACTAATATTTAAAGAAAGACTATATCACTAAGTTAGAGAGACACATAAGATTACAGAACCCATGAAAGAAGCATGAACTTTCATAAATGAAACCAAAATCGTATTTTGAGAAAAGTTACCGCATCGACGCGTACAATCGTTCATTTTGCCATTGACGTATCTGATCGATTCTCTCCTAACTCGACCGAGTTGCCGTCCTCTAACTTCTTCTCGCTCTCCTTCAGGCCCCAGTCCTTATCAACGGAGGTATGCAGCGGAAGACCTTTCATGAACAGACTCGCAATGAATGCAAGCCCAGCAACGCCTATGAGTACCTGCCAGAGCACGCGTAAACTCTCCGCGAATGCAATGCGTACATTCGTCTTGAGCGGCTCATCCAAGGTGCGGATGACAGGAATGATCGAGTATGCGATGGACGTCCCGCCGGGGAATTGAGAAACGAAGTCCCCGGGAAGCCGTTTGCGGAGTTCGTTTTGCAGGACGGCGCCGCCAATCGTCACACCCCACACTTGCGAGAAGAAGCGCACGAACATAAAGAACGCCAGCGCAGGTGCGTTAAGTGTCACCGGCAGAGGTGCCAGGACAGGGAAGAACGTCGAGGTCATCAATGTACCGATCCCAAAGCCGAGAATGATTTGGTATCCGATGGACGCGCCGCGGCTCGAATCAAAATGCAATGTGCTAAGAAGACCAGCTCCGACAACGAGACAGATCCACGCGAACCAAAGCTGAGGCCTGTAGCGGCCTGACTTTGTTACGCTTAAACCCGAGACAGCCCCCACGGGAAGTAAAGTGAAAGCCAACCCAAAAAGGTCTACACCTGAGCCGATTGGGGAGGCGTCTTTACAGGCTTGGTAGTAGACCGGCAGGTAATCTGGAATGATGTAGAGTGTTAGCGATAGAGTGACATTGTTACTTGATCTGCTGCTCACATAGGACTGCGAGCATGTAAACCTGCGTTAGGGAGGTCTGGATGAAACCACTAATTCCCGTTATTGAGCTGAGGACCTCAAGTGGTACCTAAATCGTCATTTCATCAGAGTGGGTAGAACGAGCACATATCTGAGATCATACCAAAGGGAACTTCGGGAAAATATCTTCGTAAATCATGAATACGACCAAACCAACAAGCCCAACAATGAGCGGTACAAGCACATGGAAGGAGGTCCACGCAAATTCAAGGCCACCCCACGTTAAAGCGAGGACGACAGATGCAGTACTGGCCGCGACGAGGAAGTTGCCACTGCATCGATCATAATTAGTGCCAAATCATACGAGAATAGGTCATGATTCCTTACATCCAGTCCAGGGAGGCCATCTTCTCCTTAAACGTCCTTCTCGGAACACGCAGATCCACGGTGAGCACAAGTAACGCTGCCACGCCACAAATAGGGAGGTTCATGTCTATCGAGTGATCAATTCTTGCCCCAAGGCATAAAGGTTATCAAAACAACAACGTACAAAAGAACCATCGCCATTGTCCATGCTCCGCCAGTGCGCCAGCGACTTCAGGGCCAATGGCCACAGCGAATCCGTAGGCCCTGAACTGCTGTCAGTAATTCTGCTATTCTATATGGCTGATTCGGAGCTTACAATGCAATGAATGAGTTGTATTTCCCACGCTCTTGCAGTGGCACTAAGTCGGAAAGGATGATGGACGTCAAAGACATGATACCGCCTGCACCTATGCCTTGGACAGCTACGCAAGGTCATTAGCAGGAATAGCAATCGATAGATACATTGTCCTCACTTCGACCTCCTATGAGGAAGTTCATGGACTGCGCTGCGCCGCATAAAGCGCTACCGAAGGCAAAAAGAAATATTTGTAGAAGCATAACCCCTCTACGACCAAACACCTTCCCAAATGAAACATAAGTCAGACATCTCGAAGGTACGATTAGTTCAACTCACCTGCGCCAAGCCTCCACTCAAGGGAAGGAATGCCGTCGCCGCGAGGGCATACGCTGAGCCGATCCATTCGAACTGCGTTCCTCCTAAATCGTGCAATATCACAGGGAGAGCCGTCGACACACCGCTCTGCAAAGCCAGAATCAGCAGTGATATAGAGAGGACGCGAGAAAGACGTACAAGATCCAATGCTATAATGAAAGAAGATATCATGAGAGACGTCAAGCACATCCAAAACCGCAAGTCTCTCTTCGGCGCCACATTCCCATCCGCACCCGTCGGTTGCACAGTAGCAGTCGTTCGCTCGTTATCCACCATGTTCGGCATAGTTCAAGTCACTGCTAAAGAGAGGTAGTATTTAGGTACGCAAAGAGGACAGGGACGATAAAGCTTACGCTGGACTTAGAAGTTGCAGGTTGCAGTGACAGCGTTGCAGAAGAGACTGGGGGGATAGGGTGCTTGGGTCACTGCGTATGTAAGAATGGAAGCTTCATACGGGTAGTAACCAGAAAAGACACTGGCACATTCTGCCATTTGATGAACTCCTCGGGTCCACAATTAGAGCGCAATCACCTTCCCATTCCCCCGATCCCTAGCATCAAAGAAGCAGCAGAAGTGCACAGTCTCATCCACCTTACATCAGATGTAAGACTTATATGGACTTTGAGCTGCAGCATGTGACAAACGTCAACCTCGAGAAGCGTGATGAACTTCATTTGACGGTTGCAGATGATGAGGTAGAGTGAGGTGAAGAAGCACACTCAGGCTGCAGGCGGCAGTGTCGTCTCTTCCTTCTATTTTTGGATCGCTTCCAATACATACTCCTAAAATGGTATACAGGCTGAACCCGGCGGCCCCGGGCATCCGCCGTATGTTACACATAGTAATATCTCCATGATCATGATGGAAAGTATCGAAACCCTCCTAGTTGGCGCTTGAATACAATATGACTTCTGATTGCTGAAGCTTGATATGCCCGGTGATTTGAACAATCCGCCAATCTCAAGACCGATTGAGCACTGAGCGGCGTTCTCATGAGACTTTGTCTTTGTCAAATCAAGGGATACGTGCGAAAGCCAATCATCGTCTCCAGAATTAGTTTCCCATGCCTAGCTTGACATGACTAATTACTAGTAACTTTAAAGAAGAAACTTGCTGCTACAAGGTTTTATTCTCCGATCTTGTTTTATGTTGTGATGAAATGGTGTAAAATTGATGATTGGTTGTGCCTAGAGCTGTCAACCGATACCGAGCAGCCCGGAGCTTCTCAAGATTATAATATCATTACTGTACCTCAGACTCAAGAGTACACAGGATCCGTGTGATGTACATACATAGATACAGGGCCGACCCTGGACGAGTAAGAGTGCAGTGGACCTACTTTCCAGTATAGCGATACTGAAGTTCCGTGCCTTCTTCTCCAAGCAATGTCTCGATCCCGTATACGCTATCTACACCATCCCTGGTCCTGAGAGCGCTCTCTATCAGACGGAGGTAAAGGCGCGAGACTGCCACAGCAACGATGCTGCTACCAAAGCTACGGGTTCAGGTGAGTAAAACGTTCGGTAATAGTAGATAACTCGTACTTGAGGGCGAGAACCGATAGGTTAACCTATAGAATATGATAAGGATGGGTAAATGCGAAAAAAAAAAATTGACGAGATACTGACAGGAGCGACAAGTGTGATCATTAAGCACATGAAGCGCATGCCTAAATTTATGTCAAAATTATCGTTCTCTTTTAAACGCGCATTGTACGTACTAAACGTAGTCTAATCTCGCAAGTCAGTGATGGGGTTTGCGATTAAATTCTAAGTTAACTACTAACCATGAAGAAAACAACACCATCGCCGTATAGGAGGTCAAGAAGCTTTTGTGAGGCCGAACGAGGCCGAGAAAGGGCATTAGCCAATAACAATGCGAATGAATAAATATCGAGGATAGTCTTTAAGAGTTATCTGCATCAGAATCATGAGGATTCAGAAGGGATCGAATGCGAACCGCTGGTGCGTAGATCCCAATGAATCCTCGAGGCTTGACAGTAGTGTTGCATACACGAATAGAAAAGATCGATAGAAATTGTATTTGCCCTGGAAACAGAAGTTGAACGGATAAGAATAATATGCGCTGGACTTAGAGAAGAACATACCCCGGAATTCGAAGATTGTAACTGCAACGAAGACAATTGTCGTAGAGTGCATAATGATAAAGCCGGAAGCCATCAGCCATGCAACCGACCGTTTACTGTTCCATACGGATATTAACTGATAAAGAACGACGGCTTCATGTAGCGCACTCAGAGATTCAGATAGAAACTGATGAACAACGAATTAGACTTACCATTACCCATAGTCGATATGAAGACATCAATTACTAGCACGGCATTGGTCGCGCGAGAGCACCTATAGTACTATGAGAAATCGGAAAAAGCTTTTACAGTGCCTACTGACTGGAGATTCTATTAGCATAGGCTAAATTTCAAAAGGTGTCATATATCTTACCCAGTCATTTGAGTGAGTATTAAAAGGAATGAGTACTACATTATACCTTTGGTCAGTACAGGAATCTTTGAAATGCGAAGGAAAGGACTGACTATCCAAGAAAAATAGCGAGAGCGAACACATTCCATAGCGATTTATAATATATGCGATCTTCGGGAACGTCCATCTACCCTTGGACCACACATATTGCACCTCCTGAGCTAACGTTAAGAGGACGTCATAGAAAAGGACAGTGACGCCAGCGACTATAATGCAACCGAGGCGAAACATACTGCAAGTTAGCGTGTTTCAGCTAACGCGACATAGGACAAACATACCCGTCAGATACCGTGAGGCGTAAAGGTGCTCAGCGTCTGTTTCTATATCTTGCAAGAAGCCTGACATCTTCTAAGGGCAGAGGCTGCACGACCCGCGTTACTCTCGTACATAAGACTATATTAAATAGCACTTCGCCAGACAGACCCGATTCTATTCAGCCGGCCACACGCATCAACACCAACGCATATGTGTATGAGCGCGCCCAGACTCGGTCTCGGAGTGATCAACGAATCGAAAATCCATCACGAAGTAGAAACGTTAGGCATTCGAAGATGGAGATGGGATCAAAGATGCCATAGGCCCGTTAAGCTACCGAATTAGCGGGAAAAGGCGCCGTGGAGAGCCAGAGGCCGCATGAACACCCCTTGCACATACGCGAATTACCGAAATAGTTCTGTCGTTGTGCACGCATGCGAAGATGGTATGAGATAGCTCATCAAAGAATAGAAAGAAGCAGTGAAAGCAGTTCATAGAACTTGATAGAAGTGACTTGCATTTGATGCTGGGAATGTGAGCTTCCCCTTTTGGGCATGATAAACCCTGAACCTCTGACGCCGTTTTGATTCCGCCATTCCCAATCATCCAGCGTCTAAAAACAACGAGGATGAATTTGATGATGCAAGCTTCTTCTTGATGTCGAACTCAAGACTCTGAAAAGGCCAGTTATCCATGCAGTTCCTCTAATAACATGTCACCCAGTATTCACACTCACTGGACATCGCTTCGGCGCCCACTTCCACCTCTCTAATCAGTACAGCCTAGGGCGGGTGATTATCTCCGCAAGTACTTTGTCCTTTTCTCCTTATATCCCTCCTTGTGATGATGTGAACTCGCGACAATGCTCGACATCGCCGGTGAAGCCAGTTCGCCGCCCGTGGCCCTTTGCAGTAAACTGGAGAGTCGACCCCCTTCTGTCTTCCGCCTTGCGAGGCTCGGACCTGTTTCAAACAATCCTATAAGGCCGGGATCCTGAGCTCTGGGATGCCATGTTGTAGTTGAAGGAGACGTGCAGAAAAGTCTGAGGTGAGTACCAGTCTGCAGCGTCGTCGTCGCGCCGGCGGCGCCGCGCACAATTCAATTATTACATCGCTGATTGTTTGTCGCTGTTGTTGTTAGGTTTGTGCGCACAGTCCACCAGGGGTCGCGTCTGATTGCAGGCCATAGTCTGTAGTCTTCACATTGTGGATGCTCTAAAGGCTATATACGACACTAGAGGCTCTTTAGTCCTGAGCTCAGTCAACTGCTACCTTCTGCACTTTTCTGGCTGGCTTAACGCGACTCAATGAAGAATATAACTCTTCCTTTTGGCCGCCTCAATTCTCCTCGTTACTTCAAAATTGCGTAGGTCTGGACAAAACGACCTAAAGGTGTCCCATTCATATCTAATCTGCACCTCCACGAGTACGTTCCACTTCTTAAATTGGATCGCCTTGATATGGAAGACGTTTACTTGCAGTGATACATAGTGGACATCACGCTCTTCTTGTTCCACCGACGCTAACACCGATGTCCGGCGACTATGTACGTGCAAGTCCATTATCGTATGTTCTATTGAGAATTGCATCCGGATATACACCTCTTAATACATTCAAAAGGTTTGACATTGAACTAGGGCGTATAACTAATTCTCCGCGCGGACCGGCCAAAGCAAGCACCTCGGTGAGTGTCCGTGGCGATAAGACATGCAATTGAAACACCATGCGTTGTGGTCTTCGTTGAGAGTTAATCGCGCTATGCGAAAGCTTTGTAGGTGTGCTTTTGTGACTATACCACATCATGAGGTTGCTACACTTCAGACACCTTTGGGCACCATCAGTGTTAGCGCTAGTTGTCGTAGCAGCCCTGTCCAGAATCCGGCATTTGTTGCACCTTTCATGCCCGGTATCCTAATTTTGTGCAGTGTTCCTGGCGACACGGTCTATTTGTGGCATGCACTGTGTCGTGAGACGGAGGCACGAACGCTGGTGTTTCCGAAGTGGTACCTGCGTTTCTCACCTTGCTGCCGATAAGAGGAGCTGCCACGCTACATCCGTCTCGAATTGTGCACGCAGTAAGGGAGCGTAGGTAATCACATGAGCTCAAACGCCCTGAGCCGTCTCGTACCCTTGTCTCCCTGTCGCTCTCAACCACCATCCCAAAGACGCCCTGTACCTGCGAGCTATCCGGAATACCTTAGAAACAGCTTGGGATAGGTTTAAATGAGTAGTGGGTCATCAGGGCCAGTCGCTGCGCACCCAACTTCTATTATATCCTTGATGTCTGCGACGCAAGGAGACGATCCAACAACAATGAGCACATCATCAAGAAGCCTCGATGGTCTTCTGCTCCTCCATTTTCTGATACAGGTGGTCGTTTGGGTAGTTGTGTTTCCGGTCGGGTTGGTTCTGGGTTTAACGAGAAGCAAGTGGCATCCCTGGGTTCAAGTGAGTGGCTTACAGATAGGCTCAAGTTTATTGCTGAATGTTGACTTTGCAGGGAACAGGAGTATTCGCCCTGATCTGCTCCACGATACTCGAACGCTCTCGTGACAGCGCTTTAGACGACACGCCGATTCTCAAGCTGGCTGCGTACTCGCAACTCGCACTCATTTCAGTACAGGCTCTGCTCGGATGTGTCGTGAGGTTCTGTCTACGAGATTCGGACTATCGCTTGGCCACACGGACAGTCCATAGCGCACTAGGAAAATCATTTCCGGTCGTTGGATGGATACAATGCATCTTCAGTGCAGCGGCTCTCCAGGGACACTGTCAAGGGGACAAGTTAGGCCAATGCTTAGCGCATTACAGTCTCGTAAGCGTTGCCCCATTTCGCAATCTAAGAATGTAAGCTAATGGAATGCCCAGGGCACACTATGTCTGGCATATGGACTTGTATTTGTCATGGCTCTTGAAACAGAAACCATCTTCACGTCCATGCTACGCAACAAAGACCGAATGGAGTCCAGAGTCATTTTATTACTTGTGAGAAACACGTCTACATCTGCGATCGCACTTTTCTGATGACCTCGTAGGGAATATGTAAGAGAATCGAATACTTATCCCTTCATCCGACTAGATTACGATTCTAATTTAGATATGGCGTTTACGGAGCACCATGGGCCGTCATGGGATGAAGAGGACAGGCAGCACATGTACGATCACAATTTATATCGCGCTTTGTTCGCCGTCTGACGGATCAATAATCATCAATCTTAGATCTATCGCACTGGTTTGTAAGTCCATTCAGAAAGTCTCTCACGTGAGTACGAGCTCAACTATCCCTTTAATCTTAGGGTGCCTGGGAGGTGTGACCAGTCTGCTAATCTCGAGACGAAACAAACGGAGCTTCATACCTTCGCTAATGTGTGTCACACTATGCTACTTTCCCATTTGCGAGCTAAACGGATGCCGGAAGCTTCGTGTTCACTGGATGGACGATGTTGGAGCACTCGCAAGCGCTCTTACTTTCCTCTAAGATGCATGCTGTCTTCGGGATGACCTTATCGCTTGTCGGCTTATCCCGTATCCTGGAGCTTTTTCTAGTGCCTTTACTCCAGCTACGGTCAAGCTTCCCGACAACCGCAGCGAGCGAAGGAGATGGGAAGGAGACGCAACCCGATTCCTTGGCCGACATTTCGGCAGTCGAACATATTCGGCCTCTGGTGAGAATATTGTTGTTTACGCCTTCATTGAGTCTAACGGTCCCATTTTAGCTGTTTGTATTTGCAGGGTAACTTACAATCATCTTATAAATCAGCAATACTCGCTTACTTTAGTCCACTAGCCTGCTTCTTATGTGTGCAACGCACGAACAACTTCACGATATTCACGAAAGGGAAATCGACCACGTTACCCTTACCTCAATAATATTCAGGTGAGTTCAGAGCGCATCTACGTTCTTATCAGCATCTCTGACGTTATAATTCAGCGGGGCATTCTTGTTATATGCATTCACACTCCTCCTCATTAATCTTTGGAGAAGAACAGTGCCCAACGACAAAGCCCAGTACGAATTGATTACGCTTCCTCAACATGCGCATTATATCTCGCTAGCCTGAATTTTCTTGGTTCCTACTACATTATCGCGCTCTGAAAGTATGGACTAGGGACTAGATACAATAACTTGTAATTCTTATACATTACTACCGCTGTTTGATTGACAATATTCGGGACTCCTTAAGAGACGAAGTCATTTGGGTACTATTCTCTTTGTACAAGAAACATGTCTATGCCTTTGGTCACCACCTGGATCGTGTTTGCAATATTGAAGGGGTTTGCAGATATCCGAAGCATCTGAAGAGGAATATAGAATAATAATTCAACAACAATCTGAGAGGTGCTATGTAGGTAAGACGTTGACTACTAATATTGAGCAGCAAATCCCGTCTTTCAGATGGGTGAGAGCGATGGTTGGTTTTCTCCGGTGAACCCACATCAACCCACGCAAGATAAGTTTACGAACATTCCATCGGTTGGCAGAAATCATGGATAATGGTTTATGCAACTGTCGACTCCTCTACATGGGCAACAAAATTTGATAGTGTTGTTCCTAAACTCGAGAGATGATTATCATAGCTCTCTCGAATATTCAGCAGAAGTCGTTGGCTCATTACACATCCCATAGTTAATGAGAACGCTGCAGGTGCCTCTACTATTGTTAACTTTCCATAGGACCTTGTTAGTAGTGAAAAGCATCAAGATAGCAATGCTCACTCCGCCTAGATCCCATACAAGCTCGTTCATAAGAAGAGCAGAGAACACACTAGTTTTAAACGCGTCATCTTCATAAACAATAAATCTTCAACCAACTTGGTTTCATGACTCACATAACAAAGTAGATTACCGAGTCTCGAAAGAGGAGTAAAGTGAGTGGACCAGGCTTCGCCCCTATTTTGTACATCCTCAGATAGCCGAGGCCTTTATAAAGCGCGAGAGCGAACAAGATCACTTCAAAAGACAGAAGTGGGATCCAGAATAGCTTGTATAACTTTGAGAGGTCGAGAGGAACACAGAGCCGTATTCGAAACAAGCCCATTGTCGGATCAGGAATTGCTTGATTATTGGAATCAGCGGATCGTAGGAGCCATAAGCTAATATAAACATACGATGTTCTGAAGCCATAACCTTGGAAATGATCGTTAAGCTGATTGCTACAGATCCGGTAAAGCAACAGGCCATGAATACTAATATCTTGCGGTTTTTCTCGTACATAGCGTAGATGCGAAATTGCATTGTCACTGGTATACAAGTCAGAAGACAAACGATACATTCCGAAAGACCTAGCTCACACTGAGTTAATATCGTCTCTATCGTGCCCGTTATCCATTGCCATCGAGCCCAGGCCGTACCTAAACCAAATTTTCGATAAGCCAATAATGCATACGCAATCTACGTGGCCACTTACATCTGACAATAAAGTAGTTTAGGAGCCATAAGCGACAAGTCGAATCATCCTAAATTCTCGGTGCAATGAGTTTTACTCACAACTACTTCGAGTGTTAAATTACTTGCAAATAGGGAGTAGTATGGGACGTACTTCAGGAGTAGGGGAAATCCATCCAAACTCAACTAGCCTAAAGTGAGTGCAAGTAAGAAACCTTGCCAGAAGATATCACTTGCCAATTGTGATAAAGCTAAAGAGTTTATCTGAGTAAGCTCTTAACGTGACTGAATTCTTGGCTTACCTCATAGCTATAAGCGAAAAATAACGGATCTACAGCATTCAAGAGAGACAGAGACTAAAGTTGACTATGATAACGGCCTATTCCCAGCATTGTAATCTCACCAACAGGAATAGGACCTTTCCCATAGACCATCGACTGGGCTGAGACAGCAACCTTGGTATGCAATTAATCTATGTAGAATCATCAATTGCCTACCCAGATGGTTGTCTTTTCTCGAGAAAAGGTGCAAGCTAAAGCTTCAAATTAGCAGTGTACATTTGGCCACGATTGCGAAGACATACCATAGTCATAGAATAGCAACGTCATGGCAGAGGCTGTATTCTAAGTTAACTAGATATATTTGTAGTGGGAGAAGGATACAGCTCACCCCATGCCATTCTCGAGGAATACACCGCCTGTATTTCGGAAGTGAGATCACCAACAGATATCTGGGACATCGCAGACAGGAAATGGGGGAAACCCAAGACTGTCGGGTCCATGGATCTCGTCCAAATTATATCGAGTTGGACATGATCATTGTGATGAGGCAGTGCACCTTGTAATAGTCTTGGCCGGATGATTACTCACGCAAATTTGTTCATCAAGGATCGAGTAATAAAGATCCTGAGAGCGAGAGAATCCTTAAGCTTCTGTGTGATGATTATTAGATCACCTGAGGTGATCGTGATGCATCCGGAGTAGTGCTTACAGTATCAAACACAATGACTTGATTTGACGCACTTTATGCGACTCCCCTCCTTCAAGTTGCCACTCCCGCACGTTGTCGCAGTAGTAGATGCCTAATGGAGACCACTTTCTGCAGAAAATCTTGAGGTCTTGAGACTTTCGGCTTTCCCTGGCCTTGATCGTCGTGGTCGATGGCAAAGAAGTTGACATGTGACACAGCCTGAGCCTGAGTTATGTCACGGCGCGCGAGTCCGAGTCCGAGTCCGAGTCGGGAGTCTCCGAACTCGGGTCCCGCCAGCCCTTCCCGTCCATTTTCCGGCTAATGACAATTCTACCAACTTCCAGTAAAGCAAACGCAGTTTGCCATGAGCAGGAAATTTTGCATTCCTCGGACTCTGCGAAAGGAATTGAGATGAATTATTGGGATGGATATGGAAAGGACAATCATTACTGACAAATCGCGGGTTAGTTAATGAGACAGCGTAGTTTGTTTGAAGAGTGCCATCACAATCTATCATACTTTGAACAACGGCCCGGGCCCGAACATCTTAGTTATATCGAAGATCTCAGCGCAAAGGCACTCAATACCAACCTTCAGTTATTCTGATGGATCCTCCGACATCAGATCTACTGTCTCTTCAGCCTGATGTGTGCATATGTATATATGCAGTGCTTCCGGCTTCATTTCTTCGGCTCGCTTGAATACACGATGCTTCTTTTCTTCAAGAAACACTCGGATCGTTATGCTTCATGGAAAGTTGTCGTTAAAACTGAGCTCCAAATTGAAGTAGAGATAGTATATCGATTATACCTCATCCGGCCGGCAAGAGTCTTGCCTTACTTACTACTCGATTCAGTATGTTCTCGGGCTTCGGTCTTTCCTTTCATAGTACTACTTACTAGGTTATCGGACTGTGGAAAATTGCGTCAAATTTATGGTCCGGAAGCATCCGATTGTCCCATTTTCGCCTTTTGCCACCGGACAGCCCTCCGCACGCAATGCCTCAGTTTGACTCTGTTGAGGTTGCCCTCCTTCTCTCCATCCACTGGTACAACCAATCTAAAGAATAAAAAGTAATTCCACGTACAAGCGATGCAAGCTCGGGAAGCTTCATCTGCCAGTCAGTGGACCCATCGCTGAATCGTTCGGTACCTTCGTGAGGCAGCCTTCGTCAGATATGTACTCTGCGCCTTAACTGCCATCTTTCTTCTCCTAAACCGTACAGAAGCATCTGGTCTGTAATTTGCAAGGGTCACATGGCTGGGACTCAAGAAGTAGAACTCGTTCAATTGATGGCGATATATGAAAAGAATGTTGGAGGTGAGCTCAACTTTTCGCACTTCAAACAACTTGCCGCTAATGCAGTACCATTTCTCCACGATACTAGGCAGCTTCTGTGCAGGCGTTCTAATGGAGAAGAATGGCCTAATCTGCACTAAAGTTCTTGCGCGACTGTTTTGTCCGGGGTTCTCACTCTCCGCCCGAAAAGGCCGATCATCACTCCGGTCTGCAGAAATGCCATGTATGTGGAATAAAATCCCGGACGCGCGTGCTAGTTATAGCTTCCATCAGTACGATACCCCGGCGCTGATCGCGTTGATTATCTGATGTGCTGTACTTGGGTGTCCACTCGCGTACCGCTAATGACCTTCTTGTTCGACCCGTTCTCTCTTACCAACCTCTAATCAAGAAGGGGATGTTCTTAACATGGCTTCTTTCGCTTCTAGATCTAGCAACAATAAGCGGAACTATGATGCTCGGAGAACCGGCGTTTGGCTTGTCCAAAAGGACGTGTAATCAAGGAGTCACCGCGCGTCAATGATATTTCCTTCTTACTCAAAGGATCTTGAACGATAATGGCTCTGAGACTACTATAATTAGAGAACATCTGTTGGTTGATGAGCCTTCTTTCCTCCGCTTCACATAAATCCCAGTCGTTCGACGAGTGACATACTGCGGTGCCCCATACCTGGGCCCTACCATGTCTTCTTCATCCAATCCCTTAGCTGGGATCATCGAGACGCTTGTCAGCGGGCTAAACGATATAGAGGCGACAAAACTGGCCATGCGTAAGTCGAAAAGATTTTTGATAATCGACTCTTACTTACCTTTTATCGAAGTGTCGTCCTTCACGATCATTGCGTACGACTTTAGTAAGGCCTTAAGGTGGCAATCTCCAATGACGAGCTGAAGAGATGATGGTTTTGTTGCAGTATGTACGTTCGACAGGGAAGTGAATGTGATCTGGGTGAGTAAGTCTCCTCGTGTGAGATTCTTTCTTATTTTTAGCTGACCTTCGTCATGATTAATTTAGCCAACACGGTGGAGTTATGGCAAAGTACTGTTTTACTTTGTAAGGCAGATGTAATTGCCGCAGGCTCTTAGACTTAACTTGCTCTTCCTTTCAGGCTCGATATTTTCCGCTATTCTTCATGTGGTGAGTACGATTCCTGCTATGACTGGTTGACAGCTGTTAACGAATGATTAGCTTCATTGTGACTGGTGAGAAGACCTCGAGGTCACAGGAGTGAAAACATGCGCTAAATTGTCGTACAGTGATGTTTTGGCCTAATTTGGATGACGAGGTCAGTCTCATTCTTGCGTCGTCGGTCTATACAGTGGGCGCTAAATATTGTCGAAGCTGTAAGTCATAGATTACCTGGGTACATTTTTCAATTGTCATCTGGGCCTTATCAACTAATCTCAGATGTATGTCATTCTTAGCTCACTTTCATCACTGCTACATACTAAGTTGCATTGCTGTTTGTTCAGGCATATCATGGATAAGAGCACATTGGGTCGGTGGAACTATCATTGCATTCATCAACAAGTGTACGTCTCTCCACTCGTCACATAAGGGTCTCTCAGTTCTGACTAATGATAAGTGACAATGCAGCTTCGCATTTATGTGATGTACGGAAAGAGCAGAAGGATACTTGCCATTTTATCCGTCACGACATTGTCTGTATTCGCTACAGTACTTGCAATTATTGTCAATCTAATGAATCATGAATTCGGTTTGTCATCTTTCTGTCCTGGCACGCAAGAAGGTCTAATATAACTTCCCAGCAACCTTCAATCCAACCCACGGTCTTCTTCCCGTCAGTTTCTGCGTTCCGGTAAACTTACCAGGCTATTTCAAGATGTACTGGGTACCACTTCTTGCCTTTGAGGTCCTACTTCTCGGTCTTGCGCTATATAAGGGTTACGATTGTTACAAGACTTATAGGCTGGAGACCATGGAGGGAGGCTCCGGTCGACTGGCGATGCTCCTCGTCCGTGATTCGGTTCTATACTTCATGATGTGAGTGCTAAATCTTCCTAAGACATCTCTCCATCAGCTGACCCTCGATTATAAAGTCTGTTTATGACATTCCTGATGAACGAGCTTGTATGGGTGATTGGTGGAGTGGGTCCTTATCTTTCCATCATGATTTATCTCACACGCACCTCACCTATTGATAGACCAACTTCATCGAGATTCCCATTGGATTCGCCATCACGATGGGAAGCATTATGAGCCAACGGATGCTCTTTCGGCTGAGAGAAAGATACGGTGATTACGCAAGAGAGAACTCCCGCTTTGGATCGTCGAGATTCGGGGTTCACGTATCGAACACTTTAACTCCCCATGTTATCGACCCAAAGGATATCGAGCTCACTACATTTCGTTAGACGCGTAGACTTCTCTATTTGCTATTAAACTGCAAAAAAGCTATGTCACATAATCTTGGAGATTAATGTCGCGACATTCGCAGGAACTAAATAAAGCTCATTGTGCGTAAATTCCTATCTACGCCAGAAGCGGCAAACACATCTAGTAGCTTGAAGTCAAATATGGCAACAGGACTCGCGAACGTTTGCAGGGAGATGAAGCTTCAGAAAATCCCTCCCAATCTTCCAGTCAAATGTGGAAGTCACTGGGGTCAGATGAGCATCAGAAAAGTATTTGACCGTTCATGTGAGCAGAACATTCTTCTACATACTGCGGTTGGTTTGACCCTCAAGCCAAACTTATTTACTCAATTACACCCCAGTACATCAGCCCCTTCATCACGCCATTTCCTCCGAAAGGACACAGCGTATTGCGGAACAATAAGTCTGTTAGTTTCTCAGTCTGATCGACATCTGGCCTCAGCTGCGTGACTTTGTCTTTCCTCCCGCAGACCACGATGCAATTGACTGGTAGAAGTCGAGTAGTCTCAGTGCGGGCACTTCCTCCAACTTGAATGCTTGCTTTTTGACGCTGTTATTGGTCTCCTTTACGCGCTTAAGGTCTTGGGGCCAAACTGCATAGGCTCTAACCGGTAGATCCAGTGACCACGCGATCTCATCGATGATGACTTTTGAATCATCAGGTTGCGGGTGCGCGAGATTCGCATCTGAAGCACGATCGTCTGCCTTCCGAAGGTCGACAATGGTGTTTCCGATCCGGACGTACTATGTATGCATCATTAACTTGAATCTCCGCTTGCCTACTAAATCGGATGTATAACAATCTGATCGTTTCAAAAGGATAACAGGCACCAGGTGAACAAAAACCCCAAAGACATGAACTTGGAGTCATCACATACATAATACATAATACTACTCATACATCAAGTGGAAGGGACAATAAATCTAATGATGTGCAATAGCAAATAAGTTCATTTTTCGCTGGCTCTACCCAAAACTGACATCGGAAAGACAGTCTCTGGTAACAATGTTGTAGCTCCCTGCAGGCGTAATGCTTGCCTGCCGTTTACGGTGAGAGATTCATATGCTCCACGTAGACGTAACATCAGGCGTTGACAGAGTATGCTGTGGATTACTCCTTGCGGGCTAAGGTGATTTAAGCAGGATATTTGACACCGGAACTTGAAAGGTGCACATACATTATGAAGAACGCGCATATTTGAGACTGTGAAAAAGTAAGTCTGCATCCTTTCATGTTTAGTCCTTCGGCGCCAGCCACTTACATTGGTCTTGAGAAGTACGATGAGGTTCATTATTGACGTAGCTAGAGGATATTAGATGAGACTAAGTGCTGATAAAAGAGCAATGAGCGGGGACTAACAAAGCACACATATATAATATAGTAAGCCTAGGAGAGCAATTAGGGGAGCAAGCTATAATGTAAAGTATGCTTCGCACCATCTTTGACCATCATGCGGAGTAGCAAAGAAGGGGAATGCGGGGCTTAGCCAGACTTATCAGTTAGCTAGTAACGCAAGGAGGAAATCATGAGCTCACTGTACACAAATGCCTTCGCTAGGACAAGAATGACAAGCACTTACAGTAAAGTCAGCTTACGAATAATCATTAGCAGACCAATGCTTACGAGTTTCATCGAACAAAAGAACAACATAATCGATCCAAAATTCCCTGTTCGGGAACAATACCAGGCACCCATGAGGGAACAGAGCAGGAATAAGTTCTACTTCTGTTTTCAGATGTACTCGATTGACCCTTGCTAGATTACATACCTGCAGTGGAAGACTCCGCAGTGTGTACTGCCGCAAAAACTGCGGAAGCTGCTCCCGGCTGTACGTCTCTGAGATTCCGTGATCAAGTAATTTATAAAATCGATGACTTACGATGTAGACGACAAGTAGAAACACAAGCATGGATTTTTTGCAAAACCATATTGCATAGGCTCTCATGAAGAGGATAACTGAGGAAGGTTTAAAGCAGCTTCAGCAATATAGGAACGCGACAAACTCACTTTCGCCAATGATGAAGAGGAAGACAGTAAGTACTTGATTGCGAGAGTTAGTGAAGCTCAAAAGGAAACGTGTATACTGGCCCACCTACAGATGCAAGCACAGCGCGCCTGCAGTTCTAAAATTATAATTGCATGTATGAAGCAATATAGAATGGCAGTGATTAGTAAACGTACATCTCCATCCGAATCGAATATGAAGGCTTGATGATATGAAAACAAATACCAAAAGTCATCAGATAGACAATAGAGCACAATGTTCTCTGCGAGAATGACGTACTGTATAACGCCAAGATTGTCTCGAAAAATGGGAGATATCGTATCAGGAAGAATGTCACTTTTACAGTCGAGAGTCTGGAGGGCCAGACAAGACGCCTCTGAAGTGGCAAGAACGTCAGAGCATTATTGGGACTATTTGATTACAGCCCACCTCTTCTTCAAAGGTGAGAAGGTAGTCATAGGTCTAATAAGGCGTTAGTGTAGTGCAATTGACGACTTAATGCTTAGATGAACTACTTACAAGGACGGTTATCGTTGCAACTATATATGAACAAAGTTCGTAAGCCTTGACGTAGCTTGTATGGGTTATGCACGCCGACGAAGCCTAAAACGAACCCAAAGTGTACTAAAAGAAGAGTGTTATCCTTGCGCTTCTAGTCTGAAAAATATCGTAACTCACTTTCACAACGGACACATTGTGCGCAATCTCGACGAAGCTCAGTGTAGAGCTCATCTCCGAAACTCGAGGGATGAGTGAACCTCACGCCCTTCATTAGCTGCGGTTAAATAGCCCGTTTATAACGCTCGTCATTGCAGGCCCGGCCTATGAGACAAATTTCACCAGTAGCTCGAATATCTTTAAAGTGGTTAAACGTTGATCCCGTGGAAGTTATTCGACAGATCCAGTCAGAATTATGATGAGAGGAGGTGGACTTTTCCCCTCATCTTTCGTGAACCCCGACTTAACACCAGAGTAGAGGATTCTTTCAGGACATCAAAGTACAGATGAGACCAGTTACGCACTACAATAGCACGGCACCATCATTAATTACTTCTCAGAGCATACAGAAGGATAGAAGTCGGATATAGAAGAACAGTTGATCATACTGATGCTTGGCCGCGGTAAACCTTCTCACGGGATGCATCCGTGCACCAAGATAATCGGAAGAGCAGTCTGCTCGTTTGAGGAGTCAAAGTCATCGGCATCATTACATTTCCAAGATTAAGTTCGACTTGATCACACAGTCCAGGTCCAGCCAGTGGCAAAGAAGGGTTGATGATGATTGCAATTTCCACACAGGCATATGATGGTCTGTAACTCTTCGTTTGATGATGACGATCATCTTCAAGGATTGACCTCCGGTAAAGCGGACATCCTATGGAGAAAATTTTCAATTATCAACTGTGCACATCTGTGAGTCACAATGCATACGTCTACCGATCGAATTGATATACAAACCCACGGCCTTATGTAGTCACCTCCCAGCGTTTCAACCACTTCGCAGCATCATTCCCTCCCAACGGACGTAACGTTTTGCGTGATAATGTTTCCGATAGTTTCACAATCTGATCGACGTCTAGCCTCAGCTGTGTGACATCGGTCGCAGTCTTTCCTCCTGTGGACTCCGAAGCGAGTGATTGGTAGAAGTCGAATAGCTTCAGTGCGGGCACTTCCTCCAATGCTTGCTTTCCGCCGTTATCCGTGGTCTCCTTCACTCTCTTAAGGTCTTGGAGCCAAACGTTAAAGTCCTTAACTGGTAGACTCAAAGACCATGCGATCGCATCGATGATGACTTTTGAATCGACTGGGTGCGGGTGCACGAGATTAGCAACTGAAGCACGATCTCCAGCCTTCCGTAGGTCAACCATGGTGGAGGCAGCTATGTCGACCGGGATCCAGGACAGCTCCTAGATGAGTGTCAATAAGAGTCAGAGAAGTATTAACTCTTATGCTTACGCCTTGAAGTTCAGGGAGACTTCCAATAGCCTTTGCAGAACGGACAATAGTCGGGAACCACTCCCATCGATTCCAGCTTCCAGTCTCGTAGTTCCCGCAGAGTTGCCCAATCCGAACAATCACAGGCCTCAAAGGCGTCGCATCACGCGCAGTCTCCAATATGCGGGATGCAACCCATTTAGACTCTCCGTAGCCCATGCCGATTGCAGTATTCGGATCCGGGTTTACGGTCGCTGGGACCAGTCCTTCTGCAGAGAAATCTAGTGGCCGTCAGTAGACGAATAGCACCGAAGCCATGATTACTCACTCTGTAGATCGGAGATAGAACTTGCAAAAACAAGTGTCGGGACTTTCTCCAGTTCAGAAGAAAGCGTGAGGTCAATGAGATTCCGCACGCCCTCCAGCTGAGGAATGAACGATTTCAACGACATATTGAAGTCCACTTTCCACGCTGAAGAAGGATTTAATCAATGAAATAACGATCAGCTTAGGTACTCACCGAGATGAAGGACGCTTGTCAAGGTGCTCCTCAGCTCACGAATAACGTCGTTAGCGAGACCCAAGTCGACGAGAGTAATATCGCCTTCAAGATAAACAATCTTGGGCGAGTCTATCAATGCCTCGTCGATTCCCTGGAGTTTCGAAGCTGAAAGATGCCGGTCCCGAGGCGTTGCTCCTGATGAGCCTTTCCGGTTGAACGCGTAGACTCGGCGAACAGAATCAAGCGAAACTAGGGTTTTTAGGACGTTTATTCCGAGGCTTCCGGTAGTGCCGGTAACTAGCACAGTTTCCTTCTCTGGTGCAGATAAAATTCCCGCGTGGCATGGAAGGTTTGTTGTATACTGTTCGACGAGTGAGAGCAGCAGCTTTGCTCGGTCTTCACTCGTATCAGAGGATGCTACGTTTCCGGTGGCCGACTGGGATATGAACTGTGCGAGTGATATCGTCGTGGGGAAATCATAGATAGAGCTGGTCTCAAACGAAGCACCAATTCCAGTCTGCTTTAAAGCGTGAGCGATTGTGCTTCGAAGATACACAGCTCCCAGACTGAATGTGCTGTCAATGAGCCGCTCAAGGAAACGAGAGATGCACGTACCTATTGAGACCATTCTGGAAGAAGTCGTCATTGCCCTCCAGTGCATGACCAAGAATGCGTGTGACTGCATCGCTTATGAAGCGAACGCAGTCCCCTTCTTTCCAAGAGCTGGGCGGTGATATCGAGTCCACGGAGGATGGAGACGAGTCGAAAGCGCGGTACGCTTCCGCTATTTCATCCGCGTAATCTTTCAGGACCTCTGACCGCTGCAGAGTCTGCTTGGGCGTGACTTTGAATGGCTTTGATGGTTTGGCAATTACGATCATCTATCCAAGAACCATGAGTTGCTTGATAATTAGGGAGAATTCAAGCATACCTCTCTGAAGATACGGGAATGTGTTGGGGCACGAGCATTTGCCTCTTCGACGTTGGGCCTGATATCTTTTAAAACCTTGTCATCCTCACGGAGGAGTTACAGCTCACCATATCTCATCAATGAAGGCGTTGCGTGAAGCTTTGTCTTTGAGGTCCTCAACCGGCTGAATGATAATCCCGGAATGAAACTGTTCCCTTCCGAACATCAACGCCTTTGCGACAGCGGGATGCCGGACTATGGTAGATTCTGGATTGGATTCCAATGTTAGCGTCACATTCGAGACTGGCATTCGGCTCTTACTTACCAATGGGTCCCGGGTTAGTCTTCTCGCCGTTCGAGTGCATGATCTGGTCATCTTTCCTCCCAGCGACACGCAACAATTCTGGGTTGGTGGGATGGCGAACAACCAAGTCACCAGTGGCGAAGGCCGGCTTGTCACCCACTTTCGAATTGAAGATGCACGGGCGGAGAGCCGGTGAATCCTGGCTGGGCATAAGTATTGTTCATGGCGTGAGTACGCCCTACGTTAGATACACTCACTACTATAACGATCTCGTATAAATCTTCCGACCCTTCCTGTCGAACGAGCTGAGCGTCAATCTGCTCTATTATCTACAAGCTGAGTCAGCTGGACAGTAGAAGCTAGCATGAGGAGGTACCGATATAGTTACCTTGAAAAACTCCCAGTCCTCAGGCGCTATATCTTTTTGTTGTTCGTCTTATGAGTATATTCAGGAAGAAAGACATTCAGATGGTGTATACCTATAGGGTATGTGCTGATACCACCGAACTCCGTCCTATCGAGAAAGTTAATATGCTGAGAACTGGGGACGGTTTATAAGACAATACTTACAACCCATATAATGCATGAATGTTTACTCCTTTACTAGCTAAGTAGTCTCCCACTCTTTTATTCAAGGGACCTCCTGCATAGATCTTCACAGGAATGAGCTAAGAAATCGCCACGAAGAGCTTCAGGTACACGTACAATAGGGCTGATGTCAGTGAGACTCTTCACAGCTTCTTCGTCTGATGACCAGGTCTGTGGTGACAAATTCAGCACGATGCCACTTATTGTAAAGCGCCGACCTCACCTCCAAAAATGACGGAACAAGAAACATGGCGTTAGCCCGCGAGGAAACGGCCGAATCAAGGACACGCTGGGGTGTCGGCACTGTCGGCGGCGATACTGGAGGGAAGACTCCCATTACCATTCCACTCAAGCTCTGCGAGCAACGATGAGACAAAGAGGAAACAAACAGCAGATAGATTTACGCACCGTCCACCCGACGCCTGTCACGGCACCCATCATATCTGGAAGTCGAGATCAATCACTGCAATCAAGTGGATCGTAAAGCTAAGCGCTTACGAAAATGAGGCAAGCTATGTATGGCAAGCGTCTTTGTAGAGACATCTAGGTTTTGATAATCTATTCACAGTATAAGACGCCGGCTTTGAGTGAGGATGGCGCACGTACGGAAATAAGAAGAGCACTGCAAGAAAGTGCGATGCGAAACTTTTCGGGGTTTCGGAAAGGAGGTCGATCCTGATTTTAAAGTTAAAATGACTGGATTTCGATGAGACATTTGAGCTCGTACCCGAAGTATGAGATATGAGCGCTATATCATCCAGATGAACATTCAGATTCTGAGAAAGTGGCTGCACATTGCCCTTTCGTCCGTAGGTTTCAGAGTGTTCCGGGAGTTTGATGAGGGTCATTGGAGCATCCCCCGACTTGCGAAGCAGAGCAAGAGTTTCTTTCAAAGCACCTTCAACGAATTTGTCGGCGCTATGGACAAGAGCCCGGCATCCGGTCGACTTCAAGAGATGGGCCAAAGCCGGCGGAGCATTGCGAGGCGACAGGAGCATAACTGTAAAGCCCGCCCTGATGATGCCGGTAACGCACGCCCATGCAGTGATCATATCTATGGTTCTGGGGCATTTAGCTCGCGAAAGCCAGCTCAAAATGATGAGGAACTAACCGGACACGGCAAGAATACCAACAACAGGCCGTTCTGTTAGCTCTGCGCTCGGATCAATAACATTATCTTCAACGAGCGCATCGACAATGACCCTCCCAGCCGCGTGCATGGCACGAGTTGCTTCGCCCCATGTTATGATTCTTCCCACTGGATCAGCCTCTGAGGGCGTGTAACGAAAGAGTGGGTGGTCCGACGAATACTTTTCATGGTGGTCCCAGATATCGAGCAAAGTGAGATTGTCCAATGAAGATGGCAGACTGAACGTCTGGTCGGCCATTCTTTGTTGCATTCTAGTCAATGCTGAGGGAGTAAGAAGTATAGGGCAACATCCACGATTCCCGGCAACGTTTAAGTACGGGCGACAGATCACGCTTCCATAGAGTAGCTGTCAAATGTTGCGTTCCATTACGTTCCATTCAAGCTGTCTGGACGCCGAGCCTTAAGTCCGTGTCTGAGTCGCGAAACGAAAACAAAGCTGAAACCAACAGAAAATAATTTATGGTTCCTGTCGTCAGGAACTGGGTGGTGGACTATTTGCCCGAAATGTAACTTGAACATAGAGTTATTTATGTAATCAACTTGTACTATCCGGTAGTCACTAGTGCCGGATATCGGCTACTAAGCTCGGCACATTATCTAGTCTTTCGGGACTCTACTATTGGTTACGTCGTGCCACATTTTCGGAAGGAGCAAATGCCGAACGTCGCACTGGCAAGGTTGAGGGGGACCCTTTCCCCCCCGTCACTCACACTGAGTCATACTATCCGGGAGATGCCTACAACGAGAACCAACACCACAAATGAAAGCAAAGAGAAGCAGCCTGGAGACAGCGACTCAGTCTACAAGTTGAGTTTTGAAATACTTCGTTGATCTACTTCCTTTCTGATTCCTACCAGAGTTGACCGTGACGCATGGGATAGTGTTAAACTTTCTCCGACACGTTCCTTTTACGAGTCCCTCCTTCTGAATGTCAGAATTCGACTACACTTGGGCAAGTTTATTGCGAACAGGATCTTTAGCACGGGAGATGTTTTGATCAAAAGTGGTCATGGTACCGTGCGATTTGCCGAAGCTGCTTCTATGATGTTTGTCCGCAAACATACCTCAATACCTGTGCCTCAAGTTCTGAAGTTTTTGTCTCATGGTGGTTGGTCACACATCGCCATGGAGTTTGTGAAGGGCGAGAATCTGGAGCGCGCGTGGCCGAAGATGACAGTCAAGGAAAAGCGTGAAACACTTGTCCAACTTCGGGAGTACTTCAACGAGTTGAGGGCACTGAACCCTTCTCGTCCAGGGCGCGTAGAAGCCATCGATGGATCTCCATGCTTTGATACCTTGGGAGGGCTTTATGGCCCATTCAACGATATACACTCGTTTCAGGACCATTTTGGATACAAGTACATGCGTGAAAACCCTGAACAGCCAGCGGGCAGCAAGGAAAAATTCGACAAAGTCTATGGCAGATCATACCGTACCGTCTTCTCACACGGGGATCTTGGACTTTACAACATCATTGTTCATCGCGGAAGAATTGCTGCAATCATTGATTGGGAGTTCTCCGGTTGGTTTCCCGAATATTGGGAATTCACGAGATGCATGGACTCCAACTGGCGTTACGAAGAGGTTCGAGAGTTGATCAAGAATGAAAATGTTCTCGCTGCCTACCCAGATGAATATTAATGCGAGCAATGCCTGGATGCAGTCTTCATCCGTGTTTAAACTGTCAGTGTGGGATTCTGTTAACACACAATTTCTACTTATACATTTGATTCGCAGTTTCTACCCAAACATATGAAGCCAGGCTGATTCAATCATAGTCATCCATCTCACTGTTGCAAAACGTATCTCGCTTGCAATCTCATTGCTGGCACTATCTAGGCACGGAAGCGGCAATCTATAATCGAGGTTACGTTCCTCCGTGAATTGGTATTGGACATTCCGAAGCTCATTGAGAGGAAGACCTTTCGTGACAATGACTTCCTTGTCAATCGGGGTCTATTGATACATTGTTTTAGCACTCAGAAGTACCGCCGAGCCTAAGTTCACCAGAGCAATCCATATCAGTCTAGCGTATAATGACAACTTACTTCTATGCTGTGCTTGTTAGGAAAGGGTCTGTTGTAAATGGCCTCGCCGTGAATGTGGCAGTGACACTATCTATGTACAGTAAAATACTAGTTTGATGCTCTCCATGCATAGTTTAGTATGGTACGCATTCTTCGAATGACTAGATGGTTGTACTAGCAATTCATGCACTTCCCTCAGTCGTTTTAACCATGACTTGCCAGAGGAAATGTTGTGTATACTGTACATGAACACATATGCATACGGTATGTCAGGTTTAACCGTTTACATGATGTGATTGAGCTACAAAGCTACGTAGGAATGTGATAGTAGGATGGTCATCTAATGTACATAGATAATTAAATGGAAATTGAATAAATAGCTGTCTAATGACATCTGATCTTTTTGAACGCGCCACCAAAACACCTCTGAATTGAGGCTCTTGTTGTCAACATATGTAGAGCACGAGGCCGATCAGCCCTTCGCTACTACCTCAACGACAAGCCTCCCAACGCATCTCTCCTCGTCAGGACCCTCAGCTTCCTCATCGAAAATCCCGACAACGATCTCGCCCACATCGGCAGGTCGAGGCGTGCCCCAGAACTCCACTTCCATCCGATCCTTCTCCCTCCTACTGTTCTTCCCAGGCGACCTGTTCGAAGAGGGCGTCGAAGTCGCAGACGACGGTGCTATGGCGAACGATAAGAAAGCGGGAAGGCCTCGGCCGTAAAGGAGGCGAGCAGTGAGCTTGCGATCGAGGTCTTGCGCGTGAAGTGACGAGGATACAGGGTACTTGAACTTGAAGGTCTCGCCTGCCCGCACGAGAATCCTGCTCATCATGAGGTTTCCGTGACCCCTAGATCCGCTAGACTCCCCAGTACCCATGCTATCCGATCTTTCCCTTCTCCTCGAACTACCTCGGCTTCCTGACCTTGACAGTGACGAGGAACGCCGACTGGCCAAGTGTTCCGCAGTTTGCAATGGCGTCGGGTATTCGTAGCTTGTCCCAGAGCGCGACGAGACTGTGCCTGTGCCCGTTCGCGACGAGCTAGCATTCGTTGTGGCAGGAGAGAGCCGGCCTCGAGAAACAGAGGAGCGCTTCGAATTTGACCTACTGGGACCTGGGCGAAGCGAACTTTCGTCCAGCTCAGGGTAGTCCCCAAACGCACGGACATACCGCATGCCTTCGGTCATGATCACGTCCTCGCCATCCAAATCCGCACCCGGTACGACATCTGCCACCTGACTCACTCGTCTGTCGGCACTGGGCCCACCAGCAAGCGTCGCCGACAAGGTCGGAACAGGGACACCCCGAGCGCTCATGAACTGCACGAGCTTCGGTCTTGCCGCCGCCGCTCCAGAGGGCAGAGCATCGTGATGCTCGACTGACGGGACGTATGCATAGGAAGAGTACTCTGACCGGATTTCAGACCTCACCGAATGAGCTCGGGATGCAGTGGCAATAACTGCCTCCTCCACATCTCGGTCACGACCGTCGCCGCCAGAGGATTCCGTTACCACAGTATCCGTACTGCGCTTCCTGCTGTGCGATCCTGAGCGGTCCCGTGCTCCCGGCGCTTTACGAACTATCGCGGGAGGTGGCATCGGCACGGCGTGAACGTCACCGTAGTACCCTGGTGCACTTATCGCAGAACCAGTCCCAGTCGTCCCCGTAGTCGTCGTCCTTGTATCACCCGTGGTCGTGGTCTCCATAGTATGGCCCGCACTCGATGAAGGACTGCTTCGGAAGCCAAGAGATAGTCCGTCGCCTTCTGGCACGTTTACGCTTTCGCCATCAGGTGCATGGAAGTGAATGTTCGGGTTCGCTCTGATCGAAATAGAACCCGGAGAGCCAGATGTCCCAGGCGATGTACTGACTTCTTGACGAAGGTGCTGATGGGAGTCTTTCGTGAAGAGGACGACTGGGCGCGAGATGGCGCTCTTCCTCGTCCCTCCCTTGATACTCCTGCCGATTCGTCCGATACTGGCACGTACTGCACTCGACCCAGACGCTTTACGCCCAGTCTCCGTAGAATTAGGCGTACTCGCGATCGAAACGGATCCGGAGACTTTCCTCACCGCACCCTTCATACTTGTGCCACCCGCAGAGACAGTACGGGCAGCAGCATTGCCGATAGCAGCACCTGACGCAGATACCGCACGGACAGCGCTACGGACATGACGGAAGAAGGCCTCCTTTGAAGTCATCTTTGGTGGCGGAGAGCCAGGAAGAAGCGATCGAGGAAGTGGACTCCTCGGACGGCTTGAGCCAGGCGTAAATCCGATGCCGAGACCTAGGTTTCCGTAAGGGGCATGTGCAGCCTTAACAATTACAGTTAGCCACCTATATACGGTCACTCTTTCGCGACTCACCTTTGGTACTGTCATAACCTCGACACCCTCATCTCCTAATTTCTCACCATTCCCAAGGTGTCCATAGCCTCCCAAACCGAATGCCTCCAGATCATCGTGTCCGCCCTTTCCGCTGTACGGGTCCACTGCCGAATCCTTGACACGACAGCACTTTCTGATGATCGCCATCAACCCCGCCAACAAAATAAAGCCTGCCAGACCGCCAAGCGAGATGCTTAAACCGAGAACAAGCCTACGGCGTCTGGTCAGCGCTGCAAGGGAAGTCACGTCTTTATTATTAGGCTGCCGGAACGAGATCAGGAATGAAATCTGAGAGGCAGCGTGAGTGGTGTGATCGTAGGCTCTGATGGTGACGTTGGTATGGCTGGCTTCAGGGTTTGAAGGGATTGTTCCTGCAAGAGTCCCATCCGTGAGAGAGAGAAACGACGTCGTAGTATTGGGGGAGAAGTATGTTGACAGTTCGATATCATGCCCAGAAAGCGCCGGTGAATTCGACTCGTAATCCGACAGTTCAAGCGAGTATGTACTTCCTGGAGCAGCAAAAGCATCGGGGATATTAGGGGCATTGAAGTACGAAGGAAGTAGGACGAGGGTGGTATTGAGCGAAAGCGTCTGGTTCATTGCTTTCACCTTAAAGGGGAGAGTGTACTGGCCAGTCGTGGCAGGCGCACTTCCCCGGAGTGTTCTGTCCGTAAAGGTTAACCAAGGCACAGAAGAGGTATCGACAGACAGAGAAGAGACGGCTGAAGAAGTAAGAGCCGATCCGTCAAGCTTGATGTTTTCAAATATCCAATCATTATCATCAAAGTTGAAGTCTACCTCCTCCCCAACAGTAACGTTCACCGGCAATACAGGCCCTTCTAGCTCCAAGTCATGAGCTGAGATGATAAGTTGGAATGGCAGCCGCTGAGCACTGTAACCCGCTTGATCACTTCCAATGAACACCAAGTCAAACCGAGTCCCTTCAGGCGCGTGTGCCACACCGTCGAACGTTATGGTCCGTTCGTCAAACGTCAACCAAGAAGGGAGAGGAGAGCCATCCGCTTGAAGTGCGTAATAGAACATGTCGCCTCCAGGGTTGAGAAACGTATTGTACACCATGCCGATGGAGAAGCTCCATAACGGAGGGACCCGGACTGTTGGGTTTGAGCCGGCGAGAGCAGAAGTCGAATTAGGGAAGAATACGGAGCTCATGCTCGGATTACTAGCACTGAACTGGGATTCTAGAGGAATGTGTAGAACTGGAGGCGGGAAATGGGTTACGCACAGCGTGAACGAGTCCTGCTCGTCTCCCGATTTCAGTGTTACATGGTCAACCCCTTCGCTATCAGCAGATGGTGTGCCAGAGAACGTAAGACCAGAGTAGGATAACCAAGAAGGAAGTGTCCCAGCAGAGATATCGTCACTGCCCTGAGATGAGAACGTGTCCGAAGAGATGGTCCATTGATAAGGCTGGCCTACGCGAGCGATGAGTGGCAGCTGCTGTTCTACAGACAGGCGTTCTGCGCGCGAAGAAGAGCTGAAAGAAAAGAAAAGAAGTGAGGTGAAAAATGAGAGACGGATAGGTGTAGGATACATGGTGGCTTAGTGGCAGAGGATACTGGAAGTCGATCAAGTCCTTTTCATGCCTCTGCGCGACCGTCAGCCTCTTTGAAGCGCGTTTCCCTCACGTGAGAGATGCCACGTTGTTGGTCAAACAGCTTATTCCCGAGATTGCGTACGGCTAGTTTGCTCTCGAATTCTTCGTTCATAGGGGACGAAAGGCTTGGAACTACTCAATACTCTTTGCAATTCGACGAAACAAGTGGATTGATTAGCTGGATTGAATCAACGCCATAGAACATGTCGTTACGCACCATGACTGGGAATTGATACCAAATGTTACGCTCTCCAACGGCAAGATGGCTGCCTTGTAGCACTTTTTTTCTCCATGCGTCATCGTGCCTCAACAGCATATGAAGGGGTGAGTATTATGCATATCTGTAATCTGTTTGTTTGCATTCATCTGTTAAGATCACCCATTCACAGGAAGGCATAGGTGCGTTTGGCGATAACTAGGCACATCGGTACCAGTATGAGCGCCCGAGAAGCGAGGCCATTCCAGGTATGCAAGATAGCAGATGCTATATGATGAGTGGAATGCATGACTCACTCCTTTTCGTCTTTCGTGACCTCGCTGTAACTATAAATTAGGTCACTAGTGTGTGTACATTGCGCACATAGCATGTATATATATATGTATAATAAAATCTGTCACTACATCTCTAACCGACATAAATCCCGGCTGACGAGGCTAACCCCGAGAGAAAGGACATCGTAATCAGAACAGGAGAGGGTGGGTGGGCCGAAAGTTTGAGAAATTGGGTGAGTGAGGATGAAGGTGAAGTGGAGAATAGGTCGCGTCCATTGGCACGCCACCCGCATCTGCATGTCCCTCGTGGTCACGTGCGTCTGTCCCGTGAGTCGTGGGACTTCTCCTAAGTCCCTCCAACTCACTCCTTTTCGTCTTTCGTGACCTCGCTGTAACTATAAATTAGGTCACTAGTGTGTGTACATTGCGCACATAGCATGTATATATATATGTATAATAAAATCTGTCACTACATCTCTAACCGACATAAACACCTGTTTGACTAATATGGGTCCTACCGCGCGGTCTTCGACCGCGCGACAGAGGTCGATGTCCCGGCTGACGAGGCTAACCCAAAACGGCAGCAGGCCACAGCCGAGGCTAGTCCGGGGCTAACCCCCAAGGCCAGTCTGTCGCCTTGCGTTCGTGGTGTGGTGAGGAATCACCGTGTCCAAATTGCGCCAATAGCGCAAGAAGGAATCGGATGACCAGCGGCCCGTCTTCTTGACGATGTCAGGATGTATTCCGCAGAGCAACAGATGAGAAGTGCCGCCAATGCGGAAACTATGTCCGGTTGGCGACTGCGTATGAGTTGCCATGGTGCCCCAGATTGCGTTACAGCGAGCCAAAAACTGTTTCTTGAGCAAGAGCGTAGTGCCATGTGTGTCTTTGAATGAGAAAAGCAAGGATTCTGCTGGCAGAGGGTTGATAGCGAAATGGTTCTTGATGGCCGCGATGGGATTGGAGTGGCCTTCCTGAGAAGAGATAATGAGAGTCTCGCTATCCCATTTCTTGACTTTAGTCCAGGGAAGGTTGACTTTGAAAGATCCAACACGTCCGGGAGCCACGTCCAGATAACGAGGGAAAGGAGGCTGACTACGATCGAAATTGTATGCCGCAGGGATAAGTTCGCCGAGCCTCGCGAGGCCCCAGAAAGCCGTGCATGCGCAGGCAAAAACACAGGCGTCAAAGGAGGAGCCAAGATCCAGTTTGTCGTGCAAGAAGTCCAGCATTTGAATTGTAACTGGGGGGCGAGGCGGAGCAGGTTTGTTGAGAGGTCGGCTAGCTTTCGCGAGCAAGTTCAAGCGATCGGAACGAGTGAATGGATAACCATTCCTTACATGCCATGCGCGAATGCCAGCCAGATAGTTCTTGACCGTGTTCTTAGATAAAGCCGGGCTGAGACTAGCTAGGAAGGCGCAGAGCAGATAGTCGGAAGCGGGGAAAGTTTGGCTGGCGGGAATGCTGTGTGACTGACAGAACTTCAAGAAAGTGTTGATAGAACTCTTGTAAGTTTTAATCGTGGCGGGAGACCAAGCACGGTCGAGTGCGGAGTCGATCGACTGTCTAAAGGATTCGGGCCAGTTACCCTCGGAGGGAATTTGAATGGGAGGCGGGGGAAGTATGGGCGGCACAAAAGCGCGAGGCTGAATGCGAACACGTCTGTCAGGCCGCAATTGCTCGCGAAGGACAGATATAGCGGCATTTGTGAGACGCTCTTCGAGGGACATAGATGTAGTGGTTAGAGTAGAGAGGTAATAAGGCTCGTGGAAGTTGTTGTGGTATTAAAAGAGAGTGGCTGACTCTGTAGGTAATTACATAAGCATGATTCAGCAACGTTCTAAATATGGTAAAAGCTCCTGAGGTAGACTAAGACGAGTGCGCAAACGGGAATGGTTTGAAGGTAAAATGCCTCTGGAAATCGGATCAGCTGGGTTGTCTGCACTGGCTATATATTTTGTGGTAAGAAACGAATCGTGATTGAGCAGGGTCGAAGATAGACGAGCAAGTGAAGAATTTTGCGAAGCTCCTCGTGAAAAACACGAAGTTATAGCACCAATAACACCCTGATTATCTGAATGCAATAGGAAGTGGGAATTACGCGGATGAGCAGAGCATAGGAGAGAGACAGCAAGCTCAACAGCAACCATTTCAGCCCAACCAATGGCGCGGCCGTCCTGTAATGTGCCAGGCAGAATTCGCCAAGCGGCCCATTTCCCATTAATGAGGACTCCGATGCCCCAGGCCGTAGAAGCGTCGACAAAAATGGGTAAGGAGAGAGCCGGAGGAGGAACAGCGATCTTGGAGCCTAAGAACGACGCAGAAAAGCAAGTAATCCACCATTCGATATCGGATTGGAGATTCGAAGGAACAGTCAGGGATAAGAATGGCGAAGACGAAGGAGGAAAACGACGCGCGAATGAGCGGAGAGAATGCAATTTTGTGCGAGCAGAGCGAAGAACCAGACAACAGTGATTAAGAGACCCCAGTAATTGTTGTGCTTCTCGGAGAGTGCGTTTTTTGTCGTTGAGCCATGGACGACAGCGATTAGCGAATTTGTCTTTTTTGGCAGGCGGTATTTGCACTGTACGCTCGGGTATGTTCCAGAGAAACCCTAAGTACGTGAAAGAGGTGGAAAAGTCGGCAAATTTAGGGAGAGACCAAGGAAGACCCAGGAATGAAGCTGTATCGAAGACGAGGGTCGAGTCGAATGAATAAGAGTACGGTTGCTGCGAGTTAGAAGGGTAACGGAAGAAAATAATGTCGTCGACCCATTTCAAGATGTCCTGTGCACCACGAGCTTTGATGATGGCAACGAAGGCATCGGCGACTCGGCCAAAGAGACCAGCGGAAGATGCGGAGCCAAAGGCGACGCAATGGTCGACATAGATACCGTTGTCCCAGGAGATGCAAAAGTGCATTTGCTCGCATGGGGCAATGGGAATGTTCCTGTAAGCCGAATCAACATCAAAAACTGAGACTTGGGTACCGGGAGGCGCGGAAGCGACGAGAAAGTAACATTGGGCAAAAGTACCCCATTCACATGGAAAATCGGAGGAATTAATTTCAGAATTAACGGAAAGTATATTGGGATTATTTCGAGGGAAGGAAAGATCTTGTATAATACGAAAAGAGGTGCTGTTGGGCTTTGGAACTACGCCTAAAGGAGCGGTTCGGAAGTGACCAATATTAAGAAATAAGTCATGAGACGAGAACGGTCCAGAATAACGTCCGAGTTGCAGCTCCTTTGTGATGTGCAGTGATACTGCCTGTGGCTGGCTGAGAGCGGATTGGTGATTAGCGGGAATGAAAGTCGAAGATATTGCTGAGGAGACTCCAGTGCGAAAACCGTGTTTGATGCCAATCGGGACATCGAGAAAGTCATTGAGCAGATGAGCGTCAGAGAGAGCGGAGAACCAGTTGTCATGGATGAGAGGTGTGGCTACTCTAAGAAGCTGCGCGCGAGCAAGCCCTGGCGTTGTGGCCCTTGTCGCCGCAGAGTGTGCACCGATGCTCTCTATGGCATTGCTTGCAGGACTGGGAATTATTATTCCACCGATAACAGAACTGGTTACCTCCGGGGGCAAGCCAGCGGTTGGAAGACTTCTCGAGCACGAGGTATGGCGCGCTGGAAGTGGTGCAGGCCGTGGACGAATGTCCAGACTGCCCGCAGACGATGCAAAACGCGGTACTGCTGTTGGCCCGAAAGGACTGGCCGCGTGATTCGTACGGGCGGGGACGCGAGGATGAGGGACGCGGGGAGCGACCACCCGAGCCGTAAGAAGGGCGGTAACTGTTTCCGCGAGAGGAGCGACGTGGCGAAGCAGAGCGCGAGCGAGGACGAGGTGCGGAACCCCCTTTCGGGTTTTGAATGCGGCCACGAGATAAATCTTGTGAGTATTGCTTCTCAACATTCTTGAATATATGAACCTCCACGTCCTTCGGCACGTAATTGGTCATGGACGCGATAAGCTTGCGTATCTCGATGTCATAGCGAAGGTAGAGTACGAAATCGGAGAAATAATCAGGCTGTGCGGCCATCCATGCGTAATGGCGTTGAAGGCCGCGAACGATACGATCCTTCGAGCTGCGCGAACAGTGATAGTGCACCAGGCGAAGAAGGTTGGGATACGCCTGGCGTAACTCGGATTCCGACAGGTTGTACTCGCCTCTGTCGTCGAGATCACGCGTGACGAAAGCGAAGGTCCCGTCATTATTGGGACGGGCGAACGCGACATCGGCCTGCGGACGCCGTTGAGCATCCTTGATGGCATCGGGAGTCAACGAATCCAGAGGAAGATGCTGGCGCCATCGATTATGCATGATCTTCAATGCATGCGACGGAAATGAGGTCACGGTGGCCAACAGATTGCCTTCGGCATCCACATCGGTAGGCAGAATGAAGTTCTGATCCTCAGCGACGGACGGAGAGACCGGACGCTGGGCATGCGAGGCAGGACGATGAGAAGGCAATAGGACGGGTGGCATGAACGCGGGCGGCGGCAAGTTTGCGGGTGGGGAATCAACAGCCATCCGGCGATGAGGTGAGAATGGAGATGACCTTCTCGGGGTACGCTCACCGCCTACTGTAGGAGAAGTAAAGCGGGAGGGGGCTGCTGAGACGGGGGGGCTGGACGCGCGTGAGCTGGGAGCACGCGTAGACGGCCCGGAGGGAAAACGAGTGCCGGTACGCGAGGCGTGCGTAGAACTGGCTTGAGACCACTGATGGGCTACGGGAGAAAGGCATGAGCGTGGGCAAGGGAGAACGCTGAGAGTAACGCGAAGGTTGCGACCCAAAGTGAAATGCGCATACAGCGAGCCCACAGGGCAATGCTTATAGTAGAAACGCGAATGCGTGTGGAGGAGGGGGTTGAAAACGCGAATGCGTATAATGGACTAAACACGGAAGTGTATATGCAATGGACGCGAATGCGTAAGAGCGCGAATGCGCACGTTTCTGGACGCGAATGCGTGTGCAGTATGAGGACGCGAATGCGTATACTGGAAATGATGCGAATGCGTATACTGGAAATGACACGAATGCATACATTTCGAAGGGACGCGAATGCGTGAAGTGCGAGAGGACGCGAATGCGTAGGCGATGCACGCGAATGCGCGACGCACAAGGGTGGCAGGCAGGGGTGGAGGAGGTACATAGCTACTTACCTCGAGGAAGAGAAACACCTTTCTCGCGCAGGTACTCGGCGAACTCATCGTTCATATTCTCAAAGGCATTGAGGTACGAGTAGCGGGCTCGAGACGGGGCTGCGGCCAGAAGCTGTTGACCACGTTGCCCGGGACCAGCGAAGCTTGCCACTGACTGGGATGAGCGCGATCTAGTTGATCTTGTAGTCGGGGGCATTGGTGAGACTGAACGAGGGTCTTCTGGCTGGGTTGTTGAAGACGAATTGCTCTGGCTGGAATCTTCATCCTCTGGTGCCACCGGATCTTCGCCATTTAAAGCTCGGGGCTCAACATCTATGTCTCGGACGCTGGCTTCGGGCGACTCTGGGGGTGTGTCGGGAATCACCTCGGGAGCACGACGACGTCGGCGGGTAGTGACCATTGAAACACTCGGAGTATAACGAGGAGAAACAACCGAAAGTTTGAGAAATTGGGTGAGTGAGGATGAAGGTGAAGTGGAGAATAGGTCGCGTCCATTGGCACGCCACCCGCATCTGCATGTCCCTCGTGGTCACGTGCGTCTGTCCCGTGAGTCGTGGGACTTCTCCTAAGTCCCTCCAATCTGTGAAAGACAGACGGCGAAGAGTCGAAGACGACGTGTGCGATCTCTTCATTCGCATGAAAAAGTCCGCATTGAAAAGTAAACATTTTCTCACCACTGCGGCACACCTAATTTGATCAATTTGGTATAGTAAAACTCGGCATTTACCGCTCGGATCAATTTCTTTCCGAAGGCCCATAAATGCTTTACCGAAAGCTCAAGCTCTCCATTCTTTCGACGGCATTGCCCCCCCTCGCTATCATGTCGTCTCTAAAGAGGTAGGAGTAGCATATCTAAGCCCTCTCGACGCTCACTGATCTCCTGTGCAGGGAAGCGACAGAAATCATTGAACAGCCCGATCCGAAGAGGGCAAGAGTTGGTCTACAGAACCGCACGTCTTCGTTCGCAGATATACTGAAGACCATGGAGAAAGAGCATCCGGGTACGCCTTCTTCCTTTGCATACAAGGCAATTACTCCTAATCCTGGTATTCCGACGCAGATTGGACCCGGCCTGAGCCGAAGGTAAACTTCGACGAGGCTCTCAGTTAGTGATTTGAAGCCGCATCCTCGCTAAATGCTCATTCTGCGAAAGTATTCCAGCAGATATCGATCGAAGAGGGCGTAGACGGAGAACTTCTGGTATATGGAGTAACAGAGGTGCGCATCAACTCCCGGTCAGCGTACGAGTCTACTCTGACTATTTCATGAATAGGAGGGAAATAGCGTTGCAGCTCGAGTTAAGGGCTTCCAACCCTACTTCTACATCAAGAAGGAGGAGGCACATACGGCCGAAGAGATAAGCAAGCTTAAGGGATACATAAATGTCAGTAAAATTATCTCATCGAAGTGAGCTACCGCGGAGCTCACATGTGAGCTAGACCGACACAAATCGCGAGGTTGAGGTTCTTCTCAGCGAACGTTGCGAGCTAGATGGCTATCACACTTCGGCAACAATAAACGCTATCAGAATCAGTGCTAAAAACACTGATTCGCTTCGGGATGTTCTAGATACGTCTTGCGTTTCCTCTTTGCTTCGTAACCTACTGCTTACACTACTTTATCTCCATCCACATTGGATCCAGGACATTAATGGTACCTACGAAACAAAATTTGGCTCACCTACGCTTTACGACGCTTCTATTCCCAGTACTCTTCAGTTTATGGCCGAAAGAGATGTACGTCCCGCGATAGCGGACTCCAACATCTTCCAGGTCTCATCACGTTTACAGATCACGGGAATGGGTTGGGTTGAAATTGCTGCTGGTTATGAGCTAGTTTCGGGTGCATCGCAGAAGACGCATTGCCAACTTGAAGTCTCCGCTGAGTAAGTACATTATTCCTCTATTATCTCGTTCACTCTGTAATGTCATATTGGTTTTTAGTCTGTTGTCAATCTGCGGAGTTACTTTTCATGATGATCTCGTCGAATATGCTCCCCTTCGACTTTTGAGCTTCGATATCGAAACACGCATTCCTGCGGAAGGCTTTCCGGAAGCTGAGGACTATCCAGTCATCCAGATTGGAAACATGATGATGTATCAGGGTATGGTTTTGTCAGTTGCGAAAGATTTCCTCTTTGACATCAGCTTCCTATGAACAGGAGAGGACACACCGTCTGTGCGGGCAATATTCACGGTCGACTCGTGTGCTCCAATTGAAGGTGCAAGTGTCTTCTCTTTCGAAACAGAAAAAGAGATGCTCGAAGCCTGGAGGCGTTTTGTCATTGACATTGATCCTGACATCCTTATCGGCCACAATATCTGGCGGTTTGACCTACCCTATCTGTTCACTCGAGCAAGCATCACCGGCGCAGAGGACTTTGCGTTCCTCGGAAGGCGCAAGGGTGAGCTCCCCAAACACTGTTCCCAAGCTCCGTACTCACATCGTCGCAGATGATAAGGCTGTCCCTCGTCCCGTGAAACTGAAAGTGGGAGTAGCATTGATCGTCGACACGAAAGATATCGTTTTCAGTGGTCGAGTTCAGCTCGATACGTATGCGTTCTTCCTGAAAGAAAGATCCGATTTGAAGAAGAAATCGCTCGGCTTCCTCGGCTCCTCGCTCCTTGGGCCAGACTACGACAAAGAAGACATACAAATCAGCGAGATCAATGACTTGCAAGACGGAGACGAAAACACCAGACGGAGAATAGCCGTGTACTGCTTTAAAGTATGTTTAGAAAAGCTTCATCAATGTTTAACGTTTTATCGTTGGAATTCATATTTTCTTCGTAGGATGTCTATTTGCCTTTGCAGATTCTCAATCGTGTCTCTGGTTTAGAGAACTACATTGAAGCTTGTCGCGTTACAGGAGTGCCATTCAGCTACCTACAACGTCATGGGGAGGACATTCGTGCAAAGTCTATCATAGCTCGCAATGCACTCCAGATGGATTATATAATTCCGGAGCACAATTACAACAAGAGAGGTACGACAAAGACTTACCTACCTCTCACCACTGTCTCGATTAATATGTCTTTTGGTCTAGTAACGAGAGTCGGAGATGCACTGGATTGGGCAATGCCAGATGTGCCAATCACGAGTGAAATCTCGAACAAAACGAGGGCGGAGATCGATCACGTCAAAGACAATAACATCTGCTTCCTAACCCACGTCAGTAAATTGCAGATAGTTGATGATAAGCTTCGAAATGGCGTTGATTTTATAACTGTGTCCATAAACGGTACTGTCGGTACGTCCTTCTACTTGGAGTTCCGTCACATACTGAGCGTCTGGGTCTATCAGTCAACATAGTTACACCATCCTTGATAAAAAGCATGATCTCACAAATTCTCCGGAGTCTCCTCTCCAGACAGCAAGCAATCAAAAACTTTCCAAACAAACCAAGATATTTGGCACTAATGGTGCGTAAAATCAAGATCCTTGTCAAATTCTTCAAATTCATTTGATTACGACTATAGACTGCGCAAGCGTCACTTGCCGTTTACACTAAAAGAGCTCTAAGAGATATTATCCTTACAGCGCGTCCGCCATCGCTTAGTGTCCCCGCCTAATCAGAAGTATAAATGTAATTTTTAACTGAATTTACTCCTTATCAACTGTACCATATCTTCCCCGCGTACGTCTACCCTATTAACGGCGCTCCTGAGAAATCTATAACGATATGTACTTGTAGATACATATGTACCCTGTTGTTTAATGCTTGTAACCTATATATTGTTCGGCCAAAAAATATAAAAAAACGTCTGCTATGGTACAAAGGTTCGCAAGATGCGCGACATGGAATAAGGAGACTAGCGACAACGGGCTTTCCTGCCTTTTCGTTTATACCATCACCTCCCCAGTCATAGTACTGACTTTTGTGTCTGTTGCACCACCGACATCCGTGAAGGAGGAGCTGATGCCCGGCGAAGCCATGGAGTACCCATAGTCGTCTCGTACCTTCATTTCCCGGGAGGCTTGGACTGAGGCAGAGCGAAGCACTTGAAGATGATGACCATTGAAACCAGGCATTGCTGCCGAGGATCGCTCCGTTTGATACGTCGTGTCCCCTGAGGTCAATCCCAATCCAACACGGACGATGATCAACGAGTATGCGATCCCCTAGTGTTCCAGTTATGATATCAACCTAATGAAGAAAATAAAACAATACTGAGAGTAAATAAAACTTACGATTATCTGGACAACGAGGTCGACCATTATCGGTTTCGCCCAGCTTTGTTTCAGGAACGCGATCAGAAGGATGAGGAGAGATGTTGAGTATAAAGCGCCCGACTCGACAATCACGATTGCGATGGGCAGCAATGTGCGCGTGTGAAGGATCCCGGCTGTCTTCCTCCCGACCCACCAGATCTTCGCTGCGATAAGAACTAAAGAAATACACCAGATCCGAAGTGAGAGAAGTAAGCTTGCGCAATCAGAGAATTAGAGGTCTGGGACTGACTGGTACAGCTGAGATTCGTGAAGAGTGTCATGACGAATAGGGCTGTGATGAGCGGCTCGGACTCAAATACGGACGTGGAGGGTGACGCTTGGGCGACAGAAACGAGCGCGCCTATCCCACAAACTATTAGAATCAAGATGACGTTATTATCAAGTAAATGTAGAGAAGAATTGGTATGCATACCTATGCACCCGACCAAGCACAAGAGGGCCGGATATAAAACTCGGTTGTCTTTTCCCCAGACCACATACAAGCGATACACCTTCAAATAAAGCTGGTCAGTCTTAGGCGCGTCGGATGACTACAGTACGCACAGCAAATGAGTCGCCAATGACAGTTTGGATGAAATAGAGCGAGTTCTCCACTAGATACGACGGATCTGACGTTCTGAAGAAATAATCGTATGCACCTCCGGGCTCATCGATCTTCCGGACAAATCCAATCACCGAGCGACGCATTACGACGACAATGTGCTGAGAAGCATTCGTTTTTATCGCATTAGTGAATAGTAATTAATGATTGGATTTTGACTCACCGCGAATGCTACGATATACATGAGGACGGCGACAGCGGTAATAATCTTGTTAACAGGTTGAGCCCGGCTCCTCTTGTAGACAACAACATAGAGAGCGGCTGCCACTAGGACATTGAAAACACCTAGAAGAATACAACGACCTCAATGATGACGTGAATGTCTGAAGATGAGGAGCTTACCGAAAAGAATGGATTCTAAGACAATACAAAAGAGTGATGCTTCGACTAAACCTATGGCCATTGGGAACGAGTGTGTCACCCTCCTGTGTATCTTACCTGCTTCCTGCGCAGCTTTATAGGTTCTAGTGGAAGAACGCCAAAGCTAGTGGCACAATGATAAATTACAAATCACCCGAGTAAAACTGAGCACGTCGACTACTACTCTCTCCCAATTGAGCATCATCCAAGCCATAAGAGGATAGCCAAAGTCATTTTGATGATCGCGGATTCTGGGGATATCCAAGTAGGAAACTTGATGGTCGATGGAGCCAGTAGGACATTGATCTGTCCATTTCAATGCGTAGAAGGCCGGTGAAGGCGGCAAGATGTGAATAAAGCTGTCTAAGATTAGCTGAAGATCAATAGCAAGCAGCAAATCCGGTATGTTCTTGAACTCCGGCCGACGTACTGTCAGTTACAAGAGGAAGTCACTGTATAATATGGTCTGTCTAAAGATTCGCCTAAGTTTATTTCTTCAGATGAATCAATAGGTCCTCTCTACGCGACCTGAATGATGGAAAGATAAGGGTTTAGTATGCCAGTGCACTTATGTACCTTTGATGTCGCTCAGATAGCACGACGAAAGCTCTCGTGTTTCTCCATGAAGACTTCGTCTAAGAGAGGTATTCAAAGCCTTGATGTCCATATATTTCTTGTCTACATTTTCTGTCGCTTCCGTTACCAATTGCAATATATGATCCTGTCATGTTGTTTGAAATCATTGTACAGCGGCGTCGTGGATCAGATCAGATCAAGGCGGTAGCATAGTTGGTTTCATCTTCGAGCAGCGTTTGCCGCTGGCATTCGTTGGAAGCAATGCAGGCTAGACCTAGAAAGTCAGTGGATGTCAACAAAGAATGCAAAGTGAAAAATCATGAAAAAACGTCCGCGGAGGGGAACCCAAATACCGTGACGTAAGGTCATACAGTCATTGACCATTCCTTTAAACACCACCAGTCCTTTAAACACCATATTTTCTCTACTCTCTACATATCAGACTCACCACTTTTATCTCAGGTTATCTATGCTATAGTACTTCTCCAGCTCTCGAAAAAATTTCAGGCAAATTGCTGCAGTAATTAATGAGATATGAAGGAAATGATGTTGGCTTCGTGAAACTTTTGAATTACTAAAATAGTCATCAAACTCGAGAGAATACTGTTAGGTACGTAAAACCATGTATATGCATGCTCTACCTGTCTCTAAAATATCTTATGACCATCTCCTATCCGATTCTGCAAGAAAAATGGAGATCTCTGCTATTTTGCTTGCAGTTGAAGCAAAGAACTTTTTTGTTATACTTTTTCGTACGAAAATCCTATGCTTCCCAATTCGGCAACTACATCTCAACAGGGTACTGTTGGTGCTCTGCCGCATCTTCTTCAAATTGGATTAAAATAAAACTTAGCATACATAGTGATATAAGGCATACTTACAGTCCTAGCAGATTAGTTTGATACAACTACAATTATAACTCTATAAAATTAGCAAAGGGGAGGTACTTCACCCGTGGGAAAATAAGTGTTTAAAGGAATAGGAGGGCCCGAGAGTGGCCAAAACTTTACTTGTACATTTGCCATAGAATGGTTGCTACAATGAGTACAGAAAGTTAGATATTGATTCTTACAGTGCTATTCTTAGCCTATATGCAAAAAGAATGAACGAAATTGATGGTGAATTGAAGAAAATAATGCTGCAAAAATAGGAGTTTAAAGGAATGGTCAATGACTGTACTGCCAGTGGCCATGATGTGACTTCACTTGGACCCTGAGGCCTCGGTGTCTTCCGAACCGTGGGAGGGTAAGCCATTAACTTGAACGAAAATCGCTTTCTGTCCGTCTCCCCATAGTGAACTAGACCATGTCCGATATTCCAGATGAAGTGGGCGCTACTCAACCGTCAAATGACTTGGATGCATTTTGCAAGATCCTCATATCCAGCAAATGCCCCGGAATTCTCACCGGAGCTGGCCTTAGCGCGGCGTCTGGAATCACCACCTACCGTGGAACAAACGGGCAGTGGCTCACAACGGTCATACTTTCCAATCGTATGCGCGCTGCATCCGTTATTCAGATATATAATTGCAGAATCCTATGGAAGTCGCCTCTCTCCAAGCTTTCAAAGATAATCCCGGTCGGGTCTGGGCGTATTATCATCCTAAACGCGATCAGTGCGTACCATTCCGTAGACTCTGGCGTCAACGGGCTGATATAGTAAATTATAGGTGCATAGAGGCGAAGCCGAATGCTGCGCATCTCGCGCTGGCATCGCTGTCTCTCCCGTCTGTCCGTGCTCAAATCTTCCCCAATCTCGCTCAGAAAGACAAGCCGCCGCTGTACGTTACGCAGAATTTCGATGGGCTCTGTCGGCGAGCTCTCGAAGAAACGCTGGGCAAGGCCACTTCTCCCGATGATCAACTTGACGCTGACGAACGCAACGAGGTGCATGCTTGCCTCATTGAGATGCACGGGTCGTGCTATCGCGTCACTTGTACGCAGTGCAAATGCGTGAAGACTACTGCGGAGACGCCTTTGGCACCCATTTTCAGCGACAAGGTTGTGATCGAAAGGGCCAAGAACGGTGACGAGCGGATTGCCGTGGAGCAGCTTCCACGATGCGGGGGTCCAGAATGGTCGGGGTCGAACAGGTACAGCATTCATCTTGTCTTTTCCGAGTAGTTGAGTAAATAAAAGAGCAGGTATGGGCAGTGTGGCGGGCTGCTTCGCCCCGGTGTTGTATGGTTCGGAGAGATACCCGATGGCCAGGGCGAGATCTCGCGTATCCTCACGAAAGTCGATGTGCTCCTCGTTGTTGGGACAAGCTCTCTTGTGCGTCGCTCGCTCGTTCCGTCAGCTCGTTCCTTCTGATTGCTTCTCTTCGCAGGTCCACCCCGCAGCATCATACGCCGCGACCGTCAAGAAGAATTGCGGCAAGGTCGCCGTGTTCAACTTGGCGCCTTCTCAGGGCGATGACAAGGCGGATTTTGTCTTCTACGGTCCCTGTGAAGAGACCGTCCCCGCATTATTGGAGCGTGCCAAACAAATGGTTGCTGGGACGGCATAGTTATGTCGTAAATGTATGTCATATGTGCTAGCTTTCTGCTTTACTAGAGCTCATTAGTGAATATGTAGAAACGTTCTCGAATGCAGGGCTTTCTGTACACGGCACTTCCAAAGATCAAGGCTCCTCGCAATCCTCCTGTCTGCTGCTCATTGTATTCACTCTAAAAGCCTCCCGAAACATCGACTTTGACCTTTGACTCTAGTAGTGAACCCGTTCGGTTCTACATAACACACTTCTGGCTCCTCTGGTGTCCTATTGCCGGTAGAAGGCAAATCGAACGCAAGTCAGGTCTCAGTGAATCGGCATGACAATCTCTCGTGGTAGGTAATACATATGTGAAATCTATCTGCTCCTCATTTTACATTAGATACGAAACCCCCAGATACGGTCAATTAGCAATGATTCTCCGGTACCGATGGTTGCCCACGAGGTGGAACGTCCTTCATGTGCTACGAAACCACTCTCAACCTCAGACACCGTGTACATCGGATTGTGGAAATAAAGTTAACGAGAGCCATCTTCTGCTGCTGCTAAAGCTCTTCGTTAACTTCGGCCCATTCCCATATTCCTGTAAGTGCCTTCAGCCTTGCCTTACACACCTGATCCATGATCTCATTGGAGCACATCGTCTGGTGTGGACTTGCTGGATTGAATGTTGTATGTCGAATCGACATTGAGCGTTGTCTCCCTGAAAACAGTATTAGAAGAGTTCACATTGCCCGCGTGGCTGTCACTCGTCCCAAAGTACATATGGTAGATTTTCATTCCGCCGTTTGCCGTCTTTTCCGGCCTCATCTTCTATAACAACAAAGTGATCTTCGTCAGATTGTATGCATACCCAGCTGGAACTCCTTGGTAACTATTCACTACTCACTTCTCGGTTTCTTTCTCAGCGTGTTCACCCCAGGCTTGATTCGATAGCGCATCTACGAACTACGATACAACAAGTAGCTTTGTCGATGATGTCTCATAGGAGAAGCTTCCCGGAGAACCCTATGCTAATTTGGGCTTGGACGCCTTGTGTAGCACCTACGCAGAGTACTCCAGAAACTATTTAACACGTACACCAAAGGCTAACTCTTGTAAGCTTCCCCTTGGCCGACCTCCGAGCTCGCTGGGCTAAGGGCCTAAGGCTGCAAGGCGCAAAGCCTATTATCGATATCTCAGACCGAGACGTACTCTGTTTTCATCTCCGGTTTCGAACTCGAGTCGTAACTTCAGACTAGAGGGAGGTTCTGTCTACTCGGGCCACGTTTAAAATTTAACAGGCGCCGGACGCATGCTTGAATTTCCCCTTCTATTCATCCCGCACCAGTCATGCCTACCTGAAAAGAAACAAGCGTACCCTAGTATTCTACGGGTAAGCAGGCACGCATTCCTTACTGATTGGAATGTGCTTGATGGTCATTAGTGATCAAGATGAAGTGCCGAATCCGCACGCATGCACGTACACTCGCTTATACTGCATGGTAAATGGGCAACTAGATTTTAACATACAGATTACCGTGCTACCGCGCAGTACCGCGCAGTACCGCGGGAAATTACAGTGCAGTTCCGCGCGGTTCCGTCGATTTTACCGCGCACTTCAGCGCCATTACCGTCGATATTACCGCGCAGTACCTTCGACTTTACCGCGCAGCTAATTTAGACAGCTCCTTGTAAGTAGAGCAGAAATTAGAGAAATAAAACTTCATTTTCTTCAGGTTTGTGGACTCCTGTATAAGTCCCGGAAACGTAGCTCGAATGCCAGCTTGGACTACTGCGGATACGTCAATCAGGTTTTCCAACGAACGGAATTTAGGGAGCAACATCGAAGTTTATCTTACATTCAAAACACGAGATGCAAAGGAGTTCACATGCTGGGTGTTACTTCAGAACATAATGCACTTTCTCCCTAAGATGGTCGACAATGCTCTTTGTTACGACCGTCGGGAATCGTAGCGGGAAACAGTTTCGGGAACTGGATTCGCGACCGGGAACGAGCGTGGGAATTCGGGCAGGGGAATGCGCAGGACTCTATCCAAGCGCGTTGCGGGATTCTCAAGGCCAGCAAGGACTCTTCACTGCTTTGAACGTCAAGTAAGCGGATCCCTAAGGAAGCACTCCACAAGTAAGTATTGCGCAACTAACTACACAGGAGAAAAGAGAGAGATCGCACCTAAGGAAGCACTCCACAAGAGGTCAAAAGTGGGGTGCTCCTTACGATGCCTACAGCTATTTATCTACTTCATAAAGACTGTATAGTTAATCTACGCTAAGTGTCCTTGCGCAATGCGCACCTATCTACTACAAACGATACATGCTACGACCGCAATGCTAGGCATGTCCATCCTGTCTCTCCAGATGGCTACGGCATGTTCGTGGACGTCAGCGTCCGGTCCGGGGCCGCGACTAGCCAGACTAGGTATGCCAGACTGTTGCAGGTTGTCACCTTGAGGTACTAGCGGATTAAGGAGCGTATGTTGATAAGTGAATGTACGTGTGCCGTGGCGGGTCGTCGTAAATGAGTGTGTGTATGCGTGCATGGTTGCCGGGACGGTGGGTCGGGATAGGTCACGTGAGCATGGGATCATGCGAGTTGGGAAAGAGGTTTCGCGCCGGGAATCCAATGGCGGGATTCTCTCTGCGGGATTGTCTGCTCATGTCGGGATCCTTGGCGGGAAAGTGCGGGAAATGGGAAAAGGAGCCCGGGATCTCGACACTCTTGTTGTTAGTGGTCCTGATACTGGGAGAATTCTTCCCGTTGAGAGAACGGAAAAAGGTAGAAAAGGTAGGGATCCATGTATTCTTCTGCGAGAATCAGGTAGCGGACGAAACAAAAAACTTGTGAAATATGGGTTGTAGAGCATGACACGGGTGCAGGTCATCCGTGGGTACCTGCAGGTACCTGCGCTCAAATACCTGCGGTTCCAGGTGCACCTGTGCGCAGGTACCTGGTTCCCACGCTTACCTGCGGATCCAGGTTTGGATTTTTTTTGCCCAGGTACCTGGCCGGGTACCTGCAAGTACCCGGTAAATCACGTGCACTCATCTTGAGTGCGACGAACGCAACGATGTACCATTACTTTTCTACATTCTACTCGACATGTGCCGTCCTCTTCGCCATCCTTGAAGCCGCCTACTACGACGACAACGGCTGCCATGACCGCCTCCTCACCAACTACGCGCTTGTCAGCGCCCTCCCGCCCGCCGCGCTCTCTTCGCGAGACCGCGAGACCACAGCCGCTTGTCGCCCTCGACATGCTGCTCGTCCGGCAACCGCAACACTCGCCATCGTCTGCACTCATGCCGCCTCACAAAGGTCAGGCTGAACAGGCTCGCCCGAAGATGGACTTCATTGACTGGCTGCTGCGAAACTCTTTGCAGTCACTGTGCTTTTGGAGTTGGAATGGGAACCGGCGCCTGAGCTACTGAACCATCTCTTGCGACAATATGGCTTGTCTTTGGAATCGCTTTCTACCCCGACGTGCTGGACAGCTGCGGGAGTGCTTCCACACACACCTGCAATCGCTTACGGGAGTTCAAGGTCGAAAACCTCTTTCCATCACCTCTCGCTTTCAAACAGCTCCTGGCAGGCATCGGGCGCTTGAACTTCTCAGTTTCCGGGTTGCTTCTCTGCGCGTAACGAGCAACAGTGTGAAGGAACTGGAGAAGCTGGCAGTGGTTACGGTTCAGTGTTGGGATGAAGGCGAGAAGCACCCTATGTTACCATGTCTGAAGATCGCCTGTGCTATGCCAGGAGCAGTATTCCGGGGCACAGGGAATGTACATCATTCTCGTGCAATGGTCGTGAGTGGTTCTGGTTATTCTCATGTTGTTGATAATACCTTACTCATTGACTTGCAGCGTGGCGATCCTCTCACTATCACCATGTTCCTTCGCTTCAGGAGCCTGCGAACTTGCGCACTAGGCTTTACTTCGCGGTCGACGCGGTCGACGCCTGCGCCTATGCCTTACCGCGCTGTCAATGCGGTTGACGCCTGTAGGCACCTCGTCACAACCGCACACAATCTGATGAGGACGCAAACACCTTGTCTTGCAGGACGACGTGGCTCGTTCGAAGCTCGGGCCATGCAGGACTCCTCAGAAACACAGATGGTATGTTCTTCAAATACTTTATCTTATTATTACATTACTTACTGTTATTACCTGCAGGTCCTATCAGGTACCTGCAATACCTGCAGGTAACGGGTCCAGGTAGACCCGGATCCGTTTCCCACGGTTCCGGGTCGGATCCAGGTATCAGTTTTTTTGCGCAGGTACCTGCGCTTCACGGATCCAGGTACACCTGCAGGTGCACCCGTGTCATGCCCTAATGGGTTGTCGGAAGTCACTAAAGTACAGAGACTATATATTAGGATTTGGAGAAATCCTAATGTTTGAACACCTTAAATAGCGCTGGGAACAGTTGTCAGTAACCTGACAACATGGCTCTTTTAGTGTAATGGCTAAAATCCCAGTTCAGTGCCTTATTTCCCAGTTTGGTTCGTGACACTATAACCTAAGTGTGTCAATATTGTGTGAGTGGCTATTCTCCTCATCGCTTTCATATGTATTCTGAATTTCTCTTGACTTAAATCTACTGCACGGAACTTTTGAACATTACCGCACATCTACCGCAAATTCTCAGGCACAATTCAGGGTCGTGCAAGATTAACATGCAGTTCTGCGCCATTACCGTCGACTTTACCGCCCACTTCCGCGCCATTACCGTTGACTTTACCGCCCACTTCCGCGCCATTACCGTGCATTACCATTGATTTTACCATGCTACCGTTGGTTTTACCATGCCTACCGTTGGTTTTACCATGCCTACCGTTGGTTTTACCATGCCTACCGTTGATTTTACCATGACTTCCGCGCTATTTCACGAACTTTACCGCTCTTCCATTCAACTACCGCGGACATTTACCGCGCCTACCATACAGATTACCGCCCTTCTTGTTTCTAACTGTATGCCTCTTTGACATGTTTTATTTCAGTAAATTCGGAATAATACTGAAAAAAATATATCTTGTAGCATACACCCATGGAACCGTGTACGTATTTTTTTGTATTTTTAAAAGTTACAATAACCCGTAGAACCCTCACCGAAGATGAGAGGGAGACGTGAGAAAGTGGAAGGAACTGCGTGGAAGTACTCGCGGTAATGCTCACTATGGGCGGTAAATCGATTGATTTACCATTTACCGCGCGCGGAACCTGCATGTTAAAATCTGTAGGCCGATGGTAAATTCTGGTGACCTACTCCTTTGCCTCATTCGGTTGATTTTGATCAGATAGTGCAAAAATTCATCAAGCTCTATACCCATAATAGTTCCAGCAGGCGAGCAGTCGGACAGCATTGAGTTCGATCTCAAGTCGCTAAACAACTCGTGTATGGTTGTTGACGACCGGAGTTAAAATGCTTTCCTGCGACGTTAGTCTTCCATTCTTTCGCAATTATACTGTAGTTGTCTGAGTCAATATGACTTCAGCGCTGTTTGAATCACTTTTTCTGCTTCGCAGTAGTGTGTTCTGCTCCGACACATGCTTTTTTGCCGCTAAGGAACAAACAATAGCTTCCTTTTGAAGAGCCTTGCCATCTTGAAAGGCTACACTGGCAAGCTATTTGTACTAGTAGTAGCATATAATGGCAAAGAAAAGGATGATCACAATTGGCAGCTAATGATCATTGTATGGCAAGACCCACATACTTAAATCCGCTTTTTCGTGCCTCACTGTTTGTATCATTCGATAAATTTTTTTTCCATGTGCTGCTTATTGTGCTGCTTATTGTTTCCCGCCATATAATGCTTTTACTGCTACAGATAGACAAATCTATGCAATATGACAATCAACACATCAGTAAGCTGCTAGGACTAAAAGGACTGCAGATACCGACTGATTATTGAGATGCTGGGACCATGAGGTGTGCACAAGGTGATGGCAAAAGTTAGAACAACAAATTTTCATCCTCGTTTCCACAGCCGTGTCCCAAAGTCTTCGCTTAAGGAAGGATATGGAGCGGCGGAAATAAGACCGGCCGAGGGGGGAAGGGTCTGACAGTCGTCCATTGCCTCTGGCAACATGCGAACAAAGGAAACCCGCTCATCCATTGTTTGTAAAATTTGAAATTTTGGTATTAGTCTACACATTGAAGTGCACAATGATCCTTTTGTACTTATTGAGAGATTGCTTAGTACCCTTCGCAACTTGGTAACAAGTGATTGCTTCACCGAGTCATACTCCTTTTGTCCCATTGTGAAGGTAGAAAAGGTTTGAGAGCCATGTAATAACGCACGAGAATGATTTGGCTGAGCCAAATTAAAGGCTTCTTCAAGTGAGGGACTCCGAGTCAACCTTTATGCTCAATGCTTACTATTTTCCTCTATATATAGTATTCGGTGCTATAGCACATTGAGATTACATTTCAAATCCTTCCATTTAGTCTTTTTCCTCAGTTTTTTCTTTGTGTATACAGTTCAAGGAGATGAATCAGCCTTTAAGTTGCAAGTCCGGAGACCCTCCGATAAGCTACGTAGTTGATTGACAAGCGCTGGCTGTCATGTATCTGCTGCTCTCTGAATATGAAGTTGTAAAAGCTTCAGCTAGTAGTAGGTTTTGATTGGAGTTAACACTGAGCTGCGCAGGAGAGGCTCTAGATATAAGCCCACAATTAGTAGGAGCGTCATACCTGGCTTCAGTTGATTTCAGATCCCAAAGCAAGGAGTCAATCGGAAAACTCCGAATACTATGTAGTAATACTGTCACGTGCCCTACATCCGCTCACGCCCATGAACCAATCACCAAGCTTCTACAACGCTGTAGGCAAGCTCAATGAGTGATTCTTTTTGTAGGGAGGATGTTTGAGATACTATCAGACAAACTGCCAATTTATAAAGGAAGTAGTATCATTAGCTATAGTACAATTATAAGAATACACTCAAAAATTCGATGAAAACAGGCTAAGAAGGGCATTTTGCATATTCTCTCTTTGATTGAAATGCACATTTAAAAAGAACCGTCTTAACAACCTACTTCAAACTTCCTCCATAAAAAAGACCTATATGTTCTCACCTTATATCTCCCTTGTATTTATAAATTAAAATGATCTACAAAATGCTATAAAATAGTTAAGCTGGACTGTGAAAAAGTGCTCAAATTTCAAGCTGATGAAGTGTCTGGTCTATACAAATCTTAGCACAATTACTTTTGGTCCTTTTAAGCTTTTATCTTAGTAGCTATATACTTGTCTTTTACCTGTGAATTTATGAGAGTTTTATGGGCTCAGTGATTGCATGTAATGAGACAGATAACTTACTATGACTGATTTTGTAATGTGTAGGGAAAAGATGCCCTTGACAAGACATTTTTGCCCGTGTAGGGAATAAATTCAACCTAATAGATAGCCAATAACTACAGATTTAATGCGCACTTGGTTTCTTGGAAAACGGATAACAATTGAGCCTTCTAGTACTTATTCTGTGATGTGTTCATCCACTCACTATATGCAATCACCGTAAAAGGCTTTGCAAGTATACCATAAAAGGCATTTCTCACGCTGATCGGATGCAGGGCATTCTCGAGACCCAGCTTGAAATTTGACTTCCTCAGCAAAAATAATCATAGCTACATCATAGCGCACATATAAAATCTAAGACTTTTCAAACAGGCAGCCAATATGCAATACTACTACTCTGTAGACTTTTTACAGCTTCACGGCTTTCTGTAATAATGTAAATAAAGGAAACATTGCTGGTGATCGGAATATGGTCATGTGACAGTAGTTTCACTGGCACGACGCGTCGCGAGTCAACTTGAACTTAAAATCACATGACTTCACTGCCACTGGCACCTCAGGCTGCCACCGAAAGTTGAGCTCACGTGCGCACCACTGGCACGCTTGACTCTCACTAGTATAAAGGAACGTTCCACTACTACTGTAGCGCTCAGGCTGAACCACGACGCGCTTTCTTCCCACATTTTTTGTTATCACGCCGCAACATGGGCCCCAAGTGCCTTGTCTGGTGCGCCATTGCTGAACTGGATAGGGTGATACGAGTCGACATCAGCAATTGCGATTGTGTGTATGACCTGAGGAAAGCAATCGTAGATGCATCACAAAAAAATATACCTCTTCTTAGGGCGGAGATATGGCAGGTAAATTATTCAAAGAAGAGAAACAAATGAGAAAGACTGACTTTTTGCTACAGACTAAAGACCCAAATGACTGGCTTACAAACAGCCAGGGCAGTTCTAGATCTATTCCATCGGACAACGAGGACCTACGAAAGGCTGCAGTTTTGCTTCTTCCGCATAAGTTACTTTCTACCGTACTCGAAAGGTCAATCACAGAACACGGCATCGAGTTCATACTTCGGATTCGAGACATGAGAAATCGCTTCTCGTCCGTCTCTGTGAAGGTGAGCTCTTCCACTGCAGATGCACAGCTAGCTGACGATATCCTCTCAGCCGAAGAAGCGGTATATCTGGTGCGGTATATCAGGACAGAAACGGATCGTTCAGGTTGAAGTCTCGAGGTGTAAGAGTATAGGAGAGCTGAAGGAGGTTATTCTGCGCGATTGGGAGGTAGATGCTCGCGATGTATGGAAGGTACGCAGATTGTCCCATTCTCGTGTCACAGTGCTGTCTAACGTACTGCAAGATCAAATCGCCACACGACACTCCAGACCAATGCTCATTGAACGACAAAATTCGTACCAAATCCTTTCCGAAAGACCAGGACGCCCTTCTATCCCTGGCTGACCCGCTTAGCTCTAACATACCCTTTGATCCGGATACTATGTTTGACGAGATGACCTTGAAAGAGAGCGTCTGCTTCATTGTCACCACTCCATCAGCGGAGATCATGCCGCCGGTGTTATCCTCAACCGTACGTCATTGTATCAATCTTATAGTGAGCTATATTGATTTAAGTAAATAGGCTGAAAGGCATCTCGTCTGGTGCGCTGTCGCCGGCAGAAGACGGTTGTTTCAAATGGACATCAACGGCTGCGAGCTTGTTGAAAACTTGAGTCCAGTAATGAAACGCATCTCAGGCGTTAGTGAGCTGAAAAGACAGACTCTCATGGTATGTAATAGTCATTCATACTCTATCTTCTGCTCATCCTCCTACAGATCCGAGACCCCCTGATGTGGCCGATTAGCGATGATTCACCCCCTCCGGAGATCCCCAACGACCAGGAGCGTCTTCTAGAGATCGCAAAACCCCTATTGCTTTCAGACTCTGTGGAAGCGGAGCTTGGAAAGGAGGTGTACGAGAGTCACCTTCAGCTGGTAATGAGGCTCTACGATAGCTCTATTAGAAAGAAGAAGCATGTTCCTGTAAGTGCTTCCTAATACTTTTTTTCTAAAAATCAGCCAATTGATCGATCGATTTCATGGCAGAAACACTTCGTCTGGTGTGGTATTGCTGGCTCAAGTGCCATTTTTCGACTTAATGTCGAGCACTACATTCAGGCATCCGCTATGAAGGGAGATATTCTAACGATGGGAAAGTACGATGGAAGCTATGATGAAATCAATATTTGGAAGGTCTGTGTACTCGGAAGGAAACTCTGCTGCGCTTTAGTCTGATCTCCTTTACGAAGGTCAAAGATCCACAGATGTGGCGGATTGAAGATATCGTGACAGGCGTTAAACCAGTCCCGGATGAAGATGAAGCCCTTGAGGAGATTGCGGACCCATTTACGACCTATTTGATGTTGGATGAGAAGGCTCCTCAGAATCTCGGCGATGGATGCATCTATCTTATCGCTCAGATCTCAGACGATATTAGCGCAGACTCGTCGTCGTCAGTGCAATCCACATCGTCAGTTAAGTCCGATTTCGAGAAGAACCCCCTCGTTCATCGACAAGACATTCGGGAAGCTTTGAAAAGCCTTGGATTTCGTGATGAGATTTTCCAAGATGTCAATGTGAGGCATTATAGTTCCGCCGTTCCATTTTGTCATCTAACACACATAAAGAGATGGCACGTGGGTGATATCTTTACCTTCGAAGAGGGGCACTATGTCGTCAAGTATCTACGTCCAGGACGGGAAGACGAAGTCGATATACTGAAATATCTCTTGAGATTTCGAAGAACTCCGCAAAATCGCACACCTCCAGAAGCCATGTTTCCGCGTATCGATAAAGGCGCACTCATGATAACCCCGTACCTTGGCGTTCCTGTGCGGCGTTACAAGTGCTTGATGCGGGATCTCCTATCGATTGTACAGCAACTCCTTGAAGGTGTTACCTTCTTGCACTCCAAGCGCGTTGCTCACATGGACCTGAAGGCATGCCACGTTTTAGTCGACGACCTAGCAAGGCTATGGATTGTTGATTATGACCTGTCGACAATACTGGAAGATGATGAAGAGAGGGTCACTGGGTTCCGAGGGACGAAAGGCTGTACTGCGCCTGAAGTCGGGCGAAAGGCGTACAGTCCGCTGTTGGCCGACGTTTGGGCAATAGGTAAGATAGTGGGCGAGCTCTGCAGCCTCTGCCCTGATCACAAGGATCGCGACTTCTTGCTAAGTCTCGGCAAAAATATGATGAAAAAAGAACCGCTGAAGCGATTGCGACTTCAGGAGGCACTAAAGCAAATAGAGGAGTACAAAAGTGGATTCGAGATTATCCGTAATCTTAAAACATAGTGTCATCCCTCCCCATCAAACTAAGGCTTCAGGCAGCCGTACCGGGCCTGCCGCCCCCCGGCCGAAATCTAATGCCAGTAAATTGGACATTCCATCAAGACTGTCAGATAGTGTTGTTGGCAGATCAAATTCGAGGTTGGTCTGCCAGGCAAATGGCAAACCTTCGTTTGCCAGTGGCAGTAAATAGGTGGCAGACTAGTTTATGTTATACTGCCATATAAAGTAATTATTAGCCTTATTTTCTCCTTTTACCTGAGATTTAGTTAACAGACAGCTTTCTCACAGAATTGGCAATTATATTATTCCTGTAAAGGTAAGATAATGTAGCTCTAGGACTTAAAGTAATAAGTGTTTGCAATATAAGCGTTGTTTACCTACCAAATATGGAAGATTAGTCATATTTGTAAGCTTGTTCTGCCACCCTAATTTTCTTTGAAGGTCTGCCGTTTGACATTTGCCACCTCTGCCACCTGGCAATGGCAGACTATACTGCCGCTGCCAACAACACTACTGTCAGAGGAATTCGAGACCTTTGCCTCTATTAGAACGTTCAGCAGAGCTGCGTTTGCTGATTCCAAACTCACGGTCACAAAGCGCAATTCTGATGATCTTTCTGCCTCTTTCACGACCCGTTTTGTACGTCCACCCTGTGAGACGTTCCTCAGGAGTGATCTCGATGACAAAGGGAACCCAACGGGACAATATTGGGTGTGAGCAATTGTTAGAATTCCGGTGATTGACTTTAACGAACTTAAATCATCTTGTTGATATTAGGGAACATACGTGGGGTTTTACCATATATCTCAAAAAGCGGGACGGAGGAACTGAAGATATCAAGTCGTACAATCCGAAAAGTGACTTTCGGCTGGATCTGCAGAGCATCTTCCCGGTGATAGTCGGTGAGGTGGTGTCCGACCCGATTCACAATTCCGATGAATATCGGATGCTCGTCCAGGTCATTGCTATTTTGGCAATCGGATCGGAGATCATCCAAGGAGACAAAGGTCTTGTATTGATGGCCATATACCTAGACACAGATAATACGGCAAGGCGTTATCTCATGCATAGGAGAGTAACAGAATCTGGAGAAGTGCAAGTGAGCTTACTTTTCCCGTTTGATGAACATTTGTTTATTACTGATGACCCTTTCAAGATTGACATTTTGAAGGATGTTTTTGACCTCAAGGACGCTGTCCACGGACGCAAATTGTTGCTGCAAATGTACAACTACGTGGCGTATATACAAACATTTCGGCTGAAAAAGGATGGTAGGGAGAGGCTGGATTTGCTTACTGCTGCAGGACGGAAGTTGCAATCGCTCAACTCATCGCGGAAGGTTTAAAGGAACTTGAGAAGTAGGCAGATGAGCAAGAATAAGACGAGCAAGGAACCTAAGCTTGAAGCTGTCGAGGAGGAAACTACGGACTGAAGTTGATAAGTGTGCCGAATTTCAAAGTTCTCTCATAAATGTACACACCACTGTTTTCTTCGCTACATCATGGGAATACACTTCTTGTTTTCCAAAGTTGAATCTATGAGCTTCAATAATATCGAGAGAGTCAGCTGGCAAGTCACACTAAAATGGATCGTCGCACAGATGACCCGGAATGAAAGATAGATTAATATCAGTCCGAAGAGATTATCAGATAGTAGTGAGATCGACAATGGTGTGATCACTAGGAGCCAGACGGGACAGAGCGAGCAAAAGGTCCTCAAATTGCCGTGGAACACATAAGGACGTGTCGGCCTGTGCGCCATCGACATTTAAGTTTACACACGCCTGTGATCACGACGTGGGTCGACCTGAGAACGCATTGAAGCCTGAGGTAAGTACTTAGGAGCGGAGGAGACTCACCTTCAAGTTGTAAGTCCTGCTGAATTATACGAGTATGTAAAACCATGAGCAACAAGCTCTGGCAATAATTAAAGCACGTATCTTTCCAGCCTGGGCCTGCCTTGAATCAAGTCGTTGGTAATTAAGCACAATTGTATATAAACTTTCGTAATAGTCAAAGTCCACTATTAATGGACGCCCCGCATTACCGTAGACTCACTGGTATGTTAAGCACCTCACATTCAGAGTAATTCATGGCAGCGTTTGCTTCGCAATTCTGCAAGGATTTACATTCAAGTTGCGTGAGCATGACCCAGTACACTGCACACTGTACGAGGTACGATTGCGATTGAGCTCTGTAAATGCAGGGGCCCTGAGCAACTGATTTTTGCCAGAGAGAAGTGCGTCCCCGGCCGCACAAGTGCTTGCTTTTCATAGCGAATAGGATAAATAATTATCTGAAATAAATGATGAGCTTACAGGTCGTAGAAACAAACAGAAGCAAGCTGAAACCGGCAATAAGGAGATCGACTCGGAAGTCCTCAAGCTGCGACTCGGACCAATGCACGACGATGACTATAGCACGTCTGAACACACATTTACGATCTATATACGTACCTATGCTAAACCAGTTGCCTAGCACGCTCCAACAACTCAGAAACCAACTCCACACATGGCATGTAGAAAACGAAGTCCACCTTGTCGTCATCCTGCGCGAGCGCGAAGTTGAACAGACTACGAAATGATCGATGGACGATGAACACCATACCGTACACACCTGTTCGACTTCGACCCCGCCCATTCCGTACCTTCCCCCCCCCCCCCCCCCGTCACTCATTGCTGGAACTGCGCCAACGGCTATGCGCTCCCTGCGCGCGCTCGAGAGGAGCCTAGAATGTGAAGATCCGTGTCAAAGGGGTTTCTGCGGTGGCCTTGGCGCGTGCGCATTGCGTACACACGACGCGCTAGCACAAGCCGTGCATCTTAACGAGGCGCGCGACCGCGTCGAATGCTCGCCCACTTCTGCGCCACGAACAGCGGCGGCTTGTCTTTCTGCACCGGATTGGGGAAGATCTGAGAGTGGGTGGTCGGGAGAGGCAACGATGCGAGCGCGTAGTGCAGCCTCTGGCTACACTAGTATGCACCTGTAGAATAGTAGTAGATCAACACGTTGACGCTGACGCTGTAGCCTACGGAATGGTACGCACTGGTCGCAATCAGGATGATAATTCGCCCAGACCCAGGGCCAGCCGGGACCGTCTTTGAAAGCTCAGAGCGAGGTGGATTCCAAGGGATACTGCAATCAGATAACTGGGTTGTGATTCCGGACGTAGCGCTGAGGCCGGTACCGGCGATGACTCCGGGGTTTTTGCTGGCTGTGTAAATAGCGCAGAGTGCATCCAGGTTGTCTGACGCTTAAGGAGTCCGAATAACTACTTTGTTCGGGACTTACAATTCATGGCGGCGTGCAGACTTAGAGAGAGTACACAGTGTGCTCTGAGAGGGGGTGGGTGGTGTCATTGGTGTTGGTGGTCAAGGATGAAGCCTGAGAGCCTTCCTTCAAGTTGACGCGTGACGTCTTCGGCGTGACACGGACGCTCACGGTTCAAATTTCAGGATCGCACATGTCATGAATTCGCTTGTACTAGTTCAACTTGAATAAAAACCACCATCTGCTTATGCTTACCACGCATTCGGTTCGTTACTTCTCCTCTCTAACATTGATATTTATGGAGGACACCCGTAGAACCCTTGAGGGAGCAAAGTAAGCAGCACCTTATCATTACTTTAACAGTCTACTTATACTTGCGCTTTTGTCGTCCGACAGTCTATCTGACGAGGAGTTGTACCGCTTGATAGGTAGTGTCTGTCCTGATTCCGGACGACGCGTCGGTCATATCCCATCCCTGGACGGCGCTCACTATTATCTCAGTTATCTAATTGCAGAGTCCCAAGCCTGAGGAAGTTGCCTCTCTCCAAGCTTTTAAAAGATAATCCCGGTCGGGTCTGGACGTTCTATCTTCCTAAACGTGACCAGTGCGTACCATTCCGTAGGCTTTGGAGTTGAAGCGCTGATCTAGTACATTGTAGGTGCATAGAGGCGAAGCCGAATGCTGCACATTTCGTGCTGGCATCACTATCTCTCCCGTCTATCCGTGCTCAAATCTTCCCCGATCCCGTTCAAAAAGAAAATTCACCACTGTACGCTACGATGAATTTCGATGGGCTCTGTCGACGAGCTCTCGAAGAAACGCTGGACAAGGCCGCTTCTCCCGATGATAAACTCGACGCTGACGAACGCAACGAGGTGCATGCTTGCCTCATTGAGATGCACGGGTCGTGCTATCGCGTCACTTGTACGCAGTGCAAATGCGTGAAGACTACTGCGGAGACACCTTTGGCACCCATTTTCAGCGACAAGGTTGTGATCGAAAGGGCCAAGAACTGGGACGAGCGGATTGCCGTGGAGCGACTTCCACGATGCGGGGGTCCAGAATGGTCGGGGTCGAACAGGTACAGCATTCATCTTGTCTTTTCCGAGTAGTTGAGTAAATAAAAGAGCAGGTATGGGCAGTGTGGCGGGCTGCTTCGCCCCGGTGTTGTATGGTTCGGAGAGATACCCGATGGCCAGGGCGAGATCTCGCGTATCCTCACGAAAGTCGATGTGCTCCTCGTTGTTGGGACAAGCTCTCTTGTGCGTCGCTCGCTCGTTCCGTCAGCTCGTTCCTTCTGATTGCTTCTCTTCGCAGGTCCACCCCGCAGCATCATACGCCGCGACCGTCAAGAAGAATTGCGGCAAGGTCGCCGTGTTCAACTTGGCGCCTTCTCAGGGCGATGACAAGGCGGATTTTGTCTTCTATGGTCCCTGTGAAGAGACCGTCCCCGCATTACTGGAGCGTGCCAAGCAAATGGTTGCTGGGACGGCATAGTTATGTCGTAAATGTATGTCATATGTGCTAGCTTTCTGCTTTACTAGAGCTCATTAGTGAATATGTAGAAACGTTCTCGAATGCAGGGCTTTCTGTACACATCACTTTCAAAGATCAAGGCTCCTCGCAATCCTCCTGTCTGCTGCTCATTGTATTCACTCTAAAAGCTTCCCGAAACGTCGGCTTTGGCTTTTGACACCAATGAACCCGTTCAACGATCAAGATGAAGTGCCGAATCCACACGCATGCACGTGCGCTCGCCCTTACTGCATGGTAAATTCTGTTGCCCTACTCCCTTGTCACAATCGGTTGATCTTTATCAGATAGTGCAAATATTCAACAAGTACTATCCTCGTATCAGTTCAAGCAGATGAGCAGTCGGATCGCATCTGGGTCTTTGTATTAACACATGAGGCAATGGAAAGGCTCTCAGCCGACGAATGACCATATTATGGCAAGACCTAGATCCGCCTTTTCAGGACTCACTCATGTTTGCATCACTTAACAAATTCTCTTTTCCCTTGCACTAATACACAGAACTGTATGCTTGTCGCTTATACGTTTCTCAGCCGTATGCATTTATCTGCTAAAGACAGGGATAGATAAGCAGATATGTGCAGCCGTGACATTCAATACATCGGTACACTAATATGAATAGGAGAACTACAAATATCTGCTAGCTTTCAAATGCAGATCTTCAGATTTGGGATATGGTATGGCTTCGTGCATGCCGTTTACATCATAGCGCTCCATTGTTACGGTGGCAGGGACGCGTCCAGGGATACGCGGCACTTTACGAGTACGTGCCTATCGCATCGGACACACTAGCAGGCTCTTCATTTCATCCTCCACATGATTAAAAGGTTGAACTACAGCACAAATCATTTGGGCGACTGCTTCCTCTCTATCTGTATCAGTTGCTCAAGTAGCTATGACGGCCGGATGCCTTGCTTGGTGTGCCATTTCCGAACTGGATAAAGTACTTCGAGTCGACATCAGCGAATGTGAACACGTCTACGACCTAGGGAAAGCCATCGTTGACGCATCCAAAAAGAAGATTCCTCTCCTTCGAGCAGAGATATGGAGGGTAAAGTGTTCAGAGAATAGTAGGTGAAAAAAACTGATGCCTTGTCCTATAGACTAAGGACCCGAATGACTGGCTTGCAAATAGTCAGAACAGCTCTTGGCTACTTCCGTCGGACGATGAGGACCTACGAAAGGCTGCAGATCTGCTATTTCCTCATAAAGCGCTTACCACGGTACTCGAAAGGCCAATCACCGAACACGGCATCGAGTTTATACTTCGGATTAGAGACATGAGAGATCGTTTCTCGTCTGTCTTTGTACAGGTAAGCTACTTCGCTACATATGTACAATTAGCTGACCACACTCTCTCAGCCGAAGAACCTGTATATCTGGTGTGGTATCTCAGGACAGAATCGGATCTTTCAGGTTCAGGTCTCGATGTCTAAGAATATAGGGGAACTGAAGAAGACAATTCTGTATTTCTCAAAAGTAGATGTTCAAGATGTATGGAAGGTGCGTGGATTACCCTGCTGTCATGTCACAGCACTCTCTGACGGCTCACAAGATAAAATCCCCACGCGACTCTCCAGCCCATTGCTCATTGAATGACAAAATTCGTACCAAACCCTTTCCGAAAGATCAGGATTCCCTTTTGTCGCTAGCGGATCCGCTCGGTTCTAATACATCCTTTGATCCGTCTGCTATATTTGACGAGACGACTTTGAAAGAGAACGTCTGTTTTATTGTCACCACTCCATCAGCAGAGACCATGCTGCCGGTATTATCCTCAACCGTAAGTCAATGAATCAACAATCTCAAAATGAGCTATATTGATTAGGAAAAACAGGCTGAAAGGCGTCTCGTCTGGTGCGCTGTTGCCGGAAGAACGCGGTTGTTTCAAATCAACATCAACGGCTGCGAGCTTGTTGAAGACATGAATCCGGAAATAAGACTGATTTCAGGATTTCATGAGATAAAAAGACAGACCCTCGTGGTATGAAATACACACATATTTACTCTATCAACTCCTCATCCTCCAACAGATCCAAGACCCCAAGATGTGGCCGATTAGCGATGATTCTCCAGCTCCGGTAATTCCATACGAACAGGAGCGTCTTCTAGAGATTGCGAGACCCGTATCACTTTTAGACTCCGTGGAAGCGGAGCTTGGAAAGGAGGTGTACGAGAGTCACCTTCAGCTTGTAATAAGGCTCTACGATGGCAGCATTTCAATTAAGAAATATGTTCCTGTAAGTGCTTCCTACCTTTTTAAATACAGCCAAGTGAGTATTCGATTTTATATTAGAAATACTTCGCCTGGTGCAGTATTGCTGGCTCGAATGCGACTTGCCGACTTGATATCGAGCACTACGTCCTAGCAAGTGCTGCGATGAGAGATGTTTTAACGATGGGAAAGTACGATATGGATTACGATAAGATCAAATTGTGGAAGGTGAGGGTGCTCCTAAGGAAATTCTGCTATACTCTATAAACTGATCTCCTTTACGAAGGTCAAAGATCCTCAAATGTGGCGGATTGAAGATATTGTGACAGGTGTGAAACTAGCTCCAGATGAAGACAAAGCCCTTGAGGAGATCGCGGACCCATTTACGACCCTTTTTGTGTTCGATGAAACGATCCCAAAGAGTCTTAGAGATGATTACGTCCATCTTATCGCTCAGATCTCGGACGATATCAGCGTGGACTCGTCCTCGTCAGCGGAGTCAACGTCATCAGCTAAGTCCATTTCCGAGAAGAACCCCCTCGTTCATCGGCAAGACATTCAGGAAGTGTTGAAACACCTCGGGTTTTGTAACGAGATTTTCCAAGATGTCAATGTGAGGAAGTTTAGTTTTACCGTTATATTTTGTCTTCTGACTCGCATTTAGAGATGGCATGTGGGTGATATCTTCATGCCGGGAGGGGAGCGCTATGTCGTGAAATATCTACGCCCAGGCCGAGACGATGAAGTTGATATCCTCAAATATCTCTTGAGCTTTCAAGAATCTCCGCTAAATCACACGCCCCCAAAAGCCAAGTTTCCGCATATCGAGAAAGGCGCACTCATGATAACTCCGTACCTTGGCGATCCTGTGCGGTATCACAAGTATTTGACGCGGGATCTCCTGTCGATTGCACAGCAACTTCTGGAAGGCGTCGCTTTTTTGCACTCCAAACGCGTTGCACACATGGACCTGAAGTCTTCCCATGTTCTAGTCGACGATTCCGCGAGAGTATGGATCGTCGACTACGATTTGTCTGTGATCCTGGAAAAAGAGAAAGCGATGGTTCGTGGTTTCCGAGGAACGAAGGGCTGTACTGCACCTGAAGTCGGCCGAAAGGCGTACAGCCCATTTCTGGCCGACGTATGGGCAGCCGGGAAGATAGTCGACGAGCTTTGTGGACTCCGCCCTGATCACAAGCACCGCGGCTTCTTGCTAAGTCTCAGCAGAAAATTAATGAACGAAGATCCGCGGAAGCGTTTGCGAATTCAGGACGCACTAAAGGAGATCGAGGAGTACAAAAATGAATTTGATATTGTACGTAATCGTAATCCTGTTACATAGTTGTTCAATCCCGACCATGCTGGTCATCCCCCGCATCGTGGATTTTGCTGGACGGCGATGTGCTCCTCGCCATTCTTGGCCCCTTCTAGTACAGCCTCGTTGAAGTTGTGTGACAAAGGCGTCTCTGCAGTGTTCTTCATGTACTTGCACTGCGTACACGTAACGCAGTAGGACGACCCCTATATCTCAACGAGGCATGCATGCACCTCGTTGCGCGCTCGCATAGAGGTGGTCGGAGGAGGCTTCGGTGCGCCAACAGAGCTACGAGGTTAAAGTTCCGTGCGACGTACAGCGGAGGCTTGTTTTTCTGCACGAGATTCGTGAAGATTTGGGCGCGGATGGACGGGCGAGACAGAGATGCAAGCGCGTAGTAAGCCGCGTTCGGCTGCCCCACATGCACCTATAGTATAACTAGATCAAACGTCAATTCCTCTGCGTGAAGTAAGGTGACTCACTAATCGCGTTTTGGGTGATAACACGCCCAGACCCGGTGGGGATTGTCTTTGAAGGCACTGAGCGAGGGGACTGCCCTGGGATTCTGCAATCAGATAACTGAGTTACGGGTCAGCTCGTATGAGCGAAACCGGAAACGCCAGACGATAGTGAGCCACTGCCCATTTGCCCCACGGTAGGTTGTGGGGTTTTGCTGGCTGCGTAGGTGGCGCAGAGTGCATCCAGGTCGTTTGATGGTTGAGGAGCCCGAATGGCCACTTTGTTTTAGGTTTCTATTATAATGGTAGCGTGCAATGTGTGATCAGAGAGGGTGGGTGGGTTGCCTGGCTTAAGAATTGAAGTTGTCCCTGGTGTTGGTGATCGAGGATGAAGAGACGCGACGCGACGCGACTTGACGCGTGACGTCTGCGTAACGTCACAGCGCCTGAGTGCCCAAGCTCGTCACAAACTTGAATCTTGCTTCTGTCTACTACTGAACTTGTATAAAACCCACCATCTACTTGTGTTTACTGGCACGAACTCGGATCGTTATTTCTCTCCTTGTACATTTATATTTATGGAGAACACCAGTAGAACAATCGAGCGAACAAAGTAAGCAACACCTCTTCCTTACGAGTCAACGGCCTACTTATACTCGAGCTTTGCAGCTCGATCGACAGTCTATCCGACGAGGAGTCGTACTGCTTGATAGACTGCGCTCGCCCTGATCCAGAATGGCACGTCGGACACTTGCCATCTCTGGACGGCTCTCTCTACTACCCAGTCTGGCGCATCACACCCGACGCCGTCGCCAAGCTCTCCTGAGGACCCAGCGGAGCGCACACAATGCATCTCGTGCGCAACAACACCTCAATTCCAGCTCTCGCCTTCTGCCGCGTTCTCCCTGTGCTCAATTAGTTATTCATCTTCATCATCATCCAAAACGTACTACTGGATTATCATGGTCTATATTGAAGGCTGCACCCTTATCGAACTCTGGGACTCATTGAATGAGGAACGCAAGCGCAACATTATTGACACCTTAGCGGGCTATGTGCAGGAGCTCCGTAGTATCCGCCTAATTCCCATCAAATGCATGGGCTCCTTCTTAACCGAAACTGACGCCGGCCCTTTCACCTCCTACGCAGCGCTGACCGCCTGGCTCGACCGCAAGAGAGCGAGCGTACAACCACATGCGGTTCGGGGGCATGATCGCGACGTTTCCCAACCTCGATGCGACGCATCCGCTCGTCTTGTGCCACATGGACCTTCACCCACGCAACATCCTGGTAGACAAAGCGGGAATGCTGTGGCTCATCTAATGGAATGTCGCTGGCGTGTACCCTCCGTGCTTTGAGTACTCGGCTCTCGCAATCTCGGTAGAGGCGGATTATCGGCTCTGCAGGCATTCCGTGTGGAAATACCTCGTTGCAAATGCCACAGTTGCCGCCGGTGATTATTCAAGCTACTACGACGGCTACTTGTTGTTTCTAATCCAATATACAAACGGAATCAATATCGATGACATGGCCAGAAATATGGATTTTCCAGACGACTATTTCAAGAAGTTAGGTATTACTGTAAATTACATGTTCACGCTGTCACCTCTAACTTTCCTTACATACCGCTGCTGAATATGTCGGCTAGATCCCCTTCAAACCTACGCCCTCAATTACTTGGACTCGGATTATGTATGCAGATGTGGCCCCATCTCCTCACCACTCTATCCTTTACTGGCGGTCGGGTACCCCCTGGCTAGTTACTCATACAAAGGCTCCAATTCAATAAACTTGCTCAGGACAACAAGCCTGCTGACATCCAGGATCTGCGGGACATCGACAACCCAGAAATGTCGTAAGCGTCTGTCTTCCCCATGTCTGCGCATCATCCAATTAATGCTGCATTGCTAGACCAGATCAAGCGCCAATCCTATCATGGCCCGTGTTGTCATGCTCGCCAGTCGTATGTGTATGTAGATTTCTTTGCTTCTTTATATAACGCTGAAGATGAGCACTGACTTGAATAATCTGTAGATTCGACCCTATTTCGGTCTTTCTTCATAACTCTCTGAGGATCCTCGGAGCCTTTTGACCCAGCGAGCATCGAGAACTTTCACCATTTCGAAAGCGAAAGTTCGGGCGCACTACGAAGCATTCCAATGTTTTCTAACAAGAAGCCTCGCTTAAGGGCTGTCTATAATGTCAAGGCAACGGAATCCACTGGCATGCGAAACTTCTAAATGTCTATACAGCTACAAGTACTCCTATTGGTCAGTTTTACCAGTCTCTCCGCCTATCACTGGCATTGTGCCGCATGGCCACCGGAAAGGCGATAGCGTCCGGACGACCGCGACTCGCCTAGACCGAGGATGTGGAAACAATTCAAACACGGAAACTTTAATGCGGGGCATCGTAATCGCCTTTGTAACGATGTGTCACTATGAAGCTTCGCTTTATAGCTGTAAGCTCTCGATGACAAGACACCACTGTCGATCCATCTGAGGGCGCACCGTGCCCACGTTTCCCTTGTCAGCTGCCAGCGTGCGCCACAAGCTCGTGCCATCCTAAAAAAGATGAACTCTGGCACAGGACCACAAAACATGATCGCAAATGCTGCTGCATTGCTATCAATCAGAGTATGTAAATTTCAAAGATGGTCTTTTCTTGTATCACCCTCATTCTAATGTATCACCAGTTTACTGCAGGTAGGGAATCTGGGATCGACCTTTCATACGGTTAACTTTATTCCGTCCGCAGTTGCACTAGTCTCGCTATTGGTATAACATCAAATTTGGAATCAGCTGGCTTTTCCTTGTCTGACGACTCGCACAGGTATACGATTACTTACTGACCTTGGAAGACGAGGTCTGTGATCAAATTTTACCGTTCCACAACTAGACGCCATTTAAGATATCTTCAGCAACGTCTAATTTGGCCATCCAAATTCACGGTGGTGAAGTTCGCCTTCTTGCTGAATCGATATCTCCCATTTGCTCTTGCAGTACTTGAGCTTAAATGTGGGTACACAATGCGTATGTTGACAAATGTTATTACTTATGTAAATTATTTAGTTGTCTTTACGATACCTGATGGCTCGGTACATTCTAATTTCTAAATACATTTTTCTTCTTTCTTAAAGGACTAACACATGATTGGGCGTAGGGATGTCATACTGGATCTATCATTCTAGCTTCTGCCGGTGAGTGAAACCATCAGCTTATGAATATAGTAGATCTACGTGACACTGACATCTTTGATTAAGTATTAAACATGGTCATACATTCAGTTGGCGAAGGTACTCTACTCCTTCTCCCTGTATACTTATAGCGCCCTATTCACTGCTCTAAGTGATGCTCTCTTTCAGGATATAGCTTTCAGGATATACGGAATCTGGGGCCAGAAACGAATAGTTCTAGCAATATTGCTGTTGACGTTCATTGTGCGTATATCTTTCCATTTTATAATTCATATACTTCGTTTGAAGATGCATCACCAGCCCACGACAATATGTGCCTTCTATGCTACTATTATCTCTGTAAACTCAGACTCAACAAGTACGTAGTCTTCCTGTCCATCCTTACCATTTCTGTTCTAATGGTTGCATAGCCCCGACGGGATATCCAAACTCTGATAACTCTTCAAGCAGTCCGAGGCCACCGCCTTTAGGCAGTCCACCTGGACCGCCTAGACCATCTGGGTCACCCGGTCCACCCTCGGGTCAAGGACCCCCCTTCCCAAGCCGATGCGTTATCTCTCTTCGTGGGAAGTGGTACATCCTCAGTTTCACCGCCATTGTCGTGTATGAGAGTCGTGCGTCCACTATCCTCCAGAATCAGCATACAAATAGAGCTAATCCTAACTCACCTCTGCCTGTGCGCTTGAGAAGTGATGCTTATATTGGTACTCATCCGATCGATCCCCCTTCGTATGTATCTTTTGATCTTCTCATCGTCATTGGCTCAAGTCCCGTGTCCAATATTGATCGTCAGGTAACCAGCCGAAGGGATCATTAATGAAAACTATTGAAAAAGATGGTATATAAGTTCTGAACCGCTTATGTGCACTGTTGACTTACCCGTTTCCAAGGCATCCTATACTATATCTCCGTTTTGGGTATGCGTCTTCCCTGCCTCTCCGCGGTGATAATGATGACCTGTTGAACTGATGACAACCCTAGCTCTCCTCATCGCGAACGTTCTGATTCGACAATTTGATTCCGTGAGTCTTTGTAGGGCGTGGTTTAGAGAACGTTGTAGGCATACATATCTAACAACGCAATCGCAGAAACAGCTGAGCGACCTCCTCCTCATGTACGTATAAAGCCCCATCGCCTTTGCCGGAATATTGAACATTATCTGAACCTTGCGCTCTTTTCAGAACACAAAGCACTGTGCACAGCATTCTGTGTACTCGACTCCTCCTCCACATACGGAACGTCTTTCAATCATCGATTGCAGCTGACTCACGGGCTTTGCCCTCATGCTTCGTAGCTGCCCCGGGTTCTGTCTTTGAAACGATAATTCCTACAATGCGCTAAAGGGTTCTCACTTCTTCTTATACAAATTATATTCAATGTGTAGCCATATCAATGAGTTACAGCATTACAGTGCGACATACCCTATCATACAAGTGCGAAAGAAATCAGAAATCAAACTAGTTCATGTATAATTTCAACTCACCAAAAGAATCGCATAGCATATCATCATTGAACCCTCCCCGATCACTCAACTCAATCCCGGCCTTCCAGCGGATTCCTTCCTCACATCCTTCCTCGCCTATGCAAATTGCGTATCGCGCCTCACGGACAGCTTGTCCCGAACTGCCAGAGGCGGCCCACGAGGTGGCCCTTCACAAGCTTCCTGTTCGCGCTCTTGTTCTGCCCGACATAGCTCATGTGCTATCCGCCGCTCAGGGCCGTGAGCGAGCCCGCCGCCCTTCGTCATGAAGCCGAACTCCTTCGCCGTCTCCGCGCCCGGCAGGTCGACCTCGTCGCCTCGTCCAGGAGGATAAAGCCCCATTCGCGAGACCGCAAGAAAAAAAACTCCATCATGGACTTCGGCTCGCGCGACCGGGGTTGTGCATCTTGGCCACCATGGAGTTCGTCGTGACCACGTCACCGCTGTCGCCGGCATACTTCTCCTTCTGGATGGCTGAGAAGACGGCAGTTGATGTTCGACCATTTCATGAACACCTTGCATGACGGACACGCTGAAGGATGATTAGGTTTCGCCTCAGGAGACAAATGACGCACTTACGAACATCACATTTTCCTGCCGTCATCCTCGCCGATCTCGTCTGAAACGACAGTTTTAGCCACAATTATCTGACAAATCTCTCGATAACTCACCATCGCCACATTCATGAACAGATCATGTCCACCTGCTTCTTCCCGTCCGTAGTCCCAGCCCGTTCTGCTAGTAGATTTGTACCCGGTATCACCAGTCCGGCCTTCGACATCGCCAAACCACATCGCCAAACCATTTTCTGCACCGCCTGTCGCCTGCTAAAGTATCACTATTTCTTCCCCGATGATATGATTTTTGAGCAAGAGCTGCAACGAGTCGTGATGGCCACTCTCCATGAAGTACTTGTGTTTTAAAACAAGTTTGACTTTGTCGAAGGGTGTTGTAGGCTCATGAAGGAAACAATGGCTTTGAGACGGGTGCCTTTGATAGTCGGTTCAGAACTTCGATTGTATCCGCCATCTGCAGACCAACAGATACGATCGCGTAGATTGAGTGCGCAGTGAGGTTGTACACATGGATGAGCACAGGGCTGTTCAGTTTCAATTAGAGAAAAGAAGTAAAACGATGATAACTCACCTGGTGACCGACTCGTAAATCGTAACCAAGATATCCTGCGCCCGCATTGTCATTGGTTCAAAACCCTCCAAGATTATTTCGGAGTGCCAGTGATCGGAGCGGACACGCCAAATGGTCTAGCTCCAGACAGAGTAAAGTGAAGTCCTGCAGGTATCCCCAGTCAGACACCCTCCGTCTCCTTCTGACAACGCATCTCGGTAGTGTTCTGCGTGAGGGCACTGAGGTTGATTGTAGCAACCTTCGGAACTAAGGAATGCAGCGAAGGTTCTTCATCCAAATTGCTGTTGAGGTCGGTGTGATCTCCCTCATAGTCCACGCCATGCCTCCAGCCTTAAATTGAGCAACTTAACGTAGCGAAGCTAATAAACGACACACCTTCATGGCCACGCTCCATCGACATGACCTCCCTCACTTCGAAGTTCGTGATGGCCCTCCTACTTTAACCGGCTCGAAGCCTTTATATTAGAATTTAATCCCTCCCTCCCCCCCTCTCTCTCTTTAAGGAGTTTCGTACGGTGCAGATACTAGATGGGTGAGGGTATCGGGAGAGGAACATAACTGAAACGAAGAACTCAGAGGTTGGAGCCTGCCAATGGAGGATTACAGATATGTTTTCAGTAGATCATCATCATCAGGGAATCTTCTTTTTCACTTAAGGTTACTTAAACGGTCTGAAATTTACTGAAGCCCTGGGAAGTGAAATTCTACTGATTTACTGATTTCAGGCATGTGGTTTCATTATTCAGGAAGGGGCCTGCTGAAATCAGTGCCGTCGACTTAAATCAGTACTTCAGGCATTCAGTCTTCAGCATTCAAGCATATCAGAAGTTTTTTTCTGGCATTCGAATTGCAGTGCTCAAGTGTATAAGTTTGTAAGGGGTTCAAGTAGTTCATTCCATAAGTAATTCATCATTTAATCATATAAGCAGACTTTTTTGTCTGTCGGTTTGCAGTACTCAAGCGTGTAAGTGCGTAAGAGGTTCCAGAATTACTTCATTTCCACAAGTAATTTAAGACAATAAGTAGAAATCAGTGCATCAGTGTCACGGTCCCTCAGTAGCTACACCACGGCATCCTGAACCAGATTGTATTTTGCCACTTCTGCCTCGCTGGCAGGCTGTTCCTCGGCATATTCAGAGAACGAATGCCACTGCAAGTTGATGGTAGTAAGAGCTTGAATACAGTGGCGGGGTGATGGGTCAAAGCCGAAGCTCACCAGAGATCGACCTGCTCTTAAAAGTCTGCGCCGTCCGTAGCCGAATCCCATAATGAACCCTCGTCCTCCTCGCGATCGCCCTCACCTTCCCAGTCCTCTCTGCCTGCGTCATTCTCCTCGCCCTCAAAACCTCCACTGCGTCCATAACCCACGCTGAAATTCTCGTCCGCATCCTTGTTCTCATCCTGATCCTGATCCTTGTCCTCCTCCTGATCCTTGTCCTCGACCTCGTCTCCCTCGCCAACACACTCTCGTCCTCCATATCGTCTTCCCTATCCTTGAAATCCTCGACTTCTTCGCCGTCATTATCCTTATCCTCCTTGCACTTACTACTTCTAGTAGCGCCCTCGCCATATGTATACTCGCCGCTCGCATCCGCGTCTCCAACGTCAAGATACAGGGAGAAATCCCTGCCAGTGACACCCGATCCAACAAGTTCGGTGTTCTTTCCCGCACTAAAATCTTCAATGGAATTGTAAGCTGCTAGGCGGGATCGGACCTTCTCCCAGTTTGATTCAGTAAAAAACGAGGAATTCGACAATAAGTTAACATAGTCGTCCGTATGAGGCTGCCACAGAGCACTGGTGAAGTACCACTCAGCGCCACCAAACTCTTCTTTGATCTTTTGCAACCGGGCCACTTGCTTGTCGATTGCAACCTTGACCTGTTCATGAGAAATTCAGCGAATAAAGCCACTATAAGAACTGAAGTAGATAGATACCGCGGTTGCCGCAAGAGCGAGGGCACCGATAGGCTTTCCTATTGTGTTTTTATCCAGTACTTTATGCCGACCCAGGGCCAAGACTAGGTGTACGGACAACACTGAGATTACAAGATCAGAGCAGAACAACCCTTGCTTCTGTACTTTCAGAGTCAATGCAGGGATACGAAGGGTGACATGGGGCAAATTTTTACATACCTTATCCATACTATGCCAGCTTTCCCAGAGGAATGGTTCAGCTTTCTTCTTGTCGACCATCGTCTGCAACATCTTCACAATTTCTTCGGTCTCCACCGACTTAGAACGCTCGTTGCCGACGAAACTCGAAATTGATTGTTCGGCTTTCTCGAACAATTTCTTGCGCCAACTATCTGAGCATCTCTGGGCTTCCTACAGGGCAGATCATACTTGATTCAAATTGGCCGATGAAAGACAATAAGGGATGACTCAACTAAAGAACAGATGTCGGCCAATTGCGTGTCGTAACTAAGTTCGACAGAATCAAACACCTTCCCCCACAAGGCTCCGATGGACTTATTGTCCGGGTTTTGCCATGGAGTTGTGGACTTTCCAACTGCGCGATACAGCGAAGGCAGAAGAATGTGAGTCCAGCCTGCCTGAGTTCCGGGAGGGAGACACTGATTCGTTGCCCTTTTTTTGCCGGGAGCGCGGGATCCCTCCCTTCCGATACTATTTCTATCCTTGTCCTCAAGCCCTACAGATGTCTGCATTTCTGCAAGTTAGTGGATGTATATCATAGACATGATTTGATTAACGCACAGAGCTAGTAGTCCGAGAGACTTTGCGATGACCAAGATGAGCCTTGGTTGCGAGCACTTCGGGTTCAGGACTGATGGATACTGTCGTCATCGCAGGTGATTGTGCTCGTGGTGTTAGCGACACCTCACAACCACTTGCCTGTTAAAGGAGCCTTGAATTAGTACACGAATCAATTGCAGCAATTAGCTCACACTTGCAATATGTTGCGCATGAGCCGCCAGAGACCTCTTCAAATTGCGAATAGAAGTAGAAGATTTCATCTGTAGCAATTAGAGGAATTGTTACCAAGAAAAGCTCGAAGAGAATTGAATACCAGTATATCAGCCTGAGAATGACTGTCTTGCAGTTTACTCTTGTTACTAGTAGTGAGGTTCAAATCCTTGTTGCTTAATCAGAAATGATATGAAATGGAGATTAGAAGGATTAACACTAACTGTCGAGGCAGCCTGTGATGACGGCTTCTTCATATACACGTTCATGCTAGTCTGTTTTAGATAGTAAGGAAGTGATCTGAATATTGGGTGGAAATGCAAGAATTACCACGGCATGCGAGTTAGAGTCCGGCGGTGACTTCCTCTTCTTATTATTCGCGATCATGCTGTCCTACAATAAGCAAAGCTTAGTAGACGACCAGATCCTTGCCAAAGAAAGGGGTGCAGAAAGTTGTCCTATTGAGTGTCGATGCCTACACATACCTGCATCTGCAGATACAACGCCGGCGATTGCTCTCTATGTCCATCGACAGTAATACCCTCCTGACGAGATGACAGGTGAGTAGTGAGGGGGTAAAAGCAGAATAAACTTACCGTTACATCAAGCTGGGAGTTGGCGATTCTCTGCATTTTCGCGCCCTATTCAGAGTACGGTTTGGTAAGTAATGAAGTAAAGATATGTCGACGCCGAAGGACACAAGAAAGTCCGGCACCAGATCCATGCTTTGATGTGAAACACTCACCTGAACGGCCGATTGTCTCCTGATATTCTTCTTCTCCAGAGCACAAAGAAGGAAGGATAAGTAGCGCGAACGAAGCAAGACATTATGATGCCACTTACCAACGTTGTAGGAGCCTGCAAGTCGGAGAGAGTGTCGCGGGATAGCTTCCTTTTCTTCGATTTATTGCTGGCTCCATCCTGATACGATACAGAAACATTGTTAATTAGCCATCGTTGTGCATGGGACTCCACCGATGCATAGTCTCTGTGAATCGAACGATTTCTTTGAACTTTAAGCGGCACTCACATTGGCTTGGGGCGGTATTGTAAGTCTCCTCGCGTCCTAATTAAACGCACAATCAAAATATTAAGATTTCATCTGCCAGTCTAATGAATGCTTTAACCAACTCACATTATCAGTGTCGGAGTCAACAAGATGTGCCGTCTGTCGCTCGCTCGCAAAGCTATTCTTTACACCTTGAAAACTCGTGAGGGTTACTGTCTCTCCTTCATCCTCCCAAGGACTAAAGTTTGCATCCTCTTGCACCGAGGCGGGGAGCCTAAATTTTCCTTGTGTCAGCCAGGCTCACAACTTGAAACAAAGATAAGGATGTGAGCATTATAAGTGAAGAAGCTGCAACGTTCGGGTTCATGATGATCTTGAAGAAGTGTGGCACGGCGGTGACCCGCCGGGCCGCCACGGTCGCTGCCACTGGCAGTGTCACTGGCGCACGCGTGGCACGCTCAAACTGCCACTGGCAGTGGCGGGCGCATTCAAGCTATCAGTACTAGTACTACTAGTAGTAGTAGTAAGTAGTACTACAATGATAAGCTTCAAGTAGCTGAGTTTAAATCAAGCTTCACACTTACTATCAACTTGAATTTGTTTGAATTTGAAACTCATCTTTCGTACTATGATGCGAACGGTTGAGTAGTACGACTTCAAACTCACAAGTCAATATCTTCTACTATCTTCCTTGCGATCTCAGGATTTCTGCCCTCTCCGCCGAAGAAAGTGGATCCATCTGTGTTGCGAAGTGCCCTGACAGGTCGCTTTGTCTTATCGTTCCGTTTCGACGTATTGGGCGAGTCTATCATGTCTGTATCCTCACCAGAAAGACTGCTGTCCTGTCCTGCAAGCGTACTATGATAGCCAGTGCCTCCTATGATACGACTTGAAGCCTTTGCGCCCTGCACACAAGTACGGAAAGGAAGTGCACCTCTGGTGTCCTTTTTCCTCGCCTTTTTTGCGCGCTCTCTATCTGGTCCATCGGAATTGGCTGCATCATAACGTGAGTCAATATGTTCATCTTTCAAAACCTAAAGTCGTAAAGGTAATGCAACTTACGAACATAAAAGTTTGCATTGCCTTCAGCTTCACAAAAGCTGTCTTTTTCCTCGTTCGTTGAACCTGCAATGCCAATATCTGGTAACTCGACTGTCGCTGTCTTGAAGATAAGGACTCACTAGCTTCAGGAGTGTCTTTCGGTTTTTTTAGCCCTCGTTTGTCAGTGCCAGCCAGCTTAGGTGCAGTTGAGCCCATCTGGGTGCGAATGTCAAGAGCCTTCGACAAATTCTTCTCAAGCTCCATCGTCTCCAGTATTGCTGTTTCCTGTTGCTCTGCTGCAGCTCTCTTTTTGCGTACCTTCTCAGATGCCTCTTGTTCTTTTGCTGCCCGTTTCTGTTCCGCATCAAGTTTTCTCTTCTCTCTCGCATCCGCGGCTTGTTGAGCCGCAGCTTCGCGCAGAGCTGCCCGTTCTTCCTTCTGTTTTTCCTTCTCCTCCTTTTCCCTCAATGCCTCACCACGCTTTGAGGCCTGCTCTTCTCTCCTTCTCTCCTTCTCTTCTTTCTCCCTCAATACCTCCTCTTTCGTTCGACGTGTTCTGAGTTTATTGACTATGGCTCCCGGGTGCTGATTGCTATTCTTAGCCCGCGTTTGTCTTCGAGTTGACATTCTTGTGCAGTGTTTCAAGTCGAGGCACGCTGACAGGTGCTATGAGTTTCGATGGTGAATCGAGTTGGCAAAGGTGCAAGTTGTAGTTGAAGTTGGAGATGAGGGCGCCTATTCAAGGAAAATTTACGCCCACTTGCACTTGCTGGCACTGGCAGTGCCACTGGCAGTGATTGGCAGCCTTCAAGTTAGGCTGACTCGGAATGAGCCTGACTCAGACTCGGACTTGGACACTCGGATACTCAGGCTAGCTCTATTACTAGTACTATCACAGTGCTACTGGTACTAGTACTACTCACTGGCACTTGCAGGCTCACTGGCAGGCTGGCGGCGGTGCCACTGAGTCACTGACAGCCTGAGGCTGTGGCTACTCAGGCTACCGGTACTACTACTAGTAGTACTACTAACTTCAAGTTGTTACTACGCGGGCGTCACCGCTGAGCGTGCCATTCAACTTTAAATTCAGCGTTCAATTTACTGGAACTAATGCCGGTAACTCGGCGAAGGCCCAAACCCGTTCATCTTACAGATATCTTCCCCCCGACTATTCGATGCACCTTCTCCTTCTGCAGCAGGAGGTTCAAGAATCAATCCGCAAGGACAAGACATGAATATTCAGCTCACCCGTCATCATTTGCAACAAGACCTGCTGCTTGTGGTTACGACTTGGATTCCTCACCCAAGCGACCCGCACGACCTTCGACACCTCAAGCTCTTCCCGGCTCTCCTGAACTTCCAACAGACTTGGAGGGCCATCATGAAGATGAAAGTGGCTGCAACTCTTCAAGTTACGACTACGACATTTCTATACTCACACAGGATATCTCGATGCTTAGCATAGGCCGAGACGAGCTGCTTCAAGATTTAGACGGTCCTGATTGCCTGTCCCATGCTGACACTGGAGATGACGAACTTGAAGACCAAGACCTATCTTCTGCTGATCTGGACTCCGACATTGGAGATTATGAAGAGAACAATGATAACTTAAAGGTGTATCACAGATATTTAAATGGTGCGCGCTAAGTATGATGTCCCCAGTTTACTTTAGCATTCTGACACCAAATATCGTGCAGCCACTCCATGCGATGAAGAAGGGAACTTCTTAGAAAAGGAAGAACCGCCCGTTTCACGGAACGAACCTGCGTCAAATGACTGGTTTCCCTATTCGTGCCGAGCAGATTTCGAGCTCGCAGATTTTCTCTATCGCGAAGAGCAAATGTCTGCTGGCAACATAACAAAGCTTCTCGGAATTATGAAGGCTTATCAACTAATTCAGTCCACGGAGAACGCAAAATCTATTAGATATCCCGAATTGGACGCGACAGATCCCAATGATGACTCAAGTCTGGATACAGCTGGTGCACTGCTCGATGGAGATGCACAAAATTTGTACAAGATCATTGACACTACAAAAGTCGGTGATGTATCTTGGAAATCCTTCAGTAACTTCTACACTAACGACAATGGCCAAAAAGCGACAAACGAGAACATCGAGTCATGGAAGAGGAAAGAATATGATGTATGGTATCGGGATCCTTTGGAAGTAATCCGAAATTTGGTGGATAACCCGGCTTTAGAAGGCGAATTTGACTTTGTCCCGTTTCGTGAATTTCAGACAAAGGAGGACACCAATAATATCAATGACAAAGAACGAGTTTTCAGAAATTACATGTCCGGGAATTTTGCTTGGGAACAGGCTGTAAGTCATGACTCATTAACTCGCACAGATACTTATTATCCTTGACTTAGAACAAGATCTACGCAGAAGATAAAGCAGTCCATGGATCTATGTTCGTCCCGGTCATTTTAGGGAGCGATAAGACAACGGTTTCTGTTGGAACTGGCAATAATGAATACTATCCTTTGTATCTCTCGATTGGGAATGTATCAAACAAGGCCCGGCGGTCCCAGAAACTGAATACAGTCCAGCTCATAGCATTTCTGGCAATACCAAAGAGTATGTGTTAATAGTGATCTATTCAATTGACTTCTGATGCTTTGCAGCTGAGCGGCAATACGAAAAGTCAGATGACTTCCGGCACTTTCGACATCAGATCTTTCATTCGTCTATATCGAGGATCTTAATCTCGCTGAAATCCGCAATGATCATGAACACTCAGAAAACCATTCTCCGGTGCCCTGATGGTCACTTGCGTAGGTCGGTTTTCGGACTCGGCTCATATATAGCCGATTATCCGGAACAGGTCAGCCTTTGCGCCATATGTACTGGATGGTGCTGCAAGTAAGTACTACCGCCCTCAGGCTTTCCTGAAATCAAGCTCTGTGGTGATGACTTACTTTCGACATTATAGATGCACAGCGCCTCACAAGGACCTCGATAATCCGGAATTTGTATCAATTCCTCGAACAAAAGAGCTGCACGAACGATTGATAGAACAGGTAGACGCCAACAACATGAATAAAGCAACAATTCGGAAAGAGTACGGATTCCACCAGGACATTGTGGTACGTGCTTCAAATTATTCATTGGATGCGTATATTGCAACTGATACGTTGCTCCGTAGCCTTTCACCAATGACATTCCACGCGCAGATATATGCGATCTCATATCTCCGGACCTGCTGCACCAAATCATCAAAAGGCGTGTTCAAGGATCATCTTGTCGAGTGGATATGTCAGAGCTTGACCACGTCAGAGCTGGATATTGTGGATAAAAGGTGATTTTTTTCGCAAGTTGTTTAATGTAAATACCATTGCTAACATCCGCGTAGAATCAGAGTTGCTGCTCCTTTTCCTGGACTTCGCAGATTCCCCGAAGGCCGAGGCTTCAAGCAATGGACAGGCAATGATTCTAAGGCACTTATGAAAGTATGTGACCTTTTTATCTTGTTCGAGGCAGTGGTTTGCTGATATTTGATGCAATTTGCTTAGGTGTATCTTCCGGCTATCGTGGGCATTGCACACGATGATATGATTCGCACATTAAGTGCATTTCTAGACTTCTGTTACCTTGTGCGTCGGTACACGATTACAGCCTCAACTCTTGATCAAATCAAAGCCTCTTTGGATCACTTTCACCGTTATCGGCAAATATTCATAGCTAAGGGCATCCGGGATAACTTTTCACTACCACGACAGCATGCTATGGTCCATTATCCAACATTGATCCCTCTGTTTGCTGCACCGAGCGGGCTGTGTTCATCGATTACAGAGAATAAACATATTTATGCGGTCAAAGAAACGTGGCGACGCTCGAACAGAAATGATCCCTTGGGCCAGATGATCACAGCAAACCAACGACTCAGCAAACTTATTGCATCGAGGTCAGACTTCAAACGGCGTGGAATGCTAGACGATACGCTATCCGAGGCTACGTGGAAAGTTTTGCGAGATGTTCTGCGGAAGAATATGTCAGAGCCGGAGGAGGATGATGCTGAGAGGATCCCGAATCAGAGGGAGCAGTTGCAGTGTATTGGTGTGGCAGGAGCAGCCAATGATACAGATGATTTCTTCGATGGCACTGTGGGTAATCAAGGGCACAACGAAATTGCTGACCTGGATGATTTCAGCACTTCATCAGTGGAAGGACTGCAAAGTAGTGTTGTTCTTCATGATGTGGAAAATACAGAACATCGGTTTTGCTTAGGTGGTAGAAGTGATCCTTCGAGCTTGATGTTAATGGCTTCGAAACAACGTCAGTAACACGAGCTTCAAATTGTGGCGCTGGATATCTGACTTATTCGTTGCTATCCTTACAGAGTCCAGTAAGCTGTACCCCAAACAGCTCAACGCTCTTGCGGCGATAAAAGGCCATCCGGAACTCCGACAGCTCCGACGACTCATCAAAATATACTTATTCTGCAAGTACGAAAGGTGCAACTTGAACGAATTAGGATACTATGACCTCGGAAGCGCTTCTGAAAGCCTGATAGCCGAACAACAGTTTGCACTGGACATGGGCAATGACATTGCCATCTTCCATTAGCTACCGCGTATTTCGCCTACCGCGGCGAATCAATTCCTATAGAGCAAGCAATGAGGGAGGTGATCAGGTCCAATCCCTCTTGGCGCGGAAAACCACGACGTGATGTCGTTCTTGTCCAAGTTAGTTCTCGCAAAAAGGGGTTTGCAGGGATGCGAATTGCTCGGGTTATGCTTCTTTTCTCCTTCACCGCCAATGGAGAACGTCAGGAATGCGCCCTTGTCCAGTTTTTCAAGAACGTTGGAGACTCACCTGACAGAAAAACAAGAATGTGGATAGTCGAGCCAGAGTATGAGTCAGAGACCTCTACCGCGTGCCAGCGTAGTACTATTGGAAGTTGCCGTCAACCGCTGACTCGGACTCGCCGGAGTGACCTGAATGACACCTCCGACTCGGAGTCAGGCTACCCCCGTCACGGTGACTCAAAAAACTCCAAAGTTATCCGTGATAGCTCTAGGGAGTATCTTCCGTTTAGCTCACCTCCTTGGGGTTCCAGAGGGTGATGAATGTCCTCCGAAGTCATTGACACCTGAGGAGTCCCTGGACTTTTACAATAGATTCTATGTTAACCGATTTGCTGACATGCACATGCATGAAACATTGTACGAAAGTAGGCAACAATAAAGATAAACCCTCATTTAGCTCACAAAGTACCTTGAAACTTATGAAGTAAGGATATAACATTTAAATGTTCAGTGACGGATTATGGTACTAGCTATACTAGAATTGTAGTGTTACTAGTCGGTGCATCTTAGACTTCAAGTTCAAGTTGGATCATGTCGGATGCCACTGTCAGTGGCAGTGGTCAAAATTTCCCACTGCTGCAGTGCACTGGCAGCCTCAGGCTGAGTACTACTACTACTGGTACTAGTACTACTAGTATGAACATAGAAAACTTCAAGTAAAAAGTGTACAATAACATGGAACTTGCCAACAACTGGAAATGAACCAATAACCTGCCTCAGGCTGCTACTACTACTAGTACTACTTCAAGTTCTAATTTAACCATCTTGAAGTTGAAGTTCAAGTTGAACACAGACTACTAGTAGTACTAGTCACGGTAGTACTATCAACTTGAAGCATATGCTATGAATAAATAAATAATTTTTTTGCAGTATATAGTAGTAATCAAGAAAACGATGTCACATAGTTGCTACTAGTACTAACTACCAATAGTGCAGCATAGTGCGAGAGGAGCTTTAAGTTAAACTTGAAAAGGGAGTAAGCACTGGCATAGAATGAGTAGTACTAGTACAATCCGAGTCCTTGACTTTTGTCATAAACATAGTAAAACGAAATAAAAATTTAACACGGCCACAACTTAAACTTGAATCGCGCGCTGGTGAACCCTAGAACACTTCGTGTCGGGGAATGGTCCAATATGCAACCGCCAGTTACATCGCCGAGCTCATATTGACATCCGAGTCGGTGTCCGTGATGGGATCCAATTTGTCGAGAAGAGCAAATAGGATTCCATAATCTGTTAAATAAAATGGACCATAATTACGAAGTAAATCGTCGACTGTCTTCAGGAGTAAAGAGTCAAAAATTTGCTCTGCCGGAATAAGGGCATGATCGATGTGTTCCATATCTTCGTGGAGAAATTCGGCGGCCCTGTCGAGTCTTTCCTTGTCTATATCTTTGCGATCAGCATCGTCAAATTGCCTAATGGCTCGAGTCACTTCGATAATGCCCAGCCTAGCAAAGTCCATCTCCCTGGAGAAGCGCTGCATTGCACCATCATTCATGAGCAACAGATCCAGAAGCGAATCATCACAGAGGATGATTAAACATTTCCTGATCCAGTTGAACCTGCGCAGAACAACCGAATAATTTCCGTATTCGCGCTGGATTTGTCGATTATTCTCCAATGAGGACGTTCCACCATCAGCCGAGTCGACGCCAAGAATATCCATTGACTTCTGAATGAGTCGATGAAAGTCAGCTAGAGCAGCTTCTCCACCGGCACGTTCAAGTTCACGTTTCCATCGACGCCGAGCCTCTCGTGCTGTTCCGGATTGAAAGACAGTCGGAGTCGCCTGAGTCGCAGAACAATTGACTTCTGCTTCTGAGAGTTGACCAACGGGCGACTTTGGCAATTGTTCCGCACGGCATTTGTCTAGGAAGACGATCCAATCCTTGCACTCGTTATATGACCAAATAAGTAGGGGGAGAAAGAACTTGAGCGCAAGCCTTGGGTTTCGGGGCCTGCTTGTAGAGCCTTTAAGATTCACGCCCACGACTGGCGTAAAGTGCTTCAATTGAGCAGAGAGTTCACGACGAACATTTTCCTCGAGCTTTGTGCCTTTGATGTCGATCCTTATGGCAGAAAAGACAGATTTTGTCTGTATCAATCGATTGCCGGCCTCCTCATCCTCAAATTTACGTTGCCAACGCACGATTGCATGGTGTGAATGATATCGGGCGACTAAGCAAGACAAGAAATTATCCCAGATGACGTCCCCAGTGAAAACATTGATGAGTTTCCCTGACGGGAAAAAGCCGGGAAGAACAGATATGAACGCCGTGGCGACAGCAAGTCTTGATTCCTCCACACGCTTGCGGATAAGCAGCTCAAGTGGCTCCTCGGGCTATAGCGCATTACCATAAGAACAAGCGGTTAGAGACGTGCATTCAAGCTTTTGATTTAATTTGCAGCTTACCGTATAACGCATCAGGATAGCTAGTTCTTCACCTAGCTTGAAGATCATGTCCGTGTACTGGTATGTACTGATCCGAAACTGGTCTAGCATCACAGCCGTCTTCCTCTGCAGAGCCTGTGCTTCCCTAACCCGGTTACTGATATACTGATTTGACGTATCAAAGTACCTCCCCAGCCGATCAGCCAGAACAAGTGTTTCCTTGAAATCGTTCGACGAAAACCCGAAGCGATTTGCATGCTCTAGCTTGGACTCTAAGCTTTTGGTGATTGACTGGACCACCGTGCTATCGATATATGCTCCCGAGCGATAACCAAAGGGTAGGTCCTCTGACAAGTCATTGAAGATAAGCCAAACCACACACTGAAATATAGATAATATGTGGTCCTACCGAACTTAACCTCTACAGGATTTGTATACACTTCGTATTCGCTCTCGTCTTCGATGATCGCGGACTTTGAGCTGTGAGTGTTGAGACCAAAGCTGGATTCTGAACCGTCCTCGTCCTCGTCTGTGTCCAAGCAAGAGCTTGGAGTATCCCCGAGATCAGAACTTGACATTTTGGAGATTTGATAGTGACTGAACGAAGAGCCTGAGCTACTTCAAGTTGGCAGTGCAGTGAGTACTACTACTAGGAATACTAGTAGTAGTAGTACTAGTAGTATGCCTGAGAGGAAAGTAATGGCAAGGGTTATTCAAACGGTGAGTGAAGTTGGAATGAAGGTCAAGTGTCGCCACCGTGGCATGCCACCGGCAGCCTGAGTAGTACTAGTAGTAGTAGGCTATTACTAGTACTAGTAGTAGCCTGAGTGAGCCACTGGCAGTGAGTGCCACTGGCAGTGAGCCTGAGGGGCAACTTCAAGTTATTACTAATACTACAGTAGTAGAAAACGGGCCGAGCTTCGCCGGCAAGTCCCTTACTCCGAGTCCGAGTCCCCCATTTGTCAACTTGAAGACGTTCGCACGGGAGGCAGATTTCCCTGAGCGTTATCACGCAATTCCGGAACGCAGTGCCCTTCCTCCCAGAACTAGTAGCCTCACTGCCACTGGCACTGCAGTGGCAGCCTCAGGCTCAGGCTGAGCCTGAGTCACGGTATCACTGCCAGTGGCGCCACTGGATGAAGGATTTAGGACACCCGAAATTGAAACCCATAAGACCCCGCTTGGCACTCAGGCTGGCAAGCATTTAGGGAGGTTGAAGCCACCCGTCCACCGCCGGCCTTGAGCAGAAGTTCTGCCGGTCCATGGAGACCCGCGGTATAACTTACCTTTGAACTTGAAGGTAAGGTATCAGGGTGTACTTATGATATCTTACCTGATACTACTACTAGTACGGTAAGCAAGGCAGGCATTTAGGACGACTGTCCTAGACACGGACCATCTGGCAGACCCTTCCCCTCTGCTAGATCCTGGAAATTTAGGGCCCGGGCAAGACGGAGAGTTTGGCTCCGAGCCGTGCCGTTTAGTACTAGTACTACATACTACTTGTAGGACGAAAAAGCCGTTCTAAATCCTTAGTACGGGAAGCATAGCCTGAGTATGGTGGCTTCCGACTCAGCCTGAGCCGCAGGCTGCGTCACTACTCTAGTGGATGCCTTCCCGTAAGAATTTAGGACGGCGGAGGCTGTCCTAAATCTTTGAAACTCCGTCAGGTACAGGTTTAGGACAGCCATCCTAAACCGTAAGCAACATCTAGGACGGGTCCTAAATTCCTTTCCGGTTGCCACGGTGAGGTCTGCCGGATTATTTTCATAGATAAAATTGCTTAAAATGGAAGCGGGTGCGTCACATAATCTTCACTTCTACTAAATATGGTATGTGAGAACGCTGCTGTAATGTTTAGAGCCCTTCCTTGATCTCAGTAATTTAGGACGACCGACGTCGACCGGAAAGTTGGCTCCGTTCCCGGATAATATTCGGAAGAGGATTTAGGATAAGAATCGTCGTCCTAAATCCTTACGGGAAGGCATCCAGTACCATCATAATGATGATCACGGTGCCTCCGCATCATCATGCCGTGAAACACAAACAAGTATAGTACTACTATAGTACTATCCGGCGAGGACTCGGACTCCGAAGCGAACTGCGGCGGCCGAGCTGTCAAGTTGCTGAGATCATCAACTTCAAATTCGACTAGTAAGTACTAGTAGTAGTAGTAGTAGTACTAGTAGTTACGGTAGTAGTACTACTCGCAGCGGGTGCACTCATGCTGTGGCACTGCCAGTGCCAGTGAGGCTGGGAAGTCCTACTACTAGTAGTAGTAGTATCACTGGCATAGTAGTACTAGCCTGAGTACTTAAATTTAAATATAGTACTACTCTTCACGGCACTCCGTCAGCCTGAGTCACGGTGTGGCCTGCTGGCAGCGGTAGTATCCGACTTCCATCAACTTCTTCAAGTTCACGTTCCGACGGTGAATAGCTTTTAGTTGCCACTGGCAGCGGACCCCATCATGATGCCCCCCACATCATCTTGAAGCCAGCAACTCAACGACTATCCCTTCAGAATGTCTGTTGTCCCTCACGCTAACATGCCAGTGCTACCTGAGCCTCCCAATCAAATCCAAATCAGGCTGCTACTGGGTCCAGATGATGCCAGACGAGCTGGTATGTAGTACATGTCTCAAAAACTAGTATTAGTAGTAATTTCAATTCTTTCACAAAAAGTCCAAACAGGACTAGTTTCTTCCGGCGAAAATGGAGCCCATCCGTGGCCCGAGCTTATAAAGACGCGGTCAGACATGGTGAAATGGATTGAATTTCTCATTCAGTTGGTACAGCGAGATGACAGTGGCAAATCAGCAATCAAGTAAGTGTCATTCATGTTGCCAGCCTTCAAAGTATGTGACCAGGACATTCTCTTGACAGCCTGCCAGTGAATGGGCCCGGCGTCTCCATGTCCGACTCGGAGTCTCTTGCAAGTGCAGGGCCCGGGTTGAGGTCACAATCGGAGTTTGAGGTCGGACTAGGAGTTGGCAGTGGCAATTTGACGTCTGCCACTGAGGCGGAACCAGACACATCCAATTTGGAATTGTGAGTAGTGTTGCCAGCCTGAGCTTAATTGCATCTTGATGACATTCCATTCTACTGTCAGCGAGGCCGCCAGTGCCGGTGCCACTGGCAGTGGGGTGGCAAAACCTGGGTCGGACGTGGACTCCAAGCCGTCAAACAGTGTCGAAGACTTGAAAACGAACCTGTGAGTGACATTGCCAGTCTGTGTAGATTGCTTCTTATCTCTTTCCTATACCCAACTAGCGACTTGTCAGTCACCATGCTCAATGGGATAGGGGGCGACTTGGACAAAGCGGGCAAGGAATGGACGGACATTGGAGGAAAGCTGGTCGAGACTGCCAAAGTTCTCAACCAGGTGATAACAAAACTCAAGGATGGAGCGGCAGCTCGGGCGGCGAATCCTGATGAAAAACAGAAAGTGGATGAACGGCTGGATCGGGCGATGCGGAATGTTGGATCTCAAGATCTTGAGAAAAAAAGGGAAGATCTGAAAGCCACGAAAAAAAAGGCGGCCAAATCGGAGAACACGGATTACTCGGAGACAATAAAGACCTTGCAGGAGAAAGTCGATTCTCTCTCCAACGAGATACAACATATAAAGGACCAGGCAACCCTGAATTACCCGATGCTTGCGAGGGCTGCAGCTGAGGAGGGCATCCATGCGCTACACTCCGTCATGGCAGCTAATGTTAGCAAAAGGCTTGACAGTCAATTTGATATGATTCGAAGCACCACCGACAAGGTGCTTCAAATGAACGAAAAGCTGGCTCGTTTGGAGACATTGGATGCTGAACGGAAGGCGGACCAGACATTGGATGCTGAACGGAAGGCGGACCGCTCCAAAGACGACCTTTTGACGCGGACTATAGCATCGTTCGCTGTCATGATACGCGAGCTTCAAATCATTGCCGTAGCAGCTGAATCGGTAAGTCATCTTGAAAGCTATTGCAAAACAAATTAAACTCATGAGTTCTCACATAGAGCGAAGCGGCAGCTTGTAGTATTAAACTACGACACGTCTTCGAGGACGCCAGGAACATTCTTTATATGGCTTTTGCCATTGTTTTCCCAAACAAATTCAAGATCGAATCGGTTGCCCCTTTTGACATTACTGGTGATGGCGGTGTCAAGACAGCGGGGCTCATCAGAGGTGTAAACGAGCTTTACGCTGAGTTCACTGCCCAACCAACCATGCGCCGGGACGGAAAGGTTCCCATTGCAAGGCATCTGTTTGATGACCTGCTCACCGCTTTACCTGAAAGCCTCATATCCTCAGAGGAAGCACGCTACGAAGAGTGGTTAGCAGGGATTGAAGACAAGTTAGCAGACTTCCGCGAGGAGGATACGACATACAAGGACGCGGATAAGGCGAAAAGCAAAGCAATGGCGAGGGTGGAGACGACAAATGACCCAAAGTGTGGTGACAAAGAGAAGGGCCGGGCCTCCAAGACGCTGAAGGAAGCCGAAAAGAGGCTGGAGAGCTTGGTAGAGGACGCGAGAGCAAAGCTTAAATCCAAATACCCCTTCACAAACTCCTGGCAGCCGTCGCCTGACGCAAAACCCATCGAAAAGTTCCGTTTCTTTCTTGTGCGCTTCTATCTTATCTTCGAATTCCATCGAAGGTTGTATGTCATCCTCAATCGCAAGCTGAAGAAGTTGGATTCACAACAGCCAGCCACCACACTTGACGAGCAGGAGTCCACATGGGATGCCAGCATAGATGACTTTACGTGCAAACCGTTCCCAAATCTTGATCCATCAGAAGAGGGTGTCCTCGATCTGAAGGACCTGCCTAAGTTCTATTTCGAGGAATTCTTTGCAAAGATGGCCGAAGAGGGCGACATCGAATACTATGGCTCTGAGGACATACCCCATGCGTCGGCCAAAGGTTTTCCTCCAAAAGCTCTCCCAGCTGATATACAGCGCAGTTTTGAGGAAGTCTCAGCTTCTTTCGACCAATTATCCTTGAACACACTAGCGGAAGTTGTCAAGCAGGCGAATCTCACGGAAGTCCCGGTGCCAGTGCGAAAGTGGCCGGAAAATGACGAAGACCGAAAAAAATTATCGAAGATCCTGCATCTGGAGAAGCGGCGAAATACGCACAGGGAGAAAGCTGTTATCCTTTCCAACGCGATGCAGATGATTACGTCTTCTGAACATGTCGTTTTTGAGGTGATGAACGAGACTCCACTCAGGCAACATTTGAATAAACTTATCCACGACCGACATTATTATGGTGACGACGAATCTCTCTTCAAATTCATAGAAAACGCACCATCCGTACTGCACCTGACAGCGGGGGAACCACTCTTTACCTATGAACAGCAGGACGTGCTTAAAAGGATATGCAAGATAGTGGGGAACCATGGCCCTTATGGTCGGGCACCTCAGTCTTATTTGGCTCTGCGCATGGACTGGGCAAAGGAAGTGCGTGAGCAAACACGGAAGCCTCCTAGTTCCAAGGAAGGATTTGTGAATCCTTCCAATCCTCATTACAAAGAGCCATTTGAGTTTCGGATTACCGGCGAAGGCGTATCTCGACTCAAATCTTTGACGCCCTTGTCCTAGTATACTACTACCCGTAGTATATGGTCACGGTATAAACTTCGTCGAGTCTATCTGTCTTCCTGATAAACAATGATGTTTCGACTTTGTCTTTCCGATAATAGTAAACAATGATGTGTCGTCTTTTTCTTGAATAAAACGCCTATGTCTTGCTTGATTGTGTGATGATATGACCTTCAACTTGAAGATATTTTGTAAATACTGATCACCACATCTCATACGATGCAGCGCATCCCCAGGCTGCCAGGAGTATCTACTAGCCTACTAGTACTCGTACTAGTAGTACCCGAAGGCTTGTTTGTGTTGTGCTTCTACTTTAACATTCAAGTTTCGGGGACATACACCGTGTTAAAGTTCCTCTGGCTCAAGTTGCCTTCAACATCACTACTTCATCCCTTCAATGTTCCGGGGAGCAAGATGAAGAGGACATGGACGGCAAATTCTTCTGCCAGTGATGTCTGAGTCGGAGTCACTCAGGCTCACTGCCACTCAGGCTGCCAGTGCCAGTGGCACGCCGGTCACTGGCACGGTGACTTCAAGTTCAACTTGAAGTTGTGGCACTCACTACTAAGGCTGGCAGGCTGGCACTCAGTTGTCGACTTCAACTTCAAGTTGTTGCTACCACAGGCATAGTACTTGGTGGACATTGAAGATGCTCAACACTGGCCGTAGTCACCATGCCATACAACCAGGCTCGTTAACAGAGAACTTCCTCAGGTTGTCTTACGTCCTGGTGTATTTTCTGTTTAACACTACGTTCTGCTCTCCAGGATTACATCTTGGCCCGCACCCTCCACTATTGATCGCATCCTACGCAATTATCGGAAAAAGGAACAGCCGCTGCCGTAGGATGTACAGTTGAGTTGACACGGGATCATCTTACACACTGGCACTGGCAGCCTAGGGCAGGAACCACCTTACAGACACACTTTAACCAATCATCCAAGATGAGTAAGCTCTATAATATCGTTGATGGCCTCAAGTGACTTTTCAGTAGCGAACTGACGTAGTCATGGCCTCCTCCTCAACTACCACTGTATCCCAACGCCCAAGTCACCGCAGATTCTCTTCTTCACTTTTCTACCAATTTTCAACATCGAATTCCTCCTGCACGTCCCGATTCTCTCCCAACACCATGCGGGACCTTGTACAACTCTGATAGACCTCTTTCTTCCGCCGCGCATCTGCCGACTCGCGCTTTGCCTGTCTCGGCACGCTCAAATTGTTCTATCGGTTTCAACGCCTCGCGCAGCTCGCGTAAAACGTCTGCGCCTTACTTTGTTAGCTCCCTGTGGGTCGACGCGTTTCTACTCGTGCGCCGCTCTAGGCTCGTATGGAAACCAAGGGGGTAGGAGTTCGACCGCTTTTGCAGAGGAACGAAACCACTGCCGTCTACGCAATTTACTGCGCCCACAGCAGGCGCCCCAATTCTTGACCCAGGATTCTCTCGCAGATTTATGCCGACGCGTATCCCCCCACCGACTAAAGCAATGGCGAGCACACATGCGCACGCGTCCACCTCCACAGTTGACAACACAAACTTCTTCAGCGATTTGTGATGGTAGAGTGGTTACATCCGTAACCATATATCATGAGTGAACCTTCTCCGAGGGACAGGGCTATGCCAGAGAGCTCATCGTCAGTGGTGGCTGATGACCAGCTCAGAGAGCAGGACATTAAAACTGGTTGCTGCACTTGCATCCGAGGTCCGCTCCTCTCAGGTTTTGAATTGCGAGACGCATCACCGACGTTTCGGATGTGCAAAGAGGCAAGTTACTGAACCGGCCCTCACAGGCACGAGGAGAGGATGTATGCGTGCAGTAATCAGTGAGCGAAAGCTACTACTGTACTTCTCGAGTAAGTTGTTCTTTTAATTTTTGAATCATAATACTCACGGGCTTCTTCAGCTTTGGAGCATCGGCACGGGGAATGTCTATACGTTCTCCGAGAACATCTGCATAAGATTTACGCCGAAAATTATATTGTCTTCTTTTCTTGGGGTGGGGGTAGGGGGATTGGACACATCCGTTCGCGTATGGAATCTGCAAATGGGTATGATTTTCTTCACATTCCTGTATCCCCGACTCATCAGTGACAACTTTCCAGTATGACTCCGACTTTCTTGTCACCGGAAGGAACGATGGCCGCGTCAGCTTCTTCTCGTTCCATCGTTCCTCTTTTCCTCGACCATCTCAAGCTCAACAATAAGCGGCCACAGGACTCGCGCTGAGCAGTCAGTCGGGACGAGTCTCTATCCCTACCGTCTACTCTCACTTCAGGGATCCCTGCTCAATCGACATCTAATCCTAAGTTCGCCTGGCCTGAGCGGCGTAAAGAGCCCAAAAACATGGGAAGGATGCTGGAGAGGGAAGGTTGCGAAGTTGCGCGGTCGGATTCGTATATACGGGGCTATGTATCACCGGGCAGTTTGATGCATCCCAATATTCCGCTTGCATGCACAAAGGTCGACAAAGCGACTCACAACTCAATTTGCAAATGCCGCAAAGGGAAAAATATAACTGCATTTTCGACATCATCCAAGTTGTTGTCAACTTGTCGTGTTCCCATTCCTTGCCAAACACCTCTGCCCCGCCACCATTGCCGCCTAAACGGAGAACACTCGGTTTCAATGTGCAGTATGAGTCCATCATCGGCCGACAGCGCAATTCCCTCAGCTCCGAGGACGAGAAACGCGCCTTCATGCAAATTACTCCTTCCGAAGCGGGTTGGGATGCATTCAAGTTGGCCCATTTCCCATTTTGGCACGGTTCTAGTTCAAGTTTCGGGTTGTGTACAGGGATGACTGTTGTATGGTGAGTTACTCATGGCTTTCTTCGAAATCCTTCTAGAGCTGATGGAGCAGCTTCTTGTGCAGTGGGTTGTATCCTCCCGACTTCTTCGGAGTTAACATGACTCATTTTCTTGTTCGTTTGTGCTTAAAATGAAAAGAAGCCTTATAATCAAGTCATCCGGAAGAAATCATTTGTCATCTCCTACTATCAGTTCAACTTGCGGTTTATCCAAGTCATAGTACAAAGCACTAATAGCTCCCTCTCTCTTTCTAGAAGAATGGGAAATCAGAAAACTGACTTCAACTACTTTGTATAAGTGTGAAGTGGGAGCGGGTATTGTCCCCAAGATCATCATCAAGCCATTCCACCGTGAATCATGTTCTCAAATCTTCGTACTATCCTTCTCATCCTCCTCTCCCTTGATTAACGCACGCCTGCACCTCCGCACCGTCCTCCGCTTTCAGCTCGTTCAACGGTGGACAGCAAGGGCTCAAACGAAGGTACTTGTTTCATTCATATCAAGATCTGTACACTGACTTGTTGCTAGATACACAAGAAACTGCAAACGTTTCTTGATCTTCTCGGGGTACCACCAACACCTCTCTCCGAATTACATCAATATAGGCTCCATAATATAGTTCCGATACAGTGTCGCACGGGCTTGGATGTGGACAATGCAGTGACTGCAATATATGCATCATTGCCACAGGTACCAGCTAGTAGATTTGTCTCGATCGACATCGAGTGGGCAAGTGGCGGAGAAGGGCCCAATCATCGCGTGGACCTCATCCAACTCGCAGTTCAACACCACATTTATCTAGTCAGGACGCATACTCTTACTGACCTTCCCCCTACGTTGGCGCAACTCCTTGGGGATGGTACAGTCATGAAAATTTCCGCAGGAATCAACGGTATGAATAACTTATCTTTTCTCCTGCGAGGTGGCCTAACAGAAGAAATGGCAGGTGACGCAGTGCGTATAAAGCGCAAGTTTCGCACCTCTGTGCGCTCCTGTGTCGATCTGACAGATTGGGCACGCGTTGTCTACCCGGAAGTCTGGCCCAAAAACCCGACCTGGTCCCAACTGCTCTTAAACCCTCGTCTCTGGTTCCAGCATCCGACTCCGACTGTCAAGCTCGAAAAAATAGTGGGAGAAGTATTGAGGCTGAACGTCAAGAAGAGTAGTGAGGTCACAATGAGTGACTGGGCAGCTGACGAGCTATCAGCGGCACAAAAAGAGTGTAAGTTATCATTCTGTTGTTCAAGATCAACCATCTTCAAGTTCTCACTTGCATGATCTGCTGTACTGGAATACTAGATGCAGCTATTGACGTTCACAGCACGTTTGCTGTAGCTTTGGCCCTGAGCCAAAGCCACTCACCCTTACCGGATAAGTACATCAAGAACTTCGAGGCTTGATCTAGTAGGCTGAGGCCCACCAGTAGCAGGTTTGACCAAATGTGCTTGAGTTATCGAGTAAATTGTTGTGCGCATGCTCTTGTCTTTCAAAGTTGCCAGGAGATTCATGATTAAAATTTATTATTGAATTGCCTTTTTTTCCCGAATGATCACCGTAGTCTGAGGTATCAAAGTGGTTTGGAAGATGTCGCCAATGGTGTCTGTCTGCTGTTCGGATTGCTTGCCATGATGATGCTTCCAGTGGAGCTTTAAATCTAAAATTGGAACTTGAAGAGTTCAAGTTCAAGTTGCCACCGTGACTCGGACTGCACTTGCACTTGAACTTGAACTTGAACTTTTTACCACTGCGTCCCCTCAACGACACAGTGTACGTTCTCCAGTCTTGTTATGAGCACTTCTCCGCCATCCCCCACCCATTCCATAAGACCACTTATTGGCCTGAACAAGTTATGTTTTATCCTACCCTCAAGCTTGTATTGAACTCGCCTAGACTTCAACATTTCCGAATGAACCAAAAAACGATAGTGTACGTCTGAGAACGTGCTTCTTGCTTGATCTTATCACTCACATTTGTCTTTAGTACCTGGAGAGGAGAAGGTGGGCGGCCTTGTTATAGTGAGAGGAGCTCCGACGTGCACGCTGAAGCGAGCATCTTCTACCTTTCGAACGACACCCGCTGAGGATAGGCCGATACATGTTGCATCACCAACTGTTGTGATCTTCATCAAAAATTAGTAACAATCCTTCGTCTTCAACTAGAGTCGACACCGCCTTATAGGAAAGGAAGGGCAAGGGCCGTCCGCTGACGATTGAAGAGGTGGCAGAGGACGCTATTGATGAGGGGGCAGATGAACTACACGACCGATCCCGCGCCAGCCTTGCGCATGTGTCCTTGGATGCCCCTCGCTTCACATATCAGTTTCCTGCGCCGAAACCGCCATTGCAACGTAGTAAATCTCGCGTCCGTCAATTGCAGGCTGACGGCCCCGGCCCCGGCCTCGGAACACCACCTCATACCGTCTTGCGAGACACCTTCATACCTCTAGTTGAATGTGATACACCTCCGATAGTGAAAAACGCGATGACGCGAGGCGAACATCTTTCCATGAAACAGCTGCCAGCATCTCCCGGCCAATCTCTAGCAAGTCGCCGGAAGGTAGCGTGAACCTAGGCGCTACATCTAGTTCACAAGCATCGGACTACGGTGGCGAACATCTATGAGGGCATGCGAGGGAAGAGAATAAGCGCAACCTTTGAAGCCTCTGGAACTATAAGTACGGACTTCTCTTCTTGCTATTATATTACTAGGCTTATACTGGTTTATTCATCAGCGAAACCACATGCGTCTATTTCGGATACTTTGCTCTTCAAACATATCATATCAACACAGATCTAACCGAAGCTAAATGTGTTAGACAATTATTGATCTGGACAACTTCGCGGGGCGATGGAGCTCGAGACTGTGACTACTAGTACAGCAAATGGGCGGTCAACCTATGCTGCGCTTTTGTCTTGGAGAGAATTGTCTCACTTTTCTTTGACGCAGGTGAACTTTCAAGTGCGTACCATTGTTGTCGCGACTACGACCGTCGCTCGTGGCGACTTGACGCAGGAGATCGTGGGCGTGTCTGTTCAGGGTGATATTCTGGACTTGGCCATCAATGGCATGGTTGACCAGTTGGCTCTCTTCACTGCGGGGGTGACCAAAGTCGCGCGGGAAGTCAGAACGAAAAAACTCGGTGTTCAAGCTGAAATCGAGAATGTTCATGTCACAGCAAAAAATCACGTATGTTTATTTCACTAGCATTCCGCTGAATTGTGTAGTGTGGTTTTTACTGAACGCACTCCGAATAGAATGGCTGTTGACACCATGGCCGGAAACTTGACGACCGAAGTGCGTGGTTGCGCAGATCAGTACTGCAGCTACTAGTATAAACGGCGACTTCACGTGTTTCATCACCGTCAAAGGCTCAGGCGAGATGGAATCCTTTGAGACTCATCAAATCAATTAAATTGTGCACTACTTGCGCGAGTCGATTTAGAAGAACGCCGCCGCTCGTGAAGCTGCCGAACTTGCCAGTCGCTCCAAGTTGGAGTTCTTGGCGAACACGTCTCATGAGATTCGACCCCTATGAACGGTATCATTGGCATGAAAGAGTTTACGCTGGATAGCAATTTGAATAAGAGTCAGCGCGAGAGTCTTCTGCTGGTGCATAGTTTGGCTCGGAGTCTGCTATTGATTAATGTCGATATTTTGGATATCTCGAAGAGTAAGCTAATCCGCCGCCGATGCTTCCGAATTCAGTTGCTAATATTTCGATTAATTACTACGTTCGAAGCAGGCAGGATGACGATAGAGCAAGTTTGGTATTCACTGAGACACACGGTTTTCGGTAACCTCAAGACTCTCGTTGTACGACCATCGCAAAACAACCTCGACCTCACATATGATGTTTACCCAGACATTCCTGATCAGCTCATCGGTGACTCGCTGCATCTGCGCCAGGTCATTACGAACATTGTCGGCAACGCTATCAAGTTCACCTCGAGCAAGGTCGTGTGGAACGGACATGCTGCGCTGTCGTGCCGTCTGGTTGGCATCAAGGACTCGATGGTGAAGGTAGAGTTCTGTCTCACGGATACGGTATCGGTATTACGAAAGGTACAGTGAACTTGATCTGTGGTACGTTCGTGCGAGGGGATGGATCAACCACTCGAGTGAGCTCTTCTCGAATAGTCATTTGTTCCGGCCTGTAGTGGTCTTACTTTCTTAAATCTAGGACTACGGTGGTGCTGTCCTTGGTCAATCAGTATCGAAGTGAGTTGTGTCGCTGATGAATAAGACGATGTGAGTTGAGAGCGAGCTGGGCAAGGGAAGTTCACGACCACCTCCTAAATCAGCCAGTTGTCCACCGAGAACGTACTTTCGATGATCCAGGCATTCGCGAAGCAGAAAATCCGGCTTGCCAATACGCTGGACGACCGAACAGGTGTAGTGATGCGTATCACAAAGCTTATTCTGAAGCCTTACGACGTGAGCGAAGTTGCAGATAATGAGTGTTGCCTACATATCGATGGGATACTTGTTGATTCGCTGACGGCCGTAAGTCATCTTGTTAAAGTGCATTCGAGCTACAGTATAAAGCCTTACTCAAACACTTTTCGGATGATCCAGAAGGAACAAACCAGGAGTATGAACACTTGCGATATATACCGATCGTTCTGGCGTCAGACCAAAACTCCCTATTGAACAAACAACTTCCAGACCGAGATCTACCCCCACTTCCCACCGGAGGCAATCTGCTTCTCAAGGATGTAGAAGCAGAGCTAGATCGATAGGTTGCGGTGACGAGAATTGACACGAGCGGCTACGGCGGACCATTCAAGGTGGAGGGTAATTCAAGAACATGGACCTTGAGGGAAAATGATCAGAACGTGCGCAATCGGACAAGAGAGAAATTGCTTTCGGAACAGATTGAAAATAGTATGTCCGAGTCCTCCGAAAACCCGTAGTAAGAACTCTGGAATTTATGTTTGACAATTGTTTCAGGCGTCAGGAAGAATATGCCACTTGGGCGGAAGTCGGACAATTCTCGAAGCGCACAAGGCAAATGTGCTTGAGTCGCTCAGCCAACAACGAAAAGCATGAACATCCTTATCAGCGAAGGCGAGAGGAAAGCAGCGCGCAGCCTACAATACTGGCGTACTGAATTACTGGTGTACTGATTTGTACTTACTATGACATTTGAATTGTACATGCTTGTACTTAGTCTTTACTTATGCTTGACTGACCTCCTGATGTACTGACGTACTGAGTGTGTCCTGAAAATTGGCTTATTTCAGTGTGTTCAGGCCATCAGTTGATTTCAGACAGGCATAGCAACATATCAGTAGATTTCAGACAGGCATAGCAACCCTTCAGTCCATTTAAGGCAGCGTCAGGACGCGTCAGTCGCCTTAAGCAAAAAGTAGTTTCCCTGATGATGGTGAACCTGCCCTGAGCCTTAGATTGACTTGCCCTAAATTACTTTCCGATAACCTGAGAGGCACGTTCGGCTTTTTTTCCTTCTTTCATACCCATCCTTAATTAAGATATCTTCTGAAGGAAGAATGTCTGAGGCTCTAGTCTTATCCTTCATCGGTCGAGGCGGAAAATGACCTGAAACGCTGGTATAGCGGGCTTTCTGGACCCTCATGAAGTCGACATTGTATAATGGTAGTATCTCTTTGTGTAATCACTGATGGTGTGGCGTTCTACTATTATCATAGAGAAACGCTTTGCTTAGCCCGTTCTAGATAAGAGGAGAGGTATACATCGGGAGCTTCCAGCTCACGCCTTTGTGACACAAGAATGGATGAGCCACATTGCAACCACTGGTTCTCTTTGTTGACGGAAAATATAAAGGCACCGATAGAGCGGTTACTTTATGCTGGAGCTTCCGCTCACTACGAAGTTCTGAAAACTAGTGCAGAACGAAGAACAATTCTCGAATGTCATCTATGTCTCAGACATCTTTTTCTTCGTCTACCTCGTCCCTTCCGTAAGTTCCGTTCTCTAAATGCTTAGGGAGGGTCATAATTGACCCTAATCGACCACGCAGAGTAACATCAAGTCCGAGGTCGACGCAGATGCGCAACAAGTATCGCCTCTATCTTGCCATGTACCAACCTGACCCTCTCTATCTTCCACCGCCCCCGGGTGTCCGATACGATACAGTCCTGCTTCTTGTTCCAAAGAGCCCAGATGTTCTCCGCGAAGAAACTATTCGCTTTGAGATCTCCGAGGCCTACGATGAGACGATCGACAGCGCGGATGGTGTGAGCTCGAGGACCGGGTTTAAAGGGAAAGGGAAGGGTAAAGGGAAGGCGAGGCAGCATCAATGGGAGCTGGCAGTATCAAAGGTCAGGAATAGGGAGGGGCTCTTAAACGCAGCTGCGTTCCTTGGGAAGATCTCCGCCCGCAGCGCGGTGGAGAGCATAATTTCAATCCTGAAAGACATAGACCTGTCAAGATGTGAACGAGAGTGGGTGCGCTGCCAGTGGTATTGGCTTGCAATCGAGGTTCGTGATCACCGTCTTTGTTCGGCCTGAATTCACCTAAGCCTATGTACTCACACATTCTTTCGTACTTAGGCACTACGGGACCACGACCTCATACCAGCTCTTCAGACCGCCAGTGCGCGGCGCCTTTGGGAAACCCTGTACGCCTTCACACGCAAGCAAAAATTTGTCCCGAACATGCCGCTTCCATGCCTCGATAACTCAGGTATACAGATGTTATCATGCGAAATCGGGGCCTACCCGAAGCATCACGTAGTCGTTGAGAGACAGCCATTGCTAACTTGCGCTGTGTTTCAGGAAGCTTACTCTGAAGCAGATGGGTCAGAGAATACAGAAGATGAGTGTGATTCACAGGAGCGGTATGAGGAGGGGCAAAGTGAATATTCTCTGTAAGCGGGAACAGTGACTTATTATCTGTGCATAGTGTTTTAGAAAGGCTTGACTATCGCCTTCAAATTATCTTTTGATAGAGACCTACTGAGAATCCATGATGTGGTCTCCAATGTCATCCGAGAACAGTTCTTTGATATTACCTAGCGTATGTACATCCCTAACAAAATCCGGTCCGAATCAGAATACAGATCTCGGTGTTGAAATCGAAATTTTCTTCGAATTCTGCTTACTCAAAATCCTACATAGGCACACCGGGCGACCCGGGCTTCACGACCGACTGCGGCCTATCTTTGTCCTCATGTTCTTAGTAGGCGAGTCTTGTACAAAAGGGGTAACAACGTAATGTCACCGCCCATCATAGACCACTACCATTATGATCACGGCGTCCATGATAAAATGAAATGCATGGCCCGGATTATGGGACGTAAATCTCATTCCTCGCGCTTACGGCTTGAAGACCTTTGCTCTGTTGTTGGTCACAGAGGCACAAAAATGCCACAAATGCCATGATATACCGCGGACAATGCCATTCCCCGGATGCAAACAAATTGATGGGACTACCGAGTTCATGATGGATCAGTGGCATCCGCATTGCCCCAGATGGTTAGGTAAATCCACTCAGGTCGAAGTACTGGATGACTACGACATCTATCCTGATCATGATACTCTCAGGCGCTCGCAGTTTGGATCTTGATGTGAGATCCTCGGATCTTTATGTGAGATCCTCGGATAGGTAAAAGGCAGTGAGTATAAACCTCAATGCTTTGTTGACTCCCTTGATCCCCAAGCTGAATGCTTGCATCCTCAAACAACCTTTGTCCGAGCTAGACGACCAGACAGGATGAGCATCGTTCAGCAACTCGAAGAACTAGTTCACGTCGCAAATGACGTCTACGTTGCAAGGGTACGTCACACCTACACTGATACATGTATTTACATATCCGACTTGTGCTTTCAAGCTAACCGGTAAATATATAGTACACTTCCGGTGAGCAATGTCTTTCGGCGCAATGTTTTTCGGATACTAACAATATGAAATCCATTCGCCAGTCGCAACTCTGACTCTGCTGGTACGTTTCGCTCATTTCAGGATTCTGTAGCCTGTAGCTACTAAATGAGATCTTTGCAGCTCTACGAATATTCCTTGACAATCGCTGAAGAGGTGTGTACCTCGGATGTCGGAAATTAGAGAATACAGATCTCAAGATTAAGCATAGCAACGCCTTGTCTGGCCGTCCAAAACATCATTCATCAAGGCAGTGTACTTCCTAAACCGATATCTCCCCTTCGTCCCCGCGTTTATCGGGCTTTTCAGTACGCCGGTTCAAAGCGCCACAGACGCTATAACTAACGGGGTTACTTCATATGCGCAGTGCTCTTAGTAAACGAGGATAGCAGCGTGAGTATCTGCTCAAAAAATGAACAGTAGATCCTGATGAGGACGTTCGTGGGATCAGAAATGTAAATCAGCGCTTGTCTCCAATGCAGGTCTGTCTACGCTTCCTTGTTTCTTCAAGCGCTCTAACTGATGATAGCATTCGTCTAGTGTGTAATACACTAGTGTTTGTCTCTGGGGAAAGTAAGTAAAGTTCTCAAATTCACACACACACATCATCTGCTGAGCCTCGTTGTCAGTTGTCCTACTGGTCAGAGTGTACGCCATATGGTACGGGAAGAAGTGGATGCTCCTTTTCCTACTATCAATCTACATAGTAAGCATTTTACCATCTTCTTGAAGTATGTATCTCCAGATTCAGCTCATGACACTGTGCGCCAGCCCGGAATAACAGCGTCAATATATGTCACTGCCCATGTCTCCGGGAGAGCTGTTGCCTGTATGTGAAACTAATACTTTCAAGTACCTATTGTTATTCTTACTCCCTTCTTCATCAAGTCACGTTTCCGCTTCTCTATCACAGAGGCTGCCTTATCAACTTCCCTAACCGGGAGCTGTGGATATGCTATGTGATACTTTTGTTTCACGAAACCGGTGCGTACCAGGTTTGAATAACCTTTGGGTTTTGCCGCTGACAATGAGTTCTGTATGTCTAGTTATGTTGTCGTTGATCCTGACAAAAGCGCTTTTGTTTGGTAAGTGATGCTCCTTTACGCTATGCATCTATACTAAGCGCTTGACTATGGTGTATGATAGGTCAACTATCAACTTCGGTGATATTTCACATGATGGTCAAAGATGGTAAGAACCCTAATGCCCCCGCTACATCATACAGTACATTTGTATTAACACTTGCTCAGGGATATTCTACTACGTCTGCGTCTTCGGTGCGCGCTTTTTTGGCATATCATAACCTATTATAAATTTATTAAATGCTGCTTCAGCGACTTCCATCACTAATCTTCTCGTTCTACTATTAGCATCCGTACGTGAACACACACACACATTTGATACCATCCAAACTCATCTTTTCTTCAGACGAATCTGTGCACGTTCCTTATCACGTTCGTACCTGCTACAGCACAGCTCATGAATTCACTAATCTATACCTCATACGCAGAATCCAAGCGATGTTGCACAGCATTCTCTGCACACGCCTCCTCCTGCGTCTCCGAGGAGCATATGAGTCGATGACCTCAGAGGGCCTGCGTTCTATCAGACTACAAGCTGTCTCTACACGGACTCAGGACTACGCCATACCGTTGCACGCTGTAAGACACTAGAATCTAGGCCTAGGAAAGCGTTTTATAAATTTAGATAAATTTAGAGGTTTCACGGCGAGTTGCAAGAGTAAGAACATAATGTTTCAATATGTGCGTGTAGTATACTTGCATTACCGTAGATGATAATGGAGATGCTTGTAAGTGCTGACTGCTTGTAAAAGGTTGATAATTGAAAGCCACTCCTAGAAAAGTAAGGAAGATCTTGCTCCTGGACAGACGAGTGATTAAGGTTTGCGAGTGTCCGGCAAATCCCGAAGACACGTTTTTATCGGCTTTGTTTAATTGGACTGAGTGATTTGCTTCCGCTACATCACTCGATCCACTGGCGGATCATGATATTGTGAAGAGTTAACGGAGATGAGCTGCATATTACATGAAGAATTCACATCCCTTGATTGCGTTCGCTAGGTCCGGTGAGTGTGGGATTATTAAGTTGTATCGGTTAACGGCTGATTTTGATGCCCGGGATGTACTGACAGAGTACTATGTAGGTATTAGTGAATCGCGGCGCCCTTCCCGGGCTGAAAGGGACCTACCACAGCTTGAGACTCATCAATGCACTGCAATTTCATGTCGACATATGCATTCCTTAGTAAATTCAGTAGCATCTTAAATGTTCGCCTTGTCATCCGCGGTACCATCTGATAATCAGTCATTAAGTCATCAATGCTTTGTATTAACCGCCCCTCCGCTTATCAAATATAAGTTACCAATGTGTTCGGTGACTGCTCAAAGGAATAATTACCACCTTGAATTTTCATGAACGAACATAAGTAACTTGTTTTGATCTGCTTTCATCTGACCATCAGCTGTTGGTGTAGAAAAGTAATAAGCACTGAAAGGCTAATTGGTGCCCTCAATGATTTTTAATGGTCCAACATGGTCCTCCGAGAATGGGTTTAATGTCATGTTGTGCTTGTAATTGCCCCGTTGGTATTTTACTAATATCGCGAGTCAGGAGCACAACAAAATCGATGGCGTTACACTGCGCTCTCACCTGCACAATAATCAAGGCACATATGGTAACGCGCCCCTCCCAATCTTCCCATAACACCAGAAACACCGCCATGCGCAGTCCACCCCGCCGCACTCCCCGCCGTCAATGGTGCCAAATAAGGGCAATTCCCATGCTATTTATAGGACTGTGCAACCTTCGGGACTGATTTGGGAGTTGGGAATCAGCTACTAATCACTGCGACGTGCCCCTCCGAAGCGCACAAAAACATGCGTGCCAGATGTCGTGCGACGTTGCCAGCGCTGCGCCCCACGTTCCCCTCCTACTCTCAACCACACTCAACGTACTTGACCGACGACGAGCACCTGTGCGACAACGGTAGTGAAGGGCTGGGTCACCCATCGCGCGTCTTTGAAAGACTTGCGTTCCTGGGACTGAAAGATGTCGTTAACAGTAGCTCCTTCGGGCTCGGCGGCGGCCACGACAACGTCGAGCACCTCGTCAACACCCTTTACTGCTCCTAACCGGCCTCCAGAATCACCCTTCTCTTCACCGGGTGCGTCGTCTACCCAGGCAGTGAGCAATGGTCCTATACCGACTTCTACAGCATCGAGCTTGTACCGTACGTCAACCAGAATCTAAGACAACCTTTTCTTCTCGCTAACTGTATATTGCCTTAGTGTATACATTTCTAGGTAATGACGCTTCTTAGTTTCGATGAGCTTGAGATCTGAGAATTTCTTCTATTGAATAGCGACGCTGGTCTTGCTTCTCAGCGTATCCGGAGCTGTGGTTATTCGGTCGCTTATGATGCGCGCTCGTCAACGTCGGGCTATTGAAGAGGCCATCAGGAACGGGACCTACGTTCCTCCTGACCAAATCCCGAGAAGTCAACCACCCGTCAAGCCGACCTTGTTCGATGCGCATCTTGACGGTGTCGATGATATTGGAGGAGGGGAGAAAGGGTGGTCAAAGATTGTGGTATGTTTACAGTAATTCATCTGTGCGCCGTCTCTGAACTGTAATGTAGCCCGTAGCAGCACAATTCATTCCATCCTCACAACCTTCGCTACCGGCTCCCGCAACTGCTCAAATGACATCCCGAGCGCAAAGATCGCTGTTCTCACGCTTCCGACTCCCGAACATCCTTGGGACCCTCATCCTTCCTGACAGGCCTCGTCAAGCAGCACCCGAAGGGCCGACGCAGATGGAGCTGGCCGAGGCCGCGTTCGCTCAGAACGCGCACGATTCAGGCGCTAGTCCCGCATCTGTGCGTATGGCGTTCCTCATCGCAATGCCCGATCCAGCACATCCACATCCACATCCTTATCCTGCTCCGCGTTCCTCGTCTTTCTCCTCCGGCCGGCCGTCGACTTCATCTGAGAAAGGGAAAGAGCGCGACTCGAGCTCGTCGGCTTTCATGCATCGAACGCTAGATGAAGAGCCGGAGTTGCCTTACCTGGAGTTTGGGATCGCTGATGTGCCTGTACGGGCGTCGAGAGGGGATACAGCTGCGCGCGAGGTCGCTTCGGGTGCTGAAGGTGATGGTGAAGAAGGCAAGGCTAAGCGAGCGGATGGAAACGAAGGGCCGCTATCTAGCGTACGGAAGTCATGACGATTTGTTCGATGTGTTGATGATTGTGGGTTAACGATTACGACTGTATCATGTGTGCATTTTATAGCAATATTACTTGAAAATCTATCTCCCAAATTTAAATGTGTCTCATCTCCTTTTACATCCTGAAATAGTTTGTTGCTGACTTCACTTAAGAATCTTCCGCCTTTCGTTTTGTTAAACGATGAGTTTTTCGCCGGAAGTAACCGGATTGAAGTTGTTGCATCATGATTGTGATGATGCCGGCTTCATCCGTATTGTTTCCCACCGACAAAATTCCTTGTATTCCTTCTACTACATATGTAGTCCCAACACATCTCGACCACCTTCAAGCTTGTACTCGCAACTCTTCTTGAAACCGACTCATTTTTTCTTCACGCTATTTTGGGGCTCTCACACTGAGATCGTCCATAATTTCGACCAATCAAGGGTTGACTTACTCTAATGTTCTCGCAGATCTCTCTTGATCTTTCTTCCGGAGATCGTCGAAGCCTCACTCTCTTCATTTTTCTCATGGGGAAGGACAATTAACTCTGAGCTCATTTCGGGCCCTTTCAATCCACATTGTACATCAGTGTGGCAAGATTTCACCTTCAGGCGGACCGCTGCTTAGTCTACTGTAACATCTCAAAGTCCCAGCTGATCATTTGAGAGGCCGAGCTTATTACACTACATCACCATCAGCCCACGCAGAAGAGCCTCACATCAGGCCGATCTCTTCGGCCATGGCCTCGAACTGGGACGGAATGGAATCTGGCACGTTTAGCGCTTCCGAATCTACTTGAACGTCAGGGGCCATCAACCATCAGACGCTGAGTTCCCAAATGTTGTTGTTTTCGTGGTCATTCGGAAAGAAGCGATCAAGAAGGCAGCTTCCCATCAATGGCATGACCTTTGTTGTTTGCCGACTTCCAGACGATAATAGCTAGCGGGTTAATCAAAGGAGGTAGTACGGCTTCTGAGGCTTCTTTTCCTCCGTCTCGTTCCCATAAATCTGCGCCCGGGTTCGACGCGCCACACCGCGGAGGTCCACATGAACGTTTGGGCCCCACCATGTCTTCTGCGTCCAACCCGTTGTCCGGACTCGTTGCGACACTCATATCTGGGTTGCAGGCCATAGAATCGACAAAGCTGTCTGTCTGTGAGTGAAATTGACTATTGGTATTTAGCTCATCCTCATGTTTCACTTCTGTACAGTGTCGTCCTTTGCCATTATCACATATGACTTCAGTGAGAATTCAGTGAGACGATTCGAGTTAAGAAAGGAGCTAAAGAGACGACAATTTTGCTTCAGTATGCACCTTCGACAGGGAGGTGAATGTGATGTGGGTACGTTGAGGTCTCTGTCAGTCAATATTGTCTTGTACTGACCAAACTCTCGGTTTATCCAGCCAACTCGGTTGAGTTATGGCAAAGTACTATTCTTCACGGTGAGGGAGGCGAAGATACCCATAAATATTGGTGAACTCATCATGTCTTCCCTAGACGCGTTATTTCTCGCTCTTCTTTATGTGGTGAGTGATTTGACCTTCGCGTGACCATCCAACATTGATTTTCGAACAGCTTTGTCGTTGCTGGTAAGGTGATGCTGAGCACTGTGGTGCAGGAATATAGCTGATATAAGGACTAGTAATGTTCTGGCCTGAATTGAGTGAAGAGGTATGTCGCCACATTTCATCTAGTCCTAGCTAGAGAACGCTTACGACTTTGAAAGCTGTAAGTGTCCGAGTTTACCCTCATAGTGAATCAAGTTTTATTCGGGTTCCTTTTACGATTAGATGTGATTATTGATAACTGCCTTCTCTTTAGTTATGGTTGCTAAAACTTAATCACAACACACACAGGTATATCTTGGATAAGGGCTCATTGGGTCGGTGGAACAATCATCGCAGTCCTCACTGAGTGTACGTCCTTCGCTTACTCTCCTACCTGCCCTCCGTTCTGACCGATCATTAGTAATAATGCAACTCCGCATCTACGCGATGTACGGGAAGAGCAGAAAGATACTCGTCCTCCTTTCTGTCACCTTCCTGTCCGTATTTATCACGGCATTCACCATCATCGTGAACATCATGAAGCACGAAACTGGTTCGTAATCGTCCTTGTCGATCCGTGATGGAGTGGATAAGAGAGCAGATCTAAGTTGATCTTCTGCAGCGACTACTAATCCAACGTTCGGACTCCTCCCCATCCAGTTCTGTGTCCCTGTAGGACTGCCGAGCTACTACGCAATGTTCTGGATACCCCTTCTTGCCTTCGAGATCTTACTCCTCGTACTTGCTTTGCACAAAGGATACGAATGCTCCAAGACATACAAGCTGGACGTGCTGGATAGGGGCTCAGGCCGACTGGCGATGCTTCTCGTTCGTGATTCTATTCTGTATTTCACTGTGTGAGTACTCGATCGCCTCGCCGATCCTCGCATCACTGATTAACTTTGCAACTCAGTGTATTTGCTTCCTTTCTGATGAACGAGCTCGTATGGGTGATTGGCGGGGTAAGATTTTTAGCAGCCTTCTCACGTCATGAATATTTCTCACCTGTGTCTTTCTTTCTTAGAGTAATTTCATCGAGATCCCCATCGGCTTCGCAATTACCATGGGAAGCGTTATGAGCCAACGACTGCTCTTTCGGCTTCGAGAACGATATGGGGACCACGCGAGGGAGACATCTACGAGCTCACGCTTGGCTTCGTCGAGATACGGGCTACCGATATCGCATACATCAGGATCTACTACCTTGCAGATAGCTGTCTCCAAAGATATCGAGCTTTCCACGTTTCGTTAATTGGAACACCTATACTAGTAGTTCGTTTTGTAACCTGTTCAAAATAGTGATACCCTCGCCAACTCACTACATTAATGAAAGCTTTGTACTATATGAGGCCTTACATCATGAGCTATTTTGAGTTTCTTTCAGTTACCACCGTCAGGCTAATCGATCCATTGAAATCGTCACAGAAATGAGATTTCATCATCGCTAAGGCAGTAATGATATACAGCGGGTTACCAAAAATGATCGTCACCCCCCTGATTTATAGTTTTTCGAGTTTTGTTATTTCTACACAGCAGCGAAAATTCTAAAACTATTTATGTATAACTACATCTTCATTCCATGTATAACAGCATAGAGATGAAGGAGATTCCCAACGAAAGTAAGAATGTAGCGAGGACTTTCTGTGTTCTCGGAATTACCTAATTTGGCATCATTTTTGCTTTATATGCTGCCGGAAACGGCTGTACGAAAAGGCCGCCTACAAGTGCCGCCGCCGCATGCAGCCGCCTACAAGTACCGCCGCTGCCGCATGCAGTAGGCGGCACTTTCTATACAGGACCGCATGCAGTACTAGTAGGCGTAGGCGGTCATTGTACAAAGTGCCGCCTACGGTCTTGTAAGTGACCGGGGGCAGGAGCCCTCAGATCTATCGAAGACCAAATAAATGTCACGAGACTATGGTCTGGGTCACTCTTTAGTAAATATATTCTCATACAATTTACTTAAGTCAATATTGGGTGTATTAAGTTAGTTGAAAGTATTATATTAAGTGTTGTTAAGTTAAAATCAGGACAAATATACTGTGTGACTTTGTGACTTGGTGTCCGAGAACAGCCTGAGGGGACAAGCGGATAACTTGAAGGATTACCGAAAACCGGGTAACGGGCTTCTCATCGACTTCCTACACCTTCTATACATGTGCCATTTTGGTCTCTATTTCTCGTAGTTAATTAGAATTTATTTTATATCTTATTAGTACATCACAATAGACAGTACTGTGATTGTTTTATATCTAAACTACTTCTGCTATGCAAGTAATCATATTGTCGTATGCAAGATCTACAATTTGATGAGTGGCTGTGGAAAACTGAATGCATGGCTGTGTTTGTACCTGAGTCTAGTACGCTTTGGGAAGGTTCGGGACCCCGTTGCAACTCTGCATGCGGCTTGACTGCAGTCTTCAAGCCTGTATGCGGCAGTGTATGCGGCACTTCAGTGGCTGTGCCAGGGTTTGCATGCGGCAGTTTTGACAGGTAAGCGGCAGTTTTGACAGGTAGGCGGCACTGCATGCGGTAGTTTTGACAGGTAGGCGGCACTGCATGCGGCAGTTTTGACAGCTGTGGCACATGCAATGACTTCATTAATTTCTACAGTATTTTATCTTATTTATCATTGGTTCCGTGTCTGCAGTCTTGCATGCGGCAGCGGCGATACTTGTAGGCGGCTGCATGCAGTAGCGGCGGCACTTGTAGGCGGCCTTTTCGTCAGGCCGTGCCGGAAACTCTCATTTTGGGCCCAAGCAGCTTCAAAATTTCACGGCATATAGCTACATGTCTGTTTAACCTATTGTATGAGTTTCATGTTCAGATACTGCTTGCGTGACCTTTGGACAGTGCAGAATCCCGAAAAGTACCAAATAAAGCCAAAATTTGGTTTTAATTCATGAATCTGAGGTTCATTTTGTGATAACTTCTGAACTCCCAGTTAATTGCTTTTGATAAATTTATGTTATATATTAGGACATCTAACAGAGCTTTCCATGAAATTAGAACAGTGATTGCTTTGTGGGTTCTGTCACAGAAAATTCAACATATCCGGCAACTTTGTCCTTTTGAATGTTTTCCCACGGTACTAAAGCACACATTTTCCTTGACTGCAAAGCAGGCCCTTCCTGATTTTTTATGTTTTCTGATTAACAAGGTCAGCTTATAATATTTCACAGATACCGAAGGTACAAAAGCAAGAGGAAGATATGTTCCGAAGAAATGCGTCACAACCAGGGGGTGACGATCATTTTTGGTAACCCGCTGTAAAAATGACTGTGGTAGTTAAAGACTTCAGATTGGGATAAAAGTGGTGAAGCTAAACAAATTGTACTGTACATGAAATGAATGAAGCAACTTTTCAAAAGACAATCAAATCAATGAAGCGGTCAGATCAACAGTCTGTCATCGAATATTTAGTTGATGTCATATTTGAGCCATTGCTTTCCCATCCTGAGTTATTGGATTTAACTGGCTGCGTCGCAACCTTCCAAGGAAGAGAGACTGATTCTTTCAAAGGGAAGTTGTTGTGCGCATCTCGGAGACGAAAGAGCAAGCGTGAGCACAGGACACTGTGAAGCATGGCTAGAAGACTTTACAAGCGATGAAGGAAGTGAGTAGAATAACTGGGAGAGTTAGTACGGAGGCTTACATTAATAAAAAGTCATTGATTCGTGGCTATGAATGTATTAGTCAACACAGGAAGTGAGAAGTCTGAGTGAGGTTACAATCGCTTACAGATGCCAATAGGAGGACAAGTAGGTTCCCTATGACCGCGCCTGAAAAAAGACAAAAAGTCAGACCCAACGCTCAAAACGTAATGATGAGTGACTTGCTTAAGATACAAGCATAGTAGAATGCACCTTAAAGTTCATTAGTATCGTCGAATGGGCTATTTCATCGAAGTAGACTTACCATCTTTAACCATCATGCTCAATATATCGGAATATACGTGAGGAGCTTTCGGTCATATCATTCACTTGGGTAAGAATAAAATAATTCCGAGTTCTACTCACTAAGGAAAAGAGCTTTGACCAGGATCAGGACAATCATTACTACCATGTCCAATAAGAACGTGTGAGTAGCTACTATGAAATAAGAAATGTCTGGTGCTCACAAGTTTCAAAGCTCAGTAGCATAGTATACGCAATCCAGTACCGGCGGTCAGCGAAGGAAACTAGACACCCAGACTGGAAGAGATAAGGAACTGTAACTAAATGAAACGACACAGATTTAGATCACTTGGGTCACGAGATAGGAGTCCCCTCATACTCACATGCAGATGCTTCTCTTGTCATGCGAACAGTGAAGTAATAAGCCACAGCCGCAGTGGGCTAGGTGAACAGTTCGAAAATTAATTAAGCTAACAAGAGTAAACTAGCTCACAATATAAGCCGCCAGCAAGATGGCAAGGATGGTTTTCCTATTGAACCAGATCGCGTATACTTGAATGAGAAAAATGACTGCATCAATTTGTTAGTCAGTTGGACCACGGAATAGGATCAAATAGAAGCGCACGGCTGCTGATTGCATGTACAGTTGGGTTCGTCACTGCGTGAGATTCAGTGATGAGTACAGTGAGTGCTGGTGAAAAAAACTTACAGGAGAATCCGTACAGAATTGTCTTGCAATTCTACATCAAAACATAAGTGTCAATTCATGCTTCGAGAGTGGGAGACACGAATTTCACGATGTTCCTGAAGCAGTTATAAACACTAGTAGAGACAATAAGAGTTTACAGTTATGTGGCCAAGACGTCTTCATAAGATGTATCTGGAGCTCACGATGAAGTCCGATGGAAGAAGATGCGAAAGGTAGATACCGGTTAAAGATGAAGAGAAATTTGATTATACTCCACCTCGACGGCCAGACAAGCCGTACCCACCCAATCAAAAGTCAGGAGAAATGGTCAGGAATGCATCGTTTCAAGTAGCGCACCTCTTGATCAAATGTAATCAAATATTCATACATCTGGGAACATGTAAGCGTTCAGCCTGAGGTCGGAAAGCCTTTGAGTATTATGTATACGCACGATGAATGTCACAGTTGCAACTGGAAGTTTAGCATATTAGTAAGATTTCATGATGATTGTATATCTGGAGCGAACCAGACGTATACTGTGAGACAATGAAGTGTGAGCTGTGTAGACAAACCACAAGAATTGTTAACTCACGCGGACGAGATATACATCATCAGCTATGGATACCAAAGATCCTTCCACTGCAGACATTAGTCTTTTAGAGGGATTGACAATAGAAAAGTTGTCTTAGAGGAAGGACAGAGGAGAAAGGGGACCGCTCTGCTTTTATCAGTTTCATCGTCTGCCACAAGCGCACACTGGCAAAGCATCAGAACGTGCCTTGAGAGTCTCCCTAAGAGTGGGCGCCGAACAAGATCACTGATCGCAGAAGTGCGGAGGACCGGGAAGTGCGATTAAACAATGATCTGACAAGATGCCAAGATCCGCTCATTTGCCAGCCTGAGTGCAATAAGCGCAAGTGACGTATATAATTGCAGCACCTAATCAACGCTATTACACCCATTTATACTTTATCTCCGTCTATCATGTTGAGGAGGGTCGTACATGAGTTTCGATGTTGGACTAACACGTTGAGCTATGCAAAGTTCATTAGGACTGATTCTGCAAAGGTTATTCAGTACGCACAGGGAACTTCATGGATTCACTGACTTACCGCTAACTCACCGATTTAGCCGCTGTGCTCAAGAGCCGAACGCCTTCAAGGAATTGTCCCTACCCACATGTGTATTACCGACTTACAACTCACTCATAGGACCGGTACGGGATTTTTCCATGAGTGTGAATAGAAGGACCTCGTTTGAGCCTTGTGCATAGGTGATTGACCACTTTATTTGCAGCGCATCAAACTGACCCTCATTGATGAAGTTCCTTCGGGCAGTTAGTTTGGGATGTGGATGATGGGCGAACGATTCATTCGGACTCAGGCTCCGGCTCTGAAAAAAAAACTCACCTGATGATCTCGGCCGGACGGCTCCGAGTCGGAGTCAGAATCATCTTGATGCCGTAGCTTGAATGATTGGATCGTCATCCCTCGACTGGACTCGTGGCCAGTACTTAGTTACGCGACTGGCTTACGAGTCTATCCCTCGACAGAGACATTTTTTTTTATCAGCAAAACAATTTCAAAGAGCATTTCAGGTCGTGCAGAGATTAGTCTATTTCAATCCACCATTCTGTCCTCGTGAAGACCTATGTACTTCCAATTGGTATCATCCGCATCTGACAACAAGATGAAGCTGGCCATTGCGCAGAGGGATCATTGTTCACGTCTCGCAACCGAAAGAGCAGGCGGGAGCACAGGACGCTATGAAGCATTGCCAGAAGACTTTGTAGTATCCAAATAATTTTAGTGAGATGTAAATAGCAGTGAGTGTTGCGGAGCCTTACATTAGAAGAAAATCATTGATCTTGGGCTAGTGAATATTAGTGTGATGCATATTGATTGGTTGCGAAAAGCCACATACAGATGCAATCAGCAGGAGGATCAGGTTACCTACGACCGCACCTGTTCAGGAAGAGCTCGTTAGACTAAAGGCTTTTTCCGAGTCTCGAAGACAACTCACTGAACATGCAAGCGTAGTAGAATACTCCTGAGAGTCGTGCCGGTGGGTGAATATTAAAAGGAGTAGAAAGATAGTAAAACTAGCAAACCATCTTTAACCATCAAACTCAATATCTTAGAGTATCCATGCGAGGCTTTTGGTTGCATTTTCAATTTCGAAACCGTAGCGACATTGACAACATTCACTCACCAAGGTGTAAAGCCCTAACTAAGATCATCACAATCATCACTTTTGCAGCATAGTGAGAAAGGTGTGAAAACTATTCAGGGGAGACGTTTGAAGTTATCTCAAATACTCACAAGTCTCAAGTATCAGAAGCAACGTGTACGATATCCAATACTGGCGGTTTGCGAAGGAGATTAGACACCCAGTCGGGAATAGTCGTGGGACAGTAGCTATATGAGGGTGATCAAGATAGGTTGCAAATTGAGAAATAGAGTAGCTCAATATACGGACCCGCAAATGCCTCCCTTGTCATGCGGTCGGCGCTGTAGTATGCAACCGATGCGGTGGGCTAAATGAGCCCGTCAGGCATACCGAGACCAAAGCTGAGGTTAAATTTGGCGTACTATGTAAACCGCCAGTAATATGAAAAGGACTAATTTCTTGTTTGACCAAATGGCGTACACGCGGATGAGAAGAATTACTATGGCCGAGCTCTTCAAGTTAGCATGATAGCTAAATAGAGTGTGGTATACATACAGCTGCTGAAAGCATGAACGGTTATCACTGTCACTAACGGATAATCAGTGCACGAGGACTTGAGTGGTAGTTAACAAGTCTACACACTGGACGATTCGTAGAGAATTGTCTTGCAGTCCTAAAAGAGTAGTAAGGTAAAATTATCTTATAGTATGTATATAGTCGCCAATGGAAAAATGTTAACACACAGATGTCCCCGAAGCAAAGATAAACACTTTTTTTCCCAATGGCCATGTCGGTCAGTAGTGACAATATGTCAGAAATGAAGGACGGGACTTACGATGAAGACCCAGTATAGACGATGCGAACGGGAGATATCGGTTAATGAAGAAAAGCACTTTGACCAGATGCCACTTTGATTTCCAAACAAGCCGGACCTGTCCATACGAAAGTCAGGTGAAAGACCATCTGGCTCACTACCGCATATGCAGACACACCTCTTGATCAAAGGTTATCAAGTACTCGTACACCTAATAGCATGTTAGCTTTCAAAACGTGTACAGTGTGGAATGATATACACACAATGAAGACGACCGTCGCAACTAGAAGAAATAATGTGAGTATGGTAATTTAACCGACGTGGTAGCTAGACAAACCTGACGTGTACTGGCACATGAAGAGTGTAAGCAGTGAACAAGGCACGAAAGTAAGATATGAACATACACGAACAAGATGGACATCCTCAGCTATGGATACCAAATAGTTCTCTACCGCAGCCATAACTTGTTCCTACCAATATGAAGCTCGTTCTCTGGAGAGAGAATGTGACAAGGGGAAGGGAGTCAAATAACCTTTCATCGGACATGAGCATTATCAAGACAAGTAGATACGTACTTCGTGGGAAGTGACAAGAGTATCACTGCTTCTAGAAGCCCAGGAAGAATGATCCACAAAATCAAGCTGAAGTCTGATAGGAACTCTTCCATCGATCGTATGTTTCGGCACGTGTCGTCTCTGATCACATAGTTTCTCCCGACTCAGTGCACTGCAGCGCCGAGCCTCGAGAATAGCATAGTGTCTAGGCCTTCAAAATCGAGAATGACCATAAACAATGAGTCAAATAAATCTACACTTGCTTGGTCCTGTCGAAGTTTTAAGTTGGGAAGCGTTGGTCCCGGTAAAGATTAAGGTTTATGATGCACAGCAATCTTCCGATCTGTTCGAATATAAATCAGAGAGAACGCATCAACCGCATTGCGTCCTTCCTGCTCACCTGATTAAGCAAATATGAATCTAAATATAACGGCGTTTACCAACTTTTTTAGTTGATTCATGAAGAATTGTAGTCCAGTAGAGCGGAGATAGATTTACAACCCCCAAACGATCTCCCTTGAATCCCTATGAGCATAATTGGCTTCTATAAAAAGATTGAAATACAGGCTCACTCTGTATGGCATACTTTTCCTCACCCTTCGTCTTCCCATGTGCTCGCATCCATCAGAAAGTTGCAGAGCTCGACTTCGTGAAAAGATGACAGGACTGCGAGGCAACTCTGAGTTCGCCGGCAGCCCTCTGATGAGCTACGGGCGCAGCATTGTTGAAAGAAGACATGAACTTCTTCAACTAGATCATCCCCAACGACATATGGCTTGGATTCTATTCGTAGCTCATCGCATCTGAAGCTCCTTCATCAGTGAGAAATGCCACAAGTAGATTTACTATGGAAACTGAAGTGAGCCATTGCAACAATAGGGTGTTTGGTCAAAGCCACTCCAGAGCGCACATGTGGCTGCCGAAGGGTCGGCAAAAACACACACCAAGGCAGTGTTTGCGGAAGTTGTGATGCTTGGTCGAAGAGAACATAAATCAAGAGTTGACCAATTTACGGAAGAGAATAAACATAAATACGAGTTGAGGATATCAAAGCCGATGGCCAGAAGTACCGGCGGCTATTTCGTCTGATGGCACGCACCTTGATGCGTGGCACAGTGACATTCAGGCCGGCTCGCGAGTGTTCCCGTTCCTTCGCGGGTTTGCGGGACTTGCTCCGCTAATCCTACCAGCATTCGAATGTCATGGCAGCGCCGGTGAAAGCCTTACATCCACTCAAGATGACACCTTTCACAACATTTGGCTATAGATCTTGTCATTTTTCTGCCCAAAAAGTGTTTCGAGAAGACAGGATTAGAGAGAAATAGGACGAGGAGCAGAGGCATAAGACATAAAGCGTAAGGGTGGAAGAGAGGCAGCAGTAGATTCTGCTTCCGGAGTACACCCACATAGTCCGCCATGCAGCACCGTGAAGGGCTCAGACCTCCGCTCGTCAGCAAATGGCTACTCGAGAAAGCTTGGTTTCAAAAGAGTGATAAGAAGTAACTTCAGATTTGCCGTGTGTTGTCAGACGCCATGCTGAAGCGTAGTTAGACCCAGCCCATGACGGCGTCCTTTCCATGCAAAGATGTCAAAGGCGCACCACTGTGAAGCGCCTCGGACCCTGCCTTCCCGTATCCTATTTGTCGATAGGAGTAGGAAGATTGACGACGGACGTGCAAATGCGGTGAATGCGCACAGCCAAATCCGGGTGCCGAGCTATTGCGTGATCAACGACGGTCCCGCTGCATTATACATGGACACGAAAAAAGAAGATGTCCTAGTACAACTAGGACGCACAATGTCAGTCTCACCGCAGCAGTTCCGCACGAACAGTCAGACGATGCATGCAAGCGTGCTGACTTCTACCGGATAAAATGAGTCATAGACGAGGATGAATATTTGGAATGAAAGATGAAGAGATGAGAGGATGAGACGGTAACAGGGAGGTAGCGATCAGCTTATAGACCCTGGGCAGATCGTAGCTCCTGATTTGCATCCCGTAGAGAGTTCAATGTCGGAGCTATGATAGCCGCAGTGAAAGAGAAGCGGAATGTATACCTGGAAGCTCCTTCGTATCGAGAACACAAGAACAGTGATGGGATAACTCACCATCTTTTCGATTAGCGCGGGCGAGGTCCATTCAGATCGATCAGGTCACAGCCTCACTGAGCCCGCCCCGCAAAACCCATGTCCTTTCGAGTTCCCCAACCCCTTCGCACTGGGTTCATTCCGAAGAGCACAGTCTATGTCGATCGCCCAGTCCGTAAGCGACCACATTTGACACAATAGGCCTGCACCGACAGCCTGCCGAAACAGAGAGATGGCGTATAAGTAGAGCAAACAGCATCAGAACGATTCGCTAGAGGGTCGACTGAAGGCAAATGCGTATCCCACTGATGGGTGTGTGGTGGAGGCGAAAAGACGGTGGATTGAATACAGTGGGGCTGCGGTAGTTACCGGGCCGTACCCGTACCGTACAAGCAATTAATCAACCAGTTTACTGCCCGTAATAGTTAGCGTATCGGGCCGTTGCCGTATACTGGCTTACTGTTACGGCCTTTATCTACCATATCTAGTAATTTAGTTGTTAATAGATGATTTCAAAGCTATTTTACCACGATTTGGCGACTTGCGTAAAGTCGAGTCTCACTCAATTTTTTCGCCCACTCTCTGCTGTCATGTCCTTGCGTTGGACGAGGCCTTTTTTGTGTCAACCGATGTACTGCTACTGTGTGTCGGACGTGGCCAACATCGTATCACCCGAAAAGCAGTCGGACCCGCCCATAATTTTCAGGTTAGTGGCTCATTACACTTCTCCTGTCTTGTCATGAATCTAGGTTAATTCAGCCGATGAGCTCATTTAACCGGGCTGATTCTGGAGAATAAGCTCGCCACGTTTGACCCCGAAGAGCTTGGGGTGCTTCTTTCTTGTTTTGTTTAACAAGAGAAGGTATATGTCAAGCTAGCCATCCTGCCTACAATGGGAGAAAAACAAGACGCGGACCTTGGGATAGCGGCGAAAGCTGGCGCCGCGCAGGATAGATGTGGCTTCCAGAACGTTGGCACCAATTCCAAGCTTCAAGTTTGGTTTGGTAGCGGCAGTATACGAGTTGACAAAAGGAATGGTATGTGTCCAGCGTTTCTCCGACTTTCTATATCACTCATAGAGTATCTTAGAATTGTACTTCATCTCAATCGATGGCCAGCCTCGACACATGACTATCTATAGAAACCGAAACTCCTGTTGTCTACGCCGCACGCTTCATATCTGCGCATAATCCTTTCGAGCAATTAACGACCATGAACTATGTTGCAGAGGGACAATTGTACGCGTCATCACGTGTTTGTACGAGACATTTCGCGAGGCGAGGTGCGCGACACGAGTTTCATGAAGAAAATGGAGGAGGCTCAGATCAAGAGAAACGCAACAGTGAGTCTCGACACGCAATGACTCTGCAATGATGCGAATCTCATCCCTTCACCGCCTTTTTGTTGATCAAGGTAAATGCACGGGCTTGAGGAGGCCTCGAACGCGAGATGGATGAGCTCCGTGCTCCTCCAGTGTCCGTGTTCTTTCTTTCGTAGAGCCTCGCACAGAACGGCATCTTCGTGGACTTATTGCATAGCTTCAGGGGATGAATAGGTATGTTATTCTTTCTCTAAATTCCGGCATACTATGTTCACAATACCCGTATAGCCCATACATCCGTATACGGCCGTAACAATCCATACCGACCCGTCGATTTGAAAGATACGGAACGTATTTGACGGCGATTGAATAGGAAGAGAAATAGCCTGGCTTGGTCACGAGGCTACCGTCTGAGTGCACGCTATCCATCAATTCCGCACTCATCAAAATAAGGAGAATAAAAACTCTCGATGCTTCGAAGGTTCGGATAAACGATGTAAACAGTCTAATAGATAGGATAAGTTTGTGGTAAGTCACTAACCATGTCTTCTGGCTCTCGGAATTTGCGATGCCTGATCACTGAGAATAAACAGCATACGATGTACTGCATGGCCCGGTCGAGACTAGTTGCTACGGACGATGGCTAGCGCAATCCGATAGGGTGTATGTGCCTGGCACGGTATCTTCGAAGTACATCAGGTTAGCCAGGAAACGTCTTGCTTCAGTCATTGAAATCAACTACTCCGGACCGACTCTGAATGCCTCTACATACATAGTACGTTCTGCTCAGAAACCCTGCCATGAGTCGAAGTTGATCTTGACAAATTGCAGTCTACTTTCTCATCGTCTAAAGGCGCAAGGTCATGGAATTTGCAAAATGCCAGCCTGAATTTCGCATTCATAAAACCGCGCGCAATGGGCTCCGCTTATCCGCAGCCCACTACTATATCTTTGTCTTTATATCCACCAGACCACCGCGCTGCTAGCAGAGGATGGCGCACTCGGAGACGTCGACGTCGATACTGCAGAAGCGCGCACACGCAGATGAGGAGACGCCACTGTCACGAACACATGAACGCGATCAACACGATCACCAACGATATGACTCCTTTTCCTCTTCTTCATCATCAACGCTCGCTATAGGTACCGTGACTGGATGTGAGCTCGAGTCAGCACCCGACTCGAAAAGAGAGACACCGCTCGACTGGCCACAGTTCTCGCTCGTACTCTTCCTCCAGCTCGCTGAGCCACTGACCTCCCAGGTCATCTACCCCTTCATGCCGCAGGTGAGTCTTACTCTGTCCGTGTCTTTTTCAACTCTCAAACAATCTGTCCATTTCTGTAGTTGATTCGAGAGTTGGGTGTCACGAATGGAGATGAGACGAAGGTCGGGTATTATGTCGGGATGATGGTCAGTCCTCCCTCCCTCTCACCTCCTTCCACCTCCTCACTCATCCACTCGTTATCTTAGCAATCCATCTTTTTCTTCGCGGAGGGCCTCACCGTGCTGCACTGGTCACGGCTCTCCGACACACTCGGGCGCAAGCCCGTCATCCTCACGGGCCTGCTCGGGCTCGGGCTCTCCATGTACTGCTTCGGGCTCTCGCGCATCTTCACCGGCCTCGTCGTAAGCCGCAGCCTCAGCGGCGCGCTCAACGGTAACATCGGCGTCATCAAAAGCATCATGGGCGAGATGACTGACGAGACGAACATCGCGCGCGCCATTGCGTGGTTTCCGTTGTCCTGGAGTACGGGCGCGACTATTGGGTGCGTTTTATTACTCTATTCGCAATATCTGAAAGAGAGAGAAAGTTCTGATAATTAAACTCAATGTCATACAGGCCACTCATCGGAGGCGCGCTCTCCCACCCCGCCGAGCGCTTCCCATCTGTCTTTGGGAACAACGAATTCCTCCGCACCTACCCGTATTTCCTTCCCTGCGCCATACCCGCATCGTTCACACTCATCTGCTGGGTCATCACCTACGTATACCTAAAAGAGGTTCGTATTCGCCTAAAGTTGCAAAAAGAATATGTAACTAATCAACTTGACTTTCATCTCGTACCAGACAAATCCGCAGAATATCACCCTATCCTCCCTCCTCTCACGCAATCTCAAATCCAAGGTCTCCACCCCAGGCGCCCCCACAAAAGATTCAGACTCGTCCCTCCTCTTGCCCTCCCTGGCACCTCCACGCGCTCCCCCGCTCCGCTCAATCCTCACCCCGCGCACGCTCCTTGCTGCGTCCAGCTACGCGCTCATCTCGCTGCTCGACGTTGCGTTCCGCGCGCTCCAGCCCGTCTTCTACGCCACGCCCCCCGCGTTCGGTGGGCTCGGGCTCGCGCCGCACCACATCGGTGCGTGGCTCGCGCTGGTCGGCGCGGGCAATGGGGTGTTCCAGGTAGCGCTGTTCCCGCGCATGTGCCGCCGCTTGGGCGTGCGCGGGGTGTTCCTTCTGGGCATCGCGAGTGCTGCGCCGATCTTCGCGCTGTTCCCTGCTATGAGTGTCGTTGTCGTCCTGCGGGAGGCGTACGCTGGAGACGGCGGGGTCGTCGACCTGCCCTCGTCCCTATCCCCATCCCCGCACACCGCCTTAGACATCCCCAGCACACCCCTCCAGACATTCCTCACGCTTCTCGTCCCCCTCTTGTTGCTCACCCAACTCACCCTCACCCTCCTCCTCAACAGCGCCTTCAGCTCGTCCTTCATCTACATCACGGCCTCCGCTCCGCCACGCTCGCTCGGAGCCGTGAATGGGCTCGCGCAGACGAGCGTCTCTTTCGCGCGCAGCGTTGGCCCCGCGCTCGCGTCGTCGCTGTTCTCTGCGAGCCTGCGGTGGCGCTACGCGGAGGGCCGCGGGCTGGTGTGGGGCTGGTGTGTGTATGGTGTGATGCTGCTGATGGTGGTGGGGACACTTGTGGTGGGGTTTCGATTGCCGGAGCGGCCGTGGGCGAGGGAGGCAGAGGCAGAGGTGCTGGAGGGGTTTTGAGGTTTTAGCTTTTCCCTTCGTTTTACGAGTTTCTTTGTGCCCTCTCCCTTCTTATGTGGCCTGGTTACGCTGTACGACCTGCATACGATTACTCACGTCTCACACACCCTATCTACGCAATTTTCTGGGTTCCTCTTTTCTTCCGATCCCGTTTTCTTATCTCTACGCATTGTATTGTATCGTTTGACACTGGCTGTATGTACACATTATTGTTGGCGCCGCACCCACACTAGGACACAAGATTATTCTAGCGAAAGAACGTTCTAACTAGCTCTGAGTAAGTGCAATTTGAAGGTACCATTTGTTTTTTTCTAGCAAATGCCATGGTCATGTATAATTTCCATTGACAACCAGTTTACTTGCCCGAAGATATACGTGTCATCGACTGTGACAGTCTGGGCAGTGGCAGTTCAAGTTCAATCTACATAGATAATGTCAGGGTTCACTGGCAGGAACGGAACGGTCTTGGTCACTAGAAAAAAAAGGCAGCTTGGAAACTCCATCAGGTTTCGAGGCCGCCGTGATGAAATCATTCCGTTCCAAACCATCATTCTGTCCTTGATGGAAACCACCCACAGATGGTAGCATCCCAAAGTGATATGGAAACGCATCCGAATCCCTGCCGTTTCGGGCTGGCAAGCTCAATAACTAGCACTTTACATAAAAGTGGAATATTTTTCTAAGTAGTCGAACTATTGTGGAGAACCTCAGTATATGCATCCTGCAAGTTCGGTCGGTTTTTTGGATCCCTATCCATTAATCTCGTACATAGGCCCACAAGAAAGTCGCGGGCCTCATGCAACGGACAGAGAGCACATAGCTCCGCCACCACGTTTCCCGCTGCCCACACATCTGCAAGTATGGGACTGTACGCAGCCTTTCCGACCTCCGGTGCGGTACATCCTCTTGTTCCGCGAAACCCACTCACTGTCTCCTCGTCATTCTCTAGGATCTCGGAGAGGTCGAAGTCAATAATCCACAGACGTGCGGAATTATCGATGATGATGTGACTAGGCTTCAAATCCATGTGAACAACTCGTTTCGAGTGCAGGAACGCCACGCCTTCGAAGAGCTGTTTCACGATGAGCAGCAAGTCGCGAGAGAGGTGCTCATATTTGTGCACGGGATCACCATAGTGGCGCGTCAACAGGAGAGCGCCGTCCTCTAAGTCATAGGAGATAATTTTGGAGGGAGCATGGTTCTGCGACGTTTCGAATCGCGAGAGGTATTTGAGAACTTTGATCTCATCACAGCGGTTAGGACGAAGGTATTTCGCGACGTATCGTTCTCCATCGTTCGTGAACACATCACCCACGTGCCACCGCTGAATGAAGAAAAGCGTTAGCCCAGCACTTTAGCCACTCGCGTCACTCTGCTCACATTCATGTCTTGGAAGACGTCGTCACGAAAACCAAGTTCCTTCAGGGCCTCCTGGATATCATATCTTTCTGAGAAGGGGTCGCTCCTGGATAGAGTCGATGACGAAGAGGAGGAACAGGAAGAGGAAGAGGCCTTCTCATAGAGAATCTCCAGAATTAACTCAGTCCATTCCGAAAAAGTAGAACTCGCAAAGCTCTCATCCACCTTGAAGTAAGGCTGGTACATATTTGCAATTTGTCGCAGGTCCTCTTTCTCGACTGGGACCTTTGCAGAACCAAGAACAATGTCGTGCACTGCCCATTTACGCGGATCTATGATCTACGAAAGTATGCTCAAAGAGGATTCAGTGGTAGATAGGTAATGACTAACCTTCCAAATGCTGATTTGCGACGATACCAGCCCAAGCCGTGCCTGGTCTATAATGGCGTGCTTAAGTTCAGCCCCGAACCGGCACCTGCTACTATCCACTCGTAAGACCTGCCCGCGCCCGGCGATGGCGCACCAATGTAAACGCTCTGATGCCGCTGGCGTGACCGAGCTTGCACATAGCATCGATTCCGATTCCACTTCATCCGGTTCATATTCGCTAGGCAACGTCAAGAGCAGGTGCAGTGACCCTTCCTGAAGATCTTCGTCAAATACTTCTTCGACCGGAGTGCGCCCGTCTAGAAGCTCCGAGACGGCCATGTAAGATGCATCTGTATCCGGAAAATCTACAGCAGGAGACTTGTCCTTGATCGGCCACAATTGAGGATCCTTGATCTTGAAAAATATGTAAGAGCTAGTGACTTGCTCTTAGGCTTCTTGAAGACGAACCTTCCACAAATTGCACTCTGGATCCCTGAATCCTGATTGTCGTAGGACCTCGTCCCGCAGCGCATTGACTGACCGAGTCTTGTATCTACCCACATCGACTTGGAATAAGCGACTTTGGCTGGGAACTCCACACCATGCCAAGCAATTCTGCTTCACAAGCTCATAAGTTCCCTCCGATAGTATATTATGATGGAAAGAACTTGCCGAAGTAGAGATTGGTGTCCGAGACGATAAATCGTCTGAGATTTGCACGAGCAGATATATGTGCTCCTTCCTGATCACATTGTCAAAGAATGTATCTGGAATGGATGCCATATCAGTACTCAAGTGTTCAGCGAGCTCTTCGAGGTCCTTGACATTCGACGGAAAGGGCCTTTTGCGAGCTCTGTCGTTGACTGGCCAATCTTGCGGCTCTTTGAACTTGTGTCATAGTCAGTTAGAGCATAACGCGCCTCGACTTGACACACCTTCCAAATTTCCAGGTTCTCAGAGGGTATTCTTGCGTCACGAGCAATATCTCTCTTCAATCGTCCCAAGTCCTTGGACTTCGCGATGTCCACCTGTAATATCCGGTCCTGGCTCGCGATAACGCACCAGATGCGCCGTTCCTAGTCAGTCGGAGCTGCGTCAACGGTAATGATGGGGATACTCGAATAATCACTCACTGGCACGGATACTGAGAAGAATGTTTTTCTCTTGCTGTTGATCTTCATAATAAACTTGATTGTGTCAGCCCCTTCGGTAGGTATTGTCTCGAGCTTTGTTTGTGGGAATAGAAGGTCAGCGATCATGCGAAGGTCGTCATCGTCGTTTGAGATATCGTTCGACGAGGATAAGCCTTCAGCTGGCCACTTGTGCGGCTCTTTGACCTAAGTAGACGATTAATAGTCGGTCGCGTAGCTTTCTGTCGACTTACCTTCCAAATATCTACCCGGGGGAGTGGTATTTTGATTCTGGACAAATCTACAGTAGACTTTTTCAGATCATAGACGATGGCACAATTCGTTATGTCTACATGCAGTAGCCTATCCTGTCCAGCGATGTAACACCATGCATGACGTTCCATGGTGCAGACTAGTCGGTGATGGAAACTTGACTAGTCTTCAGCAGGAACCTCAGCTGTTTGGATTAATCCGGGGCCGTCAGCGACGCCACCCCGGATTAATCCCCCTTTGGATTAATCCAAAATTAATTAGTATTATTTTCTAAACTATCATACATTTGTTCTATCTACTGTATGGATTAATCCACCCATGGGATTAATCCACACTCTGGATTAATCCACCCGTAGGATTAATCCAAACATTACTGACAAAAATGTAGCAAAAACATACCTTGATTGTACCTGTGGTCGGAGTGCATGTAGCTGATCTCCTTGACCACCCTCTTATATTGCATGCTGTGCCCAAGGATGAACAGCAACGGCAAGTTGCTGAGTGTCGGCCGTCTCTGCACTCTGCTTAAGGAACACACAGATGTCGTCCCGGAAGATCGGGGTCATACAGACCAGGAAGTCGGACGCAAGCTTGACGCCGACGGGAATCTCCATGAGCTCCTCGAATAACGCGCGCGTCGCGATGCAGGAGTGGTACCGCACGCGATGGACACGATTCGTCTGCCGCGTACGCTAGATTGCAAATCTCATCACTATTAGTTAGTCCTTAATGCAAGCCAAATAAAAGAGAAATACGCACACAAGCTGGTGAGCGTGATCTTGTGTCCGTTGTCGTCATCGTCGTTATCGTCGTCGAAGACACGGATATGGTGGTCGGAAGGAAAGAGGGGAAGGCAGTACAGTAGGCAAACCGCGTTCCCTTGTTGGCGTGAAGTCCGTGAGAATAGCTGGATTAATCTAACACAACCAAGTCACATGCTTCTCAGGGTCCTGTTATGTCACGCGTTCATTTCAGGCTGTCACTGGCACATGATCGGAGTGACGTCACAAAGTCCAACTAATTAAATCCAAACAGCGATGATCAAGGCTTCGCCCCGCTCGCTTTGAAAGAGGTTCGCGCTTCGATAGTTTTGCCCACCTCACACACAAAGAGCACTTGAGTAGCGCTATATGGGCTTCCTTCAAACATGCCGACGCCGACAGGACATCCTTTCGTTCAGCAAGTAAGATTGATACACCTAGCAAGCTAGCATACATCCGTCTTGAGACGCAGATAGCATCATGGTTGTCGGGTGCGCTATGTTAACTAGAGAGACCAAGCTCTCCTACTGCACATCTGACTACGACCAAACCAAATATGTGTTCCAGACCGACGGGATATTAAGTGTCTTTGCGGAAACCGACGCCATTGGAGATCTTTATTCGTCTGATGAGAAGCCATCCGAAGGACAACCCCATATCTCAGTGATATTACCAGCTACCGAGTCAAGTGCTAGTACTTGCCATGGCTTGAGATGCCAGCAATCGGGTAACCTGACATGGTATGTGCTATTCTTTTCTCTTTTCCCCTTTGGTCACGTCTCATTACTTCCAAGGAACTTCGCCACGACAAGCTCGTCAGCTATTACAGCTCTCCAACCACTCTGACTTCCGCTAATACTTCGCCCATCGCTTTGCAGTGATTAAGGCTCTCTGCTTCGTCACTATCTGCACCATTTGGCTCGAGTGGTGTTTGCTCGACACTACCTCGATTCGACCTTTGAACCTCAATAGAGAGTACTCTTGTGCTCGCTGTCCGTGTTACCCGATCAGTGGCTGGACTAGCCCAGTTCTCGAACTCAAGCACCCTAACCCCCAAAACGTCCGCCAAGTTCTTGTGCTACTCGTCGACTGATTCGCCTCCTTCGACTACCCAGCGCACAGGGTGATGCTTCTGATGCACCCCGGACAACCATCCATCGATTTGACACTCATCGATTCTCGCCTTTGCCTCCGCCGCTCTAGCATATCCTCAGTCACATTTCTTGATGGCGCTACTCGCGGGGCAAATAAGTTGGCATTGTCAGCTCCACATTGCCGGTATAGCAGAGGCTTTTCATTACTTCGTAGGCAGCACTTTTTTTCGACGCTCGATCGCTTACTGAACTTCAGAGCTAGTGTATGCCTCGGGTCCATTAGCTTGGACGGCATGTCCCCTTCCGAAAACGTAAGCATATTCTTCTCCTTCCATTCATGAATACCATGCTCACCTTCAGACGCAGTGTAGGAAGTTGCCATCCAGATATCCATCATCCTGGGTCCAATACTGAGTCCAATCTCATAAGTGGCAGTCCGCTTCTGAAAACGTGAGCATTTCCTCACTTATCTGCTTACTATCTTTCTCACCCTTAATGTAGGAAGCCTGCCATTCTCTTCTTTTGACCGTCGACAACAATCCTGGTGCAGGTACCGACGCACCCGAGGTTGTGTCCACCGAGCAGCCTCGTTAATCATCCGCTATCGCTTACGCCACGACAGTTCCTCGGCTTTCTGATATTCGCCTGTCAGTGACCTACGATACATGTGATCTGTCGGGATAGCGCCAAACATCCCCTTGTTTGCCAGTTACCTTCCACAAGGAACCTGGCGAGCGTCGTGTCAAGTCCCGTGTTGCACGACATTTGCTACTTGCTGCTCCTATTCGTGCGTGCACGTTTCTCTTGTTTCATGTTGACATCCTAACTTTTGGTAACAGTGATCAAAAGCGATCAGCAGCCATATATCCCAAGAAAGCAAAGCATGAAAGAAGTCATCAAGAGTAGAGCCATCCCGTCCTGAGGTCGTAAAGAGTCTTGAGTCTAGCAACAGAATCTATGCGGCGACCCAGTCAATCGACCCTCTTAGCCACTCCCAGTCAATCGTCGTTGAACTGATGTTGTGGTTCCTTGTCAATAGTAGGGCCGTACACAGTCCTATTGGGGGATCTGCCTAGGCCAGGCATTTCCTCATCAGCTGCAGATCTAGGCCAGATCTAATGCTGCAAGGTTTCACTAGACAGACTGCGCCGCGGCCTAGGCCAGGCTCAGTCTTGTCGGAGTCAAGGTTGCCCACTACACTACGCGCGCACGTTGTCGCGCTCACGATTCCAGCTCTCCGAGCAAAGACTCCTCCCACTATCACTCCTGGACGTTCTGCTCTTTGCCACTCTTGCCTAGCTCTGTAGGACACTCTACTCGCTTTGCTTCTGCGGTCTTTCCCCCCTCACCTATGGACCTTGGGATAGCTCTGGAAAGCAGCCTGGATTGATTCCTGCTCTGAGTCGACCCGTCTTTTCTGTTTATATATACCCGGACTCGTCTCGTTTTAATCTCCTGCTGGACAATGTTCGATACTCAAGTGAAGTACAGTACCAACACAATTACCGAGGAACGACTGGCATCACTGCTTCGACCTATTACATGATATACACTATTGGTTGTAAGAAAATCTTCGCTGCCGGGATTGGCACTGACCTTGGCAACCTTTCGAAATCCTGGTGGTCTACAAGACCAATCAATATCAAGGCCGTCTTCCATTTAACACTGATTCGTCTCTTCATCATGCTCTTTGGATGGGTCTACTGGCAAATTTCTCTTGCCTCCTTAATCTTGTCTCCATTCATAATTTTCTGCTTGACGATGTTTGATACCCAAGTGAACTACCAACACAATTACCGAGGAACGGTTGGCATCACTGTTTCGACCTATTAGAAGATATACACTATTGGTTGTAACAAAATCTTCGCTTCCGGGCTTAGCACTGACCTCGCCAACCATTCGGAATTCCTGGTGGTCTACAAGACCAATCGACATCAAGACCGTCATCCATTTGACACTGATTCGCCTCTTTGTCACGCTCTTTGGATGGGTCTACTGGCTATAAACCTTAAACTTTATCAAATCTACTCTCTATGTCTTCTCTTTTATACCCCGGTCTCCTTTCGTCATCTAATCTCCTGCTGGATGATGCTCGACACTCAAGAGGTCCTGTAACTTACCGCACGCAATTTCCGAAGATCGGCTGGTTACCACTGCTTCGACCTATCAAAAATTATACACTATTTGTTGTAACAAATCTTCGCTGCCGGGCTTAGCATTGGATCATGCCAAACACTCGGGATTCTTGTGGTTGACAAGAATGTTTGACATAAAGACCGTCTTCCACATGACATTGATTTGCCTCTGTGCCACGCCCATTAGATGGGTCTACTGGCAAATTTCTCTTGTCTCCCTAATCCTGTCTCCTCTCCTTTCCCGCTGGTCGATGCTCGACAATCAAGGAGTCTCGCGAGCCACCACTCACAGTTACCAAAGAATGGCTGGTTATATCTACTTCGACCTATGAGAAATTATACACTATTTGTTGTAACAAAATCTTCGCTGCCAGCACTTGACCGCCAATGGCGAGAGTCGGAAGTCGAACTAACACCGTTAAACCTAGAACACTTATATCTACTGTTTATTATAAATCTTCGAATACCCCTAAATAGTGTAGTGGTTATTATTGTCTTATGAATATTGTGGTTGTATGATGATGCAGTGTACAAGTTCGATTCCCGCTTTAACCTATCAAAAATGGTTATTTTATTTGTTCACAAGGATTAATCCGGTCATACGCCACTGGATTAATCCACTTTTGTCCCGAAACGGAACGTCCCGGCGGTGGGATTAATCCGTTGGTGGATTAATCCGGGGTGGCGTCGCTGACGGGCCCGGATTAATCCAAACAGCTGAGGTGATCGTCTTCAAGTTCTTGGCAGAATTTGGTTCAAACCTGAATTATGTAACACTGGCATCATCATGATCATGATGATCATGAACAATTCTCACGGTGCTCAGAGTCTGTCCAGGTCGGCGCCGCGTTACTTCAAGTTCTTCACTGGCATCGAGAGCACCTGAAAGTGAAGTGAGCGCGTCCTGCTTCAAGTTGCGTCACTTTATACCCCTATCAATGTTACTCGCAAATTACTGAGAATTACATGTAGCAGACCTCTAACGATAAGCTGCTCCTTTTAACCGCTATCACAAATACGGCAATAGTTCAATTTTGACAATGGTGTATTCGCGTTCCCGTCTGGATGTGCAATTGATCATTAAACAATACAGAAGAGTATAGACCGGACTTCTGTTGTGAAGATGGAATAGAAGAGTTGACATGAAATCACCAGGCATGCAAATATGATTCATCCTTAGCCAAGACTTAACGACAACTTCACCAATATATACACAATTCAGTTCAATTTGCATAGTACATCAGACAACATAAACAAGTCACTTACACCATCCTACAGATTTGATATTATCAAGTTTCTACTCCATAAGCTAAGAGGAAGTAAACAGATTGTCATGAAACGCTCCATCACTCGGTCCACGTGAGCTACTGGATCCGACTGGCTGCAATGCCATTTTCCAGGTTTGAGAGTTTGGTCCTCTCACAGAGAAGTTACTGTTTGCGTCTCGAAGACGAAACAGCAAACGAGAGCTCAGGACGCTGTGAAGCATTGCTAGGAGTCTATTGAAGTGGCATGACCATCGTAAGGAGTGAGAAAATAATCGAGGATCTAGTGCAGAAGCTCACATCAAAAGAAAGTCATTGATCCGGGGCTACGCATGTAACCGTTAGGTAGAGATAAGGATCAATCCACGACCGCTTACAGATGCTAATAGGAGAACAAGTAGGTTGCTCATGACCGCGCCTGAGGGAGAGGAACAAATCAATCATGGGACTCTCTTTGATACAGATACTTTGACTTACTCAGGATGCAAGCGTAATAAAATACGCCTTTACAGTAGATAAATATAGTCCATTTAGAAGAATAAGCAAAGTGAACGAACCATCTTTGACCATCATGTTCAATATACTGGAATATATATGCGTGGATTTGGGAGTTTCAGCTATTTTCCGCCACTCTGAGGATATTCACTCACTTAGGAAGAGTGCTTTGACTAGAATCAACACGATCATCACTTCCTCAGCCGATTGAGAGGGCGTAATAACAAGCATGCAAGCGTAAGTTACTCACGAGTTTCGAAGAACAGTAGCATGGTGTACGCAATCCAGTAATGACGGTTTGAGAAGGAGACTAGGCATCCGGTTGGAAAGAGATAAGGTATAGTAACTGAGTAACGCATAACATTAGGTGGTGGAGTAAGGTACAAAGAAGCACTTCTGACGAACAGGTAGAGGCCTCTCTTGTCATGTGGACGGTGATGTAGTAAGCAACAGTTGCAGTGGGCTGAGTTAACCGTTAAACAGGTAATGTTTATCAGAGGTAAGATCGACCAACGATGTAAGCCGCAAGTAAAATGGCGAGGACAATTTTCTTGTTAGACCAAATTGCGTACACGCGGATTAGAAGAATGACTACGACCAACTTGTAAGCTTTGCAATTGAAGTACAGAATTTAGGTGCATACAACTGCTGAAAGCGTGGACAGATGTATTTATCACTGCGCAGATTTTAGACGATAACGCATTGCAATTCGTTCAGCTCACTCACAGGAGGACTCGTAAAGAATGACTTTGCAGTCCTGAAGAATAGTAAGCGTCAGAAATCCTTGTTTTTTGGAGTAGGAGAAGGAACAGCTGTACAGATGATCCAGCAGCGGTTATAAACACTTTTGTCCACCAGCGAAAGTAGTCAGCGGGGCACTTATATGTTTGATCCTTTTATATGAACTTACGATGAAGTCCGATTATTGACGATGCGAAAGGGAGATATCGGTTGATAATGAATAGGACCTTGACTAAGTTCCACTTGGACGGCCAGACAAGACGGATCTATTACGCGATGTTGGTCACGTTTCAGTGGATGACTGCTATCGCACCTCTTGGTCAATGGTTATCAAGTACTCATACAGCTGTGGACATCTTAGCCTGTAGAATGGACGTGACTTTGAATATATACAAACAATGAAAGTGGCTGTTGCAACTGAGGGTAGTAGGCGTCAGTATGTACCATTAGCCCAGAAAAGCTTGAACAGACCAGAGGTATACTGACAGAAGATAATTTATGAGTTCAGGCTGCAATGTTGTCAAAGATATTAGATGGACGTACTCGGACAAGGTGGATATCCTCCGCTATTGGAACCAACGTATTATCTAGTGCGGACATGGTGTTTTCGAGTGCTTTGCACGTTCAACCTTGAAGGAGGTTGACAATGAGCGGGAACGAGGTTTTGCTTTTATCGGTTCCGGCATAGATTGTAAACGCTGAAAATGAAGGTTTGAATCTAATTTGCGATATTTTGTCGCGGTGAGCCACCATCACAAGAAGATCAATGTTTGCAGAAGCTTAAGAAGCACCATCGAAAAGATCAAACCAAATCCTGGTTCTGATATAGCTGTTTGTGTGTTCGTCGCTTTACACACCGTAAGGAAATGCGACCTTTCTCCGTGCAGACTCCCGCGCCTCGTAATCGAACCATATCTCTTGACCTTCTCTAAGTGATGGAAACTGAGATCACATTCCCTTTTTCCAGGTCCGTAAGGTGAATGGTTTCGGCACCGGGTTGAGTACAGTGAGGTTCGTGATGCCCAACTACATCAGAGAAGATCGAACGGCGCCACTTGCGGACTTAATGCTTACCCGACTGAAAGAGCTTCGTCCATCAAAGTCTCGAATGAATCGATCAAGAACTCGCGGCCATCGAGCTTACTGTATCTATTCCGATCAATCTCCCTTCAGTATCTCCGAGGGGCTTTTTTTTTTAAGGAAAGATCGAATGCAAACGGCAGTGTTCGGACACATTTGTTACCTTCTGAGACTCGTCAAATGACTCCGGCATGCTCGATCGCCTCTTCGGATCAGGTTCGAGGGATTCAGCTTGTATAACGTGTCAATTGTAACTTCAGTGTAGAATTTCATTCCACTCAGCTGACATTTGCCTATCTCATCTATCAATGCCCATTCCAGTCTCATCAGCCCGAAGCCCCTCCGCTCGCAAATTCTTGCAGTGGGGTTGCGAGAATACAAAAGGATGAAGAATGAAAGCCTCCCTATATATTGTGCATCGCGAGACGGTCAGCCTATCCATGTCTATTCCAGTGGTTCTAGCCGTGCGACTTAGGCACATCTCTCTGGATCACAGACCTTGTGTCGTAAGGATCCCGAGCAAACGGTGACGATGTTAGAGAGAGTACTCACGAACTGTAGATTGCCGCGAAAATACGGTTCACTTCTCTGCTGATTCATGCTCGCCTTCCACAGGTAGCATAGCCACTGAAATCGATGGTGCAGTAGTACTGTGGTACATGGAACAGGAATGAATATGTTAACATCGTGATCCATCCAAAGGACAAGGGTTAAAATGCTTAATGCATGTCGATCCAACTCCGTGACATGAAAAAAAAACGTGGCACTCCTCACTTCACACACACATCGAGTTGAAGAGTACCCACCCTGTCCCTTAACGGTGTGATCCTACTTCTCCCCATCAGCGACAAGGAACGCCCCAAGTTTCCCTGCATCGACTTGTGCTCGGTAAAAGTCTGACACGTATTGATTTCTGCAACGTTGAAGATACATCTGCTCGGAAAAAACAGGAGGCCTGCTGCGACGATACGCCAGTCCAAAAGGATGTCTCTTTCATCTTTTCTCCCGAGCTGGACTGTAAGGCTATGCATAACATGGACAGCAACATACACCAGACATTCATCAGTCATGCGGATCACTGGCATGTCTAAGTAAACACATTACCGTATCAATTCATCCACAGTCCTCGAGTCTTCCGTTAGAATATACACCATATCCTAAGCTTGTTTGTCCCACCGAAAGGCAAAAATGACACGGTCAACGTCAGGAAATTTTGTAGGCAAGGCCCATTTACAGAATTGGATGACAGAGTGGTAAACAAACATCGGAGCAAACAACCGTTGCAGTATTTGGTAGTTACAGTCTTGGACGGGTCTTTGAAACACCCACGGTGTATGAGACACTTTGCATTTCTTCGGTACCACAGCTCAGTTCTATATCATTGAAGCTTTATTATATTACTATGATATGAGTACAGCATGCAGTGAAAAACTGGAGCTAATTGCTCCAGTTGCTCTTGAGATATGGATGAAACAGTGTCAGTTCTTGTAAGTTAACAAATTTCCAAAAGGAGCGTAAAATATGCAAACAATTCATTGCTCCTTCACTCTTACCATATATCTTGTAACTAGATTGTATAAAAATCCTCTGTAGATACCGGACTCTAAATATGCAAGACTTATGGCAATTCGGTCCTAGAATCTCTCAGTGCAAGCACAAAATGATTATGTTGGCTCTTAATGTCCGAAAATCTTCTACCTTCCTACTGTCATGGACGGGTCTTTGAGACACCCTCGGTGTTTGATACACTTTACATTCCTTGGGTACCACAGCTCACTTTCTTATCAATGAAGGCTTCATATAATCCCCGCCACGAAGCGTAGCGTAGTAGAGGGATGTGTGGCCGCGAAAAAATTATCGAATTGTCAGCAAGTAAGCATTACAAATCACAAATCATCCAATCCCATGCCTCCGATCTTCGGAGAAAATCACTTCCGAAACCGTTTCTGCCTCATTGTCTTACATTTCTCATGCATACCTCTTTCGCTTCCCTTTTTATAGCCTTTCATATGGCTTTTACACTGTTTATTTACTTTTATTTTCAGTCTTAACTTCATTAGCCCCTATCCCCTTCATTATTTGCTACATTGTTTTAGTTTATTACGACATATACCTCTTCAGTTTCTTTTTTTTCATGCATCCGAGCAAAAGTGGTCGTCGTCTTGTCACTTGTCTTAGGCTTCACATGCCACAATTAACCGCAGTCAACCTGCTCTCATTCCTTTGACGGACAGCAATGGCGGGTCGGCTTGTGGCTGGCGCATCCTTCACAACATAGCTCAACAGGCGGAAGGTGTAAAACATCGCGTGCACCCGCGGCAATACAAGTATGTACCCAATCACTCTTATTCAAGGATGATGCTTAAGCTCAAGTAGATTACAGCAGAACAACTGCTTCGGGAACCACAAGAGCGCCAGGAAACAGCTTTTCACGCGCCAAAACAACGCGTTGAAGACTTTGAGGGACACTATGAATACCGAGGCCGGAAGCGTAAGGAGTTCGAGGAGAGGATTCGGCGGACGAGGGGAAACTTGTATGTTTTCATGCTTGGGTTCATCTTTCAGGTGCTGACTTGAAACGGGAAAGAATGGAAAGCGTATGTTAGTTGGGAGGTACGTACATTGTCAAAATGACTGGAGTTGTGTCTGAACTCAACGTAGGCGAGTCAAGGCGAATACGAACGTTCGCGTTCGGTATACAAGCGCTCTCTCGATGTAGACCAACGAAGTGTCCAGCTCTTGCTCTTCTACACAGAGATGGAATTGAAGGGGTGAAACGTCCAGCATGCACGCAATCTGTCTGAACGAGATGTGACTTTGTTGCCGCGCATCAACCAAGTCTGGTACAAATACGTGTATTTGGAGGAACTGCTCGGAAACGTCGCTGGCGCACGTCAAGTGTTTGAGCGATGGATGCAGTGGGAGCCGGAGGACAAGGCGTGGCAGGCGTACATCAAGTTCGAAGAGCGATACCAAGAACGTGATCGCGCGAGTGCGATTTACGAGCGGTGGGTTACAGTTCGACCGCAAACCGCGCCTGAGTCAAGTAGGCGAAGTTTGAGGAGGAGCGAGTCAGGCTTGAAAAGGCTCATGAGGTGTTCCAGATGGCACTGGAGGTCTTTGGTGATGATGCGGAACGAATTGGGAAGGCACAGGCGGTGCTTAGCGCTTTCGCGAAGATGGAAACACGATTGAAGGAGTACGACCGATCTAGGGTAATCTACAAGGTACGCACTCCCCCAAGCTTATGTGGTTCTAAGTTTTAAACCACCCTAGTTTGCGCTGGACCGATTACCTCGCTCCAAGTCCCAGGCACTCTATGCTGCTTACACCAAGTTTGAAAAGCAGCATGGAACTCGGAACACCCTCGAAACCACTGTTCTGGGGAAGAGGAGGATCCAGTATGAGGAAGAACTTGCGCACGACGGTCAAAATTACGAAGTATGGTTTGACTATGCTCGCTTGGAAGAAGACTCACTGAGGTCACTTCGGGAGGAAGATGCGACGGAGGACGAGATGGAAAGCGCGATAAACCGGGCTCGTGAAGTCTACGAGTGAGCTGTTGCGCAAATACCCCACGGTGACTTGAAGCGTCACTGGAGACAATACATCTTTCTGTGGCTGGACTACGCATTGTTGAAGAAGTGGATACTAAAGTCTGGTGTTTCTTTCATGTCTCTTTTTCAAGTGCTAACAACCGCTCACGCAGGATTATAATCGGACACGGCAAGTATACCGAACAGCGTTACAAGTGGTCCCCCACAAGCAATTCACGTTTGTGAAGCTGTGGCTCATGTTTGCGAACTTCGAGGTTCGGCGACTTGATCTACCCGCAGCACGCAAATTGCTCGGTGCTGCAATCGGCATGTGTCCTAAGGAAAAGCTCTTCAAAGGCTATATCTAACTTGAGCTCGACGTAACTACCAATTGCTCTTATCATTTGCATAGTTTACTGACATTGTCTTTCAGCTTCGAGAATTTGACCGCGTGCGGACGCTCTACGGAAAGTACATCGAATATGATCCAACGAACTCCTCGGCCTTGATCCAATTCGCCCAGTTCGAGGCGGCGCTCGCGAACTACTCACGAGCGCGAGTCATATTCGAACTCGACACATCGCAGCAGCCGCTGTCGTACCTCGAAAACCTCTGGAAGGCGTACATCGATTTTGAGTTTGAGCAAGGCGAGCAACAGCGTACAAGGGATCTGTATGAGCGCCTTCCGCGCTTGAGTGGCCACGTCAAGGTCTGGCGCGCATACGCAAAATTTGAAGCGAGCCTGATTTCTGACAATCAGGCGTCGAGGGCAGACGAGGAGGACGAGGGCGAGGATGAGAAGTTGGTGGAGGGCGATTTGAACCTGGCTCGCCAGGTGTTCGAGAGGTCATACAAGGATCTGAAGAACAGGGGCCTTAAAGAAGAGGTATGTGCCCGCTTATTTGACATTCTTGAAGGTGGCTGATTTGTGTGTAGCGCGTTGTTCTGCTAGAGGCATGGAGAGACTTCGAGCAGAAGAACGGAACACCTGCGGATGTCTCGAAGGTTCAGGCCATTGTCAGCCGCAAGTGGGGGACGGTCGACGAGCGGGAGCCTCGAGCTGTGTGAGGAAAGTTCACTGCTTTGCCTCCTTATTTGTTTGGTACCAACTTTCCTTTGATTCCTTCACATGATGAACCATTTTGATCATGTGTATTTTATCTTATTATATCACTTATAATTGTACTTACTTAGACTTCCTTATACACTGATTTAAATAACCTGAATGTCTGATTGCTGAAGCACTGAGAGCACTGAGAGCACTGATTTAAGTTGACGACACTGGTTTCAGTGGGGCCCTTCCTGAATAATGAAACCACATGCCTGAAATCAGTAAATCAGTAACATTTTACTTTCCAGGGCTTCCGGAAATATCAGACCGTTTAAGTAACTTTAAGTAGCCATAAGCAAAAAAGAAGATTCCCTGATGTGTGCGAGAACTCGGTACAGCGGAGATTTTCTTTAACACTCTCCCAACGGGCGCTTCATCTCCGTGGTGGTCGGAGACAGAGAGTCACTGCGCCGGCCCGGCCAAACAAGGTGTTCGGCAATGGCTCTTCCTTCGCATGGGCTACAGACTCAAATGCGTACGCTGTGTTGGAGGGGCGGACGAATGAGCGGGTGTACATGAACTTCAAGGAAAGGAGCAGTCTAGCAACGAAGGGTGCTGGATCATGGCCAGTTCAAGCATGGCATGGTGAGGTGCTTGTGAAAGCAGTTTCATCGTCTTCTGGGACTGGTGAGGTTGTGTGCAGGATTGATCTAATCAAGACTTTCCATTCGTGGCGGGGACAAGCTGGCTCAGACAGCGCTATATAATACTATAGTATGAGTAGATTATACAGGAAAAAATTGGAGTTATTTGCTCTAGCCATTCTTGAGATATTCATAAAACAGTGTCAGTTTTTGTTAGTTTACAAATTTCTAAAACAAATGTAAAATAAGAAAAGAATTAATTACCTCTTTACTATTGGCATATAGCTTCTAATAATGATGTAGAAAATTTCTCTGTAGGTACATATCTCTAAATACGCAAGAATAATGGCAGTTGCAGCTTAGAGTATCCCAGTGCAAGCATAAATTGATTGTGTTGGCTGTTAACGTCCGAAAATTCTAGACCTTCCTATTTGGGTAACTGCATCGATCCAGCACACTGTTTGAGCTCTACAGCTTTACTTTTGCGTTTGAACTAGATGAAATTGTGCATGTATGTCAAGAGTACATGTTATATTCATAATATGTGATCAATTTGCATATACTGTAGCTTGATTAAATTTTAATTGAGAAAAACATATCCATAGGACCCGTGGGAAATAATATGTTTCAAGGACCGTAAGGCCCCTGAAATGTCCAAAACCTTTGTTACTCATTAACTTCCGTAAAACGAGCCCTATGAGCTCCAAAACTTGGAATTGAGCTCTTTAGTATACACACTATGGATATAGCATAAAGAATGAGAGAAAAAGGTAAAGAAATGAAGAATCTAGAGAATTTAAATGTTGTGTTTCAAAGACCCATCCAAGACAGTAATTGGGTAATTGCATCTAGCCAACCCACCATTTGAGCTCTACAACTTTAGTTTTGCCTTCAAACTATATAAAACTTCATGTGTATGTCGATAATACATGTCTAATACGAAATATGAGGTCAAAATGCATATAATGTACTCTGGGTATTTGAACTTGAGAAAGAGATGTCCACAAGACTCGTGGGAAAAAGTGTGTTTCAAGGACTACGAGGCCCGTAAAATGACCAAAATCTTTGTTATTTATTTCCACCTGTAAGACTGTCTCTATGCACGCCAAACTTTGGATTTGAGATCTTTAGTACATATGCTATACATATAGCACGAAACATTTAAGAAAATATATCCAAAACTAAGAAATCTGAAGGCTTTAAATGTGGTGTTTCAAAGACCTGTCCAAGACTGTAGTTGTCTCACGCCATCAACATAAATCTCCGTAACAACTTGAAGCCATCACGCTCACGCTCGCGTCACGCGTCAAGTCGCGGCGTCTTTTCATCATCGACCACAACATCATAGACAACTTCCGTCCTGTGACGCAGCATCCCTTACGATTTTTTGGAGGATATGGCTGTCCTAATTTCAATAGCTTTCGTCGCATTTTAATCAACCTATTTTAAACAAACTCTATATATGGATGATTTGACCTCTCTTAGTCTCGGAAGGTATTACATTGCTAGTCACATAGTCTGAAATCTGTTGCAGTGCCTCCTGTAACCCAAGGCGTTTCTGTGGGCTCTTATCCATAAGTCTCCCACTAAGGCTTTCCAGGAAATCGTGATCCTTGTGATCAGGGCGGAGTCCACAAAGCTCACGCACTATTTTCCCAGCTGCCCATACGTCGGCCAGCAATGGGCTGTACGCCTTTCGACCGACTTCAGGTGCAGTACAGCCCTTCGTTCCTCGGAAACCACGTACCATCACTTTGTCTTTTCCAGTATCACAGACAAATCGTAATCGACAATCCATAGTCTCGCTGAATCGTCAACTAAAACATGACTCGCCTTTAAGTCCATGTGTGCAACACGCTTGGAGTGCAAGTAAGCAACACCTTCAAGTAGTTGCTGTACAATCGACAGGAGATCTTGCGTCAAGTACTTGTATTGTCGCACAGGAACACCAAGGTATGGAGTTATCATGAGTGCGCCTTTCTCGATATGCGGAAACTTGGCTTTTGGGGGCGTGTGGTTCAGCGGAGATTCTTGAAAGCACAAGAGATATTTGAGTATATCGACTTCATCGTCCCGTCCTGGACGTAGATATTTCACGACATAGCGCTCCCCTCCCGGCATGAATATATCACCAACATGCCATCTCTAAAATGCGTGTTAGAAGACAAAACGGAACGGCATAACTAGACTGCCTCACATTGACATCTTGGAAAATCATTACAAAACCCGAGGTTTTTCAACACTTCCTGAATGTCTTGCCGATGAACGAGGGGGTTCTTCTCGGAAATGGACTTAGCTGATGAGGCCGACTCCGTTGACGAGGACGAGTCCGCACTGATATCGTCTGAGATCTGAGCAATAAGATGAATGTAATCATCTCTAAGATTCTTTGGGATCGTTTCATCGAACACAAAAAGGGTCGTAAATGGGTCCGCGATCTCCTCAAGGGCGTTGTCTTCATCCGGAACTAGTTTCAAACCTGTCACGATATCTTCAATCCGCCACATCCGAGGATCTTTGACCTTCGTAAAGGAGATCAGTTTATAGAGTACAGCAGAATTTCCTTAGGAGCACCCGCACCTTCCACAATTTGATCTTATCGTAATCCTTATCGTACTTTCCCATCGTTAAGACATCACTCATCGCAGCACTTGCTAGAACGTAGTGCTCGATATCAAGTCGGCAAGTCGCATTCGAGCCAGCAATACTGCACCAGGCGAAGTATTTCTAACATAAAATAGAATAATCACTTGGCTGTATTTAAAAAGGTATGAAGCACTCACAGGAACATGCTTCTTACGTGAAATACTGTCATCGAAGAGCCTTATTACCAGCTGAAGGTGACTCTCGTCCACCTCTTTTCCAAGCTCCGCTTCAACAGAGTCAAAAAGTGATACGGGTCTCGCAATCTCTAGAAGACGCTCCAGCTCGTTGGGGATCTCCGGAGCGGGAGAATCATCGCTAATCGGCCACATCTGGGGGTCTCGAATCTGTTGGAGGATGAGAAATTGATAGAGTAGATATGTGTATTACATGCCACGAGGGTCTGACTTTTCCGCTCACTAAATCCTGAAATTCGTCTTATTTCCGGATTTATGTGTCGAATTAGCTTACAGCCGTAGATGTTGAACTCGTTCCTGCGCTCCCGCTCGCTCCCGTCCGTCATGGACAACTAGAAAGTAAGGCTTCCTCGAAGGATGCTGTAGTGAAAAATTGGGCTGGCAGGTTCTTGTGGGAGAAGCCGCCCAGGAGCTCGCTGAACAGGTCCTTGCTCTAGGGCGACTTGGGTTGCCGAGGGACCGACGAGTCAAGCCCGTCGTCCCCAAGGCACTGCCAACCACGGAAAGACCTCTATGAAGCCTTTGTGAATGCTGACAAAGGAGAGGGTGGGTGGGTTGCGAAATCTTCGCTGTCTTCTTCGTGCGTCGCCGCTGTCTTGAGGCTCGGAGTCGTCCTTGTTGTCGTGGTCGATGATGAAGAGACAAGAGTCACACGACGCGACTTGACGTGTGACGTACGCGTGCTCCCGCTTGTCACGAGTCGTGGTACTTCTTCGAAGTCCTTCCAACTCGTTCCTGCGCTCCCGCTCGCTCCCGTCCGTCATGGACAACTAGAAAGTAAGGCTTCCTCGAAGGATGCTGTAGTGAAAAATTGGGCTGGCAGGTTCTTGTGGGAGAAGCCGCCCAGGAGCTCGCTGAACAGGTCCTTGCTCTAGGGCGACTTGGGTTGCCGAGGGACCGACGAGTCAAGCCCACAACCGAAGGGAGGCGCAGCCTCTGACGAGGAGAAACCTCGGCAAACCCACAAGGAAGGCTAAGCCGACCAAGGTCTCCATAGATAGTGCCACCCATGTAAATATATATTAAAGTGCAATACTCACATTACTTCCGTTCCACCCGCAAATTTCGGCAACAAGCAATGGGCTTTGATATAGCAGGTGGCATCTGCTGCTTTTAGGGCGGCTAGCATCCGGTGGGCAGCCAGGCTGCATAGTGGGAGCATCCACTAATTAACAATTAAAGACGACCGCAGCCGACTGGGCTTTGTTATAGCAGGTGGCGTCTGCTGCTTTGAAAGCGGGTAGCGTCCGCTGGGCACACAGACGACCGCAGCCGACTGGGCTTTTTTATAGCAGGTAGTATCTGCTGCTTTTAAAGCGGGTAGCGTCCTCTGCTTTGAAGGCGGGTAGCGTCCGCTGGGCAGCCAGGCTGCATAGTGGGAGCATCCACTATTTAACAATTAAAGACGACCGCGGCCGACTGGGCTTTCTTATAGCAGGTGGCGTCTGCTGCTTTGAAAGCGGGTAGCGTCCGCTGGGCACACAGACGACCGCAGCCGACTGGGCTTTTTTATAGCAGGTAGCATCTGCTGCTTTTAAAGCGGGTAGCGTCCTCTGCTTTGAAGGCGGGTAGCGTCCGCTGGGCAGCCAGGCTGCATAGCGGGATCATCCACTATATAACAATGATTCGGGTGGCACGAATAAGGCCTCGTCCGAGCAAGCTTTGTTATAGCAGGTAGCGTCTGCTGCTTTGAAAGCAGGTAGCATCTGCAGCTTTGAAAGCAGGTAGCGTCTGCTGCTTTGAAAGCGGGTAGCGTCCGCTGGGCAGCCAGGCTGCATAGCGGGATCATCCACTATATAACAATGATTCGGGTGGCACGAATAAGGCCTCGTCCGAGCAAGCTTTGTTATAGCAGGTAGCGTCTGCTGCTTTGAAAGCAGGTAGCATCTGCAGCTTTGAAAGCAGGTAGCGTCTGCTGCTTTGAAAGCGGGTAGCGTCCGCAAGGCCTTGAGCAGTAAGTCGGGTGGCACGAATAAGGCCTCGTCCGACTGCTTTGTTGAAGCGGGTAGCGTCCGCTAGGTATTGAGGAAGTAAGTCGGGTGGCACAATTGCGAAATCTTCGCTGTCTTCTTCGTGCGTCGCCGCTGTCTTGAGGCTCGGAGTCGTCCTTGTTGTCGTGGTCGATGATGAAGAGACAAGAGTCACACGACGCGACTTGACGTGTGACGTACGCGTGCTCCCGCTTGTCACGAGTCGTGGTACTTCTTCGAAGTCCTTCCATTTGAAACAACCGCGTTCTACCGAAAACAGCGCACCAGAACAAACGCCTTTCAGCCTGTTCATTTTAATCAATAATCGATATAGCTCACTATAAAAAATGACATACGGTCGAGGCTAAGGCCGGCGGCATGATCTCTGCCGATGAAGTGGTAACAATGAAGCAGACGCTCTCTTTCAAGGTCATCTCGTCAAACATAGCATCCGGATCAAAGGATGTGTTAGAGCTGAGTGGATCCGCTAGGGAAAAAAGGGTATCCTGATCTTTCGGAAAGGGTTTGGTACGAATTCTGTCATTCAATGAGCAATGTGCTGGAGAGTCGCGCGGGGATTTAATCTTGTGGAACGTCAGAGAGTGCTGTGACATGAAAGCAAGGGGATCCGCGCACCTTCCATACATCTCGAGCATCTACCTCCCAATCGCGCAGAATAACCTCCTTCAGTTCCCCTATATTCTTACACCTCGAGACCTCAGCCTGAAAGATCCGTTTCTGTGCAGAGATACCGCACCAGAGATACCGTTTCTTCGGCTGAGAGTATGGTCAGCTAGTTGTATATACGCAGCAAAGTTGCTCACCGGTACAAAGACTGACGAGAAGTGATCTCTCAAGTCTCTAATCCGAAGTATAAATTCAATGCCGTGTTCGGCGGTTGGCCTTTCGAGTACCTCAGTAAGTGGTTTGTGAGGAAGTAATAGATCCGCAGCCTTTTGTAGGTCTTCATCGTCCGTCGGAAGTAGCCAAGATTTGTTCTGGTTTTTTGCAAGCCAGTCATTCGGGTCTTTAATCTATTGCAAGAAGTCAGTGTTTTTCGCCTGCTACTATCTAAGCACATTACCCTCCATATCTCCGCTCGGAGAAGAGGTATCTTCTTCTTTGATGCATCAGCGATGGCTTTCCCCAGATCGTACACGTGCTCACAACCGCTGATGTCGACTCGAAGAACTACATCCAGTTCGGAAATGGCGCACCACACAAGGCATTCGGCCGTCATAGTTAGTTTGGCGATTGATTCAGATGAAGTCCGAAGTTTTGGTCCCACTGAAATGTGCTCTCCAACCTCTTCATGGAGGTTGAAATGAAGTCTCCGCCAGTGGGCTGCTAGTGGTAGTGTGGCCGCATGCCAGTCACGCGATGGGCACGTGCTGGTAAAGTACCGCGTAGACGCGTCCCTGCCGGCAGTAGTGCAGAGCCCTGATGTTGTGAACTGGATGCATACAGACTACAAGTGCAAGTGAAGCAACGATGACTTGATTCCGGAGACAGAATGTAGTCTCAGGAAATACAATGTGTGAAACAGGCATTTTCGACAATGCCAAGATCTGCAATTGCAGTTACAGAAATTTAGCAAGCGGAAGCTTATGCGCATGTATCCGGAACCGTTAATAAGGTGTCTTGATTGGACCGTCTTTCGTTTCCCTGAATATTGAATTGCGGAACACCAGCCCAAGATGCCAATAAGCACTACAGTAGGTTTCGATAATGGAGGCGCCAAGCCTCCTAATGATACTCTGGCGCCATCGTTATTCATCAGATGCGTATATAGTGTTGCTATATCACACAAGCCATGAGTTATGACCACAGTTCTAGACTCGGAGGAATGGATGGAGAGAATGATGGCACATAAGGTCTTTCGATAAGCAGGTGATAAATTATGGAGTCATGCCATTGAGAAACAAGAGAGCGGGAGTTCTGGCGTACGTTGCGCAGACAATATGTCTGTAGCTCCAGGTAATAAAACTGGGGACAATATAGAACGAACAACTCTGTGTCCGAGCCGGAGTCGTCTCACCATGGTGCGTGGTACATACATACATACTAGTATGGGCCAAGGGCGATGAAGGTGGCATTGCGAGATCAGCATGATTTACGGAAATAGCGTAAAACTGCATGATGACTCGGAGAGCCGAGGCATAGGTCAAATCTGGATTCCGGGTGCTCGTACTCCTGGGCCTGCCATCACAGATATTTACACACTGTATCTTGCCATCTTTTCTCCGCTCAAAGAATGTTTTGAGAAGACAGAATCAGAGAGGAATGAGACGAAGAGCAGGTCATTAAGTATATGCACAAGTTATCCTACACGGTGAAGAGCTCAAGGGACGAGCTGCACCACGACAACTGCGGCTCCTACTCGAGAGAGCTCCTTTTTTACGAAAGAAAATAGCTTTCGCCGTGCTGTATTGCCGCTAGACCCAGACCATGACAACGTTCTTGATGTGCAGATAATGTCATAGGCGCACCAACGTGAGGTGCCTCAAACCCTGTCAATATCTTACACCTCTTGTTCTCTGCTAGACGAAGGAAGGAAGATAGAAAAAAAGGCAGAAAATGCGACGCAGACTTGAATGCGCATGGGCAAATCCGCGCAACGGTTTACTACTTTCGCTATACACTGTCTCGCCCCATTATACTTGGATACAAAAAAAAGATAGTGTCATGTCCTTGTACGGCGGGCGGTAGGGTGCATCGCGCAGCAGATAACCCGACACCGGTTACCGAGCGGTCAGCGGTGAAGAAGTTGTTGTGTAGATTGGGCATGGGCAGATGGTGATTTACGATAGACTGGGATAGGATGACAATGGCTTGGATGAAACGATGAAACGACGACAAGATGAAACAACTTGGGGATGTCAAGAAAAGCGAAGCATCCTCATCCAGGGCACATGGAGGATTCCGCTTCGTACGCCGGCGGCGGAAAGCAGATAGAGGTCATACATAGATGCAGATGCGATTGCAGTAGTTGCAGAGAGGCCGTACGATGAGTCTCAGATCCGGCCGCTGCAATGGTAGGTAATGCTAATGGGCAACACACCGTCTAAGCACTGGCGAAGATGGCGTCCGTTCAGATCATTCAGCCTCTACCGCAACCCCCACATACCCGCCCCGCAACGATCATGACCTTTCCAGCTCCCCTCCTCCACCCCCTGATCCTCCGCGCTAGATTTACTCCGAAGTGATTTTTCCATTCTAGTCGCACGACCCACAAGCGACTAGATAGGAAACAGTCAAGCTAGCCGACGAGACGATACAAGAAGAGAAGAGAAGAGAAGGTGAAGACGTAGAAGCAGAAGCAGAAGCACGTAGCGTAGCTTGACCTCAAAGCGCAGATGTTCCAGAGAGGTCGATTGAGGGGAGATGCGTATTTCAGACTGATGAGTGCGCGATGGTAACTGAAGGAGAGAGGAGGAAAAGATAGACACACGTCCACGTCCATGGGAGACACTGGCATGCTGATTCAAACTCCGATCCGGACTGCGGGTCGTCCGAGTCCAAACTGACTGTTGTTGGCCACGCGGGAACGGGCCTGCCTTGTTTACGCACTACATCGTATGCTGTCGTGAGTGCTGAGACTACCGACAGTGATGTGTCTCATGTTATCTTGTAGATAATGAACTAAGATATAGTGTTTACAAGTAGTAGATCACTACCGTTATTTCCGGCCATGCTTTCACAAATAGTTTTAATACTTAGAAGCTTGAAGATCGATTACAGCGTACGCGGGATACTTCTCATTACATGTTCGCTTACAACTGCGAAATCCAGGTCATGGTTGGCGAGATAGAAGACACGGTGGCTGATTTCGATTCTCTCACACCATGGACCAATCAGTCGCAACAGAGTGCACGCCTGCCACGCCATCCACCAATTCCGCTACTCATCAGAATAATAAGAGTGAAAGCTTCCGATGCTTCGGAATTCTGGAGCAAGGCCAATGGTTATCGCGTATGATAGCGATAGCGATGGGGCGGCATCGCAGTGAGTCACCAACTCTCTTTTCCTGCATCCCGGAATTGAGGTGCTTATGTTCGTAAAGAGTCCCGGCCGAAATTGTCACGATGTAGGGCGCAAGTTCGAATCCGATTGGGTACAAATACCCGGCAAGGTATATCCGAAGTGCATCAGGTTTAGCGCGGCGCCCGAAACGACGGAAAGCATTCGGCCGACAGGCTCACTGGAAGGTTACCATTCTGGTATATGTGGGTCCGTATCCTGTCCACGAACCTTCGGGAAACGTCTTTGCCTCAGTCATTAAATCAAGAACTCCGGTCGTGTTCATATCGTTATATCATTACATTGGCTCTACATTCCGCACAGAAGGTCTGTCATGAGTCAAGTACGACAAATCTCCCCCCATCGTCTAAAGGCGCAATGTAATGGCCTTTACTTTACTTTGCGGACGCAAATTTTGCGTTCATAAGCCCGCGCGCAATGACTATCCGCCGCTCACCCTCCGCGTTATCCTGTATCTCTATCTCGACCATCCCACCGCACCGCGAGCAGAGGATGGCTCACGCAGAGTCGTCGACATCGCGAAGGCGTGCACACGCCGATGAGGAGACGCCTTTGTTTTTAGCACATGAACACGACGAAATCGAACATGAACGTTACGACTCAATTGCTTCTTCTTCATCGTCAATGATTGCCACAGACAGTGAGCTCGAGTCGGCACCCGATGCGAAAAGAGAGACACCACTCGACTGGCCGCAGTTCTCGCTCGTGCTGTTCCTCCAGCTCGCTGAGCCACTTGACCTCGCTGGTCATCTACCCCTTCGTGCCACAGGTCAGTCTTAGTTTGTCTGTAACTTATCAGCCTTCAGCTCTGATACGTTTTATTTAACTTGCAGTTGATTCGAGAGCTGGGTGTCACAAATGGAGACGAGACGAAGGTCGGGTATTATATTTGGATGATGGTCAGTCCTCCCTCCCTCTCACCACCTTCCACCTCCTCACTCATCCACTTGTTATTTTAGCAATCCATATTTTTCTTCGCGGAGGGCCTCACCGTGCTGCACTGGTCACGGCTCTCCGACACACTTGGGCGCAAGCCCGTCATCCTCACGGGCCTCCTCGGGCTCGGGCTCTTCATGTACTGCTTCGGGCTCTCGCGCACCTTCGTCGGCCTCGTCGCGAGCCGCAGCCTGAACGGTGCGCACAGCGGCAACATCGGCGTCATCAAGGGCATCATGGGCGAGATTACTGACGAGACGAATGTTCCGCGGGCTTTTGCGTGGCAGCCCCTGCCGTGGAGCACGGGCGCGACTATTGGGTGCGTTTTATTGCTTTAATCCCAACTTCAGACGAAGAGACAAAGATTTGACAATAAATTTCAATGCAATAAAGGCCGCTCATCGTAGGCGCACTCTCGCATACTGTCGAGCGCTTCTCTATATTTGGGAACAACGAATTCCTCCGCACCTACCCATACTTCCATCCCTGTGCCATACCCGCAACAATCACGCCCATCTACTGGGTCATCACCTACGTATACCTAAAAGAAGTTCGTATTCGCCTTTATCACTCATAAAGATAACTAGCTAAACTTGACTTTCATCTAAATCCAGACGAATCCGCAGAACATCCCCCTACCCTCCCCCCCTTACACGCAAACAAAAATCCAAGACCAAATCCAATAACTCCCCCTCACCAAAAGGATCAGGTACCTCCCCCCTCCTCCTTCCCTCCCCCTCTCCTTCCCTCCCCCTCTCCTTCCCCGGCATCCCGAGCACCCTCACTCCTCTCAATCCTCACCCCGCGCACGCTCCTCGCCGCCTCCTGCTACACGCTCCTCTCGCTCCTCGACATCGCGTACCGCGCGCTCCAGCCCGTCTTCTACGCCACGCCCCCCGCACTCGGCGGGCTCGCGCTCGCGCCGCACCACATTGGTGCGTGGCTCGCCCTATTGGGCGCGGCCAACGGCGTGTTCCAGGCCGCGCTGTTCCCACGCATGTGTCGCCGCTGGGGCGTGCGCGGCGTGTTCCTTCTGGGCATCGCGAGCGCGGGCCCGATCTTTGCGCTGCTCCCTGCGATGAGCGTTGTTGTTGGGCTGCAGGAAAGTATGCTGGTGACGGCGGGGGTCGTTGAGCTGCCCTCTTCCCCTTCTCCTCTCATCACAGCACCCAACCCCACACTCCTCACCCTCCTCACCCTCCTCACCCTCCTCACCCCCCTCCTGCTGCTCACCCATCTCGCGCTCGCCCTCCTCCTCAACATCTCCTTCAGCTCGTCCTTCATCAACATTACCGCCTCCTCTCCTCGTCGCTCGCTGGGGGCCGTGAACGGTCTCGGGCTGCGTGGGGCCGGCGCTCGTGAGCTCGTTGTTTTCTGCAAGTCTGCGGAGGGCCACGGGGTGCTGCAGGGATGGAGCGTGTATGTGCTGATGGCTGCTAATGGTGGCGGGGACGCTGGACATGGGGTGCCGCTTGCCGGAGCGGCCGTGGGCGAGGGAGGAGGTCGAGGCGTACGCGGACGCGGTCGCGGGAGCGCTGGAGGGGATTTGAGGGGTTCTACTTGGTTTTATGGGCTTCTTTTGTGTCCTCTAGCTTCTTATGCTGCTTGGTTACGCTTCTCGACTTGCATCCAATAAATCACGTCCCGCACGGCCTTTCCTCACGATTCTTACACATTCCTCTGTTTCTTCCAAACCTGCTTTGCTTTTCCCTACGCACCGCATTGCATCCCTTGACACAGAAACTTTATGTACGTATTGCCCTGGCACCGCACCACACACTCGGCACATTGAAAAAAGACAATAGATTATTCAACAAGAAAACGCGCCGCAAGCCCTAATTAAATTAACTCAACGTGGGAGGAAGCAACCTTCCGGTCTTTTCAATAGCGAATACAATAGCTACTGTATGTCTGGATGGCCGTAAAGATTTACCATCCCCAATTTCCTTGAACGACTGCTGTTTTGGCTCCAGGAACAATATGGAGACCACGCGAGGGAAACGTCTACGAGCTCACGCTTCGCTTCCTCGAGATACGGACTATCAATATCACAAACGTCAACTTCTACTACCTTGCGGATATCTGTCTCCAAAGATATCGAGCATTCCAGATTTCGTCAAATAGAACACCTATAGTTCGTTCTATTGCCTGTTCAAGATAGTGATACTTCTGCCAATTCACTACATTAATGCAAGCTTTTTACTTTATGAGGCCTTACATCATGAGCTATTTTGAGTTACTTTAAGTCACCACATCGGGCTAATTGATCCATTGATATCGCCGCAGAAACGAGATTTCATCATCCCTAAGGCAGCAATGATATAAAAATGACTGTGGTAGTTACAGACTTCAGATTGGGATAAAAATGTCAAAGCTAATCAAATTGTACTGTACATGAAATGAATGAAAACAACTTATTAAAAGAAAATCACATTAATGAAGCGGTCAGATCAACTGACATTGTATATTTGGCTGATGTCATATTTGAGCCGCTGCTTTCCAATAATTTGACTGGATCGTCATTCCTCAACAGGGACAATTATTTTATCAGAAAAACAACGTCAAAGAGCATTTCAGAAACCCGTTGTGCAGAGATAAGTCTATTGCAATCCACCACTCTGTCCTCGTGAAGACCTGTTTCCAATTGGTATCATCAGCATCTGACAATAAGATGGAGCTGGCCATTGCACAGAGAGATCGTTGTTCACATATTGGATCCGAAAGAGCAGGCAGGGGCACAAGATGCTATGAAGCACGGCCAGAAGACTTTAAAATATCAAAAAAACATTGGAAGTCAAGTCATGGTCTGGAGTGAATTGTGTGTAGCCTTACAGTAAAAGAAAGTTATTGATCCTCGGATAGTGGACCGTCAATATGGGACATATTAATTAGGAGCGAAAATCCACTTACAGATGCATTTAGCAAGAGAATTAGGTTGCCCACGACCGCACCTACTCAGGGAGAGCGTGTAAGGATAGAGGCTTAGGTCTCTCTTAAGTCCCGATGATGGCTTACTGAATAGACAAACATAGTAGAACACTCCTGCAAGTCTAACCGGTGGGTGAATATTAAGACGATTAGAAATCAGCAAAGCAAACGAGCCATCTTTAACCATCGAACCCAATATCTTAGAGTATCCGTGCGAGGCTTTTGGATGTGTTTTCATTTATGCAATTGTAGCACCACTGGCGAGCTTTACTCACCAAGGAGTAAGGCCCTAGCTGAGATCATCGCAATCATCACTTTCGCATCACAATTAGAAAAGTAAGAGCAAATATTCTGGGGAGACATTCTAAAAATCTCAGATACTCACAAGCCCCAAAGATCAGAAGTAACGTGTGCGAGATCCAATTCTGGCGGCTTGCGAAAGAGACTAGGCATCCAGTCGGAAACAACTAGGGGACAGTAGCTAAATGAAGGTGATCAGATATTCGGATAAAGAAGTAAAACAGCTCTTTATATATACACGCGAACGCCTCCCTTGCCATGTGATGCGAGTGCCGCTGTAGTATGCAACCGTTGTGGTAGCATGTACGAGGGGCAACTAGATTTTAACATACAGATTACCGTGCTACCGCGCAGTACCGCGCAGTACCGCGGGAATTACCATGCAGTTCCGTCGATTTTACCGCGCACTTCAGCGCCATTACCGCGCAGTGGCTTCCACATTACCGCGCAGCTATCTTAGACTACTTTGTGGAAGTGAAGCATTAGATAGTGCAATCAAATGGTTTATAGCAAACAAAATACAATTGTGGTTATACTACTAGTAGTACAGTGACTCAAAATAGTGTTCCGATGTTTTAGACTTTTGTCTTGTTTTCTCCATAACTCAACAACTAACTGACGCGTACAGAAGTTAAGAATATGCATGGAAAGATCTTGAATAGTAGTTTCTGTCTATATAAGTTTCAAGATTTAAAGCAGAGAATTGACAGAGTTATTGATGTCCGAACGTGGAAACTAACTGGAAGTTTGAGCACCAATAACTCCGTCAATTCTCTGTTTTAAATAATGAAGCTCATATCGACAGAAACTAATAATTTAGACCGTTCTATGTATGTATATAACTCTTGTACACACCTGATATTTTATGAATAATGGAGAAAACAAAAAAAAGACTAAAACTCCGGAACACTTTGAGTATTGTCCTGTAAATGCAGGAGTTAATTAGAGACTGAATACAATGATATGGAGCTGCACAGTTTCTACATATCTACAGGTATCACTCAGGACTGTACAAAATTAACATGCAGTTCCGCGCCATTACCGCCGACTTTACCGCGCACTACCGTCGATTTTAACGCGCACTTCCGCGCCATTACCGTTCGGCTGTACGTGTCGAGATCCCGGGCTCCTTTTCTCATTTCCCGCACTTTCCCGCCAAGGATCCCGACATGAGCAGACAAACCCGCGGGGAGAATCCCGCCATTGGATTCCCCGCGCGAAACCTCATTCCCGAACCGCACGATCCCATGCTCACGTGACTTATCCCGCACCACCGTCCCGGCAACCATGCACGCATACACACACTCATTTACGACGACCCGCCACGGCACACGTACATTCACTTATCAACATACGCTCATTAATCCGTTAGTACCTCAAGGTGACGACCTGCAACAGTCTGGCATACCTAGTCTGGCTAGTCGCGGCCCCGGACCGGACGCTGACGTCCACGGACAGGCCGTAGCCATCTGGAGAGACGGGATAGACATGCCTAGCAGTGTGGTCGTAGCATGTATCGTTTGTAGTAGATAGGTGCGCATTGCGCAAGGACACTTAGCGTAGATTAACTATACAGTCTTTACGAAGTAGATAAATAGCTGTAGGCATCGTAAGGAGCACCCCACTTTTGACCTCTTGTGGAGTGCTTCCTTAGGTGCGATCTCTCTCTTTTCTCCTGTGTAGTTAGTTGCGCAATACTTACTTGTGGAGTGCTTCCTTAGGGATCCGCTCACTTGACGTTCAAAGCAGTGAAGAGTCCTAGCTGGCCTTGAGAATCCCGCGACGCGCCTGGATAGAATCCCGCGCGTCTCCCGCCTGAATTCCCACGCTCGTTCCCAGTCGCGAATCCAGATTCCCGAACGCGGGTTCTTGTCGCGAATTCCAGTTTCCCGAAACTGTTTCCCGCTACAATTCCCGACGGTCGTAACATTAGGTCAAAAGTCCTGGCTCACCGCCGCTCGGACTCGACACCCTCACGCTCTTTACTTCTACCCCCGCACCCGTACCGCCGACCCGCGATGTCGTCCCACCAGGAATGGGGAGGACTCGCAGACACCTTCGCTTTCCCGTCCCCTAGCTCCTCGATGGAGGAAGACAAACTCCAGCCCATCCTTGATCGCCTCGACACCCTCGAAAAGCGCTACTCCAAGCTAGTCAACGAACACAATCAGGTCCAGAACACAGTTGCCCAGCTCAAGCACGCCAACCGGGCGTTAGAAGCCCAAATCGCGAGTCAGCCCGCCTCCCCGTCTGGGGGCGGAGCCGGGCTCAAGATGAAGCTTCCCGACACCTTCGAAGGCGAACGAGCCAAGCTGGAGAACTGGATTCACCAGATTAAGCTCTACCTGTTCGGACAACATCCGGGACTAGACGAAACCCGCAAGGTCGCATTTGCTCTGATGCTACTGCGGGGGCCGGCGCAAGACTGGGCACGACCCATTCTAGATCGACTCCAGGACATCCCGACACCGCCAGAAGCCGCCAGCCTGGAGGCCCTGTTCGCCGCCCTTCGCGCCTCTTACGGGGAAATCGATGCAGACAAAGCCGCAGCCGACAAGCTGATGCGCCTACGCCAGACAGGAACGGTCGCCGAGTTTGCGTCGCAATTCCGTGCCCTCCAAGCCCTCACCGGGTGGCCCAAGGACGCAACGACGGATGTCATCTACCTCGACATGTTCCGGAAGGGACTCAAAGACCAGGTTCGCCAGCACATCGCCAGCACAGAGGCGAAGGATATGAAATTCGATGCCTACGTCAACTGGGTTTCCGAGACGGACGAGAAGCTAAGGCTCGCACACGCCTATGGACCAGTATCAAAGCCAGCGGCTACGCCCCGAAGCAATCCCGGCACCACTAGTTCAGCTCCGCGTACGATCCCGACTGCGGGCGCAAGCTCGACGAAGGATCCCAACGCAATGGAGATTGACAGGGTGCGCCGGGAGCGCAGGAGTAAGGGACTATGCTACTACTGCGGAGAGAAAGACCATTTGGTGAGCGATTGCCCAACGCGACCGCCATCCCGAAACCTAAAGGCGACGAAATCCACGTCCCCGTCGAGCCCATCGCCCCCCGCGCTCCAGTCGTTCGAAGAAACGCTCAAACGTATGGCGGAACAGTACGTCCAGAATGTGCAGCAGTCCGTGCTACAGAACGCATTCGCCGCCATGACGCCCGCCGCCAAGAACGTTCACAATCCCGAAGCCCCGCCCCCAGCGGATTTTCAGTAGGGTCGTATTTCTCAGTCGCGCCCTATACGACCCAACCGCCCTTTTGGCCGAAGAACTCTCTTAATAATGGTCCCTTGTATTTAACCATCTCTACAATAGACCGTCGTCTTCGACGACATTTGAAGTTCCCGGTACAGGTTAGCGACGGAAAGACGGATGCCTTAGCCACAGTAATGTTAGACAGCGGTGCGTCGGGAACTTTCATAAATTCCCGCTACGTTTCGCGACACGGACTCCAGACCCGGGACTTGGTAATCCCGATACTTTTGCGAAACGCAGACAATTCCCCGAACGCGATTGGACGCATCACCAAGGAAGTAGTCCTCAACGTCGAGATGAAGGGACACTTAGAACAATTGACCATGGCCGTCGCGGATATTGGCGACGACGATATTATCATGGGGATCGACTGGTTGCGGCACCATAACCCAACCATTGACTGGACCAACGATGTGGTCGATCTCAACCGCTGCCCGCCCCAGTGTGACAACCAGCAACGCCTGGTCCCGCTTCCCCGCCTCGCCATAGCAGAAGAAGTCGAGACCCCCTGGGGGCCCGACAGGACCCAGGCCGAATGGGAAGCTGTCCCACCGGGATTTCGGTACTCAGAAAAATATTGGGACCAGTACCACGACGCCGAATCCTACTTCGTCACGACGGACGACCATTTCGCGTACAAAATTGCCGCCTCGTACACCCACTCCCAGGCCATCGCTGAGAAGTCTGCGGTGAAGGAAGGCGAGAAAACCTTCGAAGAACTAGTTCCCCCCGAATTCCGTGAGTTTGCCGACGTTTTCTCGAAAGTTGAATCCGAAAGGCTTCCACTGCGCAAGCCGTATGACCACGCCATAGATTTAGAACCCGGGAAGGTTCCCCCGTACAGCAAAATCTATCCCTTGGCCCCAGCCGAACGCGATGCCCTTCGCGAATTCGTTGACGAAAACCTGCGCAAGGGGTACATACGACCTTCGAAATCCCCTGCAGCGGCTCCCGTCTTCTTTATCAAGAAAAAGGATGGAACCTTGCGCATGGTAGTCGATTACCGACGACTGAACGACATCACGGTCAAGAATCGATACCCGCTTCCCCTCACGATGGAACTCGTAGACGCGCTGCAAAAGGCGAAGGTTTTCACGACTCTAGATTTACGATGGGGCTACCACAATGTGCGACTGAAGCAAGGCGACGAGTGGAAGGCTGCATTTCGGACTCAGGCAGGACATTTCGAACCAACGGTGATGACATTCGGGCTCACGAATGCCCCAGCGACCTTCCAGCACATGATGAACGATATCTTCAAAGACCTCATTGGAGTATACGTGATCATCTATCTTGACGACTTGCTAATCTTTTCCGAAGATGAATCGCAGCACGATGAACACGTACGGGAAGTCCTTAAACGGCTACGCGAAAACGACTTGTTCTGCAAACCCGAAAAGTGCAAATTCAAACAGACTTCCGTCGAGTATCTCGGGATGATTATTTCGCAGGGAAAGGTGGCGATGGATCCCGCCAAGGTACAGGCGGTCCTCGACTGGCCTACCCCGAAAAAGGTGAAAGACATTCAAGCCTTCCTCGGGTTCGCGAATTTCTATCGACGCTTCATTCGGGATTTCTCGCACATCGTCAAACCGCTCACGACGCTGCTGAAGAAGGACGTTCGCTGGGCCTGGACAGAAAACCAGCAGTTCGCTTTCGACTATCTCAAGCGCATGTTACGACCGCCCCCGTCCTGATGATGCCAGACATGTCGCGACAATTCATCGTGGAATGCGACGCCTCTGATTTCGCGACCGGCGCGGTCTTGTCCCAGGAAGGCGACGACGGGCTGATACATCCGGTCGCCTTTTTCTCGAAATCCCTCAACGATGCGGAACGCAATTACGAGATTTATGACAAGGAGCTACTCGCGATTATTAGAGCTCTTGACGAGTGGCGACATTATCTCGAAGGTGCGAGTCATAAACTCGATATCGTGTCTGACCACAAGAATCTGCTATATTTCTCTGAATCCCGAACGCTGACGCGACGCCAAGCCCGGTGGAGTCTGTTCCTCACTCGCTTCGACTTTACGATTCGCCATCGCCCAGGGCGACTCGGGGGCAAACCCGACGCCATGTCACGACGCGTCGATCTTCAACCCGAAGGCGAAGACAACACAGGACGGACCCTCTTGACCCCCGAAATGTTTCGACTAAAAGCAATTCGTCGGGGAATGACACAGGTACACGGGGATCAGGCCCTCCTACGACGCATTCGTAAGTCAGATCAGTATGAAGACGAACTGGTGGACGCAGAGCTGGTCAAGTCCAAGGCGCCTCGAGTCCTGACCAAGGAACTTGAGGACTGGAGCACCGAGGAAGGCCTCATCCTGTACCAGGGTAAGGTTTACGTCCCGAAAGACGAGACCATTCGCCGGGATGTGGTGAAGACTTACCACGACAGTCTCCCTGCCGGACATCCTGGACGTTGGAAAACGTTTGAGATGGTAAGCCGCAACTACTGGTGGCCCGGGATGTCTAACTTCGTAGAACAATACGTTTCGGGATGCGATACCTGCGCACGCACGAAGAACCGATCCCAACGCCCGGTAGGACTCCTGCAACCGAACGAAATCCCGCAGGGCCCCTGGCAGGCGATTTCGTGCGATTTCATCACCCAGCTCCCCCGATCTGAGGATTACGACGCAATTTTCGTGGTGGTCGACCGTCTCACCAAGCAAGCGCATTTTATCCCGACCACGTCTGACATTGATGCACCGGAAACTGCGGAACTATTCCTGCAGCACGTCTGGAAGCTGCACGGAACCCCCCGCCAGATCATATCCGACCGAGGACCACAGTTTGTCGCGCAGTTCATGAAAGCCCTTTTTTCCCGACTCGGTATCAAGGGTACCACGTCGACTGCGTATCACCCGCAGACGGATGGGCAAACCGAAAGGGTAAACCAAGAGCTGGAACAATATTTACGGGCTTTCATAGATACACGACAAGAAAACTGGGCCGGATTACTCCCAATGGCAGAATTCGCGCACAACACGAAAGCGCACGCGGCAACACGACAATCCCCGTTCGCGCTTGTCTACGGCTACAATCCCGAATTCACGATTGCCCCGAGCGACGGCCTGTCCACGGTCCCCCGCCGCGGACGCACGACTACAGGAGCTTCAGCAGGCACAGGAAGAGGCAAGAGCGGCTTTGGAGGTTGCGGCAGAGCGCATGAAGCAGCACTACGATCAGGCCAGGAACGAGGCCCCGCAGTACGCAGTCGGGGATAAAGTATGGCTTGAGGCGACGAACGTTCGGCGACCAGGAGCGCGCAAATTATTACCGAAACGACTAGGGCCGTATAAAGTGAAGGCAAAGCTAAGTGACCTCACCTACGAACTCGAACTCCCCGCGTCGCTGAAGATTCATCCCGTATTTCACGTATCGCTGCTCTCGCCATACCACGAAGACGACATTCCCGGTCGAACGCAACCCCCGCCGCCCCCAGTCGAAGTAGAAGGAGATCTGGAGTACGAGGTGGAAGAGGTTCTGGATGCTAGACGGTTTAGACGGAGATTTGAATATTTGGTACGATGGAAGGGATATTCGAGCGCGGAAGATACATGGATTCCCGCAAAGGATATGGGTAATGCAAAGGCTAAAATTCGCAGTTTCTATCGAAAACACCCGGACGCCCCTCGAGAAGTCAACGCTATCGAGCTCTGTGACCTGAGCAAGATTCAAGCTTGGCGCCCCGGAGTTGCGCCTTTGGAGGGGGGTAATGTCGAGATCCCGGGCTCCTTTTCTCATTTCCCGCACTTTCCCGCCAAGGATCCCGACATGAGCAGACAAACCCGCGGGGAGAATCCCGCCATTGGATTCCCCGCGCGAAACCTCATTCCCGAACCGCACGATCCCATGCTCACGTGACTTATCCCGCACCACCGTCCCGGCAACCATGCACGCATACACACACTCATTTACGACGACCCGCCACGGCACACGTACATTCACTTATCAACATACGCTCATTAATCCGTTAGTACCTCAAGGTGACGACCTGCAACAGTCTGGCATACCTAGTCTGGCTAGTCGCGGCCCCGGACCGGACGCTGACGTCCACGGACAGGCCGTAGCCATCTGGAGAGACGGGATAGACATGCCTAGCAGTGTGGTCGTAGCATGTATCGTTTGTAGTAGATAGGTGCGCATTGCGCAAGGACACTTAGCGTAGATTAACTATACAGTCTTTACGAAGTAGATAAATAGCTGTAGGCATCGTAAGGAGCACCCCACTTTTGACCTCTTGTGGAGTGCTTCCTTAGGTGCGATCTCTCTCTTTTCTCCTGTGTAGTTAGTTGCGCAATACTTACTTGTGGAGTGCTTCCTTAGGGATCCGCTCACTTGACGTTCAAAGCAGTGAAGAGTCCTAGCTGGCCTTGAGAATCCCGCAACACGCCTGGATAGAATCCCGCGCGTCTCCCGCCTGAATTCCCACGCTCGTTCCCAGTCGCGAATCCAGATTCCCGAACGCGGGTTCTTGTCGTGAATTCCAGTTTCCCGAAACTGTTTCCCGCTACAATTCCCGACGGTCGTAACAGTACGAAAAGGCCGCCTACAAGTGCCGCCACTGCCGCATGCAGTAGGCGGCACTTTCTATACAGGACCGCATGCAGTACTAGTAGGCGTAGGCGGTCATTGTACAAAGTGCCGCCTACGGTCTCGTAAGTGACCGGGGGCGAGAGCCCCGATAATATCTCAGATCTATCTAAGACCAAATAAATGTCACGAGACTATGGTCTGGGTCACTCTTTAGGGTGCGCTCGGATCCGGTGCTTGTATAGCGTTGCTAGCCTTTTAAGGCAACAGTGCTACAGGGCTTGAAGCAAAAGCAGTAGTACTGTTGCCTTAAAAGGCTATTTCTAACTGGCACTGCTATGCAAGCACTGGATCCGAGCGCACCCTTAGTAAATATATTCTCATACACTTTACTTAAGTCAATATTGGGTGTATTAAGTTAGTTGAAAGTATTATATTAAGTGTTGTTAAGTTAAAATCAGGACAAATATACTGTGTGACTTGGTGTCCGAGAACAGCCTGAGGGGACAAGCGGATAACTTGAAGGATTACCGAAAACCGGGTAACGGGCATTGACAAGTTTTACGAAGACTTCTCATCGACTTCCTACACCTTCTATACATGTGCCATTTTGGTCTCTATTTCTCGTAGTTAATTATCATTTATTTTATATCTTATAAGTACATTACAATAGACAGTACTGTGATTGTTTTATATCTAAACTACTTCTGCTATGCAAGTAATCATATTGTCGTATGCAAGATCTATAATTTGATGAGTGGCTGTGGGAAACTGAATGCATGGCTGTGTTTGTACCTGAGTCTAGTATGCTTTGGGAAGGTTCGGGACCCCATTGCAACTCTGCATGCGGCTTGACTGCAGTCTTCAAGCCTGTATGCGGTAGTGTATGCGGCACTTCAGTGGCTGTGCCAGGGTTTGCATGCGGCATTTTTGACAGGTAGGCGGCAGTTTTGACAGGTAGGCGGCACTGCATGCGGCAGTTTGGACAGCTGTGGCACATGCAATGACTTCATTAATTTCTACAGTATTTTATCTTATTTATCATTGGTTCCGTGTCTGCAGTCATGCATGCGGCAGCGGCGAAACTTGTAGGCGGCTGCATGCGGCAGCGGCGGCACTTGTAGGCGGCCTTTTCGTCAGGCCGATTACCGTTGGTTTTACCATGCTACCGTTGGATTTACCATGCCTACCGTTGATTTTACCATGACTTCCGTGCTATTTCAACAATTTTACCGCCGTTCCATTCAACTACCGCGGACATTTACCGCGCCTACCGTACAGATTACCGCGCTCCCTTTGAACTTCTTGTTTCTAACTGTATGCCTCTTTGACATGTTTGATTCCAATAAATTCGGAATATTACTGAGAAAAATATATCTTGTTGCATACACCCATGGAACCATGAACATATTTTTTTCATTTTTAAAAACTTACAATAACCCGTAGAGCCTTTCCGAAGATGAGGGGGAGACGTGGGAAAGTGGGAGGAACTGCGCGGAAGTACTCGCGGTAATGGGCGGTAAATCGATCGATTTACCATTTACCGCGCGCGGAACCTGCATGTTAAAATCTGTAGACCGATGTACGAGCCAGGCCAATCAGGCACTGAGACGAAGTCGAAATTAGCTTACCTTGTAAAAATGCCAGTAATATGAATAGAACAATTTGTTTGTTAGCCCAAATGGCGTACGCGCGGATGGGAAGAATCACTATGATCAAGTCAATACTAGTAGTATTTCACACGGCACCAAGACGTATTTCACATGGTAGCTTAGCAGCAGAGCCGTATACGCCCAGCTGCTGAAAGCATGGACGGTTATCAGTGTCACTGCAGAAGAATAAGTGAATAAGGAGTAAAATGGAAGTTAGCAAGTATACATACCGGTAGTTCCGAAGAGTATTATCTTGCAATTCTAAACAGTCGATTTGATTTAGATCGTATGAGGTCACCGATAGAGAACCATGAATCGTACCGATGACCCTGGAGCAAAAATAAACAATTCGTGTCCAACAGCGACACTGGTCAGTGATTATATACTTTTCTGGATACAATGAACGGAGCTGAAGGCCCATCATTTACGGTTGGACTGAGGTGACTCAGCCACTTCTGATTGAGTCGTACCAGCCGTTACTACAACAGTACACTACGGCTGGCTTGCGAGCCTATCAATAGGTAAGGCTTCGATGTACCAGAGCTCTGTCCAACCAGGCTACTCAGCCTTGATTGAACCAGCCCCGCAAGCGCGCTCTGAGCTGAGCCTGACTGCAAAGCATTCGCGAGCTCCCCTGCATCGCCCTCCGCATCCTCTTGACGGTGGGACGTGACAACCCCTGCGAAATCGGCGCGTGTTGTAACGGCGTGTTCTGTGGCGTCGGTGCCGTTAGATCATGCTAGATAACTGAGATACTAGACATCATCGCAGCTGTTGTAGAGAGCGTTGTGCAGCAGAGAGAAAGTGATGATGCAGACAGGGACGATAGGCGACGAACTTAAATTTGTTATTAGGGCCTGTCTGGATACTCCGCCTTCGATCCCTTTGGCCTCCGAAGGCAGATTCCCACAGGGGTCATGGCAGAGGCTTCTAGTATGTCACAAATCTAGAGTAGCTAGTTTGTATTGTTTATACCACATTGGGGCTGCTGTCTACCCATATTAAGTGCTAGCTTTGTCACACAGTCAGAGCGGGGCCAAGGACATCCAAACGGTGCACTCAGCTCTGCCTTCAGGCAATGGGAGAGAAGGCGTGAGAACCCTCAATTTAATTGGGAAATGGGAACGAAAGCCGAGTATCCAGACAGGCCCTTAGTAGCCCTTCCTGATTCAAGTTCCAAGTTCTAAGAAACCGGCCCTAAACATCTTAAACACTAACACTTTGATTCACCCCATCCGTTATACTTTTCCTTCCCTCAGTGGCACGAGTAAGTTGATTCGAATTCTCGTATGTCTCATGAGCGCAACTGACTACTCATATATTACTGTAAGGCCGTGATATAAAATGCCGCAATCTCGAGCTATTCCTCCAAATGTACTCACGAAAGAAACCTGCTGACACCGCAATGAAAGCTAAATACATATTAGATGGGAGGGGAAACTGTCTTGGGCAGAAAGTATCGTCAGGAAGGTCGTCTGCAAAACAGAGCTTGCCATTCGAGCTACTATTATATATATCTAAACCTAAGATTCCTCTTCAATCCCATCCAAATTTGTCCCTTTCTTAGCCCTACTGCTCTTATTGTCCTTGTCCTTCGAGTGCAGTGACTTCAACTTTGCGCCTTCCTCGTTCAATTCGATGAGCCTATCCTTTACTCCACTATCAGCCCCTGACGTTGTTATGTAATCTATAAAATTGTAGATCTCTAGAAGGAGGGAACGAGCCTCTCCTGCGTTCTTAAGGTTATAATCCTTCGAAGAGATTGCCACCTGCGCGTATGGGATCAGCTAATATCGGAGAAGGTGACTATTTTTTACCTACCTTTTTCGTATCTCTGTCCTTACAGACAAGGTATCGCTTCGCAATGTACCTCTCATCAACGTAAAGAGCAAGTACAGTGAAATCCTCCTCCAATCCGAGTAGAAACCCAGCACAAGCAATTGCAATCGCCTGCAAAATCATTCTCCAGAGATCGGAGTGATTGGGATCAGACACGACCTCCCCTATCAGCTGGGGAAGACCATGCAGACCATCGACACGGAAGTCACTCATTGGCGTGTACTTCCTTGTTTCTACCTTCGAGACATCACCTTTTTCCGACACGTCAAACTCGAGATAGATCGAGAATTTCCATCTACTGCCCCTAAATGGCAGGTTACAGGTACATCACTGGTTAGTCATTTTGAGCTTTTGGCGCAAAAGATTACTTACTTTCCAAAGACGTACGCCCTATCTTCCTTCCTGACATTCCGAGAGGGCCTTTGAACGAAAAAGGTAGTGAAGTGGCCCGCTTGCTCCTCTGAATGTCGTCCAATGTCTTCGCTGTCGAACTTGAAGTCTTTACAGACTGTCTTTATGCAGGAGAAATTTTCAAACTCATTAGGATCTCTGACGACCCTTTGAGTAGCATTCGGATTGTGCACAAAGTAGTCACCAAACTCTTCAACGGTAGCGGCCCCGTCCTTTCGAGTTTCGTTAAGTTGGTATCGTAGCGCGTTCACAAAGTCAGCTGCTTCCCTAAGCTCGGATTTGTTCTGATTTAAATGTCACATTAGCACAATATAATTTTTATCTAAAATTCAAGTCAACGCACCCGGTATGCTCTTGGTTGACGAAGGTTCTCTTCTAAGGTGACCATCGAAGACAAGGCAGTGTATACCACATTGTTATTCTTGACATCCTCCTCTGACCACCGACCATAGTTGCTGATCTTCACTTTAATGGCGTTGAAAAGAGGGGCGTCTTTCTTCTCGAGTTCATAACGCGTCGCTGAAGTCATGTCTTTCGCAGAACAGTCACTATAAGCAACGGAAAGCCCGAGAGTTGTGTCTGACATACCAGATATCCAGGCCACCAGGTGGACGTAGCCAGACGGAAGGGCTCCCTTGAAAAGCGCATCCCAGTCCGAGTCCATCATCACCGTAGCTATCGCTGCAAGTTCCTCTTCACTCTCCGGTAGCCTTTTGATGCCATTTTCTACGGCATCATGCGCATAGGCTGCTGGGTTCTTTAGCTTCAGAAATATGAGGACAGATCGTTATATTAAGTTCTTAATTATGAGCAGTACCTTATAGATTACGATGTCTTTGGAGGGAATGCTGATTGGTGCCTGCTCTGCAAGAACGAGTTTAAGATTCTCAGCGAACGGAAATATCGCCTTGTCGATATACCCGACAGCAATGCGAGTCTCATTACTCGTGCGAGAGCCTGGCCCAGCGGTGATGTACGTGGCGATTTTGTTGATTACTTTCTTCGGAGCCATAAGAAAGAATAGAAATTGATGAAGGCGGAAGTGTGTAAGGATCGCTAGAAACTCATCGCTATTTATCAAGTGCTGACTCTTGTCACACAACAATAGCACCATACACAATAGAGCATATAGTTCATGTTTGTATTCTAATGTACTTGGGCTGCGTTCCCGTCTTCGGTCGACGTGATTGCAACTGACTCCGCAGTCCGTCATCTCGGCCCTCATATCGAATTCGCGCGAGAGAATATCGATCTTCTCCTCGTACCTCGAGGCTCAAGGATGGAGACCAATGAATTGCAAGTTTTGGGGTGCGTTCCGCGAGGACCAATCAGTGGGATATGAATTGATGCATGGAGTAAGTCACAAACTAGTTCAAAGGAAAAATAACCCAAATACGCACTACATAATAAAGCACATAATTACGTTCCCCATAGTGCCTCCTATCGTACGAATAATTGCTTATGATCATCGACAGAAGTGTTTATTTAAACGTGAATTCCGCATTAAAAGGTACAGGACAAGTATCAATATACATCTGATGAAAATGACTTTCTTAACCGAATATAGTCATTGACCTCCCTGCACGCCTCTTCCATCGTCGGGCGTTCTTCTGCATTTCTCGTCATGAGTCTTTCGCTCAAGTCGTTGAGGAACTTGCGATCTTTATGGAGAGGGCAGCGACCACAAAGCTCCTGTACAACTTTCCCAGTTGCCCACACGTCAGCTCGAATCGGATTGTACGCCTTCCGACCGACTTCTGGCGCAGTGTATCCTTTCGTCCCTCGATATCCACTTACTTTCTCGTCTTCATTGTTTAGTATCTCGGATAGGTCGTAGTCGATTATCCAAATTCTCATAGAATCATCGATAAGAATGTGACTGAGCTTCAGATCCATATGCACGACGAGCTTTGAGTGCAGGAAGGCGACACCTTCAAAGATTTGTTGAACGATTTGCAGTAAATCTTCACATAGGAACAGATAATCGAGCACTGGACTTCCCAAGTGATGAGTAAGAAGTAAAGCTCCCTCATCCAGGTCATGCGCTATGAATTTGATGGGTGCGTGGTTCTGGGGCGAGTCGAAACTCGAGAGATATCGCAGCACCTTAATTTCATCACAGCGGCCGGGACGAAGGTACTTCAAGATGAAGCGCTCGCCATCCGTTCTAAAAACATCGCCCACATGATTTCTCTGTAACATTTTAATGTCATTCTAACGTCAACGATATCGAATTCATAGCGTACGTCGAGATCTTGAAAAATATCATCTCCAAAACCATGCTCTCTCAAGGCCTCGCGAATACCAGCTCGATCTGACAGGGGATCGCTCTTATCGAAGGCTGATGATGATGCCGATGATGACCACGAAGAGCTACGCTCGCCGAGTATCTGAATAATGATGTAGACCTTATCCTTATACAGCTCTCCTCCAAACTCCCTTTCGATGGAACGACCCGAGAAGAGTTCAGATGCGATTTCTTGCAGATCTTCTCGTACTCGTGGAACTCTCGCGATACCGGTCACGATATCTTCTACCGACCAGTTGGCAGGTTCAGTGACCTGGAAATCCAGTCAGAAATTGCCAATATAAGATGAAAAAACATATGCACCTTCCACAACCAAATTTGGTCGTTTCTTAACCCAAGTCTGCCTTCGGATATAAGAGCGTTCCTCAACTGGCCGACGACCTCACAGCTATTGGCATCAACTCGAAGTACTTGATCTCGACCTGCGATAGCGCACCACAGGTAGCGCTCCGACATTGTCTCGGAATCGGATGTGGAACTAGAGTCGGGCGGTATATACTCTGAAGGGAGTACCAAAATTAGTTGAAGAGTGTCCTCGTCAAAGTTGTCGTTAAATATAGCATCCGGTGTCCTTTCGTCTAAGGGATCGGAGATCGAGTAGATGTATTCTCCAGAGACCGGGATGTCGACCGACCGCGTGTCACGATTGATTGGCCACAAGTGTGGATCCTTTACCTGAAGGAAAGTGTTAGATAGTGAAATGGCGCATGAAATAGACGTCGTACTTTTGTAAGAATGACTGGCTGTCTCGTAAACCCTGATCTGCGCAATACCGCATCTTTCAGTTCAGACACATTCTGCCAACTTTCAACTTCGACCTGAAACAATCGACTTTGGCCAGGAATAGCACACCAGGCAAGACGTCTCTGTCCAAACGCGGGCAAGAGATTAGTTACTTTAAACGTTAGCCTGACGAATTTCAGACACACTGGAGTGGATGATGATGTCGAATTAGAGTTGCGCAATTCTTTTTTTCCAGAAACCGAAGCGACGAGATATACGCTGTCTTTCCTAATGGCCTCGTCGAACATCGCGGTTACGTCTATCGGTGTATCGAGAGCCAATTGGTCTGCGACTTCTCCTAACCTCTCCTTTCCCTGTGGAATACGCTTACGGATCCTGTCGTTGAGTGGCCATCGCTGTGGCTCTTTAAACTAGAGTCGATATTATTACGGTTTGTAACATGGTTTGGACTAGCTTACCTTCCACAGATCCAAAACATTGACAGGTAGTTCAGATTCACGTGCAACAGCTTTCTTAAGACCTTGCCCATCCTTGCATTTGGCAACTTCAACTTGAAATATTCGGTCTTTACCCGCAATGCCACACCAGATACGTCGCTTCTGTCCTACAGGTCAGCAATGCAACGAGGTGACGATGCGACGGCGAATCACTTGCCGGGACCGAGATAGAGGGTAGGTTTCTCCTTTTGCTGTTGATCTTCATGATGATTTCGATGTCATTTTCGCTGTTATCTCCAACGAAGATCGACTCCAGTCCTTTATGGGGGTATAAGAGCTCTGCGATAGTGCGGAGCTCGTCGTCGTCGTTCCGGATGCGTTTAAGAGAAGCAAACTCTGAGACAGGAAATAGTCTTGGATCTTTGACCTATAGAAAACGATATCAGACCACCATTGTGCAATGTCTCGTCAACTTACCTTCCAAATGTCTACCCGAATGTATGGTATTTTAATTCTAGACAAGTCTACAGCAGCTTTCCTCAGCTCGTAAACGATCCCGCAGTTCGTAGCGTCGACATGCAGTAGTTTATCTCGGCCAGCGATGGCACACCATACGCGACGTTCCATGGCGCAGAGTATGGGGGGATGGTGGGATGAACTCAAGTTCGACTCGGGCGTGTCGCGTAACTGACTGAACCGCGTAACTCGAACCACAACAACAATTATGTAATACGAGCTATTACTATACTAGTACATGTTATACATGTTAAGTACAAAAGCGGCTACTACCAATAGCTTTTAAGGCTTAATTACTCTCACGGATTATTACTCCAGAACTTCATAGATCTGATGAACGGCCCACCAGGAGGTTGGTCTTGTTCTGCTTGAGACATTTGATTTTCTCGCTTCTATTGTCTTGAAATACAACCCAATGGCTATTTCTACACAATAGAGACTGCTTTATGGATTCTCTTTTGTTCAGCGCAGTCCTTCGAAAAGATAGCATATTGTAGGGCTCTAACTCAGTCCTAATGACTCGGACTCTTTCCCCTCCGCTGTTACGGACAATACAATAGAGCATAGAGCTTCCTACTACTTGAGCATTGTGAGCATTCTCCTTCTGATCGAAAGATTGATATGACTCGGATTCCATATTTGCTTTTGGGGTGAGTTGTTTGACACTGCCAGGCATAAGCTTGTTGATCACAGAACAATATGCAAGTACTTTAAGTTCAGTACTCTGCGCTTCAAATCTAGGCTATCCTACTGTACTGAACCTAGTTTCACAAGGATCAATCGCCATGCCAAATGTCAGAGGCAACACACGTCCCATTATTATCATTCTCAATCAATCACAATTGGTGACAATCTTTCATGGAGATATGAGCCAGGGATTTCGGAGATTCCACCGGTAGATCGTGCATGAAATCTATAACAGAAAATTCCTTTTCCATCTAGGATTCAGGGGATACCGAATAATTTACTATACGCCGATATGAATCCTGCATACTCGGCCGCTTCTCCGGCCTCTTATCCAATAGACCCGTGCACAAGCCATCCAGGAACTTGCGATCCTTGTCAAGAGGACATCGGTTACAGAGCTTCTGTACAAATTTCACAGATGCCCACACATCAGCTTGGATCGGATTGTATGCCTCCCGGCGAACTTCCGGCACAGTATATCCTTTTGTCCCTCGATATCCACTCACCTTTTCGACTTCATTGTTGAGTATCTTGGATAGGTCGTAGTCGATTATCGAAACCCTTGTGAAATCATCGATAAGAATGTGGGTGAGCTTCAGATCCATATGCACGACACGCTTTGAGTGTGTAGGAATGCGACGCCTTCGAAGATTTGTTGGGCGATTTGCAACAAATCATGAGACAGATACGCATAATCACGCACTGGAATACCCCCGAGTAACGCGTCAAGAGAAGAACACCTTCGTCTAGCTCATGGATAATAATCGATTCTTTAACGGCGCGTGATTCTGGGGAGAGTCAAATTTTGAAAGATTTCGTAATACCTTAATCTTGTCGCACCGACCTGGACGAAGGTACTTAACAATGAAGCATTCTCCGTCTGATGAGAAGACATTGCCGACATGATCTCTCTAGAAATAGGTTGTTGTCAATGTAAGGTCACAAATTGGCAATGCAAACCATACGTCAAGATCCTGAAATATTTCATCCGCAAAGCCGAGATACTTCAAGGCCTGGTGAACATTAGCTCGATTAGATAAAGAACTGCTCATAGCCAAGACTGACGATGATGACGATGGCGACTACGAAGAGATACGTTCATTGCGTACCTCCATAATGACGTAGACCTTGTCACTGTGTATCTCTCCTCCAAGTTGCGTCCATGAAGCAGCTCAGATAGAGTTGGTCCGCGATTTCTTGCAGGTCAACTTCTGTCCTTTGAACTGTCAAGCTAACATCCACTATGTTCTCGACCGACCAATTGTTAGGAGAGCAGATCTTGAAATTATTCAGAAATAAGCAACATATGTGTTTGGGAATACACACTTTCCACATCCGAGTCCCGACCTGGTAATTTGCTATCCCAAGTCTTCCTTCCGTTATGAGATCATCCCTAATGCAGTGAGTCATGTCGCGAACACGCTCACAATTATTGACATCGACTCGAAGGACTTAATCTCGACCTGCGATCGCGCACCAAACGTAGCGTTCCGGCACCGACTTAAGGACTGAATGCTGTGTGGAAATCGATCCGGGATCGTTGACATTTCGCCGTCTCATCAAGATCGTCTCATATTGCAGAAAGAGTAGAGCAATCATATATGATTGTTTCTTTTTGTTAAGACACGACAGGCACCGGCGTTAGTACGGAAAGTGACTCATCTTCTCTTTGTGACGCCAAAGGGTGATGGTGAATGAAGGTGAATTCGTCGAGGTTGTATCTAATGTGCAACAGTTCTGTCGTGGTGAGGCACCATCGCTATGTATGTATTTAGAAGACAATCGAAAAGATCAACTCAGGTCCTACATGCAGCTTTAGCTGACTATTTGGCCGTTGATTTACTCACCGCGAGAACAGTGACGTTTCTCCAAATAAATTCCGCGCCTCTTAAACGGCTGACACCTCTGAACCTTTGGTGATGATCAGGTGCATGAGCTCGCTATGATGAAGACTGAGACAAACAACTTTTTTCCGGCTCGTAAGCCGAGTTGTTTCGGTTCTGGTGCGAACGCAGTAAGTTCTTAATCCTGTCATTGCCATGCAGACAACGAGGAGAATGAGCGACGCATCCAGAAGCACACGCCGGTTCTAGAAGATATGTTCACCATCGGTAGCAGGTAGAGATCATGCGGGTGCGCAATCATTGTAGTCGACGAGAAGCAGGACGAAAAAAGCCGGAGACCCGTTGCAGGGTCTCACTGTCTTGTCAATTAGAATGAGTGCCGTACACTGGCATTCAGATCGTTCGGCAATCATCACAACCTCGGTACACCCGCCCCTTAACAATCATGTCCTTTCCTTTGGAGCTCCCTTGCTCCTTCCCATAGCATTCATTCCGAAGAGAAATCGTCTAAGTTGGTCATACAGCCCGCGAGCGCCCACTTACATATGACGGGATAAGCCTGCACCGACAACAAGCCTGCGGAGACAAAGAGACGGTGTGGAAGTAGAGAGAGAGGTAGTGACACACACTACCAGAGGGCCACCTGAAGGTGAATGCGTATCTCAATGATGTGTGGCCGATGGCAAGAGGGAGGAGTAAAGACGGTGGATAGGCGCACTGTCTTTGGTGGTTTGGAACTCCGACTCCGACTCCGGCTCCACGCCTGAACCCTGAAATCTTATCGCTCACCTGGAAAAACCTATGGCTCTAGGCTTTCTGAATCTGGAATTTAGAAGAGTGATAAACTCGGATGGAAGCTCTTCCGAGTCTGTCTTCTTTCTGTCTTCTGCCTTCTGTGCACTGATTTATTTACCATGCGCACTGCCTATTATGCTTGATCCAAAAGGTGACTTGAGGAATAAGATAGGATTGAATTCCACGGGAGATACGAAATACGAAAAAAGAGAGAAAGAGACAACTGTGAACTAATCAAGCAAGGTAGTCTATGAGAAAGGTGTAGGCGTAGGCGTGAGTAAGAAGGGTTAATGAGGAGTCGGGGGGGGGGGGTCGTACATGTAAGGTGGGGGCGTACAACGTACAGCGTACAGCGTACATGAGATAAGGACAGAAGAGGCCATACATTAAAGGAAGAATTCCGTATAACACATTTGCTTTCGAATTTTTTTTTTCGCTTTTCAGAGACAGGTAAGGGTCTAGTTATTTGGGCTTTCAGTATGTTTCGGGGGCCCTGCGGCGCAAGCGTTCGGGGGACTCGAATTTCCGCTCGATGTAGCGTGCGATGGGGTACGCGATGGCGCTGAAGGCGAAGGAGAGCTCGAAGCCGATGTCGCCGCCGAAGACTGGGTCGCCAACTAAGGAGGAGATTAGTTAAGTTGAGAGAGATTTAATGATTATTAGGCAGGAAGAACTCACTCTTGCGCCCGAGCACGCCGACATACCACTCCGTCGCCATGCCCAACACGGCGCCCATGACGCCGCACCCCGCCGCGAAGAGCGCCGCAAAGCCCAGCGGGAGGTGCTCCGGCTTGTTATAGTCCTCCGGCTCGTAGCCCAGCCAGTCGCCGCCGCGGAACAAAAAGTGCTCCTCGACGAGCACGGTCGCGAAGATCGCGAGCCAGTAGCTCAGCAGCACGAGCAGCGTGTCGAGCCACGACTCGAAGTGCGACGCGCCGACGATGGAGAGCACGATGTACACGACCGTCCCCAGCAGCACGAGGAACACGCGCGGGATGCGCTGCGCGAACGGCCCGAGCACCTGGAACGTCAGCGCGAAGGAGTACATGTTCGGGATGTTGTTCCCCACGATGCTCAGCGCGAGCAGCACCATCAGGAACTTGCCGAAGCCGCCCGCGGGCGAGAGCGACGCGGCGAGCAGCCCGCCGACGCCGCCGTCCGCGTACATCTGCTGCCAGTCCGCGCGCGTGACCGTCGCCTCGGCCGCGCCGAGGCACTCGATGAGGATGCACGGCAGGTTGAGCCCCGCGTACGTGAGCCAGAACACACGCGCGCCCGACACGTCCTCCGGGAGGTTCACGGTGTAGTCTGCGGCGAGCGACGCCCAGCCGAGCCCGAAGCCGACGATCGCGGCGGCGAAGGACAGCACGGACGCGGCCTCGGTGGGCCCCGACGGGCCCAGGGGCGCGGAGTCCATGTACTTCGCGGAGAGCCCGAGCGAGATGAGGAAGATGATGGCGACGGGGATCCAGGAGTAGCGCTCGTAGAGGTGCACGTAGCGGTAGCCGAAGAGCGCGAAGACCATGGTGAGCAGCGCGATGATCACGATCGCGGCGGCCTCGGGGATCTGGTGCGTCGTCGAGACGGCGCGGAGGGCCTGGCCGCCGACGATGGAGTTGATGGTCGACCAGCCGATGCACGCGATGACGTTGAGCACGACGGGCAGCAGCGCGATGTAGTACCCGAAGCTGAACCGCGAGATCGTCATCTGGCGCAGACCCAAGCGCGGACCGAAGACGGCGAAGTAGGCAACCGGGATGGTGCAGAACAGGTTGAAGAAGAGGATCGTGAGGCAGGATTCCTTGAGACCGAGACCAAAGACAGAGGGGCCTAGTGTGCCGAGCGAGAAAGTTGAGATGGTCGAGTTTGCAGCAAGCCACCTGCGATTAAAAATTTCAATTAGGATGTCTTAAGTCGTGCATTGAGAGAAGGCGTACATGGTTGCAGAATCAAACAAATCTGCCATACTCCGTGCACTACGATCTTCAGGTCGAATGCGCTCGATACCGCGCACCTCGACACCAAACTTGTCAATGTACATAACCGCTTGCCACATCTGAAGTAAATCAGCATAAAAAAACTTCTGAAGCAGATAACATTGTCCTCATACCTTCGCAAAGAAGCCAGAGCTGGGAACATGGATGCCCTGCGCTTCCAGGCCGGCCTCCTTGACCACGACGCTGGGTGCGACAGCCGAGCCCTTCTCAGAGTCGTCGAGCATCATCTTTTCTTTCGTGTCCGACATCATCTCCTACGATGAGCGTGTCCGTAGTCTATCTGAAGCTCCGAGATGTCCTTCAGCTCCGTTTCCGCAGAGAAAGCAGCCGGACGAAAAACAAGAAAGAGAGAGAGGAAGGAAGGTGAGGGAGGAGGAGCAGACAGTCGACTCGTTGGCGTCCAAAGCGAGTGTTCGAGGACGACGTGCTGCATTGTTTTATAACCATCTGGACGCAGTGAGAGTTGAGTGGAGAACGCGGGACGCGCTTGCCCTTATCGCCTGTCCGGTCCCTGAGCACCATGTGCGCGCAGATAAGCCACCGGTTCGGGTCGACTAGGAGGCGTAAAATTTTATTGGCTCTCCGTACGCCGGTCCAGGCCGCTCTGACATCCGCATCCACTGTGCCTGACATATTCAGTCGAATAACCTCTTTGCAAAACTCTACCTCCAAGTTCTCCGAAGTATCTTTTTGTAGCTTTTTCCGAAGCAAAAATGTCAGAGAGATACGAGAGAACCGGTCTAACGAACCGTCGTTCTCGCGGTCGCCTTCGCAGGTGAACAACCACGAACGTTGTCTAATCAACGACCCGCGGTCACTCGTGCGCACATATTTTTGGCGGCGAAGGCAGAGTCTATCTAATAAAACAGCACTTCTCGAGAACGAGGGATGCGGGGTAGCACAGGGCGGACACAAGGCACGTCGCACAGCTTATTGCCCGTCGCCATGGCCCATTTGCTTCCTTTTCACACCTCCACAAGGTTTGTCTGATCCCAGTGATAACATTGATGCCGACACGCAGAGAGGGGACTCGGACTTGGATTAGGATGATCGACGCGAAGCCGAATCAGCACACTGGACTCTCCTGACCGGCTGCCCCTTTCAACCAAAAAGGCTATTCCCACTTCGTACGCATTTGCCCCCCTCTGAATCCGTCCGTACCAATGTCCATGTGCATGCGTCATTTTGATATTCTTGATGGAGGAAAGCTCGGAGTCGGAGTTGAGCATATCTTTTATTGGAGGCCCAGAGCTATTCCAACTCTTGGTCCAATCCGCGCTTTCCTTTCCTTGGCGCAAGATGATAGGACGACCCTCCCCGACCCGTACACATACACGGCCGAACGCGATGCGCCAGTGAGCTGTGATGGATAGAGGTGGACCCCATATGCTGTGGCGCACCACTGATCATTGATGGCTATAGTTGATGGGCCCATCGTCTCTTCCAGTCATATCGAGAACTGCTTCTCTTCGTTCAAGGCCGCTCAGAAGTTCAAACCATCCTCTGCGACGATGATAGGACTACCAACCCGACGTGTCCACGGCCGAACTTGAGCTACGATCTGAAGGTCGTTCCATGTGCTGTCGGCGTACTGTCATTGCTTCCAAGCCACGGTCGACCTAAGCCCATCGCGACCAGACAGCCTCCACCTTTATTTACCTGGCCTAGATCTTCATACATATACCGTCCGGCAGTCCATTGCATGCTCTCCTGTGACTACAGGACTTGTCTGACAGAGACACCGTGACGGCCGACGTCAAAATATGCCTCAACGAAGTGCGCTCCATACTGCCACGGTGGTGGCCATCGACCGCCCAGACGCGCCCTTCTCGCTCCTTATGTCTCTGATTCTCATCGAGGCTCGAGGCGGCGTCTATGTACTAGGTTCCAGACTGCTGCTCTTCAAGTTGCTCGTGTGGTCTTCTTCCCAGTCATGTCTTAGTTCAAGTCTATCTTCGTCGCCCTCGCACGGTAGGGCGTGCACCATATGTACGTATGCCAAGATGCGACCTCGAGACGGGTACAAAGGTCCAGCTGCGATAGAAGTAGTTCAGCAAAAGGAGACAGAATCTATATTCCAGATTTCGGAGACCCATGACTCGGATCTCATCGTGCATACTAGGCAGTCGCAATGAAATCGTGAGCTACACTTTCAGCAGGTCTGATGTCAGTTCGTAAACCGTGGTACCGAGTTCACTCACCTGCACCAAAGCTCATTAATATCCCGCGATTTAACCCGCAGATACCAGTATCATCACTCTTCCAATTATCATCAATGACGAGAATCCTATACCTGATTCTCAAGAGTCCAAGATTCACGAACACAAAAGGTGAAGGAACGCTTGCAGGTAGCCCCGTCTGCTCGTCGTGGGTGTTAGTACTGTAAGCTGGATGGCTGCTAGCACCTTCTCGCATGGAGAACTCGAACAAATCGATCGGTGTATCTCTCGATTCGATCCTTGGTGGACGTGGTAGTACAGGAATATCAATGTCAAGATTTGGTCTTCTATGTCACGGCAAGCCGTGACGCAGTACTCGTGACGTTACTAGTACAACTTGAAAGCTACGTCACAGCTCGGGTGCCGATGACTCGAGTTCCATTTTAAAGTTCAAATCCACGTGGCTGTTGCTCAAAAAAACTATATGATGGCGGTTTGCCTATCTCTATCAGACAGTGTCCGACGGCACGCGCTGCTGCTTCTCAATGGATCGACGCAGTAAACCACGACCATCTTATCAATACAACTAACGTGCTAGCATTCTCACCCATTCACTCCTGGCGTGCGGCCGCAGCTCATTTTTTTGTGCGATAGCGCAACGACTTAGATGTATACAGTGAGTAGCGATGGAACAGCTCGTATCTGCACCCCGGGAGGCTTGGCGCCTCCAGGACCGGTGCCTAATGGCTGTAGCGCTTATCGGTATCTCAGGGGCTTGGTGTCTCGGTATCTTGCATCTCCGCAAAACGGAAGACCATCGGGCCAGGCACCAGAAGCCAGCGGTTCCGGATACATGCTTATAAGCTTCCGTTTGGTGAAATCCTGCAGAGGTGCAGCTGCGCGTCTATCCGATCCCAGTCTCTGATTCTTGCGACTGTTGACATGTTGAACATGCATGTATCTCGTGGAACTCTGTCCTCCCATCTTCTCTCTTTAGTCTCGAGTTATCATGAGTGGAACTGCGTTAGTAGCAAAGCCAGCGGTGAGAAGCATATAGGATACGATGGGTCCGGGTAGGAAGGTATGTACTTTACATGCGCTTTATTCCCTTTGGGAGAGCTTAATGTTACTAGTAGTCTGGTAGGCTCCGAACTTTGTGGAGCACCGTCTGGTCAAGACATACATACGGCGTTCCGCGCAGGACCGGATTCGAGGAGTCCAACTCTGCGCAGAGTGGTACTGTAGTCTCTGGTTCTGACGCAGAAGCCTGGGTCAAATTACCTGATGTCTTTTTGGACATCAGATACGCAACCTACGAGGGTTGTCAAAGAACATCACCAATGAAGGTCGGTTGAATATTCTGGGATGGCTACAAAACAGATATGTTCTAATTCTCTATAGCCCATTGCCATATTCAAGCGCCGTAGAAGCGAGCCACCTGTGACCTAGTTAAAGGAGTTTGAATATCTCTATGAAGGCGTGCCATCTTCTCTCAATCAATGTCGTGGTCTCACATCATTGTACCAGCGACATTAATCTTTGCTTGAAGGAAGGCACTATGATTCTCTGATCAAATGTAGATCATGTGGGAAGGGTAGTGCCCGCGAACGAGCAAGCAGGCGGATCTTGAAGAGCGTGTGCGCTCTTTGCGCTCTCGTGAGAAGCCACTCAGTGCATTCAGGGGAGTTTCGTGGAGATTGTGAGTCTATCCTGAACTCTTCAGGTTTTCTAACTGCTATCTTTACCTCTCAAAGATTACAATCAGGGCCCTAAGCACACGCTTTCGTAGGGTAAGCCAATTTTTCCCAAAGTGGTTTATTCGATCTTCAAGTTCTCTGATGTAAAACAGATGGAAGGCTGATCATCATCATCAGCCTTTATACGTCAATACGTTCTCAACTAACAGACTCAATCGTTTGAGTAGTTACAGTCGTTATTGGCTTGCTGTTTATCGATATACTCAACTTCAACACGAAAGAACGCTATAGTATCTGTGTCGCTCGATACTGGAATGCTCTGAGTGAGTGGGAGCTCTGCGACTATGGAAGTTAGGCTCGAAGAGACTGCCCTATGGGAGAGTTCCTGTCAGACAGTGATCATGGATGATGACCGACGATCTTCTGAGCTTCTGATAAAAGTGATGCTCTTGTCTCTTCCCACAAAGTATTTATTTCCGTCTCATGAAATTGGCCATGATCGATAAAAGGCCAACTGCCTCCTCCGCTCGCCATATTCTCCCCGCAGAGAACACGCTTCAGGTCTTGAGGTGTGAGTCGTTTGCTCACGCAAGACTCATGGCTGCAGTAGAGGAGTTTCTAGTGTCCATAGCCGAGGACGTACGTCTTGTTCGGGTGCGTTCATTTTCACCTTCCGCGTTCCGTTCTGTGCTGACGCCTATCATTCTCTAGTACACAACCGGTTTGCCCCGTTACTGTGCTCAGAAATATATGTTCTCATGTTTAATACTTCCAGTTGCATCATTCGTTTTCATTGTGCGTGTAGGAAACCGGCGGGCGTCACGTTCTGCCAGCTAATAAATACACTATCAGGTGTACGAGTACTTGATTACATTTGATCAAGAGGTGCGGTTCTGAATTGGATTGCACAGTATCTTACCTGAATCTCGTGTACTTAGGTCCGGCTATTTTGGTTATCGAAATGGAATATAGTCAAAGCGCTGTTCTTCATCAATCGGTACCTTCCTTTCGCATTGTCTACAGTGGGCCTTCATCGTGAGCTCCCCATAAATTCTGGAGGCTTAGAACCATCACTGACTGCTAAAATCGTTGGAGGAAGTGTTTATAACAGCTCCAGCCACATCGGTGCGATTCCTCACATATCACATAAACGCGGACTTACGTTTTTCCATTAGGACTGCAAGACAATTCTCTACGCAACCTGCAGTGTGTATATTCACTGAATTCCATGGCAGACACTATGTATTGACTCTACGATAGTGATGATTATAACCGTTCATGCCTTTAGCAGCCGTACGTCTGCGGCACTGCTACTGAGCTAAAACGCTAACAGAATGGCCATAGTCATTCTTCTTATCCGCGTGTACGCAATTTGGTCGAACAAGAAATCTGTTCTTCTCGTATTACTGGCGGTATACATTGTAAGTCTACACTACTCCGTATCTATAATGATGCCTAACTAGCCAGCTCAGCCCATCGTTACTGTTGTATATTACAGGGCCGCCCGAATGACAAGGGAAGCTTCTACATGTACGTTGAAAAAAAGGAATAATAATCCGATTCTGCATGACCTAAGTTCGTGTCCTTCATAAAGATACAATCCCAGCGCTATTCCACACTGGGTGTCTAGTCTCGTTCGGAACCCGTCAGTACTGGATCTTGTACACTTTGCTTCTGGTCTTTGAGACCTGTGAGTGTGGGAGATACCTTGCTTACTACAAAGTTACTCATACCCCTTTATCTCGTAACGGAAGTAACGATCATGTTGATCCTAATCAAGGCTCTATACCTCAGTGAGCAAATGATACTGGAGTCGCTCTTACTTTATAGAATAACACACCTGAAAGGCGAGCATGTATACTCTAAGATACTGCATATGATGGTGAAAGATGGTTCGTCCGCTTTCCTCACTCTGTTTCTGCTTTTCTCTGACGGCACATTGGACTCGACTTGCAGGAGTTCTATACTATGTCTGCATATCCAGTAAGCCCTTATTGCTATCTATAGGAGCCTTATGCATTATTTGATCGCTTGTCTCAGGTGCGGTCGTAGGCAACCTGATCCTCCTCTTAATCGCATCTGTAAGTGGTGTCGGACCTCTTAAAGTCATCTTTATTGACGTCCACTAGCCCGAAATCAACGACTTTCTTCTGATGTGAGCCTTTGCATTTTTTGATCCAGTTTACAGAGTGACTCTGACAGCTATTGTGATGCCTGAAAGCCTTCTGGCCTTGCTCCACAGTGTCCTGTGCTCGCGTTTGCTCTTTCGGCTGCGAGACGTCAATACGAAGTCGTCTACAACATGGTCGGACGCGTCTCCTTATTGTGCTCACTTCAGGACGCAACCATCCGGGGGTAGTTTCTCTCAAGAGTTGAATGATGGCGAGGGACGGATTGATGATTTCAATGCGACGGCCTTCTGAAATTTGATTTAGTTTCCGATTTATCATTTCTGTTCTGCTGGTAGAGATGTATTTTGTTATAAAGAAGGGGATAATACCTCTGAAACCTATTTTTCATGAGTCATTAGGATTGATCTCAACTCATGCACGCACAACATCTACCTCGCAGTGTTTAAAAATCACGCGTCTGATATTGAACCAGACTGGTCGAAGTCTAACACGAGTTCACTGTATTTTGTCGAACTGCTGAGTATGAACCAGCAGGCATGATGAATCGGTGTGCAGAAGACAGGGCTTCTATCTGGATTCGATAACAACCTTCGAACTTTACTTTTTTCAAGCACATCTCAGCAGTGCCAGTGCGTTCCTGAACCCTGATATATCTTATCTACACTGCTTAAACTACAATTGGTTGCAGTCGATGACGTATACCGCATAAGTCAAACCCTTACGATTCTCCAAACTAGTACACGGTCACGGCCAAGGCATTCGTTATTAAGGAAAAAAGGCGGAGTCCCTCAAATTTCTCTCACTTAAGAGCTAGAAACCCGTATTCCTTGAATGGTGTAAATTGCATGTCTTTGCGCCACTGTGTGGTATGTGGTGCAGCATGAATCATGTTGATGATGTTGGGCCCAAGCGATACAATTGAGGGGGTCGAGTCGAGAGCAGAAAAAGCAGAAGCGAAATCAGAAGGAAAATGGGAATTCAGGAAATCGTGCAGGAAAGGGAGTGCGGGACGTGAGTTGTTGGATGCAGGTCGTGAAGCGTGATATCAGGCAGCATAAGAAGGGAGAGAGGACACAAAAGAAGTCCATAAAACGAAGGAGCAGAAGCCAACGCCTCAGATCCCCTCGATCGCGTCCGCGTCCGCCTCGACCTCCTCCCTCGCCCACGGCCGCTCCGGCAGCCGACACCCAACGACAAGCGTCGCCCCCACCAGCACCAACATCAGCCCGTACACGCTCCAGCCCCACAGCAGCCCGCGGCCCTCCGCGTAGCGCCACCGCAGGCTCGCGCTGAACAGCGAGCTCGCGAGCGCCGGCCCGACGCACCGCGTGAACGAGACGCTCGTCTGCGCGAGCCCGTTCACGGCGCCCAGGGACCGCCGGGGGGAGGAGGCGGTGATGTAGATGAAGGACGCGGAGTAGCAGCTGTTGAGGAGGAGCGTGAGCGCGAGTTGGGTGAGTAGGAGGAGGGGGGTGAGGAGGGAGAGGAGTGTGAGGAGGGGCGCGTTGGTTGGTTCGGGTGTTGTTGCGAAGGAGGGCGGGGAGGAAGGCAGCTCGACGACCCCGCCGTCCCCGCCGTACTTCTCTTGCAGCCCAACAACGACGCTCATCGCTGGGAACAGCGCAAAGATCGGGCCCGCACTCGCAATTCCCATCAAGTAAACGCCGCGCACGCCCCATCTCCTACACATGCGCGGGAACAGCGCAGCCTGGAACAGCCCGTTTCCCGCGCCCAACAGCGCGAGCCACGCACCGATGTGGTGCGGCGCGAGCCCGAGCCCGCCGAGTGCGGGCGGCGTGGCGTAGAAGACGGGCTGGAGCGCGCGGTACGCGATGTCGAGGAGCGAGAGGAGCGCGTAGCAGGAGGCGGCGAGAAGTGTTCGCGGGGTGAGGAGTGAGCGGAGGGGCGGGGCGCGTGGTGGTGCGGAGGGGACGGAGGAGAGGATGGGAGAGGTGGGAGATTCTTTTGTGGGGGTGCCCGGAACAGATTTCGATTTGAGTTTGAGTTTGCTTGAGAGGAGGGCGGGGAGGGGGACGTTCTGCGGGTTTGTCTATATTTAGATGAGAGGCACGTTCCGTTAGTTATCCTTTTCGTAACTTTTGGAGATCACGGACCTCTTTTAGATATACGTAGGTGATGACCCAGCAGATGAGCGTGAAAGTAGCGGGTATGGCACAGGGAAGGAAGTACGGATAGGTGCGGAGGAATTCATTGTTCCCAAAGATGAATGGGAAGCGCTCGACGGGGTGCGAAAGTGCACCTCCGATAAGTGGTCTATATTATTGAGTTTAATAATTAAATTTTCACTCTCTTATTGCGATTAAAGCAATGAAACGCACCCAATAGTTGCGCCCGTGCTCCAAGGCAGGGGCTGCCACGCAAAAGCCCGCGCGACGTTCGTCTCGTCGGTCATCTCGCCCATGATGCTCTTGATGACGCCGATGTTGCCGTTGAGCGCGCCGTTGAGGCTGCGGCTCGCGACGAGGCCGACGAAGGTGCGCGAGAGCCCGAAGCAGTACATGGAGAGCGCGAGGCCGAGTAAACCGGTGAGGATGACGGGCTTGCGCCCGAGCGTGTCGGAAAGCCGTGACCAGTGCAGCACGGTGAGGCCTTGAGTAAAGAAGAATATGGATTGCTGGGAACGGTTAGTGTTTTGTAAGAAGTTGAGTAGGATAAAGGGACTGACCATCATCCCGACGTAGTACCCGACCTTTGTCTCGTCTCCGTTCGTGACACCCAGCTCTCGAATCAACTGCAGTAGGATTGATGAACTCTTGTTGAACATTACACAGAATGAAAAGAAGACTTACCTGTGGCACGAAGGGATAGATGACCTGCGAAGTGAGTGGCTCAGCGAGCTGGAGGAAGAGCACGAGCGAGAACTGCGGCCAGTCAAGCGGTGTCTCTCTTTTTGCATCGGGTGCCGACTCGAGCTCACTGTCTGTGGCAATCGTTGACGATGAAGAAGAAGCAATTGAGTCGCAACGTTCATGTTCGATTTCGTCGTGCTCGTGCGCTCGTAACAAAGGCGTCTCCTCATTGTCATGTGCGCGCCTTCGCGATGTCGACGACTCTGCGTGCGCCATCCTCTGCTCGCTGTGCGGTGGGATGGTCGAGATAAAGATACAGGAGGACGCGGGGGGTGGGCGGCGGATAAACCGAGTGCATTGCGCGCGGGCTTATGAATGCGAAATTTGCGCCCGCAAAGTCAAGTTGACATTGGCCATTACATTGCGCCTTTTAGACGATGGGAAGATTTGTCGTGCTTGACTCATGACAGGCCTTCTGTGCGGAATGTAGAGCCAATGTAATGATATAACGATACAAACACGGACCGGAGATGTTGATTCAATGACTGAGGCAAAGACGTTTCCCGAATGTTCGTGCACAGGACAAGGACCCACATACACCAGAATGGTAACCCCAGCCTGTCGGCCGAAGACATACTGTATGTTTCCTTTCGTCGATTCGGGCGCCGCGCTAAACCTGATGCACTTCGGATATACCTAGCCGGGTATTTGTACCCAATCGGATTCGAACTTGCGCCATACATCTTGTCAATCTCGGCCGGGACTCTTTACGAACATCAAGCACCTCAATTCCGGGATGCAGGAAAAGAGAGTTGGTGACTCACTGCGATGCCGCCCCATCGCTATCGCTATCATACGCGATAAGCATTGGCCTTGCTCCAGAATTCCGAAGCATCGGAAGCTTTCACTCTTCTAATTCTGATGAGTAGCGGAATTGGTGGATGGCGTGCACTCTGTCGCGACTGATTGACATACTGGGGCATGCCAGCTGACGGACGTGTGGGAGGATCGTCAATCAACTACCGTGTCTTCTATCTCGCTATTCAAGACCTGGATCGTGCAGATATAAGCGAACATGTAATGAGAAGTATCCCGCGTAGGCTGTAATCGATCTTCGCAGTTGCGGCGCAGCTTCTACTGTGACTATTTGTGAGAGTGTGGTGGTGTGTAAGTACAGACAATGGCCGGAAATAATGGTAGTGATCTACTACCCGTAAATACTATATCATGGTTCATCATCTATAAGATAACATGGGACACATCAGCTGTCGGTAGTCCCAGCACTTACGACAACATACTACGTTTCAGCGAATAAACAAGGCAGGTCCGTTGCCGCGGCTGGCCAACAACAGTTGGCAGTAGCCCTACTCAAATTTGTTTTTCCTCCGTTGTTTCTAGGCACGTAGGGTACCGGAGAAATGGTACGGTGGGGTGAGAACAGGGTCTCCTGCCTGTTCGAGCCCGTCACGCTCGCTTAGCAGTCAGCAATAAAAAAGCACCTCGCGAGATGCTTCTTTGTTGCGCAACAGCAAAACATCGTCCAAATTCGGGCAAATGACGCAAAAAAAGGGCGTAAGCGAGCGGAGATACAAGAGTTGCAGGCCCTATTTGAGCTCCGCAACCTGCCCTAACGCGTGACTACAATGTGACATTGTCCGCTTATGCTGTTGTTTCTAAGGGTCTGCTCGTGCCGCGGAAAGAACCCTTGCGGCACAACACGAGCAACAGGAGCAAGAGAAACAAAATTGAGTGGGGCTAGTTTGACTCGGACGACCCGCAGACGGAATCGGAGTTTGAATCCGCATGCCAGCCATTGACGTGGACGTGCAACCTCCTTCCCAGGGTTCGCCTGACGGCTCCCTTCCCTGTATTAGCTAGATGACAAATAAAATTACTAAATTAGTGTTTGAACAAACAAGACATAACTTAATGAATATGGGAAGGGAGCCGTCAGGCGACCCCTGGCACAAAACATTTAAGCAAGCGCCCGCTCACCGTGGGGTAAACAAGAGAAAACTTACCCCGCCACGTCCAAAGTAAGTAATGGGCCCGCCGCTTTCGATGGCGGGCTCAATAACTATAAAACAAAACATTCAAAAGACTTCATCTTTTTTAATATATGTTTAAAGTACTATTATGAACAATATTTGATAAATTTTTAAGTAAAATAAAGTAAATGAGAGTGCAAAGAGCACTGCTCTTAATGCTATCCATTACACTAGTGTCATGTACAATAGTAACATGATTTATATACAATATGCGTTTTATTAAAACAAGTAGCATGTATGCAAAATGTCATATATTTTTGTAAAGTATTGACGGAGTTATTGAGCCCGCAATCGAAAGCGGCGGGCCCATTACTTACTTTGGACGTGGCGGGGTAAGTCCCTGCCACGAAGCGTAGCGTAGTAGAGGGATGTGTGGCCGCGAAAAAATTATCGAATTGTCAGCAAGTAAGCATTACAAATCACATATTGACCAATCCCATGTCTCCGATCCTCGGTTCAAATCACTTTTGAAACCGTTTCTTGCTCAGGGTCTTACATTTCTCGGGCATACCTGCTCTTCTTCTCTTCCTATAGCTTTTTGTATGGCTTTTACGCTATTTTAATACTTTTCCTCTCGGTCTTAATTTCTTAAGCCCCTATGTCCTCCATTATCTGCTATTTTAATCTCCATATCCTTGCCCTCTTTGTACATAGTATGCGTTTGCCCCCCTTTTTTTTCCCTCCCTCTTTCCTTCCTTACCCTGAAATCCGCATTACTCCGCATCGCAACTTGAACATACATCCGCTCCTCCGCCATCCGTTCTTGTACTCAAACTCTTTGTGTTCTCGCTCGGAGACTTTCATACCACAATACAGCGCCTCATCATCTGCTGTTTCCTTGCGAAGGAGCTCGATCAGCTGGAGGCCCAAGCGTAATGTAATGCTGACCTGGCTTTCCTTTCACTTGGTTCCCGGGCCGTTACTCTGGATTCTCGGATTGTATTTTTGGCAACTGTTCACTTTGAAGGACAAGAACCGATTGTTCTTATCCTCCGACTGCCCTTCAACAGTCTCGACTTCAGTTTCAAGACAGCTAGAAGACTTCAAATATCAAGCATCATCAATTGGACTTCGCACATTCTCATATACATAGGACACACAGCATCACGTCAATTCAAAATGAATGGCATGGAGGCAATGTTAACCGGTGACCAGGTAAGCTTCCTTTCCACAAATCTATCAAGCTCAGTGGCTCATACCTTAACTTGAACCCTGATGCGTCATGTTCTATGAACTTGTCTTCGGCAGGGTGAGTTTCCTCTGTTCCAACCGGTTGAACCCATAACCCTCACTGACTCCGCCTTCATTAGCTGCCCTTCCGTGGGAGGGATCGTAAAGATCTTGAAGGCAACGCACTGTACGAAAACGCGTTCATTCCTCGATGGTTCCGCAAGCGTTTCCCAGAGGCGTGCCATCTGATGCGGCGTCTGCTAGCCAAAAACCCAGACCACCGCATTCCCATGCAGGATACCTTGCAGAGCCGGTACTTCCGAGGAGTGTAAGTCGACCACCCGCATCTGCGCCATTCTCTAGCTGACCTTCGCCACAGAAACTGGGATCAGGTCGCAAATAAGACACAGCCCGTCCCCGCCGAGTGGAAGACTGCACCGCATAAGGTCCAGGAAGGAACGTACCTCAGCATGTGTGTCCTTGTCGACAACCCGAAGGCTCTCATGCGCTGGCGTCCTGACCCCGCTGAGTATGAGTTCCTCGCTCCCCTTCGCTGGCGACTAGGGAAAGTATCTAGCCTGCTTTTCGCTCATCTTCATGCAGCCGCTAACGTTCTCTCCTGATCTCCGAGAGGATCGTCTCGCAGTTGGCCTCAGAGTCAAAGAGATCCTTGGTCGTCGCAGCCGTCAGCCCCACAAGTTCGCGACAATTCCACTGAACGAGCCCATCCCATCGCCTACGCTTCCAGTCAAGGAGGAGCCTCGCGACATTGAGATGGCGGACATCCCACACAGTCCTTTGCCGTATGACTTCCCACACCCAATCACCGACGACAGCCATTGTGACACGCCAGCTGCTCGACAAAGCTTGTTACCAGTATGCGATCGTTCTATTGGTTCAGTCAGAAAATGCGTTCAGGAAGAGGTCAAGAAGACAACTGGGTTTTCCCTCTTCGACTTGTCTATTGTTCCCGTCCCGGAGTACAAGCCAGCTGTCAATGTCAACTCGGCCACATTCCAAAAACCCGAATCGTACCCAAAGCTGTTCTTCTCCTACGGGTTGAGCGAGAGCCCTGTGGTCAAACAAGAAGCAGCTCCCAGGTCGCCACAGTTCATGTATCCGACCTTGACATACACTTCGTCGCTATCACCGCTCACCCCATATCAAATGCTCAGCAGTGAAGACCTCACGAAGCCAGTCGACTTTCTCACTTTATGTAGAGCACTGGAGGGACCGAAAGGGGAGGCCTACCGACGATTATCTGTTTGCACTCGTTCATGGTAACTTGGCCGATGTTCTATACTGTCCAGTGGCTGCGAATGCGACACTCTCTGTCGATCCCTCTCCTAATGCTTTACCTGAAGTCTCTGCCGATCAAGTATTTGTTCTTTCTGAAGTTTTGTTGCCAATGTTCCTTCTTGAAGAGGAGCCACCGAAATCAACTATCCAATATGCCTTGAACCAAACTGTACGGCGAAGTCAACTGGGGTAACAACACCACGAGAAGCCTCTACCATCCGGTAACTGTATTCTTTTGGCATTCTTGCTACATCAATCTCTCACTTGGCTGTTGAGACTGTAAGGTCTGAGACATTGTGAAATTATCAACTCAGACTTAGCAGGTCGCCCCAATAACGAGCTATTGTTCCGATGGGCTGCCTCTTTTGTTGTGTGCCATGGCTATAGAAAATGAAAACGCGGTCTTTGTCTACTTTGCGGTTGAATTTGTCAGGAAGGACATCACAACTAACCGGAACCTATATCAAAGTCCCGTGGAATGGTTTGGTCATTGCGTGGCATGGATGGACAAGATTTTTCCTTCAGGATCTCCGGCCGGTTGCATGCCCGTACGGTCATTTGCTCGTCCACTCATTGCATTGTCTTTTGTGTGATTGCTGGTGACCTCCGTGCTTAGGCAGGACTATGACTTGTGCTCAGGTACAGTTTTCCCCTTGCTATTTGGCTTCGAGTGTAGGCCGGTAGCCTTCCTGCTTGTCCGGTGTCCGGTGTATGTGTCTGGCGGGCTTTGTATGAACACTGGATGCAATCCAGGTGTTACAACAGACATCTTGCTTACCACATTCAATGCATTCCCCATAGTTTGTTCAGACATTCGTGGCGGGGACAAGCTGGCTCTGACAGCGCTATATAATTTTCTCTTGTTTACCCCCACGGTGAGCGGGCGCTCGCTTAAATGTTTTGTGCCAGGGGTCGCCTGACGGCTCCCTTCCCATATTCGTTAAGTTATGTCTTGTTTGTTCAAACACTAATTTAGTAATTTTATTTGTCATCTAGCTAATACAGGGAAGGGAGCCGTCAGGCGAACCCTGGGAAGGAGGTTGGTGGACATGCGTCTATCTCATCCTCATCCTCTTCCCTCCTTACCATCGCGCTCTCATCAGTCATAAATATGAATCTACCCTCTCTGGACATCTGCGCTTAAAGGTCAAGATTCGCTACGTTGCTCTGCTTCTGCTTCGACGCCTTCTCGTCTCTTCTTGTCGGCAGGCTCTACGGTGTGTAGGCCTATCGTTTCCTATCTAGTCGCTCGCGGACTGTGTGTATAACATAGGCAAATCTCGTCGGAATGAATCTTATGCGGACTGTCAGAGGGGGGTGGATGGAAAGGTCATGATTGTTGCGGGCGCGGGTATGCGGGGGTTGTGGTAGAGGCCGAATGGTCTGAACGAACGTCGCCGGCGCTTAGACGCTGTGTTGCCCATTAGCACTGCCCATCATGCAGCGGCCAGAGATTCTGAGTGATCCTCCGGCCTCTCTGCAACCATTGCAATCGCATCCGCATCCATGTGTTTTCTTTATCCCCTGCCAGGCAACGGCGTAAGCTGACATGTGTCCCAGGATGAGGATGCTTAGCTCGTCGCATCCAAGTCGTCCTTTTATCATCCTTTCCTCCCAAACCACTCTATCTTCTCAGCTCAGCCCAGTTCATCTTAATCACCATCTGTCTATGCCAAATCCACACAACCACTTCTTCACCGCTCGGTAATTGGTGAACGGTGTCGGGTTATCTGCTGCACTATTCTTTCTACCACCCGCCGCACAAAGACATGACACTATCTCTTTTCGTGTCGAAGTATAACATGGCGAGATTCAGAATGGCGAAAGCAGTAAACCGTCATGCGGATTTGCCCATGCGCTTTGCGTCGCATTTTTTCCTTACCCTTTTTCCCTATTTATCTTTCTTCCATCGTTTGGCAGAGAACAAGACACGCAAAGTATTCAAGCCCTGACAATATCTTGCGTGTATTATTTGAGGCACGTCATGGTGCTTCGCCTCTGACATTATCTACATGACAGGGCATCGTCATGTGCTGCGTATACATGGCTGCTTTACAGCATGGCGGAAGAAGTTTTTAAAAAAGAAAAAAAAATACAAGCTTTGTCGAGGTGGTGCCGCAGTCGTCGTGCCGGTGGATCCAGATAGTCCTTCGCGGTGTTGGATAACGAGCTATGCGGATATGGTGTACTCTGTGAACAGAATCGACTCCTCCTTGCGCTTGCAGTATGTTCCTCAGGCTGCATATGCTTAATGACTCTGCTCCTCGTCTTATTTATCTCTTATCCGGTCTTCTCGAGACTCTCTTTGAGCGGAGAAATGGCAAGATACAGCATGTAAATATATGTGATGACAGGCCTAGGAGGACGAGCACCGAGAATGTGATTTTCCGAACCATGACTCTGATCTCCGAGTTGTTGTGCAGTCTTCCGCTATTTCTGTATACATGTAGTATGGTGATCTTGCCAGGGACACTTCGTCTCCCTCCATCTGTATACAGATATGTAATGCAGGACTTCCCTTCTGCAAAGAAGGAGAGTGTGTAAGTCGGCTCTGAACATAGTCAACGTGTTGCTTAGCGAAATTGCCCTCAGGCTTCCGAAGAACGATCCAATCACACCGTTCGGGTGCTACACCTAAGCTCCAGCAGTCTCCGTAACTTGAAGTTACTATGTCGCGGTTTGCTTGAAGTCATTGCTTTTTTGAAAATTCTTCATCCTTGCGGCTGTAACTCTACTTAAAATCTGTCGACAAGGCCTATTTCACACACTGTATCTTCTGAGACTACATTCTGTCTCCGGAATCAAGTCATTGTTGCTTCACTTGCACTTGTAGTCTGTATGCATCCAGTTTACAACATCAGGGCTCTGCACTACTGCCGGCAGGGACGCGTCTACGCGGTACTTTACCAGCACGTGCCCATCGCGTGATTGGCATGCGGCCACACTACCTACCACTAGCAGCCCACTGGCGGAGACTTCATTTCAACCTCCATGAAGAGGTTGGAGAGCACATTTCAGTAGGACCAAAACTTCGGACTTCATCGCCAAACTAACTATGACGGCCGAATGCCTTGTGTGGTGCGCCATTTCCGAACTGGATGTTGTTCTTTGAGTCGACATTAGCGGCTGTGACCACGTGTACGACCTCGGGAAAGCCATTGCTGATGCATCGAAGAAGAAGATACCTCTTCTCCGAGCGGAGATGTGGAGGGTAAAGAGCTCAGATAATAGCAGGCGAAAAACACTGACTTCTTGCACTAGATTAAAGACCCGAATGACTGGCTTGCCAATAGCAACTCAAGACTACTTCCATTGGACGATGAGGACATACGAAAGGCTGCAGATCTGCTACTTCCTCATAAAGCACTTACTACGATACTCGAAAGGCCAGTCACCGAACACGGCATCGAGTTTATACTTCTGATTAGAGACATGCGAGATCACTTCTCGTCAGCCTTTGTACCGGTGAGCAAGTTCGCTGCGTATATACACCTAGCTGAGCACATCCCATCAGCCGAAGAAACGGTATATCTTGTGCGGAATATCAGGACAGAAAAGGATCGTTCAGGTTGAAGTCTCGAGGTGTAAGAGTATAGGAGAGCTGAAGGAGGTTATTCTGCGCGATTGGGAGGTAGATGCTCGCGATGTATGGAAGGTACGCAGATTGTCCCATTCTCGTGTCACAGTGCTGTCTAACGTACTGCAAGATCAATTCGCCACACATCACTCCAGACCAATGCTCATTGAACGACAAAATTCGTACCAAATCCTTTCCAAAAGACCAGGACGTCCTTCTATCCCTGGCTGACCCGCTTAGCTCTAACATACCCTTTGATCCGGATACTATGTTTGACGAGATGACCTTGAAAGAGAGTGTCTGCTTCACGATCTCCACAGCTCATAAGATGCATCGCATTCTGTCATGACAGTGTATCCGATTCATTTCCTTATTTGGAGTTGTATCCGATTCAATCATGTGCATTCATTAAATATTTATCTCAAAAACCAGCTCATTGGCTGGTGCAAGCACGTCTGAAGTCAAATATAATGATATATTTAAGATATACAAGTACATAGTTACAGCATTACAGGAATCTAGTTACTTATCAGTGACCAAACCTGCTTTGCCGTTGTAGTTGAGGATGATATCAACAGACTCTTCGTCGGCGTATAGATCATCAACACGCGTAGAGTCGTTAGGGGATCTGTGACGCACCGCTGAGGCAATCGAGAACTCGGCTTCGTTTGACATCTCGCAGTCGCCCTGGGTCGCCAGTGTGCTTGAGGACGGGTTCTCCAGTGGAACATTGCTGAATGTCTGGTGACTGTCGCGCTCGTGCATATCCACAATCTGCATACCGATGGCGAGGTGTTCCATAAGCATGTCAACCGAGTCGGCGGGCGCGGGCATGGGTGGGGGCTGTTCGACCTTTGACTCCTTCTCGTTGTCGAATGGAACTGCTGACACGAAGGCGTAGTCAGCTAGGATGGGGCGCCAGCGCTGAAGCTGATAGGGATCGTCGACGAGAAGGCACTTGCTGATGCAGGCTTCAGTCTTGATTTTTGGCGCCTGTGGCTCCCATCCTACAGGGATAGACTGTGCCTTGTTCGCAACCTGAGTCCAGTTCCTGTAGTTGCAGTGAAGATCAGTAACAAGCGTATTTCAAAGGACAAACTACTTACATATCATTGAAGGAGATGCTGTCCTCAGCGTCTTCCATCGAGATGCTATGGTCGGCGTTCTTGGCAAGTAACCTTCACATTAAAGTGGATGCCGGGTAGAAGTCTTTGCTGAACCAATTGGGGAAAAGAGGATCGTCAAAGAGCACCCTCTCCTGTAGGTGGTTCCGATCACGGCCACGGAACAGATGCCGGAGGTTCAATGAGTGAGTGACGAAGACCATGAGGAAATGAATAAGACTCACCCTTCTGAAGACAAGCGCATAGAAGATAACTCCGACGGAGAAGTTGTCGACCTTGTGCAAGTAGAGTTTGTTACAAAGCATCTCTGGTGCCATACATCCAGGAGTGCCACACTCACCTGACATACAATGCCAGAAGTCGTCAGTCCCCATCGCCTCGAGACCGCTGCCCATGACATGTCGGAATACGTGCCCTAGGCCAGAATCGCCAATGACCAATCAACCGTGCTCGTCCAGAAAGATGTTCTCGGGTTTGTAATTGCGGTGGACGATGTTGTCATCCTGCATGACGAGGCGTACCAGCCAATCCAGTATTACCAAGTCCAGTAACTACTGCAAAGACGTGGGGTAAATCAGAGCAGTAATTATTCCACGTAGAAATAATACCCAAGTAATACAAACTGGTAATACCAAATAGCGTGGTAACAAATACAAAATATAAGTGAACAACACAAACGTGACTCGAACTCGCGACTCTATAAAAGCCTAAACCGGAAACATTCAAATACGACATATTAACCACTACACTAAGGGGGATTATATATATCCTCAACACTAAGCCTAACAACCCTAACTACTTATCTACCCTAACCCTTACCCAAACCCTAACTCCTAACTATGGGGGGCAGAGCCCCCCAAACCCCCCACTAACCCTTAAATAACCCTAACATTAACCCTAACTCCTTGCGGGGCTGCGCCCCGTTGGGACAGTATATAATTAGTAAGTGAGGCAAGGTAGCATAAGCCTCAGTAGTCTAGTTGACTTGAGCGCGGCTTCTCTTTATGGTAATTCTTATTCTGACGCGGGTCGTGTGTTCGAATCTCGTTCTCGTTTACTTTTAATTATTTATTATTGCTTCTCTAAGTTACTTCACGGAATATTTACTGCGTAAAATTACTCCACGTCTTTGCAGTAGTTAGTGGCTTTGGTAAAACTGGAGCTGCTGGTACTGGTGGCATGACGCTCACGGTGTGACAATGAAGGAAGTTAGCTGGAAGAACAAACTTGATCAGAGAAAGGAAGGACGTACGAGCTGTGCCATGAGGAACTTGACCTTGTGCATCCGGAATAAAGTCTTATAGTAGTACAAGGTGTCCCTCAGGTTGCCTCCGGGAGCAAGACGTTGTACGATCGTGGAGTTGAGCGGATCTACATATAAAAGATTCTATCAAAGGGGTAAAATAAGGTGAGTTGTCGTCAAAAGAGAAAGGGTGCCCTTCTCTGTAAACACAAGCTGCCGGTGCTCTCCAGCACAGGCGGCGAGGGCTCAGAGCAAACTTCAGACGACCGTGGGAGTAACACGGTCTTGTGATTGTCAAACAAGCACGCGTCAGTCATGTGCTTTGTATGAGGGCAGGCTTCAAATATTCCATTTATGGTATGCCAAGACCCGCCGAAGCCTGCCCGAAATATAGTGATTTTAGTAACATTTAAGGCCTCCCAAAGACAAATTGCGAATTTCTTCTTCTCTCTCGTTCTCCTACATTGTGGCATAAAGGTATGTTTCTTCTTTCTTGAATATAATAGACTTTGATTATCTATACAAGCTCAAGGGTCTCGTAGATGTGTCGGGCCCTCTGTCATCAGCGACCAATATGGCCTGCGACGGCGCCAAAGAGCATTGTGCCAGTAAGTATTTTGTTTATGCTGCTATAAATTTTACTAACATCTATGAGGAACGCTAGGACTTGTGCGGGCCATTCTTAGATGACATTGACCTTCCTACGAATGTAAGTATTGTCTTTGCTCTGTTTTGGTGCTGTCAACTAACATTTATTACTATTCAAGATTCCAGCTCTGCATCCGATTTCAGTTAAGTATTTCATATATATATCTCAATGTATTCCCGCTACCCCTAGCGGGTTCTAAAGGCGTACTGATTGTCACTTTTTTCAGTCAAAACCTTATTTATCACGTGAATGTCATGTGCCTTTAGTCTAGGCCGGCCTTTCGGTAAATACAAAGTGCCGAACTTAGGTTCACTTACAAGTTACTTAAATTGCTTACAATGGATGCATTAAGTTAATTAAGTTTACTTAAGTCCAATTGAGCTCAAATAGCACAGTCTCCGTATCCGGGTTCAAGTTGCGCGAGCGAAGCAAGCGCGGCGGACAAGGATGCCACACAGATTCATTTTCACATATAATATCTTGTATAAATTATAATCACTAAATTGGTACTTACAAGTTACTTATATTATTCACAATGTATGGTCTCTGTGCGACTCGGTGTCCGAGAACGGGGGCGCGAGCAAAGCGAGCGCGCCGGACGAGGACACGGACGGCCTCCTTTCATTTGCATAAAAAAGACTCTTATAACTTATAATCATTGTCACATATGTATATATAAGAAATTTATACATTCTAAAATGTAATAGAACTACCCAACATTGGTAGCGGGCTCTGCTGTGCACCCACAGCGTTCGCAAATATCTTGTACTCTAAAGCTAATTTTAACTCTCCTTTTCTCTATATTTCCTTCTTCTTTTATGACACGATTTTACTAATCTACTTACTGTACTGTACTACGTATATATTAATGTACATATCTATTGACACCTGAAATAACTAGTATGAGAACATTCTCCGAAATATGGTATTGAATCGGATACAACTCCAAATAAGGAAATGAATCGGATACACTGTCATGACAGAATACGATGCATCTTATGAGCTGAGGTGCCTGCTGCTTCATTGTCACCACTCCATCAGCGGAGATCATGCCGCCGGTGTTATCCTCAACCGTACGTCATTGTATAAATCTTATAGTGAGCTATATCTATTTAAGTAAATAGGCTGAAAGGCATCTCGTCTGGTGCGCTGTCGCCGGCAGAAGACGGTTGTTTCAAATGGACATCAACGGCTGCGAGCTTGTTGAAAACATGAGTCCAGTAATAAAACGCATCTCAGGCGTTAGTGAGCTGAAAAGACAGACTCTCATGGTATGTAATAGTCATTCATACTCTATCCTCTGCTCATCCTCCTACAGATCCGAGACCCTCTGATGTGGCCGATTAGCGATGATTCACCCTCTCCGGAGATCCCCAACGACCAGGAGCGTCTTCTAGAGATCGCAAAACCCCTATTGCTCTCAGACTCCGTGGAAGCGGAGCTTGGAAAGGAGGTGTACGAGAGTCACCTTCAGCTAGTAATGAGGCTTTACGATAGCTCTAATACAGGTAAGAAGCATGTTCCTGTAAGTGCTTCCTATTAATTTCTTTCTTAAAACATCCAATTGATCGATCGATTTCATGGCAGAAACATTTCGTCTGGTGTGGTATTGCTGGCTCAAGTGCCATTTGTCGGCTTGATGTCGAGCACTACGTTCAAGCAACCGCTGTGAAGGGAGATGTTCTAAGGCTGGGAAAGTACGATGTAAACTACGATGAAATCAATATCTGGAAGGTCTGTGTACTCGGAAGGAAACTCTGCTGCGCTTTAGTCTGATTTCCTTTACGAAGGTCAAAGATCCACAGATGTGGCGGATTGAAGATATCGTGACAGGCGTTAAACCAATCCCGGATAAAGAAGAAGCCCTAGAGGAGATCGCGGACCCATTTACGACCCTCTTTGTGTTCGATGAAACAATTCCAAGGAATTTCAGAGATGAATACATCCATCTTATCGCTCATATATCAGACGATATTAGCGCGGACTCGTCCTCGTCAGCGGAGTCGGCCTCATCCACTAAATCCGATTCCGAGAAGAACCCCCTCGAGGCTCGTTCATCGACAAGACATTCGGGAATCTTTGAAAAGCCTTGGATTTCGTGATGAGATTTTCCAGAGATCCAAAAAACCGACCGAACTTGCAGGATGCATATTCCGAAGTTCTCAATTACAATGCGATCATTTAGAAATATATCTCACTTTTACGTAGAATTCTCTGCTTGTGCCACTGGCTTTGAGCTCGCCATCCCGAAAATGCATGGACCTCAGATACGGCCGGTTGATCCCGGGGTCCTTGCAGAGTTCCGAGTAGTGCTTCCAAAAGTAAGTTCGAGTTAACGTACTATCAAAATACATGTACTTATGTGCTTCATATTGGAATGTCACGTCTAGTGTTTCATAGTAGAACAGAAACAAGCATTCACATGTCGATATAACAGATTGTGACATCGATCAGTAGTTGATGAAGGCTGCAGTGAGATCAAGATTGTAAGTAAACCCTAAACGTATAAGTAAATTGACCCTAATCTTGACATTATTGGTAGTAGTCGTTGTACAACGCGGAGTATTACTCAATCAAGTCACGTCTGTGGCTCTCGGACCCGGTTCAGTTCGGACGCGCCAAGCTTGTGCAACCCACCATCACCACGCAGTCTACACCATGGACCGACGCGTCTCGTGCGCCATCGCTGGAAAGGACAGACTACTGCACGTCGACATTACGAACTGTAACCTCGTCTACGATCTAAGGAAAGCTGCAGTAGATTTGTCCCGAATCAAAATTCCGTACGTACGGGTAGACATTTGGAAGGTAAAAGGCCAAGAAAGTTACACCACGGTGTGGTCTCGGGCTCATTCCGCTTTCTATAGGTCAAGGATCCAAGAAAATTCCCTGTCACAGATGCTGCTTCACTGAAACGCATTTCGGAAGACGACGACGATCTCCGTAACATTGCAGAACTCCTATACCCCCATAAAGCATTGGACAAGATTTTTGTCGGAGATACCAGCGAAAATGACATCGAACTCATCATGAAAATTAACAGCAAGAGGAGAAATTTGCCTTCCGTTTCAGTACCAGCAAGTGATCCTGTACTGCATCGCCGCATTTCGAAATTGCTAAAACTATATGGTATGGTTGACAGGCACGCTGTATCTGGTGTGCCATTGCGGGAACGGACCAGATATTTCAAGTTGATGTTGCAAAGTGCAGGAATGTACAAGGTCTTAGGAACGCTGTTGCGCGTGACTCTGACATACCTGTCGATGACTTAGATTTGTGGAAGGTGAGCTGGACCAAGTGAAGGCGAAAACTGTGTTAATTTGGATTGTAGTTGAAAGAGTCACGGCAATGGCCAATCAACGACAGGATCCGTAGACGTATTCCGTCTGGAAAGGAGAACTTGGAAGAAATTGCCGACCATCTGGACCTCGGTACAACCATAGACGCAACAGCGATGTTCGACGATGCCATCAGGAAGGACAGCGTATATCTGGTTGGCTTGGTTTCGGGAAAAAGGAAACTCTCCTTCTCCAACTCTGGTTCGACATCGTCCTCTACGCATGTGCGTGACAATCTCGCAGGCTAGCTAACTGGAAGTAACTGACATCTTTCCCGCGTTTGTTTAGAGACGCCTTGCCTGGTGCGCTATTCCAGGTCGAAGCCGTTTATTCCAGGTCGACGTCAGAAGATGTCAATCCGCATCTGAACTGGAGAACGACGTACTGCGCAAATCAGGGTATAGGAAACAAGGCTCTGAGATTAGAAAGGTGTGTCATTTGCTTTGTCTTTTAACACGACATAACCTTACCTGAACGTAGGTGAAGGATCCCCATAATTGGCCAATCAATCGCGATACGCACTCGGTCGACATAGAGCTCTCAGATACGTGTATCAACGCCATGTCCGTTGTCATAGGCGACTCTACACCTCTTGATGTAGTGCTAAGTGATGACTTTGACCAAGACACCCTGGAACTCGTTTTGGTGCTTTCGTCAGAATACAAGCGATCCAAATCAATCTCCGTTCAATATTCAGACCTTCAGACAGCACCGGAGCGCTACATTTGGTGTGCGATCGCAGGTCGAGATCAAGTCCTTCGAATTGATGTCAGCAAATGTAAGTTTGTTCGCGATATGAGAAACAAACTTGTATCCGAAGGCAGACTTGGGATACGAAGCAGCTTTGCTCAGATGTGGAAAGTGCGTATTCTCTGGTATACACATCGCTTGTTTCTCATTAATCTCCAGATTTCCGCTCCTGACAACTGGTCCGTCGAGAGCATAGTGACCGGTAGACTGAGAGTTCCAAGAACAGAAGTGGATCTGCAAGAGATCTCAGTCAAACTTTACGGCAGTTCTGACATGGATGAGGAACTTGGAGGAGAGCTAGACAACGACAAGGTTTATGTTATTATGAAGATACTCAACGAACGAAGTTCTTCGTCGTCATCATCGTCATCATCTTCAGATTCGACTCAGAGCGATCCGTTAGCAGAACGAGATGATATTCGTCAGGCCCTGAAGGAACTAGGTTTTGTGGAGGACATATTTCAGCATGTTGACGTATGTTTTTCATTTTCCTATCTGCGGCATTACTGTGAATTAAAAACGAACTTTCTCAAGAGAGATCACGTGGGCGATGTCTTCACATTGGAGGGAGAACGCTACATCCTTAAGTACCTTCGTCCCGGTCGATGCGACGAGATTAAGGTACTACGGTATCTCTTGAATTTCGACTCGACCCATAATCATGCGCCCTCAGACATCATTGTTCATGAGCTACGGGAGGGTGCCCTTCTGTTGACGCGTTACTTGGGAACTGCTGTTCGCGACTATGCACACTTGTCTGAAGATTTGCTCCTAATCGTCCAGCAAATCTTTGAAGGCGTCGCATTCCTACACTCGAAGCGTGTTGTTCATATGGATTTGAAGCTAAGCCATATCCTCGTCGATGACTCGAAGAGAGTCTGGATTATTGACTACGACCTTTCTGAGATATTGGACACCGCGGACGAGATTGTGAGTGGATATCGAGGTACAAAAGGATGCACTGCTCCTGAGGTCGGGCGAAAAGCCTACAATCCGATGCGCGCTGATGCTTGGGCAGCTGGAAAGTTCATTCAAGAGCTCTGTGATCGTTGTCCTCTCAATAAAGATCGCAAGTTTCTGAGCAATCTTTGCGCGAAAATCACTGATAGAAGGCCGGAATCGCGACCGAGTATGCAGGATGCTCTTCAGCAAATAGCAGCCTACACGAAATCCGACGAAAGAAACGGAAGTTCTAGTCTTCAGACACTGTAAAAAAGAGTTACACTGTGCATGCGCTGCCAACACATTCTCCGAAATCTCCGGCTGAATGATTCTAAATGATAGTTAATGATAGTCGGAGAGCAATGGGATTAGACAATTGACCATTGTATTGCTCTCTGCTTTATTGTTCTCGTTATCAACACTGCATACATTGGACATGGTAAAGTTTAACTCGCACGCGCAACTTGTTCATTCTCCTGATGAACTGTGACCAGTTGGCAGTTGTGCATTAAATACGTAAGAGAACAATGAGCCGTACAGTATCTCTTCTCGCAATAACCATTTTACTAAATACCGATTTCGGGTACCCTGAGTCGAGAAAGGGGATAAGGAAACGGGTTGACAGTCACCGTTGACTTAGATGAAGGGCTCTTAGCCTCGGCATCACATAAGCCAGACAGGGCCTACAGATTTTAACATGCAGGTTCCGCGCGCGGTAAACGGTAAATCGATCGATTTACCGCCCATAGTGAGCATTACCGCGAGTACTTCCGCGCAGTTCCTTCCACTTTCTCACGTCTCCCTCTCCTCTTCGGTGAGGGTTCTACGGGTTATTGTAACTTTTAAAAATACAAAAAAAATACGTACACGGTTCCATGGGTGTATGCTACAAGATATATTTTTTTCAGTATTATTCCGAATTTACTGGAATAAAACATGTCAAAGAGGCATACAGTTAGAAACAAGAAGGGCGGTAATCTGTATGGTAGGCGCGGTAAATGTCCGCGGTAGTTGAATGGAAGAGCGGTAAAGTTCGTGAAATAGCGCGGAAGTCATGGTAAAATCAACGGTAGGCATGGTAAAATCAACGGTAGGCATGGTAAAACCAACGGTAGCATGGTAAAATCAACGGTAATGCACGGTAATGGCGCGGAAGTGGGCGGTAAAGTCGACGGTAATGGCGCGGAAGTGGGCGGTAAAGTCGACGGTAATGGCGCGGAACTGCATGTTAATCTTGCACGACCCTGAATTGTGCCTGAGAATTTGCGGTAGATGGGCGGTAAAGTTCGAAAGTTCCGTGCAGTAGATTTAAGTCAAGAGAAATTCAGAATACATATGAAAGCGATGAGGAGAATAGCCACTCACACAATATTGACACACTTAGGTCATAGTCTCTGTACTTTAGTGACTTCCGACAACCCATATTTCACAAGTTTTTTGTTTCGTCCGCTACCTGATTCTCGCAGAAGAATACATGGATCCCTACCTTTTCTACCTTTTTCCGTTCTCTCAACGGGAAGAATTCTCCCAATATCAGGACCGCTAACGACAAGAGCATTGTCGACCGTCTTAGGGAGAAAGTGCATTATGTTCTGAAGTAACACCCAGCACGTGAACTCCTTTGCATCTCGTGTTTTGAATGTAAGATAAACTTCGATGTTGCTCCCTAAATTCCGTTCGTTGGAAAACCTGATTGACGTATCCGCAGTAGTCCAAGCTGGCATTCGAGCTACGTTTCCCGGACTTATACAGGAGTCCACAAACCTGAAGAAAATGCGATACTGACCAAGAAGCTTTTGAATCGATGGACTTAAAAACCAGGTGCAAGTAGGAGCTGACTAGACATTAGATATACATGTATAAATTGAGTAATGTACCACTAACCTTGGACATCGAGCTTTACGACAGATGGCTGTTCAAAAGTCCAGTTCGGCAATGCTGACTTCCCACTTCTGCGGAGATACATGTACATAATATCATCAATGTCTTGAGCAATAGAGTTGTCCAAACAAAGCAACGTTCTCCTGTACAATATGTTAACAAACGCTGAATCCTGTGTATAGCTGGGACGCTCACGGAGAAAATACTTCGTTCAAAGTGAAGGCTTGTGGTTGCATGTCATTGTCAAGAAGTACTATTGCATGAGAACTTCCATTCACGGCGAGTAGACGGCCAAACTTCTTGAGATTTTTAAGGACAAATACTTCCTGATACAATACGCCGGAGTCAAAAACCTCGTCCGCACGGGAAGCGATCAAACTGGAGCTGGATGTGGGACATTCGCTCGTTCCAGCCTTCAAATCAGCGTGTATACCATAATGGAAGGAAGTCATAGCGCAAGGGGTATGGTCGCCAGTGACTGAAGTACGTAAGTTAACCTTCGTCATACCATGCAGTGACCTCTGATCAACGTAGTTGGAGAGCGCTCTGTCTATGCGTTGAGTGTCAGGAAACTGGGATCCATTGAGGCATTGGTAAGATTCCCTTCAACGTCATCAGTGTATTGAATTCAGTGTTGAGATCTATGGCTCACGTATCAACAACTTCTGATGGGCGGAATAGCATGTTCCTCCGACTTTTTGTTGTAGGTAGGTCGAGTTTGACATTCCCTTCTCTCGTAACATCTAGAATGCGTCCAACAAGACCGAGGTCGATTATATACACTAGACGGCCCTCAAATGCGCCATGTTTATAATTCAGGATCCTGGTTAAATCAGCACTCGAGCTGTACGTCTGGACAAACGCTTTTCGAACAACGAACTAGGATTCTCTGCGTTGAAAGGTGAATCAACATTACGTTATCGGTCTAAGCACATACTTGTGTCTGAGCGCCTCGGTCCAGAACAGTAAGATCGGAGCCATTCGTCGACACTATATAGCCAATTCGATTGGCATGTCTCCCGATTCTGACGATAATAGGTCTCCCGACCTCGAACAGCCTCTCTACGTCACCAACTGGAACCCATAAGTGCGGAGGACACGGCCCACATTCAGATGGAGTAGGATCAAGCCTCACTATGTCGTTCGATATCTCGTGTACCACCCCAACCATACCGCTAACGTCGCCATTAACTACCCGGACATTATCACCGGTTTGCAGAAACGAACGATTCGTCGTCCTTCTAGTATCAAAGCTGAGTCTAGTGAACAGCTCCACTTCATATGCGTGAGGTTCTTCCTGTCTCGCTGCGTGTATTCCGTAGACGCTAATAATCGTCACAGCGGATGGGATACGTGGTCCCCTTAGCTCAGACCAGATGTCAGTTTCGTCAAGTAACCAATTTGCTCCTTCTGTAAAGCGCAAGTCTTTCGCAGCGTCGACCGTCAATTTGGAATCACGTATTACGTTGCCGTCTTCATCGTAAACATCGCCGGTTATAACTGCAACCCGGAGTAGGTCGAGAGCCTTTACGTCCAACACATAGCCTAGCTTGCTGGCGAATTGTCCGCATTGAATGCGTACCCATCGATTGGGTGTAAACAATACGTTGCATATGCCCAGCGTATCCGCATGACGTATGACGATAGACATTTCGTTCTCGCAAATTTCAGACAGTTGGTTTGGCTCCAGTCCACCGTGGGTTAGGCGTCGCACTTGATTTTGGGCACTAGTCTTACTGGGTGAAAGGATGTAAATGCGTCCTAGTAAACGGGACGATGCAAGAACTTTGCATGACATGGCAGATGTCGACTGTAAGTCCTTTCCCGTTTGAATTTCTTGTCCAATCTGTCAGAAATAGAGCTCAGTGTAATATATGGACAATGAAGAATAGTAAGTCAACGTACTTTCGTCGGTAAGAGGAAAAACTTTGTGTTTTTACCTGAAATATCCAGATCTAATGTATTGTTACGTTCGAATGGACGTTTGTGTATCCGTCCTTCATTAGTCTGCAATGCAGATTCCTTGTGATCCTGGTGTCTTCCGTTGCGCTCACTCCATCGTGCTCTCTCTTGGAAGTGGCATGCCAGGGCTTGATTGTGCTCGGATTCGGCAGCTGTGAGTGGGGGATGTACACGCAAGTTGCGTTCAACATTCTCTTCTCCTTCGAGTTCATCCTCGACCAAGAAGCCATCTATATCTTCTTCTGAGGAGCTCCTTTCGCTGTTTTGGTCATCTCTGTCTCGTGCTTGCAAGTCAACGAAGGATCGCGCAATCTTCGATCTCTTGTATGGCCTCGGCATCTAAGCGTCGATCCCCATTTCAAATTCGGTTACTTCCTATTAAACAGCGGATATTACGCACCTTGCGCTCTGCTCGATGGCATATAGCTTGATGAAGTTTAAAAGAGACTTGGGCAATCTTTGTGCTTATTCATGGGCAGACGACATTCTAACAGCCTGTGATACTGGATAGGCCGGGAGTCGTCATGGCGTGCGAGATCAGATACTACTGAGATGCATTTAATTCCGTCAAATCAGGCACTCGGCCACTGCCGTCGGCTATTTCGACGTGGCAAAAGGTAGAGCGCTTATACCAAATTTAGCAGTATGTATGTTATTCCATCTTCTCAGGGTAAAAGTGTCCGTACTTATAGCGAACCCTCTTCATGCCACACGTTTCCTCCTTGCTCTTATACCACCATCATGACCATGTCATCTCGTTTTCCTTCATTCCTCTTCGTCGACTATCTACATTGGGACTATTTTCGAACTCCACAATGGCAAGCCGTTTTTGTTCGATTGATTACATGATCTAATTCATTTCTTGTCGCTCAGTATGCACCTACATCCACTCGGATAAGGCGTTCCCGGGACGGTCCATAGGTAAACATGTTAAGGAACGCTATAGCGTTTGTGCGTACATATCGATAGTTGACTCTTCCGCCAATTTGCTTCCGCAGATTTGCAACGACCCTGTCTTCGGATCATAAGTATATCTCCATGATCACGTGTAAGTAAATCGTTTTTATGGAGCAGTGTACCGTGGCTGGCCGGTTCAGTCGACAGCTGCGGCATGCATTATCCTGTATACTGACCTAGTCCTTGTCATTATATTCTTTTTACTTGACTCATTACTGGGGTGGTGCATGTGAGTACATCTTATGAAACTGAGAGCGCAAGATGTACTAACCGCAGTAACTTGAATGCCGAAGTCCGATTTCAAGTTCGGAGTGAGCTTGTATGACGTAATCAATATTGTCGCCGACGACGGTTAGTCGCCCTTATTCTGTTTGTCAAGTTTAAATTCTGACGCTTATTTCAATTTTAATTTAAGCTTATTCCGTTCGTATTGCGGTAGGACGGTAACCTTATCGCATACGAGACAAGGACAATGTACATGAAGTTAGAACATCCGAATTTGTCTGACCATGCGTGACGTCGCAATCGAGATCTCAAGCTATGCAGAACTTTGGTGGTTCAACTTGATATTTCTTGACTTCTGGTTAATTTGGTGAGTAATCTTTGAACAAAACATATTCAGTGAATTCACGATACGTATTTTGCGTACAGGCGCGGTACTCAGTTATTCGTAGCTATCGAATCCAGCGCATCGGCCGCTCAGATCTCCGATGTCATGGGTGTGACATGCTCCCCATGGCAGAGATAACGTCGGGTTATTATTTTTTTGCGATAAAATTTTTACCCCATGGCCCGCTGTGCCCATTGCGCTAATTGACCTCGCAACTGGCGTGAAACCATCTTTCTTTGGTCGACTCCCGCAGCGTTGAATGGCGCTTTGCGATGGTATAGATTCTGCTTCGTATGCTTTTGAACCCTTACTGAATTCGTCAATTAGGAGAACGGCCTCAACAATGAAGCGATCTGGGAACTCGAAAATCTGATGAAGCTGCCAGTCTCCAACAACAACGAAACTGGTACGTGAATTCGACATTTTCTTATCGGTTAGATTCCGTACTCATTGACATTCCTAGCTCGACAAACTCAAGAATCATTCATCCCGTACGTTTTGTGTTGGCTTGCATTGTCAAGCATTGTAGCTCACTGACGCGTTAAACACAGGTCGCCTGCGTTTGTCCCACCTCCGACGGTTGAATTGACGACGCCTAGCGGTCGTCTCCTTCATGGATCGTTTTCAGCACCTGAGGTTGCCTATCCGGTCACCGACTCCGCAGTTGCGTCATCTGGCACGCACGTCCAATTGCCAGTACAACATTTGAATCAGAGGCAATCGCCACTCACATCCAATGCTTCCTATGGACAGTTTGGTCTTCCGCACCTTCCGCACCTTGTCCCTGAGACTGGACAGACAAATGTGCAACAACCGACATTTATCTCCAACGATTCCGGCCAGTTGGATCAGCCACAACTCAAGGGTGCCAGCTCATATGTGTATCAAAAGTCGGGTCAGTCGACTTCGATTCTTCCATTCAACAGTGCTGGTCAGTCGATTCAGTCCCATTTGACTTCCGCTCCCATCGGCTCTGGACCGTCGAATCAGCCTCACTTCGGTGGCTTCAATTTATCTATGCATGGACCGGCTCAAGAGCCGGACCAGCCTCTATCACATCTTCCGATTAATGGTGCCGTCCAAGCGAACCCGACGCACTCGACATCGGTTCACAGCGTTTACGGACAGCCGAATCAGCCGTACGCCAATGACGCCGCTAATGGATTTGCATAGTGAGTTGCCCGATTGTTACTAAAGGAACTGAGTCTCACTGTATTTCCTTAGTACGTCTGTGCAGCCGCATTCAAACCGGGTCGGTGGTAACGGATTATCGAATTCTTGGTTTGCGCAGTACTTTAATGGCGGTCACTCTGCACAAGATGTCCAGACCTCGTCTATGCGTCACTGGCGAGAGCCGCCTGCGCCTTATCAGCCTTCCATACAATATGTCATGGACCAGGATCCAATGCGACAGTTTCTCTATCCGAATGTTCAGCCAGTTGCGTTTGATAATAGGTCTCTCCACCTTCCACGTATGGTCGACCAACTATCTGCTAGGGTTGGTGGCGCTATGGAGGTAGTGGCGGAAAAGCAAGTCAAGCTGGATGAGCTTGTCAAGGGATTGGCAGAACAGCAATCGAAGACGGATGGAGCTATTAGGACCGTGTTCGCGCAACAGGCGGTGATGACTCATGAGATGAAGGCCGTCATAGACCAACAAACAAAGACAGATGCCACCGTTCGAAGACTTGCCGACGGTCAACATGTCATGGCCGAACAGATGACAAAATCGGATGGCGTTCTTCACACTCTACTAAGTCAACAGTTGCAGATGCTATCTGCTATACAGCACCTACGCCGGCCCAGTACCACCGACCATGTCCCTGCTTTTCGGGACATCGACGCTGTAGGACAATCACCATCCACTTCAAACAAGGAGGCTCTCGTACCTCAAGAAAATGAGCCTAAATCTTCCGTTCAGCCAGACACAGATGTTAAGCTCATCGACGAATGGCATGACGGCTCTGCTTCATTACACTTCACTTGGGATGAGATTGCCGCAATATCGTTAAAACGAAAAGAGGCATTCATGGTGCACTGGGCAATGGATTATCCTGGAGGACGCCACCGGAAAAGCGCTAAGACAGAGACTAGTAGTGCATCCGTCCAGGTATCCAGGCGTATCTGCCTCGGGGTGATGGCTTGCTCCACTGGCCATTGCAAGTGGGTCGATCGACCGCAAACGAAGAAGGAGGGTCGTGCGCGTCAACTCACTCAACGTTGTCACTGCGGTGTCAAAGTAGTCCACATATCATGCGATGTGGTACACGAGTTTCGTGAATCCTCCAACGGTGTCTCATTCGACAGTACTAAATTCCATCAGCATGTCCGACCTCCCCCCCTTCATCTCACACGGAAACAGAAGCACGATCTAAAGTCATTAAGCAAACTGAATCCCACTGCAACGCCTTCATCTTATATCTCTGGTGTCCCCGGTCCAGAAGGCGAACTCACCACTGCCATGAACATCTCTGGCATCTTAATTAATCGTGATCGTCTATTGTACGAGATGAAAAAGGAAAAGAACAGGAAGTCAAAGGAGGAGGGACTGTTCGGACCGTTTGCCGAGTTTGTTGAAACGCACCCGAACTTCATCATTGATTCCACTTTTGCGGATATCATCGTTATCACGGTGCAAACAGAATTCATGGCCACTCAGATATACCGATCGATGTGTGATTCCAACTTGTCTGAACCGGTCAATGGAGCAGTTTCTGACGCCGCTCACAAGTACTTCAGGGAGTTGAATGCGGTACTCATGGCAACAACTCTATACACTCCTATTGTTCGACGTTGGATGCCCGCTCTCATGTCCTACATGAATGGGCAGACGATTGCGCATTACAAGTGTCACTTCAAGACATACTTTAGAGTGGTCCACCGAATCTGCGCAGACTACGATATTCCTTTTTTGGAAAAATACTTCCTCATGGTACGTCAAAGTCAATTATGATAATCATTGGTTCCTGCTCATCTGTAATGCAGGTTATGGATTTCAGTGAAGCCGAGCGGCAAGGCTTCATCAAGGCTTTCATTGAGTTCTTCACCGAGTTGGCGACAGACACCCGATCGCCGGATGAGTTAAGGGAAGCTGCCGAAGCTCTACTGAAAGGTTGTAACCAACATTTCAATGAGCAAGTAGCGAGAATACGGAAGACAAAGGCACTGGTTCCCGTAGGACTTGAGGACAGTTTCATGGAGCTAGTAAAGGCGCTTCACGACGCCCCTACTATTCCTTTGTTCAAATCTGCTGCGGACGATTTACTTCAGGCATTCCCCGCTATTCATAATTGGCTCGAGTGGTGGATGAGACCTAAAGTCGCACAAATGATATTTGCTGCATATCGTACGATGGACCAGGAGTTATGGGAGTCGTTACCCGCGTCTACGAACCCGGAGGAATCGTTCCACTACTCCATTTACACGTCGGTTGGCCGAGATCACAGCGTCATTGACGGATTAGATGGTCTGTATCGCTTCGCCAACGCTATGCAGGCATTGGATACGGCTGTATTATGTGCGTACTTGATCCACATTCTTACGTTCATCGAACTCATATGTCATTAAGGTGGTTTCAAAATCAGATACGGCCAGGCAGAACCCTGGAAATCATTCGTAGACGTTTATGGCAGTACACATCCCAGTCGAACTCAAGAAGCAATCAAGAGAAGGAGTCATCAAACACCTAACGATGGTCGTCCACCTGACAGGGTCCATAAGCTTCTCGTTAGACGAATCCTTCCCACGTCACTAGACGATCTCACTGCTTTGTTAAGGGGTCGAAAGTCAGCCGACTTAGCAAGCTACAGATATAAAGATAACTCATGTTGGATGGACACCTCTTTGGAGCTCCTCTTCCGAGTAGCACAGCGTGATCCTCTGTCCCTGGAACAATGCCTGTCCATTATTACACCTGGTTCCGTTATGGATAGCCTGTTCGGAGTCCTGCAGACCCGACTCAACCTTCTTGAAAGTGAAGAAGTGTCGCAGACGTACGCCTTGACGATGAATGACATGAGCCGTGACTCATTCCGAAGTTCTTTATTGGACTGTAAAATCATTACGTCTTTAACAGATCAAGATTCATTATTTGTAAGTATTTTCTACTAACTTCCCCGGTGCTTGTACTAATCAACTTCTAGTTATGGCTTTGTCAGGCATGTGCACGCAGATCGAAGCCGATCATGTCTTATGAAGCAGAGACATATTTTTTTGGACACGAAGTCACTGTACGATACTGTAATGGGAATGGTACCAATCGGCACGTCCTTGTTACGAAGCGGTCTAGTCAACGGAGGTACATCGATCTCAACTTAGAAGCGCACGCCAAACACCACGGGAGTGTACTTGCCTTTGTTAGAGATCTTTTCCGCGTGCGAAAGGAACCGGAAAATGTCTCGGAATGCTGGAGACCTTTCTGCAACCACCGAGGCGACGACGTTCTAGTTTGCACGGCCATGGTGTCTCACCCAATTTGCCTTCGAATTAATCTTCCGCGACCATACAAGAATGGCAAAGAGATGACATCTGACGGGAAAGATGACCGACCCCCGGTGCCCGTTCCCTTCTCTGATGAGCCGATGTGGGATTTTCCAGCCGTGATAGAATTGCCTGGCACGAATAAGGACGGTAGACGGACGACATGTCATTACGATGTTGTAGGACGCGCGGTCCACAGCAACGAGCGCAGTCATTTTTTCGCATACGTTGCAGATCCTCTGAAGAGGTGTTATCTATACGATGACCTGGCGAACGGTGGTGTCTTGACAAAGGCAAAGGAACACAATAGTATCAAGACTGTTGTTGCGGGACAACATCGGCCAACTGCGGCAGAGAGGACAATCACAGTAGTCTATCATTTGCGCGAAGGAGTGCGCGGACAGGAAGATTTACTCCGATGGACACAGTCCGAGCTCCTTGCCATACACAAAGTCTCAATGACGTACGTATCTTCGTCTAAAGATCCTCCGTCATTTACCATCGAGGATCCTCTATGGCGCGAAGCAAAGCCAAGTGAGCGGTTAGGTAGTCGGAAAGGAGACAGGGAGCCTGACACTAAGGAATACGAGTACGAGGGTCACGCGGACGACATTGTTCCGATCATTTTGAAGCATCGGTTAGAAAAGGACGAAGACATCGACTCACGACCGAAAAAGAAAGCGCGCTTCAAGCGTGTATATATGGAAGTTGATCTTGAGGCAACACCGTCCCAAAAGCCTTCGTTAGGCTCCTCGTCACCGGTGAAGACACCTACACCGAGAGCGCGGAAGAGGAAGGTCGTATCCTCATCACCGGTGAAGACATCGACACCGCGAGCACAAAAGAAGAACTCGGTCTTCTCGTCGCCGGTGACGTCGCCCTCCCATAGAGCTCGACGAACAGCGAATGAGACGAACGCATTCCAGACAATAGATCCGACTCCGAAGACAGCCCCATCCGCGTCCCCACGCACGACGCGTTCGACAACGAGAAATGCTGTCACCGAAAGTGCACGATCGCCTTCCTTTACCCATGACGAAGTTGATACTGCGCAAACACGCCAGGACACGCCGCAGACGACTACGGTGGCTTCCGGCAAATCACTAGATTCTCAGGTACGAACTCGATCTGCTGGTACGAAAACAGAAAAGGTAGCGGATCAGCAAGCGCGGAAACCAGTAACTCCGCGCATCACCCGTTCGAGCGTGAAGAGACAAACCCTGGCGCCGACTGCCATTCTGACACAGTCAACCACCGAAGCACGCGTAGCCAAAGGTATCCTTCCAGCAAAGACTGCAGTGACAAACACCCCAATCGAACCCCCCACGGGCCGAAAACGCGGGCGCCCGCGTAAGATTAAAGTTACAGACGCAGAAGTCACTCAGAACCCTCAAGCGCTGACGCCGCCAGTGCAGCTTGACTCACCTGTCACTCCGAAGTTGGTGTCATCGGAGACCGGAGCCAAGTCCACTGCAGTCGGACTCCCCACGGGTCGAAAACGCGGACGCCACCGCAACAACAAAGATGCAAGTGTCGAAGACTTACAGATCCATCGAACGTCGCCATCGCCTGTTCAACGTGAATCATTAGTCCCGGCGACAAAAACTCGCTCAAATCATCCGCCCGGGAGGATAAGGAAGTACGGTAAAAGGACTAATAGAGTGGGAAAGAGTACAAAGTCCGGCAACCGTGATGCAAGGGACGAAGGTCTCGTGAAAGATAAGCTCAATGGCGGGAGCAGTGTTATTACGGACGTCGGCCACAATCTGGAGGAAGACGACCTCAAGGATGAGAAGGGTGACAATGATTTTGAAAGTGAAGAACGAGACGATGAAGACGCAGACATAGATGCAGACGGTTCCACAGACGACGGCGAACAAGAAGACGGAACTGGTGCAACGAAGGACGAGCATACAGCAACAGCGATCGAAGATCAGGCTGATGGGGCTGATAGTGACCATGGTTTATTCCGAATAACATGTAGATGCGGCATTGTGGAAGACCGACCGCTACACGGGGCAGACGGATTCCAGGAAGATCTGATTCAATGCAAGGATTGCGAAAATTGGTCACATCAAGCATGCCAGTTTCGAGGCTTTACAGCGTTTCTGAAGCCGAATGACCCCTTTTATTGTCACTTATGTCAGCAAAACGCGCAGAGGAACGAGTAAGCCAGATTCTTACGTATGTCATTATACCATACGACTTAATTCTGTAGATGGGTTGAAAAGAAGTTGGAAAGAGACTTGAAAGGCGGGATTCCCATAAAGAAAAGAATTCGGTATGTTGCTTTTCCGGGCACCGATCCGTATTTAGCATCTGATTGTATCATTCCAGACCCGGACTGGGTGTCTTAGTTCGTATCGGACCTAAGTATTGGTACCCTGGAAGAGTAATCGATTGCCCTGCTCCACGCGCAAAGGAACAGTTGTACATAATCAAGATATGGCGACTTTCCGAATTCGAAGACAAGCATTGGCGACTTTCCAACGTCGAATTTCCTGTGGATGGCCTAGTACGCGTGGGGTTGGAACACATTCGGGATGAGCTATGGCAAAATACTAAGATGCGGAGACAGACTCGCGTAAGAACAAATCGCTAACATGTCTTAAACGCGCTAATGACTTGGAATGTAGCTCGGAATGTTTACGCTCGCAAGCCATGTTGATTATCCTATAGCGGACTACAATGAAATAGACAGAGTAGGCGACATCGATGCGATTCTTCGACCAAGCCTCCAAGATCTGCGATATCTGGTGATTTGTAAACCTAAGGATATCCTGGAAACATACCGTGCCGGGAAAATAGAAAGCAGGTTTCCGGTTATTAGGTATCTCGCGAAGCATGCGAACGACAAATATTCTGATCCAATTATGAGAACGTTGCAGGAAAGATCAGAGGTTATGGATATTAGAATTCTACCAGCTGATGACGAGCTTCACATTGCCTGTTGGATGCGTAAGAACCTACCTTACAAGACCGCGGATGGGGTGCCGATGATAGAAGCAATGGACTGGTTCGAAATGCCCGCTCATACTCATGCCAAGACGATTGTTCTCGCACACCGTCGCAAGACGAAGACATTAGAAGAAGCATTCGATATAATCGTGGAGTCGGACCCGACGACCATCGATGTTGACGCGGAATGCATTTCTTTTCTCGAACGACGAATGTTCGAGGTCTCACATAGGGCCGGCAAAGCGAGTCATTATGTGTGGGGACGATCCCTAGGTGCTCACGAAGGAGACTGGAATCCTTGGCTTAATACTAAGGAAAGCTGGATCAAATCGTCCGACTGTCCGAGTGAGGATAGGAAGGTAAGTGATGACTGATATTTGTAAAGGGTCAATATGCTGACCTGTCTATCAAACAGAAGAGCGAAATATTCAGTATAGGCTCATATAAAAAACACAAGTTAACTTTGAAACCGCCGAAACCTCGTATGGCAAACAGGAGCAAGAAGGCGGCGGAAGAAAAGTAAAAGATCCAGGGATGGTATTTATATATTGATGTATGATCTATGCTCTGTGTAAATGTAAAGTAATGTAATAGAGCGGCATGTAGAAGAGCCTCGTTCGGTGTTAGAATTATAACACTTACTCCAACGAGGAATTTAGGGGGGCAAGGCACCTAGGCCAGGACCGGGGGGTACACATACGTTCCTTGGAATGGGAGGCAAGTATTCAGGTCCATCCAATTTAAACAATGCTAAAGCTACTGGAGACAGAATCCGTCGCCAGGGTTAACACTGGAAGTCGAGGAGACTTAAGTCATAGCGGCCATTCCCGTAATTGGCATCGAACGAAAGCAGGATACCGGCAATTCCCGAATGTTAGTCGTGGCTGAAATGCATGGAATAGCGACATGTATGGAAGATAATTTTGTAGATTACATACGGCGAGTAAATCCATAATATGGTATGGGTAACAGTTGATGTCGAATTAAACAGCAAAGCAGATTCGAGGTGGTCAGACCTGAATCAGAATACCGCCTGATTATCTAGGTAATCGAGCTGTGAATATAAATAAAGAGTGCCTCACGAGATTGTAATGACTAGGAATAGACGCGGAAAAGAAACGTAGAATGTTTCATAGCAGAAGAGTTGGAAAGGGGACAAGTTAGCGCTAACGGCATACACTGGTGACATATGGGTCACGCGCTGTAATGGGCGGTAAATCGATCGATTTACCATTTACCGCGCGCGGAACCTGCATGTTAAAATCTGTAGGCCGCAAATAGTGCTACGTTCTGCAATGCTCGCTACCGGAGTAACGCGTTTGAAATGGCGCCAATAGAACTAACCAACGACCCAACAATACGAATGGTTCCGTTCGACGGTCGTAGCCGAATTCAGTAATGCATCATACGGTACGAAATAAATAAAGCAATTTCGGTGCCTTAATCGAGTTCCGGGACTTGCATAGATTCGATCTAATAATGTAATTAGTCTTTTGAGTTAATTTGAAATACGGGAGCACGGAGTTAACATTGACATGCGGATCCAAGTGCGCATCGGCCAATCCATTGCCCAGTACGTCGACCGATTGCTTTCGCAACTATAGCCGATACGCTTTTGCTGGAGGGGGATGTTGCTACTAAACGTTTGTTAGGGCGGATTGGTGTCGATGGAGTATGCACACTCAAAGGTAAGAATCTTAGTCAATCTGTGAAACCCGATTTAAAAAATCCTCCGGAGATAAAAGGCATAACTTGGATTGAAACTATTGACATATTTTTTTTATTGTATACAAATCGTTCTTTACATATCGCCCTCACCACCTTTCGTTCGAATCCTTCAAGACCTGCTTGGGTTTACGGCCCTTCCCACGTTCTACCAATGTTAAAAGACGGAGCTATTATACCAGATAAGTTGGCTGTCATCATATTCATAAGTTAGATATTGAAACACACGTACATCGACTGTCCAGTCCACTTTCGGGGGCCTAGGCAGATGTGCCGCCCCGATATACGTATAACCGTCGTAAAGCCGGAACGTCATGTGGTCCCGACGGCCGTTTTTCGATGTGTGGAAGCCCTCGCTAATTGAGAACTGAGTAAAAAACGCCGACATGAAAGAACGGGACAACATACACAATTTTTATGGAATCAAATTTCTGTCCGATACGCTTGAGCTCTTTTCCAGCTTTCTCACAGATGTACTCGGCCTCGTCCCTGAGATGGGCCTTTTCCGGTTTGGTGAACGCTGTCGGATTAACCCAAGACACGACGAAAGGAGGTACAGGTGCAGGGGTTGCCATTGGTGTCGAAGCAGATGCGGGGACAAGTGCGGGTGTGGATTTAGGTGTAGTCATTGAGTGCTTCTTGCTGAATAGTCTGTGCACGTTTTGATCAACGGGCGTCTACTTCGTGCTTCGAACTCATTCACAAATATCTTTACATTACAATAATTTAAGAGCTCGCCCAAGGTTCTTACAGCTACACACAATCATCGTAACTGATTCTAATGCCTTCGGTGAGCTATAACACGTCTACATACGCGCTGTTGCATGCCATGTGCGTTAGCAATAATATATGCAGTGAAAACTAAACATTCTCATTGTGCAACATGCCTGTGTTGCCTCTAACACAAATTGCTTGCACTTTCAAGACGCGAGTTGCATTAGTTACCTTACATGCGTACTCACACATAATCTGAAATAAGGATGGCATTATATTGTATCCATAAATGGCATGGACTGCTATATTTGTGCCTAGATCAAGATTAGATCAAGTCCAGATAAGGTCGCATAATTAGACTTTTAACTCAATTTGAAATGTTAGACAGCGGAGGCGAATAGTGACAGTATGCGAATTTAAACGCCGGATCGGTTGATCCAACGCAAGCGATTGAACGTTTGAGACGTTGTCTAGCTTCTTGTCTTGCTGGAAGTGAGGTATCCGAGTAATTCACATAGAAAGGGTACATCATGTAATCGATACATACTTATTCTTGATACAAATTCTGCATACATTGGAAATCGGTAACATACAAGGAGTCAAGTGCAAGCGGTAAAACAAAGGAAGGTACGCAGCCGTTTTTTTGTGGAATAGTACGTGAATCTCCTACGGCCCCATGTAGTCATGCTCAACCCCTCAAACCCTGTGCGCGCGAGACGTTAACTTCTTCCCCTTCCGCCAATACGGTTCGGTTATTGTCAACTCTTCAACCTGCATCACAGATACATATGAGACCAAATGGTACGCATTTAATAGAAGTAAAACGCACTATTGCAACGCCCTTTGCTTCACACGGTAAGTGCGCGGATCCAGCTAGAACTCGATTCTTGTATATGCGGAACGTGATATGAGGATGTTTATCCGACTTTGAAGCATGTGGACCATTGCTAATAGTCTAATGAGTCTCGATTGAAAGGAAAGAGGGGTAATGTAACATACAAGATTGTGAGGGTGTCAAAATTCTTCCCAGCACGTTTGAGAGACGCCCCAGCTTCCTTGCATCCTCTCTCGATCTTCGTCTTTACGTCCGGGTGGTTCTTGTACATGTTCTTGTCGTTCCAGCGCATAGAGAATTGCTTAGAAGAGGACATAGTTGAGCTTGAAGCTACTTGTATGAGTAGGGACGAGAGGACACGGCGCACCGAGATCTGTATGCGCGTGCGAGCACAGCTTTGATCTATGGGCGTCTATGTAGTATATTAACTCGATATCCGTGACCCCTCGAAAAATAATATCAGGCAATTCTCCTACGCTTACAAGTGAATCGATAGCTTTAATACCTGGTACCTAGACAGTTGAAAGTGACTTCGAAGCTTCGACAATGATGATCTACTACATTTCTAATGGTATTCCCGAAATATAATAACCGCAATAATAACTCCATCCTTTCACTGTCTCTAAAATACCGGATTAGCATGTGCATTATATTCCATACGTATTATAAATTGAATCCGATGATTCTTGACTGTATTTTGGGTGACAGGTATTCTGCTTCAACATAAACATAAGTGCCCATAATTAGGGCCGGTTCTTAGCACTTTATATATCTAGCAACTTGAACTCTCAGATAAAGAATTGTTGATATCGACGACTTGACGTTAATCTCATGCCGCACTCTGCTCTCTTTGCTTCGACAATAACACTCGCAAGATAATTACATTTATGAAGCTGTGACACTTGCTGTATTGTGCGCTATCAAATAGTTTTATTTCTCTAATTTCTGCTCTACTTACAAGGAACTGTCTAAATTAGCTGCGCGGTAAAGTGGAAGGTACTGCGCGGTAATATCGACGGTAATGGCGCGGAAGTGGGCGGTAAAATCGACGGAACCGCGCGGAACTGCACGGTAATTTCCCGCGGTACTGCGCGGTACTGCGCGGTAGCACGGTAATCTGTATGTTAAAATCTAGTTGCCCAGCCAGACATAGGAACCCCGTTCTCCACCTTATCACAGGGCTGTTGCCTGACAGATCTTTATTGTAGAATAAAGTACCACAAAAGCAGTGGAGAGAACAATGCAGAGCTGTATCATTCTCGAGATTCAGCTATTGTAACATTCGTGCCTCGGAGAAACTCACAAGAGCAAAGGTACGCTCAATTAAATCAAATTGATTCCCTTACTCCCACTGGGAGTAAAGGGCACTGTATCCCCTAAATTGCCGTGGGATACCTGTGATTTCACACCTCCCCTAAACAACTTGAACCGCCGCTGACCTGGAAAATATTGATGCGGAGAATCAAATGATGCAGCAGGCTGCCAGTGAGGGAGTAAGGGATTTGCTGGCAAAGCTCGGCCCGTTATCTAGTTACATAATGTTAGTTCAATTTCAGGTTTCACACGAGTCTGCTAGTGTGCCAGTGGTCGAGTTCAGTTCGGAATCATGTTGATTCCTCCCTACCACCTCTCCATATCTTACACCATGCAACATCGTGTCTGGTGTGCCATCGCTGGCTAGGATAGGCTGCTGCATGTCGACACTACGAATTGTGAGATCATTTACGACTTGAAGAAAGCTGCCGTCGACTTGTCCAGAATAGAGTCCCCGGCGGGCTGGGCCAAGCCCACTGGACCCTAGGGCTGGCCCGACCCAAGCCCTAGGGTCGGGTCAGAATAGGGCCGGGCCGGACGATGCCTTAGTAGGGTCGGGCCAAGGGCCAGCTGCATTTTCCGGGAAGCTAGCCCTATATAACCCGACCCGACCCTTGACCCTATTTAGGTAACAAATATACGTGATAGGCCGGTTTTGTGCACAACTTTGACCCGTAAATCTGGCAGTTTTACTAACTACTTCCTTAACATGTACGTTAAACTACCCGATTTGGGCTTTCAAGACCTAAATAGCCGTGAGACACTGCATTTAGACACCTTATGTGTTGCATAATGCCCCTTGAGAGTTTAATTTGTTTAATTTATATACAATTCATGTTACATTAGGGCCAAGGGCCGGGTTAGGGGCTCAACCCTAGCCCGACCTTATTTTGACCCGACCCTAAGGCTGGGTGAGGGTCGGGCCAAGGGTTAGCACCCCGGAAAAAATCCTGGCCCGATAGGGTCGGGCCAGAGCTAAAAAAGGTGAAGGCCGGGCCCGACCCGACCTTTGGGGACTCTAGTCCAGAATCAAAATACCGTACTCCCGGGTAGATATCTGGAAGGTAAGTTGACAAGAAGCTGCGCTATCAACTTGGTGCTCACGTCCGTCTAGGTGAAAGAGCCACACAAATGGTCAGCTGCTGGTGCATCCTCTATGAAAAACATCTCAATCGACGATGACAACCTTCGCATGATCGCTGACCTTCTGTACCCACAAACGAAACTGGAGACAATATTCAACGGGCCCGACACAATTGATTTTGTCATGAAGATCAACAGCAGGAGAAAAACCTTCTGCTCAATATCCGTGCCGGTATGTGTCGACTATTTTGTCACTTTATTAACTTTAATACGTCCCTAATTTAGGAGCGGCGTATCTGGTGTGTTATTGCGGACAAGGACCGGATATTACAGGTAGACATTGCGAAATGCAAGGATTTCACCGGATTAAAGAGAGCTATAGCTCGCGACGCACAAGTTCAAGCTGACCATATGGAAATCTGGAAGGTTTGTCAAATCAAGGCGAAGTTATGCTCTAACTAACCTTTATCATAAGTTCAAAGATCCCCAATACTGGCCGGTCAACGACAGTGCTCGGAAAAGGACCTTTCCGTCGAATATCAAGGACCTCGCAGAGCTCGCTAAACATTTGAGCGCTGATATGGCACCAATCACAGATACGTTCTTCGACGAATCAATCCGAAAAGAGCACATATATTTGTTCGTACAAATCGCGGATGATCTATCGTCTCGGAGACCATCCTTTTCTTCGGCAAGTTGTTTCTACTCTGCAATATCATTTTATACAGCTTATGAGATTATCGAAACAGGACGGCTTCGCATGGTGTGGTGTTCCAGGCCGAAGTCGCTTATTCCAAGTCGACGTTAGTGAGTATAAGAATCGGACAGTCTACGCGTTGCGAGAGGAGATCCTTCGAAAATCAGGATTGAGAGATCAATATTGCCAATTGTGGAAGGTTCGTACTAAACACGCTCAATCACAATCATCATGACTCGAACGTCTTTCTCAAGATTAACGATCCTCAATTGTGGCCGATCAAGGACAAATCCCCTGCAATCTCGTTCCCAAGTTCCGACGCCTTTTTGACTACCATCTCCGAGCTTCTCCATAGACGCTCGCCGGTCGAGGAAGAATTTACCGAATATCTTCGACCAGAGTCATTGCATCTTCTCTTAGTTACGGATGGAGAAGAGTCACTGGCACCCTGGCCGAATCAGAGATTAATGACATCCTCGCCTCCATCAGGACGCGTACTATGGTGTGCTATCGCTGGTCGAAATGAGGTCATCCGGGTGGACATTAGCATTTGCGAATACGGTGACGATCTCAAAGATACTGTTCTAGAGCAGGGCAGGTTTGGTATGATACCTCCTCAAGTAGCTATTTGGAAGGTTTGTCACGGTTGTTTGGTATTGGATTTCATCTGATCAGACTCGCGAAGGTCAAAGAGCCACACAAATGGGCAGTTCGCAATATTGTGATTGGCTCCGCAAAGATCCCAAGCGACAGGGAACATCTGCGACTGATTTCAGACAACTTTTACGCTTACCTCACGGTGAATGATGAATTCGCGGGGACTATTTCATCTGATTGCGCTCAGCTGCTTCTGGAAATCATCTTCGAGACTAATAACTCATCCTCGTCCTCTTCATCCTCGACTGTATCTAGGAGGGACCCGTTCACAGAAAGACAGGACATCCAGGAAGCCCTGAAGGAACTTGGCTTTCGTGACGACGTCTTCCAAGACATGAATGTGAGCAGAGTGACGCGAGTGGCTAAAGTGCTGGGCTAATACTTCTCGTCATTTAGCGATGGCACGTTGGTGATGTGTTCAATAATGACAGAGAACGATACGTCGCGAAATACCTTCGTCCTAACCGCTGTGATGAGATCAAAGTTCTCAAATACCTCTCGCGATTCGAATCGTCGCAGAACCACGCACCCTCCAAAATTATCTTCTACGACTTAGACGACGGCGCTCTCCTGTTGACGCGCCACTATGGTGATCCCGTGCACAAGTATGAGCATCTTTCGCGCGACTTGCTACTCATCGTGCAACAATTCTTCGAAGGTGTAGTGTTCCTGCACTCGAAACGTGTAGTTCACATGGATTTGAAGCCTAGTCACATCATCATCGATAATTCCACACGTCTGTGGATTATCGACTTCGACCTCTCCGAGATCTTAGAAAATGACGAGGAGACGGTGAGTGGGTTTCGCGGAACAAGAGGATATACTGCACCGGAGGTCGGAAAGGTTGCGTACAGTCCCATACTTGCAGATGTGTGGGCAGCGGGAAACGTGGTGGCGGAGCTATGTGCTCTGTGTCCGTTGCATGAGGCCCGCGACTTTCTTGTGGGCCTATGTACGAGATTGATGAACAGAGATCCAAAAAACCGACCGAACTTGCAGGATGCATATACTGAGATTCTCCACTATACTTCGACTACTTAGATGAATAATCCACTTTTATGTAGAGTGCTCTGTCTGCCAGCTATTGAGCTTGCCAGCCCGAAAACGCAGGGAGGAATCCGAACTTTCAGGGGCGCTTATCTGATTGTCTTAGCTTCGAATGAGATCGAACTGTTTCACTCGAGATCAACATCATCATCTACGCGTGTGCGTTTCAACTCTTTGATCAATGCTATGAAGAACCTGCAGCCCTGTCTCGTTTCAGCACGGACGTCTTGCTAATGTACTGTTGGCCGAAGTCGATTATTCCAAGTCGACGTTGGAAAGGGGAAGTCCGTTGGCAAACCGGAGGGCACTGTATTGCGCAAAGCAGTGGTTCAAAGACAATTATTTATACTTGGGTAAGTAGGACGTCCAATTTCAGCGCCCTCTTGATATACCTTCCCTGCAGGTGCAGAATCCCCAATTGCTGTAATTAGCTGTGACGCGCTTCGATAGCCATCACGGTCTCTGAACCACTGCCAGCCAACTCCGATGACCGGCCTGTTGACAGTATAGTGACTGGAAGCACGAATATCCCCGGAGGAAAAGCGGTATACAACAGATTGCGAGCTAACTCTATGGAAGCTGCCATCTGAACACAGAACTAGGAGGAAAGTTGGACAAAGACAAGCTCTATGTTATTATGGAGATACTGAATGAACGTAGCTCCTCATGGTCAACATCGTCATAATATTCAGAACTGGATAAAGGCAACCCTTTCTCGGAACGATCTGGTATCTGCCAGGCCTTGAAAGCACATGGCTTTGGAAATGAAATCTATCAAGATATCGACATTCGCTACGAAGAGTTTCTATACAGTACCTCATTTGAGATTCATTTGATTCCAGAGACGCGTGGGTTATGTATTTACAGCGGATGGCCAGATATTCGGCCAGAGGTACCCTTGTCCAGGACGATGTGAGGAAACCAAGGTGCTGCATTAGGTCTCGAGATTCATCTCACCCCCAAATCACACTCCCTCAATGGTCGTAGTCCATGGCCTGGATGAGGGAGCTACTAGTACTTATCACTCATCACTAGGGAACTCCTGGGTGCTATTATGCTTTCCTGCCTCAAGAGTTGCTCTTTCAGTTCAACAATTGTTTTAAGGTGTGGCATTCCTCCTACCCTCAAAGGTCGTCGTGCACATAGGTTCAGAGCTCAGCCACGTTCTTCCCGATGATACATCAAGAGTCCGGATAATTGATAACAATCTATCCGAGATCATACTGGGCTCAGAAGTTGAGAAGGCGATTGGATATTGGGGTACGAAAGGGTGTACTGCTCCAGAGGTTGGTTGGAGGGCGTATAACCCAATGCGAGCTTATGCTTGAGCTGCTGGGAAGGTCGTACATCAGGTCTGTTGCCCATGCCTTTGCCACAAAGATAGCAAGTACCTGAATTATCTGTGTACAAGTCCATCGGATCAAAACTCGGAGAAGCGACCGAATAGATTGTGTTGAGTTGTCTGTGTTTCATTCCTGAACGAATACGGAATAAGAATAGCTTATATGCAAAATCTGACCATAGGATTCCGAGAGTCCGGACTCATGAAAAGGACCGAGAACAATGGAACATAAGTCACATCACCATGTAGCCAAGAAACATGTGAGTTTCACACCGAATCAGATGTGAGGCTCGAGGAATGCAAGGGGACACCACTGTAAACAGTATTGCTCACAGAATGGACAAACAACAATAAGATATACTGTAGGCATTGTTCTGGAATTTTTTATATTGTAGTTGTAGTGCTCCCGAGGTGTGCGGAAAAACCATTAAGACTGCGTGCCTACAGGATGTGTTGAGAAACAATAGTAAAGCTGTAAAACGCTCGCTACTATTGTACAAAAGTCAAATATCTCATCGGCCAACCCCCTGGTACAATTGAGGTTACTCGGGCAAGTACATTGGTGAAACCCTGCGAGTAACCTACGGAAGTAACTTGACCCTATTAATGCATATTACTAATACCATCTAGTATTACATAATTGTTGACTTGTCTATATGGTAACAGTGGTTCACACTGGCAGGTAGTTGACAACTTGAGACTCGGGAGGCGACGCGTCAAGCTTGAATTCACTCCTCCATCTCCCCGTAGTCTGCACAATGGAACATTTTGTCTGGTGTGCCATCGCTGGACAGAATAGATTACTGCATATCGACACTACAAACTGTGCCATCGTTTACGACCTGAAGAAAGCTGCCTTACATTTGTCCAGAATCAAAATACCATACCCTCGGGTAGAAATTTGGAAGGTAAGTCGATAGAAAGCTACGCGACCGACTTTTAATCGTCTACTTAGGTCAAAGAACCGCACAAGTGGCCAGCTGAAGGCTTATCCTCGTCGAACGATATCTCAAACGACGATGACGACCTTCGCATGATCGCTGACCTTCTATTCCCACAAACAAAGCTCGAGACAATACCTACCGAAGGGGCTGACACAATCGAGTTTATTATGAAGATCAACAGCAAGAGAAAAACATTCTCCTCAGTATCCGTTCCAGTGAGTGATTATTCGAGTATCCCCATCATTACCGTTGACGCAGCTCCGACTGACTAGGAACGGCGCATCTGGTGCGTTATTGCGAGCCAGGACCGGATATTACAGGTGGACATCGCGAAGTCCAAGGACTTGGGACGACTGAAGAGAGATATTGCTCGTGACGCACAACTACCCTCTGAGCATTTGGAAATTTGGAAGGTGTGTCAAGTCGAGGCGCTTTATGCTCTAACTGACTATGACACAAGTTCAAAGAGCCGCAAGATTGGCCAGTCAACGACAGAGCTCGCAAAAGGCCCTTTCCGTCGAATGTCAAGGACCTCGAAGAGCTCGCTGAACTCTTGAGTGCTGATATGGTATCCATTCCAGATACATTTTTTGATAATGTGATCAGGAAGGAGCACATATATCTGCTCGTGCAAATCTCAGACGATTTATCGTCTCGGACACCAATCTCTACTTCGGCAAGTTCTATCTATCATAATATACTATCGGAGGGAACTTATGAGCTTGTGTCAATACAGAACTGCTTAGCCTGGTGTGGAGTTCCCAGCCAAAGTCGCTTATTCCAAGTCGATGTTGGTAGATACAAGACTCGGTCAGTCAATGCGCTGCGGGACGAGGTCCTACGACAATCAGGATTTAGGGATCCAGAGTGCAATTTATGGAAGGTTCGTCTTTAAGAAGCCTAAGAGCAAGTCACTAGCTCTTACATATTTTTCAAGATCAAGGATCCTCAATTATGGCCGATCAAGCACAAGTCTCCTGCTGTAGATTTTCCGGATACAGACGCATCTTGCATAGCCGTTTCGGAGCTTTTAGACGGGCACACTCCGGTCGAAGAAGTACTTGACGAAGATCTTCAGGAAGGGTCGCTGCACCTGCTCTTGACGTTGCCTAGCGATTATGAACCAGATGAAGTGGAACCGGAATCGATGTTTTGTGCAAGCTCGGTCACGCCAGCGGCATCAGAGCGCTTACATTGGTGCGCCATCGCCGGGCGCGGGCAAGTTCTACGAGTGGATAGTAGCAAGTGCCGGTTCGGGGCTGAACTTAAGCACGCCATTATAGACCAGGCACGGCTTGGGTTGGTATCGTCGCAAATCAGCATTTGGAAGGTTAGTCATTACCTATCTACCACTGAATCCTCTTTGAGCATACTTTCGTAGATCGTAGATCCGCGCAAATGGGCAGTGCACGACATTGTTCTTGGTTCTGCGAAGGTCCCAGTCGGGAAAGAAGGCCTGCGACAGATTGCAAATATGTACCAGCCTTACTTCAACGTGGACGAGAGCTTTGCCAGTTCTACTTTCTCGGAATGGACTGAGTTAATTCTGGAGATTCTTTATGAGAAGGCCTCTTCCTCCTATTCATCCTCGTCCTCTTCATCCTCGACTCTATCCAGGAGCGACCCCTTCTCAGAAAGATATGATATCCAGGAGGCCCTGAAGGAACTTGGTTTTCGTGACGACGTCTTCCAAGACATGAATGTGAGCAGAGTTACGAGAGTGGCTAAAGTGCTGGGCTAATACTTCTCGTCATTTAGCGATGGCACGTTGGTGATGTGTTCAATAATGACGGAGAACGATACGTCGCGAAATACCTTCGTCCTAACCGCTGTGATGAGATCAAAGTACTCAGATACCTCTCGCGATTCGAATCGTCGCAGAACCACGCACCCTCCAAAATTATCTCCTACGACTTAGACGACGGCGCTCTCCTGTTGACGCGCCACTATGGTGATCCCGTGCACAAGTATGAGCATCTCTCGCGCGACTTGCTACTCATCGTGCAACAGCTCTTCGAAGGCGTGGCGTTCCTGCACTCGAAACGAGTTGTTCACATGGATTTGAAGCCTAGTCACATCATTATCGATAATTCCACACGTCTGTGGATTATCGACTTCGACCTCTCCGAGATCCTAGAGAATGACGAGGAGACGGTGAGTGGGTTTCGCGGAACAAGAGGATATACTGCACCGGAGGTCGGAAAGGTTGCGTACAGTCCCATACTTGCAGATGTGTGGGCAGCGGGAAACGTGGTGGCGGAGCTATGTGCTCTCTGTCCACTGCATGAGGCGCGCGACTTTCTGGTTGACCTGTGCACGAAAGTAATGGATAGAGATCCGAGAAATCGTCCGAGCTTGCAGGATGCATATACTGAGGTTCTCAATCACGCATTGACTATTGAGGAGACATCGATCGACTGCATAGAGCAGTGTCATTCTTGACAAGTTTCGACGTACGTACTTAACGGACAAACCCTTTTTTCGATACGTTCATTTCATTTACACCAGTCCTGATGCTGATCGTAATGATTGAGTGGATGTTTTACTTTCTGTATTTGGTTAATTATAGCAAAGTACGTAATAGATGTGCAATATGTTTAGAGTGAAAGTCATGGTTAGTTTAAGCAATGAGTTTCTCCTAAGAATAAGGCTTAACAGCCATTGTTTGCGATACTGAAGCTCTTATCCATATGCTGAGTCTACCATAAGAGGAGTACAATTTTATCAGAAATAAAGCGTCTCAGTCCGACATTCCGGTTTATGCTACTATGCCTTCGCCTAGGATGCTGCTGATTTGTTACCGAACAGTGGTGTACCATCGATTACAAAAATCTATTGTCTAGGCGCAGCCGTAGCGATGGCATAGATAATGCATAAAGGGAAATAGAATAACTAACTGACTCATGATTACTGTCAAGCCGTGCGATAAGAATGAAATGAATCGGAGACTACTGCTTGCACCAGACACCTGGGAGAAGCTACTAATGCGCCCGAGGCAAGAAGAATAACTTCTGTTCCAGACATTCTCTTTCTATACTTCTATTGTACTTTGCGATGAGCATCGCTATTGTCTCAGAGGTCAACTATGCAGGAGGACTAATATTTAACCAGCGACGAGACGCTGCTTTCTCCTCATCAGTTCCATCGCTCTCCCAGTTCCATTGTCTTGTGTTTGCCTTTGATCATCATGACATCAATTCCCATCTGGTATGCCACTGCTGGCCCGGGATCAGCGAATAGCCAGGATGGTGCCGTGATTGAAGCAGAATGCTTTGCTAAAGGAACGTACAGGAGTCTTCTCAAATTGCAGACGTTTATTGCGGAATACGCTAGTCTGTCGATTCCTGGGAAAGAGATAGGGATATGGATGGTAAGCCGTAACTTTGAGCTAGTAAAATGGCTTCGCTATCTGAGCTGATTACACATAGATCCGCGACCAGGCGAAGTGGCCGGTGCGTGATGTTCTTAGTCGACTTGTCCCTCTTCCCTCGGACCAAGAAGAACTTCCGGGATTTGCTATGGAGGTTAAGGATCTCGAGACACTGCTGAAACGCCCATGCGAGAACGGCTGTCTTCACTTCATCGCTTGGATACCCGGTACGCATTTGCTTTCAATTCTGTATTTCATGCGAGCGTTTGGTCTGAGTATAACTTTCGAAGATTTCACGACAGAGACACGAGATAAGCTGATACAGACGAATAAAGCTCTATTCAATGCTATCAGTCTCAACGTGCACAACTACGGCAATTGGACAGAGAATGATGTCACCGATAACGGAGGCATCTATGGGCATATCGGAGCAACCGAGGCCTTAGAGGTGCTCTTGAGCAAGCCACGGTCATATGAAGTTCGTCCATCGCAAGCAATTCTTATTATAATAGACGCTGAGTACAGGTTTCATCATAGAAGTTGGAGACCTCAAAAGCAAGAGCCCGATGGTTTGTAGAGGAGCTGAAGCATCAGTTCTCTGAGATCAAAGGGAATAAAGATGCGGATGAATTTCATCATTACTTCATAGAAAACACCCCACGGGCTGCAGGACATAGGAGTGTCAGAGGCCCATCGGAGTTCGAGAACTTCTCTTGTATGAGGACCGTATGCGAGGACTTTGGATCTGACAGTGAAAGTAAAGGACGTCATTCGGAAGAACAGGCGGGCCATTTTTGCACATTTTTTGTGCAAAGGCCCAGTCGAATTCTTAGGCACGAAGATAAAGATTACACATATAGCCAGTAAGTATTATTGAACTTCGTCGAGAAAAACAGATATACACTAACCATTGTCGCATCTTCAAGGGGGCTGCACTGGCCATTCTCCCTATACTTGGAATATGCATCGGAAGACGAAGGGCGTAGCAAAAAACGAAAGATTGATATGAGGAAGTACAACCCTAAAAGCGACTTTCGAGTAGATGGCCTGCACGGGTTCCCCCAGCTCATTGGGGAAGTTATTTCCGACCCCGGCTACTCTGACAAATGGAGGATGCTACTTCAGTCTATTGCCATTGTTCGCGCTGTGGCTGAGAGCAATTTACCGGGAGATTTCGTCGTTATGGCACTGTACATCGATGACAACTACGTGGCTTGGCGTTACCTTGTAAGCTTGGCTAGAGAAGAGGGAAAAGTACGTAACTAACATTTCATTACTGTAAGTGTGTAGATTGACTAACCTCTCGCATCATTAGACATACCTTGCGCTGAAGCAATTTGATCTTAAGATTGCAAAGCAATGTCGACAACTTCTTCTGGGTATCTACAATTTTCTTGACTATATCACAAGCTTCGGAAAAGGAAAGTCACCACTGCTTACCAAATTGAAGACTCTCAACGATGCTGGCGTCAAGTTGATGTCACTGCACACCAAGAACCCCAAGGGTAGTAAGGGCACGGTTTCTCGCAGGCGTGGTGATAAGACTGGAGGGAAGTAGTTAGTACTAGTAGGTTTTCTTTCTCTCTCTACTAGTACTATGTTTTCTCTTCTATATGGTTGTTTCGCCACTGTTTTTTGACAGAGATCAAGTACTAAATTCCAATATAGTTGATGGATAAGCCAAGATAAAGGCGAGGAGATGGGTCATTTCAAGTTATGTACTGCTAGTAGTAAACGAAATGGGTAGTGGCGTGTTCATGTTTAGGGCCGGTTTTAAACCGTAAACTTCTTGAATCAGAGCATGAGCCAGCAAATTTCAATTCGTCGCCCTTAGCCTTTGTCCGCATCATCTCACACTCTTTGCTGCACAGCGCTCTCTACAACAATGTCGTCCAGTCTTCCGATTAGCCAGCATGATTTGACCGCGCCGACGCCCCAGAATACGCCGTTACAACACGCGCCGATTTCGCAGGGGTTGTCGCGTCCAACTGTGCCCGACATCCAAGAGGATGCGGAGGGTGATGCAGAGGAGCTCGCGAATGCCTTGCAGTCTGGTGCAGCCCAGAGTGCGCTTGCGGGTCTAGTACAATCAAGGTTAAGTAGTCTGGTGGGACAGAGCTCTGGGTACATCGAAGCCTTGCCTGTTGAGGTCAAGCGCTCACTCGCCGGACTGCAAGCTGTCCAGGCGAAGCAAACTGAGCTGCAAAACCAGTTCAAGCGCGAAGTTTGGGAGCTCGAGAAGAAGGTTCGTCTGAATGATGTGCTTTAATTGAAGCTACAGTCACTGATCATTATCGATCTTCCTCCTTTGCCTTCTCGCTTTCGCCTTTCACGCTCTGTTCAACCGTTTGCCTGCTTAACAGTACCTTGGCCTGGCCAAACCCCTCTACGATCGCCGACACGACATCATCTCGGGTGCCAAGCCGCCCAGTGATGAGGAAATCGAGCAGGGCGAAGAGGCTCAAAAGAAGGAGGACGAGGATTATACCCCTTTGCCCAAAGCCGAGGGTGATGGTCCGAAGACTGCGCCGATTTCTGAGTTCTGGCTCACGGCCCTGCGCAATCATATCGGTATCTCTGAGCTCATCACTGACCGCGATGCTGGCGCCCTCAAGCACCTTATCGACGTTCGCCTCTCTTACCTCGAGTCCGCAGAGAAACCCGGCTTCAAGCTTTCCTTCATCTTCGAGCCCAACGAATACTTCGAGAATGAGGTTCTCGAGAAGACTTATATCTACCAGTCGGAAATCGATTACTCGGGCGACTTCATGTACGATCGTGCCATCGGGACGGAGATCAAGTGGAAGGAGGAAAAGGACTTGACGAAGGAGTTCGAGATCAAGAAGCAGAGGAATAAGAGTGCGTGCTTTCAGCTCCTTTCTTGTTTGTTAGGCATTGACGTCTCTCATTCTATGATGTAGATACTAACCGCACACGTCTCGTGCGCAAGGCTCACCCCACCGACTCGTTCTTCAACTTTTTCAACCCGCCCCAGCCACCGTCAGAAGACGCACTCGAGAACGAGGAGGTGGACGAGGAGGAACTTGATGACCTCGAAGCACGTCTTGAGCTCGACTACCAGATTGGGGAAGACCTCAAGGAACGCGTACGTATCCGTTGTCTTACCATTCTTATATAACCGATGTTGATGCCACTTCACTCTTTCGAAACGTCAGATTATCCCGCGTGCTGTCGACTACTTCACCGGCAAGGCGCTCGAGTATGATGCTGAGGAGTTGGAGGATGACGATGATGAGGATGAAGATGAAGATGATGAGGATGTGTTTGATGATGAAGATGTATGTTTGTTCCGTTCTTTCGTTATCTTTATATCTCGTTGACTTAGTAATCTCTCTTTGTGTAGGACTCAGATGACGACGAAGATGTTGGCGCAAAGAAGCGCGCTCCACCGAAAGGCCGCGGGGGTGGTGCTGAAAAGGTGAACGCAGAGGAATGCAAACAGCAGTAAAGACGTTCTCCGTTTCATCTGCAGCTTGGAATTCGTTCCCCTTTATCATCAACTCTCATTTCCAAGGCAGTTTTCTTCACGTTTTCCTACCCATTTCTTCTGCGAAATTCCATCCACATCATCCAAGTATGACATCGTAATATCTTCCGGTTTCACGTGTTGTCTCCCTCCTCAACCTATCTTGCTTTGCCTCTGCCCTTGCCCTTTGCCCTTATCGACTCCCCTGTATCACCTATTCTCCCCCCCACTTTATTTAGTCAAACCAAATTTGGCCTCTTATCACAAGTGATCAGAGAATGTTTCGAATACGTATTCATAAAGAAAAACAATTATGGGTTTTAATGAGTTTGTTGCCAAAAAAATCCGCCCTTGTATTTGTATTCTCCAAGCAACATCTAGTGGGTAATGGTTGAATCTCATATACATACGTACATACACACATACACACATATTCTTACAAAACGACATTTGGAATCTGGAATGTGTCCTCGGGAACGTCGATTTCAAAGCCCTAATAGTCTTAGTCAATCTTTCGCAATGTGTTCTTCGAACCACTGATAAGTAGGGTGAGCGTGAAGGTCTGCATACGAGAAGTGTAAGTGACGTCAGACCTTAGTCAAGAACCGCGCGCTCTCCTTCGGGTAGCGCTGCTGGGTCTTGTAATCGACGTACGTGACGCCGAATCGCGTGGTGTATCCGTCGGCCCTGATGATTGCGAACAAGTAAATCCATTGATTCGTTGAAGTGAGCAATTCCTGGAAGCGAGTGAGCAGGGGTACGTACCACTCGAAGTTGTCCAATAAACTCCATCCGAAGTAGCCGCGCACGTCGACCCCGTCCTCTTTGACTGCCTTGAGGAGATTGTCGAGGTACCCCGCGAAGTACGCGACCCGGTCCGTGTCTTTGACTGCTTCTGCGATGGGAAGCGCCGTCTCTCCTTTTACGCAGAACCCGTTTTCGGTGACGCTGATGAAAGGGTACAAGTCAGTTTGGTTTGATTATGGGTTTGGGGTTAATCGGGTGGGGACGCACAGGATGGGCACGTTGTATCGTTTCCACAGATAGTTCAGCAAGGACCGGAAGCCGGGCGCGTCTTTGTGTCATTCAATGCTGTCAGTGCTTTGCGTGATGGATGATGTATACTGGGAAACGATCACTTACATGCTTGTAGCCAAGGAACGTGCGCTATAAAATGAGCGGTGATGAGCGCTAGTCGACGATTTACGTATATTTTTGCACTCACACTCTTTGCCAAGCTCCGTTCCATCAGGCGCTTTGAAGCCCATCTTTACCCCTCCGTGGAACTCATCGTCGCCGCCGTCCTCTGTGAAGCGCCTTTTAGCTCTGTTGGTCTCATTGCGAGGTTAAGCGGACCCACGGATGTAATTTGTCGTATATGTATTCAGACCAAAGAAGTCAGAGCTGCCTTTGATCAGCCTCCATTCGTCTTCGGAGAAGTCCTGGAGGCGATCTCCGAGAAGTTCTTTCATTTCGTTGGGGTACGAACCGAGGTACACGGGGTCGGAGAACCAGCCGGGCTTGAAGGCAAGCGCGCGCTCAGTTGCCTTCTTGTCTACCCTCCGTTACGTATTGTGAAGATCAGCCATTGATTCTTGCCAGGCGCGATGCACCATTGGAATACGTACTTGCTTCGGAGTCATCGTATGGCATAAGCCAGCCTGCGTCCAGCGTGATCCCGATCTTGCCTCCTTGGCTTGAGAGATAGTGATTTCTGTACAGCGAAACAGCAGTACCATGGGCGACAAGCAGATTATGGCCGACGCTGTACGCAATTTGGACGCATCATTCTGTTAGTGCCTTGCAGCATTGCGTGGATGGATTGGAGACTTACAGCCACGGTTCTGTGCTCGAATCTCCCTCAGGCGATCGGGTGCGATCTGAGCTTCTTCCCGGTGCGAATACTCCGACACCGTGTCCGAGAGTCGCCACGATCCATGGTTCGTTGAATGTAATCCTAAACGATAAAATTAGAAGAGATGGGAGGGAGAATTGTATAAAAATACCAATTTTTAACCCGACCCCCAAATCTATCAAAGCAGAGCTAATACGGCAGTATATCAGCGCGATGGCTAATGGCAGCTTTAGACGATGTAACATACCTTAGCGTAGTTAGTGAAATCTTTCACTATCTCATCTTTGTTCAGCCATCCGTCGTATTTATCTTGCAGCGCTTGAGGCAGGTCCCAATGATACAGTGTCTGTGCAAGATTTGTAACGTCAACATGACAAGAAGGGCTTCCAAATGCCAGTGTATTACTCACCACGAACGGCTCTATGCCGGCCTCCAACAACACATCTATCAAGTTAGAGTAGAACTCAAGACCCTTCTCGTTCACGGCATCGTCTCTTCCGCCGTTCGGGATGACTCTACTCCAGCTGATGGAGAAGCGGTACGCTTTCACGTTGTATTCTTTCAACAAAGCCACATCCTCCTTCCACCGAGCGTACGAGTCCGTCGCGACGTCTCCATTTCCACCATCTTTTGTTTTGCCAGGCAGCTTGGAGAACGTGTCCCATATAGAGGGACCCCGCCCGTCGACGTCTGCGCTTCCCTCGATCTGGTAGGCAGCTGTAAGTTGGAACTAGGTGGGTCAGAATGAGCGCGAGTGAGTGGATGTTTAGTATTTCCTGACCGGTAGCAAGTCCCCATACGAATTCCTTCGAAAGCAGCTTAGTCGTGGACATTTTGAAGGATTCCAAGTACTACGGCGCGATAATTTGAGGCTTGTTTCCTGTGATGCAAAGGAGTGCTGCGGCCGAACGACGAGAGTATAGCGGGGTCTATATGAGCTTGCATAGCGGGAAATCATCGGAGATTTGTGTTCTGTCAGGTGGTAGCCGCCTGAGTTCTCTCATCCTTCTATAGCGATTGAGGCTAGAAAGTATAGATGAAAATGGGAAAGGCGGAACGCGCACATCGTTGAGAACGATCACAGCATGTCGACGACGACGACAAAATGATTATGTGTTCATTTTCCACGGTCAAATTGTTCAACCTCAGGCTAGGTTTGAACGCACTTCTTTCTTCATACTCCTCGTCGAATTATCTACCCAAGCTTTATTGGCCAGACTTGTGCTTACACAGTCAGTAACATGACTTATTTGATTCCGATGCTAATGTCTCTTTTTGCAATGTCGCCTTGGCACGGTAAGGCAGTGCGCACTGCTCAAGCGCTCAAAGCACTTTGCCACCTTGACCTTTCATAGACTTGTTCCTTCCACTGACGATTGTGGGACTACGCATAGGTGGCTGCGGTGAACAGGGAGTACATAAGGTAGGCATGACAGCTGGTTTCATGGAAAGAAAGGTACATACTCACCGGAGGTGGGCAAACCGTGTTAAGATTGTTTTCCGTTGACGTATGGACTAGAAGAACGTCGCAAAATCAGTTTGGTTTCTATCCTGAACCAGAAGGAATTTGAATTCTAGACGTACATCAGCCATATTATCAACAGAAGGAAGGTACGTAACTCGGTTCCTAAATTCTAGTCATGTTTACATTGCCGACACCGTCTTACATTTCACCAAAGAGTTTGGATTCATTCGAGGACACAGCGATCAACTCTTCCACTGCGATGCCAGTGATGGGAACATCAGTGATTCCGATAGGTGAGTTCAGCCGTTAAGCAATACAAATTGAAAAAAGTACTCATGGAATCCATGTCCTGGATGGCACGGTGAATGAAATGCTTGCAAAGCATAGGTTGTCCCAAAAAACACTTCATTCTTCACGTATGGGCTTGGACAACAATCACCATGGTGCTTCGGAGGAGGTGCCTTGGTGCCGTGCTACGTTGAGGTACCGAAAGCACTGCGGGAATTTCACGATTGAGGCTATGCCGAAGCTGTGAACACCTCAACGGAAATGAGTAAAACGCTTATTCTTCAAGCACGCTCAAGTTTACGAAATGACTACAGCTATATATCTCTTGAAATTAGTGCTTGTATCTTCGGGTGGACGACGGAAGTTACCTCGCGCGGATGTAAAGTAAGCGGAGCCATATTTATTGGGGGCGGTGAGGCCAGGCACTTTCGGTTTATCTGAAGCAATTGAATTACAAATCTGGTGCAGTTCTCGCTGTGAACGTACAGCACATCTCTTCCGTTGATCTTGATCTTGAAATACAGCGGATTGCTGTTGCAAATTCTAATTAACATTCTGTCTGTCAATACACCTCGGGTCGATCGCACTCATCTCTTAGAGATTGTCTAGCTTGCAAGAGCTCCCCTATAACTACAACATTGATACGTATACTTCAGGCCACAAACGGTCCCCATTCTCCCTGAACCTCATACTCTCTACTGATATTCAACATAACTCGCAGATTTGTGGAACAACCGGCATCTTTCCTTCTTGGTGTTGTGCGTTCGGGATGGAGACAATGCCATCAGGTTCCATAGCCAACATCTACGTTGTGCGGGTGAGTGCATCGTAAAGTGCTATCAGAAAGTGGAATTGATGCATATGTTTACTCTGCTAATTATGTATAGTATTTGTCTGGTTGGTCTCATTCACACCCACATACATTAGCTCAACTGATAGTGAACTCATTAGTTGCTTCTTTGTCACTCATTGTGAGTCTCGTCTACTATTCATCGACAACTGTACGACCCTCATCTCTGTCTCAGCTATATGAATATGCTATCACCGTAGACCAAGAAGTACAACACTTTCTTTCAACCTATTAAAAAGCTGACGAGCTTCAAAAGAAGCAATATATATGGGAAACTAAGTTTAGTCTCGTGAAAGCTCTTTTCCTCATAAACAGATACCTTTCCGCCTTCGCTGCAGCCTGGGCTATATACCGTACGTAAAATTTTTTCATGTTGTTCAGAAACCGAAGTGACTGTAGCTGATGCGTCGATACATTCGCAGTGGAACACTTCGTGTCTCAAACATCAGTGTGTACTGATTTATGCTTCGGCCAGTACATCGACACAGTAATACTTACCTCGCTTTATTGTATCAACGATAGTCGTGCCTACCCGCGTTTTATATCCTGTCAAGTAGGTTACAGGGTGCTACCCAGGAGCTACGCTAACTCCAACGTTATTAGCGAGTCTTATTTGCATCGCAGGAGCTAGCCATCGTATGTCAATCGGTCCTGATACTGAACTAATTCCGATAATCGGATTTTTGAAGTTCTACTGGCTATTCGTGTTTACGCTATCTGGTTTCTTCGTAAAACGATCCTGATTATGATTCTGGTTGAGTATACTGTGCGTAACCCTCATTAATTGGTTGATAAGTATATTATACTGACAAACCCATCTTACTAGGGCTCCGCACCGTACCGTAAACGGTAACGGCCGTATAGTACGTTACCCCATACGGTAACGGGACGTAAATTTACGGCCGTAAATAGACCATTCCAGCCTCTTTTACGGTACGGGACGGCCGTTTTACGGCCGTAAACGGTAATACGGGTTTTAATTACCGAAAAAGCTATCTGTATATATTTTATCTAGTAAAATCTATAGATGACATCCATAAGTAGCTATAGAAATGAACTTACACATCATAATAGATTCCATATGCCTAAAAAAGCCTCTGCACAGCCTGTGCTTTGCAAGAGTCACAACATGTTGTCACGGGCAAGCGTGCGAACTTTGGGTAGGTGTGACTTTTCGACACCAATGCAAGTGATTTGTGACGGACAAGACTATATTTAGATACTATTGTCATGCATATAGCATGTGGTAATATGTTTCCATAGAAAACCGTAGTAGTTTTACATAAAGTCATACTATTCTAGGTAACCCCGTACCGTAACCGTATACGGCCGTAATTGGAGACCCATATATGGTTACGGTCCGTAAATTTACGGCCGTAATTTGAGCTTAAAAATTCTCCTTACGGTACGTGTACGGCCCGTACCGTACCGTACCGTAAACCGTATAATACGGTACGGTTGCGGAGCCCTACATCTTACTCTTGCGTCAGTCTATGGTAGTCATCATCTTCTACTTCACGTTGCAGTCTACAGCCGGGGCAGATACATGTGCGTATTGAAAGTTATGTCTTGTAACCAACTAAAATCTGCTGACTATATTCTACCCCGAAATAAATTTCAACCTTTGGCAGTCCTTCTTCCCGGGTTCGGAAACGGCTGTATTGCCTTTTTCAGAAATAGAAATTATTGGATACCCTTTGTCGCTCTAACTGTCGGCGAATCGTGTGAGTAAAACAGCTACATAGAAGATATTCGAGTGATTCTTAATGGCTCTGTAGTGATGCTATTATTGGTTCTTTCGAAAGCCTTTTTCTTCTGTGAGTTACTCATCAATAGGCTTGATACAAACTGTGTCATATTTAATGGGAAGGTCCTGGTACCTACTCCGGAATAATGAAAACAATGGTTAAAGATGGTAAGATTCTTTACTTTCTCAGTGAACGGACCTCAACTCATGATATTGCTTTGCTACAGGTGTTTTATATTTCATTGTCATGTTCGGTTAGTGCACATGATCGACTCACCGTTGGTCGTCTTGCTCAATTTGATTGAACAGTGATGCTCGTTATAAACGTTCTTTTCCTCCTGCTTGCGCCTGTAAGAAAATCAATTTGCGATTCTTCCGCCGCATAGACTGATAGCAAGTGAAGGTTCATACAAACAATAGCCTCATAACATATCTATCTTACAATTCTTTTACTATTGAACTCATGCTAATGATTGCACACTCTTCTTTTATCAGCGTTACTTGCACCTTACATAGTACCCTAGCTACCCGATTGCAACTGCGTCTCCGGCGTGCAAACAATGGCATGGATAAGTCAAACCTGAACGGACGTACCTCTACTCTGATTTGGCGCGCTGCACCGGGAGTTTCGGTTTCTGGACTAAGAGACAGCAGTGTGATCCGCAGTGTATAACTTTCATCATATCTGCAGTCTACTGTAATACAACTTGCTAAATGGTCCTGTTTAACTTAGTAAGGAGTAACCAATCATAAATGTATCGTTGAACTTTACTAGTATCTGATAACCGGCATGCGCATAAGTCAGTTAATTGCAGATACTTATGCTTGTTCTCTGAATGCCAAAGTATACTTGGCAGTACGCGTCCGGGTCACCGTATTGGTTCCCTTCTCCCACCGGGAGTAAAGGGCAATGTGTCAGTTATCACTGAGGTTTCTCTGCTTTTCTTTTCTTATATAATTTGTATTGCTTTTGTCTTTTTCCCTCTAAGTTTTTAAAAATGCAACGAATGAGAGTAATAAGGGATCTGCCGGCGAAGCTCGGCCCGATATCTAGTTTAAGTTTTCAACTTGAAGTTGATGCTATGACGTCACAGAGCTGGCACTCACTGGCAGGCTGTGCCAAGTGACGAGTCGGAGTCACCATCACCGAGTGGAACTTGAACTTGAACAGGCATATTTTGTTCGTGCCGACGAACCACACGTTACAACCACGGCGACCCGACGACTCAGAGGCTCAAAGCAACCTCTCAATCATCTATCTTGATAACTATCCTACTTTTCCAATAAATTATTAGACTTTTCCTACTCCAGATAACTTCGCCTTTACTTCTAGGTCCTGGCCCTAGGCATTACGTGGAAGGAAGGCGATGTATTTGAATTGGGGTGACTGATATCTTCCTTTCCCTCCCCTAGTTGCTAACGACAACTTGTAGCGCACTGGACCGCATGGTGTCCAGAGACCTTCCCGCCTGCTACGCACAATGTACTGGGATCCTCCAGCTGCCTAACTACGCAGTATTCAAATATTGATTGCACCCGATCTTTATGAATTGTAGTGAGGATGCCATAGAGATGGGACTTTGTTCATAACTGTCGCATTAAAAAGCACCTTGTACCTTTGTCGTGCCTTCAGGCTCCCAAGACGCGGCTCGAACGGTGTTCAGTTTCCGTCCAGACCTTAAGGTCTTTCTCGCACTTGAAGGAAATACAAGATGGATATATTAAACAACGTCGCTGGCGATGTCTATGCTATACGGGTAAGCTTGCCGTGCTTCTTTCCCCTAGATGCGTTGAGAATGCTAATGTCTACCTTCTATCGACCAGTACATGTCCGGTGCGCCCAGGTTTCCCTTTATCCCGTTTTTGGCTCTCAGTTATCTTTAAAGTGGCGTCTATCACCCTCATTGTGAGCTACATTCAAAAACTTGTTATAGAATAGCTACCAACTCATTAAAGCTTTACGAGTACCTCATCACATTGGACCAAGAGGTGTGGTCTCTTTCTCTATCATGTCATCCGTCAGCTTCAACTAGCCTTTGAAGAAGCAACATATCTGGGAGGCTAAGTTCAGCCTTGTGAAGGCTCTTTTCTTCGTCAATAGATATCTCGCAGTTTCAACTGCATTTTGGGGGGTATATCGTGCGTACAGTCCTTCAGTCCTATCATAGCAATGAAGTTACCCTGATCTCGCTGACAGTGCTGCACTTTGACTCTCATAACATGGTAAGCACTCCTCATTCTGAAAACACGGTAACTGGTATCACTTTCTTCTGCTTTTGGCGTGGTTGGCAGAGTTGCGGGTTCGCGTTTTATATTTTGACAGGTAAGCGTCATAGAAGAAGCAAAGGTTATGGCTGACAACGAAGCCAACAGCAAGCCTTGTCTGTGTATCAGGAACTAGTCACCGTGAGTTATGTCAGTGTCCTTCCTGAAGTGGCTGGAACTAATTCGCTACTCTCTGTTGGACCATAAAGTCCTCCTGATTATACGGGTATATGCCATGTGGTTCTTTCGAAAGAGGATTCTAGCTATACTACTAGTCGAGTACATTGTGCGTCCTCTTCTCTTACAATGTCCGAAGCATAACAAGATGTCTATGGCATACCCATCCTCAGCCGATGACAACAATCGCTTTCTACTTCGTATTCAAGACTACTGCTGAGGCTCATTCGTGTACGTACTTGACTATGATGTACTTAATGCAATTCTAACGACAGGACAGTTATTCTTGTGGGTTTCGGTAATGGATGCATCGCGGTCTTCCAAAACCGAAACTACTGGGTTCCCTTTTCGATATTGGCACTTGGAGAGTTTTGTGAGTTTAGCAAAATTTAAAAGTCTGGTCTTCTACCGTTCTAACAATACACTAGTGATGCTTATGCTTATCCTCGTGAAAGCGTTCTACTTCAGTGAGCGGCTCTTCCACTAGGGTGTCTCCGCCTTTTGCTTATTTGACATACGAAGGTTCGGGGACCTACTCGGGGATAACGAGAATGATGGTCCAGGATGGTATGACCGGCGGCTCAGTCCCTTGACTTTGATCCATGGTTAACTTTCTTCTGACCACGTTTATAGGTGTTCTGTTCTTCTTCGTGATTTTTGGTAAGGAAACAGTTCCGATACTCTCTCAGTACCTCATTTATGTCCCCTCAATAGCAATGCTCGTAGCGAATCTGCTTTTCCTTTTGCTTGCTCCTGTGAGTTCAGCCTATGCGATTTTTCTATCAACGAGGCTCACCATAGATGAAGGCTCATAGGAACGACAGTCTCTTAATGTAAGCATTCTTTCTCATGAAACCAGATGATGAATTATGAAAGACATTCATGTCATAATCATTTAGCATGACATGCATGCTCTACAGCATTGTCGCTACGCGCCTGCAGCTCCGATTGAGACGGGCGCACGTTCGTATTTCAGGCCAACAGCCTCCTACATTGTCATGGCAAGCTGCAACTGGTGCATTGGGGTCTAGCGGTAGGAACAGTCTTCTCTGGAGCATTTGACCGATTAAAAGACTTGTCCCATGTTACCTGTCCTTAGTACCTGTCCGTTTTCAGAATATTTTCTAACAGTAAGGCATCTGAGAAAGGCAAATTTTCGGTGTTGCCATTTTTCGATAGCCCTGATTTCCCAGAGAAGCGGTTGAGAATAGCGTTAGTTCAGTATAGGCGTTGAAAAAAGAGTCGTCTTAGAAATTTACGGAATCAAAGACATTGAAGACGAAAAGTCAGTATAATAATGCTTGTCACAGAACCTCCTTTGAAGGTCGGCCAGGTTCCATACTTTCAAAAATAAAGCCATTGCCAGCTAGCGCTATGTTTACTAGGCTCTAAAAATAAGAATGACTTCTGTAAATATTTTCATTTGCTTTGAATTCAATCCTAGAGTAGTTCAGAAAGCCATTTGCGGAGTCTTTCGTACCGGCGTCACCTCGACACTCAAGCACATTGACCCTTACGGTTGTTCATAAGGAGTCATGGAGTCATGCCACACCATTCGTGATGCACCAGTATCCCCGTCTTCGTTTAATTTGATTTGATTTGATTTATTCCATTATAGTGACTGCAGGCCCTTTAGGGCCTATGGCGCACTTAAATACATGTAATCTACCATTTATCTACGTGTGAGGCTTGAAGAGTGAAAATTAAAGGATTAAAGAATAAAGAAGCTCCAATAGGTATGATCCGGAAAGGGTATTTTGAGTGTGGGATTCTTGTGAGGCGAAGTGTCGCTGACTCCCATGTCCGTGGCTGTGGTACTGAAGGCCCCGGTAATGAGTTTGGCGGCCCTCCTCTGCAATTTGGACATTGCCTTAGTGAGCCCGGCATTCCCTGTCCGACGTCCTGGGCCCTCCGAGAGGGGCTCGTACCACGTTACCAGGGCATATTCGACCCGAGGGAGGACCATGGCCTGTATAAGTTGGCGCATATAGCCATGGGGTACCTTTAGCCTTCCCACCACTCCCAGTGTCCGGGTGCCCCGAGCAAGGATCTGTTCAATGTGAAATTTGAAGGACAGCTTCTCATCCAGTATGACCCCCAGGTACCTTGCGTGCGCCGATGGTCGGATAACATGCGAGCGGAATTGGAGGTCGAGTGCTGCTGTTGTTGCTGTTGCTGTCTAGACATAGAAAGAGTATATATAACGTGACGGTAGAGCTCTTCTCTTAACGCCATCTCAACTCACCTAAACTCATGGAATCGCTAGAAGAGTCAGGGAAACACGCAGATACTGCTTTCAGCATCGTCCTTCGTAACACATACTTTACACTGTAGACATAAACGGCCCCTTTTAGCGTAGGTTCTACGTTAAAAATATACAATAAGTATACATTATACTAATGTGATAACGGCTTTGTCAATTCAATGTATTCAGTAAGCTGCTTGTACGCCTCCTTTGCAGTTGACCGCTCTTCTGTTTTTCCGTCCATCAATTTTGCGCACAGGATTTCAAGAAATATGCGATCCTTATGCAAAGGGCAGAGATCGCATAACTCCTTCACTACCTTTCCGGTCGCCCAGCCGTCAGCGGCTATTGGGTTGTACGCCTTCGGACCAACCTCAGGCGCAGTACATCCTTTTGTTCCCCGATACCCACTCACCTTCTCTTCTGCGCTGGTCAATATCTCAGACAGGTCGTAGTCAATAATCCAGACTCTCTTCGAATCGTCGACGAGGATATGGCTTAGCTTCAGATCCATATGCACGACACGCTTCGAGTGTAGGAATGCGACGCCTTCAAAGATTTGTTGCACGATCAGGAGCAAATCTTCAGACAAGTGTGCATAGTTGCGAACGGCAGTTCCCAAGTACCGCGTCAACAGAAGGGCACCCTCCCGTAGCTCATGAACAATGATGTCTGAGGGCGCATGATTATGGGTCGAGTCGAATTTCGAGAGATACCGTAGTACCTTAATCTCGTCGCATCGACCGGGACGTAGGTACTTAAGGATGTAGCGTTCTCCCTCCAATGTGAAGACATCGCCCACGTGATCTCTCTTGAGAAAGTTCGTTTTTAATTCACAGTAATGCCGCAGATAGGAAAATGAAAAACATACGTCAACATGCTGAAATATGTCCTCCACAAAACCTAGTTCCTTCAGGGCCTGGCGAATATCATCTCGATCTGCCAACGGATCGCTCTGAGTCGCATCTGAAGATGACGACGATGACAACCACGCAGAGCTACGTTCGTCAAGTATCTCCATAATAACATAGACCTTGTCGTTGTCCACTTCTCCTATAAATTCCTCTTCCACAAATGAACTTGGATAGAGTTTGACCGCAATCTCTTGCAGATCTACTTCTATCCTTGGAACTTTCAGTCTGCCAGTCACTATGCTCTCGACCAACCAGTTGTCAGGAGCGGAAATCTGGAAATCAATGAGAGACATGCGATTTGTATATCAGAGAATACGCACTTTCCACATCCGAGCAAAGCTATTTCCGAGTCGTATCCCGAGTCTGCCTTCGGATACAAGATCGTTTCTCATATCGCTGACAAACTCACATTTACTGACATCAACTCGAAGGACTTGATCTTGGCCTGCAATCGCACACCAAATGTAGCGCTCCGGTGCTGTCTGAAGGTCTAAATATTGAACGGAGATTGATCTGGATCGCTTGTATTCTGACGAAAGCACCAAAACGAGTTCCAGGGTGTCTTGATCAAAGTCATCGCTTAGCACATCATCAAGTGGTGTAGAATCGTCTATAGCATCGGACATTGCGTTGACGAACGTATCTGAGAGCTCTATATCTATCGAATGCGTATCGCGATTGATTGGCCAATTTAGGGGATCCTTCACCTGCGTCCAGGTTAGGTTATGTCTTGTTAAGAGACGGAATTGAATGACCCACTCTTCTTAGAACACAGAATTGTTTTCTAAAACCTGACTTGCGCAGTACCGCATTCTCCAGTTCAGACGCGGTCTGGCATCTTCTGACGTCGACCTGGAATAAACGGCTTCGACCTGGAATAGCGCACCAGGCAAGGCGTCTCTAAACAAACGCGGGAAAGATGTCAGTTACTTCCAGTTAGCTAGCCTGTGAGAGAGATTGAGACGCACGTGCGTAGAGGACGATGTCGAACCAGAGTTGGAGAAGGAGAGTTTCCTTTTGCCCGAAACCAAGCCAACCAGATATACGCTGTCCTTCCTAATGGCATCGTCGAACATCGCTGTTGCGTCTATGGTTGTACCGAGGTCCAGATGGTCGGCAATTTCTTCCAAGTTCTCCTTTCCAGACGGAATACGTCTACGAATCCTGTCGTTGATTGACCATCGCCGTGGCTCTTTCAACTACAATCCAAATTAACACAGTTTTCACCATCACTTGGACCAGCTCACCTTCCACAAATCTAAGTCATCGACAGGTATGTCAGAGTCACGCGCAACAGCATTCCTAAGACCTTGTACATTCCTGCACTTTGCAATGTCAACTTGAAATATCTGGTCCGTTCCCGCAATGGCACACCAGATACGTCGTTCCTGTCAATCATACCATATAGTTTTAGCAATTTCGAAATGCGGCGATGCAGTACAGGATCACTTGCTGGTACTGAAACGGAAGGCAAATTTCTCCTCTTGCTGTTAATTTTCATGATGAGTTCGATGTCATTTTCGCTGGTATCTCCGACAAAAATCTTGTCCAATGCTTTATGGGGGTATAGGAGTTCTGCAATGTTACGGAGATCGTCGTCGTCTTCCGAAATGCGTTTCAGTGAAGCAGCATCTGTGACAGGGAATTTTCTTGGATCCTTGACCTATAGAAAGCGGAATGAGCCCGAGACCACACCATGGTGTAACTTTCTTGGCCTTTTACCTTCCAAATGTCTACCCGTACGTATGGAATTTTGATTCGGGACAAATCTACTGCAGCTTTCCTTAGATCGTAGACGAGGTTACAGTTCGTAATGTCGACGTGCAGTAGTCTGTCCTTTCCAGCGATGGCGCACCAGACGCGTCGGTCCATGGTGCAGACTATGGGGTGATGGTGAACAAGCTTGGCGCGTCTGAGTCGCGTAACCGAACCGGATCCGAGTCCGTGAGCCACTCTGATACAGCGACTACTAGTAGTAGTACCAATAATGTCAACTTGAAGATTAGGGTCAGTTTACCTTTCAAGTTAGGGTTTACTTACTATGTGGTATCTTGATCTCGCTGTAGCCTTCATCAATTACTGATCGATGTCACAATCTGTCATATCAACATGTGAATGCTTGTTGTTGTCATACTATGACACACTAGACGTGACATTCCAATATGAAGCACATAAGTATGTTGATAGTACGTTAACTCAAACTTACTTTTGGAAGCACCCGGGATCAACTGACCGTATCTGAGATCTCGGACTTGAAAGTTCGTCCATGCATTTTCGGGATGGCGAGCTCAAAGCCAGTGGCACAGGCAGAGAATTCTACATAAAAGTGAGATATATTTCTAAATGATCGCATTATAATTAAGAACTTCGGAATATGCATCCTGCAAGTTCGGTCGGTTTTTTGGATCTCTGTTCATCAATCTCGTACATAGGCCCACAAGAAAGTCGCGGGCTTCATGCGATGGACAGAGAGCACATAGCTCCGCCACCACGTTTCCCGCTGCCCACACATCTGCAAGTATGGGACTATACGCAGCCTTTCCGACCTCCGGTGCAGTGCATCCTCTTGTTCCGCGAAACCCACTCACCGTCTCCTCGTCATTCTCTAGGATCTCGGAGAGGTCGAAGTCGATAATCCACAGACGTGTGGAATTATCGATAATGATGTGACTAGGCTTCAAATCCATGTGAACAACTCGTTTCGAGTGCAGGAACGCCACGCCTTCGAAGAGCTGTTGCACGATGAGCAGCAAGTCGCGAGAGAGGTGCTCATAATTGTGCACGGGATCACCATAGTGGCGCGTCAACAGGAGAGCGCCGTCCTGTAAGTCGTAGGAGATAATTTTGGAGGGTGCGTGGTTCTGCGACGATTCGAATCGCGAGAGGTATTTGAGAACTTTGATCTCATCACAGCGGTTAGGACGAAGGTATTTCGCGACGTATCGTTCTCCATCGTTCGTGAACACATCACCAACGTGCCATCGCTAAATGACGAGAAGCATTAGCCCAGCACTTTAGTCACTCGCGTCACTCTGCTCACATTCATGTCTTGGAAGACGTCGTCACGAAAACCAAGTTCCTTCAGGGCCTCCTGGATATCATATCTTTCTGAGAAGGGGTCGCTCCTGGATAGAGTCGAGGACGAAGAGGACGATGATGAGTGATGAGTCTCGAAGATGATCTCCAGAAATAGTTGAGCGCAATCCGAAGAAATAGCATCCGCGAAAACATCGTCGACGAAGAGGTGAGGGTAAAAGTTGTCTGCGATCTCTCGCAGGTGTTCCCTGTCGCTTGGCACTTTTGCAGAGCCAAGAACAATGTCGCGAACCGTCCATTTGTGTGGATCTTTGACCTTCGCGAGTATATTCAGAGAGATCCAATAACAGACAACCGAGACAAACCTTCCAAATAGCTACTTGAGTCGATACAAGCCCAAGCCTTCCCTGTTCTCGAACAGCATCTTCGAGGTCGGCTACATACTTGCAATTGTCGCTATCCACTCGGATTACCTCGTTTCGGCCAGCGATAGCACACCATAGTACGCGCTTTGATGGCGCCGAGTTTAACGACGATGTCAACATCCGCTTTCCCGACCTTGCTGAATATTTTCCGGACGTCACCAAGAGAAGATGCAATGAGTCAGGTCGAAGAGTTTCGCTCAATACTTCGTCGACCGGCGTGCGCCCATCGAGAAGCTGTGATATGTCATTCAAAAAGGAATCGGATCTTGGGATCGATGCTGCGGGAGATATGTCCTTGATCGGCCACGATTGAGGATCGTTGATCTTGAGAAAGACATTAGGGCTATGGTGTTTGTATTTGAGCTCGTTCAGTACGAACTTTCCACAATTGGCAACATTGGTCCTTGAATCCAGATGTTCGAAGGATCTCCTCCTGCAACGCATAGACTGTCCGAGACTTATACTTACCAACGTCGACTTGGAATAAGCGCCTTTGTTCAGGAACTCCACACCATGCACAGTAGTCCTAATTCAATTAGACTATGAGCTGCCTTGGATGTATGGCGAAGTGAAGACTACTTGCCGAAGAATAGCAAGGTCTCCGAGACAATAAATCATCCGTGATTTGCACGAACAGATATATGTGTTCTTTCCGGATTGATTCGTCGAAGAAATTATCTGTGATCGGTGCCATATCAGCGCTCAAGTGCTCGGCGAGCTCCTCGAGGTCCTTCATATTTGACGGAGACGGAAAAGTTCTTTTGCGAGCACAGTCGTCGACCGACCAATCTTGGGGATCTTTAAACTTGTGATAAAGGTCAGTTTAGAGCATAACATGCCCTCGACAAAACATACCTTCCAGATCTCCATATGGTCAGCGTGCAATTCTGCGTCGCGAGCTATGGCTCTCTTTAATCCAGAGAAATCCTTGCATTTCGCGATGTCTACCTGTAATATCCGATCCTTGTCCGCAATAACACACCAGATACGACGCTCCTAAATTTAGGACGCATTAAAGTCAATAAAGAGACAATCTGGGCAGCACACACTGGCACGGATATTGAGCGGAAGGATTTTCTCCTGCTGTTGATCTTCATGACAAATCCAATCGTGTCGGGCTCGTTGGTAGATATTGTCTCCAGCTTCGTTTGAGGGTACAGAAGGTCAGCGATCATGCGAAGGTTGTCATCGTAGATTGAGATGTCTTTCGAAGAGGATGAGCCAACAGCTGGCCATTTGTGTGGCTCTTTTACCTAGACGGGCATTAGAGCTGTGATAGCGTAGCTTCTTTTCGACATACCTTCCACATGTCTACCCGGGGGTATGGTATCTTGATTTGGGACAAGTCTACGGCGGCTTTCTTCAAGTCGTAAACGATCTCACAGTTCTTAGTATCGACATTCAGTAGTCTATCCTGGCCAGCGATGGCACACCAAACACGACGTTCCATGGTGTGGACTAGGAGGAGGTTGGATTCAACTTGAAGGTGCTTGTTGACGCGACAGAATTTGTATCGCATTATTATGTAATTAAAAGTAATTCATATCAGCCTGGGAACAATCAACGAGTCCGAGTCCATGCGCTCTCAGGCTGGACTCTGGAGAATCAGTCAATCAAATCAGATGCCTCAGGCTCAAGATGGACTCAGACACCGGGACAGTCACACAAGGACCACCCGAATTCTCACATCCGCGTCATTGCCGCCCCTCGGACGCGCATTGGTAAGTACATACTAATAGCTACACAAGTCCTCTGCACTGTTATCGGATGTGGTAAATATATATCGGATCTAGACTAAGATACGGTCTATATAAAGTTTCTACAGACCCGAACGCAGATGGGGTCGTAGTCGTGCCGTGTATGCAACAGGCATGTGCGTGTATTTCGGAAAGTATTAGTACGCGGGCTACATGTAAGCTGATGCAATATCCCAAAGGGCTGTCATATTGTACACGCAGAAGGAGCTTGCATGCACCGGGCCTTTGCACTAGCTTTCTGATCAAAGTTGTGAAGTTCCTTGCGATGTTCTCACGCTTCTGTCGCTTGCAGCGTCTGAAAAAGTAAGGTTGATGTTATATACTCAACTGTGCACGGCACTTAATATGCATCGACGCGACCCGCCCTTCTGCGCACTGGCACGACAATCTCATTTCAACAAATTATGCAGCCCTGGTTGTACGGTTGTTTATTCTCGGGCCGCTGATGTACACAATCCATTAAGGCCAATTCACTGTCATTGCAATGCCAATGCTTAAAATATATTATACTACATGACAAACACATATGTATTTATGGTTGTACTATAAGGTAGTTATCTCCAGAAGTTTAGCTACTCAATGCTGTTAGTAGAGAATTCTATACATGTACACACTACCACTAGAATAGAAAACCTCATGGAAATAGTAAACACTCAAAATTAATTCCCGAACACCGTAGGTAGTGAGGGTTATGGCGGCTTTAATGTTACGCTCGTCTAAAGCAAAAAGTTTGTACTCACGTGCCCAATGATTGAGGCCTGGACTGTCTGTCTTCTCTTCGAGTCTGAGAGCGGCCCCTATGCTATGATGTTTCTCCTAAAAAAAATTCACTCTCAAAGAGGTACTGTGACCCGGCATTATCTCGTTTTTGGAGTAAGTTCCCACATCAGGGAAACTTCCTTTTGCTTACGGCGACTGACGCGTCCTGACGCGTCCTGATTTGGCTGGCACCTGTCTGAAGGGTCGCTACTTCGTCTGAAAATACACTGATTGCCTTATCTCACTGAAATAAGGAGTGTTTCAGGATGCAAGCCGTCTCTCAGTGCATCAGAATGCAAGTCAGGATTTCAGTGCTCAAGTGTAATACATCAGAGATTGCTAACGGCGGCTGGCGCGTCCTGGAGCTTCCTTAAATGGGTTGAAGCGTTGTCATGCCTGCCTGAAGTGTTGCCTGGCTGCCTGATGGCCTTAAAACGGCGTTTCAGGACAAAATCAGTGCGTAAGGAGGGAAGCTGTACATCAGGTGGCAAGTCAGACTCAAGTGAGATTTACTACTACTACCACTACTGTACTCAAGTGAACTTGAACCTCTGTTTTGAGATTTCAAGCTACCTTCATCTTCATGACATCTTGAAAGCGACAGCAAACACCATTGACAACCTCAGTCTACAATGATCATTCAACGAGAAGCAATTCAATAATAGATACAATCACGATGCTCCTGGCAACTTTTGAAGACAAGAGCATGCACTCAACAATTTACTCAACAAGATAACACCGTTAGCACTATTCAAACGGGCCTCAGCCTACTCAATATCGAGCATTGGGAAGTGATGGATTTCTGCATCCGGTAAGGCCAAGGCATCTTGATTCAAGACGGAAGCAACAGCAAACGTGCTGTGCGCGTCGATTGCCGCATCTAATAGAGCAGATGCAAGTGAGAAGATGATCAGCCTGAGTGACAACTTGAAAAGGATAACTTACAATGGACTTGAGCAGCCGACAGCTCAACTTCGGCCCAATTGCTCCTCGTGACCATGGCATCCTTCTCAATATTTGCCTGCAGGAGTCTGCCTGCCATCTCCTCCAGCTTTATAAACGGTTGCGGAAACTTGAACCAGAGACGGGGGTTCAGAAGCAGCTGGAGCCAAGTTAGCGTTCTTGGCCAGAAATCGGGGTAAACGAAGCGCGCCCAATCTGTCAAATCGACACAGGAGGTTACGGGAACGCCAAATTTATTCCTGATGCGAGTTGCATCACCTGCCAATTAGTTCAGTTATGCCGAATAATGAGAGAAGAAATGGGACTCTCATACCAGCGATTCCTGCTGACACTTTCCATACAGCTTCATCACCTAATAATTGTGTCAATCTCGCGGGAAGTTCATTAAGTAGATGAGTCCGGAGGAGGAACACATGTTGCTGAACCGCGAGTTGGATGAGGTCCACGCGATATAGCTCTGGTGAGTTACTCGCCCATTCAATGTCGAGGGCAACGAAGCGTCGTTCCGGGGCATCCGGCAAGGAAGCATAGATGACGTCTACGGCATTCTCCATCGTTGCGGTGGTCAGACATACTTCAGGAACAAGAGGTCCGAGTGTATAACTGCGAAGTTGAAGAAGAGGCGTTGGCGGAACCCCCAGGTAGTCGAGGAGATGTTGCATCTGTTTGTGAAGCTGGCAAAAAGTCAGTGCAGTGATTTTGAGAGGAAATAGAAAGTAAGCACGAATTCTTGCATCCTAGATATCCTCCTTTGTGTCCAAGGAAGTCTTCGCGCGATGCGTACTCGAAGCACAGCATGGTCAATCAATAGGAGCATGTGTAGCCCCAACAGAATGTGATAAAAGTTCATGGCGAAGGGTTGAGTGGGTGGGTGGGTGGCGGGGAGGGGCGACACCCACTCCGAGTTCACATTTATACAAAGCTCTTGCACGCATTTTTCTGATGCTTATTCTTCTGGGAAAAGAAGAGAGGAATCTATCAGTGCATTGTACTATGGCTCGGATAAACCTCAAGCTGAACTGACAGGAGATAAGAAGGATTTCTTCTAGATGACTCGATTATGAGGCTTCTTTTCATTTTATGCACAAACAAACAAGAAAGTGAGTCAGGTTAACTCCGAAGAAGTCAGGAAGACATAGCCCACTGCACAAGAAGCTGTTCCATCAGCTCTAGAAGGCAAAGCCACGAGTAAGCCGTCATACAATCAGTCATCCCTGGACACAACTCGAAACCGGAACCATGCCGATATGGGAAATGGGATCAATGCACCCCAATCCGCTTTGAAAGAAGTAGATTGAATGAAGGCACATTTCTTGACCTTAGAGCTGGGGGGATTGCGCTGTCGGCCGATAATCGACTTATTCTGCATATTGAAACCGAGCGATCTCCGTTTCGGCGGCAATGGTGGTGGCACAGAGGTGTTTGTCGAGGAATAGGACATGACTACTTGAACGATATCTAAGATGAAGTAATACTTTTTCCCGTTTGATGCATTCGCAATTTGCGTCGTGAGCTGCTTTGCCAACGTCAGGTAGACTGTTTGACGCACCTCTCATCAATGAGCTCGAGCTCAAGGTTGCGGTACTCGAGGCATCGGACGCAAATACCGACACCGGAATTTCCGAAATCGATCCAGAGGATGGGGTGTGGTGGGGAGGCTGATCCCATCGAGCTCGCCTTCGCGTTTGGTGATCTCGGGCTTCTTGACGTCCGCGTACAGGAAGAAGTCGCAGAAGAGCGCTTGAGCCTGCCTAGGGCTTGCGCTTTTGAACTCGATCCAAACATCCATGCCACCGGGGCGCGAGAGCGCGGGGTCGAAACGCTCAAGATGGTTCGTCGCTGCGACGAGAAGAGGAAGCGGCCAACAGCAGCGGCGACACCATCAAGTGCATTAAGAAGGCCAGAAAGAGAGAGCGTGTTCACGTCGGATAGAGTGTCATATTTCTTGCTTTTCTTCTTCTTGCCAATTTCTTCATTGTTGTCATCATCGTCATCTTATCCTTGTTGTCGGACAACAAAGAGCTCTTCTTCTTACCACCAGGAACACAGGTTGAGGACCCGTCGCGCGAAGTTGAGCGAGTGAATGCAGCATCAAGGTCCTCGAGAAGGACAATACACGGGGCAGGCACACGGCCCATAAGCGATGACAACGCCACATCGTTCATCCAAAAGGCGGAACGTGAGATGGCGAGAATGTCGAGCATGAGCGCGCCAGCAAGGGCATGGATCAACGATGATCTGCCCAAGCCAGGGACACGATAGAGGAAATTGTCGCGACGAGAGCGGTTACCACAGTCAGCGCACCACTGATTCAGAAAGAGAGGTTAAACTTTCAGTCGATGTGTGGCACTTTATGTACATACCTTCTCTGATTGCAAGAAGTCCCTTGTGTCGGCAAGGAGCATCTCTTAAATCCCCGCCATGAGCCATGGAATCAGCGAAATAGATATGAATTTGATGGTCGTCTGGTGAGGCAAACTGGAAGCCTTTGAGCTCCTCATCTCCAAATGACTTGTCTCTGAAAGAAGACTTGCCCGGCAAGATGGTGCGCGCTGTCGTCTCGAACTCGTAAGCATGCTGGCATTCTAAGCGCTTCAACAACCATAGCATCAGCCAGTCATGTAGTTGTGTTCATCGGGTCATGAGCTATTGTTGCAATAGCGGATAACTACTAGGGCTACTTACCAGTCCCCACAACAATGAAAGTGTCTCCGGAAGTCTCTGGTTTCCAACCTGACCATGGCTGTCAGTGGTGGTAGCGGACGACGGAGGGCCTGTGATGCCAGTGTCAGACCCCACGTGGGAAGTCATCATGTCGATGCTGGGTACTACTAGTAGCAGGAGTGCGATGGCAATGGTGGTGGTGCTGTCTGGCGGTGTTCCAGAATTGCACCATCTTGCGTGCGCTGTAAACGGTGTGAGCTAGGATTCTGTATCAAATGGTATGTAAATAACGTGAAGTAAAAGGATTGAGAAGGAGAATAAACTCACCAGCCTTGAACTCCTGTGCCATGCTCGTGCAGACCTCTGTCTCCCATTCCGCCCAGATCTGTTACAACATAATTTAGTACAAAGTGCAGGAGAGCAGCGCATGGAAGATGTCATATGTGAAGGAGACAGCGCCAAGGTTGAAGAAAATGACAAGCCTCAAGGTAGTGCAAGAGGATGAGATGAGAGAGTTTGTGCGCATGGTAGGGGAGTTGAGGAAGGGGCTCAGTCTGGGAAAAGGCGAGCGGCGATGTCCACGTCGGGCTCTTGCTGACTCGGAGTCGGGAAAACAATACTACCAAGTTGCGTGTCTGTCTTTGAATCAAGGTTGGTCGCAAAGCCCATTTGATCCAGCTCCTCCGTCGTCTGCCAGAAGGCAATAGCATAAGTCAAGCCGTCCAGTTCCCTCTGACCTAGAACGTCCCGAGAATAACAACCGGTCATTCCATTAAAATTATTATACCTAATAGTTGTCGAGCAGAGCAGTTGTAGTAGTAGCCGGACCGACCTTCGCCCCTCAGGCTTAGTTTACTAGTACTAGTAGTTTCCGACTTCAAGCTGACCTCCGAGTCGGAAGAACTTCCGAGTCAGAGCCTGAGACCGAGTCCGAGTCGTGGGACTTCAAGTTCAGCTCAAAAGTTCAAGTTGCCGAACAATGACCCGTAACGATGTTCGGTCTTCAGGTTGGTAGACCCGGATTCGAGCCAGTCGTGAATTTATCGGGCAGTAATTAGAGCATCACTGGTGCCAGTGAGTCCAAGTCCGACTCGGAATAGTTAGTAAACAATTCATATCGTTTTTTATTTACATACAGAATACAACAACTTGAATACCGATGCACAGAAAACACAAGTATAAGGTCGACAAACACAGAACAGGAGACAAACATACAAAGACACAACTTGAATACTAGTGGTATGCACTGGTATGAGGTAATGCTACGAAAAGAAAACAGTTAGAAATAGTTTGAGTACAAGCCTGAGTCCTCAGGCTACTTCGTCTGACTCCGAGTCTGCGGTCTAAGTGAATTAAAAGGTCCCAATGCTGCTCGTTCCCGCTCAACCTTGTGGTGCTCCTCATTAAACCACGCTTTCCATGTACTCGAGCCCTTGTTAGCCCTAGTTACCTTAATCTGTGGATGATATTCCGCAAGTTCCGACATCACTGCATCATCCTCTTGTGATTCGAATCCGAAATGAATATCACCGTAACCGAAGCCAGAGGTGCGCATCTCCGACAATTGTTGCCAAATAGGGACTCCGTAAGTGAACCCATCGTGTTGCCATTCGGTCGAAGTCGTAACAAAGGTGATTGTACCAAGTGCGTTGGCATCCTGGTCGATGACCAAGCTTCCGGAATCACCTTGGTCTCCAAATATACGGCTAGGACCACCGAAGTGCTTGCCGGGTGGGAATTGCAGGACCGCCTGCCAGCAACTCTCGACGCCCTTTACACCTTCTTTGATTCCACAGGTTTTGCGACGTTTGCCTTCACCGGAGACTGTGACATCATATTCTAGTGTAAGATCGACCCAGTAGGAAGTGAGATTGTTATAAACGCCCACTGTGTGGCCAGTTGTCCAACCAAACTTATATACCCGTCTTGTTTCAAGCTTCGAGGATACGACCTTTGTGCCATCATTCGCTAGTGCTCTATGGAGCTGCTTATCTGTAATCGCTTGTTTGTCCGTTTCTTCTTGATAAACACGGCTGTAGATGTCGCCCGGTTTCGTGAAATCTTTGATATGCACCAGACCATCATGTACTTGAGTGCCTTCCTTCCATCCCATGAACTCCAGAATGTCGTCGAAAGCAGCTGAACCACACAAGCTCTTTGGTTCATACCTTCTCAAGTCTGCATAATTCCAAAATTGCCCCTTCCGATGCTGCTTGCAGAGCATATTCATGTCAGATGGGAGACGGTCGTCACAAATCCTGATCAACGCCCAGTCCGATGCATAGGGGTGCTTGTTAGTCCGTGTGAGTGTTTGTTGGCATCCGAGGGGTTCTACGAGGCACTATTGATCCGCTCAGACTCTGATTCTCTGCCACGAGTAGAAGTAGTCAACAAAGCAGGACTACCGGCGAAGGAGAAAGTAGGACTCACCTGGCCATATGCCATCGATGACACCTTCTAGTCTCTGCCTTGCAGATCGAATACTATTTTCCTCGTTGGATGGGCGAAAGCCCGTGATCTGCCGAGACAATTCTATCAAATCAAAGCCTTCCCTTGGCGAAGCTGGATATCACCTCATTAATCATTGCTGCCGGTATAGGAGAACGTAGTAGAAAGCTGTAGGACTCACGCGGAATCAGATTTCTACGTGATGGCTTGGATGATGCCAGCATGATGCTGATTCAAGTTGAAGTCGTTGCTGTTGTGCTTTCGAGTTCAAGATGAATAGGTAGTACTATTGGGACGAAATGGGAAAGAATGCAGTGGGAAAGACGTCACTGGCACGGTTCTGCAGTGGCTGCCACTGGCAGTGAGTGGCGTGAGCCTGAGAAGTCTGGCTTCAAGTTCAGATTCAAGTTCCGCATTTAGTAGCCTGACTACCCCATGCCCACTGCCAGTGGCATCGACGTATCGTGTCTTTGTCTACTATACTCTGTAGTACTGTACTCTAGTAGTACTCAAGGTTGTTCTTTTCAACAGCTTGAAGCCCTCTCACCTTAAAGTCAAAGTCCCTGCCACCTAAATTTTAGTTCAGAGGCTGCCACTGGCGGTACTCAGGCTGGCGGTGAGTCAACCAGTCTCCTAGTTTAACTTCATCCGCTGACTGAGATCTTCAAACTTCAAGTTGTAGCCTGAGTAGTACTATCTACTACTACTAGTATATTGGCAACTTGATCTCTAAATTTGAACCGAAATTCAAGATACTACTATTCGGTTCCGACGACTCGGAGTCGGACTCGGAGTTGGTAGGCTCACAGCTACTATACTATTGCACCAGTTTTAACTCCATTTTGAAGCTGTTGGAGAAAGCGAAACAACCTCCTATCAGGCTTCAAGTCACAGTTTTGTTCAAAATATCCAAAATGTCCAGTGAGCCTGAGTTTGAGTCGAACGCCCTTGTTGGTTCTGACAATAACTAAATTGTAGATCGTAAAAGGAGTCGGAATGATGGGTATCCCACCACGCCAGTGACGCTTGGGTCTCACACAATTAACATGTCGGGATCAAATTCTAGAGGTGGTAGCGGCAGCTCACGCAGGGAGCCCAGGGGCGGCAGCTCACACACTGGCAGGCAGCTCAGCAACTCACCCGCTGGTGGCGACAGCTCACACTACGCAAACTGGATTGCTGCGTACAGGCAGATAGGCGCAAGTCAAGATTTTAGTAGTCTCATATTTTCTGCCGAGAACAAACGCGGCCCTTCATCTCCGAGTCCTAGTGGAGAGCCCAATCAGAAAAGGCCCAAACTTGAACTTGAAGGGGGGGAATCATTCCCGACATCCGTTCCACCACCATCAAGGTCACCATCACTGGCCGATTATCGCGTCCCGGGACCTGGCGGTGTTCTCGAACCACCTAAAAAATCTCCCGGACGTACTATGGGTAAACTGCTTGACGCTGTGGCACAAAATGCACAGCTCACTGGCATAGAAGGCAACGAGTCGGTTCACTCGACTTCAGGCCATCCAGGTGCCATGTCGCACACTGGCATAGAAGGCAACGAGTCGGTTCGCTCGACTTCAGGCCATCCAGGCCTTTCATCAGATGATAGGATTGCGAGTTTGGAGGGTCAGGTTGCTACGTTGAACGATACTCTTCGCAAGATATATTCTGATGTCGCTCTCTTGACTGATAATATTGCTGGGGTAAGTATTATGATCATGTTTTTCGAAAAAGAACGTCTAATAACCTACGCTTGTTAGTCACGGGCAGCAGGCGATGCTGTTAGAGTAAGGAAGACCTTGGATAGTCTAAGGTTCTTCTTCATGGAATCCTCCGCAATTGTCCTTGGGTTCTCAAGAGAGGAGATACGGAATTGCCTTGACAGTCGAGGCACTGATGATCCCTTTGGTTCCCTCTACTTCGAGTTGAGCAAGTTCAAGTTTCAGAAAATCATGAATGAATACTACCAACTTCATTCTCGCGACGGCTCGGAAGGTCTTAGACAACTGTTATCTGAATATGGACTTTATAGAGAAGAGAAGGCAGAAGAGTTTATGGCAGTATTGAACTCATACGATACGGATGCCAAAGATCTTAAGGCTTTCCAATTCTTCATACCGTTCTTCCAGGCCTACTACGACGTAACTTACAAACTCATCGCAATCATCGATGCCGGTCTCCAAAGTATGTCAGTTACGGTCTCTAGACTTTTCCAGGCTCATTCTCAGGCTTCCAGTCATCTTTCCAGTATTCGGCCCCCCCCACTGAAAGTGCATCTACCCTATCATCCGATATCGGAACCAGGGAGTTTGCAATCGAAATACATGACGCCTGCGGTTGAACGGCTTCATTTTCAGCCCCAGAAAGAGGAGGTCAACGAAATGCTACTGCAGTTTGACACGGAGCAGAAATCTTGGGAAATGGCAATTAAGCTGTGCAATATTCACGATGCATTCTTCCATCGGACGAAGGTGTTAGAGGTCACCTCCAATGACTATGTGATTATCTCAACGGCAGAATCTATTCAGGCGCGTTTGCATGACATCATAGGAAGGTTTACCAGGGAAGCAAAGTCGAAGCAGGGGCCTGTCGGACCACCGGCAGATATTCCTTCTGTTGAGATTAATAATTACTTCCGCAAATTGGGTCATCTTCAGAGGAGATTGATAAGCGCGCTTAGGATTGTCAAGAGATGGTTGCAAATTGCCTCCACAAAGGGTCTTTTCGATGTCGTCATGCGGAAGGGGAAAGGTGATGTCGTATCAGAGCTCTTAAACAAGATAGTACATCGAAGGCAGGAGTCGACTGATGATGTCCTTGATTCTATTGATATGTTAGCAGCCTATAACAAGGACGAAATGGAGGCCTATCATACGAACTTGAAGGGCAAGGGGAAGGAAAGACAGGACACGGCAGCATCGACGTCAGCAGCGTCCTTGACTACCCAGACGACTGGAAAATCTTTCTTGGAGCATGCAGACATGCAGAGATACCAAACATATCTGACGGAGGCGGTGTGCGCGTCATTCGACAGACAACCCCCGAAAGGCATCGCGGTGAATATTGATATTAAACAAATTCTAGGGTATCGCAATTATTTAGAATTGGCGATAGAGTCAAAGGATGACTCCAAGCCTTCAAGTCCTCAAGGTCGCCTCAACTACTAGCCGAATTAGCCCTCTCGTAGGTGGTGGGTTGACAATGGACACAGTATGCTTGCATCTCCAGTTTCTCCTTTTGTTGCTTTGAGATTTGTTGATAATTATATTACCTCGAACAATGAATACCATGATGTCGTCGCCGCTGGCTCTGGCAATGTAAACTGTACAACAAGTCTCAATACACTTTGTAGTACTATGTGGCAATGTGCTAACGGAAGAGTTTAACTATGTAATTATTGTCTAGCTTCGTACAGTGTTTGGTGCATGTGCATGTCAGCAAATCGGTTAACATAGAATCTATCATAAAAATCCAGGGTCTCCTCAGGTGTCAATGACTTTGGAGGACATTCATCACCCTTCGGAACCCCCAGGAGGTGGGCTAAACGGAGGATGTCCCCTACATCTATCACAGATAGCTTTGGAGCCTTGCAGTTGTGCTGATAGTGACATCTGCCACTGGCATTCACTCCAGTACAGCATCCGACACAGGTGGTAGAGCTCTCTAACTCATACTCCGGTTCGACTATCCACATTCTTGTTTTCAGGTCGGGTGAATCTCCAACACGCTTGAAAATTTGGACGAGAGCGCAGTCCTGACGTTCCCCTTTAGCGGTGAAGGAAAAAAGAAGCATAACTCGGGCAACTCTCATTCCCGCAAACCCCTTTATGCAGGAGCTAACTCGAACAAGGACTGCATCACGTCTTGCTTTTCCGCGCCAAGAGGGATTGGACCTGATCACCTCCCTCATTGCTTGTTCTATAGGGATCGATTCGCCATGGTAGGCAAAGAAAGCGGTGGCTGAATGGAATATTGAAAAGTCATTGCTCGTGTCCAATTCAACTGCTGGTTGGGCTCTACCAGAGGAGCCCCTTGAGTTGGAGGTGTGATTCTCGTACTTGTTGAATAAGTATTCTTTAATGAGCTGTCGGAGCTGTCGGAGCTCTGGATGACCTTTTATCGCCGCAAGCGTGTTGAGCTGTTTAGGATACACCTTACTGGACTCTGCAAGGATGACAACAAAGAAGTCAGATGTGTAACACCAAAAGCATGGGTTACCAAGTAATACCCACGTTGCTTCGAAGCCATTAACATCAAGCTCAAAGGGTCATTTCTGCCACCCAAGCGGATCTGGCGTTCAGCATGTTGTATGTCTTGAACCGCAAGATGCTGTGGCCCATGCACTACTAGTAAGCTTTCAAGTTCGGGATCTTCCAGGTCTGCAATTTCGTTGAGTTCATTATTGCCCACAATGTCATCGAAGAAGTCCTCTGTATCATCAGCTGCACCAGCTTCGGGTGTATCTTGATGCTGCATCTGCTCCTTCCGAATTTGGGTCCTCTCAGCGTCATCTGACTCCGACTCTGACATATTCCTGCGCAGAACATCTAGCAAAGCTCTCCATGAAGCCTCAGCCAGAGGACTTTCCAGCATTCCACGCCTCTTGAAGTCTGCTGTCGGGATCCCCCAGGACCCCAACATGTCTAAGGCAATCCCGAACAGAACCCGGTATACTGAAACCCGAAATCGCGACCTTGGCTAGATCCCGAAAGGATCCCCCGCTCTCTGATCCCAGAAGAACCTCTGCTTCGCCATGCATTCTCCTGCTAAGAGTTCCGCCCCGCTACGACCTCCTCGCCCCTGCTTGTCCTCGACCACGTCTCCTCGTCAGTCCCCGCCTCGTCCCCGTGTCTCGATCCATCCCTAGCCCGCCTCGTCGTTCCCCCGACTCTAGGATGATCCCCCGCTCGCTCCCCGCTCCCGTCATGCTCTGTTCCCCGCTCCAGTGAACCCCGTACCTCGCCATAGTCCCGAAGTCACTCACCATAGCCACAGCCATAGCCATAGCCTGCTACAGCCATAGCCATAGCCATAGCTATCCCAGACCTCGTAGGTTCTCGACTATGCCCGGATACCAGCTCCCGGCCTCGCGTCCACAGTCATGAAGTGCAGTTAGGAGATTGATCCACTGCGTCCAAAGCCGACCTCTGTCTGGCCTTGAGTAAGCCAACACGACAGCGGTCAAGGATTGCTGTCCCGCGATCCTGCCCGGTCACGAACCCTGCCCTGCGCTCGTCCTGCCACGATGCCCTAGCTAACCCCTTTGACATCCTGTGCCTCTCGACCTGCCCTTGTTCGTCCACAGCCTGCCCCGCCAGGAATCCCACCTCGCCGCGAACGCTGTCAAGCGTCCTCTCTGACAATCCCGCAACCCACGCTCGTTCCAGGTTGGAGTCCCGCCAAACTCCCCCCGCTCGTTTCCCGACTAGAGTCTCGCCAGACTCCCCCGCTCATTCCCGGTAGAAACCCCGCTCGCTTCCCGGTTGGAATCCCGCTCCTTTCCCCCGCACGATCCCAGTCGAAAACCCGCTCGTTTCCCGCCTCGCGTCCCGTCTCGAATCCCTGCGCAAATCCCCCGCAGGATTCCCGCCTTCAATCCCGCCACGATTCCCATCGCAACCCCAGCTAAGTTCCCGCTCTGATTCCCGAAAGATTCCCGCTACGATTCCCGGTCGAACCCTGTCTCGATTCCCGGTCGAAACCCAAACTCGATTCCCAGTCGAAACCCGAACTCGAAACCCGGTCGAAACCCGAACCAGATTCCCTGCATGATCCCGTCGCGAATCGCGCGAGTTTCCCGTCGTCCAAGGGAAACCCCTTAGCTTCCCAGCTCCTCGATGCTAACCTCGTCTTGAGATAGCCCCAGGTGATTGGCCTGGCCACGCACGTGCCAGCCAACTAGTCTCGTTAGTAGCGTCCTGTCCCGGCCCGCAGACCACATTCCCGCCACCCCGTGTGCGGGATTGATCTCATTGTCCGCAAGGACTCGAACCCCGTCCTTAGTCGCCCTGCCCCGCGCGCGCCTCGCGATTAGGCTTCGTTACGACATCGAAGCACCGGCTTCTTCGAAGTTGGTCCCTGTCGATCTCCCGCGACCCTGATCCACGCCAGAAGTTGCCTGCAACTTATCCCGAGACGATGTATGCATTACATCCGCCCCCCACGTTCGTTACCCCGCTGCCTGTGCGCCAGCTTGATACCTCGCGCACAATTACATTCCTTTAGTTCTCTTTGTTTCACTTGACCATGCTTCACGCTCGTTCCCTTAGATCTTGCCCAGATGTTCCCGCACCGAATCCCGAATCCCGGATTCACGTCACTGTATGCGCGGCCTTCGCCCGCAAGATTGTGTAACTAGTTAGTTGCGCGTTTGTGCATGCCCGTTCCCTGTAGATTCTGCCCAGTAGATAAATACCTGTCGCCACCGTAAGGAGCACTCACTTTTGTCCTCTTGTCGAGTGCTTCCTTAGGTGTGTTTCTGTCTTGTCTCTAGTGTAGTTTTACAATGCTGACTTGTCGAGTGCTTCCTTAGGGAACCTCCTCCTGATAACAGAAGTGTTGCCTTGAGATCCCGGTTATCCTGAGCTCTCTGCTCCTGTCCTGAGCACGCCTGCTCTCTGGCTCTCTTGTCTCTGTCTTGTCCCGGATCCCGCTCGGTGAATCCCGCTCTGAGTCCTGCCCAGAATCCCGCTCTGAGATTCCCGCCCGAATCCCGCTCTGTGATTCCCGCCAAAGTCCCGAACCATTCCCGCTCTGCGATCCCTGCACGAATCCAGATTCCCGCACGAATCCAGATTCCCGCGCGAATCCAGATTCCCGCCAGAATCCCGCTCGGCATTTCCCCGCGTCTCGACTCTGTCTCCCCGCGCCTCGACTCTGCCTTCCCCGCCTCGACTCTGACTCCGTCCCGTCCTCGCCTTGAGCCCCCTTGCGTCTCGCCCCCGTAGCCCCGCTCCCCGCGCGACTCCGTTGGCGTTGTAGCGTCCTTAACGGTTCCCCTTCGCCTTCTCCGCTGCCGCGCACTCTCCCAGGCCTTGCCCCGGAAGCCGCTAACGCGCCCCGGCCCCCAGGTTCCCCCCAGGTCGTAACATCTGCCCTCGATGCAATAAGTTTACTGAGACATTGGTTTGCTGTGATCATCTGACCTAAAGGATCATTTCTGTTTGAGCGTCGCCACGTTTCCTTGACCGCGTAAATGTGTTTATTCTCTGTGATTGATGAGCACAGCCCGCTTGGTGCAGCGAAGAGAGGGATCATTGTAGGATAGTGAATCATGGCATGCTGTCGTGGAAGTGAGAAGTTATCCCGGATGCCCTTAGCTATGAATATTTTGCGATATTGATGATAGTGATCCAGGGAGGCTTTAACCTGATCAAGAGTTGAGGCTGTAATCGTGTACCGACGCACAAGGTAACAGAAGTCCAGAAATGCACTCAATGCGTGAACTATATCATCATGTACAATGCCCACAATAGCCGGAAGATACACCTAGTAAGCGGATTGCATCAGATATCAGCAAACCACCACCTCAAACAAGATCATGATGAAAATACCACATACTTTCATAAGTGCCTTTGAATCATTACCTGTCCATTGCTTGAAGCCTCGACCTTCGGGAAATCTGCGAAGTCCAGGAAAAGGAGCAGCAACTCTGATTCTACGTGAAAGTTAGCAGTGGTATTCACACGACTTGTAAGGGAATAGTACCTTTTATCCACAATATCCAGCTCTGTCGTGGTCATGCTCTGGCAAATCCACTCGACAAGATGATCCTTGAACACGCCTTTGATGATTTGGTGCAGTAAGTCTGGAGAAATGAGATCGCATATATCTGCACGCGGAAAATCATTGGTGAAGGGCTACGGGACATAGTTCAAGTTGCGGTAAGTGCATCTAATGGACAACTTGAAGTTGGAACACATACGACGATATCTTGGTGGAACCCATACTCCTTACGAATTGTGGCTCTACTTATGCTATTGTCATCCACCTGTTCTATCAATCGTTCGTGCAGCTCTTTTGTTCGAGGATTTGTAACAAATTCCGGATTATCTAGGTTCTTGTGAGGTGCTGTACATCTATATAGTAGCCACATTAAGCCATTTCCTCGAACTCAAGTCGGATGTGATTTGTGGAAAGGACAATACTTACTTGCAGCACCATCCAGTGCATATTGCGCATAGACTCACTGTCAGGAATCCGCCTCAGGTTATTTTATTTCTTTTATTTTTCTTTTATTTTCTTTTACGATCACACTCCGAGTCGGATCCCCGACATGTCCGGTCCGAAACCGGACTTTCTTTAACTCCGATTCTCTTCCTTTTTGCATAGATTACTTGCCTGTATGTTTGCAGGCCGCTAGGACAAGCGCCCTGCAAACAATTCTCCTTTCTTTCTTTCTTCCGCCACTCACTCCGACTCGAACCTCCGCTCTACCGATGCGGGACCCCGACTAGAGCGGGACCCCGAACTCCGACTTACGTCAGCGGTATAGGTCGGACCTAGTCGGATCAGGGTCCAGTGGCTTGGTACTGTATAGTTTTTACCTTTGTTCATCAAAACCGCGGATCCCCCTGCGAAGCACTCCACTTTTGGCCTCTTGTAAAGTGCTTCTCAGGTGATGTGTTTATCTTTAGCTCTGATGTGTAGAATAGCTTAATTGACTTGTAAAGTGCTTCTCAGAGTGAGAACCACCGCTCATTGCGTCCGATCGTCGTCTGTGTCCGATTCAGGGTCTCGAAAGCGAAGGAACCACTCTAGGTCGTAACATTAGGCCAAAAGTTTGTTCTTTCGACGCCCTGCGATTGCACCGACCGATTTTTGATCCCTCTGAATGGGAAGATTCGGACAAGAAGACTCCGACGAAGATATGACCGACCCGATCAACCCCGCGCAAGCAGCGCCCGCGCCAGGCGCTGCTCCGACTCCGACTCCGGGTGCTGCTCCCGCCCAGACCGCACCACCGCCCCAGCAGGGCGGAGACCTCCCCCCAGACGTCCTCCAGGCTATCAATGATGCCACCCGACCTCTCCAGTCACACCTGCAGGAGGTGACCGCCGAAAACCAGCGCCTCCACGACTTCATGAACCTGTTTGTCCGAAATGCGCAGGAAGGCGCGACCCGCACTCCCAAGGGTCCGAAGGTCGGTGCCCCGCCCGCGTTCTATGGGCGTACTCCGAAAGATAAGGAGACGGAGAGTATCAGCTTTGAGGAGTGGTCGCAGAAGGTCCGACTTTATGTCCGGATGCGCCCCCAGGAGTTTGTAGGCAGTCCGACGATGGCCTGTCTATGGGCTGCTTCGCTACTCCGCGGGCCCGCTGAACAATGGGCTCGTCCGCACACGACCGCCGCCCTCGAGGGCACCGAAGTCCCCGCTCTCATGACCGACTTGGATCTCTTCCTGGCGTCCCTCCAGTCCGCGTTCGGACGTCCGAACATCAAGCGCCACGCCGGACAGGAGCTTATGAAACTGCGCCAGGGCAAGGACACGGTGTCGGAGTATGCGGCGAAGTTTCGTGCGTTGCTGGTGGAGTCGGAGGTGGACTGGGGGATGGAAGGGAAGATGTTGGTGTTCGAGACCGGACTCAGCAGTCAGTTCCGCTACGATCTGGCGAGCAAGGAGATCCGGGAGACCAAGAGCTTCGACCAGTGGGTCCGACTGCTTTGCGAATACGATGAGGACTTGCGTGCGCGTCGGACTGGCTTCAAGCAGAACAACTGGAGTCCGAACTGGGGCTCCCGCTCGCAGACACACCACTCTGCGTCGCGCGGACCGACTCGGGACCCCGACGCGATGGACATCGATCGCTTGAGCACTGAGGAGATGATGCGCCGCGGACTTTGCTTCCAGTGCGGTGAGCATGGACATCTGGCTCGAGACTGTCCGCAGCGGAGCAAGAAATCAAATGTCCGATCGAAGGTGGCTTCACAGACCGCCGCCTTGTCGTCCACCGCTCCGCCCGCCGCCTCTGCGCCCGCCGCCGCTTCCAAGACACCGACTGCGACCCTCGAGGAAGTCCGCGACGAGACTCCGACCGTGAATGCCGCTCGCACTCCGACCGTTGACGAGATCGCCAAAGCGGTCGCTGCTGCTCTCAAGAGTCAGGGTTTTTGAGTGGGTCTAGGCGCGCGGTCGTTCCGCCAAAGACCCCGAACCGATTTTCGCTGTTAGATGATGATGTGTCCGATCCCTCTGTGTACAATCGTACTTCGCTAATACACAAGAGTTTGCGTCGATTCATCCATGTCCCAGTGAGAATAAGTGACGGCCGAAAGATTTTGAGCATGAGAGCGCTGCTAGACTGCGGTGCATTTTCGGTGATTATCAACCAGAAGCTGGTGCGGAAGTTCGGACTACGTACTCGTCCTCTCGACCGACCAATCAAGGTGTACAACGCCGACGATTCGCTGAACCAGAGTGGTCCGATTACAGACCAAGTCCGACTTACTCTGGAGATCGGTGGACACAAAGAAGAAGTCGATGCCACAGTGGCAAACATCGGAGACTATCCGTTGATCATTGGGATAGATTGGCTACACCACCATAACCCGGAGATTGATTGGAACGACGAGACCATCAGCTTTACGCGATGTCCGATCGAATGCCGCCCCGTCGAAGCGGCAAGAGTCGTAGAAGCCGGACAACCGCTACCTCGCGCCGTTCGCAAGTTGCGGGCCGCGCGATGCAAGAACAGTCGACAGATGCGACCGCGACCGCAGCCCCATGCGAGAGTCTGCGTTGCGGAAGTCGGTGATGATTCAGATGAGTCGGACAGTGAGTCTGACGACCTTGCGAAGATTCCCCCCGGATTTCGGTACTCCGAAAAGTACATGGACATCTACCATGACGCGGAGCAGTTCTATGTGGCGGACGATCCGGACTTTGTGCATAAAGTTGCGGCCTCGTATACCTGGTCGCAGGCGATCGCGGAGAAGTCGGCAGTGAAGGAGGGTGACAAGTCCTTCGAGGAGATGGTCCCCCCGCAGTACCGCGAGTTTGCGAAGGTGTTTTCTAAGTCAGAGGCCGAACGGTTGCCTGAAAGGAAGCCGTTTGACCATGCGATCGACCTGGAGCCCGGATCGACCCCTTCGTACAGCAAGATCTATCCGATGGCACCGGCGGAACGTGCAGCCTTGAAGGAGTTCATTGAGGAGAACCTCCGCAAGGGCTACATCCGTCCGTCGAAGTCCCCCGCCGCTGCTCCGGTCTTCTTCATCAAAAAGAAGGACGGATCGCTTCGGATGGTTGTCGACTACCGAAAACTCAACGAGATCACCGTCAAAAATCGGTACCCGCTTCCCCTGACCACAGAACTCATCGATTCCTTGAAGAAGGCCCGCGTTTTCACCAAGCTCGACTTGCGGGCCGGATACAACAATATCCGCATCAAGGAAGGCGACGAGTGGAAGGCCGCTTTTCGGACTCAGGAGGGCCACTTCGAACCGACCGTTATGACTTTCGGACTTACGAACGCACCTGCTACGTTTCAGCGGATGATGAACGAGCTCTTCAAGGATATGCTGGATGTTATTGTCATTATCTACCTCGATGACATCTGCATTTTTTCGGAGAACGAGTCGGAGCACGAGGAACACGTTAAGGAGGTACTCCGACGTTTGGAAAAGTACGACCTGTTCTGTAAGCCCGAAAAGTGCGAGTTCCACAAGGACTCCATCGAGTACTTGGGTATGATCATTGGCTCTGGGATTATCTCGATGGATCCGAAGAAGGTCGAAGCGGTGGCCGACTGGCCGACTCCGGCGAAGGTGAAGGACATTCAGGCTTTCTTGGGGTTCGCAAACTTCTACCGACGTTTTATCAAGGACTTCTCGAAGCTGGCGGTTCCCATGACCGAATTGTTGCGGAAGGATGTCCAGTGGCGCTGGACTACCCGCCAGCAAGAGTCCTTCGATGGTCTGAAGAAGAAGTTTGCTGAGGCACCGGTCCTCGCGATGCCCGACCTTGAGAAACCCTTCATCCTCGAATGCGATGCTTCGGACTTTGCGACCGGAGCGGTACTTTCGCAGATCGGACCAGACGGTGACATTCACCCAGTGGCCTACTATTCGAAGTCCCTGGGCGATGCAGAACGGAACTACGAGATCCACGACAAAGAGCTTCTAGCCATCGTCCGAGCCTTGGACGAGTGGCGGCACTATCTCGAAGGAAGTCCGCACAAAATTGATATTGTGTCGGACCACCGAAACCTGCTCTTCTTCGCGGAAGCCCGAAACCTTACGAGACGCCAGGCCCGCTGGAGCTTGTTCCTTAGCCGTTTTGACTTTCTGATCCGTCACCGCCCTGGCCGACTTGGTGGAAAGCCGGATGCCTTGTCCAGGCGCGAAGACCTTCGTCCTGACGGACCGGACAATACGGACAAGGTCCTTCTGGACACGAACCGCTTCTATACGTTGGCGATGCGACGAGGGATGGTCCGGGCAGAGGGGGATACGGAGTTGTTGCGGAGGATTCGGGAGTCCGAGAGGTTTGATGAGGAATTGGTAGAGGCGATCGAGAAGGTGAAGGAAGGGGCTCCGCGCGCGCTGGCGAACGATTTGGAGGAGTGGAACACGGAGGATGGGCTGCTGCTGTACCGGGGTAAGGTCTATGTGCCGAAGGATGAGGAGATCCGCCGCGATATCGTCAAGTTACATCACGATTCGCTTCCAGTCGGACATCCGGGTCGTTGGAAGACCTACGAGCTGGTGAGTCGGAACTACTGGTGGCCTGGTATGTCTACATTCGTCGAGCGGTACGTGTCGGGCTGTGACACTTGTATGCGGACGAAGAACATCCCGCAACGTCCGGTTGGTCCGCTTCAGCCCAATGAAGTACCAGACGGACCGTGGCAGGTCATTTCATGCGATTTTATCACACAGCTGCCACAGTCCGGCGAATACGACGCCATCTTTGTGGTTGTAGACCGACTCACCAAACAGGCCCATTTCATACCGACGACCTCGGATATTGACTCCGCGCGGACGGCCGACTTGTTTGTGTCCGAAGTCTGGAAACACCATGGCACGCCGCGCAAAGTCATTTCGGACCGGGGTACACAGTTTGTGTCCCGGTTTATGAAGGCGGTACTCCACCGACTCGGTATTGAGGGCGCAACGTCGACATCCTTTCACCCGCAAACGGACGGTCAGACCGAGCGGGTGAACCAGGAGTTGGAACAGTATCTCCGCGCGTTCACGGACGTCCGACAGGAAAATTGGTCGGAGTTGCTGCCCATGGCGGAGTTTGCACACAACACACGAGCGCACTCCGCTACCAAGGTGTCTCCCTTCGCACTGCTCTATGGATACGACCCCGAGTTCACTATTGTACCGAGTGCCGGACTTTCGACGGTACCCGCAGCGGATGACCGACTCGACCTGCTTCAGAAGGCTCAGGAGGACGCTCGCGCGGCTCTCGAAGTCGCAGCGGAGCGGATGAAGCGGTACTACGACCAGGGACATGCAGACACGCCGGACATCCGACCAGGAGACAAGGTATGGCTCGACGCACGGAATATCGCAATACCGGGCACGCGCAAGCTGAATCCGCGGAGACTCGGACCCTACACGGTTTTGCGGAAGATCGGACTCTTGAATTACGAGCTTCAGCTGCCCCCGACTATGCGGATTCACCCAGTGTTCCATGTGTCGCTTCTTACGAAGTATACATTGGACACTATTCCTGGTCGCGTCCAGACACCGCCAGAGCCCGTAAATGTCGACGGCGACATCGAATACGAAGTATCCGAAGTCCTTAATTCGCGCCGAAGCGGTCGAGGTCGGACTCTGCAGTATTTGGTTCGCTGGAAAGGCTATGGACCCGAGGAAGACCAATGGATCGATGCCGCGGACATGGAGCATGCCCCCGCCGTTATCCGAAAGTTCTATCGTCGGTACCCCGACGCCATTCGCTAACGAACGCGCGCGCTCTTTAGGAGCGCCCTTGGAGGGGGATAATGTCAGGAATCCGCCTCAGGTTATTTTATTTCTTTTATTTTTCTTTTATTTTCTTTTACGATCACACTCCGAGTCGGATCCCCGACATGTCCGGTCCGAAACCGGACTTTCTTTAACTCCGATTCTCTTCCTTTTTGCATAGATTACTTGCCTGTATGTTTGCAGGCCGCTAGGACAAGCGCCCTGCAAACAATTCTCCTTTCTTTCTTTCTTCCGCCACTCCGACTCGAACCTCCGCTCTACCGATGCGGGACCCCGACTAGAGCGGGACCCCGAACTCCGACTTACGTCAGCGGTATAGGTCGGACCTAGTCGGATCAGGGTCCAGTGGCTTGGTACTGTATAGTTTTTACCTTTGTTCATCAAAACCGCGGATCCCCCTGCGAAGCACTCCACTTTTGGCCTCTTGTAAAGTGCTTCTCAGGTGATGTGTTTATCTTTAGCTCTGATGTGTAGAATAGCTTAATTGACTTGTAAAGTGCTTCTCAGAGTGAGAACCACCGCTCATTGCGTCCGATCGTCGTCTGTGTCCGATTCAGGGTCTCGAAAGCGAAGGAACCACTCTAGGTCGTAACACTCACCTGTTCCGGATAATCGGCTATATACGAGCCGAGTCCGAGAATCGACCTACGCAAGTGACCATCAGGGCACCGGAAAATGGTTTGTTCGTTGTTTATGGACATTGCGCTCTTCAGTGGTCTCAAGATTCTCGATATAGATGAATGAAAGACTTGATGTCGAAAGCGGCGGAATTCATCCGACTTTTCATACTGCCGTTCAGCTGCAAAGCATCAGAACACAAATGGATAGCTCAGTTTTTGACACACACTCTTTGGTATTGCTAGAAATGCTACGAGCTGGACTGTATTCAACTTTTGGGACCGCCGGGCCTTGTTAGATACATTTCCTATTGAGAGATATAATGGATAATATTCGTTGTTGCCAGTTCCAACGGAAACTGTTGTCTTGTCACTCCCTAAAATTACCGGAACGAACATGGACCCATGAACTGCTTTATCTTCGGCGTAGATTTTGTTCTAAGTCAAGGATAATCAGTACACTTCCTCCAACTTCGAATGCTGCATGATTCATGACTTACAGCCTGTTCCCAAGCAAAATTTCCGGACATGTAGTTTCTGAAGACTCGTTCTTTGTTGTCATCAGAGTCCTCTTTCGGCTGATACTCACGAAACGGGACATAGTCGAATTCGCCTTCCAACGCCGGATTGTCCACCAAATTCCGGATCACTTCCAAAGGATCCCGATACCATACATCATATTCTTTCCTCTTCCATGACTCGGTGTTCTCGTTTGTTGCCTTTTGGCTATGATCGTCCGTGTAGAAGTTACTAAAGGATTTCCAAGACACATCACCGACTTTCGTAGCATCAATGGCGTTATACATTTTTTGCGCATCTCCATCGAGTAGCGTACTAGTTGAACCCAGATCCAAGTCATCGTCAGGCAATGTCGCATCCAATTCGGAACATCCGCAAGATTTTACATTCTCCGCCTCCTGAATCAGCTGATAAGCCTTCATGATTCCCAGAAGCTTTGTTATGTTCCCAGCAGACATTTGCTCTTCCCAATAGAGAAAATCTGCGAGCTCAAAATCTGCTCGGCACGAATATGGAAACCAGTCATTTGACGCAGATTCGTTTCGCGGAGCGGGTGAGTCTTCGTATTCTAAGAAGTTCCCTTCTGCATCGCATGGAGTGGCTGCACAATGTTTGGTGTCAAAATGCTACAGTAAACCGGGAACAATTGATTTGGCGCGCACCATTCAAGTATCTGTGATACACCTTCAAGTTATCCTCGCTCTCCTCATAATCTCCAATGTCGGAATCCAAGTCTTCAGAACGGCCACTGTCACTTCCGGTGACAGAATGGGACAGAGAATCAGGTCTGTCCAAATCTTGAAGCAGCTCGTCTCGGCCTATACTGAGCATCGAGATATCCTGTGTAAGCATGGAAATATCGTAATCGTAGGAGTCAGAGCCGCTCTCAAGATGACCCTCTGATGGAAGTTCGGACGACCTCAGGAGAGCTTCAAGTTGAGGACTTGGAGCTCGTATGGGTCGAATAGGTGACGATTCATATTCATGACCACAAGCAGAAGAACTTGCCAAGAATGACGTCGGATGAGCTGAATATTCATGTCTTGCTCTTCCAGATTGACTCTTGAACGTCCTACTACAGCCAGGCAAGGTGCATCGAATAGTTGGTGGAAAATGAAAGGGATCGTGCTTTTTCCGTGTCGCTGGCATCAACTTGAATGTAACCTCAGTAGTAGTACACGTCGACAATTGGGACTCACAGCTGAGCCTCACTGGCACTGGCAGGCTGCTAGCACTGGCAGTGACTCGGACTCGGAGTGCCAGTGAACTTGAACCTGAGTTAAAATTAGTCATAGAGTAGTCACGGTAGTAGTGGGCGTAAATTTTCAACTTGTCTAAGATAGACGCCCCCGCCTCCCTGATCTTGAACTTGCACCTTCGACACATCTTATCATCATACAAGTCTCAAAACACTGCACAAAATGTCAACTCAAAGACAGACAAGGGCTAAGAACAAGGAAAAGCACCCCGGAGCAGTCGTTGACCAACTCAGAACAAGACGAACACAGGAGGAGATATTGCGGGAGAAGGAAGAAAAAGAGAAAAGGAAAGTACGGCAGGCAGAAAGGCGGGATGAGGCATTGAAGGAGAAGGAAGAGAAGGAAAAGCAGAAGGAAGAGCGGGCAGCTTTCCGCAGAGCTGCGGCCCAGCAAGTCGCGGTTGCGAAAGAGAGGAGAAAACACGCTGCGGAGCAAAAACGGGCAGCAAAAGAACAAGAGGCAGCTGACAAGGTTCGCAAGAAGGTGACTGCAGCAGAGAACCAAGAAGCAGCGATGCTAGAGACCGTAGAGCTTGAAAACAACTTGTCAAAGGCTCTTGAGACACGCACCCAGATGGGCTCAACAGTGCCCAAACTCACTGGCAAACGTGGACGTAGAAAGCCAAAAGGCGAAGCTAGTTGTAAGTCTTCAACTTTAGATCAGTGATGACACAGATTTGAACTGGCATAAACAGACTCGAAGAACAATGTTAAAGACATATCGGATTGTGAAGATGGACACAACGAAGACTTGGATATTCGTGAGTAACATTGCCTATACATTTTCAGACAATCTCAAAGCTTGGAGGTTGAACCCTGTGACTCACGTTAATGCGAAGCAGCGAGTATGGATGAGCCAAACAGGAAGCCTGCAAAAAAAGCTAGGAAAGAAGATTCCAAAGGTGAACTTCCATTTCGCACACGTGTGCAGACCGCAAAGATGTCCAGGTCTGCCGCCACTCCCAGCGACGCATTCTTTCACGCTCCTGCAGGACCGAACGAGAGTCTTTCTGGTGAAGAAACGGACATAATAGACTCGCCCGCTACGTCAAGGCGGAACGACAAGACAAAACGCCCTGTCAGGGCACTTCGCAACACAGATGATTCCACTTTCATCGGTGAAGAGGGTGGAGGTCTTGAGGTGCCAGTGGCAGGGATAGACTCAGAAAGGATCAATTTGTGAGTTTGAAGTTTGAATCTTGCATTGCGTCTGAATCAGTATCTTGTACTGTCAAGTCAATGTAATGGTGAGTGCGATTAAACATCATCCCGACTACTAGTAGTAGTACTAGATTACTAATGAGCCTGCCACTCAGGCTGCCAGTGTCACTGCGGTCACGGTGCCAGCGGTTCAAGTTGACCGTGACGCTCCCGGGCCAAGACCCGACTTGGAAGTCCTTCACCTGCAATATTGACGCTCTTGTCCTTGTTACCACTGTATTATGAGCCTTGCTGACGCAAAGCTACACCAGACACACCATCTCATTGCCAGATGATGAAAACTTAAGTCCCTGGGAGGATGAAGGAGAAACAATCACCCTTACAAGCTATCATGGTGTAAAAAATAGCACAATCAGTGTGCAACAGAAGGCACATCTTGTCGATTCGGAATCAAATGTTGTGAGTTGACGGAGAATTAGAATGGCAAATGCAGTCTGAATAACTTGTTTATAGGGCGGAAGCAATCCGAAGAGGCTAACAAGGCCGGCTCAAGCTTGTGTGAGTACGACTTATTTCTGTTCGATTCATGTCAGTTACTCCATGACCGTTTGTTCATATCCCTTCGTTATTATTTATCTGCCAACTGCCGTGTCATGAACAGGATGGAGGTAGCAGCAACCTCAACTCGAAGAAAAGGAAGTTATTGCTTGACACTCTTTCCGGGTCGCAGGTTTCAACGGTAAGCGATGTCATATCATTTTTCATTTTTCATTCTACTAAGCAATCCCTTCCCGTACTCGAGGATAAGAACAACGAGATAAAACCAGGTGGACAGGTGAGTGCCAGACAGCGAAGCACAGTGATCTTCATTCTATATCCTTCATTGCTGAATTGGTATTTGCATAGGATGCAAACAAGAGGACTGCTAACTCGCAGCTTAGCGCACCGGTAAGTCTATCTTATTTCAACTTCTCTCATTCCCCCCCTTATTTATGGTTGTAAGGTGCGATCACTAGCTTTGGAACCCCGTGTACAGGTATGTGTGAGCGTCGATGCACCGTAGGCTCACTTCCGGTGCTCTCCTGTAGCAACTATTCGTTTCCTTCTTCACTTCGAGTCGATTGCTAATGTGTGCATATGAATAGGACATCACAGTCACAAAGAACGGAAAGAGGAAGTCGCCACCAGACACCGACTCTCAGGTTAATGTGGTAATTCTTCTACCTTCACGTGCAATGAATTCCTTCATTTCATGTTTACTTAATTTAAACCATCTCAATAGGCTAATAAGACTGTCAAGATCAATAAGTCATTGTTGATTGACATGGACACACAGGCCGGTGCCACAGTAAGTGTCAATTCTATGGTAATTGGCATTCAAGTTCGTATCTGATCAGGCGGAAAGGACTTGAGTAAGAAGAGGAACCCCTCTGATATTCCTTATCGGCCTGAGGCCGACACGACGGTAAGTGCTTCTTTTCGATCTGCTCACTTGCCATGGATAACAGCTTTCTGACGTGTTGCAGCCGGAGATTGGATCCGCTACCTTTAATCGCAAGAGGCAGTTGCTGGTGGCTGATAATGAAGTAAGTGAGAGTCGATTGATACACTCTAAACGTGAGCATTCACCTTCTTTTCTTAATAGTCTGGTGGTCGAAAGATGTCGTTAGCACCTCGAGCACCGTCGCTTGCAATGACGAGAGCGTCCCGCACCCCCGGACCCGAAGTGATAGTGACTGGGGCTTATCAAGGTCATCGCAAAGTCTCTCGGACTACTAGCTCAGTTTGTCGAATCAAATTCATTTTCTATGACATATTTTGCTGATGTACGTATATGCAGACATCAGTGGGACTTGAGGACAAGGATCGAAATGAAGGAAGGGAAGGATCTCGCGTGCCAGGCAGGAAAAGGGCAACGAACCAGTGTCTCCCTCCCGGTACTCAGGCAGGATGGACTCATATTCTATTACCTTCACTATTTCGCGCAGTTGGAAAGTCCGTCACACCATGGCAAACCCCGGACAATAAGCTCATCAGCTCATTGTGGGGGAAAGTGTTTGATTCTGTGGAACTCATTTACGAAACTCAGTTCGCCGATATCTGTTCTCTAGTTGAGTCATTTTTACTTATTCTCAAATCACCTTTACCAAATTGAGATGCAATCCTCGTATTTCAGGCGGCCCAGAGATGCTCTGATAGCTGGCGCAAGAAGCTGTTTGAGAAAGCTGAGCAATCAGTTGCTAGTTTTATCAGCGGTGAACAATCAAAGTCAATGCAAAACGAAGCAATTGTGAAGATGTTGCAGACGCTAGTTGACAAGAAGAAAGCCGAACCGTTTCTATGGGAAAGCTGGTATAGTATGGAGAGGGTAAGTAAAAGAGTATTTATTGTCACATTTTGTGTCCATGCATTGACCCTAAATGTACAGAAGCAAGGACTGTTCTGCTCTGACCTTGTGGTCTCAGTGTTGTCCGTACACATTGTCTTGGCCATGGGTCGGCATAAAATACTGGACAGAAACACCATAGGAAAGCCTATCGGTGCCCTCGCCCTTGCGGCAACAGCGGTATCTATTTTTTTCAGTACTTATATTGTCCTTATTCGCTGATCTTCTCATGGATAGGTCAAGGTTGCCATTGATAAACAGGTGGCTCGGTTGCAAAATATCAAAGAAGAACTTGGCGGCGCTGAGTGGTATTTCACTAGCGCTCTGTGGCAGCCTCATACGGACAACTATGTTAACTTGTTGTCGAATCCCTCTTTCTTCACTGAATCAAACTGGGAAAAGGTTCGATCCCGCCTCCTAGCTTACGATGCCAGTACAGATATCGATACGAGAAAGAACACCGAACTTGTTGGATCGGGTATCACTGGCAGGGACTTTTCCTTGTATTTTGACGTTGTAGATGCAGATTCGACCTGCGAGAAAGCGTATGACGAAGGCGCTGATAATTGGGAAGACGGAACCGACGGAACCGACGATAAGGGCGAAGAGCGTGAGGGGGCTGAGTATAGAGGCGAGGTGGAAGGTGATGCAGAGGACGAGCATGCTAATGCTGAGGGTGACGACAACCTGAGCGAGAGCGGGGACGAGGGTGTTGACAAGATTGAGGGGAGGGCGAGGGCGAGGGCGAGGGCGAGGGCGTGGGCGAGGGCGAGGACGAGGACGAGGATTTAGGTGGAGATGGTGATCATGAGGAGGACGACGCTTCAAATGGGATTCGGCTACGGACTGCGTAGACTTCTAAGGGCAAATCGATCACTGGTGAGCCTCTTCTTTTCGTTTCTGTCCGTGCGCTCAATATTATATTAGCATCGACTTGCAGAGCAGCCTTCGTTTCTACTGGTACGCCAAAGAACATGCAGAATTGAAGGCACGGCAGCGAAATGTGGCCTGCCACTGCCCGTCACGGCAGAGGTTCGGGATAATGTCGTGGCGGATCCCATGATTGCGACTGCTATGCTTAGTCTTGCGTAAATGACTGATGTACTTGAACGCTGAGGCACTGATAGCTACATAATGTTGTCTTATATATTTCTGATGCAATGAAATACTTGGATCGTTCTTATGCACTTAGACTCTTGAGCACTGCAATTCGTCTTACAACACTTATGTACTGCTGTAATTAAAGGATGATACACTGGAGCACTGGGGTGCTGAATGCCTGAAACACTTAGAGCACTGATTCAGCCATCTTTCCTTATTTAAGCCAGCCCGCACTTATTTCAGCCAACTTGTCCTGAATAATGGGAGGACATGCATGAATAAGTGAAGCTTGCCTTATTTAAGACTTCAGTCTCTCAGGACGTTTAAGTAACACTTAAGTCACTTTCAGCAGAAAGTAGTTTCCCTGATGCACGGGTAGTAGTCCCCGACACGACGCTTGCGGCTGCGACTGGTATAGCTCGAGCTACTGACTCTCTGATCCTGACGCGCGTGCAAACGGCTCCTGAGCAAGCACTGTCGCTGCCTTCAATTGTATTCCGGGAATCTTTGGCCTCGGACTTGGGCGACGTCGTGACTCACCGACCGAAGCATGTTCTGGTCCGATAATCTATGACACCCCTGATGCGTCGAACACATCTATGTCTGCTCTTCCAGCTAGTTCTCCCCGCCAGTTGCTTGCGGATCCAGCTGTGGTGGCTCGAGCGAAGAAGGAGGCGATGCTGCGCACTCGGAGGCGAGAGCAGCAGCTTGTCTGTCACCTACGCCGGCGTCACGCACTGTGCCATTGGAAAATAATGCAGAGGAGAGTGTATTCATAGCCCGGCCAGCTGTCAGTGTTGACCATTCGGAAGCAAAGTCGAATTCGTTCGTGGATACGAGTATGCAAGCGGACTCTGGGCTGGGCCTCATAGAGTTGTTTGACTCGGCATCCAGTGTTTCGACCTCGACTCACCGGAAGGACTCTGATAACTGTAGTCTCGATAAGATGTCTCTAACTGAATCAAGACGCAAGGGGAAGCAGGAGCAAGTTGAAGCACCTTCAAAGTCGACTGAATCTTTGGCTCTGGCTTCGTCCACTGGGCCAGTACCTGTCCTTTCAGAGATGGACGCATTCCTACCGGAAGACCTAGTCCTGCCATCGGAGTCTGTCCTATCGATGGCGTTGGAGGTGTCGGGCTCAGATCTGGTATTGGTTCCTTGTCTTCCTGGTCTTGAAGGTGAGTCTTTTGATTAAATGTTCAGTATTCAGGGGTCTGTCATCAATGCAGTCTCACCGGAAGCTGTTCCCGTCCCACAGACCTCTCCTGAGTTATCACGTTTTGGAGACGAGGTGTTACGTTCACGGCTTCGATGGACTTATCACGGAAATGATAAGTGACCAAAGCGTTGTTGGGTGAAGTAGCAAGTACAGTATAGAGGGTCCGCTTTGTGAGGGTCTCTATACCGGAAGTCGTGGGTGAACAGAGTCTTTGGTACGTGATTGTAAAAGACTATAGGAGGATTGACTTAAGTGTCATCCTGGGGCGCTATGTACATGGCCTTATATACTACAGAGAACAATAGAGTGGAGCAAGGAATGAAACTACATCATCGCGGGTCAGAAGTGGAGTGAGTCCGTCATAGTGGCTCTAATTAATGGAGGATGATGTTAGATCGGAGCATAGGTGGAGTAGAGTGGAGTAGAATGATGTATCATCGGAGTGGAAGGTCCTGGGGCTCTCGGAGTGAAGGTGGAGCAAGTGGAGCCATCGGAGTGTGGAGTCAATGATGAAAGAATGATGCAATGTGTGTACGCACATGCAGGTAGAAAGGGTGAGAAAGAAAGATGAGGGGGAACATAAACAATGTGTAAACAAGGGTAAGCAGCTTGATGCGTAACAATACCCTGTCACTAAGATTGAAATTCTGTAGTAGCATAAGAATGCGAATGCGAGAATTTCAAAGAAAGGTACAACACTATAGGATCAAGTTAAGATCAATAAGTAAAAGCGTAAGAGAGAGATAAATATCAGTCGCTATAGGGTCAAGTTAAGACCAATAAGGGTTCAAGCGCTGGGTACATTGGATGAAATCGTCTGCGAAAAATTAAAGTTATTAAGGAAGGTATGATATAAAGAAACAGACTGTGGATTAGTCCAGTCGATGGGGGCATATGTCTCGGGCGAAGTGAAGTCCTCGGGTCGGGGAGTGTTGACCACATAAACTGGCGAAGATGGTTGGATAACGACGTTGGGCGGAGTCATGTGAGGTAGTTCAGGAAGGGGAACGTCCTGGGCTTGCTGATTGATCGCCTGAAGTTCTTCCTCTGTCGGTAAGTGGAGCTGTTGACGAGGGCTGGGCAGTGGCGGAGCGGATTCGAAATTGCTGAGTTGATCGAGGTCGAAGATCGGCACATGCACTTGCTCATGGTATGCATCGGGCGCAGCCAGTGGGGGTAGCTCGAGAGGGGAGGGAGTCGTCATAGGCTGTGGTTCCGGGTCGTCTGGTAAGTGTACCTGTCCATCTTTGATTTCCGATGAGAGGAGGCGCTCGAATTCGTACTCGGTGAACTGGTTCTCGAGTTGAGTAATAAGAACTTGATTCATGCGACGTACTAGCTCCTGATACTCATAAGAATCAATCTTCTGCTTCCTGAGTCGGTTGTTCTCCAAGATATCAAGCATTTTGCACAAGTGGCCATACATCTGTTGCGTAGTGTAGACAATGTGCGGGAGTGGACTGATGCTGGTATTCTTGGTGAGGTCGCGAAGTTTGCCGTTGTGGAGAAGAGCGGCTGCACACTGTCGACGGGTCTGCAAGGTCTGGATGAAGGGGAGTCCGGGGAGGAGTTGGTCGCATAGAGGGGGGAGGAGTTGGCCTTCTCTGTATCTCTGTCGGTTCGGGTGCACTCGTTTCTGTGTCGAAGTGTAATAGAGGCGACCCGAGAGTCCGTGCCGGGTGTTGCGAGTAGCGGGCATGGGGACTAGTTCTAGTGAACCGGGCAGTACCTGCAACACTTGCATATGCAGATCGGGTCTTCGTCGTACGCCACAAAGTGTTGCTGTGCTGTTCCTGCGTGGCGGATGCGGCGGCCTATCCAGGGGACGTAAGGGAGCTCGAGGAGGATGTGGAGGGCTTGAAGAATTGGGGCAGCGTATTCGGGGGTGAAGAAGGTGCGGCGGAGGACTAGAGTGGTGAGCTGGGGGTGGGGGTTGAGAGTCTTGAGACGGCGGATGTTGACAAGATCAGTGTGGGCCGGGTCGAAGATATACTCTCGGACAAGGTCGAGAGGACTCAAAGGGGGAAGGGTAGGAGAGGGAGGGGGAGAGGGGTATTCGTTCTCGGGGTGGACGGGTGTCAGTTGCGGGTGCCATACGCCATTGTGCCAGTTGTTTGCGTGATTGCCCCAGCCTGTTACCCAGAGGGGATCAATATCCTCAACAGGTAGTAAGGGTCCGGGGTCAGTGGCGGCAAGGTGTTCCTCGGCGTCAAAGGGAGGGACTTCGAATGTTGGATTGGGAGTGTCGAAGTTGAATGGCATGTCGAGGGGGGATATTCTCTTTGTCAGAATCGGGGTTGTCTGTGGTGTGACTGGTCAGGGATTCCGTGGAGGTGGTCGGGCTATATGCAGGAGAAAAGGGTTCCAAGGGCGGAGGGGATGTGGAACTGTTGAAGCTAGAAGTTCGAGCGGGTGCCGGTTGCCTGTGAATGAATCTAAATCCGTTTGGAAGTTGTACAGATCCTTCAAGGTCGTTTGACTTGACCATTTGAATTAGTATATAGAGTCCTATCGAAAGGTGTGCCTGGTGTAATGGAGTCGCATGGGTAAGAAGAGTATCGATGAAATTGATGAGGTGATTGAGCGGCGGAGTGTTGGGTTCTTCTTGTTGATGAATGAAATTGAATAGGTGGAAAATGAGTGTGGGTTGACGGTTGGTCGGAGTTTCTGCTGCTAGTGTGCGAAGGTCGTTAAGAATTTGTTCTTTGCTTATTTCTGTGGGAGGGGGAGGGTCGTTACGAAGGGGTCGTGGAGATGGTATCGGAGTAGGGCGGCGGTGGTTGGTATTGCGGTGTTGACGTGATAATGAACTGATTGTGCGGCCCATATCGTACTGAAATTTCCGGGGTGTCTCTTCGATATGCGTGTGAGAACACAAAGCGTTGGTTGAAAGGCTGATAGGGTCCTGGGCCTTGGTCAATGCGTTTGAATGCTTCGATAAGGAGTAGTTCCGCAAGATCCTTGACTTCAGGGCGGATGTCAAGTGAGAGAATGTATGCACAAACGTTAGCGAGATCGGCTGGTTTGATCATGGCCTGGTGGGTAGGGGAGCTTCTGGGTTCGATGAAATACTTCTGGGGTTGTCTAGATTCCGGGTGGTAGTTGAGATTACACTCGGAGTATCGGAGGATTTTGACAGATGGCGTAGTGTACTTGTTCCGGATGGGGTAATTGGACAGATGACCGGGAGGTCATTTGATCTGGTGTGCCTTCTTGTATTCCGATAGAAGTTCCTGAGTATTCTCCAGTGATTGTTCCGATATCCATTGGTTCTCTGATGTCGGGTATCCTAGCCATTTGACGAGATATTCGCGTTTCCTTGGTGGTCCTCGGTGATTGAGTATCGCTTCGACTTCAAATTCTTCTTCTCCTTCAATAAGGTCAGGTGGTGGTCGTGTGTAAGATGGTCCATGTTCGTCCGTTTCCTTGTGTGGAGTGAGAAGAGAAGCATGAAATACTGGGTGTATTTTCCAATGCTCTGGAAGATTAAGTCGATAGACATTGTCCCTGAGTTTCTTGATGATCGTAAAGGGTCCTTCTCGTTTGGATTGGAATTTCGAAGGTAGTCCGGTTCGTCGGAGGTTCCTGGCTTCTAACCATACACTTTGTCCTTCTTCCAAGGGCTGGAAGTGTGATTCTTGTGTCTCACGCTGGAATTCTTGTGCGAGAGTTAGAGCTGCTTCGGCTTCGGTTCGGAGTTCCAATATCTTGATCAAGCGAGTTTGGAGTGTGGGGATGTTACTGTCGATCTCGGATTTTTCCGTAGGGAATGATGTTGGGTCGTATCCCATGAGTAATCGGAAAGGGGTCTGCTCTGTGGTGGAATGCTTGCGATTGTTGTGAGTGAATTCCATCATTGGTATGTATCGTGACCAATGTTGGGGGTGGTTTGCTGCGTAAATCGGAAGTATGCTTCGATTTCCTGGTTCGTTCGTTCTGCTTGTCCATCTGTTTGTGGGTGATATGCTGTAGACATAGCCTGCTTGATGTGCAGTAAGCGGCATAGCTGTCTGAATAGTGTCGATGCAAATTGGGGTCCACGATCTGAGATTATTTTCCTGGGTAATCCAAATCGTTTGTAGACATTGTCGATGTAGAGTTGAGCTGTATCGAGTGCGGTGATCGTCTTGTTGCATGGGGTGAGTACTATTGCCTTGGTGCAATCATGGTCCACAATAACACATATGCTGTCATAGCCATTTGATTCCGGTAGGTCGGTAATGAAATCAATATTGACTGTAGCAAAGGGGTATGTGTCTTTGTCTGCGATGATTGGGCTGAGCGGAGGTACAAGTGGATGGTGATTTATCTTCATCTGTTGGCAAATTGCGCATCCTTGCACATATTTCGAAATGAACTGCTGCATGCGGGGCCAGTAGTAGGTGCGTCAAATCTGTTCCATCGTGTTTGCTATTCCTGGGTGATTTCGCGTAGGGAGGTCATGATGAAGTCGTAAGATGTTTCTCATGATTTCCTTGTTCTTCGGAACATAGATCTTGTTCCTAAAGTGTACAAGGTTATCCTTGATTGAGAAGTCGGTCATCTTTGGTTTCGTGAGGGGTAGTTCTTTCTGAATGAGTGTCATTGCTTTCTGAATGTCGCCTGTTTCGAGTCGAATCTTGTCATGAAGTTCGTCGATGTCAATGGTGTTTCGATCGTCATCGTCCTGTTCTTCTATTTCGGCTTCGAGTATTTCCATCTCTTGAATGAAAACCTTTTCTGGTAGAAGTGTAACTTCGTTGTTGAGTTCTCCTTCCGTTTTAAATTGGTCGGGTCTCCGGGAAAGGGCATCGGATTGGATCATGTGTTTTCCGGGGACTGCTTGGATTTGGAGGGGGTAACGTGAAAGTTCGTTCTGCCATTGGGCTTGTCGAGGGGTTAATCGTTGTGGTTGTCGCCAATAGGTTAGGTTCTTGTGATCACAATGTACTGTGATAACATGTGGGCTGCCTAATAGATAGTGTCGCCATGTCTGTAATGCGCGGATGATAGCAAATAGTTCCCTGTCGTATATTTGCCAGTTTCGTTGTGTTGGATTAAGTGCTTGGGAGATGTATCCAATTGGTCGTAATTGATTATCCTTGTCGAGTTGTCGTAGTACTGCGCCAGTAGCGACGGCTGAAGCGTCGGTTTCGAGGTAGAATGGCTTGTTCGGGTCGGGTTGCATAAGGAGTGGTTGTTTCGAGAATAAGTCCTTGAGTGTTTGAAAAGCATGTTGTTGTCGGTCGGTCCAAACTGTTACGTTCACGGCTTCGATGGACTTATCACGGAAATGATAAGTGACCAAAGCGTTGTTGGGTGAAGTAGCAAGTACAGTATAGAGGGTCCGCTTTGTGAGGGTCTCTATACCGGAAGTCGTGGGTGAACAGAGTCTTTGGTACGTGATTGTAAAAGACTATAGGAGGATTGACTTAAGTGTCATCCTGGGGCGCTATGTACATGGCCTTATATACTACAGAGAACAATAGAGTGGAGCAAGGAATGAAACTACATCATCGCGGGTCAGAAGTGGAGTGAGTCCGTCATAGTGGCTCTAATTAATGGAGGATGATGTCAGATCGGAGCATAGGTGGAGTAGAGTGGAGTAGAATGATGTATCATCGGAGTGGAAGGTCCTGGGGCTCTCGGAGTGAAGGTGGAGCAAGTGGAGCCATCGGAGTGTGGAGTCAATGATGAAAGAATGATGCAATGTGTGTACGCACATGCAGGTAGAAAGGGTGAGAGAAAAAGATGAGGGGGAACATAAACAATGTGTAAACAAGGGTAAGCAGCTTGATGCGTAACAATACCCTGTCACTAAGATTGAAATTCCGTAGTAGCATAAGAATGCGAATGCGAGAATTTCAAAGAAAGGTACAACGCTATAGGATCAAGTTAAGATCAATAAGTAAAAGCGTAAGAGAAAGATAAATATCAGTCGCTATAGGGTCAAGTTAAGACCAATAAGGGGTTCAAGCGCTGGGTACATTGGTGACTGTCTGAGAGAAATCAAAGTTATTAAGGAAAAGTCGATACATTGAAAGGAAATAGGGGTCGGTCCAGTCGATGGGGGCGTATGATGGTGGCGAAGTGAAGTCTTCCGGTCGAGGAGTGTTGACAATGTATGGCGGCGAAGGCGGCTGTATCGTTATGTTGGGCGGAGCCATGAGGGGTAATTCAGGAATGGCGAGGTCCTGAAGTTCCTGGTTGATCGTCTCAAGTTCTTCCTCTGTAGGGAGATAGAGCTGTTGATGAGGACTAGGCGGCGGCGGAGCGGTTTCGAAGTCATGGAGTCGATCTAGGTCAAAGATCGGGACATGTAGCTGCTCGTGATATGCGTCGGGCGCAGCCTGCGGAGTGAGCTCGAGAGGGGAGGGATCGGCCATGGGTTGTGGTTCCGGGTCGGTGGGGACGTTGACCTTTCCGTTAACGATCTCCGAAGAGAGGAGCGATTGAAATTCGAATTCGTTGAACTGGTTCTCGAGTTGAGTAATAAGAACCTGATTCAAACGACGTACTAGTTCCTGATGTTCGAAGGTGTCAACCTTCTGTTGCGATCGTCGACTGCTCTCAAACAGATCCAGCATCGTCTCCAAAATGTCATACATTTGCTGAGTGGTGTAGACAATATGGGGAAGGGGGCTGACAGTGACATTCTGAGTGAGGTCGCGAAGTTTGCCATTAGCAGAAGCGTAGCTGCACATTGTCGTCGTGTCTGTAGTGTCTGTTGGAAGGTGATGCCGGGTAGAAGTTGCTCGAGATCGGGAGGAGGAAGGGTGCCGTCAATGAATCGCTGTCGCGTTGGTTTGACATTTCGAGGATGAGGGGTTCGAAAGACGCGGTTCGGAAGTCCTTGACGAGTGTTGCGGATAGCTGGCATTGTTAGTGAACGGGGCAATACCTGCAACAACTGCAGACACAGATGGGGTCTTCGTCGTAAGCTACGAAGTGTCGATGCGGTGTTCCTGCGTGTCGAACGCGTCGGCCTATCCAGGGGACGTAGGGGAGGTCGAGGAGGATGTGTAGGGCTTGTAGAATCGGGGTGGCGTACTCCGGAGTGAAGAATGTGCGGCGGAGGACGAGGGTGGTGAGTTGGGGATGGGGATTGAGAGTCTTGAGTCGGCGGATGTTGATATAGTCGGAGTGGGAGGGGTCAAAGATATAGTGCCGGACGAGGTCGAAGGGACTGAGAGGGGGTAGAGTGGGAGAGGGCGGAGGGGAAGGGTAGTCGTTTTCCGGGTGTGCGGGTGTCAGTTGCGGGTGCCATGCTCCGTTTTGCCAATCGTTTGCATGATTGCCCCAGCCTGTTACCCAGAGGGGATCAATATCCTCAGCTGGTAGTAGAGGTCCGGGGTCAGTGGCTGCGAGGTTTTCTTCAGCGTCAAAAGGGGGCGCTTCGAACGTCGGAATAGGGGTGTCGAAGTTGAATGGCATGTCGAGTGGGGATGTTCTCTTTGTCTGAGTCCGGGTCGTCGGTAGTGTGACTGGTGAGTGATTCCGTGGAGGTAGTGGGACTATATGCGGGAGAGAAAGGTTCCAAGGGCGGAGGGGATGTGGAATCTCTGGAAGTAGAAGTTTCGGAGGTCTGAACGGATGCCGGTTGCCGGTGAATGAATCGGAATCCATTCGGAAGTTGTACTGATCCTTCGAGGTCATTTGTCTTGACCATTTGAATTAGTATGTAGAGTCCTATCGAAAGGTGTGCCTGGTGTAGTGGAGTCGCATGGGTGAGAAGAGTATCGATGAAATCGATGAGGTGATTGAGTGGTGGCGTGTTGGGTTCTTCTTGTTGATGGATGAAATTGAATAGGTGGAAAATGAGTGTGGGTTGACGGTTGGTCGGAGTTTCTGCTGCTAGTGTGCGAAGGTCATTAAGGATTTGTTCTTTGCTTATCTCCGTGGGTGGAGGGTCGTCACGAAGGGGTTGTGGAGATGGCATCGGAGTAGGGCGGCGGCGGTTGATAGTGCGGTGTTGACGTGATAATGAACTGATTGTTCGGCCCATATCTGACTGTAATCTCCGGGGTGTCTCTTCGATTAGATGAGGTGAATACAAATCGTTGAGAAAAGGTCCGATAGGGTCCTAGACCTTGGTCAATGCGTCGGAAAGACTCGTAAAGTAATTTTTGTGCAAGATCCTTGATTTCCGGTCGGATATCAAGTGAGAGGATGTATGCACAGAAGTTAGCGAGGTCTGCTGGCTTGATCATCTTGCTAAGCGTTGGTGTCTGGTTGAGGCTGATATACTTCTTGAGAATTTGATGAATCGGAAGAATAACGGATTGTTGTCTGATTCGGAGGTTTCTTTGAGTGGCGTCCTTAGTTTGTTCCGGATGCGGAATGAAATCAAATGCAAGTTCGGTCATTTGATCCTGTGTGCCTTCTTGTATTCGGACAGAAGTTCCTGTGTATTCTCCAGTGAGTGTTCGGGTATCCATTGGTTCTGTGATGTCGGGTATCCTAGCCATTTGACAAGATATTCGCGCTTCTTCGGAGGTCCTCGGTGATTGAGTATCGCTTCAACTTCATATTCTTCTTCTCCTTCAATAAGGTCAGGTGGTGGTCGTGTGTAAGATGGTCCATGTTCGTCCGTTTCCTTGTGTGGGGTGAGAAGAGAAGCATGAAATACTGGATGTATTTTCCAATGCTCTGGAAGATTAAGTCGATAGACATTGTCCCTGAGCTTCTTGATGATCGTAAAGGGTCCTTCTCGTTTAGATTGGAATTTCGAGGGTATTCCGGTTCGTCGGAGGTTCCTGGCTTCTAACCACACACTTTGTCCTTCTTCCAAGGGCTGGAAGTGTGATTCCTGTGTCTCACGCTGGAATTCTTGTGCGAGAGTTAGAGCTGCTTCGGCTTCGGTTCGGAGTTCCAATATCTTGATTAAGCGAGTTTGGAGTGTGGGGATGTTACTGTCGATCTCGGATTTTTCCGTAGGAAATGATGTTAGGTCGTATCCCATGAGTAATCGGAAAGGGGTCTGCTCTGTGGTGGAATGCTTGCGATTGTTGTGAGTGAATTCCATCATTGGTATGTATCGTGACCAATGTTGGGGGTGGTTTGCTGCGTAAATTCGGAAGTATGCTTCGATCTCCTGGTTCGTTCGTTCTGCTTGTCCATCAGTTTGTGGGTGATATGCTGTAGACATAGCCTGCTTGATGTGCAGTAAGCGGCATAGCTGTCTGAATAGTGTCGATGCAAATTGGGGTCCACGATCTGAGATTATTTTCCTGGGTAATCCAAATCGTTTGTAGACATTGTCGATGTAGAGTTGTGCGGTATCGAGTGCGGTGATTGTCTTGTTGCATGGGGTGAGTACTATTGCTTTGGTGCAATCGTGATCCACAATAACACATATGCTGTCGTAGCCATTTGATTCCGGTAGGTCGGTAATGAAATCAATATTGACTGTAGCAAAGGGGTATGTGTCTTTGTCTGCGATGATCGGGCTGAGCGGAGGTACGAGTGGATGGTGATTTATCTTCATCTGTTGGCAAATTGCGCATCCTTGCACATATTTCGAGATGAACTGCTGCATGCGGGGCCAGTAGTAGGTGCGTCGAATCTGTTCCATCGTGTTTGCTATTCCTGGGTGATTTCGCGTGGGGAGGTCATGATGAAGTCGTAAGATGCTTCTCATGATTTCCTTGTTCTTCGGAACATAGATCTTGTTCCTAAAGTGTACAAGGTTATCCTTGATTGAGAAGTCGGTCATCTTTGGTTTCGTGAGGGGGAGTTCTTTCTGAATGAGTGTCATTGCTTTCTGAATGTCGCCTGTTTCAAGTCGAATCTTGTCATGAAGTTCGTCAATGTCAATGGTGTTTCGATCATCATTGTCCTGTTCTTCTATTTCGGCTTCGAGTATTTCCATCTCTTGAATGAAAACCTTTTCTGGTAGAAGTGTAACTTCGTTGTTGAGTTCTCCTTCCGTTTTAAATTGGTCGGGTCTCCGGGAAAGGGCATCAGATTGAATCATGTGTTTTCCGGGGACTGCTTGGATTTGGAGGGGGTAACGTGAAAGTTCATTCTGCCATCGGGCTTGTCGAGGGGTTAATCGTTGTGGTTGTCGCCAATAGGTTAGGTTCTTGTGATCACAATGTACTGTGATAACGTGTGGGCTGCCTAATAGATAGTGTCGCCATGTCTGGAGTGCGCGGATTATAGCAAATAGTTCCCTGTCGTATATTTGCCAGTTTCGTTGCGTTGGATTAAGTGCTTGGGAGATGTATCCAATTGGTCGTAATTGATTATCCTTGTCGAGTTGTCGTAGTACTGCACCAGTAGCTACGGCTGAAGCGTCGGTTTCGAGGTAGAATGGCTTGTTCGGGTCGGGTTGCATAAGGAGTGGTTGTTTCGAGAATAAGTCCTTGAGTGTTTGAAAGGCATGTTGTTGTCGGTCGGTCCAAACGAATGGTATGTTTTTGCGTTTTAGTTGATCGAGGGGTCGGCATATGGTGGCATAATGGGGGATGAATCGCCTGTAGAAGTTCGTAAATCCTGTAAATGATCGTATGTCTCGTAGATTCTTTGGTGTCGGCCAGTCAACTATTCCTTGTATCTTCGTCGGGTCAGTCTTGATCTGTGACTCGGAGATAATGTATCCTAGGAATGGGACTTCGGTCTGGTGGAATCGGCATTTGGCAGGTTTGAGATATAGCTTGTGTTTCTTGAGGACGTCGAAAACTTCGAGGGTATTCGAGATAAGTTGTTGCATAGTGGCGGCATGGATCATAATGTCGTCCATGTAAACAATACACTTGTTTTCGCGGATTTGCTTCGCAAGTATATCATTCATGAAACGTTGAAAGGTGGCGGGTGAATTGCATAGGCCAAAGAACATAACTGTTGGTTGAAAGTGTCCTTCTTCGCAGTTGAATGCGGCTTTCCATTGGTCTTCTTCCTTGATTCGAATGTTGTGGTATCCTTGTCGAATATCGAGGGTGGTGAAGTATTTGGATCCTTGGAGTTGATTCAATAGTGTCTGGGTGTTCGGTATCGGAAATCCATCGCGGATTGTATGCTCGTTTAGATATCGATAATCCTGAATCGGTCGGAGGGTTCCATCTTTCTTGCTGATGAAGAATAATGGTGAGGCCATTGGTGATGCGGAGGGTTTAATGAATCCTTTCTTGAGTAGGTCATTAATAAGGTCACGGAGTATGGGTCTTTGGTGGTACGGAGTATTGTAGGTTTTGAAGATTTTTGGTATGAATGAGGGTTTCGTCTTGATTTCGTGATCATAAGGTCGTGCTGGTGGATATGTTTGGATTTCTTTTTCGGAGAAAATGTTGGCATAGGGCATATATTCCTTTGGGATGTCGAGTTTTTCTGGTGGTGGTAGTTTCTGTTGTTTTTCTTGTTCCATTCGGGTTGAAATCGTAATTTTGTTTATGGTGATTGCGTCGTTTCCCCAGTCTATCTTTGGTTTAGCTTGTTTAAACCAAGGTAGACCTAGTATAACGTCGTCCTTTGGGATATGAGTGAGGTAGAAATGTGGTGAAAGAGTGTGGGGGTGTGTGATGTGGATTCGAGTTCGTTTGGTGACACTGCCTTCTGTGTTGAGTGTACCATCGGCGTTACTGACTAGTATGGGTTTGTCGATTTTCTGCGTTTTTAGTTTGAGTTTGTTGGCTAGTTTTGAGTTGATGAAATTGAGTTGTGCTCCGGTGTCGAGTAGAGCTGAGAGTGTGTGAGGTTGTCCGTTAATGAGTACCGTGATAGGTATGCGAAAAGAGCGAGTGTTTCCGTTGATAGTGATGGTGTTGAGTTGAATCGGATTAACCAACTCGGAGTTGATCAAAAATTTCCATCATCATCGTCAAAATCGTCGTTGTCATCATTGGGATCGGGCATTTCGTCTAGCATGTTGAACAATGCTTCCTGTTCCTGTCCATTGAGGTCTGTCATCATTTCATGGATCTGGATTGCGCGTTCAGCAATCAAATCGTCCGGGTCATCGGGTTCTTCGTCAAGTTCCATCGAGTTGATGTTTCGCTTCTTGAATCGTCCATTGTTTCGTCTGAAGTTGTTCTGGAATTTCCTTGGGGATTTTCCTGAGCTTCGGAACCTCGAGGTGCGTGCGGGACGCGAAGGGCATTTGTTTGCAAAATGTCCTGCCTTCTTGCAGTAGAAACAGAGTCCATCTGCTTGCGCTTTCTTCTTTTCCTCGGGCGTAAGCTTGTTGAAGTACATCGCGTAGAGCTTGAATGATTCTTCCAAATTTTCTGGTTCCTCGGGTTGGTCTGATTCGGGTTCAGAATCTATGTCCATTTCGTTGAGTCGTCGTCTGCGAAATTTGTTGAATCGAGGTCGATTATATGAAGATTGTCCATAACGGTTGCGGAGTCGATTGAACGGGCGGTTGTCCTGATAGATCTCTTCGTATGATTTTCCTATCTTCCTGGCTGCTTCGTAGTATGGTGCCATTATCTTTATTCCATTGTCTGGAACTGGGATATCCTTCTGAAGTAGTGCGGTTCGCGTATGTCGCAGTAATCCATTCTTGAACATGGAAAAGAGTACTGTGAAGTCGGTAATGTTTGCTTCACGTGCGAGTCGCTGGAAGTTATGAATGTAATCATCGATTTTGTCCGTAGGTGCTTGCTTGAGGCTAGAGAGTTCCTTGAATGCGTCGGCGATGTAATCAGTTGAGATGAAATGTGACTTGAATTTGTCCACGAATTGTTGCCAAGTCATGACCCATTGTGCAACGTCTTGTTCGTCTTTAACGTTCTTTGCAAAGATTGCAGCAGGTCCTTCAGTGCAAAAGGAGAGTGCAAATCGTATTTTGCGTTGATCGGTTGCATAGTCCAAATCATTGAGTGCCAAGTAGTTTTCAACAAGGCTAAGCCATCGGCTAGCTTCGCTTCGTTTGCCGGTAAAGTTAAAAGGTTTGTTTGCTCCGGTGCCTCGCGGTTGATGGTCTGCTTGTTCGGCCATTTCGACTACCACTGGGGTTCCTGGGGGTGTAGGTGATGGTGGGGGTGGGGGTGGCTGTGGAAGGTTTTCCTGATCGGGGTGTTCGTTGTTTTCCAGAATTACGGGTACAGGTGAGCTTCGGTTGCTATTGTTGGCGTTAACCGATGTAGATCCTGCGGCTGAGTGTGCAGATCCTTCGGCGGTGTGTGCCGTGTCCTCGGCTTCTGAGTCTTCTTCTGATTCGTCTGAAGTTTCTGCTTCAGATTCTCGTCTGCGTCTTCTGAGTTCAGCTTCCTCTTTCTCTAGTTGCTCGAGAGTAAGGATAGTTTGTGTCTCCTGCGAAGTGTAGTTCTTGGGAAGTGGAGTCCAAGTGGGTATCCAAGTTGCGCCTTCTTCAAATCTGGTGTCGATGCGGAGTCCTTCGAATTGTCCTACAAGTTCTGGTTCTTCGGATTCGAGTTCAGAAACAGGAGCGGGCGTTTCAGCCTTCGGTTGGGTGAATGTGAGGAGTGGGGAGGTTTGTTCAGCTTTAGGTGCTGCAGCTGCTGCGTAAGATAATGAGGGTAGTGCTGTCGATTCAGCGGGTGGTGCTTCGGTTTTAGCTGGTGGTGCTTCTGGTTGAGTAGTGGTTAATGGCGAGTGTTGTGAAGGAGCGGGTGATGCGAGTCGAGAAGAAACAACTCTGGGTGAGTTAAGTCGACTGCCTGTTCTCGATGTTCTTGCAAGTATCTGGTCGATTTCTTCCTGACTGGGTTCGATTCCTGCGTACCAAGTATTAACCTGTTTGTAGTATGTGGTTGGGTTCTTGATTGTATGCGAGATTGCTCTCCAAGTGTCGTGTCCTGAGTGGAAATGAAGGTAGACTTTTCTTCTGGATTTGTCAAGTCTGTACCAGGCTCGGTTTACTGGGTCAAATTCGGCGTTTTCTGGGCGGGTAACTCCAACGGGTACTTGTGCTGCTATGGGTACGTATTTTCCTGGGACTGGTGGTCTGTCTTTTGGCGCCAGTTTAACGAGTTACTGAAATTTAATTCAGTTGGTGTCTTCGTTTGCTGGGGGAGTCGGAGTAACGGTTCGGCTTCCTTCTTCGGGTTCAACAGGGGGTGGAGTAATGGATCGGATGGATGCTTCGAGAGGTGGGCTGGCAACTCGGGTGGGTGGTTCAGAGTGTAGTAGGTAACAAATACACTTCCGTATTTCGGTTGCAACGTCCTGGGGTTGTCCGGGCCAATAAACGATTGATGTGAGGTTCAAGAGGGTTTCTCTTTCGGAGAAATGATCAATGGCGTTGTCAACTTTGGTGTGGCAGATTCCAATAAGGCCTTTGCGAAGGTAACAATCGGGAATGTATGGCTTTCCTTCGAACCAAAAGATGCCGTGTCGGTAGATCCAATTAATGGGGTCGTGTCGTATAGAGTGTAGACGGAGTTGGAGGTATTGTAGGTCGTATTTGGAGTTCTGTTGAATCGGATGAACTAATGCACTGTTGACAAGGTGCTGATAGTTGTCTTCAATTAGTTGGTCGAAGTTGGGGGCGGGAGCGGGAGCTTGATGCGCCAGATTGATTAATTGGTTGTTGTAATGTATTCCTGAGTCGTCTTCCTGTCCTTTGGAAAGTTTGTCTGAGGTTTCCTAAAGTTCTGGAAGGTCCTGGAGCGGGTGTGGGAGTTCGTTCGGACGTTCGAAGTTGAGGGAAGGGACGTAGGGCTTGTTCTACGCTTGGGGGTGTAGTGATCGGAGGGTTGGAGTGATTCGGCGTCACGGGAGGTAGTAATCTGTTGTGCTCAGATACTTCGTTCCAATGGTGGGTTGGGTTCTCGAAATCTGTTCCTTCCTCGGCGGAGTATGCGTAGGTTTCCTGAGTAACAGTGGGTTCTAATCGAGGGGGTACAAGTTGATCGTAGAGGCTTTCGTTATCTTCTTGTGTTCGATGTTCGTACTCGGAATAGTCCTGTGGGTCTGTCCTGCTTTCGTCAAGTTCGGAGGGGTTATGAGGGGGTGTGTCGGATTGGTATGAAGTGGGTTGTAAGTCGTAGATGGAGACGGGGTTAAGGATGTTGATCCTTAGTACGCCTGCCAACGGTAGTTCCGTGCGATCGGCGAGTAGTATAGTAATCCTCAGGTTGGGCACTTCCTCGGGTTATCAACCCTTTGAGCTACAAGAGTATGCGTGAGTGATATTAACGTCTTCGGATACCTTGTCCTTTCTGTCTTCCTAGGTTCGCTGGATAATCTGTTTCGATGTTCACCGTGTATTGCTGTCGTCGACGAGTGAGGGTATGCTTGTCTTCCGGCTGTTGCAGTTTCTGTGGTGGATGAGACCTTTCCCCTGCTTCCTTCTTCTCTTCAAGTTACGTTGGACGTGGCTAAGCTGCTTGAATGGGTCGCGATCCTCTGCTTCACGCTATCACCAACCAAACGCGTAACAAGGACCGTAAATTCTGTCGTGAACCTGCTTAATTTCTGCGATTACTTGTCTGTCGCTTCCTTCCAAGTATAACAGTGTATGCTTGGTGTATTCGATCGTACTGTCGTTCGTATTCCTTTCGTTCCTATTTGATAGTTAGTAGACAAGGGCCAGTTGTAATACTTAACCGTCAGTATTCCGGATTGGAATGCGTAGGGTGTACCGATTTATTCTGCTGTAGAATGTGGTAGAGCGTAGAGGGGGGTGTTTCGGAGTTGAGATCGATCTCAGATGAGAAAGAAGTCAATCCTAATTGTTACGTTCACGGCTTCGATGGACTTATCACGGAAATGATAAGTGACCAAAGCGTTGTTGGGTGAAGTAGCAAGTACAGTATAGAGGGTCCGCTTTGTGAGGGTCTCTATACCGGAAGTCGTGGGTGAACAGAGTCTTTGGTACGTGATTGTAAAAGACTATAGGAGGATTGACTTAAGTGTCATCCTGGGGCGCTATGTACATGGCCTTATATACTACAGAGAACAATAGAGTGGAGCAAGGAATGAAACTACATCATCGCGGGTCAGAAGTGGAGTGAGTCCGTCATAGTGGCTCTAATTAATGGAGGATGATGTTAGATCGGAGCATAGGTGGAGTAGAGTGGAGTAGAATGATGTATCATCGGAGTGGAAGGTCCTGGGGCTCTCGGAGTGAAGGTGGAGCAAGTGGAGCCATCGGAGTGTGGAGTCAATGATGAAAGAATGATGCAATGTGTGTACGCACATGCAGGTAGAAAGGGTGAGAAAGAAAGATGAGGGGGAACATAAACAATGTGTAAACAAGGGTAAGCAGCTTGATGCGTAACACGAGGCTTCTGTTGCACCGTCTTTGACCAAGTCACTTGCGCCGCTGAGATCTGTCTGCGAGAATATGCCTTCAGGAAGTGGGGGAAGTTCGGACACCCTTGAGCAGACACCGTCCTTGTTCTCGGCGACATCGGTACAGACCCCAGAAGCAGCACTCGCGTCTGTGCTTGTGGTTCATATGGTAGGTAAAAGAGGTGGATTGCGATGCGATGATGATGAGATGGATTGCGAGGGCCGTATACGAGATGCTCGGACGCTCAGGTTCAGAAAGCGGTCGTTAGAGGCTTTGCAGAAAAAATGTTTTGTCAGCCATTGCTTAGGGACTTCCTGAATAGTAGTTGGGAGAAGCTCGAGGATGTCGGTGACGATGATATCCTCGACTCTACTATTGATTGTCTGTTCTTTGAATTTTAGTTGTATATACTCTAGCTTCGAGTACCTTGTTCTTGATCCATGAAGGAGCATCCGGCAAAAGATTCTAGCAAAGTCATAGCATAGTATCTCTCCTGACTCCTGAGCCAGTGCAGTGAGCTACGAAAGACTGGAAACATTAGGATTGTGGAAAGACAGTCGACAATATAGTATATCTCTGTGTCATCTGTATGAAGCAAAAATTCTTTGAGAGTGGGCAGTGAGATTTCAGTCTGAGACTCATTCCGTTAGTTAACGCCCTGAGGGTGTTTGGGTTTTGCCAGCAACTAGCTGGCCCTCAGGGCGTTATTAATTATCAATCCACGCTCTATTACTTATCTATCATTCCTTCCTGTGCATACACAGAAGTACGGGCTATTCCGTACTATATGTAGCACTGCATCATGATCATCATGGTCGTGCACGTACTAAGTAGTACGCATAGTAATCTCCCACGACACTGGCATGCAAACACGACCATACACTGGCACTCCCTACTTTGGTCAAGCGCATGCACGCGCATGCACCTTGACACGACCATCATCTACAGATTTTGCACGGCAAATTCTTGTCATCCGCGTCCTTCCTTTGACATAGCTCTTCCGGCCTTCTGATACCTCTTTTCAGAAAACTCAACCAGAACGTTTTGCAGCACCTCCGCGGTCCGCCGAAGCGTCGGCTCGAATGGCCACTCAGAACCAACGTCCTTTCTTCCTGCACGCATCTGCTCTTTCGGATGCGGAATACCCGGTCTATTTCGACGCGCTGCACGACATCTTGGATGAACCAGAACCAAGCGGTGGTCCGGCCTGTGCAAACTTGGTAGATATGGATATGGAAGCGCACGTCATTGGTGTGCGGGATGCGCGGATCTGGATGCGTGGGTGGTTCAAGAATGTGGGAAGTCTGAGCAATGTTGACAAGGTATGTTTTATCAATTTGGGAAGCTTGCATGGTAATTATATCTTACCATGCTCGACTTGCATGTTCCCGTTTTACAGGTTCTGGGGATTCTCGCACCTAACGTTCGGAATAGTCGTATCTCAGTCGGGCAATTCTTTGCTGCTCTCAGGCTTCTCATGCATGCGCGGGATGGGTCGGATGTCAATGAAGCTATGCTTTTCATACAAGGTAAGCCTATCAGCATAAAACGTTTTCTTCTGAGACTAGTTGCTCGTGCGATTGACCCACCTCCCTCCGTGCTCAACCATCGCTAGCCTATTCTCCATTTTGTGTTCAATAGGACTGACCAACATCTGTTACTCTTCCGAAGCCAATCCAGCCTCGCAGGAAGCCGCTAAGCCTCCGCATTCCTTGAATAAAAGCAAAGCAACGGAGGTACAGGCTCCCGCCTACGCTGAAGCAATTTCTATCATCCCGGTCACGTTCCCTTCAACAGGTAGTCCGTCACTACCCGCAGTTACTCCTTCGGCTTTGAGCATGCCCACCTCCCCCTTAGTGGCTACCACAGCTGAACCTCCGGGTTCAGAACCAGACATGACCGACATTTTCGACATCAAAAATACCTTCTTCTCAAGCGTTCCCGCTCTCTCCTCAATCGAAACATCATTTGCCTCTACTTCCGCGACTCCCATCGGCCCGAATACAGCAGATATAGGCGGCCCGGCACCAGTTCTCGCGTCTTCGAATCCCAGAGTGAATGAGATCAAGATGAACATTCTCGACTTACAGAGCGCGCCATGTCTTTTGCGTCGTACGCTGAGATGCTCGAGCGCGATCCGATATTGGTAAAGGAGATAACGCGCTCTTTCGCGGATCTGAAGCGTGCGCAGGATTTTGCCAGCAATGTGCAGAAGCGCGCGCTTTCCGAAATTTCGGATCTGGATTCCGCTGGTCCGAGTTTTTTTACGAAGTGGAAAGTTGGCGTGAGTCTTGCTTTCTTACTCTCTTTCTTTCCCAAGCTAAAGCTGTACGTGCCCACGGGAATGAAGATTGCAGGGCGCGCTGAATATGCTAATGGTCAAGAAAAGCGCAACGCTCTGAGCGTATATGTGCGTCACACCCTTCGAGACAGCCTTCGTATGTTCGCAACTACTCCTGCTCTCTAATTCTCACTCATGTCGATTGTTTGGTGATTACAGGCGAGATCACGAAGGACGCGGAGGTTGATATGCGCTATCTCAACCACTATGAGACGAAAGTCGTCCATCGATATGGAGTCGAGTTAGTCGGCTGGCCGTTGGACAAACTGCTGGTTGATGGTTTAAGTACCAACAATTTACAGAAAATCGTGGACGGAATGGCGAACGGATCGATATACTGGGCTAAGCTGACGGAGGGGCAGCTCATTGCGCGCATAGAGGCGTGGAGGACGCGAGATGTGTCGCAAGACGTGAAGGTAAAGAAGCGTATCCGGAAGAAGCAGAAACTACAGAAAGCTCCTGATCTAGAGGAGCCTCGTTCTGTGACCGCACGATCAACGGTAACGGAGGAATCGACTACCGCGGATTCAGAGCAGCTAACACCGGCGTGATCTAGGTATCTTCTCATTGACATGTCATTGCATGTGTATTGTATGTACTCTGATCTTATGTATTGTTAATTATTTGTTATCCAAATATCAGTTCTATACGTTTCGCCCTACACCTTGCACACGTCTTACAATCTGAGACCAGACGTTGACAAATCCACAATAAGACATAGTGCGAATCCTGATTTGGGCCAGTGCAATCTCTCTGACCTAAAAGGATACGTAGCACTGACTGTGATCATCCGAGTCATTGCATCTGGCCGATTCTGGGGTGGACTTGGAGTGAAAGACAGTCGCGCAAGCGGTCTCAGCCAGAACGCTACCCTGTGTATCCGCTTACTCAAGCCGATATAATGAGTGAGTGGGGCACATCTAATCAGTATATCTTTTGAGCAAAAGGAAGCACAATCACAAAAGGGAGGCAATCACTATGAGCGTTGATTGGAGGAATCAGAACCGGCGTTGCTTACGTAATTGACACTCACTGGCACCTTTTTCGAGTTCGTGTTGAGCATCAGCTTGGCAATGTTCACCTTCCACCTTCACCCTGTCATTGTATCGACTGCAACTTCCGCAAACTACTCGAGCTGAGTGTACTTAGCAGGTGGAACTCTTTCGACTGCGTCTCTGGCACAGTCACTGAATCTCTGAACCCCGTAGCGAGATGGCGGCAGCACACCGGCCTCGGGTCCTCTTCTTACACACTACCGCTCTCTCTGATGCAGAGTACACGGCCTATTTCGACGCATTGCACGACATAATGGACGAACCGGATCAAGCTGGTGGTCCGGTGAACACAAAGTCGATAGATGAAAACCTGGAAGCGCATGTGATCGGTATTCGGGAGGCTCGGGCTTGGATGCGTGGGCGGTTCAGGGATATGGGGAATCTGAGCAATGTCGACAAGGTATGTCTAATTCAATTCCATAGCTCGTATGGAAATCTGAGCTCTATGGTATCATACTATGATCTGCATTCTCGCTGTCATCCGACAGGTTCTTGGGATGCTCACGCCTTCCGCTCAAAACCGCTGTATCTCTGCGGGGCAGTTCTTCGCTGCGCTCAGGCTTCTCATGCATGCACGAAATGGGTCGGATGTGAGCGACGCTATGCTTTTCATACAAGGTGAGCCTCTTGGCATAGGCCTCTTGCGTCGGCGATTGGACGGACGTTCTTCTGGCCTGGAGCGACGTCCACCCGCTCTCAACTTGTTAGCCTCTACTCCCTTCTACTTGCTCAACGTGACTGACTATCATCAATGATACCCCCAAAGCGGACGTGGCTTCACAGGAAACCGTTCAGCCTCCAAATTCCCCAAATCGATACTCCGGACCAGTGGAGACACAGGCTTCCAGTGACGCTGAGGCAGTTTCAAGCGCCCCAAGCCGACTTCCCTCAAATCTTAGTATACCACCACCCGCTGTTACGCCTTTACCGTCGAACATACCTTCATCCTCATCGTCCGTGTCTGCAGCTCGGCCTCCGAGTTCGGAACTCAATTCGGCTGATTTATTCAACATCAAGCATACGTTTTTCTCCAGCGTTCCCGCTCTCTCCTCCATCGAAACATCTGTTGCCTCCTCATCCGCCACTCCCTTTCTTCCCTTAAGATCAAACACAAGTGGATCAGCTCCAGTTCTCGCGTCTTTGAATCCCAGGGTGAATGAGATCAAGATCAAGATCCTGGATCTACGAAGGCGCGCTCTCGCGTTTGCATCGAATGGAGAGATGATCGAGCGTGATCCGTTATTGGTGAAGGAAATAATTCGATTGCTTGCGGATTTGAAGCGAGAGCAGGAGCTTCCCATTGTTGTGCAAAAGCGCACGCTTCCTGAAGATACGGGTTTGGCATCCGCTGGACCGAGTCCTAAGAAACAAAGAGGCGATGTGAGTGTTGTCTTCGTATCCTGTGTGTCTGAAATTCGCGAAGTGCTTACATATTCTTGTGAAATCTCAGGGATTCGGACGTCCAGGACATGATTATTCGAATCAAACTAGAAGCAACGCACAGAATACGTATTCACGCTATACGCTTCGAGCTCAACTTCGTATGTCATCCTTGTTCCTCTTCGCCGACTGACACTCAGAACAAACATCGATACGATCAGGTGAGATCACGCAAGATCCTGATCTTGAGATGCAGTACACCAACTACGAGACGAGTATCGTCCACAGATACGGCGTTGAGCTCGTTGGCTGGCCTCTTGCTAAATTCTCGCTCGATGGTGTCACCGGTAAATACATTGATGCAGTCGTCGATGGACTGAAGAGTGGGTCGATTCGTTGGGTCAGGCTGACGGAGGAGCAGCTCATTGCGCGCATCGAGGCTTGGAAGACACGAGACAAGTCGCTAGATGCGGTGAAGAAGAAACGGATACGGATTCGTAATCAGAAAAAAGTGCAGAAAGCTGCTGCTATTGTTGAGGAGCCTCGCTCTGAGAGCGTTCAGACGAGCGTGGAAGAAGACTCGACACCCGCTGGCGACGATGTGGAAGAAGTGGCGGGGTGACTGAGAAGTTAGCTACTTTTCTATGGCTGGATATCGTTGTATCCTGTGTTGTCAAACACGTATGTATAATATTTATTTCTAATTAACAGAATGATATCCAATTATCCATCTTCTGTAAGGTTTGACCTCGCCGGCGCTCGTCCATGACTTTCTTGCGTCCCGGCGTTGGTCTCTTTCGATAGCATTCTGGAGCCAGTGGTCTCAGCGGAACCATGTTAGTCGCATGTGGGCTATTTCTTTACGAATAACGAATATGGAATGCATCCCTACAAGCGAAGCGCAGTTAATGCGGACAATATGGAGTGGAGGGTGATCGTGGTGGTGAGCACTCCACATTCTGGGTTGTCTGAGAGCGCCTGCTCATATCCTTGTCTCAAAATTTGATAGGCACTGGATCACTCGCATGACTGCTCTGTTCAATGTCAATATTCTGCATGAAGGAAAGCAGGGTCAAGTGAGTTAGATAGCTTTACGCCTAGAGGGTAGTCACTATAATGACAGATGCATCATCGTTTTCTAGTCTTTGAACCTCCTGACCTTGAGCCTTTACCCGAGCTCCCAGCTAAACATTCCTTCCAAATTAGCACCGGCAAAGGATACTCTCATACTGTGCGTTATTTGAGCCTGTTAGTATGGAAAGAACGCTTTCACAGCCGAGCTGTACATCAGAAAGCTGTAACCGCTTAAGAGTCATCGTTTATCGGACACGCCCATGACTACGGACTCTGAGAAAGCTCCACTCCACGCGCTAATCGTACACTTACTGTAGAAGGATCTACCGGGTACCCCTTATTGTATAAGAAGCTGTTCTAAAAGACAATGGAAAATGACTAGTAAGCACGCTTCAAGTTTTAGATATCTCATTAATTACGTAACTTACGAGTCTCTCGGGATTCCAATACATACGAAGCCTAGCCTGAGGAGTTGGCTGAATAACGCACCTATTCTCTCCACTCCAGCAACAGCATAGCTGTGGCATGAACAGCCACTGTTCTCTCTACACATACATAAAACGAGCTCGACACCAAACAGTATACTGACATCGATGACCTCCTTCGCGCCAACCAATATTCCCGTTTCTGCATTGCTCATCAGCAGCGCTCTTGTCCACCCACTCTCTGAACTAGGCGACACCGTCAGCAATAGCTCGTCGTTCGAGCAGACACTTTCTTCATCACCCCCATTCGTACCCCGCAAGACTTTGCAGATCGTATGGAGCTGCGCTGCGGCGATTATCAGCTGCACTTGGGTTGCTATCCATCCTAATATGGAGATTTGCGGGCATCTCGGATGGATGCAACGTTTACTTCGGAGAATATACCTCGTGATCCTGACTATACTTACGCCCGAGTTGATGTCGGCTTGGGCTTACATGCAGTTTCGAGCAGCAACGGCTACGTGCAAGGAGATTGATGAGCTCAGGAAACGTACGTCGTAACGCAGACATATATAAATTCTCAAAGCTAACTTCACGCTGAACCAGAATATGGCAAAAATGTTCAGTGGACCAAGACACATTCGCACTTTCTCCTGATGGGTGGGTTTCGGCTCGCGTGCTCCAAAGAAGAGAAGATGAGCTATTCCGAAGTGCTCATTTTCCACTATGAGCTCGAGGATGGATCTTGGGAAGGCGTACTCACTCCAACCGCTTTTAAAGACTTAATTGTCGCAGGGAAGCTCAAATACCCTACCATAACCAAAGAAGAGATAGATGATAGGAGTAAAGGGGATGGAATATCCAAGTCTCTTGCGTTTCTTCAACTCTTCTGGTTCATTCTGCAAATAGCTATCCGATCGCACTACGGCTTGGCTTCGACTTTTATCGAGTGGATAACTATGGCATTATGCTTAATCAGCAGCATGATGTACACCTTTTGGATGAGCAAGCCATTTAATGCACATTGCCCTGTGGTCCTTCGTATTTTGAGGCCCGATGAAGGGTTGACGGATGAGCGAGAGGGAACAACAAGCTTTGGTGATCAAGCAACGGCGGCCGGAAAAGGCTGCCTCGCGCACTTCTTTCCATCTCCAACGCCTTTGTTCTCTGCTTCCCATTACTTTATCCCGACGATTTGGAACGCTATTGAGGGCACAGTCAACGAGATGGATTACCAGCCTGTGGAAAATTCGCTTTTGTCAAGCAGAGATACGGAGCCCGCGGCAACGATCTTCTATGTCCCTCCTACAGATGGAAAAGACGTGGACCGTTTTCTTCTCTACCCCATCGCCATTTACATCGGTTGCATAAATGGGTCCTCTGTTGGCTTATGGTTTCATCCCTTTCCATCGCGTATCGAGCATATTCTCTGGCGTGTGGCATCCTGTTGCACCATGCTCCCATTTTATGCTGGTTTATATCATAAACGCATGCCCAAGATCAAGGACATGGATTCTTCGAAGTTGTTCCTCTTTAAAATGTCTTTAGTCTGGATTCATTATTTTGGGCGTATCACCATGTTTGTCATCTGCCTTCGAAATCTCCCCGATAGCACGTTGAAGACCATAGATTGGGTTGATTTAATACCGCATATATAACTTACATGTAGCGGTTGCGCAAATTATTTTATTTGATCTCTATCAAATACATGATACTAGTGTACATATAGTAGTTTGCCCCACAATATCGCACAGTTTAGGCGACGCTGGAAGCAACTTTCCCTCAAAGGCTCGGATGATATATGCGCGCGCACGAGTCAAGCGTCAAGCAGTTAGGGATCAAACAAGGCAGCCATAATTCATCAGCGGAATGAAGTTCCGAACGAGTTCCAGTGCTGTAGACCTCTCCTATGTGCTGCGGTCGACGAGATTAACCCATCTAAGCTTGACAGCCGGACGGGTGCCAAAAAGAAGGCTTGCACAGATATCTTTGCTTGGGTCGATGAGCCCCGCAGTACAGGGCGGGCGCTTTCGTATGCGATCAGCGATAGACAAAGAATCACGCGTTGTTCGCACTGCATGTCTGTTTATCAGCGCTTGTAGTTCGAAATACCATATTCATATCATAAGATAGGCGATCTGCCTGATGGTTAAAACCTTTCGAGACCGCCTTTGAGTTACGCTAGTACAAATACTGTACACGCATAACAGCTTTCGAATCATACGCCGTCCATCTGCTATGAAGTGGCGGTGGCTCATTCCAACATCTGCACCTGAATGGCGGTGGCTCAAAGTTCATCAAACACATTGATCAATGATACGCTTGTAAGTTATCAGCCCCGAGATGGGGCTGCAGATCATCTTGAAGGCTAGGAGCTGTAGTGGCAGGTCTATGATTATGGATTACCTTTAAAGGAATTAATTGGTGAGGCATAAAGTACCTAAATTGTCTTGTGTGAATAGAGTCAATGGACTCTCGTAAGTAGCGCTGGCGATAAGTGATTACAATGAGAGAACTGCGGAGAACTTTTAAATGCGTCCACATGGCCGCACCAATAGTAGCGGCAATTAACGCTCTTTGTTGTAAGGAACACTGCAGAAGTGTGCTTGCTGATATGTGCAGCTAAAGAGGTGATGGGGTCTAAGTTTGCAAGGACATCAATTTAAGACGGAAGATATAGATCTATGTGCATACTTGTGATACCAAAGCACTTATCTCTTAGTGGTGATTCGTCCGAGTCGCAGACATCATTTGGCGGGAGTTGAAATGTTCGGCAAGTTGGGTTCACTTGCGCAAGTTGTCAAACAAAGTTAGATGAAGTCTAGAAGAGAAAGGCAGGTATACGTTATCCCAAGAAGTACTCCAGGCTAGGTTTCTTGTGGGTCTACTAAAAGGAAAGTATCGGTCAAGGAGAAAGAGTCAAAGACGACGGAGTTGAAAATAACAATACAATTACGTGATCATGATTACTAGTATTGCCTCCGAAATAATTGCGAACGCTGTGGGTGCACAGCAGAGCCCGCTACCCAGGTTTCGCTTATTTCATTAGATTGAGAATGTATTAAAATTTTATTTATGATATATATATAGAATAATGATTAAAATTTATGGTAGCTATTTAATAATTGAAAGAAAGGCATTCCATAGTTGCTGCTGACACTGTCCACAGGAATTGCCATGATGAACGCAAAGAAGTAGACTAAGTCAAAGACGTACGCGTCCGTCCGGGCCGTCTGCACCCGTGTCAAGAGCATCCTCACCACACTCTTCATTAATGGCTTCAACATCACACTCGTATGTACCTCACGACGCTCTGCAGTAGCTCGAAACCCCACGCATGGAAATGAGTTTCTGCTGCACGACGGCCAGGAAGGCCATAAACTGGTCGGTCTGCACCATTTGCACGGTGTCTTGAGTGAGGAAGGCGCAAGAGGCGGACGAGGATGGTCATGAGCCTTTTTGTGCCCATGAAGCGGGCTGGAGAAGGAAGGGGAGGTTGGAGCGGTAATCCGGAGGAACATCATTATCGTGGAGCTCGAGCATCTGCGAGAGAATTGAAAGATGCACAAAATAAATTCTGCACAAAAGACGAATTAGTTTCTGTAGGTGTCTGAAAGGAAGGTTGCTTACGATCAATGTCCTGTTGTAAAATGATTATGAATGGACCAAATAGAGCCTGTTCAAATGTTGCCAATGTTTGACGCGATGAGCCGACTGTAAACCAATGTATAAGTCGACGATCAGAGGCTGTTGCATGTTCTTCAGTTTCAGATACCTCACCTAATTGAAGCAGATATACTCTCGAAGATATATTGATCGAAGTTCGGATTGCTTGGGTTCTTGCGAATCGCGGCAAGGATTGAAGCAGTCGTTTATGGTCTGAGGCTATTGCTGACCGTGCGGTCAGAATAACACGCATGACACCTACGATTGTTACAGTTATCGTTAATGAGAGAATAAGCTCGAGATAATTGTAAACTTACATTTCATCAGATAGTCATTTTCTGCAATTTTTTCCGGCGTCCCACCCGCCTCAATTGCGTTGATGCTTTCAGGTGCAAGCTCCCGAATGTCTTCCTGGTTGAAGCTGCTGAAATTATCAGATAATATTCGGCGTAAGCAAGCGATTTACGCACAGTAAGGATGAGCCGCGCTTGATGAACGATATCCGCTCAATGGTTGTCGCTGTATACGTATAGCAGACATAGTTGGGTGAGCGCAGATGACGAACGGAAAGAGGAAGGACGGAGTGGAGATTTTCGTTTGTGAACTGTATAGTTGATTAGCGCTTGTCTTGCATGAAAGGTTGATTACACACTTGATTTCGGACTGCATAGAAAAAGCGAATCGCGTCAACCTGGAAAATTAGATGCACAGAGTTTTCATCGACCTGTACGTCCTCGTATATGTGCTGTGAGAAGAACTGGACGACATCTACAAGAGCATTCGTGTTTGTGACACCTTGCTATTGATTGCCAATGTTATTCACCATTCCTTCTGAATGAACAGCTTCACTCACCTGCGATATTGCACCAACCGTTGCCACCGCCGTGAGCAGGTACACACTTTCACCCTTCCTCTTCCAGCTCTCTTCAACTCCCTTCTTCCTGTTGTATTCCTCCAGTCCATCACCCATCAACGTCACGACGACTTCGGTCGTCTCAGCCTCGAAAGCTGAGGCAACGAGCGCACGAAGGACATCGGCTGCAGCTTGACGCCGCGTGCTTCCCTCCGCAGTCAGGCCGCCGATGGACGAGGAGGATGCCGCAAAAGAAAGGTCGACTCGGACATACTACAGAGGATTGTGCTCAAATCGCTCCGCTTCGTGTTCTGCGGGTCGAGATAGTTTCAGTAAAAAGACAAGCGTATGAAAGAAAAAGTTTGCGCACCTCGTAATGTGACATTGGGCACGACTACGCCTTTGATCAAAACATTTATCACCTCCCTCTCCATAAACGTCGCCTCGTAATTTACTGACCGGGTGACCGTGCTGAGGAAGCGTAGGTCCCTGGCTGAGCAGTCCGTCATATGCGATTCCTGATCTCTGGCCTCCACCGAGAAGTCTCCACAGCGCCGTGACAAATGCCGGTACGGTATTCGAAGGTGAGAACCTCCGGGTATCGATGCAGATATAGCTCGGTGAGCTCAAAGATCGAAGTTTTGATTTGGGTGGGAAAAGAGGGTGTCGTATCGTCGGGATCACCGCGTATGTTGAATGTTCTCGGGGTCCCAAGCAAGAAACCTTCAAAGGTGGGCGGCAGATCCTGACACGTCAAATACTAGCAGTAGAAGATTGACAAAAGCACAAACTGACCTTGCGCAATCGCTTTAATTCCCGACCAATTCAGCAGATTGGTGGCGGTGAGCTCGAAGTTCTGGAGGAAGGTGCCCGAGAAGCGGCTCGAAACAAAGTTGATCGTCGTGTAGAGCGAGTCCGAGCATGTTGAGGCGCGAAGATCGAGCGAGCAGTTTCGAGAACAGAGACGTTTGTCGGATAATCTGCTGCATCGGGCGAGAGTGATGAGACGAGCTGAACGATGAGATCTGCCCACTGCTCGGGGAAATCATACTTTGCGGCAATGGGCACGGCCTCAGCAACCTGCGCTCATAATGTCTTGCCCGCTGGACTCGAAGATCATTGCAGGGACTAGCTTACCCTTCAGTTGTGCTTTCTCTGTCTCAGCCAAAGGCGAGTCTTCATCCTCCCATCGCCGTTTCATCATGTTCTTCAGGCTGCAAGTCACACCGAACGGTCATGGGAGACATTGAAAATGAGAGCAAGGATAGGGAAAGTATATTTTGTTCTGCTTGTTTGTGGTAGTCGGGGACGAGGCAGAATGCAAGGGCGACGAAGAGGAGGTCATAGTGAGGAAGACGATTCTCGGGGACATCCGAGACATTACTAGTATTCGGTTCCGAGGCGTCAACTGAAGTTGACTCACCGGATCTTTATATTCCCCGAAGACCGATCCAGACCTTAAATCACATGATAAATAAGGTTTTGCTTTTGAAAGGTGCAAGTCAGTACGCTATTAGAACCCGCTAGGGTGTAGCGGGAATTTTCAAGTTGAAGTTGAGTCAGCGGCGACTCCGACTCAGCGAATCGGACCCGGAGCTAATTTTTTCCTTCAACAAACCTTGCCGAACGCTATTTTGCTTCTTCCTCAGTCTTTAACTACTAGTTTGTCAAAGCATTCCACCGCCGTAAACGACAGCAAGACCCCGTTCCGAAAGCACACTAACAATCAAGGAGGGTCTATGTGCGAGCTCCTTCAAAAACAGTGACAATAAGCCGTGACTCTGGCCTAAGTGCTTGTTAGAGTTCTAACCCTCCATGCATTCTCGGTGCGTGTGGTTGTATCTTTGGACTATCAGATATATGCTGTGCCTTCTCTTTACAAATACGTGTAGGATATAACGGATACGAACCCCTTCTATCCTTAGCCAAGGTACGTTTTTAAACCGCCACAAGCTTTTCTAGATCAACTGATTGATTTGGTGGGGGGAATTCGGTCAGTCACTCGGAAAAAGAGAGCTACCCGTGTTACGATCCCTTCCCACTTGCATTCGAAGCTGGCCTCCGAAAGCTGGCAAACTCTGTGGAACTATGTAGGACCGTAAGGCACAAGGTTCGTGAGTTGGTTCAAATAAGCGCTTGTACAATTGATGTATCAATCACAGCCCCACAATGAGCATCACATGCATGATCCGGAAGCTGTTCACTAGCTGAATGAAGGGATGGAAAGACGGGGTAAACGATAAGTCCGAATCTCATAGCCTAGCAAATCCAAGATGCAGCCCTCTCCTTAAAGTATTACTATCCGCTGATATCACCTTTTCCACCATGATACTCTCTCCTACGCTAGACTCGGTGCGTCAAACTGAAAGAAAAAATGATTCTCAACTCATATTTCTCTTAGTTTCGTCTGTTTCTTCCGAGTAGAGGCTAAAATGATCGCAGCAATGCTCCAAAATGTAGGCCATAGCCGAAACTAAAACGGGGACGTGGACGCCCCGGATACATCACTAGAGCTATGATATATCCGCCTTGACGCTTGCGTCACTTAATCGGAAGGCAAACCAGTGCTAACGTTCCGTGCTCTCTTTACTTAATGTTACACCGCTCTCAAACCTTATTGTGTTCTCAGTACACTCAGTTTTTAAGTGCTGTTTGGAAAGGAACAACGTACATAATCTATCCGACCAGATACATCAGCCTCCTCGTGGTGCGCTGAGAGACGTATGCAACTGTGATATTGACACATAGTGCTGACAAAATTTTACATTCCTGGTCCAGGCCCTATAACCACACCCATTCTATTGCAAGATTCCTCAAGGACGCGAGTCAGCGTCCATTGAGGAAGGCAGGCAATCAAATTTAATGTGATGAAGGCCGTTCAACTATAGGCAATTCTCGCTGACTTGAAGAACAAATACAATGCACACCATTATGCTCTGATAGGTCCAGTTGAGTACAGACGTTGCGCTCATTTATTCTACCACTACCTCCTTCATCACAATATAAGCTCCTCCATCGTAAGGCACCATTTCTTAGTCTCATCTAGTCTTGTATCGAACAGCCTTACTCACTCGCTCCTAGATCCATATCATAGATCCATCAGTGTGAAAGCAAAGTAAAACGGTAGTCGGTACTTTGACAAACGCGCTTCTAACAGCATTACCGCTTAATTGATTCAGAGGCTGCGCAGGTACGCAGCTCATAGATTGCACTGGGGAACTCATCTTTGCAAAGAAGAGTCGACTCTTGTAGCGAAGAAAGGCAGCTACCACTAGTATAAATACTGCGCGAGACGGTGGTCTTTCTTCAGTCAATTCCTGAAGTTCACTTCTTCCGCATCTCATATGCCTTTCGTACTCGCTCTCGCTTACCTGTTCGTTGGAGCCAGTGTAGCTACTTCTTACCAGAATGTCACGGAACCACCTATTATCTCCGCCAGAGATTTCATCCCGCATCAATCTCGGGACGTTTGGCAAATCGTTTGGAGTTGTGTCTCTACCACTCTCGCGTGCACTTGGGTTTCAGTTCATCCGAACGCGCCATTCTTCCCTCAAAGTGATAGCGCCGGTCTTGTCCGACGGTTATATCTCATGGTCCTCTCCCTCATAATGCCGGAGTTTGTGGTTTCATGGGCAATCGCTCAGAACCTTGCTGCTTGGAGAGTAAAGCATGAGATCAATAGAATCGATGGTGCGCCAAATTTAATCCCAGCTGAGAAAATATTAAATATCATACCCAGGTCGATCATGGTCGATGACCCATGCTTTCTTTGTAGTGATGGGCGGGTTTAGACTTCGATATACTGGTACAATTCCTGGGTTTGCATTTCGTGAATCAGGGACTACCTACGAACACAATGGAAGAGAGATCTCCGAGAACGTTGTGACGTTCTCTGACTTCAAGCGTCTTCTGGAAATGGATATTATTGACTTCCCCTCCATCACAAAGAAGCAAATCAACGACAGGAGCAAATCCGACGCTCTTGCCAAGACATATGCTTTCACTCAGCTTGTTTGGTTCGTCATCCAGATCATTGCACGACATTACGAAGGTTTGCAGATTACCCAGCTAGAGCTCACGACTGGCGCCCTAGTCTTCGTCAACTGCATAATGTACGTTGCCTGGTTTCAAAAACCTCTCGATGTTCGATGCCCCGTGATCTTGTATAAGAGGGGAACATACGAGGAGCTGCAATTTTCACACCCTCCAGAAACACGCCATATATCGGGGAACTGGTTGGAAAAGCCATGGGATGTCCTTCGGGGAGTTTGTATTCAGATCTGGGAGTCGGCCGGGGATATGCAAGTACGTTGCTTTCAGTTACTAGGAAGACTGTATCTAATAAGCGAGTAGAATCCACTGGGTGATTGGATGGTTGCAATAGGGATGCCACCCCTTTTACGCGTGCTTATCCTTTCACTGATTCAAGCGCTCTATATCCCCATGCTTTTCGTTATTGCGGTCAACATGTTCTTGTGGGGGTACCTATTTCTCTTTCCCCTATTTGCGATCTCATCCTCGGAGAGGATAGAAAACTCAAACATATATAGATCTGTCATAAAAATGAGACAGGGGGTTCAAAGGAACGCGGCTGGCATCCCCCTTCGCTCAATGTTCTACAGCACATACGAAAGGGACACGAAGGACGTTGTCCTTACTACTTTCCTTCCCACAATAATCCTTTGCACTGTATTTGGAAGCATACATTGCCTTGCGTGGAATTTCCCCTTTCCCACAACTCAGGAGCGGACTTACTGGAAAGTAGCTGTTTGTTTACTCACGGCGACTATTCCTCTCATATTCTCTTTCTTCGTTGTGACATGCGTTCTATTTGCTGTATATCTACTCCTACTTTTGATGATGCGTAGGACTCGCCCACGTTCAAGCTACTGGGTTGGATCTACCAAAGCCTTTGATTATGTAGTCGCTCAGCCGATCGTAGCAGGTATATTGGGTTCATTGATTCTTTATTATGTTCTTTCAAGGATTGGAGTATTAGTTATAGGATTTACAACACTTCGCTCTCTCTCGGACTCCGCACTTCATAATGTCGAGTGGACTTCACACATTCCACACATACAATGATATATATTTATATTTCTTCTTTCATTACTTCATTCCCTTTTTATATATCTATATACATCATTTGAATCAGCAAGCGCTACTGATGTACTGTGAAAAAATCTTAGTGATAAGGGTGTTCGGAGTTTCTGGTGAGGTCGATTGTTCTGACTTAGAGTCGGACTCGAAAGTCGGGTCCCCGGGCCGAATGTCATGATCCCTGTCACTGCCACTGCCACTGGCAGTGCCAGCCTGAGTGGAGGCAGACTTCAACTTAGACTGTGACCGGCGTGACTGCCAGTGGCACAACTCTAAACTCGAAGGAAATCGCGGCAACGTTCAATTTTCTTCTTTCTTTTCTTCTCCACTTCATTTCCTTCTGGAAACGTTATAATACTATCGCTATACTCAAATTATCCCACTGAGACGCTCTAACTCGATGACTGACTCTGATGAATGTGTGTCTTTGTCTCTTATTTCATGGTCGTGGCCTAATTATCGTGGCACCTCTGCCTGCCGAACTAGAATTTACTTCATGATTGACGCGAGTCGCATTGAGCTTGATCAGTAAGGCTCAATTGATGGAGTAAAGAGAAGTCCAGAACCTCGGATGAGGGTGATAGGCGCCTTAGATGGGCACTGTTGGTGTTTGTAGATTGACGCGCTGTCTTAAGATTAGATCTCGCTAGGCACCTCTTTCCCGTCGTTATCCTCCATCATTCCTTGCCCTTGTGAGATTTATTCTTTCCGAGTTGACGCTCACATAGTTTCTGATTAGATTTGATATAGAACTCAAGTAACGAAAGATACTCAGCGGCTGGTCGCTAAACTGCCACTGGCAGCGACAGCAGCTAACCAAATTGGACTGATCAGCGTTCAAGATAGGAGATGCATCAGTGTTAGGTCAAACTTATGTCAGAAAATGTCTTTACCATCTAATGTTTCATCTCTCACAGCCTGTTGGTTCCTCAAAGATAGACAGAACTCAGATATTAGCAGCTGCAAATGATAATGATCGGAAGAGTGCAGAGCTACTCAAGAACTCCACTCGTTTCCGAACTGCACTAGTCGACCGGAACCATGATTGCTCCATGTTTCAAGTAATGTGATCCGGCCCATTGAACCTGGGCTCTTATGATTCATTCGGAATCATTCCTCCCGTCTTGAGCATATCCAAATTAGGCTCAACTGTTTAAAGCAAAGTATTGTTACTTCGTATCCTTATAGACTTTCTAATTCCACTTCACCCTTCCGCCAGATGTATTCAAGCATGTTCTGTTGATAAAGAAGGAAGGGGGTATTATATGCGAGTGGTTGGCTTTTTCTTGCCCTTGACGAAAGAGAGAACTTCGTAACGTACAATCATCAGGCCTTAGCGCTGACATCCCATGGCATTGCATGCTGATCTAAGGCATTCTGCACTACCTTTCCGTCGCCCTAGGAGGCTACATTAAACAAAGGGCGCTCTTAACGGGAATGCTCCTGGATGCTCCTTCTCGGGCTGTGCGGTGCACTGTATAGCCTTCTTTGTGGATGTACGCCTACGCGTCCACCATGGGCACTGCGTGGATATGGTGATTCTAGACTATTTTTTTTCTCTGTCTACCTATATAAAAGGGGACTATCATCAAGAGGTTACTACAGCACTACAATCTCGACACTACAATGCGCTCCTCACTTCTGCTTGCAATTCCTGCTCTCCTTTTGCTAACAAGCGGGTGTATTGCTGCTTCAGTTTCCTCGCCAAATAATGACGGTGGAGCTAACTCTGCATCCAATCCCTCACTTACCCCATCGTCTCACTTTGTGCCCCGCAAGACTGTGCAGATAATATGGAGCTGCGCTGCGGCAATTATTAGCTGCACTTGGGTCGCCATCCATCCTAATATCGAGTTTCGTGGGCATCTCCTTCGAACGGAACGACTACTTCGGCGAATTTACCTTGTGATCCTGACTATACTTACTCCCGAGTTGATTTCCGCTTGGGCTCTCATGCAGTTCCGAGCGGCGATGGCTACACAGAAGGAGTTTGAAGAGCTCAGGCAACGTAAGTCATAGCGCAAGAGCTCAATAATCCAATACTAAACTCAAGTTTATATAGAATGTGGCAAAGATGTTCCATGGACCAAGACACATTCACACTTTGTTCTGATGGGCGGGTTCCGGCTTGTGTGCTCTAGAGAAGACTTGATGAGCTATTCCGATATACTCATTTTCCACTATGAGCTTGAGGATGGGTCTTGGGAAGGCGTACTCACTCCAACCGCCTTCAAAACCCTGATTGTATCAGGGAGACTCGAATATCCCGACATCTCGGAAGAGGATATCAATGACAGGAGTAAAGGCGACGGGATATCTAAATCTATGGCTCTTTTTCAGTTGTTCTGGTTCATGATGCAGATATTTATCCGATCTCATTATGGCCTAACTACAACATTTATCGAGTGGACAACTGTGACATTATGCCTTGTCAGCGGCTATACATACTATTTCTGGATGAGCAAGCCCTTCAATGCTCACTTCCCCATCATACTCCGTATCTCGGGACCTGAAGGAGGGCTTATGGACGGAGTAAATGAGCCAATAAACACCGAAAACCGGGAAACATCAGCTGGCAAAAGCTGTCTCCCACACTGTTCGCCCTCCCTTACATCACCATTGTTTTCTGCTGCCCATTACTTTATTCCTACGATATGGGACGCTATTGAGGGCATAGTCGACAGTAGGGACGACCATCCTTTAGCAACCGGCCCAGTGGCACTCTTTCCGAGAAGTAACATGGAGTCCACGGCAACGATTTTTTACGTCCCTCCAACACCGAAGATTGATCACGAAGGCATTCTTATGTACCCCTTCGCTTTCTTCATTGGTGCTGTAAATGGCTTCCCCGCCCTTTTATGGCTTCATCCTTTCCCATCACATATCGAGCATATTCTCTGGCGTGTAGGAACGTGCTGCTCCATGCTCCCGTTCTTTGCTGGCATATACTATAAACGCATTCCCATGATCAAGGACCTTAATGCATCAAATTTGTTGCTTTTTAAAACATGTTTAGTTTGGATTCATTATTTCGGACGAATCATTTTTCTCGTCATCTGTATAACTACCCTTCGAGACCTCCCTGACAAAACTTTGAGGACCGTAGAGTGGATTGATCTACTCCCGCATGTATAGCATAGCATAATTATGTCAGACATACATTCATATATATTGATGTGTACTATGTAATAACCCGATGCCTCATTCAAATATTGTAGCCAACTTACTCTCCACGAGAAAATACATTTATCCATTATTACTGTAACTTTGGACCCCAGGACGTGAAGAAGACCAGTATTGTCCAGCCTCTCGGGATGGCCGACGAGTCAAGCCCGCCGTCCCCATGGCACTGGAAAAGACCTCTTTGGGATCTCCACCAACAAAGGAGAGGGTGGGTGGGTTGCAAGATTTGTGGTCTTCATCGTGCATCACCACTGTCTTGAGGCTCGAAGACGTCCTTGTTGTTTGAAGAGACATGACGTGACTTGACGCGTGACGCTCGCGTGCTTCCGCTTGTCACGGGTCGTTGTATCATGATTGTCGCACGACTCATGCGTGTTGAACTTCAACGTCCTTCTCGTTCCTCCTACTTGGCGCTTTCACATCTTTCTGCTAGGGTCACTTGCAGCGCACATCCTATAAGTTGAAGCTAGCCAATCTATCAACAGATACATGTGTAAAGCATGCTTTCAGTTCGCCGTCGTTTGACTCGACTTGGAGGGTAGGCCTGGTGGCCTATGCCCTCTTTCTCCTGGTGTACAGTGTGTCCTCTTTCACACAGCTAACAAGACGACTTAGGGAGCTCTGAGCTATGTTTGTTATACTTGCTTGTCTCTACGTCTTCCGACACCATGGGCAACCATTCACCGAAGCCGCGCCCATTCCAAATGCAATCGATGGCCTCTACCCTCGCGACCTCGATCCATCCGATGTACTCGACCCATGCTCAGCGCGAACGGTCCTGGATATCATCTGGAGCTGCCTCGCAACGACATTCGCGGTCACCTGGGTCTCCGTGCACCCGAATGTCCCCCTGCTCGACGAAACCGACTTCTCCGTCCTCAAGCGCCGGGCATTCCTCATGCTCCTCGCACTCATCGCGCCGGAGATCCTCGTATTGTGGGCATTCAAGCAGTGGCGTGGCGCGCGGGAGATCAAGAGGATCATCAACCGTGCACAGCCGAAGAGCAGTATGTGTTTATCGGTTTTCCGTTTTTGAAGAAACTAATTTGTGGTATTCGCCCTGCGATTTTTTTCTTTTTGCAGTGACGCCCTGGACGATGACGCACGCGCATTTCCTGCAGATGGGTGGCTTCAGACTGGTGTGTACGAAAGAAGAAAACGCAGAAGGACCTATTGAGAGTGCGCTCTCCGAGAAAGCCGACTTCATGGGCATGGGCATGGGCAGGCGCGTCAAAGCATGGGGGCGCTTCTTCATCCCGTACTACCTCTCCTTCCGCTCTCCACAACACCCTCGCTTTGTCGAAGGCGCACTCCTCTTCGACGCCTTCGTCGCGCTCCTCGAGACCGGCCGGCTTCGCTTTCCGTCCGACGTGACCGCAGCGGATATCAAAGATAAGAGCAAGTCCGATGCGCTCTCGAAGGGCTTCGCGCTCCTGCAGATCTCGTGGTTCGTCCTCCAGATCGTTGCGCGCGTGCGGGAGGGCATGGCGGTGACGGAGCTGGAACTGACGACAGCGGTGCTGGCGGGGATGAATGGGCTGACGTATCTCTTTTGGTGGGACAAGCCTGTGGATGTGCGGAGACCGATCGTGCTTCGGACGAGGGCGGTAGAGAACGTGGTGTTTGCGGGAGTACGTGCGAAAGAGGAAGATGGGGATGCGAGGTATGAGGAGATGGAAATGGATCATGCTTGGGATTTTCATAGCGAGGAGTCGGAAGAGGAGACGGAGGCTAGGACGAAGGACAGCTGGAAGGCGTGTATGATTGACAGGTTTAAGTCTGTTTACTCTACGTTGATCTCGATCCCAGGACACGTCTCCCAGGCAGTGTACGACGGCTTTCAGATCACAATTAACTCCATCCACTCCGTCCTCAGAGCCATTTACGATGGTGTCCTCAACCCGAAAAGATGGTTCCACTTCCCCGCACCAACACCCTTAGCTCACGCGCCATTACCTCCCGATTTACCTCGCCCAATTTCGCCAAATCGCCCTGTGAACCGCGGGATGCGCCTCTCCCCGCTCGGGACGTCACTCCTGACACTCGAACGCGTCCTGCACCCGGTCGCGTACCCGCTCCGACTGCTCATCGCCATGCCCGCCAATGCGCTCCTCGCGCACGGGCTCTGGAACGTCGTGCCCACGGACGACAGGAGCCCTGCGCGCGAGTTTTATCTGGCCAAGAGCCAGGCTGAGGCCAAGCCTATGGTCTTTGATTCCCCCTCAGCGGTGGAAGAAAGGCTGAAGATCATCTGCGAGGGGCCTGGAGCGGAAAGCGAGACGGGGACAGATGGGGAGGTGGGGACAGAGACAGACGCAGAGGGAGACGCAGACGCCGAGGGAGATTATTATGAAGGCGCAGAAGCTGAATCAGAGGGAGAGGGAGAGACTAAGGCGGAGGGAGAATATGCGGACGCGAGGGAGAAGTACCACGGGAAGAGCGCGCGCGCGATGATGTGGGACGAGAGCGACATGCGCTGGGTCATGCACATGATCTTCCTCTCCGTCAACACACCCTCCCCATCCTCCACATCGTCTTCCAACTCGACCTCAACCTCGTCATCAGACACGACTGGCCAGAAACGACTATTCTACACCGGCGCAGCCGCAGGGACGTTGTTCGGAGGGCTGCACTGCCTCGCCTGGGGGTTCGCCTTCCCCTCCGGCGCAGAGCGCGTGGTCTGGCGCGCCGGCGCGCTCGCCATCGTCGGCCTGTCGCTCGCCGTCCTCGCCGGCGCGTGGGCGTACGACGTTGCTTACGACCACTACTGGAATCCCGGTGCGGGCGTGGGCATGGAGCGGACGAAGAGGTACTTCATCGGGATGCTGCTGCTGAAGAAGCTCGCGGGCGTGCCGTGTGTGCTGTACCCCCTCGCGCGCGCTGTGTTGTTGATTGTTGCGTTGACGTCCCTACGAGACCTCCCGGAGTCGGCGTTGAGGACGGTTGAGTGGACGAGGGTCATTCCGCATGTTTAGGCTGATATGTTTTTCTGGTATACTGTATATTGGGGCTCTGTATTTTGTCTTATCTTTGTGCGTACGTACAGTAGAAACGACGTTCGTCGAAAATCCGTGTATTATCCCTGATTTATATATATGATTGCTCCTGCACTGTTTCTTGCATGCTCAATCAGCTTGATTCTACCTCATTCGACAAAGCGTAGCTTCCATGAAGTTAGAAGGTACAGGGAAATATGATATATGACGTCTCTAAAATGGCGTCCTGAGGCATCTTTGAAGAATTATTCATCAGACGCCGCGGAGGGATTAGCGGTGCGCGCAACTGCTCATTCTCCATTTGCAACATACGACATACGACAAGGTAAATTAGCATACTCGCATAATCCGGAGTTGCGCTATCAAGATAACCTACAGGGACACGCCACACCTCTCTAAGTAGATATGCTATACATATCTTGCCCCTGCTCGTCCCAAACAGCGGCACACCTCAGCGGTTCAGCTTCACATGCACTATATCGGCCTGTATCTGAGTTTGCAGCAGGTCGGTGCGTTCCTTGGCTTACGATCTGCCGTAGCAACGGGGATGGGACTATTGGCTAGGCAGGTGGCACCCACGGTCGAAGTAGGGAGTTATTTTTCGAGGCCTCGGCGGAAGCGAATCGGCCCAGAGTTCGACTGGTCATGGACTGAGCAGCGGATCGCAATCAATGCACTAAGACCTCATACGCAACAATCGGAGAGAATACTGCAAGTTCTGAAGAGAGTCTGTACACGTCGCCATTTGGCGTGAGCAGGAAAAAAAGAGGGAGATTGAGTCGCAAGAAAGGCGCAAGGAGGTGGTGTGCCTTAACCTCCCTTGCTGTCACGAGACGTCGAGGGAGTTTTTGACTTGTCGTCCTTCCAGCGCAGCGGAGTAGATTCGGAAGTTTGGCTCGCAGGTGTCGCTGTGCTCTTCGTCTGCCTGTAATTTCCTGCAAGAACAACCAACAGTAAGTCAGCCTCATCCCAAAAAAACCGGAAAAAACTAAAGAGAATACGCACTCATCCTCAACCGCCCCATCTCCGCGCCCTCTCGGCGATTCTGCATCGGGATGCGGTGCTTCTCCAGGACATGCCGCCGCCACATGCTCTTCGCGTTCACGCCCGCGTACTTCCGGCGGCAGAACGTGCAGCGCAGCGTCGGTGCGTCCGAGAGGCGCGACGGCCGGAACATGTGCTCTTGCTCGCGCTCGCGCTCGTCTTCGAGCAGATGCTTGTACCGCGTCGGGCACCAGCCGCGCGGCGGCTCGAGGAACGTTGGGTACGCGATCGCGTTGGGTTTGTTGACGATCAGCGCGGGAGCCTCCCCGTCGCCGTCGTCGTCGTCGCACTCTGGTCCGAGCCCCTCCACGCGCTTGAAGTCCGCAGGATCGAGGAACCACTCCGGGTTCGCCGCCATGAGCGCGTATGTCACCCGCCCGAGGCACTTGTCCGGCAGCTCGTCGAACGGCGGGTGCAGGAAGACCACGCCCGGGTCGTCGCACGCGACGTCGTACGGCTTCGGACTCGGCAGGCTTGCTGCGCCGGGGCCGGTTGCGGTCCCGCCCTCGCTGCTGACGTCCCCGGGCGGCGTGGGTGCGTGATCGCGGTCACGCGGCTTGGGGTTGGCGTCCCCGCGGAATGCGCGCGGGATATATTTCGACGACGGGTAGTACGGCTTGGGGCGGAAGGACTCGGCGGACGGCGTGAAGAAGGACAGGACGGTCCAGTCTGCAGGTGTGTTCGTGCCCGAAGTCGTGGCCGGGGCCGGGGTTGTGGCCGGTGTTGAGATTGAGGTCGGGGCAGACGACCGGGGTACGGAGTCCCTCACAGACCCGGAGCCAGAACCAGAACCAGAACCAGAACCAGAACCAGAACCAGATGCCGACCCGGTCACTGACGATGCAGGACCGGACTTGGTCACACTCGCCGGCTCGCCCGCGTCCGGGTGTCCACTAGTGGCACGTGATGGTTTACGGCGAAATTTTGGCGGGAGATGCCTCTCTCTCTGGATCGTCCCCGAGCCCACCCGGCTCGATCCACCAGCCTTCTGAGTGTCGGACATCGCCTATCCTTCGCGCCGGTCTTGTAGCAAGATAATTTATGCTGGATGGTGCGATTTGACGTCGAACAGAAGGTAGGAGGGCAGTGGGATGAGGGTAAGACAGAGAGCGGGAGAGGCGGACCACATGTGACGTGTTCAATGTTCAAGTTCGTTAATCAGCGGAATTCGAGCGGAGTTAACTTGAAGGTAGTACTGTGTAAGTCCGGATAATCCCGAAGACGTGATTTGCGCATGTTGAAGTTCGACTTTACTCACATCTAGGTCGTCCAAAACGACTCTGAAAGACATACGGAACGGTTATGACCTGCTTGTCACCTCTTCTACCGACATTTTTGGCACCCATTCGCCGATGCTACGCCTGCCTCGATTGCAATTACCGGCCATCCTCAAGCTTAGGGTCTCCCTCGTCCTTCTTGCGTTGGGGATCCTTGTCCTACGGGCGTTTAATCAGCGACGCGGCGCAAGGGATATAGCTGAGGTCACCGCGCGTGTGCACCCAAAATGTAGTACGTGCTGTATCCCAGTCTATCAATTTGTAGTCGAGGAAAAGATGTTTCTGATATACGCCTTGCGTTATATTTGCAGTGACGTCCTGGACGATGACGCTTGTGCACTTCTGTAGACGGGTGGCTTTCAACTGGTGTGTACGGAGGAGTACAATGCATAAGGGCCTATCGAACTCTCTAACAAAGTTGACTTCATGAACATGGGCATGGGCCAGCACTTAAAACATGGGGGGCGCTTCTTCACGCAAAATTACCTCTCCTTCCACTCTTCACATCACTCTCACTTCGTCGAAGGTGCACTCCTCTTCGATTCCTTCGTTTCTCTCCTCTAGTTCGGGCACCTCCGCTTTCCCTCCGACATATCGGCGGTGCTGCAGATTTTGTGGTCTGTCCTCCAAATTCTTGCGCGGGTGCGGGAGGGCATGGCAGTGACGGAGCTGGAGTTGACGGCGGCGGCATTGGTGGGGATAAATGGGCTGACGTATCTCTTTTGCCTGTGGCTCTGAGGAGGCCCTTCGTGTTGCGGACAAGGGCGGTCGAGAAAGTGGTGTTTGCGGGAGGAGGTGCGAAAGAGGAGGGAGAGGTGGAGGCGCGGTATGAGGAGATGGAAATGGAGTATATTTGGGACTCTCATAGCGAGGAGACGGATGAGGAGACGGAGTTCAGGATAAAGGTTAGCTGGAAGTCTTGTGTGCTAGATGCGTCAGGGTCTGTTTACTGCCCACTGATCACGATTCCTGGCCATCTCTTCCAGGTAGTGTTCCAAGGCCTTCAGGGCACATTTAGCTCCATCCACTCCGTCCTCAGAGCCCCTTACGAAGGAGTCTGCAACCCAAAGACGTGCTTCCAGTTCCTTGTTCCTGCATCCACACCCGCCCGCACAACTTCCTCTCACACTCCATTCCACCAAAACGCCCTCTGAATCCCAGGATGCGACTCTCCCGGCTCGGAAAAACACTCTTGATACGCGAAAGCGTCCTGCACCCAGTTGCATACCCGCTAGGCTGCTCATCGCCATGCCCCCCAACGCGCTCCTCGCGCACGGACTGTGGAACGTCGTCCCTTCGAACGATAGGAGCCCTGCGCGCGAGTTTTGTCTGGCAAAGGCGAAGACTGTGACTATTGAGACGTAGATGAAATTGATGAATTTCGATTTTGATATATACTCCACAGCCCGGGTCTCCATACTAATCATTGCCATAACTTCCCTTCGCAAGCTGTCTCCGACGGCTCTGCAAACAGTAAACTGGCTTAATTTCATTCCTCATCTATAGCATATCTTCTGATCCGGGTCTGGCCATTGATCCACAATTGTAAAGCAAGGCTGTAAAGTTCACAGAACAGATGTATGTGCACATGCATGGCAATATTCAGAAAGTCGATATATAAATGAGAGAGACCATCTACATGATGTCCTTCATTAGTTGAAGTGGGAAAGAATGACGAAGGCCATGACCAGTGCTAAAAGGCAAGCTCAGCAGCCTCAAGGAGTCTCGCTACCATCTTTCGTAAACTCGTATATGATACCAAGCATTATTGCTACGATGCCATGTGTTATGAAAAGACTTAAATATACAGATCACCTCAAACAGTGTAGAACATAATACACTACTAATATCAAGTTGAGGGCATGTTTTCTTTTTCTCTTACTCGTTGATAAAGGCGTGGTGTGAACTTAGATAGTTCGAACTTTGGAAGGAAATGGACGAGCTGGAGTTACATGGGTAGATTGCTAGCCGCTCCGCCTGTAGGCTTATGATGTCAGGGCCTAACCTTCAAGTTGCGCCAAAGGTAGATTTCTACACCAGATCAGATCCGGTTTATGATGGAAATCAAGGACAAGCAACTCGTAGATTTTCGACTGCTGGATTGATGTTAAGATATGAGTGACTACTGGTATAGGCTCGCAAGCCAGCCTACTACTGGTACATGTGCGGCTTATATACATGTATAAGCTTAGCTTCCGCTTTGTCTGTTCTGATGTGTATGTATGTATTATTTACTGCATGGATGCGAATGTGAAGTTTGAGACTTGAGATGCATGGCTATGAAGATGACAATAAAGATGAATGGATGGGGATTTGAGATGCGATATGTTAACCGCGCTGCGCTGTTCATCAAAGTAGGAAAAATATAGAAAAAAAAAAGCAGAAGGGAGGAAAAGTGAGAAAAAAAAAGGAGTAAGATCTAGGCCCATTGAAGGTCGAAAGCCAAAGTCGGACATAAGGGGACGGGAGATATGTAAAAGATGGGAAGGTATAAGAGACAGATAGAAGAGAAGGGGGAGGGGGGAAGATACAAGGGGGAAAGAGAACGGGAAACCGAGAAACCGAGAGAGCTAGAGCGGCCGCCACCCCTCCCCCTCTACAGGCAACTTCAGACTATCCCGCTCCCGCTCCCTTTCCCGACCAAACGCATACCCGCTCCCCGTCCGTCCCCGCCCACCTCTCTCACTGCCATCGCTCTCCCAACCCGGTCCACCTCCATCCATTGCACCCATTCCTCTATCCACACCCAACTCCGTCCCATCACCCATCGACCCAACGGACCCAAGCGTATCCTCCGACTCGGCCGTCCCGCCCGTCCCATGCGCAACCAGATGCCCCACGCCCTCCTCCTCTCCCCTCTCGTCCTCAAAGAGTCGGTTATGCGCATGCGGCACGAACCCGCGCCGGGAGAGCCCCGCCTCGGCCTTGTACCGCGCGCGGTCGAGCACGGGCTGCGCGCGCGCGTGCAGCGTGGAGAGGGAGCGCTGGAGGGCGGAGAGGGAGAGTGGCATCGCGGCCGACGCGTTTTTCTCTCTATCTTTTTCTCTATCCCTATCTTTGTCGAATAAAGACCCAGCGCCGGAACCGGAGCTCGACTCGAAGGCGTTAGCGAACGGGCTGCCCACCGCAGCATCGTCCCCACCAAACGCAGATCCACGTCTCGTCGGCGTGGAAGTGGAAGCGGGGAGCTGGACGCTCTCGGGGCGCGTTTTCCGCCGGGGCGGCGGGAGGGGCGGGCTCACTCTCCCCAGCGCGCCCGAGCTCAGGCTTGGACTGAACGGCCCAGAGGTGGAGGTGGAGGTGGAAGTGGTGGGCGACGACTGCTGGTGCATGCTCTGCGAACGCGTCGGGCGTGTCCTCTTCCCATTCCCACTCCCACTCCCCGGCCCGTTGCCATTCCAAGGCCAAACACCCTCCCCATCCCCATCCCCGTCTTCTCTACCATCATCGTCGCCACCGCCACCGCGATCGCCTGTAGGCGAGCTCCTCGAGGGTTGTGAACGGGAGGTGTACGCAGACGTGGACGTCGTGGACTGGTACGACGGCGACCGTCTATGCGCCTGCGTGAGCGCGTGCCGCGGTGTCGTGCTCCCGCCTGCGCCTGCGCCTGCTCGGCGGTCGGGGTGTGTCGGGGGTGCGGAGTATGGTATCTGCTGCTGCTGCTGCTGCTGACCCACCTGTCTAGAGGGTTTTGCCTGGCTCGACCCACTCGATACAGAAACACTCGCACTCGCACTCCCGCTCGACACACCGCTCACCCCGCTGACGCTCGAGAACCGGTCCGCGTCCGGGCTGCCAAACCGTCTCTGCACACTAACGCCAGCACCGCCACCGAGCCGCGCAGAGGCGACCTGGTCGAAGCTCCCTGCGCTGCTCGCGCTGAAGACGGAGGAGACGGCTGAGCGCGGGGGCGAGGGGACGGGTCTCCTGTGTCCCGCTCCCGTCGCCGTTCCCGTCGCCGTGCCTACGCCTACGCCTACGTGTCCATGCACACCAACACCGAGCCCCTTCGTAGGACTCCGACTCCCACCTGCACTCCCCGCCGACCGACCCCTCTCCCTCTCCCTATGCTCCCCCGACCCCGCGCCCGCGTTAGAGTTGGAATTCGAATTCGAGCTCCGGATGACCTCGAGCACGCGCGCACGCTCCGCCTCCGCCTGGGCGCGCTTCAGCGCGTGCCCCTGCTTCGACGCCTCGAGGGACTGCTTCATGAGCGGGGAGATGAGCGAGGGGGTTAGTGTGCCCGATAGCGCGGGCGGGTGAGACGACGTGGTTGCGGCCATGGAGGTGGGTTTGCGCGGCGGGAGCGGCGGGGTCTTGCCTAGCGTCGCGCTTGGGTTTTGGTGCGAGTTTGACCCGACGGCGCCGGAGTGCGTCTTGGCGCGCTGCAGGAAGGGGTTCGTCGAGCCCGGCGTTACTGGTGCGCCTGTGTCATTGGCTTTGAAGACGGCCGTCGCCGTCGCCGTCGAGGGTGTGTGGGCGTGGTTATGGAGTATGAGTATGTGACTTCGGTTTAGACGACGATGGGGGGACGGGTGGGGGGATCGCTGATGACGACGACGAGGCAGGTAAGGGGGTAGGGGCGGAAGAGAGGGAGGCGCGCCGGGCGTTGAATGCGTCGTTCGCGTTGTTGAGGGTGGTCCGGGGTGGGATTTGGGGCACTGGCGCGGGGTCGAGGATGAAAGGGTTGGAGTTCGAGCGCGGTTGGGTGCGCGTTGGGGGTTGGATCTGATTTTGGCTTTGATTTTGAGTATGATTTTGGTTGGTCGAGGAGGGATGGGCGGGAGGGGGCGGGAGGTCTGACGTTGGCGGGTCAGATAAGCTCATCGCCGCTGCTGAGCCGGGGCCAGGGAAGGCGAAGGCTTGGATGCCTACCGCACTTGGGTTGGAGGCGTTGGAGAAGGATGGGTGTGCGGTCGTTGGTGACGATGGGTCGGCTGCGAGGTTGAGTTAGTTAGTTAGAGTTCATATGGTTTGTGAGTTATGGAGATAGGATTTCAAATTGAATGAAAAATACGTTCAGAGGTTGGATGTCGGCGAAGCATGGTAGATAGACAAGCAGATAGATGGAACGACAGAAGAACGACGAAGATGGGAGCCCACCTTGGATAAAGACAAGCCCTTCATTGACGTCGAGCCCGGCGCGCGCATGCATGAGCAGCCTCAGCGCAGCGAGGAACTGCCCGCCGGAGATACACTCCTTCTGGACGTGCGGCGTGAACAGGTGTAGGATCTGTGTTGAGTGCGTACATTCATTAGTACGTTCATTCATCGTAACAAGAAGACAAGCATAAGAATGAATGAAAGAGACGGGGAGAGACGCACCTTGTCGATCTCGCTAACGCCAACGTCCCTGTACCGCCCGCGCATCCATGCTCGCGCCTCCCGCATCCCAACCAAACGCGCCTCCAGTTCCTCGTCCGTCAGTTTCCCCTTTCCCCCGTCTCCGCCTCCGCCTCCTTTTCCTCCTTCTCCACCGCCAAAGGGACGACCACGTACTCCAACATCGGGCTGAGGCTGAGGCTCGGGCTCGGGCTCGTCGAGCACATCGTGCAGCGCGTCGACGTACACGGCGTACTCCGCGTCAGACAACGCCGAGGTGTGCAGGAAGAGCGGGCGTGCGCGCGGACGCGACATCTCTCAGTGCGCTTTTCTGCGTCTTCGATGTCTTACTCGTGCGTCAGGGTATCAGGTCTAGGCTTCAGGCTGGAATATAGGGTGGTGATATCGATCAAGTCTTTTGTCGATTCTCAACACTCGAGATGAGATGAAGGGAAGACGAAAAGAGAGAGGAAGAGATGAAAAGATGGCGTTGGACACGAGGCTTGTGTCGCTGCCTTGGTTGACTGTGCATCCATCTCCTCTTGCCAGTCACTGACACCCTGACTGGTCGGCCGTGATTACGTCATGACATCATCAGTCACCTCAGGCTCCGACGCTGATCTCTTCGGCCCGAGCTCTGTCAGGTTGGAAGTTCGGCTCCGTCAAAACACACTTTCTTTCTCGCTCACCGCTCACCACGACCGCACGAGCCATTCAACAAGTCATAAAGATCCCGGACCTACTGCGAAAAATTACAAGACCTTGGCGCAAACTTGAAGAGATCGTTTCTCTGTGCTTTTCAGGCCATCTATCTTTGGCTCAGCAACGACTCAGGATATAGAAGCTATTCTCAGGCCTACCATGAGCTTCCAACGGCGCTGCGCTTCCCGCTGACTTTGTACTAGAGCATGACTCGTGCTATATCAAGACGAACTGAGGAAGCCGCTCATCCCGAGAGACTCGAGAAGCGATTAATGAATTCATTGTTTAACACGGTTCATGATGGTCTCTCCCTCTACCTTCATAGTGCCCGAAACCGGGTCCGTGGACGCTGAGAAACGTGCTCGTGTTCAATATGTGGCTCTAAATAATAAACCGCGGGCGAAGCAACAAAAAGGCAACAGTGACCTAGGTCCTAGGAACTTGAGTATTATTTTTTCTCCAAAACACCGGACATCGTGATGTCCTTCTACACATGGACTGTCTAAAAATTATATAATTTCCCCACAATTGGGACACTTATATCGGAAACAAGGTAGAGATAACAGATACTGTATATATTCTATATGCGAAGCACAGGTCATAGAATATGGTAACAGCTATATGTGGGGGATGAGGGTGACCCAATCTACCGTCTGCAAAGCTGACGAAGGGAGCTTGCGAAGGGAAGCTAAGGATAGCACGAGTATGGCTGTCCGAGCTACAGCGTAGACAGACAAGTAAACATAAAACGCAATACCGATCGCCAAGGTCGAGTCGATCCCTAGAAGCCGAAAGATCGAAGTAAAGACTTTCAGTACAGGCTTCAAGCCGTGCTCCACCCCATAACGGACTGCACCGCTCTAGGGAGTATCAGCCCGACGATACCGGTTATAAGCGCGATGATAACAGCTAGGATCACGGCGACGAGGGTCAAGGCGATGAAGAACCCAAAGGGCGCGGTGATCGCGCAGACGGCGACGCGCCAGATCGTCCGCTCGACGGAGGAGGGGAACGGGTACGCCCACGCCGCGCAGTGGATCGCGCCGAACACGAAGCCGAGCACGATCACCGCGATCACGCTCTGGCCCCCGCCCCCGCCTGTACCAGTCCCGGGGTTTTCGATGGGGCTAGGGGTGGGATCGGATACGTAGAACGCAGTGAGGACGCCGCTGTGCGCGGCGCCGAGCATTCTGTAGAGGAGCTGGTGGCTCGGACGCCGGATGCGTAGCGGTTGTGCTCGATCGTGGCGGACCCGGTGATGGCTTCTACGGGCCAGACGACGATGTAGCCAGCTGCCAGGGGCGCGAGGTGTGACCGGAGCCAGACGAGTGAGCGGGGAAGCCATTTGGAGAGATGATGTGCTTTGTGGATTAGAATTGTCATCCTGGATAGGGTTGCGTGGCCTTTAGATGCGAGCTGGGCAACTGATCGAGCAAGAGCTCTGTTGTGGGCTCCATTCTCTTTCGAGTCGTCCTGCCACTCTTGACTTTCCAACCGTTCCTTGTCCATTTCGGGCATGGAAAATGTAGGTCGACTGGTTTCCCGTTGAATGGTGCTTTGTGGTACAAGAACCTGATTTACACTTAATCCGTCCTCAGCATCAGATACATACTTCAGTATGCCCAGAGCTTTCTGAAGGTACGCCAGTACCCCCCTCTTCGGTCTCAACCTCGTCCGCCTGACTCGAAAGGTACAGGACGACAGGACACTGCACATTCAGCGGCTTGCTCCACCAACACCAATGCATCGCCACCGCCGCAGCGACCAGCGACCAGCGCGCCCGTCGTCACATCCAGGCCAACGCCCGCACGGCCGACGATCTGCAGCACGAACCACAGCAGCTGCAGAACTGCAGCACCGCGACGGTCTTCGACAGGCCGTCACGGACCACGGTCGCCCTTGCTCTTGCTCTTGTCCATGATCTCCGCCTCGGACAGGCTGGCCCGGGGGCACGCGAGGCGCCCGGTGCCCGTGAAGTGTGTGAATGCGCGGTAGGTGAGGACGCCCTCCCGTGTGCCGTCCGGGAGCGTGTAGTGGAATTGCAGGATGTTGGTGTAGAGGTCTTTGTCTTCCCTGGAGCATCGGAGACGAAACCCGCCCATTTGCAGAAAGTGTGCATGGGTCCTTGTCCACTCTACGTACATGCGTACAACACCAAGTCACCTCTCCACTCCTCAATATACAGTGGCATATGTAGCAACTCACTGCTTGAGTATGAGTTAGCCAGAGCCTCATTGACACCCCTAGACATCTCTCCCGAAGCCAAATACTGCCTATACGCCCAGGTGACGATCACTTCCGGGAAGAGCAGCGCCTGGAGCATCAGGAAGAGCCGGCACAGGACGGGGTTGGTAGTCAACCGCAGACCGCGGCCGCGGTTCGGGTGGTCGAAGAAGGGGATGTTCGGGTGGATGGCGACCCACGTGCAGCTGATCGTCGTGGCGAGACAGCTCCAGATTATCTCTAGCGTCGCTTGGGATGTGAGGGAATGTCGGATTGACGATCTGCGATCGAGTGTGTGTATGCCTATATCGTCCTGCCAGTGGGTGACATTGAGATGTGCCAAGGGCGATGGGTAAGCGAGATAGCCGTTGATGAGCAAGAATATGGTGACGAAGATGGTAATGCGCTGGAGCATTGCAACTCAAGAATATACCTGGGTTTGTCAGTGCAGAGTCGAATGCCCCTTTATACGAAGATGAGTGTGAAGGCACCGGTTGATAACATACCTTCTTAATTCATGTCTGACAGCCCAGGAGGACGAATGCAGGAGTTATACGTGGTCACGTCAACTCAACATGATGGCACGGATAGACATAGGCATGCACCATCATGCAGTACACAATGAGACATAGTCGCCGACGTGTGTTCGGCCGGAGACAGCACAAGCGGTGCCACTCCTCGCACGAATGTTACATGTAGGCTTATAAGCTGGTATTGAGTGGGATGACAGGAGGAGTGATGATGTGCGCAGAATGTGCTTGGACAACGTCTTTCCGTATGTGAGGCGATGTTGTGGAAAAAAGTGAAGAAAAAGAACTTACTGGTGTCTTCAAATTCGGGTCCCACGGTCATGGTGTGCTTTAAACTCCGCTTCAACTTGAGTTCAACAACAACCCGTACATCAAAATCTCGAATATCATGCTTATACAGCACATACGCACTATCGTGACTGCACATACAGTATGCATGTCTTCTGAAAATTGCGATGCGCCGAGTCATCCAGAGAACGAGTCAAACCCCGCATCATCAATTTGTCTCACACGCTTCCTGTAGTATTGCTCCGTCCTCATACTCTCCCTTTACCACTACCGCTCCCTTCCTCTCAGCGCTAGCCCCTGTATCTTGCTTGATTTCGCTTTCTCCTCCCGCATTAGAAATCAATGGACTCGCTTCAACCTGCCTCCCGCAACAGGGGCCGGCGCAGATGAGGGCTCGGCCTTGCAGAGATGGAATCCGTGCGCGGGCCAGTGTCTATCTGCTGCATCGACACTCCAGAGAGTATGTGCGAAGACCGTATAAACGGGTTTGGTAGTGAGGAGCCTCAGAGGATAGGTGAGGGAGTGCAGGGTGCGGTCAAGCCCGAGAGAAAAAATCTTGTGAGCGGTGAGAGGGTGTGTCGCGTAGGATCCAGTGACGCGAGAGGTGTGTGAGGAGCGTGAAGGACGGGAGCGGGTGAGCGAAACGTTTTCTTGAAGAGTAGGACGTCTCTGGGCACTGAGTGGAGTGAGCTATATGTGGGCCAAAAAATGGGAAACGTAACGAGGGATTAATATCAGCGTAGAGTAGACTCGCTTTGATACGCCCATTATAAACTCGGCCCCGTTTCCTCATCCGACTCCTCGCTATGAAGTTCCCAAACACGCTCCATCTCCTCGTACCGCGCCTCCATTTCTCCTTCCTCCTTCGCACGCACACAAGCGGCCTCCTGACATCCACGGGCTTGTCTCACCAAAAGCGATACGTTGCCCCGTTCAGCACTGCTTGGAAGCTCAAGCTCTGTCACGAACATGCCCTCCCCTGACCGTACAACGGTCTGTAAGAGGTACCACGGGATCTGCAGCACCGCCAGGCCCGCGTCGGGTTTGCTTTTGTCTTTGATGTCCACTGCGGCCACGTCGGAGGGAAAACGTAGCCGCCCGGTCCCCAGGAGCGCGACAAAGGATTCGCAGAGGAGTACGCCTTACGCCTTCGATGAAGCGAGGGTGGTGAGGAGAGTGAAAGGAGAGGTAGTACGGGATGAAGAAGCGCCCCCATGCTTTGACGCGCCGGCCCATGCCCATGAAGTCGGCTTTCTCGGAGAGCGCACCCTCAATAGGTCCTTCTGTGACTTATTCTTTCGTAAAGAGCAGCTTGAAACCACCCATCTGCAGGAAATGCGCGTGTGTCATTGTCCAGGGTGTTACTGCAGAGGTAATTCAAGGCAAATAACACAATTAGTATCTTCAAAATCGATAGACTAGAATATAGCACGTACTGCATTTGCGTTGCGCACGATTTGTAAGCCCTCATAATCTCATGTGTGCACGGCGCAACAGAATAAACGCAAGCAGGATGGTTGGACAGCGATCGCTCACGGGACAGTCGTGTCATTGATAAACATAGTGCCAGTAGTATTGGAAGGTGACACAAGTAAATTTAGCAAGCTCAGGTCCGAGCGCTCCTTGAGACCTTTTGGATGAATTAAATGTATGAGTATAATGCTATGAGTTTGTACAAAATGATCGAACTTATGGGCAAAGATGTCGTGCGCCGCTGGTGGAAGATGTGAGCGTTGAACTTCAACCAAATTGCGTCTTCGGGACTATCCGGACTTCATGTTTCTCTTCCATCTCCGCTTGAATTACGCTGATTAACGAACTTGAACATTGAACGCGTCACATGTGGCCCGCCTCCCGCTCTTTGTCTTTGTACCTTCACTCCCACTGCGCTCTGCTTCAACCACCCTCAAATCAGCGCAATCCAGCGCAGAAACAACCTGATCCAATTTTTGACGCGACGGTCTAACGATGTCCGAACGTCAAAAACCTGGTGAATCAAGCAGATCGGCAGACCGGGAGGAGTTGAACCAAAGAGAGTGCCATCTCCCGCCAAAACTGTATCGCAAACCATCACGTGCCGGTGGCCGCCCGAGCCCGGGCCCGAGCGAGCCGGCGAGCAAAGTCACGCCCGGTCCCGCGTTATCGATGGCCGGGTCGGCATCTGGATCCGCGGCCGGGTCTGTGGTGGGCTCTGTGGCCGGGTCTGCTGTCGGGTCTGCAGTGGGGTCCGCGTCCGGGTCTGCATCCAGGTCTGTTCCCCGGTCGCCGACCCCGGCCCCGGGAAACGCTTCTGACTGGACCATCCTATCTTTCTTCAAGCCGTCTGCCGAGACCTTCCGTCCAAAGCCTTACTACCCCTTGTCGAACTACGTCCCGCTCGCGTATCGCGGTGACTCGAAGCCGCTCAAACGCGCGAAATTCGTCAAGGATTACAGCGAGAGCGGGAGCCTGCCGAGCCCGAAGTCGTACGACGTCGCGCGGGACGACCCGAGCGCGGTCTTCATCCACCCGCCGTTCGACAACCTGCCGGACAAGAAGAAGCACCCCGGGCGGCTGACGTTCGCGCTCATGATGGCGAACCCGGACTGGTTCCTCGATCCGGCGGACTACAATCGCGTGGAGGGGCTGGACAGCGACGACGAGGACGAGGACGGGGACGGGGATTCTGGCCCTATCACCAATAAACCCGGCGCGATTGCGTACCCAATGTTCCTTGAGCCACCCCGCGGCTGGTGCCCACAGCGGTACAAGCTAATTGTTGAGGCTAAGCGTGACGGCGAGCCCGAGCACATGTTCGGCCCATCGATCCTTGCAGAAGCGCCGACGCTGCGCTGCACGTTCTGCCGCCGGAAATACGCTGGCGTGAACGCGAAGAGCATGTGGCGGCGACATATCCTGGAGAAGCATCGCATTCCGATGCAGAATCGCCGTGAGGGGGCCGATGGGGGAAGGATGAGTGGGCGTGTTGCGATAAGTGGGTGTTGCTGTTTTTTTTACTGTTTCGTTTTGTGAGGTAGATAACTAACTGGTGGTGATCTTGCAGGAAGCAACAAGCAGGCCCAGAACACAGCGACGCCTGCTAGCACTACTTCCGACTCTGCCTCACAGCTCTCGAAGGACGACGCATCAAAATCTCCCTCAGCATCTCGTGCACGTAAAGATGGCTAGGCCAAATATTACTATCTCTTTGCGCCTTTCTTGCGACTCGACCTCCGTCTCTCTTTTCCTGCTGTCGATTAAAGGTGAGGCGTGCACATTCCCTTCCCATGTTCCCTTTCCAGCAGCATTTTCGTCGAATAGCTCTTAGTGCATTTACTACTTCGGCCTTAGTTGCTTCCTGCAGGTCGTCATCGAAGATCGTGAGTCAGCGAACGGTCCGTCGCATGGCGAAAATGAATTCTGTACGAGGTTTCTCTGAGGCTAGGGGTGCACTATAAGTTGGGACAAGCATGGGCAAGATTTGTATCACGTATGTATGTACTTTATGTATGTATGTATTGGAAGGATCGGGGGCGTGGCGTGGCTCTGTAGGCTATCATTTGAGCAGCACATTACTGATTTATGAGAGGAGGCACCATAAAATGTGTACTTGATGCACCTAATTGCTGAGTCCGACCAACGGCTGTCAATGGGAGAACTAAGGCTCAAAATTTTTGGTCTGGTGGACGTAGAAGCACAACTTACACATCATGCTTACGTCATTAGAACTTGAACGTGAAGTACACCTTTCAAGTTGCTTCTCTAATACTGCTCTCGATTTACCCAGATACAAGGCATACACTTCGGAATTAATGTGAGTCTCCAATTGTCACAAGATGTGTGCAGATAGACTTTAACACTAATCGGTGATCAATCAGAAGATGATCTAAAATATTGCGAAGTACAAGAGCTCCGGAGAGTGCTTCTGTGAAATGCGGTTGTGAGGGAATGGGATGGTGAATCATTTTGCACACAATTGCCAAAGGCTCAATAAGAGTAATGCACGTATACGGAACTGGAAACGCGGAAATGGTGGGCTGTACCAGCGGAACTCTGCGTGATAGCGATAACAGTGGCGACGAGGACCGCAATGACGGCCGATGATGGTTTGTTCAAAGATGCCTCAGGATACTTGGGCTTGCTCCCGCTCGCAGTCTGAGGTATTATCTTTCCATTCAGAGTCTTGCTCTATGTACCTTTCAGAACCTCTTGATTCACCGACTTCAGCATTGCAATTTGCAAGTACCTTGAAAGGAACGGTACGAACATCATGAGATAGCCGGTTTCCTTCTTCAACCGGTATCTCGGGCGTGAAAAAGCATATTGCAGAGGCTTAAGGAGCAAGTGAACTTCAAGGGACCCAGTTTACGCATTCAAAGTTTGCGATTACGTCATGACATCATTCAATTACATTTGATTGAAGAGTCATCTTCTGCTTTGCCTTTCATGCCCACAGCTCCCACAGCTCTCCTTTTCTCCGTATTCCAACATCTACCATGGACTTGCTTAAGCAATGGAATGGACGATTGAGGACACCGTGAGAGTGCCATCTCAGCCAAGCATAGGAACGAGACTTGGATTATGATGGATAGTGTGAAAACACTGCTATCTGTTGTAAATCACGGGTAAACAAGAGCTCATCCGTCACTGGGCGCAGCAATGAAGACAGGGGTGAGCATTAGAGGTGATCCGAATCTTAAAAATACAATGCCTTCAGTAATGGAGAGCTCCTTTTGTGGGGTTCATTTGCACATTTATGTAGGGATTGTGGATTTCTGATGAATCAACTATGCTATGACGGTCTCTGTTAGCTTCAAGGGACGGGCTGGGCCCCGTTCATCATGACTACATCGTGATTAACTTTCCATCAAACCCTACCTTAATTATTAAAGGCAATATATAGGATATCACTGTAAAGAAGAGTTGGCAACATTGCATTAAAAGATAGCTTGCGGCCTTGTATATTGAGCATTCGGCCCTCTTCCATCGTCAGCACAAAGTACTCAAATCCCACTTTCTTCCTCACCGGCGATAAAGCACTCTACAGTGGCATTAGAGCCTAGTGACGGCACCATGGCGCATTCGGTGTTGATCGAGTATACTGGATCCTTTTTTGCATATGTAAACGGGAATGACGAGTAAGGAAGCCAGTATAGTACATGGAGTATATGGGACTTACTTGAATAGTACAGGATCGCAAGCCAATACATAATCGTGGCATGCACAAGTAAGCATCATTCACATACCTCATTGCTTTGTATAAAAATGACAAATTCCTTGAGTAGCTGTCGTGATCTTTGACCATATCCTCACATTCTCTGACGAGGTGAAGGTAATTTGGTTTACCAGGCATACCTTGGCATCGGCAATTTTCATGGTCAATCGGTATTTCTCGCTTGGAGGATACATAGCAGTCGTATACTATCAGTGTTTCCCCAGCTCGTCTCTCCGGCCATTATTGGTGTGGAATGCTGATCATGTGCGTTAAAGTGATCCAGTTCTACGATCTCTACTAATATTTATAACACTCTAGCATGTAACGTAGGATGATAATTGTCATGCATCGAAACTACGGCTCCTAAATATTTACAATAGTGAATTGTGCTTAGGATTTTCACGTTTTGCAGCAATATTGGTTCTCATAAACCAGATCTCAATATCAGGTGAGGATCGTGCAAAATAACTTCAGCTAACGTCTTTGTCACTAATAACATCTAGTCATGATGGCTCTCAGGATCTATGCTATGTATCAGAGGAAGACTATCATAATAATCATAGTCTGCGCATTCGGCCTCTACTCAATAGCTACGTTAACGGTAAGCCATATTACTTGTTGCTTGTTGTGTGAAATGAAATGATGCCCGAATACTCATCAATAGTATGAAGTATGTGACCATAAACATGAGTCCAGGGGTGGAAAGCATTATTAACACTCCGGATTATACGGTTTCCGGGGCAGGTGCAGACATCCCAAATTGTATCACCCTGGTCAAAAACATGTGAGTACAATACACTAATTGAGACGGAGTAGATGATCATTAATCGCAGTTTCCCTAGAAGTATGGTCTTGCACATCCGTACCTTCTTCCAACGGACTACTAACATGATCTTTCAGATTATGTGCTTGCTATCACGTCATCAATATTGTTCGATATCATTATCTTCATTCTCACTGCGTATCAAACGTGGGGTACTTGGAAGATAGGTTTGCGTAGGCTTTCTCCCCTCTACGCACTCTTATTTCGAGACTGTAAGTAGCCCCTCCATATACCGCTTAGACTAGACTTAAACAACTCTTAGGATGCATCTATTTTATGTGAGAAAGCTTCTGGATAAACGAGATAGAATGTGGAAACTAAATGCGTGGCATAGCTTAATGATTATGGCAAACATTGTTCCTCTCATTTGTTTCTGGGTAAGTACATCAGCACAACCAAGCACCTATGTCACATTAATAATGAATCTAGATACTCCCAACCGAGATATTCGCGACGCAGATGGGGTCGAACTCGATTTTTGGCTCAGCGTGAGTCATAATAGCGTCCTTCTTAGGTTGTATTTGGTTCTAACCTATGTCTTTAGCTTTTCTGTCGTCCTCCTGTCTCGCCTCATACTAAACCTGCGATTGGAAAACGAATACATGGTGAATGGAGACTATCTGAAAACCAACCCATCGCGAATGCTGTTTTCCCCAAGGATCCTCGGGAACTTGACTGCGGAGCTACGTGACAGTGACGATGTCGACTACGGGGACGACAATGAGTGAGAGATGCATATTCCACATTAATGGTGGTGTTTTGTAGAGCTTACTACATGTGCAATCGTGTGAGCGTATCCATTACTGGGAGGTCTGGAGATGAGTTTGTAGGTTAATGAGGCGTAGAAGATGCAGTATAAGGTGGTATTTGATGCGTGCACGAAATGCTTGACTCCCGCTCGCTTTCGTTGGGTGCAGGAAGAATCAAGGGCGTGGGTGAAACGCGAAAGAGACGCGATGTCGGTATTATTCGCAGAAGTAGAAAAGTGCGTGACGGGAGGATACAAAGCTCAGATATGAAATTCTTGTCTGCTATCCGTGTCGTTAGTGAAGGTGTTGAAGAGCTCGGCTCAGCCGCGGTTGCCGGACGCCGTGTGTTACACTGAGAAACGTGACACCGTGACTTCAAACACTGGCAGCGTGCTGTGACATCCTAGTAGCGTGAGGGATTTCAACCGTGACTTGCAACTGTGCATGGCCCGGGAGGATCGTCACGGTTGTTTTCGTGCTGCGACCATGTTAAATTTACTACTTGCATGACAATCCCATCTCATCTGCTTTGAGTAACCTCCCGCTTCTAGAAGAAACCCGACTACCTATAAAAACACAAACTACTTCTATCAATCAGTCTCTGATGGACTCGACATACAGTATGCATTTCGTTCGCTGTCCTAAATGCAACCCATTTGCCACCGTCCTCTCAGACCTCCATATCGGCGAAAATCTTTCATTCTGGCCAAAATAAATTATGCTCAGATACAAGATCTAGAGATAAGATGATGAATAATGGAATGATGGCAAGCGGTGAACTTCATGACATCACGCACTGTGGTGTGTATTCTGGAGAGTTATTTCTGCGTTCGCTCAAACGTACGGCTCGGTTTTCTCCCTTCTCTTAGTCACTCTTTAGAACTCTACTTGCAACGAGTTAATCTAGTAATGTTTTTGAAGATCAATGAAGACCCGGTGTCGACGCCCGCCTCCGAATGGGCTGAGCAAACCACCAGCGCCTTGGGCTCCTCCGCGAACGAGATCTCCTCCAAACCCGCTCATCTCAATACATTCATAAAAAGCACTGGCGCAAACTCGACAGCGACGACACGCGGCGTCAACATCCCAAGAGCCTCCCTCGCTCAAGCGGGCCCAACGACGCGGAACCTCTGGCGCTTCCAGACGCCTCGCAGCACATCGAGAACGCGAAGGCGTACATCAACTCTGTATACCTCTTACAGTTCACCGATTTCCTGCGACATCTACTCCCCGCGCGTGAGGACGTGCTGGCGACGGTCGCTGGCGTGGGGCAGAGTGTGGGGCAGTACCTCCCGGGTGGTGTTCTTGACGCAGTATGTCTGTTTTTCTGTCTACCGCCCATGGGCCACGAGACATATGTAGCTGCAGTTGCTTCCTGAATGTGAATGCTGATTCTGATATTTCGTGCGGTTTCAATAGGAACAGGAGCTCGGGAGTCGGGGCTGCCATAGCACGACGTCGCACGATATCGACTCGAATTACTGGATATGGCAACGGACAGGGACGTTGGTCCTGGGTCAGAGGAGCCTATCGATTCAACTGATACAGTATCTGGTGCGCCTCTCGAACTTCTACCCTTCCTCCATAACTGCACTTTGGGCTACCATTCACCGATGCTGCGTCCGTTTCATGTGTAATCGAAGAGTCTACCTACGCGAACTCGATTCACATGGTGCGGTGAACACCACACATGGTCTGGGACATCCTCTGGAACTATCAAAATAGTGAAAATACCACGTTCTCCGCTACCTGGGTCCCCGTACGCTCCATTACATACCCCCCCCCTTGCTAAGCGAAACAGATTTATTACTAGCGCCGGAGATCTCTTATGCTCCTAGCACTCAATGCGGATCCTGGTGCTGTGGGCATCCAAAAAGTGGTGAGGCGCTCGGGATATCGGGAGGACCGCCAACCGCGTGCGGCCAATACGTTCGGTTTATTCTCTCCCCTTTACTTCGAAGATACAGTATCTTATGATACATTTCTTGTATTTTCAATGGTAGTGACGCCGTGGACGGTGTCTCACGTACACTTCTCGATGATGGGTAGATCGCGACTGGTGTGTACGGAGGAGGAAAACACGGAAGGGCTCATCTAGTCAGCGCTCTCTGAGAATGTTGCTTTCATGGGCGGACGCATTAAAGCCTGGGGCTGTATTATCTCTACCCTCGTAACCTCGATTCATCCAACTGAATAGACCCAAACGCAGCGCGCACTGTCTGCGCCATCCTCTGGGGCTGGCTAGCCACTTCGGTTACCATCAGCTGGGTCTCTGAGCACCCCGACGTCCCCCTATACGACGAATCAGTAGTTTCCATCCCCAAGCCCCGGCTGTCCCTTTTGCTCCTTTGCGAGGAAAATTATATTACATTTAGTCCGCTAAGCTTAAGTGAAATCCAGGAAAATAGCGCACGCTAATCTCCTACAATAGCTTCCTCCTTGTGTGTTTGGAGGAGGAAAAGACAGGAGGGCCCATCGACCCTGCGCTCTTTGAATTAGCCGCCTTCATGGGCAGGCACGCTGAAACCTGGGCCGCTTTTAATCCATCCTTTCTCTCCTTCGAATGTTCGTATCACCCACTGTTTATCGAAGGCGTACTCCACTTCTACTGATTACTCGTGTTCCTCACCTAACCTCTTCGCATCCTCCTTACGAAGCCCGTCAACACATTCTTCGATTAAGAGCTGTGTTACGTCGAGCCCACGCACACCCGTTGACTTGCGTGCGAGCTAATCATCTTCACTCCCAGGACCACGACCTCGACTATGTCCTTTGCTGCAAATGAAGATGAAAGGCCAGAATGTTTATTTCTGTGGCCAAAGAGGATGGTGATGGAGACGGAGAGGACGCAAGTGAGAGTTACCACGAGACGAGTGCGTAGTCGATGATGTGAGACGGATCTACGTCACGTATGTGATCTCCCTCTCCGTTAGCACATCTTCCACATCCTCTATATTCACATCATCGTCAAGCTAGCCATCAGATTCTCAAGAACAAGAAACACTGTTCTACGCAAGTGCCCCCGCCGGTGCTCTGGTCGGGAACTGCACTGCCGAATATCCTCGCATGTAGCTACCACACTTCTCGCACGCCGAGCGGCTCGCATGGTGGACGCCGTGCCCCTCATCTTCGGCACGTCCTCAGAGCAAATGGAATAACGAAGTAGGCGAGGCCAATTTAAATGAGACCAAGGTCTTAGGCACGTCGAATCTGTTGGGGCAGGTGAAGGAAGAGCTCAAGAGCGGTCGCTGAAGGAATACCACTCGCGGATGGCAACTTGCGGATGCGCACCGAGAAGATCAACAATCAAATCATGTTCAAGAATTACATCCGCAATACTATAGAGCAGCTACATTTCAATCGCCGCCGTCCTCGTCGCCAACGTCGTCGATATCGCAAAGTTCTGCAGTAAGGTTTCCAAGGATCCTTGGTGCAAACAGCATTTGCGAGGGGTTGGTTTTCAGATATTCTCCATCTACCATGTATTCGTTCTCCAGCCGCAGGTTCAGTATGAGGCGCGATAGGAGTACAACGGAAAAGCTAGAGACAGGGGTAAGAATCAAACGTAACCAAAAACGAACATTAATATGTTTTACGCTGAACCAAACATCGAGTTGGACCCCATTTGCTTTGCAAATATCTCGTTTGGGAGTATCTAAACACATTATTTAAGTGCAACTAAAGCTTGATCATGTCCGGTTACTCACCCAAAAACAAATCAGCGGAACAATGTTTGCTATACTCATAAAGCTATCTGAAATACTTAGTTTCCGCTAACATGCCACGTCGTCTAATTGAAATCTTGCTCACATGAAGTAGACGCAACCTGAATGTTTATCAACTCCAAATCAAACAGTATAAGGATGATCTACTCACCATCCCGAAACAAGAGTGTGTAGAGGAGCGGAAGTCTGTGGAAACCAAGCTTCCAGGTACACCAGGTCTGATATGCAGTGAAAAGAAAGATAATGATGTCAAACAATATGGATGATGTTATAGCAAGCACATAATCTAGAAGATTACATTAGTAGTATATTAGGACCAGGGTGTTAGACCATACTCCTAAGGCAAGTGTGGTGATTAAACATGTACTTCATCCAGATAAGTGTATTCAAGTTATACTCACTGGTTTTCCATCAGGATGATACAATTAGAACTTGGAAAGAAAAATAATCCATCTGTGATAGGTACAGAAATGGATCCCACCCCTGTAGTTACGTTTACGGTCACATACTTAATATTGATGAGGAGTCGGAAGTCATTGCGCTTCACATAACAAATTGAAAATGATATGGCTTACCATCAAAGTAGCTATGGAGTAGAGCCCAAACGCACAGACTGCAAGGCTTATGATAGCCTTTCTCTGATACATTGCGTAGATCCTTAGAGCCATTGTGACTAAATAGCATTAGCTACAAAGACACTACCTGAAGTTGTGTTGTATGATACTTGCCTGAAATTGCAATCTGGTTTATGAGAACCAATATTGCTACAAATCGAGAGAATTGCAAGCATATTTTGCTATTGTAAAGAGTTAGAAACTGGTGGTTCCGACACAAGGCAAATGTCATCCTACGGTACAATTTCTGCATACTATAGTTGCTTATATCAGTAGGAGAAACTCAGATCCAGATTGGTTAACCCACATTAACCAAATCAGCCGTATATATTTTCCGGGAAGACAGGTTGGGAAAACATTGATAGTATATGACTACAAGATAGCCTCCGAGCGAAAAATACCGATTGACCATGAAAATAGCCGATGCCAAGGTATGCCTTGTAAGCCAGATCACCCTCACTTCATCAGAAAATGTGAGGATATGGTCAAAGATCACAACAGCTGTACAAAGAACTTGTTATGTTATATCCAGCAGTGAACACAAGAAGGCTTACTTGTGCATGCCACAATGATGTATTGGTTTGCAATCCTGTGTTAAAGAAATTAGTTCAAATAGTTCATCATGTACATATACTGAATTCCTTACTCTTCATTCGCGTCTAAATCGGCAAAACGAACTCCATTCAGATAGTACAACGGACCCAGATTCACCATAGTGCGGTCACTACAGACTTCTGCCAGTGTTGTGTACTCTATCGCTAGGAAAGAAGAGAGCGGAACTCAAGGTGCTGGTTCTAACAATGAAAGAGGACCGAATCTTCACGACTCACGGCCACGAGCTATATAGTCGCCTATTTGTCATTTTACGCTTTAAGAGATCAAGCCAGATCATAATGAAGAGATAATCAGGTGTTGATATACAACGAATGATGCCCAGCCAAGCTCCTGCAGCTGATGAAGACTATTATATCACAGTAACCTAATCAGAAATCCATCACCCCTTTATAAGTGTGGAAATCAATGGGTTCTTCAATACCAAACACTTTCTATCTCGATACTTCGGAGCAACCTCATTTCTCATCCCAGTGTTCATCGCAGCGCACGATGATTGAGCATTTTAAGTATACCCGTGACCTGCAGCAAATACATAGCATTGTTTTTACTCTATCCGCAAAACTCTGTCTCACACTCATATCGCTGGCTGAGATGGCTCTTTCACAAGATCTTCAAGCGTACATTCCCATGCTAAATCAAGTCCGGAGATGACGGAGAATTATGTAGAGATAAAGCCGTGTGGGATGTGTGTGGGGTCGAGAAAGGCAACGACAACTATGATGCACCCATTACTTCAATGAGTGGCACGCTCATTGACAATAATATGGGCTTCTCAACCCAGTGCGGCTGGTCGCGCTGGGTGTTGGTAGGCTATTTCGTAGGCTTGTGGCTTTGAGTCAAAGGAAGCGCGAATGGCGGGTCTATATCCTTATTCATATCTTGTTCTGTGCCGTCAACTATGACAACGGAAAGCGGTCATTATTACTGCTCCCGGGCCATCAGACTTGAAAGCTTTCATTGCGCCCCCTTGATGCAATCAGAGGTCACGGTCAAGTGCGCCTTTACCTCTGGCCCCGGCTTGTATTCCCGTTCTGGGGCTGATGTGCACTGCAGATAGCACGGCAAACATAGGTAGCTGTCTGAAGTGAAGACAGGGCGTGTGAAGCTGTGTCTCTTCTTTAGAATGCTGTTATTGCGCGTGACAGGTATTCGAGCCAGATTAGGTGTTTAATAGTTAAAAAGGTAACCCGTGAGAAATAAAGTCAGTCTGGCTTTGTTTAAGGGAAACAGCTGTCTGAAACAGCCACTTGAGCCAGCCTTTCTGTGCTGCAGCGGCACAGCTTTGTCACACAGTTTATCTGTCTACTTTGATGTCAGAAAGGCTGTCTTAATGGGCTGTCACACGCTGTGTCAGCCGAACTGTCTCATTGTAAGTCAGACACATGTGACAGCATAACTGTCTTCTTTGACTGACTCGCATTCAGACACCTGTGTTAGTCACTTCAGCTGACTTTATTAGAAACAACAAGGCTACCTTTACTGCCTGTCTTTCTTACAGATAGTCTGTCCAGACAGCCCAGCTGTTTCAATTGTTAAGAGTGGGCTATCGAGTGGAGTACTGAGCAGGACAATAAGCAGGCTACTGCTGTCTGAAAGTAAAACAGCTGGGCTGTCTGGACAGACTATCTGTAAGAAAGACAGGCAGTAAAGGTAGCCTTGTTGTTGTCGGGATCCCCCAGGACCCCAACATGTCTAAGGCAATCCCGAACAGAACCCGGTATACTGAAACCCGAAATCACGACCTTGGCTAAGATCCCGAAAGGATCCCCCGCTCTCTGATCCCGGAAGAACCTCTGCTTCGCCATGCATTCTCCTGCTAAGAGTTACGCCCCGCTACGACCTCCTCGCCCCTGCTTGTCCTCGCCCACGTCTCCTCGTCAGTCCCCCGCCTCGTCCCCGTGTCTCGATCCATCCCTAGCCCGCCTCGTCGTTCCCCCGACTCTAGGATGATCCCCCGCTTGCTCCCCGCTCCCGTCATGCTCTGTTCCCCGCTCCAGCGAACCCCGTACCTCGCCATAGTCCCGAAGTCACTCACCATAGCCACAGCCATAGCCATAGCCTGCCACAGCCATAGCCATAGCCATAGCTATCCCAGACCTCGTAGGTTCTCGACTATGCCCGGATACCAGATCCCGGCCTTGCGTCCACAGTCATGAAGTGCAGTTAGGAGATTGATCCACTGCGTCCAAAGCCGACCTCTGTCTGGCCTTGAGTAAGCCAACACAACAGCGGTCAAGGATTGCTGTCCTGCAATCCTGCCCGGTCACGAACCCTGCCCTGCGCTCGTCCTGCCGCGGTGCCCTAGCTAACCCCTTTGACATCCCGTGCCTCTCGACCTGCCCTCGTTCGTCCCTAGCCTGCCCCGCCAGGAATCCCGCCTCGCCGCGAACGCTGTCAAGCGTCCCCTCTGACAATCCCGCAACCCACGCTCGTTCACGGTTGGAGTCCTGTCAAGACTCCCCCACTCGTCCCGGTTGGAGTCCCGCCAAACTCCCCCCGCTCGTTTCCCGACTAGAGTCCCGCCAGACTCCCCCGCTCATTCCCGGTAGAAACCCCGCTCGCTTCCCGGTTGGAATCCCGTAACCTTTCCCCCGCACGATCCCAGTCGAAATCCCGCTCGTTTCTCGCCTTGCGTCCCGTCTCGAATCCCTGCGCAAATCCCCCGCAGGATTCCCGCCTTCGATCCCGCCGCGATTCCCATCGCAACCCCAGCTAAGTTCCCGCTCTGATTCCCGAAAGAATCCCGGTACGATTCCCGGTCGAACCCTGTCTCGGTTCCCGGTCGAAACCTGAACTCGATTCCCGGTCGAAACCCGAACTCGATTCCCGGTCGAAACCCGAACTCGATTCCCTGCATAATCCCGTTGCGAATCGCGCGAGTTTCCCGCCGTCCACGGGGAACCCCTTAGCTTCCCTGCTCCTCGATGCTAACCCCATCTTGAGATAGCCCCAGGTGATTGGCCTGGCCACGCACGTGCCAGCCACCTAGTCTCGTTAGTAGCGTCCTGTCCCGGCCCGTAGATCACATTCCCGCCACCCCGTGTGCGGGATTGATCTCATTGTCCGCAAGGACTCGAACCCCGTCCTTAGTCGCCCTGCCCCGCGCGCGCCTCGCAATTAGGCTTTGTTACGACATCGAAGCACCGGCTTCTCGAAGTTGGTCCCTGTCAATCTCCCGCGACCCTGATCCACGCCAGAAGTTGCCTGCAACTTATCCCGAGACAATGTATGCATTACATCCGCCCCCCACGCTCGTTACCCCGCTGCCTGTGCGCCAGCTTGATACCTCGCGCACAATTACATTCCTTTAGTTCTCTTTGTTTCACTTGACCATGCTTCACGCTTGTTCCCTTAGATCTTGCCCAGATGTCCCCCGCACCGAATCCCGAATCCCGGATTCACGTCGCTGTATGCGCGGCCTTCGCCCGCAAGATTGTGTAACTAGTTAGTTGTGCATTTGTGCATGCCCGTTCCCTGTAGATTCTGCCCAGTAGATAAATACCTGTCGCCACCGTAAGGAGCACTCACTTTTGTCCTCTTGTCGAGTGCTTCCTTAGGTGTGTTTCTGTCTTGTCTCTAGTGTAGTTTTACAATGCTGACTTGTCGAGTGCTTCCTTAGAAGTGTTGCCTTGAGATCCCGGTTATCCTGAGCTCTCTGCTCCCGTCCTGAGCACGCCTGCTCTCTGGCTCTCTTGTCTCTGTCTTGTCCCGGATCCCGCTCTGCGAATCCCGCCTTGAGTCCTGCCCAGAACCCCGCTCTGAGATTCCCGCCAGAACCCCGCTCTGAGATTCCCGCACGAATCCCGAACAAACCCCGCTCTGCGATTCCCGCACGAATCCCGGTCTGAGATTCCCGAACGAATCCCGCCCTGAGATTCCCGCAAGAATCCCGCTCTGCGATTCCCGGTCTGCGCGTTTCCCCGCGCCTCAACTCTGTCTCCCCGCGCCTCAACTCTGTCTCCCCGCGCCTCGACTCTGCCTTCCCCGCCTCGACTCTGACTCCGTCTCGTCCTCGCCTCGAGCCCCCTTGCGTCTCGCCCTCGTAGCCCCGCTTCCCGCGCGACTCCGTTGGCGCTGTAGCGTCCTTAACGGTTCCCTACGCCTTCCCCGCTGCCGCGCGCTCTCCCAGGCCTTGCCCCGGAAGCCGCTAACGCGCCCCGGCCCCCAGGTTCCCCCCAGGTCGTAACAGTTGTTTCTAATAAAGTCAGCTGAAGTGACTAACACAGGTGTCTGAATGCGAGTCAGTCAAAGAAGACAGTTATGCTGTCACATGTGTCTGACTTACAATGAGACAGTTCGGCTGACACAGCGTGTGACAGCCCATTAAGACAGCCTTTCTGACATCAAAGTAGACAGATAAACTGTGTGACAAAGCTGTGCCGCTGCAGCACAGAAAGGCTGGCTCAAGTGGCTGTTTCAGACAGCTGTTTCCCTTAAACAAAGCCAGACTGACTTTATTTCTCACGGGTTACCTTTTTAACTATTAAACACCTAATCTGGCTCGAATACCTGTCACGCGCAATAACAGCATTCTAAAGAAGAGACACAGCTTCACACGCCCTGTCTTCACTTCAGACAGCTACCTATGTTTGCCGTGTAGCAGAGAGAGAACACCGCCCATTAGCACACATACCCTGACGTCTGCGAGCTCAAGCTGCCAAGCTGGTGGTCCGGGATTCATCTTCATCACCACGTTGCTCTTCTTTTGGAAGTGCGCTTGCGCCGTCTCAGTCACAGAATAAGATTAGACAGAGCCGGGTCAGACAGGGGTGGGGCTCAGCGATACACTTCTAGTGGTGAGTGGTGATCTACTGAGCCTGCTAGCTTCGTTTCGCATCATCGACTGTGGGATGATACGGGGGGAGGGACTCGGAAGGGCATTATAGCTGGGCACCATGAGCTGACTGGGACGCGACACATCCTATGAGCGTCTATAGGGCCCACTTCTCTGTCTTCCATGTAGTGCGGGTGAAGGTGAAGACGAAGAGCACATGTTTAGATGGCTGCAAATGTAAAGAGGCTGGAGTAGACCGTGCTCACCGAGGACACGGAACACCTTCATAGCATCACTAATGTGCACCTCTTACTAGCTTCCACGCCTATCATATGCAAGACGTACATGCTCTCCAGACCCCTTCTCTACATTCACATGAGAAAAGTTGCTCGGGCTGCGAATTCGTCAATGACACCGTGACCTCAGGCCGGGATAGCAATGTATCACTGTGGTAAGGGCGCACTCCTTCTTGCGTCTGGTTCGGGTTTCTGCGGGCTCATAATTCTAGGTCGGAGCGGGTGGTTGACTTTGTAACTCCAGACAAAGAGGGAAAGATGGAAGGAGGGGAAAAGGGAATTCAATCTTGCTTTCTTGAAGGTTTGGACTACCTTGGTGTGTACTATGTTGTTGGATGGCCGTGAGATGCTGCTTCTCCGTCTCCATGATATGTCGCGCATTCAGTTGCCAATATTTCGTAACACCATGACGAGGGCGAGCTACCTGAAACACGTAATGTGCGCGATACTTCTTCCATCTGGTTTGGGCTTTTGCGGATTCATTTTCAAGATCCGAGGGTGAAGGCGAGTATGGAGGAGGGAAAGACGCGAAAGAGTCGGAGAGACACGAAATCTATTTGGGTGTGATTACGTCATAAACTCACACGGCTCCTCACTACCCGCAACTACCACCCGGCCGTTGCATGGTATTACAGCCATGTAAAGAACTTCATTCTCTTCTTGAGTAAGTATCATACAAAAAATAAACAAGAAAACATAACATCGGGTACAAATGGTGATCAAGTCAGGTCAAGTATCATTACAGTTTTACAGTTTTACGCCTTCTGCCCGTGACCAGTCTTCAGCTTCTCCTTCATCTTCCCCAGCAGCTTCGACGCGCCCTTCTTTTGCTTCCCAGTATCATTCTGGCTCTTGTCTGTCTCATCTACATTTTCCTCGTCGTCTTCATAATGCTTGCTGGCAGGCTCGCGCCCGCCGAGCTTATCATGGCTACCCATCGACGGGATCGCCGCGTCGCTCGAGGTCGAACGCGTTTCCGTGTCTTGTCGAGCTGGAAGGCTCGGGGCCATGTCTTTGGGCGGAGGTGGCGGAGGGGAGAGCGCACCGCTCATTGGCACCACTGAGATGGGCTTCTCGAGTCCAGTGGGCGCGCTGGGCGCCGTCATTCCCGTGCCGCTGGCTTGGGGGTTTGTGAGCGAAGGCAGCGAGTCGGGCGGGCCCATATCCGCATGGTTATCTTCTACGGCATCGTTGAAGTTCGATTGAGATCGAGGTACGCGACTTCCGACTGCACCGAAGACCTCAGCGTTCACGTTCACACCACCCGCAGATGCAGATTCCAACTCAGGCCCAGGCTCGGGTCTGGCGTCCGCGCCGGCCTCGGGGTGCACGGTGACGACGGGTGATCCGGTCTCCGTGTCTTCTGTCACGTCGACGGTAGGCTGCGCGAAGGAGGACGTGGGCGGCGGGAGGGGCACGCGCGCGGCGTGCTGCGTGTCTGCGAGTGTTGTGTGCGTGGAGTGGGCGATGGGTTCGTTGTTGCTGTCGCGCTCGATTTTAGGGGAGGGGTGCGTTGATGTTGTATCTGTGTTTCTGTATGTCAGACTGATAATGATTATGGAGAGCGAGTGGGGAGGTAGGGGAAGACAGGTAACACGCACCGAATACTGTTGCGTTTGCATCCACAGGACCCTCTGACCCGGGAGCACCGTCCCTGTCCGCTGCCGTCTCCCGTAGGTTCGAGTCGATATCGTGCGGCGTCGTACTATGGCCACCCCGGCCCACGAGCTCCTGTGCCTACCAATAGCCGCACACGAATTAAGAACGAATCAGTATTCCCAATCAGCCAGACAGACGTACCGCATCAACAACCCCGTCCGGGAGGTACTGCCCCACGCTCTGCGCGACGCCAACGACCGTCGCCTGCACGTCCTCCCGCGCGGGGAGGTACTGCCGCACCGTCTCGACGTGCTGCGCGAGGTCGACGGAGGTGATGTAGTCCCTGGCGTTCGCGACGTGCTGCGAGACGTCTGGGAGCGTCGTAGGCTCGCTGGGTGCGCTTGAGCCTGAGCGCGGGAAGGCGCCTGGTAGGGTGACTCCGGGCGTTGTTGCTGTTGAGCCTGTACCCGTCTCTGTATTTGTGCTGAAGGTATTGGCAGGCTTGGAGGGGACCTCGTTTGCAGAGGATCCCAAGGCGCTGGTGGTTTGCTCAGCCCATTCGGAGGCGGGCGTCGACACCGGGTCTTCGTTGATCTTCAAAGACATTATTAGCTTCGGTAGCTTCAAGTAAGATGTATGGGTAAGAGTTGGTGAAGAAGAGAAAGCGAAAATCGAGGCGTACTTGAGCGAACGCAGAAATAGCTCTCCAAAGTCCACACCACAGTGCGTGACGTCATCGACTGGGAGCGCAGGCTCACCACCTTGTCATCATTTCAGCATCCATCATCCATCGTCTTAGCTCGAGATCTCATATATGAGCATAATGAAAGGCTTTCGCTAGTATAGAAGATGTCGCATTGATTGGATGGCGAAAGATACACTCAGGCTGAACGTTGAGAACTTGATTGAGTCAGTGACTGAGAAAAGCAGATGGTGTTTTCATTAGAAGACGAGTTTATTCGGGAAGCGAAAGACCAAACAAATGCGATCGCATTGCAATGCAAGTGATAAATCCAGTATGCCAGTGGTCGCAGTGCAGAGACGAAGCGCAGTTGCAAGGTTCCTCGGTTAAGTCACACTAATAAAGTGTTACGTATCAGATGTGGCGTCACGGTTCCAAAGTTGCCCATTGGCAACCGGGCCGACTCGACCCTTGACCCAGTCTCCTACCCAGACCCTCCCACGGTTCGGAAGAGGCCGAAGCCTCAGGGTCTGGGTAGGAGACTGGAGTCAGATACGGATTGAACGTAAACCAAAACCTCATATCTGAACTTTCTGACCTTCGAACTCCAGAGATACCTTGCTAAAATTTCCGTGCTTGTCGCGCCCGCCGCCCACCAGACTCTTCCAGCTCCATCGTGACTTGAACATGAAGTTCCGATGCGCACTTCTCCGCTATTGCGAATTTTAGCATCAAACACACGAAACCGCCGGCCCTCGCCCTGCGCACTGAGCAGCATTCCGCAGGAAACTGGCTTTGACTGACCTCGAGCTCGAGTAGCTCGGCTATGCGCTTCTGCCAGTCCGCTGCAGAGCAGGGATTGTTATCAAGGATGAAATAGGATGATGTAGGGCGCGATGCATGTGCTCCGTCCGCTAGTTACTTTCCTTACAATATTGCCAGCTGATCATGCATCAAATCTCTTTCAGCCTCACCCCCTCATTTATAGCACGTCCCAGGTACCCAGCATGCGTACTACTATCCCATCCTCCCCTCCTCCTATATCTGTCTCCCAGCCTAGACGCTAGCAACGGATCGCCAAACGTCACTGTGCGCGCTGGTCATATATATTCTTTGTAGATACGTAAGCGAATGCGTTGGGCTGTGGTGCAGTTTCTGCAAGTCTTGGAAGTTGGGTCCGTGGGCCCGCGGACCCGGTGACGTTTAGCGTACTATGTAGCCAGGGTACATACCAGGAGCAATGACCGCAGCTCTCTCCCTTCTGCCTTCTCCGCCCCCCCAGCCTCGACCTCGAGCGATGCTACTGTTGCAATCACCGGACCGAAACGCAAACGGAAGAGCGACGGACGAGCACGGAGACCGCAGAAGCGCACGAGGCGAAGTGGACGGAGCCGATACGAATGAACTCGAGCCTAGGAAGGAGAAGCAGGTCCGAGTCTCGACTCTCGAATCTCCGGTGGGTCGAAGTCATTGATGAAGATGAAGCGGCCTTCAGTACGCCCACCGCGTTCTACAAGCTCACATTGGGATCACTTGGCGGCGCGCTCACCCCTCCGCCTGCTCCTGCTCCTATACCGCCGCCGAAAGACACGTCTTCGAGTCCAATCCCGCGCACGATATTGAGGCGGGACAGAGAGACGTTATCGGCCTGGGTATCCAGTAATGTGGCGAACCAGTACATGCGAAACTAAGATGAAGTCGGAGCGGGAGTTTTGAGGACGGCGTAGATTTGACAGTCGAAAATAGGACTGAACCTGGAAAGCGGAAGAAGGGCGTAGGAGGTGATACGGTTCGCCCAAAACACGGCTGAGCACTGATTGTTAGTTCAGCAATCGCGTTGTGTTCAAGACTTGTCAAATCAGATATCTTTGCACAAACGTTTCTTTCTAAGTCAAGTATTTTTATGCGTACAGTAGCTGCAGCTAAGACCTAGTCAATGAATAACGCAAAGAAGTAAGAGCCACTACAGCGTAGAACAACTACCTCTCACTCGTCGCCGTCCTCGTCTTTGATATTGTCAACATCGCGCAGCTCCGCAGTTAGATTTCCGAGGATCCTTGGGGCAAACAGCATTCGTGAGGGGTTGGTTTTCAGGTAGTCACCATTCGCCATGTACTCATTCTCCAACCGCAGGTTCAGTATGAGGCGAGATAATAGGACAACGGAAAAGCTACAGACAAAGGTAAGAATCAAATACAATCGAGAACGGACATAATAAAGTCTTACGCCGAGCCAAATATTGAGTTCGACCCCATCTGCGTTGCGAATATCTCCCCCGGGAGTATCTATGTAAATCCATCATTCATGTGACATAGGAATTTGATTATGTTGTTTAACTCACCCAGAAGAAAATGAGCGGAACAATGTTTGCCATGATCATAAAGCTATGCGACGCATTTAGTTTCCACATGCTATCTCGTTTAGCCAGAAACATTCTCACAAGAAATATATGCATCCTGAGCATTAATTAAGTCTAGCCCAAGTACTATGTTGATGGGCTACTCACCGTCTCTAAACAAGAGTGCGTAGAAGGGAGAAAGTCTGCGCAAACCTATCTTCCAAATACACCATGTTTGATACGCAGTGAGAATGAAGATAACGATGTCAAACAATATTGAAGACGTGATGGCAAGCAAATAATCTGCAAGATTGTGTCAGTGGTCCGTTGGAACAAAGTGCGGATGTGTATACTTCTAATGAAAGTGCGGTGATCAGACGTCTACTTCATTCAGGTATGCATATTGTACTCACCGGTTTTCGATCAGGGTGATGCAATTTGAGATCCCTAAACCCGCTTCACTGTCTCCTGAGACAGGTTCCAGAATCTTTCCCAACACCGCAGTCATGTTTATAGACACATACTTCTTAGTAATGAATATTGCACTTCATTCAACAAGCTTGATATGATATGGCTCACCGTCAGTGCAGCTATAGAGTAGAGACCAAATACACAGACTATCAGGACAATGATAGTCTTTCTCTGGTACATAGCGCAGATCCTTAGAGCCATTGTGACTAGATACGATTGGTAAGAAAGACGTAGCTTTAATTCATTTTGACAATGCTCACTTGAAATCGCTATTTGATTTGTGAGAACTAATATTGCTGCAAATCGTGAGAATCTTATGCACGATTCACTATTGAATTGAATTAGAAATTGTAGTATTTGAAACAAGACGGTTATCGTACTATAATCCAGGCTAGAGAGTCATTCATATGAGTAAGGAGTATGGTTCAAGGAAATCATTAACCTACAACATTACGAGTAAATCCTCCTAATACCCGGATAGTCGTGTTGGAGAAACATTGATAGTAAACGAATACAATGTATCCTGCAAGCGAGAAATACCGATTGACCATGAAAATAGCCGATGCCAAGGTATGCCTAGTACACCATATTGCCTTTACTTCTTCAGAGAATGTAAGGATATGGTCAAAGATCACGACAGCTATTCAAACCATTCATTATGTCTTAAACAGCAGTGAATACAGAAATGGTGCTTACTCGTGCATGCCACGATTATATATTGATTTGCGGTCCTGTGTTAATCAGAGACAAAGTAGGTATAGTTAGCTCTTCATGTGCACTGGCTTCTTCCTTACTCTTCCTTTCCAGATAGTAAGGCAAAAGAGCCTCCATCATACGCGATCAACACCGAATGCGCCACGGTGCCGTAACTAGTCATGGCTTCCACGTAGTGTACTCTGTTGCCGGCGGTGAGGAAGTAAGCTGAGCTCAAGTCCTAGCTGCCGACAGTGGAGAAGGGCCGAATCTTCAAGATAGAAGGACGCAAGCTAGCTTTTAATGCTAGGTCGCCTATTCTTCGTTTCCAGGGATGTCCTATTTTTTAGCCTCCAGAAGTCACGAAAGTGATGGAGAGATAATCAGGTCGTGCTATATCAAGAGTCGCACACAGTTTAAGTCTAACAGCTGATGGAAATTGTCATAACAAACCAATTACATCATAGACGCACTTGCTGCTATCCCCCGAACCAACGCGCGCAAAGGATGTTTTCGGTACTGAAGGCTCTCTGTCCCGAAGTTTCGGGTCAGCTTTGATGCTCGTCCTCATCTTCTTTGATGCAATGTATGAATCGGTGATTCTTTTACCCATGATCTACAATAGATGGCATTATCGTTATTCCATTTATGATTTATCCGACTCACGTTCATATTCATGTCTGCTGACTCGTGACCATGCCAGTGGTCGAGTTGCGCTGATTGCACCGGGAACTTGATCTTCTTTGTGATTGAGATTAGTGCCGCTCTGTCTATACATTTCTCGTGCGACTCCTTGGACCAGAACACGAGGAAAGCTCAATCGAACATCAAGGATGCTCAAACTAAATTGTCAAGCCTTGCACGATCGAAAATTGGGAATGGAAGCTAGAAGTTCTTAAAATAGCGTAGAAATGGCGCAGCAGGGAGATGAGCTCGGGCACGGACGGCAAGGACGGTGCCAATGGTTTCTGCGCGATTTACTTCTCCACGGCGAAGGCTGAGTTGACCTCAAAGAGTTCAGTGTCACTGATCAGATCCGTGTCATCGTCAAGTTTCAACCTTGGTCATTGTGCTTGTGTCCTTGTCTTTGATCTTTACAGCTGAAGTAGCGGAGACATCGGTGGTGAAGGATTAAAAAGGCTCCTTATCTGCTGCAAGAGATTAAGCAAAGTGTGGAATGTCAACTTGAAAGTTACTCACCGAAGCCCAAGGACTTGTCCTTCTGGATATTCTCGTGCAGCTCCGGCACATCCTGTTTGATGTAAGGGGCGAGCTTGTCTCCAAACACCCTGGCCATGACCTCAAGAAGGATGCACTCCTTGCGTGATCATATCTGCAAAGTGCGAATGAAGAGCCTCTTTTCCAAGCGCTTCCGCGAGTGTGCCGACCGAATGTAATAGCATTGTCTGTAGTTCCGTCTCCATATCCACGCCAGACAGTACGAGGAAGTGCTTCAGCTTGACCATCGTCAGTGCGAATTTCGGCAGAAAGAATTCTATGCAGCCCTCGACATTGAGACGAAGCGCAATCATTGGACACCAATTTGCACTCGGTTCTGAGTTTGACGTGCCATGGTAGATGCGGTTGTTGAGAGCGGAGAAGACTTGCGCTGGCGGGAATGAAGTTAAGTGTGGCTGCAGGTCCGGCACAGGATGAGCTGATGAGGCAACTTGAAGTAGGCTGGCACGTGACCGAGGTTCGAAGGAACGCGTTTGGCGTGCACTACAGCACGACGCGTTTTTCCCTCACTTATCCTCCCATCATCATCTCTGTTTTCAAAATCGTAGCGAAGATGAGGTCCGTAAATTATATCTGGTGCGCCATCGCGGAGCAGAATATAGTCCTGCGCGTCGATATCAGTGCATGTGAACATGTGTACGACCACTGGCAGCGGAAAGCCATAGTAGATGCATCCAAGAAGCAGTTGCCTCTTCTCCGAGCGGAGCTATGGAAGGTCCGTAAATGGCTTGATGAGAAGTAGCTGAGATGAGGGAGTCATAGCTCTTGCCTGCAGGTCAAGACTCCGATTGACTGGCTTGCAAACGACGAAAGAAGGTTTGAGCCAATCCCATCGGACGAGCAGGACCTACAGAAGATCGCAGATCTACTCCTTCCTCAAGAACCACTAGCTACAGTACTTGGTGGGCCAGTAAGCGGGTATTTCATCGAGATCATCTTACGGATTAACGACAGCAGAATCGAATTCCAATCTGTCCCTGTAGACGTACGCCTGAGGGGGGTTTCCTCCTCCATTTACACAGGAGGTGAACACTGAGACTGACCGCGGTACATTAATCCTTGACAGGAACGGTACATCTGGTGTGGTGTCTCGGGCCAGCGACGTATATTCCAGGTGGAGATCTCGAAGTGCAAGACTGTCAAGGACTTGAAGAAGGCCATTATCGCCGACTCGAGCTTGGATGCTCACGATATATGGACTGTCTACTTACATATGCCCGTATTTTGGTTATTCACTCTACCGAATGCACGAAGATCAAGCCTCCTGCCGACTCTCCGTTCCTGTGCTCCCTGAACGATAAGATTCGCACCGAAGACTTTCCGAAAGATCACAACCACCTTTCGACCATAGCAGACCAGCTCGATCCCACCGCGCCCTAGAATCCAGATACTATGTTTGACGATGCAACCTTGAAAGAGAACATATGCTTCATTGTATCTACCCCGATTGAGAAGGCCGACTCGACATCCGTATCCTCGTCTGTAAGTCAACACACAACGTGTCTTGATATGAGCTGCATTAAGATAATGACAGGACGGCAGACGCCTCATCTGGTGCGCTATCACCGGTCGCAAACGGCTTTTCCAAATCGACATCGCAGACTTCGCGCTAGTCATAGACATCAAAGCAAAGATAAGACAAAATGCAGGACTTCGAGAGCCAGACAGGGTTTTTTTTCGTGGTAGGCACATACACATATATGTATAGGGTTCCTTTATCCGACCCCTCACCCTCCCGTCAGATGCGCGACCCGCAGATGTGGCCAATCAGCGTGGATTCTCCCGTCCCGGAGATCCCCCTTGAAGAAGACCGTCTTCTCGAGATCGCGAGACCCATCTCCGCCTTCGACACTGTGGACACAGCGATTGGAAAGGAGGTGAGCGAGGACCACCAGGACTCTACGCTGGGTATGTTCCAGCCGGAACCCATGACCCCGTGCGTGCTTTCTGCCGTGCCATTCACATTAGTTGATCCCTTTAAAAGGGATTTGTCTGGTGTGGAATTGCTGGGTCAAACTCCGTTTATCGAGTTGAAATCAGGGAAGACCCTCTAGAAAGTGAGTTGCTTTCTACTACGCCTACGCTAGGCGGATACGCTCTGTGGCAAGTGGGGATGTCGGTATCTGGAAGGTCCGTTTACATGACGCATGGTCTGAAATGAAGAGACTAAAAAAAAATGCTGTATTTACTCCTTCCTCTGACGAAGGTCAAAGAACCACAAGATTGGCGGATCCAAGACATCATACAACGCGAGAAAGGATGACGACCTTGCCGAGATCGCGGACCCGGTCACGATCGTCTGTTCTTTGGATGAGATACTCCCGGAGACCATCAGCGGAGACAACCGTCATCTATTTCATCGCGCAGATAACAGGTGCACTCAGCGCGCAGTCATCGCGGTCGGTGAGCTCGGCACCACAGAATCCACGAAATCCGCAGAATCCGCAGAATCTGAGAGTGATAGTGACCCGCTCGTATTATGTATATCGGCGGGACATCCAAGAGGCCTTGGAGGAACTTGAGTTTGGGAGAGACATCTTCCAGTATGTGGATGCAAGGCTTCTCACCTGCACCTTAAGCACATACATATTCTGTTGCCTAACTGTTATCATTTGTACTAGAAAGTGCATGTGGGCGACATTTTCACCTCCGACCATGAGCGCTACGTCGTGAAGTATCTCCGCCCCGGACGCGAGGGCGAAGTCGATGTAGTCAAGTATCTCATGCGGTTCCGCCGCTCTCCGCAGAAACACGCCCTCGAGAGTCAGGTTCCCGTGTATTGAAAAAGGCGCACTCATGATAACGCCGTACCTCGGCGAGCCTGTGTGTGACTCCGAACGCCCCTAGCGCGACCTCCTGTCCCTCGTCGAGCAGCGTCTCGAAGGCGTCGCCTTCTTGCACGCGAAGCGCGTGGCACACATGGACATTAAGTCAAGCGATGTTCTAGTGGACGATGACAAGCGGCTGTGGATTGTGGATTACGACCTGTCTGAGATCCTGGACGAGGTTGAAGATGGCGAGGTTGTGCTTGTGTCGGGGTTCCGCGGTACGAAGGGCTTCACTGCGCAGGAGGTTGGGCGGAAGGACTACGACCCGCTGTTGGCTGATGTATGGGCAGCTGGGAATATAGTGGATGAGCTGTACTCTAATTGCACGGATAACACGGCGGACCTCGATTTCTTGTTGAGACTCAGCAAGAAACTGATGCGTAAGATACCGGAGAAGCGTTTGCTTCTGCAGGATGCATTGAAGCTCGTTGAGGAGCACAAGCGTGGGTCCGGAACTCCGTAGTATTCGCAATTTTAGAGAAAGATTTAAGTAGCATATGGAATTAGTATGTGAATGGAGCCGATATGAAACTGTCACTCATTCGAGTCTAGGAACAGTGATTTGATAGTTATTCTTGTACGCATGCGTTTCAAGAACTAGTCCACTATGTGGGGAAACAAAGCCATTGATGAATGTAGACAAGGCAAATTTTGACAGAGGATGCGCTGAAATCAGCAATCACCTTTCGCTTGCCCAAGCCAAATTCACATCCGTTTGCATATACAATTCTGTATTATTCACTACCAGTTACAATACGCGCCTAAAACAATTAACTTAAAACATTTGCATCCAAGAGATGACTTGAGAATGCGCTGACAGTGAACGGGGTTGCAATTCACGTCGACCCACTTTCGCAGGTCAAGTTTCCCTCCACTCCATCATCTGCCGCATAGCCAAGCGCACCTCTTCACCATTAGGTACAGTCAACCCACCCCCGTCCCCATCTTCGTCCGCACCCCCACTCACCGCGCGCCGCCTCAACCGCCCCGCAGCATCCTTGAGCGGCCCCATACCTCCTCTCGCCGTCCACGCCTGCACGCGCGCCACGCGCTCCTCCTCCGCGAGCCTCACCCACCGGATCGAGCCCTCCACCAGGCCGTCGACGACAGCCTGCAGCTGCTTCCGCCCGTAGCAGTGGAGCGTGAACGCGGGGAGGGGCCACCCGATCAGTTCGACGCCGTATTTGTGCACGATGCACGGCTCGTAGTTCGCGTAGGACATCTCGAGCGCGGGGTTTCCTGTGATCTCGCCTGCGTAGGTTTGTGAGATGGGGTGAGTACCGTGTGTGGAAAGAACGAAAGGAAAGAGGGGAGTGCTTACGGAGTTGAGAGCGGAGCAGCTGTCTGGCGGTTTTCTTCAGTAAATTCTGCTTCTTGTTGCGGGCTTCCAGAGCCGCAGAGGAGTAGACACGCTATATATATCGAATAAGGCGCAATGTACGTGCTAATGAGAAAGTAATCACTCGCCTTGACCTTTGTCTTCTTAGTAGGTGACGATGAAGATGCGCTCGCATCATTGTGCTTCACGGCCTCTTGTTCGCGCTGCAGCTCCGCGAAGGCTTGCGTGATCTCCCGCACGAGTGCAGGATTCTGCTCGAGCATCTCGTCGTACGACACGAAAGCTAGGGCTCGTTCGCGAAGCTCGAGAAGCTTCGTTTTGATGCGGCTTACACTGGTTTCTGCCGACGGCGTAGGTGATGTGTCGGTTGAGATTACTGATGTGGGGACGTGCGAATTGAGTGAAGAGGTGGGAGGGGCGGGTGGGTTGGTGGTGGTGGTGGAGGTGGAGGGAAAGCTTGAGAAGAAAGAGTGTCTGATACTGGATGTGTCACTTGAAGATGGTACGAAGTTGCTGGAGGAAGACGGGGTCGGGTGGGTCGCGGAGGAGCTTGGTGTTGGGTATTGAGATGCGGAAGAGAAGGTCGAGAGTGGGTTCGCATTCGCGGGTTCGGATAGCGATGATGGGTAGGAAGGGAAAGGGTTCGGTACGTGCTGGCTCGAAGATAGCAAAGGCGGCGCGAACTCGAAAGCAGATGTACTCGTATTTGAGGTCGTAGATGACTTCGAGACTTGTGGTGAGTTTGGATCGACTGTAGGATAACATTTGAGAACTCTGACTAAGACAGCACTGGAAACGATGTGCACCTTGGACATAGACCAGGCCTTCACTCAGCTGCGACCCACTACGCAGGTGTATGAGTAGCCTGAGGGCAGCAAAGAACTGACCGCCGGTGATGTGGTTGCCTTGGACGTGCGGCTTGAAGAAGTGTAAGATCTATAGTTCGAACACAAAGCGCATCCCACAATGAGTTGGAGTGAGTTCGCTCGTATCTGCCTTGCTCGTACCAGACGCACCTTGTCGATGTCAGCAACGCGCACGTCCTTGTACCGACCACGCATCCACGCCCGTGCATCTCGCAGCCCAACCAAACGCGTTTCCAGCTCCTCGTCCGTCAACAGCGCCTCCCTGGAGTTCCCAGCGCCTCCCTCGCTGCCCCCGCCTACACCACCGACGGGCGCAGTGTCGTCAAGCTCGAGAACGTCATAAAGCGCATCGACGTACACAGCGTACTCTGCGTCAGAGAGGGCCGTTGCGTGCAGAAAGAGCGAGCGGGACCGTGACCGTGGGCCTGCCATTTCAAGTTTCCCTGAGGTTCGTCGTTTCGCAGTTAGTTCTACCACTGTCGATTTATGAATTCGGAGGACACAGATGAAGGAGAATGTACAAGTAATGGCTTCCGAGGACCGGTAGAGTCTAAAGTTCAAGCGCGCCGACTTTGCAAGCGACTTCAAGTTTAAGTTACGTCATCCACTGGCACTGTGTCGATCAACAACCTATTCGTCTGAAAGCCGGCATAGACATTTTGACTTCACACAGATTTTCAGATAGAAAATTAGTGCTTCTTTCTCTGATATATCCAGGTGATCTCTCTTTACGGTAGTCAAGAAGTTTACTCCAAAGTCATGTCAAAGTACCGTAGTAGGTGATTCCTGTCCGAGTCTACGTTTAACCCGTCCTTCAGTGTCCTTCACTCCTCACTCTGCCACTGGCACTCTGGATGTTATATTGTTGTTAAAATGTTATAGCATAAAAATACAACAATGTTTCACGTAGTCGGGCGAAAGTTGGAAGAGGAAGGTTGAGAGCAAAGGGCGACTACACGAAAAGGGGGATTTCACGCTGGTGTGTCTGTCGTACTCGCACCAGCTGTTTCGACGTGTCTTTCCAACATCTGCCGCACCGCCGATCGGTACTCATCATCATCAGTGACACGGGACGCCCCCTCGTCTTCAATCCCCACCCGCTTCCGCTTCCTCTCACTCACCGCACTCAGCGCAGCATCCTCTTTCGCCCTCCACGCCCGCACGCGCGCCGCGCGCTGCTCGTCCGAGAGGCGCACCCAGCGGATCGAGCCGTCCGTGATCCCGTCGACGACGGCCTGCAGGTGCTGCGGGCTGATGCGGTCGAGCGCGAATGTGGGCAGCGGCCAGCCGGCGAGCTCGAGTCCGTGCTTGTGCACGATGCCCGTCTCGTAGTTGGCGTAGCACATGTCGAGCGCTGTGTTTTGCGTGAATTCGCCTGAGGTGCGGTGGGGGTGGGATACGGGCAGTGAGACGGTTAGTATTGTAAGCATGGAGTGGAGAAATGGACAGGTATGAGCGTAATGAGGGAGACGCTTACGAAGGCTGGAGCGCACGAGCAGCCGGACGGTTTTCTTCAGCGTGTTTCGCCGTTTGTGTCGGAGTTCCCGTGCGGGTGAGCAGACGCGCTGAACAGACGTATGGAAAGTCAATTTCTGTTGTCAGTGGTGAAGATGAAAGCAGCACTCGCCTTTCCCTTTGTCTTCTCAGACACGGCTACAGCGCTAGCATCTTGGGCACGGCTTGCCGAGTGATCTGGCGCAGCTTTGAATGAGCCGAAGGGATTTGGGGCTGAGTTCGGCAGGGAGGAGGTTGAAGCGAGAGTGGGCTGGGGTGGCGTACGGAAAGACGTAGATGCGGAGGCCGGTGAGAGCGAAGCTACGGTTTCGGGGGCGGATAGAGATGTAGGGTAGGGAGGGAAAGCATAATGTGCTTGATATATTGGTGTCGTAGGCAGAAATGTATACGTCTGGGGTATGGTGGAGGAGGAGGACGGGTTGGAGGTTGGAGGAGGCTTGTCGATTTGCAGTAAGGTTGGGTGGGCTGTACGAAAAAAGCAGATGAGATTAATATAACGTCCGGGAAAGGGGTTATATAGTAGGGTTTTAAAGGATGTCAGCACCACAGATCATGGAAACGCGAAGGATAAAAGTCGAGCAAGTGACAGTTGAAGCAAGGAGAGGACGAAGAGAAAGGATCTGTGAAGAAAGGCTAGAGAAAAGGTTGAAAGTGTCCATACGAATTACCCACCTTGAACATACGCCAAACCTTCATTCAGCTCTGACCCATTGCGCAAGTGCATGAGTATCCTAAGAGCGGCAAAGTACTGTCCGCCTGTGATGTGGACTCCCTGGGCGTGCGTCTTGAACAGGTGTAAAATCTAGCGCACACAGAATACAATAACGACCATGAGATAGAAAGTCTGATTAGAACTTGCTTCGAATTCCGAGTGCTGGAGGTAGCTCACAAACTCAGACGCACCTTGTCAATATCAACGACGCTCACGTCCCTGTACCGTCCACGCATCCACGCCCGTGCCTCGCGCAGCACGACCAACCGCGTCTCCAGCTCCTCATCCGTCATCTGCGCGTTCCCTCTGCCTGCTTCAGGCTCTTCAAGAATGTCGCACAGCGCCTCGACGTAGACGGTGTACTCTGCATCGGAAAGAGACGAGGTGTGCAAGAAGAGCGGCCGGGTTCTCGGTCTCGACATCGGGAATTTGATTTCCGGAATCAGCTGGCGTTTGTGTATTTCTGAGTGTTTTTGTAGTAAATCAAGACTCTTTCCGATAAAAGATGGAGGAGTTGGTCGTGCTTTATGGTTATTGTGGGCGATGGTACAGTGACCCAACGCCGTTGTATGTTCGAACCTGATTTGTCATCCCGCGGCAGTGCACCAAGGTCAGGGTCGGACCGCCAGCTCAGATTTCAACTTCAACTTCATCCCTCGACCATCATCATGCTCTTCACCGTGATAAACAAAAGGCAACTTTTGACTCTCTACACCTTGGATTATATCAATTCTCGGCACCATCTGTTAATTGAAGTCCCGGTCTCTTGCTGGTGTCGCCGATTTTCTTCAGAGCTGGCTGAGTGCGAATTGACATACCTAGGAGTCTGAGTCCTGACTCCTCAATACCTTCTACGCCAGATGGTCCCTTCAATTTGTAATTTGCATCAACTATAATGCCCAAGATACTTCTCCATCGTTAGCAAACTGTCTATAATGTTGCATATCCGCTTTTCTGGGCTGTCTGTTCCCCGGGTATACGGTCGTTGTATCGGAGAATGTAGTGAGCGTTTTTTTTTCTTTACATGTGTACGGTGAAACTCAGCAACGTACAGCTGAAGCCAGGGGAAGAGAAGGTTAATGCTGCCTTACACCATGCCACTCAAATCTGATCCCAAATGATGTCCAATCTTCTCTTTCTACTAGTGGACGCCTCCGCCATACCCAAGGCCCAATGTATTCGATAAAGGTACACATTTTTCTCAGAGGCAAAAACTACTGTAATGGCCCTGAGGCAAGACTGCACTGTCATTTGACAGGAGAGGAAAGCTCGCCGTGGACTGGGGGAAGTTTGTAAGTTGTCTCCGGTCTTTTGTTCAATGATGTTTCTATACCACTTGATCTCTGTAGTCGAGTATTGGCAAGGTAGCGCTTGCTGTAGCAGCCCGAAAAATATTGGCTTCTTGAGCAGGTCGCTGGAGGCCAGCACAGCTTCTTTAAGCTCCTCTTTAATGTCGGGCAATGTCTTGGTTGAGCTTGGACACCTCCACGCCGAGTCACACAGCCTGTTAATAGTTCACCACGACTGCTGCGGAAAATGACCAGCTGTTTCTTTCCTTCCTCCCACCACTGGCAGCATCTCCACGCTTCTTCCCTAATTACTCTTTCCTGTCAATTGATCGACTAACGGTTAACGACTGTTAAGTTTCGCGAAAGCTAAAGTCAAGGCAGCAATGACGACTCGGAATCGCTTTCATGCCATGAACAAGAGCTTGCTTCGCGCTCGTCTCGTCCTTCCCGTCGCAAGCGCAAACTATTTTGTCGGCCGGTAGAATAGTGTGTCACCACAAATCATTCAAATTGTTCATGCCCCCCGAATCTTTCCTACATGTGTCGGACAAGGTCCAACATTGTTACACACGACGATAAGTCCCACCCGCTAACGATGATGTTTTCGACTGAAATGTGAACGCCTGTGGCTTCACGGATGATAAGGAGAATTGATTTGAAGTTGGAGGAGATTTCTCGAGAGTCGAAATGAGGTGGGGTAGGGTCAAAAAATTCAGATGAGATTGAGTTAATCGACCAGTATAAGCGGAACATTGTAAAGCATAACGGACGTGTGAACAGCGGAGATTAAGGGAACGAGAAGAAATAAAATCGAGCAAAAGTTGCAGCTTGGAGAGGGAGGAGAGAAAGTAATGAGAAGGAGAGGCTGAACGAAATCAAATGTGCGTACAAAGAACCCACCTTGGACATATGCCAGACCTTCATTTATATCTAACCCACTGCGCAAGTGCATGAGCATGCGAAGGGCAGAGAAGTACTGGGTGTGTGTCTTGAGCAGGTGCAGGATCTACAGTTCGGTACGATGGAACACAGAAAACAACAACAACCATGAGATGAATAAAGTTTCATCGGTGTTTATCTCGCAAGCAGGTGCTTGAAAGCAGCTCGGAGACTCGGACGTATCTTGTTGATGATGATGGAGTATGACGCACCTAAATGGGGAATGTAGTAGATTGACGCAGAGAATTCGGGTGGATGCGCGTTTTTTAAGTCTGTATTAGAATGTGCTGTGAGTATGTCTTTCATCCGCGCGATGTTTGTGATAAATCCTACCTTAGCATGTAAGATTCAATCCGTCAATGTAAGGAGAAAACGTCACTGTTAGTGGTCGGTGGAGTCTTGCACAGCGTACAGTGTAACAATTTGTCACCTTTTTCGACCAAAGACAATTTTCCATCCTCGCGGTCAAGCAATGAACAGTGAACACCACTGATTGCACGATAACCAAGCTTGGTACGTCTCAAGAACCTGGCGATTCTTTAGGGAAATCCAAGAATGTGCGGTGAAAAAGACTGCAGAATAAGAAATCACCGCCAATCACGGTGGTGGTCGAGAATGTTGGCAACTGCCATCCTTTTGCTTTTGCATCCCGAATACATTGTACATCCGTAGGATACTAGCCTCTCAAATCGGTAATGGAGGACCGCAGGACTATGGAATGTAGGACATCAAAGAGGTGAAGCAATAACACAAATGATACTGATGGTGCTGGGCTAGTCTTGCGCACCATTGTCCCATCGTGATTCCAAGTCTCAACCATGCAGTTCCTTCAAATTTCTGGCCGTTCTACATAAGAGAGCGAAGAAATATGCAGTGCGAATAATAACCAGCGTTCTGTATAACTGAGACCCGGATATCTGAGAGTTGCGTTAGGTCGAGCGTTAATCTGTTCTACCAGCGGTGTACGTAGTTGTAAATCTGCCAGTGAAGACTTAGGCATGATCGGGGATTCAAACCGGAACCGGGACTACAGTAAAACCCGGGTTCGCGCAAGAAAGGCAAGAGAAAAAATTGGTTCCGGGAGCGTGAATCTGAGATCACGGCAGGCAACCCTGGAGGACTGCGACAACGCCAACGCCCACGATTCGACGTGCAACAAACTAGCGAGCGTCTTCGCTTCCGGCGAGCTGGCCATCCGAGACAGCGTCGAGCAGGCAGGCTGTACAGTACAGTGCCTCCCACCGCCCCCGTGAGTTCTTTGGACGACACCAATGCTTATATATTTATAACCTGATGAAGCTGATGATGGCGAACTGATGAGAACGGGGGAAGATTTCAAGGTTCTCATTCGACTCCGAATTCGAATTCGAAATTGCAATTGTTGTTTCCCCCAACGCGAGATAGTTACCGGGCCAGTGAGCAGTGGTGAGAAAGGGAGCGTGCAGGGGTGATATATTTCTATGTGGCATTGAGTGAGCACGCGGATGCCAGAGAGTGCTCGAGCGACTGACTTTCCGTGTATCTTGTTTTCTTGCATTGACTCCCATCAAGTATACATACAATCAGAACCGAGTATCCTTCCAATCCTCGACACAAAGCGCCTTTATATTTTTTCTCCTCGCTTCCCTTCCTCCCTTCAATTCATCCCACCGCCTTCCAGTTCTCCTTTTCTCCCTCTACCCATCACCTTCCGCCTTTCTTTCTTTTCATTCACTCCCTCACCCTCACCACTCACCCTCGTCGTCGTTATCTGACATGGGCCGCTCAATCGAACTCGACGACCCGCTCACGCTCGCCATCGCCCCGCCGGCGGACGAGACACCCGAGGCACGCGCACTGCGGCTGCAGCTCGAGGACGAGGCGCGGCGGACGAACGACGAGATCGACGAGATGCTGCGGCAGGAGCGGGCGGCGCTGCGGAAGCGCAAGAAGCCCGTCAAGGTCCTCCTCCTCGGCCAGAGCGAGAGCGGGAAGTCCACAACGTTGAAGAGTGCGTCTTCATTCTATTCTCTATTGATCTCCCACTGATCATGACTTGGCTGCAAAGACTTCCAACTGACGTACGCGCGCAAGGCATGGCAGGACGAGCGCCAGTCGTGGCGCGCCATCATCCAGCTCAACCTCGTCCGCTCCGTCACCACCATCCTCGACCTCCTCCACACCGAGCTCACCGGCGCGCCCCTCCCCGCCTCCTCGCCCTTCGCCCTCGCCACCGTCGACCCGGAGGACCCCGCCTTCTCACAAGACGCCGCAGACACCCCAAGTCAAGAAAAGATGCCGCGCCTGAGCTTCACAGAGAAACACAAGCTCCTCAAGCTCAAGCTCGCGCCCTTGCGCAAGGTGCAGGCCGACCTCGAGAAGCGCCTTGGCAGCGGCGCGGAGGAGCCCACGCCCTTCGAGGGCGGCTCCGGCACCAACACCACCGCCGCGCCCTTCGATCAGTCCCCATACAACACCGGCTACGCCGCGCCGTCGTCGCCAACCCGGCGGCAGGAGTTCTACGTGCGCTCGTCGACGGGCTGGAAATCCGCGCTCGAGAAGCTGCGGCCCGCCCGCCCGTCGACGTCGTCGTCGCGCGACAGCATGGAGGGCGCGCGCGGGCGCCGGGAGGCGGAGGAGACGTCGCAGATCATCGCGGGGTGCCGGGAGGACATGAAGGCGCTATGGGAGGACAAGGTCGTGCGCGAGATGCTGACGCGGCGGAAGGTGCGCCTCGAGGAGGGCGGAGGCTTGTGAGTATCTCTTTTTGTTTCCCTATCTTTCCTCATCGCTCTCTGTATCTGCCTGGTACGATTCTGAACGGCGCCAGCTTCCTCAACGACGTCGAGCGCGTCGCGACGACCGAGTACGAGCCGAGCGACGACGACATCGTGCGCGCGCGATTGCGCACAATGGGCGTGCAAGAACACCGGTTCCTCTTCGAGCGCGGTACGTCCAGTTCATCTCCGTCCCCATCTGCATCATCATCTCCCGCCCCCGTCCCCGCCTCCGCTCCCGCACACCCCAAACTCACACTTACATCCACCGCCCTCTCCCTCCTAGGCGCCGAATCCGGACACGAGTGGCTCATGTACGACGTCGGGGGCACGCGCTCTCTGCGTGCGGCGTGGGCGCCGTTCTTCGACGACGTCAACGCGATCATCTTCCTCGCGCCCATCTCCGCGTTCGACGAGAAGCTCGCGGAGAACCCGCGCGTGAACCGCCTCGAGGACAGCTTCCTGCTCTGGAAAGCCGTCGTTGCGAATAAGCTGCTTTGCAAGACGCAGGTGAGCATACCTTTTGGTTTTCGGTTTTTGAAACGGTGCACTGACTTGAGTGTGCGATGGGGCGACTCGATAGATCATCTTGTTCTTAAACAAATGCGACCTCCTGGAACGCAAACTCGCAGAAGGCCGGCACGTGAAGGACTACGTCCCCAGCTTCGGGGACAGGCGGAACGAGGTCGGCGTCGTTGCGAAATGTGCGTTCGTTTTCCTCTCTTTTCTCTACAATTCTGCTTCTATGGGCATACGTCCTCTCAGTTGGCAATTGCCGACCTCTCACCCTGTCTTCTTCACCATTTTTTGTCTGCCTGATTCCACTTTCTGTCTGCCCTCTCTTGTACCCCTTGCTCGCTCGAAAACTAACAAAAACCTTCGTCTGGTCTGATTCGGACGCAACCACGACGTATCGGACATGAACCAGACTTCCGGCAGAAGTTCCACGACATGCAAAAGCAGTACTCGCCCGAGCCGAGGCCGTTCTACGTGCATCTCACCAGTGTCATCGTGCGTCCCTTTCTTTCAACTCATTGTCGCCCTGATCTTCATCTAACCTCTTTTGCTTCCTCTTTCGCTTCGCATCGCAAAACCAAATCCTTCGGGTAACGACGTCAACGAATGGACGAACGGATACGGATACCAGGACACAAAAGCGACCGCAATAACGCTGGGCGCCGTGCGCGAGGGCATCCTGCGCGAACATCTTCGAGGTGCTGACTTCCTCTAATCTCCTCTCTCTTTCTCTTCTCTTTCTCACACACCCATCTCGTCCCCCACTCACCCTTTTCTCTTTCGCTTTCTCGCCCTTCATCGAAACCCTTCTTCTCTCGAATCCCTCTCCCGCCCGTCACGTCCGTCCGTCTGCAATTCGAATCACGCGTGCATCACGAATCGATCGACTCGCGACTCGCGAATCGAAATCTATCCTCGGGCTGCCTGCGATCTTTAATATCCTTATTTCACTTCTCTTTTTCGTGTTTACTTGGTTTGGCTTGTCTGCACACACCACAAAATCTATATTTTATCACCTTGGTACGCACTATATGACCAAGGATCCGAACGTACGAAAAAAAAAAACTCAACGGATTCTATCTTTTTTCCTTCTCCCCCCTCTGTTGTCGTTTGGCGCCGTTTTATCTGCAGTGTCGATGATATGAAGACCACATGAAGCTCTGAGCGCGAAACGAACGAACGAACGAAGCCTGTTGAAGACAAGTAGTACATACGACGCAACACAACACCTGCGACCGATCGATCGATCGAAATCTTATTCAGTAGGGTCCGAGCCCGAATGACAGCACACGCACGCATCGAGACGCACATTGCACATATGTATACGAGAAACCACCATCAAAACGAACGGTCGGCGGCCGCGCCCCTCATTCTTCCACCTCCATCACCATCCGTCAAGACCACCCCTGCACGCGCACGCGACGTTTAGGCTGTCGTTTTTTTTGAAATTGGGACAGTGTCGATCAGAAGGACGCATGCCTGGCAATTCAGCACGCGACGTGCACGTCAAAACTGTCGGAGGGGACCTGGACGACGACTTATCCTTGGACTTCCGCGCGACCTTTTGGGTGCTTCGCACTTTCTCGCTGGATGGCCCTGCTGCTCCGCACATTGACGCACGCATCAATGATTCGCATTTGCATTTGCATGGCATGGCATGGCATGACATGGGTTGAGCTCGCTCTGTCCCTGACTCCCGCTGCGATTTCGTACTCTGTATCTCTAGACATTTTTCGTCATCTTTGTCCTTCCTCACTTCATCTCCCTACCTTCTCATCTTGCCTTTATTTCTTCTTCATCTTTTGTATGCTCATCATTGTTTTCACCACTCATACACGATTTTGTCCCAGTGTGCTCGCGTCCCCCGTCCCACTTTCCACCGAGACCTGAGCTCTTCCTTTCCTATTTATCTATCCACACGCACAAGTCTCAGACATGATATTTTGCTTTACGCCTGTTCCTAATGCTCCGTGTGCTCTCCCTGTTTTTGTTCTTGTTTTATGCATTTGATTGTCACTGTTCTTGTTCTTGTCTTAGTGCTCATATACTGCTCTTCGTGTGCATGATGTTATCGTAGGTTACAACTAATAATGGATGACTAGTCCCTTCTCTTTTTACCTTCGGGTGCAAAGTGGTGAAGCTGGACATCGACTATGAAACAAGGTGGGTTCGTTGGCTTACATTAGATGTGCGTATCCTTATGATATCCTTCGTCCCAGAGTCCCGAAAAGTATGCAATTGTTAACGTCATGACTCATATGGGCTGGTCAAGAGTGCTGCACACACGCCCGAGTCAATGATTATCATACAGCCGGATGTTCGCCACCCTCGGAGATCGTTCAAGCACGCCAAAACGGCTACAAAAAGGGTGTTTTATTGAGCTTCTTCGCTAAGCTCTCTGGCCACTCAATGCTCAGACATAAGAAGGACGTCGGTACATGGCGACCCTGCCCGCCGTCGCCGTCGGGTGTGGGCATCAATGCATCATATACAGTCCGCCTTCTTCCCCCGGTCCTCCGAGCTCTCTTTGGTGGTGTTCGCATACACACGAATAACTCCATTGATGCTGCTTACGCCATCCCTACTCCCTTAGCTATCTGACGATATCCTTCACGCAGCTTATCTTATCATCATGCGCCGACCGTGACTCGTCGTGTGCAAGTATAACACTGCCTCTCGCCCTCTCGAGCAATTTCGGTGATCTATCCACCTGAGCTGCGGCTTTCTTGCTCTTCTAGCATCGGAAGACCTTCGAGTATCATGACTATCTTTCCTTCCCGCACATCGTGCTCATGGTCAACAGCCATTGATCTGCGATATTGCCTCTTCTTCAGGCTCGTATATCGTTGTCCCTGTGCGCCGGAATCTCCCTCTAGTAGTGTGAGAAGCACTTCCTCAGACTTCCTCGGACTTTAGAGGTTCTTACGCTAGTCACGATACACCTTTGCCTCGCTGATCGGTGATCACCAATTGGCCGTCCGGATATCACTGGTAGTTGCGCTTGGATCCATCTTCTTTTTGCGGGGCGCTCATTGATTTCCTAGTAAAGGTGTTGGATGTAACCTATCTATAAGTATCTCAACGGGCTTCTAGCTTTCTTACGCTTTCTTCGAATATACAAGTACCTCGCTCGCAAACAGCTGACACAATCCGAAATCACTCCGCCACCCGCAGTCTTTCTCAAAGCAATCGCGCGTTGTTGTACGATACCGTCTCGCAATCTTATCCAGCTCTTCCCCCGGTTCCCTCTTTGTCCTTCTACACTGCTTATGATGATCATGATTCTGTCCAGTCTTCTGCCCGCTCTCTCCGATAGGCAATCAATACAGTCAATGTATCATCTTCTCATCTATCCAATTGCGCAGTCTGAGACTTTTGAGCACACGATCCGACGATAACCACATATGGTCAGTTGGCGCCCACGATGATCCACACTTCACTGACTCAAGTACCACCGTCGTGTACGCCGATTATCTATACGTGTACTGGCATAGGCTGCTTCAGTGCAACGCACGTGCTGGCCCTGGCGATCACTTCCCCAAGAAGAGAAGCGCGGACTCTAAGAAGAAGCGGCGCGGATATCAGCCTGGCGATCATCCAGGCTCGAGCTCAATCAATGTGCCATTGGCAATGCGGCTACACTCAGGACGGATCGTCTCACTTTCCTGCACTCATTACACGCTGATCATCCAGGCACACTGGCAGACGTCACGAAGTTGTCCAATTCGTCGATCGCTATGGCAACCACAGTAGATCGATTCGAAATAAGACTGCAATCGCGACGCACATCTGGCTTTCACCGCTCGGCCATAATCAATTGATTGAGTAGAGATCTCAATAGCTATACACCGAGAATCTGATGCGAACTTATTCATAACTCTTCTATCAGGATTCGCGAAAGCAATAGATGTGTCAAGATACTTTCCGAATACATTTACTGTTAATGACATCAAGGTACAAGACATGCACGCATACTTAAATTAAAGTAGAACGCTACATAGTTATCATCTGTTACAGACCTTCAAAGAGTCCCCCGTGATATTGAGACCATCCTTGGGATAATTCACAAGGTTAATAGATAATTATGAAGGGAGCGAAGCACCAAGATTGCTGTCTGGATTAAAATCCTTCTCAATGCGCATCTCGCGTGAGTCAGTCTACGAGCGTCGATTACTTCGGGTTCAACACATGAGATCATTATAGGTTCTTACCTCCGATATAATGTCAAACCGCGTCTCCGTATCCGTGTCAACTTTAATGCGCAGATCATTGAATGACTTGGGGAAAATCAGTAAGCTTCAACCTGCTTCAGCAGATGAGAGATATTCCTCACCTTCGCGCGCATGGTTTCGGCGTTAGGAGACTTGAGCGGGCCCATGGATGTCGAGTACGTGCTCCTAGACCGTTCAACATCGATTGTGGTAGAGCTTCTTCGCATATTTAGTCTGGGTATAAGGAAAGGTAAGTTTACATTAGGAAAGGTGATAAGTGGAAATACACGAACGTTGCTAATAGAGCGTTTGTGTATACTAAGAGCGGACGTCAGATGAAAACATACGGAACTGGAGCGCAGCGAAAACACGTACGTGCACTATCGCATATGAAGAATGCGAGGTAGATCAAGTTATTCGGATAGACCAAGCTCTATTCATTCACATTAGTCCCACTCCCCCGCATATCATCCAACACTAGATCTCACCGTGATGAGCGTCAGAAGCGCACATATGCTGGTCGCAAACCCCGTGCTTAGTGTAAGGATTACCAACCGACGGATTATGGTATCAGAGCGCGTGAATCCCGTGCGCGAGCGAAGAAGTAGGAAAATTAGGGTTATAGAAATTGACATGTCGTTGACGGCGGAAAGAATGTTGACGGATCGAGTGACCCAGAGTAGGTCAGAGAGGCTGGAGAAGGTGGGACGAGATGTCCTAGTCCGAAAAAAATGAGCTTAAATTAATGCTTAAAAGATAAAAAGAGTACGCACGCCTTTCCGAAGAATACTAGCATGAAATTAGCAGGTGATTGAGGAAGCAAGCAACTACGGGAAAAACTCACTTAATACAGATATGAGTTGGCCAACTGACAGAAGGCCTAAAGCTGATACGACGACTACATTGTGATGGCTCACTGTGCATCATATGTCAGTATAGGGCGGCCAACAAAATGATATCACGGAAAAGAAGACTGACAATTCCAGACACGATGTATTAGGTAGCTTTGTACGGAGAAGCACACAAATCCCTGCAAACATGCGGTCAGTAATGACAATCATGCCAAGCGAACGGTATTGTTTCCTTACGCAAACAAGCATAGATTCCTGAGTGGTTGGTTAGACATTCTTCTCGGGACAAAACAGCGGAAACAGCACATACGAGATGTCCATTTACTATGGTGTCCAGGTAGGATCGGTTCCCGTATTGTGAGATGAGGTAAACGTATATTGAATGCGTGACTAAGGCTTGATGTGTTGTTATTAGCGAGAAGACCCAGACGACCTGTATAATGTTAAAGGCGGAAATTAATCGAGGGTATAACAAAGGATGGTATGTTGCGGAAGCATATGACGTACCAAGAGCTTTATCCGCCAGTCATCTCTCGGAAATCGCTGTGTTCCGTTCGCGGTCTGTCATCCCAAGGTCGGTAGGCTCAGAAAGGCGGAACATACGTTGAGGTAGTAGTACAGTTGCACACAAGCCCCTCCCCATAGCCTTCGTAACAAAATGAGCAAGCCTGGCATCGAGCACGGTGAGCACGGACTCACGTCATCGAGAATCTGCAGACTCTATCAGACTAGCTCGAACAGCGAATTAGAGTTATAACTTACATCACTCCGAGGAAGAAAGCACCCATCTGAGTCGCGAACGTGGTTGGCCACATAATGCAAATCAGCAACTAAACAGTCTTTGCGCGTGTACAGCTAGACGCGTACCGTATTGTCGACCGGACCGGTCAGGCTCGAGTCGCTCATCGTGAAAGAAGCTAAGCTCAGTTGCAAAAGAGCTTCGTAGAAAGGAATGGAGTGGAGGACCGTTGCGCCAGGTCAGGTAGCGGGCGGACAAGGAGTTGGGGAGGAAGAGAGAAGGGGAGGAAGAAAGGAGGGGGGGGCGTGCTCGAGGCCGCAAGGGCTTAGACGGGGTACCATTATACATAACCCGCCCGGCGAACTCCAGAATATACAAATGGATTACCGCCCAGCCCAGCCACCATCACTGACTGGCTGAAGCGATCAACGCAGGTCCAAACCTACTATCGGACATCGAAGTTAAAGAGCGAGGACAGTGCCCATGACCAAAAGCGGAACCGAACGCCCGAAGCCATATTAAGCGCTGCGGACCTTGCTGTGCTGCAATTGACGAGCAGCCAACCCGAAGTTGCCAAACTGCCGACCGATTTCCAAAGCGAAGATTTGCGTTTGAGTCTCTGCATCCGGCCTGTCGTTGCCATAGTTTACGGCCAGCACGTACGAGGCACGATGGAAGAAATTCTGAGCAATCTGTCCGCTTCATACGTACATACGCCGTACGGTATGCCTTATCAGCATCCCTCGCGATAAGTACTGGCCTCACCAAAGGCATCAAAGTAAATCACGATATAGGCGACCATATGATATACCGAGTGTTTCGGTGCCGCGATGGGGTACGGACAGTGTATGCACACATCGGCGGTCCCGGACGGAGTTCGAAGCAGACGTCGGCCATCACAGGCGTGCCACAAATTGATCAAATACTTGACACGTTTGATAATTGGTACCTGAATGGACGTATTAATATGCCAAGTGGGGAGAATCGAAGATCTTGTACTATAAAGGAAGGAAGAGAATGAAGGACGACCTTCTATGTTTTATGAATGTCAATGTTTCTTCCAAGTTCAACAAGTATGAGCGTACCGTCAACGTCGTCGAGCATCGAGTTCTGAGCAAGGTTATGTCGTATTATGAATGAAGAGGGATAGTAAGCAATGAATGGAATGGAAAGAGCATAATGTGTACGGGGTGTTAAAGCAGCTAAAGTCCGATCACTCCCTCAGCGTTTACTGAGTCGCAGTGTTCGGTACACCGGGATGTAAGTTATGGAGTTTGGAATGGATTGGAACCGAAGCTAGCTGGAGCTTGAACTTAAAGACGATATCAAGATTCACGAGATAAGGTTCGCGAATTAAGGAAGTTGGCTGGGTGGTCTCGATGCACGGATGTGCTACGAGGTGAGCACGCTGTACAATATGATCATCGCAACTACTGCAATTAGGAAAATATAAGATAACATATCAAGAGTTTGGCAACGACACTTACTCATACTTCGGAGAAGCATCAACTTTGTTCATTGCATAGGCGTGTGCTCGGTGGGCAGGTGCTAAGCAGAACGAGCTGGTCCGGCGCAAATGCTATATAGCTTCTGCTTCCGAGCACTGCCCGGTCTCTATCATGGAAGCATGCCGTTCCATCGAGTCCCATCAATGTGCGACCCACGGATCATATCCTCATTAAAATTCATGGTGCAAGTAATCGAGAGGCCGGATGTTGATGGTTTTGGTCAGACGACGCTTTGTCTCCCGTGTTGAGTGACTCATGCTACCAGTCAGACCTGATAAGAGAGATGCAGAATTGCAATCAAGATAGACACTGGTATTCGTTTTACTTCATAAAGATCGAAGATGCCTTGCTATTCACCGTGATAAGATCACCTGAACAAAGGAGTCACGGAAGTCAGGACTCTTTAAGCTGAAGCGTCAAAAGCATATTCTTGAAGACACACTCTTGGTTCTTACTTCCGGCGGAATAATGTATGGAATCACCGGTGTCTGAAATGAGCGTTGAAAGAGAAGAGAAAGACTGGGTCGTGAAACTTGAACGCCCATAAGTATTGCTTTGCTATGACGTAATCACTGGAACTTGAAGACGAAATGAAGCGCGTTCAACAGACCACCAATTTTCCATCTTCCCTCTTTCTCGGAATGGCACTCCAGCGACAAGTCGAAATATACAACCCACACGCTTAAGAATCTCAGTGGCGAGGCCAACCAAGCGCATCGACTACGAACGCAGTCGCTTCCGCAGACCGCAGCGCATCCAAGTTCTTGAAGAAGCCAATATAGATGAAGAGGAGGGAAAGCTGGTCTGACGGACGAGGGGAAGGAAGTTTGCTTGGCTGAATTTTGTAGCTTATGGTCGTGGATGTGTCGTCGGTACAAGGTTATGGGCGTTAACGACGACAAGGTATGTCTGCAAGCTCAATTCGGTCCTTGGAACGCACGCACTGACGACCTCATCCCTCTTACGGTGTATTGTGATATGTGTACACCTCATCGCTCGCTCGCCTTCAAGTCGTATACCGAGGGAGACTGTATCACGGGCCTCACTATTTTGCTGCCATACACTTTCGCGATGGGATGGATTTGATGTACGTCCAAGGTAAGCATGTCGTACTGACGTTTTCCATTCTCAAACACCTTCACAAAACGCCTTCTTTTATCTTATTTCATGCCGCCGCAAATTCACTTTTTTCGTGCATATTTGCTGCACTGACGTTCTTTCAGCCTTCTTCGCTTCCTCTCGCAGAGTGCTGTTCACATTCTTTCAAATCTTTACCGCTTTCTACCTTGGACTGATCTTTCACGTTTCTACACACAGCCCGCGGCCTTCTCTCCGGAAAGTTAATCTGTCCGGAAAAAAATTTCTGTCTTCGTCCGCCAATCCTCTGCGCGCTCTGCGATATCCTCAGCCCAGCAGGCGCTTGACACCTCGACACCTTCCCTTCTCACCCTCCATCTTATCCGTGTCTGCGAACTTGCTTTCCCCGCCCTTCGACCCTCATTTCCGCACCCTGTCAAACCTTAATTTGACTTCTTCCGTGAATACATCAGCATCAGTTCCCTCCGATTTGTTTATGCAGGGCGCGTCAAGCATCAGGCCTGTCTTCTTTGCCTGTACGCCTATTGCCTGTTGAGCCCCACACCCTATTCCTTTCATCCTCTAAATTCAAGTCGCTCTCAGGAGCAGCGGTGCGACCGTGTACTCATCGGAATCGTCGCCCACGCCCCAGGCTCACAACCGCCAATCTGAGACGAACCGAGGCGAAGCTGCTAACCTACGCGAGAAGGACTCGGTTTTCTTACTACTCGAGGAAGGGCTTGTGTTAGTTGTCTGCGGTCGAAGGACATGGCTTTCCGGTTCGTGGAGCAAGAGCGTGGTACAATGATGAGTTCTCGAATGTGAGGACAAGCGCTGTATTCTTCTCCTTTGCTGAGACATATCTTGAACCTCTTATACTCTGCAGTCTGTCGACCTGACCTATGAAATAAGAGGCAAGACGCGAATAAGAAGGATGTTCGTCAGCTGGCGCGGTCGCGCTCTCATAAGCCTTCAACTGGCTTCACCGTACCTTACAACTGGACTGCATCAGTCTGCGACCTACCCCCGAAGACATCGCGGTCAGGCTTATGAAAGGGTCGATTCGCTCGTTCAGTGGGTCGAGCTCTCGGACGCGCGAGCAGCGCACGGCTCGCAATCAGATTTTGAAGGAAATAGAGGACGATGGAGTAGCAGGATGTGCGGAAGAAGCAGCGCTCGAGGTCGAGTGTATCGTCCCTATCCCGCCGCGAAGCCCATCGCATGGCTATACGGCAGATACAGGATGGCAATTCAACTAGTGCAAGTCCAAACGACTGCATGAGCGCATGAGTTGATTGAATCTGGGCAGCATGTATAACTCAGTTGGTTTCTTTGTGGACGCGTGACTGATGAGTGTCTTCTCGCGAATGCAGGACGTTTCTTGATCTAAAGAAGACTGTTAGAATCGCCTCCTACGGGCACAATGCGCTCAGGCTCGCCGACACCACCTTCACTGACAAACTTGTCTCTTCCAGCTGACCCATCTTCTGCCTCTCACGAGCGTGCCTTCAGTGGTTTGCGCAGCAGCACTCCGCGCAATTCATCAGCCGATAGGCAGTGCACGGAAGCTAGGTCACGTGCCTATGCAATCGTTACGGGACATGGCAGCACCTCCGGGCGCTCCCACCGAAGACTGCTAAACCCTCGGAGATATAGTGGACTTGGCGCTGGTTGGGCTTGACATGATGGCGCGAGTAAGAGAGAGTGCAGTGACTCAGATGCGGTCATGATGAGGCTGTGTAGTAAGGAGTCAGCATATTGAGGAGGCGAGTGGTCCTTACTTTACTATATGTTCGAGACGATGATCTGACAGATTGGATGCAGACAGATCTTGAAAGCCCTCGAAGCAAGCAAACGCATTGGGCTTGTCACTGGGGCGCGATCGATGAAGTTTACGAGATTGTGTGTCTGCTGGCGACGTTAGTGATGATTTGAATTCGCAATGGTTGAAGGTCGGATTACATGGGACTTCTGTTAGTTCATCGTTCTTTATAACCGTAGTAAAGGCTGGTCTGATAAATAATGCTTGTCGAGTAACCCTGGCGCTAATAGTCTTGCAATCGCGCATGTTCCACGCGTTTGCCCCGTGTTCACTCATGTTGGATAAGCTTTGATATGGAGTGTCATATTATATTAACGAAGGACGGGTAGATGTTACAGAGATAAACGGAGATAATCATACACTAGGGATTGCAAATCACAGCACGAAGAAGGACGAGCGTACGATAAGATAGCAAGATGTACGGTAGGAAAAGTGGGGCTGAAGAAGCCTAGAGAACGGTTAAAAGCGTGAGGTTGAGCATCGCAAGCAAAGCCATGGGTATACTTCAATGACAGTCGACATGAAACCCCTCTGCCTTCACGCTTGCTGTCCTATAGGAACCGAGCGCTAAGTTGCAGGGAAAGACATTGTCGACAAATGAAAGAAGGCAAGATCAGCGCGCGCCCATTCAAATGCACACCTCTCAGCAAACCAGCCCTCGACCCCAACGCTGTCCATACATATACGTCATCCACCCTACAAACATCTCCCGCTTGCTGATCCTCCAACCTCAAACGTGTGCGGGCGGTGGACCTTTAGGCGGCGAGTACGGGCCCGTGCCTGGCGTGCCGCTGTATTGAGGTGGCGGTGGATACTGACTAGCTGCGGGCGGTGGGCCAGGAGGCTTTTCGAGATGTGAAGCATATTCAGGGACAGTGAATAACAAGAAGCTGCGATCAAAACATACCGGTACATAACTGCCTCCATACCCCTGCGGTGCGTACCCGCCCCCAGTCGCATCGTACGCCGGCGTCGACCCGTACGGGTACTGAGTCCCATACGGCTGGCCATAGCCCGTGTATCCCGGCTGCTGCTGCTGTTGCTGTTGGGAGGTGACGTACGCGAGGTTGGCGTTCCGGATGCGCCGACGCCGCGTGAGGCCGAGACACGCGAAGACGGCGATGAAGGCGACGATGGACGCGATGGCGATGCCAACGCGCGCGCCGGTCGAGAGCGTGCAGCGTTCGCGGCCAAAGCTGAGTCATTTTTTGGTTGCATTTGGTGGGTGGGGTGAGCGGTCGAGGATGGATGGTGGAAGCAAATCGTCAGTTGTTGGTTAGACAGAGATGGCCACGGTGTTGTACAGTAACATACCGGTCAATGAAGCAGTTTGCGCTCGCGACAGGAAGGACAGAGAGGGCCGAGAGGACGAGACCAGCGCGGAGGAGGCTCATGTTCATGGCATTAAAGCAATTCCGAGTCGTCATCGCTGCCTTGATTTCAAATTTCGTGTTTCACAGTCGTTAATCGTTATTCGTTCAATTGATGGTCAAAAGTGTGATTGGGAAGAAGCGTAGAGATGCTGCCAAGTGGTGGTAAGAGGTTAAGAAGTAACTGGGCTTCCTCCGCAGCAGTCGTGGCGAGTTATTATCAGGAGAGGCTGTGTGGCCGGCGTGGAGGTGGTGTCCAAGTCTAGCCAAGACAGCGCCCGGTCCAAGTTGAGGAGGCTGTGCTGAACCCCAGCGCTAATTTGACGTCACGGTACTACTAGTACACTAGTAAGCGCCCGAACTTGAACTATGTCCGAACATGCTTGTGTTCACAGCCCTCTGGTTTCAAAGCGCTTCACATTCGACTTATTTAAGTCCTTCGCTTGACTTGTTACGAGTATGAGTATTACAGGAATTACTAGTGTCTGAACGTTAATCTTGACTTCGTTGAAGGAAGGACTAAGCACCGACATGCAGCTTGACTCATGGAGCTAAATCACTGCCTGATTTTGTCATCCCTCACAACCTCCACTGATTCAAGTTGAACTCAAATAGCATTGGATGATATGGAGTACATCGTTGTGAAAGCGGCTTGTATACCTCGACAACGTCGGCGTAGACTCCACCAACCGTATATCATCACTCGTCTGTGCTCTCGAGTCTTCCGTCGTCCGCATCCTACAGACTCGAAGAAGCCTAGTCACACCGACATCTTAAATACGCATGTTAAAAAGACCTGGGGATGCTGGTGGTACGAGGGCAAGGATAAATAGGAAAAATTGGGCGGTAAGAGTCAAGTTCTCCGTAGCAAATCGTGACTTGGTCGACTTATTATCAGAACAGACTGCGCGGTCCTTGACTCGAAAACATGGTATATAAAGCTAATCGCCATCCACGGACGCAATCTTCAAGTTTCCTCTTCACCCCCATCATTGTTGTCTTACAAACTCGGGAATGTCTGCCTCGACATCACCCACATCATCAACGCCGAACGCACCCCGGCGATCCCGCCCTCTCTTCCTGCACACCACCGCGCTCTCCGATGCAGAATACACACTGTACGTCGGTGCGCTCCGTAATATTCTTGGGATCCGAAACACCGAGTCCGGTGGATGCAGCGGAGACGGCGAACGCGATGCTGATGTCATGGACGAGGTGCTAGAGCTGCAGCTGGTGAAGATGCAAGAGATACACGAGTGGATGAGTCGTCGTTACGAGGACGTGAGCATCGACAATATCGACAAGGTACGTGCCAATCTGTGGGCTGCTTTCGAGCCTCGAGAGTTGAATCACGAACCGAGCTAATTATCTCATTCTTGCGGTTCTGACTTGTGTACACCGCATCTCGATTCTCGACCGATAGATCTTGCACTTCTTCAAGCCGCAGACCCAGGGCGTCCGTGACCGTATCACAGGTGGTCAATTCTTCGCTGCCCTCCGACTGCTCATGCACCTGCGCAACAGGTCAGAGCCGAACGAATCTCTGATCTACGTCCAAGGTAAGCGGCTCTCTCCGTCCAATCTCATGCATGATTCCGACTCACATCATATCGTTGCCACAGCCAATCTCAACCCGACCACACCACGCGCTGAGAGCCCTCGTCGTCACCGTCATCCGGGCTTCCATCGAAGGCCCTTGGATGGTTCCACATCTCCGCGTCCCGGGAGATATGCGAACAGACGCCCCAACTCCCGTGAAAGCAGACACTGGTCTCCTATCGGGTATCCAAACCGCCGGCACAAACACGAAGTGGATGATGAGCTATGCAGCATATCCGTAATGTCAGATGACATACTATCCGAGTCCCGAGGATTATGATTGATTAAAAGCAGAAGCAGAATCAGAAGCACATGAATGTAATGACTTCTTGATACGTCTAGGAAACCCAGTAGAGCTAAGATGATAAGGGTTAGATTGAAGTAAAACTCACTTGTGCGTATTTTAGAATAGGAGATGAATATACTGTAGTCTATGTATACTTGACAACATTGACTCCTTGCAATTGAGATCAAAAACTGCTTGTCCCATGGTGTTCATCACATCAAAATTTGTGCTGCTCACTAAGTTGCTGTCGCAAGAGTGTTCCCCCAAAACAATGTGGATTCAGATTATGTATATGCAAGCAAGTTCCAAAAGTGTGTTAAAGAAATGGATGCATGGTCCTCTCATGGCAGACCGGAAAGAGCGATGGAGTGAGATGCTCAAGATAAGCCAGATTGTTTCGAGCTGCTGTAGCAAGCACTGCCTTGCCGATATTTTCAGCTAAAGTAATCAAGTGGTACAAGAACATCGTTGAACCATAAGTGGGGGTCAACTCAATCGACTTACACGTCCCTCTCCCACCCCCGGGTCCACATTGAGATTTCCTATCACAAATCTGGTCTTGTACAGAGCCAACACATACATATTTGCTTACCGTTGGGAGGAATGGGTACCTTCCGGGACGCCTTCTCCGGGCATTGGGTACAGCGGAGGCTTCCTCCATTGGCAGAGACACAGAAGATACGACATTATTTGGGGATACGGCTTGAGTGACTTAGAAATTTGGTTCCCCTAGGTTCCGCTACTAGTATACGTCCGGCCCGTCAAGAACACCATAAAGATGTAATCAGTATTTGCCACATTCTCCGACACAACCACCGTATGCCCCCCGGGCCCGGCAGCCCAGAAGAGTGAATATGTGCACCATTATGGTATACAATTTACTAGCAACAGCGTAGTACTCGAGGAGTATAGCACAATGCGGAATGCAAGCGACAATTTGCGCGCGCAAGGGCCCGGGCATCACTGGGAGTCAGGACTTGTGAAGGTAAGTTCGAATCCGCACTCGGCGAACTTCGAGAGATTGATAACACTGGCAAGCCTTCAATAGAAGCTTAACGGCGAAAATGACTTTTTCTTCGGCGCGATGATGGTCGATGGACTCGGATGAAACTGAACTTGAAGTCTGCCAGTGAACTCAAGTCACCGGCATTGGCAGCTTTGGGCCGGCCCTGAACATCAGGGACGGTGATCCAGACACACCAAACTCGGGCCCCCTCCATCCTTACTTCACCTTTGAAAAAGCCTTGAATATCGCCCAAGACTCTCAAAAACGTACCCTCTCCATCTCACTCGGATCACCTTCGCTCCGCAGCCTGAGCCCGACATCAGTGTCCCGTCCGCGCACCCGGGCCCGGCGGCTGGCCACTCATACTGCACACCTCATTTCCTCCGATGCCAAATGCATACATCGTCCACAGTGAGACATCCTCGATCAGCTTGAAGCATCCGGAAGTGAAGGCAGATGGTGAAGACAGAGATGGGGCGGACACGCAGCAGGTGACGGCCGCGCGACTGTCGAACCAGCCATAGAGATGCCCGGGTGTGGATACCCGAACGGCAGCCACCCTGCATGTAGTCCCAGGCCGCGTCGGTATGCCCGATTGTTTTGGAAAGGCAAAGAGCTGAACCTCCTGGAGGAAGCGCTCTCTGTAACAGGAAAGCATGCTTGTAGAGCTACATGCAGTTGAGACGTCGGAAGGCCGCTGGGATGGAGAATTTGGCGGCCCGTACGGCGTACGCCCAAGCTACGTTTGCATGACGGGCTATGCGGTGATGCACTGGCTGCCTGTCGGTGGTCTCTTTGGCGGGGAAGACACTAGGAGTCTGTCATCGTAGTTCGGCGTGCATGTCTTGGACTAGCAAGCTAGATTTATCGTTATTGTTGAGGTTAGAGGACTCGGAATAAGTAATAACCAACTCCCACGAACTTGAAAAAAGCAACACTGGTGTCGGGATTCCCACGCAATTCAGGCTGCTCGAATACTTGAACTTGAAGTAACTCGGACTTGACACTGCACCGTTTCCTACAACTGAAAACACAACAATCCACTTCTCCATCCTTGTTCTAGATCTAAGATCCTACGCTCGCTAACTCCAGGAAAAACCCGCACGGCCGATGTCACGTCCGCGAACCCGACGCCTCTTCCTACACACCTCGTCCCTCTCTGATGCCGAATACACCGTCTAGTATCTACATCGACGCGCTTTGCGACATTCTCGAAGATCCCGAGGCGGAGGCGGCGGGAACGCACAGTTGACGGATGAGGAGCTGGAGGCGCGCTTGGTCGTGCTGCGTGAGGCGCGGGCGTGGATGCGTGGGCGGTACGGGGACGTGAACGTTGCAGACATCGACAACGTGCGTCCCGTGTCTGTTGAACTGCCTTCAAGTACTCGAAACTCAAAAATAAACAAACATTAATGAGATTATTACTCCTTCCCATGGTTGTTGCTGGTCTGCTGTGTCACGGTGTCATCGAACCTGACGGCAGATCCTGCACCTGTTCAAGACGCACGCCCAGGGAGACCGGATGACGGGCGGGCAGTATTTCTCCGCCCTTAGGATGCTCATGCACATTCGCGGCGGGGCAGAGCTGAACGAAGGTTAGGCGTATATCCAAGGTCGGTATCCTCGTACGATTCTTTTGTCCAGCCTGTCTTCCGCATTACTTGCTCTTCGTCCTCTCCGCTCTCACTTGTTCTACTTCTACCCTTCACGTTTCCTAGATCTGTGGTGCTGACAATATATTCCACCTTTTCTGGCCGTCAAACTCGATCTCATTTGTATTGTTCGTACAGCTAATCCTACCCCACCTCATCTCGACAACCCTATATATATAACCGTGGATAGTACCTAGGTACTCGGAGGGTCACTGGGTCACTCCTAATCTGCCTGTATATGGTGCAACTAGGGTTAGCAGAAGTGAAAAGTGGGTCACCTTCCTAGTTAGAGTGGGTCACCTTCCTAATTAAGGGGGGTCATCCTCTTGTATGTAATAGGTCACTGGGTCACCTTCCTTCTTTAGTAGTGGGTCACCTTCCTATTTGGTTTGGTCACTAGGTCAACTTCCTTCTTTGGTAGTGGGTCACTGGGTCACCTTCCTTCTTGGTTTAAATATTATTATATACCTTCACTACAGTTAAAATCCGGAAAAATATGCAATAAATCAGAATATACTGATAAACTCAATAGCATTCAGCTAAATGCAACCCAACTTCATTCACTGTTACAGTTTAAAATCAGAAAAATAAGCAATAAATCTGAATATTAGTGTTCATATGAACAATATATATATGACGCTTCCGACTACTGGGGGTAGTCGGTGGGGAACAGGGCACCAATACGTCTGGGGCGCCAGGGTGTCAGGAATCGCCACGGATTTACTTATTGTTTTCTTTTATTTTCCTTTTACTTATGATTTACTGATGTTTTTATTTACTTTCGATTCCTGACATTTCTTTTATTTTCCTTTTACTTATGATTTACTGATGTTTTTATTTACTTTCGATTCCTGACATTTCTTTTATTTTCCTTTTACTTATGATTTACTGATGTTTTTATTTACTTTCGATTCCTGACATCGTATGAGACACTCGTACGGTCTCGTACGGTCAGCGGTACGCGCTCGGTACGAAGCCCGTACGGCGCGTACACCTTTGCATCTGTCTGCATACGGGATTATTGTTTCTTTTCATTCTATTCACTAACGGACACTTTTCGGTGCGCTTGGGTTCAAACCCGGCGCGCCAGCGATGCTTATTCATCTTTCTATTTGTATTTCAAATTCGGATCGGACCACGGGTCCGTACGGACGGTGGCTTGGAGGAACTGTATAGTTCCTCCTGCGCTTGCCAAAAGCGCCCGTCCGCCTGAGAAGCACTCCACTTTTGGCCTCTTGTCAAGTGCTTCCCAGGTGACGTTATATTTGTGCTTCTGATGTGTAGAATAGCTTAATTGACTTGTCAAGTGCTTCCCAGAGTGTGGAACCGCTTTGCATAGCCGCTGATCGTCCGATTTACGTTGTCCGAGGTCCTGAGAACGCATAGAACCACTCTGTGTCGTAACATTAGGCCAAAAGTCTTTTTTCTCACTACCTCGCGCGAAAAAACTCGTACCGTTCGAACCATTCTGCCAACGCTTGCTTCGCTCAAACGCCCGTACGATGCAGAACGCTACACCGCCTGTTCCTGCGCCCGGAGGCCCTCCTAGAGCGCCCCCCGTTGCACCCGTGCAGGCACCCGTACCCCTACAACCCCCAACTATGGACGAGGCGACTCAGGCTATGCTGAACCAGTACATGGCCCCCTGGAGGGAGCAGATCGATCAGTTGCTTCAGCAGAATGCCTACTTGAAGGGAGCGCTCGAAACGCGCGTCGCCGAACCGCGCGGTTAGGGTTAGGGACAAGCTTTCGTACGAAGCTTGGTCCGGTCAGGTACGGAACTACATCTCTATAGGTGTGCAGCCTGTCCCCATGGAGTTGGGGACTTCCCACGCTTTTCCGTAAAAGGACTCGGCTAAGCTCGAAATGCCTCGGGTAGTGAAATGACTCGGCAAGTATGAGTTCCCTTGGCAAATCGTTCGGCTAGCAAAGTTCCCTTGGCAAGTCCCTCGGTTAGTAGGTGTTCCCTTGGCAAATCATTCGGCAAGTAGGTGTCCCCTCGGGTAGTGTCGAAATGACTCGGCTAATCGAGCAGTTACAGCAATCGATTCCGCTACTTGGAATCACTCCCTTGCTGTTGCTGCTGCTGTTTCCCCCTCACGGTCGCTTCACTCCCGCCAGCACAAGTCTTCGCCGCTCTTAGCAGCCTCATCACGCATGGCACGTCAGGCGCAGACCGACGCTGATGAAGACACACCATCGCGTTCTGCGCTGAGCATCATCAACACCCTCTCAAAGTCGCTCCCGCCCGCTCAAGTCTTCCCAGCACTCAGCAGCCTCTCTTTGAATGAGTTGAAGACGAGTACATCAGCAAGCGCGCCGCACTCCTCTCCTCTGCACCGCCATCGTGCTTTTCGCCAACCCTGCATCACAGCGCCAGGCCTGCACTGCGCTCGACGCGCTGCTCATGATTCTGCAGGATGTCATCGAGGACTACCTCGCGCTGCTCATGGTGCGCCTCAAGGCCTGCTCGAGACCGCGCCGCTGAAGGTCAAGGCCGTCGACACAATTGGGACTGCCACGCACGCGTCGTGAGGCAACTTCCTGTCGTTCTTCGCACCACTGATGGACAAGCTGAAGCACTTCCTCATCTTGGCTGGCGAGGGCGAGAAGACGGAGCTAAGGGGCATTGCTATGGATGCGGTGGGCACGTTCGCAGAGGTGGTAGGAAAGGAGGCATTCCACCCGTACTTCGTAGATGTAGCAGATCTTCGACGGCATCAAGACGGGCAACGCACGACTGCGCGAGTGCAGATTCCTCGTCTTCGGCGTGATGGCTAGGGTGGGGCTCTCGCCGTACATCAGCTAGGATGTGCGGTCGCTGCTGCAGAGGAGAACGTCAAGCAGGACAAATCCTTGGGCTCCGGTGAGTTCCTTTCAAATTGATCTTCCATGCTTTGCTTAATCTCTTGTAGTAGAAAGGATTTCACCGAGTTCTTCACCACCGGCGATTCCGCAACTTTCGCTATCAAGATCAAGGCCAAGTACACGAACGCGACGATCGTTGACGACGACAAGGAATCCATCAGCGATGACAAGCTCTTCGAGGTTAACTCAGCCATCGCTGTGGAGAAGGAGATCGCCGCAGACATCATTGGTACCGTTTTTGCCGCGACGGGCCAGCACCTACTGCCGTCTTGAAATCATCAAGATCTTCTACAAGCTGAGCAAATCGCGGGACTGACAGCCCGGCTTAGCAGGTGCTGTGCCGCAAACTGTCGGTCCTGCATTCTTCGAAAGCCGTAAGTATCTCTTCTTAATAGTTGACTTTCGCTAATTGCTGTCAAAGACCTTGAAGAGATATGCAACATCGCCATTCAGATCCTAGAGCATAAGGCGCTTTGCCAGCAAGACCCGGATCAAGAAGAGGACAACGAGCGGCTGCAGAACCAGGCAGGGTACGACTTTGTTTTGTTCTCTTCTGTTGGTGAACTCGTTGCGTTGCTCGCTGCTTGACACCGACTTTGCGCAGGTGTTCCAGTCCTTCTTCCCTCTTATTTCTAAGTTTCTATGTATGTCATGTTTACCTTCTTACTTTCATAGACTGACAATCGACCTGTAGGGAAAGAAACGCTCAATCAGCAGTCGTTCATTGTCGGCGCGCTCGCTGAGATAACCAACGGGATGAAGGAAGCAATATCGCCTTCAACGCAGCCTCTTCTCGTCGTCCTTGCACTGTTTGGTCTCAACCAGCTGAAGGTTAGGGCAGAGTTCTGTGCCGGCGCTGAAGGCGGAGAGCTTTGTGAAGATCCATGTAGCTAGTCCTACAGCAATTTGTAGTAGTTTATCCATCTATTGCTAATGGGATGCAAACAGTGTTTGTGTAATGCTGTGAATTATTTTTTGAAGTGAAGACATCTTTGATTGTATATTAAACAGTATACAGAGTCGAACTTGGTCGGCTACTGAAGTGGTTGCGCTTGATCTATGGACGAACTCGTTCGGCTATTGACATGATTGCACACGATCTATGGTCGAACTCGTTCGGCTATTAAAGTGGTTGCGCTTGATCTATGGTCGAACTCGCTCGGCTATTGACATGATTGCACACGATTTATGGTCGAACTCGTTCGGCTATTAAAGTGGTTGCGCTTGATCTATGGTCGAACTCGCTCGGCTATTGACATGATTGCGTGTGATCTATGGTCGAACTCGTTCGGCTATTAAAGTGGTTGCGCTTGATCTATGGTCGAACTCGCTCGGCTATTGACATGATTGCACACGATTTATGGTCGAACTCGTTCGGCTATTAAAGTGGTTGCGCTTGATCTATGGTCGAACTCGCTCGGCTATTGACATGATTGCGTGTGATCTATGGTCGAACTCGTTCGGCTATTGACATGATTGCACACGATTTATGGTCGAACTCGTTCGGCTATTGACATGATTGCCCACGATTAATGGTCGAACTCGTTCGGCTATTGACATGATTGCACACGATTTATGGTCGAACTCGTTCGGCTATTAAAGTGGTTGCGCTTGATCTATGGTCGAACTCGCTCGGCTATTGACATGATTGTGTGTGATCTATGGTCGAACTCGTTCGGCTATTGACATGATTGCACACGATCTATGGTCGAACTCGTTCGGCTATTGACATGATTGCACACGATTTATGGTCGAACTCGTTCGGCTATTGACATGATTGCACACGATTTATGGTCGAACTCGTTCGGCTATTGACATGATTGCGCTTGATCTATGGTCGAGCTCGCTCGGCTATTGACATGATTGCGTGTGATCTATGGTCGAACTGGCTCGGCTATTGACATGATTGCGTGTGATCTATGGTCGAACTCGTTCGGCTATTGACATGATTGCACACGATCTATGGTCGAACTCGGTCTCGCTATAACAAGCCCATTCGGACGAGGCCTTACTCGTGCCACCCGAATCATTGTTAGATAGTGGACATTCCCAGTATGCAGCCTTGACTGCCCAGCGGACGCCACCCGCTTTCAAAGCAGAGGACGCTACGCGCTTTCAAAGCAGCTGATGCCACCTGCTATATCAAAGCGCAGTGGATGCGACGAACATCAGTGGTGTAGAATAGAGGTAGAATAAGGTGAGTATTGCATTTCATTGTCTATCTACACGGGTTATAGAGACCTCGGTCGGTCTAGCCTTCCTTGTGGGTTTGCCGAGGTTTCTCCTCGTCAGAGGCTGCGCCTCTCTTCGGTTTTGGGCTTGACTCGTCGGCCCCTCGGCAACCTAAGTCGCTCTTGAGCAAGGACCTTTTCAGCGAGCTCAAGGGCGGCTTCTCCCACACGAACCTGCCAGTCCAATTCTTCACTTCAGCATCCTTCGAGGGAGCCTTTCTTTCTAGATAGCCAACCACAGACGGCAGCGTGCAGGAGCGCAAGATCGAATTGGAAGGACTTCGAAGACATAACACAACTCGTGACAAGCGGGAGCACGCGTACGTCACGCATCAAGTCGCGTCGTGTGACTCGTGTCTTTTTATCCTCATCAACCACGGCATGAAGGACGTCTTCAAGCCTCAAGACAGCGGCGACGCATGATGAAGACCTCAAATATTTCGCAACACACCCACCCTCGCCTCCGTTGGTGCTTATAAAGGCTTCAAAGAGGTCTTTTCGTGGTTGGTAGTGCCCAGGGGACGGCTGGCTTGACTCGTCGGCTATTGATGTGGCTGTCGGATAAGATATGTAGTTCAGCATCCCTGTAAATTATACATGTCAGCCATTGACATTAGATCAAGTTTTTCTGAAGCAAATATTGCAGAAAAAAACGTCAAGTGTTATATGAAATTTAAGGTTGGGATTGATTACTTTATGGTAGAAAGATACGTTAGATTGTTAACAGTCTGAATGTTGTCTTCATTGGAACCGTGCCGCTGAAGTGAAGGTCAAGTTTGTTGTGAGAGACGGAATCACTTCCGTTGCTGACATAGTATGTGTCATCTCCCTGCTGTATTGCATACAGGTGATGTTTGAAGTGTTGTATATCTTCGTCCTGTATGAAAAAGACAATAAGGCTATTCAAAGGTCTCATTGGGCACACGCTGGAATGATTTCTTCATTTGTATATTTTAAATAAACATGACATATGTGTATCTGTATGGAGCTCTGAATAAATCATAACACAAATGAAATAGATAGCTTAAGGTTAATATCTTGAGAGACGTTTAGGCTTTGCGAGTAACTAGCTGGTTGTGGGATGTTATTATCTGTAAAGAATAGGTTCTCATATGTGTTTTACGTCCTTCACTTATTTTTGATTTTGGTCTTAATTGTTTAAGCCCCTATCCCGTTTGTTATTTGCTACATGGGTATTGCTGAGGATGTACACACCAAGGTGGCTATAGGATTGAATTTGCAATCTGTCTCGAGGACTTTTCAAGTGACAAGACCGTGATTAAATATATGAAACGATGATATGCTTCTTCCTAAGTCCTTTACGGAGCCAGATCTCGCGAGGCTCTCAACCTCGGCTGTTGATGACTTTTATGCAAGATGGAATTCCAGCACCGTAGTATATAAATCCAACCGGCTGTTTTAATAATATTTGACCCCCCGTAATATACAAATCTGACCCCCCATACTATATAAAAGTATATAAATCTGACGCCCGGGAGAAATGATATCTGACGATTTCAGTAATAAATCCCAACATCATGGGATATATATATCCAACCCCTCTGGAGTAATAATTTCCAACCCCCCATAGTAATAATTTCCAACCGCCCTGTAGTATTGTATTCCAACCCGTGCATTATCTGAATCCAACCACCGGAAGTATTTCATTGAAATCCAACCCCCTTGTAGTATTCAATTCCAACTACCCTGAGTATTAAATTTCAACCCCGTGCATTATTAATATCCATCCCCTGGAACTAATTCTATCCCGCAATCAACTACTGGAGGCGATTCAAAAGGTTCCCGCACACAATTTGCAGAGACGGGTTTGGGCAAGACAACACAACTACCGCAGCACCTTCTCAAGCCTGCAAGCAGCTGCGTTGCGTTGCTGAGAAGAGCGTTGCAGCGCGTGTTGCTGAGGAAGTAGTAGGAACCAATGTGGGCTATGAGGTTGTATATCGATAAGACCGTGATTAAATACATGAACGGCCATATACTTCTTTGTGAGTCCTTGACGGAGCCGGATCTGGCGAGTTTCTCGGCCATTGATTGTGACGAAGTTCATGAGCAAACGATAAGTACAGACATCTTGCTTCAATCAAAGCATTCCATTTGTGGCGGGGACTCGGACAAGCTATATAATTTCTACTGAGGGTTGGAAAATATTTCTACAAGTGGTCAGATATTGATACTGTAAGGGGTCGGATACCATTTCTGCAGGTGGTCGGATATTAATTCTGCGAGGGGTTGGATATCATTTCTACTGCGGGGTTGGATATTAATTCTGTGAGGGGTCAGATATAAATAAAGCATTCAGGGGGTTGAAAATGTATTCTACAGTGGGTTGGAATTTATTTCCGCATGTTATCAGATTTAGATTCTGTTTTCGCCCGATTTCAATTCTCCTGTGGGTTGGATATCATTTCTCCAAAGGGTTGGATTTTATTTCTCAAGCACATTTTTGTTGGATATTATTTCTCCTGGGTTGGATTTGTATACTACGGTGCTGGAATCCTATTTTGGGACTTTTATGAGCAATTGTTAAGTACAGAAATCTTGTTTGTTATATTCATTGTGGTTTACACATTCATTCATAATGTGAGCAAGCTGGCTCTGACAGCGGTCTATAATTGTGTACTTATATTATATCATAATAAATGTTATTTTCTAATATTAGGATTGTTAGTAGTCATTCTCACGCTCTTGTGATAAGCGCTAGTTATGGTTGTGACGTAAACATATTGTTAAACATCAATTGTATGTTGGTAATGTAGATTATCTGTCTTTACTAGGATTAATGACGCTTGATATAATCTACTACAATTAAAGAAGATCATGAAGAGTATTTTATATAATTGTGTAACTTTATTATATCACAATATCTGTTATAATTAAATATGTCGTTTGCTTATCATGATTCTCACGCCTTTTTGATAAGCGCCAGTCTTGATCATTGATGTAAATGTTGTGTTGAACATAAATTGTATAGTGGTAATGCTCCGGCATGGCGACCTGGTGGCCTTTGGTGTTCATTCGAATTGAAAGCTTCAACTGAGCAAGTTAACATTGCAAGATCGTCTGACGGAGTGGAATCCTTAAGCGATGGCGAATCGCAAGACATTTGTATGCATGGTGATCAAGGCACTCGACATCGACGCCATTTGTATCAACAACAGCACTCAAGTTGTATTGGACGCACTGACAGAATGGACCACAGCTGCATGCTCGTGTGCGGCAAGTGTCAACAAGAACTACTTCTTTATTACCGGGTGGCATCACCTTCAGAGCTTTGTATATTGGCCGTGGTCGTACACCGACGATGCTGCTGCCTCCTGATTTGGCTGCGATTATCAACATGACGTCGGACGATAATCAATACTTCTTCCGCTTGAACGGCATGAACGCTCTCAATGGCGTTGCCTTCCACTTCAGCCATTCGACGCACAAGTCCACCTCTGCGGAAGATAAAGCGAGAAAAAAGAGAGCCCACGCTCTTCCAAAAGAATCCGTACCGACTCATCCTGGTGCAGGTCCAAAAGCCATACCCAGCGCCGCCGTCGCGACCGAAGCCGAAAGTCAAGACAGAGCCAGATACAGGGAAGTGGCTGGTGAAGCTCGAGCCGAAGTCTGAGATCAGGGTCAAGGGCTCCGGGTCGTCTTTTGCCTTGACGTTCACGGCTGTCAGAGGCGAGGACGCGCTGTACCAGGAGTTCAAGCTCTTCAGCTGCGACAGGCATGGGTGGCAATACGACGTGATGAAGTTCGACTCACGGAAACCAGTCGACATCAGTATGTGGCCGCGGCCCGTGAAGCTCAACCACAAGGAGCTACGCCGTGACCCTACTAGTGAGGGTGTGGTTGGCGTCGCAGGTGCCCATGAAGCGGATGTTAGGGGCAGATGGGAAGCCCGTCATTGGTGCAGACGGACGTATAGTCATGGTCGATGCAGAGGAGCGGTCGATCCACAACGAGGCAAATCGGAAGGACGTCAAAGACAAAGACAAAGGCAAGCGGAAACGCAAGTTTCAGAAGAAGACTCGGCAGGTGTTCCTGGTGCCCGAGCATATCCGATAGAGCGTCGAGAGGAACGGTATCCCTGGGTTGTGGAGGATGGGACGGGCAGCAAGGTATGGGTGGGACGGATGGAGGAGGCGGCGAAGACCAAGACGCATGCGCTGTTCATGCCCGCAGCGGACCAGATGTTCAAGTTAGTGCCTGCGCAAGATCGTGCCGAGCCTTGAGGGAGCGGAGAAGCTGATGGGAAAGATGGAGAAGAATCGCGAGATGGACCACTAGTCGATGCGCTTGCGCAATAACGCAGCGAATGGTATCTCTGCGCCGATTGCGAGCGGTGCCATGACTGGCACGAGTCTCGTGTATGATATGGGGGGCAGTTCACAGGGCCCCGGGGAAGGAGACTGAAGACTGTGGCGGGCTATTCGAGGAAGATGATGAAGAGGGTGTTGATAATAGTCGGAGGTGGGAAAGGCACAGAGGGGACAAGGGCGACTTGGTTGAGATGGAGGAGGAGTTTGCAGATGATGAAGAGAAGATGGATGTTGAGGACACCCGTGGGGCCGTGATGAAGAGGCCAAGGAGATTGAGGTTTGTTCAATTCTTTCTCTCTCACTATTCGATAAATGAACTTTATTATTTGTTATCCAGGAACGTCAAACGCGTGAATATTGCATGGCAAATAAGACACGAGAGGGTTATATAGACGAATCAGACGAAGATGAGGAAACAGAGCAGCAGTTAACGGGTGCAGGCAAGCAAATTGTCCGTAAGATTGAAAAGAATAGCGCATACGATAGCAATGAAGATGAAAATCCTTGTGCCTCCTCGGTAAGTGGCTTGTACTTCATGACATTTATCTGCTGATAATACTACTCGTAAGGCCGAGGAAGAAGAGGAACCAGAAGTCATAGCTGCTGGAGTAGCCCAACAACAAACAACACAACAACAGTGTTCTGGCTCACAAGGTCCGTCACCGACAGCAGCGCCCACGTCTTCTGCTGGATCCAAGCCCTCGTCCCGCCGCCCACCCTCCAACCCACTCTCACGCTCAGGTTCTCCCGCGCCTACTCAAATCAAGACAGAACCGGCACCAACGCCGCTCGTGCTGAGTGTCAGCGTCAGCGGACAGTGTCGTTGCGAAGTGCGCAGCGTCCCCCTCCGCGCCCGTCGATGCCAACTCGAAAGGCAGTAGGAGCCGGGAGACGAGCCCGCTTGTGGGTAGGCGGCGAGTTCTTAGTTTACTTACTATTGTACTTATTTTGTGTTTATGATATTATTATCTACTTAATATATTTGAGTGATTGAATGACTGAACTGCCTGAATGTCTGACCTGACTGACCTGACTGACTGATTGAAGCACTGTTTTAACTCAACAACACTGATTTCAGTGCCAATCCTGAATAAGTCTCTCAGGACATTTAAGTGATGTTTATTTACTGTAAGTAACTTTCACTGGTAGCAGAAAATACTTGGTTTTCCTGAGGCTATGGAAAGAAAGGATCAAGTGTTAGGAAAAAAACTTAAAAAAGGTTTACTACTAGTACATGTATTATTGGTAGAGCACAAAATCCCCAGCAACTTTGGTGCATGCTCCTTGGACGATCCGCGAGATTTCAACCTTACGCTTGTCTCAAAAGAAAACTCTTGGACAGTATTGTGATAGTTCTGTATGTATGTCTAAAGAATATAAATTTCCCTTTTCTCCATAACATTTCATGCCCATCTCCGGGTAGCGGGCTCTGCTGTGAGGAACTCACAGCCTGTAACTGCTTGTTCCCTCGACCTAGGGGTCGCTAGGGTACCTTAGGAAAACGCAACTGTGTCGATTCTCCGCCAAAACTTAAAAAGTCATGTGACGTGCACTTTCGGTACCGAAATTACTTTTCATAGCAGGTTATTCTCACGCGGTTTTGCCTGTTTGCTCAACCTGTCGCACGACTCGCATTGCAAGCCTGTTCCTCATCCAACTTCTTACTACTACTGCTGCTGTGACTGCTCATCAAGCTACTCGACGGCGCGGACGACGCATGCGGGGAGGAAGGTGAGCGCCTTTTCGAACTGCTCCTGGGTTGACATCGTGAATGGGCCGTACGGATAGGGCGGCATTGACACGCCAGGCACGGCGCCGTTGAGCTCGAGAGGTGGCGACACAACGCCGTCACTCTCGTCCGACTCGTGTCACAGACCTTTCACGCGGAAAGGAGGTGCGGTTCGTCACACTCTTGCTACCTTCAGAGAGCTCATCCACTTTACAATTTTATTGCAAGAGCTGACACTCACTAAAACATATAAGAGTATTTTTTAAAGGGATACAGTAGGGTATATAGCATACCAGTGCTGTAAAAATAGAGTAGAAATATGTTGCAGAATTAATGTAAGCCATCCAAAAGTGCACATGAGCAAAATTTGCCTTAATTTTGTGCATTTCATGCAATAACATTGCAATTTCTTCAACTAAAAATATAAAAAAAAAGCAAGACACACAAGAACATATAAACAAAGACTAATACAAAGTTTGAAGTGAATATGTTCATTTTTCATTCCAGTGTTGTAGATTGTTCAAAGGAAGGGGCATGTTCAAAGGAGTGGTGATACACTGTAGTTGTCATAGGTGCGGCTCGAGTAGCCATGCTCGGGGAGGGCTCAGTCATTGGGCAGGAAGACAATGGGTGCACAGTTGTACTGCGCACCAGAGTGGGTTGGGTATGTCTGGGTGAGCGAGGGCGTTGGCGGTAAGTGGACCTTGGGCTGCTCGGCCGTACAGGCATCAAGTACCTGTTAGCTGCGATCACTTGGAACTACCTCCATTCTCGAGGCCATCTGCGGTGATGTGATCAGGCTTGCCCGTGACCAGTGCTCTGGTGACAATTGTGGCACTGTTTTGGTTGCTGGGGGGCAACATCTACTTTACATGCCACCTTCTCGGGCAGTTGAAGTCCATGAAGTATTCAATTGTATAGATAGTACTAATAGACTTCTGTATGTAAAAATGATTTTTGCTTTCTTTCCATAACACTTTGTACCCATCTCCGGGTGCCTATGAGATAACTGCTTGTAAAAAAGGATAGCACTTCCTTCATGTTGATCCACGGGTCGCGGGCTCTGCTGTGAGTTTACTTACAGCCTCTAACTGCTTGTTATATAAGAGTGGATGTGGCCGTGCTTTGTTATATATTTTATGGTATAATGCTGCGGGCGCATTGTTGGTATCACGTGCCAGCAAAAACGTTAATGAGACTGTGCATCCGTGAGGATGCTGCGCTTCTCTGTTACTCTCATTCTATCATCTTCGGTTGTCTAAGACACTGTCGTCTCTATTGAAAATACATTGCGCTGACGCTGGAAGATATCGTGTCGAGGACTCGAGCGGTTGTTTAGGAAAGGTTGATCTGTGAATGTGAGTATTCGTCCATTGCTGCAGTGAGTCATGTGCTTTATCGTCTAATGTTGAATGATATAGACTGTTGAGAAGATGTCGCAGAAGACCGATGGTGTGATGAGATTGTCTGGCTGCAACAATACTGTTTCAGTTGCAAGTGATGAAGGGGATTGTGATGCTTTGAAATTGAATCAAAATGCGCGGGATGTGTAAGTCAGAAGTTTCATACGCTTCTAAACTGTACTTATATTATATTGAAATATGTCATGCAGAACTCGTCAGGGATCTTTAAGGACAGGTCTCAATATTGGCGAGGCGTCCAGAAGAAAGGACTATCTAAAATGTCTTCCAGTCGAGATTCTGACATTAATGTGTCTTAATCTGACAAGCTCAATTCGGGATATGATAACGGTATCTGCGCTATCGAGTAGTCTTCGGGCAATCATTATCGACACCGCTGTCTTGTGGTCACGAGTCTGCCTTTGCAACACCATGAATGTCGATTTAATTGAAATGATCACACGGAGAATGAAAGACCTCTGTTGTGATGTCGTAATTGATGAAGAAAAGACATTTGGCCAAGTCATCATCAAAGGGAAATCATTTCAGGCGAATCTGGTCTCGATTCGAAAGTTATTATCGTTGTGCTGGAAATGGAGGTCCGCCACATTCACAATTCGAGCGGAAACTTCGGATATGATTCGGGAGTACTATGGAACTGCGGAGATGACGAACCTGAAGTACATGAAAGTTTACGGGATTGAAGAAACGGAAGAGGCGAATGACAGATGTTTCTACAGAAACTGGTCACTCCCATCGTTAAAATCGATAGACGATAGCCAGTCGATGGCACTAAGCTTTCCCTCGATTCATGCGCCTTCTTTGACATCGTGTTCCTTCAGTATCTGCGATACACAACTAAAGGAAGCGGCAGCGTTCTTCATGCGTATTGAGAGCCTGAAAGATCTCGAGATTTATCTTTACACGGAGGACATTTGGAACGTTGAAGGGAAAGTGGAAATTGCCATACCATGGCTAGAGAGGTTGTCCGTGACGTTTATGAACGCGGACGAAGCTGCATTCAAAGTGTTCAAAGACATTTTCCATACTTGCAATATCGGATTCCTGAAAATCGAAGTCTGCTTGGAAGATGGGGAACATAGGAATTCAATAGCGGAGGGGTGTAGAGCTTGGCTTAAAGTCTTGGGGAGAAGATTCGGAAAACTTAAAACTCTTTTCCTCAAGATCTCCAGGTGCGAGTTGTTGGAAATGGGAAATGCCACGGGAGATCTGGGAGAGGATGAATGGAGAAGATGTCGGCTCTATCTGATTGATGACATACTATATAATCTTCCATTGACAACCTCGACATTGAAGATCTCAGTTTCGGACTTACCAATGGAAGCATTTAGAGACGATGGCAAGGGAAGAATGGTCTTGGATGGTAGGCATGAGTTGAAGAGGATTTCGTATAGTGATTGCAATATGTTGGAGGTCGGATTTCTTGAGAAGATGACGGAGAGCCTAGCGAATACCGACATAGTTATTAGATGTGTAGATTGTGTCGATTGTGGCAATATGTGATATCTATGTGGGTTTTTGGCTGGTTACATAGATCAATATAGCAATTCTAGCTTCTTTCAATATACTCGAAATTGGAGGAGGCAATATGCCTATCTAATTATAAGTCAGCCATTCTTTAGAGATGAAGTGGTAGAGGATTGGCAATATAATTATGAGTCTTTTGTGATGCGTTTTGTGTAGTCAACTTCATGTTCGACTATTGGAAATTGAGCGGATAACCGTCTGTTACAAGTCACAACGATAAGTGACATAGAGAGTTGGCATGGATATGTATATGATCTATTGCATTGTGCTGGCGTGGCTGATGGGGGTAATTAAATATTGAGGTTATGGTACAGAAGGGAGAAGTCATTTAGTGATTGAGGGAATGTGCGATGTGGTTCTTTTGCGGTCTGTTGTGATGTAGATAAGGTACAAAGCAGGGGCTGTTGAAGGAATTAATTATACGAGTTGGAAAACGGTGATGAATTAGAAATGAATAATCTTTAGTGCTTGCAGTGATTCTTCTCTCATGTAATCCACCACGTTCCGAGAGCCTCTAGTGGTTATCCTATGAGCTTTTCAACCATGTTTGAGAAGCAATGGCTTAATGATAGTATCCTTTCTGACTATCATGCTATATTTAGTGCTCTCGCAAAGATAAAATTATGATTGAAGGAATACGTGACTGATTTAGGGATATCTGCCTGGTAGGTACACTGTGGAACAAATGTGGAACAAGGTGTTCTAATCGACATCAGTTCGCTCTGACATATCGCGCCGCTTCAAGTCCCATGGTCTTTACACTGACTACATGAAGTTCGATTAGTAAAAGGGGATTAGGTACAGGAGAATATTGCTCTATGAGAGCGGAGATCTGATATGAGGAAGAGATTTTACACGATGGAGGAGCTTGCATGGTGTGATTCAATTGTGTCAGTATCGAAGAAGACTTGTTGAGATCACTTCTAGACGAAGATATGTCAGAGGTTGACATTGAGAGCAGAATAAACCGGGTCCCTCACCTTTAAGAGTATTCCTGGCTGACTTAAGCGTCACCGGAGACAATATGTGTATCTGTGGCTGGACTAAGCATTGTGCGAAGAGGTAGACTCGGAAGATGTAGAAATCAAAGTACGTTGTCTGTTCCATATAAGTTATTGCAGTTGCTAATATCCGTTCACGCAGAATCATGATCGGATATAGTAAGCATACGGAGCAGCATTACAAGTGGTTTCTCAAAAGGAATTCCCACTTGCAAAGTTGTGGCTCAGGTTGCGAGCTTCGAGGTCCACGGCTTGAACTACCAGTAGCAGGAAAATTTCAAAAGCTATATCCAACTTGTGCTCGACAAAATTGCCTTTGTTTCTATTATTTGGATTGATAGCTAACACTCTATCGAGCCTCGAGACCTTGGCGGTGTGCAAACGCTCTACAAAACTTTCATCAAATAGAATTCAACGATCTTCTCAGCATGGATTTAATCCATATAGTTGGAGTCGGTGCTCGTTTATGGTTATCGAGCGGAATCCGTATTAAACGTTGAGAAATTTCAGCAGCCACTCTGGTACCCTGAGTACCACTGGAAGGCGTTAATTGACTTCGAGTTTGAGTAAGACAAGAAACTGCGACTCGAGCGAGATGTCTGTATGAGTACCCTGGGCATTTCAGTGGCCACGTGAAGGTCTGGCGTGCGTACGCATAATTTGAAGCAAGCCCGATCCCTGTTAGCCAGGCTTCGTGTGCTGAGGGAAGATGGAGGAGAAGATGCTGGATGGCGTTTTGACCCTTGCTGATTTTGTTATGAGTCAAAACATGCATATTTCTGTCGTTTTGTCTTCAAATTGATTGTATTATTGATATTTTGAGTTGAATATATCCAGAGTGGATGGGTGTTGAGGCAAAGAGCGGAAGAAGCAAAGATCATCATTACGAGTGTGCTACGAAAGGAGTATAATCGAAACCATATGAACGCAAAGAGAATTCAAAGACCTTTTGAATCAAGAGAAAAATGTATCGAATGTGAGCGGGACCGCCTCATTTGTCTGTTTTGTCTGTGGGCTATCTTCCCTGTCTGCCATACGTGCGACCATCTCTACCGTGCGTTTAATAAGCAGTATCTCTTGCGGACTTTGCGTAATGAGTGCATGGCATGCCGGGCAAGTGTAAACAAGCTTTTCGCGAGGTTTATTATTGTCCTGTTAATGGTGAGTAATGTGATCTCGAAAATTAAGATCATCTTAACCAACCGATTCGGGACTTTGTGTGAGTTGACCGGAGTGGGATGAGGAATCTGCCTTCTTCAAGTGACTGTTAAACAAGTCATATAGGCATTTCTTGCAGAAGGTGTGCTTGCATCCTAGCAAACTAAAACACCATTCAGCATAGGATTGGTACAGCAAAACATAGTAAGCGTACGTATATGGTTTCCACAATGTTCTGTGACAAATTAAGCACTGCATGTGGTCTTGCAAGTCCGAGATAACCTGTGTTGTGCTTAGACATGACTTTTGAGTGACATGTAGAAGTCTTACGTTCTGGAATTCGGTTATCTGCTTTTTCATGTTTGCGATTTCCCTGGATTTTGCCTTGTCGTCGTACTGGGAGTCCGAGAGCACGACAATGTCGTCGTCGCTGTTTGTGAGGTCAATGATGGTTCTGGTACCTCGTGCTCGATGATACGGTGACGCTGTGACTTTGGAGGATGTAGCAGCTTTCCTGTTGCTGGGTCTGGGTGGGTTTGCTATGTCAATGACATCGACATCATCGATTGTAAGGTCGACGACCGTCTTGATACGTTGAGATTTGCGTGTTTGGGACATGGATTTATTGGCGATCGTTGTCCTTTCGGACGGCATGCGTGGAGTTGTGAGAGTCGATGTAGGTCTTGAGGACAGATTTGTAGTAAGAAATGTGTTTTTGTTGAATAGATGCGATGGTGGTGGTTGTGATGAAGGTGACTTATGGTGTTGTGTACGTATGTATAGGTAAACATGTTCCGACTACAGCTTAGCGGATTCTATTATTAGTGTGCTAGCTTTTTTAACTGTTTAAGAGCAAACCCTCATTTACAATGTGACCAATGTCAGGAACTGTCTTTTGGATATATGAAAAACCGGTTGAATGCGGTGGTCTGAATATACATCTTCAGTCGCGAGTGTTGTAAGTTGAAAGGGTATTGTGAAAGAATGATAATAAGGTGACCCTGTCCTTTTATTCTTCTGAACATATCAAAACCAAATATGATTCAGTGACGGTAAGCTCTTTAGATACTGGAATCATAGTGTGAATTGGGGAATTGAAGCGGGGAGCTGGGTGCGAAGAGCTATGTTTCTCCGGCTCGAGTCGCTCCTCAACACCAACCTGTTTCCTCAGACGTGACTATTTACGCAATGCGCTTCTTCATGCTGACGTCGACCGAAAGGGAGGACCTGATAGGCCCCCATTTTGTACCAGAATTGTACAAGTAAAATCGACTCATCATGTCTTCTGTGCGTGCGCCTGTATGCACATCAAACTTCAACCACATACTAAATATCAGAGTCAGTGTACGCCTTAGGTCCATCAGCTTGGACGGTAGTTTCTCTTCCGAAACTGTGAGTATCCATGTCTTCTTTTGCTATGGTAATGCAGACCAACCCTCAGACGCAGTGTAGGAATTTGCTACACAAACGTCCAGAATTCTTGGTCTAACTTGTTAAGTGGCAGACCACTTCTGAAAACGTGAGCATCTGTGCAGTACTTTTGCGATGTTGACAACTAATTTGGTTTATATTGGGTGAGGTTGCGGCATCGTATGATTTTCCGTAGCTTACTGACAAGCTCGACGAAAGTTAACAACCTCGGCCGTTTCCCATAAGTCCAACACCAAAAGTAGGACTTTGGCATTTGAAAATGCCACTCGTCGTACATCCGAAGAAGAACCCAATTACCCCCCTTGTGTTGTCAAACGTATCACTAGATCCAGAGGAAGGTGCTCATGCATGTTGGCTCCACGAACAGCAGGAAGACTCATGCTGAGCAGCTTTTATCGAAGCCATAGAGGAACAGCTTCACCGCAATCTTGGACACGCATGCGACACCTGCTTCTGTCGCCTCGCACTATCCACTGTGCTGGGAGAACACATGGCCATCTTTAGTGCACCTGTGTAGTGGCGCCCCAGACATCGAGCAGGGGATGCTCTCTTTCCTCAATATGTACATTGTGGCGAAAGCCTTGACATCATGACCGTGCTGGCTGAGCTCCGGCTGGAGAAACAGGTGAGCAACGTACAAGAACTGATGAAAGCGGGGGAAAGCCAGATTCAAGCTCGACGATGCTGAACTACTTGGAAAGACTGTACCTCATTGTAGTTATATACATGTCGTTCTCCCGGATGAATCCACATATGCTCCTCTCCATCACACTGAATGTCTCCATTCATTTTTTTAATTCTAGGGACTCGTTGAAGGACTCAACTGGTGGCTGTGGTCCTGCGTAAGTGTGTAACTTTATAAATCCCTAGCCCATGGCTTGACGTCAGCAGCGTTTCCTACCGTGTACCCGCAATGTACCTACTTCAGAGACTTTGCACTTGTATTCAATATCCTTGTAACTGCATTTATCTTCTTGGTCCTCAGACCAACCCGGATCTTCTTTTACTGGTGCCTTATTTGCCTCGGGTTCTGGAATGTGACGCTCTTCTCTCATCCACACGATTACATTCCTTCGCTTGACAAAGCCATTGCTACCTTCCTTCCAACACTATATGTGGCTTACATCTTGTGATGATTTTCTTTCCGATCCACTCTTTTAACACTTGCAAAGGCGGACTGATTAGTACATCGAGGCATTTTAGCCTAGTGTATTGTTAGATATTATCACAGACAATATTCCATTGGGCCGGATTATCGCTAGCGACATACGGGAAGCAATGGGGACATTGGCGGACGTGATAACTATTGCTCTTGTTGTCTTTTTCCTCGTCGAGCCTGTACTGCGTTGCCATTGTATACATGTCGTTCCCCTGACGAGCCCCATGTCCTTCAATCAGCGCGACATTGCGACGGCCCCCGTTCTTCTCCGTTTGTTATTTGGTTTTTGTACATATTTATAATCGGTAGTATTTTTAACTTTTTTGTTTTGATTAATGTTTTGGGAAATTTGGGAGGGGTATCGGGCCTTGCCAGTCATGCTGGTCCTCCCGAATTATCTATTGTTGTTGTTAAATATTTGTATGTATTTGTATCAGGTAGTATAAAGAGATTGGCTTTCGTTCGAAATGTTCTTGATCTTTCTTTCTATCTTCCTAATTAAAGCATTAAGTTTTAAGTCTGATAGTTTTATTAGACATATGTTACTATGTTTCTAATTTTCTATTATATTCCAGACTCGGCCATGCTTTCGTACATTTGCACTAAAGCTACGTGCAATACAGCAATCCGTGGATATCAAGCTAGGCTCAAACATGAGCGTGATTTCCATGAATCACCTGTGAAAGTGACTAGCAAATGTACGTATCTTATACTGTGACTATGTAGATAGAGTTACTAACTGCTCTACAGATGGAAAAGTCTTTTTTGTCGACAGGGAGTTATATGTCGATCGTCTCCTCTGCCCAGTTTGTCGAGTACATAAGACTAAGAACAGGGTTAGGTTTCAGAAGCATGTCCGATATTGTATATATGGGATAGAAGAAGATAGAACTGTTTCCGATGTTTGACATTTGTCCTAATGCCACTTTACTTCTTTCCCGATCGGAAAATATCTCGTTGTTTTATGCCAGTGATTTTCTCAAAATCCCTTCTTCCCCAGACTCACTTCTTTCTTAATTCCATCCATTTGTTTACCTCTCTGTCCTTTCCTGATTTGTTAGTTTTCTATATATGACCAGCCAACCGTCTGCTACCGCTTTACATTGCATTCTCTCTGAATGAGTATTCATGGAAAAAAAAAATTATCAGTGAGCCGATTCGGATCAATGTTGACGGTATGCTAGACATTATATAAAGTATATGTGTACAACAGTTGGATGTATTCACTAAAGCAGTTCGGAAGTCGTCGACTTTCGTACTCCTTTTATGTCCTGAACTAGCGGGGTCGGAGTGTTATATCACAATCCAACCGATATACATATGCGATAAAGTTACTTTTTCGTATATTTAAAATTTGATAAGGGCAGGGAATGTTTATCTTGGACAAAATCAAAATGTACCTAATTGCTAATAAATATCTCTGTGAAAGTTAGCTTTACTCCGGCCGTATTGTTTGAGTATTTTGATTATATCATTGCTACGGTGAATAGCGGATAGAAGTTGTAGTGTCGATGAGACGTTGTCCGATGGCTGAGAGAGTCTGTTTAATAGATCCGAGAGTTTTGAAAGATAGGGAACGTCCTTGCAAATTGGCTACCAATCTGAGGTATATCTTGGCGAGCATAAGTGCGGCACTATACCATTTGACAGGAATGTGTCTTTACCTATGAATGACAATAGACCACAAATCAATTGGTTCGCAATAGATACTATTATATATCACAAAGATATTCCGCAAAAAAAGTGTCTGGCAGCAGGGAATCTGTTTCGAACAGTAAACCTCAGATTTAGTATCATTGCTCTGTGAGAATTTAGGCTTACGCGTGATTGTGCCATTTGGTGAAAGGAAGCGGTTCAGCTCAGAGATTTTTCATCCATGATGGTGCATTTGGGCCTTGAAACTGTTCTTGACGTACGTGCTCGATGTGCAGATCTTATCACTGCTATGGGGTGTGGATTTTGCTGCGCATTGCTTCTTTAGTCTGGGAGCTATGTCACTAGTTGTCGCATAGTGAGATGGTTGTGTTTGGTTTGATATAGTCATGTGATACTGTGCTCACATGAGAATGAGAAAGATGCATATGTTACGCTAGAAGAAATACCACAACTCGAGACAAGTGGGTGCACGCGTACGTCACGCGTCAAACTGCGTCGCGTCTCTTCATCATTGACGCTCCGAACCTCAAGACAGCGGCGACACACAATGAAGACCGCGAATATGTCGTTTCGTAAGAATGCAAGATGAAGACCCATTTGTCAATGCCTAGCGGACGCTAACCGCTGTAACAAAGTCATTCGGTCAAAGCCTTATTTGTACCACCTGGCTCTCTGCTCAAGGCCTCGCGGATGCTACCCCGGGCCGCTTTCAAAGCAGCAGACACTATCTGCTATAACAAAGCTTGCAATGCCTGTGTCGGTCGAGGCCTTCTTTGTGTCACCCGACTTATTTGCTCAACGCCTAGGGGACGCTACCTGTTTCAACAAAGCCATTCGGACGAGGCCTTATTTGTGGTACCCAACTTATTGGTCAAGGCCTTTCGGACGCAACTCGCTTTCAAAGCAGCAGATGCTACCTGCTATAAAAAAAAGCGCAATCAGCCGCGGCTGTCTGTGTGCCCAGCGCATGCTTCCCGCAGCAGCAGATGCTATTTGCTAAATAAAAGCCCAGTCAGTCGCGGTGGTCTCTCATTGCTAAATAGTGGATGCTCCCATTATGCAGCCTGGCTGCCCAGCAGATGCTACCTGCTTTCAAATTAGAGGTTACAACCCACTTTTAAAGCAGCAGATTCCACCTGCAATATCAAAGCCCATTACTTGTTGCCGAGATTCAGGGTGTGGAACAGAAGTAAAGTGAGTATTGTACTCAAGTGTTTATTTACATGGGTGGCACTATCTATGGAGACCTTCGGTTGGCCTAGCCTTCCCTGTGGGTTTGCCGAGGTTTCTCCTCGTCAGAGGCTGCGCCTCCCTTCGGTTGTGGGCTTGACTCGTCGGTCCCTCGGGAACCCAAGTTGTCCTAGAGCAAGGACCTGTTCAGGGAGCTCCTGGGCGGCTTCTCCCACAAGAACCTGCAAGCCCAATTTTATACTACAGCATCCTTCGAGGAAGCCTTTCTTTCTAGATTGTCGACAACGGACGGTAGCGTGCGGGAGCGCAGGAACGAGTCAGTGTAATGTACAGTAATGTCTCGGATCTATCCGGTACATCGCAAGAGGCAGCACCGCCCGCAGTTCATCGCCATCGATTAATATAAGTTCTCTTATTCGTTTTTCTTGTATTTCCTTCACAGTTTCTTGTAATCTGATGCTAATCTCACATACCATTGTCCACCTTATTTACGACGTGTCGAGGTTGAGCAAAATGGAAAGCGGTCCGACATCATCTTCGGCGTCCTGTGCAAATTTCTTCGCTTGATCAATGCCTTCAGCATCGGTGACCTTGTCTGTGGAGAATGTGGATTGGTATTGGGTGATATAGATGTAGATACTGGTAGTAAATGGAGTGTAAGTCATATTTGGTGGCCTTTTCCATAAGTCTCTTTAGAATTTTGGAAATGAGAAAGGAGACGATCTATCGCGTGTTGACGCTACCATTGATGCTGTAATGGATGGAATGGATTTATTCAACACGATCATCAGCTTCGCGATGCTTAGCCCGCTGGATGCAGCTTGTCGCTTCCTGCGCCAAGCGCTGCGCTTAGAGTGAAACTTGATACAACCCTTCGTGATTAGCTCTTATTCCGACGATAGCAGTGTCAATTGGGAGAAGATTGGTAACTGTGTGCAAGCTTTCTGTATCTCATACAGCTAAGCGAGGTTTCGTCCAGAACTCGTTAGTCTTACACTCATGTAGTCCTTAAAAATGGTTTTCTCCAAACGATTCTGGAAAAACGGTGCCTATCACAGAATCTGCCTATTTGAGGCACCCGCTTACGGGAAGGAAGATTAGGAGGCTTTTGCTGAGGAAGAGTAAATTGCGGTACATGTGGTTATTTTGATTGTTATAGTTATGTAGTTACTGATGATCTAGTGGATTTAAAAATTCTGCCTTTTCAGCCAGGTCCGAACTGCGTCGCGGATGAAACGGTGTCGAGGTTCGCAGATGTGCATACCCGTTTGGGCGTCATTGAAACCGACAACCAAGAGCACTGGAAGCTTCCGATGCCGCGACGGATGTTGATCCGCACACTGGCATACTGCACTTTCCCCGACACGAAGCGTAGCTGAGGGAGTGATGTGTCGTCGTGAACTTTAATCCAGTTTTACAGAAAGTAAGCCAATTCTCACGCTCCCAGCCAATCGCCCATTTTCTCTTATCTCCTTCGTTCCTGGTAAACTGTCTTTTTAATCTCATGTGTAGCCTAAATCTTCCATTCCTAGTTTATTCTCTGTGTAGCCTGTTTTCTCTTGGTTATTGTGGTTTTTATCTTATTATTTTTTCGTACCTTTTCCCTGCTTCTGTGGTCTACTTTCAGTTTATTTATTATTTTACCTTATCCTCCAGCTCAATTTCTTCAACCGACACACCTCACTCACTCACGACAACAGCAGCAATGATCATGATTTGCCTCCGCTCGTTTCCAAGGATGTTTGTACTTCGATAGTCTTGCTTACCTCAAACACGGAGCACGCTTGAGAAGTGCCAACTGGGCTGCCATCAAACAGGCCGACGCCAACAGGACATTCTTTCGTTCATCAAGCAAGGGTCGATGAGGTACACCTCGCATACACCGGTCTTGAGACGCAGGTAGTTGTTGGGTACGCTGTGTCACCTGGTGAGCCGGAATTATCTCTACATCATCCAAACTGAAGATGAATTCAAGAGCAATCCATTTGAGACCTTTATTCATCCGATGAGAAATCATCCGAAGGACAGCCCCAATTGTCAGACTGATGACGAGAAACACGCCCGTCTTCTTTGTCGCCGACACCTATAAAGTCCTGCGTCGTGTTCCGCCTCCTCTGAAACTGCGGCCCCGCCTGGCTTCTCGCACAACGTCGGTCTCTATTCCGAATGTGCACAACTTCTGGAAGCCTACAGACGACAGTGCGCTGGCTCAGACGTTTCGAGTGTCAGCGACTTATCAGGATTAACACCTCCCTACATATACTTACCTGATGCTGGAACACCTGGCGAACGAACCTGATACTGTCCGTGCTGCACACTTCGTGTATGAGCAGTCTTTGCTGGCGAGGATACGCCCAAAGCGATGTTCCAAGGGGTGGAAGAGCTCATGCGCATGGGCGTCCACCGTTAATATGTCCGTGCTTCGCTCGACGCTCAGAAAAACCACAATGTTATCATTCGGGGAGATGTGCATTCGGGGAGATGTGGAAGACCGTGCGTGCCCATGATGAGTCTGACCAGAACTTTCAACTGCTTCACAGAGATCGGCACTTTGAGTCATGTTGAGACCACCTCGAACTCGTTTGCGTCTCACAGATCATGTGCGGGAACCTATGGGCACCCCAGTGCGCAAGCTCGCCTCGTTCGCTGGGATCCTCTTCGCGTACGAGATCCTGAACTTGTATCGACCAGCTGCGGACAAAGCCATCTTGCGTTGCGCTGGAATCTCTACGCGATTTGCGTTGATACACAGGAGACAGGACGTGCAAGTCGAATAACTGGGAGTTCATGGGTGAACTTGGGGCCGAGCAAGCAAATAAATCCAGACTGCCAGAGTTTCTTTCCCACCAGGGCACCGAGAACTTGATTTCAGTGAGCGGGAATAGTACTACTTGTTATCTCTGTCAGATTTGACAATGTAAAATCTTCCAGGAGATCTGCCAGATCGTATCAGGTTATTTCATTGTTCAGACAAGCAAGCGAGAGAATAGTTTGAGAGTTTTGGGGAAGCCTCGTTACTCAAGCACCCCAATCCCCAAAGCATCCGCCATTTTCTTGTACTGTTCGTTGAGTGCTTTTCTCCTTCGACGCTCCTGCACGAATCCGCTATTGGTGCTGCTTCCGATGCAGCCCGGACGACCATCCATCGATCTCTCTATCATTGATCTTCGCCTTTGCCTCCGCCACTCTAGTATGTCCTCCGTCACCATTTTTGAGGGCGCTGACCGCGGGGCACTTTAGTTTGTATTTTATGCTCCACATTGCCACTATAGTGGAGGCTTTTCATTACATCGTAGGCAGCAGCTCTTTTTCGACACTCGATAGCTTACTGAACTTCAGAGTTAGTGTATGCCTCGGGCCCATTAGCTTGGACAGCAGTTCCCCTTCCGAAATCGTGAGTTATTATTCTTCTGGTCTTGAATATCATTCTCACCTCACACGCAGTGTATGAAGTTGCCACCCAGATATCCATCATCCTGGGTCCAATCCTGAGTCCAATCTCCTAAGTGGCAGACGCGCTTCTGAAAATGTGAGTATATCCTCTCTTATCTCTTTCCATCTCTCTCACCATTGGCGTAGGAAGTTTGCCATTTTCGTCGTTTTTTCTTCGACCGTCAACAACCATGCAGGTGCAAGTACCGACGCACCCGAGGTTGTGTCCACAAGCAGCCTCGTTAACCTTCCGCTACCCGCTTCTCGTCGCCACAGTTCCTCGGCCTTCCGACATTCGCCTGTCTCGAGTCTAGCATACGAGTCAATACGATCCGCAAGGACCGTTTGACATCACTGGCACAAACATACGTACATGTGTAATTGTTTTCTCTTTTTTATATTCATTAACCTATAGTACTTTGTACTCCGCACATTGCCTTACGTTTCAACTATTTTTTCCCCTATTTTTCTGTCTCTTCTGTATAAGTAGTAAAGGAATTGAATGATATCTTATGACAGTATTACCCGCTCTGTATTGGGTTCAGCGTCAAAATTAATGCATGTTGTCGTGTCGGGGACCGCTGCTCTGACGGCGCACACTGGCATACTGCACTTTGACTTTCTCCTTCTGCATGCTTACCTTACATTATATAATGTTTGCTTTCCATAACAATGGCTTCATGCGAAACTGCGGTAGAGGGCTCTGTTGTGATCTTATCCACTAACTGCCGGTTTGAGATTTGGCATCAAAGTTTTTTTACTGTGTAACATTTGTGGTTTTGTTTGTGTACTTGTTTGGGGGTTCGTAAGGGTATTATGTCACGTGAATTTGCGTAGTACTGGATGCCGGAGGGACTTTCCGTACACGGCTGTTTTGGTTTGAAGCGATGCTTTATAACTTCGTTCGATATCACTCTATGAGGTTTTTTTCTCAACAGATAATAAAATTCTCTTCAGGTCGTGGAAACTCTTGTTCTTGCAATAGTGTGTGGATTTACTTTGTTCTGTGAGTATTGTTATTTGATATAAGTGAATAATTGATACTTATGATATTTGTGATTTTTAGCATGTGAGTTTCGATAAAGTTCGAACCCGATGGAGGTTATGGTTAGATTGATTTAAACTTTATTACAGGTCATACGTACCCTTTCTGGGAGCTGGGAACGATAAGGATACTGTGGAGAATTCGAAGTCGTCTGGGACAAGAATTGAAGGGTAAGTGGGATCAGATGTGTACTTCTATGTGATGGTTGAAAGTGAGGGATATAGGGAAAGGCCATTTGTGCTGGAGATCAGGTGAACTATTCATGTGAAGAGTTGAGTAGCAGTCGATACGCTGGAAAGAATGGTTCAGGTGCTTGCCTTTGGAACTGATCTTTATGGTGTTCCATAATCTAAGCTTCTGTCCGGGAGATTTGATGGCTATCTCGAGTCTTTCTCACTGGATTCGAGAACTGGTTGTGGAAAATGCTGGTTTATGGTCGAACATACGTCTTACAAGCAATATGAGGATGGATTTCATTAACATGGTAATCAAGAGGTGCAAGGACCCGACGACTTTGACGTTGTTATCGACGAAAGGGACTCTTTTCAATTACATGGGGAAAGGCTATTCGAAGCCTGTCTCGGAAACATGTCTGCGATAGTACCTTGTTTCGCTACTGCGGGAGATGGAGAAGCGTCGAGTTCAACATTAGGTCGGAAACGGAAGTAGCAATCCGAGAGGTATACGGCTCGCTGAGATAATGACCAAGTTGTTGACGATGAAAATCGGCAATATTTATGGTTCTTATCATCAGGTACCTTTCTATGGATACTGGAAAATTTCCCATACTCCAAGATCTATCGGATGGCGAATCCCGGTGTCAAATTTTCCGCCCAATAGACGCACCGATGACAATAACGTGCTGTTTCGCATTGTCTGTTGAACAGCTTTCGGTTTTGGCATCATTTCTCAACAAGTCCCGACATCTACGAGAATTGACTGTGAAATTATATTCCAAACACGCGACGGGATTTGCAGAAGAGGGTTCGATAGTTATGCCATGGTTAAAGGAATTAACTATTGTCTTTTGGATGCGGACCGAGGGTGGTTTGTCGGTTATTACTGGCGTTTTCGACACTAAAAATATGGATCGACTAACAATTGTGTTTAATCTCGGTGACGGTCGGAATCGGATGTCAAGCGTCAGAACAGGATGATTGCAAGGGAGTGGATGCGAATATGAAGAAGACAGTTCGGAAGTCTTGACATATTTCTCACTTCATATGGGGTCTGATCAAATCGAGTGTGGAAACTCGAGATGACCATGTTGGTGAT